>OX243918.1:8064599-10564599 GCA_945859665.1 Anorthoa munda | reverse complement strand
GTATTAGTTTTATTTTACCTTTTATATGAATGATAATCTGTACTTAACTAATTTGCAAAACTTTTCTCAAATAATAAAAACTCTATGCGTGGGGCTGACGTTGGAGTTAAAAATTAAAAAAATACAGAAAAGTAAAAAGCACTAGTTAAAAAAAGTGACATTTTCCGCACAGTTTGGCTGCTTGGAAAACGCTCTTTTCGAGGACATGCATTGTAAATTGTTATATTTTTTTCATTTTGAGCGTACACCGTCAAACAGTGGAGTAATCACCATACTAAGTTTGTATGGAAGAAAGACTGACTAGAAGAACCTTAAAGGATTCAAAGGCGTTTTGTAAGGATTGTAGCAGGCTGCGTTCTGTATTTTCCATCTACTCACATGGAAAAAAATGCGTGGGTGAGTGCATATGTATATATGAATATCATCAGCACTTGAAAGAAACTCCTGGGAAAATTTAGCATAAAATAAACATAATAAACGAAAACAGTTATGTAGATAAGTAAACGCAAACCCACTAACGAGCCGCCGGCAAATACCTGAATAAAACAGTCGTAATCATAAGTGGTACTAACAAAAGGCTAAACCCTAGCTTGTTTATGGTCTCTTTGTAGCATGTTGTTAATTTCACCCTGTACAAACATAACTAATATCCATACTTTACTAATATTATAAGTGCGAAAGTAATTTTGTCTGTCTGTCTGTGTGTCCTTTTCACGCTTAAATCGCTGAACCGATTTAGATGAAATTTGGTATAGAGATAGTTTAAGACCCTGAAAAGAACATAGGATAGTTATTTTTTCTGAAAATCATATTTGAGGGGGTGGCAAGGGGGTGGAACTTTATATGGTGAACTATAGTAAAGTGGAGAATAATGAAAGCTCGGAGAAAAAGCTTGGCTATTCGAAGTACTAATGCTACGCAGACGAAGTCGCGGGAAAAAGCTAGTTATATTTATAAACATTAACATTCAGCTGACCATTGTCCGGTCGCTTGTAGAGGGGGAGAGATGCTTGGAAAGCGACTCACGCGCAGCCGACACGACTCTCATTGTGCAGGCGCAAATCTTTTAGAAATTCTCATCTAAAAGTAACTGTCGTTTTTAGATTAATGTCGCTTCCTATAACTATCTAGGTTTTAGAAGGAGTTGCTGTAACTGAGCATTTTTGGGACGTGTACCTATATATCGTCGCTTAAGTTCTAACACCGCGTATGTCAAAATCGGGCAGTTTTCAGGAAAGTAAAAAAACTGTTTGGCAACACGTAAAGCAACAAAACTGATTTACGTTCTGTTTCTATGGCAATGTAGCTGAGATACACAGTTTTGCTGTGGCTTTTTAATGCAAAACCGACACACGCGGTGTTTTATTTTTCGAATAACGCCTCACCATTGGTTTAAACTCTCGTGTTTGATTCGTCAAACGATGCGTCTTAAGATTCCTTATTGAATAACATACAAAACGTGTTTCGTTATAAAATTATTTACGCGGTGTTACACCTTAAGACAATATGCAGGATCTTTTGTTTTTGGAAAACGGAAACACGATACGGATAGTCTATGTACTGTTAGTGGTTTTAGATTTGATTGGTTATTACACAAATTTTATCTGCTCTCGTCAAACTTTTGATTGTATTCCAGTTGTCAAGACCTTTTAGGCAGCGGTATAATAGCATCATGTGATATTCTTAATATGTAATATCACATGATGCAATTTGTTTCTATTATTTTATTTCTCTGAGTTCAAGAAGAAAGGTATGAAATGGTGCGTGGGTGTAAATATTATGGTCATTAAATTATTATTTATTACATTCCACATTACTTATTACCTCTAAAACAAATATTTTGTTGAGTACATTTGTAATACTAATAACAAATTACAATTTATGCACTGTGTGTTTCATACTCTTAAAACAATAAAATATGAGTGAAAATTACGTGTCAATATTTACAAGTCAAATTATTTTGTGTTCGCAAACAAACGCAGGCGCAACAGAGTTGTAACAAGCACGATGCATAACACCATGTCTCGTTCTAAAAAGTAACCCTGAAATATTTGATGCATTTGGAACCCTTATGAAAAACGCTATTATTTTAATAAAATCTGCGAGGACTTTCAGAATTCAATACTTGATAAAATCTACGGGAGTACTCGAATTCAGAAATCGGCCATCTTTAAAAGAAGCTTTTGATTTTTCTGAACGAATTTAAATCAAATTACATACATTGTAGATTTCAAAACCAAGATTCTATCTCAAAATATAACTAATCAACTATGCCTTTGCTCCTATTCAAATATACCAGTGATTCCTAAACATTATGGTCCTGGCCGAAACCGTAAATAATAATCCACTAAAAATCAGATATAAAAACATGTAGGATAATTACTCGTGGGGAATGGTCCCATGGGGGCCAGGCATGAAGTACGGTAATGTTTTATTCGTACACCGGTTAGAATAAATACGATACTTGATGGACTGTTTATGTCATGGAAGCGGGTTTGTGCAAGCATTCACAGATTTTGATGGGGTAGCAGGGTACTGTCGCGGCCGGAGTGCTTTGATTTGTTTATTTTTTGGTGGTTGATTTAACTTGCAGCTGCATTGTCTGTCTATATGGTTAAATCTTATGATTTTAACCGGAAAATTAATGTAGCCAAAGAAAATTCATATTTTAATCTTTGTTTTTCTTATATATTTTTTTAGTATCAACCTAAGAAACTACATCAACAATGATAAGCTAAGGGCCGTAAGACATATTTAGGTATTAGGCCAGAAGCATAATTTTTAGTTATTAAACTCTGTATCAGTTAGGTACTTGTGTTTCATCGAAATATTCCACAGTACTAGAAGTAAGTATACAACGGAAAGAAAAATTGCATTGGGAACGTTTTAACGAAACTAATAAAACTCAAATACAGAATCTACTCGAATATTCTCACCAAACAAATCACAGCGCACCGTACTCGGCTGTACCGAGGGGTGGGGCTGGGGGGTACTCTGTGGCAGGGGAGCGCACACCTGGTCGCCGCAGCTGCGTACGCGGGCAAATCTCACGCGCAGCTTCCTCACCGCGCATGCGCACATACATACACGCATATGCTCACTCACACACATGCGTTATACTCACTCACACATATACATACACTAGCTTAAGTTCTGCCAGCGGCGTCGCCAGCACGAAAAGTGTTTTAATATCCCAAGGGAACATTATATCAGGACAAAAAGTAGCATATGAGCTATTCCAGACTATAATCTATCTCTGTGTCAAATTTCATCCAGATCCGTTCCGCCGTTCTGGCGTGATTGAGTAACAAACATCCATCCAAATTTTCGCATTTATAATAATTATTAAGTAGGATACGTGTAAGTACATTGCTCACTCACACATAGATAGCGGATATACAGCTGTAAGTAGTTGAAGGGATGTGTGTGCGAGTGTATACTGAAAGTAAATACGTATGAGTGGACGCGATGCGTAGTTTTATGGGTAACGAATATTGTGTTGATATGCTATGTGGTTGTATAGTTTGATTTTGTTGTTATTTTACTTGCTGAAGTGGAGTTATGTCTGAAAGAATGTCAGGGCTTACTGTTATATTTTCAAGAGTATGGTCTTACAGAGTTTTGGATTCGACATTATAATTGCTACTTCGACGAAAAGTAATTTTTTTTAATAAATATTTGACGATTTTTACGGAGATAGTGTTTTGTTTATTATTTCCTAATACAGTACCTAAGGTAAAAGTACTAACTGTCTAATAAAATTGGATAACTATAAACTTTAATAGATTATAATGAGTTGATTTGCAACGCATTAGAAGAGCCAACTATACAAATACTCTGTTAGATTTGTCACGATTATAGTATTATTGAAAACATCATGGTTTCATTAGGGTTATATTGAATCAATGTCAAGGAGATTTGAGGATGATTAAGTAATATTTTTGAATCAAATTGTACTGCCTTAATAGACAGTCGGGTAATTGGGATAAGCTCGGTATAACTTTAGGTTTCTTTGGCTTAGTTAGATATATATTGGTAAATCAGTCAATGAATCAAGTTTGTAATAGTTTGTGGGGTTCCGTACCCGAAGGGTCCAAACGGAGCCCTATTCCTTGTCACTCACATGTCCGTCCGTCTGTCCGTTGTCTGTCACACGGGTTTTACAGACAAACGGTTGGAGCTACAGTCTTCAGATTTTCACAGTTTAAGTATCTTGTTGACCCAAAGCCATACAAATTAACAAACAATATTTTTAAATGATTTTAATGGGGGCTCCCATACAAGTAAATGTGGGCGCGAAAAATTTTGGTAAATATTTATTGTTACGTATATTTTACTAACAAATTTTGCGGTCTGGTACGGAACCCTAAATGTAAAAAGCCCGACATGCACTTGGCCGGTTATTATAGTTATAGTTTTGGAGATAATCAATATCTTGGCAGCGCCGGCAAAATCTAAATAACTGTTGTACCTACCAGCGACACGAAGAAGAAAATGGCATGCCGAAGAAGTGACGTCATCATTCTAGAAATTGATGGAACCACATACCGAATCACTACAGCATAAATAAAATTATATCATGCACAATTAAAGACATAATGCACATATCCGAGTTT
Organism: Anorthoa munda; assembly: GCA_945859665.1. NCBI lineage: Eukaryota > Metazoa > Arthropoda > Insecta > Lepidoptera > Noctuidae > Anorthoa > Anorthoa munda. The sequence continues at coordinate 10,559,983 of OX243918.1, read as the reverse complement.
AAAATTCATTGTATCGATAATAATTATAACAGGACTTGACTAAACAAACATTTATAAGATAGGGATGACATACGGAAACCTACACAATACCATGAATTGAATTCACTTTCATGCAATTCACTCGATGAAGCGACGCAAGTCCCAGCAACAGGTTACATTATCATCACAGTTTCTACAAAAGCGTAAAATCTAATAGATTCATGAATGGAGGATTCCTAAAAAACATTTCTTACAAGTTGTATTGTTTGATCACAATGACAGGCGCCGTCTAACAAAGCGTGTTTTACAAGTGTATAGTTCACGATACCTCTTTATAAAACAGCCTGTGTACTCTGGCCTCTAATCTTCCATCCTTAGACCCGTTGTTCGTCCTATTTTGTTCGACAGCGAGGGGTGAGGTAGCTCAAGGCATACCGGATAGGTTCCAAAAGCGTGATATTGTTGTAATATCAATAGTCGCAAAACTTTTTGTCGTCATGTGTACTTTTGTGAGTTAACACCGATTAATGTAATTATGTACGCGGTTCTCTGTCGGTCCACAATGGACCGATTAATTTAACAGTACAATTAGATGTTTAAACTTTTATTTGATACGATAAAAATGAGGCCTTGTTTGTGTTAGTATTGTTTCTTAACGATATTGGTAAATATTGTACAGTTCAGCCTACTTGTAAAAGGAATGTTTTGACGTTTCACGTGATTGTAGTGTCAAGTGAGTGCTAATAGATCCGAAGAACAATAGTTGCCTATTAGCACTATCTATAGTTGAAACAATTCGTCATTTGACGTTGAACTACGTAGGATGATTATGCTTGACGCTGCGTTTTCTGCTTGTCTTTTAGTTGTCATGCTGCCTAGGTTAACAACCGAATACTTATCGGTATGATTGTTATCGAACGCAGATGCCTTAGATCAATAGGTGATGGAGTGTGAAGAAGAAATGCCTTAGGAGGGGTATTATAGATCTGTGGGTCATATTTATAATTTTTAGTTGCCCGCCGGAACTATGAATTTTCTCGTGATCAAAACGTAGCCTATGTTACTCGTTATTACATCAGCTATCTACCAGTAAAAGTCCCGTCAAAATCGGTCCAGCCGTTTCGGAGATTACCCGGAACAAACAGACAGATAGACAGACAGACAAAAATCTTAAAAATTGCTTATTTGTTGTTAGTACCGTATATACTTTCACGTGCATTCAATAAAACTTTGTTATTTTGATATTACATACAGACACTTCAATTTTATTTATTTGTATAGATTATGATAGTGTAATTTAAACAAATGAATCATATCGCTTTTGAAAAAAAGTTTGTCAGTTGATATTTCGGATAGGATCCTATCACAGATTTTAGGAAGCAAAATATTATTAATCGATGCAAAGAGTTGTGTTTTGGAATGAAAAATATCATTAAGATCGAATAAAACCGGCCAAGTGCGAGTCGGACTCGCGCACGAAGGGTTCCGTACCATTATCGCAAAAAACGGCAATTAAATCACGTTTGTTGTATGGGAGCCCTACTTAAACATTTATTTTATTCTGTTTTTAGTATTTGTTCTTATAGCTGCAACAGAAATACATCATCTGTGAAAATTTCAACTGTCTAGCTATCACGGTTCATGAGATACAGCCTGGTGACAGACGGACAGACAGATAGACAGACGGACCGCGAAGTCTTAGTAATAGGGTCCCGATTTTACCCTTTGGGTACGGAATCCTAAAAAAGCAAGGCCAAAAAACGGCCGCCTAAAAAGAAAAGTAATATGAAAAAATATTTTTTTTTTGATTAATTCTCACCTACATATTTTTATTACCGTTTTTAACCTAGTTGAAACTGAATCTTACATAGGTATTCTAAACCACATAAGTCCCATGTCCCATGTATATTTGCTCTACAAACATGTGTGAATATAATATCCCACGCCCCGTCACCGGTGTTTGGTTACCGCCACTTTTTTCCTAAAAGAGGCGGGATCCCGTTTCTTGCTGAAAGTCTACACCGCGCAGTTGCACGTGTACAACTTTCAAACAAAATGGAGGATAAATATCAGATTTGTTAAGCATTATGTAACCTGGTGATCTTAACACAGTTATATTTTTGAGGAGGACACTTTTGAACTTTTTTTTATTTGTCTTGCAGAATACGTACCCCATCCTATCGAAAACGGCACCATCGGCCATAGAGAAAAAACCGGCCAAGTGTGAGTTGGACTCGCCACCGAGGGTTCCGTACTAACCTCAGCTTAAAGGTATTATAGACCTGAGAATTTGATATGAGTTTCAATTTAATACCTCTAAGCGTTCATGAGAAAAGGGGTAGTACGTTTAAAATTATTAAACATATTTTTATTATATGATGCAATAAAAAAATTACGGTTTTCGCAATTTTTTCTTTATCTGTGCTATAAGACTTTGCTTCGTACCAAATTTCAAGATTCTGAGTTCACGGGAAGTACGTAGTATGGTTTTGATTCCCTTGCGAGTGTCGAAATTTTGCGTAAATTTGCGGCATAAACGGCTGTATCTTTTGATTGCGTTGGCTTTTTGAAGTTTGATTTTTTCACAGCTTTAAGAAACAGTAGAGTTGAGTATTTGATATAAATTTCAGCTTGATGCCTCCACGCGTTCCTGAGAAAAAGGGTCTTGACAGACAGACAGACGGACGGACAACGAAATGATGCTATAAGGGTTCCGTTTTTCCTTTCGAGGGACGGAACCCTAAAAATACTAGAAGTTATCTACTTTGGATCACTGATGCGTTAAAGATTGTCAAAAGTTCAAAATGTTTGGGATTGACAAACTGTCATTTTGGTAGTGTGTGTCAATCCCATACAATTTGGATTTTTTGACAAGAGTAACGATTGTAAAATGTCAATTGGTCTATGGTCTAGGTCCAATGGTTTGCCTAGATTGTTTCCTAGATTCTGCAATACTTACGTGATTCATAGTTGTAGTATTTTCTGAGTAATCTGGGTAAAGTTGGTAAGTTACACGACTTATTTGAAATGTAGATCAAAGTTACGAAACAGTAAGGTTCAGCATAGATTTTACGCCACACAAAGTTGCGAATTGCGAATGTTTGTATTTATTTTAATCATTCTAGGTTAATCTTAACATTCCACTACTGATCGTGCAAATAAGTAAAAAGTAGTTGTGATTAAAATTCAAGTTTATTTGCCACTTAATTCTTTTCAACAGAAATTCATGTGGTGATTATGAAACAAATTATATTGAGGAAGTTACACTAGATAACGGCTGCGTTTCTAAAATATTTTAACTTTTTTATTAATAAGCCGAGCATCTTATTTCTTTTTTAAGGCTTCAGCCCTTATCTTTAGCAAAGTCGAGCCAATCCTTTGAGAAGCAATCCGCAGAAAAAAGACACAAAAGGGCGGAAATCGATGCTTAAGCTCAACCCAACGCATTTTGTTTTGGAGATTACAAATAATGAGAGGTTACGTTTTTTTCAACACATATTGTACCGCCTTCAAAATAATGTAATGTAAAAAACGTATATGCGTAAACCGACTTTCCGACATATATTTACCTCATCTTCTGTACCAAACTTGAAATTCTCAAAAGAAGACTTAGGCTGTTTCATTACTGAAGGATGCAGTTATCATAGAATGGATTTAATGCCATCTAAGTCCAATCGCAAATAAACGTGATATTCGAAATTCGACATTCGAACATGCATCTTCTATTCCAAACTTGAATTTCTTAAATTTCGACTTAGGCCGTTTTGTTGCTGAAGGATGCAGTTCTAATAGAAGGGGTTTCAAGAAATATCTAACGGTAGGAAGTAGGTGATTATTGTGATAGGATATCCGATAGGATGTGACGTATCAGGTAGATTTAGTTTTAATTGTTGGGCGACCTTGTCGGATTATAAAAGGGTTTAAATGTAACATGATGTTGAATTAGTTTTTGTTCCGAATAGTCGTCCGTTAAGCTATGTGTCAGTAGGTTTTTATTGCATTGATCTTCCGCAAAATTATTTATTTATTAAAACTTTATACACAAGTACAAAGGCGGACTTAATGCCTTAGGCATCTTCTACCAGTCGACCTTAGGGTGGTGCAGAGATAGGTATAGGTAGGTGCAACTAAATGAAAAAACAAATATGTATAAGAAATATAAATAAAACAATTAAATATATACTTAGATACATACATACATAGATACATAGATACATACAACTCTGTGATGATTCTGCAAACTTCTTGCGAATGTCGGTTGTCTTTCAAATTGAAGGCACCTCGCGTGCCTTCAATTTGAAAGACAACCGACTGGTTGCCATCCTGATGTTCTGAGAGAGTGCATTCCAAAGGGAATCGCCTGGACAAAGAAAGAGGAATGGATAAACCCAGAGCGGTGAGAGGGACATTGTAGAAGACGATTATTAGCAGATCGAAGAAAATTAAAATAGAATAGAATTATATTATTGTAAGAAATACGATTGTTTCAAAAGTATTCTTAGAAATAAACTACAAAAAGGTTTCTTCTATTACTTTAAAAATTCGGTTCTTTACCTTATTCTTCTTGGTATATTATATCAAATCTAAAGTTGGTATCGGTAGTTCCACAAATACGCGATGTACTTGTGAATGTAAAAGACACGATATACAGATACCTGCTCAAGACGTGAAACTAATTGGATTACCTAATTGGCAACATAATGAAGCATTACATCATACATAAATCTTTATACCACAATTCATCACACCGGAATGTAGAAAATCCAAAACAAATTGCCTCCAACGAAACCCGACATTAACACCACTGACATTCAAACAAAATATCATCGGATCATAAGGAAAATTCTTCCATCATCGCTGCAGAAGGCAGGACAAACTGCCGAGTCACCGGCGCGGGCGCATCGGCCCGTGGGGACGACTGCTTTGATGCGAGCCGACGTTCGACATCGCCCGATAGCCGACAAAACGACAACCTCGGAGGACGTGGCTGAAGTTATTGGTGGCAGCGATTATGGCGGCTAAAGGGGAAGACAGGGAGATTGAAGATGTAGGGAGATATTGGCGGAAACGTTTCAGTGGCTTTGAAGTGAAATTTTGGCTCGGATATCACTGTGTGCGAATTCTGCATGTAAGGACAAAGATAGTGCCAGTGGTACTCAGAAGCGCGAAAATCTGAATAAGCCAGTCTTACCCAGTGTCGTGCTACTGGGCTGTTGAAGATCAGACAGAAAGCTCCATATAAAATACTGGTATTCAGCTATATCCTTGTAGACTGGAAGCTAACATTATTATTATTATAAGCCTGTTATGTCCCACTGCAGGGCAAAGGCCTCCCTTTCGTCTTTCCATTTTTCTCTGAAGCTAACATAGAAGGGGACATATAAGATACTGATGATTTAAATTCACTTGATTGAAATGAAAACATTCAATTTTTTTTTTTTTTTTTTGTGATGTGTTTGCTCTTGACTCTAGTCTAGGTCAGAGGTGACTGAGACAGAGTCGACGATGGAGTGAGCTTACCCAGAAGAAGCCTGTTCACTCTAACTTTGAAGAGATTCAGGTTGAAGGCGTTCGGAAACACAGACGCAGGTAGTGAGTTCCATTCATTCGCTGTGCGCATTATGAAGAATGTTTGGAAGCGCTTGGTGCGAATTGGTGGAATGGCAACAAGGTAAGTATGGTAACTTGCAGTGCGTCTAGATGTCCGATGATAGAAGGGGGCTGGTGGGATGAGGTCGTGGAGTTCTTGAGCACACTCACCGAAGTACAGTCTGTAGAAGACCGACAAGCAGGCAACCTTGCGGCGATGAGCCAAGCTGTGAAGCTTGGCATCCGCCAGTTCAACGTCGCCAATTCACATTGATTCAAAGAAAACCCTACGCGATTCTTTACAGAAGTTAATCTGTATCATCAGACTCGGCTAAAATGTCTTTCGTCGAATTTCTTCAAGGCACTCACTGTGTTTTTGCACCAAGATTTATCCAAACTACATCGTTATTTACATTATCTGTAAAACACATTTTGATATCTAACACAAACTAACCAGTTACTCTCAAAATCGTTCATAACATAGACCATAATCTAAAAAAACGACAGCGCGATCCTCGGACACTTGTGAGATGGTGGTGTGAATTGAACGCTAAGATGAATAAGCCGGACTGATAAACAACTGCGCGAGCGCAGTAATTGGTCAGTATCGTGTTGGTTACCCAGAGATATTTTGTCATTTCATTATGCGTGATGTACCCTCATCTTGGGAAATGTAAGTGTGACATTGATTTGGGGAAAGACGTTATCGATATATCGCACCCCCAGAATGAAAATGACCTAACTCAAAATGGCTGTAAACTCTGACTTTGATAGAAGCTGGTCTTACAAATATAGGTGCGCACGGTTGGCGCAGTGGTTGAGCGATTCACTGCTGCGCTGCGTGTCGCGGGTTCGATTCCCGCACGGAACAAATATTTGTATGACCTACAGATAGTTGTTCCTGCTCTGGGTGTTTGTGTATGTGAGTTTATATGTTTGTAAACGCACCCACGATACAGGAAGAAATTCCTAGTGTGGGGCAACGTTTTCTTTAAATAAAATTAAAAAGCGTACTCTCAAATCATGTGCTGAAAATAAGTCCGAATTATGAGTAAGAAAGGGAAAGCCTATAACATCGGTCACTTTAGTTGATCGCGCTTTTCTCTATGCATGTTACCTAAAAGAGACTGAATCAATATTCGGTCGGGCGTCAGAGGACTTGTATAACATCAACAGATAACGAATTTCATTAACCGTTTTTAGATATAGTAGCTTTATTATTAAAATTCTGAATTCTGAAGAGGCTTAACTCAAAAGTCCCAGAAAAGCATTGTTTTTTTGCAATAGATTGACTTAATTTGAACTAAATATATTGATATTTAAAATACATTTAGATCGAATATAATGTTTTCAATCTGTACATATAAATTAATGCCTATAAAAAACGGGCGAGATACATTTAAATTTACTCAACCTACACTTTTTTGAAAAACTTTCGTGCTCATTGTCCACAAGTTGCAATTTTTAAGTAAGGTATCTTTCATTCTGGGAATGTGATATGTCCAAGGCTTTGATTAAGGTTTTTAATATCTGAAAATAAATCTAATCAAATTTAATATAAAAAACAGAAAGAAAAGAAACGAAAAACACCACAATAAAATAAAATTTCTTTGATCTTTGGTAACTCGGACAAGCAAAGAATTAGCATAGTTCCTCTACTTTCAGTTGCTTTTTCAATAATTTTACCCTATTAAAATAAACTGAGCTAACTGGTATGTTTTGCGATTTTCACTAGACCATCAGTCGAAAATTCGGAGCAACCAGCACTGCTTTACCAGCATTCTGACTGGATTGCATCGCCAACTTCTGTCCAAACCAATACCTGCTCTTAGTAGGTACTCTTGTTTACTCTAGATGGCGTAAAATTAAGACGCTTTTTTAATGACTTCACAGATGCCGTACAAAATAAGTTCCATTTTTGGATCACAGATGTCACTGTAGCATAAAGATCTTATTAATCAATTTAAATTTAAAACTTAAAAGCTCACTACAAGTTTTCAGGATAAAGGAAACCAAAATAAAATAGTACTAAATTCTTTGCACAAGTAAAATTGTCTGTTTGTTTGTGTAGCCCAAGGTAAACTCTGAAATATTAATTAGAACACGAAAATTCGTTAATATATAGAAAACTACAGTATTCCAGAGTGCTACATACATATAGGCTACTTTTTATATATTGAAAAATTATTACTGCCGGATAGGCTACAAGAGCGAAGCCGCGGGAAAAACTATTATTATATATTTTTGTTTGTTAAAAGAAAGTATTAATATTATGATGAAGCTAGCTTTAGCTGTAGCTGAATGTTGATCGTTTAAATACCGTGGACTCCACGGCGTGGAGGGCCAATCCGGTACATGAAAAAGTTTCGATTTGCAAAGATAAATAAAAAAAAAACACATAAAAATAAACCGACTTCCAAAGCAAAACACTAAAAAGTGCTAAAATAACTTTCGTTTCGGAAGTCGGTGGCTTTGGTACCTCTTGTTTTATCATTTTGCACACAAAATTTAACGGTGTATACTTAGTACAGTCGTGTTATCAATATTTTACGTAACTACGAACAGATAGGTAATTTTATTTCAGTGATAGTGAACGTCGCTGAACATTATATTATTCACTTTAGATTGGAAATCTTTCTTAGAAACCGGGTACCGGTTTTCTAAGAAGTAGATGGTGAAAAAAAGAACTTTAAATATAATCAGTAGCACCTACCTTCTCATTGTGTTACAAAGCCATTGGTTGAACCAGCCAAGGGAAATCAAATTGGCATGTCACTTTTTTCATCACCGTTTTAATGGAAGTAAAAACTTCTATTAGATTACAACAGTTCGCAATAAGTGATATGCTGTAATCGAAGTTAGCGAATACCAAGATTAACTTACGTTTAGTAAGAGAAATCTAAATTTGTTCTGGTCCTAAAACAAATTACTAGTTTCGAAACTGGTGCAACTACTTTTGTCTTATAGTAAAATCTTTAAATCGGTTTGGAATCGAAGATATTTAACTGATCTTAGATTTTATAAAAGAATACTGGCCAAGTGCGAGTCGGACTCGCGCACGATGGGTTCCGTACCATTATCGCAAAAAACGGCAAAAAAATCACGTTTGTTATATGGCAACAGAAATACATCTGTAAAAATTTCAACTGTCTAGCGATCACGGTTCATGAGATACAGCCTGGTGACAGACGGACAGACAGACAGACAGACAGACGGATCGTGAAGTCTTAGTGATAGGGTCCCGTTTTTACCCTTTGGCTACGGAAATCTAAAAAACGATTTCCAGTTTTGTATCTAGTTTCAAGGTTGTGAAGCTGCTGGTTATGGCAGAAGTCATTTCTGAAACGCTTTTGTATTTAAATTTAACTTTTCATGTTGATACAACATTTTTGGCCTGGTAGACGCGGAGTTAGAAATGTGCATATTTGCTCTATACTAAAGGGTCTTTCAACAAGGACGGGTCGATGTTAAAATTGAATAAAACAAGATGTGTGTGAGATATTAACGAAATTTATTTTTTATTTAAAAGGCCCATTTATGCCAATTATGGATGGAATATGACATCGTTCAAATGTCCGCCGCGGCTTCGTATGGTGGCACGAATCCGAGAGGTCCAATTTTTAATGACTCTGCTGCATAGATCCGGCTGAATCCGAGCGATGACCTGCGTTATGTTGGCTTTCAGGGCAACGGTCGAATGTGGTTTATTGGCATAGACATGCGACTTCAGAAATCTTTCTTTAGAAGAATCGTCCTTTAGAAGGTGCATCGGGAAACCCACTTTTAATCACATAATTACGCTTTCCATGATACCGTTTGTTTCCTCAAATTCTTGCATTACAATGATAATGCAAGGATTACTATCATTCTATTGAGAAAATTCCACGATACTTCGTGAGGTTACTCTCGTGCTGGTTTGTTGAGCAGCGTGCTTCGTGCGTGATCTTCAAGTGTGCACCGTGCTTAATGTCAACACGGAGTTGGATTGTCATTCTAATGTATGATTTACATTTGCTCCTTACAGATTCTGTACAAGAATGGAGTGATGATCGTAGTGACTGCATTTCCTTGTATTTTTGGAGCAGTTCCAGCTGTGAAACTCTTTTGGTGGTAACGATTGTCACAATCTTATACATCTTAAGTGTACTGCCGTTGGTCTAGCGGTCGCAAGCGCTGCTTCTAAACGTGAGGACCTATGTTCGTAGCCGGGGTTGGGTAAAGTGTTGTTGGGTTTTTCCGTCTGGGATTTCTCAAAAGCAGCTCTGCTTGTGTCTCTTGGTGGCAATAAGCTCGCGCGCTATTCAACATCATCATCAGCCAATTAATGTTCCCACTGCTGGGACACAGGCCTCCTCTCTGTAAGAGGGAATGGGCCGTAATCCACCACGCGGGCCCAGTGCGGGTTGGTGGATGTCACATGTCTTCGAATTTTTGGTTCTAGGACATGCCGGTTTCCTCACGATGTTTTCCTTCACCGTTTTTGAGAGCAGTGGTGATGAAATAATTTACACAAAGTAAAGCGCCTGCCTGGGTTCGAACCCACGACCTACAACTTGTAAGTTGCGGCTGATACCACTGGGCCACCACTGCTCTCGCGCACTATTACATGGGAAGTAATAATGTGGGTGTTCTCGCCGTGTACCTCTGGCTTACTCTGCCGAGAATACAGGCGTAATGTTATGTTATGCTTATACATATATTTTGGACTAGCTTTTGCCAGCGGCTTCGCCTGCGTGATAAGTATTTCATCATCCCAAGGGAACCTTATACCGGTATAAACATTCGATTATCGGGCTGTTATTGTAATCGACGAATAATCGCCAGCTATCTGCTGTGATTGGCTATTGAAAATTCAACCAATCACAGCAGAAAACGTGTGCTTGACGATTAGTCATATTAGTTTTGCGATATTTTAGCGTTGAGAAACCCGGGCTTACTCTATCTAGTTTTATATTGTCACTAGCTTCTGCCAGCAGCTTTGCCCGCGGGAATGTCGAAAATTACCCCAAGGAAACATATTCCAAACATTTTCCTATTAAATAATAATAATAATAATAAACATATTCCTGGGTGAAAAAAAAGGTACCTATCCTATGTGCTATTCCAGACTATAATCTATCTCTGTGCCAAATTTCATCCAGACCCGTTCAGCCGTTCTGGCGTGAAGAAGTAACAAACATACAAACACACACTCACAAACTTTCGCCTTTATAATATTAGTGTGATTATTTGACAATTGTTATGGCTAATAAAATGCCTGTTTGTCTAGTTTAGGCCCTATGGAGTGTGGTGGAGTTTTGCAGGACAGCAAAGCTGAAGAAATGGTGCTTAGGAACTGGTTGTAGACTTGAGATATTTCAGGTAAGGTTATATATAGGATGGGCAAAAAAATTTGGTTCTTTATACTGCAAATAGCCCCAAATATCGCCCTGATTCGTTTGATCCACGATTTTTGGCCCAACCTGTATATTTACAGTAGGATGATTGGGTTCTCTGTAAAAGTATGGGGAGATCGAAGAGGGAGAGGTGAATTTCACACTGATTTAATTTGACACATTTAAATTTTATCCAAATTACAATTTCTTTAGAGACCAGAATAGGATGTTTCATGGCACTACTAGTATGTTTGAGATTAAGCTGGTTGAGATCAGTTTTGGAACAGTAAACCAACGGCCCCAAATTATGAGTTGATGTCGCACGTTCGAGCCCAGGTAAGCACTAATTTTATTGTAATTCATCTCATCTCTGCACTCTCATCTCGCACTGCTCACAAAATGGTTAAGGTAATCGAGAGAAAATCACATGTCCTAGAACCAAAAATTCGAAGACATGTCACTTCTGCCAAGTCGTAATATCTCCGCGTGGTAGATTAGGGCCTACTTCCTCTCACATAGACCAGCAATGGTCTGACTACCATGTGCTTTACAACATTCATAAAAATCTTCTGTTCTTTTCCTTTTTAAACAATTTCAATAAGGTGGAGGTTATCAATACAATTGTTTTTTTTTATCGACTTCATAAAGGAGGAGGTTATCAATTCGATATTTCGTTCAAAACTTTTTACTAGGTGAACCGATTTTGATGATTCTTTTTTTATTTAAAAGCAGGTGCTTGATCTAGAAATTATGAAGAACTTCGGAGATATAAACAATGGCAAATCTCTCGGGATTGCTGCAATCGCATGTTATCAAATGTTATGAAATGGCGTGAACAATAAACAGATTTATTGTTTACGCCATTTCATAACATAACATCACGCCGGTACGCTCTAAAGGGGTACGCACCTCACCCTGGTATACTCTAATTTCACCGGTTATGTAAGTTTTATGTTACTTTGGGCATATAGGTACCTTACTATTAAACTTGCTCATAATGTACCACAACTAAAACTGAAAAATAAATACATTTTTACAAAAAAAATATAACCGGCTTCCAAATAAAATAATAAATAAAATCCATTTATTGCAGACTAATTGCATGTCCATAGTTGTTAGTAACAAAGGTCTTAAAACTATAAGTTTTTAAGCTGGCATGGTCACAATCATTAGAATTAATATTTGTTTCGGGATATTTACCATGTATATTTTGTATTATGTTGAGAGCTCGATATTTCGGCACCGTTACAAGCGCCATGATCACGAGAACTCACACGAGTTCAAAATATACATGGTAAATATCCCGAAACAAATATTAAGTCTTAAAACTATGTTAGTCAACTTATTGTAACAGTGTCATCTCGTCACGTGAAGCTGGATGGCTCTCCCCAGCACCGCAGTGTCTGGCCTCTCAGTAAACATCCTTAGGATTCCGTTGTCGCTGCCCCGAATCCGACGCATCAGAGAATAAAAACTCTACAAAGTGAAAAATAACTTAAATTTCGGCAGTCGGCGTCAATAAACGAAGAAACAAAAACATTAACACCGACTTACGAAATGTTATTATTTGGAAGTCGGTTGTATTTTTTTGTTAAAAAAAGTAATATTTTTATCAATTTAATGGCGGCATTGGCTGTAAAACTATCATGAATTTAATATTACTACGCATTTAGCAATCAGTACAGTCGTAATTCGAGCGCATATTTTTATTGTTTCACATGATTTCATAGCACGTAGCATCTGAGTCAACAGACATGTTGCCAACGACACTACAAACACCTTTAAGTGAGTCCTGGGATTAAGTTGTAAATTCAGTAAATTGAGTTTCAGCTCCAAGACGTCCAATGAGTCCAGCATAGGTCTTCCCGAGGGATTTTGAATGATTGATCTGGCGTTGCCCACACTCAGCGGGTGGGACTTTCGAGAGGTTTTTTTTTTCGTTTGATATTTACTTGGCATACTTGAGGTGTACTAATTAGCTCAAAAATATATTCTAGAAAGGTGGAACTTCTGAATCTAAATCTTAACCTTCTGAGAAGATCGCGTTGTAAATTGGAACCAAAAGTTTATATACGCGCGCTTTATATTTTACCAAATTAAAAAAGTAGTAGATTGTAGTTCTGTGTCTATTTACATTAAACTACAAAATCAAGACATCACTTGCCACATTAAACAAAAGAGTTAACCGCTTTGTTGTTTAATTCTTCACGAAACAGTGAAATATCTACAGATTTTATTGTTCGTAACTCTGTTTCTTGAATGGCGTTATTATACGTCGCCTTTGAAAGGCTTCGAATAATTGATTGGTACCTTTGTATGGCTTGTTTCTTGTTTATATTATTACATAATTTGGTAATAATCTGTTATTGATCTTGCATTTTATTCGCGCTTTGTAATGAGAATGAATGTGTTTTGTGGTTTTGTTTAGGAATGCTATAACATGTGCTATTTGCTGCTGTTAGAGAAACCTTTATGACTGGATTTGATTGAAGTGAATTGATACTTGTAAATACGTCATTTTTATCACTATTTTAGTTTCGGAATTTGGTAGCTCTGCTGCTTGTTGTTGTGCTTAGTTTTTAACGCAATAATTTTGGAAAGAGATTTAAAAACTTGCCAAGTGCGAGTCGGACTCACGCACCAAGGGTTCCGTACCATTATCACAAAAATGCCAAAAAAATCACCTTTGATGTGTGGGAGCCCTACTCAAATATTTATTTTATTCTGTTTTTATAGCGGCAACAGAAATACATCATCTGTAAAAATTACAACTGTCTAGCTATCAAGGTTCATGAGATACAGCCTGATGACAGACGGACAGACAGACGGACCGCGAAGTCTTAGTAATAGGGACCCGTTTTTTTACCCTTTGTGTACGGAACCTTAAAAACGCCAATTCGAGTCCTAACTTGTTCACTTTTATGTACTTAACTATGTTTCTGAAAACAACAACGTACATTCGCATACTCCCTAATTCAGCAGGTAAACACACCCTTGTCTCGTATAATCTGCAAAAAACACAGGAATATAATCCTTTCCGGCGTGTAGGGCAGTTTCGTCTTTCGGCTGTTTCGGCAGACTTTGTGACGCCGAAAACCGTGAGGCGAACGACGAACGGCCAAATTGGTAATCGTTTGGCGGCATGTAAAGGTATTCAGGTGTTCGTAGGGTTGTCCACAATAGAAAATTAATTGTTTTAAGGGTCTTGAGTTGAAGTCTGTTGAATGAGAAATAATTTTGGTTATTTTCAGCACGTGTCTTGATGTAATGACTCTGACACCAAGCACAAATAATTCCTTTAGTTAGGTGACTAAACTGTTAACCAATCAAAATCATCAAAAAGATTACCAAGGTATACTTTCTTTATCATAAAGTACTATCATACCCTTATTACAAGCTTACAGCCATCACATTTCGACGTTTAAGATCAAGATATGCGATCCCATCAAAAGATTGCAAAGTATCATATTAATATTGGCAACCCTGAGTCCCTGACTAGTTATCATTGCAGATCGCATATTCCACAGAAGAGGATTACCAAGTTTGCCATTACTGCTTTCTAGGAAGGTCTCAGGTAGTCAATATAAGCATTCTTTGTCACAAAATTGGCAGGAAATACAACACTTGAATTTGATCTCTGGAGCTTGTATCATAGAGTCAAATTTTGTATGTGTTTTGTTAAAAATAATTCGGTCAATTTATTTTCAATTGGTGCCAAAATTAGCGTACTTTTCGTATATATTAGTACCGTTATTTATGAATGAATGCAAGTAATTATGAGTTTTATGAATGGTACGCTTATCGCCCGATTTGGGGTTAGTTGGGTGGCCGGCTTATTTCGTACTGATTGGGTATCTAAATTTGTTTATTTTTCGATTTAGCTGTCAATGTTTTAGTAGAACTTGGTTTTTCATAACGATATAGTTTGTGTGGTTACAATGTAATTTGTCTGCATGAAAATATAGACAAGTATTTGGCAAAGATAGTCTTCTGCAACAATGGTTAGAAAATCTTAGGCAGATTTAAGCAATGAGTTAACATCTTAGTTAACTTAGACCCAGTTTTTTGATCCGTAAGTAAATCAATCAATGGTTAAATTTACAAACCAATTGTTTAAAATTTCAAATATTGCGTATTTCTTAAGTTGTTGGCCTCACAAATGGTGAAATAACTAGTAGAGTTAATTGTTTGACCATTATTTGACATTGAGGCTGAAGGAAAGGAGGAAAATCGATGCACTAGAGATGTGGGGCTGGAAACGTCCGCTGCGGATTCCGTGGACTGCTTACCGCACCAATGTATCGATACTAAAAGAACTTCATATTAAAGAGAGATTATCGTTGACTGTTCAAATATGAATGCTAAAGTTCTTTGGACATATAACTCGCATTGAAGACGCAATGGAGCGTCTTGTAATCCAAGGCAGAATGGAGGGCAAGAGATCCCGGAGTCACTCTCCGACCAGATGGGCAGATCTTATTAAAAACATCACCAAAGTTACGATGACCGACTTTTCTCACATTACGTCCAATAGAACCGAATGGCGACGCATGGCAAGAGCCATCATGCATCAGGACCCACCCATGACCACGACCACTGTGCCAAGAGTTCGCCCGACTAAGAAGAAGAAGAAGAATTTGATGATTTGTGGGACTAACAATTGATGAAATCACGCATTTTAGCGAAATTTTAAACCATTGGTTAGCAAATTTAAACATTGGTTTAGTAAACCACGGATCAAAAAACTGGGCCTTAATCGGTTGAATGCCGTAATTATATAAACAATTAAAAAGGCATTGTGTCTCGCGTGGATCAACGTTTGGGACAGTCAAGAGCTTAAATGCTGATAGCCTGAATAAAACTTTGCTTCCCTTCATTTAAGTAGGTATTTATGAATCTAACAATCTCAGAAACCTGATTTTGGTAACTGAATTGTGTCTAAAAATATCACCTATATCCGATTAATCAATTTGCTTAACTACTATCAAACATTTGTTGTAGAGTATCTGTTGAAACTTGAAAGTATGTTTAATACCCTTTAAATTAACAATTAGATTTCATAAATAACACAATTCTTCAGAGGAGGAACCATTACACAACTTGTTGTAGAAATATGCATTATTTTTAGAGAGCAGCAAGTGGTTGCCCAGTGGTATTGGCCGTGACTTGCAAGTTGTAGGTCGTGGGTTCGAACCCAGGCAGGCGCTTTACTTTGTGTAAATTATTTCATCACTACTTCTCTCAAAAACGGTGAAGGAAAACATCGTGAGAAAACTATGGAAAAGATCATCGTGAGAAAACGATGAAATATACTATGTCCTAGAACAAAAAAATCGAAGACATGTGATATCCACCAACACGCACTGGGCCCGCGTGGTGGATTACAGTCTATTCCTTCTCACAGAGAGGAGCCCTGTGTCACAGCAGTGGGAACATTAATAGACTGATGATGTGATGTGACGCATTTCAGGAGTAGAAAAATTAGACCACACTAGAAGGTATAAAACGGCTGATCAAGGTCAAAAGAAAGTAATTCGGCCTCCAGACTTTGAATTGAACAAAATTGAACAACTCCAGCCAGAAAACCAAAACTGATTTTTCTTTCGTTCAGTTAACCCGTTTTGTTTCATGCTTTGATTAGTAAAACCAAAAAACGTTAACATTTTCTTTGAGCTGAATAAATTGTTCTTCAAATGTTGTACCATAGTCGTACGCTTACCATTGAATTAATATGATTTAAATTATTTTGGAGAAGATTGAGATGGAAAAAGGTGTGATTTCTGTGATACTGAGGCCGAGTTTCTCACCTCTAAATTATCGCAGAATTAATGTAACAAATTGTCAAGCACACGTTATCTGCTGTCATTGGCTGTTGAAAATTCATTCAACCAATCACATTAGATAACGCGTGCTTGACAATTTGTCACATTAATTCTGCGATAATTTAGAGGTGGGAAACCTGGCCTGAGTCTACTTTTCGACGCAACTATTGTTAAAAGGCTAGCTATATCATCTCGCAACATATAAAGGAGAAAGCAGAAACAGCTGCTACTTATTGCTTACTGCCACTCATTCCTAATCTCCAAGAAAGGCTTACGATACTGACCTTGGATGTACTGAAGACGTACCTACCTTACTTTTACTGAGTCAGCACATTCCATACAAATCTTACCTAACGCGACTATGAAGAAGGTAGTTGACAGCTAACACGTCACAATATGGCGAAAAGGTCAATAAATTCAATTTTTAATTTTATCGAAATGTCATCATAAGTATTAAATAAGTATTAGTTAATACTTATGATGACTTTTCGATAAAATTAAAAATGGAATTTAATGGATATTGATACCTATCAATATCAACATTTCAGCCGAGACACCTCCACTGATGGATATTTTATATGCCTTACTCACCCAACGATCGCCACAATAACATAACCAAGGTCACCTAAAATTGCATGGACTTGTACAAATTGCACAAAAACGAAAGCCAACATAAATTACTAGCTCCTATACTTAATTATTTTTCTTACATTAAAACTAAAACTAAACTTAATACTTGAACTTAATATTTGAATTACCAAACTTCATCTTTCTGTCGGACCGGCTCGGCCATTCAAAAAAGATGAAGCTTACCAAATCAGTATCAGCCAAATATTTGATACGAAATATCTAAAAACATACTTGTGATTGTGTAGATAGATACAAACATCACCCAAACCCTTTCCGTATTCTCTACACTAAACTAAACAATTCCGAATAAATTAAGTTATAACTCCTCCACACTTACTAGCTAACCGATAATTAAATTTAACTAGAAGGTTACTAAAATAAATGTAAAGTCCCGCCTACGATTGCCAGTTAAAATTCCTTGAAGACAGTGTAATTACATTACACTGTGCTGCATCTAAAACCGAACGTCAATCATTTGGAGGTAGCGACACGTTATTACTACACGAGGTTAGTATTATAGTTATCGAATTGTACAGTCAGCTAGAGTGTTTGTTTTTTTGATCGCCAGTGTAAAAGTTTTAAGATTCGATCTAGTGTAGGCAAGGAGTATAACACTGATGGCTTTTTCACGGAAAGTTAGATCTAATTCAATTAAATTTTCACTAAGTTGTAAATGAATATTGTAAACATTGTTTTTTTTTTCAAAATATTTTGCACTGTAAATACGGGGGTGTTAGAGTTATAAATAGAAAGAAGAAAGAAATAAAGAAACATATATATTTAGTTGTGACCCTAACAGGAGACACGAGATATGCAAAAACAAAAAAAAACAATAATAAAAAACCCCGTGCGTGACCAAAAAGATCAAAAAAGCTGTTCAATTTAATGTACGATTACTTTTACAGGTTCCTATTGGTGCTTTAGGCTTCAGTTATGAAATTAATGTGATCCGGATCAGATATTACGCATTTTATAGATGTTAATTCTTCATTAAATCCGAGAGTTTGTCATAAAAACGTAATAGGTCACATACAATTTTTGTGCTAACTGTACCATCGCAATTTCAAATAATCTTCGTATGAAATGAAAATTGATGATTTTAATGAATATCAGGATTTTAGCACAGACATTACTTTGACAAGCGGTCAATGTAAATTCAAACGTCCTATAATATTATGACAAAATTGAACCTAAGTTATTTTTAATGAAGTTAAGTAAGTCATTTAAAAATGATTGCAAAATATAAAAGGATTGCAAATTTTATTTAAGTTAGTATTTGCTTTTTCAACTCCTCCCCTAGGTCGTAAATAGCCAACCAAAGCGCTAGATGCAGACATCTGCTAGAATCAAGATAGATGACTTACAAGTTATAAGTAAGATGGGCAGAGAGGGCCCAGGTTTCAGAGAATGTGGAAAACGAGGACAGAACGTCCGAGCTCTATTTAGAAGAAGCCATGTTCAAATCCAGCACTTGCGCATACAGAATGTCCTAGCTCTATTGAGAAGAAGCCATGTTCAAATCCAGCACATGCGCATACAGAACTTCCTAGCTCTATTTAGAAGAAGCCATGTTCAAATCCAGCACTTGCGCATACAGAATGTCCTAGCTCTATTTAGAAGAAGCCATGTTCAAATCCAGCACTTGCGCATACAGAACGTCCTAGCTCTATTTAGAAGAAGCCATGTTCAAATCCAGCACTTGTGCATACAGAACGTCCGAGCTCTATTTAAAAGAAGCCATGTTTAAATCCAGCACTTGCGCATACAGAACGTCCTAGCTCTATTCAGAAGAAGCCATGTTCAAATCCAGCACTTGCGCATACAGAACGTCCTAGCTCTATTTAGAAGAAGCCATGTTCAAATCCAGCATTTGCATACACAGAACGTCCGAGCTCTATTTAGAAGAAGCCATGTTCAAATCCAGCACTTGCGCACACAGAACGTCCGAGCTCTATTTAGAAAAAGCCGTGTTCAAATCCAGCACTTGCGCATACAGAACGTCCTAGCTCTATTTAGAAGAAGCCATGTTCAAATCCAGCACTTGCGCACATAGAACGTCTGAGCTCTATTTAGAAGAAGCCATGTTCAAATCCAGCATTTGCATACACAGAACGTCCGAGCTCTATTTGGAAGAAGCCATGTATAAATCCAGCACTTGCGCACATAGAACGTCTGAGCTCTATTTAGAAGAAGCCATGTTCAAATCCAGCATTTGCATACACAGAACGTCCGAGCTCTATTTGGAAGAAGCCATGTACAAATCCAGCACTTGCGCACATAGAACGTCTGAGCTCTATTTAGAAGAAGCCATGTTCAAATCCAGCACTTGCGCACACAGAACGTCCGAATCTATTTAGAAGAAGCCATGTTCAAATCCAGCACTTGCGCACACAGAACGTCCGAGCTCTATTTAGAAGAAGCCATGTTCAAATCCAGCACTTGCGCACACAGAACGTCCGAGCTCTATTTAGAAGAAGCCATGTTCAAATCCAGCACTTGCGCACACAGAACGTTTGAGCTCTATTTAGAAGAAGCCATGTTCAAATCCAGCATTTGCATACACAGAACGTCCGAGCTCTATTTGGAAGAAGCCATGTACAAATCCAGCACTTGCGCACATAGAACGTCCGAGCTCTATTTAGAAGAAGCCATGTTCAAATCCAGCACTTGCGCACACAGAACGTCCGAGCTCTATTTAGAAGAAGCCATGTACAAATCCAGCACTTGCCTACACAGAAAGAGGACTATAGTCGTGGCAATCTAAGAAGTCGGATTTGACAGCTATAAAAATACGTAATAATAATTAAAATTGATGTTTACGAATGATACTCATTGTTATAGTGTACAGGTAATATAGTCTTTAATTATTATGAATTAGATTTTTTCAATTTATTATGTACACCATGTAAAATGAGAAACGTCATGGGACTTCTAAGATTGTCACGATTATAGTTTTAAGTTGACTGTTGCCATGTATTTTAATTTTTCTACTTGTATTGTTTCCCATGTGCAGAAAAACAACATCATTCTCGGAACATCCACAGCACAATTCATTCAAAACTAAACAGATGACGTATCGTGAGAATTAGGCCAAACTCGCAGCGTATAAAAAAGTCATTTGTTCCCAATAATTACTATAGCGATTATCATAACTGTCCTAACGTGTGTTGACGTATTACTGTTAAACGAATCCCGCCCACAGAGGGGAGAAAAGGAAATAAAATAATATCCTAAGTTAGGTAAGCTCGCCGGTCATGCAAATCGGTCATTAGGACTTAATATCCCTTTTGATTTTAAGTAATTTATATGAAATTATGTGTAGAAAAGTTTTTGGAACATGCGGAAGCCTGCTTTTCATGATAAATGTTCGTTTTCTATTCGATTATGTAGATGAATACGAGAGATATGAATCGATACTGGATGATCGATTGCATCATAATCACCTCTAGAAACGTATCATGGAATCTAATGTACGTAAATATTGTATTTATTGTTATCATTGTGTAATGTCTATTTTAGTATAAGTTTATGATGGAACAATATATCTTTTTTTGTTTGATTTGAATTTTAGTGCTGTTCTGCTCTTTACGTTTGATATATTTGTGGAACGAAGACTGATGAGAATTTGAGAGATCTATCACCATTTTCCAGTGACCATTATGCTTCCACCAAATTAAGGTAAGTACATGACCAGATAACTAAAAAAACACTATAAGTACTTGCAATTATTAAAAATCTGATATCTTTCAAACTGGGCTTTCAAAAGTCATCATCATCTTCATCTTTCAGAAATGACAAGACGACGCGGATGCAACAATGAATGTAAATCCGACAAATTTTTATAGGTATGTTTAAATTTTCAAACTAATTAATTGAGCTGGGCACAATACTAACTCTAGAAGAGCTCGTGGTTAAATAATAACAGCCGCACGGGTCGATCATCAAGGTTAAGCAACGCTTGACGAGGTCGGTCCGTGGATGGGTGACCATTTCGACATACCGAGTTTCCTCCGTGCCTCGGAAAGCACGTTAAGCCGTTGGTCCCGGCTGTCATTTGAAGATCTTTGACAGTCGTTACGGGTAGTCAGAAGCTTGAGATCTGACACCAGTCTTGCCAAGGGGTACCGTGTTACCCAGTTACTGGGTTGTGGAGGTCAGATAGGCAGTCGCTCCATGTAAAACACTGTTACTCAGCTGAATCCGGTAAGACTGGAAGCTGACCCTAATATAGTTGGGAAAAGGCTAGGCAGATGATGATGATGAATGTACTAAACTAAAAAACTGTGAAGATCTTTGCAAAAAGATGCTAACGAAATCAATTACTTTAACGACGGTTGAAAAATCTATTAATTATAATTAGTTTTTAAAAGGTTTTATGAGAAAGATAAATCCCTAATTACTCAAAAGCGATGTACATTTTAAGAAAACCTACGACTCTTGAAGTCAATAAATTTGTATTAACTTTTCCCAACAATAGGTCGTCTTCCAGTGTAACCCTATGTGATTGAATACCAGTGTTTTGAATTCAGAGAATAATTGAAGTCAGTATTTTATATACTGACTTCCACGACTCAGCTACTGGATAACACGACAGATACTACTTCATAAGTCTGTTTTTGTTTTAATTTCGGACTTCTGAATTCCCGTAACGACTTTCGAAGACCTAGAAATGAAAGCCGGACCAACAACAGCCTAGCGTACTTTGCGAGGGACGGAGGTGATTCTAGATGGTACCTAAAGGGAATAACTGGAATATCTATTAATCATAACTATAGAAAATGTAAAAAAACTCATTAAAAAAGTAAACCCCTTTTGATTCCAACTCACCTAAAGTCAATGCCGTATTTGTCTCTCATTAATAAAACAAAGAATGACAGACTGAAATTATTTCATTATTCGGGCCCTACTATTGTAGTTATCGTACAATCGCCCCTAATTTATTACAAGGTACACCATGGTAATTATTGCCTACGTATCAAGCTTGGCAAGGTGTCAAGTGGCTTGATTTACGCGGAAGTTGTAGTTTAGGATTAGTTTTAATTTTTTTTAATTTTGCCGCACATGCTGAGATAGGAGCCCTTTTGGTCTTGCACTGAGTTCTTTTTTACCCGACTGCCGAAAGAGGGTAATGTGTTTATCAGTCTATGTATGTATGTATGTATGTTGGTTCCTATGTGGCGTTCTAGAGAGCAAACGCGTGGGCCGATTTTGATGTTTCTTACGTCAATCGATTCGTCTTAACCCCGCGAGTGTCACTGGCTACATGAAAATTGGTAAATAGGAAAATGGCGATTTTTGGGCGCCATATTGTGGGGGCCCAAATTTTTTTTTCTTCCTAGCCTATCATGTGGGGTATCAAAATAAAGGATTTTAAGAGATGATTTCAAAAATATACAACACTTATATGTTTAAATGTACCTAATTCGAAAAAAAATATAACTAAAAAGTTATAAATAAAAAAGTTAATTAAAAAAATCAACTGCTTGAAAAGCGAACTAAAAAGACGTAAACAAGGAGAAAATCATGCTGTGCAGTCGGAGGATACGTCTGGTTTTGGTCAGCCAGCTCGCGAAGATGTATCCTCCGACAGCACAGCATGATTTTCTCCTTGTTTACGTCTTTTTAGTTCGCTTTTCAAGCAGTCGGGTTTTTTGATTTTTTTAATTAACTTTTTTTTGATTTTTTTTTATTTTTTTTCTCTCTCGTGCCAGTCACAAATAAAACATATTTCTTCCTTTCTAGTTATTTGAACCAAATAGTGTTTGGGTCCTTATGGTACCTTTGTCATCAAAAGGACCAACTAATACTAGACTTGATTAGGACAATTTTAGGGTTGGAATTTTTTTATTAAATGTTGGTATAGTTTTAGTTGGCCTAAGATACATTATTGTCTATGACCTTTGCATAGCCATCTCAGTGAGATCGCTAATTCTGAGAGTCTAGGTGGTATGGAGATATGAAGATGAAGCTTCCCATCTCCAGGGGGTTGACCATAAGCTCTTAGAGTAAGGTTATTTTGAGTGGGTGTTAGGGACAGATGTATACAAGTCATATACATCTTTCCCTAAACCATCTATCCATCCCATCCATTCCATCTTTCTTAACCTTAATCTAAGAACTTATTGTAAACCCCCAGTATATAAGCAAGATGCACTCGTTACCTTTATCGCCGCATGGTAATCAGTATCGTGAGTTGGCCCGAGATTCTTTAAATTCAAAGTCTTCGAGTCAAGACTTATTAAGTTGACCTACGTGATACACCTGCATCATATACCCTGGCCTGGCTGTACTTGAGATAACATTTATACTTTCGTTCGTCCACACCTTGGCCTACGACGAAATAAATATAATTTCAACACCATAAATAACATGTGACACGTGGATTACGTTGAAAATTAAGTACCCCCGTATTTCTGAATTAAGTACAAACGACACGATTATTGTACGAAATGGGTTTTCATTAATGGGTACAAGTGTTTTTAATATTACAACACGTTCCCTTATTTAATCGTCGGTAGTTGCGTGAGAAACGCGAACGGCCAGTAGCGAGTTACTTTTAAGCACTCATATAGTACAAAAATACCCTTTTCATTGGTTTTTTCGTGTCCTGCACCTTATGGGTGTTAGTTAAGGGTTATTTTTGGATGGTATTCGGGTTTACGTAAGTTGGTGGGCATCAGCTAGGCGGTGGAAATGTGCAAGGAGCATTAATCACAACAGAATTAGCTTTGGCGATCCGCTCCCAACTGTCCGCGCAGAATTTATACCGCTGTCTTGGACACAGGGGGATAAGTCGCTTTTAATATTTTTTGTGCATAAAACCCATGAGCTGAGCTGTATGTATTTCATCTGTGCATTTTCGCATTAAAAATGTTCATTTTAGTGGGTTCGAATCCAAATTCTTTTTTCAGGAAGGTTCTTGCCAGTCCGTTGGTCTGCTTCTGTATTTTTTCTTTAACATTGTTTCTGTCTTCTGTTTAAAAATGAGATACTTTTTAGCTGAAAGCTTAAAATACTTAACTTTTAAGTTTTACTTAAAAGTTTATTTCAAAGCAAATGTCACAAAAAGTATATTAAACAACTTAACCCGTATCACTGCTGGCATCAAGTTGATTTCGCGCCCAAACCACCTCCGCGCCGCTGGGGACCGCATAAATACTACTTAACGCTCACGACACTCCAAATTTAAAAATAAAAATAAAAAATCTCCAAAGAAGCAGCAGCCAGTGTCAGAGCGAAACTTTTAAATAATTACCGGGAGACGCGTCGAGTGGCGTCCCTAATGTGTAAATGTGTTACCCTTTACCAAAATAATTTTGTTTTGAACACACTTTTTATAGATTCCGACATTATTTATTCGGGCAACCCCGTTTAGCGCTGGAGTAATAAATATGATGGTGTCATTAAATTTGGTCTCGTTAGCGTCATGAAATAATAACTTATTATAAGTCAATTCTTTATGTTGTCTTGCGGTTAATAAATATAGTTGTAGAAGTGTCGCACTTGGATATGCTCAATGCTAATGAAGAGTTACCTGTAATTCGTAGCTGAGCACCCTGCATCGATATTTTTATAAACCAAAAACTATTTGCTGATATCGGTATTCCAAGATGCGGTTCCAGCCAACCAAACAGTGTAAATCAGAAAATAAATACACTGTTGAAACCTTTCAAGACATCAATCAAACATCAAGGAGAAACCTCAAACACAAAAATTTAATAAGACAGCCTTATCAACGAATTTTCATCACCGTCTGTCCTTGTCAAACAGCCAATAGAGTGTTGCAACAGTTAGATTTTACACGTACCGCTACTAAAGCCTATTTAAGTAGCGTGGTACCGAGAGTGGTATGTGACACCAAAACGTCACGGCAATTAAGGAATCGGCAAGCTCTAACCTCGCGTCGGCCGACCTGCATTGGGCACGCGGTTGATTGGCACGACGAAGCGCTAGCTGTACTGGATGTGGCCTGTGTTGTGGTTAGAATGAGTGTTAGGTTCCGCGTTTGACGATTAAAGCTGGGAAAGAGTATTTTTGGTCGACTTTTAGGGTTAGTATAGCTGAATCCAAGATGTGGCGTGAGTGAGTCTAAAAGACTGCAGTGATTATAAGGACTAAAGCACTTTAGTGTTTTGGGATGATTAGCGTAAGGCTTTTGACTAGGCTAAAGGCTACAACCAAGGCTAAAATATGCAAAAAAGCTATCAAAAAGAGAAGGTTAGGCTAAATGACAGATCCTGGCAAAATCAGAGATCAATAATGTCAGCCTTAAGAAGAGTTCGAATCTTCTACTTAACGTATCTAATAAATCATAAAATGTTGATGCTTACATATATTTTCACCTCCAATACTTCAATGAGGAATACTTGTGTACTTCCATTAGTAGGTGTTGGTGTTCCTCCTAAACGAGCACATTCCATCGCTTCAAAGGTCTTCGTCCATTGGCATCTACAAGTAACATTTATCATATATCATGCCAGTTCGACGTCTCTCTGACGTTTTCTCTTCCGTGGGTGACAGCACGTTAGTTGGCCGAGGACTTTATTGTGTATCTACTGTAATGTAAGATGACTGTGCCAATAATCAACGAATATATCCGTGTAAATGTGTACGATAAGATTTGTGGTTGTGTTTGTTTTTTTTTCTGTTTGATTCGAACTGGCAGGTGGGATTTTTTTGAATTTGGAAGATGGTGAGGTGATTGTTTCGGTTCGGTACTTGATAGTGTTTTGTTTGTTTTACTCTATTGTCGTTAGTGGTTTGATGAGTTGCCGGGATTTTTAGTTTGTGCTCGGATTCTATCTTTATGACTTGGAGGTTGACAACATTTTGACCACTCTGCCTAACTTTTAATTCGTTAAAACGTATCTATAACGAGCGATCTCATTTGTCCCTAAACCAGAAACAAAAAACTTGTCAAGATTTTTTCAACATCTTTCTTCTCGATCTCTATCTTGATAGGTAGATTCTTCAATAAATTGCAAAAGATACTATCATTCAGAAAACATCAACTCAACGATCGAATCCCTCAAATCCTTACATCTTTACGATGTCTTATTTACCCGCCATTACTCACTTTAATACGTCTAGCCGACGTTGCTTTAACACTTCGAATGCAGAATCAAAATCTAGAACGTTTATATACAATGTCAACGGTCACAAGTCGGTTACAGCCTAGCGTACTGCGTACTTTCTAAAGTACATAACTCGTAGGCGACACACTGTGATTGGCGGCCGACATACTTGCAATCCGTCCCGTTACGTGCTGAGGCCCTACCATTAGTTTACTCCTCGTAATAAGTCAGAATTGTTTAGTTTTAGGAAAAGAATACCTGGCGGTCAGACAGAATATAAGGAAACACTACATTTAAGGGTCACAAAAGGTGAATAGGAGATTTTTGGGAAAGGCTTTTTCCTAACGTCTTCAAATCCTGCGCCAAGACAATTGAGATCGACGTAACCAGAGATACGACTCAACAATCTTGGCATCTATAAGCAAATTAATCAGGCAAGAACAGTTGTAATATTTAAAGGAGTAAAAGAGGAGCGGGTGGATCGAATGAAGATAACGAATCCCACCCGTATGCAAAATACGTGCTTAGACGTGGAGTTGCGGACACCAGCCCGTCGAAACAAAACTAAAAAGTGGACTAAAAGATAATCAATGTTCAGTTCAAAGCCGCAAATCCATACTTCAAAATAACTCTGTTGCTTTTCATGCCTTAGCGGGAGAGGATTAAGATGAAACTTGGGACACGGGTAGACCATGGTATGGAAAAGGACATAGGATGATAGGATACTGTTTATCTCAAAAGTACGTTCTCGTGAGATAATTTTCGATCACTACGGGGGTGAAACCGCTGCCTGACAAAAGCTAGTTCCTTAAAAATAAATAAAAAAGCCGATCAATTGCGTATCGGAATTCGCACATTTAGGGTTCTGCCAAAGAAAAATAAGATTTTTCAATATATTGGTATTTGTTAGTTAAATATACGTAATAATAAACATTATGACCAAATTTCAAGTGCATAGGTTAATGGGATTAATGGGAAGTTAAAAAATTCTTCGGTACAAAATTGTGTGACAAATGACAGACAGTAATAGGTCTCCGTTTGGACCCTTTGGGTACGGAACCCTAAAAACTACTCACGAATCCATTTCTCTTTGTTCTACTGAGAACAAATTAAGTAAAGCAAAGTTGTCGTGAGTTGGGTTTTCGGTTTTTTTTCACGGTTGCCATTTTTTTCATACGGGATGTCCTCGACTGCAGTACACACCGTAACTGACTTGTAATTTATGACACCTTATTGTCATCTTCTAGTGAAACGAACATTTAAATTAAAGTTAAGTTATGCGTTTTTAACGCTTTTGCAGTTGCATGATTTAGCAAAATTGCTGGTCCTGCAACTGTCGCAAAAAAAATAGCAAGAAAGCTGTCAAGTCTTACATTGATGGGTCACAATTACCACTGACAGTTGACGCAGGTATAGGTATTATTAATTATTAGGCAACTCTTTCAGGTATTATTAATTATTAGGCAACTCTTTCAGAATCTCCATTTATAATCATGGTGATCGCGTGTGCACCCTTCAGGGGTCCTTAGTACATCCAACTGCCTCTCAAGATACTTGCT
This sequence comes from Anorthoa munda, assembly GCA_945859665.1. Taxonomy (NCBI): domain Eukaryota; kingdom Metazoa; phylum Arthropoda; class Insecta; order Lepidoptera; family Noctuidae; genus Anorthoa; species Anorthoa munda. The sequence goes on along the minus strand of OX243918.1, from coordinate 10,531,955 downwards.
ACTGTTCGACCTTGCCTACGAAAAACTGGTAAGAAACAAGTAATTACAATAATTATACAACAAAAATTAAAAACTCGAGAGAATTGCAATTCATGTCCGATAACGATGTAATAGGTAATTTTGCATAACAAAGTTTTTGCGATACGATATTAGAGTGGTGTACCGAGTGCCGATTCAATCACCTTTTCCTTATAGAGTAGTCCACTTGTTTGCCAATCGATATATTTCGAACTTGCACGTCTGACACTTCAAACCACATTTACAAAATGATCGATACCGACGAATTCGCAATCGTATTATTCACGCAAAAATGTATAATATAAAGATTACGATGCGGAGAAATCGATTCTGACATGCGATTTTAAACCTTTTTTTGACGTTTACAAGTGTAATTTCGTGAGCAAATGGTAGAGGCGTCGAGTTGGACTGGACCACTCGATGTCGTCGATGTATTGTCAGTCGAGTGACACTCACAAATGTTTGCCACTTAACAAAAACAGGGTAGTACCGGCTTGTGCCGTAAAATAATACAAGTGCAGTAACTTGTTCTATGTTCACGCTGGTTCTTCTTTAAAGGCTGAGCAGAACTTTCGTTGATGTTGAGCGTTTCATTGGCGCATCTTGAGTCTTGAACAGCTATAAGGCCATTACCTTGGGCAATTTAAATTTTTTGGAATTTCCGTTTTAGATATACAGTTTTGTAACTAAATATTTATGATTCCTGTCAAGTCAAGCAGCTCTGGGTGCGCTTTTAAACAGAGTTTACGTTGAATTCAACTGCCAATAGCTTTCGACTGGCGCTAAACCTGATTTGACAATCGACATGTTTATAGATTGGGCAGGACTTTCATTGATGTTGCGGTAGCGTTTCAGTGGCGTATCTTGAGTCTTAAGCTACTATAAATCCATTATAGTTCTCGCCAAACTTCTGGGTCGGCCTGAAGTAGGCTTTCCAATGCGTAAGGCACAGATCGGTGCTGATTTTGTATGAGATTTACTACTGCGCAGCCATTGTAGCCAACTTCAGGGCCGCCAAGAAATTTGGCGAGAATTATACCATAGGAAGCTTTAAAATTTTGGAAATTGCTGCACTTTGAATATTTTCGTTTGAGATATACCATTTTTAACCGACTCCCCAAAAAGGAGGAGGTTATCAATTCGACTGTATTCTTTTTTTATGTTTCTTAGTTCAGAACTTTTTAAGGAGAACCGATTTTGATGATTCTTTTTTGATGCTGGAAGCTGGAGCTTGTCATGTGGTCCCATTTAAATTTCATCAAGATCTGATGAAGAACTTCGGAGATATACATCAGAACTCATCAATAAATGACGGCAAATTGACAGGATTGCTGCAATCGCATGTCTGTTTAATGTGTACACCATTTCATAACGTAACATCACACTGGTAAGTAGGCTCTAAAGGGATACACAAGTGTGAACACTTCACCCTGGTATACTCTCATTCCACCGGTTTTGTATAAGTTTCATGTTATTGGGTTAATCTATTCTGGCATCACTTTGCGCATTTGTATCACAACTAAAAAGTGAAAAATTAAATGTAATAAGTATGTATGATTCCTGACAAGTCAAGCAGCTCTGAGTGCGTTTTAAACTGAGTTTACAACAGTACTCGAAGTAGCATTTAAATTCAACTGCCAATCGCTTTCGACTGGCGCCAAACCAAATTTGGCAATCGTCATTTCAATATCAGCATTTTCAAACCAATACCACAAACACTTTTACTTAATTATACTAATAATAAATCACCTAAATATACAGCAGCTGGAATGCATAACTGGCATAACTATCGAAGAATTATTGCGGTCGGCTTCAGTAAAATTATTTATCGCTATACGTGTCTAATCGGCCAGTAAACCTTGTAAATGGAACTGTTTTTTTAAATAAATAAAAAATATAATTGGCCAGCGGAAGCCATATTATTCCTATTTGTTTCGTTGTTTGATCTGCTTCGCCCATCAGACTGGAACTCGCTGAGGACAATGATTTTTTATTTTATTTCTAAGATTGGTACGGTTATCGTTTTGAACGTATTATTATAGTAATTCTAACTGTGATTAGTGTAAGCTTTACGTCAATGTTTATTTGTAAAGTGTAGCTATTGTTGTAAGTCCACAAAGGAGTGTTAAATGCTGTTGTTCCTAATCTTTGTTCGCTTTGCGTTTACTCTCTGTGTCAAGTGGTGCACTGTTCTAAACCTACAGTTCTCTTTGGGGATGATGGCTACCATAAAAATACTATTCATACTCTACTGAATGCTTTCTAAGGTCTATATTCAGTTAAAACGATCCTTAGATAATTTTGTAGACATCACGTTCCACCTTCTTTGTTTGTACTTCATGGTTACGGAACTAAAGCTGTAAAACGGTACGGATTACCGTACTAATATACTAGATATACATCAGTATAAGAGGGCTTTGAACGCCGCCTTGATTACAACAACGTCAAATTCCACGAAAGACTAAAGGCACGATTAGCAACGCCAATACCGCGCGCTATAAAACGATCCACAGTTCCACACAATATGTGTGATACATAATAGGTCCGTCAAAGAAACAACAACGTTTAGTACCTAATACCACCTATTACGTATACATAGTTCGTAGTTTATCGACTCGACGTCGATGTCCTTCGGGGCTCCTCCAAACTTTCTTGCGTTCGGTCACAGTGGCGCGCGTGCCCAGAGCACTTTTTGCTGGCTTGGGTGCCGGCACCGAGATATTGAAATAATTGCTTTTTCAACGGCACGGCGTGCAAATGACATTCGAGATGGAGGTCGGTTTTTTTAACTGAGTGTACGAGATGGAAAATTGTCTCGTGATGAAATGTTTGGTTTGGTGATAAAATGATAAGTTATCAGTTTACACGTGGGTAGATTTTGTTGTAAGTTGATTTTAGAGAGGAGAAATTGTTTGATCGATATCTCTTTGTTTGTTTTTGTTGGTTAAACTCTTGGTACAGGCGTTTGAAGGTTATATACCAATAGTTTAAATGGTACATAAATAAGACAGCAGCTGCTAAACTTCCAGTAATAAATAAGCTGTTTTACCTCATTAAAAATACTTAGTAACTATCCACTAAGTGTATATTTATATTCTGTGTCTTCAACAGCTGGCCAAGTATTTCCAATAATTCGTGAAGATAGTAAAATGATTAGCGACACCTCGGGACCAGGCTCAGAGGCCCCGGAGCCCGTGTCTTAATGAGAACCGACGCGCAGTGGCGGCTAAGTGTTAAAAACCTAAATTGTGGTGTGAACTTTCACAAGCAGTGGTCGCCGCGGTTTTATAGCTAGCTATAGCTGCGGTTGCGGCGTCGCTTGCTTATTTATTTAGCTTATCAATCACAGCAGATAACGTGTGCTTGATAAGCGGCAATCGCTTCATATTTTTGCGGTACATAAACGATTTTTAATTGATGGTACTTACATATCTGCTATTTCTTACATAAATGCAACACTTACCCAATGAACATGATTGAAAACGATGGTTTTTTTTCAATTTCTGAGATGGTCCTAAGATGAACGTTGTTTATTTACGTTAGTAATTTTACCCTCCCAAAGATTGTTCATGAATTCAAAATGTGATAATAACATAACATAACTTAACATAACATAACATAACATACCATAACATAACATAACATAACATACCATACCATAACATAACATAACATAACAACACGCTTGTAGGTATTCCTCGAAGGGTAGGTACAGGTGCACATATAATAAATATGGTTTGCTATATACGAAATGATTGAGATATTGTAAGTACATGATACTTATTTTATTTATGTTCAAAGGCTTTGGAATTCCTAAATCCTAGATATGACCAGTCTTGGTTTGTACAACGAAACGTTTTCTTTAGCAATTTAATATTAAGGATAAATGAGAACTATGAATGAAAATTCTGTTATGGGCGACAATGAACAAATTCTTTAAGTTTCACGGAAAGAACCGGCTTTAACAAAAAGATATAGAGTTTACAAAATTAAAAGCTATCCAAAAAACAAACGGACAAACATTCTGCTATTCATAGCTGCAACGAAAGGTAATACGAACGAGAACCGAAAGTGTTTCATTTTGTGTCTTTTTGCTCTGCTGAGTCTCGATAGCTCTTAGATACCATCAGCATTATGTGATGGCACGTGCTATCTAAGATCTATAAGGCTTATAATAGCATTGTGCTATTCCTCATAGCTTATTTTACTAACCATAGTTTTTAATAGCACCTAATGAGTCTTCAATACCCATTTCTGTAAAAGGGTACATCGGCTTATGATGAAAAAGAAGAAAATTATATCAAAGAAAATAAATTAATAGTTTAATTTATTTCTCCCAAAACGGTAAATTTTTGATTTATAGTATCCATTTAAGGCAATATTATGACCTTTATGAGAGCTTTTTACAATCATTTGATTTCATCCCGAACCAAATGGTTCTGGTTTTGCAAGTTTTATTTAGGAAGAATGCGCTTATGTTGCGAGATACTCAATAGTAATAATTTATTTTCCACTGCATCATTTTCTACGATAATAATAACTATTTAGTAGTACTCAGCCTAAACGAACCTTACAAAAACCGGCCAAGTGTGAGTCGGACTCGCGCACGAAGGGTTCCGTACTTGGTAAATTGCGGTTTACGATTTATGACGTATTAAAAAAAACTACTTACTAGATCTCGTTCAAGCCAATTTTCGGTGGAAGTTTACATGGTAATGATGTACATCAGTTTTATAATTCTTTTATATTAGAAGTTACACACATTTTACCACTTTGGAAGTGTCTCTCGCGTAAAAAAATTAAATATATTAGAAACCGCAATATCATTTTTGAAGACCTATCCATAGATACCCCACCGTATGGGTTTGATGAAAACAAATTTTTGAGTTTCAGTTCTATGTATGGGGAACCCCCAAAATTTATTGTATTTTTTTCTATTTTTGTGTGAAAATCTTAATGCGGTACAACAACAAACACAAACAACCAATAAAAATACATCCACACAACAAACCAAACCAAACACAAAATATATCTACTTACCAAGTTTTAACAGCATAGTTCTTATAGTTTCGGAAAAAAGTCGCTGTGACATACGGACGGGCAGACAGACATGACGAATACATAAGGGTTCCGTTTTTTGCCATTTGGCTACGGAGCCCTAAAAACCGCAACCATTCGATTCCATCCCGAAGCGATCATTGTGGATAACTATGCTGGAATCGGGACCTGTATGACACATCTTCTCCCACCCTCCAAAATGACATTAATGAATACCATGATGCCATTTGACATTAAGCCAAACCATAACAAAGATGGAAATCAGAACAAGTTGAAGCCACTTCGGAAGCTGTTAACAACAGCGTTCAGGTTACGTATACCTTGTCCTCAAGTACAGCAGCTCACATAAGATGTTAAATATACGGGTATTTTAATAGTCTATCTAATGAAGAAACTTGGAAGCAATGTGTGAAGCTTAGATAAAGTACCTATAGATTAAGCACTGGCGTGGCCGCACATGAGACAGCAATAGTTAGTTCTGGTGTTATAGCCCTCGCCAAACTTCTTGGCCGCCCTGAAGTTGGTTTACCGGATGCGCGAGGCACGAAACGGTGCTGTTTTTGTATGAGATTTTCTACTGCGCAGCCATTGTAGCCAACTTCAGGGCGGCCAAGAAGTTTGGCGAGGGCTATACAACAAGAACAAGAACACTACAACCCACCATCGCACTGACACTTATTATCTATAAATAACCCAAATTCCTTGTCTTAATTAACACATAATACCACGAAATCACAGAAAATCAAACAAAACCGAGTTTGTTTGTCAAACCTGCCATTATATTAGAGTTTGACAAACAACAGAAACCGGCCATGGTGACAAAGACAAAAAATAATCTTTTGTCCTTATTATTTACATGGAGCTGCCAATTAGCCATCTCGCTCTATAAATCAAGCTCATTTTAAGGCTTAATCTATAGGTACTTTATCTAAGGTGTGAAGTATAGATGTCGTACCGGTGACTAGTACCGATGAGGAAAGTGGAGTCGTGAGGGAATGTCTGGAATTACATAACACCAGTGAAAGCAAAAAATAAATTGGATGTTAAGACAAAAAAGAGAATATATTTGACACTCGCCGTGTTTTTTTCAGGTTTGACTGAGACTTTGTTGCTAGCCAAACTAGCATAGACTAAAGTAAAATTTATTGCATCACAGGTGAAAGCTTATAGCTTATAATGTGAAGTGAACAATCACTCTGCATCGTCTAGTCTTGGAGTCTGCGGTCTAAGGCTGAAAGTCTCTCACCTTAAAATTATTGCAGAATTAATGTGAAAAATTGTCAAGCACGCGTTATCTGCTGTGATTGGTTGAATGAATTTTCAACAGCCAATCGCAGCAGTTGCTTGACAATTTGTGACCCAAAAAACTCAATAGTAAATTGCATGCTGACGTGTATCATATAACCGAAATGCTCTAAGTATGAAGTGTGGAGTGGATATAGTAATTTTAGTATGTAGCATCCTTGCCTGCAGTGCTTTTTATGCAAGGTAATCACTATAATCCAATACGGTAAACTGATGTTATTTTGTTAGGTTTATACCGTAACGGGATCACTCTGCAATCAAGAATCAGTCTGATGACGAAGAAAACTCATCTAAAAGTTTCTCCTCTGTTGCTGCAACAAGCAGCTGATATTCATGTCTCACCTGCCTGCCATCAGCCAGATATTGACACGTACTTTTATGATCGATCCTCGTGTCAAGCAATCGAGTCCGTAACACATTGCACATGTCTGCTGCAACGTAGTCCGAAGATTAACCGCGTCGAATTGCCGAGACAATCCTGCGAGACAAAAGCGGTCCGTTTGTCACGCGCCGTAAATATTTTGGACGGGGCTTTACGGACCCCGTAGTTTTATGAGGCTTTCACGCTGACACCATTGTCTCGACAACGCCCGGCTGATTAGCCATGCTCCGGCCATGGCCCCATGGGACGTTCACAAAAATTTAACATTTCACTAGATCTGAGATTCAATTGTTTTATTTTTTTCTTGATCTTTTTTCGCTACTTCATGATTTGTTGATTTGTTTACGGTTGATTGTTATTTATGACTTGTTTAAAAAATATCGGTCTGTCGTTAATTGCATCTGTATTCCTACTCATAAAGGTCGGTGCATATGAGCAAACAACTGCTTTGTGTTCTAAGAATAAAGTGACTCTCGAAATTGCATTTAATGATCGTTAAAAAATACAGATTTCATAATTCTTTTGTGAGATTTTTGTTGAAAAAGTTCACAGACGTATAGCAAACGAGGCTGTGACGTATGCACGGTCCTCGGAGACAGACTTTGATGTTTTTATTTATGGCCATACTAAAAATATTATTTTATCGTTACGGGTTTTACTGGAACCGATGTCCATCGGTTGGTCAAGTGCAACGCTGTTCCAAGTTCAAGTTGATGGCCACCCTTAACATACCTGTTTTAGTACCTAATATATACTTATCATGTTCGATATCAAATCCTCGATCTTTTCTTACCGAGCCTTTTTGTTTTAGTCTTATTTCCCTTCATATAGGTAGTGGTCAATTTATGCCAATTGATGTATGCTAATGCAGTGTTTTCTATTATTGATCTTATATTGCGTGACGGTTAGTTACCTCTATGGCTCTACCACAGATCCTCTGTTAACCTAGAAGTCGACCCCGACACACTTGGTAAAGGCTTTTCAGAACTGAAATTGTAAAAAGTGATCCAACAGTTTCTCTTGGTTCACACAGACATATTTGATGACTTCACTTTCAATTGTTGTCTGATAACAGTTATCATAATCACCAAGAATTCGCCAGCCATGACTCATTTACCAGGCATTTAGAAACCGGAAGATGTTCACACCAGAGATATAGTATTTAGTACAAAAAGTCGGTTCTGAGCCGGTGAGCAATGTGGGCCGGCGTCAAGGCTGCGGCAACCTTGCTGTTTGTGGAGCGTGACGGCGAGCGACGTGTCGGCACCCACGGCGTGACGTCACCCCCTCCCTCACCCCCACCCGCTTGGAGGTACCAAGTTTGCTGCCAGAGTTGCTAGCAGAACTGCTAAGACAAAGAGGTTAGATCTAGTGATGAAGCTTTTCAAATTTCGAATGCTGTCTGTCACCTGCCAGTTTCATATTTTTTCCGCATTAATTGCTGATAATATATGACTGTGTAGGTAGAACCTTTATCGTAGGGATATACCATGCATGTTTCACACAATCCAGTCAGAGTTGCTAGAAGAACTGCTGAAAGAATGAGGTTAGGTCTGACGATGAGGCTTTTCAAATTTCGAATGCTTTTGTAGCGGTGGTGAAGCGTGCATACAGAACCTAAGTAGTAGCTAAACCTATATTTCGCTCGCATACACCAAGATCTATGCCTTGCAGATACTGGAATGTAAAAAGGTTTAAATTAGCATGTAATATATTTAAATTGTAACTATTTCAGAGTGTAGGCACGGATGCTGGATACTTTACAGGTATCGTATTGAAGGTCAACGAAGAACGAAAACTCATTAAGATCAGTCACGAAAACGCTTTTTCCGTGAGTTTTGAAGTCTTGAAATAAATCAAGCTTTTACAAATCAACAGATTTCTAATTTAGTGAAACAGCAACTTTGTCTATTTGGAGATGACATGGTTGAATTCGTGTTATTTATGAAACCGAAGTAATGTATGAAATTATGAAAAATAGAGATCTTGAAGAAGAATATATTCTTCGTCGACACCAAAGTATATAGGATAGGTAAGGAGAGGAGGATATGGTGATGAAGTAACTAATAAGAAAAAACCGGCCAAGTGCGAGTCGGACACACGCACGAAGGATTACGTACCATCATCACAAAAAATACGGCAGAAAAATCACGTTTGTTGTATGGGAGCCCCACTTTAATATTTATTTTAGTCTGTTTTTAGCATTTATTGTTATAACGGTAACAGAAATACATCATCTGTGAAAATTTCAACTGTCTTGCTATCACGGTTCATGAGATACAGCCTGGTGACAGACAGACAGACGGACAGTGGAGTCTTAGTAATAGGGCCCCGTTTTTACCCTTTGGGTACGGAACCCTAAAAAGGAAAAATATAATTATAAACGCAAAGCTTTGCGAGATGGCTGTTAATTAGAATGTAGGTTGTAATGAAATGAGGCATCCAAAGTTGAAACTGCATTCTCAGAAATTTTATTTGTCACATCAAAGTTGAGCACGAATGTCAGTTTCAGAACTCTGAGAATTCGTTCGTACCGAAATATAGTTTGAAAGTTTCAGCGCATACCTACCTTGTACTTACTTTCTTTTCTTGTAGTTTCTTACAAATTCAAGCTCATGTTAGGACCAGAAGCGCATGCAAAAAGCACATTGCCCCTGCATAATTATAGAATTAAATGTAAACAGGTGTGAAATTAAGCTCAGTTTTTGCTCAGCTAATAGATTGAGGCTGACTTCAGCCCCACTTACGTAATACCCTTTCATTATAGCAATACAATCACCTAAACGGCGTGTTTAAAACACTATAATTTCGCACTAAACAGAATGATTTGGGAGTTTCGTCTCGTTATAAATTTTCTACTTTTGTTTTTTACGTACCAATTATGGCGGCGAGGGTTACAAAGAAGACTTTTTATAGATCCAAACGGTTGATTGATGGGTGATTATATTTTTGGGCCCGATCTGGAGATGCTTCCGAGTAATTTCGTTGGAGATATAACAACAATCTTGGTTTTTGGGAAGCTGTTAACTGTTTACTGCACGTAATTTTTTATTGTTCTATTAGGCATGTTGTTTTTATTGTAATTGAATTGGGTAAGTGTTAAACTGATTATTGCTTAATTTTGTGGTGTGTACGTGTTACGCTTGTTATTGGCTTCAGCCAGAAATGATTTCTTAATTACCGTAAGTGGGTTGTTTATCTCTTTAAATGTTCGGCTAATGGTATTGTTGTTTTCAAAGTACAAACAGTTTAGACACGTACCTAAACGAGAACTTCTAACTCGTCTGATTCATCATCATCTTGCGTACCTATACCTAAAATGGCCAAGAGGGTACTGCTGCCAAAAAAATTTTCCTTTTCAGGTATCGTTAAATCTATACCATTAGTATGAAGAGGAAAGATTTTTTTGTTTGTTTGTACCGAATAGGCTCCGAAACTACAGGACCGATTTGAAAAATTCTTTCACCAATAGAAAGCTACTTTATTCCGGAGTGACATAGGCTATTTTTTAATCCCGAAAACGGGTCCTGTGGGGTGGTCCACGGCAGCGAAGCCGCGGGGAACAGCTAGTCTTCTATAAACTTAAAGATATTGACCGCTTATCACAAAAATAGCAACTCCAATACCTACTATGTTAATCTATGCACTGTCTGCTGCAGGTATCTTCTATTTCAATTTGAACTTGACCGGTTTCTATTGATAGATTCCGCGAATTTACAGTCAATTTAAAATTTCTGAGTACTAAAAGTTTGTTGCCCGAGGCCGAATTGGTTACGTTTTTAGGTAACTTGAATGTAACTGTTGATCTGAATTAGATTAATAGTGCTCTTATTTTTTTTATTATGTTTTATTTATAGGCTCGTTTTGACCACTATCTCACCTGATGGTAAGCGTTGATGTGGTCGACGGTCAAGCACGCTTGTCTAGAAGTAACATAGTCACTCTTAACTCAAAGTCTCCCAGGTTATAGCTACATCACAGAAGGACTCCTAAAGGAGTGAAATCATCATCATCATCAGCTTCTCAATGTTCCCACTGCTGGGACACAGGCCTCCTCTCTGTGTGACAGGGAATGGGCCCTAGTCCACCATGCGCGTCCAGTGCGGGTTGGTGTATGTCACATGTCTTCGAATTTTTGGTTCTTGGACATGCCGGTTTCCACACGATGTTTTCCTTTACCGTTTTTAGAGCAGTGGTGATGAAATCATTTACACAAAGTAAAGCGCCTGCCTGGGTTCGAATTCTAACTCACACGTACCACTTTGCCACCACCACCGGGGCGTTTCCACTGTGCCACCGCTGTACTAATGGGCCACAGGAGTGAATTGATCAGATATAAAATGAAATGTTTCTGATTTGGCGCACTAGGTATGTATCAAAGCAAGTGTTGCAAAAATAAAAAGCCATGCCAGGGCTTGTGTTATACCTACCTATTTATTGTTGTTCTATACTTTTGCGATATTTTCTTCAGAGAACAAGCAAGGCTGCACCGCGGCTTCAGTGGAACGAAATGCATCCTACACAATGCCACAACACCGCGAGCTTTTGCAACCATTTCACGGTGTTGCCGACAAATATACGCCAAGACGAATCCGTCCGTGGTTGTTTGCTAAGCGTTTGACCCGGCACCGCTCGCGCCCACTAACCCACTGTTCGATAAGAAACTCCTGCAACAACCACACGTTTGATTCTGACACGTATTCGCTCCTCTATAAAGTGCAATGTCCTATCACAATGGCTATTCATCTCTTTGATGTAATGATGTGTAGTCAGTATCAACTGTTTATTTACTGCCAGCTATGTTGCGTTTATCGGTCGTATGTCGATTTGTTTGTGGGTTGAAATGAGTTCTATTGAGGTTACATTGTGGTTGGTTTTCGTTTGGCTGTGTTTGGGTCGTTGTGTTTCAGTGTTGGTCGTGAGTGGATTGTGTGACTGGCAGAAGAGTCTTCAGCGGTACCGTTAGCGGACCGTTCAATAAATTAATTTGGTAACAGCCGTGGCTTGCTAGGGATAAACTTGGATTACAAGACGTTGACTTACGAGTAGTTTGTGCTATAAAGTGCTGCATTAATGCTCATGTAAATATCGAATTAACGTGACGTTAATGAAAGATTTTTAAGATTTTAGCGGAGTACTGTGAAAAAAGTTTGTAGACATTAATAAATCCCAAGGGGTTTTGTGAGAATTTATCAAAATGCTTGATTTGATGGATGGAAAGGTTCATCTAAAAGTAAATAAGAGAACTGAGACATTCTTACTAATGAAGTTTTATAAGTGCCAAGCGATCGAAAGAGCAAATACTAGCAATTTAATTTGGATGATGAGACTTAACTTCAAGTCGATAGTCTTAAGCGCTGTCTACACATTTCTGGGTTCCCGTACCTGACGGAACACTTACAGACGATTTGTATGAACGATCCGGATCCCCCTGTTACGAAGCTGTGTGAACAAGTTCGTACAAATCGTATGTAACCAATTCCTGTTGTGGAACCCGGAAATGTGTGGACAGTGTTTTATCATGTTTAGAATGATTTCTGCCATAACGATGTTACCATCTCATTATTTAGTGGTAATAGGCAAGATACGACATACAAGATCATGGTGAATGCTGATTCCAAATTGTCTCCAACCACTCTGATGAAACAGATAAAAGTCTATAGATGTATTGTTTCTGTTCCTATATTTCAAATTAAATTTTAAATTAACATGCAGATCTTTACAGGCACGTGTGTTCTCTTGAACGCCATGTCCAGGAGGCGCCATCTCGTCTCATCTTTGTGGAGGGCTCGGCACTCCTCGGCACTCTTCGGCAACACTCGGCAGTACTCGGCACACAAATTGAACAAACACTCGAGTCTATCGCAGCCCTAACGCAACTAATGTGGTTTTGTTTTAGGATTGTAGTATTTGTATTTGTACACTATTTTTGGTCTTAGAACTTCGCGTGTTTTATAAGTATTTAGAGTTTAGATAAGTATCAAACCGTGAAATTTTGTATTTCAGTCGAAATTCATACATCAGCAACGATCTCGAATACGATAATCAAAAGCGTCCGGTGCTGGACATGGCGTTGCCAATCTGCCTGATCCTGTGCTTTTCCCATTTAGCGGGCACCCGCGGTCTTCGCCAGGTTATCGATCTATCTTGTGAGAGGGCTTCCAATATGTGGCAAAACTAATCTGGCCAGGTGCAAACTAATACATACTAATACTTCCAGTATTTACAGTTCCCACTAATCAGGTGAGAGTGAGACCTTACACATTCATATCCAACCTGAAAATTACAAAGGTCATATTTGTGACAGAGTAGAGTACCACGTGGTCGCTCACAATGGGCCTCATCAGAAAGCTTACAGTCACCCATATAAGGGCAATGGAAAGGGCTATGCTTGGAGTTTCCTTGCGTGATCGTATCAGAAATGTAGTGATCCGCAAGAGAACCAGGGTTACATAGCCCGAAGAATTGCCAAACTTAAGTGGCTGTAGGCAGGGCATATTGCTGCATGGATGGATGGCCGATGGTGCAGAAAGGTTCTGGAGTGGCGACAGCGAACCGGAAGACTTCCCACCAGGTGGACCGATGACCTGTTGAAAGATGCAGGTATCCGCTGGATGCGAGACGCATGGGACCGATCAATATGGCGACGCTGGCTTATGTCCAGCAGTAGATGTCTTTCGGCTGATATGATGATGATGAGAGTACCACAACGGCAGTACACCAAAACCTTCAGGAATCACAGGCATGACGACCATAGAAACTAAATTAATCACTCAGATTTATAAAAAGTGCACTCTTAATGCATAGTGCATTTACACCATTCAGTCTAATGGTGATACAATGGTATAATTCTGAGATGACATTGTGATAAATACAACATTAGGAACCGGTGATTACTAAATTATGATATTACTAGCTGTTGCCTGCGACTTCGTCTGCGTAGCTTTAGTACTTTGAATAGCCATTTTTTAAGGTTCCGTACCCAAAGGGTAAAAACGGGACCCTGTTACTAAGACTCCGCGGTCCGTCTGTCTGTTCGTCTGTCACCAGGCTGTATCTCATGAACAGTGATAGCTTGGCAGTTAATATTTTCAAAGACGATGTATTATTGCCGCTATAACAACAAATACTAAAAACAGAATGAAATAAATATTTAACTGGGATTCCCATAAAACAAACGTGATTTTTTTGCCGTTTTTTGAGGTAATGTTACGGAACCCTTCGTTAAGCCGTTGGTCCCGGCTGTCATTTGAAGATCTTTGACAGTCGTTACGGGTAGTCAGAAGCCTAAGATCTGACACCAGTCTTGCCAAGGGGTATCGTGTTACCCAGTTACTGGGTTGTGGAGGTCAGATAGGCAGTCGCTCCATGTAAAACTCTGGTACTCAGCTGAATCCGGTAAGACAGGAAGCCGACCCCAACAATAATTGGGAAAAAGGCTAGGCAGATGATGTTACGGAACCCTTCGTGCGCGAGTCCGACTCACACTTGGCCAGTTTTTTATATCGCGCCGTAATATTATAGGTGTGTGGGCCGCCTTACTTGAGAAATTATTTGTTCACCATACAAACTTCTTCCCCCCTGTCCATCTCCTAAAGGATGATTTCCGGGTTCCAGGGTCTCAAACTATCTACATACCAAATGTCATCTAAATCGGTTCAGCGGTTTAAGCGTGAAAAGGTAACAGACAGACAGACAGAATTACTTTCGCATGTATAATATTAGTATGGATTTGCATTACTGCCATGTTCGCCGTATCGAAAATCGAAAAGAATCGGATATCTGCAAAGATCGGTACAAAATACTACTTTCATGGGGGCAACAAAATACTGAATAATTTTAGTTTATGGGCTACAAATATGAGATAAGTGTACATTACACCGTAAAATTTTAGTCATTTACATCCCGAGGTGCGTCGGGTAAATGAAACAGTATCGATTTACAAAGATAAAATTTAAAAATAATAAACCGAATTCCAAAGCAAAACACTAAAAAGCCCTCAAATAACTTTCAGCAGTCGGTGATGCAAAATGATAAAACAAAAGGTACTTACCAAAGACACCGACTGCCGAAAAGAAAGTTATTTTGGCACTTTATAGTGTTTTGCTTTGAAAGTCGTTTATTTTATAGTGATTTTATTTTTATATCTTTTACTTTTATTTTTTTTTACAAATCTATACTGTTTCATGTACAGGATGAACCCTCCACGGGATTGAAACGAACAAAATGTAACGGTGTATAGGTAGATGATAAGCGCAGTTGGTCTAAAAACCTATTATCTATTTAACCTATTATTCTGAAAAGGGTTCTAAAATAATTCTGTGTTTAGCAGCATTTTTTTTTTTAAATCTTTTAACACTTTGACTTTATAGATATCACCTGTATCTAGATCTATTCCAAACTTTAATTTTTATTATATATTTATTAACTTGCTATGTATGTTTGTAAGTGTCTTCGGGTCAAATCTTGCAACTGAATTTTAAAGCAGTTATCCTCCACCGATTAAAATGAAATTTTGCATACACGTTTTGTTTGGATGACAATGCATGGCTAAGTGACGTCATTCTAAATCCAATATGGCGGACGGCCCAAGATGGCGGACTAGTTATTTTTTGTGCACTGCCATGATACGGATATCAAATGAAAGGGTTTGCTGAGAAAAATACGAAAAAAGCTTGTTATAAAAAAAGAGATTTTAATGAATAATTTTATTTTCTCTAGTAGCTGCGGGATAGACATGGGGCACAAAGAAATGTGAAACAGATAATATCAAAAAGACAAAAAATATGCAATGCTTGTGCCAGTTGCAGATTTGACCACCTATGTAACTACATCAGTGTCTAAACCACAGATTTAAATCTAACTAGATGACGCGTATGTACTTCAAAAAACGAAGTTAAATTACGATTAATGGTCGTAATTTGAGCTTTTCATTTAGCATTTTCGGCACCGAAAATCCACTGAAATCTAGAAAAATGCCTTTTTAAGTTGGCCGAGGCATTGGAAATAGAAATGAATAAAATAGTTCTTTATTTGCACAGAAAGTAGGTACAAGTTACAGGTGTTAAGTTTTAATGTGATGATCCTTTTACTAATTACCTTAACTAATGCATGCAAACAGTTTGCAAATGCAAATGTTTTCTTTTATTGGTAAGTAAATTTGTTTTTAAATCGTGTGTGAAAAACAAGGAGAAAATCATGCTGTGCTGTCGTAGGATACATCTTCGCGAGCTGGCAGACCAAAACCAGACGTATCCTCCGACTGCACAGCATAGTTTTCTCCTTGTTTACGTCTTTTTAGTTCGCTTTTCAAGCAGTCGGGTTTTTTGATTTTTTTATTAACATTTTTTATTTATAACTTTTTAGTTAATTTTTTTTCGAATCAGGTACATTTAAACATATAAGTGTTATATATTTTTGAAATCACCTCTTAAAATCCTTTATTTTGATACTCCACACGATAGGTTTGAAAAAAATTTGGGGCCCCACAATATGGCGCCCAAGAACCGCTATTTTCCTACTTTCTAATTTTCATGTAGCTAGTGACACTCGCGGGGTTAAAACGAATCAATTGACGTAAGAACCATCAAAATCGGCCCATGCATTTGGTCTCTAGAACGCTACATAGGAACAAACATACATACATACTTACATACATACATACATAGACTGATAAACACATTACCCTCCTTCGGCAGTCGGGTAAAAAGTGGCACGCTTGGTTTTCATACAGATGGAGGGACTTGCGGTATCTAGTTAGATTGATGTCTGTGGTCTAAACTTTATAACCCGCCAGTTAGGATTAAGTTGTTCTAATTTTAGTTTTCAATTTAAAGTCGGAGTGCTAAATAATGTGTGTCCGGTGGTGTGACATTTGTATGTGACGGTCGAGTATTCCGAGTGGGAGGATGTGCGATTCCTCCGCCCACGCTACACAGAATCGAATCCTATTCACAAGTCGTGTGGAAAATATTCACTTTGCTACTGGATAAATATATTATGAAATCAATTGGACAAAGGCAGACGACACCCGTGCAACGGCATTCGCGGATAGAACCTAGTTGAGGACGAAAAAAGAAAATAATTAAATTGGGTGAAGTCTGACGGACTGTAGTTTGAAGATGATAATTTTTAAACAAGTTGCAAAAATATAAAAAGTTTGTAAAAAAAATACTTTATCATCTTCCTGCCCTTATCCCATGTTACTTGGGGTCGGCGCAACACGTTTGCTTCTTCCATACCGTCCTGTCCCCCGTCACGTTATTACTGACTCCCTTTTCTTTCATATCACTCCTCACACAGTCCATCCATCTTTTTTTTGGCCTTCCTCTCCCTCTCCATCCATCCACATTTATATTCATAACTCTTTTAGTAACAACCTCTCTTTCCTTTCCTTTCAACTTATCTGCCACTGGCGCCACTTTCAAACTGCCTCTAATATACTCATTTCTCACTATATCCAATCTCGTCACGCCGCACATCCTCCACCGCACATCACCAATCACATCCACTTAAAAGAAAAAAAAAACTGAAATCTGCTTTACGACTAGGTATGTGTGATGTGTCGATTGAATGTATATGTTACTGTAAAAGCCCGAACTACGGTAAAACCAAGGATTTACCGGTATCTAACATTTACCAAGTCTTACTGGTATAAGTCCGAAATAATCTATGATAATCGCTAATTTCGGGCTTTTACTAGCACCTCACGCGGAAAATCTTAGGATTAACGTCAGTGACTTAAACAATGTTAAAAAAAACATATCTGTGACACACGAAATGATGAGAATAATTAAGGACTGATTGATTAGCTTCATTTATTCATTCATTACCAGTTAAATAAAAACATGATTTTGAAACATTTTAAAATTATTTTGGTATTTTTTTTAATCATATTGGAAAGTGACAGACATTAAATTTTTTCAATATTTACAAGTCTCTGAAGGAAATCTTAAGATTTGTCTTGTGGTTGCTGGTAAAAACTCGAAATAAGCGATTATCATAGGTAGATCATTTCGGACTTTTACCAGCAAGACTTGGTAAACCTAAGATTTTACCGGTAAATTCTAGATTTTACCGTAGTTCGGAATATTTATACGGCTTCATAAGTTAGGTTTTACAAAAAAACATTGATAATAGATGAATCACAATTTTTATACTAACTACAGTGAACTATTCACTAAAAGGTTTTTACAGTAACACATCAAAATAAACTTGAACATTGCTTGAAAGTAACTAACATTATTATCCTCAAAAATGTTCCTAGCATATAAAACAAACATCACACCGAACCATCGGAAAACCAAAACCTACTAAAAATCCAATTACAAAATCACAAAAAAACTAGCTCATCAATTTCACCCATTACGTTTAATATGTATCTATTATAAAAATAACTTCTAATTTTTGTTGGAGTAAATTAGCACTGGTACATTATAAGTTATAGCAACTAAACTCCATTTGAAATAACATTAGACATGTTTCCAAATCTTTTTACAGTCCGTTCAACCGATTTTGAGTTCTATCCTGTAAACATAAGGATGACATAAAAAGCATAAACCTGTTACCAAAACCAACTGTTTACTACAGCTACCATTTGTCTTATCACCAACGCAATATAAGTCAAAATCGGTTGAACGGGCAGTAAAATGGGAAAATTTAAACGTCTAATGTTATCGCAAATGGAGTATAATATATTATGAAAAATAAGTTCCTTGAAAGTAAAATAAACTTGACAACAAACTAGCAGAACCCTAAACACACAACTACAAAAACTAGCCCATCAATTTCTCCCATTACTAAAAAATTCTAACAATCTACAATAAAATCTGAAAATACCGTCTAATACCCGTGTAAGTTAACAGGAACTATTAAATAAAAATGAGCGAGCGTAGCGATGGTAGCACGATAAGGTAATCCGTGTCGACTTTATTTGTTTTTAATTATTCAGCGTGGAGTCCGGCCCTGGCTAATGACTCTATCATGCGATTTATGAGCGCCCCCGGCCCTTTGTTTTTTATTCCTTCCTTAGTGGTGGTTGATTGAGAACTACTGTTTGCCAGTGTGTGTTTTTGTTTTTTTTCGTTGCGTGTGTTTTGGGCTATGGCGTTTAGCTGCTGTACTTACGTATTGTAAGTACGTATTGGGCAATGTTGATGCCCAATACGTATAATGTTGTTGTGCAATGACATAATAATAAAACTAGAATAATTAAAAGAAGCAGAGAGCAGTGGTGGCCCAGTGGTATTGGCCGCGACTTACAAGTTGTAGGTCGTGGGTTCGAGCCCAGGCAGGCGCTTTACTTTGTGTAAATTATTTATCACCACTGCTCTCAAAAACGGTGAAGGAAAACATCGTGAGGAAACCGGCATGTCCTAGAACCAAAAATTCGAAGACATGTGACATCCACCAACCCGCACTGGGCCCGCGTGGTGGATTACGGCCCATTCCCTCTCACAGACAGGAGGCCTGTGTCCCAGCAGTGGGAACATTAATAGGCTGATGATGTGATGTGATGAATAAAAAGAAGAATTATTAAGCACTTTACAAAAGCTAAACGCTTTTATCACTCACTGATTTGCAGAATTTCAACTATGTTTAGCCAAAATAGCCAACTTTTAAAAATACCAACTGCAACTCGATGATCCACCTGTATAAAATTGTCACATAATGTCTTAATAAATTGTAGCCTATGTATTATTCTGAAATATAAGCTAAATTACTATAGCCCAGTGGCCCAGTGGCTAAGATCTCGCCTCTCGTGCTTGAGGTCGTGGATTAGAATCCGGGCAAGTACCAATGTGACTTATTCAATTCACATGTACTTTCTAAGTTTGTCTTGGACATCGATGACAACGGTGAAGGAAAACATCGTGAGGAAACCTGGACTAATAGTGAGTTTATTATAAGATTGTGCTCCATTGGTGTAATTTCTGCAAGGCGTTACGAGGCTAAACGAATAAACAAAATAAATAAAATAATAAAGTTTCATCAATATCCGTTCAATATTTTTGCGTGAAGGATTAACAAACATCCGTCCTCACAGACTATCACATTTCTAATATTCATAGGATAGTAGGAAGTAAGATTCTACCTGTTTATATTACTTAAAAGGTCACAAGTGTATAAGAACACTTCAAAAACCTAATAACTACAATAAGCGACACTGCTAATTAGAGACAAACAACAACAAAAATAGTATAACAAGCTGAGATAACAATCAACATTTATTTGCTACGAAACTGCGACGCTATTCCACAGATAGAAGCATACTGTAAACTGTAAAATTATTTGCTACGAAACTGCGACGCTATTCCACAGATAGAAGCATACTGTAAACTGTAAAATTATTTGCTACGAAACTGCGACGCTATT
Source organism: Anorthoa munda (assembly GCA_945859665.1). Classification (NCBI taxonomy): domain Eukaryota; kingdom Metazoa; phylum Arthropoda; class Insecta; order Lepidoptera; family Noctuidae; genus Anorthoa; species Anorthoa munda. The sequence goes on along the minus strand of OX243918.1, from coordinate 10,511,818 downwards.
CCACAGATAGAAGCATACTGTAAACTGTAAAATTATTTGCTACGAAACTGCGACGCTATTCCACAGATAGAAGCATACTGTAAACTGTAAAATTATTTGCTACGAAACTGCGACGCTATTCCACAGATAGAAGCATACTGTAAACTGTAAAATTATTTGCTACGAAACTGCGACGCTATTCCACAGATAGAAGCATACTGTAAACTGTAAAATTATTTGCTACGAAACTGCGACGCTATTCCACAGATAGAAGCATACTGTAAACTGTAAAATTATTTGCTACGAAACTGCGACGCTATTCCACAGATAGAAGCATACTGTAAACTGTAAAATTATTTGCTACGAAACTGCGACGCTATTCCACAGATAGAAGCATACTGTAAACTGTAAAATTATTTGCTACGAAACTGCGACGCTATTCCACAGATAGAAGCATACTGTAAACTGTAAAATTATTTGCTACGAAACTGCGACGCTATTCCACAGATAGAAGCATACTGTAAACTGTAAAATTATTTGCTACGAAACTGCGACGCTATTCCACAGATAGAAGCATACTATAAACTGTTAAATTATTTCATAGAATATCATCGGCCTTTTAATGTTCCCACTGCTGGGATACGGGCCTCCTCTCTGTGAGAGGGAAAGGGCCGCAATCCACCACGCGGACCCAGTCCGTGTTGGTGGATGTCACATGTTTTCGAATTTTTGGTTCTTAGACATTTGCTCACGATGTTTTCTTTCACCGTTTTTAGAGCAGTGGTGATAAAATAATTTACACAAAGTAAGTGGTAACGGCCGCGACTTACAAATTTGTAGGTCGTGGGTTCGAACCCAGGCAGGCGCTTCATTTCGCGGTGAGTGCTAACGCGTGCCCGTGTTCCCGCCATAAGCGGCACAGGAGGACACCGTGGAGTTTTAGTGGGTTAGGGTCCCACATAACTGCACTATCTCCCCGTGGTAGTGCAGTATGCATGAGCATTTCTCCATGCAAAAAAAAAAAAGGCAGGCGCTTCATAGAACATATCTTTTATTATTATATTGATAGGCTCACAATTGATCACTATCTCTCTTGCTGGTAAACGATGATATACTCTTGTATTCCTACCCTTACAATATGCTACGCTCTCCAAGCTGTTTCTTCCTGGTAACTGCTTGTGTGGGTGTATCATGAACTAATATCTTTTGGTGTAACCAACTACTAAATTCTTAGCAGACTACGTGAAAAGCGCTTGTAGTATAAAGGCAGAACGATCGTATCAATTCTACATGAAATTTTATAAGCTCAATCATTCTGTCTAGCCTTTACCCAATTATTTTTGGGGTGGGCTTCCAGTTTAGCGGAATGCGGCTGAGTACCATTATTTTACAAGGAATAACTGCCTATCTGAAGTCCACAACCCAGTAACTGGTAATACCCCTTGGCAAGACTCCTGTCAAATTGCCTGGCGGATAGTCATCCGTAACGCCGTCAAAAATCTCCAAATGACAGCCGTGACAAAAGGCTTAACGTGCTTTCCGAGGCATGGAGGAATAACGCATAATAACCTGAAATTAGCAACACAACCACATACTCGTATTTAAATACAAGTGGTATCACACGAGTATTTTAATAACAGCGCAGTATCATACACTACTTCATGTGAACTCATACAATTTCATTAAACACATTAAAATATCATAAATATGCTTTACGATATAATATGAGAATTTTATTTCTCAATGAGAATATTGCTTATTATATCTAAGGATCAATTTAAAAACTCCACATAAATCTTTGCATCCACGATAAATACAAAATACTAATGCAATAACTAGAAATACACTTCTAATCTTACCTTGTGGCGATCATGGGAACCTTCCGCCATTGCTTTCTACGGGAAACAATAGGAAAAGAGCCCGCCGTGAAGTTCCTGGAAAGGCCATCATTAGTACCCTACTGATAAGATTGTTAAGATATCGCAAAAATAGTGCGGGCTTACAAATACCTAAAGAATGTTTCGAGGTCAAGTTCTTTTAATGAAAGAAAGTAAATATTTTTGTGGAATGAGTAATGTATTATTTGTCTACAAACTGGGTGGTCTTATTGAATTAGTAGGTAAGTAAAATGTCGGTTGTTATCACAGGCGGTCTGATAAATGGTCGTAGTAAAGCAATTTTCATACCTAATATTAAAACGCTAAACCAAGTATTTACATGCTAAATCTACTGTTTTTACAGTATAGGGAAATGTTGTAAGGAAGCTTACAAGTACTATGAATATAATCTGAAATGCATTGGAGTAGGGAGAATAACCGCTTTGAAACGCCTAGGCCAAACATGGCTGAACTAAAAGTATACTGGACCAACCTGTTTGCTCTGTCCTGTAAGTACACTTTTGTTTACACAAATAAAGAATCAATGAATCTATTACTATTACTAAGATCCCGAATCTTTCTGCCTAATCTATATAAGGAATATCTGATTTGGAATATCTGATGCCTCACCTAATAACATTCTTAAACCGACACATCACATTACATCATCAGCCTATTAATGTTCCCACTGCTGGGACACAGGCCTCCGCTCTGTGAGAGGGAATGGGCCATAATCCACCACGCGGGCCCAGTGCGGGTTGGTGGATGTCACATGTCTTCGAATTTTTGGTTCTAGGACATGCCGGTTTCCTAACGATGTTTTCCCTCACCGTTTTGAGAGCAGTGGTGATGAAATAATTTACACAAAGTAAAGCGCCTGCCTGGGCTCGAACCCACGACCTACAACTTGTAAGTCACGGCCACTGGGCCACCACTGCCCAACAAGGACAGCTTAAACATAGACAAAATACACTTCAATCATATCCGAATAGCGAATACTTCATTATACGCAATAACAATAGAAGTTAAAACACTTATACCATCTTAACAGTATTTATTTAGCCAGTAATGACTGCCAGAACATAAGCCACATAGCGTCTACTCGTTAATTGGTTACCGGAACCATTTATAACAATTTTACAGTTATACCACATCAACTTTGGCGGTGTTTCATCCCGAAGGTCGTTTTCGGTGTAATTATTTTTACAACATAACCCTATTTGCTGGTATACCCTTTTTTGATCATAAAACTTTCCAAAAACCATTATTTTATTGCTGTTCGGCGCTTACATCAAAGGATTTAGCAGTTAGTTCTACCTGTTGTAAAAAATCTGTTATAATTGTCTTGTTTTACTATCTAGTGATAAATACAAATTTGAGTTTTTTGTTGTGTTACATGTGGGGTTTGTTTTCTTTTGCAAAAAGACTCGGTAGTGACGAAGTGATGATGAAGAAAAAGTAATGGTTTTGACAAGAATAAGGGATACCTACTAAAGTTGTTTATTTTCCTATTGTAGTAAGCCCCCAGCAAAGCTTAGGTCAGCTTCCGTATAATATTTAACGTAAATAGGAACATGATACGTTTTTCAAAGCATGGCAGTGCATTCACTGTTAATGTTCTTTAACTTGAGTGTAAAAAAGTGTGAGTAGACACCAAATCAATTCGATTAAGTTCCTGTTCGGAAATTTGAAAACCGTAAACAGTTACGGTCTTCAAATTCCCAAAGAAAATAGATAATTCTGCATCTTTAGTAGATAAAGGTGCACAAATCAAAGTTTGGTCACACTCCGGTGGTTTTTCAGAGACATTCCTTGTTTTGGTGTAACGGCCTTAGAAATCAACAGAGAATCAATTTCCGAATAGCTTTTTTCAGCCGAAATCCCGTTTGTTAAAAGTGCAAATCATCAGTTGCACCTGTACACAATACAATTTGTGTTGGAGGTGCGATTCCAATGATTTGATTTAAAATTGTTTGGCTCAAATTCACACACGACCGACAGAACACATTTGACACGTGTTGTTATTTTTACAAAAAATATAAACGGCTGTTTTTCAGCTAGAATTTTAAAATGAAAGTTTATGGACAAATAAGATACAGAAAAACACAAATACCGACTGACAAAAACCACATCGTCGTGTTAAAGTCATCTTGGAGTACAAGCATCTGAAAAAGGTGTCCATAAAAACGCATTCCCGGGCGCACCGAGCTTCAAGTAACTAGCGAGTACCGGCCACTGCAACTACCTGAGGGAGGCGGCGCAAGTACCGTTACGGCAACAATTCCTAGAAGGTCATGCGCACAAATTTAAGCTAAAATTCCACTTATTTTTTTTTACCTCGTCCGCCGCACTGCTCATTGTTTTGACCAAGGCTAAGTATTTTTTCTCGGTAAAACAGGGTGGTGTGAACAGAACATGGATCCGACAAATTTTCCATTCCTATGTCTATTTTAGGTTTCTCCTCTCATATTAATATTCCGAAGTCAAAGTTCACATAGAAACGTTCAGTTACCTTATCTCTTCACACATCGGGACGTATGTTTGAACAAGGCTACCTACAGCGCCACCCACTTTCGGCTCGTCGTATCGCCGACGAATCGGCATTTAAAACCACTTAATGACAAATGAGACCAAATATTGACAGCGTGCAACATAAAAACAAAGGGCCACCGCTGGGGGCGGGCTGGTGTCAATCTCAAGAACAAATAGACGAATGTTTGATGAACGAATTACGTGACAACTTTAGTTTGGATGTTTGTCCCGCTGTTTGCACTCCACCGCCGACTGCGACTTTGGGAAATTACATTGCGACACGGAAAAAAAATGTGGGGCCAAATGTGTCGGCGGATGTAGGTAGACGGAGCCAGGGGTGGCAGATGTATGCACCGGTGTACATGCTCGTACATGCCATTCGATACGAATTTTTTTTCTAAGAATATGATACCTTGCAATTTTGGTGATTTATTTTTTGAATTTAAGCGTAGTTGGGTAGTGATTTGTATTTAATTAGACAGCTTATTTCCTGTGAGATTGATTACAAATTATGTAGAAATGTGAAATGTAACTTTAGAACCAAGTTTTGTTTTATTTAAAGCTATAGATACTTTTAAAGCATCATCAATCTAGGTACGGGGTCACATCACACTTCTAAGTAATGACATTCAAAGCGATATTTACGTTGAACATATGATTAGAAAGCAGTGGGCCAGTGGCCTAGCAATCATGGCAATGACATGTCGCGAACCGTGAGAGGAAACAATGCCGGCTCCGTGGGAACGCGGCGTGATTGCCCACCCTCGGGTAGCGGGTTCGAGTCCCGGGTCACGCCGCGGAACGGTGGGGTGCGAAACCAGAGTGCGCGCGTACATCCGGAATTCATATTTTTTGAATGCGTTTTGAGTAATTTTAATAAATCTATTTGGGGCATAGAGCTTTGTTTTATTCGTTTAATCTATAATTTATTTTCCTTACCCCTGTTTATTGCGTTGGATGTACCTACCTACGGAACGCAGAATTTGATTATGAAATTCATGATGACTCTAACAGATATAGGACTCGTATACCTTTGATATTAGGTAAATAGAGGTAAACGGATTACTGATCTAGTTTTTCATCGATTCTAGGAATAGGTTTAGGTATGTTTTTTTTTATGATAGTTTGCCACTGGAAGTGTAAATCTCATAAAATATAGATTTAATTTTTGTTTGATTCAACGGAATACTATGGATGAAACTGGATAATCAACTATATAAGAACAAGTAAAGTAATTATAGTTTAAAATATAATTAAAGAATAATTTTAATACTTAAATTAACAGATGACAGATGTTTTGAGACAGCTGCTCCCGGCAATGAACAATTTTTTTCAAGGTTTAAGTAAAGGCTTTTAGGGAAAACTGCCATTCACATTATTCGAAAAAAGGCTTAGGAATCGTGTAAAAGTGTTTGAACTAAATTAATTATTTTACATAACATGAAAAGATAAACACGTCAAAATTTAACTTTTTTTTTTTTTAATTCCCTATTTTAAGACTTGAGGTTGTTGTTTTAAAACAAAATGTTGGTTAGATTGAAAATCTTTGCTATTGTTTGTACTTTGTCCGAAAATTTTATTTCAGCTTTGTTAATAATCATGTTACTTATCGAAATAACTGTATCTAATAATCGTATTGAATTCGTCTTGCTTGATCAGAACGGTATAAATTCAGAATAGTTCAATTCAGAACAGATGATTCAATAAAAATATTTTGTTGCCTAATAATTTTATTCTTCAGATTGATAGTGCCCTAAAAACGAGATTAGAGAAGTGCGTGAAAAAGCGTGTTGAGACAAAAAAGAGATTGGTTACAGATTAACAAAACTTTTTTGTTAATCATTTACTTTCACGCTGTTTTTCTTTTTTCAGATCAACGGCTGTTGGCTATTAAGGCCCAGATTTTTTTAACCGTAGTTAACTTAACCAATGGTTAAATACGCTAAAATAAGTTTAAAATTTCGGTAAAATAAGTTATTCATTTATTATTAGCCCCACAAATGATCAAATAAGTTGGAGAGTTAATTAGCGTTGGGGCGCACGGTTGGCACAGTGATTGACTGCTTTGCTGTGTGTCTCGGGTTCTATTCCCGTAAATATTTGTATGGCCTACAGATAGTTGTGCCGGCTCTGGGTGTTTGTGTATGTCTGTTTACATGTTTGTAAATGCACCCACGATACAGGAGAAATCCTAGTGTGGAGCCAAGTTAAAAAAAAAACATCAATTGTTACAATAACAACAACTATTGGGGTTAAAATATTTAACCATTGGGTTAGTTAACTACGGATAATAAATTGGGCCTAAGTCACATTGATATAAAGTCAACTAGAAGTGTTTTATGGGAGAATACTATCAAAGTAGTACTATAAATGCATCTCTGCCCATCTCTTCGGGGAATACTGGCGTGATGTTATGTTATCTTTAATATTGGTGTTTCAAATAGAACGAGTCTAGTAATAGTTTTTAAAAATATCTCAAAGCCTATGTCCAGCAGTGGACCTCTTTCGGCTGATATGATGATGATGATGATAATTATTAAATCTCGATTTTCAGATGTATTTTCTTTGTTTCATTTATACTTTACAGATTAAGTAACCGAAATCAGAATTTAGAAGAATTTGCGCTTAAAGAAAACAGATTCAGAAATGTAGGGAGCATATCTTAGTATAATTTTACAATATCCTACATTTTTAGGGTTCCGTACCCAAAGGGTAAAAACGGGACCCTACTACTGAGACTTCGCGGTCCGTCTGTCTGTCTGTCTGTCACCAGGCTGTAATCTCATGAATCGTGATAGTTAGACAGTTGAAATTTTCACAGATGATGTATTTCTGTTGCCGCTTTAACAACAAATACTAAAAACAGAATAAAATAAATATTCAAGTGGGGCTCCCATACAACAAACGTGAATTTTTGCCGTTTTTTGTGATAATGGTACGGAACCCTTCGTGCGCGAGTTCGACTCGCAGTTGGCCGGTTTTTTTATAAATGTTTTTAAACTCCTAAGTAAGTACTAGTAGTATGTAAGACTTACTAAATTTAATTTAATAAACAAATCTTCTTATTTCTTTTTTTAATATGGGTTTGCTCTTGACTTTAGTCTAGGTCAGAGGTGGCAGAGACAAAGTCGACGATGGAGTGTGCTTACCCAGAAGAAGCCTGTTCACTATCTTCAACTTTGAAGAGATTCGGGTTTTATGCGATCGGAAACACAGACGCAGGCAGTGAGTTCCACTCTTTTGCTGTGCGCATTATGAAGGATAATGTTTGGAAGCGCTTGGTGCTTTGGTGGAATGGCAACTAGATGAGGATGGTAACTTGCAGTGCGTCTAGATGTCCGATAGTAGAAGGGGGCCGGTGGGATGAGGTCGTGGAGTTCGTGAGCACACTCACCAAAGTACAGTCTGTAGAATACCGACAAGCAGGCAACCTTACGGCGAAGAGCCAAGCTGTGAAGCTTGGCATCCACCAGTTTGACGTCGCCAATTAGTCTCTTAGCTCTGCGTTCCACCGAGTCATTTAAATTTGTTTGTGCTGGGTATTAAATCTAATGTTAATTACTGTTAAAACAAATAATTAAACCTGTAGTACAAGTATCTACATAACTATATGAATAAACTGTTTGTTTATAACGATAGTAAACACTTCAAATTGTTGTAACACGAAGTTAATGATCTTGATATTGCATTTTGCACCTACCGCCCTGTTACTAGGACCTTACGATAGAATTATTTATTCTTAGATAATTTGTTTGTTGTCACTAGAAGTGTGTTTTTTGATTTGGGTGTTTTTAGGGTTCCGTACCCAAAGGGTAAAAACGGGACCCTATTACTGAGACTCCGCGGTCCGTCTGTCTGTCTGTCACCAGGCTGTATCTCATGAACCGTGATAGCTAGACAGTTGAAATTTTCACAGATGATGTATTTCTGTTGCCGCTATAACAACAAATACTAAAAACAGAATAAAATAAATATTTAAGTGGGGCTCCCATACAACAAACGTGATTTTTTGCCGTTTTTTGCGATAATGGTACGGAACCCTTCGTGCGCGAGTCCGACTCGCACTTGGCCGGTTTTTATCCCTAGTTAAGTCAATTATTGGTTAAAAATGCTAACCAATGGTTTAAAATTTCGGTAAAACACCATTTTTCTTCAATTGTTAGCCACAAAAACGGTTAAATAAGTTTGTGGTAATTATTTAACAATTTGTTACACTAACAATTGACGGGTAACTGCGTTTTACCGAAATTTTTAACTATTAGTTAGCATATTTAACCAATAATTGACTTAATTTGGGATAAAAAAAACTGGGCCAAAGGTTGCATATTTAACCATTAGTTGAGTTAACTGCGGATCAAAAATCTGGGACTTTGTCTAGTTGTAGATTTCTCGTTTGGTTCATTTTATGGATCTTTCTTTTGGGCAATAGAACTTACAAGTTTGCTCTGCAATAGATTGTCAAAAGCTATTTATTTAATTGACTATTAAATTTTTTGGTTGCTGTATCAAACATTCAAACCAGACGATCTCAAAAACAACTTGAACTGTTTTAATTTTTACCAGATGAATAAGATAGATAAAAGGAATTATTGTAATAATATAAACTGGGCTTGTTCAGGTTTATACTAATGCCCTGTTGTTTTATCCGTAGTTAATTCAACCAATATTTAATTAAATATGCTAACTAACGGTTTAAAATTTCAGTAAAACGTGTTTTTTCATTGATTGTTAGTATTAAAAATGGTAAAATAATTAATTCTTCAACTTATTTGACCATTTGTAAGGCTAACAAAAAGAAAAACGCAGTTTTACCGAAATTTGCAACAATTTGTTTTAAAATTCATAAAAGCGTACGTTTTTCTTTTTGTTAGCCTCACAAATGGTCAAATAAGTTGGATAGTTAATTATTTGACCACTTGTAAGACGAGCAATTGAGGAATAAACGCGTTTAACCAAAATTTAAAACCATTGTTTAGAATATTTAACCATTGGTTAAGTTAGTTAACTAAAGTATGTTGTTAAGTTATGGATCAAAAAACTGAGCCTAAGTTATCTTATGTTTTCATCAGTTTACTGCCTGTTCTATCTGACGCTGAATAAAAATCTTTACCTTTTTTATGAAAGTCAAATTAAAGATTATTTTTAAAATTTTATAATGATTTATCCTGCATCATCCCGCCTCACATCAAAGTGTTAAGTGAAAATAGTGTTTAAATGATCGCTGCTAAACATTGGGGCGTTTTTCTTCGGATTAAGTCGGTTAAATTCCCGGGGGGGGTGTAGTACCCAAATTCTATCAACTACTCCCAGGGATTTGATTAAATCCCGCCTCACCCCTGCGTGTTGACAGTAATTGATTGAAATGCCAGTTTCTTATACGCATTTAAAGTGTTGGGAGTTGGTATGTGATGCATTTTTAGGGTTCCGTACCCAAAGGGTAAAAACGGGACCTATTACTGAGACTCCGCGGTCCGTCTGTCTGTCACCAGGCTGTATCTCATGAACCGTGATAGCTAGACTGTTGAAATTTTCACAGATGATGTATTTCTGTTGCCGCTATAACAACAAATACTAAAAACAGAATAAAATAAATATTTAAATGGGGCTCCCATACAACAAACGCGTTTATGGTACGGAACCCTTCGTGCGCGAGTCCAACTCGCACTTGGCCGGATTTTTTAAGCTCCTCACACTGAGTAAGGAAAGCATATTTTTTATTCATTGAATATAACTTGTGGCTCATATTGCTAAGTGTCCAATAATGATGAATTAAATGAGTAATATTAGTAACGTAAACAATCTATTAGTAAAATTTATTAAGTTAAATTCGCAAAAAGTGCAGTTATGCACTAAATAAATCATTTAATTGAAGGTTTACTGAAACGTCGGTTGTTATATTTTGAATACAAAAATATTACAGAAAATTTAAACTATTTTCTCAATAAATATCAAAAATTTAGCAACAGGCCTATAAAAATGTGAATAATTTTATCTTTTTCTTTCCAAAGGCCTCTTTCAAATGCTAAATATATAAAATGGGTTTTGTGGCAGTCTCCAGGAAGTATTATAAATGCTATTAATCTTATAACCAAAGATTAGTATTATGTGAAAATTAGAAGCATATAATAAGTTAATAAACAATTATTTATCTCCAAACTAAACAATTAGATGTTTCAATTAATTGAAAATAATTGAATAATTCAATTAATTCATTGTTGCAAGAATAGAAGCAGTAGATAATAATTGTGTTTATTAGCCTCAGGTATATTATAGTTACCTACTGAACCTTTCAAAAGCATTTAATTGTGTTAAAATGACAATAATGTTGTCACTGCACTGCCATAATGGCGTTATTATCAATTATTACCTTTTGTATGAAGTGTTGCATTGTTTGGCAGTCTAATAAATTGGCACAAACAATCACACACTTTGAAATGTATGAAATTACAACAATTAATGTTGTATTAGAAAACGCGCAAATGCAATTGTGCGTTGAAGTCTTTTCTATGAGAGAAATTAAGATAGTGAAGTTTTTGAAGAAAACTTCATTTTGATAAAAAAATATACAAAGCTAACATTTTTTTTCCATTTGAATAATAAGGTGAATTGTAAAGCAACTTTAGGGTGTTTCGAAATTAGTATAAATCGCTTCGTGGGTAGTCGTGTACAATATTGTGACACGGTGTGTATTTGTGTGTGTTTCAGCCAGCGATGATTCACGCTAATGGCGTTTACTTTTGTGTAGCGTTAGCGGCGGACCGCGGGGGACACTTGGGAATATACAACAAAACAGCATATACAATTTTAACGCGTCGTTTATTGATAACTTTTTTCTCAATATACTTTTGTGTCCACTGACTATATAACACTCACTGTACATACATTTTCGTATTACAATATTTAAGTCTTTCGAGCTTTAATAACTTTCGATTCAATATAACAAATATTTTGTACAACGCGCGTCGGGCGTACGAGAGTGGTGTCGTGGCACGACTTATGTCTATCTACCTACGCTTTACTGACTAACTCCAACTTCGTCTCTAGCCTTTAACACTATATTTACAAATTGTTCAATTTTTTTTGGTATTCAAATTACCTCTTCCACTACATCGCCTCACATTCAATCACAGTCGGAACACTTGCGTCCATCCGCACGTCACGGCGTATAATATTTTAACATAATTCATGAAAAAAGATACAATTAATCATAATATAATACAAGATATTAATCAACAACATTAATTGAACGTTTGGCCGTCGGCGCGCGGGCGGCGCCGGCGGGCAGCAACAGTCTCAACACTAACAGCGTCGTACATTACAAAACAAATAAATGGACATACCTAAGTATGTACGGCCGGTAGATAACCATCACTGTCCTAACGCGAACCGATTCGCAACAAAGTCACTGGAACTTGAACTAGCGCGGCGGGCGAGCCGGCCCCGGAGCCCTGCAGCCCCGGAGCCGGCGCCGACAGCTCACTGCTCAGAGCGGCGGGATGTCGATGTCGCACGCGAAGGGCGCGTCTCAGATGAGCGGCATGGCGGTGCGCTCGCCGCCGCCGCCGTAGCGCTGCTCGTCCGGCAAGTGGTACATGTTTATGATCTGGTGGAGTTCCTGCTGGCCGCCGTGCTCGCGCTTCATGTTCATCTGCTCGTGGGCGTGCGAGTGCACGAACTCGCGCTTCAGTTGCGTAGGCTCGTGGCCGTACTCGCGCTTGAGCCCCGGCGGGCCCGGCGACACCGGCTCTGACTTAGCGGAGGAGCCGCTGGGCGAGTGCGAGGCGCACGAAGGGGGCAGCGCGTAGCCGCCGGGCGAGCCAGGACCCATCCCGCCGAAGTTCTGCGGCGACGGCGGCTGCATGTAGGGCGAGCCTTGCCCGGCGCCGTAGTACTGCGCATAGGCGCCCTGCTGCATCTGTGACACGTCGTAGCGTGGGTAGCCGTACGTCTGCTGCTGGTAGGCGCTGGGGTCGTGCATCATGTATCCGTTGGGCATGTAGCCGTTCGGCGTCATCTGGTACATGTCGCGCGGCTGCTGAGACGGCGGCGCTGAGCTCCTTTGTGCTTCACCGCCACCTAGCAGCGCTCCACTGCCTAGCGGGTACTTCTCCTGTTTCTTGGCGAGGGTCTTTGTCTTCCTCCTCGGCCTGTATTTGTAATCTGGGTGCTCCTTCATGTGAACGGCGCGAAGTCTCTTCGCCTCGTCGATGAACGGTCGCTTCTCCGATTCAGAGAGGTCTTTCCACTGTGCACCGAGACGTTTTGATATTTCCGAGTTGTGCATTTTGGGGTTGTCGGATGCCATCTTCCTGCGCTGCCCACGCGACCACACCATGAACGCGTTCATTGGGCGCTTCACTCGCTCCGCGTTGGAGTTTTTGTTTGAGGTGTTGTTGTTGTTGTTGGGTGGTTGATGGTGTTGTGGCTGGGGCTGGTGGTGCTGCGGCAGCGCCTGATGGTGCTGGTGCTGCAGCGGCTGGTGCTGCGCTAGCGGCTGCTGCTGTGGGAGCATCATGCCGCCCAGCGCGCCCAGCGAGCCGTAGCCGTGCTGCAGCGCGTGGTGCGGCGGCACCGTGGCATGCAGGCTGCTGCCCTTGAGATCCGTCTCCATCGTCAACATATCGTCTTCCTGCGGCGCGTACAGCTTGCCGATCCTTCGTTCACAGTACACAACGAGAGAACCGTCGGTCGCTCACATGGACTCGCGGCGCGCGTCAGTATCGATCCGCAGTACCGTGCGGCGCGGAGGCTACGTGCGTTGTGAGGAGGCTGTCAGCGCCGGGCGGCCGCGAGCCCGAGCTCCCCGCGCCCGCACCCCCGGCCCCGCCCCCCGCACGGTGGCCAATGGCGGGACGAGATGCGGCCCCGCCCCGCCCGTGCCCCCCCACCCGCCGCGTCCTGCATTTTTAATCGCGTGGCGAGCGAGCCGAGCGTTCTCCTCGCCGCGCGCCGCGCCGCCTCATGCAAATCTCAATTTTGTTTGCCGACGGTGACTGCATTCTCGGCCTTAGCTTATTTTGTAAACTACACATACATTACCTCACTTTCAGGTTTTGAGCAATAATCGCAACAAGGTACAAATTTCAAAAAATCTTTAACGACACAAAGAAATATTACGAAGTCAATACTATACTATAATACGAAAGTACTTTAAAATTTCAAATATCGTTAAACACAACATCTAGAAAACAAATAATCACAGCCAGAATTTTATTTTCCTACGTTTATTTGTCGACTAGACAGAAAATATGTTTCTCAATAGTTACGCACAGACACATTGTAGTTTGTTCAGCTGGAGCGAGTTCAAGGCCCGAGCGACAATGTTGTGCTATCCACCTACTGAATGAGAAAGAACTTGCTAACATAAAAGACGTTACTTCGTACAATGATACGGGAAACCACGCGCTTGTACCACCACGCTTCAGAGCATTGTTTTAACTAGCTAATGATACTGTTGCTAGGTCATAGAATAGCTCTTTAACTACTTCCTCAGATTGTTTTGTAAACATTATAGATCTTTTACATCATTGTTTTGATACATATTTAATATGAAATTTAAGATGTACTAGAAGTACAGATACTATTTTGAAAATAGTATCTGACTGAATTTAAGTAGTAAGAGATGGAATGAAAAAAATATTATCCAATGGAAAATTTAGGAGTCTCTTATGAAATTTTTATAACTTATTCACAAAATATCCCACTTGGATGAGGAAAAAGAGTTAAAAAAGGTGTTTTACCTTGTTTTGGGACTGAAATAAAACAGGAAAATATTCAGGTGTTAATAACATTTGAAACAGTTGAGTCACTTTAATAACAATGTTGTAACAGTTCTCAACTTTATAGCGAAAACAAAAATATTCTTATTATAACCGCGCTTTGTAGATTTTTCGACTGAATGGCCGAAAAGAATATAATATTAGAGATAATATATAAGATATTAAAATATGGTTTCTCTCTAGATCTAAAAAATACTGTCTGATATATTTGATAGTTTTATAATGTGATCTATCTGATTTAAGATATAGATAAGAAGTAAGACTAATTAAGTTTCAAAAGTTAAGAGTTTGAATATTTTAGTAAAACGAAATGATTACATGATATCAAAGATAGCATACGTTACTTTCCAGTTAGGTATTAACAGATATAGAAACATTAAGAAAACCGACATACAGAAGGAGAAAACTGTGAAGAAATTGCAGAATTATATTGGTACATTTTTGTGAAAATAACTGTTGTATAAGATTTAACACGAGTTAGGAAGTGACATTACAACTCGTAAACATTTACACAATAATTTGGTTTGTGTTCTATTTTAGACGAATTTCGCTTGTCGTCAACGTTATGAATTTCGGAGTTGAATTCTTTCCTCTTATAGTATATAGTTTCTTCTTCGTCTTAATTTCTAGTGTTTCTTTATTTTTTATTCTTTTTGCCTCTATTACTTTTTTCTTCTATTACTTCTTTTATTACTTCTATTACTTCTTTTCTATTACTTTTTGCCTTTATTAATTTGCCTCCGCTCGACTCAATCTCAACTCAGCCTCTTTCAGTCCTATTGACAGCTATTGCTTGTTTTTAACCGACTTACCAAAAAAGGAGGAGGTTCTATGTTCGACATTATGTAAGTTTTTTTTTTCTTTTTTTTTATGTATGTTCTCCGATATCTCCGTCAATTGTGGACCGATTTTGAAAATTCTTTTTTATTGATATTATACAAGCTTTCTGCCGTTGCCATGGCAATCGAATCGGGTGAAGCGGAGAATGTTGCCTTCACAAGGACTTAGAATATAAGTGTATAACGTTCACGCTGCTACGATAGAGTAGTACATAATACACTACTTGTCAATTTTCCTATCCAAGAAACATTTGGCATCATATAACCTGTTTTTAGTACTCGTCTTGGATTCAAAATAATTCTAGACATTGTAGTTTTCACTTAAATAGCTACGATTATAATATCACATACAAACACAATCTTATTTCCTTCATGGACGCTCTTGTTACTCTTTTGAACTTATTGTATACTAATTTCTGCCTGCGGCTTCGCTCCCGTCGAAGGTGTTTTATAATCCCAAGGGATTACCATACCGGGATGAAAAGTACCCTATTCCCCACCCCCCTATTCCTTGCCCTATTCCCTTTTCCCTATTGTTGTTCTAGTACTATTGAAGACTAGAATCTATATCTATGCTAAATTTCGTCCAGATTCGATCAGCGTTTCTGGCGTGATTGAGTAACAAACTGACATACATCCATCCATACTTACACATTTATAGTAAGATTAGTTTATTCGTTTAGTGTTAAGATTGTATTTCTTAAATATTTTAAATTTCTATCATATTTCTCTTTTTTTAACACATGTTTAGGAAGTTACTTGCACTTTTCTTTTCTTCCATGCTGTAAAACTGTATGTCATTGCGGGTTTCTTGGGACCTGGGTAACCTGCAATACAGGTTTTTATACAAACCTATCTCAGGCACCAGTCTCTCACAAATTTAAATCCTAGTATCAACTGCAAGGCAAAGCATGTCATAAACTTTGTGAAGAGATATCATACGTTGATTTTACAGTAAAACTCGGTTAAGTGCGATCTGGATAAATGAGAAATCTCCATAGCTGGAACACATGCTGGGGTCCCGACACTTTGGTACTGAATTGCCTCTGATAATGGAACAAAACAAATCTGGGATTAATTCTTTTGATTTCAACGTCATAATTACCCCCATAATTGAGATAAAGTCAATTCATTTACCTCTCTAACTCGGACTTTATTGCAGATAAATTTCTGTTTTGTTTGTTTGCAAAGCTATTTTGAAATGTCTACAATTGGTGACCAAAACATACTTGATCAAAACTTTTATAATTGAAAAACAACTTATAGCTAATACTTACTACGAATACTAGATACTCGACAGATTTTTTTGATTGATGCATTCTATATGCATATTTGTATTGTTCATAAAAAACGTGCTTGATTCTTTTATTACCCTCTTTTGATTATTACAACTCAAAAATGTTTACAAAATATGTTAAATACGTTATTTTATTTTATAATCGCACCTCTATTACTGACATTACCTCTATTCTCACTTCTATTAAAAAAACTCTCTGTTAATGAGACAGATATTTATTTCATCATCTGCCTAGCCTTTTCCCAACTATATTGGGGTCGGCTTCCAGTCTTACCGGATTCAGCTGAGTACCAGTGTTTTACATGGAGCGACTACCTATCTGACCTCCACAACCCAGTAACTGGGTAACACGGTACCCCTTGGCAAGACTGGTGTCAGATCTCAAGCTTCTGACTACTCGTAACGACTGTCAAAGATCTTCAAATGACAGCCGGGACCAACGGCTTAACGTGCTTGCCGAGGCACGGAGGAAACTCGGTATGTTGAAATGGTCACCCATCCAAGGACCGACCTGGTCAAGCGTTGTTTAACCATGATGATCGACCCGTGAGGCTGTTATTATTTAGCCACGAGCTCCTCTCCCTCAATGTCCTAGTTATCCTAGTTTCACTGTATTATATTATATATTAATATCACTATAGGTAGATTCATCAATTGTTATATATGATCAGTCCTCTCCTGGCAGCAACAGTTGTCCTGGATAAAGAACCCTTCAATCATAGTTATGCAAGTGTTGAAATTTTGATATCTCTCTTCACAAGTAGATCTATTGATTTTTGCAGCTTAAGCACTGTTGTACAAAGTAGCAGTAGCAGCAAAAAAAGCATAACGTTCAAGGCCATCTCATTGTCATTAGAACTTTATGTAGTGTTTGTACAAAGGGCATTTACCCTCAAGTTATTGTTATGCTAACAGATAGGCATTCAAACAGAAACCTGTCTTTTTACTAGGTGGTGCAATTGTGTGATTATTAGTTTCAAGTGCGTCATTGATGCTACCTTATTGTAAGTTTTAACCTGTTCAAGCTGATCAGAATACTTACTTTTATTTATATGATAGTTATCTGTTACTTCCTTTGATATTTATTGACCGACTTCTTCTTCTTCTTCAATATTTTTGTGCTGTAGGATATTATTATTTCTGATATTATCCTTAAGTTTAGCGTTCAGGTAGGTATGATATTTAGGTACTCTTTATGTTTGGGTTTCATAGTAATTTTGAAAGTACCGTTATTTTCCAATTACCTTAACAATAAAGTCATAAATCTCAGAATCTTAGGTTTCCAAGCAAAAGCAATTTGCATTTTCAATGGAAAGATTATTTTTAACAATTTATTTTTATTACTTTACCTGAAGATGTTTCACACTATTGTCAGCCTTACGGGTGAGACCTTAATGGTCATAATCTTCTAAAATGTTGTCGGTACTGATAACACCGACCATTTTTCTAGTTATTTCTATTGTTTCAATGTGGGCACCTATTGTTTGTGCCTAAGCTCCATAGGAATGCGTCTGGAACGTTTTATTGTTTAATGTTCGTTATTTTACAGCTACCGATAATGGCGTCAGTGGCACTTTCTCTTTTAGGAACCTTGGGTGTGGATAATAAAACACATGGTGAATTTTTACTATCGTTTATTTCGCAAATAATTGTTTTTTTGTGAACAATGGATGGCGGCAAACATCAAAGACAATTTACTAATAAAGAAATGTGAAGTGCATTGAACTGTATACAGCTGCACGTGTGCTTATATTATGCATCATATTTCTTATGAATAATAACTTACAACTAGTATATATTTCCGAAATTAAATATTGTTTCAAGTAGGTTCAGTCATATTGATATCATTATACATATTAATGTAGGATTCTTGTTTTACAAATCTTATCGAAACACAAAAAGTTTTTTTTTATTTTTACTTATTTATAATTATCATATGTAGGTATATGCATTTTATGCATACGTACATAAAAATGAATAACCCTTATAAATAAATTACTAACCTTCTTACTCATATTTTAATTTTGAAAGTTTGTGAGTATGTTTAATACACTTTCCCAAAAAAAGAACTTAACTAGGTTTGATGAAACTTGACAGTAATATAACTTATCCATCTGAATAACACATACAATTCAAATGGCCTTTATTTAAAAACTAATTACCAATTATTAGCATAGGTCCCCGCCAAACCCTTCCACAGTGCACGGTCGTGTGCTTTTTCTATATCTATAAAAGAGAAAGTATGTATGTTCCTTATAGACTCCGAAACGGCTGGACGGAATTTAATGAAATTTTCATACAATCTTTAGATTGACCCAGCGGATAATCCTGTAAAGTTTTGTGGCGATCGGAACATTTTTTTCTAACTTTGAACGCGGGCGAAGCCGCGGGCAGGAGCTAGTATATGATAATTATGCTATTAATTATATCTAAATATATGAGGAAAGTAATAGTAGCTAGGATTTTATAATCTTTAATAAATAATAATATCATCATCTGCCTAGCCTTTTTCCCAATTTTTTTTTTTTTTTTTTTTTTTACTATGTATAGGCCTGTGTTTGACCACAATCTCACCGTGGTCAGTGATGATGTGGCCGATGGTGGTAAGCACACAAAGCCTAGAAGGGAACTGGCTCTCAAGTGCTGCTGTCGGAACACACCGGAAGGTGCTTGGCGACAGATTTTCAACTTGAGGGTGGTTGCCAGCCAGGCGGGTACTACAAAGTACCCTACCACCGTGCTATGGTTTCCTCACGATGTTTTCCTTCACCGAAAGCTCAAGCTCATTGTAGGATTCGAACCCGCGACCTTCGTCTCGGTATCCGACGTCACTACCACTGAGCTATCATCGCCTTAAATCGCCAATTATTGTTGGGGTCGGCTTCCAGTCTTACCGGATTCAGCTGAGTATCAGTGTTTTACATGGAGCGACTGCCTATCTGACCTCCACAACCCAGTAACTGGGTAACACGATACCCCTTGGCAAGACTGGTGTCAGATCTCAGGCTTCTGACTACCTGTAACGACTGTCAAAGATCTTCTTTCAACAGCCGGGACCAACGGCTTAACGTGCTTTCCGAGGCACGGAGGAAACTCGGTATGTATAAATAATAATATATTATAGTTATATTTTCAGCCTATTCTGTCCCACTGCTGGGCAAAGGCCCCTTCCCCCCTTCCCCTTCTTCCTTCTAATCCTCTCGGTTTAGGGCAATTGTGGACCAACCATGTCGATAGGCATCAAGTTCATAATGTTAATAATTAATTAATTTAAGTTTTTAATAATAAGCGGGCAGTAAATAAAGTACTAACAGATCAATTTCAGATCTTTCATAAATTTTTCGGATCTTCGGTTCGCTTCTTCGGTTTGGCATAACTTAGAATAAGCATTGCCATACAACGTGGCAATGCTGCCAGTCTTTTGGGCACATTACCAGTGGACAACGATGTGGAGGAGTTTTTCGACGCCATATTTTAGATTAGTATATTTTTTGGTTTAGTTAGTGAGTAGTTTTTGGTTTAAGTGTTTATGTTTGTATTCTTAGTTAATTAAGTATTTTATACACTGTATATACTTATGCCAAACTTACATAAAAACCTCGAAAAACACACATAGACCTATTAACGAACAATTTAGTTATCTCGCATAACTAAACTGTCCGTTAATGGGTCTATGTTTAGATCAAGAACAAAAACTAGTTCCATTTGAAATATTTTTTACAAAATAGAACTAGTTTTTGTTGGAAGTATCAGTTTTGTTTTTCTACCAATTTCTGTTAAAAGCCTACGCAATTTGAAAAATTGTTATATTATTAAAAACCGGCCAAGTGCGAGTCGGACTCGCGCACGAAGGGTTCCGTACCATTATCGCAAAAACGGCACAAAAATCACGTTTGTTGTATGGGGGCCCCACTTAAATATAAATTTTATTCTGTTTTTAGTATTTGTTGTTATAGCGGCAACAGAAATACATCATCTGTGAAAATTTCAACTGTCTAGCTATCACGGTTCATGAGATACAGCCTGGTGACAGACAGACAGACGGACCGCGGAGTCTTAGTAATATGGTCCCGTTTTTACCCTTTGGGTACGGAACCCTAAAAAGTGTTTTCTGTTTGTATTCTCCATCGAAGAACTCTTATAAATCATAAAAAGTTTAAAAAAATATCAAACTTTTTTACAGGTTCCATACATTTGTATCTTTCGTATATCTAATACCTACATATATAGTTTCCATTTTACATACCAACGATTTGACCACATCTGAGAAGATGAAAACATGAAATAAAAGTTTTTATTTTCATTGACATAGTAATTATTTCTCTTGATTTAGGCACAGAGAGTGATAATTCATCACTAGCTTCTGCCAGCGGCTACGCCCGCGTGAAAGTCGAAAATGATCCCAAGGGAACATATTCCCGAAATAAAAAGCATATTTTGTGCTATTCCAGACTAAAATCTATCTGTGTGCCAAATTTCATCCAGATCCGTCCAGCAGTTTTTGCTTGAAAGAGTACTTAACAAACATCCGTCCATCCTCACAAACTTTCCCCTTAGTATAGTAGTAGGATTTATTATTTACATGCATAAAAATGGATACAAAGTAGAAAAGACTTAACTAACTATATATATAGGTACACTTAAATGACAAAAATCTTAACTAATTCAGCTTACAAATAATCAAATAATCTATAGGGCTTATTATTCAGGGCCCTAAAACCTAATTTAGGGTGGTGTAATAACTGTTAGGGATTTAGGGTTACCAAAAAATCGACCTTATTGTCTCGGAATGATTTAGTGACCCGGTATTCAGGGCCTTGAATACCGTGTAGTGTAATAAACTCTTATATCAATGGTACCTAATGTACCCAAAAGGTATTTATGCATAAACTAATAAATCAAAATGGTTGTCTGTTCAAAGTGACCTAGAGTTCAAGACCTAAAAGGTGGTACAATAAAGGTTATGCCTATGACTATTATGTACTCAGCAGTTGATTACAATTAGTAAATATAAACATAATTACTCGAAGATAAACCAAACATAAAGAAAACACCTATTTTAGGTATAGAATATGCAAATGCAAAAGTCAGAAACATGAAAATAACATTTATCCCTCCCTGCCAATACCTAAATATAATAAAACTGTGATTTGACAGGGTACATAATTTCATCAAAATACTACCAAAACATATAGGTGAGAAAAGCGATGGCCAAATACAACTACGTATTTCAAAATCCCCCTAGATCCGTCAGACGAGCATACAAGTAAATCGCAGATCGCAGATAGGTTAGGTCTATTCTGCATTCAGACTACAAAACTGTCAGAGCGTGAAACGGCTCGCGCCAACTGGTGTCGACGCCATTTTGCTCCAGTTTCAATTTAATGAATCCCGGTTTGGAGTCCGTGGCGTTAAATGTGGGAATCCCTCGGAAACCCGCGATAATCTTTACTTGCCCCGATCCAGTTAAAATGATTTTGTATAGAACGGAAGGAGGTTTCCGAATGATATTACATTTATAAGATTTTAGGTGGGTTAAGCGTCCGTGTCGTGAATTGGTACGCTTTGAAATTTTTATTGGAAACAATGAACTTTGTTTCATAATATAGTCATAATATTATACATTACTGTCAATAGTGAAGTTAAACAATAAATGCTAAAACAATAAGCATTTAAATTTAAACAAAGAGTAACTGCAATCAATTTACAATTAACATCTCATTAAAAGAATCAACGCTCAAACACTACAAAATCGCACTCTCCTACAAATGAAAACCACTAGAGGCTTACTCGTCGCGAGTCATTCAATAATTGCCGGAGTAACGCTTGTGCTAAATAAAAAAGTGCTCATCAAACTCCCTGAGCTTCGTAATTGGCGCGAGGTGTCGCTAATGACAGTCGCGAGTGCCGCTGCAAATTAATAATTATCGCGCATGGCAACACCGAGCGCGCGCCGCAATATGGCCGCCTCGCATTGTTGGCGGGAACTCGTCATTTTAATTTTCGATTATCAATTTGTGGTGTATCACACAATTATAGTTTAATTGTTTAACTAACAATGCTTTACGATGCGGTTTGTGATTTTTGTCGGGTATCATTGCATTACGTTATTTTGGTTTTGTAATGTCATATTTGCGTGAAATTCTTTTGTCGATCGGTACAACCATTAAATTCAATTATAATATTTTACATCCATACAGAATTTGCTACAATAACAAAATACCATTAATTAGCAGGCATCTACCGTGTTAATTGGCAATATCAGTCATTTGAGCTGTTCCTATTGAAGTCTGGAAAATGGATGAGAAGCTAAGTCAATTATCCCGTGTTTGGAAATAAAAGAGTTGAAACGTCTAGACTTAATCCCGATAACTGGCCGTTTTAATATTCTGTCAACAACTTATCTGCGAGCTTGTTAATCTTGGAAAGACAAGGAAGCTAGACAATTTATAAATCTTCGTTATTCAACGTAAGTTTGCGACCAATTTCCATTTACTATAAATTTCAGCCAATCAATCCTCCGGAATATTCTGCGGAATATTCTCTGTCGGCTATGCATCACAAGTCGGAATCAAAGGCTCGTACGTCATGATGAAAGCCCAATATTAGGCAGGACAGTCTGGACACAAACAAGACCGCACACGTAAGAGGGAGCTATCATCTCTCCTGAGAAGAGGGGGGTAGGAGGTAGGGGGGCACAGAGATATTGAAATCGAGAGAATTGTACGAATATAGATGTTGCAGGTGATTGTTTAGATGTGGTTCGTTTTAAGGATTTGCGCTTGAGGGAATCTTTTGAGATGCATGTCTTGTGAATGTTTGTTCTGTTGAGAGTCTAATTAGCATAATGCGTAGACTTGACCTTTAGTAGCTTCGATTAAGGCAATCTTTTTCATCTAATTCGTATCGCCCTACGGTTTAATTTTCCCCATTAATAAAATTCTAATTTGATTTCCGAACATTTCCGAAGACATATTCTGCTTTCGCACTAACAAGAGTAAAAAACCGGCCAAGTGCGAGTCGGATTCGCGCACGAAGGGTTCCGTACCATCATCGCAAAAAACGGCAAAAAGATCACGTTTGTTGTATGGGAGCCCCTCTTAAATATTTATTTTATTCGGTTTTTAGTATCTGTTGTTATAGCGGCAACAGAAATACATCATCTGTGAAAATTTCAACTGTCTAGCTATCACGGTTCATGAGATACAGACGGACAGACAGACAGACGGATCGCGGAGTCTCAGTAATAGGGTCCCGTTTTTACCCTTTGGGTACGGAACCCTAAAAACATATCAACGGACTAAACATTAAAAATAATTCATCACGAACCTCCGTCTGCCGTCTTCAACGTCGACACTATCAACATTTTAATACCTCACCGTCACACTTGAATAGGCCTAGTACATATCTGCGTCCAGTGGGGTGCGCCTACAGGGGGAGGGTCCACTTCCGGCCGCTGTCTCCGTCTCATCAGGCCTATCTTGGCCGAGCCGGCCGCAAATTAAATAGTAACGTGCGACCGACCATCCGTGCGTGCGTACCAAGCCTTATATGCGGGTACAGCGGTATTCAACTATCGGATAGGTATTGAAATACAGTTCTAGATTAGTTTGTAGTATTGATGTCGAACTCACACTTGATAGTTGTGGAAATAGAAATGTGGTATATTTAGAAGTTGTATATTGAGTGAGGGTATGAATTTTAGAATAGTTTAAAATTGGTTTTATAGTTGTTACAATCATCTAAAGAGTCTTTCAAGTCATTAAAAATTGGACCTCTCGGATTCGTGCCACCATACGAAGCCGCGGCGGACATTTGAACGATGTCATATTCCATCCATAATGGCATAAATGGGCCTTTTAAATAAAAAATAAATTTCGTTATTATCTCACACACATCTTGTTTTATTCAATTTTAACATCGACCCGTCCTTGTTGAAAGACCCTTTATATTATTGAAAAATCATTGATCATTTAATAACTTAATTAATTTGTATTTATAGGTACGAAATAACAAAAGCCACAAGTATGAGTAGGTATAAATTTGTGTCAATGAATAGGTACTTAGGTCATCATCATCATCATCATCATTTCAGCCGAAAGACGTCCACTGCTGGACATAGGCCTCCCCCAGGCGTCGCCACATTGACCGATCCCGTGCGTCTCGCACAAGGTACTTAGGTAAGCCAATTTAATTCAAAATATAAGACGCTGAATTACTAAGTATAACACACAAAAATCTTCATCAAACCCAGTCAATTATAATAAACTACAAATGCCAATCTAACCTCAGTAATAACATTATAATCCAACGATATTAACTTAAACATCTGACCAGTAAAGTTAATAGACATTCGAAACCTAATTTTACATTCAAAATAAAGTAACTACAGATACACATCAATCATAAGATCAAAATTGGACATCGGCAATTCGGCATATTATTTTAATATAATATTAATATGTAGAAGAAAGTTAATTTCTATCGCGGACCTCTGACATTAGCAATTACATACATTGTCGGTTGTTTTGTGAAATTACAAATGGCTGACTACAGTGACCACAAACAACTCTATTTGTTGATGGCGATATGCGATAGTGCTGCCCTAGAAATTGATGCTGTTTTGCTGACTCATTGACTATACTCGATTCTTTTTGCTTAGTCCAAAATGTAAACAATATCTAAAGTCAAACTTTGATTTTGAAATGACAATCGATATGTTCGATCCTAGGCTTCATCATCAGCCTATTAAAGTTCCCACTGCTGGGACACAGGCCTCCTCTTTGTGAGAGGGAATGGGCCGTAATCCACCACGCGGGCCCAGTGCGGGTTGGTGGATGTCACATGTCTTCGAATTTTTGGTTCTAGGACATGCCGGTTACCTCACGATGTTTTCCTTCACCGTTTTGAGAGCAGTGGTGATGAAATAATTTACACAAAGTAAAGCGCCTCCCTGGGCTCGAACCCACGACTTACAACTTGTAAGGGCCGATTTCACCAATGAAACTAATCGCGATTAGTTCAACTAAAGTCAGTTTATGCAAATACAGCGTTCTGATTGGTAGTTTCTCAGCGGTCTCAACCAATCAGAACGCTGTATATGCATAAACTAAGTTTAGTTGAACTAATCGCGATTAGTTCCATTGGTGAAATCGGCCCTAAGTCGCGGCCGATACCACTGGGCCACCACTGCTCCCAATTCCTGGCGATGATGGCAAGATCCTAGACTTATTACGTATGAAATATATAGTAATCAGCAATAATTGCGCAGCGATTGCGCAGTCATCGCACGATTGATCGCTATATGTCATAAACATCGGGATTACGTAACCAATTATTTGCTAATCGCTTGCTGTTTTTCAAAAACAATTATTTCGAAAAACATCCCCCAGAGATTCTAAAACTTCTGTACTTAGCAATTTGGGAGCGGTTGACAATCGACCAACTACAAGAGAAAAAGTAATTACAATTTGATAGCCAAATTTTCTCGCCATAATCGCGATCACCCTGCGTTCAAATGAACATTTTAGTTAACTAATTGTTGAAAAATTGCTATGGTGTAGCTATTGCTGATACATAATTCGGATTCGTGATTGAAGAGCAGTTGATCCTAGAGTAGATGTTACTAGTTGTAGCCCGCGACTTCGTCTGCGTAGCATTAGTACTTCAAATAGCCTCTTTTTTATATTGCGCAATAATATTAGATCGCCTTAAGAAATTATTAGTTCACCATACAAACTTCAACCCCCTTTCCACCCCCTTAAGGATGATTGCCGGGATAAAAACTATCTTTTGTCTTTCCCAAGGTCTCAAACTATTTCCATACCAAAATTCATCTAAATCGGTTCAGCGGTTTCAGCGTGAAAAGGTAACAGACATACTTTTTTATAAATAGAATAATACAAGCTTCTGCCAGCGGCTTCACCCGCGTGTATGTCGAAAATTATCCTAAGGAAACATATTCCCGGTACCCTATGTTTTATTCCAGACCATAATCTATCTCTGTGCCAAATTTCATCCAGATCCGTCCAGCCGTTTGGGCGTGAAGAAGTAACAAACATACACACTCACAGACTTTCGCATTTATAATATTAGTGTGATAGTGTGATTATTATATATATATGGATGTATAACACTTTGAACTGTTTCACGGCTTGTTTAGATTTTGGACTAAAATACTGAAACGAAAACACGGTGTGGCTCTGAAATTATGTGTCTGAAATCATTGGCTGAAACTAGTGATTTCAGACAAATAATTTTGAAAGGTTTATAGTTTTAGTAAAAGTATAAGATCTATATTAGCTTTGATTTGCTAAATAAATGGAATTTATAGGCAAAACTAATTGGCTAATTTTTACTCATTAACCTTGTGACCCATTCAAGACAAAATAAACATTGAAATAACTTTCAAATTTGAATATCTTACTTAAACTAATCATGAATTCAAGTGAATTTTAACGTCATAAGTTCATAAAATACGATTTCTAGAAAATTTTGAGTCTATATTCTAAGAATTTTAACATGGAATGCAATAAATATCTCGAATTTGAAAGCATATTTGCCCAATTGCCCAAGTAAATTACAAAATAAAATTAGAGATAAGTACCACAAAGTCTTCTGAGAATTACCTGAACTCACCTTTTACGTGAAATTTGATTACCAAAGATAACAATAATAATTATAATTATGATTGTTGATATAGCGGTCCCCCATGACGAGAACCTCGTGAAGGCTGAGAGAGATAAGAAAAGCAAGTATTTTGATTTAGCTCGCGAGGTTGTCGACATGTGGGATGTGAATACAGCAATCATTGTGCCGATAGTCGTGACGGCCAATGGCATAATAGCCAAGAGCCTCGACGAACATCTGAGGAGGCTCTCGTTAGGCAGCTGGATCAAGGGCTTGATCCAGAAAGCGGTACTCCAAGACACGGCGCGTATAGACAGGAGGTTCCTCTCTCAGGAGCCCTGACCACCGGTAGCTTGGACCCTGTTCCCGATACCGGTGGGCTACTATATTTGTATTTTTTAATGTTTTTTTTTTTAATAATGTTTGAGATATAAAAATATGTAAATTAAATTGAATAAATGGAATAATTATAAAACACTTGAAATCGCTCTCATATTGTTTTTATAATTTTAAACGAGAGAAGGACTTTTCCCAGTGGTGGGCTAGTAAGATTAGATAAGATTATTCAAGAAGTCACAGAAAAGGTGGATTGTAATGACTCATATTGTTCAACTAGGAACTTAAAGGATTTAACAATCGTCTGATAAGAAAATATCTTGTCTTTATCAGAGATCGTGATGAATCACATCCTATTTAGTAACTAATTCAATTAAAAATATACGTGGAGGGAAGGAGGAGTCCTTTGTATATACTTACGTAGGATTTTCGGTACTCCTGTCTATAACGGGCAACTAATTTTAGATTACAGTTAGTCTAAGTTTAAATCAACTTATAAGTTAGAGTTTATAAAGTGGTATTATATGGTATTACACGAAGAAGAGGGAAAAATCTGGAAAATTGAATCGATTTACAGTTATGGAAAATCTTAAAATGAATACCTCCAACACGCCGAAAAATTACAATCTTCAGAAATTAAGAGGGAACTTGGTTCCAATAAGAATTTTATTGGAATCTTGTTAGATCGTCTGGCATAAAGCCGTCGGCAAACGTCATGCTCTAAAGGGTTATTCTCAAAGATTGCAACTGATTTTGGTACAGAAATAGAAAGTGTTAACATAACTTTAAATATACCTGAATTCTTGTTGATATCGGAACTAGTATATATAACACATAAACACTTGTAACTTAGTCCAAAACTCTCTATTGTCACTATAGCGGCACACCTATACATACACACGTATAGGTAGGTAAGTACGTCAGTCAGCTGACTGGCTGCCGGCACCTCTCACTCGGCGGCCGGCACTCTTCCGTGCGCGCGCACAGCACAGCACGACGAACAAGAACCACACAGCAAACAAATTTCCGCGAGGAAAACACTCGTTTTCCGCGACTGAACGTGCGAGCGACGCGCTCCCAATGCCCAGACTAAACGCGAGCCGTGAAAAAGCACCGCCACAACGCCGACCGACAATGGAAAGCGGTAAAGAATCATAATAATAACAATGACAACAATGTGAGATGCTATAATAAAGAGCTGCGGCATTGTGCTACGCTCGGCGTTCGTTCGAAGGGTCGCGGAGATCGATACTCGGCGGATTGTCTACGCTGGCGTGCGTGAGTCTTTGTCGGCCGCGGCGCCCTCCGCGCGGCCATTCATCGGCCTCGCCAGCGCTAATCAACTGCGATTCTATCGAACACTTTCTGTCACCGAATTTGAGGCTCTTTTTCGGGCACCTGCGGAGACTAACAATTCTTGGCACGTTTGAATCTTAAATGAGACGTATACGTCTATTTCTTACTTCTTGGTTAAAGCTGGATTCTGGTAAGGAAAACTAATTCTACGATGTTGGTCGGTATAAACTGCTAAGCACCATTCCAATTGATTTAGAATCCAATTTAGGTTAACCACACGTATGCCAAGGAAAATCAAAAAGATACAGAGATCTAACGCAACAGCAAAACTCCGATACTCGTCAAAAATCTGTCAGATCCGTCTAAATTCTAAACACGTTTCGGCAAAACAAAAAACAAATGAAGTCCGCAGCTGTGTCGAAGCAATCAACAAAATTTCGCCAGGCGAAGGTGTGAAGTGGTGACGGCGGCATCGTCGATAAAACATCCAAGTTTAATGTAATAATCCGTCGATCGGGCGTTATCATTAGTTGGATCGCACACCTCCCGCGGGCCCGCAGATTGCCTTCCAACACACTCTTATTGTGGATATTACTTATTTAAAGATGGTGTAGGAGAATCGTGACCACAGCCGAGTACTTCAAATTATCGACGGGTCATTCTCAGTTTTTTTATGTTATTTGTAATTTGATGTCTTGTGACGTTTTACTGTGAGCCGCTTCGTAGCTAACAGTACTTAAGTATCCAGAAATAAAGATATTGAATTTTTCTCAAAAAAGATTTTCATATTTAACATCATTTGCCGACTGACCACCAGCCTCACTTATTTCTTCATTAACATTAGCTAATTAGAACAATCATATTGATATCTAAAACCAAATCCATACAGATCTAATGGGCGGCTCAGTTTAATTGGTGCGGTTCGGCGCGGGCGCAGCAAAGAGCGCCCCGCGGCGCGCGTCGATCACCGCGCTCCGGTGCGTGTGCGCACCGCAATTAAACTCCCTATCGCAACATCGGACTAATCCAATTATGTAACCATCTAACCCCATCGCATTTGTCTTTGATCGATAATTGACTGATAATCAAGATAATGACGATAGGACTCACTGCGATTGTTTTGAAACAAATGATTTAGCAGCAGAGATCGCCAATATCTACCATTGGTGATGGGGTGAAACAGTATGAAAGAAGAAATCATGTTGCGCCGAACCCAAGACACATAGGACAAGGGCAGGAATAATGTGGTGATCGGTGGTGCAGAGTCGCCAAAATGCAATTTATATAGGGCATCAAAGATTACAACTGTACATCAATATGTAGTCGCCAAAGAACCAATCACTTATGCTAAAAGTATCGTATCTTATCCCTCACAAAAAATTATTTTCTTTAATCCTGTTAATCGTTTTCAAATATACTTCTTTTTATTTCGAGTCAAGGACTTGAAACATGATCCAAACTTAATTTAGTTTAGCAATCCGCATCGTTAATCAAACAGAGACAGTGTTTAAATTTCACAACAGTGAGATCGTATCAAGATTCAAGAAAGTTGCGATAAAAACACAGGTATAAAGGTTAATGTAATTACAAAGACAGCAATTATATCGATACGTATGTGAGCCAATAAGTTTAATTGCGCTGAGTTACCGCGGGCATATTTGTCAAATGTGATCGTTTCGACATTAGCCATCAGTCTCAAGCATAGTGCTGTGCGGCATACATGAGTGATGTTGATGTTAACATTAACACCTCATTTGATTGATGATTAAAATTAACGCAACATCGATTGTCCGGTAATGTGACGTCCACTCTATGTTCAGCAAACTGAGAGTACTAAGACAAGATTGCAGCAACAATAGACGTAATAACTACACTACATGTTAATGACGAGACTCTCGAAATTTGAAATTATAACCGTTAATTTTAAGCCGCCATTTTTAATTAAACGCGATGACTAAGTGCGGGGATCCATCACAGTCGGCACTCGATGCCGATCTATTATTAATTATTATTTTGATCGATCACGCTCCGTGTTATTTCATTAGGATCCGATGTTAAGTTTTTCTTAGCGTTATTAATTATACCAACGATGATACTTCGTGTGGAATCTTGGTTATTTTCGGCCAGGTGTTCCGATGAAGTTTTTGATTTAACGGAACATATCCTAACCTTTTCACTAAACATATTTTTAGGTTCACGTGGAGATTTATTAATATCCGCCGAAGCAGTACTTATTGGTAAAATTGCCAACATATATTTTGAGAACAAAATCCCCGGAGCACTTCAGGTAATTTTTTCTCGGATTACCGAATAGGAGATTGCGATATTTCTGCCGAAATTAGAGGTGAGTTTATCCCTCAACGAGTAATTCGTTCCCGGCCCGTAAAGGAACATTATCCTTACGGCCCAACGACTTTTCGGAGAAATCAATAATCCCTGGCTTTTTTAAAGATATTCTAGCAGAAACAAATATATTCCTATGTTCGTTCAAAGCCAGAGTCAAAGAGGCCGCGGATTAGTTTACTATTTTTTTTGTGTGCGTAAAATTTGAAACGTTTTTCGATTAACGAGAGATTTGGCGCGTCCCGATATTCTGGGAGTTTCGTCGAACAAAGGGCTTCCGGGGACTGTAGCTCTCAAAGTATTGCGTGTGGGGATAAGCAGTTGAGACCAAGTTTTTCACAGAAATCGTTGTGTTCCGTTTTTATCTTAGATTATGGTACTTATGCAAAAGCACGAACGATTAAACTTTGCTTTCGTGAAGTCCTTGTTTTAAAAAAAATCTTGAGATAGGAGATAATTCATGGGTACAGCTTAGCAAGTGTTATGGAAATGAAGATT
Organism: Anorthoa munda; assembly: GCA_945859665.1. Classification (NCBI taxonomy): domain Eukaryota; kingdom Metazoa; phylum Arthropoda; class Insecta; order Lepidoptera; family Noctuidae; genus Anorthoa; species Anorthoa munda. Next base: position 10,480,413 of record OX243918.1, on the reverse strand, counting down.
AGTAGTGAAACCTTACGATTTTTGAGGGTCTTCCCAGTATCGGCTTAGCTTATTTTATCTGTTAAGGCAAGTGGCCATTCGTAATTTCTTTTAGCAAACGATTATTGGAGGTTTGTGAGTACGACCCTGAAGAAAACATATCTATAAATTGACTTGTTGGGATGTTTTGGCTCATATAATTTTATTACGAAAAGAGCTTGAACATTTCGTAACCACATTATGCGAAATAGGCTATTCTATGCTATGCAATGTGACCAATTTGTTTGCACCAGCCAGGCGAGCACGGCCTCTGTGATAGGCTTGAGTCATGCATTTTATCACTGTTTTTGCTCCCAAACTGTGATAAAAATGTGTGGCTCAAGCCTGTCAAAGTAGGCCGTACTCCTGGAATCCACATATACCTGAAATAGTTTACTTGAAAGTATGAACAGGGGCTTTACCTAAAATCCTTTCCAAGAAACCATAAACCTAGCACCATTAGCGAATGCAATCAAAATACCATAGCGGAAGGAATATTCTGACTACAGGCAGACACCTACATGAGGTCAGCACATTTGCTGGTGCGATCGCGGCATGATACGCCGTATTGATCGTATCTGGGTGACGAGGCGTTATCGGTAACTCGGTCCATGAACTGTCCGGCTGAAGAAAGGGAATGCTGGTTATAACGTGTCGTTATTTGGTTTGGTTTTTATTGTTGCATTTTTGAAGTGTGATATCATCTTTGAAATAGAAAGTTTGGGGATTATCGTAGCAGTTTTGAGTGGTGATTACTCATCTATAATTGTAATGCTTTGCTAGAGTAATTGGGTCTGCGATATCTCTGTATTTGATATTTGCAATAGCGAATTATAATTTTATTACTCAATAATAATGAAGTATCTCTGTTAAAGACAACTGCTTGGTTCTGTACCTGTTGATTAGAAACTTCTTATGACTTGCTTGCTTATTGGATACTAACTTTATGAAGTCGCCATTGCGACTTTCCGCTGATTTGACAAGTTAAGCCGATTTCTCCAGATCTTGTTGGTCTTCATCTTTATTTCAACCTGCTTGGATATCTGTCTTGTTATTTCATATTTAAAACTTGTAGTCTATTGAATATAGATGATGGCATTCATCACGGGCAGTTTTAGTTATAGGATACTAACTGCCGTCTGCGGCTTCGCCCGATAAGTTTAATAGGGGGCAAGTCTATTGCCATCTAACTACCGGGCACAACACTTTGCCCGAGCCGAGAATCGAACTTGGGAAATACTAATATTTATAAATTATAGTCTGTGCTATTCTGAGGAGCTCGTGGCTAAATAATAACAGCCGCACGGGTCGATCTTTAAGATTAAGCAACGTTTGATGAGGTCGGTCCGTGGATGGGTGACCATTTCAACATAGCGAGATTCCTCCGTGCCTCGGAAAGCACGTTAAGCCGTTGGTCCCGGCTGTCATTTGAAGATCTTTGACAGTCGTTACGGGTAATCAGAAGCTTGAGATCTGACACCAGTCTTGCCTTGGCAAGACTGGTGTCAGATCTCAAGCTTCTAGCCCTTGGGCTATCGTGTTTCCCAGTTACTGGGTTATAGAGGTCAGATAGGCAGTCGCTCCATGTATAAAACTGGTACTCAGCTGAATCCGGTAGGGCTGGAAGCCGACTCCAACATAATTGAGAAAAGGCTAGGCAGATTGATTTAATAGTCTGTTCTATTCTGTTTCTGATGTTTACTTTAACATTTCAAAAACATCCAGAGAGAATAACAAACATCCAGCAATCCACACAAACCTTTGCTATAATTATATTAGTAGGATTGATACCTGTTCTTAGCCACCAGTTGTTTCTACAAAAATCTATATATATATATTATAGCTTCAATATACCATCACTCACTTCTTGAGCCTACTTTTCTATATTGTAAACTAGCTGACCCCTGCGGCTTCGCTCCCGTCAACTGGCTGTTTACCTACCTATCTACCCTACATACCCTACCTACCTACCCACAGATTCATACCCACCTACCTTACCTACCTACCAACCTACTCATCTGCCCTACCAATTAACCTACCTAACCTATCCTATCCTACATACCTACCTACCCTACCCTACCATACATACCCTACTTACCCTACCCTACATACCTACCCACCCACCTAACCACCTACCTTACCTACCCTACCTACCAATTCGTTAAACTATTTATATATTTGAATAAATACAAATGTAACCAAGTTTTGTTTCTACCAGACGATCTAATTAAATTTTAGAACACAAAAGCTGCTACTATGATAGTGAGATAGATATATTTCCTTGCCTTTTTGTAGTTAATAATGAGTATTTTAATCATGTAGTACATATTTTGTATGTATCATCAATAGTTTTCTCAGCGCACGCCAAATAATGAATTTTATAAGCAAAATTTTGCTACTTTGGGTTACATTAATGCAATTTTCATAAGAAAGTTTAAATTTTTTGAAAATAATTTATAGCCTATGTTACTCGGGAATAATGTGGCTTTCTATAGGTGAAAGAATTTTTTAGATCAGTCCAGTAGTTTCGGAGCCTATTCGGTACAAACAAACGAACAAATATAAAAAACCTTTCCTCTTTAAAATATTGGCATAAATGTATTAGGTATGACCTCGATAAACGAATCCATGTGCTACAAAGCAAGCACAAACTTAATTACTCTCTACATCTATGACCATACCTCCTAATGAGTTTTACTAAGAAATATGGACGCCAGCATCAAACAAGAGCATGTATGAAACGTCACCCATCGATTCATGTTACCGAAGGAATTCGGAGTATTCGTAACGATCACTATCTTTTGAGCTACCTGCCACTGATCGGGAATTTTTATTTCGTTCATCAATTTCTATGTTATTTATTGCAAAGCGTGAGAAAAGGAATTTTTTTTGTGTTGGGATTGGTAATTGTGTCATTATGGGCGATTTTTGGTGTTGGACCTTCTTTATAAAAACTTTATGATTAGTTTAAAAATGGATTAGTAAATTCTAAATTCAAATTTTCTTTGTTTTATTCAACTTGAATTTAGTATCTGCTATGCAGTATTTGTCTAGAATGTTTTCAGTATTTAAAAGAAATGGGGTTTGTGTTAATTCGTTTCTTGTAGGTATTAAGTTGGTTTTGTTTTTAGGTACTTACGCTTAACAATTTGTGGACAATAGTTTGTGGTAATTGGCAGACTGGTTTTTGTGTATTATCTCTCTTCTGGGTATAATCATTCGTTAACTTTTTGTCTACTTTTACTATTTCGACACCTGGGGATAGAGAAAGGGTGGTCTGTTCTTTGTCAGTGCAAGAGCAGACTGCAGTTAAAAAAATGTCGCCAAAACTGTTTTTTTAAACACCCTCTTGTAAATGCTTGGCATAACACCTTAGTTAAACCTTGTCTAAAAACAGTTAGTTATTACTTTATATTTGTATTTACCTAAACGGTTATTAATCAATTAACCTAGAAACGACCAGTAGGTACTCGTTTAGAATTATACCCACCACGTATTAAGGGTACACTAGTGGAAAATTCTTCCATACAAACGTAGTCTGGTAACGTGGTCTGGTAAAAGCATATAACAAAATAAAAAATGATATCAATTTGTCACATCATTATCTAGCCCTGTATGGAAGCAAAAAAGTAAAAACAAAATTACTTAAACTACTTTAACACTAATTTTAACGCATCTTTGGGCGCAAATAAGTACCATAAGAAGAAGGAAAATTGAAAAACGGCCTCCATAAAGGGATAGATTAGTAGTTCAACAATGCAAATAATGTTATTTTGAACAGATACATTCAGTAGTTTTTTCATGATATCCAGACTCCCAAAAGTCTGTTTATAAAATTTCGCGCGCTCGTTTTCGTTCTAAATCATCATCCATTTCGCTACAGATTTGAAAAAGTGTGTATTCGTACGCGTACTAGCTTCTTAGTGCTCATAACAGCATCTATCTGTTCCGCAAGTGTTGTCGGTTGATATAGCACGCATTTTAACCCCGCGCACAAAATAGTTCGTGCCGTCGACTAGTGTACCCTTAATGGCGTGCGTTGGAAAATTAACCTATTGATTGATAGATCATAATTATCTAGTTACAAAAACTTTATCATACTGTACAAAAAGTCCAATAGTATTAAGTAAGTTTCTAGGGGATAAACTTGTAAATTAGGCTCTACAACATTAGCGATAGAACGATCTTATTCCATCCTACGAATATATACTCCAAAGTACTTAATGCTTTACATTTTAGGCGAAAATCCATTACCAGGTACATAGGTACCCTTCTAAATCAAAGTGACAGGTAAGCAAATAGAACAAAACTCACCTCTTCTAGGAATCCAGAGAGTCCTTTGGCCCATAAATCACTGCAGTCCTGACAAATGGATTCTACGGCTTTTTTTCACTCACTCATTTATTAATAGGGCAGGGAATGTTTCGGAAAACCAATAAAATGTGCCCCGTCATATACCTGTCCATCCAGACAGCGTGGCTTTGTTCCTTTGCCGGAGGTTTTTTTTTCAATTTTGGACGGCCTCGAGCCGAATATGAAAGACTGCAGCAGTCACGGATACTCGGTAATTGTACTTACTTATAGTAATAAAGTTATTAAAACTAACTTTCAGGTTTATTATCGTCATTATACCATGCCGCTTTTAATTGACGTCATTAAATTGTCGAATGATTTGTTAAGTTTACTTTTTGGGTGGGATATAATTAAACATACACTATCGAACTTATAATAAACTTTTGATCGATTTAAAATTTCATCGCTCACCTTAATTGCATTGTAATGTATCAGACAGATTCTAATATCACCTGCAACTCATGAATGAATGTCCAACTCAAAATTGATGTCACCGAAGAATCCTTTTGTGTGAATCCCAAATCGATTTTGTATTTTAATCGCTCCAGTATACAGTTTAAAATCATTCGTTTCATCTCAGAGAGCGTCGCGTCCAAAATTCGCGACTAACCTATTTTTGTGAATGGACATATTTTTTTTTGTGTTGCCGCTGCGTGTACAAAGGGCTCCTTGGTCCTTCGAGCTATTTTGCGCGTGTGAAAGAGCTTCCATTCTCTCCGCCCTCAAGGATTGGAGCAAAAATAATTGTCATTTCCTGCGGCGCTGAGACATAAAGGTGTGTAATATATTGTTATATGAATTGCATACTTACGGTGAAATGTCGCGATAACGTGTCGAGTCGTGATTCTGCGATCGTCATACTTTCTCGAAGATTGCATGCGACTTTAATATACCTAAATGACTGCTCGAGGTGTCATACATGTCTTATATCTGTGTGTACGTATTGTCGTGACACTGCAACTCGTTCGTTACGATTCAGAAACAATGCTGATTTGGTTGATAAGGATATAATTTAATTTATTCGCAGCTCAGTACTTTAATGTAGGTCGTTTAAATCGTGATATAAAAGTAATTTAATTATGTACGAGATCCATTTTCAACAGTGATTGTTGACCGGCTGGTATTGTGACGATGATGAAACAGAAACTTGGTAATTTTGTTAGTAGGTATATTGGTTTGTTGTTGGTTGGGATTTTGGCATTTTTTTCTTTCCGTGTGCGTTTGATTGATTGTCAAACCTGATAACAATTGACCCTGCTAAAAGCTAAAAATAACATAATTGTAGAAACTGCACTGGATGCTAACATTTATATCCAGGCCCTAGACTATTGGCATTTTATCATCGAAAGCGTGGCGATAGCTATTGTCAAAAAGGCCGGAAAAGTGCGAGTCAGACTCGCGCATGAAGGGTTCCGTATCATTATCGCAAAAAACGACAGAGATATCACGTGTGTTGTATAGGAGCCCTATTTAAATATTTATTTTAATCTGTTTTTAGTATTTGTTGTTATAGCGGCAACAGAAATACATCATCTGTGAAAATTTCAACTGTCTAGCTATCATGGTTCATCAGATACAACCTGTTGACAGACGGACAGACAGACAGACAGACGGATCGAGTAATATGGTCCCGTTTTTACCCTTTGGGTACGGAACCCTAAAAAATGCAAAATTGTATGGGATTGACAAGCGATATGGAAAAATGACGTGGTCAATCCCTGACAATTTGACATTTCGACTATTGCCTCATTCTTTGCAAGAAAAGCTCTGTGTTTCCACGAATCCTGTTCACAATGCAGAATAAAGACAAATTCAGCCAGTGAAAGTACTAGAGAAGCCATCTTCTACCCAGATAGTATTGAGATAAATCTTAATTCAACGTCTCAAATATTTCCTCTCACCGAACAAATCGATACAAAACATGACATATCGACAGTGTAATCGACACTCACTAATAACCGATGTCGCTTGTCAACTATGAAATAGAGTGCGCGTGCAAGTAATCACAGAGCAAATGACAACTTTTGGGTCAACGTGTACCCGCAAACTTACAAAAAAAATCGCGCAAACGAAATACGACTTTATTCCGTTGAATTTGCTAAGTAGATGGCAGTTTTTCAGGTGCAAAGTTATGTTGGCGTGTAGCCAAGTCGTGGAGGGTAAGTTGGAGGGTAGGTGGAGGTCACAACGTTAATGGGTGGCTGTGACAGGTAACGCGAGACGTTAGACAAAGTGCATCGCAGATGACGTTCGCACAGTGGAGCTCGATGGAGGTTAATGATATATCTTCGTGTAACACATGCCGAACTAGTTTGTGTTAATTGAGTTTTGCGGGTAGTTTGGTGTGACTCGGTGTGAGGTCAGATTGGTGTGATGTTTAGATGTGTTATTAAATGTTGTATCATAGAAAGATGTTTAGAAAGCTTTGATAAGACGTCCCATAGGTATAATGACAGAAAAAGATATACATTATGTTGCTCTAGCCAATATATGGCAAAATATTACCGGGACAAGAACGTTACAAATATGTAGATAGCACTAAAAGTGGAGTATGTCCGTTAAAGAAATATATACCATGCCTATATAGATAGATTTATGTCACACGCCTGAGGGAGGCTAGTTTTTTTAGGGTTCCGTACCCAAAGGGTAAACACGGGACCCTATTACCAAGACTCCGCGGTCCGTCTGTCTGTCTGTCTATCTGTCTGTCTGTCACCAGGCTGTATCTCATGAACCGTGATAGCCAGACAGTTGAAATTTTCACAGATGATGTATTTATGTTGCCGCTATAACAACAAATACTAAAAACAGAATAAAATCAATATTTAAGTGGGGCTCCCATACAACAAACGTGTCTTCTTTTGCCGTTTTTGCCATAATGGTACGAAACCCTTCGTGCGCGAGTCCGACTCGCACTTAGCCGGTTTTTTCGTTTATTTTTCAATACATTAAATTACACTTATTGTACAGCATAACACTTGTCTAAAACCTTAAAAGGTCCAGCAGTGAACGTCTTTCGGCCGAAATGATGATGAGATTTATGTCAATCCAATAGACTTTTTAAATGTTCTAAAACGTTCAGCATTTTAGCCAAAATATGTCCACCACCAAGTGCATCGCCGCTTAAGGGTATACTAGTCGAAAATTCTTCCATACAAACGTAGTCTGGACTTTACTCAACTGTTTGACGATGTACGTTCAAAATAAAAAATGATATCAATTTGTCACATCATTATCTAGCCCTGTATGGAAGCAAAAAAGTAAAAACAAAATTACTTAAACTACTTTAACACTAATTTTAACGCATCTTTGGGCGCAAATAAGTACCATAAGAATAAGGAAAATTGAAGAACGGCCTCCATACAGGGATAGATTAGTAGTTCAACAATGCAAATAATTTTATTTTGAACAGATACATTCAGTCGTTTTTTCATGATATCCAGACTCCCAAAGGTCTGTTTATAAATTTTCGCGCGCTCGTTTTCGTTCTAAATCATCATCCATTTCGCTACAAATTTGCAAAAGTGTGTATTCGTACGCGTACTAGCTTCTTACTGCTCATAATAGCATCTATCTGTTCCGCACGTAATGTCGGTTGATATAGCACGCATTATATATTAACCCCGCGCACAAAATAGTTCGTGCCGTCGACTAGTGTAACCTTAAGTTTGGCAATTCTTCGGGGTACGTCGATAACCTTTATTCACCCTCGGAATCTCAGATATATCTAAAACGTCGGAATTTCCTCAAAAATAAAGCAAAATCGTTCCTAATAATCTACTAAATATTCCCTCCGAAAGAAAGCCGATAAAAATCAAACAAAGCCTTGTAAACAAATCTGTCCGTCGATCTTGCAGTGTGGCTCTTTTTTCCTCAGTAACCTGATGCATGCCCGCAGTGCCCCACGACACCTGTGTAATCCTTTCAACGGGCATAATATGCCCTTAATTCCATTGATAAGGCATGACAACTAACGCTTTTGTACTCCTTCGAGCCTTTTCCCTCCTCAATTAAGGTTATCCCTTTGTCTTTTGACGAGAGATGACTTTGGATGACACACTTTTTTAAGGAGAAACTTTTTTCATGATGTAGGAGTCGTGTTTTGAATAGCAACATGATTTAGTAGCTCATGTTATTGTTTTCACGATTTATTGGAGCAGGGTGTCAACGAGAAGGATTCTGTGGTTTTGATATTTAAAGTTTTTCTCGTGAATGGGACGAGGGTCGCTTTCGTCTGATGTAAAAAATGTATCAAGTTTTAAATTGAAAACTTTGATTTTAAGATTCGGTAAATAGGTTAAGCAGGGCGTAAAATTACCTTTCAGTTATGACGTCTCGAATCTTTTGAATGTTGACTCTGAGAACTGTGCGATTGACACGGTCTCAGCTTCCAAGTTTGGTTGGAATATAAAATATTGGAAACTTTTTAAGCCTAACAAATTGAATACACTTGAATGGTACTCGTAGAAGTATAGCAATGTTAAAAGAAAAGAGCCATTCGACGTGGCATTGCTGCCATCCTTTTGCTCACTTTTCCCATTAACAGTGATAAGCATTTTTGATGCCCTATGAGCACTTTTTAACCGACTTTAAAAAGGAAGACGTTATCAATTCGACTGCTTTTTAGGGTTCCGTACCCAAAGGGTAAAAACGGGACCCTATTACTGAGACTTCGCGGTCCGTCTGTCTGTCTGTCTGTCTGTCTGTCTGTCTGTCACCAGGCTGTATCTCATGAACCGTGATAGTTAGACAGATGAAATTTTCACAGATGATTTCTGTTGCCGCTATAACAACAAATACTAAAAACAGAATAAAATAAATATTTAAGTGGGGCTCCCATACAACAAACGTGATTTTTATGCCGTTTTTTGAGATAATGGTACGGGTCCTTCGTGCGCGAGTCCGACTCGCACTTGGCCGGTTTTTTTAACATTTGTCACCTCAGAACTTTTTACAAATTGAACCAATTTTGATGTTTTTTTTTTTTTATTTGTAAGCTTGTGTTTCTCATGTGGTCCAATTTGAACAATTTCGGCGATGTATCTTGCAACAGAACTCTTTAATAAATTACGGAAAATCTCTCGGGATTGCTGCAATCGCATGTCTGTTTTAACGCCATTTCATTTTTAATAAATTATATGAAAAATAAATGAAGAAAAAGGTAAAAACTTTTTTAATGTGAAAAATAATTTCAATTTCGGAAGTCCGTGTCAAAAATCAAAGTAACAAAAACAAGAACACCGATCACCAAAATTAAAGTTATTTTTAACATTAAAAAAGTTTTGACCTTTTTCTTCATTTATTTTTAATATAATTTAGGAAAACTATCAAACTCAACGTTTGACATCAAACTTCTGATGAACTAAATAATACCCAAAAGCTCGTACAACTTTTACGTTTATATTTTCCAATCACCACTATATTCCAATATGAAAATTTACATCACACTTATGTATTTTATTTGATTGGCAACTTGAATGAACGTAAACCGCCCTCTTCTGGTAAAGAGGGAGTGTACATTATTAGTAATTCGATCTGCTCCCTCCATACTATTTATTTTCGCCTATTGCGAGAACAAATCATATTTGCACTGATTATTGTATTGTTACGTCAACCGTCAGGGGGAAATCGCAGCTTGATTTCGACGATTTGGGTAGTAATTTTATAAGTAAATTCGACTTGAGAAAAGAAAAACATATTTTTATTTGTATCTACAATATGGAGTTCATGAAGTTTCCATAACATCACGCCTGATGGAAAAACCCAATAACATTTTGTCTGACCCAGGAATCATTCTTTATATATTTAAAATAGGCTCGCACTTGACCACTATTTCACCTGATGGTAAGTGAGCGATGATGTGGACGATGGTGAAGCACGCTTGCCTAGAAGTAACCTATTCATCCTTGACATAACCCCTAGGTTAAAGCTTTCAGGAAACACGGACTCCGGTAGGGAATTCCACTCCTTAGGTTTTCTCCTTCCGTTTTTTTATCTGTAGTTAACTGAACCACAGATAATATAATACTAGCATACATATGCCTCATCCCATACAAAGAAACCGTGCCGACGTAACTAGCGTTTTTCATCTGATTATACCGATTATTTTTTGTAAATCGATCGCGTTCGCTTCTGGTCCACGGCGATAAATATATCACCATCTATATCCGTGGAACGGAACGGAACCGAACGCGATCGATGTACAAAAATAATCAGAATCATCAGTTTAGAACGTCGGCACGGTTTCTTTGTATGGGATAAGACACCACTGACTGAACTAATGGTTAAATATGCTAACCAAAGACACAGCCAATGGTTTCATATTTCGATAAATCGCGTTTATTGATCAACTAGCTTCTGCCAGCGGCTTCGCCCTCGTCAATGTCGAAAATTATCCCAAAGGAACATATTCCCGGGATAAAAAGTCCTATGTGCTATTCCAGACTATAATCTATCTCTGTGCCAAATTTCATCCAGATCCCTCCAGCCGTTTGAGCGTTAGGAAGTAACAAACATACACACTCACAGACTTTCGCCTTTATAATATTAGTGCGATATTCCAGACTATAATCTATCTCTGTGCCAAATTTCATACAGATTACTCCAGCCGTTTGAGCGTGAAGAAGTAACAAACATACACACTCACAGACTTTCGTCTTTATAATATTAGTGCGATATTCCAGACTATAATCTATCTCTGTGCCAAATTTCATCCAGATCACTCCAGCCGTTTGAGCGTGAAGAAGTATCAAACATACACACTCACAGACTTTCGCCTTTATAATATTATTGCGATATTCCAGACTATAATCTATCTCTGTGCCAAATTTCATCCAGATCACTCCAGCCGTTTGAGCGTGAAGAAGTAACAAACATACACACGACTTTCGCCTTTATAATATTAGTGCGATATTCCAGACTATAATCTATCTCTGTGCCAAATTTCATCCAGATCACTCCAGCCATTTGAGCGTGAAGAAGTAACAAACATACACACTCACAGACTTTCGCCTTTATAATATTAGTGCGATATTCCAGACTATAATCTATCTCTGTGCCAAATTTCATCCAGATCCCTCCAGCCGTTTGAGCGTGAAGAAGTAACAAACATACACACTCACAGACTTTCGCCTATTATATTAGTGCGATTGTTAGTCTAACAAATTGTCAAACAAATAACGCTTCAACTTCTTCGACCATTTGTGGTGCCAACAATTGACGAATAAACGTGTTATGGTATCCTATTATATCAGATTTGTCCAATTATTGTGTCTAACGATTCTTCAAAGTTTCGGCCAAGATAGGGTGTTTTTACCCGACTGCCGAAGGAGGGTAATGTGTTTATCAGTCTATGTATGTATGTATGTATGTTTGTTCCTATGTGGCGTTCTAGAGACCAAACGCGTTGGCCGATTTTGATGATTCTTACGTCAATCGATTCGTCTTAATCCTGCGAGTGTCACTGGCTACATTAAAATTGGAAAATACAAAATAGGCGGATTTTGGGCGCCATTTTGTGGCGAACAAAAAAATTTTTTTCTTCCACACCCATCGTGTGGGGTATCAAAATAAAGTATTTTAAGAGGCAATTTCAAAAACATATAACACTTATATGTTTAAATGTACCTAATTCTAAAAAAAAATAACTAAAAAGTTGTAAATAAAAAAAGTTAATTAAAAAAAACAAAAATCCCGACTGGTTAAAAAGCAAAGCATCTGGTTTTGGTCCGCCAGCTCGCGAATATGTATCCTCCGACTGCACAGCATGATTTTCTTCTTGTTTACGTCTTTTTAGTTTGCTTTTTAAGCAGTCGGGTTTTTTGATTTTTTTAATTAACTTTTTTATTATTTATACAAGATGAAATTGTTTGCGTTTTAGCGACACTCGTCGGGAACTGCAGGGAACTGGCAATTTGATGTTTTAAGATAAGACTAATTTTGTCTGAATTCTAATATAGGCAGTAACTTCAGATAAAACCATAAAAGCATCAGGTATTGATGTGCATAATCAATGCATATTAAATACCGGCTTTACTTGCAAATCAATGCTTCCGCTAATCTCTGGTCTTCTAGCGTCATATGTTTTTGCGATTTATTGCAAATGAAAGCCCATTTTCAATATATAGTAAAAACATTTTGTAATATCTCTTGGAATGATTACTCTAAGTTATTATGACTGCTTCATAAACTCCAAGTTTAATAACTTTATGAATAAATTTCTATTACTTGGCCGACCGAGCTCTGTTCGGGCAAATAGAGAAAACTATTTCTTCGTTCTTTTTTTTTCGAATTTTCTTAGATATGATATCTAGCTAGATATACGACCCATGCTGTCTCTCAGAGAGAGGAGCCCTTGTCCCAGCAGTGGAGACATTAAAAGGATAATGATGACACTAAGTGAAAACAATATTCATGTAGGCGAGCTTAACTTCAAAATGGAGTTTTCTTCCAGCAAACCTTTGAGTGATAGCAGAGATCATAATAATTGAGGGCAGTATTTTATTGTGCAATTTTACAATAAGATACTAATTAAATATATAATAATACATACATAAAAAACCAACGTTCATAAATACAACTGTTGCCCGCGATTTCGTCTGCGTAGCATTAGTATAGCCCTCGCCAAACTTCTTGGCCGCCCTTAAGTTGGTTTACAGGATGTGCGAGGCCCGAAACAGTGCTGTTTTTGTATGAGATTTACTACTGCGCAGCCATTGTAGCCAACTTCAGGGCGGCCAAGAAGTTTGGCGAGAACTATACTTCGAATAGAATATTTTTTATATCGCGCAATAATATTATAGGTGTGTGGGCCGTTTTATTGAGAAGTTATTAGTTCACCATAAAAACTTCCAACCCTTAAGGATGATTCTGGGATAAAAACTATCCTATGTCCTCCCCAGGGCCAAAACTATCACCATACCAAAATTCATCTAAATCGGTTTAGCAATTTAAGCGTGAAAAGGTAACAGAAAGGCAAACAGACAGACAGACGAGTTACTTTCGCCTTTGTAATATTAGTATGGAAGTATACATATATCTACATATATTATTTATTGCGTTGAAAGAAAATGTTTTGGACTTAAAGACTTTCTAATGAATGCTTTTGGTTTATGTTATAAATTAAATTTTTAAGCAGCCTCTCCAACCTTTTAAGGTTTCTAATTTCCACCCTGTACAACCCTCAGGTTCTAAGCGAAAACGTAACGACACAGAGGCGAAGCAATTACATTTAGACTGGAGCGAACTTGATGCAGCCAGCCAAATGGAGACTTATTTTTGTGAGGATCAAAGCGATCGCGGCGGTACGTCAGTGACGTCACTTCCGCAAGATGGCGGCGGTGGCGCGATTGTTTGATGTGCGAGTAATGAAGTGTGCCACCTCTCCCCGCTTCCTGGCTGTCGGGGTGTCAAGATACGGGCAATGACAACTCCTGTTTGCATATTAGATGGTACCTACTTTTGTTATATTTTCATGTGTTCTTTCAACTTTTCTGATATTTCGTGGCAAAACACTGCATGGATGTGAAGTCAGTTGAATTCACAACCATGCAATGTTTCAGGATTTTACAGATAAGACGCCTAAGCAACGGAGATAAAAATTTAAATAAAATCTTTTTACAAAAAAATACAACCGACATTTTATTTTTCACTTTTTAGTTGTGGTACATAATAGAACAGTTCTATAGGCTAGATATAATGCCCAAAGTGATGCCAGAATAGATTAACCCAATATCATGAAACTTGTAATAAAACCGGTGGTATGAGAGTATACCAGGGTGAACTGTTCACACCTGCGTACCACTTTAGAGCGTACCAGTGTGATGTTATGTTATGAAATGGTGTAAACAATAAACAGACACATGCGATTGCAGCTATCCTGAGAGATTTGCCGTCATTTATTGAAGAGTTCTGATTTATATCTCCGAAGTCCTTCATCAGATCTTGATGAAATTTAAATGAGACAACAAGCATCAGCTCTCAAATAAATCATCAAAATCGGTTCACCTAGTAAAAAGTTCTGATGTAACAAACATAAAAAAGAAATACAGTCGAATTGATAACCTCCTCCTTTTTGGGAAGTCGGCTAAAAAGACTTGTCAATGAAAGAAAATCAGAAAATATCACCCGCATACCACAAAATCTCACCAATACCATTAATCCCCAGGACAAAAACAAACCCAAAAACCAGAAAACAAAAACAAGCCAGACTAAACAAAAATCAATCTAAAATCTGCCACTAGTCACTTTGCCCATATTAATTAACAACACCCAATCAGTCGTCCCGGCAACCTTTATTATTTAGTAGCGCTGTCATCAACGCAAAACGGATTTAAATTCAATTTCATATCGGGACTCGCATATTGAGTTGTTATATAGAGCATAATCGCGTTACCCAGTCCACTAGTGGGGATTACGTGCTTTTTAATAAAGTCCTCCCGGCAGGGGGCGACACGGGACATTTTTATACAAAGAGGATTACTTTGGACGCGTTTATCTGAACCTTACAGGGAGACTTAGCCTTCTAAGTACTTTCAGTGAATGCACACCCGTTTTACGGGTATGTTCTATTCTATGTGATGGTAGATAGGTAGGTATCTTTTTGATATTTTGGAAATTGGGAGTTGAAGAAGAGGTATTTAATGTCTCTCAGAAATTTTAATTGTTATGCCAATGCAATGTTGTTCCAGTAGGGATTATGACAAAAATAACTATTTAGTTTGTCAGTTAGATTACCTAAAAATTTTGGTCACGTATTTTATCTTGTCACGTAAACAAAAAACGGCCAAGTGCAAGTCGGACTCGCGCGCGAAGGGTTCCGTACCATTATCGCAAAAAACGCCAAAATAATCACGTTTGTTGTAAGTGGGGCTTCACTTAAATATTTATTTTATTTTGTTTTTAGTATTTGTTGTTATAGCGGCAACAGAAATACATCATCTGTGAAAATTTCAACTGTCTAGCTATCACGGTTCATGAGATACAGCCTGGTGACAGACGGACAGACAGATAGACAGAAATACAGACCGACAGACAGACGGGCAGACGGACCGCGGACTCTTAGTAATAGGGTGCCGTTTTTACCCTTTGGGTACTCAACCCTAAAAATGATGACGATACAGTGCGTTGAAATATCGTGTGACGTCACGCCGTGCTAAACTATTACTGACAAAGTGACGTCACAAGCCGCCACTCCTGAGTTTTGATGCGCTTTATCTTTGTAATTATTTTTTTATTTGGTAAAACAAAAATACGTTTCTAATATTATTTGATAACCTCACGACCTCACTGACGGACTAAATAGAATTATCATTTTTCTACTCAGGAAACATCCATTTGTAAGGCATAGTATAATGTCTTTTAGACTCAGAACACTAAAAACGAAACCAAGTGTATTATCGGCATTCTAAGATAAAGAAAAAGATTCAGAATTTTTTCCAAAAAGTTAAGTTAGTAGTTAAGTTAAGAATAATATTATGCTTCTCAGATTCAAAAATTTTAAGAAGAAACTAATTAGATATATCGATACGCTAAGATGATTCAGATTTCATCCCAAAGTTTGGCATATATATACCACGGTTATCCTTCTTATACAATGAACGTAACCGATCTGATTATCTGACAAAATAAGACTTCTCTTTGAATCAGTCCATCCTGTTCAAACTGGACATCATTCATTCTGCAATCTGGTTACAAACGTTATTAAATTAGCGACCCAGTCACATATATCAAGATATACCCATCTCAATATCTACTTACCGTTGGCAAGCCAAACCAGCAAATTATCAATCATGACTCAAGCATCCGTCGATCCCAAGAAATCACTGACCATCCCAAGATTAGCCTCAATACATCCGACGAAACAACGTCTGCTGCGCGAGAGTTGAATTGAATAACGACGGTGTAACCACACCTAACAATGGATGCTGGTTGCCAGCTCCCGACACTCCAATTATCTCGTTGTGGGTGCATGACGGGAGCGCTGGGAACTAATGTTAATGGTCCCGGGTCTGGGGTCTGGAGTGCGCGAATACTGACCTTAGAGTTGAAGGGACCAAGGAGATAATTTTTTTTTTGGAGACTTTATAAGTTTATGCCCGTGGCTTTAATTTATTAAAACACTAGCGCTTCCCCGCGGCTTTGCTTCCGTGGCCCACCCCACAGGACCCGAAATCGGGTTAAAAGTTTTCTACTAGTGAAAGAATTTTCAAAATCGGTTAAGTAGTTTTTAAGTTTATCTATTACAAACATACTTATTACAAACAAATATGTCCTTTTTATATTAAAAAAAAACTGGCCAAGTGCGAGTCGGACTCGCGCACAAAGGGTTCCGTACCATTATCGTAAAAAACTTCAAAAAGATCACGTTTTTTGTATGGGAGCCCCACTTAAATATTTATTTTATTCTGTTTTTAGTATTTGTTGTTATAGCGGCAACAGAAATACATCATCTGTGAAAATTTCAACTTTCTAACTATCACGGTTCATGAGATACAGCCTGGTGACAGACAGACAGACAGACAGACGGACCGCGAAGTCTCAGTAATAGGGTCCCGTTTTTACCCTTTGGGTACGGAACCCTAAAAATAGTGTGGACGACAGGAAAGTCCGGTTAAACAACCACTAACCTGATAGGTAGATCTGCGAGAAACCTCTTCATAAACCTAGTTTAGCTTGCAGTCCTGCTGTTTCGTATGGACTTGCGCAGTTTGAATTCTAACTCATTGGAGTTCAAAACTTTTAGTTGGCAAGAACCGAGTGTCTAAGATCTAAAATGCTGCCGACTATGTTTCCTGTCTTTAGGTCCATATGTGTTTTCACTGTGTTGACCTTATGGGTTTTTCTAATGTAATGTGTCTGGCTATTGATAAACAAATTAGTTCATTGTTGCTTCTGATAAGCAGCTTCACCAAGATGTTAATCTCTAAAGAGTTGCCTAAACCCAATGATTTCGAAAGGAAGGATACGCTTATCTGAAAATTTTATAGAAACCTTCTTATGACAAGAAAATACTCGCTCACTCCCGCCACAGATAACTATATACTAGTCAGAGACACGCACACGGACCACTGTCAACTCGTCGCGTTGGTCCTAAACTGCAATTTTAGGCCCAGCGTGCTGGTGCCGTTTAGTCGCGCGGTTGGCCTGGTCCTTACACAAGTAATATATTTGTCAATGCCTAAACCATAGAATTTTATTTAACTATCATGTTCATAATAAAATAAGAAACATAGAAAGTGTTTGAAAATCACTATTCATAAATGGAATAAAATGTACATAAGTAATCGTCGCATAAGCATAGTTAACGCTTGCAAAGGTACAGCGATAAACGACGCTTGACTCTTGAGTAACGAGCAATTGTTTGCGCGACTATTAGCGAAATCGCTGTAAAACAAAAATGTAAACAACAAATAAACTTGCGGTGGTCCCATATGAATATCAATTTGTTTGCCTCCGCGACAGCGTCATTAAATTAGCGGCCAAATTGAATCACAACTGCGACAACCTTGCCGGTGCGACGTCCCGCGAAACTTTTCCTCCTATTAATTTACAAAGCATCTCCTTTCTCCCCGACCAAACGAATCTAACCCTTCCCAACATCCATTCAAGACTTAACTTCCCTCGCACATACCCTAAGTTTGTTCATTATTTTTACATGTCATTGTGCAAGTGACGTGACTACACACGATTCGAAATGAGACTCTATATCCCGGAATTAAGCTCGCTATTCCTTTTAATGCGCCACGAGGGTGTATCTGGTGAAATTATGATGCAGTCTTTATTCGTGAGCCGTCGGGAGCGGTTGCAGTAATCACCGCGTATCTCCATCCAGGGGTGGGCTGTGAATAGAGCCCTAATGAACTGGATTTAGGAGTTTTTGTGCCGGCGACTCGTCAGCTCGGAGGTGCAGCCGAGCAATTATGACGGACTAAACAAACGTGGCTCCAGTTCGTACACGGCCTTTCAATTACTGACTTGCAAGCGAACTGCTTACTATCGACCACTTCTTTGGGTAATTGCTTTTACGTGTACGGCGGGTTATTCTGTGAGTTTTTAAGCGTTAAGTTCTCGGGTGGTCAGTGATCGATCTGAGGGACTCTGTTTAGATTGATGGGCCATTCTCTAAGCCGTACCTATACTTCGCCATTACGTTACGTGGCGGGAGTGCCGACCTTCTCCGAACATCCAATCGTTCTTAATCTTCTTAGAGCGGAGCGAGCGGAATTATTTGGAATCTAAGCACCTAATATGCTTAGATAATAAAAGGTTTCGCAATTGTGGGAGGCTTTGTGGGCTGTCCTCTGTTCCTGCCGTAACAACGTCTTAAGGATGTATTATTTGGGTCCAATTACGATTTTGATCGTATTATAAAAATAATAGAAGCAATTCCAGTAACAATTTGTGCGTCTTTCTCGTAATACGGATTCCTTTTTTGGCCTGATTTTCTAGTTGTGATTTTGTTGACCTGTTTGTTCATCTCGATAGTTTGTTTTCTAGATGCCTTTTTATAGCTGAAAAAATGCAAACTGGCAGTTACGTTGACACTTAACTAGTGTTTTTTTTTGGACACACTGCCTCTTTTAGGCCGAGTTTCTCACCTCTAAATTATCGCAGAATTTTCTGTGATTGGCTGTTGAAGATTCATTCAACCAATCACGGGAGATAACGCGTGCTTGACAATTTGTCACATTAATTCTGCTATAGTTTAGAGGTGAGAAATTCGGCCTTAAACTCACTGTACAAACTCCATAGGAGCTATAATATATCACGCCTGTCTAATCCTCTACAGACTTATCGTCTCTTTTAAAGTAAGTGCCAACATACTCATATCAACGTAGTCATAAAACGAACATCAAACTTAAGTTTAAAACTGACGAACACATAGCTACAGATTTATTATACCTAGCTCGGCTATTATCTACACATATCTAAAACATATGCATAGTTACCTACGCGCTCACTAACTAAACTGGGCAGTTTTAAAAGATCTTAACCGGCAGACTTTTATAAAAGGAATTAGGACTTTAGTGTTATGCGGTAAAGAGTGGAATTTGTTTAGCAATGTTACAGCGGCTGTAAAAGATGAGACTGTTCTTATTTATTTACGACGGTGCGGCGAGCGAAGTGGAGCGAAGATGATATGAATGATAAATGACCCTCTGAACGCCCCGCTCCCCCCTCTCCCCCCCTCTCACACGTGAACACACGAGGTGTTCTCTCTGGATGCCTACTTAAGTCTGTGCCGTGAGCCCGTGAATGCCGAGAAGTGATAACCGTTTGAATGAAAAAGAACTCGTGACGAATATTGATATCGTAAATGTGTTATGTTAATAATGCTGTCAGGAGCGCGTTGATGACTCTGAAAAACGTGTGAGTCACCTTGAGGACGAAAAGAGGATGATTCACTTAGTAAGTACAATGCAAAGGAAATGAGCTAGGGACGTGATAGAGATAAGTAGGTACACAGAGTCGCTACAAGTTGACAGTGATAGTTTTTACTGCAAACGAAAACCTAGCACATTTTCTGAACCCTACAGTTGAGTGATTCCACCGAACTAAAGCAAACTTCAAGAAAGATCAACTTTACTACACCTATCAACGCAACGGAACGATAACCGTCTCAGTTCAGGATAGCACGAAACGGTATCTTATGTAAATAATGCCAAGTAAATACCGGTCTCTGGGCGCATCAATCTCAACGTCTAGCCGGACTCATCGGAGCTAAACGGATTTTTTCAAGCCAATAGCCGCGCATCAACACGCGTGACGCCCCGCGCGATTGGCCGACTCTTTTTGTTCCATTTTCGAATCCTTTGTTTTTATTGGTTGACACTTAGCTAAGACAAAGGGGCGATTGTATGTGTGCGTGTGATTTAGTTGTGTTGTTGTGTGCGTTAAGGAACGGTTTCCTGCCTGTAACGGAGGTGTGGGTCGACTCATGTGGGTAGAACGTGCCTGGCCTTCTGATTTTGATGTAGGTACGGCCCTTCGTCCTATGTGAACTCGAGCGGACTGTTTATTTTTATTGATGTTATTTACTTTGTATTGGTAGGTGTATTTATGCTGCTGGTCATTTACTGTTTCTGTTGTATATATGCTCCAGATTGACAAAAAATTAGCTCAAGAATAGTCATATTATTTTTTATAAATGTGTTGTCGAGATTTTTTGCTTCAGACGTCATCTGTGATCCAAAAATTGAACTTATTTTTTATGGCGTTTTCGACGTCATCGACCAAAAAGGGTATTAATTGTGCGCCATCTAGAGTAAACAAAGGTAGGTACCAAGAGGATTGGAATTTGGGTAGGTGATGGCGCTGCAGTTCTTGTGGACGGAATGGGGAATATGCATGTAATTATTTTTTTTAATGCTTAATGAAATACTTGTTAACTATAGTAGACAAATATGAAAGACTTTTTTAAAATATCTCAATCAGAGACGAAGTTATAAAGCGTCAAAGTTGAGAATTAGAAAGAGAAGTCCGACGTGCTACCTGAGAACTGCCTTAGAAAACGAGTTTTCGTAGATAGTGATAAATATATTTCTTTAAATTGTTATATAACTTTCGTTTTTCGATCAATTTTGATTATATTGTCGCTGTTAGTATTCTATTTTAGTATTTTTGTCGATAAACTCTAATAATTAACAAATATTTTTTATATTATTTATATTCATGCATATTCCCTATTAAGGGTACACTAGTCGACGGCACGAATTATTTTGTGCGCAGGGTTAAAATGCATGCTATATCAACCGACAACACGTGCGGAACAGATAGATGCTGTTATGAGCAGTAAGAAGCTAGTTCGTGTACGCGTAAATTTGCAAAAGTGTGTATTACACTTTTGCAAATTTGTAGCCAAATGAATGATGATTTAGAACGAAAACGAGCGCGTGAAATTTTATAAACAGACCTTTGGGAGTCTGGATATCATGAAAAAACGACTGAATGTATCTGTTCAAAATAAAATTATTTGCATGGTTGAACTAATAATCTATCCCGGTATGGAGGCCGTTTTTCAATTTTCCTTCTTCTTATGGTACTTATTTGCGCCAAAATATGCGTTAAAATTAGTGTCGAAATATGGAACTTTCGTAGCTCATAACTTTCTAGTAATTTTTTTTTTTACTTTTTTGCTTCCATACAGGGCTAGATAATGATGAGACAAATTGATATCATTTTTTATTTTAAACGTACATTGTCAAACAGTGGAGTAAAAGCCAGACTACGTTTGTATGGAAGAATTTTCGACTAGTGTACCCTTAACTGAACCTACCAGTTCGCTCAATTTGTTTTAATATTTTGAAATTATTATAAAAGACAATTGAAGCAAACAATTGTTAAAGCCATCAGTTGAAGTTAACGATTGCAATCCAATACCATCTTTGCTTGTTGGAGTTGACAAATACTAAAGAAAGGCTGTTATTTTTTGTGTCCTCTTGCAGTTATATCTCAGTGATTTGCTACTGGCTAACCGGGTGATCCTGTGGTAAACTAGAGCCTCCAGCCAGGCAGAAAAAAACCTTAATCTAAGCGACCACGCTGAGGGCAACCCATTGTGGGGTTCGTACCTTGGCTCAGGGCGTCGCTGGGGGACAGCAAGTGGGCTGGATCATGACTATAAATGATTCCTGCTTTGGAGAAGAACGGCCAAGAAACTCCACTCTGGCTAAAAAAACGCTCACAATTCCTCAAATATACATATAAAATATAACAAATAAAATAAAATATATATACATATATATATTGCTTCTATATTTTTACTTACCGATACCTAAGTATGCTTTCTGAGAGCTTAGACACTGAGGTGCTGGGGAGAGTCATCCAGCTTCACGTGACGCAATAAGTTGACTAACATAGTTTTAAGACCATTATTACTAACAAAACTATGTACATGTAATTAGTCTGCAATAAATGCGGTTTAATTTTTATTTTATTTTATGTGAATAAAAATAAAATAATTAATCTCCATCTATTGTGTATACCTAATCTTGAAATACTCTCTATATCACCATCTAATCTGGGAGCAAAAAATATGCTAAATGATTCCATCAACACACCAACCCATTTTTGGGTCTATCTACAACCCTGTCCCAAATTCCACCCCTTTAGCTGTATCGGCCTTCGATCCAAGATTCAAACAGTCACAAGAAATGACTGAAAATAATTCAAGTTCACCTGCAGACGGGGTGCTATGATTAATGACTGGGATTATTCAATTAAAGACTCGGCAGGTGACGGAGGGGGTTGGTGGGGGTGAAAAGGGGGTTGGGGGGTGCTCTATCTTCGGTGGCTACTCGAGGGGTTGAATTAGCCTGGCCACACGTTTCCTGGCGATAGAATGTTTGTTTGCCTTTTTGAAATTGTTTGTGGTGTTTTATTGTACTATTTTTATGTTTTCGATTTAAGATTCTAATAATAAGATTATTTTCAAATAAATGGGTTCTTTTAAGACTTGTTGCTTGTTAGCTTAAAGTTAATCAGACATTTCATCCTCGTTTTCTTTTATATTTTTTTTTCAAATCTTATAATTTTATACTGCCATAGAACGTATTTTATGGAATACGTAGTTCTACTTTCAAATTGATTATCAAATTAAAACTCGCTAACCAAATAATGTTAGTTTGTATCGAAAATTATAGATGGCGTTGCATGTTGGACAATGTCGGTAACCGCATACGCCGAACAAAGTCAGAGTAACTTTTCCGTTTATATTTCCAGAGCGTGCATTTTTGTGAATTAAGTACCTTGGTAGTTACTTATTATTTCATGGCTAATAGCTATATACAATCTTTCACTGCAAATGAACTACCTTAACCTACTTAAGTTCAGTTTCTGTTTTACAGGCAGATTTATCGTAGGTACCTTCTGTCTTAACAGCAAGTATTTGTCGTCAAAAGAAATTATGATCTTTTTAGATAGTTATTTATAAGCTTAGCCGAGACCATAAATATTCTGAAAATTAAAACTACTTTACTTTCTCTACCTGTGTTATGCTGGACACAGCACAAACCTCTTAGTAGCACCTCATCACTAGCCCATCGAACAATCTCGCACAAATTTGGTTATTATCTCCGCACATACTAGCTAGGCATGAATTGCAGCGATGGCACTCGAAGGGTTCAAGTGGACTGCGCTGAGCACCATCCAGCTGAGTGCTGGTCGTGTCAATGTCGATGCTCAGCAAGGTTGGCCTACTGTGTTGTGTATAATACCAGCCTACCAGTATTTTACAGAGAATACTTTGAGAGTATTTTGATGAATTGTAATGCAGTTTTTGAATTTAAAACAATATTTTTTGTGATCTCTTGGAGAAAAAAATCTCTTGGGAACCGAACAGAGTCAAACATAATAATTATGAACACATTAAGTAAATTTTCATTTAGAAATATAACAAAATTAAACATAATAATTAGAATACAAAATATTTAAGTGTAGGTATATTAATTAATAATAATATAATTATGTTGGAGATTAAAAATTACAATTTACTACAGCGCCATCTGTTATCCAAAAATGGAACGCCGTCCAAGGTGCCATACGGTCAATAAGCAAGCGTCATCTAGAGTAAACAAGAGTAAGTACTAGGAAGATAAGTACTTGGGTGGGAGTTGGCAATGCAGTTCCGTCCACTACAGTTGGAACCATGTCCAGACTCCCACTTATTTTAAATTTTTCCGTTGTCCGACAGGGTGCATAATTGATTGTATTTATTTATAATTTCTTTCTGTACATTATGGTTGCGTCGTTTAACTCGTAGTGAAATAGATCAACAGCTACTCAAACTATTCCACACAGTAGCCACAACAGCAAAACGTCAAACAACATACCATAAACAAAATAAAAATCCACAAACACAACTTTGTCAAACAACTAGAAAAAAAATTACCTTTACTTTTTTCATTTCGAAATGTCCGCGTTCCAGTCTACCTTTATTTACCCGATACATAACTAACATAGACTGGCCCGAGTGTGTTCCACTTACGGCATTTCCACACGGACCAACTTCGCTTAGTCGAAGTGCCTACCTATGCAAATCTGAACAGCCAGTAACGGTTAAAAATTAGACTGAGTTTAAAATTACTGGGGTTTTTAACCTAGTTCTAGATGAAGTTGTTTGTTGGCGTATTTTGGTGGTATAGGATAGGTAAGGGAAGGTTTGAATGGAGAAAGAGCAGGGCATTTGTTTGGAGTACCTTGATGCAACATAAGGCACTTATTTATAAAAATATCGGCACTGTTGAATAAATTTTTAGCAGGTGTTTAGTTATTTTTTTTTTAGAAAATTTTAGTTTAGAATCTGTTAATCAGTTGCTATTTTTGTTTTTTATTAGGGTGCCGTACCAAAAGGGTAAAAACGGAAACCTATTACTAAGGCTCCACGGTCCATCTGTCTGTCTGTCACCAGGCTGTATATCATGTACCGTGATAGCTAGAAAGTTGAAATTTTCACAGATGATGCATTTCTATTGCCGCTATAACAACAAATACTAAAAACGGAATAAAATAAATATTTAAGTAGGGCTCCCATACAACAAACGTGTTTTTTGCCGTTTCTTGCGATAATGGTACAGAACCCTTCGTGCGCGAGTCCGACTCGCACTTGGCCGGTTTTTATTCTTTATTGCTACAAAAAACATACAAATAGAACAGGACACTTTGTACAAAGGCGAGATTAACCCAGAAGTGGATTTTCTAACACCAAACCTCACATCACATCACATCATCAGCCTATCAATGTTCCCACTGCTGGGACACAGGCCTCCTCTCGGTGTGACACCACACCTCAGTCACAGATAATATAATACTAGCATACCTCAGTGCAGGTGTTTGCAAGCTTGTGGCAATAGAAGTATGTAGGTATGTATGTATGTTTGTATTGTATAGTTCGTTATCATTTAGAATCTGTGTTGATATCTATAAGAATCTTCGCAAATACCAATTTTAATCAAAATAATAATAATTGTTGTTTAACTGTCAATTTCAAACCAACTTCAAAAAAGGAGGAGGTTCTATGTTCGACTGTATGTTTGTTTTCTAGTCCAACATTAATTACCCTTAAAAATAATGACGGCAAATCAATAGCCACCACACTTAACGGCATAATAATGATCGCTGGAGGCTACCATCGTCCCGGGGTGGCACTATGGCAGCCGGTGGCAGCGTGGCAGGGGATGCTAGGGTTACGTTGATTAATTAATTATTTTTGTACCCAGTCCCGGGAACTGGAACACCCCGGACTTTTAGGTCGATAAGACAATTTCTAAATATAGGAAGCGGTAGATAGTATTTGATGCCAGATTTTCACTGAGTTTTGAAAATGTTATATCGAAACTTTGGTTTGGTATAAGCAGGTAAAGCTTAGGTACATTGCTCATATCACATCAAACTAATATTATAAAGGCAACAGTTTGTGAGTGTGTGTGTGTGTTTGTATGTTTGTTACTTCTTCACGCTAAATTGGCTAGACGGATCTGGGTGAAATTTGGTATAGAGATAGATAATAGTCTGGTAGCATATTGGATACAATTTTATCCCGGGCATATGTTTCCTTGGAAGACGATACGTTGGAAGGCCTCCCACTAGGTGGACCAATGACCTGGTTAAGGTTGCGGGAAGGCGCTGGATGCGACACGCACGGGATCGGTCAATGTGGCGACGCCTGGGGGAGGCCTATGTCCAGCAGTGGACATCTTTCGGCTGAAATGATAATGTTCTCTTGGGATAATTTCTATTTAATCTATATTTTAAATATATTTATTATTATATTTTAACGCAAATTTAATTGCTTATATTTAATATATTTTAACTCGTATTTTCTGCGACATAATATTCGTCGTTAATAAGAAGAACTTTTGAATAGTTTATCATTAATGCAACAGGCGCCATCTCTTACCGCTATTTCTAATCACCAACACTTGGCTGCTAAAGTGCTAAGAAAGTTATTACTTACAATAAATTAAAATACGAGACCCCGCGTCATAAAATAAACTGTAAATCCATGTAATTAAGAATTTATGGTCCGTTAAACTTTTCAACAACATGAGCAGTTATGTAGGTACGCCAGTGGACTCTAGGTTACTCACAAAATATTTCAAATACCAACTATTCGAAAATCCACAATGTACCGTACAAAGGCTAATACAATTCCACACACGCATTCTGTAAAAATAAAATCTAGGCACGCAATATAGAATAATTTAGTTCAATCCAATTCCTATTACATTCACGTGGGCATTCTAAAAATTCACGCTGCGTAATCAAAACAAAACACGAATACAGATTGATGCATACGTACTATATTGTACAAAGCATAAAATACGTGCTGAAAAATCATTCCCTTCCGAAAGGTTTAACAGAAAATCGTTAGAGTAAAAAAAATGTTTTTCTCGCAAACAAAACGTCCATTAAACGCGAACTCTCAACCCCATCCCTTCCGCGGTATTATTATAAATGACGCAATAATGGCACAATATAATATTAACACAAAGTTAAACGCGTTTTTATTTTCCCGCCGAAACTTCAGTGCCGCTCTGGTGAACATGGCGTGCGACGCCATTTCTCCTCTTTACGGGCGCGTTCTCAAAAAATGGCTCCAGGAATAAAATAAATCGCAAATATTTATCAAAACGCAGCCCCGCTTCGGATGCGGGCCAGGGATGTGTCGATGTGCCTAATGTGGGACGTAATGACGGGGTTTAGTACTTTTTAATACTTTTAACAGCTAACTTTGAAATTCTGTACGAATGGGATGCTATAATACCTACAACCAAAGTTACTCGATGTTTTCAGAGTGAAATTTACGACTTTTATTAATTTCCATAATAATTATATAGTCATCATTCTGTTTCATTAGAATTTTAATATCAATCGCCGTGTACCATTAACATTAAAATGTTTACTGTATATTGTAAACGCTTGTATTCCATTCAACATCGTTCGCCAACAGAACTGCACGATTTTTATACGACCTTCATAAGACTCCATCGATATCGATGTCCCATCGATGTATACAAGCAAAGTCCCATCACTAAAGGGTCGACAGGTTGCTCAGCGCGGACATTTTGTTTTACAGCGCGAGGTCGCTGGGCCGGCCGAATTATGAAAATATTAACATCGAGTCCCTCTGAAACACGCTTTGACATTTCGTAACACGGTAATAAGTTGTTTTTGGCGAGTTAACTCCGTGTTTGGCGCGAGTTTTAGTTCATTTTGATTTTTTAATCATTTTTTTTTTGTTTTCGTTTGCACTTTGAATTAAGAATGTAAGTGCCGTTTATGAAAGCTAGGAGTTAAGTGGGTTATTAATGCTAAGATTTCAGTGCATTATGGAAATTGTTTTCCTTATTCGTTAAGAGTAAAAACTTCGCTGTTACACTTTTGTTCCTTTTCTAGTAAATAATATGTTGACGAAGTGACGTCAAACAGTAGTATGCGGTAACGGGGAATTACTTCGTAACTACTACTCATTATTTCGTAAGAATATATCTACCAAAATTCACCGTATTAGTCTTCTTAGTATTGAGCATGTAATTTTGCGCTGATGGAAAACATGTCTTTATTTTACATCTCACATACAGGATATGCTTTCTTAAAAGAAGCTTTTAAGCCCAGCATGCCCAATATTGCCCAACCACCAGGCTGGGGGCTACATGTTATTATAGGTGGCCAAAATTTGAATAAAATCGACAAGAAAAGATGATGAATTATTTTTATTGTTTTATGATCACATCACATCATCAGCCTATTAATGTTCCCACTGCTGGGACACAGGCCTGCTCTCTGTGAGAGGGTGTGTTGTTTTATGATCACGGGGTTATTTTTTAAGCCATATTTTTTTTGTTTTATATTATTTATTTATTTATTTTTTAAAAAAACGTTGCCACGTTGCGTTGCGTTGCGTTGTATCTACAGTGTTTCCAGTGCGGATCCCAAATAAATAATTTTCCTTCTTCTTCTTTTTAGGGTTCCGTACCCAAAGGGTAAAAACGGGACCCTATTACTAAGACTCCGCGATCCGTCTGTCTGTCTGTCTGTCTGTCTGCCTGCCTGTCTGTCTGTCTGTCTGTCTGTCCGTCTGTCACCAGGCTGTACCTCATGAACCGTGATAGCTAGACAGTTGAAATTTTCACAGATGATGTATTTCTGTTGCCGCTATAACAACAAATACTAAAAACAAAATAAAATAAGTATTCAAGTGGGGGTCCCATACAACAAACGTAATTTTTTTGCCGTTTTTTACGATAATGGTACGGAACCCTTCGTGCGCGAGTCTGACTCGCACTTGACCGGTTTTTTTATGTTTGTTTTCAATTTAACATAACAAAACATAAACCCAAAAAACATCTTACCAAAACAAATATGATAGTAAAATCAATAGTAATATTTTCACGATGAAACAGTGGCGTAACAATACGGCTAATGAATTGATCGCGTGCGAGGGTGACCTCCGACCTCCGAGTCGACTGCATTCGGATGCATTAGCGATGCTTCCGGGGCGAACCACCCTCCAGGGTTTTTTACTTTCGTGCTTCATAAACATACATTTTCTAAATGTTAAGTAGGAATCTTATTTGTTTTATCACAATTGAGAAACCGGCTCATCTATACTATCTATACTCTATACTAATATTATAAAGAGGAATGATATGTATTTTTGTATGTAACGAATAAACTTAAAACTACTGGACCGATTTAAAAAATTCTTTCACCGTTGGGAAGCTACACTATCCGCGGGTGACATAGGCTACTTTTATATTCCTGTGTTCCCACGGGAACGGGAACTACGCGGGTGAAACCGCGAGGCGTCCGCTAGTAATAAATAAAATAGGCCGTTGTAACATTTGGAGTTAAGAACGTATCAAACTCTAATGTCAAATGTTAATGTCAAAGTTTGACAGGTTTTCAGTTGAAAGTAATATTTAACAAATATTCTAATTCAAATTCTTTATTCAGAACTCGGGGTTAAGTGTATTCAGGGCGTTGTCGTTGTCTTAAGTATTCACGTAAAATTGTTTGTTTGTACCTAAATGGTAAGTACATATTCGATTCCGACAATTATTTTACTGAAAGAAAACTACACTATCGGAGTGTGCCGTAGACACGATTTCTTTGGGTTAAGCCACGAAGGCGAAGCCGTGAGTCAAGCTAGTTACGAATAATTTTCAAGATTACTAAAGAGATTGTTTACTCTAGAGGCTCTCCTCTGAGAGCAGATGCAGGCAGTGAAGTGATGTCTTGGTTTGTTATAGGTACAGCTACGTTCAAGTTAGTGTCTGATCGAGCAGCTGATCCTTCGTCTTCTGACGGACATGGTGGTCCATAACTGGACCAGTTTTTGACTATAAGAAATTTTACAAGACTACAAAACTTTGGCAGAGTTTCTGGCTGCAATAAAACGCATTTGAAAAGTTTCTGCCTAAAGAAACTTGAATTCCCTAAAGTATAAATTGTCTTGATGAACAGGGATAACTTTTAATAAGAAAAATATAAATATATGGGGAACATTGCTCATGCTCGTTCCCGTGATTTTAATTTTCCCCTTAAAATATTTGAAGCTGTTAAAATCTGGGTCCAACCATTAGACATTCCTCGGAATCATTACCGCACTTCAAGGCCGGGGGCTAAAAATACTTTAAAAATTTCAGCATAGCGGTGTGACGCGGGTAGACCTTAACGATAGAAGGGTAGTATTTCCGGTTCCTGTTCAGAGGGGGCCGCAGGGAAGCCGGAGGGGGGAGGACCGGTCCTCTTTGTGTAGCGATAACCGGAAGCCAAGGGCTCGAAGGACCGAGGGTTATGTCAACTGTGAGGTATTTTCAAGTTTCTTGCCGTGGCTGTTGATTACTCGACTCGAATTTCTAATGTGATTTCGGATGCAAATGTTTTTGGGAATGAGCATCTAAAAGTTTAAGGTTCTTTGAACTTATTCTTTTGTTGTTGTCTTGAAATTAAAACTGCTCTATATTAAAAGTGCTGCCTTATGGTTATTAGATTTCATGCTATGGTAATTGTGGAGAATGCATCGTGAGTCCCCACACAGGTTTCTCTTCTTCACACTTGTGAGTTTAGTCAGTAGCAGTCTGACGGACGAAAGGACGTTCATGAGGATTTCTAAACGAAAAAGAACGATAATTAGATTTCCCTGTTCAATACGTTTCACTCGACGGCTATACGACCCCATATCATCTTGCCACTCTCAATTCTCTTCAAATTTTTCATACAAAACCGTTCGAAATCGCAGAAAAGACTCATCGAGCGCATCAGACTAAAAGTCCGTTCAATATCTGTTCAAGAAACAGGCCACTCCGGAGCAATCACCGACTAAATGGCTACTTTTAGTGCGAACAATAATAATTTTAGTTGCGAGTGAGTGCTCCGATAATGGGCACAATTTCCGACGATTAGCCGAACGACAGCCGAACGCTGCCGAACGTTTTTGCAGGACTCTTGTAAAAATGGCGCTAATGACCGCCGGTTGAGTGCACTACTTGTAGTAATCGCGATGATTTACTCTTTATGCTTGACTATTTTGTTTGAATGCTTGTCTTTGTGCTTTAGTGGGAGTACAAGAATTTTATGAGTCAGATTGTGGGTAATTTTGATGTTTTCTGCTAGTTTTTTGTGGCTCACGTGTCTAGTATTCGAATTAATATAAAAAATCGTTGTATTTATCGTCACATCAATGAAGAAAGACCACGGAAGCACGATATGTATTATGTGCTCAATTCTGCAAGAGAACAAGGTTTGTTAATGACGATAATCACACCAATGTGTTAGGTATTATCTAATAATAGAGATCTCTTATCAATGTCTATGAAATGATTATGATAAGATTTTAAATCAAGTCAATTTAAAGATGGCTTGACTTAAAATCTTACATAGAAAATCCTTATTAGAACTAGGAATATACCTGCTTTTAAGACCGATTTCTATAAGTTGACTTACAGCCTGTGTGGGTTCTCTAAAAGCAATAGAAATCTCATTAATATTTAATGAACCAGTACAGGTTCTAAGCTGAGCAGGGAACAAACGAGATCATAAACTATCGACCAGCCTGTTAGGTGACTATTAACTCTATGGATAATTATCGATCGTTAATACACACTACGCTTTTTTATTTAATGTTAGAAAACTAAAATCTATGTGGGGCATACTAAAATGGATTTTAAAAGAGACCTTATTACCTTAAAAAAAGCTAACCGTGCATTGTCATCCAAACCAAACGTGTGCAAAATTTCATCTTAATCGGTCGAGGATAACTGCTTTAAAATTTAGTTGGAAGTTTTGACCCGAACACACTTACATATACTTCGAAAGTTAAAATAAAAGCTTGTAAAATATATTGACGTGTAAAAGTTTTGTGAGTAGTGGTGGCCCAGTGGTATCGGCCGCGACTTAAAATTTGTAGGTCGTGGGTTCGAGCCCAGGGTGGCGCTTTACTTTGTGTAAATTATTTCATCACCACTGCTCTCAAAAACGGTGAAGGAAAACATCGTGAGGAAACCGGCATGTCCTAGAACCAAAAAATTCGAAGACATGTGACATCCACCCACCCGCACTGGGCCCGCGTGGTGGATTACGGCCCATTCCCTCTCACAGAGAGGAGGCTTGTGTCCCAGCAGTGGGAACATTAATAGGCTGATGATGTGATGTGATGTAAAAGTTTTTAGATCAATTTACAAAATAAATATCATTTTATCATTTAACTTATAATCCACCAAGTTATTGATATCCTAAACGTCACAATTTTCTCTGGTTCCAATTAAAATAGTTACATTCCTTACCATAAGGTGAGATAGAGGTCAATCACGAGCCTGCTATCAATAAAAATAAAAACATCTAGCAAAATGCCTTGGGGCATGTTTTCAGTTAGGTAACTAGTCTAACAGATAATTTTGATTCAATATTTTCATTGATCTTGTAGATAGTGCCAAGTGCTTTGGACACCTTTAAAAATATTGCTGACTTTTTAGTGAGGAATCGAAAAGGTAAATAAAAATAAATGAATTGTTTATTGATCAATTTATTTATTGATCAATAAACAATTCATTTATTTTATTTACCAATATTTTTCCTGACATAGGCCTTGACCAAAGACCAAACTTTTTCTTAGAAATTTTCGTAACCCAAAAATATGAGATTCCACCACAGTTGCCCAACACTGGTTCAACTTATCCGCGGCACGGAAGCCGGCTCTCTCGCGACACGACTTATCCATTTAACCGCCACCTCTCATCCGCTGCTATGTAAAGGGGTTAGAAAGTAGCCACCGTAAGTAGAACCACGCTCTCTTGTTTTATTTTAAAGTTTTTACAAGGCAACGGTACAAGGAAAAGTGTTGACGGAAATCTCGGAATTGGTTTCTTGATTTGGTTACCAACAGGATGGCTTTAGTGGGCTTTATGTCGTTAATGGTACAGTATTTAAAGTGTCTAAGTTTTAAGAATGTTGATACTGTACAGAAAATCTGTATTTACTGTAATTTTTCCGTATGGTCACATTTCTACACACGCTTTTCTGACGAAGAAACTTTTCAGTTTCAGCCGAATATAGACAGATCTTTCAGAGACAGATAGACTTTTACGAGTTTTAAAATTAATACAATTCTATAAAGTTTAGTGTTTATTCACATTTCCTCAACAATTTCATTGTTTCCTTACCCCAAAGTCTTTAGTACTATCGGTATCAAAATTTCAGTCTGCTCATAAAGTTACTGAAGCTACGTGTGTATAGTTGGATAGTTGAGAGACCAACAACTACTGGATTGAGAACCCTATCGAACAGAACCATTACGAATGATTTTTTTAAGAATGAAGGCGTAATGTTTTTGTAGTATCGACAGGAAATGGATATGGATAGGAGTGTACACTTTGATATTGGCGAGGGTAGGAAAAAATAAAATAAAAAATATGTTTCTTTATTGCTTTTTCTTGAAGCAGATTTAAAACTAATTTAGCGGATATAAGATAAGTAAGCGGTAGACAGGTAGGCGCTAGCAATTCCGGGATTAGAAGTCAAGAATATCATTACTATCAGCATTGGAAGGCCTTCCTACAACGTGGACCAATGACCTGCTGAAAAGACCGCTCTATGTGACGTCATGTCACTTGAAGGAATCTAGCAGTTGATGTCTTTTGGCGGAAATAATAATAAATAATAAAATCGTTTATTTCTCACCACAAACCAAGTACAAAACAAAAGATATGTTAAATTGTAGTTTACAAATTTGGTTGTGGATCGCTGGTGCCTGTGGTAGGTAAATAAAACCTGTGTTACAGGTCACAGGCCTCCACCTCAAATCCCTTTTTACCCGACTGCCGAAGGAGGGTAATGTGTTTATCAGTCTATGTATGTATGTATGTATGTATGTATGTATGTATGTAAGTATGTATGTATGTATGTATGTATGTATGTATGTATGTTTGTTCCTATATGGCGTTCTAGAGACCAAACGCGTAGGCCGATTTTAATGGTTCTTACGTCAATCGATTCGTCTTAACCCCGCGAGTGTCACTGGCTACATTAAAATTGTAGAATAGGAAAATGGCGGTTCTTAGGCGCCATATTGTGGGGGCCCAAATATTTTTTTTCTTCCAAACCTATCGTGTGGGGTATCAAAATGAAGGGTTTTGAGAGGTGATTTCAATAATATATAACACTTATATGTTTAAATGTACCTAATTCGAAAAAAAATAACATAAAAGTTAAAAATAAAAAAAGTTAATTAAAAATATCAAAAAACCCGACTGCTTGAAAAGCGAACTAAAAAGACGTAAACAAGAAGAAAATCATGCTGTGCAGTCGGAGGATATATCTGGTTATGGTCAGCCAGCTCGCGAATATGTATCCTCCGACTGCACAGCATGATTTTCTTCTTGTTTACGTCTTTTTAGTTCGCTTTTCAAGCAGTCGGGTTTTTTGATATTTTTAATTAACTTTTTTTATAAACCATTACAATTGCATATAAAAGTAGCATAGACGAGTATACAATGACAAGATTAGAGATCAGAAAACGGTTGGTGAGTAAGCTAAGGTTACAATATTTAAAAAACATAAATTAGGAAAAACAGAAGTACCTGTGCATGAGTGTGTATGTGTGGTGTTGGGGGTGTATTGTGTGAATGTGTATGTGGTGTGTATGCGTGTGTGGTGTGTATGTGGGTTTGGGGTGTATGTGGGTGACTGTGCTTGCGTGTGCAATTACATAGCGTAAGATTTCTATATTAACGATTTAATAATTCAAAAGAAGGGAGAGATTACTGGAGGACCTCCAAGAGGCCTTCTGTTTCTGAGAATGATGATGGTAATTTTTTATAGAGGCAGTACGTATATATCTGCAAACATGAACAATTTCATGTAGGTATTGACTTTGGCACATGACCTTTCAGCATCCGAACCTAGGCCAAAGCTTATAAAAGAATACCTAGAAAAATTTTCCCATACCTGTCCTGCCCGCGATAGTATGGCAAAAAATATTTTGTGCCTTAATTTTAGTTTCGTTAACATTTCGAACCGTCCATCTATCATGTGGCTTATAAAAGGGTAGAGTCGGGTTGACGGCGATTGAAGCCTTTCTTATTTATCCGTATATGCCTGTTGGCGCCAAAAATACGCGGAGCTGACCTTTCCTGACGAGGGGAGACTGGGCTAGTGTGACCGATAGGTGCGCCCAATATTGGCTTTTTAGGTCATGAAGGATGTTTTAATGGTACGGTCATATTTTTTCATGATGTCGATATGTCAGAGCAATATTTGGATTTAGTTTTTTCGGTGATTTTAAGGCGTCAATGAATAAAGCTAGTCAGGTAATGGAAATGTACTAACAAGAACTGGAAAACTGTTTTGTAATTGAAGAAATAAAACTTTCTAGGGAGCTTTCGATTTGATTTTATTAGAACACCAGCTTCTGACAGCGGCTTCGCCCGCGTGGAAGTCGAAAATTATCCCAAAGATGTTCCCATTTTAATTTCCTAGATAAAAAGTATCCTATGTGCTATTCCAGATTATAATCTATCTCTGTGCCAAATTTCATCCAGATCCGTCCAGCCGTTTGAGCTTGAAGAAGTAACAAACATGCAAACACACTCACAAACTTACGCCTTTATAATATTACTAGATTCTGCCAGCGACTTCGCCCGCGTGAATTTAAAAAATTATCCCAAGGGAACATATTCCCGGGATAAAAAATATCTTATGTGCTATTCCAGACTATAATCTATCTCTGTGCCAAATTTCATCCAGATCCGTCCAGCCGTTTGAGCGTGAAGAAGTAACAAACATACACACTCACAAACTTTCGCCATTATAATATTATATTGTGATAGTGTAACAAGAAAAATGATCGTCATCAAAGTTTCATTAGTTCTGATCAACTTTCAATTTACTGATGACCTTGTAGGCTTTTATCGTTTGCTCTTTGCTTTCAACAGCAAGTCTGGTTTTCAAAAGCTCCTAAACCTACAAAAAACCAATCATTATGTTAGTAAACATAATAAATCAATCCAACATTTATTAGCCCTGATTAGCCACCGAACTTCCACCTCAATCGATCGAAGCTTATTTACAAAGGTGCGGGCCACCGCCCTCAATCTCACCAAATAGGTATCATTATTTTTGTTTATTGGAGCTGTACCGAGTACCAATTCCTACATAATTTTAGTAGAGTCTCCACGCGAACGGCCAGCGGCAGTCCGCTATAACCGTATATCTTGTCTTTGTGCGCTTGTATTTATGGCTACCCTTATTTTTATTTTAATGCTGATGTTCACGGTGCCGCTGTGTCTCGTCTGCCGACTAATCTTTTGGACACCCTGGTTGGATGCTGCTTGTTGGTGTACGTTCTAGTGCTTCCTTGTTGGTGTTTACGGGTTCGTGTGTCTACTGTTTGTTTCTATTTGTGGTAGGTTACTTTTTTGATAAGGAGATAAGGGTATTGATTCTGATAACAATACTTTAGACAAACGGTATTCGAAAAAGGCTCTGTTTATCTTCAATTACGTATGTATGTCTGAATTCAACAGCAGCCCTGATGGGAGCTTGTTTTTCAGTTTTGAAAAAGCGACAAACCAGAAATCCAGGCCAAATGCGAGTCGGATACGCGCACGAAGAGTTCCGTACCATTATCGCAATAAATGGCAAAAAAATCACGTTTGTTGTATGGGAGCCCCACTTAAATATTTATTTTATTCTATTTTTAGTATTTGTTTTTATAGCGGCAACAGAAATGCATCATTTGTGAAAATTTCAACTGTCTAGCTATCACGGTTCATGAGATACAGCTTGGTGACAGACAGACAGACGGATTGTGGAATCTTAGTAATAGGATCCCGTTTTTACCCTTTGGTTACGGAATCCTAAAACGAGAAATAAATAAGTATATCTGATGAGTTTTAAGCGTCATACTGCACTCGCAATCACAAAAAATCGACACGGCTAGGCTGCCAATGAAGCCTTTAACGACCACAAAAAACTTATATCCATACCAAAGCACAACAAACTGCATAACTCCAAAGAAAATTCACTTAAAATATTCAAACAAAATTTCACCAGTCATAAACTTCATAGCATCTTCAGCTAATTTTAAAGGAAAGCCCTAGGGTTGCACCCTTGCACAATATTTTTCGGCCATAAGTTTCCAATACATGAATTTTATTAACTTTCTCTCCCTATGAGTGATGGTGTTATAGCGTTTGTTTTTCGCGTCA
Source organism: Anorthoa munda (assembly GCA_945859665.1). Lineage (NCBI taxonomy): Eukaryota > Metazoa > Arthropoda > Insecta > Lepidoptera > Noctuidae > Anorthoa > Anorthoa munda. The sequence continues at coordinate 10,443,337 of OX243918.1, read as the reverse complement.
TGGTTGCTGACAACCATGGGGTCATGGGGTTTCGTGTCAATAAACGCGTTATGATATTGTGGTGATGGTGCGGGATTTTTTTAGAGGTTTTTAATTGATGGGGTTGATTGATTTGGGAATTATTAAGGTGATATGAATTTTGTTGTTTTTTTAAGTAATATCTTGTTGTAATATGCTGTCTTTTATTATGGAAAAATTTAAGTACCTACGCAATTGAAATATTGAAAACTGTTCTCGTATAAAAATATAGAACCGACTTTTTTTAAAAGGTTTTTTTTTCACATTTTAGTTGTTGTACAATAATGGGCAATATCTACTCATATTGTAAGGTAATGCCCAAAGTTATGCCAGAATATACCCGAATAACATGAAACTTAAACAAACCGGTGAAATGAAACTGTACCAGGGTGAACTGTACACATATGCCTATCCCTTTAGAGCGTACCGGCGTGATGTTATCTAATGAAATCAATAAATAGACAATCAGAGTCATTTATTGAATAGTTCTGTTGTATATCTCCGAAGTTCTTCATCAAATTTGTATTAAACTGATTTTTCAAAATCGTGCTACAATTGATGGAAAAATCGGATAAAAAAAACAAAAAAAAAACTAACATACAGCCGAACATAGACCCTTCTCCTTTTTTGGAAAGTTTAAAAATGGAGACAACATTTATCATCCGAGATATTGAGGAACTGCAGTCGGCACTATTTGTTAAAAAAATATGTTAATAAATTTTCCTGTTTACAAAAAACTTTAGACAAAAAAAATGTTCACCAAAACTTGAAGGATAACGAAATGCGCTGCCTAATTTTTAATAAAATATTTATAAGTCCCCCAACCGACGTTATTTGCTGAAGGGTGACTGGAAGATTTCAAACTTTCCCGAAGAGAAATTGGCTAAAAAATTCCTTAGCAAAATAAAATCGAAGAGCAGCTTCCGAAAGTTATCGAACTTCCCAACAATCCATTACACCGAGTTTCGCAAAAAATTTACTCCGTCTCTTTGGAACTTATTATTTTGAGTGAAAACATCCAGGAGTTTCGTCGCCTCGTCCAAGTTTGCAGGCGGCATGCGGCGATGCCACCCTTCTTACACTCGATAAACACACATTACGCTACTATCGTAAATTATTCTCGTCTTATCTACTGTAGACGAACCGGTTAACATTTTGGAAAGTTCAATATTTAAGAAAAAAAAGGAGTAATATTTGATGTCAGATTTATAATCCGGTAAAGCCACAGCTTTGGTAATCTAAGGTAAGGTATCTGGGTAGTTAACATTACCTCTTAGAGCAAGGTTATTACCATTGTACGTAGGTGACAGATGTATATGATTTGTATACATCTGTCCCTTTTTCACAGTAGAACCAAGATAGTTTTGACAAGCCATGCTAAAGCCTCTGAAACGACGCCTACCAACCCCAAAATAATCGTAACCTTTACCACCCCAAAATTATCGGCCACTATAACCCAAAACAGCAAACATCGTTGATATGCCAACATAACAGTAACCGAGCGTGTAATGCATCCGATCAACGCTGCACAGCCATTAGACAGGTCGTACTAACAAACTTACTGCTGAAATCGCCACTTTTAGCTGCGAGCGAGCACTAAACAGCAAACAATGCCAGCGGCGGCGGCGAGCGGCGTCCGGTCGCACCACAAAGGCTTTGTAACCGCCACACTGACACGCTTTTTGCGTCGCCGCGGCCGCTATCGCTCGATGACGTCCCCGTAGATCGATAAGAGCCTCCCACTCGACGGGAATGCTCCATTGTATTACTGACACTACGCTGTCTGAGATGTGGAAAATCGTAGTCCAAAATGCGCGTGATAGCGGCGAGCGCGTGACGTCACAACTCTCAGTTGCGTGACAATGAGAGAAACACTCCTCTCGCACGACGACGTGTCACGGTGTCGGCGTGAATGTTGAGGCTGCTTTTATTAGTACACCTGTTTGATTGTGTCTTGTGGGGTTTTATTACAGTATAACTTAAAGATGACGGTTCATGTTTGAAGAAGGATTTAAGGATAAAAATAGAAGAAACTTAGCGTAAGCTTACGCTTTTCAATACTATAATAATCTATACTAATAATAATATTATAAAGAGGAAAGATTTTTTTGTTTGTTTGTTTGTTTGTACCGAATAGGCTCCGAAACTACTGGACCGATTTGAAAAATTCTTTCACCAATAGAAAGCTACATTATTCCTGAGTGACATAGGCTATTTTTTTATCCCGAAAACGGCTCCTGTGGGGTGGTCCACGGGAGCGAAGCCGCGGGAAACAGCTAGTATTATTATAAAGAGGAAAGATTTTTTTGTTTGTTTGTTTGTACCGAATAGGCTCCGAAACTACTGGACCGATTTGAAAAACTCTTTCACCAATAGAAAGCTACATTATTCCTGAGTGACATAGGCTATTTTTTAATCCAGAAAACGGTTTCTGTGGGGTGGTCCACGGGAGCGAAGCCGCGGGCAACAGCTAGTATCAGATAAAGCCACGATAAAATGCAGATTTTGATAGATCGATGATTCAGAAAGTTTACTCTAATATTCTTCCCCACCCATGCAGTGTTTCGTTTTGTTGATTTTGCTAAGCGAAAGAGCCTATGAATTGTTGAACACATTCTGCATTATAATACTGAACTTATACTTTTACAGGACCAGTTGATATGGTGACACTTGAGGGAGGCCTATGTTCATCAGTGGATGCTTTTCGCCTAAAATGATGATGATGAACCGGAAGACCATCGTCTCGGCCTCCCACTAGGTGGACCGATGACCTGGTTAAGGTTGCGGGAATGCACTGGTTGCGAGACCTACGGGATCGGTCAATGTGGCGACGCCTGGGCTATGTCCAGCTGTGGACATCATTCGGCTGAAATGATGATGATAATGAAAATTATCGTATAACCTCTATGACTTACTGATGACCATGACCATTCGCAGCGATATTCACTTACCATCTATAATACCACCCAAGAACAAAAAACCTCCTTTATCATCCTTGTTCAGACCAAACCATATATCTCGTAAATTGCCAGTCCAAAATCAGCCATACCCAGCATACCTACATCGAGCCTCCTTACCATAAGTCAAACACGACACTGCCTCCAGCCAATAAGGTTTGCTGTGGGTCTGAACATTTTTTCCTCATAGCAAACCGAGCTAAGTACGTGCCTCTCATACGTATGCCGTGCTGAGACGCAATTAACATAAATTAGTTGTTAGTGGCGCGTGAAGTTCGTGAGTCACTTCTAGTGATGTTGCTTGAATAACGGGATTTGGAGAAGATATTGTTATATTTTCTTCAGTTTTGCCAAAATACTAAAACAGCAAACATAAGTCGGCCTACGCCGCTCGTAGCATTGCTACGAAACGGTAGCTATCGTAGCAAGTTAGTGTGCGATGTTGCAAAAATAAAACTTTTTACCCGACTGCCGAAGGAGGGTAATGTGTTTATCAGTCTATGTATGTATGTATGTATGTATATATGTATGTATGTATGTTTGTTCCTATGTGGCGTTCTAGAGACCAATTAAAAAAAACATCTGGTTTTGGTCCGCCAGCTCGCGAATATGTATCCTCCGACTGCACAGCATGATTTTCTTCTTGTTTATGTATTTTTAGTTTGCTTTTTAAGCAGTCGGGTTTTTTGATTTTTTTAATTAACTTCTTTTTCTTGAAAGTTGAAGTGAGGTATCGAATGATATGTAAGTAGATACTTATTATTTTTTTTGTAAAAGAATTCTAATTCGGAAAATTGCACAGAATGTTTATTTGAATAATTTTATAAGACCTGGTTTCTGAAATGACAATTCAAAGTTGAGTACTTCAAAGCATGAAAACTCGCCAAACTTTATTTTTTTTTTAATTGATTGACGTAATGTTCTCAACTGCATTTTCTCAGTGTATTTTTTATTTATTTATTGTAAAACGGTTAAATATTTCTGATAGAACAATTAGTCCAACCTGTGTCTTGCATAAAAATAAATAAACTAACATAAAAGGAACTAAACTTTTTTTTTGTCTTTCAGACTATACTTCTAACACTCCCAATCCCGTACCTAGCACATCACTACTGAGATGTGATCTGTATGCGAGCAAGCACCGCACGGATCGCGGACATCTCACACGACATACGACTAATACACTACTTATTACCTTCCCCACAATGTATGCGTTTCGTAACGCACATGACGCCGCATAACTATCGCACCGCTAACGCAAGCGGTCCCAGGGGTGGTCAAGAACCTGCGCGCTTATAAATCAATTTGACTATGTGTGTGAGTAAGTTTACCTCGCAGTTTACCTACAGCAGTTGATTTTTGAATTTATGTTTTGTAGGGTTTTGTTTTAGAAGTAATGTGGTATTTACAGGCTCTGAACTACACTACTCTCGGTTCTATACTGTATTGTAATGGATTGAAGTGTTTCTTCATAAAATTTCGGTCAAATATTTTCATTTGTAAAGCACATGTTGCTATCGCTTGCGTTCCCGGAGTGGTCAAGAACCTGCGCGCTTATAAATCAATTTGACTATGTGTGTGAGTAAGTTTACCTCGCAGTTTACCTACAGCAGTTGAATTTTTAATTTAATTTATGTTTTAAAGGGTTTTGTTTTAGAAGTAATGTAGTATTTACAGGCTCTGAACTACACTACTCTCGGTTCTATACTGTATTGTATTGGATAGAAAGTCCTGGTTTAATCTTAGTGTTTCTTCATAAAAGTTCAGTCAAATATTTTCATTTTTAACGCACATGTTGCTAATGCATGCGCTTCCGGGTTGGTTAGGAACATGCACGATTTAAAATCAATTTGACTATGTCTGTGGGTACGTTTACCTCGGAGTTTACCTACCTACCTATTTTAGATTATAATTTATGTTTTTGTTTATGAAGAGTTTATGAGATTTTAGTTTATGGAGGGATTTTGTTAAAGAAGTTATATGGTATTTACAGGTTCTACACTATACAACTCTCTACTGAAAGGATTGGAAGTAAGATGAGTCAATGAGTTTATGGCTTAGTAATTCTTCATAAAATATCAGTCTAATATATATATAATATGTAATAATATAATATGATTTGAAGTGAGGTTGAGAAATAAGGGTCTTCCTGTAAATGTGCTATCCATCTATTCACTCAAGTGAGGTGTCTATTGACTTTTTATTTCAATAGTGTGTCAAATGACAATCTTCGACCAACTGAATTTGCGTTTTCAGATGTATTTCACCAATGTAAGTAGTTTCTACGTTCGGAGGGTCAATTCCCCTACTTTAGGAACGTTTGCATTCTCAATCGAAATTTGTCAAAAAACCCTTTAGTTTCCTGTATCATGACAAGTTTTTGACATGGATTGTTGCTGAGATGAGAATACAACATCAACTTGAAAATGTTTATGAACGAATTAGTGAGAATTGTCCGTTATAAGTTATGACCTAAATCTCTAGAAGCTGTACTTTGACTTATCTTGGATATCTATATCTGTGATGCAACTATATCTATCTTCTTTCAAAATTGTATTCAATGTCTACTATGGAGATATGTTGCCCAGAAATACCCAATCCAACAACCATACAATTTCCGATTTGTATAGACCATAGGAACAAATCTGTTTCTAGTCCTAAAGGTGCGTACAGACAAGGCATGTTTCGCAAACACAAGCATACGACATAGGCTAGTCACCAATTATTTTTTTCGTCTAAAAGTGATATGCTTGCTCCGCATAAAACGAAATTGACAATAAATTTCACCTACCCGGACACAAATCGTTATTTGTCACTCAAACATGTCTTGAGTTTTGTTTTATGTATTTTTGTAATCACAATAGGCGGCAGTAGGGGCGGTTTACCGACATAGCCCAAAGAATTTCCAAACTTAAGTGGCAGTGGGCAGAGCACAATGCTCGCAGAACGGATGGCCGATGGGTCAGAAAATTTCTAGAGTGGCACCTGCGAACCGGAAGACGTTGCGTTGGAAGACCTCCCACCACAGGTGTGACGTGCTGAAGGTTGCAGGGATCCGCTGGATGCGGGACGCACGGGACTGCTCAATGTCGCGACGCTTGGGGAAGGCCTATGTCCATCAGTGGACGTATTTGGGCTGATATGATGATGAAAAGGCAAAAATGTTCATTGTTAAAAGATTTAGATCTAGAAAGTATTATTGTAAAAGAGATGTGTAACTTATTTTTTTGGTGTACAATAAAGTATATTCTATTCTATTCTATATTCTAGATCTGATCATTCATGATTTCCGAAGCGCTTTTCTTGTGATGTGACGTGTGTGACGTTTGTGACGAACTCTTGCAGTGACCACTCCGTCCACACAGCCCAAGGCATGCTAGATGAAGCATTCGCAGTGCATATCTAGTACTATCTGTACGTACCTTAAGAATTACGGCCTCTAGTGGCAGGCTTAAGGCCTAAGTGTTCTCTCCACGTTCAAGGCTCGGGCTCTAATCGTATCAGAGAGAGCCTCCTCCCGTAAGACTCCCCACTGGTCACTTGTATAGAAATAGCTTTCTTGTGATACGAAGGTGCGTGTAAGTCTTATGGTTTATTCATGTTTGTTAGTTTCACTGATATATGTGTGTTACATAGTATTTGTGAGATGTTGCAGTTCGTTGATATATGGGTGAGTTGCAGTGTACGTGGGACATCGTATTGCTTCAGGTGCAAATTGAGATAGCAGCAAAAGGGAAGAAAGGTTTGACTCATCTGAAACTGAATATTGCCTTATTGAAAGTACTCCAAAACATTGTAATTCTTTCGTTTTCTTTAAACTAAAATAAAATCGTGGTCATATAGTAGAGTATGGTTCTTAAGTGAGTAAGAAATGTAATGGTATGTAAGCAAATTAAATCGTTTTCGGTCAAGTGACGGACAATGACCCTCAAAGTAAAAAGTGTTCTAAAGTGTACTTATTGACAGACAGAGACAACGGTGTTCCGTGTTACTAAATTTAGAGTGTACGGAACATTAAAAAGCGTTCGAAGTTGTCAACCAGCTTGAGTGTTGAGGTCGAACGATTTGCAAATGTCGTCGAAATAAATAACCCGCCACAATGGACGCGGATCAGGGCCATACCACTAACCTCTTCAACTGGTCAGGTTTAGTATATTTTAATGTTACTAACATTAAACTTAAACTTACTTATAGAATCTGATTTATAGCTTATAGCTGTTCTCCGCGGCTTCGCTCCCGTGGGCCACCCCACAGGACCCGTTTTCGGGATTAAAAAATAGCCTTTGTCACTCAGGAATAACGTAGCTTTCTATTGGTGAAAGAATTTTTCAAATCGGTCCAGTAGTTTCGGAGCCTATTCGGTACAAACAAACAAACAAAAAAATCTTTCCTCTTTATAATATTAGTATAGATTAGTATATTAGTATAGAAATAAAGATATTAAAGAGATTTTAAAGATAAGGAAGATGCTACTACATATAAGCGTCGTATCTATAGTCGTACCTATGTATGGACCTATTCTGGGAAGACTAAAATACGAGATTCTTTTATTACCAGTCGCACAAACAGCTACATCTGAGTCTTAAGGTTCTCACCAGGGAACCACCAAATTGCCATTTGAGTTGAGTTCAGTTTCAGGAACACAAATTAAGGACATTATTACTGAGAATTACCTAATGGAAAAGTCAAATAACATTTTCCCGACCGGTTAAGGCCTCCGCCACAGCTTTTAGCTTTTCCAGTTACCTGGAAAATAATAATTACATTTTATTATGACCCGAAGTAGAAAACAAATATCCTTTAGCAAGGCAAGTAACGAAGAAGAAATTGCAAGAAGAATAGCTATAGCCTGGATCAGGTTTTGGTCATTAAAAGAAATCTTAAAAGGCGACTACAGTCTAACCATAAAGAAAATCGTAATGGACACCTGTGTACTACCAAGCTTACTGTACAGCTGCCAGACCTGGACTTTCACAGAAAAAGCGAGACATAAAATATTGACCACCCAAAGAGCCATGGAACGGAGCCCGTGGCTAGATAATAACAGCCGCACGGGTCGATCTTTAAGGTTAAGCAACGCTTGACGAGTTCGGTCCGTGGATGGGTGACCATTTCAACATACCGAGTTTCCTCCGTGCCTCGGAAAGCACGTTAAGCCGTTGGTCCCGGCTGTCATTTGAAGGTCTTTGACAGTCTTTACGGGTAGTCAGAAGCCTGAGATCTGACACCAGTCTTGCCAAGGTGTATCGTGTTACCCAGTTACTGGGTTGTGGAGGTCAGATAGGCAGTCGCTCCATGTAAAATACTGGTACTCAGCTGAATCCGGTAAGACTGGAAGCCGACCCCAACAATAATTGGGAAAAAGGCTAGGCAGATGATGAAAGAGCCATGGAACGAAGCATCTTAAAGATAAGGAAAACACAAAAAAGCGACCTCATATTAAGACAAAAAACATAAGCAACCGATGCACTTACACACATACTGAGACTAACGTGGAACTGGGCTGGTCATGTCTCCCGATACACAGACAGGCGGTGGACCATTGAAACTACGCGTTGGAAAAGACCATTACTAGGGAAAAGACAGGCAGGAAGACCAATAAAACGGTGGGCTGACTATATCAGGAAGGTTGCAGGAAAACGTTGGATGATGCGGGCTAAGGACAGAAAGGCATGGAAAGAGTTGGAGGAGGCCTTTAACCAAACTCCATATCCAAAAACTAACTGAAAACTGACACAATTACTAACAACTAAGTTTAAGATAAATACTAACAACAACTAATCACATTGTAAATAAAATACGATTAAGGTTATGGAATAAATGGCTTAATAAATAAATAAATAAAATTACCCGAAGACGAATTCTCATACACTCTCGCAGCTTTCCCCTGCTATGAATCTACAAAGCACGATTCGTGCCTCTCCCAAACGGGATCTATCTATAAGTTCGGTCATCTATAGATATCACGTACTGTCGTACATACATATGCCTCTAACTGTCCTAGGCCGTCCCATCTTAGTGAGTGACACTATTACTCAAAGTACAAGACACGGGGGGAGGGGGTTCGTTTCCGAATTCCCTTACGCACCGGCAGAGGGCGCGCTCGACAGAGCACCAATACCTACCCGTAATGTGATGGAGAAATAATTTCCTAAAATGCACTCGGCTGAGACGGGACAGATTCGGACCGTTTTTGGATATATTTGAGTAGTTCGCGGGACGTCAATTTCGTTTATTGGTAACGGAAAAACGTAGGTTCTATGGAGTGGTTTCAGGGTAATTAGATTTGGGAATTGGATGTAATATGGAGCTCCATTATGTAAGCAAATAGATTGGGTAATCACCAAAATTGGTAAATGCAATTAGGCACGTGGCATATTGAAACAAGTTCAAAGTTTTATCATTGCAGTCAATAATTTTTAGAGACAACTATGTAGGCAAAATAATTATGTAAGTACCAATTTGGGTTAATAAAGATCAACAGGATTTTAACACTAGGCAATGCCTTGTACTATTCCACGACATTTATATTTTTAACTAGTACGAGTCTCCTCAATGCACCTTAAAATCTTCAACTAATTATCTACCATATGTAACATACCTTATCTATACCACAAAATCAAACCACACAATTTGCCGACAATTCTCGTGCTCTCCAAAAGCTCTATACTAACTCTTGATACTGCAATATTGCAACTCGAGTCGAGATTGCAAGCCCTCTCGAACCGCCTTATATAGGCAATAACAACACAAAACATCAAACCGATAGACTTCGACTTCGAGTCAGTTATATTTTAAGTCGATCTTGAGACGCTTGTCTTATAGAAATGTATAGGTAAAAAAACAATTGAGAATAAGGAGTGAGTTTTTTTGCTAATTGGAGAAACGATTGGCGAATTAAGTGCAGGAGATTCATTCGTTTGTTGAGCTTAGACTTCTTTAGCAACACAAGGAGTTTCCATTAACTTTGGAACCCACCAAGTGAGTGAAGCATAATCACTGGAAGAACAATTATTGCGAAAAGGATACTTATGTGGCTGTAGGTATGTAGCATAGAGTTATAACAAATACCTGAAAAGTACAGATTGACAGATGAACAATCACCACAAAATAGTTGAAGTAATTACTTAAGTTTAAAACTAAAAACAAAAGCACAAAAATTGGCAAAAAAATTTCAGGCGAACGAGGGCACGAGATTAGGGTGAAAACTCCATTTCTCGTCCCTAGGTTTAGTTTCCGAAAATTACTTAATAATCGTGCCGTAAGTAATTTAGGAGAAACAAATAACAATCCACTGGGGGTGAATTTATGATCTAGTGATAATTATGCAGATATTAGAAAAAACGTACAATTAAAAAAGTTTAAGGTTTTTTTGCTAGATATTAAAAATCAAAATACATCGTCAATATCTAAAATCTTAGCGTATGAAACTAGGGGTTTCAAGTAGGGGGAGGAGGGAGGGGGTACAATCTAAACAGTCATTGTGCTGCGTCTGTTGATCGCTCTCTGGCGAGTGCCCAACGTTCGACAGATATTGCCCCGAGACGGCTCATCATACGATGGACATATTTTTAGCTTAGAAACTATTATTTTTGGAATTTATTAACTTTTGAGTCATCTAGACTCAGCTTAAAAAAGTGCTTTCAGTGCTATTTAGTTTTCATTTCAAAAGTCATTGGTAAGTCTATGAATGGTTGGATTTTTAATCCAGTTGTCACAAGAGCCTGACACTGCTTTTTTATTGAAACAAATTTTCTAGTTAACAAATATTGTTGATAACAACTAATCACTTGTGTGTAGTAACTACTTGCCATGATCGAATTAATATTAGTATATTATTATATTTAGTATTCATCATTATATTAAAACAAAACCGACAAAGAACTGACCCTCATGTAACTCTATTTACACACATTTACATACATAAGTAGCTATACAAACAGGCAAACTACATAATATCAATGATTACTCTCTCAAGGGTTCCGCAGCTGAAAGGGTTCCCTCAAATTATCAAACAGAAGCCACTTCAAAACTGCAATGACACATGTTAACATTTCGACGCGGCAAAGACCAGTTGTACAACTAGTTACACAACTAATTGCACGACTGTGTTTATAGATTTAGGTTTAAGTTATAACGGGAACGAAAAAGTTATGTGTGTAACTGAAAAGTGGCGAGTGGATAAAATCAATTGCTCGTTTAAATGAGGAAAAACCAAGAAGCATTGCTATTGTGTCATTACTAAACAAAACCCACTCAAACTTAAATGCAACAACAGAAAAATACTGAAATAAAATTCCATAACTCATTTTCAATCGGCGGCGTCGACATCACTCGACACGCAAACTCTCCAGGACGCACGCAAAACGAACATTTTTCCGAACAGAACGCCCTCTCGACGCAAAACTCTATAAAAACGTCGAAAAAAATAACAGTAACATGGCGTATAATGACAGCTGGTCCACTTGAGAACAAAAGGGGAGAGCCGAGCCTCGTCGAGAAAAAAATACATGAAGAGTAAAAACAACTAGCCGTACGACCGTACGTGCGCCGCGACGGGTCGCCGGCGCCCGCCAAGCCCGCCGCGCCCGCCCGCTAATAAATTTGCAATCGCGTTCGATTCGAACAGTCGACAATCGCGACGTTCACCCCACTCGCCTGGAGTGGACTCGAGCGATAGTAGCGCTCTGTACTCGTGACTACCCAACAATCTACATTCAGTTGCTACACTCGACCTGAAATTAGGTAGCAGCGTTGAGAAAACTCGTTACGAATATTGCTATACGTCTCGGGGAGAATAGCACCGCATTCGAGTTTAAAATGCGAATAATAATCGCGGCATTCATAAAAATCCCGTGCGCGGAATGCAAGGAGAGCCGTGTTTTACACGTTATAATTTTGCGCCGAAAGCAGGCCTGCGACTAGGCGGTTGTTTTGTAACGAGTGTAGGCTCGGTTCAAATGCCGCGCACGGACCATTAGTTGATGAGCGCACATGCACACTCGCCCTACGAGCGGCTACGAGCCGCGCCAGACGCCGCCCGCCGTACTGCGCTACGCCGCGAAACAGTTACAATTTCCAGCTGAAATATGAAAATGTTTTGTAGCTTTCTGTTAAAAATATGTTTTGGGAAAACTACCGTTTTCACGCACAATGAGTTTTCGTAGAAACTCTGACCATATATACCGTGTTCTAGAATAAAACAATCTGGAGTAATTTATAAAGGAAAAAAGATCTGCGACCGTGGAATGTTTTAAATGAGCTGGATACTTTTTCAGGTGGAAATGTTTATGTTTTCAGTTTACATTATGTTTTTGTAATGATACAAGTAGATTTTAATTACTAAATAACGACGTATATATATATAAATAAATGTATAGTCAAAAAACCGCTCCCAGTGGGCATTTAGTGCGTATTGCGTGTCCCTTATCGTCCATCTGACTGATTTAACATGCTTAATGTGAAAGTTATCAACGTATCTCAACTGTCGATGGCCGCTTTGATCTGCGGGCTTCGTATGAAACGAGCTAGAAGGGTGCTATTCTAATAACTTTCGAGACGTAGGTACAAATAGAACTGTGATTTTATGTATAGAAACTATAATTCTGTTAAGTTTATTTTTGCTTTTTAGAAAATGGTTAGTTTGCAAAATAACAAAAATTTTAAATAAAAAGAATTCGATTACTAAATTTGACACAAAGAACAGGTTAAGCCAAATAAAACCGTTTGAAAATACCAACTTTTACAGCCTTATTTTTAAACAAAAGAGCTACTAAACCAACCCATCGGAAACAGTGTAATCTAATTTCTAGTAAAAATATTTTTTTAATAAATACTGTGTGAAACATTATTGGAAACAACATTTTAATCTTAAATCAGTAGAAAAAGGAATATGGTACAAAACAATTCAAAATGAGCTTCCTCAAGCGCCCTGGTTTGAAAATAGTAAGTTAAGTAGAAGTTATGTTAAATTAGCCGTAAGATTACGGTCTGGACACTATCCATCGGCAAAGTTTGCATTCCTCATGAAGAAAGTAAGTTCTCCTAACTGCAACTCATGTAATGTACTTGAGGATGTACACCATTTGTTGATGGATTGCGTCAAGAACCAGGACAAAAGGAGAATTTTAATCAATGAGTTTAATCTAAATATATCAGAGGTAGGTTTAATTCAGTCAATTTTGGCACAACCGAAGTCGGATGTGGCGATAAGATTCTGCGAATTGGTATATCATACTAATTAAGATCCTCCTTTTAATTTAAATTTAAAGCAATTTTTTGTTGTAGTATGTATAAGGCATGATGGGGTTGGCGTATCCATTGGGATAAAAACCCCAAATTAAATCAATAAAGATATTAAAAAAAAAAAACCACGCTGCTGGTCGGAAAAATACACGACTTTTTACGCCCAAAATTATCGAGTATTAGAAACTCGATAACGAGTGACATCAAATCGGGTCCAACGAAACGATATGTGTGTTTTATATGAATTAATTCCTCGGCTGAGGGAACCCGAAAGCGTTTTACTCACGGGCCAGATGGCGCGCGGACAGATCAATTTGATGATTGCAAAAAAACCCACTACAGACTTTTTGACGTTCTACGGCCGTATGCGACGCCCGTCAACCGTGCTTCTTTTCAACCCGATACGGAGCTGAGAATAGGTACCTTTATGATTGTTTTTGGCTAAGTGGTTAGTATTCAATTTGTTTAATTTAGAGATTTACTGCGTATTTATTTTATAGGAAGAATGAAAATTGAACTTCAGCTGAAAATGTTTAATGGTTGTGTGGAGCATAGTGTTGTTGGTAGGCTCAATCATAAGTGATTTGATAAATGATTTTATTTCTGTAAGTTGGTTGGTTTGTACTTTTACATGTCGATGACAATTTATAAAACTAGATGAGGTCAGCGTTTCCTATCTGACTATGATGAGAAGAAAGGCCGAAACAAACTCAAGAGGTCACAGTCTCTTTTAAAGTCCAGACAAAATCTTGGTTAGATCATGTGAAGACCATGTAGACTGATGTCTGAAATGGTCTTTTCAGGAAAGAACCAGCCAGATTGAGTGGACCTAAGTGGATTCATCGAATCGATGTGACATGACTCCTCAATTTAATTTTACTAATTGGTGTAAACAAATGTTTAATGAATATAAACGTAATATATTTTAATATAACAGTATTCTTACACTTAGTACATAAACTTTTATTGTGTTAAATATGAAATCAACAATAAAATAAATGCGATCGATAAAACGAAGTCTGACATAAATGAGTACAAACTAAATAAGGGCCGCTAGTTTCTTAACAAATGTATTTTTGCCGTGTAATAGTTCAACTTTCGATCACCCAGGATAGTCAGGATACGACACTATTAATATGTAACGTTAAAGTGACAGCCCTCCAAATGTCAATTTAGTCTACGAAATTAAAATTCAGAGTATAGTGGCTGTTGTCATTTCAACTTTGACATGCTAATATAATTTGGTCTTAAGGAATTTATTGCTAAAAGTATATACAATGTATAAAATACTTAAATAACTAAAACTACAAACCTATACACTTTAACCAAAAACTACTCACTAACTAAAACTAAAAATATACTTAACTAAAATATGGCGTCGAAAAACTCCTCCACATCGTTCCCCACTGGTAATGTACCCAAAAGGCTGGCAGCATTGCCACGTTGTATGGCAATGCTTATTCTCTGACCAAAGGTGAATATCAGTTGATCTCCTTTGATATTTTTTATTTTTTTTTATTTTCATTAGCCTTGCCTTTGACCACTATCTCACCTGATGGTAAGCGATGATGTGGTCGACGATTCATATTCATTAAAAAACAAATACTACCCAAACCCTACAACCACAGCTACCATAACCAACACTCATCTACACCATGGCCAAACATTTTTCCCATTACCACTGCTCTGTTCAACCGTCGCCGCTGCACGATGGAGGGTAGATACTGTCGCCCTGACTGACGTGTGTAATAAACGCTATCATGTCTTACGTCCATGTTAACGTGTAGGGAAATTAGTATAACGTCAAACATGGAAAAACCGGCCAAGTGCGAGTCGGACTCGCACACGAAGGGTTCCGTACCATTATCGCAAAATACTGCATAAAAATAACGTTTTTTGTATGGGAGCCCCCCTTAATTTATTTTATTTTAATTTATTAATTATTATTTTTTGAAGTAAATATACAACTAAACATTCTGTGAATATTTCAAGCGTCTACCTGTTGCCATTATAAATATCGAGCAAAAAACGGCAAAAATATCACGTTTGTTGTATGGGAGCCCCCCTTTAATATTTACTTTATACTGTTTTTAGTATTTGTTGTTATAGCGGCAACAGAAATCTGTGAAAATTTCAACTGTCTAGCTATCACGGTTCATGAGATACAGCCTGGAGACAGACGGACAGACGGACAGACAGACAGACAGACAAACAGACGGATCGCGAAGTCTTAGTAATAGGGTCCCGTTTTTACCCTTTGGGTACGGAACCCTAAAAAGGGAAATGACAGATGACAATTTCTGCACTGATAATCATTAAACAAAAGATGATAGGGTCAAGATAAGTGACATTAATTTTGCCAAGCGCCATTGAAATGCCACGTGATCTGGCATCATTTTTACATTTCGTTCATCGTCTTAAGAAAGTTTGTCTAGAGCTTCTGAACAGATGACCTACAGCAGAACGTAATCTTTCTGTAACATTTGTATTTTCTCTAACTAAACCTCTATGAGAGAGCAGTGGTGGCCCAGTGGTATCAGCCGCGACTTACAATTTGTAGGTCGTGGGTTCGAGCCCAGGCAGGCGCTTTACTTTGTGTAAATTTTTTCATCACCACTGCTCTCAAAACGGTGAAGGAAAACATCGTGAGGAAACCGGCATGTCCTAGAACCAAAAATTCGAAGACATGTGACATTTACCAACCCGCACTGGGCCCGCGTGGTGGATTACGGCCCATTACCTCTCACAGAGAGTAGGCCTGTGTCCCAGCAGTGGGAACATTAATAGGCTGATGATGATGTGAAACCTTTATGTAGAACAAACTTCTTAGATTCTTACATTCATGCTAAGCTTCTTACTAATAAAGTTTAGCTCAATTTCTCTCTTATATTTGTTTTATGAAGTAATAATAAACATCGCAGATAATGACAAATCTGTTATTTAACTAGAATTATTCAACCTGAATTAATAAATTCCGATCAAAATCAATGTCCCCATCCAACCAAATATCTATCCGTATGTACATGTCTGTGGACAGGATGTAGATACGTATGTACCCCGTATCAAGGTCTGAGCCCCTACAGAACCCCAAGATCAGATATCAGACGACGACGTGCCCTGAATTAATCCCTCTATATGACATCACAACAATACGTACGCACACTTATAGATATACATGGTTGTGATGTACCTACCAACCAGTTTCTATAGATCTACGATTTATAAGTGACAATAAAAAAGTCTGATTTGAAGTTTTAAAAACTTTTAGTCAAAATAAAATAGAATAGAATATAATTTATTTGCTTAGAATGTAGGTATTTACAATAAGGTGGTTACAATAATATTAAGAATCCTTGTACATTCTACCATTTTGGCATGCAAACATTGATGCAATTTATCATCAAATATAGAAACAACAACACAATTAAAATTTATCAGCTAGAAAATCCGACACAGAATAGTAACATTTATTTAATAGAAGTATACTTAGTTTATTTTTTAAAGTTGTTACTGATTCCTCTTTTATGGAATTAGGAATGTGGTTAAAAATCACTGGTGCCATAACAAAAATACTTTTCCTCAACAAAGCAGTCCTATATCCACCTGTGCGTAACAAGTTAAAGTTAAAGTTCTTACGATGGGAAAAAAGTCACAGGAGAATTCAATTCACACAATCATTAAGAAAACAAACAAAAAATCAATGAAAACAAAAGCATGTTTAGCATAATCACTGCTTCCAAACTACAACAGCTAACAATAGTTCAGGTAATACAATAGTTACTATCGCCTGAATGAACCAACTTACTCCAGGCTTAAAATAGCACACAACTTAGGATTGACTTTGAACTTCAATCACCGTAATCAGACTTCGAAGTCATACAAAATAGCGCACTAAACTAGCAAGTCTTGTGTGAAAGTATGAATTAACTTCCACATAAAGCAATTCATCAATGCTAGACTACGATTATTGAGTCACGAATCTGTTTCACCTTCGAACGATTCACGTAACATTATTTCTTAAACATAAATCATAACGTCATCGAAAGCATGTTTCACAAGCAACTAGGGGAGTAGGGGAGGTACAATCCAAAGCCCCGATGAAAGTCGCTAAGAGACACGATAACATCTGAGTGAATGGCATGCGACCACTGCCCCTATCACCCTCATCGGCTCACAATAATGAGCGTACAAATCGTGACGGAAATTGAAAGAAAAAACTTCCCAAACGGCAGATCTTATCGTCCGTCCTAAACGTTCTCGTAAAAATATTAATAAAACATAACTTTTTCCACCCAAACCCACATTAAACATGGATCCCGTAGGAATTTATTGACAATTACGCGTCAATAAGTGCCAATAAAAGCACAAAGCGTCAATGACCACAGATTTGAATGTCAATTGTACACAATTGTGTAATTCTGTTTTCGTGGAGGCTCATTTTGATTGTGACGGTAGTAATACAATTATAAGTTGACTTTTGCCGGCTTGGTTTCTTTGTGGTCTTTATTATTATGATAAACAGACCTTCGGCTATTGTACATCAATTTAATCCATAAACTGTTTCCGTTATGGATATTATTTAGTTTTGCCTGATTTGGGTGCGTTTTGGTCAATTAACGTGGCCATAAAAGTAACTTACAGTTATAGTTTTTTAATCGTATTGCTATAAAATACTTTTGGAAACCTGATGCTTTTATAGCGTCATATGTAAACAGAGTATCGTGTCAAGGTTTGACTCGATGCCATATTTCAATATGAAATATTTACAGAAAGTTGGTACTCGTAGAAACAGATATTAGATAAAATCTGCGTGGGAAGACAAACACCCGATATCCTATATTAGTATGAAATTCTGCTCGATCTAATTTTAAACGAATTCAAAAATCTATTTGTGAGGCCAGACGATAAAATCGTACATAACAAATTAAAGCGAGAGGCTGCGAATGTCTCGTATAAACCACTAATAAGAAGAGCTCGCTTAACCTTATCTCCGATCGAGGAAGTCTAAAAAAACGGTCGCGGGGTCTGAGGGGGGTGCGCGAGGGGGAGGGCCAAGAACAAGAGCCGTCACTGAAATAGAGATAGATGAACAGTGGGAAATGAAATTCTTTGTGGCATCGCGGTCCCGCAAAAAATGCACAGATTAGATTTTTCCCCTCCGAGAGGGCCGAGGGATGGAGGCAATGATTTTTTACAACATTCGCCCGGGATATATAGGAGTTTTAGTGCCGGGATTTGTTGTAACTGCCCTCTGTTTGAGAATTTTAATTTCCTTGACTTGAGATGTTCCCTCATTTTGACGTGCGTAGGAGCGTTATTATGAAACCACAATATTTTTTGTATTTAATGAGGATTTTTAATGAGAAGTCTCCATTCTATTTTCAAATTGAGGCTGCTGATTGAACCTTAATATTCCCGTACAAAAAATTAAAAAGTTTCAAACATCGTCGACTCCAAATCCTTATTTAGAAATACAATCCTTCACATACCCAAAACAGTAATATCCCAAAACACCACGTTCCACTTTCGAAACATTTAATACTGTCTAAAATATACGTTGTATACGGCTCGGACGGAGACATTAAGTCGCTAAAAGGCTCCAAACAAGGCAGGGTCACGAAATTACTTGGGATTTGGAAGCTTAGCTACCCTCGCGTAAAAAACAAGGGACACTGCGGTCTCAATTGCGTGGCGTCGTTTACACTGATACGCCACTTGTACGCATCTGTTGATAATATAGGTACCTAGTACATGTCGTTTTAATATGGATGCCGAAGATTGGGACAAATTTGGTTAATGGCACAACTGTCAACGGGAGAGTGCATTTGATCGAGTATTTTGGCACTTAGATACTTATTAAAGATGCTAGCTATTACCACAGATAATATAATACTGATATTACTTAAAAGAGTACAGGTATAGGTTCCAACCGACAGTAAGACACGACAATCAGCAATCATCGCTCAATCAAACGCTTTTTGATGTATAAGTGCTACACAATGCACTTGTGCACTTGTATTTTGTCAAGTTGTAGGGTACAATGGGAAAAGGTTCAATGCCGTAAAACAATCGGTAGAAGGTCGTACGGTTTTATGGAACCGCACATTTACGCAAAACTTAATAACCAACTCAAAATTCTACAACTTACTCAAAGTAAATGCAAAATTACGGTTACCAACTGGTTTCTTACTCTGGACTATGATATGACCGAAAACCTAATAATATAAAAAAATAAAAATAAATAAAAAATAGGTACTAATACATAATAAACATATCTCTAATTATATATTTATTATTCTACATCACAAACTTCCACATAATCATATACATTCTCAGGTATAACAATCAGACACACTGTCAACACCAACACACTATTTAATTTCATACAACCACACAAACACACACTATCACACATCATCACACATACATACACACCATCACAATCACACACAACATAAGTACATGCATAACTATACATACTTGGTTATATACTGTTTTCTTTTAGTATTAGCTTTTTATTTTATATTCCTTTTCTTGCAAATATAAAGACTGTAACTTATTATATTACCCATTACATGAACAGCAATAAATGTGAACGGAACGAAGGAGCCTGGATCTCACGACACAGGGAATCCTAGTGTGAGTTCCAGGAAGCAACACATTTGAATGTAATTTCTTAACAATAAAAATTATTCTTATTCTTATTCTTATACAATCGTTTGCTAATCGCTCGCTGTTTGTCAAATGCACTTATTTCAATTATTGCGCAAAAATCGCTATCGTTTTGCTCTTGCATGAAACGTAATAAGCCGGCTAGGCATTTTAATATTGTAATTTTTTTTACTGCTCTCAAAACGGAAAGGAAAAACTCGTGAGGAAACTGACATGGCCTAAAACCAAACATTTAAAGACAGACATACCAACCTGCACAGGACGTGGCAAGCCCCTGTGTGTGATCAAGTTATAAAACTACATAATTTAGGAACAATGTTAACTGCTAAGAAAAATCTCTAAATAAAACACACATAAGTACACAAAAAATCCATCTAAATTCTAAATGATTTGACAGTAAGTCCCAATAAGTACTATAATAATAAACCCGTATAAGTGTATTCTATACAGTGACACTTATTATTATTGCGTTCGCAAATACCAGCTGTAGAAAATACACTCATCGGCCATTCTTTAGGGATCAGTTTAAATCAAGGAATCCTTATAAATACTTTTGTCATTTGCCATCCAGAAATCAACCACTCTTAAAACTTTAATTTAAAATCTCAATTGATTGCTTTTCAAGCTACTCCAATCACCAAAGCTATAAAGAATTTAGTTAATAACACGATTGTTCAAGAACGTCATCATAATTTGTATTAGTAAATATTTATTTGCTTTTAAAATATCATTGGCAATTTATCAGAAGATGAAATGAAAATATGTATTAAGGGTACACTAGTCGACGGTTAAAATTTATGCTATATCAACTGACAACACGTGCGGAACAGATAGATGCTGTTATGAGCAGTAGGAAGCTAGTTCGCGTACGAATACACACTTTTGCAAATTTGTAGCGAAATGGATGATGATTTAGAACGTAAACGAGCGCGGGAAATTTTATAAATCGACCTTTGGGAGTCTGGATTTCATGAAAAAACGACTGAATGTATCTGTTCAAAATAAAATTATATGCATTGTTGAACTACTAATATATCCCTGTATGGAGGCTGTTTTTCAATGTTCCTTCTTTTTATGGTACTTATTTGCGCCAAAAGAAGCGTTAAAATTAGTGTTGAAATATGGAACTTTCGAAGTTCATAACTTACAAGTATTTTTTTTTACTTTTTTGCTTCCATACAGGGCTAGATAATGATGATACAAATTGATATAATTTTTTATTTTGAACGTACATCGTCATACAGTGGAGTAAAAGCCAGACTACGTTTGTAAGGAAGAATTTTCGACTAGTGTACCCTTAATTGTTGAAACTCAAGAGAAGATACACAACTTCCATTATTGGATGAACTCTAAAATAATATGATAAAAAAACATTTGTTCAGTACATGTTATATATTATTCGCATTACTGTAGGAAATGTAAGAAACACCTGCTTTTTAGTCCAATAGAATTTATCCTCTGAAGAATTACCTATATATTAAAAGTCACCCTGTATTAAAACGTGCACTTATCAGGTTTTTTATTGTATCCAAAGACCATAGAGTGTTCAGGTTTGATATAATCCTAGGAAGAATTTGTCGCCTGTATCGTGTGGGAAAAATATAGCTTGACTGGAATCCTATCAAGTGCGACATCAAAAGGTTTGGCTACATTACCCTCAGAGTTATGTTTCGCCGAATTTTGTTTTGCTGTCGGCGAACTATCGAAGTTTGTAATAGGTCATTGAGTTGAGTAGTTGTTTTGAACTTGGACCAATCAATATTGTTTTACGAGTAAATGAATGTAACAAACTTGATGTATTTTTACCCGACTGCCGAAGAAGGGTAATGTGTTTATCAGTCTATGTATGTATGTAAGTATGTATGTATGTATGTTTGTTCCTATGTGGCGTTCTAGAGACCAAACGCGTCGGCCGATTTTGATGGTTCTTACGTCAATCGATTCGTCATAACCCCGCGAGTGTCACTGGCTACATATAAATTGGAAAATAGGAAAATAGCGGTTCTTGGGCGCCATATTGTGAGGGCCCAAATTTTTTTTTCTCGTTTTTTTTAATCGTGTGGGGTATCAAAATAAAGGATTATAAGAGGTGATTTAAAAAATATATATAACACTTATATGTTTAAATGTACCTCATTAGAAAAAAATAATAACTAAAAAGTTAACGTCTGGTTTTGGTCAGCCACCTCGCGAAGATGTATCCTCCGACAGCACAGCATGATTTTCTCCTTGTTTACGTCTTTTTAGTTCGCTTTTCAAGCAGTCGGGTTTTTTGATTATATTAACTAACTTTTTTATATTTCTTCTCCTTCAATGCTATAAGTTTTGGTATAACTGTATAAATACAGAGATGAAAAATAAAAGTATTCACAAGTTACAGGAAAAACGAGAAACTCATTCACAACAGAATCGTCTTAAATATTTGCAGTTTTATGACTTAACTTTAAAGATCTCAACAAAAAAGAGCCTACATTTTCGAGTGCAGCGGTTAGACTATAAATTACCTCATTAGGAGCAGACAAGTTGCTTGCGCAGAGGGAAACGGAAGAAAGAGATCGTTTCCCGAAACTAATTACCAAACACGATAATTAAAAAAACAGATTTCTTCGTCGACTAAGGAATGGGGAGAAATAAAGAAAATGCAAAGTGTCCACCCGAAATTTCCATGACAAAACAGGTTTTTTCGTATCGCCCAAAATAACCATTGTCTCGTGAGCGTTTTGTCCGTTATTTTTTTTTCTTTTACGTGTCTCATTTTCATTTTTATCTCTGACGTCGAGGTTTTTAATAAGATATGCAAATTTCTGTGACACGGAGCGACTGCTTCGTCAAATTTAATGATAAGCGTGAGCCCATTGTTGGAGTCACGTCCTATATGCCATCGAAATATCGAAATTCGAGGTACAAATGTAATTTCCAATGACAGGAATACAATTTCAATGCTTTTCATAAATTAATCATTATATTAATATACGTTTTAATATAATGATGCTTGAGAGGCTGAAGCTGAAGAGTGTTTGATAGACACGCTCCATGTTCATAGAAGAAACAAGAAGTAAATTGATGTTTAATTTCACAAAACCAAACCTAGCTATGAGGCTTTACAGTACACGAAAGCTGTTTGAAACAGTTTTGAATATAAATCGTTGGTCTTGTGGGCGCAAGCACTTACTGCTGAGCATGTGGCCTTGGCTTCGATTCCCAGCTCCGGCAAAGTGTTATTTTCCATATCTATTTCTCAGTAGCTTAGCGTATGTCGTGGTGGCCTAGTGGTCTTAGCCACTCGTGCTTGAGCTCGCGAGTTCAAATCCGGGCAAGTACCAATGTAACTTTTTCAAATTCATATGTACTTTCTAAGTTTATCTTGGACATCACAGGCAACGGTGAAGGAAACCATCGTGAGGAAACTCTGAAACAGCCAAGTAGCCTGTGGGATTCCTAGAGGCGGCTTAATTAACTCTGACACCAGAGGTGGCCACATCCTCACTCGAAAAGAATAAGTAGCTTAGCTCGGCCCGGAGTCTGGACCCGGTTCTTTTTCAGCTATCATATCGTACACTAATCCAATTAAATTTTTCTAAATCAATAATTTTGCCATGATTTTCCTCACTTTCCCCGGCTTCTCAAATTCATATACTTTATAGCGTACAATTTATCAAGAGAATGGCGCTCACGTGGTCCCCTCAGCTCTCAATGTAAGTGGGTCGCGCTGGCTCTGACAGTGGCGCGTCTAATACATAGTTGTACGCTTTTAATTAATTTACGTCCGTGTTCTAAATGCAGGTTGTGGTGTCTTTGGTGAGATGATGGTCGTGATAATTGGGTTTGTATATCGATGATCGTGTGGCTCGATTTTTGTTGAAAAATTTAATTATTTTATGTTTTTGTTTTTTCGTTTAGTATGTTGGTAAGGAATAACACATATATATGACCTTGGTTGACTGGTAGAGAATGCCTAATGGATTCAGTCCGCCATTGTTCGTTTGTGTATAAAGATTTAATTAATAAATAAATGTAACACTTCAGTTTTTAGGGTTCCGTACCCAAAGGGTCCAAACGGAGCCATATTGCTGTCACTCACGTGTCTGTCTGTCTGTCCAACGTCTGTTACGCAGGGTTTACAGCCACGCGGTTGGAGCTACAGTATTCAAATTTTCACAGTATAAGCATCTTATTGACCCAATATTTTTAAGGGGGGCTCCCATACAGAAAAAGGGAGAGGGGGGGCTCGAAAAAAAATGTTGACTTACCCCATAGAATGAGGTATCGTTGTTGAGAGCTCGTTGAGTAGTAAAACAGTATTTTTTGTTTGTAAAAATATTGGAAAACAGAGGAATGAGGAGCCACCGAAGTGAATTTATTTTACAAATATTTTGGTCTATGAACTTGAAATTTGGTGATTATGTTTATTATTACATGTATTTTACAAAAAAATACCAATATATTGATAAATCGATAAATCAGGATTTTCCTTTGAAATTCCCTCATTTTTCCTATTACAACCAACTTAATTTTGCGGTTTGGTACGGAACAATGTACGAAGTCCGTCACGCACTTGGACGGTTTTTAACATAACAACATCGCGCCTATGTTCCCAGAAGGGTTAGGCAGAGCCCACATTTCACCAGTAATGTTTTATTTTAAGTCGTATGTATGTAATGGGGACGAGCCTGTTGCCTTCAACTGGGCACAAGTCCAGACTTCGGGATCCTACTAAGAAGATTGGAGAACCGAATACCACTTTGACATTCATAATCGCTGTTAGAATGTTACCTACCTTGTCTGATACCCAAGAATATTCTTGTTCCCATACCTACCTATAAAAAGTACTGAAGTCATTAAAAAAATATATACAAATTCCTAGAATCTAGATATAAGGAAAATTGTCACGTTTTTGCTCCAAATATATCTAGCTGTTTCAAGAATCTGGAAATTGATTCGTAATCGTATTTAGGACTCAAAATATTGTGTCAATTGCTTCATCTTACAATGGCTCACGAGATCAACTAAGATAGGTAACACGATTACTGTAAAAGGTTACCAAGAAATAGGCTAAAAATACAGCGAAAAAATAAGCCAATTACCTCATATTTTTTCTATAGTGGACGCTCCTAAGTTGAATGAACTATGTAGACGGACGACTGTCAGTTTCAGGGCGACCCACTTACCTCGAGTGCTGAGGGGACGTCACGTGGACGAGCATTCTCTTCATAGACTTAGATACTTATATAATATATGAAAAACGGTGAGATTGTGGTCAAACACAGGCCTATAAACAGTAAAAAAAAACATATGATGAGACTTTCCTAGAAGCTTTCCAAAGAAGTATATGTTTGTACCTACTGAAAGTCTGAAGTAAATACTGTCCCTAGATAGACTATTGCATAGGAAAACAATGATGACGCACTTCAGTCGCATTACCTAGATAAAGATGTTACACATCTACTGATTCGTTATTTTGTCTATGCTAAAAACTAAACTATCTATTTTAATAAGTTGTACCTTTTTTACAGCAAGTGACCACTGACAGCAGTAAGTCTGTTTTCTTAAGTAAATCAGCTGGAAATCTAAAATAAAAGTTAAAGTTATAGGTGTATCAGTCGAACGACTGGCAGTTTTAGGTCAATCCACTTACGTGGAGTGCTGCAGGGGACACACGTGTGACGTCATCTCTTGAAATATTGTCTTATAATATAAATATAAGCTTATGTTTAAATAGAGATACCACACGAATAAAAACTATAAGACAGACTGCTCAGTGCAAATAAGAAAAAACCGGCCAAGTGCGAGTCGGACTCGCACACGAAGGGTTCCGTACCATTATCGCAAAACACTGCAAAAAAATCACGTTTGTTGTATGGGAGCCCCACTTAATTTATTTTGTTTTAATTTAATAATAATTATTTTTTGAAGTGAATATACAACTAAACGTTCTGTGAATATTTCAAGCGTCTACCTGTTGCCGTTATTAATATCGAGCAAAAAACGACCAAAAAATCACGTTTGTTGTATGGGAGCCGCGTTTAAATATTTATTTTATACTGTTTTTAGTATTTGTTGTTATAGCGGCAACAGAAATACATCATCTGTGAAAATTTCAACTGTCTAGCTATCACGGTTAATGAGATACAGCCTGGTGACAGACGCACAGACAGACAGACAGACAGACGGATCGCGGAGTCTTAGTAATAGGGTCCCGTTTTTACCCTTTGGGTACGGAACCCTAAAAAAGTTATCAAAACTTCCCCTCCACGACATGTGAACAAAGCAATCCCAGACAATCAATATCTCACATCGCCATTAAATTAAATAAGCGCAGATTTAAAACGAAACCAACCACTAAACTTGGTATTAAAAGTCAAATCGCCCCTTATAGGGGTCGCTAAATAAATAAATAAGTGTACCGAATATGGCGGGAGCATAATAACAGAAGGCAAACAGCATCGGAAGCCGTGAGATAAAATCGTATTGCGTTGTCAAAAATAAATGAATCCGGGGATTAGTCGGGACACGGCGGCCGCGCAATATTGTCGCTTGGCGCCCAACGTGGGGCCATAATAAGCCGGCCTGTCATCTGTGCACTGCGCAACTTACCACGGATTTTTGATGAAGTTTGTTAGAAAATATATTTGGCAGTATTTCGGCTGTTGGGCAGAATTCAATTAAGAATTTTCAAATATATACGGGGGATGGGCTATACTGTCACACACTTATTTTGAAGGATGCCGGTTTTGGCATGCACAAATAGGTAATTAAATCTTTAAAACGTTTTTACATAATAAGGCGAAATATTCTTATCAACAACCATTAAGATTCCCAACACATCGAAAAAAGACAAAACCGCCCACGGTAAACACCCAATTTCACCAGTCTATATTAATACATTACAGGGTGTTTATCAAAAAGATCTGCAGATTATCATATGAGATTCCTTTGTGCGGGTAGTTTTGAAAACGAACGAACGGGGTGAGATAAACTACTCCGCACGATTTCGCCGCAAAGAGAGGGCTCAACGAATAGCTCCCAGCATCGAGGGAGTTTTATTCCGATCGAATTTACCTTGCTATGAAAATACGAGCACCAATCTATCGTAGAGCACTTGCTGTATCGGTCGGGCGAATCATATTGATGGAACTTAAAAAATGATTGGATGTCTAGGTACTTGTTTTTTTGTTTTTGCTGGTCTAAGAAAAGATTTGGCAGGAGGTAGTGATGTATGGAAGCTGGCGATGAATGGGGCGCTTTATTTTCTGCCATGTGTCGTAAGAGGATTATGGCATATGTCGTGTGTAGTAGGGTAGGTGTGTAATAGAATCCAGCTTGCAATAGTAAATCTATGAGCAAGGTGTGGTGACGAAATAATTTTAAAATTTAGGATATATACAGCAGCGGAAAACACCATACTGGTATAAGGCAAGAAATCAAACCTAAGGGGATCTTCCCTAGAGTCATTATTATATAGAATTACCATAAACACATTTTACAGCTACGACGTCATTACTCATCAAACACAATCCTCGAATACATTAAAAGACATTTAAAACTCGTCGCCACCGACATGAAAAAACAGAATGAAGAAAAAACGTCAAAAAAGATAAGAAAAATTTGAAAAGGTCGCAATTTATCAATGGCGCGTCAAACAGTCGATCGGCCGGGCATCATTTTTATCGTATTTGCGTATAAATAGTGGCGCCGCGACGTTCCAAGCCGCCGCTAATGATACGGAAAATGACATCTTATTTCGAGGCGTAAATCGAAGAAAAAATCGTTCATCTCGTCGCCCGTCTGCATGAATATTTTATAGGCGCGTCAACAGCGAAATGACAGGTTTTATCGTTTGAAAATTCGACGAAAATTGCGCCAAATGACGCGTCGATATTTTTTATTTAGTGAGAACATCCTTCCGCCAATCAGGCGCGCTCATTGTGGGACCACAATGAGCTCCCCCGGGACGATCGAGTGTAATTTTTATTTAACTGACGGGCGCAACAGTTTATTTTGCGATGTTTAGGTTATGTGGTAATTATGTTATTGTATTTTGAATGATAGTTATTGAGATATTTTCGGCTGGTGCACTACGTAAACAAGTTACAAACATAAGCTTAGACAAGTTATCTACTGGCATGCCAGTTTTGTACAACTTGCCGGTGAAACCATCCCCAAACTTCTAACAACAACAACTTTCGAAAACCGAGCCAATTATTCTAGAACAGCAAAGCGAAATGTCATAGCTGTTTTAATATTTAACAAATAAAATAAAATTATTATTCCAAATATATAAGCAGATTATTATGCTTACAATTCAATGTTAGGCAACATTTGTTACGTAATCATTGAAGCTCGATGTCTGACAAACAAAGACTTGAAGGAGCCTCACAACATCAAAGGTATAGCAGAGCAATAGTAATTGGTGGAATAACGTGAATATCTTTATTAATCTATTTAATTGGTTATTAGCTTTCTGACATGTTGCTCGAATTAATGGGAATATGGAGCGTTTGATCGTGGGGTTGCTGTAATGTTAAGTGTCGTGTACATGATACGGTTCACTCCTTTCGTGAGGAGTGCTCGATCATAGAGATTTAATGCGCTGAAAATTGGTTACAACATTATTTTATTGGGTTGGGCCGGGTTGGTTGGTTGCATGACTGATTGACAAACTGTCGGTAGAAGGTATGCTCATACAACGTCAGGAAAGAGTGAATTTTATTGCAAATGGCATTGGTAAATGCTATGTTTGTTTTTTTTTTTTTTTTTTAGAGACATTGCCCCACACTAGGAATTTCTGCCTGTATCGTAACTATCTGTAGGTCATACAAATATTTGTTCCGTGCGGGAATCGGACCCGCGACATGCAGCGCAGCAGTCAATCGCTCAACCACTGCGCCAACCGTGCGCCCAAAAAAAAAAATAGTTTTTAAATTAGAATTATATATTCATGTTCAACTCTTCAGGACACGTAAGCGATATCACAGTTTATTTATTTATCAATTATGGACGACTTACAGCTTAAACAAACAGAATAACAAATAGTACGTGAGACTGACAGCCAATTAACAGTTATCAACACAACACAGCTACCAAAAATGAAAAAGAAAACAGTATAACAACTTACTTACTTCTTAGTTTACTATACTTAAATTCATAATTCGAGATAATTACAATCCATAACTGTAAAAAAATATAATAAAACCATACCGTTTTGTTTTATTTATTTCTCGTCTTTATTAACTTACTTTAAATACTACTAATACTAGTGTTAAGGGTTTATGTATTTATATTGTATGTCGTTTTGTGACAATTAAAAACTTTTTCTTTCTTTCTTTTGTATTTTAGAGGTACTGTTTATTTGTTCTAGGTAAAGGTTGCATTGGAATTTGTACTTGGTCGTAATAGTATTGACAATATGTAGAACATAGAGTGTGTTATTCCAAAATTTGTAATTTCTCCAAATTCAAATATAAGCACTCCTCAGAAACGTCCAAACAAGTGTAGTATTTTTACGAAAATATAAATATTTGAACAAGGAACGGCAGCAAACCGTTCCTCGTTCAAATATTTAAAACCTAACAGCCAGTACGTTCCACGGAGGTCCGTTGACATAAACCTAAGCTGCGCAGATTGCCAGCAACATTACCGCGTGATCCGCATAAGTCGCGACATATTTCGTAAATTTGTCCCCGCGGGGGAGGGACGGAACACCTGCCGTAAAGATAAGCCCTGATGTCGCGTAATATCCCCCTAAAATAACTTCTTACTGCCTCCGGTGCCATAGCGACGGCTTACCCTCCTCTTGTTCGTCTATGTATCGTTTATGTAAAACTAGGAGGCTAATTTGATGGACGAAATTGAGAATACTTTTTAAGATACCTATAACCAAGTAGGTATCTACTTCTGTACCTTATAGAAATGATTTTGAAGCTAGGTATATAAATGTAAACTTTTCAGACTGTCAAATGTATTGGACCAGAGATCAAAACCATTTCCATATTATTAAATGTATAATATGATTTTTTATTTCGTGGACTAAACTGACATTTGGGGGGTTGTCACTTTATCGTTACATTAAAATAGTGTCGTACCCTAACTATCCTGAGTGATCGAAAGTTAATCGAAAATCG
The DNA here is from genome assembly GCA_945859665.1 of Anorthoa munda. NCBI lineage: Eukaryota > Metazoa > Arthropoda > Insecta > Lepidoptera > Noctuidae > Anorthoa > Anorthoa munda. The sequence goes on along the minus strand of OX243918.1, from coordinate 10,413,324 downwards.
AAGTAGATCGAAAATGAAACTATTTCACGGCATAAAAAAATAATTTGTTTAGAAACTAGCGGCCCATATTTAGTTTCTACTCATTTATGTCAAGACTTAATTTTATCGATTGCATTTATTTTATTGTTGATTTCATATTTAACACAATAAAAGTTCATGTACTATGTGTATGAATACTGTTTTATTTAAATATATTACGTTTATATTCATAAAACATTTATTTACACCAATTAGTAAAAATAAATTCAGGAGTCATGTCACATCGATTCGATGAATCACTTATGATTGAGCCTTACCTACAACACTATGCTCCGCGCTTGCAACATTTAAATAAATAAGGTCAATAGCAGCTGTCAGTTTAGTCCACGAAATTAAAAATCACAGTATAGTTCTTTGGATTGTTAAAAGTCTGTAATTTTTCTGATTCCCTTTATCCAACGCGCATTTCAAATAACTGCATAATAATCTATACTAATATTATAAAGAGGAAAGATTTTTTTGTTTGTTTGTTTGTACCGAATAGGCTCCAAAACTACTGGACCGATTTGAAAAATTCTTTCACCAATAGTAAGCTACATAATTCTTGAGTGACATAGGCTATTTTTTTATCCCGAAAACAGGTCCTGTGGGGTAACCCACGGGAGTGAAGCCGCAGGTAACAGCTAGTATCAAATAAAACAACAAGTACCGACTTCCGGTGCAAATAAAACCGTAACGCAGCCTACATCACTTACCACAAGAGTCCCAACCCTACCGCTGACGTCACATCACACCTCACAGCGCCGCTAAGAAGGCGCGCCAACTGCTCTAATATCGCGAATTAATTAAGGAAGTCATTACCTCCCGATAGCACATTAACGGCACGCATGTCGGGAAATTGCCAACACAAAGGATATTTCCTGCGTTTTCCCCGATTTAAAGCAATTCACCGATTTTGATTAAGCCCCCGCTGCTACATTGAGATTATTCCCCTTTCAATGCAAAGAATGGTTTATTTCAGACACCGTGAAAGTGAATTGTATTTCCTTTTGCCATTGATTTTATGGGAGCCTTGTATTTGAAGAAAGTGAAACGGGAATTATGTTTCGGTTCATGGTTTTCGAATATTTGAATTTTGAATATTATATTTGAAAATAATAAATTCTGGAAATACCAACCCTTCAAATCTGCTTACTAGGTTCTCGATATTTACAGAGCAATGTTGAAAATACATAAAGTTATACTAGTACAAAGAAACCGTGCTGACGTACTGTACTGATTATACTGATTATTTTTTGTACATCGATCGCATTCGGTTCCGTTTCACGGATATAGATAGTAATCTATCTATAGCCGTGGAACGGAAAAGAACGCGATAGATTTAGAAAAAATAATCGGTATAATCAGATGAAAAACGCTAGTTACGTCAGCACGGTTTCCCTGTATGGGATGAGGCATCTGTATGCTATTGTTATATTGTTATTATACCTAACATAAAATTACCAAAACGTTACGTACAAATAAAATATTTTGAACGGAACTGTACAAAATCCTCCCAGTTAAAGCATGACTAGTCTAAGTTGGCGGCACACAAAAGCACAGCCAATAGAAACTATGTTCATTAGATATCTCCCAGACTGCCGCATCGCAACCGGTGGCAACTTTAGATTGCCGCAATAATTATTTATTCCGCTCACTTACTACCCGACTCGGTGGAAACTATTCAGCGAAGAAACGCTATTTCCCGCTGGTCAGATAAGACGTTTGATTTCACCCATTTTCGCCTGGACTTTAATTATGGCCTCTGGTTTTGTGTAAAATAGTTGGGAGAGTAATTTAATCCAGATATCAGTATGCGGGGTGGCGCGCAGCTACGAGAGATGGGAGCCAATGAGCGTGAACGAGCCGAGGGTAGCTGCAGCAAAGCCAACGTCTCCAGAAATTGTTATGTCACAGACGTTGTTTGTTGACTCCGACGAATATTGACCCACACCTACCTGTTCTGCCTACAAAAACACTTTTAATAATCTCGAAAAATAATGTAATAAAGTTTGCCGACAGTCATTTGTTTGAAGTAGATTCCCTTTGCTCTGTTCCGCCTTGTCTAAATAAAAATTGAAACCTTGTTTTGCTTCCCTCATCCACCCTCTCATTTCTTCAGTCGTTGAACTGCATAACTATAAGAGAGCTCACGAAACACAATATAGCGCCGTAAAAAATAAGCGCACATCAGACTCAAGCATGTAATTCTAGCGCACTCTTCCGGCCCGAACAAAGGAGAGAGGGTAAGAACACGAGTTACTCGACACCATGTACCTTACGCAGATTTGTTTCTCAGCGTCTCAACCAACTCCAAACCAAAATAAACCTTCACCTTGAAACGTAGGTTTCACTTTACAACACCAAAACCACTCACCATCAAACATTTCGGAGCTGGAGAAACGCAGGAAATTCGCGATAGTCAAATTGTAGTCTTACAGGGCGTGTTACCATTAAATTATTACATTCGCAACTGTGTTACGTGCGTATAAGGCACTATTTGCATTACAACGGACCGCGGAAGGGTCCTCGGGATATGGCAGGTACGTCACATGAGGACTGCAAAAGAAAAATGTACCTTTAACGACGACGTGAGGATTCTGAGAGTCGAAAGAAGAAATAAGCCGTAACAGGATGTCGTTCAGGATAATACCTCCTTCGTTTTATTTTCTTTTCATGAGATTTAAAATACATAACAAATCTGAGAGCTTATTCCGGGGGAAATTACGGTTGGCTTATGATTGTGTTTGTGTAATGTCGTTTAATATTTTTGGCCTAAGTATGTGTGTTCTTAGGCTCTCTTTAGAAAGCATGCACGGAATTTTGAACCTGCGGAACCGTCTTATTCCTGGATGTTAACGTAGTCACAAAGGCGCATCGCACCACGAGCTGGCTGGCGGGCCGGCTCAACTCAAAGCCGATATGTTCCAGCCATTACTCCCGCGACTTGCGCAAACTTCGCCAAGTGATCACCGGCTAGACACCGCCACACAAACAAACGCTACGCCCACAAAAACGCGTCAGCAGGTAAAAAACGTCGGCTGTGTGTGTTTAGTGCACATGTGTGAGGTGGAGCACAGTTCTGCTTATAGCCGACCCTCGGTAGCTACTTGTAGGTAAGTAGCTATCGCGACTCCTTTGTTCTAGCAGCTGATTGGAGCCGGGCCCGGAAATGCGTGTCACCCCACCCCCTCATTGGTCCGTTTCATTTTCTTAGCGCGAGAGAGACGCAGCTACGGTGAAGTGTGTAGCTAAGGATACCGATCTCTGTGTGTTAACGGTAGGTAGGTGTCACGAGGCGGTTGTTTTGCTCGTTGACTATGTTTGCGCGGCGCGTTCGTCTAAGATAAACTATTTTAGTGAGTTGGCCGGGGAGTTTGGAAATTGTTTCGTCTGAAGTTGCCCGTCCGGAATTTTGATTTTATCAAATTAGATCTGTTGGTAGTAAGCGCCTAGGTTCAACAAATCTTAACTTAATTCATTATCTGCAACACTAATGATTGCAGTGAGTGTTTATTTTGAATTCGAGCTCTAAGTTGTATATTTCAGACACTGAATTTCATGTTATGAAAAACTTTCTGGAATTCCTTCGAAACTTCCTTGTTCAAACTGGCACATAATACAACTTGTAAGCTAAAAAAGCTAACAATTCCAGAAACAATATCATAATAACACTGCAGCATGAAAGGCGACCCTCAGAAGCGTTCATTTGTTTATATTTAGCTGTGCACAGATAGATCGCGGGCAGAGACGGGCTAATCGCCACTTTATCGTAGCTGTCACCCGCAGAGGCCAATCCACTATGCGTTGTTTATATGTAAACGCGATAGAACCCTATCACAAAGGCATAGAGGCGAAATTACAGCGGTTTCTTATGAGATCGAAAACTGCTGGTAAAATATAGACAAATAAATAGGGGAGGTAAATAACAAAAAGATGCTTTTATCGGGAAAAGTGTGTTTGAGTGCCTAATGTTTAATTAGTAGAAAATCAAAAAAATGTTTTCTTGTTAGTTATTAATTTCTTGAAATAGAAGTAAAAGAAAAACAGACAAGAAAGTGTCGGGCAATAACGATAGGCAGAATCTTAAACACGTTAGAAATAAGTAAGTAGTACTAAATGATGATCATAAAAAACCTTAGAAGGTATTTTTTTTGTAAAAAGTTTTGTTTTGTCTTTTTAGTTGTGGTATGTGTGTGGTATGAGAAGGTTAGGTACCTTCTACTTCTTATTCAACACAAATAAAAATAAACTTTTTTACAAAAAAATACTACATCTTCCAAATGAAAACGTAAAGTGAAAAATTATTTTTCTTTTTGTAAGTCGTTGTCTTTGGTAGGAACGGTTTTTTTCCTTCAAACTTCCAAAAAAGAAGTTATTTTTCACTTTATAGTACTTTTTTTCATTTGGAAGTCGGTAGTATTATTTTGTAAAAAAGTTTTTTTATTTTCACTTTTTAGTTGTACCTAATAAGCAACTAGCCTTTAGTAAGGTACCTATAATGCCAGAATAGATTACCCGAATACCATGAAACTTGAACATAACCAGTGAAATGAGAGTGTACCAAGGTGAACTGTACACATCCGCGTACCCCTTTAGAGCGTACTGGCGTGATGTTATGTTATGAAATAGTATAAACAATAAACAGACATGCGATTGCAGCAATCCCGAGGGATATGCCGTCATTTATTGAAGAGTTCTCTTGTATATCTCCGAAGATTTTCATCAGATCATCAGTTAGTTAAAAAAGGACCAATTTCGAAACATAGTCTTCAAACAAAAAGAATTAAAATCGGTCCACAATTGACGGAGTAATCAGTGAGCATACTTAAAAAAACCGGCCAAGTGCGAGTCGGACTCGCACACGAAGGGTTCCGTACCATTATCGCAAAACACTGCAAAAAAATCACGTTTGTTGTATAGGAGCCCCCCTTAATTTATTTTATTTTAATTTAATAATTATTATTTTTTGAAGAGAATATACAACTAAATATTCTGTGAATATTTCAAGCGTCTACCTGTTGCCGTTATTAATATCAAGAAAAAAACGGCAAAAATATCACGTTTGTTGTATGGGAGCCCCCCTTAAATATTAATTTTATACTGTTTTTAGTATTTGTTGTTATAGCGGCAACAGGAATACATCATCTGTGAAAATTTCAACTGTCTAACTATCACGGTTAATGAGATACAGCCTGGTGACAGACAGACAGACAGACAGACAGACAGACGGACAGCGAAGTCTCAGTAATAGGGTCCCGTTTTTACCCTTTGGGTACGGAACCCTAAAAAAACATACTTAAAGTCGAACATAGAACCAACATAGTAGAAATTTTAGGTGTAAAATACGTACAGGATTAATTCCTAGTGTGGCAGATGTTTAAAAAAAATAAACAAACAATTATTGGTAATCTTACAAAGCAAATAAAAAAAGTAATTAAAAAAATCAAAAATCCCGACTGCTTCAAAAGCGAACTAAAAAGACGTAAACAAGAAGAAAATCATGCTGTGCAGTCGAAGGATACGTATTCGCGAGCTGGCTGACCAAAACCAGATGTACAAAATTATGTAAAAAAAAATTGGACCCTCACAATATGGCGCCCAAAATCCGCCATTTTTCTATTTTCCAATTTTAATGCAGTCAGTGACACCCGCAGGGTTAAGACAAATCGATTGACGTATGAATAATCAAAATCGGCCAACGCGTTTGGTCTCTAGAACGCCACATAGTTACAAACATACATACATACATACTTACATACATACATACATAGACTGATAAACACATTACCCTCCTTCGGCAGTCGGGTAAAAATGTATGTGCACCGCACAAGGAAAAAATAATGTTTGTCCAAAGCCCAAAACTGAAAAATTCCTGAAATATCAAAATTATATTGCTCTCAAAATATTCCCGTTCTAAACTCATCTAGTCCTTGTAGCTGTGCAGTGCCGAGCTATGTAGCAGTCAGACAGGCAGCGGGCTAATCGCCACTCTGTCAAGCCGTCACACACAGGCGCGCCCGCGCGACACGTGCTAGCGTGCGTGCTACCTACCACAACGCACCGCCCATTGTTTATCGGTTTATGTAATAAAATTGTCATTAACAACGCCTAGTTGTGGTTTAATTGATTTCTAAATTATGGATTGAACAAACCTACATACGTTTTGTATAATTTCCTATAAAACTACCTACGTTTTATTTTTTTTCGGTAATAAAATCAACGTTATTTCTGTTTACAAACAGCCATCGGCAATCCCACGCAACAAACAAATTAATCACAGCTTTACCTTTGAAAAATGTTTTACCAGCTGTCATAAGAAGTCAGAAGGCTGTATCTCTGAACTAGGGAAGTTACGGAGCCCAGACTCCAACTCCGATAAGTCGGCTGCCGACTACACACTGGACAAACCTTCGTGCTACCCTCAGATAAGAAGATCGACCTACCTACTGGCTGCCACCAGTTACCTACGTTCTGGGAACTACAGGATATTGGTTTCCATCGGCGGTCTGGAATTTAACACGCGCTCGGTGTCAAGAAGTGAGTTCTTGACATCGAGCGCGTGTACCAGTAATAATAAAAATAATAATTTCAATATATTTTTTTTATATAATTATTTTTCTTTATTATTGTATCTACCCTCTCTTCGAAAGTTTAATTTAACTACAAGGCTTTAACCGAGGCCGAAGCATTGGATAGCGACCGGTAGTATGCGATTATTTTTTATTTTCAACTACTAAATATATTATGTAGGCTTTTCTTATTTTTTTATTGAATTAGAATTGATAGAACAATGTTTGTACTATTCTATTTTATTAGGTAACCTTTACACACCGCTCTTCTGCCACCACCTCCGATTATGACTCCGATTCCCGTTCCAACTCCGACAAACCAAATTTAATAACTCCGACTCCGATTACGCTTCCAATAACCACCTCCGTAACATCCCTGCCCTAAAAGTAACAGAAATAATCTCACAAATAAGTCAAGTTACCTAATAATAAAACATGGCTTGTGATTGCGCAATAGATTCACGTGAATCCTCGTAAGAACTTCAACTTTTAATTGAGTTTCTTCATTTAGAACGAGACGATTGTGACAGGAAAGTTTCCATGATATATTACTTACCTAACAACCGAATGACGGTGACGTCACCCTTTAATTTCTTAACAAAGGTCCTATTATTAGAAAAAAAAGCGTCACAGTCGTGGAATATTTTCTACGGTCTGTTCGCGGTTTTGGGCTCACTCAGTTTTCCGTTGTTTTTAAGGTTCCGTACCCAAAGGGTAAAAACTCTAGGATATTACTAAGACTCCAATGTCCGTCTGTCTGTCAGTCACCAGGCTGTATCTAATGAACCGTGATAGCTAGACAGTTTAAATTTCACAGATGATGTATGAGAGCTCCACTTGAATATTTATTTTATTATGTGTTTAGTATTTGTTGTTATAGCGGCAACAGAAATACATCATTTGTCGAAATTTCAACTGCCTAGCTATCACTGTTCATGGGATACAACCTGGTGGCAGACGGACAGATAGTCTGTCAGACACACGGACCGCGGAGTTTTAAGTCCCGTTTTTGCCCTTTGGTTACGGAACCCTAAAAAACTGAGATTATTAGTTGCCGGCCACATATAAAATCAAGGTAATATAAAGCTTGTAAAAAGAGTCTCCTGAAAAGTTGACGTATTGTTACTTCAATTTTCTTTCAAGTTTTGAGTAGTAAATTTATCTTTAAGACAAACAAGTTTAAAGCCGAATACAATGCTTTTAAAATGACGTATTTTAAATAACTTCTAAAACATTAAAAAAGGAATTTTATTGACTCTAATTCCGGCTATTTTTTCTATACAAAAAACATTTCCCAAAACAAACAAACCATGAGTGACGTAATTGTTGTTATATATTTTTAACTCGAAACATCCCTTCACTATTAAAATTTCATACATTAGTTCAGCCTTGACTCAATCCACTTTTTATCAATACACCACCCCATCTATTGTCACACGGTGACTCACGGGAGGTCTGTGTGACTATCGATAGACTCATACCGATATCGACTGTTGATTATCGATATTTTATCAATTGTGTCCACACAATGACTCCCGATTTATTCGAAAAAAACAGGTGTGTTCCTTTTGATATGTTTATCAACCCCTTTGCGTTTCGGGGGCGGTTTTGTCGAACAAACGGTGGTTTCATGAATGGGTTACGATGGTTATCGTCAACCTGAGGTTAGTGACAGGTGAGATGTCAACTGAGTGAATGGAATGACGTTTCGTTCAATAGTAGGGAACTTGACCTGATAAGACAGTTCGCTTGTTCGACTATGAATACAAGTAGTTTTTAATGCGCTTTTGTGTGGTGTTTGGTTAAGTACAAACTTTTTTTTTAGTGTGGGTGAATACAAAAGATGTAATTTTACCTTGTTGTTTGGTATTTTTAGGGTTCCGTACCCAAAGGGTAAAAACGGGACCCTATTACTAAGACTTCGCGGTCCGTCTGTCTGTCTGTCTGTCACCAGGCTGTATCTCATGAATCGTAATAGCTAGACAGTTGAAATTTTCACAGATGATGCATTTCTTTTGCCGCTATAACAACAAATACTAAAAACAGAATAAAATAAATATTTAAGTGGGGCTCCCATACAACAAACGTGATTTTTTTGCCGTTTTTTGCGATAATGGTATGGAACCCTTCGTGCGCGAGTCCGACTCGCACTTGTCCGGTTTTTTTAGTTTTTGTCACGATAAATGTGTGTAGATGAAAAGAAACCAGAAACTGATTACTTCAATATAATTCGCTCTACATTTTGTTGACCAAGCGTTTTTCAATAAGTCTTAAATCCAGTAATATCCAGAACATTTGCAATAATAATTAGCGTCAAATAACGAGAACGGTCCGCCATCTTTGAACAAAAGCCAGATGAGACATTGACCGACGAGCGTGGAAAATTGAAATGATGTGCGGAAAGTTATGTATATTAATAAGTTCGCGAAGTAATATTATTTTGGGTTACACTGGGTATAATGTTGAGAGATATAATGATTTTGTATTATTTGCATAAAACATAACACAAAAATTTAAATGCGCGACGATAGTCGTTTTCAAACCGGGTGTGTTGAATACCTTAAAAGTATAAAATTTGTTATATCTTAGATCTAAAGTTCATTCAACATATCAGATCTAAAAAATGTTTAGTAAAGTATAAAAAAAATTTTACAAAATAATAAGCACATTTTAGTGCACCGCTACGCTACGCCACGCTACGCGAATGCTACGCTAATGCTACGGCGTAGCCCGCACTGTGCTACAGCCACGAAAGCATACAAACGCTAGCAGTGGTGTATCATCCCATACAAAGAAACCGTGCCGACGTTCTATACTGATTATTCTGATTATTTTTTGTACATCGATCGCGTTCAGTTCCGTTCCGTTCCGTTCCACGGATATAGATGGTGATCTATCTATCACCGTGGAACGGAACAAAACGCGATCGATTTACAAAAAATAGTCGGTATAATCAGATGAAAAACGCGAATTACGTCGGCACGGTTTCTTTGTATGGGATGAGGCATCTGTATGCTAGTATTATATTATCTGTGGCGCTAGGAATGCAAATTATTTTGTACTTCTTTTATGAAATAATTTAGCATGCTATTTAACTCACAGCACACCAACCTAACTGCTAGTACCAAATAAACTTTTGCGTTAGATGTAATTCTACAACTTGATCATCTAACATGCAAAAACGCAAGTAAAATAGCATTTATTTTATCAACGTTTAGAAACTAAACAAGCTCAGTTCCTATTTACGAGTTACCTACAAGCAATGTATGTAAAAATCTCACGTAACTCTAGTATTAAAACAAGCGGGGTCTACAAAAGCGATACTCTAAAAAATGCACTGGAAAATACATCGCGAAGTTTCTGTTGAAAGTGAGGTAACGCACGGAGCGTTGCAGCTAACCAACCGTGGAGCTAAGGAGACGGTGCCAAGTGGTACGATCATAGCGGTTCAATACACGTTTTCAGGTGAAACATGAAAACATACTTTTCTGCCCTTACAAGCATTTACAGAGTTTGAAAATGTGTGAAGCCAAAGGACTACAAATAAAAATCTTGTTCAAAGCAAATCAAATCTTTTTTAAATCTGTCTGCCTATGTAAGTAACACAAGTAATTTAAATTTAAGGGCACGTTGTATTTTGAGAGGAAAAAGCTTTATTAAGCAGAGTTCTTTTTTTTTTTTTAAATCATCTAATGACTTCTCCCACTCTGGGTCAAGCGGGAGGGCGTGTCAGACTCTTACTGACTAAAACCCACCCGTGTTCCTTCAGTTGCTTGAGCCAGGGCCGCGGTAACACTCTTTTAATATACCTAACTTCTATAACAGTTCACAATGTCCTAACCCATTATATTAATTCTTATTTTTATCCGTGGTGCTAGGCAACTGGGCTTATCCCAGTTGTAAACGACCCTTTGTGCCTAGTGGCCTTGTTTGTTCTGTCTCCTGCTTGATATGGAAGGAAGTGGAAATTTATATTTTTTCCTACTCCTCCGTTATTCTTTTCTGATTAATTTCGTTGCGGGATACAAGACAGTTAAATTCATTCTCCGGGACTTCGTCGAGCTTCATTGCCTCGGCGCTTTTCTGGTGGTCGCCACTGTTGATTCTGGCTTTCAGGAGTTGCAGTGGTTTGGGAATAGTGCGGTGGGATTGTCCCAAAAGAATACCTAACTTCTATATTATATCCCCCACTCGACTCAAACAAGTTGATAGTTAAGTATAGCTTGATATTAATTGACATCAATTGAGGGTTTTTTCGTTGTTACAGCAACTAAATAGAGAAAGTTTCCTTCAAACGGTCCTTATAGTTAGGTAAGGAAATTACCAAAATATGCCACTAACCCTCAATAGAAATGTCTCACACAGAGAAGACTTGCTCCCCAGCAGTGGCGATGGGCGGATTATATGATAAAAGAAAGAGTCCATTTTATTTTTGAATTTCCAGTTACTATTCGTTCGGAACGTAATCCAGCCTCTCGCTCATCGTTCGCTCCACCCGCGAGCTAGCTGAATAGCTGGTGTCGGCAAGGCGGGCGCCTACCGCTGCATATTTATGAAGCGCCTCAAACACCATAAATAGTTGATACGAACCGGCCTCCACGGGTAATGGAGTAAATACAACGACATCTACGTATTGCAAGTACTTGCTGTACTTGTGTGTGAATAGTTCTAAGGTTAGGAATGTTAGGATATGTGGAGACAGCATGGTACTGTAGATTTAAGTGTATGTACGAGTAGATAAGCAGTGGGATATTGAGCAGTGGTGGCCCAGTGGTATTGGCCGCGACTTACAAGTTGTAGGTCATGGGTTTGAGCCTAGGCAGGCGCTTTACTTTGAGTAAATTATTTCATCACCACTGCTCTCAAAACGGTGAAGGAAAACATCGTGAGGCTACCGGCATGTCTTAGAACCAAAAAGTCCAAGACATGTGACATCCACCAACCCGCACTGGGCCCACGTGGTGGATTACGGCCCATTCCCTCTCACTGAGAGGAGGCCTGTGTCCCAGCAGTGGGAAAATTAATAGGCTGATGATAATGAGTAGATGATCGTGGTCTTCTTCTTTTCGGGTCGACGGTAAATTTACATAATTGTACTGTTTGGGCGAAGAAAGTGGCCACGTTTATAGTGTCATCGGAGGTTTGTTCAGATTGTGGAGAGTGCAAGTGAAAGTTGGGATACAGCTGGTGGGACATAATTTGCTCAGGAGCACCGCACTATTACTCGCATCTTCGTAGTCATGCGTTTCCGAAGATAGAGGCGCTCATTTGTAAACCTTTAAAAAATTCGAGATTCCTTTCAGCGATTTTCTTTTTGGGTTTTTTGTATGAAATTTTCAGCAGAATAAACTGTGAAAATGTTGCTATGATTTACTGCATGTTACTGAAATAGATATAAACCATGATTTCATAAATAAATTCTAACACGTTAATCCATTTTCTTATATGGAATTATCCAATCTGTAGAACTAGACACGTTCTTAGAAATCCCCTCGGTCATGTGCTCGCTGCTCGCTAAGCCGATCCGCTGTTTCAGACATTTATTAAACCTCCGGCGAGCTCCGACCTGCCGGCCCGGCGACGGCTGTACCCACTACCCACCGATATAGCTTAGATAAACGCGCACATAACTATGCAAACTACTCCCAGCGAAAACCACTCACCACAACACATCATAACTGCCACCGTTCCGCAACTTAGTTTAAACTTTAATGCTTCCGTTTCTAAGCGCATAATACAAACACGCATCATTGATGCCGTACAAAATTCTGGTCTGCAGTCGCGGCACACTATTAGCTAGGCACATGTATGTGAGTGTGGTGAGAACGCGAGATGCATACCGTATGGGCGCTGTAGTCAGCCTTAAAAAATTAAAGCCGCCGCCGGTACTTAGAATGCTAAGTAAAGATTTGAATGGGGCGGAACGCTCTCAGCAACACGATGGCAACTTACCCGTGTCACGTCGCCGTCGGTGGGTTATTTTTTTTGGTTCGAAAGTCGGACGTGCTCGGCGACTTCCTTTCAAAATGAAGTGGAATCGATTAATGAGCCCCAGTTTAAAATTGCAGTCGGGTCACACGCCTAATTTATATTGATCGTGATACAGACTTCTTTTGTTAATCGTGATAAATGTTTGTACAAACATGACAAACAGAAACACCTAAGTGTTGCAATTACAAGTGAGCGTCGGCTGAGCGAACAAAAAGATGTACGAGGGTGTCCACTAATATGATTTCAGGACGGACTGAGGGACGGAAAGGCGTGTATGGTTTCAATACCTGTACGCGTAATCCGGTGTGGATTTTCTGAGGTTGGCGGCGAAGTGAAAATTGTCGCTGTACAATACGGGGATAAGTGGTGCAGGGTGCGCGGAGTGGAGACTTTAGTGTTCGATGGAGAGCGACGAGTGTGAATTTTCGCGGTCGCGTATCGGTCGCGTGGTGCGGGACAAACTGGGCATTGGTCGAGCGTGCTAATCTGCGTGGAGTGTCGCGTGTGATTGGGCAGACGTTGCCGTCCAATTTTCCGGTAGCGACGGCCGGCATTAGTTGGACAGACAACGGGTGCCGCTTAGTAACCGACGACCGACGTACATATTTGAGTATGTAGCCGGACCGGAGTACCGGACGCAACGTACACTGTGATTGATAGGTGCGTGATTGAAAATGACTATCGTTACATAGGTTATGTGGAGCGTTCGTTTCGTACATAGAAAAGAAATTTTAGTTATGAGTTTTACTCCTTTCTTTAACGGCTTAGTAATAAAAATGCATACAAGTTTGTTGTCAGTACAAATTGGCCTTAAAAATGCATATAATTCCATCATAAACTAAGCACAGTCTACGGCAATAAAAAGCACTACCAATTTCATTACACAAATTCATGCAAAATAACAAAAGTCGACTCCCAAACTTTACATCAATCTGGAAACACAAAACATCTAAATGTCAATTTGTATTCGCAAACAAATCTGGTAGTTCAAACAGCTATGTAGCTGCAGCGCTCTAATGATTGTTTACTGGGGGGCGCGGCCGGCTAGTTACCCAGTAATGCAATATTAATGCAATTCATTAAACGTGCAATTCAAGTGTGCACAACCCTAGCCCCTCGAATAGGGAAGCTGTGGAAGCTCACTTTGTAGGATAGTCTTGGTTTTAGAAGTGGGATTGCGTGAGAATTTATGTGGCTTCATATTTGGATTGTTAAGTTTCAGACATGATTTGTTTTTGTGAGTTCAGGCAAAAATACTCTTTGCTTAATAAAAAGTAACATTAATTACATTGTCATTACAATTTCTGTTAAACAGGTAAGCTTCAGTTTGAAAAACAACCTAAAATTATTATCTACCAAATAGAATTTTGCACATTCCCAATATCCCAGTAATCCAGTTCATCATAACCGTCACGATATTGAATATCCTGACAATGATACAATATTTGGTCACCATAGCAAGCGAGGGCATGGTCACTAATTTTATTGCACATATTCAATTTGAATGTCAACAAAATGGTGACACGATTCAATGGGGAATTTACTAAAATTAAATCATCCCAATTGATTTATTTATTCAAAATACTACGCTCAAAATACGCACCCATTCACACTTTCGTAATTACTTTTTTCACAAATAAATACGTAACATCAGAAAACTTCTCACATACAAGGTTTCCCGAAGCTAAACAGTTTATTTACCCCGAGTGATTGTTACAGCACAGCAGCGAGGCGGACGAAATTAATATCGGACAAATCGAGACCGCCTCGGGGCCCCATTACACGATCAAAGTAAAAATATATGAGGCGAAGGAAAAGAAACCAAACATATGCCGGGGTAAATATTTGGACTGCTCCCTGCGTCCCCGGCTCCTGCTCCCGGAGTCCCGGCGGACGGAGAACCGCACCCCCGCGCATTACGTCACATTGTTCTCGCGATCGATTAGCCGACTGGCCGTGACGTCGCGACGAGTTTCATAACCACTGCGTTTCGTTCCTAATCTATTCCTGTTAGTATTTTTGAGGTTTGAGAAATTTTTATTCACAAAAGAATGCAATAATTCACTTACATGTGAATATTAAAAATAACAGTAGGTAGATTAATTATTTTTGGGCGTAAATTTTTATGCAATGTTTCACCGACGTCATGTTTCATGCCTCAGATTTCTAAACTTTTTACGATCCTAAGGATTCTCGTTCTGCTCAGTTATGTAAGCCACAAAGCGGGGGTAGCGACGTGCAAAATTATTTGTTAGATCCGAGTTACCGTGAGAACCTCTCGCCGATATGACTCCCTGAATGAAAAAAATATATTTCATTGAAAAAATACACTCCAATCGCTGGCCTCGGGGCGTATAATAGTGATTGAACTAACCTGTCAGCCCCATGTTAAGTGGTTTTGAGGGTACCATACAACCATTGTCCGGACAACCAGTAGCGTGTTTTCTTGGTAAATGTTTGATTTGGGAATATTTACTAATCTGACTTCATAATACCGGTGTGTGTTTGCGTTTCGAATTTTTGCAGCTTGACGGGATGTTTTCATAGGCTGGCGAACCTCAAACAATCCTTTCTTGAGGTAGGCTGTGCAGTGCAATATGTGCATTCAAAATATTTTTATGTTTTTATAATAATTCTTATAGTTTTCCTTAGCAGTATGGCAGAATTTCAAACAGTTGTCTCTACAACGACATCTGATTATAACATCCGATGTCTTAAGAGTTCTTTTCAGATCTATAACAATGATGTCCCTATCAGAAATTGAATGGCTATACAACATGATAAAATCTTCCCACCTGTTAACACCTCAACAACAGGCACCTTACATCACCGCAATAAATTTACAATCTGTAAATAAACACGATTCGAATCGCACTCTCAATTTCAATCGAGACGCAAGTCGCATCCAAACGATTCAATCGCGCATATGTCCCATTGTCCGCGCTGACAATGGCGGCGGCGCGCCTCTGCGTGCCATTCAGCCACCAGCCACAAAAGTCTGTTTCGCTAAACTCCTTGTGTGCTGTAACATTGACCTATAGAGCCAACAGGTGAATCTCACAAAGCGTTTGTTTGGGTGTCTCCGGTGAATTAACGCCCTGCCGCTCGTGCCGCGCGCCCGCCGCGATCTAATGTAAAGTACATTGTCTGATGCGCTCAATAGAATAGCTTACATT
The DNA here is from genome assembly GCA_945859665.1 of Anorthoa munda. Lineage (NCBI taxonomy): Eukaryota > Metazoa > Arthropoda > Insecta > Lepidoptera > Noctuidae > Anorthoa > Anorthoa munda. The sequence goes on along the minus strand of OX243918.1, from coordinate 10,397,567 downwards.
CGCAAATGTGGTGTTAGTGTGCCGTAACCTTGCCGCCGGCTCGGCTGCGAATCCGCGAGGGGACCCCGAAAGAAACAACTTCAAAAAGAAATTCGCAAACGTGTAAACACTTTTCAAACACAAAGGACTCGGAATCCATTAGACAAAACCTGCCAGAGTATCACTCATCCTAATTTACTAAAGCCTACAAAACAACGCATTCAGATATTAGGAACTGAAACGATTAATCCCTATTAACAAATTGCAACCGTAACCAATTCATAGCAACCAATTCGTATATATTCGGTGGACAAAGGCCGCTCGCCAATCAGCATATTCGAGCTATCTATTTAGAGCATAACGGTGGCATACATAGCTATGGAGCATAAATTCGCCACAGACCTGCTTTACCTATTAATTAATCGCTCTACGCTAATTATACGACACAAGTGCCTACATGAACGGTCAACGGCACAAAGGGTACTATACAGTGTGTTCACGTATGTTGGGGTACATATAGGTTTCTCGTAACATTCTCGATTATGGCAGCGCGCCGGTGTCCGTGTGCACATGGCCGTTCTTGAGTGCCCACATAGGTATTGAAGACATTGATCTTGGCTCACAATGCTTTGTCCTGCCGAGTGACTGGTGAATGGCCTCGTTCAAAGGAGGCTGCATACAAACTGTATTTCTGTCACAAAGTTACATGCGGTTCACTGACAGCAGAGGAGCTCGTATGTCTGAGCAAACTGGATCATAATACACGCTGAGATGTTGACGAAGTTCCTAGTATAACATTTAATTAATATAACTAGTAGCTGAGTTTGAGTCACCTTTGGCTAATCAACGGCAACTCTGAAGGTGTAGTTTGTGCTCTCCATATTGCTGATATACGTAAGCATAGTTTACATACCGATAAGACAAAAAACTTTTTTTTTCTTCTCGTTTCGGTATCTGTGGATCGGGCAGTATTTTAAGCTGATTGATGTTTTACCCCGAAGACTAAAAATACCTAATGTATAAATTATGATATCTCTCACCACCGTCATATTTTCAGGTTTCAATTCAAGAACAAACACTGCTCTTCATAGTCCTGCATCGAAGCAGAACGAAAACACAAAAAAGAAGAACAGTTAATCCATTTTCATAGGTACTGAAGTATGCAGATATCGCCATATACCTACGTAGAGCTCCACAAGATGGCGCTTTCTCCGGCATTCGACGCTTGTACCTGTCTATTGTGGATCACAGGAGGAAAGCATAGTCTTGATACTTGACATTTCTGAAGAAGTGTCATGAAAGCTGAGTTAGATTAAATTTTTATGAATATATGATCTATTCTCGGTACTGTTATACCGATGATCATACTTCAGCTGTCTAAACTTGCTTAACAATAAGTTGTGAATGTCTTAGCGTTACGTAAAAATTCGATAAATCACGGACAAAGCAACAAGTTTTGCGATTGTGAGTTTTCCACTAGTTTCTTTAATAAAATCGAATATCCTATTCCTAATTAAAAATAATGAACTTTACAGGGGTTTAAAAGTTTTGGTATCTTTTTATAACACAAAAATACTTTCTAAAACAGATACCAACCAATCTGCCTAGCTTTCTCCCAATTATATTAGGATTGGCTACCAGTCTTACCAGATGCAGATGAGTACCAGTATTTTACATGGAGCGACAGTCTATCTGACCTCCACAACCCAGTAACTGGGTAACAGGAAACCCCTTGACAAGACTGGTGTCCGATTTTCTGACTTCTGATTATCCGTAAAGATTGTCAAAGATCTATATAATATGACTGCCGGGACCAACAGCTAACGTGCTTACCGATGCACGGAGGAATCTCGCTGCGTAAAAATAGTCATCCATCCAGTAACCAGCTATCAAAAAGTATCAAACCGCATAAATCGGCGTATACTTCACGTTAACCCCCGTACAGTCGCGAAGCTCAACGAAAAATAAACGCATCCGTGGCGGGCTAAACGGGTAATGCGCTCTTATTATCATAATAATAATATGCACAAAACAGATACAGACTAAAAACGTATTTTTGTGAACCCTGTATTTTTCGCTCACTGCCCTATCCTGACTTTTGTTATGCGCGCTTTTAGAAAAGATTTTTACTGGAGAGTGGAGATGGAATGAAATGTTTACTCTTGTTTTAGAATTTACTGGTAAGCTTTTTAAATTTAGATGAAGATTATATGTCTACACAGAATTGCTGAATATACCTATTAAATTAAAATACACCAATAATAACGGGGTTATATCCGAAGGTTCTTTTAATAAGACTCAGTTGTTAAAACCATTAATAACAAAAGTAATACCTACCTCAACCTTTTCAAAACACGGTAAGCGGTAATGACAGTTTTTGCTGATCCTGATGCCAATGAACTTAAGTCCAAGCAATCGAATCATAGCGTAAAATAAGCGACAATATGCGTCGTGACAGGCCATCACTCCGAGGCATACGATCAAAGCATTCAAACGGATTAAGAATAATTAGCTAATTTGTCATTTTAATGTCACATGCCATCACGTTCCCGACGAGAAGAAATAAAATTTTAAAAATATTTAATCCAAGCCGAGCGTATCGTAAAAACTACAAGTCGGCATAACTCATGCGTCTTTGCCTTTTGTGCGGTTTAAAAAATAAAAAGGGTATTTTAAAAAAAGAACATTAGTTGGTGCGACGGATCAGTCATCCGCGGGCCTCGCCGCGAAACACGTCGCCTGGCTCTTTCATGCGCACTTTGCCAGTTATTTAAGTCCCGACACGTGTAGATACTAATGACGTTTCGATTTTGACCTCCGATACCCGAGGGTAGCGATTTTCGATGCCTATCAGCTCCGACTTACCGCTTGTTTTGAATAACAAGACATGCCGTTTACATAATTCCTGTGGTTACGTAAATGTGACCTATGTTCGGGTAACGTGAACCACTGAGTTTAAACACCTCTGCAGTACAATATAGTTATTGGGAATCAGCTAACCCATGTATGAATAAAACTAATATTCGACTAATTGAACAACCTTTTATGAAAACAAGAGAGAGTTTCCAAAACCTTATGAGACTTCATGTAACCAGAAACAAGCGAAACTTTTAAAAATACTACTTGGTATTGCAATATTTCTTGCAATTCTATTATTATATAACGTTTACGACTGAAAGACTAGAAGGTTGACGCGAGCCAAATATAAAAAAAAAACAAAAAAAAACACTTTATGTATTGCAACATTTGCACCTGAATTTACCTGATCCTGTTATAAAAATGCGGCGACTTCTATGAAAAACATGCTTATTTACTAATAGGTAAAAGTTTAGACAAATACTGCTCATCTCTTACCCCCAATTCCTGAATTTAAATTCTTGAAACCTACTTTACCCTGAAAACCTACCATATTTTGGGCAGTGTATTTAGGCTTGACATGTTCTCAAATGCTCAATTTAGAAACCGGCTCTACTTATAACTTTGAGATGTAAACCTATTGTAATAACGTTAATTATTATCAAAACAAACATTATTTAGCTTTCGCTCTTTCAATTTAGTGAAGACACAGTATTCATCTGATAACTTTGCAGGAACCATACGATCGGGAACCAACCAAGACCGACCAACACCTACACTCCTCTGTAAATTACAGCAGACTCCTTCAGTAAATCACAAGCCTAGTCTATCTAGAGTCCAAAGTTTTAAAGCCACAAAAGTCACCACCCACGAAAGTCCGTCCGTCCGGTTCGTCATGCAATGATTAATATTGACTTGGCTCATTAGCTGAAGGGCTTAGCAACGCCGTCCGGGGCACTTAATCATTCGAACAAAGCACTACCTACTCGCGAGCAGCCGAAAGCATCATTCTTCGTCAGGAATGTGTGAGTGGGGTGTCAGACATGAGCGCTGGCTTGAAGCGGCTTGACGGTGCTTGAGAATTGTTGCTGGTTTGTGGTGATAGAATCTTCTATTTCAATTTTTTTTTTTACCCGATTGCCGAAGGAGGGTAATGTGTTTATCAGTCTATGTATGTATGTATATTTGCATGTTTGTTCCTGTGGCGTTCTAGAGACCAAACGCGTTGGCCGATTTTGATGATTCTTACGTCAATCGATTCGTCTTAACCTTGAGAGTTTCATTGGCTACATTAAAATTGGATTTTGGGCGCCATATTGTGGGGGCACTTTTTTTTCTTGCAGGTCCATCGTGTAGGGTATCAAAATAAAGGGTTTTAAGAGGTTATTTCAAAAATATATAACACTTATATGTTAAATGTAAATAATTCGAAAAAAAAAATATGCTCTTAAATAAAAAAATAAATTCAAAATATCTAAAATCCCGACTGGGTATAAACTAAAAAGAAGGAAACAAGAAGAAAATCATGCTTCGCAGTCGGAGGATACATATTCGCGAGCTGGCTGACCAAAACCAGACATCTGATTTTGGTCAGCCAGCTCGCGAATCCGACTGCACAGCATGATTTTCTTCTTGTTTACGTCTTTTTAGTTAGCTTCTTAAGCAGTCGGGCTTTTTGATTTTTAACTTAACTTTTTATTTTGCTTGCTTGCTCTGTCTCACCCCTGGGCAAAGATGCCTCCTCTGCTTCCATCTTTCAAGGCCCTACCTTCTTCTCAAAAATTCTTCAAACTAGTCAGTTTCTTACGTCTGTCCGCTGATCGTTCACAACTTAAGTCCCATCATTAGAACGCGAGGAGGACGAAGCGCATGTACTTTGAATTCTTGTGTACTTGCATACGTACTTTCATATCTATCACGTACTTCTCGCACAGAACTGTGAACTTTAATTACTTGCCGAACTATTTCTGACGGAAAAGTGACGTGAGTTGGATGCCTATCTTGACATTAAGGCTTATAAATTACGTAACTGCGTTTCCACCAGAGATGTGCGAGGTAGCTGAGCGGTGCGTGGAAGCGACGCTGTGAAATGTTATATGGGCAGTGCGAGGATGTGTAGCGGGCTCGTTTCAGATGAGATGTGGTGTGAACTGCTCGAGAGCCCGCCATTGTTCCCGTTCTAGCGGATTTCATGAGTGGTCAGCGACAAAAAGTAATTCAACGATTTCTAGCGACGTTTGAACCATAGGGCAAAACAAGACCACGGGGTCCAAGCGCCAAGGAAGAAAAAAAAAATATCGTTAACTCGCATTTCTTTGTCGTTAACCATTCACGAAATTTGCTATAACTAGCGACAAAATAGCTAGAATGGTAAAACTGCTCGCGTCTGTCCCTAACACTGGCACACATCCCTTGTAACACATCCCTCGCACATATCTTTCCCTTTTTTTGTATGTAAAAAACCTTGCGTGGCTGAACCGATTCCACTAGAGCTGTGCTGAGAGAGACTAGGTAAATGAAGTGACTCTATTGGCTCTTAACAAACACATCCCTCGCTACGGATCCTCGCACATCTCTGGTAGAAACGCAGCCTTATACTCTACCAATTTTGGTGTTTAAGACGCCGCGCTGTTTTCTTCAAGAGAAAAACCGTCGATATTTGAGAATCTTTCTAGAATTTTGGAAGACACGGACAGGGCGGGATATTAGTTACACATGACGTAAACCCTTATCCGAATCCAAGGCACATTTTCCACTATTTCAACTACTCAAAATCGGCTCCAACCATTCGTAACGCCATCAAACCACCATAAATCCACGTGGGATACAAGCCGATGCGAACATCCTACCTATCGCCATCAAAAATATAAATACAGAAAGTCGAGTCCGTACAACGAAAACGCACACTTAGACAAACGTCACATAGCTTGTCGGTTTTTTATCGGATACATAATGTATTCGATAAAAAACCAACAAGCTGGCTACTCGGCGACGAAGTTCAAGGCTGGAGCTTTGACTCGACCAGCGCCTCATTGCCGATGAGTCTCTTGGCCCGCTTTTTGACTGACTCTAGTGCATCAAGCTGGTTTTTGGCAGATCCGTCCCAGAGATGAGAACAATACTCCATGCATGGTCGAACTTGCCCTAAGTCTGGTTTTCTGAGTGTCCTTTGTGGTGTGCCTGGGTCTAGCCTAGCTAGCGAAGGCCCATGAATTGTAGGTACATGGAGCAAGTGCAAGCGCACTCGCATCTACATGTGCGTGCGCCTGTTTTCTTGCCTTGTATGGAGTTGGTCTTCTGTACCTATCTATTCAGTGCTATCGGCCTGTTTAATTACCATAATTAATTAGATCCCGTGGCGCAGACGTGAGCAGAATGGAGGATTGATGCCAGTAACATATCGCCGCCATTTGCCGATGTGACGAGTATCGTTCCTCGTATATATTTTTAAAAGCCTATCATTAGGAAGTGGGTTTTTTTGTGTCCATTGCCGCGTTGATATCATCAGGTTATCAATCATCGTAACGTTCTTTAAGATGTGTGAGTTTTGGACTTTTTGTTCCCAAACCGTTACTAATTAGAACGTGTTTGATGTTAGCGGTGAAGTCGGTGTGGTTGTTAAGCTATTTGTTTATATCACGATCTGTTACATAGTGATATTTAGGCCGGTTAAAATCCTTTGTATAAAAAATACTGTTGCCTAGCTCCATGCCTTTCATCGGTCACGACTCTAGCTTCTTCATGCCAGTAAAAAATAACTAACCCTGCCAATAAAGGTACTATTCCCCAATAGGCATTAGTTAGTTATATGCTAAGAGGACGAAAAAACAACGAAGAAACGGTGAAGGAAAACATCGTGAGGAAACCGGCATGTCCTAGGCCAAAAATTCTAAGACATGTGACATCCACCAACCCGCACTGGGCCCGCGTGGTGGTTTACAGACCATTCCGTCTCACAGAGAAGACGCCTGTGTCCCATCTGTGGTGACAATTAAAAGGCTGATGTTGATGTTGCTTACAGAAAAATAAAACACAAACCAATCTTGCTGCTGGAAAACATTGGCAAAAATATTAACCCATCAGCAAGATTAGTAGCGAATCTGACTGGATAACTATAAGCGGACTTAGCGACATTCCTGATGATGTTAGATGTTATTCGAGTTGTATTCCACTGATAAGCAATTTTTACTAAGCGAAATTGCAATCCAATCCGATTTACTTGCACTTTAAATTTTCTCATAAAAATAGAAAAATAAAATATGTGCGTGAAAAACGGTCAGTTTGTAGGTACCTGGGAGATTAATTGTTGCGACTTCTGGAAGATGTTATAAATCAATCTGTTGCTATATTTAACTAACAGCATCTGACGTTACAAAGAAAACATAGAATCTATGCCAGAGGAGCACCTGCAAAAGGCGTTTGTCTTATATACGTACCTCAAAAGTTTCTCTTGCAGAAACTTGAACTGATGGTACTTTTAATGCATGTGTTAAAATTTTCTGAAAGTAATTTCTTAACATTTTTCATTAACTATCATACTCGTAGCTAGATCAGTAACGCTAGAAAAAAATACAAATACTTGGCAGATAAAAAAGGTTGAGCGATTTCTCAACGTATATCATTTACATCAAATAACAAGCTGCTGCCCGCGACTTCATCCGTGTCAAACTCGAAAAATTGTTAATTTTTTTTTCCACTGGAATGTGAATTTAGCCGGGATAAAGTCCTATGTATTCCTTATAACATCAGATATCTACTAGTGAAAGTCCCGTCAAAATCGGTCCAGCCGTTTCGGAGATTACTCGGCACAAACAGATAGACAGACAGGCAGACAGGCACACAGGACAGGGCAAACAGACAAAAATATTTAAAAATGCGTATTTGTTATTAGTACCGTATCATACTTTCACAAGCATTCAATTAAACGTTGTTATTTTGATATTACGAGTACATACAGACACTTCAATTTTATTTATTTGTATACATATATAGAAGAATATGTAAAGATGTCAGCAGAACGTAGTGATAATGTTATTACTTCCATCCAGTGAAGAAAATTGACCTCGTGCATTACACAGATTGACATTCAAGTGAAGCATTAAGAATTTTCTAAAAGTTCAAAATGTGTAGGATTTTCGCTAATATAATAACACTTCATCTAGGCTCTCAAAAGTTGCTTAACATTTTCATCCCCCGACTGCACATATAGCCTGACTCATTAGACAACATGGAAATCAATGAGTCAATTAGTGACCGCATTGGCGAGCATGCTTGAGTGAGCGCGTGTTCCCCGCACCCTACATCTGCAGCTTAATTAGAAAAAATCGTAATTATTGGCGAAGCACGAGTGTTCTTTAATTAGTTAATCAACTGTGTGAAGGATGGAATAATGGGTTAACTAGTTATAGTAGACTAGCTTCTGCCAGCGGCTTTGCCTGCGTGAATGTTAAAAATTATCCCAAGAGAACATATTGCCGTGATAAAAAGTATCCTATGTGCTATTCCAGACTATAGTCTATCTCTGTGCGAAATTTCATCCAGATCCGTTCAGTAGTTTTTGCGTGAAAGAGTAACAAACATACATACATCCATCCTCACAAAAAAAAAACATTTATTTGCATAAATAAGGTACAGAAGGTTCGTAAAATGTACAAAATTGTTCTCTTATCCTGCCTTTAATTTCGGCGTGCAAATATAAAATAAAGTTACAAATAGTTAAAATTGTTATTGATCAAAATCATGCAGTCACCAAACAGATAAGCCCCTTAAAATTGTATTATTGAATTAAATAAATGTCAATATAATATGAAAAAATAATAAAGATAATGGTAATCATAAATATCAATAATAATAATCTCAATAATAGGAGAGATTCACCACACAATAATAATAACCAAACACAAAATAATAATCATAATTTAAAAATAATAATAATAAAGATAACAATCATATGTGTCAATAATAATCATGTCAATAATGGGCGAAATTCGCCACACAATAATAAAAACCAATGACAAAAACAATAGTAATGTCAATAATAGGAAAGATTCACCACACAATAATAATAACCAAACACAAAATAATAATCATAATTTAAAAAATAATAATAATAAAGATAACAATCATATGTGTCAATAATAATCATGACAATAATGGGCGATATTCGCCACACAATAATAAAAACTAATGACAAAATAATAACAATCGTAATTTAAAATTACCTTACAATTTACAAAAAATAAAAAGAATAAAAAACTTACAATTTATAATCGAAAAACTCATGTACACTATAAAAGCATTTTTCAATTAGAAACCTCGTCAAATTATTTTTAAATCTAGAAAACAACAAACTTTCGCATTTATAATATTAAGTAGGATTATATATACTAGCTGTTCCCCGCGGCTTCGCTCCCGTGGACCTCCCCATAGGACCCGTTTACGGGTTTAAAAAATAGCCTATGTCACTCAAGAATAATGTAGCTTTCTATTGGTGAAAGATTTTTTAAATCGGTCCAGTAGTTTCGGAGCCTATTCGGTACAAACAAAAAAACAAACAAAAAAATCGGTCCTCTTTATAATATTAGTATAGATTAGTGTGATACTTGATTGTACAGGTATCATAATGCACACAATGTATATTTTTCACTATTGTCTTAACTTTGCCTGTACTTGAGTGTCTTTTCGCGTAAGTATTTATTCGCAAAAGTGGATTCGCGTATGCACAAAGGCACAAAGACGGACTTAATGCCTTAGGCATTCTCTACCACTACTAGTCAACCAAGGGTGATGAAGAGATAACATGGCAAGTACACTGTGGGTGGTGCATCAATAATCCATGACCTGGTTAAGGTTGCGGGAATTCATCATCATATCAGCCGAAAGACGTCCACTGCTGGACATAGGCCTCCCCCAAGCGTCGCCACATTGACCGGTTCCGTGCGTCTCGCAACCAGCGGATCCCCGCAACTTTCACCAGGTCATCGGTCCACCTAGTGGGAAGCCTTCCAACGCAACGTCTTCCGGTTCGCGGTCGCCACTTCAGAACCTTCCTGCCCCATCGCCCATGCGGGTTTTTTTTTTCCGTCTCGCATTTGACCAATATCTCGCCTGATGTTAAGCGATGATGTGGTCTACGGTGAAGCACGCTTGCCTAGAAGAAACCTATTCACTCTTGACTTAAAGACCACATTCCCTGGATGTGAGATGCACAGGACCGGTCAATGTGGCTCTGGCCACATTTGTGGAAGGCCTATGATCAGCAGTGGACGTCTCTCGGCTGAAATGTTGATGATGCTGACCTATAGCCTACAAACAAACGATTTTACCTCTTTATATTATTGGTTCAAATTAACTTCAGATTTAACGATAAAGATGAATCAGCTCAATCAATAAGGCAATCAGCAACCACAGCCAGTGGCGATGGTAACTGTGGAGTGCGCTTGAGTGCACGCGTGCCTGTGCGAGCTCTTATTTGTTACTTATTAGGGATGGTTATTCATTAATATTGTATTTAAAAACGTGTATTGGTATATGCATCCTTCTCCTCAGGCATGAAAGCCGCCTTTGTACTTTTATATTGCACGAAATTTCAATAAATAAATAACTATATGTTGATCTTTAGGGGGTACGAAAATATGAATGCATGATGCGCTAATCCAACCTGAAAAAGTTTTGAATCATGGTATTTTTTAATTAATGAATTCGCAGAGATGTTTTAAAGGAGCAACCAAATGTGATTCTTCATGCCATCTTCAGCTGGTGAACTATAATACTGGTTATCTTGCATCGGACCTCTGCGTCTTAAACGAATCCTCTGCAGCTACTCTAATGGAGATTTTTATCAGGCATCTTGCACTTAGTATTAACAAGATAAATTATCGCAAAAATGACTTAAACACCTTATTCTACCAATCTTTCAACTAAAATCCAAAAACAATCAATCAAAATAATATTAACGAAACTATGCCATTGAATTTAAAAAGCATTTTAGCAAACAGACAGGCCGGCTAAAGAAAAAGAAAACTCAAAGAGTAATAGAAAAGGTTTGGCCGAAGAAAATGATTAATTGTGCCGCGGAAATTACCTTTGAGGTTGCAGCCAGTCACGCTCTAGGTACGGGGTGACACCGAAGACACACTGTGTTTACTTATAAACACATTAATATTATGAAGAGGCAAAGTTTGTGAATTTGGATGTATGTAGGATGTTATAATTGTACGCCCAAATCCAATAACTTAACTAGGGATAGGCAAACGACAAAAAATATATCGTATCAATATTTACAGACAGTATCGATATTTCGATATATCGATATTTTTGCTTCAGACTGCACTTTTTTTAAAGTATTCCCAAAACAAATAGGTTCTGAAAGAAAAATTCTGAAAACTTTCAAAACCTCTTTTAATTCGACATCTATAGTAACATTAAATACGAAACCAGACTTGCATTAAAAAAAAATCTAAATTGATACGTTTCGATACTCCAAAATAAAAAAATATCGACGATATATATATTTCGATACTCACCGATATTTTTTGCCCAAGCTCAAACGTAACTATCCGTAGATTTGTCTATTAGATATAATTATATTATGGCACTTCTTGCAGGTCGATATTGTAAAGAAGCTCATAAGCTCAGCACTTCATCAAACTTATAACGGTGTTATTGTAGCAGAATAGCACTGGTTATTTTGAGTGTGCGTAAGGGATAGAAGTATATAAACCATATACATCTGTACCTTACACACACTCAAAATAACCTTATTCTAAGACCATATGGTCACTCCCCAGATGTCAAAATTATAGTAGGCATATCTAAAGACAGATACGTTATTGGAATCAGACGTAAGAAACTCGTATTCCGATTTTTAAAAATCATGGTAGGGATAAAAAGTTACACTATCACTGATAGTTACGTAGTTAACTAAACTTGCCTATCAATGTATTGTCTGATTCTTTAATTCTCAACCTTAAATTTTATACCATTTTTCTAGGAACAAGTGACTCGCATGAAATTCTTGGCAGATTTTTTAAGACCATTTTTCAGGTGGTTCCAAAAACCAACTTATTTGCTGTGGATAAAAATATAGCCTCTCTCTGAATTCTTTGATATTGATAAATTTGTATTTATTCATTTAAATTATGTGAATATGTATATACTGTGAGGTATCTCATACACACAACATAACCAAAGAAATTCTGATGTCTGACTGCCCTCACATTAAGACGAGAACCTTTGTATCTTTTTATTTAATTTTGTAGGTCTGAGCGTCTCGTGGAATCCCGAGACACATGAAGTATCCACTAACGTCTTACCCTAATAAATACTTCTAAATATGACTTTAATTGTTGTTTCCACACATAAAAATCAAAACAACACAACCTCACAAATCTTGAAGAAAAAATTCCCATAATATACCCACTTTGTTTTCCACAAGTAGGGACAAATGAGAGCTTTTCCCCCAAACTTCTCATTCACCGTCGATTAACCATGGAATGTATTTATTTAGGGTTCCTCACTTCCGCAATGACCTTAATGTGTCCAGTGAAAAATGAGCGGTCCTCAGATATATGCAATTTATGCACATATGCAATTTGCGGCAAGACGTTGCCTTTTATGGGATACTTCCTGAGGAATAAATAAGTTTTGTTATAAAAATAGAATGCATCGTGAGCAAAACAGATACAGTTTTAGAATAGAGAAAACATAGGAGATTAAAGATTCTTGGAACTCGGTTTAACCGAATATTGTCTAAAATAACTAACGTTTAAGAGTAGTTTACTGTATTAATTTTTTGTCAGGTAGATTAATAAAAAATATTGGACACGTAGTTTTTCTTTTGACACGTAAACTTAAAGTGACGACGATATAATGCGTTGAAATATCGTGAAACTTCACGCAGTTAGTACACTTTATACTGCCTTGGTGACGTCACAAGCCCCCACTCCTGACCTTAGATGCGCTTTAACTTCGTAATTTTTTATTGATTTGGTAAAGCAAAAAATACGTGTTATTTGATAATCTTACTGACGGACTAAATAGAATTATCTTCTTGCTTTCTCTAATTTTATCATCTGATACGTTTTTAATTTATTCTTTGTTAATTACATCAACAAGACAATAATGATAAATTTAAGTAAGTAAGAAATAAATTTTAATCATTATTGTAGCTATACGACACTGTCTTATTTATCGTGATCAACACATTTTAGCCAGTCATGAATTTTAACTCAAGGTTAAAATAACCTGAGATGTTTGTTACAAAAATATATAGCATTAGTCTAAAATATGATGTAGAAGGCCCGCTGAGAAGAATTTTCATAACTCCTGAAAAGAAGGTGTTAGAATAGCCTTGGGAGGGCCTATGCTGTTCCTGATAATGGGGGACCATTTGGTCAACTACAACCTACATCATAGTGTGGAATATCATGCTAGCGAGCTATTAAGATAAACTAAGATACAGGCAACTAGACAGTTTAGAAGTCAGGGTGCTATTATTTGTAATTTGCTTTATCTTGTACTTCTTATCTATTAACTGTTTTGATATGGCTTGATGTATAAATAAATCTTTCTTCTTTTTCGTGTGAGGTAGTAAATAATAATAATCTTTATTCAAAATTGAAATTGGTAAAATATACTAATAGGACTTATATATAAAGTGGTTACAACAAAGTTAGGTGCCTGTACTAAGTAATCCTGTATCACAGGCGTCAGGGGCTCAAACAATGTAATTGGAAGGACAAGGAATTTTTACAATATTTTCTTAACATCAGAATAGTGACAGAGATATATTGATTTATTGATCATCTTAATTACTAAAACAAATTAAAAATTAAATTCTATTAATAATGATAAACACTACATGATTCCTAACTTAGCTTAGATAACGTTAAATTGATCGCACTTAATTATTTACACACACGGCAACGAACTTTGAGCGTCAGCAGATATTTGAGCTGGTTTAATCACTATTGCAAAATGTTTTCAGTAGTGGCCACCTCTGGTGTCAGTATTAATTAAGCCGCCTCTGGGAACCCCACAGGGCTCACTCTGACTTGACTACTTCAGACCTACATTAAATAAAAAAAAAATTTCTTCGGTGTTACCTTCCATGCCGAATATAAGAACAGAAATCTTACAAAAAGCGTTAAACTTTGAGTTTTTTTTTTTTTAAGTCCTTCAAAATCCGTCTTTATCTATGACGTAATTGCGTCCGAAAAATTCCGTATCCGTCAGCATACAGGCGTGCGTTACGCGTCATGCGGCAAGGGCGTTGTCGCAGGGCGTACCGGAACCGTATTACTCGCCAGCGGTGGCCGGAAATCGGCAATATATTGCCATCGACCGTCGCCGTCGAGCGCGTAAATAATGCCGTGATAAGGAGCCGTGTTTATGCCTTGCGATGCCGCCGACTTGATTTGTGTTTGCCGAATATATGGTGCGGTATGTTGGGGAGGAGAGTGCATCTTTAAGTTATGTTGGTGGCGAATATTCTGCTTCTAACGTACCTACTACGCAGAAGGCAGACGGCGGAAGGTATAATATGGACGAATATTGAAGAGCAGATTTTGCTAGAGGATCAGGGAAAGTATGCTCCTCAAATTAGTAGCGTACAAAAATCTTAAAATACTCCCTGTGGTTCTTTTTAGCTGCTTGTGAGTAATCATCACACTCATATTATAAAAGCGAAAGTGTGTGAGTATGTGTGTGTGTGTGCCTGTATGTTTGTAACTTCTTCACGCTCAAACGGCTGGACGGATCTGGATGAAATTTAGCACAGAAATAGATTATAGCTACTTTTCATCCCGGTATAATGTTCCCTTGGGATAATAAAACACTTTTCACACGGGTGAAGCCGCTGGCTAAAGCTGGTTGAGCCATAAATCCTACTGATTTAACATAATAACTGTTGACTACAAACTACCTACATAGTATTATGCATTACATAACCAATGAAAAACACCAGTACACATAAACCTCTTCCTAATTTGTATCAAGTATAAGCAAAGCAGGTGATACGACAATTCCTCGTGATATTCCAGGTTTTCTATTACGGTAGCTATATTCCATCAAGCAGGCGTTTTTGTCAATAAAAAAAACATAAACCATAGTCCACGTTATCAAAATCCCGTAGTAAAACCTTCCCTAGATCGGACAATGTTTACTATATCGCGTAGTATGTAGGATGTCATTAGCTACAGCAGCGATGGACCACGACATTTATTTTACGGCGTCCGGCTATAAAAGTGATCCAGTGCTTGCATTCTGCAGCGTTGTCCGCTGGACGCTGCTCCGTGGGAATGGACCACTAGGGTGCTGGATGGTGCAAAGAAAATTGAAAAATGTTGGTCTATTGATCTGGTAAGCAAAATCCGCAAAGCACAAGAAAATCTTTTTACTTAAATACTTTAGGGCAAATAACATCTACAATGTCACAACTACAGTCATTCAAAATGTTTCTACACAACACAACAACAAACTGCACTCTACTCAAAAGAGCTACGCAAACTATTATTAACTAATCAATATTAACTGACAATTTAAATAAAATAACCAAACAAACGTAAGCACTAATAAGCATAATGTCCTATTTTATGAATTTTATAGTCTACTATCTGTTTCCCGCGGCTTCGCTCCCGTGGACCACCCCACAGGAACCGTTTTCGGGATAAAAAAAATAGCCTATGTCACTCAGGAATAATGTAGCTTTCTATTGTTGAAAGAATTTTTAAAATCAGTCCTGTAGTTTCGGAGCCTATTCGGTACAAACAAATAAACAAAAATAACTTTTCTCTTTATATTATTGGTATAGATTACTATTGTAAAGATTTCTAACTCGTTCGGGTATAGCCCTTTTAAAACCACTAAGTGTAATGTATTTCAGTTATCTAGAAATTTAAAATAAATTTTCCGCTCTAGGAAAATTTAAGGCAAGTAGCAGAGCTTTAACTAGATAAAGTTTACACAACATCAGAAAACACTCGTTCTATGATTTTGTTACCGCATCTAGTACCCTAAAATCTTCGATAACTGCCCATAGTCCGCGTCCCCACGGAAGTGATAAAGCTTTTTGGCTAAAAAAGCATTCGGGCGGCGATGGCGCGGAAGCAAAGTGGGAACTAACCAGAGCCGATAATCTTGAGTTCGGGATGGTTCGAGTAACATCGGTAAAGTCCGGTTTACTGCATTACTGCTCTACCTAGTGGAAAGATAACGTCTTTATAGTTTTACTTGATTATCGGCTTTTTTTTGGAAATGGGTTTGATGGAAAGAAAATGTAAGGTCTTCTTTAGTTTTCGTAGGGTGATTTTGACATCTATGGTTTCGTCCACGTCACTGTCCTGAATAATAATAGCTTGTTACCGTCCAAAGGCCTGGAGGGCGACAATAAGCTCTTAGAGTAAGGTTATTTTGAGTGTGCGTCAGTGACAGATGTATACAAGTCATATACATATGTGCCTTACCCACACTTAAAATAACCTTAATCTAAGACTCTATGGTCACCCTCCTGTTCTCGTACAAAGATAGAATAAACAAGCATGAATCACCATACTTGCCTATGGGTTCACGACAAGTAAGGCAATCGGCAGCCATGTTTTAATGGGAATTGTAAATCTTGAATATCTGCTTTATATCTATTGGCTTGTTCTCAATACTTAGCTAGAGCCATGCCTGTTTCTCCTACAGATGTCATAAAATATAACAGACTAGTTATAGAATTCAGAAGAGAGAATAAGTTTCGAAACGGTACCAACATACCAGACACGCAACGTTTTAGTTATGAAAACATAACATAACATTACCCATGGACCATATACGGACATGTTTAAACATCATTTAATATCGACAGACGAAGCCAAATTGCTGCATTTCAGGCTATTAAAACTGAAGTACCTTGCAATAATCCGAAACAATGTATTTTATTATTTCCTGACCACCATAACGTGCGATACATTGTGATACATTTATCTAATAGCATTTTATTACACCTCGCTCTTTTACGTTTTTTGTCTAACCTGACAAAAATGGATAATTATTCCCAACAAGTATGTACATACCTAGTGGAATGGAATTCAGTAAAATTATTTATTTCACTAACTATAGATAAAATAGTGGCTTCAATAGTTATTGATCAAGATCCACTACTTTTAAACGTGATTGTAAATCTTTCAGTACTTAAATTTAAAGTTACAATCAACATCCCTGGTAAAAAGCTCTTCACCCATTTTAATTTTTGCTCCAATACAGTATTATTCATTCATTCCTTTGGCTCTACAACCCTTTGCGGGTCTTAGCCTCCTCAACGATCTTCTTCCATTTGGCTCTGTCACTGGCCTCTTTTCGCCAAGGTGTTTTCCTTTCTACCCTCTTCAAATCTGCCTCGACATAATCTATCCAGCGCTTGCTGGGTCTTCCTCTGGGTCTTTTTTGAATCGGAGTTCACTTGGAAATGACTCTAACGACTCTGGTATCGCCCATTCTTTCCAGGCCCATCTGAGCCTTAGCAACTTAAAGAACCTGACAATCGTTTCCCTATTAATTAGTTTTTTTTTTTTTTTTTTTAATTTATAGGCTCGCGTTTGACCACTATCTCGCCTGATGTTAAGCGATGATGTGGTCTACGGTGAAGCACGCTTGCCTAGAAGAAACCTATTCACTCTTGACTTATAGATATTCTAATTCGTGGTTCATCCTTACCAATATGTGCCGTCGTCTCCTCGCTCCAGCCCGAAAACTCTTCTCAAGACTTTCCTTTCGATCAGTGCTAATTTAAGTTCATCTTTTTGAGTCAGCGTCCAGCAGCCGTATTGCGTAAGTGCGCAAAGAGTTTGACCGCTATCCAATCGACTAAATCGACCAATCACATTTGAGATGAATGACGCGATGTGGATTTCCGTCTTGTGTGATTGGCCGATTTGGTCGATTGGATAGCGGTCAAACTTTTTGCGCACTTACGCAATACGGCTGCCGGTCTCACAAGCATATTTCACGCCTGGCCGAACTATGGTCTTGTAAACAGTGACCTTGGATAGCTAGTTCAATAAAGTATTCGCTTGTTGATAATCAGCCTCTCCAACCAAAGTCACTGTTCCTGCTGCGAGCAACATCACTTTACTGTGACAAAGTTCCACCATGAGCTAATACATTCTGACATGAAAATACTCGATACCTACTCCATCACCAGCCTTAACCACTTCCAAACTGCAAAGTACACTTGTACCATTAATACCAATCAACAAATTAGGCTGCACTCCTCAGACCGAAAAGTGCGTTGTCAAATGAACAATGTATGATGAAAGGAAATGAATCTGATCCACAGGAAATCGGACATTGATTCAATTGACGACCGCCATTGTCCGCAGTCGAGCGTCACCGACAGTTTTAACTATCGTATCGATGTTTATTAAATTATTGGTAAATGTTAAGTATGAGTGTACTCACGATATGAGTAGGGGAAAACCAAAAAATATGGCTGGAGTGTGAGAAATAATATGTCTACAATCGAGGTGGATACTGTGACGACTATGGCACGACTAGGATACATTGTTTTATTTCGGAGTACCAGTGCCTACCTGCCGGCTTCATCATCAGATCAGTTCGATGGTACCATTTTCATCAGCACTATTTGCTTCATCATAGTCGTTAAACTATTCTAGATATCTTATAACCCATGACCTACTTAGCATTAAGGAATTCTATTGGCCATCTGTGGTCTTCTTCACCAGTTCCACTTCTTCAAATGTTACTTTCTGAGTGCAGATGATTGCATTGTTGATAAAAATACCAAAATCGCTATATGTATGCCTATAATATTTGAGGAGTTCCCTCGATTTCTCCAAGATCCCATCATCAGATCCTGACTTGATGACTATGGGACCAACTGGGAAGTATACCCTTTCAAACAAAAGAAGAATTTTCCAAATCGGTCCAGGCGTCTTACAGTAATCGGGGAACATACTTAAAAAAAAAATTTAAGATTCCGACGAATTGAGAACCTCCTCCTTTTTTTGAAGTCGGTTAAAAAGAATTAAGGTTGGATGAATAATAGAGAAGAGTCGAAGAAGAAGACTTTTTGCGTTAGACCTAAATTAGAATAAGGGTATAACAAGATGTTAAATAGAAGTGTGAAGGGATTTTCAATGGTAGGACATAAGTTGGGGTGTTAACATCAGAGATGAAAATCAAATGACTTGTTAATCAGTTTGTTATGTGGTAAGTTGTTAGTTACTTTGATTTTAAAAAAAAAATCTTTATTCAGAGTTTACAGCAATTCAAATGATGTATAAAAATCCCAAAAATTTTAGGCCAAATTGTGTCCCAAGCTGGATAGTTGCCTTTCCTTTCTCCTTATAGTGACGATTTTTGGCCACCGATGGGTGCATTTGTGCCACGTATTTAGCCCACTCCCACCTTAGACATTTTTATCAACATTCGTTACTAAGTAGCATAGGGTGATGTTTCTAACGTGATTGCTTAATATCTATTAGGTATACTGCGCTCCATTGCTCCATTGTTAAATCTTGAATTGCCAAGATTAGAGAAGGAGCAAGGTATCAAACAATGACCAAAATAATTTGTAATTAAGCGGGTCATCTGTAAAAAGACTGCCAATCAATAAAGTTTCAATTACTTACATTTGAAATTCCTCACAAGGTGAAAATTAATCCATTCCTGAAACAGAAAGAAAACACTCATTAAAATCTGTACTATTTCCAAACTTTGTGGGCGTTTTCTTCATATAGAATACAAAAATGTTAGAGTACAATAAAGGCGACAAGTACATTCATTTGTCATTGTTATTTAAGAGGCGATAGTAATTAAAAAAAAATATTTTGAAGGAAAACTGTGAGAAAAGATGAACTGTTATAAGTTGATCAAGATGTAAGGCTTATGAAAATAATCCCTTAAACTCAAAACAAACAATTCTCTAATCAATTAGATTGCAAAACACATCTAATCATCACAAAGAAAAAAATATGCCACATCAGCGAAATAAAGGCCAATACACACACGCCCCTATTAAAACATTAAAAAAATATTTAGTCCCGGGGTCCATCGAACCCCACTTTCACTGCAATTACGTGAAAGTGGTATACTGTAATTTAGCCATATTACATACCTAGGACATAAGTAAACATAAGTAGAAGTAGGTAGGTACTACACCATTGTCATTGAAGAAGCCAGTGAATTTCAAAAAAGCTTAATCAAAAGGAAAACTGCAAGGTTATCCCAAGTAAGAGAAAATTATCCCAAGGGAACATATGCCCGGAATAAAAAAATACAGACTTAATCTATCCCTGTGCCAAATTTCATCCAGATTCGTTCAGCAGTTTTTGCTCGAAAGAATCACAAACATCAAATACACTCAGAAACTTTCGCCTTTATAATAATTAATTCGGAATATAATCTCTCAAACTCAAAACAACAATTCTTTAATCAATTAGATTGCACAACAGATCCGAGAAAAAAATACGCCACCATCCACACATCGGCGAAATAAAGGCCAGTACACACTCCCCCATTAGAAAATGATTTAGTCCCGGGGTCCATCGAACCCCACTTTCTCTGCAATTAGGTGCGTTCAGAACAATGTGCAGTGATTTTTAAATGATCGAGCCCGCTCGACAGATGGCGTGGCTGGTTACCAAGTAATATTGATAATTGCTTTCCTGTCGCACCACTCCCGAATTGGAGTTTAAAGAGGTCTAGATTTATGCGATAAGAATTTTAGAGCACCGGTATTCTTTTGTTTAGGAACTTTGGTACCATTTGTTTATGGCAACACAAAGTTCATATTATGTTTATGTTTATCTGTTGTATTTTTAATCTGTTGTAAAGAGACGTCAACCGCTCTATTGCCCTGGTGAGCTCGATGAGCTATGAATCTGTAGCTGTATTAATGAAGAGTATTATATCAAGCAAGTTGTATCACTTCAAGCAACCTAACAATAAACCATACAGTCCACCAATTAACACTTGACTTTCGAGCAAGTATCTATTACTGCGCGAAACTCCATTTGATGCTAAAATTTAAAGCCTGTGCAGAAAGGGTGCTATCACAGAGTATGTCATGATAGGACCAATCATGTATGTTGCATCAACAATTCGTTAGCCACGAGAAACTATGGGCCACCACTGCTCTTGCTCTTTAAGAGCAGTGGTGGCCCAGTGGTATCGGCCGCGACTTACAAGTTGTAGGTCGCGGGTTCGAACCCAGGCAGGCGCTTTACTTTGTGTAAATTATTCCATCACCACTGCTCTCAAAACGGTGAAGGAAAACATCGTGAGGAAACCGGCATGTCCTAGAACCAAAAATTCGAAGACATGTGACATCCACCAACCCGCACTGGGCCCGCGTGGTGGATTACGGCCCATTCCCTCTCACAGAGAGGAGGCCTGTGTCCCAGCAGTGGGATCATTAATAGGCTGATGATGTGATGATGATGATGTGAAAAACTATAATGGATAAGTATCTGATAATGAAAGTATCAAATAACAATTTAATTTCAATTAATTTTCAAATATCACTTATTTGAAAATCGTAGTTAAGTAATTTAGGTAGAGCTAGACAGTAGACAATCCATTCTATATTTGAAATTATTTACGTCTTACCTAGCTCTCATTATGCTCAATGATCATTATCAATGATCATGATTTTGTTTGAATCCCTTAACGGAAGTAGATACCTAAAAATAATATCATGAAAGCTATAAGTTTTTCTCGTTTACTAACCCATATGGATGTTACTTGTCCGAAATAAAGATTATTTTATTTTTTATTTTTTTTTATAAGTACCTACCAGATTCTTCAAAAGCCCGATTGTTCCCATATTTTTATATGATGCAGAGAAATTAAGGAAGCGTAAGTAAATTAGGCCACTTGATCTACACCAATATCACCGTCTAATTAATTAGGCAAAAGATCACACATTTCCAATAAACTAGTATCATCGCACCTAAACAAAGCTCAATATTTACTCGAGCGTCAATACGAGGAAAATCGTTCCATAATTAAAATTTCCAACAGAATAATATTAAAGGCACTCAGCTTAATTTGCCAGCATTACGTTCGCCTCGCTGTTTATTGGCGTCGAGAAATTAATATTTCGCGCCGATATCAAAGTTCACGCTCAACTAGCCACCCCAGGGGTCGGCAGTAACTATAGCCCGCACGAATTGTCGCAGGTGAAAATGCGCTTATATTATTAAATTTTTTACCTTGTATTGGCAGATCAAACGTCTCCGTGGCGACGGGGGCGCCCGGGGATTATCGCGAATTATTCACGTGCCATAAAGCGCAAATTACATTGGCAACACGTGCCGTGCAATATGCCCTCAGCGGGTTAGCTCGCTAAACAATCGCCACTGGATGACAATTGCCTAGTTACCGTGATTTTGGAATCCGATTTATTAAACCAAGTTTTGAGCTCGACTGTATCTACGGGCAGCTTAGAAGTTTAAACAATAGATGTTTTTCTTTAAGTTTGAATGTGGGTCCAGTTAACCAGTAAAAATAAAAATTATGTGGTCAAGTGGACTCGCGGGTCCAGTAGCGAGCTGGTCCAGCTGACCAAAAACTCATAGTTGACAATTTTAAGCTTACAAAATTTGAATCGCAGCAAAAATCAACAGCATCGGTAAACAATATGTTAAAATATATCATTACCGTAATATATTTTAAAACAATACAAATATTTCATTGAATAAAACAGTTAACGCGCACACTAATTGAATTCGCACGCAATTATCACCTCGTCCATCGTGCAGCGTACAGCGCAACAGACGTAATGTGAAATTAACAAACAAATAGTCGTAGCATTACATTATTCCACATACGCGGAATATTTCCGGATAACAATTAATTCGCCGTCATAGATAAATACCGTGATTGGGGTTCGACTGGCGTCGTTGAAGCACCTATTAAATTCTGAATGCGAGGTTAATCCGCAATTACCGCCTAGTTATCGCCGGAAGACGGCGGAGATAGTTAGGGCCCGGAAAATATTCCGTTCACTAATTATTCCGCGTAATTAAACGCGAGCATTATCGTGCGACGCCGCCGCCACCTGGCGGCATTGTGCTAGCGTGATTTACTGCGATCCCGCCGCGATCCCGTTGCGATTCCATTGCGGTAGCCGGCCTCTTTTTGCACCAATTAATTATCGAATTGCTCGTATTTAATAATTGCTGTGAAATTAATGTGAAGAGGAACTATCGATTTGTCGAGGTTTTATGTTGTGGTAATTAATGGTTTTACGTGATTTTTTTTAAAGTTGTCAGTATACTTTGATTTGAGTGTGATTTTTGAAGTTTTTGGTGGACTTCATTGTTACTTTTTGTGATTTAAAGATAACAGTACCTGAGCTCTGCGCGGGTGAAAATCGAGAAAACGACGTTTTCGAAAAATGAAACCTAGCTATATCGATTTATCGCCCCCGAAACTATTAAATTGCATGAAAATCTTTGGAGCCGTTTCCGAGATTCAGATTATATAATATATATTTCATATATACAAAAATTCCTCGTTTAAAAGTATTAGATAGGGAGGTACAAAATTTCGCAGAATATTTTCCTTAAAAAGTATATATAAATATTTTAAGGAAATTATCCCGTGAACTTATGGACCTCAACTTGAAGTACATAGGATATACTCAAGCCACTATTCAAAGCATACCTAAAATGCTCACTAAACACACCAAAAAAAGCCAAGACCCATACCCACATTACTTCAACACACTTCACAGCCACTCATTATCATCCAGCATCCAGAACACACAACAAATCATCTTCCATCCTCTCACAATTTGCGGGCAACCTAAAAAGGAACGCGAAAACTTCGGCCGAGATGAAAAAATAATAGCTACAACAATGTGAGTGTTATCAGGGCAGTCCCTTGGTCCTCTTATTACGAACCTCAGCCCTCTAATTTGGTCTCAGAAATTCCTCTTATTTCCCCGTCGCCTTCCGAGGCCGAGGCTTCTTCTAATGAAACGTTATTGCACGCAAATGAAAATTCGTGTACTTGTAGACATTGTAACTTGTAAGTGAATTTTTATGGTTTCTGAAAAGTTTTGGAAAGTTTTTTAAGATTGTTGATTTAGCTTTGGTGCAAACCGTTAGTACAGCAAGCAATTGTTATGAAATAAATAAATAATAAATAAAGATCCTTCCTTCCTTATATAAATAAATACTTCTTTGTTATGTATGTTTGTTTTGCCTTCTATATATTTAGTTATATACAATATATGTGTTATTAATACATAATTAGTTAAGTTATATAGTTGTTAGTCTATTTTAAGTTTCCTTGTTTCCTTCTACACACTGTGTCTTCGTATATCATCCAACTTTCCTGTCGCTGGTCTGCTGGAACAATTTTTTTATTTAAAGAAGCAGTACCTTTGTGCTCTTCTATCTAAGCTGTATTATTTATTTTTAACCGCCTTTCAAAAAGGAGGAGGTTTTCAATTCGACTGTATTTTTTTTTAATGTGTGTTACCACAGAACTTTTTATTGGGTGAACCGATTTTGATAATTCTTTTTTTATTGGAAAGCTCATCAAGATCTGATGAAAAACTTCGGAGATATACATCAGAACTCTTCAATAAATGACGGCAAATCACTCGGGATAGCTGCAATCGCATGTCTGTTTATTGTTTACAACATTTCATAACATAACATCACACTGGTACGCTCTAAAGGGGTACGCAGGTGTGAACAGTTCATCCTGGTAGACTCTCATTCCACCGGTTTTGTTTATTTAAGTTTCATGTTATTGAGTTAATCTATTCTGGCTTCACTTTGGGCATTATTGGTACCTAGCCTATAGAACTGGTCCATTATGTACCAGAACTAAAAAGCGAAAAAAAAAATTACAAAAATTTCAACCGACTTCCAATCAAAAACACTACAAAGTGACAAATAACTTCAATTTCGGAAGTCGGTGTCAAAAAACGAAGAAATGAAAAAAGGAACACCGACTTCCGAAATTGAAGTTATTTGTCACTTTGTAGTGTTTTTGTTTGAAAGTCGGTTGTAATTTTTGTAAAAAAGTTTTTCTCTGTTAAGTGTTTTGTGTGTACATAAATAAATAACAAAAATATGTACTTAACCAATAATTGCTAATCAAATCTTCCCGTAATTAGTCAATTAGTTACTATAGATACCTAATCACCTCATCTAGAAAACCTATCACGCCCACGCAATTAAACTTAATGAACGCCAGCCACTATTTCTAAATCCTGTTTATTAATTAAAAATAATTTAGTTGTGTCTCCTATACATGTACTTAAGTAAAGCTCATTAGTAATTACGGAGGGCTGGCGAGGACGGGAGGCTAAATATTTTCTCGAGCCCGCCCCAGCCTGGCTCGGTAATTAAAAGAACGGAGCCACCCGAGCCCCGGGGAAAATCAAAAATTATTATTGTTCACGCATATTTTCTTCTGGGCAAATATTTTGGTATGGAAGGAAGATGTTCGTGTGAAAATATTTTCGGCGAAAACGTTTTATTTATAACAGGTTTCAGTCATGAAAATCATTTTATCTACACTCACAACGTAATGTTCCAAATACGAATTCGAAAAATATTGTATAAACACGTACTTTATGTTCGTGGATAGATAATATTTAAAAAAAAAACCATTATAGTTCAACATTTTCCTTCGATTTTTAAACAACTGCATCATAAAATAACTTTTTAATTTTTATAGCACACTTTTACTTTTTAATTTATTGGCGCTTATGGGCTCGTTGAAGTACTGTCTAAGGAGGCGCGCGCTGCGCAGTCATGCGCAATGAGAATCTAAATTGCCCGCCATACCAAATATTTTTCCTTTTCTACTTTTGTTTTATTGCAACTGTATGAGTGAAGATAAAGTAGTGTATGCAATAGCATATAATTAGGTATTAAAACACTCGCGTAATATTATTATCAAATTCGGCTTCGCCTCATTTGATAAACCTACGCTCGTGTTTTAATAACCCCTATTATATGACCATTGCATAAACTACTATTCTATAGTACACAAAAAGTTTGTAATATCTGAAACTTTGAGTCAACAAAAGTATAGTATTGCTTTACAAATCCAACCAAAAATTTCGTCGTTGTGATTCCAAATTTAAAAACACGCATGACAATTTCGATTTTGTTTTTATTTTAACCGTCAAACTTTTTCAAATTCGAACACAAACAAAACGAACGCTTCAATCCCGCGTAAACGCAACACAAAATATTAACGTCAACGTCATTTTGTTAATGAGGTAAGAACAAGCGGCTGAGAGTCGCGTCATTAGGGCGCGGAGCGTCAAGCGGAGCGGTCGCGACAAAGCTCCCAGAATTAATGACACCTCGTGAAAAGCCGAGATGAGTTATTTTCGAGAGGAAAAGGCGCACGTGAAGTGCGTGGTTGTTTTACATGCGCTGTGACGTTTTGTTTGAACTAACGAGGTCAATAGTGAGCCGTTCACGGCTTGGAGCGCGTTGGTAACAACTTGCTGTAGTTATCTTAGACTGGTTTTTTTATACTGGCTTCTAAAAGATTGGGCTGAAAATATCGAAGGTTTTATTATCGTTGTTGGGTACAAAACAACGTTGACTACTAATCTTCATGAAGTGAGACCATAATTGTGGTAAAACATAGTTGAATATAGTTCTCGCCAAACTTCTTGGCCGCCCTGAAGTTGGCTACAATGGCTGCGCAGTAGTAAATCTCATACAAAAACAGCACCGTTTCGTGCCTTGCGCATCCGGCAAAGCAACTTCAGGGCGGCCCAGAAGTTTGGTGAGGGCAATACCACCTTTTAAGCCGCGTAGCACAACATAGCGGCGTGTAGCGCATGCGCAGCATTGTGTCGCGTAGCAGCGTAGAAATAGCGTACCGTAGTGCTGCGTAGCAGAGCGTAGAACATTGCGCGTAACTTTTCGTACCGTAGCGTTGCGTGAGAACCTACGAATTTTAGTGCTGAAATACCTCTATTTTAAACAAGTGTTTAAAAATGCCAAAGATTTTTACAAAAATAGAGTTACGTTCATTGTTACAAATTAATAAAACTTATATTTGAATTTCATTGTCCACATTCTCACGCAGACTCGAATATAAAAAAGTTAAAACAGGAACACATCACTCAGTTGAAATAAAAAACGCGCGAAAATCAAGACTCCCGCGATCCGTATCGCATGTCGCGCCCGCACGAACACATCTCGGTTTTCTCGTAAAAAATATAATTAAAAAAAACAGTATAAGGTTGATCACAAGTGCCGATAACGCTTGTGCTACCGTTTACGCGCCCTTTGTCCGCCTGATAATAAAAACTCAAACAATAGAGGCAGAACAAGGAGCAGTCGTTGCCTCAAACACGCCCCACTTGACAGATAAAAAAAATACGATGTGTATTGGACTTGGTTTTCTTATTGCGTTCCCAAGCACGCATGGGATGATGGAATATTTAGGTACCATGCCGAAATATAATTAATTTGTTCAGGAGGTTGTTTTTGCTTATGATAAATTATAAATGATTTTGTTTCTGTAAGTTGGTTTGTACAAACACTTTTACATGTCGATCATATTTTTTTTTTAATTAGATGAAGTCGGCGTTTCCTAACTGACTATTCTGAGAAGAAAGGCCGAAACAAACTCAGAGGTCACATGGCAGGCTCTTTTAAAGTCAAGACAAAATCTTGGTTAGATCATGTGAAGACCATGTAGACTGATGTCTGAAATGGTCTTTTGAGGAATGAACCAGCCAGATTGAGTGGACCTGTCCAGTCAGTGCACGCATTTGTTAATAACCGTGCAGCTCAACTCAAAATTTAAGGAGCTCAACGATTCGACGAACAATACCAAAGAAAGGACATTCGGGTAGGCCGCATAAAATACTCAAACTGCCAGACCATGATTAAAAACTAAGATAAATTAAAATTAAAAACAAAAAATAAAATATTTTTATTAACTTTTTATTTATCTTTTTTTTTAATTAGGTACCTACATTTAAACATATAAGTGTTATATACTTTTGAAATCACCTTTATTTTGATACCCCACACGATAGGTTTGGAAAAAAAAAATTTGGGTCCCCACAAAATGGCACCCAAAAAC
The DNA here is from genome assembly GCA_945859665.1 of Anorthoa munda. Lineage (NCBI taxonomy): Eukaryota > Metazoa > Arthropoda > Insecta > Lepidoptera > Noctuidae > Anorthoa > Anorthoa munda. The sequence goes on along the minus strand of OX243918.1, from coordinate 10,369,640 downwards.
CGCCATTTTTCTATTTTCCAATTTTAATGAAGCCAGTGACACTCGCAGGGTTAAGACGAATCGATTGATGTAAGATCTATCAAAATCGACCAACGCGTTTGGTCTCTAGAACGCCACATAGGAACAAACATACATACATACATAGACTGATAAACACATTACCCTCCTTCGGCAGTCGGGTAAATTCAAAAAGTAAATATTCTTGTCATTGCAAGAAAACCAAAAAAAAAAAACAAAATTCACGGTGCAAAATATAAAAATTCAAAATTAATTGGAGCAGCTCAATCCCAATTCACTCATTCCACTTAATATTATAAAATAACAGATTATAAATAAATCAATGCTCGATTAGTAAATCACCTATGGACCCAGTACTATGATGGTCCAGGAATTTTTTTGTCTAAAAATCTGTATCTACTTAAGTCCTTCGGATTTACGAGGTAAGTAGGTAAGTTATAAAAGAAGTTGATATAAGTATGTGAATCTTAACACAATAATAACAATATATTCTTAGCCATTAGCAACACGTGCGTTTTGTCACCCTAGTATTGAATTGTTCAATGTAAAATCACATGATTCTACGCAACCTAATGATAGTACAGACACGCACAAAATTCAAATTGGATATTTTTTTTTAATTTAAACCAAAAATATGTAAAATAAAAGGTTCATATATAATTGTGTAGGATGCACAGAAATTTGATGAACTTTGAAGTAATTAAATAAAAGCGTGCGACTTTAATCCGTATGCAAATCCCTATTGGAGGACAGCGACACCGTCGATTATAACTGGTCATCCATATTAATTTTAGCTAACTCGTGTCCACATTGGAAAAAATCGAAAAACTTTAGGACTCGACTGTACTCTGCGCACCTGGGTCGCCGGGGGCTCTTATTCAAATGCAAATCAAACGTTCCATTTTTAAAATCTACCATCTCGGCACTCCTTGCTTCCGGAATGACTTATGTCCAATAGCTACCAACATGAAGCCTAATGTGCGAAGGAATTACAACTTCAATACGAACAGGATAAAGTTCAGCTTCCTGCACAAATATTTGTACATACGCCATTACATTGTTGAGCAAGGCTGTCGTTTGGGACCTTTTAGGGTAAATTTCGAGTACCCAGGTGTGCTCCCGATCCGGTTAAGGGAAACGTCCTTGTTAGGGATTCTCGTATAAAATCGTTTAATGGTTTGTTTTTAATTTCATTTTTACATTCAACGACGCGATGTAGTAAATTATTGGTAATAAAATGGTTGAGTTTTATTGGGAGTATTTGTAATTCGATCAGTTCCTACACAAAAGGGATTACGTAGTGAATTAATTCGATGCTCGTGGGTGGGTTATATTAATACTATCGTTACCTGTATGTTTAACATACTGTTTATTTGTGAACATTACATCTGTATGGGATTTCAAAATAAATGTGCTCCATCTATTTAAATCTGTGATTAAATATTTGAATACGATTTATAAGGTATTTAGAAGGGCCTTTATCACATCACACATCACATCATCAACCTATCAATGTTCCCACTGCTGGGACACAGGCCTCCTCTATGTGAGAGGGAATGGGCCGTAATCCACCACGCGGGCCCAGTGCGGGTTGGTGGATGTCACATGTCTTCGAATTTATGGTTCTAGGACATGCCGGTTTCCTCACGATGTTTTCCTTCACCGTTTTTGAGAGCAGTGGTGATGAAATAATTTACAAAAAGTAAAGCGCCTGCCTGGGCTCGAACCCACGACCTACAACTTGTAAGTCGCGGCCGATACCATTGGGCCACCACTGCCTTTATCCGTACCTAATTATTAGCTTGACTAGATTATTATCATAATGATAGACGTATTATTATTGAACTAACTAAACTATTCAGGTAAATTATATCTATGGTTTTGTTCGTGACAAAATACATCGCTAAAATGAAAAAAAACCCTACCTTTTAAAACTATAAATCAATCAATAGTACCTTAAAAACAAAAAAAAATGCACAAGACCCCACACGGGTTTGGCAGACAGCATGGCACCAACAACCTGTCCAACCCATGTTGGACACACCTTTGTTCCAAACCATTAATAAATTAAGGAATGTTAAGCGTAATATTGGGGCCAATGTTGTAACAAAGACTTGGCCAGGATCTCACGTACAAATCAACCTACTAATTTATTGCATGCTTGTTAAAAACGTTTTTTGACGATCGAAACACGGTATTAAAATATGTAAAAATGTGAAGAAGACTTATAACAAAAAAAGCTGTTTTAGTCCCGGGCTAGTAAGTGCGGACCATTGGTTGTCAAATTTGTCTAGCTCGAACCAACATATTCTATATCAGTCTCCCGGGACGCCTTTGTGCAGTAGTAGAAAAACACAGGTTGACAGATCAGTAAAAGTAACTTACAATAACACCACAATCAAAACAATATTGGGACATACTTACCCTTAAAAGTTTAGTTCATTAGAAGCAATTAAAAAAAAATACTAGAAGCTCAGACCTCACACAGCAGACAGAATGGCACCAGCCTACATTTATCACCTCCCCAATCTACGTTGGACCCAACATTGATCAAATGATCAATCATTCATCTAAAGAATTTGGGACCTAATAAATTGGCCCAAAACATTGGCCACGTTGGGCATTGGACATAATTAATGACTGTCGTAAATATTGTTTCGAAAAGGCTGAAAAAAAAAACCTGTCGATGGCTTTTGGCACTCTAACACAATAGAATGACATAATAGAGAAAGAATTTGGAGTTGGGAGACGTGTTAATTTGGAGATCTGCGAAATTATAAATGTTTATGGTATTTTATTTTAGTTTTTATTGGCGTCATTTGGTCTATGATAAGGTGTTTATTGGTACGTGGGTGTGAAAGAAAGAAGTTTGTTGTAGGGTACGTGACAATGTGTTGGTTTGAGTTGGTCATGAACGTGCAGACCATATTGTATCAACTAATAGTACTTAGGAGTCAGGACACAGAGAAAAGTTGGCCATAATTCTTTCCGAATTTAGGTTTTGGCATGATATCTCACAACGACATCCGTGACGATACTTTAGCTATAAAGTTGAACAGATACAAAATAAATCACATAGCAGAAAAATATCTTTTACAATAAAAAATCGTAAACATCCAAGAATTTATGTCAGTTTCCAAAATGAGATATCAGCCACAATACGATTCACGAATACTTTTTGCCCATAACTCAAAAATAGTTTATAATTCATGTTTCGCCACGCAAATCAGAAAATCATAATAATTCACCGAATAAAAAAGTATCGTCTATCCCGGACGGGTGGAGGACTGGAGGCCACACAAAGGGCTCTCGTAGTTCGCCAATAATAATAGCTAATAGTTTTCTCAAGTTCCATACAAAAGTGATTTAGTGCGCTCAAAAGTCAGGCAGTAAATCAAAGAGCTATCTCGGACCGAATCGACCGGTACTCGATCTTATAATGATCCCGAAGGACACGACACGTGCTCTCTCATTATTTGAAGTTATTCCTGATTTAAAATAAATTTTTATTGCGCCATCTGTCATAAGGGAGATAAAACCCGTAATGGCGTTTGCGGGAGTCGACTCTTGCGCAGGGCATCATTCCCGCACTGACATTTACTGTCGATGAACTTAAGTTTAATGTAAATGCCGTGAGCAATGGCATTTCCCTCATTACGGGTCCAACGCAGTGCGACTTATGGTTTATTACTCGTCAAATGTTAACATATTATCGCATTATCCTTAATAATGGCGTCGTAATTTTTGAAACTGATAATGACACCGTTAATCTGTCTGAAGCTTTGGTTTTAGTGGCGTTAGCATGTTCCGAGAAATCTTTGAATGTCAGATAAGAATTAAAAATATATGTACTTACTGTGATGCACTCTCTTAATGTAGGCGAAATATGTACACACACGCTTTGTCTTTAAACATTTAGAAAAAAAAAAACTACTTCTTGAAAATAATTAAAACAAAAAACCGGCCAAGTGCGAGTCGGACTCGCGCACGAAGTGTTCCGTACCCTTATCGCAAAAAACGGCAAAAAAACATGTTTGCTGTATGGGAGCCCCACTTAAATATATATTTTATTCTGTTTTTAGTATTTGTTGTTATAGCGGCAACAGAAATACATCATCTGTGAAAATTTCAACTGTGTAGCTATCACGGTTCATGAGGTACAGCCTGGTGACAGACAGACAGACGGACCGCGAAATCTCAGTAATAGGGTCCCGTTTTTACCCTTTTGGTACTGAACCCTAAAAATGCACAGACAACTCTCAATCTCCATACATGCTTCCAGAGTCTATTATAAAGACATCATCTCTTACTAACAAGATCGTTCTCGAAGAGCCAGCACTTCACAATATTCAATAACATACCCCCAAAAAAACAAGGTAACCTCTCCACTCGAAACTCCATCCAGCCAAATTAAATTTATACACGAAATGTAATAACAGTGGGCATCAAAAGGCCTCGACTGTCCGTGCGGAGCTTTCCTTTTAATTAGACCCTAAGTACTCGTTAAAAAACAGGATCTTCCCGAACAGACAAAGCGCGCTGTACTAACAAACAGTGCGAATGTAAAAACGTTGGATAAATAAGTGGAAAAATACAGGTAAGTCCAAGAGGGTTTTTTGTACGGTCCCGCCGCCCACTTAGGTCATCCTGCGAAATAAAGGCCCAAGTTTTTTATATCGCTTTTAAATGCGAGGCCCGTACGTCCAGTCGGGCTGCTGGCTCGACCCGCCTCATCCCCTTCGCCGTCGATAATTTGAAAGGAAACAAACGAAAGAAAATGTTTCCGAGCGCCCCGTTCGCTTTTATTGAGCAATCTTTTCGTAGTTTCGATTGCAAATAGTTCGTGTAATTCAGTTAGCTCGTTCTCGACGATACGAATAAAATTGAACACTATAAAATATATTTAAGACGAAGTTTACCTGGGCTAAAAAGCAGCGTATTTACAAAATCAGCGAGACGCGTAACGATGTGCTGTGCCGTTTGCCGTTTCGTAGAAAACGGCTTTGCGCCGACGATCCATTGTTTGCGTATTATGTTGCGTGAAACGCTTTGCATCTCTTTTGTCGCGCCGTCGACAGAGCGACTCAAAAATAATATTACTGTAATACCTATAATATTTAAACGCGAGTTTTGCTTAATCAAGGTCTTTAATTCTCTTAATTATTTGTCGGGTTGATTTACATCATTTTCAACCGACTTCAAAATGGAGGAGGTTCTCAATTCGACGGTTTTTATTTTTTGTTACAACAGAACTTTTTACTACGTGACCCAATTTTTATGATTCTGTTTTTTTATTTGAAAGCTGTTACTTCTCATGTCCCATTTAAATTTGATCAAGTGCAAATTAATTAAGGATATCGGAGATGTACAAAATAACTCTTCAATAAATGACGGCAAATCTCTCGGGATTGCTGCAATCGCATTTCTGTTTATTGTTTAAATAATTTCATAACATAACATCACGCCGGTACGCTCTAAAGGGGTACACTCTTATTTCACCAGTTGTTTTCTAGTTTCATGTTATTCGGGTAATATATTCTGGAATAACTGTGGGCATTATGGATATGTAACACAACTAAAAAGTGTAAAATAAAAACCTTTTACAAAAAAATACAACTGACTTCCAAATAAAAACACTAAAAAGAGAAATTAAAAGCTTTTTTACAAAAAAGTGCAACCGACTTCCAAATAAAAACACTACAAAGTGAAAAATAACTTAATTTCGGAAGTAGGTGTGTTTTGTTTTCGTTTCTTCATTTTTTGACACCAACTGCCGAAAATGAAGTCATTTTTCACTTTGTAGTGTTTTTATTTGGAAGTCGGTTGTATTTTTATGTAAAAAAGTTTGTATTTTTCACTTTTTAGGTGTTTTTATTTGGATTAATGGACCAGTTCTATAGGGACGTATAATGCCCAAAGTGATGCCAGAATAGATTAACCCAATAACATGAAACTTAAACAAAACCGGTGGAATAAGAGTATACCAGGGTGAACAGTTCACACCTGCGTAAGTGCGTACCCCTTTAGAGCGTACCAGTACCAGTGTGATGTTATGTTATGAAATGGGGTAAACAATAAGCAGACATTGCAGCTATCCCGAGTGATTTGTCGTCAAATACTGACGAGTTCTGATGTATATCTCCGAAGTTCTTCATCAGATCTTGATGAAATTTAAATGGGACCACATGACAAACACGCTATCAAGTAAAGAAATAATCATCAAAATAAGAATCATCAAAATCAGTTCACCTAAAAAGGTCTGAGGTAACACAAATAAAAAAAATGCAATCGAATTGATAAACTCCTCCTCTTTTTTTAAGTCGGTTAAAAATAAAATCAACTTCGGAAGTCGGTATAAAACAACTTCAACTTCGGAAGAAAAAGAATAATTTAGTTATTTTTCACTTTGTTGTTATTTGGAAGTCGGTTGTAATTTTTTGTAAAAAGTTTTTTTATCCGTTTATTAGGATATGATTATTTTAAATAAATCTTGGGTTGTTTTCTACCCGCCTTTGATTGCAGTATTCATGTGTGAAGCTATACGTTTTCAATTTGGCCGTCGGAGGGCTAGTGCTCTCTTCGTCCGCGAGGGGGCGCCACCCGAGCGTTTGAAGCGGTGATTAGTAATGTGGCGAGGGCTTATGGCGAAATAATCTTACTGGAGCCATTAATGAGAAAACATTCGGTCGGGGATGGCTGACGATTAATTAATTTCTTTTGATTTCTGTCCCAGAAGATATTACGAGGGGAGTTAGTAGTTAACTCATATGGATTAACAGTGTGTGTGTAGATTAAAGCACTCGACCGTTCTCTTGATGTTGTCATAATAAAGAGAACCGAAAAATCAAGCTCTGTTACATATTGTCTTAAATTCTACACCTAGCATCCTACTGATTCTAAAGGGTCTTTCAACAAGGACGGGTCGATGTTAAAATTGAATAAAACAAGATGTGTGTGAGATATTAACGAAATTTATTTTTTATTTAAAAGGCCCATTTATGCCATTATGGATGGAATATGTCATCGTTCAAATGTCCGCCGCGGCTTCGTATGGTGGCACGAATCCGAGAGGTCCAATTTTTAATGACTCTGCTGCATAGATCCGGCTGAATCCGAGCGATGTCCTGAATTATGTTGGCTTTCAGGGCAACGGTCGAATGTGGTTTATTGGCATAGACCTGCGACTTCAGAAAACCCCACAAGAAAAAGTCTAGCGGAACTCTAACTCTACCCTCAAACCGTTCATGCAGAATGTCGATTGTGTCGTTCGCTGTGTGGCAAGTAGCGCCATCTTGCTGGAACCACATGTCGTTCACGTCCATATTGTTCAATTCAAGCCAAAAGAAATAGTTTATCATTGATCTGTAGCGCTCGCTCGATCTATGCAGCAGAGTCATTAAAAATTGGACCTCTCGGATTCGTGCCACCATACGAAGCCGCGGCGGACATTTGAACGATGTCATATTCCATCCATAATGGCATAAATGGGCCTTTTAAATAAAAAATAAATTTCGTTAATATCTCACACACATCATTTTATTCAATTTTAACATCGACCCGTCCTTGTTGAAAGACCCTTTAGATAAGTGACTATATATCCACGAAAGCGATGCAATAGCAAATGGAAAAAAACCAGCCAAGTGCGTGTCAGACTTAACACATTTTTTTTTTTTTTTTTTTATGTATTGGCTCGCGTTTGACCACTATCTCGCCTGATGGTAAGCGATGATGTGGTCGACGGTGAAGCACGCTTGCCTAGAAGTAACCTATTCACTCTTGACTTAAAGACCCCAAGGTTGTAGCTATCAGGAAACAAAGACTCCGGCAGGGAATTCCACTCCTTAGCTGTGCGTACAATGAAAGTATTCGCAAAACGCTTTGTACGTATGGGTGGGCTGTCCACCATGTACCGGTGGCGCATTGTCGTACGTCTAGTTGTACGGTGATGGAAAGGGCTAGGCGGAATCAAATTGTGCAGTTCCATCGCACACTCCCCGAAATGGTTCATTTAGGGTTCCTTACCAAACCGCAAGAACAAGCCTAAATCAATTTCAAATTTGGTGATAATCTTTATTATTACGTAGGTATATTTTACTAGCAAGGATATATTGGTATTTGCTAGTAAAATCCACAATCCACATAATAATACCATTCCATGGGAAGTCAGGAAATTCTTCGTAACAAAATTTTGTAAAAAGAGCCCTCCTTATTTGTATGGGAGCCTTCCTCAAAAACATTAAAACATATGTTTTGACAATTTGTATGGCTTTGGGTCAACAAGATACTTATACTGTGAAAATTTGAAGACTGTAGCTTCAACCGTTTGGCTGTAAAACCTGTGTGACAAACGACGGACAGACGGACACCTGAGTGACAGCAATAGGGCACCGTTTGAACCCTACGGGTACGGAACCCTAAAAACGTCAAAAATGTATGGGATTGCCAATCCGCTATCAAAATGTCACGTGATCAATACCTTAAATTTTGGCATTTCGACCATCGCTATCGCAGGACCAGAGGACATAGACTATGGCCTCTGGTCCTATTAAAAATCCAATAAGTACTACTTCTAACTAGAGCTTATTAGAAACTTCGTCCATTTCATATCTAAGTAGAACCATGCGCCACCCAGGGGCGTAGATATCGCCGTATGATACGGGGCTCCCGAGCTACAGGGGCCCCGACGAATGGTATCAAAAGTTCATCAAATCAAGATCACAGTCTCAAATTCTTTATGATAACGGGTTCGATTTTTTTCTTAAATTAAGTAAACTTTATTTGTTAAGATAACAGCATAACCTATCCTATGGTTTCATAGCATCCTTATCCAATTTAGTAAACTGAAGCATGAAAACATATCGGATCCTAGTCAGGATTATCTCGTTTTTAAGCTCGTATCACTAGTGCTTCATCCTCGTCCCTAAAAACCGTGTAAGTTACCCAAGTGAAGAATTTAGTCTCGAATTATATTTATATTGTAAGAAACATTAAAGTTAGTAGTATTTTCTGCATTCCGGTAGGAAGGGCCCCAACAAATTTTGAAACCGGGCCCCTATAGGAAAAGCTACGCCACTGCGCCACTGCTTACATACTTTATGGTAGAACCTCATTAGAAGCAACCTCAAAACTCCTTCCAATTCATATAAAGTCAAGTACCCTTGGCATTTATCAACCCATACCCAATAGATAGTAAATAGGTACTTAGCTACATGAAAAATTAATTTTCCAACGTCGTAAACAAATAATAATGAAAGCAAAATGTCGGGACGAAGGTATAATACCTACCTAGACGTAAAAATAAATCGATTCTGTGCTACTCGAGTGAACACGGGAGGGTGGGGTAGTCTTATTATAACCCCATAGCCGTACCTACGAGACACTCGATTTAATTATTTATATCAGCTTAATTTGATTTCAAATTCTATTGAATTGTTTTTTTTAAGTGTCGGGGTATTTATTAATTAGCTGTTGGGTGTTTTTAATAGATAGATATGTTTATAGGTGTATACAGTTTAGCGTTTATAAGGTGTTAATGCTTTTGACAACACCTTTCCATCATCGGACTACAACGTTCATGGTGGACATCCCACCCATACGCACAAAGCGTTTTGCTAATACTTTCATTGTGCGCACAGCTAAGGAGTGGAATTCTCTTCCGGAGTCTTTGTTCCCTGATAGACCCCAAGGTCTTTAAGTCAAGAATGAAAAGGTTTCTTCTAGGCAAGCGTGCTTCACCGTAGACCACATATTCGCTTACCATCAGGCGAGATAGTGGTCAAACGCAAGCCTACCGAAAACAAAAAAAAAAACTATTTATAGTACAGTACTTTATCGTTTCACTGTTTTCGTTTTATCTATGTGTTTGGTGATCTTGTTAAGAAAATCAGTAATTAGGTGCATAATTGAGATGTTTCCTGGGTAGAAAAATGATAATTCTATTTAGTCCATCAGTGAGACCATCAAATAATATTCGACCCGTATTTTTTGCTGTATCAAATAAATAAAAACTTATAAAGATAAAGCGCATCAAAGTTCAGGAGCGTGTCCAATATAATTAGGATACCTAACTGAGGGACTAAATAGATATTTTTTGTCAATATCCCTATAATGGGGTGTGATAATTACGCTGCAATAGACGAATCGACACGAAAATAAGAAAAAAAAAATAGATGCTTCTGTCTACTTCTGTCTAAGCTAGCATTCCCATTTTTTTAATTAGCCCATAGAGCACACGCAAACTCTAAACTTGATTCTTTCAGAAGTACAGCTTGGCAAAAAAGAGTGTGGAATAAATGAGGTCGCCAATATCGCACCTGTGGTAACCCGAAATACTAACTCAACAGTTTTTGATACTTGTTATTTTGCTCCCGCTTAGCTGCTATGTTAGGTTTTTCTTTTAGAGACAATCTGTCTGTTTTACATTTTTAATATGAAAAACCTGGAGAGTGTAATATCTTTCTGAGATATTCACGGCTTCCATCATAACCCAAGTCCTCTCTAACTACTGGCAGTAAGTTTCTCAGGGTATGCACCTGAAGCATGGTAATTTGTTTTATATCAGATTTTTTAAATTCCTGAAATCGGGCGTAGTGTAAGAATAAAACATACCTGCTTTTCCACAGTGTAAAAAAAATTAAGCTTTTGTCTAATTGCACATAAATCGAAATCATCTAAATATGTCTTTAATACTTTTTAATACTGTGTTGACAGATTTACCTAAAACAAAAATAGTATTTTATTATTAATTCCATGTTCACTATCTTCAAGTATCAATCATGGAGGTTAGCGTATAATATAAAGCGTTGGTTTTTTTTTTTAATGTTTGTGGCTATGCCACTGGCTTGCTTACGAGACCTTTAAGCCAATAAAGCGTTGGACAAGCAAAACAATGTTGCCACAATAATCAATTTTTAGTTCCAACTGTCACCGCGTCAGACTCTTTTTTGCCAAGCTGTAGAGAGATATTTAAATGAAGAAGACCATAAAGCCTTTAAAATAGCAAGAATTTCAATTAAATACGAACAGATTATTTTTTTATAGACAGGGTATTAGATCTATTTGTGCATCGATTTATTGATTTATTTTTGTCTTTGCACTTCTTTTTTTGTGTTTTACTCCATGTTTATTGCTATTGTGTTGTGCCTGTATCGAGTAAATATTTTTCTATTCTATTCTATCTAAATTATTAAGGCCTGATACTTAGGCGTTTCTTCAAGGCTACGTTTAGGACCAAAACGCCGGTTACGTTTAATGTCAAACTAATACTCAGCATAATTCTAAAACTAAAACCAACACGCAGAAAACAATTGAAACATAAACAAACCTAACAAAAGTGCAGTACAGAAACCTGCTAAACACTAAACAAAGATACCTACACTCGGTTTTTCTAAACAACAAACCAACAGTAAATTGTTTTTGAAACAACTCGGAGTTGCTCGTCAGTCGAAGCCAACTCCACTACCAAAAGTTCGGTAATAATATAGAAACCAACAAACTGAGAGTATTGTAATTAACCTTTTTGAGAAGTTAAACAAAGGTAAACTATTATTGTTTATCGAAAGCCTAGGGCATGAAACTGTTGCTACTAATGTTTACTTTCGAGTGTTGAGTTCAGAATGTGTCGTTGTTGATTTTTGTGTCGTATGTCTTGTATGAACTCAATAGCTGCCGCTTGCGGCGCCGCTCGCATGGACTTAAAAAAAAAACATAGGTACTATATGTAAGTTTTATGTTGTTGTGTGTTGTATGTGTGTTGTGTGTGTGTATATATATGTTAATATCTTTATAAATTATATTGTGTTATTCTGATATATAAGCTATGCTACTGTAAAGTTTTATCAAAATCCGTTCAGTAGTTTTTTCGTGAAAGAGTAACAAACATCCATACATCCTCACAATCTTGCACGTTTATAATAGTACTAGCTTATGCCAGCGGCTTCGCCCGCGTGAACGTCGAAAATTATCCCGAGGGCACATATTCCCGGGATAAAAAGTATCCTATGTGCTATGCCTGATAATATATCTCTGTGTCAAATTTCATCCAGATCCGTCCAACCGTTTGAGTGTGAAGAAGTAACAAAACATACAAACAAACAAACATACATACATACAAGGTACGCGCGAAAAACAAAAAAATAAGCGCCCTTAAAATAACCCTTTCCTTGCAGCCGGGTAATTACAGCATAAAAACCTTAAAACTTCAAAACTCCGTTATTAAAATCGCTTTTCAAACCCTAAAAATCTAGCTGGAAATTAAATTTAACATCAAGAAACTCGAAATTAATTCGCCCATTGTAATATCAGGTTTGAGCAATTTATCACATCATCAATGGGCTAACATTGGTAACCTGTGAGAATCAAAAACTTCATCCAGGTTATTGCTCGGACAATGTCACTTATAACAAGTAAAGGGCACAATCTATGTCGGGATCTCTTTACAAGAAACTTCTCGAAAGAATTAAAATAAAAACTCCTTGTTTCTGTTCTGTTTAATTTCAAGGAGCTCCTTCACTAAACTTGTTTCAAGAAATTGAAAAGTGAGGATTAATTACTTTTTTGTTAAGGGCCCTGCAGCGCTTTAGTGCCGTAAAACGGTCACTTTCTAAAGGGAATGAATATAATGACCACCAAAAAAAACTTTGTGAAAATTTTGTGACCTCTATCACCTAAAATATATACCAATCAGCAAAAAAAATAAACCTAAACCAAATTTAGTGAATTGATCACCAAATTTTAATGAGTGCTAAAACCGGAAGATGTCAAATCTAGTGATTTGGTCAATGAATCAGTCCAAGAGTGAGCGAAGCGAGCTCGGGAGTGAGCAAAGCGAGCGAACTCAGCGCCCGTCATCATCTTCGTGTTAGGTTACTTTAGACTCTGTATTCAGAAATAGGAGTCCCGTGCAGCGGAGCTCCTTCGACTCTGTTGCGGTTCTAAATTTAATTTTGGTGATCATTTACTATTTTTGGTAGTATATTACTAGATTTAGTGGTTTGTTAATCATAAGCCCTTTCTAAAGCATGCTTCTTAGTAACGGCTAGGTTAAAAGGTCCGATTTTTTATCCATATACATGGATAAAAAATTAAAAAATTCGGACCTTTACATTATTTGTGAAACATGGTTTTTACGTGTAGCCAATACATCACATCACATCATCAGCCTATTAATGTTCCCACTGCTGGGACACAGGCCTCCTCTCTGTGAGAGGGAATGGGCCGTTACCCACCACGCGGGCCCAGTGCGGGTTGGTGGATGTCACATGTCTTCGAATTGTTGGTTCTAGGACATGCCGGTTTCCTCACGATGTTTTCCTTCACCGTTTTGAGAGCAGTAGTGATGAAATAATTTACACAAAGTAAAGCGCCTGCCTGGGCTCGAACCCACGACCTACAACTTGTAAGTCGCGGCCGATACCAACACTGCTCGTAGCCAATAGTTTGACTTTAAAAAAATATTTAACAACAAGATATTTTTTCGCTACTTTTGGATACTCCTCCAAAACGACTTGGATGTTTAAAATTATTTCTGTGTAAAAATGTTTTTACACAGAAATAATTATGGCTAAAATTTCTTCATAACTGAAATTGCATATGTAACTCAAAGAATATTTTGCAAACAAAACTGCCCAACAGGCGGTTCAATATTTACAATTTTAAACGGTTTGGGTTCAGGCTTCTCTTTGATCTCGCAGATACATTCATAGACTGATCGACTATCTTTAATTTAGGTAGTCTTTTTCATGTCTTTTTCATTTTTTCATTAACTAAAACATCAAAACTCGAAATAGGAAATAAAAGTAACCGTAATATCAATCTAAACTAAGCGCTCACATCGCACTACGTATCCAAAGCGTAAGGGCGCGGGCGATACGAAATATTTGTAATCAAGTACCCTTATCAACCCACCAGTCGTTTCAATGACCAATACGTATTTATACAACATTTACCTCCAAGCAAAATGCGTTGTTTATAAAAATTACCTAATAATAGTCCTTATCTCGTAAGAAACTAAGTGGTAATTAGGTTAAACAGGGTACGGGCAGTCGGTGCGAACGGCAAATTCCTATTGTGGCGTTATCGTCGGCCCCCAGTCGCAACCGGGAGGACTGCCATCAGCCAACTTTAATTCGCTTTTACTAGGCAAATTTTTAATTCGTGTCAGTTTTTATTATTTGTGTCTGCTTTTTTTTAAATATCGAATAACATTTTGGAGCTCTTTGTTTCGGTAATCAAAATGATAGTGTGCCTAAAAAAGTATTTTAGGCACACTATCATTTTTGAAAACACCGACTAAAACCAGCGGTGTCTCATCCCATGTAAAGAAACCGTGCCGACGTACTGTACTGATTATACTGATTATTTTTTGTACTTCGATCGCGTTCGGTTCCGTTCCACGGATATAGATGGTGATCTATTATCGCCTTGGAACGGAACCGAACGCGATCGATTTACAAAAAATAATCAGTATAATCAGAAGAAAAACGCTAGTTACGTCGGCACGGTTTCTTTGTATGGGATGAGGCAACTGTATGCTAGTATTATATTATTTGTGCTTAAACGAAACTACGAAAATTGCATGAATTACACTCTTCTCTCGTTACAAATAATTAAAATGATGACTTGAGAGGAAATTTCTAAAGACTTATAACTTTCACATCTCAATCACCCAAAATCTTCAGAAAACGATGAAACACAACCAAAAACTATAATCTCTAACATCATCAGAAATTCAATCAATCTTTTCAATTTCCTACACGAAATTCGACAGTAGGGTGTCACCATCATTCGTGTCTAAAAGTGAGATAATGCTGGGACGCCACGTGCGCGGACACACTCCATCGAATAGCAATACGTACCCAATCAGGATTATACAAATCCCCGCGGGCAAACCCGGGGAAAATAATTACGACGAGCCGGGCTAATCAAGTGCTGAGTATTAAGGAAAAGGAAAAACTCTTGTAATGTATCCTCAGCCTTAGAATGACATTCGGTTTACGGTTATTTTGGGTATTTTGATTTGGAAATAGACGGTTTTTTCTTTGTTATAGCTCTTCTGGGTGAAGCTTTAGGGGCAACCATGTTGATAAGCAGTTACAGTTTGTAGAAACAAATATATTTTCTGTCAATGTCATTGCGTGCGTAAGATTTTCAGCATTTTTTCAAAGTAAAGGGGTCACACGGTCTTATAAGTTGCTATTAATTTTGTATCTCATTTGTATCATCGTGTAATAATTATAAATACATTTAGAAACTTTAATACCTTGTAATTTATTCAAACAAAATCATATATGATCACTCAATTTTTTTATTTAATCCACAGATTCCCCTTGTAAATCCAATCGGAAAGATCGGAACTCATTCATAAACGAAGTAGATATATAATTGAAGCCTAAAGGCTAATGTTCACCGGGACGTGATGAAGCGTCACACATCACATCAGTGGGCTCTATGACCGCGCCGATGCACCATTGCACACCCCATCATGTGGACCGGCCTTATATCTATAGCAAGAATTCATTTTCGTATTGAATAACATCAATGATTTTTATTCCAGCCTAAACCGTAGGTTTGATTATGTATGATCAGGTAAATATATTCTATCTACATGGATGTTTATAAGGTAAGTGTGTAAGCTCTTTATCTATCTTTTTATATCATATCTTTATATATTTTATTTCTGGCACCCTAAACATAAGTTAAATCTTACATCGGGTGCCAGAGTTCATCGTAAACACTCTTTTCCCTAATTGTAACGCAACGTATTTAGATAAGTGTTTTCTTGTACAATTGAAGTTAATAAAAACGTTTGTTTTATTTTTGTATCTAAGTATATTTTTAGGGTTCCGTACCCAAAAGGTAAAAACGGAACCCTATTACAAAGATTCCGCGGTCCGTCTGTCTGTCTGTCAACAGGGTGTATCTCATGAACCGTGATAGCTAGACAGTTGAAATTTTCACAGATGATGTATTTCTGTTGCCGCTATAACAGCAAATACTAAAAACAGAATAATATAATTATTTAAGTGGGGCTCCCATACAACAAACGTGTTTTTTTGCCGTTTTTTGTGATAATGTTACGGAACCCTTCTTGCGCGAGTCCGACTCGCACTTGGCCGATCTTTTTTTATATTTTATACATTACTAGCTGTTGCCCGCGGCTTCGCTCCCGTGGACCACCCCACAGGACCCGTTTTCGGGATAAAAAAATAGCCTATGTCACTTAGGAATAATGTAGCTTTCTATTGGTGATAGAATTTTTCAAATCGGTCCAGTAGTTTCGGAGCCTATTCGGTACAAACAAACAAACAAACAAACAAAAAAATCTTTCCTCTTTATAATATTAGTATAGATTATAAGTATAGATAACCAAAAGGTATTTTAAATCAACCTTTCTGACGACTTATATAGCAGAGGAAGTCTTTTTGTTGCCTAAACTTGGACTGAGGACGAGAGATTTGTGATGGATGCTTATTTTATTGCACGGCCCTAGATAAATGACACACATAAGACACGCCAATTCAAGCTTAACCCTACAAAATCTAAAAACCATGCCAACCTACATCTCAAAGCGAAGCTAGGCACAACAGCGACCCATATCGAGTTACAGACAAAGCCAAAAACACGTGTGCCTTTAGAAGCACACCTTTTCAAGTTGTGAATCGCCCAGTTAGCGTGGAACGTAAGTCGGTCGTTTTAGAAGTTCACTTAGCGAATGAATACTACCGGGTTGTCCGGGCTTGCGGACTGTCCCCGTGCATTCACTACACACCCTATATTTTTAATGTTAGGTATTTCTATTCAAATCGACGAACCGATGGAAGGAGACGTCCCAAATGATGAGAGTTGGTAACGCGTCGATGTATGGTTGTCGATGTTTTGGTTGTATATGAGAATATTTCAGGCATCAAACATTAACATTAGAAGCGGGATATTTACCATGTTTACTGTTTGTTGCGAGTTTCCGATACCGAAAACACCGAAATACCGGCAACTCGCAACAAACAGTAAACAAGATAAATATCCCGCTTCTAATGTTAATGTTAGTGTTAGTGACCATGACAGTTTAATAACTTATATTTCAGGAATCGAGTAAGAAAATTACAATTATTATGATCCGTATCGACAACACAGGCTGCAGAGCAGTGTTCGATGGTAGGCATTTTGCATTGATGCAGAAAAAGAATGCAGGAGCAGTGGTGGCCCAGTGGTATCGGCCGCGATTTACAAGTTGTAGGTCTTGGGTTCGAGCCCAGGCAGGTGCTTTACTTTGTGTAAATTATTTCATCACCACTGCTCTCAAAACGGTGAAGGAAAACATCGTGTGGAAACCGGCATGTCTTAGAATCAAAAATTCGAAGACATGTGACATCCACCAACTCGCACTGGGCCCGCGTGGTGGATTACGGCCCATTCCCTCTCATAGAGAGGAGGCCTGTGTCCCAGCAGTGGGAACATTAATAGGCTGATGATGTGATGCGATGTGTGCAGAAACAGAACGTTCAGGAGTGTAAGAAAAATCCTGGACAATTAAAGGAATGCTTCGTCTCAATTCATTCATCTCCTCATTTCATTGCCTGAAAAGTAGAGACAAATAGTGCCATACTGGCCTAAGAGAAACGTCTATAAAGTTTTCAGGTTTTTCCCTTCACTCTTCAATATTATCGATAGCTAGAATAGAAAGAGCCAGAATAACGATGGACCCAAAACATTTTAAACTTGCTTTGGAGCAGAAACATGGAACAATCTCTTTAAAAATCAATCGCTGCGTCCAAGACGAAAAATTCGCGATAAGTAACATCCCTAATCGCTAGGAAAGCCCCGTCAACCAATTACTCTGAAAGACTCGTGTAACATCAACATGGAGGCATTTCAATTTGGCTTATTGGCTCATGTGCGCTTGGATTTTGACATCTTTTTCCCTGTCCGCCACTCATTTATTTCCATTTCATCAATCAGCTATTACTTACCAACGAATTGCTTGTAGGCACCGCTTTTTGTGATTGGATAGCTAATATTTTTAAGATGAGGGAAATTATTTCAATTTTCAATGTTATGGTAGTTATTTTTTTGTTTTCGGTTTTATTTGGATGTTAACGTTGGAGTTTAATTCTTTTAAACATTTATGTATGACACGTATGTATATTTATGGTGCTTTTAATGTCGTATAAATAACATAATGTAAAAAAACCGGTCAAGTGCGAGTCGGACTCGCGCACGAAGGTTTCCGTACCATTATCGCAAAAAACGGCAAAAAAATCACGTCTATGGTATGGGAGCCCCACTTAAATATTTATTGTAAACATCATCTGTGAAAATTTCAACTGTCTAGCTATCACGGTTCATGAGATACAGCCAGGTGACAGACAGACAGACAGGCGGACAGTGGAGTCTTAGTAATAGGGTCCCGTTTTTACCCTTTGGGTACGGAACCCTAAAAATGTGGTATTGTTGCATGGATATGTTACTGTAAAAACTCGAACTAAACATGGTAAATCTTAGGATTTTAGTCAGTTTTATGCTGTATGTGAGAATAAAATTGAAACAAATAGTTTGTTATTCGAATAGTCGACCAAAAAATCGTTTAACAAACAATTTATAGAACAATCATCTTGTATTTTTGTTGCTTCTTTACTGTTATTGCTTGGTGAAGCTAGATGCATGTCCAACTTAAGTCCCTTTCATAAATTACAATTAACTTCAAATTATCCAAAACCACAAAGGTAACCCTAAAACTATTTCAAATATTTACGCATTAAAGGCAGCTCACACGAGCGCAGGTTGCGTGAAAAATGAGCGGCTCGCGGCGATAGCAACCGCGCCGCCAGCGCTTAATGAACTAGAACGACGATAGCGTGACCCCGTGTGCACGCCGCTTTACTTTGCGGTGCACACAGATTAGTACACGTTAGAATAAATAAATAGTCAAAATTGAGGATGTTCTTTTTTTAATTTGTTTTTTTTTTTATGTATTGTCAGTGCCTCATTTATAGGTAGAGGTCTAGAGGTCGCAAGGTAGGATTTCTGGTATGTCAACTAGAAAGCTGATGGCTCGTTCTCGAAGTCAACTTGCTGGTAATGTTAAAACCTCCAACCCACAGAATGACTGTGTGATAAATCCATTTGATTGTTAAGTCTAGTCAAGTGAATTTCTATCATATATGGTACAAGCAATTAAAGGAACAGTGGTGGGTTTTAGTTAGTAAAAGCCTGACAAAAAAAACCTTAAAGAGTGGTTTTTGTCGCATTTTGGCGACCCCTATTACTGTTTTTTTTATTTTGTTGTTTATTCATTTATTAACAAAAGTACAAAAAAAATGTTGTTATAAAAATTACAAGCGCGCTGTGTTATGCCAGAAGGCGTACAAATATTCATAGATTTCATTGATATTAACATTGATAACATAATTACATTAATGGAATGCAATAGTATTAATTGATTTTCTTGAAAATAATAAGTAAACAAAAGACAAAAAAAATCAAAAGGAAATATATAAAATAATGTCAATAAAAAAATTACAATAATAAAAAATAAATATATAGGAACTTATCGTGTCATAATCTTACGTCAAACATAAGTTTACAACGTCAATATTCAAATAATGTTTAAACCAGCGACCCTATGTGGTCGATGGTTTAAACAATAAACAGAGAAAAAATTTAAATAAGACAAAAATGTCACGTCTATGTTTAAAAGAAAGAAATTAGCCTAATAACATATCAGGTCAATGATTACAAACTATGGGCAACAAACAGTCATCACATTTTGACTGTCAACATTCCGAAATACTGAAATATGCTTTATTCACCAGTAAAGATTTAAGCTTTTTCATGAATAAGTTTGTGTTTTACTCTTTAATTGAACTAGGTATGTGGTTGTATATGATTGGTGCCATGCAAAAAACACTTTTATCTACATTCACAATGTAATGTTCCAAATATGAATTCAAAAAATATTGTATAAACACGTACTTTATATTCATGGATAGGATTCTTTTTTTAAAAATAACGAATTTTAAACAACTGCATCATAAAATAACTTTTTAATTTTTATAGCACACTTTTACTTTTAAATTTCTTGACGTTTATGGGCTCATTGAAGATAAAGATTAAGATCGTTTATTTGTCAGAAATATGAGTATGCACACATAAAGCATGCAAGATGTTAAGTACATTGCAGAAAGGATCACAGTCATGTTTTACCTTAACGGCTGTACTGTCATTGTCTAAGGAGGCGCGCAATTTCATGAGAATCTAAATTGCCCGCCATACCAAATATTTTCTCCGTTTCCACTTTTGTTTTATTGCAACTGTATGAGTGAAGATAAAGTAGTTTATGCAATGGCTTATAATTAGGTATTAAAACACTCACGTAATATTATTATCATATTCGGCTTCGCCTCATGTGATAAACCTACGCTCGTGTTTTAATAACCCCTATTATATGTTCATTGCATAAACTACTATTTTGCATCAATGCTGTGTCGGACCTTATTACGCACAATTATTGCCATGTTCTGTGATCAAGTTCGTTGGTTATAAAACGATATTCTGTTAGAAAGACAATTTGCCTAGAGCTTCAAATCTTGGCAGGTCATTAAATTTTAACAGTTGGTAAAAAACAACACTTACCGTAATTGTACATCATTATAATTAGCCCTTAAACTAGCAAAAACACATCAATAAAAATCCCAACGAAAGCAAAATCAATTAAAATAATATCACAAAGTACAAACGCTGCAGTACGCGATTTAATTTGCAACCCCGATCGGGCACCATATTCAAATAAGGTTTCATCTATTTACGTCCCGTTGCGTGTGTCCTATTATCAGCCAATGCCATCTGCACCCCTATGGGGTTTTATTCTAAGACTTTTTAGCGAGAGTGTGGAGGTAATCTAATAGAAGCTTGTATGGGGAATTTAATTTACTTGTAGCTAGTTTATTTGTAGGGCAAAATTGGTGCTATCACTGAAAATAAATAAAATCTTGCTTAATATTATAAATGTGAAAGTTTGGGTGGAAGTGTGGATGTATGTTTGTTACTCAATCACGCCAAAACGGCTGAATGGATCTGGATGAAATTTGGCACAGATAGATGACAGTCTGGAATAGCACATAGGCTTCTTTTCATGCCGGTATAATGTTCCCTTGGGATAAGAAAACACGCAACACGCGAGCGAAGCCGCTGGTAGAAGCTAGTATTCTATATAATACGTTCAAGCCGTAAGAATAACAATTTTCAAGTTATAATCTTGTGCTAAATTAGCATTTTTTCGAGTTCAGTAAAGTCGAGAATGTATGTAGGTATGTAAGTGTCTGTATATTTCAGGGCTTTAAAAATAATATCGAAGAATATTAGGTATTTTCTAGAAACGGAACGTCTCCAGTGGTACCTAAGACATATATAAAGTCAAGCCTTTTCCCACGATGAGAAACAGAAACTACATTTTGCTAAAGTACCTTACCTGCGTTATAAAACATCTGAAACCTGAAAAAATAAATAAATAACATCACTAGATCCAACAGCTATTCAACCAAACGTCCTCTAAAAAACTTTCCCAATAACTTGAAACCAATATATTCGTGTGAGCACAACATCGTAATGACACCCTCGCCCCTTGCGGTGAAACAAGGCGGGCGGCGACGGGCGGCGGCACTAGTTTTTCAATAACCCCTTGAGAAACCCCGCAGAGCTTCTCAAATACATGGCCGTGTCAATCACACGGACGAAATGAATATTATGAATATTATTCCTGGCGTGTTTTGTCACTGACAGATGTATTAAATCTTTATTTCTATGCGAATATTTAGGTACAGGTATTGTTTGAGGGTAATTGGTTTTGGTTACGTGTTTAAAAGTTTGTTTAGTTTGAATAAATGCATTTACATAGGTTATTAACTATACCTACTGTGTCTCTTTTACTCACGGCCTATCTACCCTAGTCCGCTTTCTGCTTACTCTTCATGTAAATAAAAAATAAAAAGTTAATATTCAAAAAATCAAAAAACCCGACTGCTTAAGAAGCGAACTAAAAAGACGTAAACAAGAACAAAATCATGCTGTGCAGTCGGAGAGTACATCTGGTTTTGGTCAGCCAGCTCGCGGATATGTATCCTCCGACTGCACAGCATTATTTTTTTCTTGTTTACGTCTTTTTAGGTCGGGTATTATGATTTTTTGAATTAACTTTTTTTATTTTATGTTTTTAGTAAACATATTTTTTTTTCGAATTCGGTATATTTAAACATATAAGTTTTATATATTTTTTAAATAACCTTTTAAAACCCTTTATTTTGATACCCCACAAGACGGATTTGGAAAAAATAAAATTGGCGCCCACAATATGGCGCCCAAAAGCCGCCATTTTTCTATTTTCCAATTTTAATGTAGCCAGTGACACTCGCAGGGTTAAGACGAATCGATTGACGTAAGAACCATCAAAATCGGCCAACGCGTTTGGTCTCTAGAACGCCACATAGGAACAATCAAAAATACATATATACATACATAGACTGATAAACACATTACCTTCCTTCGGCAGTCGGGAAAAAAATATTCATTCAGTGTCTATATTAATCGCAGGATTAAGACGAATCGATTTACGTAAGAATTATCAATATCGACAAACGCGTTTGTTCTCTAGAAAGCCACATACTTATATACATACATACACTCATACATACGAGTATACAGACTGATAAACACATTACCATAAAAAAAACCGGCCAAGTGCGAGTCGGACTCGCGCACGAAGGTTTCCGTACCATTATCGCAAAAAACGGCAAAAACTCACGTTTGTTGTATGGGAGCCCCACTTAAATATTTATTTTATTCTGTTTTTAGTATTTGTTGTTATAGCGGCAACAGAAATACATCATCTGTGAAAATTTTAACTGTCTAACTATCACGGTTCATGAGATACAGCCTGATGACAGACAGACAGACAGACAGACAGACAGACAGACGGACCGCGAAGTCTCAGTAATAGGGTCCCGTTTTTACCCTTTGGGTACGGAACCCTAAAAAGATCACTAAGATGTCATGACACGAGAAAATTCTTCTATGTTGTTTGTCAGTATTTACAGAATTCGTACTTACTTACTGTATTGATTAGATTCATGAAAATTGGTAGTCTGGGCTAAGAAGGACCTAGGCCCTAGACAAGTGGCATTCTATATATCATCGAAAGCATGGCGATTGCCAAAAAGACAAACTTGTATGGAATTAACAAGCGATATAAAAAAATAACGTGATCTTGATCTAGTGGACTTAAGGGATTGATCATGTGACCCAAGGCTTAGTAGATCGGTGGTCCACCAACACCGTAGTTAGGCACCGCACGACACGATTTACGACTACGATTTTTAACACACGACACACTGCAGACGATCTGTCGTCACGCATTGCACTTGTATCACATCAAACTTCACACTAATATTATAAAGGTGAAAGTTTGTAAGTGTGTGTGAGTTTGTATATTTGTTACTTCTTCACGCTCAAACAGCTGGCCAGATCTGGATGAAATTTTGCACAGAGATAGATTATACTCAGGAATAGCGCATAGGATACTTTTTATCCCGGGAATATGCTCCCTAGGAATAGTTTTGTCTTATCCCAAAGTTGTATATGTGCTATTCCAGACTATAATCTATCTCTGTGCCAAATGTCATCCAGATCCGTTTAGCCGTTCTAACGTGATTGATTAACACACAACACAAACACACACACATCTATCCAAACTTTCGCATTTATATTAAGTAAGAATATTCCAATCGCTATCGCCACGCTTTCGATGATAGAATATCAGTTGTCTAGGGCTTCAAAGTCAAAGTCAAATATTAATATATTTGACTTTGACAATCAACTAGGCCACTAAGCGGCACGTTTGAACGTCAACAATTAAAATTTACAAGTAATGAAAATTGATTCTACCGTCCATTCGGAAAAGTAGCTTGTTGTGGAGAAGAAAGGACAATAAAAAAGTGTTTTACAATATTTATATAAGTGCATACATTAATGAGCAGAGAGCAGTGGTGGCCCAGTGGCGACTTACAAGTTGTAGGTCGTGGGTTCGAGCCCAGGCAGGCGCTTTACTTTGTGTAAGTTATTTCATCACCACTGCTCTCAAAACGGTGAAGGAAAAGATCGTAAGGAAACCGGCATGTCCTAGAACCAAAAATTCGAAGACATGTGACATCCACCAACCCGCACTGGGCCCGCGTGGTGGAATACGGTCCATTCCCTCTCATAGAGAGGAGGCCTGTGTCCTAGCAGTGGGAACATTAATAGGCTGATGATGTGATACATTAATCAATTCATATATGTGAGGACGATGCACCCAGAATAGCAGTACACACTATACTACGTACAGGTATAAAACATCTAGGGCCTCGTGTTTCATTATAATCTGAAGTGAAAAATATGAAAATTGCAAATAAATTCCCAGTGTTTACTGACGCTTGCAAATTGATACTACAATTTAAAAAAAACTTATCAATGTTCAAAGCGGTAGTCAATTAAAACGTACGCACATCGATGTATCGAGTATTTTAATTTAAATTTTAATATTTTTCTGGTGTAGGCCTGACTCGGCATGATTTGATGAGTCGCGGGACTCGCTTTGTGCCCGGCAAAAATAATATCGCGCGAGTCACGGATCATTGGAGCTTGCCTACACTCCAGACTGTTTTCATCTATTTTGTCTGCTACACACAACAATAGGGAACGATTTAAAAATATTGCATGAAGTTTTCGATAAAATTATGCTTACCTAGGTGAACAGTAAAATACAGGTAGATAGGAAACACTGAGGCACAGATAATAATATACTAGCATACAAATGCCTCATCCCATACAAAGAAACCGTGCCGACGTAACTAGCGTTTTTCATCTGATTATACCGATAATGTTTTGTAAATCGATCGCGTTCAGTTCCGTTCCACGGCGATAGACAGATCACCATCTATTTCTGTGGAAAGTAACGGAACGGAACCGAACGCGATCGATGTACAAAAATAATCAGAATAATCAGTATAGAACGTCGGTACGGTTTCTTTGTATGGGATGAGACACCACTGCACGATCTATAAAATGGGTCCTCGCGAGTCCCTCAGAGTAAAATTTAAAGAGATCGATATACTGACTCTACCTTTACTTTATATATTGGAATGTATTTTGTACGTACGCAAAAATCAAGGGCTTTTCAAAACTAGAAGCGACTTCCATAATTTAAATACACGCAGTAAGCACGGAATTTCTAATACCCAAAATCAGATTAACGAAAACTAGCAAGTCTTTTCTTATAAACAGTATACGCTTCTATAACAAGTTGCCAAAGTCAGTTATAGAACTTACCGATGGAAAGTTCAAAAACTTCATCAAACGTGTCCTTATTAAAAAAGCATATTATAAAATCAAGGACTACGTTGAAGATAAAAATTTTAGCTCCTTCTGCGCATGCGGCTTCCCTGGTAACTCATAAACGGTACAAATGTGTGGATGTCTCTAACTATTCTCAATCTCATTTTTCTTTTTTTTTCTCTTCTTTTAATTGGACTTTTTACAATGGTTTTCAATCATCATCTTAATAACCCTTAGCTAAGAATAGTTACAGCACTGATAACTACATTTGTGCCACATGTTAAATTTAGTCTTGTTATACATTTTTTTTTTCCTTTGTATATATGCTTTTACCGATTGTTTTGTGAATGTGTGAACATTGTAGGCCTTCTAGATTTCTAGATGCTTGATAACATTTGATAAATTTATATCTCGTTTTACTATTTATTTTTAGTTTCTAACGTTTTATTGTCGGGCCTACGTTGTCCTCCCATATTTAAGTAATTCTGTAACATGGAAATATTGTAAAAACAAACCATATTTTTAAAAGAGTAACCATGGAGTTTCTTGCCGGTTCTTCTCCATAAGAAACGACCAACCCGAACCGTGCGCCTTTTGTCGACGTTTTATAAGTGCCCATGTAGGCCTATGTAAAATAAAAATAAATGATTTTGATTTTGACTGACTGAGGTGAATATAACAAGAAACGTTACGCAGCTTTCTGAGGTTTCGTTCATAACCGAAACTTTCTAAAATACCCAAAATTGTTTGTACAATTGTCTTTCCCGAAACCCCGAAACACCATTGATATTTCATATTACTTATACGTATAGATATAGCTCAGTGTATCAACTTGACAAAACGAGGGTGAGAATGAAACAATAGAACATTAACGTTCACCCCTCAGTTGCAAGCCACAGGAGAATATCATAAACGTCGGCTTAAACACTCGTCTCAGCGGACGTTAAGTAAATAAAAACATAATAAAATAATAAATTCCACGCAACATATGGGAGAAGACAGCAATTGGGTTATGAAGAGTATTAGGGGAAAACTTGTTTATAACGAGGAAGTCTCCGGTTGAATTGAACAATATTTGCTTGATACCCTGAAATGAAGAACTTTACATTTCAAAAGAAAATCGAAACTTCGTATCATAACGTAAAAAAAAACACTACAAAGTGAAAAATACCTTCAATTTCGGAAGTCGGTGTTCTTGTTTTTTGACACCGTCTTCCGAAATTGAAGTTATTTTTCGCTTTGTAGTGTTTTTATTTGGAAGTCGGTTGTATTTTTTGTAAAAACATTTTTTTATTTTTTACTTTTTAGTTGTGGTACATAATGGACCAGTTCTAGCTAGGTAAAAATAATGCCCAAAGTGAAGCCAGTATAGATTGAAAGATCTATTGATCTGTTTGTTTACTTGATCTGTTGATTGGAATGATTCGACTTTGTACATAAGCTGTCCTACTGTATTTGTATATGTATGTTTTTGTGTACAATAAAGAATATGAATATATGAATATGAAAGAATCATCAAAATAGGTTCACCCAGTAACAAGTTCTGATGTAAGACACATAAAAAAAAAATACCGTCGAATTGATAACCTCCTTTTTGTGAAGTCGGTTAAAAATATTTTCTTTTTAAGTTGGTAGTTTCAACACAACTGAATTTAAGACCTATCTGAATCATAATAGAAAACTTCTCAAGTTTATAACCTTACAAATAGCGAACAGTGTTAACAAGTCCCAAACACTGTTAGTAACTCGATTGATCCGTCACCGAATTGATTCGAAAGCCACTGAACGCCACACTCGATGCTCGGTGTAATGCAGCGCCCCGCGATGCATCGAGTGGAGTATCGACTATCGAGATCGAAACTCGAGTCATAATCGAACCCTCGCCGCGGTGTCCCGCACTCAATCTCGGGGATTTGTAAGCTCCCTGGAGCATCCTTACCATCGCGAAACGATTTGCCAATCAAAAATAACCCCTTTCACTCAAAAAATAAAAGGTGACGGCAACTTTTTGGGAGGTCAAGGTAAGTTTGTCAAGAACACCCTGTATTGGGGTGACAATCCAAAGAATCGTAGACGGTTATTGAAT
This sequence comes from Anorthoa munda, assembly GCA_945859665.1. NCBI lineage: Eukaryota > Metazoa > Arthropoda > Insecta > Lepidoptera > Noctuidae > Anorthoa > Anorthoa munda. Next base: position 10,342,177 of record OX243918.1, on the reverse strand, counting down.
TTCTTTGCATTTTTGATTTGTCTCTGCATTTGGTTTGTTGATTGATAACAATTTAATTGAATGAATATAGATTTATCCGTAACTTGCAATGTATGTATGTATGTATGCGTGTTCGGGTCAAATCTTGCAACTGAATTTTAAAGCAGTTATCCTCAACCGATTAAGATGAAACTTTGCATACACGCTTGGTTTGGATGACAATGCATGGTAAGCTAAAAATATTGTTTTAAAAAAGGTTTTTTTAATTGGAAAAACTTATTTCAATCGACAGTTTAAACTAAAGAATCACAAAATAAATATGTCAGAGAGACAATATAAAACTATGAACGTCAAATCTCGACATGGTAATCATAGTTAAAACCCATGAAGCCACTCATATTCAGTTGTGGGGCGATCGTTCAATCGCACATCCTATGGGGCCGAGGGGGAATGTCAAACTTCATTCGACCAAAACTACATTTTGTCTCTGTGAAATATTCCGAATAAGAGAAACAATTTCCTCTTTGACATTTTTAGGGTTCCGTACCCAAAGGGTAAAAACGGGACCCTATTACTGAGACTTCGCTGTCCGTCTGTCTGTCTGTCTGTCTGTCTGTCTGTCTGTCACCAGGCTGTATCTCATGAACCGTGATAGTTAGACAGTTGAAATTTTCACAGATGATGTATTTCTGTTGCCGCTATAACAACAAATACTAAAAACAGGATAAAATAAATATTTAAGTGGGGCTCCGATACAACAAACGTGATTTTTTTGCCGTTTTTTGCGATAATGGTACGGAACCCTTAGTGCGCGAGTCCGACTCGCACTTGGCCGGTTTTTTTCTAACTGAAGTTCACGGGTGATATACTGATTTGACTTGATTTGGAGTTTTTCTAGATGATTCATGATTCATCCAGAAATCAATTCAGAAGGATTGTTTAATAACATTGGAACTTTTATTATATCCTTTTCATATTTCATATTTATTCTTTTCATATTATCTTGATGAATAAATTATTCATTAAAAATCTTTTTTAAAACAAGCTTTTTTCGTATTCTTCCCAACAAACCATTTCATTTGATACCCATATCATGGCAGTGCACAAAAAATTACTATGCCGCCATCTTGGGCCGTCCGCCTTATTAGATTTAGAATGACGTCACTATGCTAACCATGCATTGTTAAATAAAACCTTGTAATATTATTTGATTTGATATTTGCCTGATTTTTTATCAACATTCAATTTTGCCAGTATCAATCGAAGAAGTTATGCAAAATATTTTTCACTTTTGAAAGAAGTAGAAAATTAATCAGTTTTCCATCATTTTTCACACACGTCATAACTCAGAAAATTCAATTTCCTTGGCAGGTAATTTAATTCTTTCTAGTATTCAACCCTAACTCTTATCACCGATCTAAAGCTGCAAAAGCCAGATTGCTCTAATCTAGCGTTTACATCTGTCACGCTAAGTCTTCGTTTTCAATTACGATGGCATGCGATGAAATTAATTCGGCCATATCTCGATTTTGCGAGTACAAGTAGCGGATTACGCGGCGATTTGCTTGTACTCTTGCATTGCAATCGGATAAATACTCCTGTGATGGTGGGCAAAGAATACAAAATTGGCTAGATATGTCACTTGTAAGTAAAAGAAAAGAAAGAAAAGAAAGACAAGAAAGAAAAGAAAGAAAAGAAAGAAAAGAAAGAAAAGAAAGAAAAGAAAGAAAAGAAAGAAAAGAAAGACAAGAAAGAAAAGAAAGAAAAGAAAGAAAAGAAAGAAAAGAAAGAAGGAAAAGAAAGAAAAGAAAGAAAAGAAAGAAAATAAAGAAAAGAAAGAAAAGAAAGAAAAGAAAGAAAAGAAAGAAAAGTAAGAAAAGAAAGAAAAGAAAACACATTTATTTGACACAAGCCAGAGCACACAACATAAACATAAAAAAAAGAAAACTACTAACGAAGTACTGTACTAACTGCTTTGTAAAATGGAGCTTTCAATAACTACATTTGGTTTAGTCGAAAAAGGTTGGAGTGGAGATGAGAAATGTTAAAAAAAATATCTAGAATTGTCTGCTACCAAGTTATTGCTCGGTACACTGGTATTTTTTATAATTTTCGAAATGTTCAGTATTTTGGAATGTCATAGTTCCATCGTTATAGCTCCAAATGCAACTTTACCATTGTTGTAGGGTCTTTAGTTTTTTCTATATCGACCAACCTATTGGTGTAGGTAGAATACTCTTAAAATGAATATATATTCCTGTCTACAATTTTGGCAGTGAAGCACATCATCAGCGTCAGCGGTGTCGCGGTAATGGAGTGGCGCGTGCCGACCGCCGCCCGCGCCGCGCCGCGCGCCGAGCCGTGCGCCCGCGCGTGCGAACACTCCCACCGATTATGTGCTACTATCGCAGCCTGAGAACTAAAAGCATTTTCTATTTGTTTATAGAATTTAAATCGGAACACCTATTTTTAAAAGAAAACCTTTTTTCACGTTTTTTCTATCAGCCTATCGAGATTTTTCGTACTCACTAAAGTGGCTTCCGTTGTGATCATCGTATGAAAATATTATGTGCAAATTTCCCTTCACAAAATGTTTTCCATCACGGCTCACACTGTGATTATTATAATGCGCGGAAAATTCTCTACGAAATATGTCATGGCAATAAACTTCAAGTGCTTTCGCTGGCTGCGGCACCTAACCGCAAAATGCCTGTATAGCGAACACAGGGTTATACGAGTGCGCTGAGCGAAAAGTAATATTTAGGTGTCAACTGCAGGCGATAATCGCGGGGTAAAAAATAGCTGGAGGTTGGCGGGCGGCGGTGAACTATTTCCACCCTTGCCGGTGGTATCTCGTCGTTTATCGGCGATAGTATCTGAGTGAGACATCGCCGGTGACGTTTGAAATATGATCGGCGCGGTCCCAGGGGCCCAGGGTGCCGAGCGCGGGGCCACGTGCGCCGCATATTCAAATCAGAATCGCACGCGGCGGGACCCCCGTGTTGGCTAAATACACCCGCCGCGCACACCGCGCCGCACCGCCCGGCCCACCCACTTACCGAGGGTCGGCCCTATGTAATCGAATTTGAAAATTATTCTAAAACACTGAATAATGTATTTCGGAGGGACGCAGCGCCGGAGGCGGCTCGCTCGCGCTGATTTTTAAAATAAATTAAACTTAATCAAGTGGGTTCGCGCACCTAAACGGATTAACTTGGCGCTGATTTGACTTCGCCGCTGTTTGTACAGTACATGAGGGGTGACGGCTTAAAGGTTATTTGAAACAGTATCGGACTAACATCGTTTAGCTGACTGCTACACGCGTGTGCAAGTGGATTGACTGCAAGCTTACATTATCGAATAAAGTGATAAAGATGGCGGACGCGGCGATCACTCATTTAACTTTATGAAAATACTCTTTTTACGACGATCTAAGTCATCTAAGTGAATAAAAGTCAAGCTTATAAAATGAACCATTTCAGTCTGCTCAATAACATCACTAATATTGGTCATCAGAAATTTCACTATCAACCCTAATCACAACCCATAAATAAAGACTAAAACAGTACTCAAGAAAATAGTTCCTAGGCCGTCGAAGCAACACAGAGCTTTCAATGCTATAAATCTAAATATTCAAAATATTAAAACCCCTTTAGTGAAAGAATCAATATATCTTTTCACTCCTCAACATCAAACACTTTAATAAAATTTATGAATCGCAAAAATTGGTCAAATTCATATTTGAAAATTAAATATTGAATAAGACAATATTAGTTCACTCGGTACATTAAGTTTTATTACGCTATGAATACATTCGGCTCAGTGCGATTCGCTTCGCAGGGCTGCGGCCCCGCCATTAGCACCCGATATGAAATTAAAATTAAAATATATAAAAAAGTACGACGAGCACTCTCGACAGACCGCCAAGGGGCAGCCCTAAAGATTTGATACTAATGAAATGAGTGGAGTAGCCATAGTAATGATATTATTTTGTCTTTCTCTATGCTCAACTATTCACTGATTGTTATAAAATATACTTATTGTGTGTTGTTTGTAAAATATACTTATTAATACATTTTCTGTTTTAGTTCTAACCAAAACGCCGTAAATTCTGCAACTGTGAGAAATAGAAGAAATACAAAAGAAAATATACAACCTATATCTGTTTATTAAAAAATATAACAAAAAGTTATACAAAAATAAACGAAACGAATAGTACACCATCAAACAAACAAAATTTTCTACAAACAACATCGACTCCACAGCTTCAGTTGTAAACTATCATGTAGCGGTGTACAGTAGGGGTGCCACTCGATGATTTGGTTTTTCGATTCGTTACGCCGTCAAACTACCCTCTATGCCGTACCCTCGAATATGTTCCCTCGCCTTGAATATTATTTATACGTTTGTTAAGTGGAGTTGTGCGGCTGGAGGAGTAGCCTCAGGAGCTCAGCACTTCAACAAACAACGGTTCTGATTCTTATTATCGATTTACATCGGCATTTTATGATGGATAAGGAATAGTAAGAAGGTGGTGAAACAAGTGCATGATAATAAAGTTTTTTTATAATTCTTAAACCATGACACATTAAAATGAAACCATGGCAGTTGATTTGGTCTTTGTGCCCTTGGGCACAAAGACCAAAACAACTGCCTGTAAAAAAATAAGACAGCGATTTCAACCTGCGCACATTGTAGAAACTTTTTAGCCGGCTATTTGTAGAGCCTCGGAGAAAACATGTCAAGGAAAACAGGCACGCTCTGCCTCTGAGCAAGCTATGGTTAGGTATGCAAAGCAAACATATTTTCTCTTGAGACTAGAACGGTGAGCAAACAGTGGGCAACATGGGCGAAGGTTGGGCCGTGTTTACCAACGCTGCGTCGCCTGCCCTCATATATTAAACATAGCCAGCGCTACCTTAGCCAGCCTCTGACGTTCGCCGTAACTATTATTCCACATACCTAGACCGGCTTCTAGCCAGGACTACGCCCCGCTGCAAATTTAATACGGCATTATGTTGCCGTTAGCCCGCAATCGCTGTAATGAATACGTTTTTCAGCAAATTTACATCGGCATAAAAATAAGGTCGCGGCAGTTAACACGTTTATCGGGCGCTCATTAAAGCGGAGGGCGATCTTGCTTCGGAGTCGTTAAGCGCGCAATAGTTCGCGAGATCCTCGTAAAAAATATCTCGCAACCGACTTTACGAGCGCCCTTTGTGAATGCATCATTAAATTTCCATCTAAATTTAAATTACGAACGGTGCGATTCGACGCGCTCTCTCCCACGTGTTTCTGTTTTCCCAGTCGGTGGAAATGTTATAATTGCTGCACAGAGAACGTAGCAGAGTCGAGAATTTGTAAAAAAGATGACGTCAGTTGGAATTATCTTCAGCGCAGCGCAATTGAAACGGCTTTGCGACGGGCTTAGTGAAAAAGTTGGCGTTCGTTTTAATAATTCCCAGCTCCGGCGCCTCGTCAGAATGCCGTTGTCACTTCGCGGATTAAGCTCCGACACGGTTGAGTTGGGATTTGAGAGTTATTTTAATTTGCATTTTACGTATAATTCAGACTAGAGTGCAACGCTTCCAAGGCTTTTTTCATGTGAAATCGTAACGTGTTTACACGTCAAAAGTTTACGACATTTAGATGGTCGAAGGCGAGGGTTGAGCTCGTTTGTATGCGGCGCCACACTTCCCCGGGAAAGGCATAAAGTCAGCAGGTGAGGAGCGGGTATCGCGCGGTCACGCTATTTAGATAAGGCCATTCTCGTGACCTCTCTCCCCTCGGCCTCGCGATAAGAGCGCGATGTGTACGTTACGACATTTTGTTGCAGTGCTGCCTTCCAAAACATCCCTTTATAAATCAGAAAGGCCAAAACATCCCTTTATAAATCAGTATGGCCAAAACACCTAAACATAGATTAAATAAGATAAAAACAAGGAAAACCAGCAAACAAATAAGGTCATTTGATTAAGCGGAATGATTTGCGAATCACTTAAAAATCCAAATGCCACCATTTTTCGACTTCCCTCCTGACTTCTGGCGTTGGAATGGCGAATAAAGAGAGTTTGGAATAAATTGTGGCTCGTCTGGATAAAGCAATATTTGTTCATCTACCCCCGCATTACGACAGCAGCGGCCATTAGCGGGATGCAAATAACGTCTTGTCATTTTTGCTTCTTTATTTTTCCTCAATGCTCGGAGAATCGTGCTACTTGGCCACCCTCCCACGGATGTTGCACGGAGATATGGAAATAAAATCCACTTCAGGAATATTATTTAAGTAATACGCTATCACGGAAAAAAAAATATTTTATGATAGGTATAAGAAAGACATAGCTGTGTCCAGATTAGGTCACAGACACAGCCCCGTCAGGTCGTTAGATATTATATATAGTTAGGCCACAAACCTCCAAAATAATTTTCGCCTTCCAAGACGTTCTCAAAGACAAAGCCCGAACTAATCTCCCTGTACTTCTCAGGAAAATTCTAATTATTTTACGATTACTGTCTTCCTATTTACATTTTGTTCTAACCTACCCCTCGGTAAGTACTCCGCAAATCCCTACAAGAGTACCTACAAGCCAAAATGGCGTCGACATTCGAACATCCGAGTGCGTTTTAGCCCCACTTAAAACGTGGTTTATTTGCAAGCCAGATTGCCTACGGAACATTATTTATAGTTGAGGGTAGGTTGTTATTAAATTTTTCCACAATTGTAGAATGATTTAGAGGTTTTTTTTAGTTCTGAGATTTTTATTACATGTTTTTTTTTACGAGAATTTTATGCATTCTGCTTCTATAATTATTTTTCTGCTCATCAAATTTTCAAGTTTTCCGATTTCCGTATTGTCCTGACCAAGAATTTCCTTGCATGCACATTCCACCTTAAAAGGGAAAATTACCTTTGTCTACATTCTTAATGCTTTACGCCTAATAAATACGAAAAAAAAAGGAAAGCAAATAAGTGTTCATGTTCCATGGCAAAGAGAATTTAGAAATATTTACGAGACAATAAAGATGTCGCTACTGCTAGCGTTCTTCACACCTGCCAGTGTGATAACAGCAATATAGAGGATGCCTTGATTCACAAATATTGACCATAGCAGAAGAGATTTGAGTTATGCAGGATTTTATTAACAGTCTATAAAAGACTATTGTATGGAATATTTATCTGTCAAGTCATTTCAAGTATCATGGTGGGTTTGTTTTTCGTATTAAGGGCCTACAACCACTTCAGTGCCGTAAAACGGTTACTTTCTAAAGCATACTCCTCAGTAACAACTGGTTAAAAGGTTTGAAAAAAAGAAATATTTATGTTTGATTCTTGTACATTATATTTGAAACAAGTTTTTTTCGTGTAACAAATAGTTTTGTTATAAAAAAATAATTAACAACACGATATTTTTTCGCAACTTTTGGATACTCCTCCAAATCGACTTGGAACTTTAAAAATATTTTTACACAGTAAAATTGATTGCTGGAATTTCTTAATAACTGAAACAGCATATGTAATTCAAATAATATTTTGCAAACAAAACTGTTCAAAAGGAGGTTCTATATTGATAGTTTGGCTCCGAGCGGGTGCACGGCCAGTACTGTGTTTCATTGGGGCGTATTTATCGCCTTTATAAGAAAAGTTTTCGTCGCTTGTCTCAGAAGTCTTCCTAATGAGTCTTGACTCCTTTTTATTTCTGAGTCCGCATTTCGGTGACGGACTGGAATCATGAGCGGACTTATAAACTACCAGGAGACCAGGATCATAAAACGTATTTCCGGATATGGAATTACAATTATTTATCTTGGACTGGGTCTAATACAGAAGACAGAAACTAGACCGTTTGCTTTGACTACCAATCATTATCAATCCTACCCACACCGAGAAAATACGTCCACCTGTCAAATAAGACCAGTTGCCTACTAATCGCATCTAATAACTAAAATATCGCATTACAAATACAAATAATCCTCAATTCCTTGCGCTATATGCAGTGGATTCTAATCGTTTGACACTTAATTAATGGCCACTTTACACGTAGATATTGAATGGAGCAGGGGTACTCAATCGGCGATCGCCGTTATTCCTAAAAAGTGTAAAATCGGAAAAAAGGTTGACGACCACTCATGTAACGACGCCTGTAGTCTTTATTACTAAGCCTGAAGTAATAATATTCAGGAGTATTGATGAAAAACCTGTCATTGTATTTCACACATTAATATGGCACACATGCTCGAGTGTTCCAAGTGCCCATACCTGCACTTTGGAAGAACCTATTCTGGCCACGGACCCTGCAATCGACCTGGCCACCTACTATAAATATATGTAATTATGTATGGGCCCTGATTAAACTCATTGACTAGAGAAGAAGCTTTATTCGACACCGAGATCATAATTTATATGATTTTAAGTTACGATTAATATTTTTTTCTTTCGTAGTAGTAGGTACTTGTTTGCGGCGGGTTCGCGGTGAATGCTAACGAGTCGTATTCCCACGATAAGTGGCACAGGAGGACACCATGGAGTTTTAGTGGTTTGTAGACGTTTGTACGCATGAGCATTTATTCAAGTTAAAAAAAGAAATGTACTTAGTAGTTTGCCAGACGATGGCTTAATGCCTTAATATTTTGAGATAGTTATTTGGCATTATAAGGCATTCTCTCGTCGAATGGCGATTGTTGAAATGCCAAAATGTTTTGGATTCACCATGTGACATTTCAAAAGCGCTTGCCCATATATTTTTGATATTTCGATAATCGTTGTGTCATTTTGACTTAAGACTGAGTACCCCTGGAACGGAGCCTGCACCCACGGGAGCGGCCGGGCCGGGCTCAGCGAGGCGCCCGGCGCACGCGCCGCGTGGGCGCTGGACATAACTCGCGCGCAACAAGACGTGCGCACGCCACCGCTAACTACCGTCGCCATTTTGTATAGGGTGCTCTATTTGATATTATTTTTACTAGCAAAGGTATTGAATAAAACTTTAAAATATAAAGTCATGCAATTTTCATCACAGTTTCAGAATTATAGACACACCATGAACCCAAAGATATTTTTTTTGGAATCAGTGTAGATGCGGTTATTTTGGCCTAAATATACACTGATCTCCCAATCTACATATATAGGAGAAAAAAACGAATACCAGACGTAATAGCGACACTTACTTAAGAGGAAATAGCGTCTCTTTTTAGGCTAAGTCGACTGAAAGGGTAAAACAAGCAAAAATATTGAGTATGATCAATCTGCAAAGAAAAACCATGATTCGAATTTCAGGCCGGCTACTGTGGGTTTCCGCATTGTCGAGGCGGCGGGGCCCAGTAGCCGTGGCTTGGTCACCCACGGTGAAGTGAAGAGGAACCCAAGGAGATTCCACTCGTCAGGGCTTTTGCCGATTAAGCCAACGACGTAGCGGCCAAAACGGGAGGTCTCTATCCCCTGCGGCCGTAAAGTTGTAGGTGGCGGGGCAACTGACATGACCCGTCACAGGGGGACCAAGGATGCAGGAGGACACCGTGGAGTTTTAGTGGGCTGGAGTCCCACATAACTGCGCTATATCCCCGTGGTCTAGTTTAGTCTGGAGAAATGATCATGGTACTGTGCCGAACATTTATCCAGACTAAAAAAAACAGCCAATCTAAACTACTCAGTTTCCTAAAGCATTTCTTTGTAATGTATTGTTCTTGCGAATGTTCGACGCTGCGTTCGACGTAATGCTCAAGGCGAGAGTTTACCTGTAACATTTCTTTGTACCTTGCGTTCATTATTGACCTCACTCCACGTCACCTGTGCTCGTGCTTTTACTCGATAAAATGTTACACCAAAACGCTCGTTGGTTTTTAAAATCAGGTTGTAACAAAACATCGAGCGCCATGTTCGAAGTTTGGTTCGAGTAAATTTAAAAACAATGAATCCTGGATGTTCTGTTACAAGTAAATGCTCTAGTCTATATTCACCTTAAGGGTTGACTAAAAAGTGACGTCACACTTAAAATATTACGTGTTCCTCCCTAACCAAACCTTTTATTATTTCATCCTACGTCATTCGTCGTAATAATTGTCCAACTGAAACAGCGGGCTATAAATAAAAACTTCGGGAACAATAACCCGCACTTATTTATTACGAGAAATCCTTTACTACGTCACAGCTTAAGTGGAAATACATTATTATAGAATTTCGTGATAATTATGAACGTTCAATTGGAAAGAGTTATTTTAGGACTTAATTAAGGAACCTGATCTCAGAAATTACTTTTCTGCGTACTCTTCGACTTCATTTAAGTACACCTTTATTAATTTGGCACATTCATGCATCAAGTTTAGTAAAATTGCATTCAGCAGCTTTTTACATTCACTTTTCAAACAGTAATCACAAAAAATAATCGAAAAATTTATTTGATTGCAACGAACTGTAGCAAAAATACTGAAAAATAAACACAGAATATACTCGTATCAGAGACATAAATTATGTTTAGCAACCAAACAAGAACTTCTTGCAATTGCAGCTTTTTGCCCTTGAACACTAACATACATTTGAAATGTTACAGTCCCTTGTCCAAACCCTTATTCAGCCCATCATTGACTACGCCGACGCCTGTTATTTGGATGCCACCGAGGAGCTTTAAAATAAACTTGAGCGTTTTCAAAATATATGTATTCGTTTTATTTTCAATCTTAAAAAGTATGATTTTGTTTCAGGCTTTCGCAAGATGCTCAAGGGAGCCATTTGACTTCGCAGGAACTCTCGGCTTTTGTGTTTGCTATTTAACGTCCTTCACAACCCTAAAACGCCTTCCTACCTCCGCGAATGCTTCTCCTACTCCCGTCCTTCCAATGCACTGTGCAGGTCGTATTTTAAGCATCTCCTTGAAACCCCTTCCCACACTACCGACTTTTACTCCTACTCCTTTATTCCTACTCCTTTATTGACTTCTACTCCTTTATTGCGCACGCGGTGCGGTTGTGGAAATCTTTACCTCCTGACATAAAGGACACAAAACTATTGCTGTTTTTATGAGTGCAAGATCACTATCTTTCCATTCCGTCATAGTTGCAAATAATCATGTATTATTATTTATTTATGATATTATTTAGTATTTATTATTGTAATATTAAATTTATTAATATGCATGTATATGAGAGTTTAAATTAATTACTTATATTTTATTCTATGTTATAGTGAATTGTTTGATATGTTTTCTTTTTATTTCCCATCTAAACACGGTGTCTAAATATCTTTTTTACCCTCCTCTCGCAGGTATGCTGGAAGAGGTTTCTTTGAAATAATCGTGCCTTTGTAACTATTTTCTGTTCCTTGTTTTTCTTGTATATTTATTAATGGTTAAATAAATAAAATTCGATTTATTTACAAACAAATTAACACCCTAAATAAAAACCCAACACCCTGTACTGCCAGCACGGCGAGTGCACATCATAACTATATCTAACCGCGACAGGTACTGCACGCCACCGGATCACTCTTTATGGCCTATAAACGTGTAATTCACGCCACCTTAATCCGGCCCTGTTCGAATAAATCTGGATTAGCCGAGGCCACAGCGATTGTGCGATATCTCCTGATTATGCCGTTAACAATTGTAATTGAAAAATAAAATGCCCAAGTGCGTGCCTGGTAAAGTGGTTTGACAATGTATGGGATGTTCTTACGTAGGTAATATTGTACGGTGATTTTGATTTTATGTTCTTTGTAATAATACATGTCAAATAGTTTTCGTAATGAGCTGAGTAACTTTGTGAATTTATGCTTAACCTTAAATATTTCCTAGTAAGTTCTGGAGTGGCGACCGCGTACCAGAAGACGCAGCGTAGGAAGGCCTCCCTCTAGATGAAGCTATGACCTGGTCAAGGCTGCGGGCGTCCGGTGGATGTGAAACGTACAGGACCGATCAGTGTGGCGACGCTTGGGGGAGGCCTATGTCCAGCAGTGGACGTCTTTCGGCTGAAATGATGATGATGATAATGAGTAAGTAAAGTGTAATTATCTCAGCAATTAAGATTGTCGAAATCGTTTTGGTCCTTTTGACAATCGTTATAGCTGCTAGAATGTAATTTTATCTAGAGGCTCTACTGGTTCTAGCACAGGTTCCAGTATAGTATACGAATTGGTTCCGTGCATAGAGATACGATCATCGTAACAGTCTGGTAGTAAAGCCTATGCGGAAGGCCGCGAAAGCAAAATGCTGAAAGGAGGTGGTTAGTAATTAACACATTAAAAAAACTAAAAACACGCTTTAATAGAAAACCAAACTAAAATGTAGTAAATAATTTTCAATAAATTTGAATTAAGAATAGTTTGATTAACAAAATTAAAAAATATATATTTTATTTAAAAGAAGCGTGAGGTGCTTTTTAAGATATTTTCAAAATGACTCTATCAATAAAATATTATAACAATTGACATCACGCTTTTTCACTATAAAATATTTTTTTTTGTTTATCACACTATTCTTAATTTAAATTGATTGAAAATTATTTTCTACTTTTTAGTTTGGTTTTCTATTAAAGCGTTTTTTAAACTATTATTTATTTTTTACTTTTTAATTCAATTGTTAAGCCTGAAGATCCTGATAAGGATAATGGAATAAACTATAATTATTGCATTGTCATCGGTCCTTGATAAGTGTGCAAAGTTTCAAATAAAGCCAACGTTTTGAAAATCACGTTCAAAGTTTCCGTTACCAAGATACATACATACCAAGCTAATAAAAGCGTGTTAAAACAGATCTATGCCTTCCCGTGTTGTGGCTATGAAGTACCAGAGGGTCTAGGTCCAAGACTTTGACTGGCCCTCCAAGCCTAGGTCTAGGTTTTGGTAGTGCCTATCAAACCCATACCTACATTTGGGTCAAGATTCATCTCTAGCCTCTGTTTACCTCTTTTATTTATCTAATGTGTCACTGTAAATGAAAAACACATTCCAGCCTACAGCTTCCGATGTAGCAAACACAGATATATCAGAAAGCACACGTAGCTGGCGTACCATATTTCACGCGCGACACGCAACGCAGATATGTGCGGAAGTGCCAAGTCTTGCGTACAACAGACCTATGCTACTGGATGAGACACTGGTAAGTACGCAGTCAAAGTGAAACTTAAATGAAATTGTTAAGCTAGATTTCCGTTGAAAAAAACACTGGCCGAATACAACTCTAACGTAACATAAATGAGACAAAATAAAGATAAATCTATTATAGTCAAGTTAAACATAATTGGAATTCATGACAGTAGATACGATATTGTCAGACACGTGTATGGACTTACGAGTAAAATCTTAAATCTATCTAAACATATAAAAGAAGAAAGTGACTGACTGACTCACTCTCTGACCATCAACGCACAGCCCAGACGGCTGAAGCTTCAATCTTGAAACTTGGCACGTAGGTTCCTTTGGTAGTGTAGGTGAGCACTAAGAAAGGATTTTTGGAAATTTCACCCCTAAGGGTGTGAAATAGGGGATGAAAGTTTGTTACTTTTTGAAGAGAAACTTCTTTATCGACGTATGGGAGAAATTTAGAGACCGTTCAACGAAAAAAGTCCCGCGGAAATACATGGAACTAACAAGATTTGTTAGAGGACAGCGTACAGTCGCATAGAAACTAGCGCCGCGTCTACGGGACTTCTTTCGTTGGACGGACTGTATCGTCACGTTTTTCGGTTACGCGCCATGTTGCTTTTATTATCAAAGTTTAGTAAAAAGACTTATTCAAATTTAAGTGAATTTACAAGAAAAGTGAGAGTGATTATATATTTCGTTTTATAAATTCAACACGTATGAGCATGATTTTAAAATATATAATTTTTTTTTTTTTTTTCGTTAATTTTCCTGAAGTTGCAAATAGTAGAAAATTGATATGTCGTAAAGAAGTTTCACTTCTTACCTGTGTACTCTGGTACACACACGACAATTTTTTCTCTACATACTGTTAAAATATGGTAAGGAGAAGCATGTAGTCTACGTATGCGAAGCCGCGGGCAAAAGCTAGTCTTAAATAAAAAAGAAAGAAAAAGTGTTTTTTGTCACAAAACGACATGTATATATAATTACCTGCTTATGCTACATGCTTATGCTGCAGAGGAGCTCGTCGCTAAATAATAAAGCCGCACAGGTCGAACTTCAAGGTTAAGCAACACTTGACGAGGTCGATCCGTGAATGGGTGACCATTCATATACCGAGTTTCCCCCGTGCCTTGGAAAGCACGTTAAGCCGTTGGTCCTGGCTGTCATTTGAAGATCTTTGATAGTCGTTACTAGTAGTCAGAAGCTTGAGATCTGACACCAGTCTAGCCAAGGGATACCGTGTTACCCAGTTACTAGGTTGTGGAGGTCAGATAGGTAGTCGCTCCATGTAAAACACTGGTACTTAGCTGAATCCGGTTAGACTGGAAGCCGACCCCAGTATAGTTGGGAAAATGCTAGGCAGATTGATTGATTGCTACATGCTTATGCTAAACCCTTAACAAGAATATTAGTAGTACTTAAATCAAGTTAGAAAAGACAGCAGCAGCAGTATAGCTTGTTAGAACTAGCATGCTCATTTTGGCACTGCTTTGTCATACTTTTTATGTTTTCACAAACATGTTAGTAAGTCGTAGATGCTCTAAAGTACTAACAGTTTGATTTCGTCCTAGATATATCAAGAAACATGGCAGCATCAAACATCACTTCCTGATATGGCATAATAAACACTAAAGAACTAGAAATATATCGTCGTTAAAGCTTTGATGAGCAAATTATGTCCTAGAGACTTCTTCTGCCGAACCAGCGTTTCGAAAAAAAACCTTTTTGCCAAAAAATACTACTAACACCAACTTCCAAAAATAAAGTTATCTTTCTCTTTGTAGTTTTTCATTTGGAAGTCGGTAGTATTTTTTTGCAAAAAAGTTTTTTTTTTTTAATTTTTTAGTTATACCTACCTAATAGGCAAGTTGTTTAGTAAGGTACCTTTAACGCCAGAATAGATTACCCAAATATCATGAAACTTGAACATAACCGGTGAAATGAGAGATCTGCGTACCCCTTAAGAGCGTACTGGCGTGATGTTATGTTATGAAATGGTATAAACAATGAACAGACATGCGATTGCAGCAATCCCGAGAGGTTTGCCGTTATTTATTGAAGAGTTCTGTTGTATTTCTTCGAATTACTTAATCAGATCTTCACCAAATTAAAATGGGAAACCAATTTGGGAACATACTCTTTCAAACAAAAAAAGAATTTTCAAAATCGGTGCCCAAATGACGGAGATATCGGTGAAAAAAAAATCGTAGAAATTTCCCAACTAAGAAAATCCTAGGCATACCACATCTAGCACACAAAATTCTTGTTTACCCACCTTCCTGGGTAGCTGGGCCTTGTCGTTGGGCCATAAATTAGCTAAAACAAGCGGCAGATGCCGTGGGAACCCCCCTTCCGTCCACACCCCGCCCGGTAATGGGAGCATTAGTAATACTAATGGTGGTGGACGATGACGTCACATAAATCCATGTCAAGTTTAGGTCGCAGTGGCTGTTAGGTTTTAGTCTTGGGTTTGTCTTGTGTGAAATAGGGGTAGAGGTGAGCCTGATTTATGAAATTAGTAAGAAATAAGTTCAAATTAGTCAGACACAATTATTAATAGGCTGGGAAAAGTCGAAATAGGGAAGGATCTTTGGCTTGCAGTGCGAAAACCATATCATAATCTCCATAAAAAGAAGAACACCTATAGATAGGAGGAAAGGTACAGCTATATTTGTCTTCAGCTTCTACCAATATCTTATGCAAATTTCATAATTTTGTAGCTGCGTTTTTTGCTTGCAGAAGAATCCTAACCTTCATATTTAAATCGAATCTAATATCTACATATTACACGAAACTCACACTCGCAAAACGAACAAAAAAATATATACCCAAATCAATAAACTCACAATTTACGTGAGAAAACTATCCCTCTGTAGAACTCCCCTAAAACAAAGTTATCCCACACCATGGGGCACTAAAAATTCCTCGTAATTGAATGAATCAATTCTATCGCCATTAAATCGAGTTACCGAGCATATTGGGTGAGCAAATTTATTTAGCTAATAACCCCCTTGTCTGGTGGAGTGAAACATCCCTTGTTGAGAGAGAAACTCTGAATAAAATTGCGTTAAGTTCGATGACGCAATTTTCTTCTTAGTTTTTATGTACCAAAAAGTGTGGGTAAATTAACAGTTACCGTTTACCGAAAAATTGCAAATTCGAGTAGTTATAGCTGAAGGTATTTTTTGAGACAACTTGAACGTAAGAACTATCCAACGAATTTCATAAGATTCAGTCCAAAAGTAGAAAAAAAGTTTCAGAACTTCTCCCTTTGCTATCTGACAGCTTTGAGTGAAAATCGTAGTCGTAACCTTCCAAAATAAAACCATATATTGACCATTCTACCTCAAAGAAAAGTGAAGTAAGACACAAATCGATACCAATTGTCAACTATCTTACAAGGATCGTCCAACAGATAAGCACGGAGCACGCTCAGGGTACCGTATACCCGGGATCCGCAAATGTTGCCAAATTTATGTGAGGTTATAAGCGCAGTGTCTGAATCCTAGAAGCGCAGTCCTTGAAATCATAAAGCCATCTATTGTCACTTTCTACCTCAAAGAAAGGTGAAGTACCAAAATACAAATCGATACCAATTGTCAACTATCTTACAAGGATCGTCCAACAGATAAGCACTGCTCACCCTCGGGGTACCGTATACCCAAGTAGTGCGTCCCGCTGCTTTATGTCGCCATTAGCCGGCTCGCATCCGGCTTCGGATTTGTACGTCGTTTGTACGTGTCTCCAGCCAGCCTACAGCACAAACTCGGCACAGTTATGGCAAATTTATGTCAGGTATTAATTTACTTTAGTTCTGTTGCCGTCTCCAAACTTGCTGGAGACTTCGCCCGCCCCCGATGCTAAGTTTCGACTTCGAGTCGTTCTTTGCCAGGATTAAATATTTATTAGAGTTTCCAGCAAGTTGTCAGTGTTACTTGGCACTGTACTGTGTTGAGATTGGATTGTGCTCATTTATAGGAGGAAAAGTTAAATAAAAGTGGCTGTATTTTATTCTATATTGACATTAAGGAGGTTTCGTAGAAGACCAAGTTTTATAAGATTACATAACTGTTAGGTTTGTCTACAAAAAATATGTTACTTGGTTTAATTTTTTTCAAGCTTCGAATACAATATGAACATTACTCATAATTATTTCTAGAAAGAGATTTTTGGAAATTATGTGTGAATAGAAAATTTATAAGAGCTTTTATTGTATTTTCCACCAATATCAATAATAATAATAAAATAGTTTATTTGATAACCATATTTGTACAACAAATTTGAAATTGAAGCCTCCTTTTGAGCAACAGATGCCTGTATTAGGAGACTCCGCCCCTTGATAAACAAAACGTTTCTATTAAACTATACTAATACAAGTACATAATAAAAAAATAGTTTTACAAAAATAAAAAAATAAAATTAAAAAGTAGAAAAAAAAATAGAAATATTGATAACATTTTGCACTGACTCTAATTTTTTATATAAATCTGACATTAATTTATTAAATTTATAATTGCCATTTTAATTTTAATGAATAACATATTTTATTTTAATTTTGTACGCCGAGTGAGGCAAAACATGTTGGTCCGGTAAAATTATATTCCATCTATATGTGCATATTCATGTATCATGTTACACATGTTTAAACAAATAAATTTATCTTTGAGTAGAGTGTGAGTGTGAGTGTGTACGTGTGTGAGTGTATGCGTATGTGCAGTAATTATGTTAGTATATCTGCTGTAGAAGTGATTCAGTCTCGCTATAGGTAAGCTTTTTTATCCATTATAAATGTAAATATTTTTTTTGCATTCATAACTCTTCTTAGGGTAAACGTAAATAAGTTCATTAATAGTGTTATAAAGCTGAGCAGAACGTTTTTAAAGTTGAATACTTGCGATTGTGTTCTTGTTTGTGGTGCTTTTAATATAATGTTTTTTCTTCTTTTCACATCACATCACACATCATCAGCCTATTAATGTTCCCACTTCTGGGACACAGGCCTCCTCTCTGTGAGAGGGAATGGGCCGTAATCCACCACGCGGGCCCAGTACGGATTGGTGGACATGCCGGTTTCCTCACGATGTTTTCCTTCACCGTTTTTGAGAGCAGTGGTGATGAAATCATTTACACAAAGTAAAGCGCCTGCCTGGGTTCGAACCCACGACCTACAACTTGTAAGTTGCGGCCGATACCACTGGGCCACCACTGCTCTTCTTTTCATCAAATAATAATTATTTATTAACCTTCAATCCTAACACAACGATATCATCCACACAAGTTCCACGGTCACGTTCGTACATATCTACATTAGCACTCGCGCGGCAGTCGTGTCACGTCGCGAGCGAGTGGCCCGGCGTCCAATCACTTGGCTAAACTAATAGATCGGAAGGAGGCGCCCGCGCATACGGATTGCAATTTCCACCTTGCACATGGTAAAGAACTGATAAAAGTGTGAATTTGGTGGAGGTTCCGTATGTTTGAAAAAACTTCTTTCAAAATGTTCAATGACCTCAAGTCGTCAAGAGGGCGTAGATAGTTTGAAGTTTTTTATCAGAGTTCAAAATGAACTTATGGGATTGACATGAGCTACCAAAATCCTTAACTTATTGGCCTGATAAAATTTCACTTTATCTAGAATCAAAGTACCCATTAATAAATGGCGCAAATACCTACAAATTCCTCTAAAACTCTTCAGCATATGTCGTTTTCTTTGTGAATTACCTTCTTATACAGAAAAAAATAATAAGTGTTTAGTTGCGCCATAACTGTTCAAACAGATAGTCAATATAAATAAAACTATGTCATCATCTGCCTAGCCTTTTTCCCAATTATTGTTGGGGTCGGCTTCCAGTCTTACCGGATTCAGCTGAGTACCAGTGTTTTACATGGAGCGACTGCCTATCTGACCTCCACAACCCAGTAACTGACTACCCGTAACGACTGTCAAAGATCTTCAAATGACAGTCGGGACCAACGGCTTAACGTGCTTTCCGAGGCACGGAGGAAACTCGGTATGTTGAAATGGTCACCCATCCACGGACCGACCTCGTCAGCCTTGAAGATCGACCCGTGCGGCTGTTATTATTTAGCCACGAGCTCCTCCTAAAACTCCATAAATAAAACTATGTAAAAATACAAAAGAATTACACATCACTTTTATTAGAACCATGTTAGTATTAAAATAAACACTCCAAATCACACTCTAAAACAACATCATTACATCACCTAAAATCAGTTTCCCAACAAACAAAACAAACCTGCCACTTGTGAACACGAAATAAAAATTTAAAACGAACAAGAATGAAAATACGAGCGCTTCAGCTTCGAAAAGATGACCATCCATCGTGAGCATGGAGTCAATTTATCACTGGGAAAAATGAAAACTGTGCACAGGTCCATTAAAAATAGTCGCACATAGTCGCATGACCCATAAAACGAGAGCGCGGTATAGGAGGAAATATGAAATGAAAAAGTGCGCCCCGCGGAATACGACGAGGTTCCGTGAATGTTTCACTTATTTTAAGTAATAAGAAAATTTTATGAGGGTTTGTTCTAGCATTTTTTCTGCTTGTTTGGTTTTACTGTGGGTTAAAGGTTGTGCTCTCTAGCAAGCGCAGGTTTCTTTATTAAGTACTAGCTGTTTCCCGCAGCTTCGCTCCCGTGTGCCATCCCACAGGGCCCGTTTTCGAGATAAAAAAATAGCCTATGTGACTCAGGAATAACGTAGCTTTTTATTGGTGAAAGAATTTTTCAAATCGGTCCAGTAGTTTCGGAGCCTATTCGGTACAAACAAACAAACAAAAAAATCTTTCCTCTTTATAATATTGGTATAGATTTCTGAGGAAAAGCGAAATGCCTTTAAAATTTGAGATTTCATTGTTGGTTTCGACTTGGTACACACGTAGGCACTCGTCAATGCTGCTTAATAAGAGTTCAAGATCAAGCTCAAAATAAGTCTGTATTTCCTATCCTATTTTCTTTACTTATCACGATCTTCAATGGCCTTCCAAAACTTTTTTCAAAAGTAAGTTTCCTCAATTCCTTTGCTTTTTATAGGTTGAAGATTCGTCAATTTCTTTATCACGAGATACTACAGTAAGTTCTAAATATTTGTCTCGTTTTTAGAATCAATACCACAACAATAGGTTGCTGAAAAAAAAGTTTTGTTTTAGAACTTAAGAATGTAATATAGATAGTTCAAGTCATCTTTGCGCGCGGCGCTATGTGTGGGTAAGCATGTGTGGGTGGTTGTTTGCACTGCCGCGTCTCTGCAACACTAATAAAGCTAGATTTACAAGCGTACGCATAGCGCACGCACACGTGGATCCACGCACAAAGAGGAGTTGAACTAGTTATCTATACTTCTATACTAATATTGCAAAGGGGAAAGATTTGTATTTTTGTATGTAACGAATAAACTTAAAAACTACTGGATCGATTTCAAAAATTCTTTCACCGTTGGGAAGCTACACTATCCACGGGTGACATAGGCTACTTTGTATCACTGCATTCCCACGGGCACGGGAAATAACGGGTGAAACCGAGAGGCATCCGCTAGAACATAATATGTGTAAATGAAATTTAACGGATTCTACAAATTCAAACAACATTACTAGCTAAAAACTTATCTATTCGTTTACGGAACCCAACAAAATTCGCCACCTCGTCAGGCGAGGTAGCGTTGGTCAAAAAAGAAAACCAATTTGCCCGCATGAAAAGGTTCGATCCAATCGCGCCGGGCGTATCCACTCATTTGATATTTTCACTCGACGATAGAAAACAAATTACAAACTGTCGCTCCCCAGGATTATAAGCATTAGCTATTTATTTCTATGTCACCTGTCGATCCCTCAATAGCTTTCTTGCATTTGAAGTTTTCCGATTAACTTGGTTTTTATTGATATTCTATTTATGTTAAATATCGGATTTGGAATGCCAATGGTTTTGCATTTCTTAAATTGATTTCTGTTGTGAGGTTGATAGACGTGAATGGTATTGAATGCTCTGTGTGTAAGCTTTATTGGTTGGTACTTTTTCCTTGTAGTATTTGAACTGGAAATGGAAATTACCTTTTCTCAAATCTGCTTAGAAATTTGAGCATTATTTTGACAACTTTCTTCGAGATAATTCGAAATAGCTGTACTGGCGTATTTGGCCAGTACTTGCGAGCAGCGGCCGGCTAATGTTGTATGAAAATCTATAACTGTCATGGTTTAGCAGCCAAATAAATTACATAGTAAACTCATATCTGTCGTGTAATTTAAAAATGGAACGATGTTTTACTCCGAAACATGGCAACCAAGGAGGGAACATATCAAAGGTTTTATTTAAATTATCGAACTGTCTTGCAAATAGAAAGCTGTTTATTGAAAAAAAGAACAAATGAACACTCGGGAAAAATTAATGTTGTTCGTTGTTGATTTTGAAAAGTAATTGTATTTGTCAAAATGAGTTCTATTTACTACTTAGTTTTAATTTCCGCGCATTATATGAGAAAAGTACTATAAATGCCTATTATGCTGGCCGCTGCCGTAATGTACTAATTACAGAATTCGAGAATCAGCATTGCCAACCAACGCGGCAATGCTGCCAGCTTTCTGGGCACTTTTCACGATGACAGCGATGTGGACGATTTTTTTGACGCCCCTGCCCTTTTTATACGAATTCGTAGGTTTTTATTTAAGTGTTTATATAGGTAGTTTTTGTTAATTAAGTATTTTATACTAAGTAAATTTGTATATATGTAAATAAATCCAGTATCTTCTGACATTTGACTACATTGAAATTTTTATGGAGCCACTTCTTATGTAAATAACTTTAAGACGGTTTTAACCTAACGTATTAGCTTCTATAAAATGAAAACAAATATGTATTTCAGTAAAGTTACAACTTACGGTAGTAGGTATAAAAAAAAACCTGGAACACACGAGCGAACATTCATGAGCATAACAAAATTTAATCGTACAAAAGTACATAACCAACGAACCTTTTTACTGAAAACAATCCCTCCACACCCGCATACATATACCCACCTATTTATAATATCAATATCATGTCTGTAGCTCCCCTCGGTTGCCAGAGCAACCGCGTCACCAGCCGACGTAAATGTTACCAGTAAATCAATTAAAAACCAAAACAAATAAATTGTTGAAAGGTACTTTATAGGGTCTGAATGCGACATATTTTAGCAACAGCGAAACATAAATCAGACCTGGGCAATATATGTGCAAAGATTTTGATTTGTGATCGGTCAGACAACGAAGGATCATTGAATGTGAACTTGGCCTTATTTTGCGAGAATAATGGGCTTTGGGGTTGTCGATTCTCTTATTTATGTTTGTAGAATAAAGGTTTATGAAAGTATATTTTTTATTATTTACTTTTAACCACTATCTCACCAGGTTAGCGATGATATGGTCGACTACGGAGCACGCTTGCCTAAATGTAAAAAATTCACTCTTGACTTAAATACCTCTATTTATGCTAGCTAGTAGGAAACACAGACACCGCCACAATTTAAAGATATATCTATAAAAATCAGTAGTCGTTATATGTATCGACAATATCTCAACATCACAAATATTTAATGTTGGTATCTTCATTTCAAATGTACATAGCCAAGAGACTCTCCAATTAAACATAAAACGATATCCTAAAGTAAAGTATAATTTTAGAGGTACAAATATGCTTTAATTTAGTACCCGTAGGCATTGCGAACACTATAAGAATGACAAAAGATGATTTCTAGAAATTTCATTAAAATTCCGCTTCGTCAAGTCCGAAGGCGATCCCTTCAGGGTTGTCACTAAGCAGTTACAAATATTACAAATGAAATTCCAAAAATTCTTATTCATGAAAACGTGATTAAAAAATATCATTAGGCCTGATTCATTCTAAAAGGGTTAACTTATGGTATAACCTATACCTATATATTGCGAGCAGTGGTGGCTCAGTGGTATCGGCCGCGACTTACAAGTTGTAGGTCGTGGGTTCGAGCCCAGGCAGGCGCTTTACTTTGTGTAAATTATTTCATCACCACTGCTCTCAAAACGATGAAGGAAAACATCGTGAGGAAACCAGCATATCCTAGAACCAAAAACCACCCACCAACCCGCACTGGGCCCGCGTGGTGGATTACGGCCCATTCCCTCTCACAGAGAGGAGGCCTGTGTCCCAGCAGTGGGAACATTAATAGGCTGATGATGTGATGTGTGTGATGTGATATATTGTGAATAAAGGTATTTATTTATAGATATTAAACAGCATTTTCGATATAAAAATAAGTATTAATAGCTTATTATTTTATTTATAGATCTGTAAAATATATTCCAACGGGAGGGTACGCCCTAGGAAGACATACATGGTCGCGGAAAAATTTGAAAAAGAGCTACCGTAGCCCTGGCTCAAGTAACTGAATGAATACGGGTGGGTTTTAGTCAATAAAAGTCTGACACGGCCCCCCGCTTAATCCAGAGTGGGAGAAGACATTGGATGATTTCCAACCAAAAAAGAAAAAAAGGAGGACATACATAGACTTTATCGGTGATGTGTGTGTGTGTGTTGGTGATGACTCATAACCGGCCTGCTAGATATATGAACGTGAGTGAAGGAAAAGAAGTATGTAAGAGTAGGTGGCTACTGTAGTTCCTGCCTGCCTTCATGATGGTAAAAAGGCATGAGTTGATGTATGTGTCATGTATCTATCTATACTAATATTTTTGTGATTTTTTTGTTTGTTTGTACCAAATAGGCTCCGAAACTACTGGTTACTCCGAAAACACCGATTTAAAAAATTCTTTCACCTATAGAAAGCTACGTTATTCCTGAGTAACATAGGCTATTTATTAGTCCCGAAAACGGGTGCTGTGAGGTGGCCCACGGGAGCGAAGCCGCGGGGAACAGCTAGTATAAAATATATTAATTTCTTTATCGGTGTTCTGTCGTGTTCACTTTGTGCTCGGGGTTTTTCGGCCAAGGGTGAATATGCAAGTCACATGAGAGCACATAACATAGCAGCAAATCTGAGCACATTTTTTAACTCACAAAATATCGAGAAGTTAAATTTTTAACATATAAATAAAATAAAATCCCAAATATGACTTCAACACATTTTTTCCAGCCCTGAAAGGCCCTTAGGTGTGGGCGAGCAGGCGCGGCGGGCGGATTTGTCGTAGCCCGGAAACGGCGGGGAATTCATTTGGGCGTAATAGGTTTCCTGCACCCGCGTCCGGTACCCGTCCGGGTTTCGTCCGGGCCTCGTCCGAAGCTCGTCCGGCTCAGCACGCCGCGTCCGGCACGCATCGGAAGTAACGCGATATCTCAGAGTTATTAGTGATCTTACATATCGTCTTCTTTTTCTGTTGGGCTTGAAACAATACTGTCCTACGTCGTTGTGGGTAATCTCCTTTTTTATATGAGTTCCTATAGTACCAATTTCAGTCTATTACCGTCTCATTGCAAGTCAAAGCCTTTTTCAAAGACAAGAGAGAAGGCGCGAGCATTTACACGCTTGTTCATTGTGGTTAGGCGATTTCAAACTAGTTCTTGCCCGGATATGAATCCACGACCTCAAGCACGCGAGACCATGTTTTATCCACTGGACCACCATAACTCCTAAATTTAATAAAATAAATAGTGAACCAAAGCTGTCTCACTTTATTGATATGAAATGACAAGTAATTTATAAGGGTATGTAAATATCACGTCATCTATACATACAAATAAGTAAAATTGAAGTGTCTGTATGTAATATCAAAATAACAACGTTTCATTGAATGCACGTGAAAGTATATACGGTACTAACAACAAATAAGCAATTTTTTAAGATTTTTGTCTGTCTGTCTGTCTGTTTGTTCCAGGTAATCTCCGAAACGGCTGGACCGATTTTGACGGGACTTTATGGAGATAGTTGATGTAATAACGAGTAACATAGGCTACGTTTGATCACGAGAAAATTCATAGTTCCAGCGGGAAACAAAAAAAATAAAAAAAATATTTTTTACGAGTTTGACGCGGACGAAGTCGCGGGCAACAGCTAGTTTCAAATAAATAATTTAAAGGTACTTTTGAATTGACAAACAAAAACCAATTAAGGTAGTTGCACATTCGAAAGCGTCAGTAGGTCTCTATGGAAAAAGAAAGTGCAAAAAAGGAAAAGGGGCAAAAGCTTTATAAGTAGGTTATTCTGAATAACACAAAATGGGTGAAAAATTTTGTGTATTTCTCCATTCCAATCGTAAAAAATATCGACTAATAACACGAAAATAAACAACATTTAATACAAAATCAAGTCAAGTAACAAGCTTAACTCCCAAACAAACGGGGTTGACATAAAATCCATTTGCCAAAAGTCTTAATTTCCTCCGAGAAGTTTTCAGACGAGGAGCTGTTTCATTAAAACTTGTGTGACGTGTCATTAAGTCCCGGCCGCAGCTGATTATTAATATTCAAATCATAATTCCGACTTAGATGAACGAAAAAGCAAAGACGTGTTAACTTATGAATAATCACGAATTCACTTACGAAAACTTTCCCTTTATTTTCTGCAAATCTTCGTTCGAAGGCTTCATACGCGCTAAAAGTGGATAATATATAATAACTACTGAAACTGAAGCCTTTTTAGTTATAAGTTTTGTGTGAGGCAACACAACAATTGAAAGGTTCTTCAAGGTTAACTAATATCGGCGGGGTGGGTCAGAGAACCTTGTCCACAAGGCAACAAAAAATTTAATTAAAAAAATCAAAAAACCCGACTGCTTAAAAAGCGAACTAAAAAGATGTAAACAAGATGAAAATCATGCTGTGCAGTCGGAGGATACATATTTGCGATGTGCTGACAAAAACCAAATGTATCCTCCGACTGCACAGCATGATTTTCATCTTGTTTACATCTTTTTAGTTCGCTTTTTAAGCAGTCGGGTTTTTTGATTTTTTTAATTAACTTTTTTTATTTAAATCCTTTTAGTTATTTTTTTTATAGTAAGTTACATTTAAACATATAAGTGTTATATATTTTTGAAATCAACTCTTAAAACCCTTTATCTTGATACCCCACACGATGGGTTTGGAAAAAAAAAAATTTGGGCCCCCGCGATATGGCGCCCAAAATCAGCCATTTTTCTATTTTAAAATTTCAATGTCGCCAGTGACACTCGCAAGGTTAGAACGAATCGATTGACGTAAGAATCATAAAAATCGGCCAACGCGTTTGGTCTCTGGAACGCCACATAGGAACAAACATACACACATACATACATACATACATAGACTGATAAACACATTACCCTCCTTCGGCAGTCGGGTAAAAAGTAGGTGTTTTCGCGTAAATAATTAAACCGACATGTATATGTCATTTGGTGGGGTTACTCGGAAGGAAACCAGTTTAAAAGATTCTGAGAAAAAAGGTATAGGTGACGCGCACAACCCCTAATTTACAACAATGAAAAATCCACTTAATGTTTAACAAAACCGTTCAGGACAGTACAACAATTTTCCCCAGAAAAATGGTATTTTAATTTACCCCTGTTTTAATTCAAGCGCACGTAATTAATTCTCGCCCAACGCATGTATGTATGTACATATGATTAATAAATAATGCCTACACATTCAACCGCTACGAACTCAAATAAAACAAAAACTCATAAACCGGTTGGAAAATAATATAAAAAAATATACTAACGCGATTTACGTTCAAGAGAGCGAAAAATAAAATAACACGAGGTAGGCGCGGTTTGCGCCCGGGGCCAGAGCCCGCTTGTAATTTCTCTAGATATTTCATATTTTAAGCGTAGACGCCCGATGGCTACGACGTTGCTACGACGACGTAGCCTCGTAGCGGCGCTACGCCGTAGTCGCGTGACAAATTCACTGTTTCAGTTTTGTTATTTTCTTGTACTGTTATTTAACTTTTCCGTGTACTCTTTTGTTAGAACTTATCCCCGTTTTCAGAATTATATATTAGTATAGTTTATTTGTAGTTTTATTTGAAACTAGCTGTTGCCCGCGGCTTCGCTCCCGTGTACCACCCCACAGGATCCTTTTTCGGGATGAAAAAATAGCCTATGTCACAAGGAATAATGTAGCTTTCTACTGCTGAAAGAATTTTTGAAATCGGTCCAGTAGTTTCGGAGCCTATTTGGTACAAACAAACTAACAAACAAAAAAAATCTTTCCTCTTTATAATATTACTAGCTGACCCGGCAAACTTTGTTTTGCCATAAAAACACCAAACATTCATCTACCCTACCTAACCTACCCTAACTACCTACCCTACCCTACCCTACCTACCCTACCCTACCCTACCCTACCTACCCTACCTACCCTACCTACCCTACCTACCCTACCTACCCTACCCTACCCTACCCTACCCTACCCTATATCTCAAGTTGGACCAGACTGCTCACGGTGTGCCAATTTAATTTAAAATCGGTTATGTAGTTTAGGAATCCATCGCGGACAAACATCGTGACAGGAGATTTATATATATTAGATTATTATAGTATAGATTAAGTATTTATCTAACTCTAGTTTGAAAACCTGTCATAATTTGTCAAAACAGTAGGGTTTGACACGTTCCAGTTCATAACTCTAAAAACTCAATTCAGAAACTGGTCCTAAGTTATATTTATAGATAAATACCAAGAAACTCTCTTTGAAACTTCTTTCAACTAAAAAATTCCAATGAAAATCTAAATATACTGTCTAGATATATTAATAATAGCTATACTAAAAAGTCTATTGCTAATAATGAGTTGGCAACACCTACGCACTGTTACGTTTTACAACTAAAATCGAACACACAACAACAGGTACCTACTCATACACAAACAAACAACAACAAACAGTTCAAGTCAAAGTTCAAATGGTCAAACAAAGGAAATTAATAACTAGCTTTAGTCCGCGACTTTGCTCCCGTGTCCTTTTCCACAGGAACCTTTATCAGGATAAAAAGCCTATAGCGCTCAATGATAGTGTTTATCAGTGAACAATTTTTCTTATCGGATCAGCAGCTCCAGAGATAACTTCTTACAAACAAACAATCTGTAATATTAGTTTAGATATAATTGCAATCGTATTTTTTTATTCAGAAAATATTGTTATTTTACCCGACTGCGCGACGCAAAGGAGTATTTATCAGTCTATGTACTTACATATTATGTATGTTTGTTCCTTCTAGAGACTAAACGCATAGGCCGATTTTGATGATTCTTACGTCAATCGATTCGTCTTAACCTTGCAAGTGTCACATTGAAATTAAAAAACCGGCCAAGTGCGAGTCGGACTCGCACACGAAGGGTTCAAAGACAAAGACAAAGATATTTTATTTCAACTAGGCCACCAAGCGGCACTTTTGTACGTACATACAAATGATTCTACCGTGCCGTTCCGTACCATTATCGCAAAACACTGCAAAAAAATCACGTTTGTTGTATAGGAGCCCCCTTAATTTATTTTGTTTTATTTTAATAATTATTATTTATTAAAGTGAATATACAACTAAACATTCTGTGAATATTTCAAGCGTCTACCTGTTGCCGTTATTAATATCGAGCAAAAAACGGCAAAAATATCACGTTTGTTGTGTGGGCAAAAATATCACGTATAAAATAAATATTTAAGGGGGGCTCCCTTAAATATTTATTTTATACGTTTTTTTAGCGGCAACAGAAATACATAATCTGTGAAAATTTAAACTGTCTAGCTATCACGGTTCATGAGATACAGCCTGGTGACAGACGGACAGACAGACAGACGGATCGCGAAGTCAGTCAGTCAGTGGTTTTGGTCAGCCAGCTGGCGAATATATATGCTCCGACTGCACAGCATGATTTTCTTCTTTTTTACGTCTTTTTAGTTCGCTTCTTAGGCAGTCGGGTTTTTTTGAATTAATTTTTTTTATTGCCTAGCCTAGTGAATTACTGCTAGTGTAGTACTTTATTGAACTGAAATATTTTCGATGGCATGTAGGGTGTACCGTGCTTGCTCGAGGCGTATTACGACACGAGCTAACTCGTGTTAACATACCTGCCACGTGAGTTTCGACACATCACTAGAGGTATGAGACAGTAAGTATTTACCCGACTGCCGAAGGAGGGTAATGTGTTTATCAGTCTATGTATGTATGTTTGTTCCTATGTGGCGTTCTAGAGGCCAAACGCGTTGGCTGATTTTGATGATTGTTACGTCAATCGATTCGTCTTAACCCTGCGAGTGTCACTGGCTACATTAAAATTGGCAAATAGAAAAATGGCGGATTTTGGGTGCCATATTGTGGGAGCCCAATTTTTTTTTTCTTCCCACCCTTTCGTGTGGGGTATCAAAATAAAGGGTTTTAAGAGGTGATTTCAAAAATATATAACACTTATATGTTTAAATGTAACTCATACAAAAAAAAAAACTAAAAACTTATAAAGTCGGAGTCGGAGGATACATCTAGTTTTGGTCAGCCAGCTCGCGAATATGTATCCTCTGATTGCACAGCATGATTTTCTTCTTATTTACGTCTTTTTAGTTCGCCTTTTAAGCAGTCGGGTATTTTGATTTTTTATTTTTTTTATTTCTTGAACAATACTTTTTATTAAGGCGGGCAATCTTCAGGCGGCTTCGATCATGTAACTATGCCATATAGGCATTTAGCGATACCGTACCTAGCTTTCTATAAGTGAAAGGCTTTTCGTAAATGGGTCATCAGTTCCTAAGGTTACATCCAACAAAAAACCAGTAAACGTACAAACAATAAATTTTACGTAGCATAGTATTTTTTTACCGAGATATTTCCGCTCGTATGTAGGGCGTACCGTGCTTGCTCGAGGCGTTGTACGACACATGTTAACTCTCGTGCACGTGTACTTGCCACAAGAGTTTCTACACATTACAAGACGGGTGAGACAATAAGCATTTCGATTTTCTTTAACACGCCTTTTTAGGGTTCCGTTGTCAACACAGAACCCTCATAATTCTGCCATGACCATCAGATCGTCCGTCCGTACCTTAGCTCAGAGACTCTTAGTACTAGAAAGCTATAATTTAGCATGGATATACATATTAATCAGGCCACAAAGTAGTAAAAAAACAAGTTTTTGTTTTTTCCTTATTCACGTAAAGTGGGGATCTTTTATTCTCGTCTATCCCATGATCTGGGGTATCGTTGGATAGGCCATTTAAAAATATTACGGGTTTGTGAAAACCATTTTTCGATTCAGGGATCCGATTACGTAAAATTAAGCTTTAAATTGCTAACTATTGTTAGAGCCAAGTGTTCCCCCCTGCCAGCTAAATGGTTGCTTTTAGATATGTATAAAAATCACGGCAGTAGATATAATATAACGATATTAAAAGGAAAACTATCACAGCTAAGTAAGCTTTACAAGTTTACTAGTAATAGTCGACCAACTTATAAAAGGTACTTAGAGAAGTAAAAATTTTGTATATTGATGTATGGGGACAACAGTTTCCGAACGTCCCTTCGTTAGATCAATGTTCGGAGCTTTCATTGTCTATGAACGGTAGTAATGTTACCTATTTATTTTGGTGAATGTAGCTGTTTATACGGCATCCTTTGTGCGCGAGTCAGACTCGCACTTGACTGGTTTTTAAATATAATATAATACACTCGCGAGCAATCAAAAAGTTCCAGTGACATAGCACCAAATTACTCCTAAACGGGCAAGGCAAGCTTAATGACGCCGTCTGCAATATTGAAGAACATTTAACAGCGCATCAGAATATTACCAACTAAAAACGTAAATATTGTGTTCAAATTTTGAATTAAATGTGAAAAAAATAAATTAAGGTGTTTGTCGGCATTTTGTGGGTGGAACTTTTTCATTGCTCGCCAGTTTACTAACTTTTTCGGGTGGCTTTGTCCCGCAACCTATTCCAAGGAACCGTGTCTATGCCACTTAGCGATAACTACTGTATCCCACTATCAGTAAAAGAATTTTCTTGAACGGTAAACGTAACTCTTTCGCAGCATGTAATGTTATTCTTGCCTGATAAAATACTACTAGTGTAATTTAGTAAGCATTACTTTTTAAACCAATATATTTTCCCCCGTATGTCGGGCGTATCGTGCTTGCTCGAGGCGTTTTACGAAACATGTTAACTCGTGCTCTCATTCACCTGCCGCGCGAGTTTCATCACATCACTACTAGGTGTAGAGGCAGTAGATATACTGATTTTCTATATAAGTACTTATCAAAAGTTATATAGGCAGTTCTCACCAGTTTTAGACGAAAACACAAGTTGTTAAACATACACTGTATGAATTTCCTTTAAGCATTTTGTTTCAATTTGATTCCGCTGGATGTGAGACGCAAGGGATCGGTCAATGTGGCGACGCCTGGGGGAGGCCTATGTCCAGCAGTGGACGTCTTTCGGCTGAAATGATGATAATGATGAGTTTGTTTCAAGTCAAGTAACTTGTTAACGTTTATTTACGACACCACTGGCAACGAGCGATAATATATAGTTTATAACGTGTTGTTGAAACGTTTATTAGCGCGTAATAAGACACATGTAACTTGTGCGATATATACCTGTTACCAATTTAGCAACATCACTAAGCTTAACTCTTTACTCGCTACTCGATAACATTATCGAGTTGTATGTTTCAGAAGTCCCAAACAACATTGTTTGACGCATACTTCTAGATTACTGTTCAAGTTATTTAGGCTTAGAGGAAATATAATTATGTATGTATCCTGAAAAGTTACTTACATTCGATTTTAATGTCGAAAATGTTCGTCGACACGTGTAACCTTATGTTAACATTTTACTTGTATATTTCCCGAGAGTTTTCCTTAACTCAAGGAATTACTTTTTCTGAACAGGGAACATCACACTAATCTATACTAATATTATAAAGAGTAAAGATTTTTTTGTTTGTTTGTACCGAATAGGCTCCGAAAATAATGGACCGATTTAAAAAAATCTTTCACCAATAGAAAGCTACATTATTCCTGAGTGACATAGGCTATTTTTTTATCCCGATAACGGGTCCTGTGGGGTGGCCCAGGGGAGCGAAGCCGCGGGGAACAGCTAGTAATATTATAAAGGCGAAAGTCTGTGAGTGTGTTTGTATGTCTGTTACTTCTTCTGCCTCAAACGGCTAGACGGATCAGGATGAAATTTTGCACAGAGATAGATTATAGTCAGGAATAGCACATAGGATACTTTTCATCCTGGGAATATGTTCCCTCGGGATAATATTCGACTTTCATGCGGGCGAAGCCGCTGGCATAAGCTAGTAATATTATAAAGGCGAAAGTTTGTGAGTGTGTGTTTGAATGTTTGTTACTTCTTCACGCTCAAATGGCTAGACGGATCTGGATGAATTTTGGCACAGATATAGATTTTAGTCAGGAATACCACAAATTATACTTTATATCCCGGGAATATGTTCCCTCGGGATAATTTTCGACTATCATGCGGGCGAAGCCGCTAGCAGAAGCTAGTGTTTCTATAAAACCTTTATGCAATAAAGTAATTAAGTCAATATATGGTCAGCAGAAGCGAAAGTTTCTAGATACAAGATAACTTGCAGAAGCCAAAAAGCACACCCCAAACACAACTTGACCTATTTTTAACCAACAACCACTCCAGCAAACCGCACTAAACATAAAACAAAACAAACCGACGTGACATACAAACACATTCGCCATAAAACAAGCAAGTTACATCGGCATTATTCACAACAAAATTCATCGCACAGAGTTAGAGCCAGATATTAATCTCTCGACGGCATCCGAGCGCTGGATTCGCCATTTTGCGCCTAAATATGATAAACTTTCCCCCGAATTTCTTCACCCCCCCTCCTTTCTTGGCAAGAATCCCCCCGCGGGGTGGACCCCACCCGAGCCAAGTCTTACGGCCCTGCTTTTAAACTAAGCTCGTTAATTAATTACAGCCAAGTCGACTGCCGAGGGTACTGCCTTATGTAGCGCTATGTGCCAATTTAATATTGCACTGCTACTAGTAATATTAAAGCACTAAGCATTGTCGTAAAAATGTTATATAAAACTGCTGTTTTTTTATTTTTTGGAGATTAAAAATTTCTAAAATGTTTCATGCAAAATTTATCTGCATGCACATAATTAAAAACAAATAGTGCTCCCATACAACAAGCATACAATCTCACCACACTATTCCCAAACCACTGCAACTCCTGAAAGCCAGAATCAACAGTGGCGACCACCAGAAAAACCCCGAGGCAATGAAGCTCGACGAAGTCCCGGAGAATCAATTTAACTGTCTTGGATACCGCAATGAAATTAATCAGAAAAGAATGACGGAGGAGTAGGAAAAAATATAAATTCAACAAGCATACGTTTGCTAAGTATTATACTCAAAGTTCCATGGAGTAACACGTCGAATTACAGTTTACGTTGAGTTGATAATTACACCAACTCTATAGACAATACAACAACCGCGAACAAACGGCTACCCTATTAGTAGTAAATCATAAAATTATTCACAATAATATTAATTACAAAATCACGGGTCGTGTATTACTGAGAACACTTCCTCGGCTCCATAATTAATTGCTACTAAATTCGGGCCGAATTTGAATCCGGTTACCAAGTCCGCGAAGAAACTTACGAGGTACATAAGACTTAAGGGCAGGGCCGGCCGGAAGGAGGGTAAAATGGCGGCGGAGGGCGCGACCCTCCCGGGGAGGTGCGTCGAGGGGGGAGGAAGGACGTGAGATTTACTCTAAGTAATTGCAGTAATAAACACGCAAATATATCACGGCGGGGTAATGAGAGGAAGCGCCGAAAATTGCCGACGCAAATTGCGTGTGTGAGATAAGCTAATTTTTTCTCTCTCTGTTGAACAAGAGGAAATTTTCGGCCTCTTGTTTTTCGTTTTTGGCTGTTCCGCTCCGTCTGATTCGTCATTTGTATTGTGGACGGATACTGACGCTTTCAAACATTTATTTGCATCAGATTCATTTTTAAACAAAGAAGGGATAACTAACTTTTTATCACAACTACAAACTAGTGGCAACCCTGACTTGTAAAGTAAGAAACTTTTAACAACTTGCAACAATAATAATACCTACTACATTTCCCCAGACGAGTGGTCCAGACAAATGTTTTTGTTTACGGCCTAAAATACCTAAACAAAACACTTTTGAAGATAATTGTAGGACCGCAATGACAGAGGATAGAAGTGTTTGGAAAAGTGCGAGGTAGGCTTTAGCCCATCAGTGGGACACACATCACATCATCAGCCTATTAATGTTCCCACTGCTGGGACACAGGCCTCCTCGCTGTGAGAGGGAATGGGCCGTAACCCACCACGCGGGCCCAGTGCGGGTTGGTGGATGTCACATGTCTTCGAATTTTTGGATCTAGGACATGTCGGTTTCCTCACGATGTTTTCCTTCACCGTTTTGAGAGCAGTGGTGATGAAAATAATTTACACAAAGTAAAGCGCCTGCCTGGGCTCGAACCCACGACCTACAACTTGTAAGTCGCGGCCGATACCACTGGGCCACCACTGCTCCAGTGGGACAAAACCACCTAATTAAGTAGATATGAAATTGTATAGTCTCAATAATATGGCCACTTGACCAGTGTCCAATCAGCTATATTAACCATTGGTCATCAGTTCACCCTCACCTACACACACGTTATACTATGCAAACCAGACACATGTCACAGACCTAAACACGTGTACTTAGGATGACGTGTTCTGAAACTTTAGTTTTATCAACCAAACTCCGTATCTGTAACTATTTTAATGTTGGCTCCATGTTCCAACACTGGCAGTTTGCTATAAGTTTGTCTCCAAAGTTGGTGTATCGTGTTATTTTTAACAGCAAATTGAAATTCAAGTTTTCATGGGTAAAATGTGTAATACAAGAGACCCACCTGTTAAGAATAGACATTGTGCCATCAACACAAACTCCTGTCTTCTCATATAACATCGACTTTCAAGATGACAATACCTTACAACCGCTATAGTGTTAGTACATATTTCAACTTTAGGTGACCAAAAATCTAAATTAATAAAAACAAAAACCAAAGCAATAAACGAACGCAACCTGAAAATATATCAACAGCAAACTCCAACCCGTTAGTAGTCGAGCCAATTTCGCGTTCAACGCCAGCGATAATTTTTGGCAACAAAACAACTCGCGACATAAGAAGCTACGGCATTAATTATTCTACGAGACAAGAAAGGGGCGCTCCATTTCCAATATTTATGTGTTGTCGATGACTACGCGAAAATATTGGGCGTCGACGGCTTTTTAAAACGAAGAAAGGGCCAAGAAAGGCCGCCGGGAAACCGGGCCTTCTTAATGCACAAACACCACTCTGCTCACCTGCCTTCCTTGATTTATTAGACGGCTTTGTTCGCCGCTCGTTACAAGCTTGTTTGTTGCGTTTTTAATTTATTTCCTTACCGAAATTTTGCACGTTAATATTTAGTTATATAATGCCCCTGTAATGGCTGGAAATCGCTGCGTTAACACATTTTATATTGTGCTTACGTATTCTCGCTGTATCTATTTAAGGTAGATAGAGCCGGTGCGGAGGATACCATTGTGTTTTTCTCCTGAAATATAAAAGAGACAGTTATATACTTAAGGGTACACTAGTCGACGGCACGAACTATTTTGTGCGCGGGGTTAAAATGCATGCTATATCAACCGACAACACGTGCGGTTCAGATAGATGTTGTTATGAGCAGTAAGAAGCTAGTTCGCGTACGAATACACACTTTTGCAAATTTGTAGCGAAATGGATGATGATTTAGAAAGAAAACCAGCGCGCGAAATTTTATAAACAGACCTTTGGGAGTCTGGCTATCATGAAAAACCGACTGAATGTATCTGTTCAAAATAAAATTATTTGCATTGTTGAACTATTAATCTATCCCTGTATGGAGGCCGTTTTTAAATTTTCCTTCTTCTTATGGTACTTATTTGCGCCCAAAGAAGCGTTAAAATTAGTGTTGAAATATGGAACTTTCGAAGCTCATAACTTACAAGTAATTTTTTTTTTTTACTTTTTTGCTTCCATACAGGGCTAGATAATGATGAGACAAATTGATATATTTTTTTATTTTGAACGTAAATCATCAAACAGTGGAGTAAAAGCCAGACTTCGTTTGTATGTAAGAATTTTCGACTAGTGTACCCTTAACAACACGTTCTCTCCAAGAACAAATGGATAGAGATACACTTCCTGGCAGAAATACATGTACCATCGCTAACCCTAAAGCGCTGAAGCCCGTTCCTCAATAAAACCCGCTTCACGAAAACCACCGTCCAGCCTCGGGTTTGTTCTAAATTGAAATAACGTAGCGAATACATTAACAGGCAATGGAGTCGGCAGAGCAACAGCCGACGGTGGCAATGGGCCGTGAATGAATGCGAATTGCCGTTGCCGCAAACGGGTTGGCCGATTGTCGACGACACGACTCATTGCCGATTCAACGGCACGCTCGATGATTTACTCACAACCGTACAGGATTTGAGTCAATCTGCTGCACCTTCAGGTTCAGATAGAGTAATTTTTTTTTAGTGTCTTTTGGGGGTTGATGAAAACTAATTAACTGATTGAATAAGTATTGATGAGAGAATTTAAAATTTATAATAGAAAAGCTCTTTATAGAAGATCCTTGAAATGAATCCGGAAAATTATACATTAATAATATCTATCACCATTACAAATCGCAACCATAAATCTCAAAGAAGACCCACAAAGAAACAAAGCACCAATACAATGTCGCCTGCAATATCAATCCGAAGCACAAGAACAATGGAAAACTCCGTTATACACCGCCCGCCCAAGACGCGGGAAGGGCGGAAGCGGATTAGCATATGCGGACGCAGTTAGCATCACAAAGCAGGCTCCGACGCACCCGATATTTATGTGACGTCATCGATTGGCCATATTGGCCATCTCTCGTCTACGTTGTAGCCTGTAGCGGTCACAACCGCATTGATTGGCCATGAGTGCGCATAATTTTCTAACATAATTGATAATGAATATTGTAGCGACAATGTTGTTGCTCGTGTGTAATGAGCCTAACGGATTGTTTTATGAGTTCGGTTCATTAGTTGTCATAATGAGATAACCATCCTCTTATTATCTGTAGATCGTGTGTGTGATAGAGATTTCACCTTGGTTAAGCAAGTGTTGTTGTCTTAGCAATATGAACAATCTGTTTAACATTATAGACCAGAAGCCTTTAAAAATAATAAAAAGTGAAAAAAAATTATTAATAAAATACTTATTTTTTCACCTTATTTTGAATTAATATCGAAAAATCACCCTAATTTTCAATCGAAAATTCACCCGTCAAAATATCAGCTTTTTTCAAAAAGTTGGTATTTCTCGATTGAAAATTAGGGTGCTTTTTAGATATTAATTCAAATAAGGTGAAAAAATAAATATTTCTAATCAAATAAATTACAGCGTTTTTGGGACATAAAAAGGTAATTTTTCACTAAATTCAGTGAAAAAAAATATTTTTTGTTAAAAACCAAAAACTTGGTTTTTTTAATTTTTCACATAAATTTTGAGGTTATGTGAAAAAGGTGTAACATAATAAAAACGGCTAATCAAAAGTTACCATCAAACTTAAAAATCATTCAGGATCAAATAATACAGACTGAGATGAATGTAAATACTACTCACATAAGAGTATATGCTCACTTTCCAATACACGACGTAACAAAGTATACACTCATACATGTCACGCCTATTCCAGAGAGGAAAACTGATGGATCGTTCGAGTGCTTCTCTATTCAGCAGACTTTCATGGGGTTCGACTACAACAACGAGCGTTACTTTGAACTGAGTCAAGAAGAATTTAAAGATTGTCTTCATAGCAATACAGAATTTGTCTGCTATCCTGTAGTTGTCAAGAACATGCAATTAAATAAAAATTGCATAGTTGATCAACTCTTTAGAACTGAGAACTACACACAAACTCAATGCACGTCAGAAATCTACAAAATGTCGACAGATATTGTATGGAAGCAATTATTCATGCAAAACACTTGGCTCTTCGTAACGACAAAACCAGTAGCCATATCGATTGTGTGTGACGGACAAAGACAAGAAATAACGATTCACGATGTTGGAGTTCTACATATCGCCGAGAATTGCGTTATTAAAACACTTAAAAACATACTTGCTGCAAAAAGAACAACGACTGTGACAGTGCTAGCTTCTTATTCTAAAACAACGAATTTCTCCATTAATACGCAGATTTCACAAACAAACATTAAAGATATATCGAAAGAAGAAGTAGTGTTAGACAGGACAAAAGGAATTTTTGACCATTTAGTCACATCTGAAACTAGCTTACAGACTCAACTAGATAACACAATTTGGAAACAGTTACAGTCTCATACATACATAGCTAGCATCAGTACTTCACTCATAATCATAACTTTAGCATTTGTTTTAATTTATTTTGGTCCACAGGTGTTGAATCGACTTAGAGCCGTCATTACTGCGAGAAGAAACACTGCGCCACCTACTCAATTGCCCTCGATCGTCAGCAACATACCACACACGCAACTAACAGAGCAGCCGTACGGCATACCACGCAGGGTGCCCACTCGAGCACAGCAAACTGGAGAAGGCCAGGCCAGACCATACGAAACCATTGAGCTGTACCAACTACGGTCCTGTCCCTGAGGAGTCGCCAGAATGTTCAATGTTAACCTTTGAACATCGAATCAGCACTTGGCCCGGCGACGACTACACGAGCGGCCTAGTTAAAATAATGACTGAGTTGCATCTTACACGCATGAAACACATACAACTTTGTATAATAGTGTGTATTAAGTTAAATTAGTATATAAGCTGTACATCTTGTAAAATAAAGCAGATTTGAATTTTATATTCTTGTCTCATTACCCCTCACTGTGGCCAAGACACCTTTAGCCATCTCTGATCAGTCCCGTGAGTCTGCGGGCTGGCAGTGAGTTTATCCTTCCCGAACCTGGACATCCTGTCTACTATCCGTCTGTAACCTTAGGTCGCATGGTGCAGACATCCTGAACTTATTTATATATTTATATATCACTACTAGGTATATGGTAGGTTAGGGCTGTAGGGCTTATAGGGATTATAGTCGTAGGGACTGTTAGGCTTATAGGTTCAGTAGGCGCGTGACGTATCATATCCCTACATGTACTAACGCACCCTCAACAGTATTGCGACTTCACGTGACATCTGTTTGGAGTGGTTAGACAGTGTGAATACAAAAGTTTTACATCTTTTTATTACCTACAACTTTGCCATTTAACTTTTTTCCATAGGACTTTTAGTTTTGCCGGAAATCGAGATAAACCGTTTTTTACCCTTAAAAACTCACCCCCTTCCCCTTCCCGACCTCAGATCGCCCGTAAATTATTTTTCTTTTCATTTTTATAATATTCTCCTACTTTTCTAATGGGTTGCAGCCTACTATTTTTTTTTTGGTTTTAAAAATTATTGACCCTGGTCTAATATGAAAATGCTGCGAACACTAAGTTAGGGAAACTTAACAAATTAGTGATTAAATAGAGACTTTTGTCCGTCTTTATCTGCGAGATATTAAAGTAACTTAACATATATCTAAATCTCAAAGAATATTTCGAACCAAAAAGTGTGCCAGAATCAATGAACTGTCCTGAAAATGATGTCTCGCCTAATCCTTGATCTGCTCCACATTTGCTTATCAAGCAAACTTCAAGACGTAATTCAATAAGCACCTGCCCCACCCATGTCCGCATTAACGCGACATGTGGAATACAGGGGCGGTGACAGGCTCATGGGCTGTTCAGCTCACCCTTCCTCATCAGTCATAGCGGCCGTCAACCGGCTAAGCGACCGCATTCAAATTGCCATCCGATGACGACGTGCTTTCGCGACCCCTGGCTTGTCTGTGGCCGAGGGCAAAGAGTATTGAGTCGTAGGTTGGCGGTTTGTGCCTATGTGAGAGGAGCCTCTGGGATGAGAGAGGGACAATGACGAAATATTTAGGAGATTTCAAGTGGGAGATAAGTATTTTAAAAGCAACTGGTTTAACTTCGCCTTGAAATTTCGGGATTTAAAAAAAAATAGGTATATAGTAGCTTGTGCTTATCGTAGCACTTAAATGTCACACACAAGTGATAATTTTAACAGTGTCTTCAGTGTATATAATATGCCAGAATATAAAAATCTTCTTCATCATCATCAGCCTATTAATGTTCCCACTGCTGGGACACAGGCCTCCTCTCTATGCGAGGGAATGGGCCGTAATCCACCACGCGGGCCCAGTGTGGTTTGGTGGATGTCACATGTCTCCGAAGTTTTGGTTCTAGGACATGCCGGTTTCCTCACGATTGTTTTCCTTCACCGTTTTGAGATCAGTGGTGATGAAAAAATTTACACCAAGTAAAGCGCCTGCCTGGGCTCCAAGCCACGACCTACAACCACTACACCT
Source organism: Anorthoa munda (assembly GCA_945859665.1). Lineage (NCBI taxonomy): Eukaryota > Metazoa > Arthropoda > Insecta > Lepidoptera > Noctuidae > Anorthoa > Anorthoa munda. The sequence continues at coordinate 10,301,682 of OX243918.1, read as the reverse complement.
ACACCAACGGCCACCACTGCTCTAAAAATCAATTAACCTCAAAAGGGTAAATGCATCTCATACAAGTGTGGCGCTATGGCAAAACCTTTGGTCACGAGGTAGTAAAAGGTACGATCAAGATGTTCAAGTAGGTACAAAAATTCATTAATTCAAGTTGCACCCTCTGTTTCTACCCAACTCTTTCTATCGGCCTCGACCAGCATTACATGGCGGGGACATACTTTTTACGTCATTAGACATCGCCGGATCACCGCGAGTTACTGCGGTGACGCTAAATCGATTATGAGCTGACGCTATGACGCTCAGTCACTGGGGTACTTTCTGACTACGTTGGTTTTAATTGTTACTTTAACCCCATACTTTTGAGATGTTCGGGGGATGTTTGGGGGTGACATTTTTTGAAGAAATGAATTGATGATTACTGTTAATTTTGTTTTTTTTTTGGTATCGTCTGCTTTTTGTGTGGTGTCATTCTTTTCATAACTGTATTTTTTGTGTGGAGGCAAAGCTTTTCTCTTACATGTGTTCTTTAAGTAATCTTTGGTGGATATATAATATGATTATGTGTGTTAGCCTTGGCGAAAAAGCGAGACGAACTAGTAGTCTTACAAGACGTTGCTAACTGTTGTTCGGCAACCATTCAGAGATTGCCGTCAATGCGTTTTTGTAATGACGGCCTAAGCACACCTGGGGGGTGACCATAAGCTCTAAAGTAAGGTTATTTTGAGATCGTGTAAGTGACAGATGTATACAAGTCATATACATCTGTCCCTTACACACACTCAATATAACCTTACTCTAAGAGCTTATGGTCACCCCCCTGTACGCTAATAACATTATGTTATTGAACACTGATAGCTAGAATCAATCAAAGGAACAAGACGTGCGTATGCTAAATGAGACGCTACAAATTACCACAACTTTACATTAAAACTAAATCAATTATAAACACGAATGTGGGATCCATCACGATTAACGTTATCCCAATACTTCTTCAACGAAACACAAAAAAAATACCTGGAAATAATTAAAAACTGCAAAAAAATATACACACGCGTAATGTAAGTGCATTGTGTAAACATGGGCATCCGCGGCCGGCGCGCACGAATATCCTACATCATTGGAAACGAAACGGAAACGCTGCAATAAACATTCATTTCGAAATTAAACACATCTACCTGTGTGTTTACCATCCCGAAATCACTAAAATGAATAAAACAGTGAGGAATTGGACGCCGTAAATTCGCATTCGAATATCAATTTGGGCGAACGCCGCGGGGAGGGGAGGGCCGATAAATAAAAAAATATATAAAATACACAGTACGCAACGTGAAAGCGGTGAATGGCACTTGTGAAAAATGGACTTGCCGCTCTTCCAGGGAAGCAATCATTCAAACTGGCTGTTGTCTGTTTGCGCCTCTGCTCTTTTTCGCCTAGCCTCGGATATTTTTTGCAATTTTTTTGGCAATGTCATTCGCAGCGTTCAGGTGTGGGGACACGTGGTCCCGACAAAGAAAACAAATATTAATAACTGGCATTTTTTAAAGTCCCCGTTTATTGTTGTCAATATTTCGTAAATGATTGTAGTGTGATGCGGCGTTTTTATGCCGCGTCGGTGGGTGGAGCGCGCTAACGCAGCTAAATTTCGTACTTTGTTGTGTTTATTTATCGCCTAATGGACAGGTTACGGTAGCATTACGCTTTGTATAGAACTTCTATTTTAACTGGAAGATGCGATTCATTCAAGTTACAAGATCAGTGGAGCATTGTACGCAGATTCCATAACAAGTGGAGCCGTCGAGTATTTAATGTATAATTATAAGTAACCAAGAAGCCTTTATATTGTCATATTGTATCATTTCCAACGAGAAACGTCCGACGATCGGTAAGAGAACCTGGGTTACCGACATAGCCCGAAGAATTGCCAAACTTAAGTGGCAATGGGCAGAGCACATTGCTCGCAGAACGGATGGCCGATGGGGCAGAAAGGTTCTGGAATGGAACTGGAAGACGTTGCGTTGTTAGGCCACCCATCAGGTGGACCGATGCGATCCGATTGCAGGGATCCGCTAGTTGCGAGACGCACGGAACCGGTCAATGTGGTAACGCTTGGGGGAGGCCTATGTCCAGCAGTGGACGTCTTTCGGCTGATATGATGATGATGATCATATCCAACGTCTCACAACACACAACTCTATTGAACCAGATTAACTCTAATTCCAAAACCGTATTTACAAACGCAAGCCTTGGGACAAGAAACACGTCCAGAATCTAAATGTACAAACCCAATTGTATAAGCATAAGCAGGTCAAAGTTTCGATTGGTATCCCAGGTAAAAGGCACAAGTGCGTTACACACGAACTCCCATGTAAAAGTGCTCACACACGCACCATTACTTTAATCAAAGCAGCGCCAACTTGCTCAGTTAGCCCTCCCTAGGTGAGAGGGGCTCCGCCATTTTTCCTAATTAAAATAATGCATTCTTCTCATTCTTCGTCCCCCAGTCATTAACCCAATGTGCTGTAGATAAACGTTATTTGCCCGGGAGGACGTTTCTTTTACAAATATGCCTGTTTTTGCCCGCTTACCGAAATGAGGGAATTTTTATCGTACGCTTTTTGCACAACACATTTTTTGGAAATATTTTTTTTAATTAGCTACACTTTTGAGACTTCTAATTAATTAGATGTGGTATTATAGCTGTTCAATTAGATTAAGAATCTGTCTTGTAAGATTGTAAAGCCTGGAGGAAATAATTAGGATCTTATGTGAATAATTATACAAAAATAAAACTCTCATTAAGGTCACCTTTACACAACTTTACGTCCTTATAGGATTAATGTAATATTTGTGAAGTTATACCTTTATTGAGTCTTCTTGAATGTGTGTGTAAATACCTTTATGGAATTGAGGAGTGACTTCAAAAGAACATATAAAGAGCTTTGGAAAGTTGCCCTGACAACCTGACACGTACTTAGCACCGTTTGAGAGTGAACAGAAGCACAACATGTAGCTAAGTGGGGAATTTCTACCTTCAGAAATATGAATATGATGGAGAGGCAATTCTGCCGGCTTTCCTGATAACTGTATCCGTACTAATATTATAAATGCGAAAGAAACTCTGTCTGTTTGTCACTTTTTTAAACCTTAGGCCGAGTTTCTCACCTCAAAATTATCGCAGAATGAATGTGACAAACTGTCAAGCACGCGTTATCTGCTGTGATTGGCTGAATGAATTTTCAACAACCAATCACAGCAGATAACGCGCGCTTGACAATTTGTCACAATAAAAAAAAAAACTGTTTATTCTCAGACAATTACATAGTCCATAGAAAAGTTAGTATCAGCAATCTTATAAACTATGTTAGTACAATAAAAATAGGAATAAATTTACACAAAAACGTTCCTTCATTAACCTGCACCTTTCACATGCAGGTCAATGAATCGACGTATGACTGGTGAGTCCATTCTGTCCGCTATCATTCTCAGGATGCCGTTACGGCTCCCCCTCATACTGCGCACCACAGACATGGTTTTCTTACGCATAATTGCATAGAAATCATCTATGTGCGCATCTGCAAACATTCCTGAAGCACTACAGTACCTCGGAAGCCGCACTAGAGTCCTGAAAATGTTATTATATTGGACTCGGAGTGCATTATAGGCTCGCTTTGTGAAACTGGCCCATAGACCACCCGTGTAGAAGCTTTGACAATACGCTTTAAATAACGTTAATTTAACGTCAACTGTACAACGAGCGAATCTATGCGCCAGCATATTTCCACGTACCGATAACGCCCTCCGCTCTCTTTCTATATCTTGGTCATCTGATAAAGTTTCTGTTACAATATGACCAAGGTACCTAAACTTATCAACCTTTCTTAAGTGGACCCCATTTAGACACAGCGCAGGAATACTATCGGGTTTTTTGTTTTTACCAACAAAAACCATAAACTCGCTCTTCAGTTCATTGTACTTTAAACCATGTTGCTCAGCATAGGCCTCACAACATTTTAATAGCTTCCTCAGTCCGCCAATTGAAGGGCTCAACAGCACCATGTCATCTGCATAACTTATGTTATTAACACATACGTCATCATAATAATTCTGTGATTATTTTGAGGTGAGAAACTCGGCCTTAATGACTGTTAGAATTTAAATGAAACTTTATAATAGTTTTTATCCGGCAGGCTTATTACGTATCTTTTGCAAGAGTAAAACGATAGCGATTTTTGCGCAAAAAGTTTAAGAGCTGTTGGCGGTATTTTTTTAAATAAATGCATTTGACACACAGCGAGCGATTAGCAAACGATGGTGTAGGATCATTGTAAGACCTACCATACCTACACTGCAGGTAATGCCGACTTTTATGACATAAAGCGTTTAATCGCTATCGTTTTGCTCTTGCAAAAGATACGTAATATGCCTGCCAGTTTTATAATTCCTTGGAATAATTTTCGAGTTTCACGCGGGCGAAGCCACTGGCCAGTAGAAACCAGTCATAAGTATGAATTATAACTTTCAATAAACTATACCTTGATAAAGAAAAGTGTTAAGCTTAGAGTAAAATATATTAAATATCATGAAAACTCTTTTTACCCGACTGCCGAAGGAGGGTAATGTGTTTATCAGTCTATGTATGTATGTATGTATGTATGTATGTATGTATGTATGTATGTATGTATGTTTGTTCCTATGTGGCGTTCCAGAGACCAAACGCGTTGACCGATTTTGATGATTCATACGTCAATCGATTCGTCTTAACCTTGCGAGTGTCATAGGCTACATTAAAATTGGAAAATAGAAAAATGGCGGCTTTTGGGCGCCATATTGTGGGGGGCCAATTTTATTTTTTCTTCCAAACCCATCGTGTGGGGTATCAAAATAAAGGGTTTTTAGAGGTGATTTCAAAAATATATAACACTTATATATTTAAATGTACCTAATTCGAAAAAAATGTTAACTAAAAAGTTATAAATAAAAAAGTTTAATTATAAAAATCAAAATACCCGACTGCTTAAAAAGCGAACTAAAAAGACGTAAACAAGAAGAAAATCATGCTGTGCAGTCGGAGGATACATCTGGTTTTGGTCAGCCAGCTCGCGAATATGTATCCTCCGACTGCACAGCATGATTTTCTTCTTGTTTACGTCTTTTTAGTTCGCTTTTTAAGCAGTCGGGTATTTTGATTTTTATAATTAAACTTTTTTGGGTAAATTAATAATAATTTTGGTCTGTGACCATTCCAACGATGAATATTTATTTAATGGTTTATCCTCGCAATGGAACGTCTTGCAGCAATTACAACAATGGAGCACAATCCTATAATAAACTAACTATAAAGTCCAGGTTTCCTCACGATGTCTTCCTTCACCGTTGTCAGCGATGTCCAAGATAACTTATATTAAGGGTCATAGGCATATCAGGTACTACATACACTAATGACTTACTTGACTTAATGTCCTATAACCCCTAGATGGGGCAGAGGGCGTCCACAGATGTCCTCCATCGCGATCTATCTTGAGCTTCACGCTTCACCTTGCTCCATGTCATTCCGATGCTCGTCGCTTCTGCCAACACGGTGCGACGCCAGGTTTGACGGGGACGGCCACGCTTTCTTTTCCCTTGGGGATTCCAGTCCAAAGCTTGCTTGGGTATGTGATCGGGACCCCTTCGGAGCGTGTGGCCAATCCATCTCCACTTGCGATGCTTGATCTGGCGGTCGACATCGTACATTGGAGATGGTCTCGGGCCAGTAAATTCCGAGAATGCGACGAAGACAGCGGTTGACGAAGACTTGTATTTGGCGTGAGATGTCCTTTGTGACCTTCCACGTTTCGCACCCGTAGAGCAGCACGGATTTGACATTGGACCCGAAGATTTTGAGTTTAATCCTTCGGGTCAGTTTCCGCGATTGCCCTGTTTGGCTGTTTCTCAGCTGCGCGAAGGTTGCTCGGGCTTTGGCGATCCGTGAAGCGATGTCCTCTTCACTACACCCAGTCTCTGACACGACACTCCCGAGGTGTGTAAATTTGTGGACGCGTTCCACTGCCTCTGTGCCAATCAGCAACGGTGAATGGTTCTTCACACCAGTTCTCATTTCCTGGGTCTTCCGGATGTTTATTTTGAGCCCCGTTTTTGCCGCTTCCTGACGTAGATCGTTTAGCTTTGCTTGCATATCGGCGTGGGTATGACTCAGCAGGCATAGGTCATCGGCGTAATCCAAGTCTTCCAAGACGTTGGATAATCCCCACTCTATGCCGCGGCGCCTGTTATCATGGATGCGAAGCATAATTCCATCAAGAACGACTAGGAAGAGGAGCGGCGACAGGAGGCAGCCTTGGCGGACACCCGCGTGCACTGTTACGTTATCCGATATTAGGCCGTTATGAGTAACCTTACACTAATGAGCAATGAAAAAGTTCCAGTGACATAGCACCAAATTACTCCTAAACGGGAAAGGTTAGCTTAATGACGCCGTCTGCAATATTGAAGTACATTTAACAGCGCATCAGAATATTACCAACTAAAAACGTAAATATTGTGTTCAAATTTTAAATTAAATGTGAAAAAATTAAATTAAGGTGTTTGTCGGCATTTTGTGGGTGGAACTTTTTCATTGCTCGGCAGTTTATATTAGTCCTTCTCGTGTAACTTTAAGGAGTAGTCCTTTAATGACTCTTTGATAATACACCCCTTAAATGCAGATTAACTACAACTAGAAATAATGAGCATCCTAATCCACCATAATCCCAGTACCAACAAATAAATCCACTTCTCAAGTACCAACGCAGACACTGCGGAATATTCCACATTTTTGTAGGCAGTCGACATCTCGACCTCACATTTAACCCGAATTCCAGCAAACTGCATAATTTCGCCACTAATGAGAAGAGCCGGGCCGTCTAATTAGCGGAGCCGAGTCGGTAAGACGCCCACTAAATAGAAGCCAACGTAGGACGACCAACTGTCTAGCTTTTTTGTGGACGCTTTCTCCTTTTGTGGAGCGCCTTAGGGTTTGTGGAAGTGCTGTGGCAGGAGGTGAATTGACACTGGCTGGTGTTAAGATTTTATATTATAATAGCTTTTTACCCGGCTGCAAAGGAAAGGGTTACGTTTTTCGCGCGTATCCTGTATGTATGTATGTACGTGATATTCTTTATTATCTCGTATCTTCGAAACCACTTGACGGATTTTTATAATTAAGACATCGTTAGATAGGTCGTGGCTGCCCAAGTGTTCTTAGATCAGTGCCGTTAAAAAAAAGAAAAATGGGGGATTTTGGGCGCCATATTGTAGGGGTTCCAATTATTTTTTCTTCGATACCCATCGAGTGGCGTATCAAAATAAAGGGTTTGAAGAGGTGATTACAAAGATATTTATCACTTATATGTTTAAAAGTGATTAAACATAAAAAGTATAACTAAAAAAAGTTAATAAAATCAAAAAACCCGACTGCAAAGACGTAAACAAGAAGAAAATCTTACAGTCGGAGGATACATCTGGTTTTGGTCAGCCAGCTCGCGAATATGTATCCTCCGACTGCACAGCATGATTTTCTTCTTGTTTACGTCTTTGCAGTCGGGTTTTTTTATTTAATTAACTCTTTTTATTCTTTATTTATTTTCAGTCGTTCCGTGGCCACGTAATATAGAGTCCTCTTTTGCTCCGGTTAGACTGGAACCCAATCTCAATATTTATTTAGAAAAAGCCTAGGCATATTGATTCTTTTTCAGTTTTCTAACACAACTACATTCCAAGTCAGTTAGAAAGGCTTCCACTTTATTCAGTCCATGACAACGGAAATAGGCCCGGATTTTTGTCAATAAATGTGGAGTCGAATGGAGGATATGGCTTGGGATATTGCATAATATGTACAGGTACATACATGAAAATAAATCAGCTGTTCAGTACATTAATGTTCGCTTCCAGCTAATTTCCATAGGTGCTCTCTTAATGAAAGTAATCAATTCGTAGTCATGAGAATTTTTAGAACCTGAAAGATTGCCAAAGCATCGAAGTCACCCTATTTACGATACATCGTGAAATTATATTCTAAATAGAATATATTTTCACGTAGAACTTAAACGTTAGGTGGACGTAAAAGGTGTTTTTGAATCATTCCGAATTTCCGCGTAATCTATCTACCCATTATTTTTTGAAAGCACTAGTTTGGTACAATCAGTCTACCTAGACTTTTCCCAACTATATTGGGGTCAGCTTCCAGTCTTACCGGATTCAGCTGAGTACCAGTGTTTTACACGAAGCGACTGCTCATCTGACCTCCACAACCCAGTAACTGGGTAACACGATACCCCTTGGCAAGACTGGTGTCAGATCTCAAGCTTCTGACCACTCGTAACGACTGTCAAAGATCTTCAAATGAAAGCCACACTTTGGTACAAATATTTTATTAATTACCTACTGCTAAATAATACGAATAACCCTGCCTAATAAACACACAGTAGTAATTTCTAAAAATACATACATATACTCACGCCTTTTTCCAATGGGTAGGCAGAAACTACAGAACCCCACTGCTACGATCAAAAATATACAATAAATAAAAAAAAATACATTGATTTATGTTTTCTTTTTCAGCATCGCCAACTATGTTATATTTGGTGCACAAAAAACAATCCAACTGGTCTTGGATAAAGACAGGAGGATTATCAGGATGGCCTGAACAAATATGTAATACCGAAAACAGATCTCCCACTGATATGAAAACTATAAACAATACCTACTCCCTTTCGTTGACGTAAACTCATTCTAGCTGTGCTTAGCAATAAATCATAAGGGTAAAATAAAACTACTGCACATGGTACTATTCGAGGAGATTTCTGTCTCAGTCCACTGCTATGAAGATTATAAAAAGGCTGACAGCCTGACGAAAAAAACAGCATTTCCTCCTAAACCATGGTATCCCTACGGCGTCGCAAGGAGCGTCGAGGCGGCGACGGCAGCGCGGGTGCGACGCGCGGCGGGCTGGGCGGGGGGGGAGGAGCGCGCTCAACTAATGAAGTGTTTCGCTTTGACACGCGTGTTCGTTAGCAGACCACTTCACGATACCGAGCTCTGTTCAGATGACAGCTTCTTCGAATTTACCACTTAAGTGGCGTGCAATGCCACTGCACTTGTTAACTAGTTCCTGTTTAGTTGGCGCGACTTATTGGGAGACACCTCTTTCTCATTTTAATGGATATGAAAAAAGCTGTGTGGTTGTAAGTACTCGTGTTTGGGGGCTTACAGGATTACGGTGATGGCTGCCCGGAATATTGCGCTTAAGTGGCGTGCAGTGCTGCTGCTCTTGAAGCTTTGATTCGACTTCTGAGATGCGTCTTTTACTTAAACGACCGTTAAGTTTGTAACTTAATGGCAGCACTGCACCCTTACTGCGTACTACGTCCGTTACAAACATTAAAATTTTAAAAAATATCTGTTCGACAATCCAAAGAACGAAATGAATTAACATGATTGGCTCGCTGTTCTTTTCTCTTGGTTTATTTTAATTTATTTTTATTTTATTAATCTTAGGACAACTTACAACTAATACATCAATGCGCAGAAACAACATACAAGAAAAGCCCAATTAAAAGTTTTAAAAAGTTACCATAAAATACACATCAGCGAGAGCATAAAAAAAAAGATTTAACTCAACGCCCTTGTTGGACAAAAAAAGTGAAGAATTGTTTCTACATATCAAAGAAACGGTTACTCAACTTAGTTTTTAGGTTTTTAATCTTAGTATCGAATAAGTCCAGATAAACATCCCGACGACCGCATTAAACGTACGACAAACTTATATCATGTACGAATTCTGTCTGTAAGTAGTTTCAACTTAAGGTACATAGAGGCCTTCTAGATTTGTAGGCCTTCTAGATTTGTAGGCCTTCTAGATTTGTAGGCCTTCTAGATTTCTAGACGCTTGTTAACATTTGTTAACTCTCTCGTTTATACAAACTTTTTTTTAGTTTCTTACGACTTACTGTCGGGCCTACGTTGTCCCCCCATATCTAAGCACTAATACTGTAACATGGAAATATTGTAAAAACAAACCAATTTTTTTTTTTAAAGTAACCGTGGAGTTTCTTGCCGGTTCTTCTCCACAGGAAACGACCAACCCGAACCGTGCACCTTTTGTCGACGTTTTATAAGTGCCCATGTAGGCATTTGATTTGATTTGATTTGAAGGAGACGGGCATGCCGAAGAAATGCACACGGTACACGCAGTCCAACCCTGCCCACACCAACTCAGGAAACTGTTTCACTAACTTCTCTATTTTATAAGTAAAATATAAGGTTTTTCATGAAAACCACCCCATAATACCACCTAGCATAAGGCTGGCGGTGGGCAACAAATCCCGGAGCACGATAACACAGCTATAAAGTCTGTCTAATACTTAATTGCGTCCTATGTCCGCGACACAATGCTGCTCGTAATCAGCCGGCGCCGCACAATATGAACCTGTACTCATCGCCAGGGTTAGCAAAAACTAGGTAAAAAAATATACCAAGTAAACTACATATTTCAAAATACGTTGGACATCTCACCCATACGCACTAAACGTTTTGATAAATGATTTATTTTTGTAAGTTGGTTTGTACAAACACTTTTACATGTCGATCGTATTTTTTAAAATTAGATGAGGTCGGCGTTTCCTGTCTGACTACTCTGAGAAGAAAGGCCGAAACAAACTCAGAGGTTACAGTCTCTTTTAAAGTCCAGACAAAATCTTGGTTAGATCATGTGAAGACCATGTAGACTGATGTCTGAAATGGTATTTTTAGGAAAGAACCAGCCAGATTGAGTGGACTTGTCCAGTCAGTGCACGCATTTGTCAATAACCGTGCAGCTCTACTTAGAATTTAAGGAGCTCAACGAATTGACGAACAATACCAAAGAAAGGACGAGGTGTTTCCCGATAGCTACAAGATTTACTATGTTTTTTATCACATTATGTATAATTCAAAATTATTATAAATCATACAAATTGTACAAAGTCACTTATTTGTACGTGAGTAAGTTCTGTCTCAATATGAATCAAATTATATCGGTTGCATTGCATTCTTGTAAAAACCACCTGTTCGAAGTAGTTTCCTGTGTAACTGTCATACTTTTATAAGCAGATGACACATAGATACAACAACTAAGTACTTTCTTTTCACACAAGTGTGGGAGAGTGTATCTATTGTAAAACGATATTACAAAATTGTACAGTACAAATGGTTACAGCATTGTACTAAGAAAGGATTTCAAGTCAGAAGTCGGACCACGTGAACCAATTGTACGGTTGGCGCTTTTGCTTTTTTTTAGCCTGGTGTACACGGGTAGAGTTATCGTTATAGTATCACGGGAGGGAATTAACTATGCTACTAAATATACCAATGTAGACATCATTGGGAGAGTACAGTAGAGCTGACTAGCCCCGCGGGCAAGCTACCACTTGCCTTCCCCCATCACGGCGCCCACTCTACTCTACCACACATTTACCACCTGTACTAGTTACTCTACTAATAAAATATAAATTTACGTATAGACAATTACTCTACTGAAACTGGTAGAGTACTTCGGATTGGTAGAGTATTACTCTAGCGTTAACCAGACTATAGTGAATGTTTGTATGTTTATGTTCCAATCACAAAAAGGCTGAACGGATTTGGATTAAATTGTGCACACAGTTAGTTTATAACCTCGATTAATACATAGGATACTTTTCTACCTTCCTTCTTAATATCCTGGAATGTTCTCATGGGATCTTAAAACATCTCGCGGGTGAAGCCGCGTGTAAAAGCTATTTATCATTATTTTTACTACACCTATTTTTACATCACCATTATAATGGAATCAAGTGAAAGAGTTGGTTGTAGAGTTCAGACAGACCGCAGTGACTTCTACATACTTTGTCAACTCGGACAGGCATAGTTGCAAGGGAAAATTACTAGAACGATGATGAGGAAAGTTTAGGCTCGCGCTTGACCACTATCTCACCTGATGGTAAGCGATGATGTGGTCTACGATGAAGCATGCTTGCCTAGTAGTAACCTATTCACTCTTGACTTAAAGATCTCTAGATTGTAGCTATCGGGAACCACAGACTCCGGCAGGGAATTCCACTCCTTAGCTGTACGCATAATAAAAGTATTCTCAAAACGTTTAGTGCGTATGGGTGGGATGTTCACCATGTACCGATGGCGCATTCCACACTCCCCGAAATGTAACCGATAAAAAACCGACAAGCTGGCAACTCGGCGACGATGTTCAAGGCTCTGGAGCTTTGACTTAACCAGTGCCTCATCGCCGATGAACTTCTTAGCCTGCTTTTCGATCGACTCTAGTGCATCAAGCTGGTATTTTCACACGCATTTAATTCTTCACTAGCTTCTACCAGCGGTTTCTCCCGCGTTAAATGTGGTTTCCTATCACAAGGGAACATTATACCGGGGTGAAAAGTAGCCTATGTGCTATTCCATACTATAATATATCTCAGTGCCAAATTTTAACGAGATCGGTTCAACCGTTTTGGCATAATTGAGTAACAAACATACATCCACACTTCCACACAGACATCCATCCAAACTTTCAGATGTATAATATTATAAGTAATAGTAAGATAGTAAGTAAGATAAAGTCGAATCACGTCTAAATTCCTATATTTCACCAGTTATGTTTAAGGCCCTATTAAATAGACGCTAACCTATTGCACAACAACCTAGCTAACTACTGAAATATTTGAGAGGAAAAACATTTTCCCCGAGCCGGGAATCGAATTCAAGGACCTCATACTCTGCAGTAGTTTATTTTTAAAGTATGAAAAATAATAAGCAACGAAGAAACGAATTTCATTTTGTCAAGAGAAAAACAAACAAGTAATTTTTCAAGTTAAATTTTGAACAAAAATTTACTCCAAAATCTATCAAAACTCTGCACGTTTCGGTTCAACCCTACGCTCACCCGGAGGTCGCGTAATCCAACTATTCAATTTTCAGCCGAAAAGGATTGTCCGCGTCTTACGTTTTTTATCTCTGCTGATCCCGTACAAGCGGTTATTGCCACTCTGTTTATACTCAGCTATAGTCTTACGAAGATTTGATTGTGGGAAGAAGTTTTTTGTGGACGAAGCTAGGAAAGAGCTTATTTCAAAAACGATGATCCTTGGAAGTAGGATTCTATCGGAAAGCCAAGTAAATAAGTGTTGAAGAAATGTGAGAACCAGAATATATTGCCATTTTTTTAAAGAATTCTTTACTAACAATTAAAACGACTAACCCTCAGTTTCCCACCTTAAAATTATCGCAGAATTAATGTGACAAAGCACGCGTTATGTGCTGTGATTGGTTGAATGAATTTTCAACAGCCAGTCAGAGCAGATAACGCGTGGTTGACAATTTGTCACATTAATTCTGCGAAAATTTTAAGGTTGGAAACTGAGGGTAAAACTCTCGTTAAGCCATCCATTACGGAATCTCGCCAGGTTATGAAGTGAAAACTAACTTTTAGAACTGCATAACAATACCTAATACAATCTTAAGGATAATTTTATCGGCTTCTTAAAACAAATCATAATACAAAAAATCTCCCATCCTACTTTCAGCGAACCTTAAAAAATCACAACGACCCAAATTCATCCAAACTAAAACTTATCAGAGCTACAATTGCACGTAAGTTGACGAAATTAAGAAAACTTCCATCGGACACTCAAAACCAATTAAAACAAATCCTAATACAAAAAATCTCTACTACATCTCTAAACCTTAAAAAACTCAACTACCCGAATTTTCATCTCAACAGAAACTTACCGTAAGTGCAATTATGCGATGATTTATACGAAGCTCAAAGTTACCCACAGAAAAAAAGCAATTATACCAACTGTTTTACCGAGGTGAGGAAGCATATTAAAAAACTTGAAGGCACTGTCAACCCCACAAGTGCTACAGACACTGATGGCTATTAATTAGAAGGGTTGGATGAAGATATTTCATTATTTCTTCTCCTCTACCCACTGTTTTTCAGCAGGAAACCTTTTTCAAGTTTGTATTTTTTAACGTGGTGTTTTAAGGGTTAGTATCTACCGATGTTGATTTTTAGTTTAGTTTTGAGTTGGCATTTAAAGGTTTAAATTTTGAGGGATTAAAGTTATCTTACAGGCATATAGATTTTATACTTCAAAAAGTTTGCCTATGGCATTAAGTTTGCCTATGGCATAAAATTTTCCTATGGCATTAAGTTCATCTCTGTAAGATTTTTTATCAAATATCGTAATGAGGTCTTTTGAATTTCTTCAAGTTCTCAGAGCAAATATTGGCCAAACACTGCAGTGTAAAAAGTCTGTAGAAATTTGCAAGTTTTGACAGACTTTTTACACCCTTGCAAAAAAGTTTCCAAACACCAGAAGCATTTGTCGCGGTACAAATACAAACGCAACACCAAAACAAGAGCACGCACTTATCAAACAATCTCGTAATCAAACACTGCACTTTGTAAACAAGGTGCTAACTCCAGAATTTATGTAAACTGTTCTCTGCTCTGTAAACTTATCTGAGATTAAAATCTGGCTCGTGCCAGAGGTAGGCGCACAATCACTCCTCGGGGAACCAGCTTTATTTGCGGCCTTATCATCACTTAACATATCTGCATATTCATTAAGAGATCAATCAAATTATTGTCTTCACAATTTTACGTATGCATACGTGATACGTCTGGGGGATTAACTTTCCTCATTTCGGCGTAATCGCCGCTTTAAATGCGGTTTATTTCGGTTGGGACGTTTTGTGTATGGGAGTTGTTGCTGTTTCTACGAGTGTGGAATACCAAGTTAATATACAAGCGATTTAGATATAATATACTCATTAACGACAGTTAAAGTATAATATTAGTGACAATTATACTGAAACTGATTGTAAGCGAACCAGGGTAACCGACATAGCCCGAAGAATTGCCAAACTTAAGTGGCAGTGGGCAGGGCACATTGCTCGCAGAACGGATGGCTGATGGGGCAGAAAGATTCTGGAGTGGCGACCGCGAATCGGAAGACGTTGCGTTGGAAGGTTGGGAAGGCCTCCCACCAGGTAGACCGATGACCTGGTGAAGGTTGCGGGGATCCGCTGGTTACGACGCACGGGACCCGTCAAAGTGGCGACGCTCGGGGGAGGCCTATGTCCAGCAGTGGACGTCTTTCGGCTGAAATGATGATGATGATACTGTAACTGAAAGAGGTCCAAATAGAGCAGTGATTGTTCCATAACAAAAGTTGTACAATTTGTGCATAGATCAAACATTTTAAACGTGAATGAAATACGTCAAGAAGCCACAAAGGCACCCATTGACACAGAATAGCTAATAAAACAGCTTACATCCTGACCACCTACACTCTTGACTGCACAAAAGATATTGTTTCACATGCCATTCATTCAGAAAACGTCGATCATTGATTGTTTTAGACAGACGCGTCGTCGCCGGAGACCGGGCGGATCGGACCGTTTCGAATGGCCAGAAAACTGCATATTTCTACTATTGTACTAAATTCGCGGTACCTCTATCAATCAGTAGACCCCCTGGGCCCGTTTCCGACCAGGTGTTCTTTGGAATTTGCGCCGAAAAACTACGCTTTAAGGATTTTAGTTGAAAAAAATGACGCGTATTGTTCGGTTCTGCGTAGTCGCGCGCTCACCCGGTGAGCCAGGTAGGCGGAGCGCGGGACTGAGGTATGTATGTACTCGATTTATGAGTATGGTTATAAAATTACGCATACTTAGCAATTAATATTTTGAAGCGAAATGCTGCCCGGCCCTAGGGCCGGGCCTAGGCCCAATGAAGCAGAAATGAGGAGATAACAGGAATAGATAGTACAGAATTTCAAACCAACTTCTACGATATTCCTACGTGTACCGATAAAGTCAAATTATTGGCTGATTCCTAACATAAGATCAAAGTCATCATGAATGTTCAAGAGGTTGGAAGAATGATCTCTATCATGGCCTTTTTCCAACCTCTTGAACAAATATGGTAGAATCTGTACAGCGCAAAAGTCGCCCAGGACAAATTCTAAAACCTTACAACAGTAACAGGTAACAGGCATAACGGACACAATTAATAGCAAAAGTTAATTTGTCGCCCAAATTAAAGTCGAACCACACTGACGGATACAAAGCTAATAAATTACGTGTTGCCGTAAAAATCAATGATATACGACAACCATCGAAAGCTGACAATTGTAAAGCAATTCGGGATAACACTGTACGACTCCTGGATTTTACCAAGTTTAATTTACACCTAATAAGTTGATTAACACCCTTATGACGCAGATGGTAAGGTTCATGACAATTGTAAATCAATTTGGGATACTACTGCATGACTTTTGAATTGGACCAACTTTTATTTACACCCCGAAAATACTATTCAACCCCTTATGATGTATATCATAAGGTTCATGGCATTATTTTTTGGTGGAAGGTATGTTTGTTGTAAATCATTATAGGTACAGTTTATTGGCAGGTAAATAATGTACTGTCTTTGTGAGAGTACGTGATCTATGAATGGTTTTCGGGAATTATCGGGACACGGTTACTTTCCTAGTTTAGTGCAACGAATCGGTTTAATGTCAGACGGGAAGAGTGTTGGGGATGGGGACCACACTTGACCAAAGTGTTTGAAGAGTTTTGAGGCAGTTGGTAAGACTTGGGGAACATATCTTCGACCTTTGCAGCTCTCATTCTGCAACGATCGAGGAGATTGACAAGCATCAGTAAAACACGATTTTTATTTCTATATTTAGGATCTTAAAATAAATACTTAAATGTTTGGTGTACAAAAAAAAGCAACATATAAATCAAAGTGAAAACTATTTATATTGGCAAATTATAATACTATTAGCTTCTGCTAGCGGCTTCGCCCGCGTGAATGTCGAAAATTATCCCGAAGGAACTTATTATCGGGATAAAAAGTATCCTATGTGCTATTCCAGACTATAATCTATCTGTGAGCCAAATTTAATCCAGAACCGTCCAGCCGTTCGAGGAGTGTGAAGAAGTAACAAACATACACACACACACACACTAATTTCGCCTTAATAATATTAGTGTGATTAGTGTGATATTTGAGGAGTGTGAAGAAGTAACAAACATACACACACACACACTAATTTCGCCTTAATAATATTAGTGTGATTAGTGTGATATGATACTTTCTCAGGCGTACTTATATGGTGGCTATTATTAATTTTCGTAGGAATCGAACTGAGGTATTGGTTATATATGTTAGTTCTAAGAACTTGTTAAACTACCACATTAATACTCAATCATTGTCTGCCAAAAATAGCAATAAAGCACCTATGTATCATACATAAACATGGCCAATTTACAGACAGGTGCGTCTAAGTCCCCGAGTCACCGTCTACCATAACGTCACCTCGACAATGGAAGCTACCTTAAATCAAAGCCCATGAATGTCCCAACAATGGGACTTTCGGACTTCTTTGAAGACGCCATTATCTTCAGCCACGTGGGGCAGGTGATGTGCGCACGCGCGCAGCTGCTCGCACAAAAACTGCGCTTGCGCAAGATTATAATCGTATTTTTTTAATCGATGACAGTTCTCTAGGCATTTCGCGCCTATCTAACGGCCTCCCGCGGGCACGCAGCTGTGCCAGTGTTTTTACCAAAATTCTTGTTCACACTACATTAATTTCGGGGTGGTTTGATCTTGGATTAGAGGTTGTTAACAGGGAAATTTCGTCGAAAGTAGATAGATGGATAGTTATTTACTGTGCTAAGTATAGTTAAAATACGATAAAATTTGTTAAACGAGCTCGATTGAGAGCTCGATATTTCGGCACCGTTACAAGCGCCATGATCATGAGAACTAAAGTCTTTGCGGGTGGGTCTCAACGACATACAAAATATACATGGTAAATATCCCGAAACAAATATTAATTCTAATGATTGTGACCATGTCAGCTTAAAAACTTATATTGTTAAACATATGTGGGCAACGCCCAAAAATCTCCTATGAAACTATTATTTGCATCTATGGGCATCGTTATCAATTTTGCAGGTATTTTACCAATAATATTATATCTGACCAACAACTCAACCAATAGTAGGCCTGCCTACAATGTTAAGCTTATCATTTTATTCATCTTCCGTCCAATCCAAGCAATCTTATAACATGCCATTAGCTCCAATAAAAAATAACTTCCCATTCACATCACGATCTCAATAAGAATCGCATTTATAATAACCTCGTAAGTAAGCTTCAAGAGGGAATGCGCGATACGTTCAGCCGTGGCATGAGTAGAAGGTGCGAGTACGAGTACGAGTTGTCACCCCATTAGAATGGGCACGAGACGGGAATACGCACGCGGCCGCGATTGCCTCGCATCGGCTCGCACAATGAGGTACAAAACGCGACTCAACAAAACGATTACCCTCACGCCCCGTGAGAGGTACAGAGGTACCATGATGCTATGAGTGTGAGATGAACTCTACTTGATACTTAAAGACATGAGAGAAATCTTTTTAAACTTATTCTGTACAAATAGTTCTGGTGTGTTGATGTCTTTCGTGTACCTCTAGAAGTAGTTTTCAAAACATTTCATGAACATACATACCTACATAAACTCACTCGTCAGAAACTACAGAATGCCACCAGCTACAACCCTTAAATAATCCTCTTTCTTCATTTACGTTCATACATCTAGTACATCATGAACATCTTAAAAGTAAATGCTCTAAAACCGTTGGTCTGCTGTAACTACAAAGTTTCATGAAGACAAAATATTACACTGTTAGATAGAATATTGCATTCTAGGTAACAAAACTGAACCACAGCATCTGCAATCACTACAAAATTGGGAGAAGCGTTGTGTCCAAGTATCTGTTGCAGATTGTATCACGCTGAGTTGAGTTATCTGTACAAACACCAAACTAATGATAACTCTGCTCATACACTTCAAAACAAGCAATCTTCTAATACCAAAACTGTCCACACTAGCCCAGGTATTTAATAAAACCTCCGACAAACGATCAAAACTTCGCACACGGTATCCGGAGTCCCTGTTTGTGAGGTGCGAATAAGTGGTTCCGTGGAAATATTTCAAATCAGCGCGGGCAATGGCGGCGCTATACAGGCAATAACGATTGACGTGACACGCATGCGGCCCGTGTGTAGACTGCCTAATGTCAGGATGAAAGGCGCCCCCTTTCACCCCATTTATTAGGTCTATGTTTTCAAAAAGGTAGGTTTCAAGTATCGCATACATAATGTATCTCTCACCTATCCGTCTTTGTACTCAGCGTTTTCTTTGCAGTTTTTGTAAGGAGTTTCTGAAGCGGCTTTTTTTGAAGTCCAGTCGTATAATTTTGATACAGGGGCCTTTTTATGATTTGCTGAGTTGTGTAGATCTAGGTACAACATTGTACTTAAATCTAATATTTGAAACTAAGCTAAACTGGGGCATATCGGACGAGGACTCATTCAAATTCCAACCAGCAGAGGAGTCTTTCACAAATTGATATAAATCGCGAACATAACTAAACGCTAAATAGAAATCCATTATTAAGATCTACTTACTACACGAACAGTTACATCGACCACCTTGAACCACCTTGAACTCAGAAATCTTATTAACTAATCTTGTGAACAACAAACGGGACTCAACAAACAATAACTAATAAACCTCCAACTCCGGACTGATGTCACTGACCCCGTGAACGGTCACCATCATCCCAAATAGGTACGTGCTCATTATTGTTATAAAAACAATGAGCAAACAAAAAACAATTAGTTACGCCTCAAATAATATAACGTTTAGAATCTCATTAGTGGACGATTTTGGTATGCGCGCGGGCAATATTCGACGAATTCGGCCACCGCGAATAACCGAAAACGCCGAATCCCGAATGCCGAAAAGCCGAATGGTCGGACCCCGCTCGGTGACATATTGGAATGCGACTCCATTTATCCCCGCATCCTATTGGAATCCGGAGTGACGCGGCAAATTGGAAATTGCGGTACCATTTTTGGCGTTATTGATAGATAATACTGCTTGTAACACGGAACTGGAAATGCAAATATATCGGGGCAATGTAATTCGTATTTGCGAATATCCGGTGAAAACCTCAACTACATATTCCGGATAAAAATCCTCAAAAATCGCATAGCATTTGCGTATTTATTTTACTTATAGAGACAGTACAAAGTGCATGATGTGGTCCTGGTGAACCCCTTAACCGGATCGGTCGCGGCCCGTCGCACGCTCCGCACGCATCGCACGTCAAAGCTCGGACTACCCCCGGACTATATTAAATCACATTTTGACAAGCGTACCGTGAAAAATTAATCGAGTGTCGTCGAGTGAGCGGGCGGCAGAAAATATAATGAAAATTATGAGTTCCGCTAATGTGGGGTGGGTTCCGTATTGGAGAGAATAAAAGTTGGTCCACGGGGCCATAGGAAAATAAATCTGTATAGTTTTTCCTATTTTAGCATGTAAATAACTGTTATTATTTTTATTTTTAAACAGGGCACCTGTTATGTTATCTCTTCAGCACCCTTGGTTGACTGGTAGAGCATGCCTAAGGCATTAAGTCCACCTTTATACCTTTTGTGCCTGAAGACTAAATAAATAAATTCTATTCTATGATTAAAATGCTCTGCTAAAATTCCACGTGGTCAATCCCAATAATTTTTGTTTTTTTTTATAGGATCTTACTTTGCTAAGGTCCTCTTATGACCATGAAAATGGTGATTCCTAGATGTTGAGACATACAAAGCACTTTCCCCATGCCTCAGCTTGCAAATTCATCAAGAACTTACCTAAAATTGCGAACATAGCATTTATCTCTATTCCAAACAAATCCTATCAAGATTTAGTTTTTCCTGCACAAGCTGTTCTTAGCAGTTTATCTTCATGAAAATTTCATCTTATTAGTCAACAGATAGATACGAACCCAATCCTGTTAGATTCCTTTCCCATTCAAAATTAACCAAAAATGTTTTCAAATGTTTTCTGGTCCTTAAGCAATTTTCGCAACACTTAGCGATTTTTGCAACTATGAACGGAACCCTAACAATGGAAACATGATGGCATTTCACTCGGTCCCCGGAGCTGGAAAGGTCATTGGGCAGTCGCTCGTGAAATGTCTCGCCCTCCGGACACCGGCGGCGACTGCCGGCTACTGTACCACTGCGCCATTGGGAATACTGACTGACACCTATCACCTATCGTCAAACATATGGATATATCAACAACTAAATGATTATTAACCCATACAATTAAGTTCAAGGGCGTCGCCAAGGGGGGGATTCTAAAAAAGTTACCAAATGTAAAGCAACCACAGTACTAAATCTTTGACTTGACTTGCTTGATTGATCATTCCCGTACGTCGCGAATGAAAATATATAAACCAAACCCAACATATCGAACCGTTGTTGATATCCTAAAATAGGCAAAAACTTTCTTTCCCGACACGGAAAAGCGTTGAAAATTTTGATTGCTCTTCCGTGTTTAACGTGTACGGTAGAGTTCGCCAAACTTCTTGGCCGCCCTGAAGTTGGCTTTCCAATGCGCAAGGCACGGATCGGTACTGTTTTTGTATGATTTACTACTGCGCAGTCATTGCAGCCAACTTCGGGACGGCCAAGAAGTTTGGCGAGAACTATACCGATATTATTACAATCGCTGTAGATGCAAGGCTCGTACTACAAGTGAAAAGCTTCATGTGCTCGACACGTGTGTCTGTGTGTCTCGACTTTACCTACAATTCATACTTTTCTCATTCTCCATATCAACTTGCCCCCCCCTAGGCCATCGGCTGGCGACGCCCTTGTAAGTTTAAAGTGTGAAACGTCTCGGGAATAACGACTCGTAAACATTTCGAGATAAAAACAATTGACGATCATGTAGGTATCATCTAAACATTCATAAGAGGGCATGGTATAACAGAAACCGTTCAAGAAGGATTTAGATTAGACAAGGATAAGACTGAGTGGAGCATTTGTCATAAACCAACTAAAAAAAAATTAATTAATAAAATCAAAAAACCCGACTGCTTAAAAAGCGAACTAAAAAAAAATCGCTTTTTAAGCAGTCGGGTTTTTTGTTTTTTTTTATAACTTTTTAGTTATTTTTTTTTCGAATTGGATACATTTAAACATATAAGTGTTATATATTTTTGAAATCACCTCTTGAAATCCTTAATTTTGATACCCCACTCGATGGGTTTGGAAGAAATAAGAAAATTGGCCCCCCACAATATGGCGCCCAAAAGACGCCATTTTTCTATTTTCCAATTTTAATGTAGCCAGTGACACTCGCAAGGTTAAGACGAATCGATTGACGATTGAATCATCAAAATCGGCCAACGCGTTTGGTCTCTGGAACGCCACATAGGAACAAACATACATACATAGACTGATAAACACATTATCCTCCTTCGGCAGTTGGGTAAAAAGAATCGACCAATCACATGCGAGATGAAAGACGCGATGTGGATTTCCGTCTGTGTGATTGGTCGGTTTTTTCATTCTGTTCGCAGTTTGATTTACCAAAGTCATTACGTCATAAGGCTGCTACTTATTGGACACCATGTAGAGATTTCCTGATAACTATACCAGAGGCCCTAGTGACATCCTATCATCGAAAGCGTGGCGATAACGATTGTCAAAAAGACAAAATTCTATGGGATTGACAAGCGATATCGAAAAATCACGTGATCAATCCCTTACATTTTGACATTTCAACTATTGCCTTCGCTGAAATCGAGTGCAGCTTGTCCAGGGGGGTGACCATAACCTCTTAGAGTAAGGTTATTTTGAGTGTGTGTAAGGGACAGAGGTATATGACTTGTATACATCTGTCACTTACGCGATCTCAAAATAACCTTACTCTAAGAGCTTATGGTCACCCCCCAGAGCCTCTGTATTCGATCGGGTAAACATTTATCAGCGTCTTGAAACATCTCAGGCAACAATTGAATAACTTTAAAAATAACTTAATAAACGTTTTGAGAATACTTTTATTATTCGTACAGCTAAGGAGTGGAATTCCCTGCTATCTATCGGGAAACACAGACTCCGTGTGTTTCCCGATAGCTACAATCTAGGGGTCTTTAAGTCAAGAGTATAGGTTACTTCTAGGCAAGCGTGCTCCATCGTCGACCACATCATCGCTTACCATCAGGTGAGATTGGGATGGAAACTTCTTTGATAAAAAAGACCCCAAAGCTTATTGCATAAGTAAGCCATCAGCATAAGTTTTGGATATGATTGTTGTTTTGTATTGCTGTTTTATGAATAACATTTCACAAGCTTTTTCAGGAGCTAGCAGGGGCTAGCATGCAGTTTTGAAGGGAATTGTATGTTGTGACGCCTCTAAGAAGGGCCTTTAGCAGCCCAACAAATAACTTTTACCAAGAACTAGGGGGCTACTTTACTACTAGGATTACCATTCGTCCGGATTTATTCGAACATGTCCAGCAATTAGTTGCCGTTGTACGGACTTTTCGCTTCGATGGCAAACACACAACACATCGTTTTGTTGCGATTGACAGCAGTTATTTAATTAAACAGCTTTACATCTACGACTGCTAATTTGATATAAATTTTGCCTACAATTTGTCAAAATCAATTTTTCAACTTTTGATATTCATTAATCTAAATCATTATTGAATCCATAGAAAAACTTTAAAGTCAGATAATGCAAAATGTCCAGACTTTTTTTTAAGTCCGGCTTTTTGTCAGGAATTTTTAATTTTCGAAATGGTAAACCTAACTACAACGGCGCGAAATTCCATCAAAATCACGAGAGAACATCAAGAACCGTACGATAACAGTAATTACAACAATATTTCACACAACCATTACATCTTGTGATAAACGAGATTCTATAATTAAGGAGAAGGGTGTATCCCCCTGATAGTTGCCATTAATACTGATATAACACGAAATAATGCAATTAATCTCGCACAAACTGTTTTATGAGATCTATCGTGAGAAGTTACCACTTGTGTTTTGGTTGGGGTAAAAAACAAGGAAAATATGTGGCTGTGGGATGGAAATGTTGCGAAGTGGTTTAGACGGGCGATATGCAGCGATTTGAGCGCTAAAATAACAAATAAACGGGGACAGATTTTTTATTTTCATAAAATAAAAAATAAAATCTGCAAACTAACTGTAATAACTATAACTCTTGTAAAAGTCATGTATAGTAAGTCATATCCATAGCAATATACAACATATAAGTTTTTTCATTTTGTTTCTAATTAATCGGTGTCTTTGGTACCTCTTGTTTTATCATTTTGCAACACCGTCTTCCGAAACGAAAGATATTTTTGCACTTTTTAGTGTTTTCATTTGGTAGTCAGTTAAATTCTAATTAATTCAGCTGAATTCGGTTAGACTGGAAGCCGACCCCAACATAATTGGGAAAAGGCTAGGCAGATAGATAGCCAGTTAAATTCTATGTGTTCTTTTTATTACTTTTTAATTTTATCTTTACAAATAGATACTGTTTTATATACCGGATCGAACCTCCACGAGATTGTAACGACCAAAATTTCACGGTGTAGGTATAACTAATCATGAAATAATAAGTATTCTGCTTTACCTGAGAAACTTGTCCTTGTGGTCATTTACGATTATGACTTTTTGTCTATCTTTAATTTTTCATAAATTGTTCTTATTTTTAAGAGAAAGTGTTGACTTACGCACATTTGGCACCGCCGTAGACTCAGCAACGCATCTATCAACTTTTCTGCAGCGCAACAATCGCCAAGTGGCCCGTCTGCCCGCCTACAGAGTAACCGCGGTCGATCCATCACTCGCCTCAGATTAATGTTATGATGTATGCGATACATTATACATTGAATAGACGCTGATACGCAGACAGTCGCGATTCTTTCATGCGTAAATCGCACGTGTGTATAATTATCTATTTTTCGTGCATGCGTTGAAAAGTGACGGTAGATAATGTTGGGCGTGTGTATGCAGCCTAATTGGTTGAGCTAATCAACGAATATCAAGTTACTGGTCAATAGGAGCCCTGGGAATGTAAATGGGAATGTATCAGTAAAACTCTGTGTTTCCCGATAGCTACAATCTAGGGGTCTTTAAGTCAAGAGTGCATTAGTTTTTTCTAGGCAAGCGTTCCACTTACTATCAGGTAAAGGCTCGCGCTTGGCCACTATTATATAAAAAAAAACATTTTGAGAAATCTATGTCATACCTAATTTGGGTGGCGGGCCATTTCTGAATCCGAAAATGTGATTGTAGACTTGGTATTTTCTCTTCATTGCCTAAGATAGAGAAAACTGGTTACCACTTCACATCATCAGTCTATTAATGTTCCCACTGCTGGGACACAGGCCTCCTCTCTGTGAGAGGGAATGGGCCGTAATCCACCACGCGGGCCCAGTGCAGGTTGATGGATGTCACATGTCTTTGAATTTTTGGTTTTAGGATATGCCGGTTTCCTCACGATGTTTTCCTTCACCGTTTTGAGAGCAGTAGTGATAAAATAATTTACACAAAGTAAAGCGCCTACCTGGGTTCGAACCCACGACCTACAACTTGTAAGTCGCGGCCGATACCACTGGGCCACCACTGCTCTTTACCACTTATCTAATTGGATTCCAATAGGTAAACAGAAAACTACTGCAAAAATAACAGTTTTTACAATTTATAACATCATCACCTACCTCAAAAATCATAAGCTCACATAATACTCCATAATCACTATAGATCGACAACATCACCCGAGGCGCCCCTCCCTGACCGCCGCACAATTCACGCGCGAACGATCTCACAACAATATCCGACACTAATAAAGGCCTCAATCCATTCAGAGAGCAATATTGTCTACTCTAATTGGCATTAAAATTCGTCGAAAGAACTGAGGTAACCCCAAACAAGCGCTTATCACCACATCAGTGCACTAAAACCCTTTGCCCTCCACCCCCCCCTCGGTCCACACCCACTCCCCTCAGTCTGCGGCTAATGAATATAATAGATGGCCCCCAGGTATGTAAGTTTATCGGTTCAATGAGGACGCTCCAATTGAGGTAAGAAATTGATACGAGTATTTTTGGAAAGGGTAGCTCCTATTTTTGTAATGGGTTTGGTTTTATTAGATATTTTGTTTGTATTTTGTTTTACTTTCTCTAGTTTATATTGACGTGAGAATTTAAGTTTTGTTTTGTTTCTCATATTATAGGTATAGTACAACAGCTCGGTGGTAAAAAGATCACCAAGTCAAACCAATTGTAAGCGAGCGTGACCTTTCCGCGGTAAGCCTTGAATGACATATTTGTGAAAACTTTTCAGGCAATTCACGTTCTTCTAGGTGGTATATTTATCAACTCCTCCTTCTTGCGTCGTATTCCTCAGTATTGAGGGTCGTGACCTCCCTTCTGCATCACATTCTCTCGAATGGTTTTTCTCCATCTGTTTCTGTCTCTGGCAGTGTGGAGGGCGTTGTAAACTGTAGAGTAAAGAGTGGTGCGGATCTGGTCAGACCAACGTATTGGGCTGCGTCCACGAGGCCTTTTCCCATCTACCTTGCCGGTCACGATGAGTCTTTCGAGGTTGCCACCGTCTTTCCTTGCAAGGATTTATTAACTAGTCATGTGTCAAACATTGACCATAAAATTGCCGGATCCCAAAACACTGCTCGTGTAGCACACTCGTAGACACTGCTGCACGTGTTAGAATTGGAGTTGTATTGTTATACCTAGTGAAACATACATACTCGAATAGAATTTACGTAATCTTGATAATTGACGTTTGCGGGCAGCGCGTGGGCGACCGACCGCCTCTTGTCTTCTCATGAGGGTTGGGATCAGACATTAATTAGTGTCATTGAACTATTTAATACTGATATACCTTGCTCAGCAATTGAAATCGTTGAATATTTATTTATTTATTTATTATTTATTATATGCTTTATTGTACACCTTAAAATACAATTATAAAAAGAAACTTAAAATTAATACAAATACAATGGGCGGCCTTATCGCATTCCGCGATCTCTTCCAGGCAACCTGGTATGGACAGTAATTGTCTGGACATGAAGTGGGGTTGTCATTGGTGTGACAATAACATTGTTAAAATACTATATATGCACTTATTAATATTGTAAAGTAAGTAGAAATCATAAATACTTGTATGCAAGTCAAGGAATCTGTAAGCCAAGAGTGAATGGGTTTTTTCTAGTCGACCACATCATAGCTTACCATCAGGTGAGATAGTGGTTAGGTGCGAGCCTACATATAATAAAAAAAAAATTGATGACAAAATAAAAGTTAAAAATGTTTCTCTATTTATATGAAGAACCAAAAAGTAAATTACACATTTTCTTAAAATAAATTTAAAACTGACGACAACATATAATATTGAAAATTCAACGTAATCAATGTCCACAGCGAAGCACAAAGCCGCAGGGTGAAAGCCCTCAAGGGACGCACATATTATATTATAACCAAGCATAATATCTGCGTCGTCACTCAAGCGCAATAAATACCCAAATAAAGCGCAAATAATACCCAAATCGCTCATCAGCGCAACCCAACCTCCCCTAACTATAATTATCTATAATCAGAATATACCCCAACTATAATCAGAGCGAACGCATTGCAATTATTACTATTACCATGTTTTGCATGTGGGCACCGCCGTGATTACCCCTTTGCACCGCCACTGACGTTCTAACGTTTGTCCAATCAAATCACATTCGAAATATAAATTCAGAAAAAGAACGTAAACACGTAAACATTTTTCCCGCGATATATCGTGCGACAGGACAGTTTTGGCACGTCGCCATAAATTATTCGCAACAGAGGGCCGGCTGACCCCGACCTCCAGTCGATTAACCATCACTAGGTCTTCCTTCAATTTCATATTTATAAACGGGGATTACGCAAAAATGCCAGTGTAATGGATCACCTACAGGACTTAGCAGGGCGGGCCGTTGTCGGACAGCGGGGGTGTGGGGAAGGCAAATTTGAGAGGGACGGGGGTATGCGGCAAGGGTCTGATCGTCGGACTCATCCATCACGCGGCTCACGCATGTGAATTGGGGCGTTTTATCTGGAGATAGCCGCGGATGGATACCTATTTAAATATTTGGTCGTTTAGCGAGGCGGCGGCGGCCGAGGTATTAGGAGGCTACATGATACTCCTGCTAATGGTGTCGTGGCGACGGTGTACACCGGTGTACACAAACACAATGAGCTGTACGCTTAACACGGTTGCTATGTGGGTCTCAGAGCTCGCGTAGGCATAATATTAATTCGGGCAAGGTGTTCTTTCCCAATCTAGGAAACATGGCCAACATAGCTTTTTTCTGCAAGGAATCCTCTTAGATACCCTCTGTCTGGGTAGAACGGAGGGTTACGTTGGACTCCGACAAACAAAAACTCACAGTTTCTAGTTCCTAACCACTGCGAAGAGTTCAGGGAGATACTCGTACAGCCCTGTGTATCAACGACATGGCCTGCAGGGTGACTTGGGTTTGGGCTATGTTTAGGTAGAGTAGAGTAGTAAGTCTGTCTCTGCACTGTGATTAGTTAAATATTTCTGAAGAAAATAAGCAGTAAGGTATACGTGGTAGAAGATACGAAGAAATTAAATATGTCATTTAAATAAAAACAGCCGGACGGGTCCATTTCCAAGGTTAAAGCAACGCTTGCTGAGGTCGGTCCGTGGATGGGTGACCATCTTTACATAGCGAGTTTCTTCCGTGCCTCGGAAAGCACGTTAAGGGTACACTAGTCGAAAATTCTTACATACAAACGTAGTCTGGCTTTTACTCCACTGTTTGACGATGTACGTTCAAAATATAAAATTATATCAATTTGTCTCATCATTATCTAGCCCTGTATGGAAGCAAAAATGTAAAAAAAAAAATTACTTGAAAGTTGTGAGCTTCGAAAGTTCCATATGTTAACACTAATTTTAACGCATCTTTGGGCGCAAATAAGTACCTCCATACAGGAATAGATTAGTAGTTCAACAATGCAAATAATTTTATTTTGAACAGATACATTCAGTCGTTTTTTCATGATATCCAGACTCCCAAAGGTCTGTTTATAAAATTTCGCGCGCTCGTTTTCGTTCTAAATCATCATCCATTTCGCTACAAATTTGCAAAAGTGTGTATTCGTACGCGTACTAGCTCCTTACTGCTCATAACAGCATCTATCTGTTCCGCACGTGTTGTCGGTTGATATAGCACGCATTTTAACCCCGCGCACAAAATAGTTCGTGCCGTCGACTAGTGTAACCTTAAGCCGTTAGTCCCAGCTGTCATTTGTAGTCAGAAGCCTGAGATCTGACACCAGTCTGTGCAAGGGGTATCAAGTTACCCAGTTACCGGGGTGTGGAGACCAGATAGGCAGTCGCTCCATGTAAAACACTGGTACTCAGCTAAATCCGGTTAGACTGGAAGCCGACCCCAAAATAGTTGGGAAAATGCTAGGCAGATGATGATTGCTACTTTCAGTATTTTTTTTTATCAAGCTATCCCTCATAAAGAATTTGAAGTAGGTACGTTCGCTTTCCTTCTAATGCAAGATAGAAAGATAATGACCTCACTGTATTTATGTATTGCTTTTGACTAAATGCTGTCAATCATCATATCAGCCGAAAAACCCGTCCACTGCTGAACATAATGTCGCAACATCGACTGGTCCTGTGCGACTCGCATCCATCAGATACCCACAGCATTTACCAGATCAT
Organism: Anorthoa munda; assembly: GCA_945859665.1. Classification (NCBI taxonomy): domain Eukaryota; kingdom Metazoa; phylum Arthropoda; class Insecta; order Lepidoptera; family Noctuidae; genus Anorthoa; species Anorthoa munda. Next base: position 10,271,951 of record OX243918.1, on the reverse strand, counting down.
TGTTCCACCTTCCCTGATAGGCAAAAATCGAACCGATACCTAAGCTGTAGGAACTTTTAAAACGTATAAGCTACCACAGGCGGCATAATACTGTGTCGCTGGTTTAGCCTAATCTAATTCCAACTTATCCAAAACTAAAACTTAAACCAAAGACATCTAACCTAGAAAAAACATAAAAGCCCCGTTACTCCAAGCGAAAAAGTCAGATCTCAATGTGTCGCAGTCAATCGCGTTCATTTAGCTGTCGCGTCGTGTCGCATAGCAATCGTCGGCGACACGTCACATCGTTTAGAAGACGACAGTGATCGACGTTTCGACGTGACACAGAAATGACGTGAGCAACTGAATTGTCGTATGACAGTATTTAAGATGTAGAAATATGTATACGTCTCTATGCTGATTTTCCTGTGATGAGAAAATTATCTTAGAAAAACACTGTCACTGCCTTTCTATGTTCAAAAACCGGCCAAGTGCGAGTCAGACTCGCACATGAAGGGTTCCGTACCATTATCGAAGTAAATAAAAACACTTTTTTGTATGGGAGCTCCACTTAAATATTAATTTTATTCTATTTTAAGTATTTGTTGTTATAGCGGCAATAGAAATACATCATCTGTGAAAATGCCTGGTGACAGACAGACAGACGGATCGCGGAGTCTTAGTAATAGGGTCCCGTTTTTAGCATTTGGGTACGGAACCCTAAAAACTAATATATGTTGGGTTCAGAATATTCAGAAAATCTGATGGAAAATCTTTGAGATACAAAAGCTAATTTACAAAATGTGAAAATAGGCTACAGTCATACTTGATAACGTAATTTCGGTTTTTTTTTTATTGGTGGCGTACCTACCTAAATAAAATCCTTTAAACTACTTTACTAGCCAATTCCTGATTTCTTGCCTTGCCTCTGCTATGAAAATCAGTTACTTGTGTTTTTCTGAAAACTGCCAGGAAAATCTAACTTCATTGATTTAAGTAGGATACGAGTGAATCAATTTATGATGAAACGTCTATTTTTTTTTTTTTATTTTTTTTTTTATTTGTGATGGGTTTGCTCTTGACTCTAGTCTAGGTCAGAGGTGACAGAGACAGAGTCGACGATGGAGTGAGTTTACCCAGAAGAAGCCTGTTCACTCTAACTTTGAAGAGATTCGGGTTGAAGGCGTTCGGAAACACGGACGCAGGTAGTGAGTTCCATTCATTCGCTGTGCGCATTATGAAGGATGTCTGGAAGCGCTTGGTGCGAATTGGTGGAATGGCAACAAGGTAAGGATGGTAACTTGCAGTGCGTCTAGATGTCTATATAGTTACCACTTTACCAGTGCCCATGTAATAAATGATCATCTCACTTTTAGCCTAAAAACTACAGAAGTGGAAGATATGGTGGGCATAGGTTTATCAAGCTACATGTCAGACATGGGACTTGATAAATCTTCGTCTAATTGGATGTTGTTTCTTTGTATATTCATGTGTGCTTAAGTGTTACTACTAACATAGTTGTTTAAGTTTTACTAACATGCTATGGGCCTTCGACGCCTGAAAATAAACGATTTTTATTTTATTATTTATAGTAGCACCATATTTTTTCATTTCCAAAGTTTAGGTCACTAGGAAGTGGAAGTTAGATAGTCGTTCTAAGTAAAATACTGGACACCTAGCCAAGCTACAAACGTTACGTATCGATTCCCTTTCTACAATCGTTAACGCCTTCTATTCGTATGGTCTGACCACGTGACTTAACGTTCAGCACCTGTAGCCAAGTTGACAATCTACAATCGATAACGCTAGATTGTAGATTGTTAACTTGGCTACGGGTGCTGGTATTCAGCTGCGTCCGCAGCCTTATTGCGTAATGATTTCGGCAAGGCAAAGGGCAAAGAGTATGGAAAATCGACCAATCACATAGACCGAAAACCACAGTGCATTTTTAGGGTTCCGTACCCAAAGGGTAAAAACGGGACCCTATTACTAAGACTTCGCGATCCGTCTGTCTGTCTGTCTGTCTGTCTGTCTGTCTGTCCGTCTGTCTCCAGGCTGTATCTCAGGAACCATGATAGCTAGACAGTTGAAATTTTCACAGATGATGTATTTCTGTTGCCGCTATAACAACAAATACTAAAATCAGTATAAAATAAATATTAAAGGGGGGCTCCCATACAACAAACATGATATTTTTGCCGTTTTTTGCTCGATATTAATAACGGCAACAGGTAGACGTTTTAAATATTCACAGAATGTTTAGTTATATATTCACTTCAAAAAATAATAAATTAAAATAAAATAAATTAAGGGGGGCTCCCATACAACAAACGTGATTTTTATGCAGTGTTTTGCGATAATGGTACGGAACCCTTCGTGTGCGAGCCCGACTCGCACTTGGCCGGTTTTTTTATCTCGCATGTGATTGGTCGATTTTTAATACTCTTTGCCTTTAGCATAGCCGAATTCATTACGTAATAAGGCTGCTAGTTAGATTGGAAGCCGACACCTTTTGTTTCAAAAGATGTCGGCTTCCTAAGCTGATGATGATGAAGATAATGATGTTTTCACATTGATTCATTCTTTATTCATTCATTTATTTATTCTATACAGTGTATACCTAATTCCCAAGAGATGAGAAAGAGTTGTTAGCTAGTCTATTCACCCTGGAGATCCACATGGAAGGTACTTTATTCGCACAGGGTCGAGATACTTATAACAAGACGTTAAGAGTTTGTACGTGTCTAAAATAGTAAATGAATACTTGTGCAGAATTTGTTGTAAAATATTTATCAGCTATAGCAGGCAAACCAGTGACAGATAAACTAAGCTACGGGCATAGGAACCTAGCGGAGCGGGTGGCGATTTACCATGCTACCTTACGTAATTGTTAATTTTAAGTTTCATTATTTTGTGTTAAGTAATTGTATGTTGTTCCAAATAAATGAAATTAAAATATATTTTTTTGCAACTTTAACGAAAATTTTAAAAATAGAAAAAAGCTTTTTCACAAAAAAATACTACAGACTTCCAAATAAGAAAACTAGAAAGTGAAAAATAACTTTATTTTTGGAAGTCGGTGTCTTTGGTAGGTACCAAATTTTTAAGTTATGGACACCGACTTCCAAAAATAAAGTTATTTTTCACTTTCTAGTTTTCTTATTTGGAAGTCGGTAGTATTTTTTTGTGAAAAAGCTTTTTATTTTTCACTTTTTAGTTGTACCTACCTAATAGGGAAGTAGTTAAGTAAGTACCTATACCGACAGAAAAGATTACCCGAATAACATGAAAAATGAATATAACCGGTGAAATGAGAGATCTGCATACCCCTTTAGAGCATACTGGCGTGATGTTATGTTATGAAATAGTATAAACAATAAACAGACATGCGTATGCAGCAATCCCGAGAAGAGTTCTGTTGTATATCTCCGAAGTTCTTTATCATATCTTCACCAAATTAAAATGGGACCAATTTCGGAATATAATCTTTCAAACAAAAAAAGAATTTTCAAAATCGGTCCACAATTGACGGAGATATCGGTGAACATACATAAAAAATTAAAATAAAAATAAAAAAAAAACATACATAATGTCGAACATAGAACCTCCTCCTTTTTTGGTAGTCGGTTAATAAAGAATCTTCGCTCAGCAATTTGACATGATTATTATTCATGCTATTTTGGTTATATTTTTTTGGTAACGACTGTAGGTAGACTACAATACAACTATTTTCATAATGTCCCTCCGAGAACTTCATGTTTCGTCTGTCGTCGGATTTCTATCAGTTGCCCTTTGCACTTGGTGCAGACCGGACGCTCTCAATCAACGTGGAAGTATATAGAGTTAATATTTTCTTTTTCATTAAAAAGCCTGTCTTACAAACATTCATATTAATTAAAAATTATAAAAAGCTTTAAACATTAGGTCATTTTTAGATACTCTGACTCCTAAACTAGGTGTATATTCCTGTGACTTAGGAGTCAGAAAATAATGTTGTTAATACTCTTTTAACTTAATGTAATGTATTTAAAAAAAAAAGTTAATTAAAAAAATCAAAAAACCTGACAGCTTAAAAAGCAAACTAAAAAGACGTAAACAAGAAGAAAATCATGCTGTTCAGTCGGAGGATACATATTCGCGAGCTAGCGGACAAAAACCAGATGTATGTAAAGGATACAAGGATTCGGAAAAAAAGGTAATTTTCGATTTGTAGTGTTTTGCTTTAGAAGTCAGTTTTATTTTTTTGTTTATTTTTTTTTTTATTTACATCTTTTTAGTTATTTTTTTTTAGAATTAGGTACATTTAAACATATAAGTGTTATATATTTTTGAAATCGCCTCTTAAAATCCTTTATTTTGATACCCCACACGATAGGTTTGGAAGAAAAATAAAATTTTCTGCCCCACAAAATGGCGCCCAAAATCCGCCATTTTTGTATTTTCCAATTTTAATGTAGCCAGTGACAACTCGCAGGATTAAGACGAATCGGTTGACGTAAGAATCATCAAAATCGGCGAACGCGTTTGGTCTCTAGAACGCCACATAGGAACAAACATACATACATACATAGACTGATAAACACATTACCCCCCTTCGGCAGCCGGGTAAAAATGGGAGGCAAGCTGCTAAAGTGGATTATTGCCGAGGGACATTATGAAAATAGTTATACTGTACTGTAGTAAACCAACTCACAATACGAAGGAAGTTAACAATCGAATGTTCTGATTTTTACGATCTCTCTTTTCTCTGTATAAGTTCTTAATCAAAAGAGAATGAGTTTGTTATATAAGCCTTTCTTAACTTTTCCTGGACATAAATTTAAATATCTAAACTGTGAAGTTTGTGGGGTGATTGAGGATACTTATCACGTGTTGGATTGTGATCGGATAATACAAGAAAGACATGCTTTTTTAGTTGAGGTTTTGAAGTGGGGGTATGCAATAGCATCCTAGCATCTCCTTTGTCGGAGGAGGCAAGGATGTTGTGTCGACTGTTGAAGAGGGACTGAGCATGGGCTAGTGTCTGCTGAATATGTTACGACATGTCTTGCGGATATACCTACTTAAGTTTAGTAAACTAGTAGATTAGTTATAGTATATATATTTTATTATGTTGTCTTTATTATGTTCATTACCCATTATTTAGTTTGAAGTTGCTGTAGGTTTTCTTTTATGCGGGTGACATTAACACTCAGTGATAATGCCTCTTAACAAATAAAGATTAAAAATACCGGCCAAGTGCGAGTCGGACTCGCGCACGAATGTTTCCGTACCACTATCGCAAAAACGGCAAAAAAGTCACGTTTGTTGTATGGCAGCCCCACTTAAATATTTATTTTATTATGTGTTTAGAATTTGTTGTTATAGCGGCAACCGAAATCTATCATCTGTGGAAATTTCAACTGTCTAGCTATCACGGTTCATGAGATACAGCCTGGTGACAGACGGACAGACAGACAGACAGACGGACAGACGGATCGCGGTCTTAGTAATAGGGTCCCGTTTTTACCCTTTGGGTACAGAACCCTAAAAAGAAAGCTTCTCATAACTTCCATCCACTTCTTTCTATTTATATTTATTTTCGTAAATTCGAAATAGTTGTGTTAACACTTCCATATTTACTCTATGTTCTTTGAATATAATTACGTAGATCAATATCTGATAATGGAAATGGAAAATCCTTGAATGCTAAATTTCCACTCCTACCTTTTAACTTTTCTTTCTTTTTACAATTAATCCGCTACATCGTCCCACCATGTCCTAACCCTAAGTATAAACCAATGACCTGAAGGTTAGACCAACGCTAACTGTACTTAAATGGTCAAGTCGTGCCTCTATTTGTACTAATAATAAGTAGGTACATAAATACCTAACTAATATATTAAGTATGCATAGCTTTTTGCGCCATTGTATTATTGACTTGTTTGTTCAAAGTAACGGAGACTTTAATGATACAAGTTCATGAGGGGATTTGGCTATTTTTTTTTTACGATCTGTATTCAGGATCTTAACAACGGGTGAAAAAAGACGTCAGTTTATTTATATTTGTTTTATTTGCAGCAAGAGTTGTTGAAAGCTTTCATTAATACCTAGCTACCCAGCAAACTAAAATAAAAAAGGCCAAGTGCGAGTCGGACTCGCGCACGAAGGTTCCGTACCATTATCGCCAAAAACGGCCAAAAAATCACGTTTGTTGTATGGGAGCCCCACTTAAATATTTATTTTATTCTGTTTTTAGTATTTTTTTGTTATAGCGGCAACATAAATACATCATCTGTAAAAATTTCAGACAGACAGACAGACAGACGGATCGTGGAGTCTTAGTAATAGGGTACCGATTTTACCCTTTGGATAAGGAACCCTAAAAAACTAAATCAGCAAGTTTCAGAAAAGATTAATTTATATTTAATTTTATTTAAAAAGGTATTTATTTTTTGAAAAGAAAGCTTTTGAAATAGGATAGCTTTTTTATTTGTACATATTTTATTAAGGCTTTATGTGAACTTGATTTCCACACACTGAAACCCAATCGAATATGTAAGATACCTACTTACCTATAAATCTTTATGATCCCTAAACTTTACTCTTCTATTTAAAGTAGGAATGAAAAGTATATTATTCTAGTAAACTTGTTTTCTTATTGTAGGTTATATTCGCATTATGGTTATTAGTAAGATTGTATGATTATTATTCATTCAAATAAGCAAAGTACCTAACTATAACCTGTTTAAAGGTCTCATATTATAAATTTTAAGTACAAGTTATTTAGAAGCTTGTTATAGAAGTATGGAGTGAATAAATTGCCTGTCCCTGCACAAAGGCCATCCAAGTCTTATTGTCAGACCTACGACCTGTGATTTAAATAAATAGAAGTAACAAAATAAAGTGCCAATAAAACTAGTCATAAGGCAGCAATGAGTCATCATCAGTCTCTCGACCATCGGCAGCTGTCCATCGTGGTCAGAGGGAGCTTTTATTAAGTTTATAAATAGCCGGGCACCCAAACAAATCGGCGTGCGTGGCGGACGCGCGGCAGCCGCCCTTGAACTGAGCGCGGAGGCTCTTGCGCGCGCGAGGCTGCGGGGGCGGGGCCACAGCGCTGGCCAATCAGCGCCCCTTCACATTTTTCAGCCCCCGCCCGCATCGCCGGACGCTGCCCAAAAACAAAAGGATCAAAGTCGGCGAAACCTATCTCTTTCTTTGTGAGGCCAGCAAACGGGCATCGATGAGAGGATAGATACAGTGTGTCGCGCGGGCGCGAATCGATCCGCGCGCCCCGCGCCGCCCGGCCGCCGGCGGCGTGCGGCTCCTCTCGCCTGCCGCCTGCCCACCCGCCACGGCCATTTGCACGGATGTTTACTATTATATTTATTGAACGGACGCTCCTAAGTGGCGATATAAGAATATTTACAAATCATAAGCACCCGATTTGGAGCAATTAGGCGCGTATCGCCGCCGCCACCGCGGACTGGCGCGCTCAATACACTCCATGGTCCCGGCTATCTCGCACGTTTCTTGCTCTCCTAATATAATAAAATACTCGTAAAACGGCTTACTCCAATTAGACTGAGAAATTCAATGGTTCATTTGAAAGTGATCATTTACATTCAATATCATTTAAGTAGATACGAACCTACGCTGAAATATTCGAACTTTATTGCTTTCAGGATATTATTATGTGATAAAATAAAGGAAACGGATGAAATAAAAATGAACCCTCACATTTTCAGCTTTCATTTTCAACGCTGTCATTCCGGAATGAAATAATATTGAAACATTGTTGTTAATATCTTCAAAAAAAAATGGACCTGAAAAGAAACACACTTTTGGGAGCTGGAACAGTGTTTTTCAGACTGTTCGAAAATTCATGAGTTTGCTCCATGATTGCATATCTAATGCCTAGTTTTAAGTTTTCTGATCTCATATTGTGATTTTTTATTGAAAATAAAAATCTATAATAATAAATAATAATCTTAATTTTCTTTTGCAGGTATGGTATCTATTTAGAAGGAACCCGAACAGAAATAACAAAACTCTACAAGAAAATGTGCATTTTTAAATAATTATTAAGATAGCTTCTAGCATACTTACCTAAGTGTGTTTTACCTACATGATTATATAATGTCTTAGGGGAAATGTAGGCAATGGGAGTCAGTTGGCAATGGTGATCACCTCAAAATAACAAAAACCGAACGCAACCAAACGATGCTAACATAACTACACGCTAGCATTACGTCATTCCCGTGCGCGGCCGTTGATTGGCTCAGTTCGCGCGACGCGTCGGAGAGTAACAGGTGTGTGAAGGTTTCGCGCCATTTTCATCTAATTTTTCGAGTTGATAAATCTGAAGGTAAATCACAAAATACCAAATATTTATTACTGTACTTGTAATGTGTAATAGTCGTAGCATTTTAGTGTGCAATTCAACAGCTTTATTGTTATTATAACCTATAATTTCTCCTCAGGATTTTTTTTTCCGTCAGTTTGCCCATGTAGGTAATCGGAGTCAGGTGATCCCAATTACCTACATACTGATCCCCATTGCCCACACAACCTAATCTCGGTAAAACAGTATTATTTTTTGTTTGTAGATGCCGAAAGTTCGTTCTAGAAAGACTAATAAAGCTAATTGGACTATAGACCACCTGGAAAAGGCTGTAAAGCTCATAGATGAACAGAATTATTCAATACGAAAAGCGGCCAAGACCATGAATATTCCATTTGCCAGTCTTCACAAGAGGTACAAAAAAAATATAGTTAAGGCACCTCGTCTCGGCCGTAATACTGTCTTCACTTCTGAGATGGAAAAAGAATTAGCGGACATAATCAAAAAAATGGCTAACATATTCTACGGGTGCACCCCAAACCAAATAAAAAGAGCAGCATTTGAATACGCTGAAGCCTTAAATCTGAAACACAATTTTAATACGAGTTCAAGATTGGCTGGTCGAGTTTGGTTTGAGGGATTTGTTACCAGGAATAATATTTCTGTGCGGAAGCCCGAAGCTACTAGCATAAATAAGGTTACAGCCTTCAACAAGACTGAAGTTCAACGATTCTATAAGCTGCTAGAAGAATTAATGGGAAAATACAAATTTTTACCGAAAAACATATACAATTGTGACGAAACTGGCATCACTACCGTCCAAGATCCTGAAAAAGTATTAGCTGCAACGGGACAAAAGAGAGTAGGGTCCATAACAAGTTGGGAAAGGGGTAAGAATATCACTATGCTCTGCGCTATGAGTGCTGCAGGTGGATATGTCCCGCCAATGTTTATTTTTCCCCGAAAGAGAATGACCCCGACTCTTGAAAAGGATGGGCCAATAGGAGCAATATATAAATGTTCCGACAACGGATGGATAAATGAAGAACTTTTCCTTCAATGGCTCAAGCACTTTACCCTGTATGCCAAACCTTCTGCAGAAGAACCGATTCTATTAGTATTGGATAATCATGCGAGTCACATTTCTCTGGCCATCTTTGAGTATTGTAAGGAAAACTTTGTCCATATGTTATCTCTTCCACCCCATACCTCTCATCGCATGCAGCCATTGGATGTGTCCTTTTTTGGTCCATTCAAAGCTGCATATAGAAGAGAATGCGATTTATTCATGAAGAGCCAACTTTTACAAAGAATAACACCCTATGATATTGCTTCATTGGTCAAAAAAGCATTCTCTAATGTTGCCTCCATGAGTAAGGCCGAAGCAGGATTCAAAGCAACGGGCATATTTCCTATAAATCCCAATATTTTTCCAGATGAAGACTTTATAGCAGCTGAAGTCCTTCAATCAGATCCAATTGTTGTTCAAGATCTTGCTGACTCTATTTCAGAATCGACTTCTGCTGGTGCTGTTGTCTCCGTATCATCCCCAACAGCTACTATTGAGCTAGAACGAAATATTCCTATTCCAAGTACATCCAAATTTTGTCCCACAACTTCTGAACCAGCGACTGCATCGTTGTCTCAATTAAATATACCATCAACATCTAAGGATCTGCCAAGTATTCAAAATTTCATTCAGATGCCTACGAAAGTAACTGTTGTCAAGACAAGACAAGGAAGAAAAAAACAGCACGCAACGATTTTAACGTCTACACCAATCAAAGACGCCCTAGTTGAAAAAGAAAATAAAAGGAAGAACAAAGCTGTGAAAAACAAAGGAAAAGGAACAGGAAAGAAAAGCAAGCCAGAGAAGGTCAGTCGTGAGAAGGTTAAGAGGAAAATTCTGCAGGAGTCAAATGATACTTCGACGTCAGACGTGAACACGGATGAGTTATGCCAGGATGACGAAAATGACGACGCAGAAGGTGCAGGCAACTTGTGTCTTGTATGTGGTGAATTCGGACGAAATAACGAAATATGGTACCGGTGCACTTCTTGTGGGCTATGGGCTCATGCCGACTGTACTGGATGGGACTCTGCGTACAATTATGTGTGCGATATGTGTTGATCACCATTGTACACATGCTGATCACCATTGCCAACCGATGTTGACAATCGTGATCAAACTTATTTTTTTTTTTTTTTTTTATTGAACCAAAGTTTATAAACCAAAGTGATTAAAGTTGATCTCAATTGATAGTTAAGAAAGTAAAGTTTATAATAAGAACACAGCAATAAATAGTTGATACATAGATTTGCTTTTTTTTTCATTCTCGCTTAAGTGATCCCCATTACCTACATTTCCCCTACATTGTATCTACCTACTTTCTTTAAACAAATAAATTATTATTAATCACCCTGCTTTACAAATAAAGTTCCGTGATTGTATCGCCAATGTTCACCATATTTTTGCGAATGTCTTATTTAATCTAAGGTGTCATTTTGTATTTTGTTTAATTAGGATGCGAATTAGTTGATAAGTGAAGTAGAGGCCGCCTACCAATGACCTGAATTCTAATTTCTAACCGAAAAACTATTAAGTGTCAAATAATTTCAATTACGGATGTTGGTGTTCTTGTTTTTGTTTCTTCGTTTTTTGACACCGGCTTCCGAAATTTAAGTTATTTTCCACTTTATAGTGTTTTTATTTGGAAGTCGTCAGAAAACTTTTGAAAAAAAAAAAAATACTTTTTGTTGTACATATATATTTTGTGTACATATCTATAATGCCCCTAGGGTTATTCCAGAATAGATTACCCGAATAACCTGAAACATGAACACGACCGGTGAAATTAGTACTCTCTAATTTCACCGGTTATGTTTTTACCTACCAGGGGGAACTATACATCTGCGTACCCCTTCAGAGCGTACCGGCTTGATGTTATGTTATGAAAAATGTAAACAATAAAAAGACATGCGATTGCAGCAATCCCGAGGGGTTTGCCGTCATTTATTGAAGAGTTCTGTTGTATATCTCCGAAGTTCTTCATCAGATCTTGATCAAATTTGAATGGGACCACATGAAAAGGTTTAAATTAAAAAAAGAATCATCAAAATCAGTTCACCTAGTAAAAAGTTCTGAGGTAACACACACATAAAAAAATATACAAAGTCGAACCTCCTCCTTTTTGAAGTAGGGTAAAAACGAGGAGAGACTTCGAAGCTGCACTCATTTTCATCACTTTATGGCTACACAAGCACGAAGGTCATTGCTAAAAGAAACGACGCGCTTGACACAAGTTGGACCGCACAATGACATGGTTTTGGAAAAAAGCATTGACTAAGGAAGTATCTGGACTAGCCGATTCAGTCTCCGAAGCTGAATCCCAAAGAATATACATAATTAATCATCAATTCAGCCGTAAGACGTCCACTGGTGGACACAGGCCTCCCCCAAGCGTCGCCACTCCAGAACTTTTTGGCTCCAACGGCCATCCATTCTGCGTGCAAGGTGCCTTGCCCACTGACACTTAAGTTTGGCATTTCTTTGGGCTATGTCAGTAACCTGGTTCTCTTGCGGATATCTTCATTTTTGATTCGATCAAGCAAGAAAACGCCGAACATAATTACCCTTTGGGTGACTTTAAGCCATCTAATGAGGCCCATTGTGTTCGACGACGTCTCTGTCACGTAAGTAATCGCTGGCAACACACTGGTCATAGACTTTCGTATTGAGACACTGTGGTAAATTGGACGAGAAGATACCGCGCAACTGCCCGAACGTTGCCCAGCCGAGTCGGATTCGACGGTTGATCTCTTTCTCGAAGTTGGACCTACCTAACTGGACCGTTTGTCCCAGGTAGACATAATCGTTAACGACTTCGAGTGTAGAGTCTCCGTCCTTGATAAGAATGGGTGCAACATGTGCATTCAACATCACCTTTTGTCTATGTTCATTTTTAGAACCATTATCTCGGAAGCTCCACTGAGGTCATCAAGCATTGTACTGAGGTCCTCCATGGTCTCAGCCATGACCACTATATCGTCGGCAAACCGGAGGTGAGTGACGTACTCGCCATTGACGTTGATGCCTAGTCCTCTCCAGTCCAGAACCTTGAAGTCATCCTCCAGTGCAGTGGTGATCATTTTCGGCGATATGACGTCTCCCTGTCTCACATCTCGCTGCAGAAGTATAGGCTCCGAAGTCTGATCCTGAAGTCGGACTGACATGGTGGCGTTTTTCAAACACTTTAGCACCTCGATGTACCGGTAGTCGATTTGGCACCGCGTTGGAGAGACTGCAGTACAGCCCAAGTCTCGATCGAATCGAAGCCTTTCTCGTAGTCCACAAACGTTAAGCAAAGAGTAGATTATACTCTTCGGTCTTCGTATAACCTGCCGCAGCGTATGTATGATCCTCGGTGCTAAAGCCTTTTTGGAAACCCGCTTGTTCGGGGGGCTAGAAAACGTCAAATCTGCATGCGAGATAATTCGTAATGACTCTTGAAAACAACTTGTAGTATATCTAAGAAGTGAGATGGGCCTATAATTCTTCAACCGGGCATTGTCACCCTTCTTGAAGAAGATTATGACCACACCCCTGCACTATGTCAGTGGTGTTTTCCCTTCGAGTATGGCGGAATCAAACAGGTTCTGAAGGGTCTTAGGTACCGGTTTTCCACCCACCTTGTTGTTCTTCAGTCGTTTCAGAGCCATCCTAATCTCGTACAGGCTGACGTCCGGGATATCTTCGGTATAGTGTCGGGTTAATCTAGCTTAACTATCTTTCTATCTATAGTATCTAAGTTAAAAAAAAATCAACATTTACAGCGTTTTAGCCTAATAACTTTAATCACCTTTTAAAGTTATTAGGCTAAAACGCTGTAAATGTAGATTTATAGTAATAAACAATAAAATAAATAGATAATAATGGTAATTTTGAAAAAATATTTTTCTCACTTATTGTCAATTCCCTGAAAACTGAAAGGTTATTATCATAATACTTGTATTTCGATATATTCTCAAATACTTTGTATCCGCTGTGTAATGGATATACCAAGTAGTTTGGTAGGACTGACTGATACTATTGGTAATTAGCTATAAAATGATCAATACATAATTAGGTATTCTCTTAATAATCAATTTGATATTCGGAATGGTCATATTATATCATATGTATGTAATGAAGACATCCGCAGGAGAACCAGCCGAAACAGAGTTGTCGACTTAGTCCGAAGATATTCCAAACATAAGTGGCAGTGGGCAAGGCATATTGCTCGTTGAAAGGATGCTCCATGGGTCCGAAAAGTTCAGAAGACGCAGCGTTGGAAGGCCTCCCTCTAGGTGGACCGAAGACCTGGTTATGGCTGCGGCAATCTGCTGGATGCAAGAAGCATCCATGTCCAGTAGTGGACGCCTTTTGGCTTAAGTTATGATGATGATTGGCTATAGGTCCTACCTATACTTTAAAATATAGTTAGTTCAACTTCTACGGAGGGGTTTGTGGCTAAGTAACTAGGTAATTCATAATAACTGCACTGGGCGATCTTCAAGAATCTGCAGCGCTTGCCGTGGTCCCGCCACGTCCACGCCCGCCGTGTTGCATGGTGCCGTGGCCGTCCATTATCACACACCGAACATAACTGTTAAGTAGATCTTTGACAGTCGTTACGGAAAGCCGAAAATTGAAGCTGTAGTCAGTAATCTGTGAACCAGTCTCACCAAAGGGTACCTAACTATCGTGTCACCCAGCAACTGTGTGGCGGCCAGGGGCTGTTCTACAAAGTTCCAATGCCATCATGATTCTGCTGTGGAAAAGGTCTAGTGCTATTTATTGATTTATTTATTTATTTATTTATTTATTTATTTATTTATTTATTTATTTATTTATTTATTTATTTATTTATTTATTTATTTATTTATTTATTTATTCATTTATTTATTTATTCAACACTTAATAGGTTATCGCAAGTAGAGATCTTAAGCATAATAAATTACAAAATAATAAGGCTGCCAGTATCAGTCACAATACCCCATGCCATGTGCTAGTTCTATTCATCTTGTATGGTTCCGTCTTTCTCTCACACCTGAATAATGATGGTTTTAAGACGTAATGGTAGAACCCCAGATCGCGGAATAGTCTCACTCCATGTAAAACACTGTTGGAACTGCATCTGGTTACACTTGAAGCTGACTTTAACAATCAATCAATCAAATTTATTGTTGTTGTGGTACTGATTGATTGTTTGTTGTTGGAAGCTGACTTTAACATAGTTGGAAAAAAAACTAGGTAGATAACTTACTTTTCTGAATGCTTAACACGCTAATCCCTAAAGTTATTTTTAGAAAACCACCGTTAGATAGCTACATAATTTTAAAAGAAAAAGACTGGGCAGTTTCGGCTGCGAATGTGTGGATCTAAACTTGAAACCAGTTGGTGCTGCACTGAACTAAATAGCTATTAAATAAATAAAATTTAAATTACACCAATTTTATAATATTTTTTAAATTGGTGTAAATAATATAAAAAAGAAATTGTTTTTTTGAAAATTGATGTTGATGTTTTTTGTTAAAAAGAAAAAACCCGTTTAAAAACTGATACCGGTATTTTTTTGTATTTATTTATCAAATTAGTTCTTGCCCTGAATTTGAATCAAAAATTAAGTATATAGAGAGTACCTATAATTCGTTATCAAGTCCTGAAACACCAACGTAAATAGGCAGGTGTAAACAGAAAAACTGCATTAACCAACCACTGAAAAATCGTTTGGCGTTAAAAAGTGTAAGATGTAATTTTAAATCACCGCCATCTTTCAACGAAAGGAGTAACGATCTGAAATTTGTTCCGCCCATGTGGTGAATGCTACCATCTAGCGGTGAGTAAAGGAACAACTTCAGCCGGATCTGTTTGCCGAATGCCGTATAGTATATACTGTCAGAGATGGCGCTGCACACAAATTGAAACCTTCAAATCAAATCAACCTTTGTTACTTTATATTTAAACTGAAAATGTTTGATGCAAAAATTGGTAATACTTGCCGTCAAGGGAATTATAAAAACAAAAAATAATTTTAAATATGTATTATGTCTTCTACAGCCATATATTAATTAATTTCATTGCTGCGTAGTAAACTACTTTACCGACGGAGCTATTTCCGGTTCGCGCTCGACGACATCACGCAACGCGGACCAGCAATTGCAGCCAACTTCACTTCATAAATGTTCGATCTTTTCAACTACATCGAGGCTTGAGCTTTTTGGGAATACGCTTTTCGGTAATTATTGTTTTACTCGTTGATTACAGTGTGATTTTGAAATTCTTAATTGTTAATCTAGTCAAAGGTGAGTGACGTGTTATTTCGAGTGTGGTGTGATCCCAAAACCGTAACAGTTTGGCGCGTTGGTTAGATTCTGTCAACATAGCTAATAATTCACACGCAGTTGGGTTTATGCACGTGTAATTATAATATAAACGTGATTTTCAATTTACAGACATGGCTTTGAGCGTTGCACTACCTCTGGCGGGCTTGGAGACAGAGAATTTTGACTCGTTCAGCTCGTTTGGGCATATCATAGACATAGCGGGCCTATCTCAGTCGCAGTCGAGCCCGAGTCCGTCAGTCTCCAGTGATTCTAGCGGTATTGGGTCGCTGGGGTCGCTCAAATCTGAATCAGTTAATAGCGACTCCCTGCCGTCTAGTCCTCAAACAACAGAAAAGGTGAGTGTTACATTTTCGCACTATTTTGTTTGCATTCGTCCTGGCCTTGACCTCTCTATTTTCATAATATTCCGTAATGGCGAATGTCTTACGCTATCAATGTTGTGTACATTATCGACGTGTGATAATGGCTAGATTTCGGAGGCATTGGTTACATGACAATTATGTCTGATCAACTGCGATTCGTGATTGTGTATTTTTATACCTACATAATTTTTTTGTATAAAATTAAGAAGTCTACCTTCAGCTTGCAAAAATAATTTTAGGATTGAGTCGAGATACCTTCTTTAAACCTCAATGCTTAGTTGGAACTAAGTAGTGTTGGAATACTCTATTTATTTGTGTGTGCATTTCGATATGGACTGATGTTGTTATTGTGTCAATGTGTGAAATATTTTCAGAAGCTATTCGAGCCGGTGGTGCAGCCCCAGCCACGTCCTATTGAGAAGAAAGCCGAAGAAGTCAAAATCACGTATGAAGGGCGCGACATCCTGAACCTGATGGGTAACCTCACGGACCCGCGTTGGAGCTACCGCCCCACGGTGCTTCCGCCCAACAACCCTGCGCTGTTCTTCGCCAACCGCTCGCAGTATCACAGGTTGGGCCCATATGGAACTCGCACACAGTACGTAAAGGACTCTTGCCGCCTCTGCGGCTTCTCATGGGTTGTAGCTGCCACAGATTGACGTGACTATGAGTTGACAAAAAAATCCTGAACAAACGAATGTTAAGTGGGTACGACTGGAACACATCAGGGTGCATATCAACTTCTTTAACTCTTACAGTCACTTGATGGTGCTTTGAACCATTATTAGCTGAACCGTGGCTTTAGTTTAAAAGTTTTTCATGGAATTAATTTTGACAACTTGTTAATGACAAGAGATGAGGTCTCGTTTTGCTCATTGTTATCTTTTTGACTTAAGTTTTTACATTCTATTTTACTAATTTGTTACAAATAAGCATGAAATGTTTTACCATGACTGACAAAAAATTATATTGTAGTTCCTTTAGACGAACTGAAGCCAATGGTTCTGTGACACTTTCCTATAATATAGTTTGTTCATATGCTTGCCTGTTGTGCTCCAGTTATACGGATGACTGTGGAATATGTATGTGTTATCGTTGCGCACATTCGTAGAATTACATTTTAAACGTGACTTAATACTGTGATCTTAATTTAAACAAGACAATTTTTGACAAATTCTGTGAGTGGTTTGCGTGACGATACATTACTTCGTTTTTGTTTTTAACTTATTTAATTGTGTGATAAAGTTAGGCTTAATTAATACTACGGACTTGCAATGCCATAAATATTTCCAGACATATTCCAAAAAACAGCATTTCTAGGTCCCAGTCTAATCAAAAAGACAATATTGGATCAAATCTTTAAAGTCTATATTCCATAAATCAACAAATTAAACTATATCATTATAGTAATTTATTATGCTACACTAGTTCCTCTTAGAAATGTTAATGATTTGTTATCCAAAGAATATTATATTAACTATAAATTGTTGAGTATACAATTTATATTGATTAGTATAAAATACAAAGGGGTGTAACTCAACCCATGGATTTTGTGTCCAATTACTCTTAAAGCAATATTTAAATTATAGACATTTACTAATGATATCATAATGAGTTATTTTATTGCCCACCATTAATGTAACAGTTATTATTTAAATATTGTTTTATAATATTCTTTAGTCTCTAGGAGATAATTTAGATATATTCCACAGTCATGAATCAATAGGATCGTCATTGTTTAAACCAAAAGGCTGCTTCTCGGATGTTATTTAAATTTACGATTTTGACGAGATAGGCACGAATTTAAAGCCAAGCTGTAGGTTATTTTAAGAAGTAATTTGATGATTGTTGGATTTACCGTCCGAACATTACATATTAATAGTGATGACATATAATCTAGAGGATACGATCTTGACACACTACCCTAAAATCAATTCTTATCAATTCAACTTTAAAGCTTTGAACAACTCATTTTTAATTATTATATGATGAGCCCATGTCGAACGTAGTCAAAATGGGTTATCAGTGCATATCATCACAAATTAATGCAGTGATTAGATATTCTAAGGTATTAGTAGTTGTTACAGACCGTTTTAAAACGTTTGAGTCATTGATGTGCCCAGATGCTGGGCTTCTAGTGAAATTATAGTAAGTGTCGTTAACAGACTGGCAATATCTCTATGTACGTGCATATATAAATGTAATATTTGTGGTCTCTTAATTTAGTCAAGATATTTAATAGTGTGAGTCTCTTCAATTACATATAAGTAATGTATAACATACTAACTATAACGAATAATTGATACTGTCCTTTTGAGCAACTTTAGTTCTGCTATGTTGTGATCAGCTTTAAATTGGAACTGGAGTATTTGTACACAATAATGTTGACTTAAAACCCACATAGTTATTTTTATAAAAAAATGTTGATACGAGACAATACAGCATGTAGTTTTCAAAATTTTCTTTACATCTTAATAGTTTGCTTTAAGGTTTGGCAAATATTTTGGAAGGGACCAACAAGCGCGAATTGTTTTCACCGAGTACTAGTTTGTCAGCGTTAAGTTCACCTCCGAAGCAGTTATAGTCGTTCGTGATTTAAGTTCACGTTGCATTTTAAACGACTAGTAGTACATGTCGAGCCATATCCACAAAGCTTTCATTTCTGTTTTGTCTGTATTCAATTAACTGGGCTATGAACACAAAACTTAAGTAGTTGAAGTTTACAAATATTTATTTACGTATTTTATGGTTCAGTGGGTAATGACTGAACATATAGCATGGATCTCAGAATGCAGCTAACAGTGATACACATTCTTTATTGCCTTTTAGGAAGCTTCCCCTTAACGTACTGTTGGCGAATAAATAAATAATTATATATCAATGTTCAGGGGTGGCTTCATTTGCCTAGTGTGCTATATCCTCAGTCACACGGACTCACAAAATGGTTGTTATTGGTTATTTTAAAATCAAGTGTTGCATTCAGATAATTTTTAGTTATTAACTTATAATATGACAAAGCTGCAATCGAATGTAGTTCAAAGGAAAGTATTTGGAGCGATACGCACAGTTTAGTAGACTAGCTCTTGTTGTGAATGTCTCCTAAGTTTAGTAAGTGATCCCGTAGCCCGTAGGCACGAAGGCACGGCGCGCGGCGCGACAACAAGAGAGGCCGAGGTGCGATGCAATAATTGCATTCCAGATTTGTGTTTAAGTTAGCAGCCGAGGGTAGTAGTTGTTAATGTTTATTTAATCCACATTGCCAAATATTTTGGTTGTTGTGCTATTTATTTAACAAAATTTTCTAAAATATCAATTTAGTACCTTCCATTACTAAGTGTCTTCAAGTGATTTTACAATGTTTTAATCATTTCAATTTTATGCATTTTATTTTGTTTTAGTCAAATCATAATTATACATGATATTATACATAATATTACCTATATGTTGTATTATATCTATTGTTCATTCATATGATAAATATTTTTTTCTCATTGAATTGTAGTCAAATGACAGTATTTTTATAATGAAAATTGTATAAGGATGAAGGGTTTTTTGCCTGACGCGTGTTGCCCAAGCCCGCGGGCCCTCGGGCTCGCTCCAGGGCCTCGGGCCGCGGCCACGCGCGTCCTGTGGGTATTACGTATATCTGATAAGCATTATGTAGGTTTAGCGAAATAGATTAACTCGGAGATGAACTCCAAGTACCAAAACTTATTGGTTCAATGTTGTTCTCGTATTATGGTGATATAGTGCGTCGCGCGCGGCGCAGAGCTCAATATTTTTAGTAACCCTTAAGAAAATTAATACCTCTTTTGAAAAAAATATAATATATATGATATAGTATATCCCAATCGATAATCACATATTATGTATTTCCCTGTTTATTTTGATGTGATATCATAAATGACTGATCTGAATTTAGTTTTTAAGTTGGTTATTGATATGCAGTGCTATTTCGAGAGTGTAATTAAGATTTAATATTGAAAGTGCCAATGCTCGTAATTTAATCTTTATGACTGTTTCTTTACCGTAGCTGTTTGTGAGGGCTCAGCCCGCTACTCCTTTGTCAACTTCAGTATAAGAAATCTTCTTTTTTCACTAAGAGTTCAATTTATTGTTACTTTAATGAAATCACGTAACTTGCACAATCTCAGTAATGCTTGCAATATTATGTATAACAAGTTTTATTCCTCACTTATAATTTATAATCCAGCGTAATGTTAAGAGTACAATATGAGATGATGTTATATCATTCTAGTATCAAAATTAGCCGAAGATGTTAATATTATTAGTTAGGTAAAATTTTAACATAGCTTTGTATAATTGGGATGTTTTAGTATTTAGTAGTGTATAATTACGGCGTAGTGGCAAGCAAAATGTCTCGTGAATGAAGTGAATAATGTTAGTGGCAATAATACTCGATGTAAGTCCCCTGCCAAGAGACTTGTACAGGGTCGCGCGCCGCCCCGCGCCCGCGCGCCCGCTGTCACCGGCGGGCTACACAACTGAACGTTAGGAACTAGGCGTTTATTTGTTGTAATTATAATAATAGACGTAGGTATTTTATCGTACTTAAATAATTATTCTTGCGATGCCTTAATTCTGGTTGTCAATTAGACATGTCTCTGCCTAGAGTGTTATCATTGTTTTTATTTATTTTAGTTTTTTGCTGTTCCGGCTTCCTCCGTGAACTTCCAGTCCAGGCTGTTCTTTTGAAATGATTTTGAGGTCGATTTATTTTTACCTAAGTGTTCTTATTAAATGTTACCAAAATGTTTTTAATAAAATATTTTTATATGTATCTTGCCGTTTTATTTTGGAATTAGGACAATTCGCGAACAACGTTTGTCGTAAACACCCACCTACATTCAACTAGAAATAGCTGTCTGTAATGAATGACTGCAAGTAAAAATAGCTTGGTGTTATTTTTTAGTCCTGTGTGTGATCTAATAAATACACAGCAGTAACTAATAAAGTTGGTCACGTTTCTTGGAGTAAACATTTATTTTTGGGCGAGTAGCCAATAACAAAAAAATTTGACAGAGTTTGACTGAATAATGTTTACGAGTAGGTAAGTAATTGCTTGAATATTTCATCACCAATTAATTAGGTACTTACCACATGTTATTGTTTGTTTACTAGTCTAGATAATACAGTTTGTTTACATTTTATTAGCGCTTACGTCATCCCGCTATGATTGCTTCGCTACTATACACTATTTTTGTGAAATATGGCCCTGAAATTGGTGTCGGAATATTCCGCCGCAATTCTCGATTTATTGCATTGATACATACCTAACTATATTTTAAGTTATGTGCAATGATTACTTACGGTATTTTGTATTTACTTCAACGTGTTGCTTTACGTAATTCGATTATTGATTGATCTTTAAAATCAGATATCTGTTCGCGATAACCCCAAACTATGTTGATATAGGTACCTACGTTGGTACTTACCTAGATATCGTTTGACGACAAAAACATTCATTCCAACTATTTATTTATTTAATAATTAATGTACACACACGGTTTAATACAAAAAGACAACACATGAAGGCAATAGAGTACAACGGCACTGCTTATTTCTTAAGAAATTTCTGCCAGCAGACCCACGAAAAGGAAAAAGAAATGTAGACAATAGTGTGTGAGAAGTTGAGAACAGGAAAATAAGAAAAGTGAACGACTTAAACTAAGATATAAAAATTTGCGCACCTACACAAATAGTGTTATGGTGGATATAAATACATAATTATGAAATATATATTCATATATAATATATATATATATATATATACATACACTTAAGAGGATAGGTAATGCTCTTTTAAACGTTTTTTGAATAGTGAGATAGTACTCGTATTTAAATCTCTGATGCTAGGCGGAAGTGAGTTCTCAATCTTACAGCATGGACAGAGAAGGAATAGGAATAATAACTGGTTTTATGTGGATGGGATTTGAGATGTGATCTGCATAGTGCATCTCTGGGGCGAGCGTAAGAGAATCGCCTGCGCAGGTAGGAAGGATAAGAGGGGTTATGCAAGATGTTGAACAGGAGACATAAAATCCGAGTGTTCCTACGAAGGTGGATTGGGAGCCACTTGAGTTCCTTGCGAAGGTGAGAAACCTGATCATATTTACGTAGACCAAAAACAAAGCGAATACACAAGTTTTGCAAAGCGCTCAAGCTTATTAAACAAGCTCCTCTGTGGCATCCAGGTAGCAGGCGTCGGCATAATCTATAATCGGCTGAATAAATGTTTGGGCTAAGGATATTTTGTCGTTAAGGGCAAGATACTCTGAAGGCACTTCAGCGAATGGAAAGAGAAATGTACCTTACGACTGACCTCGTTGACCTGAGCACGTCACGAAAGATTAGAGCCAATGATTACCCCCAAATCTTTTGCCGTTTCGGTATATTCAATGCGAATACCGTCCAGGTATAAAGGCATCAGGGAAGAGACGTCAGCCGCATTGCGAACGAATTTGCTGCCTATGACCATGGCCTGAGATTTGCTAGGGTTTATTTGCAAACCAAATGACTTAGCCCATATGCTGATACTTGCCAGGTCCTGGTTCATTGCCGCAATAGCCGAACCAGCGTCATTTATAGAGAAATGTCGATACAGCTGCAAGTCATCTGCGTAAAGATGGAAACTAGAAGAGATTACTCTGGTAACAAAGTTCATGAAGATTGAGTAAAGTAGAGGTGATAGTACGCTACCCTGAGGAACACCCTCAGTTAGGCTACACCAATCAGAGAATGACTCATCAAGGCGAACACACTGAGAGCGTCCCCGAAGATAACAGTTGAACCAAGCTAAAGCGGAAGAAGAGAAATTGATAGATTTAAGATTTAGCTCTAAAGGACTGCGCTTATATCTGCTCTTAGCTTTGTCACAGAATAAATAATAGTACAAGGCTTTGTCCCTACGAGCCATATACTCTTTAATATGTGTTGTAATTCGTTCAAAGTGCGGCATAATCCTGCAGGATTATGCCGCACTTTGACTCGTCGAATAGAGAGAATAGAACGCTGGTCATACAAGTTGAGTATGTGGTTGGGTTAAGGTACTTCACCTTACCATCGATGACATCGTTCTAGACCAGAGGAAGCCAATCGAGTTCGCCGGCAACACGCCGCAATGCCTCCAAGTCTATGCCCTTGTAATTACGAAGATGTAAGAGCTGGGGCTTAGGTACGCTTGGGAACACGGATACGATACGAAAGATAAATAAGATCGTGTAAGAGAAAGTAGCAGTAAGCTGGCCATGGGAAGAAACATTAATAGGAAAGGAAACGATCATTAAATCAAGTAAAGAAGGCGTACCTACAATAAGAAAATAGTAAGTTGCAGAGAGAGGCAAGGCTTGAAGATTGAACGAAGACAAGAGACTATCTATCAGACTAATGGCTCATTTACTTATGGTAGTTTTGACCGATTCGGTCGCAGCCCGTTTTCGGTTACCGACTAGTGTAAACGGGTTTTCGGTTAGCCGTAGTCGACCACAACCCATACAAACACGAAGTTTGCCGAGGTACATTAAGAAAATAGTTGTACTATACCTACACAGTTCGGCTGAATGCCACGGCCCAATTCGGTTAAACGATCCGGTTCAACCGAAAGCGGTGGCCGACCTTACGTATTCGTTTAAATCTTAATAGCCAAATTGCGCTCCTTATGGCATCTCTGGATCTTTGTTAGAGTGGCTGGGCTCGTATTTAAAGGATAGATTTTTCTTTGTCGTTGTAAACGGCTATGAATCGACCCTTCAGTGTGTTTCTTCCGGTGTTCCTCAGGGTTCGCACTTGGGGCCGATTTTGTTTATTTACTTCATAAATGATCTCCCCCTGTTTTCTACATTCAGATTGTTTTATGTTCGCTGACGATTTAAAGTTTTTTAGGATAATTAGGAATGAGGAAGATCCTTTACACCTACAAGGTGATCTCAATCGTCTCGTTCAATGGTGTAATAATAACAGAATGGATCTGAATGCAAAAAAATGCTACCATGTGAAATTTTTCAGAAAAAATAACCCATTGCGCAGTAGTTACTATATTTCTGGTGACAATATTAAGGAAGTAGAAACCATAAAGGACCTTGGTGTTCTTTTTGATAAGAAGTTAACTATTACGCCACACCTAGACAATATCATTAAACAAGCTTCGAAAATGTTAGGGTTTGTCCTAAGGAATTGTAAGTCCTTTCGTCATAATAAGACAAAAATAATGCTTTATAATAGTCTTATTCGTTGCATTCTTGAATATAATAGTGTTGTTTGGCGTCCTCACTACGCCTCACATTCGCTGCGTCTCGAACGTGTCCAGAAGCGGTTCGCTTGGCATCTTGCATTTTCTAACGGTATCGCCAAAAAAATACGTTCTTATAACAAAAGGTTACAACATTTTAACATGAGGTCGCTGGAAAGGCGCCACATGTCGTTCACGTCCATATTGTTCAATTCAAGCCAAAAGAATTTTTTTATCATTGATCTGTAGCGCTCGCTCGATCTATGCAGCAGAGTCATTAAAAATTGGACCTCTCGGATTCGTGCCACCATACGAAGCCGCGGCGGACATTTGAACGATGTCATATTCCATCCATAATTGGCATAAATGGGCCTTTTAAATAAAAAATAAATTTCGTTAATATCTCACACACATCTTGTTTTATTCAATTTTAACATCGACCCGTCCTTGTTGAAAGACCCTTTATATGTAGAAAGTACTACCTATCGCTATACGGCTATACTCAACCAAACTTTCAACATCTCGCAAATTAGGCAACAGTGGAAGTAATCCCAAAAAAACCGGCCAAATGCGAATCGGACTCGCGCACCGAGGGTCCCGTACAAACCTCAGCTGAAAAGTATTATAGACCTGAGTATTTGATATGAATTTCAATTGAATACCTCTAAGCGTTCTTGAGGAAAGGGGTAGTAAGTTTAAAATTAATAAAAATATTGTTATTATATATTATGATGTAACTAAAAATTTACGGTTTTCGTAATTTTTTCTTTATCTGTGCTATAAGACGTTGCTTAGTACCAAATTTCAAGATTCTGAGTTTACACGTTTTGATTCCCTTGCGAGTGTCTAAAATTTTTGGAAATTTTGCTGCATAAACGGCTGTATCTTTTGGTTGCGTTGGCTTAAAAGTTTGATTTTTACAGCTTGCTTTTCACAGCTTTAAGGGACAGTAGACTTGAGTATTTGATTTAAAAAAAATCAGCTTGATACCTCCACGCGTTCCTGAGAAAAAGGGTCTTGACAGACAGGCAGAGACGGACATCAAAGTGATCCTACAAGGGTTCTGTTTTTTCCTTTCGAGGTACGGAACCCTAAAAAGCGTTAAAATCTCAAGTTCATTTCCAAAATCACGTACGAATGCAATATTTTCTTATTGGCAATTTGGCACTGGTTGTGCTACTACCTACCTACAAAATTCTTTAAATACATACATATAGGTACTGACGCCTTCTTCCCATGGGATGGGGGTAGGCAGACAGAAACTACAGAACCCCACCTGCTATGATTCTTACATATCTACTTACTCCTTTTGCTTTATAAATGATAAATGATTTATTTTCTGTAAGTTGGTTTGTACAAACACTTTCACATGTCGATCATATTTTTTAAAACTAGATGAGGTCGGCGTTTCCTGTCTGACTATTCTAAGAAGAAAGGCCGAAACAAACTCAGAGGTCACAGTCTCTTTTAAAGTCCAGACAAAAACTTGGTTAGATCATGTGAAGACCATGTAGACTGATGTCTGAAATGGTCTTTTGAGAAAAGAACCAGCCAGATTGAGTGGACCTGTCCAGTCAGTGCACGCATTTGTCAATAACCGTGCAGCTCAACTTGGAGCTCAACGAATTGACGAACAATACCAAAGAAAGGACATTCGGGTAGGCCACATAAATACTCAAACTGCCAGACCATGATTAAAAACTAACTAAGATAAATTAAAATTAAAAAAAAAGAATAATCCACATAGTCTTCACATTCACAATAATTAAAATAAAATAATATAATACTTTAAAAAGTAAATATTCTTGTCATTGCAAGAAAAATTTAAAAAATAAATAATAATAATTAAAAACTAAATTCACGTAGCAAAAAAAAAAACGTTTTTTTTTTTTTTTTTTTTTTTTTATTATCCTTCCTTTTTTTTATTATCTAATTATACATACATACAGGTACGCCGTTAATAATAGGTATACATATTTAAATAAAGGTGCCTTTTCGCCTCGCACAAAGGTTGTAAAGTAGATGACCACTTCGCACGTTTAAGTGCCTACCAAATTAGGTAAGTTTCTTCAGCAAGAAAATAGTCGAAAGCTAATCGCTACGTCGCCGGCGTGCCTGAAAAGTCGCTAATACTGATTCAAACTATCAACAAAACTTTTGCATTTTTTTTCTAATTCTTGAATTAGATGACATCATGTGGACGCACTCAAAAAATATAATATTTAACAGTAGCTAGAGAAAAAAAAAAAACTTGAATTTGATAAATAATTTGATGTTCAGATTTGAATATTTTTTGAAATAGCTAAAGCTGGAGCATCATTATATGAATGCAACTTTATTTTATTTTTTTGTTTAGAAAAACGTAATTAAATAAAGTTTGAATATGGCGGACAAATGCGTTTGCGTTTGCCATATATTATATCTCTTTGCACTGTATAATTCTCTATAGAGTTAACAAAAAAATTACCATCTATTACTGGCCCTTGTACTATTTTTTTATTTGTAGAAAGGTACTCCAAAAGTCGTCAGATAAGTCGCTAAACCGCTATGACACAGGACAGGCAACACTGTAGGCTATGTAATACGTAAAAGTGGATATTAAACACTGATCCCGTTATGCTCAAACCACGGTCCGTAACGCAGAACGAACTAAGCCTGACTTAGCCCCAGAATCCTCTCAAGCATAACACAATGCCCTGTTAGACATACAAGTAGCCAACAAAGAGACAAATGGGCCATTTTGTCGTCTTGTCAGTCGGAGTTCTTTTGCCTGCGAGACCACTATTCTTGAAACCGACTCAAATAAAGACTACCTACTTTAGGAGCCAACTTGATCAAAACCGTTACTTTTTAGGGTTCCGTAACCAAAGGGTAAAAACGGAACCCTATTATTAAGATTTCGCGGTCCATCTGTCTGTCTGGTCGTCTGTCACCAGCCTGTATCTCATAAACCTTGATAGCCAGACAGTTGAAATTTTCACAGATGATGTATTTCTGTTGCCGCTATAACAACAAATACAAAAAAAACAGAATAAAATATATATTTAAATGGGGCTCCCATACAACTATTTCAACAAACGTGTTTTTTTTGCCATTTAATGCGATAATGGTACGGAAACCTTCTTGCGCGAGTCCGACTCGCAGTTGGCCGGTTTTTTACCCGACTGCCGAAGGAGGGTAATGTGTTTATCAGTCTATGTATGTATGTATGTATGTATGTATGTTTGTTCCTATGTGGCGTTCTAGAGACCAAACGCGTTGGTCGATTTTGATGATTCTTACGTTAATCGATTCGTCTTAATCCTGCGAGTGTCACTGGCTACATTAAAATTGGAAAAAACAAAAATGACGGCTTTTGGGCGCCATTTTGTGGGGCAAAAAATTTTTTTTTCTTCCGAACCCATCGTGTGGGGTATCAAAATAAAGGATTTTAAGAGGCAATTTCAAAAATATACAACACTTATATGTTTAAATGTACCTAATTCTAAAAAAAAATAACTGAAAAGTTGTAAATAAAAAAAGTTAATTAAAAAAATCAAAAAACCCGACTGCTTAAAAATCGAACTAAAAAGACGTAAACAAGAAGAAAATAATGCTGTGCAGTCGGAGGATACATCTGGTTTTGGTCCGCCAGCTCGCGAATATGTATCCTCCGACTGCACAGCATGATTTTCTTCTTGTTTACGTCTTTTTAGTTCGATTTTTAAGCAGTCGGGTTTTTGATTTTTTTAAATACTTAAACATAGGGCTGGTTACCTAGTCCTTACTTCTTTTGCAAATACCCGGCAAGTTGGGTCCGAAAAAATTCCGGCCCGTTAATGTAGGACAGAACGCACAACCCAAACATGTACCTACTGTTAGGAGCAGAATTAAGATCTCAGATGAATAAGGCAGAATAGATTTCCGGGTTTTATTAGATTATGCCTTTAAAGTTTCCTTCCAGAGTCCTGAGTCTCTCTAGTACAGACTCGTACTAAGCCCCCCGTTTTCCCCCCGTGTCGGGGAAAAAACAGAACAAGTCCAGATGGATCCGCAATCCGGACAAACCCTACCTACAGACCAGATGATTTTTGTTCCAGTCACAGTGAACATGAAAGCTGTTGTGCCTCGTAGATCAAGTGAGTGGACCATAGATAAAATTATATTTCTATGGAGTGGACACTGGCGCGACAGTTGCGCTCGGGATCCTGATGCAAAAATGATCGAACACCAGATTGAGCAGTGTTATTTTAATTTAATGGCCCTTTCCAATACCTACATTTCTTTTTAAAGTTTATTAAAAAAATCAAAATACCCGACTTCTTATAAAGCGAACTAAAAACAAGAAGAAAATCATGCTGTGCAGTCGGAGGATTCGTGAGCCAGCTGATCAAAACCAGATACGTATCCTCCGACTGCTGAGCATGATTTTCTTCTTGTTTACGTCTTTTTATTTCGCTTTTTAAGCAGTCGGTTTTTTGTATTTTTGAATTAACTTTTTATATTTATACCTTTTGAGATATTTTTTTTTTTCGTATTACGTACATTTAAACATATAAGTGTTATATATTTGAAACCAACTCCTTTATTTTGATACCACACAGGAAGGGTTTGGAAAAAAAAAAATTGGGACTTCACAATATGCCCAAAACCCGCTATTTTCCAATTAATGTAGCCAGTGACACTCGCAAGGTTAAGACGAAACGATTGATGTAAGAATCATCAAAAACGGCCTACGCGTTTGGTCTCTGGAACGCCAAATAGGAACAAACATACATACATAAACATACTGATAAACACATTACCCTCCTTCGGCAGTCGGTTAAAAAGATGCCTGTTAAGGTCTGGGGTCATTTGTGTGTAGGTACTACATGCGCCTGTGTCCAGCGCGACAGTTGAGCTCTGGTCTGGATCCTGATTTCAAACATCTGATTGAGCAGTGTTATTTTAATGGCTCTTTCCAATACCTATTTTTTTCTGGGGTAATTTGAGTGTACTACGGTACGTATATGTCTTGAATACATTAATTTTTTGTTTAACTTATATGTACTACATATTACAATGTAATTAATTAGTACGTTTTTTTTTCTCATCACAAATGTATATAGACAGTTTAAACGTAGGTAAACCTCTGCCTCTCCCTTCGGCTAATACAGACGTGATGTTTCTTGAAATTTTAATGGTAGTTAGTAAACTGCTAGTCGTAGTTGTTTGAAAAAAAAACCGGCCAAGTGTGAGTCTGACTCGCGCACGAAGGGTTCCGTACCGTACGTTGTATTCCCATACAACAAACCACTAAAATATTTATTTTATTCTGTTTTTAGTACTTATTTGATGTTAGAGCGGCAACAGAAATACATCGTCTGTGAAAATTTAAACTGCCTAGCTATCACCGTTCATGAGATACAGCCTGGTGACAGACGGATAGACAGACAGACAGACAGACGGACCGCGGATTCTTAGTAATAGGGACCCGTTTTTGCCCTTCGGGTACGGAACCCTAAAACAAATATGTTACATTAGACCATTTTTTTAATAATTTGATTTAGGAACATTTTTAATTTTATTCGTATAACAGAGTGTAATTAATTTGTAAAGTTATAACTGGGGGGTGTCCATATGCTATATAGTAATGTTATTTTGAGACGCATAAGTGACAGATGTATACAAGTCATATACATCTGTCCCTTACACACACTTAATATAACCTTACTCTAAGAGCTTATGATCACCCCCCTGACACCGAAAAAAAACGACAATCGCAGGGAGTATTTTAACCATCTCACAGACTATCTACAGTTTGATTTAGGGCTTTTATTTAAAGCAGTGATGGGCAAAATACGGCCCGAGGGCCAGCTCCGGCCTGCGAAAGCATTTAATCCGGCCCGCCGCGCCGACGGTCCTTCGACATGAATAGTATATATGGACCGCAATAATTATATTTTTACGGTCCAGAATTATAGGTAAAGTAGATTCTACTTATCCGCCTTATATGGCAGGGCCTTCGATTAAAAGTTAAATTGTAATTTTTAACATTTTTGCAAGTGTGTAATGCTGTAATGTTTTAATATGATTAAAAGTTTCAACACAAAATGCATTTTGCCTATAATTCTGGCCCTCCTCTGAAATTTCTTAAACTTTCTGCCCCCCCATTAAGAAAGTTTGCCCACCACTGATTTAAAGTCATAGAATAATCGGGAAAGTACAAAAACCACTCAATTTTGGGTCGCGCGGGTGTGAAAGGTCGTTTGCGACTGTCGTCATCTTATTATCTGTTGGTAAATACGATAAATGTAAGGCTCGTCTTGCTTAATAATAATAACTGATAAGTACCTAGGTACTATTAAAATTCTATTAATAATTCTTGATAAACATGTTGCACTAATTGGCTGGTTTTGGTAGCATATTTACATTCAATTAAGTACCTGCACCTATCTACCAAATAATTCATTGGAATGTATAGGTACCTATAGTAGGTACCTACTTACCGACATAACAATTAAGAAAATCATGAGATCATAATGAATCTGCTAAATTGCAAGTCACACAATTGTCACAATGACAACTATTTAAATTCCTTTTATGGCTATGTGAATCATATTACTTATAATTATCTATTGATATTAGGTAGATACTCCGTACTTACCGATCTGTTTATCATACTGATGATAACAGTACTTAGGTAGGTAGACTAGTAACCTACCCAATTGCTTAAAAATAAACAACAGAAAAAAACCAATGAGTAACCAACCCATAAAAAGTGAAAATCTTATCAAGTTGAAGAAACAACGACGATAAAAGTATTATATTAGCAGCTAGATTTATGTCTTTCTTTTGCCCGCTAATTCGATCGAGATTAGCGGTAAACATTGTCTATTTACAAAATGGATGCTGCCCTGCCCTAGGTACAAACGCCATCTTCCAAGCATTGTGAACATCGCGAATATCGTATTGCAAAATAATGGCGGGTTTCATTTTAAACGAAGCCCGCATACAGCGCCATCTATTTCTTCAATGAGTAAGCTGTACTTCCGAACTGCGCACTACTGAAGGCAAGCATAATAACTGAACAACAGATGGCGCTGCGATCGCATTGAAGTTGTTCTCCATAATTATACAGAGATGGCGCTACTAGGTCTTTGTATTGGTACTGAATAAAAATAATTTTATGCCATCACCCCGCGATTTCCTAAAAAGTAGGTCTATATTTCTATAATAAACTTAATACATACTAGAGACTCCAATCGGCCAATCGGCACCATGTTACAGGTAACATACAATTTGTCTTGAATGAGTTGAAAAGAAAGAGGTGAAATTAAATTAATATGTCTCCTTGATGAGGTGAGACAGTTTCTTCGTCTAGTGATCTGTGCGAGGTACGAAACTAACGATGGTAGAATCAACTATTTTATTTTAATGTATTTTTTTTTTGTTGGTCTGGAACGTTAAGCTACTACGGATATCGATATGTAGGGTTGTGGGTCATAAAAATATTCCATACGCGGAAATCGGACCCTCAACCCGTGGCGCAAAAGCTGCTTGTTATAGATACTACTGTCACAAAGTCTGGAAGCGGCGGTAGTTTGTGGTACTGAGGTACTTCGCCATTTATCCCCAGAGTTTGATTTAGATATCACTTTGTACCAAAAATTACAGCTACGTTGGTAGATAGATCTATAAGTCGCAATCGTAGCTGCTAAATGTTGGGTCCTTGATACGAATACGATGACCAGGTTGAGCATGGATGTTTTCCATCAAAACTTAGTAAGAATTACACCCGTTTAATGGTAATAAGCTCGTCACTTTGGAACTAAAATATAAGCATCTAACTGCCATCTCCGTGCCACACCGGCCACCTCTCTGACTACATATTCCTTCGGGTAAAACTGGTATGAATGTTACGTTATTTTATGTCTCGGGTGCTTATAATTTGAATGGAACTTCAATCCTACCTGAACTCAGCAAAGCTATATGGGCGCCGAGAGAGGCAAGCTTAGCTTTCATTATTAACACAAAACATTCAGGTTTAAGTAAAAGCGTCGTATAGCATTAGAGAACATATTCCAGCACTCTCTAGTACGTACTCCTTTTGCTTACTCAAGCTTTTCTGCTTACGTCGACAAAGTAACTATACAGATGCACCTCCCTGAAAACATTCCTGTGGGCGCCCATGATAGTCCAACTCTACACCTACATCACTCTCATAGCCTCTATGATGAATAGGTATGATAGAAATCTATAAGATGGTATTTGTACCATCTTAGAGGTCCATTTGAGGGACTAAGTGCGGAAACCAAACACCCCTAACATAGAACATAGATCTCTAACTGCCAGTTTCCCAGCTCTCAATTATCGGGCTGTTAACGTAATCGAGGATTAATCGCCTGTTAATTCTACTTTCAGTTTCTCAACATCCAAGTGTGACAAGTGGTTGACAATTTGTCACATTTGAGTAAAATCTCGAATTAACCGCATGTTACAGCAGTTTTGGGTTTCTGAGCACCTTTTTCAAAGTTAATCTCTTGTCAACGAGCCTAATTTATAATTGTTGGAAATTGGTCGATTATTCGCGGATTAAAATTAATATTATGCTTTTAAAGGCACATTTGTATTAAATTTATGTTACGATAAAAAGATAATAGGGGTCGGCGAAAACTATGGTATGGTTTGAATTATAAAACAAATGTTAATTTATATCAATTAATTAATTACCAAGATTAAAAAAAAAATAGGATATTACAAACTTTTAAATTAATTACATTATAAAAACTTGACACAATTATCAAAAATTGTTGTTTTGTATTGAAATAAATAAATTAAAAAAAAACAAACTGTTACTGACCTGGGAATCGAACCTTCCTCACGCTAGTGCGCGTGAGGAAGGTTCGATCCCCAGGTCAGTGTTGACTGTACCCTGTACTTAGTACTTACTATGGTCAGCTTCTGGATAGGTTTGTGTTTAACTTGAAGCGGCTGGGGTGGTGACCGCGCCAGGGTAAGCAACACTTACCAAGGTCAGTCTTGGGATGGGTGACCACTTTTTTTTGGATCGCTTGTTTATGGATAGGTGACTCCGCCAGGGTAAGCAACACTAACCAAGGTCAGTCTTTGGATGGGTGACCACTTTTTTTTGGATCGCTTTTTTATTGATAGGTGACTCCGTCAGGGTAAGCAACACTAACCAAGGTCAGTCTTTGGATGGGTGACCACTTTTTTTTGGATCGCTTGTTTATGGATAGGTGACTCCGCCAGGGTAAGCAACACTAACCAAGGTCAGTCTTTGGATGGGTGACCATCACCACAAAAATGTTGATCACCCATCCTTTGACTTTATCACCCCACTAGGTTAAACAACATCTAACAAGGTCACCCATCCAAAAACAAGCGAACCCAAAAAAAGTGGTCACCCATCCAAATAGTGACCTTGGTAAGTGTTGCTTACCCTGGCAGGGTCACCCATCCAAAAACAAGCAAAGCAAAAAAAAGTGGTCACCCATCCCAAGACTGACCTTGGTAAGTGTTGCTTACCCTGGCGGTGTCAGCCATCCAAAACAAACGAAACAAAAAAAAGTGGTCACCCATCCAAAGAATAGCCTTGGTAAGTGCTGCTTAACCTGTGTGGGGTCACCTATCCAAAAACAAGCAAACCAAAAAAAAAAGTGGTTACCCATCCAAAAATCGACCTTGGTAAGGTTTGCTTAACCCAGCCTCTCAAGATAAAATACTATTTAAAGTTACTGATTACGTTATAGTATTGAATGAATACCAGCTAGGGTAGCCAACCGAAATAAATTAATGTCGATTATTTAATGTAACAAGCGATTACGTAATTTCTCGATGATGAAGTGTTGAGAAACTCACTGACAACTGACGGCTGGTTAATTTGTGACAAATTGTCAGCTGATTTGAGATGTGACGTCGACTTCAGAAACTGGCCCTAAGATGTTAGAAACCTCTGATTGTTCACAACTACTTTTTTATTATGTATATAGGCTCGCGCTTGATCACTTGCGTACATAGATACCTACTTATTAGATTTATGCTCGACTCGACTATAAGAGTAGGAGAAGTCCAAAGAAACTGGCTACCATTGTAGGTTCCTCGGCGTGAGATAAATATCGCATTTTAGGGGCTTGCAGTTTTGGGGCTCTTTTTGTGTGACGTCTCAAACATCGATTTTGATTCGGAGGCTCAAGTCAAGACTAACGATTGTCGAAAATCCAAGAACGTATGGGATCAATCAGCGTTATCGAATGTTACATGATCGATCTCTCACATTTTCAGATCACTTCACATTGTCTACAGCTTCTGGAACAGCTTATTCCGCGAAGCAAACAGCGACAACAATAAATTTTCAAATAAATCATTACGTCACGACCCACCAATCGCTTTCATAAAAAAATAAATTTTAACAGCGACAATAAATCCAGGCGCCGCGTCGATTCCCAACATTATTTGCGACAAAATACAATTTCACCAACTACATTGTTCGAAATCATAATGGAATATAGTCTGAATTGTTTTTTACGCTCCGTAATAACCGCCGCAATGATGTTTTTGTTTGGAATATACACTTTTGTGTAGCCATAATGGGTGTATTCATTCAGATGGGAGCAACTGAAAAGTGTCTCTTTTATCAGTCGCACAATAGGCGGGAATCAAAGAAATTACGAATTCCACGGACCGATGTTCTACAGTGTAAAATAAAGACGGCCACAATCCCGCCTTTGTTGGTTTATAATATTTTCATTGTTGAATAGGTGGCCGATACAGCTTCTGATATTTATGATAGATAGATATGCATCTCGAAACAATGGGGCATTATGTAAAGTGTAATAAAATAGGCTGCGGTTAGGATAAAATGTAGGTCGTAAAGAACAACGTTGATATACTATTGCAGTACTTTTAATGGTTTTGAATGATATCCACCTTAGATAAAGTAGGTATAGATTAAGCACTGGCGTGGCCGCACATGAGACAGCAATAGTTAGTTCTGGTGTTACAACAAGAACAAGAACACTACAACCCACCATCGCACTAACACTTATTATCTATAAATAACCCAAATTCCTTGTCTCAATTAACACATAATACCATGAAATCATAGAAAATCAAACAAAACCGAGTTTGTTTGTCAAACCTGCCATTGTATTAGAGTTTGACAAACGACAGAAACCGGCCACGGTGACAAAGACAAAAAATAATCTTTTGTCCTTATCATTTACATGGAGCTGCCAATTAGCCATCTCGCTCTATCAATCAAGGTCATTTTAAGGCTTAATCTATACCTACTTTTTCTAAGATATCCACCCTAGGAGCAACCCATCATCCTACAAAACAAACCAATCTCTACTAGATAACTACCTTAAATCTTTAAATCTTATCAATATGTCCATGTATTGCTCACTTTTAACAACGTCAAACGATAATTTAAGATGTTCTAATTTTGCGTTTCCTCCAGCAGTCCACTAAGACGGAAAATTGTGTCGGTCCTGTTTCTCTGTTAAAACCGTAGCCCTTTTCTTTCGGTGAAACCCCTAACAATCACAACCTTGACCACCATAATATTGTACAAAGAATTTAACAATTCGATTGCTACAAAGTCTTGAAAGACATCCTCCAACATCTCACATTTCCAAAATCAGAAATCTTGTAACATCTTATACAACTTATTCTACCTCGAGATATTTTCCCGAAACCTCAAACATTCCTTCCCGGTGAAACCTTCGTCCAATTAAACCTACTGAACCAAATCAGCGAGTACCTACACTTGTACAGTTAGCAAAATATGTGAATAGAGTGAAATTGAAAGCCGCGGGGCGCTGATTGCCAGCACATCTTGGAGTATTGACATTCATGAGCCGGTATTGCGACGCACAGGCCTTTAGACACATTTCATATAAAAATGTTAAATCGACACGTGCTTGTGGTGAATTTAATTATTTTTATCGGATAGGCATACGGATACTGAAAATTTCTACATTTTACTGTAACATAGGTACTATTATGCCTGGTAATTTAGGCCGGGTTTCTCACTGCAAAATTATCGCAGATCTAATGTGATAAATTGTCAAGCACGCGTTATCTTCTGTGATTGGTTTGTTGAATTTTCAACAGCCAATCACAACAGATAACCGGCGATTATTCGTCGATCGAACAGCCCGATAATCTAGTGTTGTAAAATTGGGGGTTAGAATTAAATACTTGTCGTTGAGTACATTACTGTGCGTGACTTGCCTGAGAATTGGAAGACATACAAAACAGATAATTTAGAACATATAACGTTAAAAAAAAGTTTAATGTAATTACTTTACAAATGAATATAAATAAACAATTTTGAGTAAATAATCTTATTACACACCCACACTCACAAAATAAATTGGTATACGATTATATATTCCTTGGCTTTTCATAGTTAGGAGTTCCATAAGTCAAGAATAGGAAGAGGAAACATCCTATTTGGACGACTATGATTAAAATAAACATTAGTATCTTGAGGCAGCATTTTGAGTCTACGCCTGTTCTACTCGAAATTGTACTGGGTGCGCTAGAACTTTCTCCAGTTGTGCTGTAGCTAACAGCTGACTTCTTCAGGGTCACCATGGCTAATGTTTTTCAAGAAAGCCGTATAATGTTATCAAGGCCCATGGACTTGAAATCGGTGATCATTATTATTCCTAGAAAAGCAGCTTCTATTTCAATTTTATCGCTCGCTTATCAAACTTTTAATTCAGATTTCAATTATAATTAGAATAATTTATTTATTTTGTTATTTTCAGTGTTTTTGTAAGTACGTGTTGTTGGATGACAAGTTGACAAACGTTAAACTTGACTTATAAAAAGTAGATACTCTGTGAACTTGATCTACCTTAGATAAAGTAGGTATAGATTAAGCCTTAAATAAATAAATAAATTAAAATGACCTTGATTGATAGAGCGAGATGGCTAATTGGCAGCTCCATGTAAATGATAAGGACAAAAGATTATTTTTTGTCTTTGTCACCGTGGCCGGTTTCTGTCGTTTGTCAAACTCTAATACAATGGCAGGTTTGACAAACAAACTCGGTTTTGTTTGATTTTCTATGATTTCGTGGTATTATGTGATAATTGAGACAAGGAATTTGGGTTTTATAGATAATAAGTGTCAGTGCGATGGTGGGTTATAGTGTTCTTGTTCTTGTTGTAACACCAGAACTAACTATTGCTGTCTCATGTACGGCCACGCCAGTGCTTAATCTATACCTACTTTATCTAAGTGATCTACCTATTTTTGTCTATGACTTGACAGCAGAGTTGCAGCTCGACCACAGAGTACTTTTATTATATGGACAAGCTCGACTGACAGAGTACCAGATCTATAAAAATATGGCAAGCGAACAACCTCAAAAAACCTCTTTATTTTTTCTCTCTTTTAGGGTTCCGAAATCGAATGGAAAGAGTGCAAAACGATACCGTGTATTCGAACTCCGTCCGGTCTCAGAGCCATTTAATAAACACGAAAATTAAAGTGAAGGTGTTTTATGTAAAACAATTTAAGGAAAAATAATTAACTAAGAGATGAAAAAAGGAACATAAGTATGTCAGTGGTACACTGGTACCGTAAAAGTGATTGAAAATTTATTTTATTTTTAACCAATAACAAAAAAAAAACTCACGTTTGGCTGAGCCGATTTTGATGCGGTTTTCAGATAAGTATTTTCTACATTCTGGAGAAGGTTTAGGTATACAATGAATGGATACCCCGTGACGTCTTCCGCATGGATCCGTTAATAGTATTACCGACTTCTAAAAAAGGAGTTTATCAATTCGACACGTATGTAGTAATATTGATGGAATTGCAAAATATTTACATATATAATTATTATTCTATGTGGGCTTCTAATCTAAATACGTGTGCCAAATTTCGTAAGTGTATGTATGTTTGTCCACGCATTTCTCGGAAACTAGTGATCGGATCGCGATCGTTCTACTACAGGTGACTTTTTAGTTTTGCCCTCTTAAAGGTTGAATTTCCAAAAATCCCTTCTTAGTGCTCCCCTACATCATAAAAAGAAGCCCTGTGTTGCTGGATTAAGAAACTTAGACCTCCTTAAACCGGCCCTGTCGCAAAATCCGTTCTTAGCTCACATTTACAAACTATAAACTACTTCCATGCCAAATTTCAAGTTTGTAGCACAAAAAAAAACCGGCCAAGTGCGAGTCGGACTCGCGCACGAAGGTTTCCGTACCATTATCGCAAAAAACGGAAAAAAAATCACGTTTATTGTATGGGAGCCCTACTTAAATATTTATTTTATTCTGTTTAGTATTTGTTGTTATAGCGGCCACAGAAATATTATCTGTGAAAGTTTCAACTGTGTAGCTATCACTGTTCATGAGATACAGCCTGGTGACAGACATACAGACAGACAGACGGACCGCGAAGTCTCAGTAATAGGGTCCCGTTTTTACCGTTTGGGTACGGAACCCTAAAAATGAAGGACTTTCATACAAACTTGCGAGAGCCCTAAATCCGGCCCTGTCGCAAAATCCGTTCTTAGCGGACGTCTACTAACTATAAACTACCTCCCTGCCAAATTTCGTCTTTATACGTCAAGCGGTTTTCGATATTTCGTGATACGTGAATGTGTGACCTTTCGCTTTTATATATATAGTCACAAAACGGCAAACAAAAAGAGGTACCGAAGACACCGACTTCCGAAACGAAAGCTTTTATGCTCTTTTTAGTGTTTTGCTTTGGAAGTCAGTTAATTTTTTGTGAAAACGTTTTTAATCAATAGATGGTGAGATAATTATGTTTTTGTGAGATATGTATATTTTTTATCTAATTTTCGGTAAAAATCTTATTATTGCTACCAATTTGTACATACGTAAATATTCAAGCCGACTACGGGTCCCTTTACTACGTGAGCCGACATACCCTTGGCCGTTATTTTTTCAATAAACACCTCTTTTAACTTAGTCTCTATGTCCAGAGCAGGCTATTTTCTTTTCAGCCAGTTCTATTGTTCAGGACTTCTTTTAAAAGTAAGTAAGACGTCACTGTGAAATAGAAGAACAAAACCGACTTTCTTGGCGAGTGAAATGAAGATGTTTAAAATGTTCCCTACAGCCTTTTTAGGGTTCCGTACCCAAAGGGTAAAAACGGGACCCTATTACTAAGACTTCGCGATCCGTCTGTCTGTCTGTCTGTCCGTCTGTCACCAGGCTGTATCTCATGAACCGTGATAGCTAGACAGTTGAAATTTCGCAGATGATGTATTTCTGTCGCTGCTATAATAATAAATACTAAAAACAGAATAAAATAAATATTTAAGTGGGGCTCCCATACAACAAACGTGATCTTTTTGCCGTTTTTTGCGATAATGGTAGGTACGGAACCCTTCATGCGCGAGTCCGACTTGCACTGGGCCGGTTTTTTCAATACACACCTCTTTTCACTTAGACTCTTTAGTCCAGTGCAGGCTATTTTCTTTTCAGCCAGTTCTATTGTTCAGGACTTCTTTTAAAAGTAAGTAAGACATCACTGTGAAATAGAAGAACAAAACCGACTTTCTCGGCGAGTGAAGTGAAGATGTTTAAAAAGTTCCCTACAGCCTTTTTACGTACTGTTTTACAAAGAGTCTCGTATATTTTGAATTGGAATCAGAAAATAGGTATCGCTCAATGAGTAATGTTAAACAGTGGTCTATTGAAACGGCAGAAGCCTTTAGAAAATCACCCTCCTTTCGAGTTGCTTTTTGCAGCCTGTATTTATGTTTTCCACATTTTCCATATAGAATTTCGTGCTTGTGATGTCGACCGAATCTTCTATTGAAAACTCACACTCGGGAGTTGGCAATTCAGTAGTAAATTAACACCATTCATTGGCGGTCTGGAAGATGCCTGAAAAGGTCTGTTTGTGACTTTTTTAATATATGTAGGACTGAAAAAGGTCTTTCATATTAGGCTGAGTTAGGTGTATTCAAATGTATACTCACGGTATTGTTAGGGTTCTGTACCCAAAGGGTATAAACGGGACCCTATTACTAAGACTCCGCGATCCGTCTGTCTGTCTGTCTTTCTGTCCGTCTGTCACCAGGCTGTATCTCATGAACCGTGATGGCTAGTTGCCATGGCAGTTGAAATATTCACAGATGATGTATTTCTGTTGCCGCTATAACAACAAATACTAAAAACAGAAAAAAAAATATTAATTGGGGCTCCCATACAACAAACGTGATTATTTAGCCGTTTTTTGCGGTAATGGTACGGAACCCTTCGTGCGCGAGTCCGACTCGCACTTGGCCGGTTTTAATAACATAAGAATTACACAAGTATTAATGTTTATTAGGTTTTTATTGATGTTGTAGAGTAGTGGTGGTCCGGTGGTAACGGCCCCGACTTCCGTGTCGTAGGTTCGAACCCAGGCAGGCTCTCTACTTTAAGGAAATTATTTCAATAATCAGTGCTCTTAAAACGGTAAAGGAAAAACTCATGCAGAAACCGGCATGTCCTAGAACCAGAAATTTGAATACATGTGACATCCACCAACCTGCACTGGGTACGCGTGGTGGATTAAAGCACTTTCCCTCTCTCACAGAGAGGAAGGCCTGTGTCCCAGCGGAACCAGTAGAAACACTAAAAGGCTGAAGATGATGAGGTTTATACCTAATAACTTTTTTTTTAATAGACTTACCAAGTCATTGATCAATTTTGCTAATAGTTATAGTACCATCGCAACCAGATAGACAATCTGTCATTGTCGGTATGGTTCTCTAACGGCTTTAGACCATTAGGACCATTTAGGCCTAGTGCATACCATAAGAAGAAAGTGAACAAGAATTTGTTTCCCTCAATGGATGTCCTCATTAAAAATCATCAATAATGTTCTTATGTTCATTCATAAATATATTTAATGACCAACGCGAAGCCTGATTCCAAAGAATTTCCTATTCAACTCATTTTGCTATTTGGCGGGACACAAAAAGCGGGTGGCTGGTAACACAATTGGGCCAGCTTTTGTTCCCGCCGCGCCACCGAGCGTTCTTTTACCAGCAGCGGCTGGAACAACTGTTTCTAGTGCGATACTCTCACAATGCGAACTATTGTCGCCAACGTAATTGTCCCTTGCCTCATCTACTTGAGGGCTAGCTAATAGCGCCGTAATTTAACACGTAATTGCTTCAGAAATTGCTTAAAAGCAGAAAAAAAATGACAAACAAACGCCAAAATTATTCCCGAACGGTATATTCTAGTATAAAACGTTTCATAAAGCTATTCATCGAGCTAGCTAAGGAGTGAATCTTTATGAATGCGACCAAATTGTATGAGAGTAGTCCTCTTTCAAAACTTCCCATGAATAGTGTTAATTCGCTATAGCGAGTTTGCTCGGAGCTCGTCAATGGACTATTTGGAGACTTGAGAAGCGCGCCGCCTCACAAAGTCGCCATATTGTATATGGAAAACGCGGGAAATATGAATGGTTTCGAGGCGACACACGAGTGTAGGCGATTTTGTAAAGAACTCACAATGTTAGAGAATATTTCAACGGTGTCTATTCAGACGTGTCGCCGTTGTGCGGCTATACCAAATCTGAAACGGATTTACAGAAAGGATTATGTTTTATGGTGTGCTTACAGGTACCTATTGTTGTGTTTCATCTGTTAAAGGACATGTAGTGAAAGTAAACGTGCAGTTACCGCCTCATTGAAATTTTGTAGTAATATTGGGTACTATACCCTGCGATTTATTCTTATTAAAATTAAACACTTCATCATTTTCTTCTGTCCTGCTTAAAAATACGTACCTAAAAAAGTAAAAAAGCTCCATCTGTATAACCACCAATGTTCTCCCTTTCATTATCGCTGACCAAAAACAACACAATCTCATCCACATTTTTAATGTAACCTCCTTAATTCAAAACAAAACCCTGATAATGTAAACACAGAGCTACACCTCAACCCTTGTAGCCGCGGCCCTTAGATTTTCAGCGCCGTTTCGAAGGCGAAAAGGAAAAAACGGAGCGTGCCTTAACAAAGCGAGTCACACAATGGAGCCGCGAACAATGCTAACTAGAGGAGCTTGGGCTTGTATCATTTGCAGATAAACACGGCCAGATATCGATATGATCAATATACATGACAGCTTGTAATATGGGAAAAGGATTGAGATTTCAGGACGAGATTACGTCAGAAAAAACGGCTGCGTTTTTGCGGTGTGACTACTGCGTTACGATTGGCTCGGCGAACTGAAAATACACTTTTCTCTCTTTGAATCGAGACTAACTGTTACGTATTCTGAGACTTGCATGAGATTGTATTATTCGCCAGATATTGCTATGATCTGTATATATGACAGCTACAGAAAAGGATTGTGATTTCAGGATGAGGAAAAACGGCTGCGTTTTTGCGGTGTGACTACTGCGTTACGATTGGCTTGGCGATCTGAAAATACACTTTTCTCTCTTTGGATCGAGACTTTTCTAACTGTTACTTATTTTGAGACAAGACTTGTTTGAGATTGTATTATTCGCCAGATATTGCTATCATCTATATATATGACAGCTGCAGAAAAGGATTGAGATTTCAGGACGAGATTACGTCAGGAAAAACGGCTGCGTTCTTGCGGTGTGACTACTGCGTTATGATTGGTTTGGCGATCTGAAAATACACTTTTCTCTCTTTGGATCGAGAGTTTCTAACTGTTACGTATTTTGAGACATGCTTGAGATTGTATTATTTGCCAGATATTGCAATGATCTATATATATGACAGCTGCAGAAAAGGATTGAGATTTCAGGATGAGGAAAAACGGCTGCGTTTTTGTGGTGTGACAACTGCTTTAGCCGTGGTTCACATTACATTGCACTGCACGTTTTTTCGCAGTATAATGTTGGGATCGAACGAAACTGACCGCTGTTGATACTGTAAAGGAAAATAATGGCTTACGATTGGTCCGCCGGCGGTCTGAAAATACCCATTTCACTCTTTGAGAGTTTTCTTACTCTTTCTGTCTTTTGAGGACTTTTCACTTTACTTCTCATGTTTTAAATAACATCAGGTGGGTGGAATGCTAAATAAGGACATATGCCCAAGTCTGGGATGGTGAAGATTGAATATTACGTATCTACCTAATGCTTAGGAGTTAAGATTCAAACAACAGCTTAGCAGGATTTTGATCTAAAAATACAAAAAAAAAGATAAAACGACTACTTTTATTATTTTAGTTTTCACTGGACGCATTGTTTTTCTTTTTATGAAAACCTAGTCGTTTTCGTAGAGTTGCAGTTATTTTTTAATTGTTTACAGATGCTGTGAAATTAATTTCAATTCAACGGCAGATGCATCGGAAATTGGAAAACTGCGGCGCCTCTCTGCACCATAAATATTTTACATTTATGTCTGAAATTGATACATACTGTACAAGTAATATCTATTTCATAAAAGAAAAATATGTGAACAGCATTGATAGGGTCCTTTCCCTTGTGTTGTGATCATGCTTCAAAATGCAGGAGGGAGCCGTTTCCGTCTTCTTGGTAAAGAAAAGGGTTATGATTGTTAACTATCATCTTAATTAGAGTTTCAGTATACATATTCAGTACACATAATACAACCCAGCGTTTGCCTAAATTCATTTACCAGACTGCAATTCGGCCCTTGCACATACGACACCTATGCACCTCATAACAGGGAACTAACTTCCGAAAACAATACTGCTCTACAATCTCCTTATCCGTACCATGTCACTGAACGAAACAAGACACTATCACAAAGCGAAGCCACCACCTACCATACTTTCCGTCGTATTAAAATTCAAACGACACTTAGAACATTGCACATCCGGTAGCTCAGCACTAACGACGGAGTCCACAACAATGTGCCCTCTGAAGAGGCCCGAACAATCGAATGAAGACAATAAGCAGCGATACTCCGAGACAAAAAGAGGCGAAATAAAGGCTCACTTGTTTCCTGGCCGCATTGTGAGGAGCGGGAGAGGGCAGAGACAAAAGCGTAATGTGCCACGGGCCCAAACAATGGGCCGAGCCATTATTGTTACTGTTGCGGCGCTTTGCGCTCACGAGGTGCGCCGAACTTGACATGGAGCTGGCCTTGTCGGTGCCGCATGCCTTTGGATTAATCTCATTCGCGATATTAATTATTATAGACTAAGATCACTACATCTATAATATTTAATATCGTGCACTTCCTTTAAGTGCAGAACTGGGGCACTTTATAACTGTGTGAACTCTAATCAATCTGGAACAGCAGATGTTTAGGAAAATTTAAAATGCTGTGAAATGTTGTTTGAGTGAAAACATCAAACGGGAAATTATTTTCAGAACAAGCTTCTGCCAGCGGCTTCGCCCGCGTGAATGTCGAAA
The DNA here is from genome assembly GCA_945859665.1 of Anorthoa munda. Taxonomy (NCBI): domain Eukaryota; kingdom Metazoa; phylum Arthropoda; class Insecta; order Lepidoptera; family Noctuidae; genus Anorthoa; species Anorthoa munda. The sequence goes on along the minus strand of OX243918.1, from coordinate 10,227,309 downwards.
ATTATCCCAAGGGAACATATACCCGGGATATAAAATATCCTATGTTCTATTCCAGAGTATAATCTATCTCTGTGCCAAATTTCACCCAGATCCGTCCAGCCATTTGAGCTTGAAGAAGTAACAAACATACACACTCACATACTTTCGCCTTTTTATTATTAGTGTGATAATCATCTATCGTCGATAATAGGATACGACACTATATCCTAAGAAATATAATCTACCAAACCTCCTAGAACCGTTACACTACACATAATTTCAGACAATGCTTGCTAATTCGGCAGACGAGGTCCTCGTGAGTCCAGTGCCCGGTGGAGAGTATCATTTCGTTATCGGGGTCAAAAAGACCGGCCGCCGTTTGATCTCTCGCCTTTATGATTTCTGCAAAGCCAGTGGCGAATCGCACAGTGTGCCGCCAGTCGAATCAATGTAGGCATAGAGGTCAATTATATAAGTGAATATTTATATTCATAAAAAAAAACTATTGTTATTGTATTTATAGGTTAATTGCCTCATTTAGATCATTGTGGACCAAGCAAGACACCTAGAAAGACATCAGGCTGATACTGAAAACCAAATGAATTTAAAGCTATTTACCTATTTAGCTATTTACCAGGAGGAAATCTAAGAAAAATGTAATTGACTAAGGATGAACTGGGGGGTAACCATAAGCTCTTAGAGTAAGGTTATTTTGAGTGTGTGTAAGGGATAGATGTATATGACTTGTATACATCTGTCACTTACGCGATCTCAAAAAAACCTTACTCTTTAAAACGCGTTTATGAGCTGTCAGTGATGTCAATAAGACACTGACAGCTCTTGAACTAGGTTTAGATGTGCTGATTACGTTAGGATGAATTAGTAAAATGAGACCTAAATAAAACGGGGTTCATAAACTTTATGAATTACCGAAATTTCCAAAGAATTCATGCTTTGCATTATATTGCTTAGTATGTACCATTTTTTATTGCTTACGGGGGGCCAACCTTCAAAAGGCGTTTGAACTTTTGGGGAAAAGACCCGGGAATGTGGGATTTTTACCTTACTAAAACCACCCCGGTGATAAGCACATAGAAGAACCATCCCGGAACCCCATCTGTGTAGAACAACGCCTGTTAGGGCACATTCCTGGGTAGCCCGAAAAAAGGCCTACCATGAGCGTCGCTCTGCACGGCAGCATTTGATCGCTATGCCACCGTCTTTCCTGGATTCACTTGGTAGGCGAACAGAATCCCCAATCTGAGCACCCGTGACCCCAGAGTCCCGCCTGCTTATGATGCAGACGGGGTTTTGCGTTTTAGGGATCGAGGAGGTTGCCTCCCCGACGCCTTCTTCTCCGAAAGGGATCAGCTCTATCACTATCCCGCACGGTGGCCTCCTTCTGGACCGTCACGGTCTCACAGAAGGAGGCCATTTCCCTCCAGATTTCTGTCTCTGCCAGCATGTCCCTCACAACTGCAGGCAAAGAGGTCTTGCCCGATCCTGGCGAGCCAAGATCTGCCACTCAGAGGACCACGCAGTGAACTCCTCGCTGTGCAGAATCGAGGTCGCCTCCGCAGTTGTGGCAAATTGCCGTGATCTCTCGTCCAATCCTATTCAGGTATTCACCGAAGCAACCGTGTCCGGTCAGTACATGAGTGAGCATGTAGATGCAAATGAAGTGTATAAAATAATTATGTCCCTGAACAATAGTAAAACTAATGGATATGACGGCATCGTCACAAAGGTCTTGAAAGCTTGTGCTAGTTGGATATGTCATCCACTAGCACATGTTATGAACTTATCTTTTTTGGAAGGTGTATTTCCTGACCAGCTTAAGATGTCTGTTGTGAAACCACTATTTAAAAATGGAAACAAGTCAGACCCGAATAATTATCGGCCTATCACGATAGTACCGATTATATCGAAATTTTTTGAGAAGGCTATGCTTGTTAGGTTAAATAATTTTCTCTGTACGCATGAAATACTATGCAAAGAGCATTTTGGTTTCCGCAAAGGTAGTTCAACTGCTCTTGCAATCTTTAACTTTGTTAAACTTGTAACAGAAAGTATTAACAATGGCGATCCTGCGGTTTCCCTGTTTTTGGATATGAGTAAGGCCTTTGATTTTGTTAGCCATTATAATCTACTAAATAAATTAGAATTCTACGGTATTAGAGAAAAAGCATATGAATGGATATCTAGGAAACAGGCAACAGTGTACCGAAATATCCAAAGTTGTAAAGAAAAGTGACAGACTATATTCCAAAGAGAAGTTCAAATCAGTATCGGTAATAAATAAGTGTGGCGTGCCTCAGGGAAGTATTCTCGGTCCTTTATTTTTCTTACTTTATATAAACGATCTTCCAGAAGCCACTTTGCAGAAATGTATACTTTTTGCAGATGATACTACAGTTGTCATAAAATGTCAGGATAAAAGTGACTACAAATCAGCTACGGAAAATACCCTAAAAGATTTAATAAGTTGGATGCAATAAAATAACATAAATATAAATGTTAGCAAGACAAAACTAATTGAATTTATCTATAATAGCAAACCATTAGCTTTGGATATTCTGTGTAATGGTGAAAAGGTACAACAAGTAAATTAATTGAAATTTGAATTAATGTTGACAAAAACCTGAATTTGAAAAGCCATGTGGAGCATATATGTCAGAAACTAGCAAGATACGTGTTTGCTTTAAAAAAAAATAGACAAAATGTGTCGGTAGAAGCTGCTCTTGCGGCTTACCATGGTTACGTATAGTCTGTTCTAAGCTATGGTCTAATCATGTGGGGTAACTCGACCGATACTGACAGAGTCTTCAAGCTCCAAAAACGCTGCATCCGGGTATAAACAGAGCATGGTTCTTAGATAGCTGTAAACCGCTCTTTCAAAAATTAAAACATTCTTCCACTGCCCTGCATGCATATTAGAGACTAGCTGTTGCCCGCGGCTTCGCTCCCGTGGACCACCCCACAGGACCCGTTTTCGGGATAAAAACAGCCTGTGTCACTCAGGAATAATGTAGCTTTCTATTGGTGAAAGTATTTTTCAAATTGGTCCAGTAGTTTCGAAGCCTATTCGGTACAAACAAACAAAAAATCTTTCCTCTTATAATATTATTTGTATAGATATCTGCAAATTTACAAAAACACACATAAATTATTTTATGATACATACCGAGGTGTACCTTTTCTGTAAGAAAAGGGCTAAGTTTCGCAACCTATTACCAATACCAATACCAGCCAGCTGCACATGAAGATGAAAAATGTGTTCAATATGTGTACGAGTATAATCATTTATAATACGATACCAAACGAATTGAAATTGTTGTAGGGTAATGTTTTTGAAACAAAATTGTCTGAGTGGTTACAAAAAAAGTGTTTCTATAGCATTAAGGAATTTTTGGAACATACAAATATTTGTTCAGAGTATTAATTAATGTATTGTAAAAAAATTATGACATTTGTATGTGTGATAATAATATGATAATATACATTATTAATGTACTAATAATATAATAACATTTCTGCATAATAATGACATTTAAACATAAATAATTGGCACGCTTGCTTGCAGGCAGAATACTATGACTTTAAGGCTGTAAGATCTTCCCTTGTAAAATATGTATTTTCTTGCAAATAAACATTTTGAATTTGTGCTCCTCTCTTTTCAGTCAGGCTTAGAAGTGTGGCAGGATAGCTTCGAAAATGCGCTTGCACGAAAACTACGGCAGTTGTAACCGCTCGCGCCGCCTTTAGAGCGGGTGTCGCCGTTCCTGCCGCCTCAGTTTTACTAAAGCGATACCTGGCACGCTATTACCATTCTGGCGGATAGCGCGAATTCGGTTATAAACCCTCGCTTACATGTCCAGCGGAGAAAAGCGTGCCAGCAGAGCCCGGCGTTTCTTTTAAAAAAATTGCCAGTGCTGTCTGGAATAGTGGACACCTGATAGTCTGCTTGACCAAACAGGCACCCCATAATGGACCATTGATCGCATGATACCCGCGTGGAAGCGGCAAACTACTTCCCGAGGTCCCCTGCGGTTGAGTCTATGTAAAGCACTCACTGCCTTTTCAACCCGGGGGACCAGGCGCTAGAAGTGGTCTTCGAAGCCCCACCGACCGTCCAGTGTAAGGCCAAGATACTTAATGTATCGATCCACCTGGACTTGTACATCTCCAACTGTCACTGATGAGCTGGGTGGCTCTCTCTCCCCGGTAGTTTAGGGAACCATAGCGCCTAAGTTTCATGAGGCGCTATCTCCAAACCCAGCTCGCGGATCGACGCGCACTACTCATGCCACCCTGAGCTCGGAAAGCTGGAGCATAGTATGTACCTAGGAATCACTAGCCCCATAATGCTTCAGAGGCAAAAAAAAAATAACAATGTAATTGTACTAAACGTCGTAAATAATGTGTACATAGATGTCAATAAGTTAAACCACTTATTATAAAAATAAGTAGTGATTCCAGACAGCATTGTCAAATTTTACGAATCAAACGAGTATAAAAAAATATTTAAAAACGAAACGTTAAAAAAATACGATACAACACTTTGTTCAGTTGGTAGCTGTATCGCTGCAATGTGCAATACGCCTGGGCGACGTTGAATGGTGGCCGCAGGGGCGAATCTCCGGGACGCATATACGAGACGTATCAAAATTCAATCTCTCACTAGATACGATGCAATATTAAAATTGAGTTTTACTGTTCATGTTTCCAACTTCGTTTTGAATAATATGTGCTGCTTGAATCGCTACGGAGTTCTGCACAAAGCTGCTCTGATGAAAATTTTAAAGTTCGTTCGTAAAAGGATATTTTCGAACCTCTAAAGATTGTAATAGAAGGCAATCTTTAGTTAAAGTAATGTTTATTTCTTGTTAATTCTGATTTTTGTCCATTTTAACATTATTCTTAGCTCGCTATTAGCCACCTTGGTATTTTTATTCTGTTTTCCGGAGAACCGAATTTCAGCAACTTTTTAGACACATAATTCACATCTCACGTCTTTGTCATGTATTCAGAACCAATAAACAAAACATAAAAGAAATTTCCAACACCAGTATGACTTCGTATTTCACTAACGATTTCTGATGAAAATTCAACGCGCAGCCCTATCACAAAGCACAATTAATAAAATTTCGCTATGGACAGAAGGGGTCTTTTGTCCACTTTATTCATATGCTAACTCCAGCCGACTCCTATTTTATCTGAGTACTTCATTGTACTTCAAAAACAATAGAGAAATTGCGACGCGACTCGACCATCGCGTTGACATGTCTGTAGATTGTGGAACATGTAAAAACTTTTGTATTTTGGTTAGGAATCATTACTACATATTTGGATATTTTACACTAGCTTTTTCACGCGGCTTCCCTCGTGTGACGTATCGTAAACGTAGGATAATTTAGCAATCCATCAGTAAAAGAGTTTTTGTAATTGAATCATTATTTCCAAAGGTACCTATTATAAACATACAAAACTATATTATAAGCTCTTTATTTAAGTTTATTTAGTTAAACAAAAGAATTCTAGGTAATCTATGCTGATGAAAAGTCATCATCATCAACTGTTAATGTGCCCACTGCTGGGACAGCTAGGCGTCCTCTCTGTGAGAGGGAATGTGCAGTAATCCAACACGGTCCACGCGGACCAGTGCAGGTTGGTGGATGTCACATGTCTTCGAATTTTTGGTTCTAGGACATGCCCGGTGGAAACCGGGTATGTCAAAACGGTGAAGGAGAATATCGATGCAAGGTCCTTTGCAAATATTCCAATCGATGGGAAGCAAGCATTTGCCGTTACATTCTTAGTCCTCCATAAACCTTCAGGTGTATCCAAAACACTAAGGAACAAAGGAATTTAAAACATGGGCCCACTTAGAGCTGAAAAAAGAAAACCTTCTATTTTCACATTGTTTGGAATATTAGTAAAAAATGTTCTTATAATTTTGTATAAGAATAAAGATTAGACGGGTGAATTGAAAATATAACGAACATCATAATTACAAATGTACTCTGTTGCTAGCTAGGATTTTCTTTTTCAAATACTTTCCTGAGTTGAGTTATACAAGTTACAAATATGCAGAGTATGAGTGTGGTAAGAGCTTGCTGAAGAATATTTTACTGAAGTCAGCTTCTCAGAAAGAAAAGAAGAATAAAGATTGACTAGTTATTCCAGCGGCTTTACCCACTTGAGAGTCGGAAATGACCCCAAGAGACTCCCGATACAAAAAAAATCCAGTGACCTTCTCCAAGGTATTATCTATTTTTAACCCCCGACGGAAGAAGAGGGGTGTTATAAGTTTGACGTGTGTTGCCGTGTATCTGTGTGTCTGTCTGTGGCATCATAGCGCCTAAACGGATGAACCGATTTTGATTTAGTTTTTAGGGTTCCGTACCCAAAGGGTAAAAACGGGACCCTATTACTGAGACTCCGCTGTCCGTCTGTCTGTCTGTCTGTCACCAGGCTGTATCTCATGAACCGTGATAGCTAGACAGTTGAAATTTTCACAGATGATGTATTTCTGTTGCCGCTATAACAACAAATACTAAAAACAGAATAAAATAAATATTTAAGTGGGGCTCCCATACAACAAACGTGTTTTTTTTGCCGTTTTTTTGCGATAATGGTACGGAACCCTTCGTGCGCGAGTCCGACTCGCACTTGGCCGGTTTTTTTTATTCCATTTTTTTATGTGTTCCGCATTGTAGGCGGCAAAACGTAAGAAATCTACTAACAATTAATTTAATTTCGCATGATATTAGTATGGAAGCACTGGATACAAAATATTTCTTAGCAAAAAAAAGTAATTTGAATGGCAATAAAATTCTTTCGATCTTTCGAGAACTTACCCTTTTAATAAAACCTTTCAGAACACAACAATAATCATGAAAATCAACTACAATTATCAATTCATCCTTTATCAGTCCGCCATAAGGTCAACCTGCTGAATCACTATCGTCTAACAATAGATAGAGGTCCGAAACTCAGGTTCTATTGTAATGAATTAATTAATAAAATCAGTGGGAGGGTGGCGGGGCGCGGGGTGGGCAGTGCCCATTGTCCGGCAAGGATGGATCTGATCTCATTAACCAGTCATTGTGGTGGTGGAACAATGGTGCGCTGGTCAGTCCGCAGGGCTGGTGGACGGTGGTGTCGCGTCATCCCTCTGTGCAAATGAGGGTGTGTTTAAGTTTTCGTGTTGAAAGTTTTGTACTGGCTCGATTAGTGATCCATTATTCGGTTATCTGAATTTTCTAGAATTTATACGTACTATTTAAACTCGCTGGTCTCTAAAAACATTCAGATTACGGAATGGAGTGAAATTATTTTTAAATTTTACTTAATTCAAAAAAGCACGTTCGAAGTTGAATGTTAAGTACCAAGTAGGTTTCAGAATTATGCTAGGATAATTTCCGTTACATGGTCATTATAGCAGATAGCTAGTAATATTGTAGTAGTTAGTGACATCCAAAGTTGACAAGGTAATTTTTCCGTACAAAATTAATGGGGAAAAAATTATAACAAACAAAATAATTATTACTTGGAAAGATTTACAAAATGTTTTTAAAGTTTACGTAACCTATATATTATGGCAAACGATAATATCTTTACTCGGAAACCATAATATTATGTAACTTGTTTGTAAAAAAAGTAAGTTGTGAAAAGTTCGTAGCGTTGCGTAGCCGCTTGCTACGCCGTAGTACGCAGTACTACGCCGTGCTACGAGAGGGAAGATTTTCTTTCAAGGATAAGTTACGGGCCTTGTTACTTTATGAACATAAACTTTTTATTGTACTCAAAATAAGTAAAATTATCAACTTTGAATTTCAAGCAATCGGATAAAATTTACTTCCGTAGTAAGTTTAATTCTCCGTTAGATTTACCAATTTACTGCGTAATTTTGATTACCGGTTTGAGTTTGTTACTTTATTTCTTTCGATTCTAGTTTTTTTTTTTTTCATTTTCTTCGTGTTAGTACATTGTGCAGGGATGTATTCATATCACAAACGATTCGCTACTTATATTTGATCGGTTAATATTTACCGCTAAATTAATTCAAAACTTTAAGATGGATTTTTTTTTTACTAACCGGATTTATCTAGTCTTGTGATCTTTGCCTAAGAGTGGCACAACATTGAGAGAAATGGAACTAATTTCATTACTAACGATGTTGTGCTTCATCTCGCCAATTCTCTAGGAAATAAGATATTTTGATTTATATTTTCACCTTAAATAATATTGAAATTATTTATCATCTACACGTAACTTCAATTAACACTATACACAATCCTCTTATTGTGAACGGACAACTCAAGGTCGATAAACCGTAACAAAACTATTCGACCAAACGCTGAAAAGGAAAGAAAATTCTTACACAAAAGTCTCCGCGACGGACAATAGATGGCGCTTGATCTAGATAACGATATGTTAACATTGTCACAATGGCGGCGGTAATGGTGCGATTGTACTGCTTGGCACAATGCTTTTAGATGTCACCTCCAACAATGGACTCGTTCGATATCTGCTGCTGTTGTGCCCGCTCACTCAAACGGCCAAATCGAATGAAAGTCGTTTTAGTAACTAACATTGAAGTCTGATGAGATTGAGACACGAGACGCGACTTGAATGTCTCCTTGCATGCTTAATAAAGGGGATTACTTTTAGTCACCCCTTTCAGTGGCCGTCTAGTCTCCTGTGTGTCACATCACTAGTGACTATAACCCATGCATTGATGGGTGTCTGCTGTTGTTGAGACACGAGACGCGACTTGAATGTCTCCTTGCATGCTTAATAAAGGGCATTACTTTTTAGTCACCCCCTTTCAGTGGCCGTCTTGTCTCCAGTGTGTCACATCACTAGTTACTATAACCCATGCCTTCATGGGTGTCCAGTCTTACATTGGTGGCTGTTTTAACGTCTACTCTATCTAGTTTATGTTTTTGATGAAGTTTTTGTTTGATTTCGAAGACAGAAGGAGAACTAACGTTGACGGACTTACCAATCGTTGCCTGTCGTAAGATTTCTTTCTCGACAAATGGCTTTTGTTCCTATACTTGCGCAAATTAAAATATAATAACAAAAGACTTGCGAAATCGAATGCGAATCGTTTTAGTAACTAATTTTGAAGTCTGATGAGATCGCGACGCGAGACGCGACTTTAATGTCTCCTTTCAAATGCCTTGTATACTCAGTTGAAGGGGTTACTTTTTAGTCACCCCATTTGCTCAGTGTCCCTCTTGTCTTCTTTGTGTCACATCACTGGTTAAGCTACGATTTTTTCCATTTTTGGGTATTTTATTGGCTACTCTACCTTGGCGACCCTAGGTAGAGTAGCCAATAAAATACCTAAATAGTAATATTTCTCTATCTAAATAGTAATAATAAATAGTAATATTTTTGATGCAGATTTCCTTTTGAAAGATAGAACATTCGTTACTTTAATGGTAGCTTTAACAAATTTATTTTGTAATTTTTTCTTTTAAACACCTTGCCCCACACTAGGAATTTCTTCCTGTATCGTGGGTACGTTTACAAACATATAAACTCACATACACAACAACCAGAGCTGGAACATCTATCTGTAGGTCATACAAATATTTGTTTCGAGTGGGAATCGAACCCGTAACACGCAGCGCAGCAGTCAATCACTCTACCACTGCGCCAACCGTGCGCCCAAGACCAAATAACTTAAGTATACAAATAAAAATATAGCCTCGGTCACAAGACTTATTTTCATAGGCTTTTTTAAATCGCGGTAACGTCAAACCTAGGTAGAGACTTAAAACGAATAAGGAGTTATGACTATGTAATTATGTACAATAGTGTTCCGAAATTGAAATTCATTCAAAAACATCAAAACCATTAACAAAAATCAAGGATATTACATACAAAATAACGAAGCACCATCATAAAACTGCTTCACATAATACAAAAAAGCTCATCAATTCTTCACGGTCGGAAAAACGCATAAGAGTCTTGAGTACCCCTAAGTACCCATTGATGCATAGAACCGACTCATTAGAGATTTCTTTTATAAAAAGCTGCTAAACAAAACCAATATTTTGCACAGACATTTGAATTAAGATCGACAACATATTGCACAGAACTGTGCAAATATTCTGGCGCCACTACATTCACAAATGAGTCATCATCCATTTGTTAGGAGTTGAATAATAAGCGATTGATAAAATCGTCCGACTGCCTGTGACAATTCGCACTCGAATCCGACGCAACAACAATGGTTTGGCATCACCAGACTACTCTGGCACCCTTCCCCCTTTCACACAAAACAATGCTAGTTATTAAAGGGGTGCTAAAGGGTGCTTCGAGAGGTCTACGAAAGCTGGTCGCGATTATTAAGCCGCCCACCAACTATTCAGTGTGATGTTATTCAACTCATGATGGATCACAATTTCAGACAACATTGTATGGAAACAAATGAAGTAGTACAATGGGAATGGATGTGATTTGTTCAAGTTTTGTTGTCTTTTTTAATTGTTTTGGGGCGAATTTGTTTTAGGGGTTACAAAAGTATTGTCTAGTCGCATCTATCGCAGACTCATATTAGCTATTCCCCGCAAAGATCGCATCTGCATTTATTAAATAGTTAATTACTAATAAAATCAACGAATAAAGTTAAAAAGGGTTTAAATAATAAATTCGTCTATTACGTATAGTGTGTAATGAGATTTAAGAAATTCAAGCACCTGCTGAATGGGTAAGTGTGTCAAAGCGTGTAACTGAAAGAACGTAATTCCTTAAAAGTATGTTATTGTACTTACTATGATAATTACTATGGGATCAACTCTGAGATCACATAAAAAAAAACTAACGGCCCCATGCATTTATGTTTGCTTAACTCGACCAAGTGATTTTTATCGCGATCTCAGGGTTGTTACCATTGCTCGCGAAGGAGGACGCGGAACGCGTGATGGAGACGCGAAGGAGGACGTGGATCGCGTAAGGGAGACGCAACGGTGATGCCCTGGAAGTCGCAAGCCGGTTCCCGGCCACCGTAGGCGCAGGCTTGCGGACGACGAGTAATGGGTAGCTCGCCATCCGATAAGGAGGGAGAGGCCCGAGTCGACGGCGCGTAGTGTTCCACGCGCGCCTCAAAGATATGTCAGTAAAAACTAAAGGGGTCCGCTAGGGCTGATGCCTATCTGGGTCGCGGATAAATTTGAAAAAAAAAACCGCAGCCCTGGGCCAAGCAACTAAAGGAACACGGGTGGGTTATAGTCAGTAAAAATCTGACACGTCCTCCCGCTTCACCCAGAGCGGGAGAAATCATTGGAAGATTTCCCAAGCAAAAAAATAAATAAGAAAAATGTTGTTCCCATGACATCCATGAGGACAAGATATAAAAAAATGTTGTTCTCTAGTAAAATCTATTCTTAATGATGAGTACAAAGACCCCTTTTCAAAACTCGCGATATTACTGTTACACCTTGTAGTTGTCAGTACTTGTACCGACCCATATATTGCAATTTCTGTGCAATATATGGCGAGTAAGGCCTTCAATTATAGAATAGAATAGAAAAGAATTATGCAACACAACACAACACAACAGCAACAAACACAAAGTAAAGGCAAGGATATTGTTAAAAATAATACAGTGAACGTACGCGCTGAACGTACCAATATAGCCATACCCGTAACCGTTATCAACTCAGCATTTGCTAGTACTAGCTATTTTTTAGGGTTCCGCACCCAAAGGGTAAAAACGGGACCTTATTATTAAGACTCCACTGTCCGTCTGTCTGTCACCAGGCTGTATCTCAAACCGTGATAGCTTGACAGTTGAACGTGAAAGCAGAGGCAATTTTCACAGATGATGTATGTCTGAATGATATATATTTGACGTTTGTTCCCACTAGTTCTACTGAACAGTTCTACGGTAGAAGTAATGTGATTTTTTTTTCTCACTAGTACTACGATCTTAGGTTTAACAAAATAGTAGAACTATTGGGATTCTCTATTCCCACTTATTCCACTGAACAGTTCGACGGTAGAACTAATGGGATTTTTTTTTCACACTAGTACGATCGTAGGTTTAACAAAATAGTAGAACTATTGGGATTCTCTATTCCCACTTATTCCACTGAACAGTTCGACGGTAGAACTAATGGGATATTTTGTTCTCACTACACAGCCCCACTACACAGCACTAGGGTACTAGTAGGTGCTGTGTAGTGGGGCTACCATAAAACAAAGGTGATTATATTGCCGTTTTTTGCGATAATGGTACGGAGCTCTTCGTGCGCGAGTCCGACTCGTACTTGGCCGGTTTTTTTACAACCTATAACTATGCCCTGCAAATTTGCAATCAACACCTATAAATCGATTTTCATACCATCTAAATAACCATCTAACATGAAACACAGGAGGTGTGGATTAATGTACTCCGGAAACAAATATAGGGTGTATATACAGGGGTATCTGTCGATTAGCCGTGAGGGATGCGATACCGGAGATATGGGCTATCGTGTGTCCTGACCTATTGAATTGTTATCGAACCTGTGATTGAGTATGCGGTTATTAGCAAATTGTTTGTCCAATAACCGCACAAAATTTTTTGGTGTTTTTGCTTTATTTTATTTTAAAGTCTATTTTCATATATTTTTTGTGCTGATTTGGCGCATCGTATCGTCAATTGAATGCATGAATGTATTTCTATATAAAGTTCATCATCATCATCATCATATCAGCCGAAAGACGTCCACTGCTGGACATAGGCCTCCCCCAAGCGTCGCCACATTAACCCGTCCCGTGCGTCTCGCAACCAGCGGATCCCCGCAACCATCACCAGGTCATCGGTCCACCTACTGGGAGGCCTTAAAACGCAACGTCTTCCGGTTCGCGGTCGCCACTCCAGAACCTTTCTGCCCCATTGGCCATCCGTTCTGCGAGCAATGTGACCTGCCCACTGCCACTTGAGTTTGGCAATTCTTCGGGCTATGTCGGTAACCCTGGTTCTCTTGCGGATCTCTACATTTCTGATTCGGTCACGCAAGGAAACTCCGAGCATAGGCCTCTCCATTGCCCTTTAAGTGACTGTAAGCTTTCTGATGAGGCCCATTGTAAGCGACCACGTCTCAGAGCCATATGTCATCACTGGCAACACACACTGGTCATAGACTTTCGTCTTGAGACACTGTGGTAAGTTGGACGAGAAGATACCGCGCAACATAAAGTTAGATTAAGTTATTTCCATTTGCATTATAAAAGCTTTAAGTACTGAGTTAAGTTTAGAGTTGTTGCTATAACATTACGTACACTTCCGCCTGTTCTTTTGGCGAATAAAGGAATTGGCTGAAGTGTGTGGTATGGCCCATAAATCTGCAGTTAAAACACTTTTTCTGACCCGGGCATCGAACCCAGCGAGGACTAAAAGTTTTGCTGTCGCACTTTCAACCACTAGACTGACAAGGCAATAACTAAACACAAATTAACCCTCCCAAGCGCAAGAAACAGCAATTTTGCTGTACAACACTAATATAACCCGTAACCCGATTCCTGCTATATTTCAATTATTCGTGTAAGTACATACTAACAAGTGGGCATATTGTTCATGCTGATAATAGGAAAATCTGTCAACACTGGAACAATACAGGAAGTTACATGGATCAGGAATTAGCTGACATTGTTCCAGCACAATGGAGCGAGCCGGAGGAGACGTCACAGTATAATTAGATAACATTACTACATATTTCGTATAACTATTTGACTGTAGATTTGCTTGCATAGGTTTTGGATCTAAGAAGTGCGTTTTCTAGCTTAGCGCATGATTTTCAAAAGTGTTGTGTAGTTGTGAACGTTCAGCTTGAAGGTTTTGACGTTCAGCTTGAAGGTCGTTACATCTATATATCTAATACCTTTAAACGAGCAGTTTCTGTATATATATATATACATATAATCTGAATCTCGGAAACGGCTCCAACGATTTTCATGAAATTTAGAAAGCGCGGGGGTTTCGGGGGCGATAAATCGATCTAGCTATATAGGTATAATTTTTTGACTTTATTTCGACTGCATAAATGAAAGCTCCTGTTAAAATATGTTAGCAGAAATTTAATGTAGATGACACTAGTTTACAGAAAACCGATAATGTAAAAATAGTTGTTTTGCAGCAGCGCTAAATTAAATTGAAACTGTAATAAGTATTATAGAGAAGTTTACGATATTTTGGCTCAAGAAGGCAACACGGAAGAACAGTATGCATTTGAGACATTAAAGGTTGAATACAAAAAAATAAGCAGCTCAATCTCCACGACGTACATTTATAAAAATACAACCACCTATTTCTGAAAATGGAAACAGAAATTCTTCCAAACATCACAGAAATGACAAATAATAAAATTAATGTTAAATAAAAGTGCGACATCACGACATGTAAAGTGATATGTATTTTATTCCCCTCCAAAAGTGTAAGAACGCAAATTGAGTGTTTGCAGTGCACTTCATTTTGAAAGCTTCCTGTCACCGAGCTGCATTTCCTCTGTAAGGGTAAGCTCACACCGAGACGCGATGCGACGCGACACTATTTAAGACACCAATACAATATGGCACTATGCTTTATACACAAAGGGACACATTTCTGTGAGAGAATTCGAAAATACCCCGTGCTTCTCCTAAAGGCGTTTCGATTCAGGTTCAGCGCAAAGCAGCACGACAAACGTAGTGATACTTAGATGGTGGACGCAGTGACACGTACTGCAGGCCGCGGCTTCATGAATTGAAAAACGCCTTACAACGCCGCACTGCGCAGTGCAAAATAACTTAGGATTACATGTTCAATACCAGAACTCATCCACGTTGACAGCCCTTGCGCTGGCCTCGCAAAGGTCTCTCATAAAGCAAGTGTATGTGCACAAGGAGCAGTACAAGAGATGGGGCATCATTCGTGGTGTGGTCCGCAGTAGATTTGCTGATCGGAGTACATCTGACCAGGTTATACCTACAGCGACCTATTTAGCTTCATAGCCTATTTAGAAATTTCCAGGTGGGCCATGGCATTTTATGCCCCGCTGGGAGCTCGTATTGATATACCTATGGGCTCTACGAGGATTGTCGTCACGTCGCGTCGCATCTCGGTGTGAGCTGACCCTTACTTGAAGAAATATGCCACACAACGAATGTGTGCCGAATGTGTAACTTGATAATAATGTGAGGGTGACAAATGACGATCTTCTCGATATGTAACACAACACAAGTGTCAAATGTTTTTGACAATTTAATACACGTACAGAGTTGTTGCCTTTGCTGAGGTGGCTGCGAAATATTTGTATTTCTATCAGTTTTCGGTTTAGTCCCATCTCGGCACCCTGTCACAAATCATATAAGGTACACATAAAAAATAGAAACACAGTATTCTCGTGACTAAACCAGCTTAATTATTTATTCAATCAATTTGTTTTTTTTTTTATATGATGTTTTTTAATACATACATAAACTCACGCCTTTTCTCCAAGGGTTCGGCAGAAACTACAGAACGTCACTTGCTACGATCCTTACATACTTCTTTTGCTTACTCCTTACATACTTCCTTCACATATGTATTCGTGACTTAAACTAACAAAAGCCTTAGCGTAGTCACAGATAATATAATACTAGCATACAGATGCCTCATCCCATACAAAGAAACCGTATGAAAACGTAACTAGCGTTTTTCGTCTGAATCTGATTATTTTTTATACATTAATCGCGTTCTGTTCCGTTCCACGGCGATAGATAGAGGTTGTTATCAGCGACTTGCAAGTAAAAGGTTTTATTACATTATTATATACAGTGACGATTTGTTTTATAATATTTTCTTGCATGTTTTTACAGTTTCATTACATTGCATTTGCCTCAGTAATAGGGTCCCGTTTTTACCCTTTGGGTACGGAACCCTAAAAACATGCGTGCTCTTGTGTGGTGTGTGTGTGCGTGTGTTTATGCATAGGTGTGAAAGTGTGAATGTGTTGTGTGTGGAGTGAGTGATCATGGTTGGTTGCTGGACTTGGGTTATATGATGAGACTTGGTTTGCCTACCTATTAATCATCTTTATCATTGATTGAATAGGTACACGTCACGAATAGTAGCTACAGGAATAAAACACACAATAACCAATAATCACCCGACAGGTTCCCCATTACTTTCACACAACATCACCATACGTCACGCTGTATATATTAACATGACGAAATTACAACACAAGTCTATTGAGTTCCTAACAATGGCGTAACTGGCTGAGTTGACGTGAATATAAATTGTATAATCGGCGGCTTACCGACCATGCTTTTGTCGCAGCCTGCGACGTCACGTGACGAGACGTATGCTAAGTCTATTCAGCTAATGGAGAAGTGATCAAGAATGTGACGTTATTATTATAATACGAGATTATATATTTGTGGTGGAAACTATATTTAGACGCCGATGGAAACCTTGATCTAAATTCTATAACTTTTTCTGCCATACCTTTTGGCTACACATAATCAATTTGCTTGTTTAAGGTTACACTAGTCGATCATTCTTCCATACAAACGTGGTCTGGCGATTACTCCACTGTTTGACGATGTACGTTCAAAATAAAAAATGATCTCATAATTATCTAGCCCTATATGGAAACACTAACTGTTCCCCGCGGCTTCGCTCCCGTGGACCACCCCACAGGACCCGTTTTCGGGATTAAAAAAAAGTTGATTAAAAAAATCAAAAGACCCGACTGCTTAAAAAGCAAACTAAAAAGACATAAACAAGAAGAAAATCATGCTGTGCAGTCGGAGGATACATATTCGCGAGCTGGCGGACCAAAACCAGATGTATCCTCCGACTGCACAGCATGATTTTCTTCTTGTTTATGTCTTTTTAGTTTGCTTTCTAAGCAGCCGGGTCTTTTGATTTTTTTAATCAACTTTTTTTATTTACAACTTTTTAGTTATTTTTTTTAGAATTAGGTACATTTAAACATATAAGTGTTATATATTTTTGAAATCGCCTTTTAAATCCTTTATTTTGATACCCCACACGATGGGTTTGGAAGAATTATTTTTTTATTTTCCCCACAAAATGGCGCCCAAAATCTGCCATTTTTGTTTTTTTTCCAATTTTAATGTAGCCAGTGACACTCGCAGGATTAAGACGAATCGTTTGACGTAAGAATCATCAAAATCGGCCAACGCGTTTGGTCTCTAGAACGCCACATAGGAACAAACATACATACATACATAGACTGATAAACACATTACCCTCCTTCGGCAGTCGGGTAAAAATAGCCTATGTCACTCGCATCGTCTAACGCATCTTTGGGCGGAAATAAATACAGGGATAGATTAGTAATAAAAAATAATTAAACAAATAATTTTATTTTGAAAATATATACATTTAGTCGTTTTTAGGGTTCCGTACCCAAAGGGTAAAAACGGGACCCTATTATTAGGGTTCCGTACCCAAAGGGTAAAAACGGGACCCTATTACTAAGACTTCGCGATCCGTCTGTCTGTCCGTCTGTCACCAGGCTGTATCTCATGAACCGTGATAGCTAGACAGTTGAAATTTTCACAGATGATGTATTTCTGTTGCCGCTATAACAGCAAATACTAAAAACAGTATAAAATACATATTTAAGGGGGGCTCCCATACAACAAACGTGATATTTTTGCCGTTTTTTGCTCGATATTAAAAACGGCAACAGGTAGACGCTTGAAATATTCACAGAATGTTTAGTTGTATATTTAATTTAAAAAATAATAATTATTAAATTAAAATAAAATAAATTAAGGGGGGCTCCCATACAACAAACGTGATTTTTTGCAGTGTTTTGCGATAATGGTACAGAACCCTTCGTGTGCGAGGCCGACTCGCACTTGGCCGGTTTTTTCATTATATCTAGGCTCCCAAAGGTCTGTTTATAAAATTTCGCGCGCTCGTTTTCGTCCTAAATTGCTAATTCGCACGCGAACTAGCTTCTTACTGCTCATCAAAGCATCTATCACTTTCGCACGTGTTGTCGGATGAGATAGCATGCATTTTAACCGCGCGCACAAAATTAGTTCGTGCCGTTGACTAGGGGAACCTTTATGGAAGTTTACAATTTTTAATGAAAAATAACTTTTTTTGAATAAGTTTTTTAGCTTTGCATTGTATTCAAACTAAACGCATACAAAATCACACGTATGCAAAATTTGAGCTTAATTGCTTAGGGATAACTGTTTTGAAATTCAGTAGCAACATTTGACCCACACATACTTACAAACAAACAAGGCAAGTTAAACAAAACTGTCCCCCGATTTCTGATTATAGAATTGGAAGTTTTTAAGTATTTGTCAAACTGTACTAAGGCTTGGAATCGAATCAAAGGGGTTGTAACACATTTAAATTCGAAATTCTCGATTCAGAAATCAGGGGTCTGTCTTAGAAATATTTGTAAGTAAACATGATTGTTTTATAGATGGTATATTATTGACTTGTCTTTTTGTTGGTTAAAAGTCACATGTACATAGGCTAACAATCAGACTACAACCTAGTGGAAAAAGGCTATGCTATGTTATCTATACTTTACTATTATTTATTATTATAATTACCTATAATATTATATCTATACTAATATTATAAAGAGGAAAGATTTTTTTGTTTGTTTGTTTGTACCGATTATAAAAATTCTTTCACCTATGGAAAGCTACTTTATTCCGGAGTAACATAGGCTATAATTTATTTTCAAAAAAATATGTAATCCTTATGAAAATTGCAATAATGTAACCCAAAGTAGCAAAATTTTGCCTATAATAGTAGTTTATGAAACTGTTGCATAATAAAGGGTATTAAAACATGAGTGTGTGTTTAAGCTATAACAACAAATACTAAAAACAGAATAACATAAATATTTAAGTGGGGCTCCCATACAACAAACGTGATTTTCTTGCCTTTTTTTGCGATAATGGTACGGAACTTTTCGTGCGCGAGTCCGACACGCACTTGGCCGGTTTTTTATAGTATATCGATATAAACTCGTTTTTAAGTTTATAATTCGAATACTACGCTATGAGAGTAGATAATAGTAGTTTTTTTTTAATTTTACCTATCCATGAATATAAAGTACGTGTTTATACAATATTTTTTGAATTGATATTTGGAACATTATGTTGTGAGTGTAGATAAAATTCATTATTTGGCGTGCGCTGAGAAAACTATTGATGATACATACAAAATATGTACTACATGATTAAAGTACTCATTATTGCTTACAAAAAAGACTAGGCGAGAATATATCTAATTATCAAAGTTACAGCACAATACACAATAGCAGCTTTTGTGTCCTAAAATTTAATTAGATCGCCGGTAGAAACAAAAGTTGGTTACATTCGTATTGTAGTATTAATTCTTATTCAAATAAATAGTTTCATAAATTGGTGGATGGGCAGGCAGGTAGGGAAGGTAGGTAGGTATGTAGGTTAGGGTAAGTAGGTTGATAGGCAGGGCTGGTGAGGAGTTTGGTAGGTAGGTAAAGTAGGTGGGTAGGTAGGGTAGGTAGGTAGGAAGCCAGTTGACGGGAGCAAAGCCGCGGGGGTCAGCTAGTTTCTATATATAATGATGATAAATAAAGTTAAGTATATCAAAACGAAACTTTTTACGATATTTGTGTCTAACAATAATTTTATTAAGACTGTTGAAATTGTACAAACAAAATAATGCCATACAATTTATGAATCACATCACCTTATTCACCTAAATTGATCGATGTCGTATTCATTAGTAAATAAAAATGTCTACAGCACTTTTTACCCCTAATTCAACCCTCGGAATCAAAATCACGGTTAAACCAGAGACAACAATTGTAATAAAGCGTTCCTATTATTCATGGCTGTATTAACTTAATGCGATTCAATAATAGCCATTCACGCCATAATGTGGGGTGGCGACGGCTATGTGTGGGCTTTTTTACTTTTTTTGTAGTAAATTAGGGTATAGAAAACTGTCGAAGGGAATGTGACAATGCAACGACGTGGTAAAATGCAAAGATTTGATATTCATAAATGACTATAGTAGAATATTGTAAAAGTAAACCCACATATAACCTATCATGGCTCGCTTTTGGCGGGCTTCACAAATCTGTCAAAATTCCTTTCTTTTTAATCTACCATAAACAATATCGCAACTCTATTTGTTCATTTTTTTATTAGAATAGGCTATGGGTAACAACGTTATTGACAAAGTGATCCACATTGTATGTTGTCTATTCTATCATGTACACGAAACACCGAAACAATTTTTAACAGCCAATATTTTTTTTAAAGTCAAACTGCATTTACGAACAGTGTCCACAGTTGGAAAAGGGCCAAAGTGTCATTTTTATCGATTGCACTAAACAATGGACGACCGTCACACAATAGTTGTGAATGGCAAGCGATGTAGATTAGGCAGGGGTTCGCTCTTGACGGATTATGTCGAGCCTTGGATGTTATCTGCCAGCCTAAATACGCTTTTTAAGGCGATAATACCCAATTTTCGTGATGGAAAGCATCTGGATGTGGGTACAGTCAAGTCTTGCGAAGCTTTTCTTTTAATCTTTAAGAACTGATAGTTTGATGGATTTTTGAAAGCACTACATAGGTTTAACCACGGCCTATTATTGGCACATTGACAAATTCATGCGATTGACAATTGTGAGATTTTTGATGGTGTCTTCGGTGTCTTCTATGTGAACTGGTAAACATGTTGACGCGGTGTGATTTGCTTGTTGCATGTTCCATTTACTCAGATCTCGTCGAATAAAGTTTAAACGTAATATTTCGCGTACTGTGTATTGTATACATTGAACCTAGCCAGCCAGTCTTTGCATTGAACACTTCTAGATTCACCACCCTTACCAATTTTATTTTAAGTTACAAGTTTTACAACGAAACCAAAATCCTGATTTCCTCAACAAAAACCACATATAGTAACACGATACTACACCACTTAGCATGTACAAAAAAACGCAAGGAAATCCGCCAACAAACAAACAAACAGACAAAAGTAGCAAACCACAAATCGCAAGGTTTAAGTGAGTTCAAATATGAAAAAAGGGAAAGTGGTCTATTGTCGCTGGGAATCACTTTGGCACACGCCGGGGAGGTATGCCACTGGAAGAACGAAGAGTCAGCGGGTAAATGTAATTACTATGAAGTTTATTTAACTTCTTTACTCTGTGGTTTCGGATTCAATCGGTTACGAATATTTTTAACCCCCGACGGAAAAAGAGGGATGTTATAATAAGTTAGACGTTTGTTGCTGTGTATCTGTGTGTTTGTCTGTCGTATCATAGCGCCTAAACGGATGAACCGATTTAGATTTAGTTTAATTTTGTTCGAAAGGTGGCTTTGTCAAGAGTGTTCTTAGCTATGTTTGAATAAAATCGGTATGGTCGTACAAAAGTTATTCGCATTTTACCTTTTGAATCTCGTTTTTTTCGCAAAATGATCGTGTCATTATTACGTGTTTTGATTGATTGTCCATTGAAGCGTGTCTGCTACTAGGTATATTATATGCAGTTTAAAAAGCATGAAATAAAAATAAAAATTGTAATTTTATCTTGTGTTAGTTCTATATGGTATTGGGTTCATGATTTATATTTTCTTCAAAGATATTGGCGATTGATTGATTTGTAAATGCTGTTACCGTGTGCTAAGAATACGAATTTTTATACTTACCCGATCACGTTATCGTTCATTTACATCAAATTGAATGGAATAACGTTAAAAGTTACGTTAAGTTAAATTTCAGTTACATTCAAGATTTCGTTACGCGATCGAGTAATTATAAAAAATCGCGCGAAGGTCACAGATTGCATAAGAGGCAATATAAGTATTAAAAATTACTTAACGATAATTTTCCAATTATATAAAATAAGAATTATAAAATATCAATAGGCAGCGCTTTATCTTTTCTCATCGAGTTTTCCCGTTTCAATTTTTAAAAAACCAGCGATTATGTCTTTTAAGTCCGCTTTTTAAGCAGTCTGGTTTTTTGTTATTTTTAAATATATTTTTATTTAGTTACAACTTTTTTACAACAGTTAGGTATTATTTTTTTTGAATTAGTTACATTTTAACATAAGTGTGATATATTTTTGAAATCACCTCTTAAAACCCTTTATTTTGATACCCCACACGATGGGGTTGAAAGAAAAAAAATATTTGGGCCCCCGCAATATGGCGCCCAAAATCCGCCATTTTTCTATTTTACAATTTCAATGTCGCCAGTGACACTCGCAAGGTTAAAACGAATCGATTGACGTAAGAACCATCAAAATCGGCCAACGCGTTTGGTCTCTAGAACGTCACATAGGAACAAACATACCTACATACATAGACTGATAAACACATTACCCTCCTTCGGCAGTCGGGTAAAAAGTATTTTTTGATTTAAAGTAACTGGCTACAGCGCTTGAAAAAAATTGCTATGGTCGCTATTGAAAAAGAAATAAAATATTTCATCGTCTAATCATTGCTTATGGCTTTCCTACTTTATTTTTCATAAAAAATGGCTAGTGCTCAATTCGATCTAGTTCAAAAAGTTTTAATGACCCATTTATTATTTGTTTTTTACAACTTTGATAAACCATATATAACTTTTGTTAACCT
Organism: Anorthoa munda; assembly: GCA_945859665.1. Classification (NCBI taxonomy): domain Eukaryota; kingdom Metazoa; phylum Arthropoda; class Insecta; order Lepidoptera; family Noctuidae; genus Anorthoa; species Anorthoa munda. Next base: position 10,204,716 of record OX243918.1, on the reverse strand, counting down.
GATGCGAATTTGATACACTTGTACATAGAGCTTACCCTGAGAAATAGAGAAAATATTTGTTATAGCACTTTTTTTAAGTTATTATGATCTAAATTTCCACAAGCTGGCCTTAACGTATGAAACAATTTTCTGACGCTAATTAACTTTCAAAAAATGTAAAATATATTTTTCTAAGCATATTATGGCTTTCCTGTTGTCCTTTGTATTGCCAATGCAATAGACGAAGAAGTTTAAGTTTTCATGCTGATTGACTATACTTTCAGATGATCCCTTTTAGTTTTTTTTATGAGGGCTTCCGATATGTGCTCACAAATTAGCGCCACTAGCGAGTAAGGTAAATATGTTAAACGTAGTTATTAAGCGCACGGACGCAAAGTTTGAATTAAAATTTCATTTAAATTTCTAATGCTATAGAAGTGCGATTAAATATAAAATCGATTACGCTTTCGCTGCAGTTTCGCGCAGCCCCTTTTTTCGTAAAAAAGGAGCATAAGACTTTCCGAAGCATAAAACTCTATTTAAGCAGTGGTTGGTAAAACACGTACTTATCATAATCTGCCATATTTGGAAAATATTCACAACAATAAAAATGTAGTATATAAAAGCCAAAATACTATGAAATTTGACATTTTGAAGACCTCACTCTACACCAGTGCCCCTAGCGGCAAATTCAAACGCGAAATGTTCATTGAAATGATTTATTCGAAAAATGGGTGTTTATTACACTCGTAAGTACATTAGATGATGATAACTTTTTGATTTAATTACTTTAGGTTTCACGAGGGCACTAAACAACTGCGAAGTCACTAGTTTAGCTACTTTGTGAGGAGTCTAAAACCCTATAAACATGCTAATTTGCGACGAAAATGTCAACATTTTCAAGCACTTATCTCAAATCTATCCAGATTTGCGAGTAGCGCGCTAAAAGCGTCGTCTTAGTGCTCTAATTATTACATCCACATTGTGTTACGATATCATATTTGTCGACAATGGCGTCCTTTATGTAGCAAACAATCGTGTTGCTGATGAATTTCGGTCTATGTCTGCGCGGTGTCTTTGTTCAGCCAGCGGCCCCCTACCTCCTCTAGTGGACAACACAATGGGACAAAAGTTGTTCAATAGCGCAAGCACCTAATACCCAGCCCACCCTCCATTGTTTCGGGTAATGTTCGACTTTTATGGATATTTTCAATGGATCGGCTATAATCTGGTGAATGAAGTTGCGAACTCTTGCCCATTATCGCTTACGGCTTTTTGGAAAGTAGATTTTCTTTACATGCCGTGTAACAATGTGGTGAACTCCGAAACGGTTTGGTTTAATATGTAGCTGAAAGCTAATGAATTTTTATTGCATATAATTCATGATTTTATTAGAAAAGTCTTTTTTTATGGGAAATTTTACTTGATATTGCTATACAAAAGCTACGTCAAAGAAAATGGCCGTCACTCAGCAAAACAACTTGAAAATGGAACATTCTAAATTCGAAACTTAAAGCTCGATAATCGTCGAATCGAATCACAATCTAGCGGGCTCGGACGACGCAACGACGTAAAGTTACGCCGTCCCGCCAGAACACTAGATTATAGAGTTGCGCCGCTCAACAATGGTTCAGATAGCTCATAATGCAGTTTGCCGATGTTGAAAGCAACCGCCACACTTCCCCCGATCGGATTTTCCACGATAATCGTGACAAAAGAACTTTGTGCGGACTCTATCTATATTCTATTGCGATTGTCGCCAGTCGACGCATGGTTCCATGGTTCCACGTTCTATTCATATCGTCTCTGAACGGATAACTTATCTACAGCGTGCATTTATTTGTTATGTTGTGTTAACGTTGGTTGGACGGCGTGGGGGATTCGATTGTTGATCGGTATTTATTGGCTAATCTGCATGTTGATGGCTGGGATTTAGGATTTGGGTTGGTCTGACGCGCGCTTGGGCTAAATGTCGACAATGTTTGGTTTACTTTGTGATTACACTCACAAAAAAATACAGTAAACACCGATTTTGCAACAACTAAGTATGAAAAATGAGACTCACTTCGGATTTTTTTTATTTCAGAATTTGCCTGCTAATAATTAATAAAACAAAATAAAATAAAACAGCCTTTTATTTTTTACAGCTTATAAACCAAGAAGTTAGATTATATTAAGTTAGTTTACTTACATACAATTATTAATTTTGTTAGTAATTAAGTTTGGTTCCTAAATTTACTTGTGTTAGTTTTTCTTTAATCTTATACTATTATTCTTCATTCTGTAAGAACAGCTCTGTAGGTAAAGGCCTCCTCCAAAGATAGCCAGTCCTCTCTAGATTGGGCTACTTGAATCCAGTTCGGGCCAGCTATTTTTACCCGACTGCCGAAGGAGGGTAATGTGTTTATCAGTCTATGTATGCATGTATGTAAGTATGTATGTATGTATGTATGTATGTATGCATGTATGTATGTATGTATGTATGTTTGTTCCTATGTGGCGTTCCAGAGACCAAACGCGTTGGCCGATTTTGATCATTCATACGTCAATCAATTCGTCTTAACCCTGCGAGTGTCACTGGCTACATTAAAATTGGAAAATAGAAAAATGGCGGATTTTGGACGCCATATTGTGGGGGACAAATTTTTTTTTTTTTTTTTACTTCCTGAACCATCGTGTGGGCTATAAAAATAAAGGGTTTTAAGAGGTGATTTCAAAAATATATAACACTTATATGTTTAAATGTACCGAAATAAAAAAAAACATACTAAAAAGTTATAAATAAAAAAAGTAAATTTAAAAATCAAAAGACCCGACTGCTTAAAAGGCGAACTAAAAGGACGTAAACAAGAAGAAAATCATGCTGTGCAGTCGGAGGATACATCTGGTTTTGGTCAGATAGCTCGCGAATATGTTGCGTTGCGAATATGTCGCGTTATGGGGTTTCTTGTGCGTTCTTCTCCATAACAAGCTACTTTCCGAATGCACGGTAGAGTCAATTTTTATTACTTGTACATTTTTTATTTACATTTAATTTTTGACGTTCAAAAGTGCCGCTTATTGGCCTAATTGAAATAAATATATTTGACTTTGACTTTGACTATGATTTTTAAATTTACTACTTCCCAACTAGCTACAGGTCTACCTCTCTTTCTTTTTCCCTGTGAACCCGCCCATGTGGTCACCGTTTTCGTCCATCTCTTGTCACATAGACGCGCCACATGCCCGGCCCACCTCCATTTTAGTGACTGAGCGTGTTCTAATCCATCCCTTGCTTTGGTTATGTTTCTGATTTTGGCTAATAATTATCATCTTATAAAAAAACCGGCCAAGTGCGAGTCAGACTCGCGCACGAAGTGTTCCGTACCATTATCGCAAAAAACGGCAAAAAAAATCACGTTTGTTGTATGGGAGCCCTACTTAAATATTTATTTTATTCTGTTTTTAGTATTTGTTGTTATAGCGGCAACAGAAATACATCATCTTTGAAAATTTCAACTGTGTAGCTATCACGGTTCATGAGATACAGCCTGGTGACAGACAGACAGACAGACAGACAGACGGACAGCGAAGTCTCAGTAATAGGGTCCCGTTTTTACCCTTTGGGTACGGAACCCTAAAAAATCATCACATAGGCTTGACCTATAAGAATTTTCTACTTACAAATAATTCCTCAAAGACAATTGAAATTCTTCCTTCACCGAAACACATGCCTACAGTCTACACACAACGTGGATGATAACAGACAAATTCTGAGTGAACTCATATCAGTACTGTACAATACAAAGACTACAAAGAGCTAGTACGAAGTTAACCCTCAAACATAGAGGGCCCGCACATTAACGTAGGTATAATAGTTGAAGTGACCGCGCCGTCACACGGTTGCATTGTCTGTCAATGTGAGGCTTCCGATTTGAGGAACTTGAAGAACAGAAGGGAAACCATCATCAATACATACAATGGAATCTGTAGAAAATCGTTTTTGTACATAGAAAATATTTCCAAAAAAAGTAGCCAGGGATGTATAACCAACAGAACCCATTTCCAGCATTTATGGATTTTTTGTCGATTTGTCTGTATATATTTTTTTTTTTTTTTTAAACGTAGCCCCACTCTAGGAATTTCTTCCTGTATCGTGGGTGCGTTTACAAACATATAAACTCACATACACAAACACCCACAGCCGGAACAACTATCTGTAGGTCATACAAATATTTGTTCCGTGCGGGAATCGAACCCGCGACACGCAACGCAGCAATCAATTGCTCAACCACTGCGCCAACCGTGCGCCCAAATTGTGCGCGCATCATCACGTAAAATTTACAAAGGCAATGTAGATAACATCTATACATACGTACATACAAATAAATAAAATTAAAGTGTATGTATGTAATATCAAAATAACAACGTTTTATTGAATGCACGTGAAAGTATATACGGTACTAACAACAAATAAGCAATTTTTAAGATTTTTGTCTGTCTTTCTGTCCGTTTGTTCCGGGTAATCGCCGAAACGGCTGGACCAATTTTGACGGGACTTTCACTGGTAGATAGCTGATGTAATAACGAGTAACATAGGCTACGTTTGATCACGAGAAAATTCATAGTTCCGGCGGGAAACAAAAAAAAATTAAAAAATATTTTTTATTAGTTTGACGCGGACGAAGTCGCGGGAAACAGCTAGTTTATACATAAAAATTGTGCGTAACTTGATGTAAATATTACTTAGATTTTGTCTCATCTATCAAAAGTTAGATGAAATTAAATTTAAAGTGTTTTAGAAGTAAAATATCACAATACACGCAATTCTGATACTGGGACAGTTGAACTCCATACTCGATAGATGGCGTTGTACATTTGACATAATTTTTTGAGTGGTCGTGTTAAGATTCTCTGCGAAAGAATGACCCTAGAAAAAAATATTGGTAGGGCAGGCAGTCGACGGGAGCGAAGCCGCTGGCACAGCACAGCTAGTTTCAAACAATTTTTTTTATTAATAAGTAAGTGTAGCCTTACTAAGTAGCGGCAGAGGTAGGATAGATGAGCGTTTTCTTAATCCTGTCTTAGCGATACAATTTCTGTAGAAAATGTCATCGGAAAGCAGTTTTAGGGAAAGTCTGAAAAAATATCCATATTCTAAATTTGTAAATAAGACTTTTTAACACAAAGGCTTTTTATTTAAAACTCACAATCGTTCTTTCAGTCATAATCATTAATTGGCACAGATAAAAAACCGTCGTTTATACATTAACATAATACATGTTTCAATTTTCAACCCCGTACCACAGATAATTTAATACTTGCCCGTACTAATTATAAACTGTACTACGGTGGGCCAGTTTTATTTTTCCCTGTGTACAGTTATTTGTAGAAATAATATAAATTCATGTATAATATAAATAATAGTGTAAATTCATTGACATTTTATTGATATTTCCACACACACACAGTCGGTAGTTGACATTGTTATTGTTCCTATCAAAGGATTAAAAACTTACGTATCACATAGATCTGAATACTAAACTGCCGAGCAATGAAAAAGTTCCACCCACAAAATGCCGACAAACACCTTAATTTAATTTTTTCACATTTAATTTAAAATTTGAACACAATATTTACGTTTTTAGATGGTAATATTCTGATGCGCTGTTAAAATTGCAGACGGCGTCATTAAGCTAGCCTTTCCCGTTTAGGAGTAATTTGATGCTATGTCACTGGAACTTTTTCATTGCTCGTTAGTGTACTTATAGGTATCACTCAAAGTTATATTATCCCTCAATAAATGGAACAAATATTATTTACTCTATTCAATAGAATGATTGAATAAATAAACACCTATTGAATATACCAATGAGATATACCATAGAGATTATCCTATGGCGGCCTGATTCTGTAAATAATATCAAAGGCAGCATCGAGTGGCTTCAGACCTTCAATTATAAATTACGTTCAAAGCAGCTGAATAGCGAGTAATTTTGTTTCTTTCAGGGAAAATTTGAGCTTGGGACAAGCGACAAGCGGAAGCGGGTAACAACCTTTTGTTTTGGTCTATCTCTTCGGCCACAAGTTACGACATTTTACACATCTACTAAAGATGCATTACCATTTCGACAGTTTGTACTTGATTATATTATTCAAATAAGAAATCATAAACGACATCATCCGATGTGCTCTCGTCACCGTCGGCGTTCCGGCCGTATTGGAACCCCATGGCCTGGCACGTGACGATGGCAAAATACCGGACGGGATGTCTTTGTTTCCATGGAAGATGGGTAGGCCTTTAGTGTGGGACGCTACTTGTGTCGATACTCTTGCGCCATTCCATCTTCCTAGCTGGAAGCTGCCGCTGCGGCTGCAGAGAACCTCAAGCGGCGGAAATATAATAACCTCATCGGTAGTTATATTTTCGAGCCGTTTGCGGATGAAACTCTTGGTCCGTGGGGTCCGAGTGCTCACGCTTTGTTTAAAGATCTTTCCAAACGCTTAGTTGACACTTCGCGTGACCCAAGGGCTGGCGTTTACCTCGGTCAGAGAATAAGCATTGCCTTGCAACGTGGCAATGCTGCCAGTCTTTTGGGCACATTACCAGTGGATAACGATGTGGACGAGTTTTTCGACGCCTTATTTTAGATTAGTATATTTTTTGGTAGTAGTGTTTGGTTTAAGTGTTTATGTTTGTAGTCTTAGTTAATTAAGTATTTTAAACACTGTATATACTTGTATCTATGTATGAGATAGGAGCCTTTTTGGTCTCGCACGGGGTTTTTTATTTTGACTATTGTGTAATTTTTATGCTTATTTCTCGTGTCTCCTGTGCGGGTCACAAATAAATATTTTTCTTTCTTTCTTTTTTCTTTAAATAAAACCCCAATAAGAAATCTGTGTGAGATTTGTGTGTGTGTTTTTTTTATTTAAACAATCATGGTGGGACGAACTAGACAGATTTCGCCAGAAATGGAGAAGTGAGGGCTCGTGAAAGGTGGATGGAGTAGACGGAAGCCTTAGCCCAGGAGTTGGACAGAACAGGCTGGAAAAAAAAAACAAATTGGAATTTCATAGACGTAGTACATAACACCGTGCTACGCTGAGCTACGACACGCTACGCAGTGCTACATCGTGCTACACTATGCTACGGCGAGCTATCTTTTCTGCGTAGTGCTACGCCATGCAACGAATGCTACATTCTTAGTCTTTCTACTGCTGCTAAATTATAAAGTTCCTCGGTTCAAACCTTATGCTCTTACAAATTGTACCGCCACCTACGTTTGAGGATGGCTCATTGTGACCAATACAAGGCCGACCCCGCTTTCAGAAGACCTCAACGAATACTTACCTACTTTTGACCTGACCTTAGAACTTGACATATTACAGTTGTTCTTAGACCAAATACATTAGACAATGGACCAGTCACAGACTAGTATATTGTTACTAAGCTTCAGTAATATATATACAGGGTGAGTTTTTCAAGTGGACGTGGATGGCCATATCCGAAACTATGGGGAATAGCGAAAAACACTTAAAGGAGACACGAGGCTTACAAACATGCATATTACATAGGGTGTTTGAATTAAAGCAGACCATCCTTCAGAATTTAAAAAAAAAAAAAAAAGTTAACTAAAAAAATCAAAAAACCCGACTGCTTAAAAAGCGAATTAATAAGCCGTTAACAAGAAGACCACTGGCTGACGTATCCTCCGACTGCACAGCATGATTTTCTTCTTGTTTACGGCTTTTTAGTTCGCCTTTTAAGCAGTAGGGTTTTTTTAATATTTTGAATTAACTTTTTTTATTTATAACTATTTAGTAATTTTTTTTTTTTGATTTCGGTACATTTAAACATATAAGTGTTATATATTTTTGAAATCACCTCATAAGACCCTTTATTTTGATACCCCACACAATGGATTTGGAAGTAAAAAAAATTTTTGTCCCCTACAATATGGCGCCCAAAATCCGCCATTTTTCTATTTTCCAATTTTAATGTAGCCAGTGACACTCGCAGGGTTAAGACGAATCGATTGACGTATGAATCATAAAAATCGGCCAACGCGTTTGGTCTCTGGAACGCCACATAGGAACAAACATACATACATACTTATATACATACATACATACTTACATACATACATACATAGACTGATAAACACATTACCCTCCTTCGGCAGTTGGGTAAAAAAGCTAACCGCGTACATTTTCTTGAGCGGCCGCAAAGCCTTCCATGGTCCCCATGATTTCTATAGATGTTATATGAATAGTAAGATTTGTAAGGCCTGTAGGAGTAGGTTACCCATTTTTCTATCCCCTTTGTGTGTCGCCCCCGTTCTCCGGCTCTTTGCCGAGATGTGGTGAGATTCCGACGCAAAGTGTCGCAACTTTTACGAAACTTCTGTAATGCCTCTGTGATTATCCTTTACGCTTTAGAGTTCGTGCATATTATGGTAACTGTTTTAGGAGGCTAGGGTTTGTATGGCATGATTTGTTCTTTATTTAAATTGGAAGAATCTGGCTTTCATAGAAACTTTTGACAAATATCTAGTACCAACGACTCATCATCATCATCATATCAGCCGAAAGACGTCCACTGCTGAATATAGGCCTCCCCCAAGCGTCGCAAAATTGATCGGTCCCGTGCGTCTCGTAACCAGTGGATCCCCGCAACCTTCACCAGGTCATCGGTCCACCTGGTGGGAGGCCTTCCAACGCAACGGCTTCCGCTTCGCGGTCGCCTCTCCAGAAACTTTCTGCCCCATCGGCCATCAGTTCTGCGAGCAATGTGACCTGCCCACTGCCACTTAAGTTTAGCAATTCTTCGGGCTATGTCGGTAACCCTGGTTCTCTTGCGGATCTCTAAATTTCTGATTTAAGGAAACGCCGAGCTTAGCCCTCTCCATTGCCCTTTGAGTTACTGTAAGCTTTCTGATGAGGCCCATTGTAAGCAACCACGTCTCAGAGCAATATGTCATCACTGGCAACCGATGACTAACGTGGGCCAATGTCATCTGGAGGATGAAAAGTTTAATAAATAAACAGTCTCCTGAGAAATAATAGAGCTCACCACGGCAGGCGCTTTGGCGGCCAATCTCAGCAGAGACTAGCCATCGATGCGGAATATATTACAGTGCACAAGTGTGTGCGCAAACGCAGGTGCACTCTCTGTTCACTTACTCTGAAAGTAGATGGAACGGCATACTCGACACGACCGGAGAAAACTAAGACAGTATCTCGTTTAGCATTCGGATACGCGATGCTTCCATTGTTGATGATGTGTTATCATAGGTTTATTTATTACTAGCTGTGCCCGCGGTTTCGCTCCCGTCAACTTTACTGCCTACCCAACCCAACCCTACCTTACCTACCCTACTTACCTATCTAAATAACTATCCTACCCACCAACAGATTTTTTCTAGGGTCATTCTTCCGCGGGGATTCTTACACCGCCCTTAAGAAAATGTAATCCCTGCAGTACCTAAATTGCGTGTGTTGTGATATTTTACTTCACGAACACTTTAAATTTTAAATAGAGTGAACCGATTGCAACGAAACAAAAACTAAGTAATACTTCAAGTTACGCACAATTTTTATGTATTAAAGTTATCTATATAGGTTTCGTACATTTTAAAAATGAATTGTTCCAAAAATGCTGGAAATGTGTTCTGTTAGTTATTCTTTAACATTCTGGCAATTTTTTTTGGAAATGATATTTATGATAGGTATTTTCGATGTACAAAAACGACTTTTCTACTGATTTATTATATACGTATTGATCGGATGTCTTTCTCGGTGTCCAATCTTTTCGGCTTGCCTTGGAGGAGGATCCCATTAATACAACCTCACGAAAAAAGTTTACCTACGCATTTGAAACATCAAGTGAACCCAACATCGCCACAGATGGCCCATTACAAAGACCACAACAACTTCATTGATACTCGCGTATCACTGACTAGCTGTCCCACGCGGCTTCGCTCCCGTTAACTGGCTATTTACCTACCCTACATACATGAATGTTGCAGAACTTTAATCGCTTACACAGCGCACGAAACTTCTTCTTCGTCGGTACACTCTTGGCAGAGCGGTCGTGGTCATCATGTTGCAGTGAGACTTCGGGTTGCCATAATTTGTTTAACGATGCGACGCCATCCGTCTCTATCGGCGGTTATTCGTGTGCACTCATTCAATGGGCCACCCACTGCAGACTTAATCTGGTCGGTCCATCGCATGGGCGACCTGCCACGCGCTCTCGTTCCTTCCACTCTACCCTGAACTACAAGCCGCTCGATAGTGTCGTTGCCTCGTCGGGACACGGTCCAAAGAACTGGAGTACTCGAGCTTGGACTATAGCCGACAGACGCTGCCTGATACCAAGCTCTTGAAGGATGGATATGTTAGTGCGAAACTCTGTCCACGACACTCCAAGCATTTTTCTCCAGCACCACATTTCCACAGCGTCTATTCTCTTCCTCACAGTGTCTCAGTATGCAACGGAAGCTCTCAAAAAGGAGTTTTAGCAACATTTTTCATTTATGCTCCGCTCCTATTAGCCGTAGCGTGATCTTATATAGCCTAAAACCTTCCTCGCTAAATAGACTATCTAATATAAAAATATTTTTTCAATTCCAACCAGTAGTTCCTGAGATTAGCGCATTCAAACAAACAAACAAATCTTTATAATATTAATATAGATAAATGATAACAGAAGCTTACACAATGATTTCCAGTTCCAGTTCATTCAATTACAAATTACAATGCACTTGATTGTGCCGACGTAATGACGCGATCTTAATACTAACACAAAGAGTTCAGTGCTCCTTACATGATCAAGATATCAGCTATTGATAGCGTGACAGCTTTCAAAATAGCTATTGTGGCTATTGTTGACTTTGTGACGGCTAAGCAGGCTTTGGACACACTTAGTATTAATTATAAGGAGACTAGCTTCTGCACGCAGCTTCACCCGAGCGAATTTCGGAAATGATCCCAAGGGTAAAAAGTGAACCCGTGGTCTACCCTTGTAGCAAGCTTCGTCCAAATCCGTTCAACAGTTAGAACATCACATCACATCACATCATCAGCCTATTAATGTTCCCACTGCTGGGACAAAGGCCTCCTCACTGTGAGAGGGAATGGGCCGTAATCCACCACGCGGGCCCAGTGCGGGTTAGTAGATGTCACATGTCTTCGAATTTTTTGCTTCTAGGACATGCCGGTTTCCTCACGATGTTTTCCTTCACCCTTTTGAGAGCAGTGGTGATGAAATAATTTACACAAAGTAAAGCGCCTGCCTGGGCTCGAACCCGCGACCGAAACCACGGGGCCACCACTGCTCCGTTAGAACATGAAAGGTATCAAACTTACAGATGGACATATAAAATATTAGTATGGATGGATTTTATGAAGGTTGTTTGAGCTTTAGAAGTAATTTTCACAACTCAAAACTTGTATAAATATAAAGTATTCTATAACCTTTCAATAAATGAAACAAAATCTAAAATTGAATAAAGGGACTAATAAAAATTTCTGTAATGACAAACTACGATACTTTTTTTAAATTTTGGAACGTTTTTTTTAATCATCGACAGCATGCTTGTCATAACCGAATCTTGGGATGACACAATATATGAGTTAGCAGACGCAACAATAAATTTGTACCTCATTTCTCCCCAATCTAAAACCAGCAAAAATACATACAAAATCTAGCTGCAAACACCATTAAGAAACGAACAATCGGCGCTCTGATGAATTTCGGTTTATGTTCCACGCCGTAGAGTCTTTGTGGCTCTACTTTCAGCTACACAATAGGCACAAAAGTTATTCAACGACAATGCGAGCACCAAATACCGATCGCCCAGCCCCCCTACACCCTCTGGTACCCTAGTACCTAACCATTGTTTACTTTAATACTCTACTTTTATGTATATTATTGATAGACAGTAGAATCGTGAATATTGTCAAATTAGAAAATGTTGGGGACAATTTTTGGTTCAGATGTTTAGGCATGATTGTTGGACAGCTGACTTGTGTTTTAAAATTCGTTAGATCGTTTGAATTCTACATCTTTAAATATAATAAATAGAAAAACATTACTCACTGTTTCATCAACGCCCAGTCTAAACACTTTAGAACTTCGGAAGCAGAAATTTTGCTCAGATGCTCCCTTTATAGAATCTAAGCATACTAGGACTAATGAAGTAAATTTCGAAATTCATCCGCCTCACGAGCAAAGCCGCGGGCAAAAGCTAGTTATGAATATATTCTCAATCCTTATTATGCTTGTGTAATTTCAGGTTTTCAAAGTTTCTACATCCTGTATAAACAAACAACCACCAAATCGTATGTAAAAAGTTCATGAAAAAACTAAAGTAGGAAATAAAAAAAAAGTTAATTAAAAAAATCAAAAAACCCGACTTATTTATAACTTTTTAGTTTATTTTTTTTCGAATTAGGTACATTTAAACATATAAGTGTTATATATTTTTGAATCACCTTTTAAAATCCTTTATTTTGATACCCCACACGATAGGTTTGGAAGAAAAATATATTGGGAGAACCGACCCAAGAACCGCCATTTTCCTATTTTCCAATTTCATGTAGCCAGTGACACTCGCGGGGTTAAGACGAATCGATTGACGTAAGAACCATCAAAATCGGCCCACGCGTTTGATCTCTAGAACGCCACATAGGAACAAACATACATACATACATACATACTTACATACATACATACAACATAGACTGATAAACACATTACCCTCCTTCGGCAGTCGGGTAAAAATACTGGCCGATTTGCAATTTTTAACCCCACTTTCGGGCCTCACCACCTGTCAAACTGATAACCACCACCAACTTTCTTAGTACCATCAAAAATAAGTCTCCGTCTGCAAGATGACATCATGCTTAACAATATTTCGACAGTTACTATTCACGGCGGCAGCATTGTTACAAAAAGCCTGAGCGTTCCTACAAAAGCTGTAAAGAATGAATGGGAGTGGGCGAAGAGGGGGGAGGGGGGAGTCAATTCAATAGGAGAGATGTGTAGTTATGTAAGTATGTTTTGTGGTGCGTGCCGGGAGAGCTGAGGAAGCTGATTTTTTAAATTTAAACGAAGAAATTGTATTGGTTGTGGTTGTGACGTCACTTGTCATGTGTTAGTTCAATAATAGGTATGTCTTGCTGATTTTAAAAGTAATTTTTGCGCTGAATTTCTTAACTGGTAACCAGTGCAAAAAGGCATTGTTGGCGTCGGTAAAATTTCAACAAGAACGTCGGTGAAAGAGCAAAGAGCAACTTTTTTTATCATATACGATGCTTAAAGAAGGTAATCCTATGTAGGATAAACTTCATTATACCTTGATTGTAAATTGAAAATGAGAACGTTGCACAGTTAGATAATAAAAAAATCATAGGCATCCACCACTCACGACTGCCAGTGTTTTCTAAATTGAGTTTTTAATTTTCATAATTTGGTACAAATAAAAGTTAAAACTAGTATTTTTTATCAAGCGCGCTCGGAAAGCTTCTTCAATTTATTGACAAAAGACTCATTCAATCAAGTTTATTCACACTTTAGAGATATGAAAGAAAACAGAATACAAAAGAACTTTTTGATAGATTTAATAGAATATGACCGCATTTTTAGTGCAATTAACTAGCTACTTTTACCAAACTTATTATTATAATAAGTGTACCGTTCAGAACTAATAAGAAAGCCATTGAAATAATAAAGTAACTCAATTTACTGTTCAATGCATTGTGCAGTAGAGACTATAGAACAACATTTTGAAATCCTCCATGTTTCCGAGTGACGATTCTATTTTCAAATAAGCATGACTAATGATTTCTTAACAAGCAGGTTCTTTTAGTAGCCCCTCAGTGTACGCTAAACAAAAGTCGTAGACTCACTGGCGGTTTCTCGAACAACTTTAGTGTGACCCCACAAAGCTGTGGAACGTCATTTAAATGCACACGTTTCATTGGCTCTGAATGCTTCAGGGAAGTAGAAAAAGAACGGGCCAATTACGACGCTTTTGTGACGCATACTCTTTGGGTCTCGAGTGTAACTTTATGTGGGGATCTGTGAGTTTTTTATTCGGTTTTCGTCTGTCTCCGCATTTCACCCATAACGGAATCTTTTATAAGCAAAACTTGGCCAAGTGCGTGTCGCACTTGATTTATTGTAGGCTTTTATTTCATAGCTCGCTGCACACGATTGTTCTTGGGCGTAGAAATGGGTAAGTAATATATGATATTATTACAAAATCTCTAATATAACAACTGAATCTATAATTTTGTTTTTGATTTAATGATCAGTTAACATAATAAACGTTTTTTTTCTTTTCTTTTTTTTTATAAGCATAACATACATTGAATATAAAATCACTCAAAATACATAAAACCTATTTAGTATAATATGATAAAAAACCTCATTAAAAACACAAAGCAAAATTGCATATACACATTACACACACATACCACACACATTACACATTATAACTTAGTCATAGTCTCAGACAGTACAGACATAATCTCAGTCTTAGTCTTAGTTATAGTTTATTTAGATTCTTTTGAAAAATCACGTTTATACTAAATATCATTTTATAATACATTTTCTGAACCAGTCACAAAGTCAGTCTTAGTGGTATTGATGTGCATAATTTTATTGAATTTTAAAGTTGCTTCTGCATCGTCTCCGGCGCTGCGGGAAGTGCAACCCTTTCGCCTTTACGTAACAAAGGATAGGCACCCGTGATGAGGTTCTGCAAGCTGAGGCTGCGGAGGTAAGCAAGCAAGGCAGGGGTTGCTCTCCCTTCACGCCTCTGGTGTTTATAAACACTCTAGGCTTGCCCCGATTCGAATATGGAACACATTCAACCTATTTTAACCATGAAGTTTCATGAACTACAAGACGTTTTTTTTGGTTAACTTGTTGTTGAATAATGATGAAATGACAAATCATGTTTTTTGCCTATCGTTGTTTGTCAAGTCAAAATGTTTGGTGAACTGACAGGACACCGGTATCAATATATATTTTAAACGACAGACCTAATGATTTTCAATTAAATAAACGTTATATCCAATAACGTTACACGAAATAAGTGTTAGAGTAAATAAATGTTATTTGAAATGAAATTATATCAACCGTTGGTATATCTCACGTTTATTACATCTTGTGAACGTTATTGAAATGAAAATATAACAAAAAACTTTATATGTTATGAGACGCACTTCGTAGAAATGCACTGTGATGCCACTATCATAAATCTTAACATCTTTCATGAGTAATATAATTACTTAGAACCTTATCCATTTGATATGGTTTAGTACCTAACCACGATTTTACCCTTAACATTATTAACCTTATGATTTAAGTAGAGACGAAACACACACAGGGATGATCACAGGATAGTATTTAGGTGCTAGCTGAAAATTGGCAGGTTTTGATTAAACTAAACACCCTTGCTGCCAGGTGTCTATTATTGACAACTAATACGCCTCCTCTTCTTGATCCATTCAATTGGTGGCGGTAGCTTCTAAAGTAAAATTACGCTTGCAGAATAACCGTCCAAAACATGCCGAAAATTTAAGGATTCCTTTAAAATTTTGTGAGGCTCTTTAAAAAAACTATCAAGAAGCCAGATACGAATCCGCTAATGGCCTGCAGCCACGGCTCGCCTGAGGCGTAACTGACGCACCGCAAAGCGTCCGTTGACCACCTAGTTTCCTTTGCCTTATATTAAAAAAAAGCATGCTTTTGCAACTCCGTTGGCGGGAAATCACCGTTGGAAAACTAAGCTGTTAGTAAAAAGAAAATAAATTACTTCTTTTAGGATTAGAGCTTATTAGGCCTCCTGAGGTATGTTATATATAATTCCTTTTAGACCTATTACAGTATTTGATACAGATAACATAACTCAGGAGGCCTAATAAGCCCTAAAAGAACTAATTTGATAAAAAATACACTGTAATCAGAATCCAATCAGATTAAATTCATAAGTTGTGCGTAAAATAGGCTTTTCAAAGCTTACTTTCAGTCCTTCTACACGTGCAGCCTGTGGGTCAGTTTCACTCAGCGAGCATACAGCGATCTGCGCGTCTAATATAATAATGCACTGAGAGCACTGTTGAGGCTGCCATGGCGTTGCAGTGCGTCAGGGATGTTTGCGGTCACAAACATTGATGGTTTCGCCGTCATTATTAGAAAAAGATGAACATCTTTGACGCCGCGTGTTCGCGGCGGTACCAACACTATTGTCAGTAGTAGAAATATGTTCGTATGTCCGCAGATCGATGGGATTCGCCGATGATGCAGAGGTGGATGCAGCCCCACGCTGAAATGTAGCTGTATGTTTTAGTTTTATATCTGTACCTACTACTACTAGTTTTTTAAGTAATTTTTTACTAATCCTAAGGACTTTGTCTAAAATAAAAGTTTTCATTATTATTATTATAAAGTTTCAAATGGACAAACTGAAAGATAAGTATTGGTAACAATTTTTTTTTAGTCCGGTGTCATCAGCTGATAATTGATACGTCAGTTAGGAATGTTTCAAACTTAGAAGTTGTCTTTGAAGATGGTATCATGGATAGTAATACCTAGATGTACCCAAAAATCTTACTCCGCACCATCTTTGAATCAAGCAATAACCCTTTAACAACAGACGTAAGCACAAACTTACGTAACCACGCACTGCCCCGTCTAGATCAAAACCACATAATCTGTGTTCCGATCAAAATGCATTTATGGTGTTGGTCGTTCGTTAGCCGGCCGTCAATACGGCTCTCCGTCCACCGGCTATAAATTTAGTATTGAGCGGACACAACAACAAAGCGCGTTTTGTCTTGCAAATGAAAACGCGCACATTTCGCGGTATTGTGCGCGGCTGTTTCGGTGCCCGCCATTATTAACGGCGAACATGAAAGACAAAAGGTTCGTCTGCAGCACTGAAGCTGGCCTAGATAGCGGATTATTGTACTAACACAATAGGAGCGTTAATTCCGCGACTCGTACCATTATTTTGTTGTTTGCAACTTTATCGCGTTTATCGATGTGACGCGCGATTGGTTTTTTGATGTTTCGGTTGTTAGTTATGTGCCGGGTATTATGGTTCATAGAATCTTCGTTCGTTGCACTAAAATATAATGCTTAAGCGAATTAAAAACATTAAATCCATACAATGTCTGAGATATCCACACAAGTTTCGCATAATTAAATTTTAGGCACTATTCATTGGATTATAGATAAAACTGAGTTAATTTGAATAATAAATCTACCACATAATTATAATTTAAGACTAAGAGATCGTATTGGATTAAATTATTTTTTGAAGCATAATTTGGTATACACTCAACAAGTACCTAAGTAATCATTAAAATAATAAACTAATTACTTTGTTTATATAAAATTTTAGATTACTGAATCCTGACTAAACATTTTATAATTTGATTTGTAAAGTTGATACCTTATGAATGAAGTCTAATTGGATTCTAATAGTTCTTATAAATAAACTTACCGCAAAAATCCAAAAGCAGGCTCAGTTATTCCAATAAATTCCCAATAATGGCACAACACATCACGGATCCACATAAAATTCCCACAAAAAATAATTCTGGCACTCAACAATCACGATCACACCGAAAAGGAAAAAGAAAATTCGAAAAAGGAACGTGGCGGGAAAACAAGTTTACGAAAAAGTTCGTTCGGACAATGGCGCTAGTTGCGTTAGCACGAACGCGTGACATGGGAGTTGGGCATAGACTGGCTTGTGAGCCGGCCGGCGCGTGCTTGCCGCGACCTACCCGCGCATAATCTTCGCGCATCTCCAAGCATCGTGACTTCGTGGTCAACATTCACCCTTTCGCATACCCTTGCATAATGCACTTCCCTCTTACAATGTAATTAAATGTTTACAAAACATTAACTTTCGTTAATCCATTGTTTGCTGACGGGGAAGCAGTGCGAGCGCATGGTTCGGTTTTAATTGCATATTTCATAGGATTTAATCAAAATTAAATTAAGAACTTTCTTGAAAGATTACCTTATTATATTAGACCAATACACAATGTGTATGGGGATATAAGCAGTTCTGCTTTTAAAGTAAGTAGATATATTTATATTATTCAGAACTCTACCACAGAACAGTTAAAAGAGGTTTCTACCATGGGCTCTACGTAACTATTATGGGGCATTACTTATTACCCAATTCATTGCAAGATAGGCAGTCGTTCCATGCAAAATACTGGCATTCAGCTACATTCGGATTGACTGGAAGCCGATCCCAATAAAAAGTAAAAAAAATAAAAATAAATATGGAAAAGCCACACAGAGACACAGACTTCAATAATATCTTCTTTTAACATTTTTAACGTCTAAACACTTAATTCCATAACACATGAGAACCCTAACTTTAAAAAGTTTAGAAACAAAAGCCTTCTTGATGCTTTAACATACTCCGATAAAACAATCATAGCCGTGCTAACCGCTTACTGTTCCCTCAACACCTACTGGAAACGAGTCTGCCTCAAACAACAATACTATTCTTATAAGAATCGCTCTATACAAAAAAACATGAATAGTAAGTCTGTGACACAATAGTGCGTACGACAAATAAGATATGTCCCATCAAAGGAAGAAGCCAGAGACAAGCAGGAGCAGATACAATGTGGAAACGTTGGGTAATATGTCCGATGACAATGGCGCGAACGCGAGACACAAAGCCGCGCCGCGCATTGTGTGAACCTGCACAATACACCTTGCATACACGCACACAACTACTAATCGTACACTCAACACACTAATTGCCAAATAATAAACCACCTTAATACATACCAAAAAGATTCAATAACGCAAATTCCGCTCGCATCCATAAACTGGCCGCGCGTATTGCGTGTCAAAATAACTGATATTAATGGAAACAGTAGTTTTCTGTATGAATTGATCTTTCATTTTATGCACACGGCCTTGTTGATTGTTAAAAGGTCGTTCGAGCGTGTTTTTGTTGGATTTTTATAGAGGCATGACTTTGATGGGCATCATGACGGGATAGACTAAAACTTTACATATTCAAAGAGAAACATAAAAATGATATTTTCATAATTTGAACATTCTGACAATTCGACCAATATGATAAAATCCCGACAGTAAAAGATAATTCCAATATGACTACAATGATTACCGTAGCGTTACGCTACGCTGCGTAGCACCTCGTAGCACGTGTAATCGTAGTCGACGTACGGGGTCCATTTCTGACAATTCGAACAATATGATAAAATCCCGACAGTAAAAGATAATTCCAATATGACTACAATGATTACCGTAGCGTTACGCTACGCTGCGTAGCACCTCGTAGCACGTGTAATCGTAGTCGACGTACGGGGTCCATTTCTGACAATTTGAACAATATGATAAAATCCCGACAGTAAAAGATAATTCCAATATGACTACAATGATTACCTTAGCGTTACGCTACGCTGCGTAGCACCTCGTAGCACGTGTAATCGTAGTCGACGTACGGGGTCCATTTCTGACAATTTGACCAATATGATAAAATCCCGACAGTAAAAGATAATTCCAATATGGCTACAATGATTCCCGTAGCGTTACGCTACGCTGCGTAGCATCTCGTAGCACGTGTAATCGTAGTCGACGTACGGGGCCCATAGATGAACTGCCGAATTTTACTGCAATCTGTTTTTCCGAGTTAGTAGGTATTAAAATCTCTCTCTCTTATCAATTATATTATCATTAATTAGATTAAGCCCCTTGCTACGATTCGTAGCAGCTCGTAGCAAAGAACATTGACTTGTTTGTTAAAACCTCCATTATCGAAATAACGTGATACACACATAGCTATAGAAATCTGTTAAAAACCACCGCAAAGTTCGATCAAAAATATGGATACCTATTGTAGTGAAGAGGTTTTTCCAGCAGCGAACAAAAGCCTTTCAGAGCCGTAAAGCGTTGTTTATTGTCACTGAAATAAATACTACAGCTATAGTGTAAGATTGGGTGCAATTTGGCAAGAAATTGTAAGAAGCTATTTTTTATAATAATAATGTTATTTTTAACCGACTTACCAAAAAGGTTCTATGTTCGACATTGTTTGTTTTTTTTTTTTGTATTTTCACACATATCTCCGTCAATTTTGGACCGATTTTGAAAATTATTTTATTGTTTGAAAAAATATATTCCAAAATTGGTCCCATTTTATTTTGGTGAAGATTTGATGAATAACTTCGGAGATATACATCAGAACTCTTCAATAAATAACAGTAAATCTCTCGGGATTGCTGCAATCGCATGTTTGTTCATTGATTATACCATTTCATACCATAAAATCACGCTAGTACGCTCTTAAGGGGTACGCAGATCACTCATTTCACCGGTTATGTTCAAGTTTCATGACATTCGGGTTATCTATTCTGGCGTTATAGGTACCTTACTAAACAACTTGCCTATTAGGTACAACTAAAAAGTGAAAAATAAAAAGCTTTTTTACAAAAAAATACTACCTACTTCCAAATTAAAAAACTACAAAGTGAAAAATAACTTTATTTGTTGAAGTCGGTGTCCATAACGCAAAAAATTGGTACCTACGAAAGACACCGACTTCCAAAGATATAGTTATTTTTCACTTTGTAGTTTTTTAATTTGGAAGTCGGCAGTATTTTTTTGTAAAAAAGCTTTTTTATTACACAAAGCAACAGATTCCATATAACACAAAAATTATCCATTTAAAATCTATTTCTACAACAATGGCCAGCACACAATTGTAAGCATTCACGTGTAAAACTTGAAAGTAGATAGGTACAAAAAATAAATAAGTGTGGAGGAATAAAATAAGTTTCGCGGTGGACCATTGTACGGAGTTACGGAGGGCGGCCCTCCTAGTCCAAACAGTATTTCCATTGTGTCTGCCATTACCTAGCCCTCTTTTCGTCTTTTGTATTCGGCTCTCTATAGAAGTGAGACCTTCCCAATGACGCTTTATGGCCGCTTTGAAGTATGCAAGATATGGCCGGTATTATATCTACATTATTCTAAAATATTAGGAGGCTACATTGTGTTATATCCTTTTGGATACTGAAGAAAAAATGTATGCTATTATGGTTATTGAAGATTGGGTCGTGTGTATTGTGGTTTACTAAGTTACTACTGTATTTACCCGACTGCCGAAGGAGGGTAATGTGTTTATCAGTCAATAAAAATCAAAAACAATACTTTTTTATTTTACATAGGCCTACATGGGCACTTATAAAACGTCGACAAAAGGCGCACGGTTCGGGTTGGTTGTTTACTATGGAGAAGAACCGGCAAGAAATTCATGGTTACTCTTTTAAAAATATGGTTTGTTTTTACAATATTTCCATGTTACAGCGTTACTTAGATATGGGGGACAACGTAGGCCCGACAATAAGACGTTAGAAACTAAAAAATAAATAAAAAGTAAAACGAGAAGTCTATGTATGTATGTTCGTATGTGGCGTTGCAGAGACCAGATGCGTTGGCCGATTTTGATGACTCTGAGGTCAATCGATTCGTCTTAACCTTGCGAGTGTCACTGGCTACAATAAATTTGGAAAATAGAAAAATGGCGGAGTTTGGGTGCCATATTGTGAAGGCCCATTTCTTTTTTACCCGACTGCCGAAGGAGGGTAATGTGTTTATCAGTCTATGTATGTATGTAAGTATGTATGTATGTATGTAAGTATGTATGTATGTATGTATGTATGTATGTATGTATGTATGTATGTATGTATGTTTGTTCCTATGTGGTGTTCTAGAGACCAAACGCGTGGGCCGATTTTGATGGTTATTACGTCAATCGATTCGTCTTAACCCCGCGAGTGTCACTGGTTACATGAAAATTGGAAAATAGGAAAATGGCGGTTTTTGGGCGCGATATTGTAGGGGCCCAAATTTCAAAATAAAGGATTTTAAGAGGCGATTTCAAAAATATATAACACTTATATGTTTAAATGTACCTAATTCGAAAAAAAAAATAACTAAAAAGTTATAAATAAAAAAAGTTAATAAAAAAATCAAAAACCCCGACTGCATGAAAAGCGAACTAAAAAGACGTAAACAAGGAGAAAATCATGCTGTGCAGTCGGAGGATACGTCTGGTTTTGGTCAGCCAGCTCGCGAAGATGTATCCTCCGACAGCACAACTTGATTTTCTCCTTGTTTACGTCTTTTTAGTTCGCTTTTCATGCAGTCGGGTTTTTTGATTTTTTTATTAACTTTTTTTTTTCTTCTAAACCCATCGTGTGGGGTATCAAAATTAAGGGTTTTAAGCGGTGGTTTCAAAAATATACCACTTATAAGTATAAATATATATATTTTATAATAAAACAACCAGATTTATCAGTAAGTAGGCTGAATGGGATGTCTGAGCTCTTCCTTTTTATAATATTAATTAGTTTTCAAGTGTATTATTACATTACACATTATTTTGCATGTAGGCAATACAATTAGAGTATAATTTACAATGTTTAGCATTTAGAAATTAATTGCGTTTCAGGCACAAATTGCTACGTTTATAATTCCACCACATTCGGTTAGTTTAAAGTAGGTATAATAACCTTATTTTGATTAAGAAATATCCAGGTATCTAGTATTTTCAAACGGATTTGGTCAATCGAAATAAACCGGATTTGAGTTTTCATTGCTGTCGAAATGTAGAATTTATTTTAATTTCATAACCACATTTCGGAACACGGTTTTGTTATTTATTTATTACTTTTATTTTAAAAAAAAACGTTGACCGCACTAGGAATTTCTTTCTGTATCGTGGGTGCGTTTATATACATATAAACTCACATACACAACACCAAGAGCCGGAACAACTATCTGTAGGTCATACAAATATTTGTTCCGTGCGGGAATCGAACCCGCGACACGCAGCGCAACAGTTAATCGCTCAACCACTGCGTCAACCGTGCGCTGTTTATTTAAATGAGTGAAGTAATGATTTCATCGATCTAAGTGGCACATCACTGCTTATCGCCGACGCAGATCGCTCATAGAGAGGCAGATAAATAAAAATAAACATTCTACTTTTATTTTTATCCATTACTAAAAATCACCCGATAACTAAAAAGTTATAAATAAAAAAAAGTTAATTAAAAAAATCAAAAAACCCGACTGCTTAAAAAGCGAACTGAAAAGATGTAACAAGGCAAAATTAATGTGATAAGTTGTCAAATGTGCGACAAAATTACTCGTATAAACGTGATTGATTGAATGAATGAATTATCAACACGCAATCGCATCAATTGAGTTGCGATTAATTTTTGACACGTCGCATCCATCGGTCAGAATTTTACTACGAGATTGGCACCACTGATAGCGTTCAGCATCCGTTCCTAAATGAGCAGTGCTGGCTACAGCAGACGCAGGACACTCATAACTTCCCTTATTTATACAATAAAACTGGCAACTATTTAGCACCTGGCTAAGCTGATTCTTAATTCACTATAGGAATTGCTAATCAGCAGCGTAATTGCGTAAGCGAATTCGGCAAGGTGAAGGACCCCATAAATCGATCAATCAGATAGACGGAAATCCACAACGCGTCTTTCATCTCGCACGTGATTGGTCGATTGATGGGATCAAATTCTTCGCCTTACCGAATTCACTTACGCAATTAGGCTGCAGGTCCTAAGCAATTCAGTGCTCTTATAAATAAAATCCTTAATTGAAAGCTAAAGTTGAAAAATATCAAACTCTATTTTTTATACTTAAGGCACAGATAATATAATACTAGCTTAAGGGCAGGTACCCTGACTTTTACATCATTTCGATTCAATAATAAACAAATAAATAGTGATTGTTTAAATGCAAAAAAAAAACATTGTATTTTACAAAATGTACTTTTCATTTCTGAGATTCAAAACATAGCTATATCGAAAACTTCGCTCGATCAAAACAAAAAACTGAAAAGCACTCTGATAAGAATAGCTTATTCGTCATAAGTTTATAAATGAAAGTTTATTTAAAGACATTGACAAATCAACAGCAATGACAGAGACGACACTGTCCCCGGTATCTATGATATGAAAATAATATATTATAAAATGAGTTTGTAACATTCGTCCGCCCTACAGGGGTAACACCTAGGGCATGCAGTTTCGTTCATTTTCAATTTCGAAATTAGCTTACGAAATTGGACTCCACAGTTTCGAAATTTCGAAACTGAGTAGCCAAATATAATGGAAAATCTGAATAATACTTAAACTAAACTCAAAATCCAAAATTTGTAGTCTGGAGAGGTGCCTAAGTGCAATTTATATTTAAACAAAGTGAATTTTCTTTTTCTCAAGACTTCTACTACAAATACTCCACTGCTGGGGACACCTTCGACGATACCAACCAGCTTTCCGAGCTGGGTTTAAAGATAGTTACAGATACCGCCTCAGAAAATTCCACCCAGCTCGTTAGTGACAATAGGAGATGCGCAAGCAGCGCAAGTCCACTATCTTTGTTTAACCATGTACGGTGAGACTTCGAAAAGCATTTCGAGTGCCTTTTCCCTCGCATTGGTAGACTGCTGTGCTGCCCAATCTCGGAGGCAGAAATAGACTGTCAGATGTCCGACGCTGCCGGACTAAAATTAACAGCCTGCAGCAGAAAATGGTTATTTGAATAGCAAGTGGATGGTTGAAAAGAGCGAAGCTCATCTCCTAAAGGCACATTCAGGTACTGATCGGGCACGGTTGCTTCGGTGAGTACCTGAATAGGATTGGGTGAGAGACCACGGTAAATTGCCATCATTGTAGAGGCAACTTGGATCCTGCACAGCACACGCTAGAAGAGTGCCTTCTTGGGCCTTTGAGCGGTGGGTCTTTATCGCCAGGATCGGGCGAGACCTGTCTCTGTCAGTATTAGTGATGAATATGCTGGCGGAGACAAAAACTAGAGTGAAATAGCCACCGAGTGGAATCGTGAGAAGGCTAATCCCGCTTCGGAGAAGAAAGCATCGTGGAGGCAACCACCTCGATGTAGACGCGCCGCGCGCCGTTACCCCGCCTGTATCATTTAAGGCAGGTGGAACACCGGGGTTTCGGGCGCTCAGTGGACGGACAGAGTTGTCCGTCCACCGAGTGACCTCGGGAAAGACAGTGGCACAGTGATCATTTGCTGCCGTGCACAGCGAGGCTCAAGGGAGACTGCTTTATAGTCTCCCCAAGAATGTGGTATTTTAAGAAGTGCTGATGGTGATCACTGGTTTGGACCAGTGATCACCATCAGCACTTGGTATTTTTACCTCATTAAAACTAATTTTAATGAGGTAAAAATACCACACTGTCTGGTTTTCCCCAAATTTATTAAAACTTCATTCAACATAGGTCGACTTAATGCCTGAGGCATTCTCTACCAGCCAACCAAGGATGGTGGAGAGATTACATGGCAGGTGCATAAAAATTAGAAATAAAAAATTATAATTATTATTTCTATTTTTATGCACAAGTTCAGGCGAAGGTTTTCCCCCAAAAAACAAAATGGGCATACCCAGCAAACGATTGTAGACCTTGTCAAAGTATTCCCCTCACTGGCCACCATTATAAAAAAGTTCGGTTATTCTATATGGCCGAGCTTCATTCACTCTTCTTTATTTATTTAACACCATGGTTAGGTTTTGTTTTATTGTCATGTTAGCACACATGGTCACAAGGTGGCCTAACGCAACAGTCTTATTGGCTTTAGATTCGTATTCAGACACATTTTCAGATAACCCTCTTTTGATTTCAATAATAAATTACATAATTGTATAAAAATAACATATTATTTAAATTAAATCCAGTTTCGAAATTTCGAAATTACGGGTGTCAATTTCGAAATTAGTAAATATATTCCGAAATTTCGAAACTATGAAATTTCGAAATGCATGCCCTGCTTACACCTCCAGCTTACCTACCGTGCAATGTCATCCAAACCAAACGTGTATGCAAAATTTCATCTTAATCGATTTAGGATAACTGCATTAAAATTCAGTTGCAAGATATGACCAGAACACAGTTACATACATAGACTTTGGCTATTATTACTCTGCGTTATCGCTACTTTATTCAAAAAATGTGAAGAACCAAAAATTTGAGGAAGGTAATAATACCGTCTGTACTAAGAAAATAGATTTTGATAGTTGTTTTTTTTTTTGTTACTTTTTGGTAGGTTATTTAGTTTATAATCTGATTTATTCCTGGTAAAGAATAGTCGCTTTAGTACGATGCAGTATGGATTTGATATAGTTTTATCACTGTGAGTGACTGTTTTCTCAGTGTGTGATTACTGCAAAACCACAAAGATTGTTGTTTACAGCGTAAGCAATCTGACAGCACAAGTACCACGAAAATGACGGATGTAAATGCATACTACATTCTTATAAAACTTTTTGGAGATACCAATTAGGAGTTCTGCAGAATTACAATAGCCTGAGTCTACATTGCAAGTTAAATAAAAGCTTGTAAAAAAAACTCTGCGCCGATGTTCAAGGCTCTAGAGCCTTGTCTAGACCAGTATCTCATTGCCGATGAGCCTCGTGGCCCATTTTTCGATCGACTCAAGTGCATCCAGTTATACTTCTTATAAGATAGCTTGATCTCTGCGACAGCTGTCAGTATCAATACGGTATAACAATAGCGCTTGACAGGCTAACAATAACGTATACGTCAGTTTGACATATGTCGTAGAGATCAAGATATCTTTTATGAAATATAGTATTTGATAGATTCGTCCCAGAGATGAGAGCTGTACTCCATGAGTCCATGTCCATGCTTGATCGAACTTGCGCTTGATATCTTGTAGAGTCCGTCCAACGAAAAAAGTCCCGCGGAAATACATGGAACTAACAAGATTTGTTAGAGGACAGCGTACAGTCGCATAGAAACTAGCGCCGCGTCTACGGGACTTCTTTCGTTGGACGGACTCTGTCTTGATGATGATGAATGATATTTAATGACGTTAAATTCAAAACTTTATGCAACAACTCTGATGAATGTGACTTCACCTGCAGAAAAAGATAGCACCATCCTAGTTGTCGGCATAAACATCGGACGACGAAAGAAAATCCCCACTTTCATGGGACTAGTTGCTGTAGCGCTGTAGGTGACTGTAGCTTTGTAGCGTAATGGATGATGATTTAGGACGAAAACGGCTGCGCGAAATTTTACAAACAGATTTTTGGGAGTATGGATATCATGAAAAAACTGTTGGCTTATTCTTAATAATATATTGACAGAATGTAAAGAAATCAAAATTACACATCTAATAAAATAGAAAACATATTAAAGACTTTGGAGTCTGCTAAAACCTTTTCTAACATCCTCCCTTTTTGGAGAACTCTATAACGTTAACCCAATCAGCCCACAAATAAATACCAATCTAGGTTTGAAAACAGTAGTCAGAATATCAGCACATTGGTATTCAGTAGGAACATATTTGACTAGTAATTCTTTATCAGTAGGTAATACTCTGACATAGTAATGTCTAATCCCAATGTGTTTCGTCCTTCTGTGTAATTCTGGGTTTTGCGCAAGCTTTATAACTGCATCATTATCAATTTGTAAAATTGGGATATCATTCAGTGTCGTTATCTCATTGAAAAGTCTTCTCAGCCAAACTATCTCTCGCGCTGCTTAATTCGCTTGTTGCGACTATTTCGGCTTCTGTGCTCGAGATCGCTACAGATGTCTGTCTGCGACTTGCCCAAGAGATCACTCCTCCTGCATAGATGCACATAATTCCAGAAGTCGAACGTCCTATACTTCGATCCCCACCGTGATCAGAGTCGCTGTAGCATTCTAACTCTCCGGGTTTATGCCCCTGTCAGTAAACAATCGCCGAATCTAGTGTTCCTTTATGGTAACGAAATATGCGTTTCACCTTACGAACATCTTCATTCGTTGGACTGTCAAGTGTTCTAGATACCACGCTTACGGCATATGAAATGTCTGGTCTGGTTCCTGTCATTAGGTATGCCAGAGCACCGACAGCCTCCCTGTATGAAAACTTGACTTGTTCGTTGTCCGTCTCCGTATCTGACTGTCCTTCTTTAATTATTGGAGTGCTGATTGCCTTACAGTCAATCATCCCAATTCTTTTCAAAATCTTCTTGGTATACAATTTTTGAGAGAACTTGATGGAACCATCTTTGTGGTTGTTAATTTCTAGCCCAATAAAGTAGGAAGTTGGCTTCGTGGTAATCTTGAACCTTCTCTTTAGTTCAGCTAAAAACTTTAAGGGTTCCTTTTGATTAGTGGACGTAATTAAACCGTCATCAACATAGAGTCCTATGATAGTTTTACTCTGAATTTTTTGTTGTTTATTTACAACCAATCGAATAAATAGACAAGGATAGTGTCTGACTGTATAAATCCGATTGTCTTGAGATAGTCAACTATACATTTATTCCAACAACGTGGGGCTTGTTTGAGTCCATACAGACTTCTCTTCAGTTTGCAAACTTTGTTTGATCGCTAAATCCCTTGGTTGATTCATAAAGATATCTTCATCAAGTGAGCCAGAAATGCAGTGGCAACATCAAACTGCATGAGAGTTAGCCCTTTGTTTGCTGCGATGCAATCAAGCTACGGGGCTGAATGTTTCATCATAATCAATTCCTTTCTCTTGTGTGTAGCCTCTTTCCACGAGTGTTGCTTTATACTTGTCAAGGCTTCCGCGGCATTTATCTTCTTCTTGAAGATACAATCATCCATTTACAAGATATTAGTTTTCTATCTTTTTTGCCGATCTACCAAAATCCAAGTTGTGTTGGCATTTAAAGATTTAACTTCGCTTTTCATAGCCTCGAGCCATTCAATCTTGTGTGCACTTTTTATAGCGTCTTCGTACGTCGTGGGCTCATCATCGATCAAAGTAGAGACAATAAAGTCATCATATCTGCTTGGAGCCTGCAGTTTAGACCTGTCACGAAGTGTTCTAATATCAGGGATATCATCATGATCTTCGACTGAATAATTAATTCGACACCCATCTGGTTCAGGAGACAACTCGTCCAGATGTTCCTCTTCTAGACTTAAATCATTAGATGTTTGAGGCAATACTTCCGTATTTTGTGGTATATCCTCCCTTGCTTCAAACATTGGTTGATTTTGTGGCGTCTTTGGAAAATTGAGTTCGATTTCTGTCGTAGTGCGTTCATCCTCTTCCTCTGATATATCTATGATTCCAATCCAACTGATTTTATTAGAGTTTCTTTAAATGTCACATCTCTCGAGCGGATCAATGATGGTTCGTTGTTATTATTAAATCCCAGTAATCGATAGCCATCATCACCATCATATCCGATTAAAATACATTTTTGAGCTTTCTTTGACATCTTTGTTCGCTTCTGTTTGGGAACATGTGCAAAACATTCTGTTCCAATGACTCTCAGATGTTTTATGGACCACTTCTTTACAAACCACAACTCAATTGGTGACTTTTCTTCTTGAGAAGTTGGCCCAGTTCTGTTCAGGATGTACGCAGCCGTGTTAACGAGCTCTGATCAACAGGCAAGTGGGAATTCTTTGTGAGCGTTCATCATAGTGCGAGCGGCTTCTACGAGGGTTCGATTTTCTCGTTCACTGGATCCGTTTTGCTCTGATGTATATGACATTGTAAACCGGTGCTGTATATACTGCAAGTGGAGTATCTTCTCAATGGCTTCGTTTTTTAATTCTCCTCTATTGTCGCTGATTATTGTTTTAATAACATGACCAGCTGTCTTCGTTTCATTGATCATCTGCACGAGCTTGTCTTTGACTTCAGACTTATGCTTGATAAAATAAACATGACGAAAATTACTGTAGTCATCTTTAAACAATACGAAATACCGAAACTTCATGAATGAATTTGGAAAGGGACCACATACATCTGTGTGTATTGTCTTTCCTGGTTCTTTAGCTCTTTCTCTTCTTCCAAATTTATGTCTGTGTGTCTTTCCATATACATATCCTGTGCATAATTCAGAATCGAGTTTGACTTTGATACCAAGTTCCTTTTCAATCAATTGTTTAACGTGTCTTTTGTTCTGATGAGCGAATCTTTCATGATAAAGTTGCAAAGTGTTTTCTGTTGACAAATTGCTCACTTCTAGGGTTGGATTTCTAATAGTCTGAACATCCAGCTTATAGAGACATCAATTCTTGACACGTGTGCCAATCAAGTTCACTTTTCCATTGTTTATCAGCTGACAGGATTCTCTCTTAGATGTGAATACACTGTTTTGTAGCTTGTCTTGAGCAGCGAGTACAGAGAACAGGTTGCGTCTTATTGCGGGAACGTACCAAACATCGCATAATATGATATGCTCTTGTCGACCATAAACATCAGCAATCAATTCGACTGTTCCTTTTCCAATGGCTTCAGTTGTAGATCCATTTGCCACCGCCATTTTTTTTTTCTGCCATTTGTAACCGTCTCATTCTTAGTGAAGTGTTGAAAAGTGGAGAATATATCAGGTTGACAGGTGACATGGCTTGTTTCGCCTTTAACGATATACCAATTGTCAAGATCTTCAAAGTTGGTCACTGCTTCATTGGTCTCAACTTGCATAAGAGTCAGGTTTAAGTTGTTATTGTTAGCTTGTTTAGTAGATGGTTGTTGTTCTTTGTAAGGTTTTCCATCAGCAATCCATTTTCGACATTGTATGACGTTATGCCCAATAAGTTTGCAATACCCACATTTCTTCTTCGTTTTGCGAAAAGACTTCTGTATAACTAGCGTTTGAGCCTCAGAATCTGCTTCTTTATTATTCAGCGATCTTTCGTAACTGCAAATTTGCGTTGTCCAATTATCAATGTTACGGTCCATTTTTGACATGAGCATCCAACTTTACTTGAACGGGAAGTAACTATCTTCTGGTAACGTTTCTAAAATCTTACATATGAGTAGAATCTCAGGAAGATCAAATTTGGTTTCGTCCTTACGTAGCTCAACCTTTAATTCATGCCATATGTTTTTCAATTCGGATATATACATGGACATGTTATGTAAGGGATCTTTGCGATAACTAAAGAACCTGTAGCAAAGGTTATAGATTTTATCTTCAGATGTGCCCTCGAAAAGAGTATGTAATTCATCCCAAACATAGATATAGTATGTACAAGATAAACAGAGTCAGATGAAAAGCGAAACCAAAAATATAAAATCTATGTGTTAGGGAATTGTCCATGTGTTAGTTAAAAAAGTGTTGTCAAAAAGTTCATGGTGAAACACGATTAAAGGGTTATTTGTTATATTGAACTATAATAAGAGCTGGGCAAAATACATGCTTTGCTAAAGAAAACAAATAACAAAATACGCATGTATTTAAAATAAGAAATACAAAATATTTGAATGTCGTGTATTTGAAATACAAAATACAGTATTTTTATTCGAAATACAAATGACTGAATACAGTCGATCATCCATCGTGACATTCGTACTAATAAACTTAATCAATACACAGAAGTTTTGTGAAGATGAAGCGTTTGAAATGAAAATGACAATTGACAAGTTACTTGACAATTTGACGTACGCGGTTGCCATTTTGCTTATGAAAGCTATCGAGCGCTATTTCCTGCAGAACGCACCTATTAAGAAATTCACCGTGGCATAAAATAGATGGGACGCTATGGACTCTTCCTCGCGAAAAAAATTACATGACCGGACATGGGCGGTTTGTACTTGATTAGGATTTCTCGCTCGCATACTTCGTGTATCTTTTGGCGTAGCAAAAAAATTCTAAATCTATGATCCCAAATCTGTTTCGCACTTGTCTGTCTCGTTACCTTTTGCAAAGTGACATCTGACATATTTGCCATTAACATGAGCATCGCGGCATTCGCGGCACTATCTTTTTCATTATAGTCTTGTAGAACTTTTTGATAACTAGCCTGGTCTGCCGATGTAACTGATGCACCGGGTTGCGTAGGTGACTTTAGACTGCCGTTGATAGCATCTAATCCGACAGGCGTACCTCGAAGCAATACCAGTACCTACCTTGCATCGCCATGTTGACCAATTTTCTTTACCTTCCAAACGACCAATATCAATTTTACAGCTCGTCGAAGGAGTTGACATTTTGATAGATCTTGTTCGAATTTGGTTTGAAAATCGTTGCTATTTTTTTTATTAAATAATTATTTTACACAATCATGTTAAAATATTATTCTTTGCTCATTACAATTATAACAAAATTTTATTCAATATATTTTTCGTTAATAATAAACCACGATCTGCTAGAATGTTGAGGTATTCATAATGACAAAATGTAAAGAAATCAAAATGACACATCAAATAAAATAGTGTTTAAACTTTTGTATGGTGGTAGAGTTTATTATTTCGAATATGTTGGTGCAAAATTATAAACATAAATTCAATATTTCGCAAATCACAATGTAAAAATACAATAACCTGTGCAGCATTATACTTAGTTGTTAGAACTTTTGTTGTAAGGTATAACTAATCCCTCTATGCATATAGGAAATGATTTGAAAACTTAAATCTTTTGTTGAAAGAGTAACGAGCCATTTTCAGTTTTCCATTGTTCCACAGTAAGTATCTGTTAGCATTTTCATTAATATAAAGTTTAGATAGTACTAATAAAGAAACAGTAAATTATTTAAATTTAAATTTTATATTATTGTTATAACACGAAATAATAGGAAATACCTACTTTATACCTATTGCATAACTCTAAACTGTTAGCATTTTTACCCGACTGCCGAAGGAGGGTAATGTGTTTATCAGTCTATGTATGTATGTATGTATGTATGTTTGTTCCTATGTGGCGTTCTAGAGTGGTTTCTAACGCGTGGGCCGATTTTGATGTTTCTTACGTCAATCGATTCGTCTTAACCCCGTGAGTGTCACTGGCTACATTATAATTGGAAAATAGGAAAATGGCGGTTCTTGGGCGCCATATTGTGGGGGCCCAATTTTTTTTTTTTTCTTCCAATCCTATCGTATGGGGTATCAAAATAAAGGATTTTAAGAGGCGATTTCAAAAATATATAACACTTATATGTTTAAATGTACATAATTCGAAAAAAAAACTAAAAAGTTATAAATAAAAAAAGTTAATTAATAAAATCAAAAAACCCGACTACTTGAAAAGCGAACTAAAAAGACGTAAACAAGGAGAAAATCATGATGTGCAGTCGGAGGATACGTCGGTTTTCAAGCAGTCGGGTTTTTTTATTTTTTTTATTAACTTTTTTTTGTACATAGCGTTGAATTCACATAAGGTATCCACCCAGCGAAAATAAAAAAACTTTTGAATTATCAAAGGGCATATTCTTCTGGCTACTGGCTTAAAAATAGAAACGCGAACTAAAAAGCTGTAAACAAGAAGAAAATCATGCTGTGCTGTCGGAGGATACATATTCGCGAGCTGGCTGACCAAAACCAGATGTATCCTCCGACTGCAGAGCATGATTTTCTTCTTGTTTACGGCTTTTTAGTTCGCTTTTGAAGCAGTCGGGTTTTGATTTTTGTAATAAACTTTTTTTATTTATAACTTTTTAGTTATTTTTTTTTAAGATTTAGGTACATTTAAACATATAAGTGTTATTTGTTTGTGAAATCATCTCTTAAAACCCTTTATTTTGATACCTCACACGATGGGTTTGGAAGAAAAAAAAAATGTAGTCTAAAAGCCGCTATTTTTCTATTTGCCAATTTTAATGTAGCCAGTGACGCTCGCAGAGTTAAGACGAATTGTTTGACGTATGAATCATCAAAATCGGCCAATGCGTTTGGTCTCTAGAACGCCACACAGGAACAAACATACATACATACATACTTACATACATACATACATACATACATACATACATACTTACATACATACATACATACTTACATACATACATACATACATACTTACATACATACATAACATAGACTGATAAACACATTACCCTCCTTCGGCAGTCGGGTAATAAGCCCTTAAAAATAAATCAAAAGCCTCGGTTTCAATGCTATAAAACATCTCTTCATTATCAACATCGTTCTTTTCATTCAAAGTAACATCAAATCATCATTCTTTCGATCGATTCATTCAATTTCATTCGTCGCCATTTTAATTTTACTGTAGAAGTCTAGAAGTGTGGTGGTCTAAGTGATGTTTTCAGTAAAATTATAAACATTTTTTCGTGGCATTGTGCAAAAAATATAGCAAAGTATTGAGCTAGATAAGGTTAGTAGTAATTTTCTGAGGTTCTGTCTATAATAGTACTATAAATAATGTTTTATCCTTTCCGGGATATATTTTACCAAAATGGCGTCGCCTATCGGCGTTATTTTAGCTCTCACTTTCATTGAAAATATTTATTTTTGAGATTCAATCGGTCTCATCTTATCTACTTTTGTTTTTGTTGTAGATCTGCAACATGGATCCGTCTCTGGATGCGTCCTTAGTGACGCAGTCCATCAACTACCATGGCCAACAATTGCAAAAAACGTGGGAAGCAGAGAGAGGAGAGGATGATTTGTCTAAAATGGGCGTGGGTGGTTTGGATTTCGCCGTATACCAGTCGAGGCACAAGCACCTGACGTTCCAGGATCGTGGAAAGAGGTTGAAACTGCACCAGTTCATTGCTAAAGAGGCCAATGCGTTGTTTGATACCTCTATCATGGAGGAAACGCCGTCATCATCTAGCCTTGCAGCTGACGCACCTACCCCGGAAGATAGTGAGTTTTTTTCATCACATGATTTGTTGCTATGCTCCTTAGGCTTTGTGATTTCATGGGTTACCATAGCAACCCACTGTACACCACGTACTGTATACCTACTGATGATTTATGGTTTTGTTATTCCAAGGCCAGGTAATAACAAATCAGGTTTTTTTTTCCTCCAAATGTAGAGATTATTAGATACTTGTTATTTGGTAAACTGTTTTCAATAAAGGATTTGAGACATCTATAGATCCTTGCAGAAGAGAAATTGGTACTGTTTGGTTTCTATATAAATTCCATATGTATTCAGCGATTCTCTCAGTAAAACTTACAAATAATGAACATATAAGTAGACATGAAACTGGTTTGCCTCTGTTCCGCTAAGGCATACTCAACAGTTTTAATTATATATGTCTATCTTGTTAAATGTAATTTGATAACTAACATGCACAAACCTGTGAGGAATGAAAAGAACAAAAGGAGGTCTTTGCCGTGCAGAGAGATAACACAGGCTATAAATAAATAATTGGCTAAATAAAATTAAGGTGTCAAAGCCAAGTTTCTAAAGTTTTAACCTTTGTTTCAGATTTATATGCTTTGATGCCACCATTTGAAACCTTCTTGAATGTGGACAAGTCAGCAAGATTGAGACATTTCTTTGATGTAAGTATAAACATTGGTGGATCAAACCTAATATAAAATTTTGGGATTCCTAAAAAGAATGCATGACTGTCTCACCTCAATAAATAAAGTGAACAATAAAGTTATAAACCAATAATCAAATTATTCACACAAAACAAATGTAGAAAAACAGTCAATTGAATTTAATATCACCTGAACCAACACAACTTGATAAATTGGAACAGTAATATACATAATACAACAAAAGACCATCTACGTTTCTTTTATTTTTATAATTAATGCATTGGTAAATAATGTTTTCTCTTTGTAAATGCCACTGTATATTGCCAAAAACTTGACGTAAAACCTAAATCAATAAGCCATCCATTTAAATAGAAGAACATATTTGCAAGAAGGCATACATCAGAGTATTTAATATTTTTTTAAATTCTCTTCACCTAGTATTCTAAAGACCTTTATCCAATCACTATATTGATAAACAATCAATCAATCTGGTTAACCTTTACCCAATTATTTAACGGTACATTCACACGGAGCCACGTTTTGCCGAATCTTATTTTTATTGGATCTGGAAAGACCGAATGTTGTATGCATACAGCACATCTTGCATTGCTGTATCCGACGGCCTCGTATCGGATCCAGATCCCGTGTGAACACGCCCTCCTCCCCCGCTTTTGCGACCCGATGACGTATTCGGTTTCAAGATCCGGCAAATAACCGAATCTACCCCTGCGTGTATCATATTGTCGCATGTATTGAATGTGCTATACCACTGCACCGGATCTTACATTTTGCAGTACGTCTGGATCGGTTTATACGCGCAAAATCGGATGTCAACTTCAGCAAGATTCGTTTTTTTTTTGCCGTGTCTTGAAACTGAATGCATGTGTGAACTCATTCATTGAAATACTGTTGCCACTAAACCGATTCGGTAGAGAAACACTCGACGCTGTGTGAACGTACCGTTAGGGTCTGATTCAGTCCCAACTATATGAATAAATATAACTGTCCATTCTATCCTGTTTCATATTTTCATCTCTTTTATTTCAGAATGTGAGGACAGGTGAACTTATTATAGGAGCAGTCATCAACAGGACAGCATCGGGAATGATGCTCAAAGTGCTATGCACCTCCGGTCCAACCTCGAGATATGTTGCTGACATCAATGTGAAGGTATTGCACAATGTTTTGAAACATTCTACACTTTGAGTAGTTGAGAGCTATCATATATTCGACAGTCCATATAAGTACATAACTATGATAAAAGCTACCACCTACACATGTTCTCAAAATAAAATGTAAGTTTAATACTGAGTCAGGTCAGCATTGACCATTAAGTTACATCATTAATATTCATTCTCAAGTGACTGTTGTATCTTTATGTGTACTTATGTGCATATTCACAAGGGGCTTTAATTAATATTCAGGGTCAGATGTTGCTATTGTTAAAAGTTAACGAGTTTATTTCTCGTTCAGAAATCGCTCAAAAAGAGCTTATTATTTTACCTATGCCTGTATTACACTAGTTAGTATGAATGATATAAAAATATTCCACAAATTATAACCAGTTTTTTTCCTCAACAATATTCAGATATTGTCCAGGAAAAAAATTAAATGAATCCAGAATATGCATTAACAGCAAGTTAATCTCCCTCCAAATAGTATATCCTACCAAATCTATATATATAAAAATGAATCCCTATTTCCCTTGGTCACGGCATCACGCGCGAACGGCTGGACCGATTTCGCTTATTCTGTTTTTGTTGTGTTTGTTATTGTTAAGAGAAGGATCTTATGAAAAAAAAAATGGTACTTTACTTATATAGGTAGGGTAGTGTAGGTACGGTAGGGTAGGTTGGGTAGATGAATGTTTGGTGTTTTTATGGCAAAACAAAGTTTGCCGGGTCAGCTAGTAGTATATAATAATAATATTTTGTCATGGCTGTAAATTATATTGAAATTAAACCAATCATTTGACTGTAATTTTTGTTCTCCAGGCATTTTTACCGGTTACAAATATCATACCTGCTGTGGACAAGAAAAACGTGTCAAGAAACTACCTGATGAATGATACTGTATGCTGTGAAGTGATAGAAGTTATCCCCGACACCGACAAAATGGTGTGCGGCATGAAGGGAGTGACGCGAGGCCCCGATGACCCTCCGCCTAAGCCGCCGCTAGGCCTCCTCAGCACTGACGACTTCCCACTCGTCTACAAGTATGTACTAACTCAATAACACACTTCTGAGTAATCACATTGTCCCTACACTTTTACAGGTTTTACTGTTTTGCTTTACACAAAAATAGTGTTGTTTTCATGTATTTATTTGTAGTACAGTTGTTTCTTGAAACTACGAAAACAGTGGTATTTTTTTATTATTTGAAATGAAGATTGAAGACACTTTCATACTAATGAAGAAGATTTTTTTGGACTGAAGAGACTTAAACTTAGAAACCTGGGATGGAGTAGACATTTAAGGACTAAATAAATGAACTAAAGAGATTTCAAGACAATTGGAACATCACAACTAAATTGATTTGTCAATGTATGGAAGACAATACAAGAATACCTCTGGTTTTTTTTAAATGTGGTTGAATTCACACAGCTAATGAAAATGTGTAACACACTTGGTAGGTATATGTGTAAGTGTAACAGCAGAAGGAGCGCTGGATGTATGTTTTCACTGGTTTATGATCACTTTTCAGTATAAAATCACACTGTTCACCAACTTGTGAAAATGATTGCATGATAATGTTCAAAGTTTGATCTGATTTGGACAAGTCTTGGGATTCTTGAAGGATGTTTTTTATACTATTTATTTCAACGAGACTCCTGCACATAAATGTTGAGGATTTAATCAAAATGTTCAAATTATTTACACATCTTTTAATTTTTGACATAAAATGGAAAAGGTCAGTACAAATACTATTCCAGGGTCTCTTCAATCTTGATTTAAGGAAACATAATCTGTATTAAAGCTAATGTTTAACATTCCAGCATTATCTGAAACATAGATTGGACTTTTATAATGAGCATTTATTGGATGTCGGAGTTATTTATATTATAAAGGACTTGCTCCCGGCGATTATCATTTAGCTGATGTGAGGCTCCGAGATGACTCAATAGTTAACAAGATAGCGTGGCAGTTCACGTCGTTGTACCTGACGTATCGTCCATGGCAGTGGACGTACTATCCCTCTATTATTTTAGGGTGTTCTTTTCTAGGTATAGCGAGGATCTCAAGACACGTGTCACACCTACCGAGTTATACTGTGACGTTAGCGAATGTCCCGGTAATATTAATGTCACGTTATCGAGGCGGCATCACCTAATCTATGATGTTATATTTATGTGCGAAAGAAATAAAATACAAGTAAAATAACATTTTTTGAACAGCTCCATTGGAACAGGTGAGGATAAACGTATGTGTGACACTAAGCAAACACCTTAGGAATTAAATGCTTGAAACTAAATAAATACCTTCTTTGAAGATGTTATTCTCATCTCAGTGAAAATACTCCATTATCAGAGGAAAAATTAATTATTTTTACAACTTTTCACATTACTGATTTATGTATTATTTCCTCTAGGAAAACAGTGGATATGAAGGGTGAGAGTTATGAAGCCATATTGGAGAAGAGTCCAGGCTTCAATAACCCCAACTGCATCCAATTTCTTTCCGAACTTCTTGGAATCTCCAACATGCACTGCACAAACTTTACGTCATTGAGGTAAATAAATTCGACGTCTATCTTATTGTTCTCAAAATGTTAATAAAATAAAAAATAAAATAAAAATAGCCTTTATTCTCTGATTTTGTTTTTACATTTCTTACTAACTAGCCTTCTTACCAATTTTCCTATTGCTAATACTTAATTCTATTTTACACACTATGTTCTAACAAATTGGTAACACCAGCATTAACTATCCATCAGGTTGTCCTCCCTGGACATAGGCCTCCTCTAGAATTTGCCATTTATGTCTGTCCATTGCTGATCTGCGCCATCCTTGTGGCAGGTCATCTTCCCATCTTCTTTGTGGCCGTCCTCTTGTTCTCTTTACATCTCTGGGGTACCAGGATATGACCTCTTTGGTCCATTTTTCTTTGGTAGATCTAACCACATGACCAATCCAACGCCATTTAAGTCTCTTGATTTTCTTTGAGACATCTGTCACACCTGTGATCTTTCTGATTTTGGTCAGTCTCCACTTGTCTTTCAGCTTGATGTGTAGCATGCTTCTCTCTATCCCCTGTTGGCATACCTTTAATTTTTGACTGTGAGCCTTTGTCAGGCCCCAGGTTTGGCACCCGTAAGTAAGTATTGGTAGGATGCACGTGTTGAATACTTTACGCTTGATTGGCATTGGAGTGTTTTTGTTCTTCAATATTTCTTTCAGCGACCAGTAGCGAGCCCAGGTGTTATTTACCCGTATTTGCAATTCTTTGTCCATCTGCAGATTTGGTGCAATTATTTGACCTAAATAGGTGTAGTCATTCACATAATCAATGTCATGGTCATTTACACAGATTTTGTGGTGTTCACTATTGGTCATAACCTTTGTTTTTGTTGTGTTCATGGTCAGACCTGCTTTTTGACTCTCTGTTGTCAGTTGTAAAAGCATTTCCTGCAGAGTGACTGGGTCTTCGGCGAACAGTACCAAGTCGTCTGCAAATCGCAGGTGTGACAGCCTACGCCCATTAATATTTATTCCCCACCTTTCCCAATTGAGATTTCTGAAAATTTCCTCTAATACAGCCAAAAAAAGTTTGGGAGACAGAGGATCCCCTTGTCTGACTCCTTTTTGGATTTTAAATTCTTCTCCAATTCTTTCTAATTGTACTTTTGCCGTGCTGTTGCTGTATATATTCTTTATAAGTCTAATGTACTTGTTTTCTATACCTTGATTATCCAAAGCTTTGTATATATAGTTGTGAGATAGGGAATCAAATGCCTTGTTATAATCTACAAAGGAAATATAATATGGTTTTCTGTATTCCTTGTATTTTTCAGTTACTTGTTTTACTACAAGCATGTGGTCAACTGTTGAAAAATCAGCTCTGAAGCCTGCCTGTTCTATTGGTTGTTCTGCGTCTAGTCGTTTAGTGAGCCTGCCTAAGATAATTTTTGAAAAAACTTTGTATATATTTGTCATGAGGCTGATAGGTCTGTAGTTGTCTATTTTGTCTTTATCGCCCTTTTTGTGGATCAGAATTATGGTTGACTTCGTCCATTGTTCCGGAATAGATTCACTGTCTAAGATTTTGTTAAATAGACTAGTAAGTGGTTTTAGTATTGCACCCAGTGCCGCTTTTAGCATTTCATTGGTTATTCTATCTTCTCCCGGGGCTTTGTCATTCTTTTGTGATAATATGGCATGCCTCGTTTCGCTTTCTAGTATGTGAGGTATCTCTTCTTCCTTGTTTGGGTTTTCGATTACTGCTAATAATTCGGATGAACTGTAAAGGCTTTTGTAGAAGGCCGTAGCGATTTTGCTGATCGTTGTTCTTTTTGAGGTTGTATATTCCTTATTTTCTTTGTTTTTCCCCTTCATTTTCGGTATCCAAGACGTATGATCCTTAAGTTTCTTCAGTACTCTTTTGATTCCTCCTGTTTTTTCGATTTCAGATTGAATGCTGTTGAAACGTATTTCCTTCTTATGGTCTCTTATACTTGATGTGATATTTTTACTTAATGCTTCTATCTTTTTAATATTCTTTCTCCTGTCTACAAACAGTTCTCCTCTTTCTTTTATCAGGGTTCTTGCGTTATCTCCTATTTTGTCCATTTTGTTTAACTTGCTCATGTGCCTCAATTCGGTTCCCAGATTAGTTAATATTTTTTCGAGTATATTATACTTTTCCTGAACTGAGTCTTTATTTTTAATTTTTTCCATCTGCCCTTTCACTTTATCAAGGATGCTTTCGGGAATTGGAGTCCCTATTTGATCTGATCTGGTTTTTATGTGTTTCCTTGTTCTTTTTTTGTTTGTGATTCCTAAAGTAGCTCTAACCATTCTATGGTTTGTGCTGAAGTTTAGCTTATTTAATATGCCTACATCATTGAATAATCCTGGGGTGTTAGTTAATATGAAGTCAATTTCATTTTTGGTTTTGCCGTCAGGTGAAATCCATGTCCATTTCCTGCTTGTTTTTTTGTTATAATAGGTGTTCATTATCCTTAAATTGTATTCGAGAGCAAGGTCAATGAGTTTTTGTCCATTTTTATTACGCCTACCTTGACTGTAGAGTCCGATGGTGTTATTTTCTCCATTTTGTTGGCTACCTATTTGGCTGTTGAAATCACCCATTATAATCTTATTTTTGTTGGTTTCTTCAATAGCATCTTGTAGTGATGTATAGAATAAGTTCTTTTCTTCGTCGCTTGCATTTTCTGTGGGCGCATATACTTGTATTATGGACCATGGCTCCTTTCCTTCTTGTATAGTCAAGTCTAAAATGGCAATTCTTTCCGATTTGCTTCTAAATTGTATAATGGCCTCTTTTAGATGCTTTTTAACGATAAAGCCTACCCCATGTAACCCCTTTGTTTCTCCCTTGTAGTAAAATATGTAGTCCTCATGTTCTCTCACTTCTTCTCCTAGTCGTCGTACTTCGCTCAATCCTATAACGTCCCAGTTTATTCTTTGTAATGCGTGTTCGAGCTCTACCAGTCTATCATCTGTTCTGAGTGTCCTTGTATTAAGGGTTGCTATAAATAGTTTGTTTTGATCTTTTCTTTGTGTTGAGTTTATTATAGGTTTAGTTTTTAATGTTTTTCTCGTTTGTTGCTTATTTTCTAGAGGGTGGTGGTCTAACGTCCCAAGGTGACCAGCCTGGTTGGGACTTTTTCTTGTGGTTGTGTTATTTTCCGTTTGCAAGTTTTTGGTTTTCCGTTCGGTGCTGGTGTTACTTAATTGCTAATTCGCGTTGCTAGTTCCGCTGAAGGAGAATGATCTTGCTTTGTCGAAATAGCTGACTCTGCTCATTTTAGTCTTGTTGGTGTTTTTTGTTTTCTCATCGTTTGATGCGATTGGCGACCTTGTAGGCGACCGCTTCCTTTTATCTTTCTTTCCTTTTATTACTAGTCGATCGTAGTTAATATATCCCTCATTGCCCTTGTCTAGTTCTTCCTTTAGTTGAGTTTTTAATTCTTTCCTCTTTAAAAGTACTTCTTTGGGATAATCCTCTGTTATATATATATTTTCGGGTAGATATTTCTTATTTTTTAAGAGCGCCATTTTTCTCCAGTACAAGGTGAGCGTCATGCATATGGGCCGCGTTTTACCATCAATTTTCTTTCCGATTCTTTGAATGTTACTTATCTCCCATTTATCCCAAGATTCTATGCCTGCTTTGTCACTGACAACATTCAGAGATGAGATAGTAGTTTTCAGTAGGTCAGAGAAATTAGTTTCAGTTTCTTGAACACCATGAATAATTAGATTGTTTTTCCTTGCTTGTCTTTCTAAATATTGTGTTTTTGTTTTTAATGTTTCTACCTCCAGTTTCAGTCCAACTAGGTCATCCACAAGAGGTTTTAGTTTCTCCTCCATGGTTGTAATCATATTTTGGTTTATAACAACTGTCTGTTGGTTCATCTCCTCTTTCATTTTATTCCAAAGTAATTGAAGTTGAGGATCCATTGTTGATTAAAAACTACCAAATTGGTAGATTTTTTTGGGTTGGTGTTATGGCAACAATTACTCCAACTGTCAACACTTCTTGCAACTGTCAGGTGTCAGCAGTTGTCAACAGTATGTAACTGTCAAGTGTCAAATATGTTTTACCGTTAGATCAAAATGGATTCCACCCTCCAACAACAGCGTAATTTTTCACTTATTTTTCCGTCTTCTCTCTTGTTTATTAGTTTAGAACACTTTGTTTTCCGATTTCATGTGACTTCAATGTGCAAATTCGCGGCACTTCGTGTCGTATAGTGCGTTTTGAACGCTTTTTTGAAATTAAAACCACGAGAGCTCTCACTATGCAGCGACTTGTTTGACAACCGGAAACGGAAACGGACAAAATGTTAGTCATGACTTAATTGGTAATAAATGAAATCTATTATTTTTTTACCAGAGGAGGATTTACATCAACGGAATATGCTGATGAGCTTCGTCAAGCGCAAGCCAGCAAGTGGGCGTTCCGCTCTGTTGCTGAAGGGATTGAACATTTCAAAGCCGGACGCCACTCAGAGGCATTCCAATGCCTCAATAAGGCGCTAAGCATCGACCCCAGGAACGTCGAAGGATTAGTAGCAAGAGGGGCTTTATACGCCAATAGTGGAACATTTAAAAAGGCCATTGAAGATTTCGAAACCTCGTTAAAACTGAATCCTAACCACGCCAATGCAAGGAAATATCTCGGAGAGACATTAGTTGCTTTAGGTCGTAGTTACGAGGATGAAAACAAAATCACTGAAGCTCAGAAAGCATATGAGGATTGTTTGGCGATTATTCCTTTCCACGAGGAGGCGCAGAATTCACTGGACTTCTTGAAGAGTAAGACGTCGACGACGAAGCCTTTGATTGAGCCGGCAGAATTGCTACTGCCTGGTTTGACGGGAGCTAAGTCGTATGAGATGAAAGAAACATTGAAACAACTGTTGAATTTGACTGAAAAGAAAGACAAGAAGAAGAAAAAGAAGCGCGGCAAGGGTAAGAAGAAGCGGTCGAGCAGCTCTTCTTCGTCGTCGAGTGACTCTTCGAGCTCCAGTTCATCATCAGAGTCGTCGTCGTCATCAACTGATACTAGCGGTAATGATTTTATGCTCATTTTATAAATACTCCCGTTTGATACTTATTTCGCAAGCGATTGTAATTAAGGGTACACTAGTCGAAAATTCTTCTATACAAACGTAGTCTGGCTTTTACTCCAATGTTTGACGATGTACGTTCAAAATAAAAAATGATATCAATTTGTCTCATCA
The DNA here is from genome assembly GCA_945859665.1 of Anorthoa munda. Classification (NCBI taxonomy): domain Eukaryota; kingdom Metazoa; phylum Arthropoda; class Insecta; order Lepidoptera; family Noctuidae; genus Anorthoa; species Anorthoa munda. The sequence continues at coordinate 10,160,510 of OX243918.1, read as the reverse complement.
TTATCTAGCCCTGTATGGAAGCAAAAAGTAAAAAAAAAAAATACTTGAAAGTTATGAGCTTCGAAAGTTCCATATTTCAACACAAATTTTAACGCTTCTTTGGGCGCAAATAAGTACCATAAAAAGAAGGAAAATTGCAAAATGGTCTCCATACAGGGATAGATTGCGCGCTTGTTTTCGTTCTAAATCATCATCCATTTCGCTACAAATTTGCAAAAGTGTAACGAATACATCGTACGCGAACTAGCTTCTTACTGCTCATAACAGCATCTATCTGTTCCGCACGTGTTGTCGGTTGATATAGCATGCATTTTAACCCTGCGCTCAAAATAGTTCGTGCCGTCGACTAGTGTACCCTTAATATGATTTAATTATTTTGCAAACACATCATCAGTCTGGCAGTGAGACATTTTTGTTGAGTCTAAAAGGCTGAAAAAAGCACTTTTATTATCACTTCAATTTGTAAAAAACATTTCTTCAGACTCATACAATACATTTGCATCGAAGCTAAGTCCATATCTGGCGGAAATAGTTTGCATACTATATCTATCTGTAAATAATATTATTGTCCTTCCTGAATATTTTAGACATACTAACCATTAGAATACACTAATATTATCATAATCTAAGTTGCTTTTTGTTTCCTTTAAAATCTCTAGTTTGTACTAGAGTTTAAGCAGAGAATGCATGCTAGCTTAAGAACATAATGAACTAGATTCTAAACGTCATGTGTGTTACTTCTATTAGATTCCGAGGGTCCCAATCGCAAGAAGAAGCGTCGTTCGCAACCTAACAACAAGAGACAGCGCTCTTTGTCGCCGCTCAGCAAACGCATGGAGATGATGGGTGCTCCCGAGGCAGGCTCTCGGACGCACAACTCTCAGTTCAACCATCCGTATGGTTACCAGCCGCCACCTCCAACTGTGGAGGAAGTCAACCCCGAGCCACAGAGGTCTCAGGCGGATATTGATTATGAACTAAAGGTATGATCCTCATTAAAGATCTTCGAAAGATACTGCAATCTGGTTGATGAATGTAGTCGATAAACATCTAGCAATTGAATTTGGCAACCACAAAACATTTTGACTACTGCATTCATACTATTGATTAATGTTGGCCTTATTAACACATTCACAGCATCATATATTTTTTTAATAATTTATTATAGTGTAGAAAATAAAATAATCAAACAACAAAATTAAAAAGAAGGAAGAGGTTCTAAGTGAAGGATTGAAGTATATTTTAACTTTTCGTTCTCAATAATCATGGAGATATTTTGGCTTCATCATCATCATATCAGCCGAAAGACGTCCACTGCTGGACATAGGCCTCCCCCAAGCGTCGCCACATTGACCGGTCCCGTGCGTCTCGCAACCAGCGGATCCCCGCAACCTTCACCAGGTCATCGGTCCACCTAGTGGGAGGCCTTCCAACGCAACGGCTATATTTTGGCTTACATTAAATTATTTTGCTCAGGTACGCAAGTTCCTAGAGATGACCAAAGAAGATTCGGACTATGAAGACAAAGTGCGCAATTTCTTAGAAGAGACAGCTCAGTACAAGCGCAACCGCAAGATGCAGGAGCTCGGCCAGCAGCCGCAACCCGGCGCCGACAGGGACAAGAAGAAAAAGAAGAAGAAAGACAAGTCAGTACCTTTCACTGATCTGTTCTGTTTGGGGTGAGCAGAGTTAAACGAAGTGTAGAAGATTCTTGTTACTTTTAATAATTTTGTTTGCCAAACAATTCTTTGCTCAATTTACATGGGTTTTTATTATTTTTTGGGACAAGCTGACCATATTATTTCATTGAGGTTTTTTTCAAGTTCAGCCAATCACAACTATAAATTATTTATTTATTATATAATTTATTGTACACCACTTAAATAGTAACAGGACAATGTCAATTATCAGACATATTTTTAAATTAATAAAATGAAGTGGACAATCTATCTCTTCTAAATTATCGTTACAGATAACAGATAACTTATTTATTAAATTATATTTGAATTACATATGTTTAACCAAAAAATAAATTTCTGTTATAGGAAAAAGAAGAAGGAATCAAAGAGGAAGCGCAAAGAACAGGAACGTGAGGAGAAGAGAAAGGCCAAAATGGCGCGCACCGCGGCTAGTACCGATTACAATATACGCGACTTGGAGAACATCGGTGACAAGAAACTAAGAGACGCTATCAGGTTCGTAACTTATTTTATAAAATGGTCTAGGAAGTGGTGGAGGGTTTTTTTATTCATTTAGCCTTGCAAAGGTGCCGATTCTAATTTAAATTTAACATAATATGAGGCACAGTCAATAGCAGGGGCTGCGCGAAACTACAGCATATTCGATTTTATATTTAATCGCACTTCTTCGGGTTTCGAAATGATTTTAATCCATCTTTGTTTCCGTGCGTAATAACAACGTTTAAAGGTATATCCAATTATCCACACATATCATTGACGTGGACAGACCGTGCCCCGTCAGGGGCTCAAAAAAATATAGGTGGGAACATTTTATATGACATCGTTCGTTTCTGAATTTCGAAATAAGCTCAAGTGGCTGCCAATCCGCCTTCGCCGGAATGCCCATATTTTATCTTTACTCTACAGTATTCTGTTTATTCCTACAACTCCCACTTATCTCAAAGAACGCTTTAAGTTCCTTCATGACACACATTCTAGACACTTGAGATCATCGGAGAAGCTGAAACTTTTGATGCCTGCTCATTCCACTAAGTTTTACGACAAATCAGTCCAGGCTGTACGATTGTGGAATGAGTTGCCGTTGCCTGTTAGACAAGCTCAGCCACTGGCTTCTTTTAAGAACCTAGTTTAAAACTATTTTCCCTCTAACGCTCTTATCTAGGATCAAATTTCTTTCATCATTAATCAATTTATATATATATTTTTATTTTATCGTGTCCATCCTTTCTTTGAATTTGTTAACATGTAATATTATGTATGTATATATTTAAGTATATATGTATGTAAGTTTATGGATAGTATTTATTATAAAAATAAAGTTTTGTATATATTTATGTTTTTAATATAATAGCAGTACACCACAGACTACTCACTTTTTTCATTCTAAGTTCTTTAAGTCCATCCAAAGGTTGTCTGGTAGATATCGCTGTCAGCGATAAGACCGCCTTTGTACCCTTATGTAACTTTTATGGTGTACAATAATGTATATTCTATCGTTCACACACGTCCGTGCACGGGCCCGGGCACCTCCCATGCACGGACGTGTGTGAACGAGTTCATATAAAATGTTCCCACCGATATTTTTTTGAGTCCCTGACGGGCACCGGCCCTGTCACGTCTCGGGCACGCCCCTGATATGTGTGGATAGACCTTAACAGCTGTATTTAAGGAACTTACTCGCCAGTGGCGCCAACTGGTGAGCACAAAAACTGAAGCCCGTCCTCATTGCCAATGAGGGTTTTCTGAAATTATGTGCACTAGGTAGCACCTCAGTACAATACAGTTGCTGGACCTTGGATAGCGGTCAAACTCGTTGCGCACATAAGCAATACGGCTGCAGGTCCAAGTTCCTGTCAAAATGCTTATGTTTTCTGACATTTACGTCAACGTCATGTTGATGTCCTAAGTTACGTTTTCTAAGAGGAAGACCTTTTGCCAAGTTAAGTTGGCCCCAAATGGTGTAGACAATTTGCCAATAAACCCTCATCATCATATCAACCGAAAGACGTCCACTGCTGGACGTAGGCCTCCTCCAAGAAAAACTCATTGCTATGCAATCCCGAATAGTCCAACAAAATTAATAATTAACAAGTGAAATTTTAATTATTTTTTTATTGGGCTTATTCTCATTTTTTTCTGGGTGGACCCCTTCAGGGTATTGTATTGAATGACGCATGAACAATGGTCAATTTGACAACCTACTATGCTATCCATGTTCGCAATTATTTGCTGGCATTTGAATGTTTCACTAAAATATTCATTGGTGTTGCAGGAAAGAATTGAAAGGCAAGAAGCGTGATCTCAGTTCGGAGGGCGACTATGAAAGAAAACACGATAAGAGGTAACAAGTCACAAATAATCTAAACACTTATAAATAAGATATGACTGCAACACTTTAATGTTAATTATTGTTAATTCCGCCGCTAATTGTATAAGTCAAATAAAGGATGCGTGTTTAAATAATACCTCGTAAGCTAAGCTAAAAAGATAAGACTCCAATATGAGCTATCATTGTATGTAGAAAGTATAATATATATAATTTTAATACCTTCGCCATGGGCCCATTCGAGCATGCCCGTGTCTTGGCTATACGAAAAAATACGCTTCTTGTGCGCTAACCGTGAATGCGTTACACAGTGAAAATAGTTCTCACATTATTATTTGCTTGTATATGTACTGTACGCAATAACCCTATGTTAGATATACTTATTAAAAGACAATTTACTAACTAAAAAATATCTCTTTCGCACGCGTCGTGTAAAAGAGTCGCAAAATGATTTGTTGTGTTTGTGCCAATACATGTGTTACCTCGTGAGCACTTATTTATTAAAATGTGTACGTATTTATCAGGATGCTAGACGATATGCACGGGCTCGAGGAGTTGGAGTCAAAGCTGAGCGCGTACCACGTAATGGTCGAGAAGGAGGTGCTGCACAAGCGCGACGGGCGCGAGCTCAGCCTCAGCCTCAGCCCCGACCAGGCGCCGCCGCCGCCGCTCGAGAAGCCCAAGTGGAAGATGTCCATGAGTGCGGTGCGAGACACGTACGTGACGAGTTGACGAGTTGACGCGGCATATGCTAACCTAACCGAGCGCGTACTATTAGTGTTTATAGTTATACTACTTGGTATAGTAGGCATAAGTATAATGTCTTGCTCAAAATGTTATTTACATTATATGTTTTACAATGACAGGCTGCCAATTCATCCTAATTTTCATTTGACTCATACAATTAGCGCGGGATGTTAGCAGTTATTACATTTTTCTTTGTTTTGTTTACACATCATCTTTAGATACACTGATACCTGTACTTTTTATGTTATTTTGGGGGTAGATTACGATTAATACAAGCCAGTATAAAAAGATATCTTTGCAGTATTAGCTGCAATATTTATTCATATGAGACTGCAGTTAAATAACGGTCTTTTCAAATGGGTCAAATAATAGAAGTGTCAGTTTTGTAAACTAAGTTTGAAGTCTTAAAGAGTTTGTATGATAATAAATTAATTATTAAGTCAGTGATATTGTGAAATTTACTTGTGGCAACACTACAGTTTTAATTAATATGTATTTAATGTTCACAGGGTCAAGAAGAAGGAAACTCCCGTGCCCAAGGGCTATAAAGAACATTATGCATTCGAAGACAGCTCAGATGATTCACAGGATAATACAAAGGTCAGATATCATATCAAATAATATCTCTTTTCTACCATTCCCTTCAGTGAAAATAGATGCTATGTTCTTCTTAAAACTGAACTAAACATACTGAAAAATGTCTCATAAAAAAAAGTCTGTTCAAGAAACAGAGAAAGATGCCCCAGATTTTCTATTGGCTTATGCCATTGTTGGAGGATTGTGAAAGGAAAATACAGCATTATAGTATTATTGTTCCATCGCTCGTTTTCAAAATAGGTTTACTAACAATAAGCATAAAATATATACCCAGAATTTATATTGGCACAACGAAATTCAGCATAATGGTCATTAGGCATAAATGATTTGCCATAAAATACTGTTGGCATAATGATATTTACACAATGTTCTTTGGAATAAAACAAACATGTTCGCGGCTCAAGGTGACCCAAGGGCCACCCCCACCGCACCTTAACCTAATTCAATTGAGTCCTTATATCAAGCGCTGCGGGAAGTGCAACCCCTTCGCCCGCCCTTACGTAACTAAGGATAGACACCCATGCTCAACTCCGCAGCATCGGCTTGCTGGTCACTTACGGCGACCAGCCTCAGCCGCTACGGCTCGCACGGGTGCCTATGCTGTGTTACAGCGGGCGGGGGCTACCCTTCCTTCGCGCCTCCAGTATTTTATATACACTCTAGGAGTACGTACGTGACGCGTGCACGTGGCTGTACGTGTCTTTTGGCTACTAGCCAAAAGACAACGTGCAGTGCCAATTCGGTTATTTGCTTATTTTAAGTTCTTAACTATTTAATAAATTTCATTTGTATTTCTATCATAAATATAATGAACTTAAGTGTTGACATTTTGAACTTTAATGACTATCGACATTTTTAATCATTCTATATTTAAATCACTTGGCATTACAATCTTAGACATTTTAAGCTTAAATATAACAATTTTCGATAAAATTGATATTAAAATTTTCGATGTTTTGAACATTAACATTTTATCCGTACGTATTTTAATTTTCGACGTTCAAATATGTACCCATAAAATTATTATAACGAATAAATATTATACCTTAAATATTTATGCAACTCCAAATTATGCCAAAACAAATTAGACAGAAATTACAGTTATGCTAACCGTTGCATTATGCCATAGTAATATTATGCTAATAAAAGTTATGCCATACAATATTATGCCTAGCCTGCCATGATCTGTGCCTTTGTTTTTCTGTGCAATAAAGAATAAGAATTCTTAAAAAAATTATGCCTAGAGGGGGATTCCCTTCAAAATATGTACAGCCTTCTGAAATGCTAAATATGGAATATTGTTTAATGTGCAGCCGTCACCATCGAGTGGCGACAAGAACGTGTCGGTTCGTCGCGCGATGGCCATGAAGGAGCCGCCGCCGCTGCCGTCCGCGCCGCCGCCCAACAAGCGCGAGCCCGACCCGCCCGGTACCGAGCCCGCGCACCCGGTAAGTCTAACATTTACATTGAATGTGCCTACCCACGTGTGGGTATGCCGAGTCATAACAATGTTTCAGCTGTAATAGTAGTTTATCTACACTCACAATGTTATGTTCCAAATATGAATTCAAAAAATATTGTATATACAAGTACTTTATATTCGTGGATAGATAACATTTAAAAAAAATCCATTACAGTGTAACATTTTCCTTCGATTTTTAAACAACTGCGTCATAAAAATAACTTTTTTATTTTTATTGCACACTTTAACTTTTAAATTAATTGACGCGTATGGGCAAAAATAGTGTCATTGTCTAAGGATGCGCGCGCTGCGCTGTCATGCGAAATGAGAATCTAAATTGACCGCCATACCACAATATTTTTCAGTTTCCACTTTTGTTTTATTTCAACTGTATGAGTGAAGATAAAATAGTGTATGCAATAGCATATAATTAGGTATTAAAACATGAGTGTGTGTTTAAAAACCAAGCCGTAGGCAACATTTTTAATAGTATCACACGAATGTTTTAATACCGAGTTATGTGCAGTTTCATACACTACTTTATCTACACTCATATATTGGGATTGAACCTACTAAATAAAAGAAAAAATCAAAAGGGTAAGTACCGCAAAACGTATGAATGGCGCCAAAACCCCACAGAATATCACCGCATTAACCGCACATGCGCTAAAACGAGCGTTGCCACAGACAAGAAAAAATTGGATTCGAAACTTTTTATAATATATCTTCAATCATACAGTTGAAATAAAACAAAAGTGGAAACTGAAAAATATGTGGTATGGCGGGCAATTTAGATTTGCATTGCGCATGACTGCGCAGCGCGCGTATCCATAGACAAAGAGACTACTTTTCTACATTAAGTTAATGAGCCGCCCCTAAGCGCCGATAAATTAAAAAGTAAAAGTGTGCTATAAAAATTAAAAATTTATTTAATGACGCAGTTGTTTGACAATCGAGGGAACATGTTGCACTGTAATGTTTTTTTTTTTTAATTTACCTATTCACGAATATAAAGTACGTGTTCATACAATATTTTATGAATTCATATTTGGAACATTACGTTGTGAGTGTAGATAAAAAGTATTTCAGCTGAGTTTTAATTACTTCTCACAAAAAGACAATTATCCTGAAAATATTCAATTGCTTACCCTTGATGGTAAAATATAGAAAATCCAACCAAACTCTCAAAAGTATTGAACTAATATCATACCTTTTCTATTTTCAGGTCCGTAAAGGAAACATAGTTCTCGACAAGTTCGGTTCATTCCGCCTGGCTCAAGAGGGTGAAACCCCGGTGTCTGTGGGCGACGGTCGCCCAGAGCAGTTCGTGACGCGCATCAAGCCGCCGTCCCCGTCGGGCCGTCGACCACGATCACCGCCTTCACCCAGAAGACACTCATCGAACTCTTCAGATGATGACAGGAGATCCAAGCGATCTAGGAGCAGGTTGGTTCAAGTTATACGTTTTGATCTAACACTTCATTTAGAGAACGTAGGAACACGCTTGTAATCTACAACGGGAGCAGATACTGACAGTACTAATTGAAACTCTATTGAAAATGTTGGGTATACTCGATGCTAGAATGATACGAAAATGGTTCTAAGCTCATAGAGCTATCCCTAGATTCCATCCTCATCTGCCTACCCTTTTTCCAGCTATTCTAGGGGTCGGCTTTCAGTTTAAATGAATGCAGTTGTATTTTTATTTTACAAATTTGTATCCGACCAGGGTCTGATGTGCACATACATCTATACGTCTATTACATGGTTCACTCCCGCAGGTCTCGGCCGCGCAAGTACCGCTCGCGCTCGCGGTCGCGCTCGCGCTCGGGCTCCAGCGCGTCGGGCTCGGCGGCGTCGCGGCGCCGGCGCTCGGGCTCCCCGCGCTCGCGCTCGCGCTCCGACGCCAGCCGCTCCTACTACTCGCGCAGCAGATCACGATCACGGTCGGGCTCAAGGTATTTTTGGGCTGCTGTGTGTTTATTTTAATCCCTACTAGATTTTATTTTACTTTTTTAGCATTGAAGCATGTAGAAAAACTGTAAAAATACGCCATTGCCATGAATGCTGCTATAATGTCTCGTTCTGTACATAAAAGCCTAGCTGTAGATCAAAATTTTTGTAGTGTACCCTCTACCTAGCATGAAACTAAACAGACGCTTTTAACGTTCATCACTATCAAACCTTACATATCTAGCACAATGTTAACAAAGCCGACACTTTAGGTTCCGTCGCTTCGTGCGGCGCGGCAACTGGCGCGGGCGCGGCGGCTACGAGCGCGGCACGTACTACCGGCCGCGCTTCCACACGTACAACGGCGGCGGACAGCGCGGCCGCGGACGTGGCGGCGGCGGGGACTTCCGCAGGGACGACGGCCGGCGCTTCCAGCAGGAGTGGCGCGACAACCGCTCGCGAGGGGGGCGGCCCTTCCGACCGCGCAGGGGGGGCGGCGGCCGAGGCCGGCCCTTCAGGTAATCCATCAGTTCATAAAATATGTTTTAAAAAAAAAACAGTAATTAATTTCGATTTTGGCTATGCTTTAATTTAAACGTTAATTTATTACATTACATCATAAATAATCTTATAAGAATTTGACAAGCCACTTAATACTTCTTAAAATTAAACAATCACGGTTATTACAATAATTTTGTTTTTTGTCCCACAGAGGAGGTTTCCGTGACTTCAGAGATCGCAGGGGAGGCGGTCGTTATTCGAGATCGCGAAGCCCTGAAAGACCACGCAGATCTAGGTCGTACAGCCCAGAAAGACGTGATAAAGACAGAGACAGGTACTTAGTCAAACTTTCTACGAACTAGTATTTGCTATATACATACCAACTGGAAAAATAACCAAGCTCTAATATAATCTATTTTCACAGTTACTCCCGTTACTCTGAGCGCGATCGCGATAGTCATCGTAGCGAAGGAGAATACGAAGAAGAAAGATACGTGGACAGAAAAGAATACGACGGAAAGTGGGCGGATGGCAACGAGCCTGAAAGAAATTCCCATCCCGAAGAGAAACCACCCGCCGAACAACCCCCCAAAGAATAAATCACAAACGTTTGGATTTGCCACTGAGTGCTAGTTTTACGGTTAGCGTTTTAAGTTTTGTTTAGGTGCTACACTACACACCATTATCTTTGTATATCTTGACTGTGAATCAACTGATAATTTTAACAAAATGACATAAAATAAATGCTTCTAATTTCACCACAGATAAACATCAGTAATCCACGGTCGATTTTTGGTATTACAAAAATATATTCAAGTTATTATTAGCTGTAAATATAGGTATAAAGTACAATATGAATGGATTTTCTGTTTTCATAATATTGTCAATGTATAATGGTCTACGTATATTAGAATACCAATTTCGCATTTAAGTTTTCCTCTGTATTCAAAAGCCACAAAAAATACGATACGAGTTCTTATTTCCTAATTGTAATTATCTACAATTTCAACTCTGTTAACAGATCATTCCAAACATAGTGGAACGGATTAGCTTAAGTCAGTCACTACAAGTTTGTTCCTTTAATTTGTGATTGGTGAAACTAATTCAATAATAAAGTGACTAATATGAAAAATGCTTTTTTTTTCACTTGAAAACTTCTTTTCGCGCTCGTAAGTGGTGAAGGGTCATGAAGTGTGGCTCAAAATTTTTGCAACGAAATTGTACCTGCATAGCATTATGAACTTTGGAGGATCGTAACTTCAGGGGATCCTGACGGAGGGAGACCACAAAACCTTTTTTTGCTGGAGACCTGGAGAATTGCTCATGTTTACTGCACTGTCACAGGGAGATAGTGCAGTTATGTGGGACTCCAACCCACTAAAACTGTCCTCCTGTACTGCTTATGGCTGGCACACGTTAGCACTCACCGCGAACCCGCCGCGGCTGTCCGTCACCGGCCCCCCGTCAGGGGGGTACCCCCATCACCGGCGCATTAGAACACAGTACGCCGTGACCACATCGGGGACCAAACTAGCACATGGGCGACAGACGACCCCATGTATGGGTCCCCCTGTGACGGGTCAGGTCAGTGGCCCCGCCACCTACCATTTTTCGGCCGCCTGTGACAGGGAGAGCGGCCAATGCTATACCGACACGCGTCCGCCATCAGACAGTGGCGACCCCATCCAAGCCGCGGAAGGTAGCGAGAGCGGCGCACCGTAATACTGGCACTCCTCTCCCGCCGCGATGCCTCCCATACGACCTCGCGGCCCGCCTGTTGCCAAGCGGCACCGCAACCTAGTGTAGGCCGCTACGTCGCTTCGTCGGCTTGTAAAAACCCTGACGAGCTGCCCCTCCAATGGTTCGTCGTCGCTTCACCATGGGAGATCAATCCACGGCTACTGAGCCCCCACGCCTAGACAATGCGGAAACCCACCGGGGGGGTACCACTAAACCTTAAAGTACCTAAACGGCATAAACCAGGTACCTTATTTTGTCAAAGAAGCCTTATTGCTTAATGTATTCGGCAAGGCAAAGAGTATGAAAAATGTATGTCTTACCAAATTCATTTACGCAATAAGTGCCTTTTCACACGCCCCGGTTGCCGGGTACCGGACGGCTACCGAGTACCGTACGAAATTACACTAACTACACTAAACGGGCTGTCTCTAGGTATGTCAGCTAAATTACGAATTTTTCTACCAGCTTATGCTGCGGAGCTTAGCTTTTCTGGCAATTTATCTATATGTGTCCCACTGAAGCTTAGCATTAAAAGTTAAGCCTATGAATACTGTGATATCTTCAGGATTCAATTCTTCGCCCTTTAACAACACATCAGTTTTTACCTGCCTAACGTGAGATAGGGTAAACTTAATGCATTTGGTTTTTTAGGGTTCCGTACCCAAAGGGTAAAAACGGGACCCTATTACTAAGCCCACACTGTCCGTCTGTCTGTCACCAGCCTGTATCTCATGAACCGTGATAGCTAGACAGTTGCAACACAGGTGATGTATTTCTGTTGCCGACTTGCCGCTATAACAACAAATACTAAAAACAATAAAATATACATTTATTTGGGGCTCACATACAATAAACGTGATTTTTAGGCTTCCGTACCCAAAGGGTAAAAACGGGACCCTTATTACTAAGACTCCGCGGTCCGTCTGTCTGTCACCAGGCTGTATCTCATGAACCGTGATAGACAGTTGAAATTTTCACAAATTATGTATTACTGTTAAAAATAAAATTATAAAAAACAAAAGTGAAGTATCATCCGCAAACAAAACTATATCATGGTTATCCTATATGAGGCAATTCATTAATAAAAATAAGAAACAAGAAAGGACCACGAATTAAGCCCTGTGGTACCTACTATAGATACGGGTGATCTTATTCCATTAACGTCAACGCTCTGAATCCTATTACTCAAGTATGAAGATCCAGAGAGCTGTTCCGGATCCCGTAGTGGCGGCGTTTCCTGAGCGTCTCATGAAGACCGCAATCTCAAATGCCTTGAACAGATCACAAAAGATTCTCAAGGCATCACATTTATCTTCCCATGCATTATAAATATGTCCTAAAAGTTCATCACGAGCGGCATCAGTAGTTGAACGACCCCTTGTAAAGCCGAACTGTTTGCTATGTTATATCAATACCAGTAACTAGCCATTTTTTTACCGACTTCAAAAAGATGGAGGTTCTCAATTCGACTGTTTTTCTTTTTTATGTTTGTTACCTCAGAACTTTTTACTAGGTCATTCATCTATGACTGTGAACCGATATTGATGATTCTTTTTAAATTTGAAAGCTGTTGCTTCTCATGTGGGCCCATTTGATCAAATTCTGACGATTAGTTTTTGAGTTATCCATAATAATGTATTTAATTGACTTATAAAAAAAAATATTTATTTACATTTCAAGTTGGAAGCAAATATTGTCCATTTTACATGCAGGTTGGGCGGTCAAATCTCACTGCTACGTTCGTTTTATCTTATTACTAACTTCTGCCAGCGGCTTAGCCCGCATGAGAGTTGAAAATTATCCCGAGGGACCATATTCCCGGGATAACAATATATCCTATGCGCTATTCCTGACTATATAATCTATCTCTGTGCCAAATTTCATCCAGATCCGTCCAGCCGTTTGAGCGTGAAGAAGTAACAAACACACTCACAAACTTTCGCCTTTATAATATTATAGTGTGATAATCTAATGTTTTATCCTTATTTTATTGAATTCCGTCAACTTGTCCATCTCCATCCTTTTTATCTACGGCTGGGCTATGCTGGGATATGTAACAAATGTTATGTCTCGGTGTATTTCTCATAAAATATTATTTTTTAGTTTGGGTGACCCAAACAAAAATTGGTACAAGAAGAGAGAGGCCTATGCTCAGCAGTGGGCGAAGTCAGGCTGTGGATGATGATGATGATGACCCAAACAATATTTATTGTTCTAATCAAACGGCATGTATAACTGGATATTCTTAATATATAATAATAGCTGTGCCTGCGACTTCGCTCCCGTCAACTGCCGACTCTATCCTACCTTACCTACATAACATATTAATATATATATTTTCTTAATCTTTTCTTTCATAAGAACCTTCTCCTAACAATAACAAATACAAAAAAAATAATTAGCGAAATCGGTCCCTTGGGCATTACACGTGCACGGCTGCGTTCAAGTGTGATGCCGTGATCAAGGGCAATAGGGATTCATATTTAGGGTTCCGTACCCAAAGGGTAAAAACGGGACCCTATTACTGAGACTCCGCGATCCGTCTGTCCGTCTGTCACCAGGCTGTATCTCGTGAACCGTGATAGCTAGACAGTTGAAATTTTCACAGATGATGTATTTCTGTTGCCGCTATAAAAACAGATACTAAAAACAAAATAAAATAAATATTTAAGTAGGCCCCCATACCAAAAACGTGATTTTTTGGTACGGAACCCTTCGTGCGCGAGTCCGATTTTATTGGCACTTGGCCGGATTTTATTTATATAGATTAGTCATCTTAATCTTTGATTTCATAGCACTTATCAAATCAATGTGTATGTAGTAGGTAGCAGTCATTCTATCAGTCGCTTATCAGATAAAAACACAACATCTAAGGTAAAAATGTTTAATTACATTATTATTTTAATAAATTATGCATGTTTCTTCTTTTTCTTATTTTTGTTTTGGGTTGTCTTTACGACATTCCAGTACCAGAGTAGTTGGGCTACTATGGCTCCATTGGCTACCGTGGACACACAGTAGGTCACGATAATAATGGAGTCTCCCGTCTCTACGAGTGATGTGAATATTCTAGCTATGCTGCCTCCAAACAGCAATAAGCATGTAATTGCTGATAACTGCCCAGTGCTGCCATTTTTGTAGTTAGTAATTACTTGAATAGACTGAAAATAAAAAATACTAACACTGATAAACATATCTTGATTTACATAATCTCTTATTTATAAATTGCCATCAATCATGCCACTCACATAATAGGGTATTATATTTATGTAAAGGTCTTGATGCTCATGTTTTGAATAATTATGAATTTTCCTGCCATCAGCCATGAATAGCTACCTAACTTAAATAGTTTATTCAACATTTTATTCTTAGTAAAATTTTATTGTTAGTTGCTAGTTCACTCAAGTAACTATGGACATTATAACTCAAAATAGGTCATAAGAAAAGTCAGTAATTACCTTAGCTATAACAATAATAGGAACATTAACAGCTTGCATAGTCCACAGCACATCTGTTGGTGTGAACCCACTGACTAGTGCGGACACAATTCCTGCATAAGTGCTCAAGAAAACAACAGCTCTACTCGTTGTCCCACCATAGTGCAGCACAAGGGCTGCTATTATCGCTGTTTGAATCGCTAGGAATGTCCCTTCTCCCCAGGCACTGCAAAATAAATTATTAGGGATGATGCATTTTTGTTTACTCTCTGATCATGCCTAGATAAAGTAGCTATTTTGGCATAAATCTTCATTATTAGTTTTAAAACATATACAGAAATCTTATATAATGCTACATACCTAAATGGAAAGCCCTTAACATAACTGTATGCAAAGTTTGCTGTGATCGCAAACAACTCCAAATATACTCCATAAACATTGATGCCCTCAGCACTCTTGCTGCTCAAAATCTTCAATATTTGAGGTACTTTCACGAGAATGGAACCGGCTATGATGCCAATCCCGAGGCCTTTGCTTAGCGTTGCGGTCAAACAAGGGCCTGAAATATCACAGAATATTTATTTCTGCATCTTGTTATCCTAGCACTCCAAAATGCCACACACAGAACACTTTAACTGGAAATCCAGCGCAATGAAGCACTTCCAATTAAACTAATATTTAGAACAGAATTACCATCAAGAAAGTTGAATTTCTCGAAATATTCTTCGTAACATTTCTCTGTTAAAACCGACAACAATAAACCTTTCAAAAATTCTGCCATTATGCTTAAATATTAAACAATTCTAACGGTAAAAAATAACAAATTTATTGCTTGTTCAATACATTTAAAACAATTATTGATCTATTGCCTTATCGACTAATAAAACAACCGGCGACGAGCAAAGTTCACTCAAATAAACCGGAAATTGAATTAATTTGACATTGGTGACACGACATAGACAAGTGAACATAGTGATGTACGATATTGGCACTATATAGTGATTTCATGGTTTTTCGATTCAACTGCGAATTTCGGTTTTCATTGAGTTAAATTGAATTATTATGTACTTATGAGTAGGTACACAACGAACCGCAAGCTGGGTACCATAAGCTTTTAGAGTAAGGTTATTTTGAATGTGCGTAAGTGACAGATGTATACAAGTCTTGTATACATCTGTCTACTTGTACTATTATTTATTCTGTGTACAAGTCATCTACATCTGTCCCTTACACGCACTCAAAGTAACCTTACTCTAAGAGCTTATGGTAACCCCCCTGAAATCAATCAATCTGCCTAGCCTTGTTCCCAACTAATGTTGGGCTCTTCTTTCAGTCTAACTAGATACGGCTAAGTACCAGAATTTTACATGAAAGGACTGCCTATCTGACATCCACAACCTAGTAACTGGGTAATACGATACTCCCATATGAAGACTGGTGTCAGATTATCTTGCGGCTGACCACCGATCTGATCTGTCCGCTGAATGCGAGACGCACGGAACCGCTCAATGTGGTGACGCTTGGCGGAAAGCCTATGTCCGACAGTGGACGTCTTGCGACTGAAATGATGATGATGACGATGACTATCTTGCATACGATATGATCCTGAGTGTTGACCTACCCGTCGGCGTTAATATCGTTATTTACGCAGACGAAACCCTGGTGGTGGCCGGCGGGGACACCTTCGACGAGACCATCCAGCTTTCCGAAATCGGGGTGGCAAGAGTCGTGGCGTCGATCTGCGAGCTGGGTTTGGAGATACCGCCTAATAAAACTGAGACTATGGTTCCATAAACTGTAGAGGGGCAGACAGCCACCCAGCTCGTCTGTGACAGTTGGTGGTTCGATAGTGAGGCTTCGAAGAGCATTTCGAGCGCCTGCAAGTCCCTCGAAAAAGCAGTGGGTGCTTTTTATTAGACTGCTACTCAACTTCGCGAGACCATGGGAAGATGTTCGCCGCCTCTACGCGGTGTCGTGCTATCGATGGTCCTTTATGGGAAGTCTGTTTGGTTCAAGCATACTATCAGGTGTCCGACGCTGCAGGACTAAATAGCCTGCAGTGGAAAATGGCCATTCCTATCGCACGAGGTTACGGAACGGTATCGGTTGCGGCAACAATCCTGGCACGCTTTCCTCTGCTAGATATTCTGGCGGTTATGGAAGCCAGGGTTTACAACCGAAAACGCGCCATCCACCAGAATGGTGATAGCGTGCCAGCAAACGCTGTACTCAGGCAGAGGCGGCAGGAACGGCGACACGCGCTCGAGCGGTGGCGCGAGCGGCTACAGCAGCCGCAATTGTCACGCAAGCACGTCCTGCCGCACTTCGAAGCATGGCTGAAAAAAAAGGAATCACCTACGCATCTCCTACAGGCTCAGTCAGGTACTGACCGGGCACGGTTGCTTCGGTCTGAATAGAATTGAGCGAGACACCGCGGCAAATTCTCACCACTGCGGAGGCGATATTGACTCTGCAAAGCACACGCTTGAGTAATGCCCAGTGTGGGCCTTTGAGCGGCAGTTCTTAGTCACCTGGATCGGGCGAGACCTGTCTGTTCCAGCAGTTGTGAGGGCCATGCTGACTGAGACAGAACACTGAAGGGAAATGACCTCCTTCTATGAGACCGTGATGGTCAGAAGGAGGCCGCCGCAGGGAGGATTTTCCGAGTGGGATCGGCCCTCACGATCCCACTCGGAAAATCCTCCCTGCATCATCCCTGCCTCAGGTGTCGCGGGCGCTGTGACTGGGGACTCTGTCCACCCACCAAGTGAATCCTGGAAAGACGGTGGCACAGTGATCACGTGCTGCCTTGCACAGCGAGGCTCAGGGGAGACGCTCTTTCAGTCTCCCCAGGTTGTGCCGGGGTCGTTTTAGTGAGGTATAAAGCCCACACACCCTAGTCTTTTTCTCAAAGGTCCTGGCGCCTTTTGAAAGTTAACAAAAAAAGAAGGGGCAGAGGGCGTCCACAGATATCCACCATCGCGATTGGTCTTGAGCTTCACCCTTATTAATTATTCTCAATTCTTTATTGTACACCAAAAACAACATTACATACATGTGATAATAAAGTACCTGTACAAAGGCCACCTTACCGCGCTTCACCTCGCTCCACGACATTCCGATGCTCGTCGCTTCTGCCAACACGGTGTGACGCCAGGTTTTACGGGGACGGTCACGCTTTCTTTTTCCTTGGGGATTCCAGTCCAAAGTTTGTTTGGGTACCTATGTGATCGAGATCCCTTTGGAACTTGTGGCCAATCTATCTCCACTTGCGTCGCTTGATCTAGCGGTCGATCGGGTTCTCGTGGCATTTCTCCAAAAGCTCTACGTTGGAGATAGTCGCGGGCCAGTAAATGCCGAGAATGCGACCATGCGACGAAGACAGTGATTGACGAAAACTGACCGCTGACTGTTTTGCATCCTTTGTGACCTTCCACGTTTCGCACACATAGAGCTTGGCGTGTCCATTTACTGGACTCAAAATATTTAAAAATGTAAATCGAAGGGAAAATGAAGCTGGAGTCCCGCTCCGGGGTGCCACGGGCCGGTCATGCAGGCCCTGGCCGGTCCGTTCCACCAGCCGGACCGGCCCAGGCCATAGCCTGACCGCGCACATTTTGTAGCTAGCTACAGTTTAAAAAACAGTCGCGGAAAAATACCACCAGAGCGGTCGCTTGTATTGATAACCGCGAGCGGTTAACTGCAGTGCGGCCTAGCGCTGTCTCAGTCTCACTAATCACGGTTTGGCTCTATATAAAAATGATGGGAAAGTGGAGCTGGGTCGCTCCGCGGGCCGGTCAGGCTGTGGCCCGGGCCGGTCTGGCTGGCGAACCGAACCGGCCCAAAAAGGGACCGGCCCACCGGGAAAAGTCCCGGTACTCCCGTATGGCCAGTCCGACCCTGATATGCACAGAGTACTTTTTTAGGCAATATGGCTGCTGGTATCATTTTCCACCAATTCTCACCAAGCATCCTTCATAATGCGCTTAGTAATGGAACTCACTACCTGCGTCTGTTGGCTCCTTCTGGGTAAGCTTACTCCATCGTCGATTTTGTCTCTGTCACCTCTGACCTAGACTAGAGTCAAGACCAAACCCATCTCAAGATTCTCAAATAAATAAAAATATTTATAGGCAGGTACCTATATTCCCTAAACTCATGGAGCCCATCATCAGAACTGGGTTTTGATAATAATAGACCCAATCCGGCGGTATCCTCTTTCAAAATATAAATAAAAAAACCAAATTGGTTTATAAATCATGACTGAGTGCTGAGTACCTAACTACTATCCTCCTTTTTTGAAGATGGTTAAATAAAAAGAATGTGATATTAGGCAAGCCTACTGCCTTATCCAAACGGCTTACTACTCGGCCCCAGGGATACCTGATATACTCGTATTATTTTTCTCTGTGGATCGAACCCAGTCAGGGGCGCATCCATCCAGGTTTTGCTGGAGGGGGGGGGGGGGGCATCACCGGGGAGTTTAACCAAAGGTAAGGTTCGGATTATTTATCCCAACCCCGATTTTTTTTAAGTTTATGTGCTTGGGATTGCGTTTATTGCATACTTTGATAATTATAAATATATGCAAGACACAATCTTTTAATATGGGTAGTGATTTTATATGCTTTGTTATAAAGGTACTATGTACAAAAAAACCGAGTGGGAGCCTCAGAAATTTAAAACCGCGCCATCTATTGCAATCAATTTCGTAGAGGAGGATATATTTACTATACTATATAATAAAAAGAAACTTAAATAATTTATAACATTTTTGCTCGAGCAAGCCAGTGATAATATGTATTATTTTTTGGACTCTGGCGGGGACTACAGCCCCTTTAGCATCCCCCGTGGGTGCGCCGCTTTACCCAGTACCTACCCATCGCTCCGCAGTCCGCTCTAGCAACTATAGTTCTCGCCAAACTTGGCCGCCTATCAAGGGCGTCGCCAGCCGATGGCCTAGGGGGGGGCAAATTGATATAGAGAATGAGAAAAGTATGAATTGTAGGCAAAGTCGAGAGCACGATTGTAATAATATCGGTATAGTTCTCGCCAAACTTCTTGGCCGTCCCGAAGTTGGCTGCAATGTCTGCGCAGTAGTAAATCATACAAAAACATTACCGATCCGTACCTTGCGCATCGGAAAGCCAAGTTCAGGGCGGCCCGGAAGTTTGGCGAGCACTATTCAGAGTCCAACGTGTAAAGCTACGCAACTCTACCGTACACGTTGTGCACGGAAGAGCGATCAAAATTTTCAACGCTTTTCCGTGTCGGGAAAGAAGGTTTTTGCCAATTTTAGGATATCAACAACGGTTCGATCTGTTGGGTTTGGTTTATATATATTCATTCGCGACGTACGGGAATGATCAATCAAGCAAGTCAAGTCAAAGACTTAGGACTGTGGTTGCTTTACATTTGGCAACTTTTTTAGAATCTCTAGGGAATCTCTATTCTTTTTTAGAATGTCTGCCCCCCCTTGGCGACGCCCTTGCCGCCTATCGGTGCTGTTTTTGTATGAGCTTTACTACTACACTGTAGCCAGCTTCAGGGCGGCCAAGAAGTTTGGCGAGAACTATACTACGGCAAATGATGATAATGGAATCGGATATAAAATGAAACAAACACATCAGGTGAAAGGATTTATTTAATTAAATGAATAATGAGTTACTAACACTAATTTCAGGATGCACTGTATGAAAATAGTAATCTAAATCTTTATTTAACACTTGACATAATTATTTTGTTTTGTTCAAGTTACGCATAAAGTTATGATGATTGAAAATTCAATGATAAAATTGATTAGGTACTTCCTTTGTGATTCACCAATAGAAATAAGGATTTGTTTTATTGATTGTGAGGCCTTTGGTAAGACTAACTGATGCCAATCAGTGTAAATATCTCTTTTGTGCAAAATACAAAGCTGCTTCATTATTCTATACCAATGACATTATTTGTCTTTAATTTGTTTGTTACACATAAATGTCTTACGTTAATGAAAATAGGGATTATTGTGACAAAAATTATTTATTTCATAAAATGAGCACAAGGGAACTTGTAATGGATGGAGAAACATGATTGAGAAAGGCAAACATCTATATTGTTAGTTTGTTTGCACTTTCACATGTTTCATAGAAGAACTTTATAAATTACAGAGTAAAATGGACTCCACAATAACAGTCCTAATACTTGTATGAACAGGCGTGAATGTTAATGAGTTATGCGCCAGTTTCTCAATCAGTCATTTTCAAAAACCCGCAAGAGCGAATGACTTGTAAACAGCATTACATATCGTCGTTATGTATAGAGTTCTTTTCAATGCCATGTAGCCGAGACATCCTGCCGCACAAAAATATTAGAGCCACAACCACACTAATTGCCATCGGCAGGCTTATTACGTATATTTTGCAAGAGCAAAACAATAGCAATCAAACATAAAATCAAATCAATCGTAAGTCGGAATTACCTGCAGTGTAGGTATGGTAGGTCCTACACAATCGTTTGCTAATCGCACTAATTAAAAAAAGAAACCTTACTAAAACTTCTGTATGGAAGAGCAATTATTGCGAAAAATCGCTATCGTTTTACTATTGCAAAAGATACGTACTAAGCCTGCGGGTCGTCTCGTCGAAATCTACGTGTCTTTAGTAAAATTGACTAAGCCCCAAGAGCGGCAACATATCAATCTGTTTCAGCTTTACAATGTTCATTCGTTCAACTCATAGGTATAAAGGTATAATAAATATATATAACTGAAATATCTTATTATTAAAGAACAATTAAATAAAACCTACAATGTATCATTACCTTAAATTTACAAACATAATATGTACATTATTCAAGTCTATCTATAAATAGTATTTTTATCTTCATCGAAAATAATAATTTGGACCTAAAATTAAAACTGTTCATACGCAGGAGCAACTTTAGTGGTGAACTGTAACTACGAGAGCTTTTCAAATCACTGCACTACATAGCGAATACTAGTACTGCAAAAGTAGGTAGGTAATGCAATCGTTTTTTAAGAAAGCTTTTAACATAGTTTGGCTGATTCATTTGTAATTTGTTATTATTAAGATAATGCATTTCAAACATTATTTATTAAGGCTCCTTTGTGATATTGTATCTAAATGTTATATCTGGAGTACTTAGATAGAATAAATTCTTTAAACTACTCAATAATTTGTTTAATTTTCAATCTAGTATTATTCAAATTCACAAAAATAGGTCACTGTTGTTCGATAGAAAATCTCAATAAACCACCAGAACAAATAAATTACAAATAATTATGTACACAACATTGTAGACGATTAATTTAAGAATTACCAACATTTACACAATGTTTTTGATGAGTTGCAACTACATATACATAGACTGACCATAAACAGGTCGTAGAAAAGTGTGTTTTAATTTTACAAATTGTTTTATCTCGTGTAGATGGGCTAGGTTCATGTTATAGACTCAAGATCCCACAAGGAATCCTTCTCAGACCTGTACACAACTTGTTTGGCAGAATGTCTTGAAGTGCTATAATAGCACCTTGGTGAATTTGTTCACCTAATTTCCACCTCAAGTCCTATAATTATTTACTACGATTTATAAAACTACCTCTTACCTTTAGGAAATAAGAAATGAACTTGTACACATAGAATCTAAGCTAATGAAAATGTTTCTTAGGCAACACCTGTAAAGTAAATATGATCCTTTGAATTATGATGATCCTCATTATTTAGAAAGTGGGCATCACCCATACTGATAAATACACCTCACGTTAGAGGGTTCAAAGAGAATGATAGTTTGGGTCTTGAATTATTTTTGCCTAATATTTTTCTCTGTTCCTCTTTTACTCTTTTTTCTTGTTCTTTTTTCAGTTTCTGCCTTTCTTCATCCATTTTCCTTTGTTCTTCAATCATGGCTAGCCGCTCCTCAGCCTGGAAACACAATAAATTTAATAATTAATAATAAATTAAATAAAAAATCAGAAAAATTAAAGTAAATTAAATGTTATTTATATGACTTTGTGCTCTGTGATCGTTGGTGGTCTAATGAAAGTTTTAATTAATATACAATACGTTATAATAAATTAATGATATAGTCTTCGCCAAACTTCTTGGCCACCCTGAAGTTGGTTTACCGCATGCGCGAGGTACGTAACGGTGCTGTTTTTGTATAAGATTTACTACTGCGCAGCTATTGTAGCCAACTTCAGGGCGGCCAAGAAGTTTGGTGCGTACTATAACTTAAATATTTTTTTTTTGCTATTTATTACCTACATGCTAACGCCAATAAGCGAATTAACAACTAAAAAGAATATTTAGGCACACAAGGTTTTCCTATAACTTACCAGCTTGCGCTGAGCCTCTTCAATCTTTCTATTATTTTCTGCCATGATTTCTTCCAGCTCTTTCCTTTTACGAGCTTCTTCCTCCTGTATAATAGAAATAATATGTTAATACTGTTCTTTACTTACAAGATTAGCACTATGCATTAAAACAGAGTTCACGTAAACATGCCCTTTCTAAAAAAATGGCTGTTTGCGCAACCCTCAATTCTTCAGTTCTTGAATGATAAGATGTTGTTGATCACACATGTTTAAGCTGATATTGAAAAAGTTTTTGTCTCCTACGATAATAATTTTAAGTAAAAAAACATATTTATGCAATGCCATAAACTGTATTATGATGACACATCAGATAAATGTGTATATCCTTCATTTGAAACAGTAATGTGGTTATACAAAAAATAGATTCAAAAAATACCTTCAGCGCTCACGTCTGGATCCTCAAGCTGCATCTCCAAAAAATTCTTAGGGCTTCTTGCTCTTGATCAGTCTTGACCTGACTTATAGACTACGTGACTGCCAGGGACAGTCAAGCGAACAATTTTAAAATGCTAGCCGGACGCCTTCATGGCAAACTTACAATATGGCAGGATATAGTATAAACTCTGCCTTGTTGGTGCGTATGAAATATGTGGTTATAAAAATGGACATGTATATAATTATTAATAACAGAGACAGCCAGCCTCGGTGAGTGACAATAAATAAGAATTTAAGAAACAAATTCTTGTATGCACTCGAACTACACCTGACTGGACCTTTAACAGATATGATCGAAATAATACTTTTATTAGTTCCTCTATTTGTTATGATGCTGGTATTAAATATTGCATTTACACTTGTGTGTTACTGCGAGAGCAACATAATTATGTTGCTGTCGCAGGGTATGTGTTGTCATGTGTATATGCAACAAGGTGTCATGTTGCCAGTACACATGACTGGTATGTACTATAATCAGTTACCTGTCTAGCCAATTCCTCGCGTCGCTGTTGTTCTCTCTGTCGCTCAAGTTCTTCCATCATTTCTTTCTCCATCTTCCGTTTGGCCTCTTCAACCCTTTTAGCTACTTCTTGTTCAATTTCATCTTTTCTTTTTTCTAACTCTTCTTCAACTCTTTTCTTCACTAACAGCTCAATTCTTTTTGCTGCTTCTTCCTCCACCACCTAAAGAAGTTACGTTTTAAAATCTGTTGGTTTGATCACAACTTAATCCACACTATCTAATGAGATATATGAAGTCCCATTATTTGGAATGCTAATATTAATAACTTGTTTGACCGTTTTGTACACTTTAACTATGATTATTCTATATAACTTGTTTTAGTTACTCCAGCGCCGGTCAGATTACCACACCCAGGAGCGATCATGTCTGATGTTTATGACAATATTTACTTTCTGTTCAGCTTCTCTTACGCGTCTCTGTCTTTCCATTTCGGCTAGCCTGTCGACTTCATCCATTTTGCTGCGCCCCTTTGACTTCTTCCTGTGACTTCTGCTTCCATCATATGAAGCGTCACTGCTGGTCGAAGAAGACACGGAATGAGATCTTTTTCTGAAAATATACCGATACGTCACACATAGTAGATAGTTTATAACGTGTCCGATTACTAGTAAATAGTTTACCTGGATTTGGAGCTTCGCTCCCTGGACTTTTCTACGAGTTTCGAACTCCGGCTCCTTGATGTAGAACGATCCTTGGAGCGACTCTTCTTCCTTGAATGTTTGCTAGTTTTATGGTGGCGCCGTGGCGACTTACTCCGTGATCGCGACCGTCCCATATTTTATCAATATACCACAATTACGAGAAATGCAGTATAATAAAGTGACTCTTCACCACACTTCCAATAAATAGCATTCACATCAACTCAAGCATTGCTATGTTTGACAAACGAGTACGACGCCATTTTTTTTCTTATAGTTGCAAAAGACAGAGACAAAACTAAAATCGGATACATTCAACGACGAGGCATAAATAATAAAGAAGTGTGTACACCACAGGAAAGTTAACATTAACATTAGAAAGGGGATATTTACCATGTTTTCTGTTTTTTGCGAGTTCCCGATTTTAAAACAAAACAAAAACAGTAAACATGGTAAATATCCCGTTTCTAATGTTAGTGTTAGTGACCATGACAGTTTAAAAACTTATATCACAGGAAAGTTGTATTGGAAGTTGGAACTGGGAGGGGGCGAACGAGAATGGATTGTCTTTGGTACTTCAGTACCTTGTTTGAGGATTGTTAACAAATTGCATTGCTAGGTTCAAACGCGGCGACGTTTCTTGAGATTTTATACAGTTTCAGTTCCATGAATAGGTTTTGTCTACACGAAAGCGATTAATCCATAGAATATTATAAAAGATAACAACTACATTTATTCGTATTTACATACAGTGGCGCAGCCATAGGTGGCACTTGATGCAAATATTGTGGTGTCACCGTGTCATCTCAAGAATGAAGACTGTTAAAATTTAAACATAAATCTGATGAATGTAAACACTACTGTTGTAACTTCGTGGACGGGGTCTTGGTGCAAAGATAACCGTGGAAAATAATTAGAGGCCAATCTGCGTAAAAAAATCCTAGTCAAGTACTGTCACTTGATATATGTTTATTATAATAGTAACAATGCTGTGTGAAAAGTCCGTAAAGATTTTACAGTAACCGGGCTCCTTCGTGTCATAGCTGCATAGATGTGTGTCTGACGGTGTCTGTAGGATCTATATCGGACTATCGGTAATATGGACGATATTTGAACGCGAATTTGTTACGTGTTACTGGTATCATGTGACCCTGAGCGACCGATCCCGAGAGCCCGAATAAACGCCGAAGATGATAGTTATGGGTGAAAGAACGGGATACAGTTTTAGCTGTGCCAAGATAAATAGATTTCGCTATATATAATTATATATATCTACGTTATTTCTTCTTGTTGTTGTTGTGTTGTTTAGAGCAGCGTTTCCCAATTGGTGGGTCGCGACCCGGTACTGGGCCATCAAAATAAAATACCGGGTCGCAAAATTCTCTCCTTTATTTTAAAAGAATTAAGTAAGTTTTCGTTATTTAGTAGTTTAAGTGAAATACAACAAGATAAAATTACAAATTTAAAAATCCCCCGATTTTAATTTTTACTTATGCTTTTTAAACTACATATAATATACCTAGTACCAGATACGCTTCAATCGAAAATCTATCGAAACACGTCATAATGACGCGTCTTGCGAAGTAAAATGCAAATAACTTTTGAACGGCTAGACCGATTTTATTCAAACATAGCTAAGAACAGGGCTGTGTAGCGTCACCGTGGCTGTTCAACTTGTACATGGATAGTTGTCTAATAGGTTTGAAAGAGCATGAGTGCGGATTGAGGATGAATGAGTTGCCTGTCAAATGCCTTCTCTATGCAGATGATCAAGTTCTACTTGCATCGTCAGCAGAACAGTTGCAAGACATGGTGACTGTGATGAATGAAGCATTTAAGTTAAAAGGGATGTGTATAAATGTGAGCAAGACTAAGGTAATGGTGTTTGAAAGAGAAGACGATGTATCGGAGTGTGAAGTGAAAATAAATGATAAGAGTGTGGAGCAAGTGATCGAGTTTGTATATCTGGGCAGTATGTTCACAAGGGATGTAAAGATTGAAAAGGATGTGGAAAGGAGAGTGAACGCAGGGAATAAAGTGAATGGTGCTATACATGCGGTTGTGACCAGCAAATCGATGTCTCCGGAAGCTCGACTCGCCGTTCACAACAGTGTGCTGGTGCCTACACTTATGTATGGAAGTGAAAGTTGGGTATGGCAAAAAAGACATGAAAGTAGGATTAATGCAGTAGAAATGCGTTCCTTGCGAAGTATGTGTGGTGTAACTTTAAATGATAGATTGAGGAATGAGGTAATACAACAACGTTGTGGTTTAAAAAAAAGATGTAGTGACTAAAATTGAAAAGAGTATGTTAAGATGGTTTGGTCATGTTGAGAGAATGAATGAAAGGCGACTAACGAAAGTTATTTACATGGCAGACGTGAATGGAAACGCCGGGAGGGGACGCCCTAGAAAGACATACATAGACCTTATAGGTGATGTTCTTCAGAAAGGCCATGTGCGCAGTACTCATAACCGGCGTGTGTGTATGACTAGATGTATGAATGTGAGTGAAGCAAAAGAAGTATGTAAGGATCGTAGCAGGTGGCGTTCTGTAGTTTCTGCCTACCCCCATGGGAAAAAAGCGTGAGTTTATGTATGTATGTATGTATAGCTAAGAACACTCGACAAAGTCACCTTGCAAACAATAAAAACTAAATCGAAATCGATTCATCCGTTTAGGCGCTATGATGCCACAGACAGATACACATCAACACATCTCTTTTTCCGTTGTGGGTTAAAAAGAGAGACATCGCAACTCAAATTAAAGAATATTTATTAAGACTGGAGATTAATATTCAAGAATATTTGCCTCCAATCGCCAAAAAAGCTTGGAAAAGAAACCCATTTACATTCAAGTTGGATTCTGAAACTAATTTGCCAAATTCAGATGTTAACTGACACAGCACTCGAGCATATATTCGACATAAGACCATTGATAGATTTTTGGTTCTCAAGAATACAATCTAAATCTTATTGTCAAGAATACACAAAATTAAAAACAATATGAATACATAAAGCAATCACTTTTTAAAGCCTTTTATCACAACTTAGAAATTTGTACGATGATGGCAGGATCCTATCCGCCAAATCAGAGCTTCTGAGGGAGATCGAGAGGTTCTACGGGTACACGTCAATCAGTAAACCCGTTGCGAATCTAAAAAACGACCCAAGAGTTAGACTGACCCGACACTATACCGAAGACATCCTGGACGTCAGCCTGTACGTGATTAGAATGGCTCTGAAACAACTTATGAACAACAAGGCGCCGGGTGATGACGAAATTACGGCCGAACTCCTGAAGGCGGGTGGAAAACCGGTATTTAAGGCCCTTCAAAAGCTGTTTGATTCAGTCATACTCCAAGGCCAAATACCACAGGCATGGTGCACGCGTTATCTGCTGTGATTGGCTGTTGATGATTCATTCAACCAATCACAGCAGATAACGCGTGCTTGACAATTTGTCACATTAATTCTGCGATAATTTAGAAGTGAGAAACTCTGCTTTAGTGGGTCACAAATGGGGCAGTGTGAAAATTACCGGGCCATGGCAGAACAAGGTTTGGGAAACACTGGTCTAGAGATGTTCAAAATTGCTGCCAATGGACCATGCTGCGGACACTGATCTCTGTAAACGCGTGTCAAATAAGGACACGTGTCACGAGCCGATCCTAGGTGCTTTATCTAAGATTCAAAGTGACTGTATTTGAAATAGATACTGTTCGCGGAGTAGGTGACATCCCAAGTGCACTTATGTCACGCGAGTAAGTCCGATTGAAGAGTCGGAAAAGCTTTCTGAGGTTAACCAAACCTATTAATGGCAGAAGTTCTAGTGAGGCAAAGAACAGACTGTGGCTCCTCAAACATCCTCCTCCGACTGAATATGTTGAGCCTACAGAAAAGGTCCCTGCAGGCCACCATCTTTCATGGCCCACCTGGAAATCTTTAACTTAGTTAGGTGGGGGTACTCCAATAATCCGCAGTGCGATTGCGGAGCTACGTCCCAAACAATGACTCACCTCCTATCGTGCTCTCTGTGCAACAACACCTGCACCCTGAAGGACCTTTGTGAGGCAAATGAAAACGCTGTTGCCGTGGCTGAATTCTGGTCAAAACGTATATAATTGAGGAATCAACGATACGACGAAGAAGAAGAAGAAGTCCGCCTGTTGCTAATTGATTGATGGATCATGTTGTAATGAGCATTTGTTCGCTCTTCCACCCCTCCTTACCACGCGACCCTGTCGGTCGAGATTGAAGATTTTTGTGACGTATTTCACATGCTTCAGGACATTACATCTAAAGGGCGAAACATCCCCGGGATACAACCTTATTGACAGCACTCTTCTGAAAAATCTTACAAATAAAGAAATCGTTGCAATATTCAGGAATCAGGATAGTCAATCCCTTCTATAGTTATGCCATTTCCCTGGACAGTGGAAGTTAGCGTAGGTGATAATGTTACCCAAACCCGGAAAGCCACCAAACGATTAGCCTCATACCGACCTATTAGCCTTCTGCCCATAGTAGGAAAACTCTTTATAAGATGTTACTGAGGAGGATGAAGGCTCACATAAACGAAGTAATTCCAAACCACCAATTTGGCTTCAGGGAGAACCACAGAACGATAGAAAAGGTTCACCGTATCATCGACGTCATAAGCAGATCGCTTGAAGAAAAGAGGTTTTGTTCCGCAATGTTTTTCGATATTAGCCAGGCTTTTGATAAGGTTTGGCATAAGGTCCTGTTATATAAGGTCAAAAAGATGCTCCCACACTCATTTTACCACATACTGCAGTCATATCTAAATAAGCGATGCTTTGAAGTTAAGTTCCACGACGAACTTTCAGACCTGTTCGGGGTTAAATCAGGCGTACCTCAGGGAAGCATATTGGGACCAGTCCTAAGCACCATATTTACTGCTGATATACCAACAACTGACAACACAATTGTTGCAACATATGTAGACGACACGGCTTTACTCTCCACACATACGAATCCAAGTACGGCATCTGAACATCTACAACATCACCTACACAAAATCGAAATAGCTTAAGATCTGGAGAATGCACACAAACCAAAGCAAGCCAACCAAGTCAACTCATGTTACATTTACGCTCCGGAGAGACTCTTGTCCTCCGGTGAAAATTAACAATGAAGAAATGCCGCAGGATGATAGAACGCCACTCGCAAATGAGCAATCACAGCAAGTTGACTGTGTATAAAGCTATCTTGAAACCAATTTGGACTTATGGTTTCCAGCTATGGGGCACATAGCAATATTGAGATACTGGAACAATTATAAATACAAAACACTCAGATCTATCTTCAACATACCACAGTACCTACATCAGTAACAAAATCATATAACTTGACCTGAAACTATATACTAATATATCAGAGGAGACTTAAACAGCATAGCAATGAGCTTGCCCTTGGACTTTCAGGAGACAACAGTTTACAATATAGGAGATTAAAGAGACATAGTGTTCCAAACTTACCTACTGGAAAGATTCGTCACGATGGAATGAGACACCTTTCTCAAGCTACAGAACCCAGACAGATACAATGTCCGATACATTTTATCTATCTGGGTTCTTTAGCTTTCACAGAGAAATGGCTTATTGTTCCGTTCAACAGATTGCCGCCACGAGGCGGAAAGAGAGAAAAAAATACTTCAAAGATAGCTTGATCTCTGCGACAGTTGTCAGTATCAATACAGAAACAATAGCGCTTGACAGGTTAACAATAGTAACATTAACGTATACGTCAATTTTACATATATCGCAGAGATCAAGCTATCTTTTATGAAGTATAGTAATTTAGGTTCCTATCTAGGATTGCTATAAATTGGATAGTATAATGACTGATAGCCTTAGCTTCATCCCAGTCGGCAGTCCCACGCTTTGTCAACCATCACGAGGCACGGGACAGGTTTAGTTTCGTTAGTTTTACTTGAACAACTGTTTCGTTGTGTGTCAAAAGTTTATAGAAATATATTGAGATCATAGAACTTGCACGTACTGTCAACTCGATAGTTGCTCGACAAAAAAATCAAGAAGCTGTATCGATAGGCTTTTGATTAAAAAGTTGGTCAAACTATCGATCTAACAAACGCTCAATTTGTATTGCAATCTATTGGTGTGCATACCACCGACTAAACAGTCGAACCGCGACTGATCAGTCACGCATCTCGCATTAGCATTTGATGTGACGCCACAACTCTTGTCGCCATGGAGTAAAAATACGTCTCCTTAATCTCCTTTTATTTCTTTTAAAATGTCGGTCAGTGGGTCGTGTTAGGAGCGGAGTTAACATTTCTATGGAACAAAGCACAAATTGGATTTTTTATGTTAATTGGCATTGTATATAGGGGTTAAACGACATTGGTCAAGTCTGATATTTGTGAAATCTGCAATATGTCAATTTTGATATTGGTCAAAGCTGTAGTTCGTCAAATCGCCTTTTTGTCCAATTACGAAATTTTCCAAATACGCTATTGGTCAAGTCCATGTACAGTCGATAAAAACATGCGTTTTGAATTCACATAACTTACTTGTAGGAACTTACAAAAGGATAAGTCGCCTGCTGTGGGTTCCTATTTACATCATTAAAATGTAGTAAATAGTAATTGAGCATCATCATCATCACCATTTTAAATGTGTCCACTGCTGGGACACAGGTACGGGTTGGTGGATGTCACACGTCTTTGAATTTTTGGTTCTAGGACATGCCGGTTTCCTCAAGATGTTTATCCTTCACCGTTTTGAGAGCAATGGTGATGAAATAATTTACACAAAGTAAAGCGCCCGCCTGGGTTCGAACCCACGAACTACAACTTGTAAGTCACGGCCGGTACCACTGGGCCACCAATGCTCTGCTCTCACCAATAATGGCTGGCGACAATTTAAAAAAATATATATTTTTCTAACCACAAACCTATCCCTGCCTGCCCTATCAGTATATTTCTGAAGTATGGTTAGCCATACTTGAGATGATGCCAGAAAACGATAGTAGGGCAGAAATATTTCAAAAATATTTTATTGGGCAATGGCAAAAAAGAATTTCTCAGGACATGTGGTGTTGTGCAAATGAACACCATCGTACCACCAACGCAGTCGAGGCTTGGCATCGGAGATTAGGGATTGAAGTACAAGAAAAACATACATTATGTAATATTTTAAAAAACAGCGAAATTATTTAAAAAAACTTAAAAGAGAAGATGAGAAGCAGAGGAAAACATCCAACATCATAAAAGATGCCAAAATAGAAAAAACAATAAAAAAATTATTGAGTGGAAAATTAGATCCGTTATTAGTGTTTTAAACAGTTGTGTAGGGTATGAATTCTATGTTAATAAATAAGAATTGACTAAATGAGTTAATAAAAAAATATCATGAGGTACTTTAATTTTTACAGTTGATTGTACTTAAATTACTTGACCAATAGCGTATTTGGCAAATTTCATAATTAGACAAACAGACGATTTGACGAACTACAGCTTTGACCAATATCAAACTTGACGAATTGCCGATTTGACGAATATCACACTTGACCAATGTCGTTCAACCCGTATATAAAGTACCCGGACTCAAGTGCTGCCGAAGAAAGACTATGGTCGATTTGCTAAGCAGATAAAAAAATCGACGATCGACTGCATCGATTGTATGCGCACTTCTATCTACTAAACTGTTTATTCCGAACCTAACCCGAAATCCTAACCCGCAGCCTAATTGCGTAAGTGAATTCGGCAAAGCGAAGGGTTTGATCCCATCAATCCACATCGCGTCTTTTATCTAGCATGTGATTGGTCGATTGTAAGTACGTGCTCTTTGCTCTTTGCCTTACCGAATTCACTTACGCAATAAGGCTGCTGAACTCCTCCTCCTCGACAATACGGGAACGGGAACCCACCCAGTGGGAATCTCTTTCTTTTTAAGTTTCGTGTCCTGTGTCACCTTGTCGTGTCCTTTAAGTCCTCATTGGATGTCCTCCGCCCTGGGGAGGCGAAGGGGTCTGTCAGACTCGAACTGACTAAAACCCATCCCGGTGTTTCATCTTACACATACGTCGGGGATCGCGGGAACGTACGATCCTTCCGCAAACCTAAATCATTTCTCAAGTAAGGCGGCCCACACACCTACAATATTATGGCGCGTTATAAAAAAATAAGCTATTCAAAGTTCTAATGCTGCGCAGACGAACTCGCGGGCAACAGTTAGTATTATTATAAATTGCCTACCTAATTTATTATTTACTGCAAGTTGAACTTTTTCTCCAGTTAATCTTTGGTTATCTGGTTATGGTTATCTGCTAGATACATAAAAGGTGCAGGGGACAGAGACAATACCTTCCACCTAGGTCCCAAAATCGTAACCCAATTCCCAATATAATAATACACATCAAGTTATAATGCAATTTATTGTATTTTAATAAATTTTGATCTAAGTGTTATGACTATTTATGGATTAACTAGAAGATATTTGATTCATGTCTGAATTACTTAGAATCGTTACACTCATTTCAGAAAACAATGCATGATATCATAGTTAACTACGAGTCTTCCGTACAATATTCCAGTTCTTTTTTATTAATAAAATTTATAAGTTCTGTTGCAGCCTCAAGCATAAAATCTGTTGTAAAAGAAGTCCTTTGTTCATCACATGTTTTCATTAGTCTTAACTCTATCAGTTGTTTAATTTCATTGAATATATTTTTAGGAGAATTGACCTTAACCAAACTTCCGTTCCCTGTCGGACGGTCATCAAATTCACTAAAATCAAATGTTTCTTTCGTATTGTTTATAGTACTAGCAGAAATAAATTTCTTCAAAGACTTGTCTAACAAGATTGTGAACTCCGTTTCACTGTGTGTCTGTGCCGAACGGCATTCAAATAAATCACGTTGAGTGGCTAGTGTGGCTACTGCTTTTTCTTTTAATAAAATATGTTTATCTTCTTCAGGTTCAACCATTACTGTGTCTGTATCATAGGAATGTTTTATTTTGTCCAGTACATCTTTAATATTGTTTCCTATTACATTATCGTCATCACAATCGTAGGATTCCCTCAGGTCAATATTGCCTTTGTAAAAGTATTCATTTGGTAAAGCCAAGCCTTGTACACACAAATCTAACACTCCCCCATATCTTGGCGTGGTCATAGGCTGTCGATAAATACATTCAAATCTTCCAGTTGATGTTGATGGATTTCGGACATGATCAATAACAACTGTAAGAAATTTTAAATAAAATTAACCACACCCATGTGGCAAATTAGAATTGTTTTGTTGGCGTAGGATACCGTAAATCGTATTTTCATTATCACGAATCTTACGACACTATTTTGTGTTTTCGACAGAATAGACTAGTTTAGGTTTGATTAGATTAGTTAAGAAAGTGCTTTATAACTCAAATGCATAGTCTATTCTATGCACGTGCATGTGCATGGTTAATGTCACGCGCGCCATATTGAATCCCGAGCGAAATAAAGGATTTCAAAGTAAACTGTCCAAAGGATCGAGGGAGGGTTGAGTTTAGTTCACGAGTGTAGCGAAGTTCTACTAGCATAAAATGCAGTGACGGATTTAAGCTAGTCTAAGGCAAACACATCTGTATTTCCATGGAGGATACTCTACTTCTCACATCTACTAACCAGCCACGAGGAACCACTCCTGCAGGTCACCGCGAACCGTTTTGGCTCGCTGCCGCTGCTAGGTGCAAGTCTCTTTTTAACAGTCTTCATGCGAATGTTTAGTTGAGGTTCCAAATTCAAATCACTTTATTGACTAGTGGGTAATAATGAAATTCAGTACAATATTATTGCCCGGCTTTCGACTGCCTTAACGCAAAACGCCTCTTAGTTTCATGAAAACACGTTTTACGGGATCCTACGTAGACACATACATATCCGCCTTTATATTAATAAAGGCTTCGTAAAACTCAGTTCTTGAATAAATCGTCGGTGCTCCGTGGCCCAATTCAAATTTGACCAATTGGTCTATGAGGAAAATTACATGTTTCCATCGTCCAAATACCAACTGGGCTATGGAGAACACTGGTACTGTAGTATCATACGAGTATGATCTGTGACACTGGACGTAAACCAAAACTATGTTGAATTATAACATTATAACACTGAGTTTTTTTGGTTCACATCAAAAAGAATAAAAAAAAAACAATAACATTATAATGTTAGCTAATTATAGTTAATTAAAATAGAATCTTCAATGAAAAGATAGGAAAGTATGTCATCATCATCATCATATCAGCTGAAAAACGTCCACAGTTGGACATAGGCCTCACCCAAGCGTCGCCACATTGATCGGTCCCGTGCGTTTCGCATCCAGCGGATCCCCGCAACCTTTACCAGGTCATCGGTCCACCTGGTGGGAGGCCATCCAACGCAACGTCTTCCAGTTCGCGGTAGCCACTCCAGAACCTTTGCGAGCACTCTGCTCTGCCCACTGCCACTTAAGTTTGGCAATTCTTCGAGCTATGTCGGTAGCCCTGGTTCTCTTAAAAAGTATGTAAACTGTTTGAAATGACCACTTCACCGAAAACTTTGTCATTATGTATGGTGTCAATGTAATGACAATGTATTCAATTTTGGATTATCTCGTTTGCGGGAGGCAAGAAGAAGGAAGAATTGACGAATTTGTTTCGTTGACATGTGGTTTACATTTAAAAGTTCGCCAATGCCGATAGCTATATTTAAGGACTATTTTTTTCTATAACTTGCCAAATGACAGTATATATCTCCGGGATGAGGGTATTGCGAAGACTGTTGTCGCCAATTCTGGGATCCCAACGGACTGAATGAGATAGACGTTTACCTTGATTTGTATTGTAATCTTTGTACAAATGAATTATTATGTCGTGATTATTCAGTAAATGATTATTAAGCGGTTTAAAAAATTGTATTGAATATTTTTTTTAAATACTTATGGAGAATGCTTTACTATATTATTAATCTGGGCAGCGGAACATTTCTCAATTCTCCTTAGCCTAGTTGATAATTTGACGATGGGAACATGTAATTTTCCCCATAGACCAATTGGTCCATGGAGCACCGACGGAATAAATGCCTCGTCGTCAAACTTACCTTTAATTAGATCTGACAAAACGGCAGGACAAATCTTAGCTGTAACGGGAGTGGTGTGGTTAAGATCCGGGCTTGAATTAATCTCAATCAACCATGGTTTATATTCTTTATCGAGGATAAAATCGCAACCGTACAGTTCAAAGCGGTTCTGACTAACAGGTAAAGCGTCTTGGCAAGTTAACATTATGCCAATAATAGACTTCTTCATTCCGGGGTAGATGATTTTGTCCCAGACTTTGCTCTTGTCAAGCCCGACCAAATAATCTTTGTACTTTGCAGAATCCCACATGTTGGCGGTTGGAAGTTCTTTGTTTCTGCCTGCACAATTCTTGTATTTCCTTTGAACTGCGTTGTTGGTTAAATGTATAGATTCATGATAGTTCTTAAGATTGTACTTCTGTGAGCTGAATTTTAAATAACAGTCTCGGTACATCCATATCACTAAGGGGTATGTGCTAGTGACCAAGCAGTATTGTCTTATGTCGAATTTCGTCTCGTAAATCAATAGCGGCTCTTCTATAAACAAAATACAATAGTTGAATACGTATGGTATTAGGATCCTAACCTTTCAGGCAAATAGGTAGGTACGACGATTTCTCAAAATTCAAACACAGAATTTATATACTGAGCGGCACACAGCGGTTTAAAGAGAAAAATAATTAGGTAATAAAAAATAATATAAATAAATAATAAATGAATTATTTCACATTGAGTTGCAATAAGATTACTTTTCTAGTAGGTATGGGAATATTTTGTAATGATGACTTAGTTAACCGTGCATTGTCATTCCAACCAAACGTGTATGCAAAACTTCAGCTCAATTATGGGGATAACTGTTTTAAAATTCAGTTGCAAGAGTTCAATCAAACATACAAACTAAAAACAGACTGACTTACACGGCAAGTAAAATAAAAGCTTGTAAAAACAAATCAGTTGGCACGTACCGATATATTTTTGAATGACATATTTATCGTTAGCTCTGTTCAACAGGTCATTGATGACTGTCAATTTAGAAGCCAATCTTATGCCTCTACCTCTTGAATTATGCGACGGTTTCATGATCCAAATGTTATGGCAACCCTCGCAACTTAATTGGGGTCGGAATCTATGCATTTGTTTCAGTAATAATTTCGCATATGCCATATATAGTGGTAACTTATTTTCTGTATCCTTTTGAAAGACGTCGTCTTTGCCTATTATACGGTAGTATTTTTTCAAGAAGCTATTCCATTGTTGTTTAGATGCACAGCTTATGTCTCGATCAATATCTTTGTGCTCTTTTCTATACAAATATTCTTTGCATCTACACAGAGCAAATAGCACAACGCTCAAAGATATGTTTCCCTTTTCTAAAAACACGGGCCTCTCATTAGCGACCATTGAAAGAACCCATTTCAACAAGCTAGTACATGCAGTAATTCGGTAATCGTGTAGGAATCCCTCCATTTCTCCAGAATCACCAGTGCTATAACTGCGCGGGCCCATAACTTCGGCTACATCTTCAATGTAGAACCAGTAATTCCTTTTCATCGAAGAGCATAAACCCTGCTTCGATGACCACAAGGCATCCGTCTTAAGTCTGTTTACAATAATTGGACAATCTCTGTTGGCCATGTTTATAGAAGAATCGAGGATTGTATCTCTTGTACGCCAAATGAAATTGGGTGGATATTTCTCGACCAAATTTGATAAAAACAATTTTTCTAGTTCACCGACTACTTCAACTTTCGTGCTAAGGATGCCGTTTTTAATTTTGGATAGATTCATTTTCTCTACAGGTAGTTTTTCTACCCACCCCCTTTCCACCAAAGCTTTTCGTATACCATTACAAGAACCGTACACGGAAAATATTTTATTTTCACGTATAGCTTGTGAAGCTTGGAGTTTTAATGATTTGTAACGATCTAATTTGGCCTGACATCTGCAAATTATATAACTTTTTTCTTTGCATGACAGACCATCTGGACGATTATTGCTTTTATAAGGCATGGTGTTGCTCTTATTGCTCATTACCACGTTTGATTTCATACCAAGTGAACTTTTCTCTTTTGCTGCGCCTTTTTCACAACATTCTCTTTTCTGCAAATAATATGGAATATTCATGGAATGGTCGTGTTCATTATTTGAAATAATATTTAATATTATTTTTAGTACTCATACTGTATCTGGTTTTAAATTTGGAGTTTTGTTTTGCTTCTTAATAATAATACAACAGTGTCCATTTTGATGTAGTTTTTTCGTATGTCTTTTGGTTCCGGTTGGTTTCTGTGGATATAAATAAATTATGAACAATAAAATAAAATAAATGTTCTATTAGGTTTGTTGTTTGTAGGAATAGATGGATGGAAAGAAATCGTTTGCCTTGGAATGGGCAAGGGCTTGTGCAGGACAGACCGTAAATGTGTGGGGCCCTAGGCTAATACTACTCGTAGGCCCACCTAATATTGTTACCCTAAAAACTGTTATTTTTCTCGAAATGTGCCCTGCCTCTCTCGACAATGATCGATCAAAGAAGATGTTCCAATTTTGTTCCATTTTCTGAGAAACTATCCTAATGGTCATGTTCTCCTAGAATTCTTAGATAGACTTCGAACACAGGTTAACCGAACTGCCGCAGAAAACGGCCCGTGGCGTAGCTTTGGTCGCGGCTCTGGTGTAAAGATCATTGAACATTTCCTCTGCGGATTTTTTAACGTTTTCTGATTTAATGGTTTCAATCTTATAATTATAATCTTATCTTTCGAGCGTATGGCACTCGTGGGCTGCAGCTGAAAATCAGCGTCAGGTGGTATAATCTGTATTACCATTTGGCATTATGCTGAGCTGAGGCCCTTTTTACCCGACTGCCGAAGGAGGGTAATGTGTTTATCAGTCTATGTATGTATGTATGTATGTATGTATGTATGTATGTATGTATGTATGTATGTATGTATGTATGTATGTTTGTTCCTATGTGGCGTTCCAGATACCAAACGCGTTGACCGATTTTGATGATTCATACGTCAATCGATTCGTCTTAACCTTGCGAGTGTCATAGGCTACATTAAAATTGGAAAATAGAAAAATGGCGGCTTTTGGGCGCCATATTGTGGGGGGCCAATTTTATTTTTCCTTCCAAACCCATCGTGTGGGGTATCAAAATAAAGGATTTTTAGAGGCGATTTCAAAAATATATAACACTTATATATTTAAATGTACCTAATTCGAAAAAAATGTTAACTAAAAAGTTATAAATAAAAAAGTTAATAAAAAAATCAAAATACCCGACTGCTTAAAAAGCGAACTAAAAAGACGTAAACAAGAAGAAAATCATGCTGTGCAGTCGGAGGATACATCTGGTTTTGGTCAGCCAGCTCGCGAATATGTATCCTCCGACTGCACAGCATGATTTTCTTCTTGTTTACGTCTTTTTAGTTCGCTTTTTAAGCAGTCGGGTATTTTGATTTTTTTATTAACTTTTTTTGGCATTAATAGTTTTAATTATTTATTTTAATTAAGGTGTTTTTGTTTTGAGTGCCAATAAACACATTTTTTTTCTTTCTTATTTTTGCCGATTTTCATTTCAGCGTATCGATGGCATGTATTTGCGATAGTGGTGAAAGTGTTAGCCATTTCACTGAATTGATTGTCCGGGTGCGCCGGACGTTACGCCCGGAAGAGGTACGTCACTCGGGGAGGTTCTTTTCATGCACCGCCTATTCCATTTGGAATTTTACCTAAAGTAAAGCTGCTTTTACGAGCGGACGAGCGAGCGCGTATTTTTTATATAAAACAAATAGGCCTGTAATTAACATATACTTTATTTAATTATAACAATAACTTTATTTAAACAACATACTCTTTCGAAAAATATTCATGGGTTTTTCTAACCTCTGCTATGCTAGTATTATGTGCCTCTGTGAGGTTTATTTTTTTGGAAAAAGGAGTGAAATACTCATACACTGTTTTCTGCACGAGTCGAGAATTTTATCAAAAGGCGAAAATAAAGGAATTCTAGAGTGAATCTCACGTTGGAGAAATTAGCTCTTCTTTTAATCATAACTTTGTTGGCATATATGCAGAATTAAGTGAATGTAGGATGCCGGATATTTTAGAAGGTACCGAGCCTTGGACTAGTATTTCTTCTATACAATTACTTATAGAATTAGGATTTCGTCTTACGCATACAAAGTGAAAATCGAATATCCTAGCAAAGTTTATCGAAAAGAATATTTTTTCCATTTAAATATTTAAAACAAATATTATTGTAAACCCCTCTTGGCGACTGAGACCCTCTAGACTCTAGGCCGGGGCTCTCTAGTCACTAGGCCCGGTGGCGTTAAAACAATTTTGTGCCTATTGCTAATAGGTACTAGTAAAAATGTGAGGAAGCTACAACTCATGGGGCCTTGGTAGTCCAGTAGGGATACAATTATTTTCCACATACCTAACCTTTGATAATTCAAAAGTTCGTTATTTTCGCTGGGTGGATACCTTACGTGAATTCAACGCTATGTACACAAATGCTAACAGTTTAGAGTTATGCAATAGGCATAAAGTTGGTATTTCCTATTATTTCTTGTTATAACAATAATATAAAATTTAAATTTAAATAATTTACTGTTTCTTTATTAGTACTATCTAAACTTTATATTAGTGAAAATGCTAACAGATACGTACTGTGGAACAATGGAAAACTGAAAATGGCTCGTAACTCTTTCAATAAAAGATTTAAGTTTTCAAATCATTTCCTATATGCATAGAGGGATTAGTTATACCTTACAACAAAAGTTCTAACAACTAAGTATAATGCTGCACAGGTTATTGTATTTTTACATTGTGATTTGCGAAATATTGAATTTAAGTTTATAAATTTGTGCCTACATATTCGAAATAATAAACTCTGCTACCATACAAAAGTTTAAACACTTATGTGCTATGCTAGTTTAATAAATAAAATACAATTGGGTATTGCGGGGCGCGGTGACACTCCACTCCGAATGTATTGAATGAGGCGCGAAACCATTTCATTACTGTCACATCAGTATTTAAACCTCGTTCATAAAATCTAATTTCATGGCAATTTGTTATTTTTAATGTTGAGGTCGAATATGATTCTACCTTCTTTGTTCCTATATAAAGAATAAGAAAGAAATATTCACAGAACACGGAATAGTCGTACCTACCGTGCTGACAGTATATCGAGATGACAGAATAATAAAATTCTCCGTATCGTAAATCTTTGACAGTCGTTACGGGTCGTCAGAAACCCGAAAGTCTGCGGCCACCCTAACAAAAGGGTACCGTATTATCCAGTAGGATTACCGTATAATCTGGGTTGGCAGGGTAGGCAGTCACTTCATATAAAACACTGGTATTCAGATGCTTCTGGTTCGACTGAAAACAGTGGAAGTCAACCCCAACATATTAGAGAAAAGTCCAAGCAAATGCCTTTTCCAAACAGATGTGACAGTAGAAATATCAAACATCTTATAACCAGTGCAACTGTCACATAACTAAATTGACTACATCGCTGGTCCTAAGACCTAATACAATAAAGGCAGTGTTACCCACTAAGCCTTAGTGGATGACACTGTAAGCATGATATGATGTATGCTTATACAAATCGATGTATTTATGTTTGTAAAATATTACCTACTCATTTCTTTTTTCAGAATCAATATAGTAGCAACTAGGGCACGTAATATCGGAAGATTTTCAATTCTGATATTGATTTCCGATATTAGATCTCAATATCGGAATTGAGCACTTTCGTTAAAATTCGCAATATTTTTTGTTAATTGCACAAATTCGTTATAAAGTAGGATTGAGTACAATAAAAAAACACGTTTATGCCGCGGCATAATAGAATGTTCTATTGTGTCT
Organism: Anorthoa munda; assembly: GCA_945859665.1. Lineage (NCBI taxonomy): Eukaryota > Metazoa > Arthropoda > Insecta > Lepidoptera > Noctuidae > Anorthoa > Anorthoa munda. Next base: position 10,119,105 of record OX243918.1, on the reverse strand, counting down.
CTCTCTAATCACCAATTATTGTGTAATCGGACGCTTACTTACCTAAACTCCACATTTGTTCCCAAGAAACAATATAAGTCATGTCTCTCTGAAAAAGGATAATGCAAAAATATCGAGAAAATAAATGTTTATCGATCAATCTGAAAGTAGTCCCGATAAGTGTAGTGCAGTGAGTGAGTGTAGTGTAGTGTGGTGAGTGTGTAGTGATTTATAATCCAGTATAAATATCGGTCAATATGGCGAAGCTTCCTGGGGGTGGCTTATGTTCAGTAGTAAAAGTCGTTTGGCTGAAATGCTGATGATGATGAGAGACAATGTAGTCAAGTAATGGAAGTTGACTTGTCCATAAGATTAGTGATCGGATAGACTAATTTATTGTAACCAATACAAGCAGAAGACAGAAAAATATTAAGTTTTAATTTTATTAAGGTTTCCAAGCAAGTAACAAATTATAAATTTGAAATAAAGTTTAACAAGCCTCCCCCAATGTCGTCACATTGGCCGATCCTGGACGTCTCAAATCCTGTGGATACCTAACGGGTATCCACATGATAAATGTCCGCAGGTAAATCCGTAATCAATGTAAATAGCATTGTTACAATTGGGTTTTATGAATCTGTATATTTACTTGTACTCTTAAAGGTAACATTTTACAATCTCAGGACTTTTTCATGAAGTGAAGTTTTAGTAAATAAGCGCCCGATTAGTAAACAGAATATCCGACCACTGCTAATCAACGTAGTCAACAAGCTCAACCGCGCCTTCTCGCTAGATGTTTCACAAGGCGTTAAAATTAAGGATTTTCCTGATTCCGAGATTCCAATATTGGAACACTGAGTGTTTGAACGGAATTGAAATATCGGTGATTTCGTTCCGAGATTCCGATATAACGAGATTCCGAAATTCATGCCCTAGTAGCAACTCTTGTAGTGAGTCCGGCAAGTTTAGGTGTCAATTTTGTGATACGCTTACCAAGATTTAGAACATTTTTTTATTTTAAAGGTAGATAAATTTTACATAATCGTGTCTATTGCGCCCTATCTATTAGTTTTAAAGCTCTAATAAAAACGAAAAATCGGCACCACGTGACCTTACCACACGATTGCTGTACATCAAAACCTAGTAAATGCCATAAAATATTATATTCCAGGATAGCGAAAAAATATTATTTAAATTAGCCTATGGAATGTCATCTTGTGTTAGGTAACTAAACGAAAAAAAAAAGCCAGTACTAAACAAGGCTTACGGGTGAACTGTACGTAATAACACAAATGATATTAATGGTGTCCTAAATCTATTAAATATTTTACATATCTCTAAACAAGATAATTCAATACCTATTATTTACCGGACATTTGCTAATTTAAGGTGTTTTTACAATTTGAAGGGACTTTCCTTTTGTAAATAATGATAAAATTTATTAATTAAAGCACCAAATCTCAATTCAAATTATAAATTTCCTGGTTAAAATTACACAGTCCATCGCAGCATATTAAAACTCATTAAAATAATATAAATAAGATTATCAGGGTACAAAACCATTATAAAAATATGTCACCTACTGCGTTCTTTTATGGGGCAGTCGTACAGTACCAGACATAATTTTAATATTTATTCGATTCGCACGGGGAAGGCTTGTATATCACATGCCAGATTACCTATTTTAGTGATCTTTATTATCGTAGCAATAAGGTTGCATTCATAGGCAAAATAACAATAAACGATCTGTCAGATACTAGACGCCAGTTTGAAATAAGAATTTGCGCTGTAATGTTTTTCTAAAAATCATCAGAAGAGTCCGTTTATGATGAGAGCCTCTGTGGTCTGTATGGTTCGAAGAATTTATACTGATCGTACATACCTACACCGCGCCCCGCTATACCCAAATTGTATTTGATTTATTAAACTAGCATAGCACATAAGTGTTTAAACTTTTGTATGGTGGCAGAGTTTATTATTTCGAATATGTAGGCGCAAATTTATAAACTTAAATTCAATATTTAGCAAATCACAATGTAAAAATACAATAACCTGTGCAGCATTATACTTAGTTGTTAGAACTTTTGTTGTAACGTATAACTAATCCCTCTATGCATATAGGAAATGATTTCAAAACTTAAATCTTTTATTGAAAGAGTTACGAGCCATTTTCAGTTTTCCATTGTTCCACAGTACGTATCTGTTAGCATTTTCACTAATATAAAGTTTAGATAGTACTAATAAAGAAACAGTAAATTAATTAAATTTAAATTTTATATTATTGTTATAACTCGAAATAATAGGAAATACCAACTTTATGCCTATTGCATAACTTTAAACTGTTAGCATTTTTGTAAATAGCGTTGAATTCACATAAGGTATCCACCCAGCGAAAATTAAAAACTTTTGAATTATCAAAGGGCATATTCTTCTGGCTACTGGACTATGGTGGATTATATCACATTTGTACCTACTACTACAGTTACGCCACTGCACACGACACACTGTAATCCGTGAATTTCTTATTTTATTTTAGTAGTTTTTTTACATTCACTATTCTAGTGACCCGCCTATTTAACAACATTGTCAATAGGCTGCCCCCAAGGGCGTCGCCAGCCGATGGCCCAGGGGGGGGCAAATTGATATGGAGAATGAGAAAAGTATGAATTGTAGGTGGTACAGTCGAGAACACATGAAGCTTTACACTTGTACTACGAGCCTTACATCTCTAGCGATTGTAATAATAAACGGTACAGAGTCCAACGTGTAAAGCTTCACGAGTTCTTGACTGTACAATAAATAAGTTATTACATTTATTAGAAAATAGAAAAAAATAATTTGGGAGTTTCAATTTGAATATACAGTGTATTTTTTTTGTTTTTACCAGAATTTAACATTATAGTGCTCGCAGAAGATTCTTTTTTTGATAAGGTTAATTAAAACATAATCTGCGGGGGTTTTTTGAAAACTTTTCGACCACTTTATTATGAAAATCTTGTAAGTTTCCAAGAATAAGTTTTCTGTGCACACTCATCATCCCCAGACCATAGAGGCGATTATCGCCCATAGTGCTTCTTAGCCAGGTTTTTAGTCTCCTGAGGCTGCTAAACGTTCGCTCCACCATTTAGGACTTTGGTTGCTTTACATTGGGCAACTTTTTAGAATCTCTAGGGGGGGGCAGCTGCCCCTCCCTGCCCCACCTTGGCGACGCCCTTGGCTGCCCCCCATCTAAAGTCTTGCAGAATATTAAATAATTTAAGTCAGCCGTGGAATATTGTCTTCAATGAAGGCCATTTATATCTATGGGGCCCTAGACTGCAGCCCAAACAGGCAGACCGATCCGGCCCTGGGCTTGTGACGAAAAGAAATTAAACGTATATGATCAAAACAGTGATGAATATAAATGTTGATAGATCGAGAGGGAAAAATTAAAAGAAGAGTTGGATGGATTATGTGAGGTATATGACAGACAAGGGAGTGAATGATACCAAGACTGAATGGAAGAAGAACTCGTGTTGCGCTGACTTCAAATGATAACGAACAAGGTGGTGAGTTTCCATTCATAGGTACCTTTTTTCGCTTGGGAATAATCTTCTTTCGCCTCGCCATTTTTAAGTGGTTTCATTTTTATTCAACTTGAAGGGGAAACCTGTATCTCTACAAAGTATTAAAAAGGGATAAAAAAAAATAAACAATATAAAATACAGCATAATTAGTTTCTAGATATATAATATGCAAAGAGTAGTTTACTAGCAAAATAAATAACACGAATAAATAATGTTACGTGTTACATAAATTGGTATTTTTTGAAAAATACGTAATAACAAATTTTATCACCAAATGTCAAGTTCAAAAGGTCAATGAAAGTTAAAAAAATATTTGGAAGAAAATATTGTAATAAAAAGCTGACTTTGGTGGCTCTCATTCTTTTGTTTTCTAATATTTTTGAAAACAAAATATACAGTATAGTGTATCTACTCAACAAGCTAAACAACGGTACCCCCTTGATGGGGTAATTTTTTTGCAGGCCCTCCGCTTTAGCAGTATGCGAGGAGCCCACTATAAAAACATAAAAAAAGTGATAATTTGCATGGCTTTGCGTGACAGACGACGAACAGACGGACAAAAGGCCAGACAGATAGACAGACGGGACACGTGAGTGACAGAAACAGGGCTCCGTTTGGAACCTTCGGGTACGGCACCCTAAAAAACCGGTAAAGAGCGTGTCGGACTGTCGTGTCAGACTGTCGTGTCGGACTGTCGTGTCGGACTGTGTCTGATACTGGGTGTAATGGAAAGGTGAGATCATATTTTAAAGTCAAACTCAAGTCAAGTCAATTTTCAGTCAGCTGACTAAAATTTGTGGGAGATTTTTTTTTTCTGGGCCTGTCCGGAGCCTGGATTTGCGCCTACCACCACCAACAGTCTCGCTCACTATTCCATGGGTCTTAAACATATCTGTCATAATGTGTGGTACCTCTGCCTTTTCCTTCAAGACTAGGTGTGAATTTTATGATGTAAATTTTTTTAGGTACCTACTAAAGCTTAAAAAACAGAAACGAAACAAAAAAAATTATCAAAAATGAAAAAGTCCCTCGACACAAAAACCTCTAAAAACCGCAAAAGATTACGGTTCCCCGACGCGAGGTTTTTGTGTCGGGGGTCTATAAATATTTAATTAAATTTTTATAATAATAATGTCCTTGTACTTTACTCTCAAGTTAATTCAACTTGCCCCGTATAAATGTATAAATAGGCCTTTCTTTGCAAAAGTATTTAAGAGACTTATTTATATTATAGTTCTCGCCAAACTTCTTCGCCGCCCTAAAATTGGCAACAATGGCTGCGCCTGCGCAGTAATAAACCTCATACAAAAACAGCGCCGATCCGTGCCTTGCGCTTCGGAAAGCCAACTTCAGCCAGGCGAGCACGGCCTACTGGGAAAGGCTTGAGTCACATATTTTTAACACAGTCTGGGAGCAAAAACCGTGATAAAATGCATTACTGCTGGGCAGTCTAGAAGTTTGGCAAGAACTATACATGCACCATCAGCAATCACAACCTTTTATGATCATATTATTATGAACCACATGCGAAATGAAAGACGCGATGTGTATTTCCGTCTATGTGATTGGCCGATTTTTCATACTCATTGCCCTTTCCCTTGCTGAATTCTTTACGCAATAAGGCTGCCGATGTGAACGAATTTTCGAACTTCGGACTAGTCTTTCTTTCCTGCTAGGTACTCTAAAACTACGATAACTACGATAAACTCACTGCATAAAATGAAACAAATATATACCTTTTCATATAATGGCATTTCTTCCGTAATTGTATTATACATAATTTACTGTAGCAAGTAGGTATATGATTTTTATTATTTATTACATTTTATAAAATTTACTTTAAAATTTGACAGAACATACTGACGTACTACGTTGACGACAAGACTTCAGATTTTTGACATTTGACAGATTTATACTTTGTTACCGAACAGTATTTATTAATATCTTGGTGAGGTTGTAGCAGTAATTAAAGGATAAGGGATCCATGACAATCAGAGTATCTGCAAGTAAAAGTATTACATCATTTTTCCAATACTTTATTTTATATTATAGAATCTTAGAATTTGAAGATGCCAACAGTAGATAGCGAAAAATAATATTACTTTAACAATTTCAAATGTGGAAATTCGACATACTTAATTATAACATTTCGAAGTCTTATAAGTTTTACATAATATTTATTTATAAACTACATATTTTATTTATAATATCAAACATTTAACCATTTTGAAATAAATAATATTTGAACACAGTTTTTTTTTAAATTATTTCTTTCTTTTCAAGAAAGAATTCGCAGATTCGTCGTTTAATGGCGAAAGTACGACCCTGTACGGCGTATATAACGAAGAGCAACTCTTTGAAAACGATATAGTTTTATTTTTGTTTCTGTTATTACCCTGTAATTTGCAGATACTTGTGCCTATTGCACTTAGTTTTTTGATTGAGTCAGAATCGTCGAGACTATTTCGACGGTTAGTGTCAACAGATTTTCGATTAGAGCTAACTACACTCGATTTGGCGTGTCTTACGGACCCGGCTGGTTCTGGTCTGCTAGCTACTTTGTTCTGAACTGATATTGTAGACCGGAGAATACTAGCGGTTTCCCGCTCCCACTCAATAGGATCTATATAACAACGTTTGTTACCGACCGACCTGTCAACCTTGGTCTTCTCGGCTTTGCTCGCTGATTCAGTCCGGTATTTACCGGTCTGATTAGCGAACTGACCTTCATCAGGTCGACAGCACGAATGCGGCACGACTCTTCGTTTACAGTCCGTATTTCTTTCTCGTCTTCCTCGATGAATCCTAAAAGAAAGTGATGTTTTACGCTTTTTCGGTGCGCTCTTTAACGACATGCTGGATTTGACCACAGTGATAGCCTGGCGTACCGTAAGTGAGTCTTTAGGACCTAGTAAAATGCCGTCTTTATTAGTGGGCAAAGCATCATAAGGGTTCAACCAAGTGAGGAAGTCTGTGATGATGGGTCCGCTGTACTCCGGCGGGACCGGTTGGTCTTGATCGGGGATGGCATCGCCAGAGGGCACGCGCGGTGCCACCGGTATGCTGTCCCGACTCTTCGGTTCGTGTCTGCGCTCTTTGTACTTCCTGACCACTCGCTTGCCATTTATACATAAGGATAAACCAAGATACGCTGGCGCTTTTGGTATTGTTTGTTTATAAGCTAATTCAAAAGTTCCTGTATCAGCCTCAATATTGTAGCGCCGATCCAGGACAACTGTGAAAAACATTTTTTTATATTTAATTTTTGAATGCAGCACCATATATTTTTATGTCTCATAAAATTTCTTTAATTACCTTTTATAACGTCTTCTAGACATTGAGGACATAACCGGGCTGTAACGGATGTAGTAGGCGCCAGATCAGGACTCGAGTTGATTTCAATGAGCCACGGTGTGAAGTCGTCAGTCAGCATGAAGTCAGCTCCATATAGTTCGAAGCTATTTTGCCTTTTGTCCATGGTCTCCTGGCACGCTAACATTGCGCCTATCAAGCATTGTTTAATTCCAGGATATATTTTCTCTTCCCACAATTCATATTTTCCTATCTGTCTTCAAATACCCAATAAAATTGTGAATTAGTTACGGATTTATGTAAAAAGTAGCTATTCAATGTGATTTTAGAATTCTTACCTGAGATAGGCCTTGAATGTATGGCAGTCCCACATATTTTCATCAGGTAAAGCTTTATCTCTCTCACCGGTATTTTTATATTTTGTCTGGACTGCATTATTCGTGAGATGAACCGATTCGTGGTAGTTCGACAAACTAAATATTTGTGAGCTAAATCTGAGGTAGCTGTCCCTGTAACACATAAAAAAAACAAACTGCAATATGTCTAAAGTTACGATAAAATTTAAGAGTTTTGGTGCTCTTACTTGTAGACCCAAATTGTTAATGGTTGACAATTCGTTATTAGGAACCACTGCCGTATATCGAATTTAGTATTGTAGATGACAAGCGGATTTTCTGTAAGCAAAGGTGTCGCATGTTATAGTAACAGCATGTAAACCGTATTCATTGATTCAACAAAGAGCCCAGTTCTACAATACCGATATATTTCTGCACGACGTATCTAGTTTTCTGAGCGGGTATGTTGATCAAGCCTATTATGTCTTTTATGTTATTCATGAGCTGAATGCCCCGACCGCGGCACTTGTTTCCAGGCTTCACGATCCATATATTTAGTACACCATCGATATCTATTTGAGGCCAGTACTTCGCCATTGTTGCTAAAATTTTCACGGCTTTTCTTTCCAATTGCCTGTAAAATAAATTGAGAAGCTAGAAACTAATAATCCATCCATATAATATGTCCATCTATCAACAATGTGTACCCGTTAAAAGACAAAAAACCGGCCAAGTGCGAGTCGGACTCGCACACGAAGGGTTCCGTACCATTATCGCAAAACACTGCAAAAAAATCACGTTTGTTGTATGGGAGCCCCCCTTAATTTATTTTATTTTAATTTAATAATTATTATTTTTTGAAGAGAATATACAAAAAATATTCTGTGAATATTTCAAGCGTCTACCTGTTGCCGTTATTAATATCGAGCAAAAAACGGCAAAAATATCACGTTTGTTGTATGGGAGCCCCCCTTCAATATTAATTTTATACTGTTTTTAGTATTTGTTGTTATAGCGGCAACAGGAATACATCATCTGTGAAAATTTCAACTGTCTTACTATCACGGTTCATTAGATACAGCCTGGTGACAGACAGACAGACAGACAGACAGACAGACAGACGGACAGCGAAGTCTCAGTAATAGGGTCCCGTTTTTACCCTTTGGGTACGGAACCCTAAAAAGGAGTTTTATAAATCTTCAACTGTAAGCGTCCTCTCTACCACTCGTACTGTGAACTTACAGTTTCAGTCGAACATTGTTTGTGCGATATCAACAGCCGATACTAAAAGTTATATCTCATAAAGCGTCATTGTTGTGAATACAATTCGCACACTAGCCTGAAGATAATAAATATTGATGAATTGTTTTCAGCGACGAAATCGATACACAGTGATCTAATTACTGAAATATTGACACAAACATGTTTACACACAAATACCGACAAACGCAATGATTACGAAATATCAGCGTACCGAATATTGGAGTTTTTATCTTCCATAAATTTAGCTTTCTCGTGCACCAAGAGATAATGATGCGTCAGGAACTGATCCCACTCGTGCTCCCAGACATGTTGCTGGTCTTCAGTGTCATCGATGTCCTTATGGGTAAGGAACACTATATATTCGTTCAGTCTGGTAATAGCAAATTCTATTGCGCCGAATGGAACCTTTCCGTGAGCCTCAATGAGCTTTTGCTCGTTGTTGTTTTGTAATGCCTTTGAGAGCCATTTAAGGACACTAATGCAGGCTGTTATTCTAAAATCGTCGATAAATTCCTCGAGGCTATCTGAGTTGTGAATGTTGTAACAACGTGGGAACTTAGTTAATGCTACTCCTGGTTCTGTGTGCCAGTGCATTTGCGTCAGGGAACTTGTTAGACCTTCTTTTGTAGTGAAAATCGATCTGCAAAATCTATCAACACAAAGTTAGGATTAGGAAATCGCACTTACGTTTTTTTTCTCGAGTTAACGTTATTTGTATGATTACCTGCTGATCATAACATCCTTGTTGCTAAGCAACCAGTCGTACTTATCTCTCTTCGTCGTCCACAGAAAATCAACGGAGTGGTGCTCCATGAATTTGTACAAAATCATTCTTTCTACTTTAGAGAGCTCTTTACCGTGCAATTTTTTGGGATCTACATTTGATGGAGGATGACGGACCTTGAAATTGTCGAATTTAAAAAATAAGTAAAGGACTATTGGTTCTACTTTACCCAAAATGTAAGCTACGAAATATTTAAGCATTAATTTAATTTAGGTTTCAAACTATTGATAGTTTGATTTGGGGTTAGCAGTCGCCCACAATTTTCGGCCAATTAGATTACATCTAGAAACAAGTTGACCACTGACTCACCCCAGGCGGTAAGCTTTGGAATACCTTATGGGACTCATATTTCTCAATCCACCCTCGGTCGAGGAGCGAGCGGCGAACCGCGGGGAATCCTCCTCCTTTTATCATAAAAACTTTACGATCTCTCATAGCGGCATCAGCGATCTTTTTCAGCTCATTCCATCGGTCGGTGCTTACCCAACTTTTGTATTGCTTTAATTGCTCGGTTGATGTAGACGTTTCTGTCAAATAATGTAGCATGATATTACAAATATGTTCAAACATTCAGTCGTAGAATGAGACAGTAGCTCTGAACTGAATCATGTCACAAACCTGGTCCATGTTCGGATCTGGACAGTGAGATAGCACTGGATGGCCGCAGCTCCTTTTTGGACGTGCTATCTCGATGCAACTTAGAGTCTGACACGCTCTCCTCAAGCTCCATTGTTACAGCCATGAGCCTCGCTTGCCACTCACTTGAATTCTGCAACAGACCAGTCTGTTACATCTGATCAACATTTTAGTCTTCAATCCGTAACTTCATGTAGACGTGTACACAGTTCGACAGTCTAACTTGGACTGGTCGACTAAAAATAACTCGGTAGTGCAATAACCTACTTTATTTTAACCTACATCGTGGGTCCTTGGCTATCAGTAGCATCCGTGCACAGCCCCGCCTGGCACCTGTGCGAATGACGTCATAAAGTACCTACCTCCTTGGGAAATCGTGCATAATGTAGTTACACGGAAATTAATAAACCCAAATTACTCTTACCTTCTATTATCAGGCCAAAGCTCAGAAAACTAGGTTAAAAACGAACACAAAAGCCTTCATAAATTAAAAAAAGTTGTTGTGTTTGCCACCAAAATAAACTGCAAATTTATACTTTTAACATCTTCAATTTCTTCAGATATTTGCCATGGTCTAATAGTAAAACATGTAAAAAATATTCTCTCTTTTCTGATGGCGTTGAGAGAATGACATGCAAAATGACATTATTTACGTTGGCTTTGTATACAGACAGATGGACAATACCTCACCAAAATTCAAAAAAAGGATTTAATCAATTAATTAAAATAATGTAATGCTCGAAACATACGAGAACAGCCGACTTCCGATGGTATGCTGGAGAATCTATAACCCTAATTTTAAGCCAAAATTACTCTCCCCTATAGTCCTATAGCTGGATGCGGGACCCACGGGACCGGTCAATGTGGCGACGCTTGGGGGAGGCCTATGTCCAGCAGTGGACGTTTTTCAGCTGATATGATGATGATTATGATGATGATGATAGCCCTATAGCGACCTTCTATCTCTCCCTCTGACACATGTTACGTAACTACTCCAAAAACGTTTTTAGGGTTCTGTACCCTAAGGGTAAAAACGGGACCCTATTACTAAGGCTCCGCTGTCCGTCTGTCTGTCTGTCTGTCACCAGGCTGTATCTCATGAACCTTGATAGCTAGACAGTTGAAATTTTCACAGATGATGTATTTCTGTTGTCGCTATAACAACAAATACAAACAGATTAAAATAAATATTTAAGTGGGGTTCCCATACAACAAACGTGATCTGTTTGCCGTTTTTGCGAAAATGGTACGGTACCCTTCGTGCGCGAATCCGACTCACACGTACTTGGCCAGTTTTTATGAGACATCTTCTATACGAACTTTAACCCTGAAACAGCTGATATTTTATTTTTAATGATCCGTAGGTGCCATTTGTGTAATAAAATTTTAAATATTAAATTATGCCACTAATGGTACCTGCGAAAAATATCGATAGCTGCCATATGTGTAATACCTCAGGTGTAATTCACTCAGGTGCCGTTTATGCGGGAGCTCAATGTGGAATGCGTCGAAAATTTTCATAATGGTAAAAGTTGTTCATATCATTCGATAGTTCGATACCTACTCACTAAACAAAAATCATCTGCCTAGTTTTAAAACATGGACCAACTGTCTATCTGACCTTCACACAATCAAGAAACTGGATAACACGATACCTTTTGGTAAGACTGCTTGTTAGATTTTCGGGCTTCTGCCCGAAAGTCTTTAGTTCTCTTCTTATCTTCGAGGACGTCAGCAGTCGGTTCACGTTGACGAGAATTCGTCGAGTTGGCGTGATCTAGGTGCTGGTGTCCCACAAGGCGGTATTCTTTCTCCATTATTATTCTCTATCTTCATTAATTTTAAAACTATCTGTCTTCGGTGTTCGTATCATCTTTATGCCGATGATCTCCAGCTGTATGCGGCTGCGCGGGTAGAAGATTTATCGGACGCTATAGAAGATGTAAACCGAGACTTGGATGCCATTAAAATCTGGTCTGATAGATTTGGAGTGTCTGTAAACCCCTCTAAATGTCAGGCCATTGTAATAGGAAGCTCACGTATGATGGGTAGAGTGGCGGTTAGCTCTCTTCCTCCTCTTATTTTCGATGGTACCGTCATTCCCATTAGCCCTAGCGTAAAAGATCTCGGTTTGCATCTTGATTCGACACTTGGCTGGCATAGCCAGGTTGCTAGTGTCAGCCAAAGAGTCAACGGCTCTTTGCGATACCTGTATCGTCTGAGGAACTTTTTGCCCGCAAAGACAAAGACTATGCTTGTGCAGACTTTAATTTTCTATAATCGACTATGGTGACGTGTGTTATTACGACTTGAATGCGGTTCTGTTGAATAAGCTTGATAGGCTCCTCAACCAATGTATTCGGTTCATATTTAATTTGAGGAAATATGACCATGTTTCGAGCTACAGGTCTGAGCTCAAATGGTTACCCATTCGCCAGAGAAGAAGTTTGCGCGCTCTAACTACGTTCTTTTCCCTACTCAACTCTCCCACCCCACCGTCTTACCTTATGTCTAATTTTCAATATTTAAGTTCTTCACACGCCTAGAATCTGCGTTCCTCCAATAATCTTCTCCTACTGTGTCCTTCTCATACTACTGATTTTGTTCACTCTTCCTTTCATATTCAGTCTATTCTTCTCTGGCATGCGCTTCCTCTCGAAATCAGGACGGCCACCAGTCAATATGCTTTCAAACGTAAATTGCGGTTTTATTTTCAACGGGGAGAAGGGACATCTCGATAACTTCTATTCATTACTTTATTATTATATATATGTATTTATTTAGGTATGTATTATTTAAAATATATATGTATGTGTATTTTAAGCAACTTATTATTAGTAATTCTTTGTTTTACTTTTTTGCTGGTCACAGTTTAAAATAATGCACCTGCCATGTTATCTCTTCGCCACCCTTGGTTGACTGGTAGAGAATGCCTAAGGCATTAAGTCCGCCATTGTACCTTTGTACATGAAGTTTTAAATAAATAAATAAATAAAATTATGGTCAGCAAATCAATTTCATAGTAATTTTTTTTTATTTATCTTTCGTGACTCTTTGACTATAATTTTAATTAAAATTAAAGACACCAGAGTTCTGCAGACTATGCCGATTGAGTTGTAGGTAATTAATTTCGTTGCGTGATCCACAGCTGTAAATGAATGCCCATATTTTATTGTGCAGTGCAAATGAACGGATTTCAACGGATTAACATCACTGTGAGGGCAATAATTACAGTTGATTTCGTTCCGTCAGTTACCCGATCATTTTCAGGTTTGTGTAGTTATCGCCAAACCTCTTGGCCGCCCTGAAGATGGATGAAAAGTGATTGCATGTAGCAGAGATGAGAATGTTGATATGGATGTGCGCAGTGACGAGAATGGATAAAGTTAGAAATTAGTATATTAGAGGACGTTTGAAAGTGACGTCGTTAGTGACAGAAAAGTTAAAAGGAAACCGTTTGTACTGGTATGGTCATGTGATGAGGAGGGATGAAATGCATATGAATATAAATGTGGGTGAATGGAGAGGGAAGTGACGGCCAAAGATCAGTTGGATGGACTGTGTGAGGAGTGATATGAAAGAAAAGGGAGTCAGTGATAGCGTGATGGGTGACAGGACGGTATGGAAGAAGAAAACGTGTTGCGCCGACCCCAAGTAAGATGGGACAAGGGCAGAAAGATGATGATGATGACCGCCTATCTGACCTCCACAGGAACAAATTAGAAACTGTGTCACACGATTTTTATATTCCTTGGCAAGACTAGATACAAGTGATATGAAAGAAAAGGTATTCTATAGTGTGAAGTTATTTCAGTTTAATTCAAGAAAGATAGTTAAAAATCTGAAATTTTAATTTAGAGGAATCATTGCTGTAGTACGGGACCGGTCAATGTGGCGACGCTTGGGGGAGGCCTATGTCCAGCAGTGTAACGTCTTTCAGCTGATATGATGATGATGATGATGATTGCTGTATTAATATCTTCTCATGCTTCATAGAGCTCCTTGTTATGTTACCAAAAGAAAACTATCTCAGAAAGCAAACTAAATTCAAAGCAGTTTTTTGAGTAGCTACGGGTTTAGAAACTTCTTCCTCATTCGTGTCCCTCATTCCATCATTACATTACTTATTTAAAAATATTAATAGTATGACAGTTTCTTGCCGATTCATTTATGAAAATATTATATATGTAAGGAAAAATATACCTCTCTTTAGTAAAGTCAGTGATAGACACAATTGTAATACGAGAAATAAAGATAAGTTAGATCAACCATCTTATAGACTAGCTAAAGTGCACTCATCTTTCATGAGGACTGTTAAATGTGTGTGTACTGTGTTAAATTCTATAACAAAATACCTTAAAACTAAAGTAAAGTAAATTTAAAACTTTAGTTAAAAGCACACTTTTTAAACAAGCATACCTATTACAAATTAGATGATGATTCAAGATAAGAATGCATGGAAACATGCTGGTCCTGCTCCATAGGGCAATCTTTAATGTTGACAAAATCTTTTTTTTTAATTTATATTCCTATTCATAGTAATTGTATTAATTTTTTTTATGATATTCACTCACACACTGTTCCGTTGTTATTGAATTAGGTATTTTACCTATGTTTGCAATATTTGTAAGTATGTGAGAACCATGTTCCTATTTATCAAACTAATTAATTTACCTGTTAATGCTTTTAATACTTTTTATCTATACGTACTACGTACGTATAAAGTGCTATTCTGGGTGCATCGTCATCACATATAATGAATTTATTAATGTAGATACGTACTTATGTAAATATTATAAATGACTTATTTTTTTTTTAAAGAGTAAGTGTGGAGTTTCTTGTGCGTTCTTCTCCATAACAAGCTACATTTCGGAATGCACGGTAGAATCAATTTTTATTACTTGTAGGTTAATTTTACGATGTTCAAAAATGCCGCTTAGTTTTTATTTTTGACTGATGATCGTGGTTACTGTACCCCTTTGACGATCTGCCTCCTTTGGCTCCGGTCCATAGTTGACATCACAACCTGCTGAAATTTGCTCAAGGATGTAGCTTCTTTCACTTGGTCAGACCATCGTGTTGCCAACTAGCCTGTTGCTCATTCTCCTTCGGTATTTCCAACAATGACCAGCTTTACCAGGATACTACCTCCCATTCGCATTATATGGCTGAAATAGGTCAGAATACGCAATAAGCAAACTGTGGGTACAGTAAAAATACTATGAAATTGATTTGCTAACCATAATTTTAGTTATAATAGATAATAATTATCTACTACCTACTTCACTATTACTACATTAGTATTTGTATGTAGTAGATACTACTACGTTCCGTATGGTGACGGACGTAAAGAATTTCACCATCCCATATCTTCCCGTGGGTGTCGTAAGAGGCGACTAAGGGACACACCAGAGAATGGGCAGCAGCGTTCTCTGTGCACTTTATCAACAAACTGCGATCGCCAACCCGCCTGCCAAGCGTGGCGATTATGGCAAAACCCCCCAATCCTAATGATCAGCACACAGAAAAAACGGCCCCGAGTGCCCGGCAGCCCGTCTACCCTCGGCTACGGTAGCGGTCGAGGCGATGGCGTGGCAAGGGGTGCTAAGAATCCCCGGAGTGGACCCGGCTACCCCAATAAACACCGACGACTGGACCTGGGAACATATAACACGCGAACACTCCGGACCGACGAGAAGATAGCCGAACTGGAGGAAGAATTGAGTAGGTTGCGATGGAAAATTATAGGGTTATCGGAAGTCCGAAGAGAGGGGGAGGACTCGATAATCCTCAAATCCGGTAACCTGCTCTATTTCCGAGAGGGTGACCGACAGTCCCAGGGTGGTGTCGGGTTTATCGTCCACAAGTCCCTTGTGAACAACGTGGTGAAGATCGAGAGTGTGTCGACCAGGGTGGCGTACCTTATACTCAGAATATCCGCAAGATATTTGCTGAAGGTCATACAGGTCTACGCCCCGACCTCGGCACACCCCGACGACGAGGTAGAGACCATGTATGAGGATATCTCTAGAGCCATGCATGGTTTCAAAACTCACTTCACCGTTGTCATGGGGGACTTCAACGCAAAACTGGGCAAACGAGACGTGGATGAGCTGCAAGTGGGGCAATTTGGAGTTGGACGCCGGAACCACCGGGGTCACCTACTGGCCAGTTTTATGGAGAAGGAGGGCCTCTACATGATGAACTCCTTCTTCAGAAAGCGTGAGCACAGGAAGTGGACCTGGCAAAGCCCCGATGGTTCAACTAAAAACGAGATCGACTTCATCATGTCAACCAAGAAGCAAGTGTTCAATGATGTCTCTGTGATCAATTCGGTTAAAACCGGGAGCGATCACCGCATGGTAAGAGGCACATTGAACATTAATGTTAAACTTGAAAGGTCTCGACTGGTGAAGTCCACGCTCCGCCCAGCACAGATCCAGGTCCAAAACCCCGAGAACTTTCAGCTCGAACTCCAGAATCGTTTCGAGTGCCTAGGAAGCTCCGTGGACGATTACAGCGATGGGTTCGTGGAAGCTGTCCATACGGTCGGGTCTAAGTTTTTCAAGACCCGCCGTACAGATAGGAACAAAAAGCTCTCTGATCCTACTCTCAAGCTAATGAAGGAGAGGCGTGAGATGATCCTGCAGTCTTCAGACGATGCGGTGAAATACCGGCAGCTAAATAGACGGATCTCAAAGTCCTTGAAAAGCGACCTCCGCCGCTTTAATACTGAGCGTATAAAAGACGCAATTGAACGGAATAAGGGCTCCAAGGTCTTTGCAAGAGGTCTGTCTATAGGGCAGAGCCAGCTCACGAAACTGAAGACCGATGATGGCAGGATCGTTTCCGCCAAACCAGAGCTTCTGAGGGAGATCGAGAGATTCTATGGGCAGCTGTACACGTCAACCAGTAAACCCGTCGCGAATCTAGCGAAAGACCCTAGAGCTAGATTGACCCGACACTATACCGAAGACATTCCGGACGTCAGCCTGTATGAGATTAGGATGGCTCTGAAACAGCTTAAGAACAACAAGGCACCGGGTGATGACGGAATTACGGCCGAACTCCTGAAGGCGGGTGGAAAACCAATCCTTAAGGCCCTTCAGAAGCTGTTTGATTCCGTCATACACGAAGGGAAAACGCCACAGGCATGGTGCAGGGGTGTGGTGGTACTCTTCTTCAAGAAGGGTGACAATGCCTTACTGAAGAACTATAGGCCCATCACACTTCTTAGCCATGTCTACAAGCTGTTTTCAAGAGTCATCACGAATCGTCTCGCGCGCAGGTTTGACGATTTCCAGCCTCCCGAACAAGCCGGATTCCGTAAAGGCTTCAGCACCGTAGACCACATACATACGCTGCGGCAGGTTATACAGAAGACCGAAGAGTACAACCTGCCTCTCTGTTTAGCGTTTGTGGACCACGAGAAAGCCTTCGATTCGATCGAGACTTGGGCTGTACTGCAGTCTCTCCAACGGTGCCAAATTGACTACCGGTACATCGAAGTGTTGAAGTGTTTATACAAAAACGCCACCATGTCAGTTCGACTTCAGGATCAGACCTCGGAACCAGTCCTTCTGCAGCGAGGTGTGAGACAGGGAGACGTCATATCTCCGAAGCTGTTTACCGCTGCACTGGAGGATGTCTTCAAGGTTCTGGACTGGAGAGGGCTAGGCATCATCGTCAATGGCGAGTACATCACTCACCTTCGGTTTGCTGACGATATAGTGGTTATGGCTGAGACCATGGAGGACCTCAGTAAAATGCTCAATGACCTCAGTAGTGCTTCCGAAAGAGTGGGTCTTAGAATGAACATGGACAAAACCAAGGTGATGTTGAATGCCCATGTTACACCCACTCCTATCAAGGTAGGAGACTCTACACTCGAAGTTGTGGGCGACTATGTCTACCTGGGACAAACGATCCAGTTGGGTAGGGCCAACTTCAAGAAAGAGGTCAACCGTCGAATCCGACTCGGCTGGGCAGCGTTCGGGAAGTTGCGCGGTATCTTCTCGTCCAACTTACCACAGTGTCTCAAGACGAAAGTCTATGACCAGTGTGTGTTGCCAGTGATGACATATGGATCTGAGACGTGGTCGCTTACAATGGGCCTCATCAGAAAACTTACAGTCACTCAAAGGGCAATGGAGAGGGCTATGCTCGGAATTTCCTTGCGTGATTGAATCAGAAATGTAGAGATCCGCAAGAGAACCAAGGTTACCGACATAGCCCGAAGAATTGCCAAACTCAAGTGGCAGTGGGCAGGGCACATTGCTCGCAGAACGGATGGCCGATGGGGCAGAAAGGTTCTGGAGTGGCGACCGCGAACCGGAAGACGTTGCGTTGGAAGGCCTCCCACCAGGTGGACCGATGACCTGGTGAAGGTTGCGGGAATCCGCTGGTTGCGAGACGCACGGGACCGGTCAATGTGGCGACGCTTGGGGGAGGCCTATGTCCAGCAGTGGACGTCTTTCGGCTGATATGATGATGATGATGATGATGAGATACTACTACTACTAGAGATAGGTACACACTTTCAAACACATACCAAAAACCGGCCAACTGCGGGTCAGACTCGCGCACGAAGAGTCCCGTACCATTATCGCAAAAAACGGCAAAAAAAGTCACGTTTGTTTTATGGGAGACCCACTTAAATATTTATTTTAATCTGTTTTTGTATTTGTTGTTATAGCGGCAACAGAAATACATCATCTGTGAAAATTTCAACTGTCTAGCTATCACGGTTCATGAGATTATAGCCTGGTGACAGACGGACCGCGAAGTCTTATTAATAAGGTCCCGTTTTTACCCTTTCGGTACGGAACCCTAAAAAATAAGGGACTCCGACTTACGTAATAGATCCCTTATTACACTGCTGACTGTCGACATGAAAAAAGAAATCGAAGTGACATAAAATATTTAGGTACCTACCTACTAAGAGCTCGTGGCTAATGCCGGGGCTACATTACTTGGTCAGCGCCGATCTTAAGGATGACGCTGACATCGATAGGGAGCGCAGAGCGTTGACGGTGAGGGCGAATATGTTGGTCCGAAGATTTGCATCCTGCTCAAAGGAGGTTAAGATAACGCTCTTTAAGGCGTACTGCCAAAACTTTTACAGTAGCAGCTTGTGGACGGCATATTCGCAGAAAACCCTCGGCGCCTTGCGCGTCCAATACAACAACGCGTTTAGGATGCTATTGCGCCTTCCACGTTTCTGCAGCAAATCTGGTATGTTCTTTGAGGCTCATACAGACGGGTTTGCTGCCATTCTGCGGAAAAATGTTGCCTCCTTTTTGCGCAGAGTGCGTGCTAACGACAATGGCATTCTGGCGATTATTGCCGATAAGTTTGACTGCCCTATTCTCTCTCAAGCATCAGATTAGGGTGCTGACGAAGTAGGGTCTGGAATTTTATTTACAATTTGATGTTATGTTTGTATTGTTTTAAATGTGACATTATTTTGATTTTATTATTTGTGATTTTATTATAATTTAAATTATGTTTGTAGTCTTAGTTAATTAAGTATTTTATACAGTGTATATACTTGTATCTTTGTAAATAAAATATGATTTCCTATTTAAATTTGAATGATTATTTGTACCAACTAGTATACTATCACCCTTTTTTTTTTTTTTGTTTCGCTGGGAAAAAATGCATTACGCATACCCGCCCATCGGGGGATGGGGGGCTATGTGGGACTCCCCGGGCTGACTGACCCGGTATACCCACTAAAATAACCCAGCGGCACTCCCGCATCGTCTGAGTGGAGGAGGACTGGGAAACCGGCACAGCCTTTACTTCCAGTCCCCCGCCGACGACCGCCCGCCTTTACGGCAGGCCCTTCACGCCCCTCCCTTAGTGGAGGGGCCCGGGAACGACCGCGAGTGCCCGGCCGTTCCCGCCCGACGAGGGTGGTGATTGGTGCAATGCGGACGAAGGCGCCCCCGCACCATTCGTCCGCTAATCACCACCAGGAGGGGGGAGGAGACGATTATACAACCGCCTTCTCCCTCCCCTTCTCCGCCTGCGAAGCGGCGGCGCGAGAGGATCGTCCTCCCGCGCACGCTCCGCCGCCTCCTTTTGCGACATCACGACCTCGCAAAAGGAGGCAACCGCCGCCCAGGCCTCCTCACTCCCCAGCATGGAGTTGACCACGCCGGGGAGCGAGAGGTCCTGCCCGATCACACTTGTTAGGGCACGGCGCAGCTCAGCCCAGGCTGGGCACACCTCTAGGGTGTGCTGAGCCGTGTCCTCTTCCGCGCCGCAGTCGTGGCACGCCGGGGTTTCCTCCCTCCGGATCCGGTGCAGGTGCGTTCCGAAACAACCATGTCCGGACAACACCTGCACCAGACGGAACGAGAGGAAACCGTGTGGCCGCTCGAGCCAGCCTTGCAGGACTGGACCGAGCGCGTCCAGCGTCCGGCGCCCAAAGGCGGCGGTGGTGAGGTCCTCCGTCCAATGGAGGACGATGGCGTCCTTCGCCTCCCGCCGCACGGCCTCCCGCTCTTCCGCGGCGGGGCGCTCACCCAGCGCCTTCCGCCGCGCCGTCCACTCGTACACTCTGGCGAGCACCCATGCCTCCAACTCCCAGGGAGGGGCGCCCGCCAGAGCGCACGCCGCCGAGTAGCCCACTGAGCGGTAGGCTCTCGCCACCCGCTGTGCAATGGCCCTTTGAGGCCTGCGGATGGCGGTTGCATTCTCCCTCCTTTGGAGGGAGTCCGCCCAGATGGGTGCCCCGTAGAGCGCCATACTCTTCAAGATGCCGGCATAGAGGCGCCGGCATCTGTCCTTGGGCCCTCCCAGGTTTGGGAGGAGCCATGAGAGGGCGTCCGCGGCTTTCAGCAGGCGCGTCGACAGCCCGCTGAAGTGCGGGCCGAAGCGCCACCTGCTGTCTAGCACGAGGCCCAGATACTTCATCTGGGCCCCGACCTCTATCCGGACGCCCTCTACGACGATGTGGGCGTCTGGAGGGCGGCGCTGCCGAGGCCCGTGGAAGAACACGGCCTCGGTCTTGTTCAGCGCCACCCTCAATCCTAGCCGGCGGATCCTCTCTGCGACCAACGATCCGCCAGCCGAGGCCAAACAGGCCGCCTCCCCAAAGTTCCCCCCCCGGGCAACGAGGAGAGTGTCATCCGCGTAACAGATGACACTCGTGCCCGGGAGGAGGGCTCCCCGCAAGAGCCAGTCGAATCCGATGTTCCACAAGGGAGGCCCTAGCACCGACCCCTGTGGAACACCGGACTCCGCGCCGTAACGCCTGATCCTGGCCGTCTTGTCCACGAGGAGGACCTCACGGTCCTCCAGGTAGCTGGCCAGGATCGCCCGCAGATATTGGGGCACTCCGTGGTACCGGAGTGCCTCCAATATCGTAGAGTGGGGCACGGAGTTGAAGGCGTTGGCTATGTCAAACGACACCGCCAACACTCCGCCCCCCGACTCCACCGCCTCCTGCACTTGGCCCCTGAGTAGGGCCAACGCGTCGACCGTCGAACGCCCCCGTCGAAAACCGAACTGGGCGTCCGACAGGTCTGGCCCTACCGCCCGCAACAGGCTATTTAGCCGGGTGGCGATGATCCCCTCGAACAATTTGCCGACCTCATCGAGCAGAACGATGGGCCGGTAGGGCCGGGGGAGTCCACCGGGCGTCCCTCCTTCCGGAGGAGGCATAACTGCCCCTCCTTCCAGAGTTTCGGGAACCTCCCAGCCGTCAGGCATGCGCTGAAGAGGTCCCGAAACCTTTCCTCCATGAGGGACGCTGCGATGGCCACCACCCGTGCGGGGACGCCATCCGGTCCAGGGGCCGTCTTCTTCGCGCGGAGGCACAGAACCCCCGCGCGAAGTTCCTCCGCCGATACCGGAGGGACCTCCTCCTCCGGCGAAGCCACCAATTATACTATCACCTAGATTAAGTTTACTAACCTTGAGTTGATAAGCTTTTACTAACCATTGGACCAATGTAGTTGTCTTTAAAATAAATCATATTATATATTATTATTATATATTACTGTGTCGTGTCGTGTAGTGGCGCTTCCTGACGCAGTCGGTTAGCTACTAAACTCGTTGTGTTATGACGTAGGCTGGAACAGAGATTTTTTTATTGGTGGATCCCGCGCCACGCCACGTAGGTATGTTTCCGCCTTAAGTAATTATAGTTCTTGCCAAACTTCTTGGCCGCCCTGAAGTTGGCTACAATGGCTGCGCAGTAGTAAATTTCAAACAAAGACAGCACCGTTTCGTGCCTTGCGCATCCGGAAAGCCAACTTCAGGGCGGCCCACAAGTTTGTCGAGAACTATACAACTGCACGGGACGATCTTCAAGATTAAGCAACGCTTGCCGACATCGGTTCGTGGAAGGGTGACCTGTGACCATCACTTATCGGTGTCTTGGAAAGCACGGCCGTTGGTCCCGGCTGTTATATGCAGATGTTTAGCAGTAGACCAATAGTTATAGTTCTCGCCAAATTTCTTGGCCGCCCTGAAGTTGGTGACAATGGCTGCGCAGTAATAAATCTCATACAAAAACTGCACCGATTCGTGCCTTGCGCATCGGAAAGCCAAGAAGTTTGGCAGAATGTCAATCGTGGCGTCCGCTGTGTTGTACGTAGCGCCCCGTCCTGCTGGAACCACATGTCGTGTAGGTCCATATGGTTCAATTTGGGCTATAAAAAATTGGTTATCATCGTTCTGTAGCGCTCGCCGTTGACGGTGACCGCATCACCACCGTCATTTTAGAAAAAGTCGGACCAATGACGCCGCCGGCCCTAAAATCCACACCAAACGGTAACTTTTTGAGGATGCACACCTGATAAACACCTGACACCTGATAAACCTCGCGTAGGTTGGTGTCGTCCCATATACGGCAATCATTCATCAAAAATTATTTTGCGGGCAAAATTGGGGTCCTCTTCCAAAAGATTCGAAGCCCAGTCGTGCTGTTCTTTATACGTGCTGTTCAATCACTTGCACTTGCCATAGTGATTTGGCTCACAGGCTTTTTTCTGGCTAAGCTCGTTCCATAGTCGACTTTGCCTCTGTCACCTCTGAATAGACTGGAGTCAAGGCGGTCGCTGTCCGTATACTCGTAATAATATATAAGTTTCTCTATAGCGGTCGCAGAGGGCAAAGTGGGATTGAAATGTTAGTCTATGATTTGGCTTTTAAGTAACCGAATAATAAAAAAAAATGTTAGATGTCACCAAAACAAAATGGACTCCACGGGCCGCCAAAATCTACCCGCGCTCTTTGAAAAACCCTATATATAGATTACTAGCGCCTAGACGCCTCGCGGTTTCACCCGCGTAGTTCCCGTTCCCGTGTGAATACAGGGATAACCAACAGTGAAATATTTTTTTAAATCGATCCAGTAATTTTTAAGTTTATTCGTTACATACAAAAATTTTAAAATCCAAAAATACAAATCTTACCTCTTTATAGTATTAGTACCTATAGATATTTTTCTATAGTTTTATCTGTTTTAGTTATATATTTTTTTCCATTTATGATTACATAAGGCTCAAGTAGAAGCTCCTCTTTCTGGTTCTAAAATTTTAGCAGGAATTATGTTAAAGTTAGATGTTAGTGGAATGATAAGGATGGTAGAAATGTATGAACGTAAGTGAAGAAAAATGAGTATGTAAGGATCGTAGCAGGTGGCGTTCTGTAATTTCTGCCTACTCCCATGGGAAAAACGCGTGAGTTTATGTATGTATTTATTTAACTATGTAAAGGACAGGATATCATACATAAGGGCTTATTACACTACACGGTATTGAGGGCCCTGAATCCCGGGTCACTAAATCATTCTGAAGCAATAAGGTCGATAATATTAGAACCCTAATTCCCTAACAGTTATTACACTACCCCAAAATTAGGGTTTAGGGCCCTGAATACCGTGTAGTGTAATAAGCCCTATACTGCCTTTTTACTTTTATTGAGTAGGTAAGTAGCAGTAGGTACCTATAATGAGCCCTCAATAGCCATGTAATTCAGGCCTGGGTAAACTGGGCAAATTCATGCTACATTTTCGCTAGCACCATCCAGTTAATGCGAGTAACGGGATTAGGTAGGTACGGGACAATATTGCATGTTGGTGGAAGTCGCTTTTTATCAGACAGCAAGGAAAGGGTTAAGGTTTTTCAACAGTTGACTGTAGATAGTGTTCACTATGAAAGTGATATCATCATGTCGTATCGAATACAAGTAGAGTAGACCACAAGCTACCCCAAGGAGTTTTGAAAAGAAAACCATTTTCTAACATCCGTCACAAGTCCGTCACCCTACCAAACGTTAACAATAGTTATTGAACTGTATACTAGATGGCAGCACTTGAAAGCCCTTGCTACTTGTCTTCAATTTATTTTCGTTATTGGATTAATAAAAAAAATGCAACAAATTTAAAAATATGTTTTTAATTTATACAATTAAAATAGTTGTTTTAATAGCATATAATTATATGTATTAAAATAATAAATTATCATTTTTTATTACTGTTCGTAGCCAACTTCAGTTTGATGTTCCTTAGGTTGCCTAACATGCAGTGACGGTATACAACGGTATTGATTCTGAAGTTTGGCACCACTGATTATGACATGAAAGCAAGATGGCGAGTTCATCTCCGTTTGATGGTTCTCTGTGATAATTCACACGTTAGATGTCATTTTTCGAACTTATTTCGTAATGGTCTGACAAATCAAACATTAGTGAAAAAATCTCTAACTAGTGTTAAAGTGTTTTAAGTACTGTAAAGTGTTCTTATTTTAGTTAGATGTGCATCTAACCCACCTGAGGAATGTTGGTTTTTTCAGTGATTTGTGATTCGGTCAGGTGTTTTCGTTTTAGTCAAAATTAAAATTTTGTTCTTGCGCAGTGAGTGAAGTTACGTAGTTCAGATGTATTTGTGCTGTGGGGATGCTAGATGTCGGGACTGTTTCCAATGTTGGGAAACAAAAGCGTGAACCATTTGTTTTGATAGACCGTGATAAATAAATTGAGAAGGTCGGACGGAGAAAGAGCTCCGGCCGGAGTTATGGCCTTCAGTGAGGTGAGTGTCTTTTTAATTGTGTTTATGTGGCTTCATAGTCTTTGTTGTTTGTTATCTGCCTTACTGAAGAAATTACAAGAAATGTATAATACCTACTTTTGTACAGAAAAGTTTTTTTGTTAAAAACGATATGTGGCAGGGCTATTACCATGCGATTAACTTTATTGAAATCAGCAACTTTGGCACTTGCTAGTTATAAAAATATTTGGCATTGATAATTCTGTAAGTCTCTTATCTATATCTAAGAATTAATTATAAGTTTAGATTAGAAAGGAATTGATAATGCCTTGTAATAATCCTCTGTGATGCATGCATAATTGTGTCTTGATATGCCAACATGTAGCTGTTGTTAATTTAAGATTGTGAGTCATTTTGAACATTGCATTTATCAAACTAGTTTTATCACACCATATTTTAGATGACATCACAATTATCTCATTGAAAAACAAGTATTCTAGAAAATTAATAAGTTTCAACAAAACATTAAAGATATTGTAATTAGTGATGGTTCAAAGCCGGTTTTTACATGTTGCAATGCTTATGACTGATCTGTGAACTCGGTGACCTCAAATTCTTGAGTAGCTTTGTAGTTTGCTTTTAAGCATTCAGAAATAATTCAATTTCATTTTTGATAATACTTTTAACAACTGTTTCATTGAAACTGCTAATGTAACTTCTGAAACCGCTGTACAGTAAAACAAATGAAAATAATTCTTTCTTATTAGGTAATTTTAATTGCTGATTGATTTATTGTTTAAAAGAAATCAATCAGTTAACATTGCAATAATACCTAAATTAAATCAATTATTAATATATACCTAATCTTGAGACTTTTCCAATAAGATTGCTTCATTTACATAACACTCCACATATATTACAAGTGTTCAGTAGGTGATTAACTAGAAATAAATGTAAGTATTTATATCTAAGAACTATAATGACTTTCTTCCTAGAAATGACTGCACTCAATACTTCAGAACTCACATTGCATGTTGGTATAGGAAGCACTAATAATAACAAATGTATTTCTATAATAGTTTCAAAAATGGTACCTCCCAAGGCTTATAAACTTGCATACTTTTCTAAGGAGTTAGTAATATTAAGAGAAAATAGGGGCAGAGAATTCTGACTGAATTTCCTTAGTAAAACGTCATAATTCGAGGTTTGGATCTCGCCTATTTCCTCTTCAAGTATTGGACCAATTTAAAAGATATTCCATAAATTGCATTAAAAAGATTATGTTGTGCATCTATATTTTTCTTTTTTCATTTTATTGTCAAATTTGTCATTAGGCCTCTGTTGACAGCACAATTTTCTGCATTTTTTGAGGGTTCGAGTACTTCTAAAGATAATTTATATCATCAAAAATTAAAACAAAGGGGCACAGTATAATATCTTTTGTTTTCAGTTTATGGATTGTCTTTTAAATTGGTCAAATATTGGTGGAGTAAATAGGTGAGAGCAAAACCTTGAATTACCTATGACTTTATACTTAGGATATTCAGTTGGATGTCTGCAACCGCTTTTCCTCTTAAACATAATATTTTATTTTACAAAAATACCTGTTACTCAAATAGGTACTTTTGAATTTCTTAATTTCTGAAGTGCTCAATGCTTATCTATTGTAATGTTGTATTGAAAAATGAGTAATTATGAGTTTTAAATGAATCATTATATCTAAAGTGTTTTTGAATTGCCAAAAATAACCATTTTGGAATGAGTTACTGGTAAACATTAGTGTAAATTAGATGTATCTTTCTAAATTACTTTTTAAAGAACTTGCCCATTTACTAGCCTAATGATTTTATGGAGGGCTGTTAAATACTTGATGATAATGTAACAAAATTTTTATGTTTTTGTACATACAGTACATTGAAACAGTGTGCTCTTAAAATTAATTTCAGGTATGTAGTGTTGAATACATTCCATATATAGCTCTCTCCAAACTTCTTGGTCGCCTATGAAGTTGGCTACAATGGCTGCGCAGTAGTAAATTTCATACAAAAACAGCACGGTTTCGTGCCTTGCGCATCGGAAAGCCAACTTCAGGGTGGTCCAGAAGTTTGGCGAGCACAATACCTAGATAATTTGCTTCCATTAAATTGGTCTAAGTCAGTCAATCAGACATACTTTTTATTGAATATAGCAATTCAAACAAGTTAAAAACCACCAGAATACTAAATGAGTAAGATGATTAAAAATAACTGCCTTTTCTATTAGATGTTGCAATTTGTAACTAATAAATTAGGTACTGTGCCAATAAATTCCACAAACTGTGTTCATGTAGGTAATATAAATTTAAATTGTGTTTTACCTCTTCTTGATCTATGAACTCTCAGGAACAATTTCAACAGAACAGAACCTAGCAACTTTCAATTATTTATTACGCTGTGTCCATTCCAAGAATGCAAGCTCGATAGAGTGCTTAGAAGGACTGTAAAACAGGCAGAAGGACTGTAAAACAGGCATAAAATTAATTAGACTGAAATATCTACAAAAAGTATATTACCTAATATAAAATCAAGGCTGCCTGGACTGGTTCACCTAAGCACTAAACTTGATTACAATAGCACAGATTATTTATAAGACCCAGTTTTGACGCATTATGTTTTATGAGAGCTCATTGTTTATTCGTTCCTGGTGCATTAGTCTGAATACTTCCATTGTGCTAAAAATTATACATTCACAACTTACACAATAGTTACATCTCTAATTTGAGAGCTCCAAAATGTCAGCATCGGGCGGATTGGCCGCGGCGCTGACGCAACAACCGTTACAAATTCACACGACGGGTTTGTGACTCCTCGGGGGCTAGCGAGGCTACAGCCAGTCAGCTACAGCCTACAATTGACTCAGTAAAGTCATTCGACTTTGGGTGAAACATCCTCAGATTAGTGGTAGGCGTTTCATAATTGTGGCGTTTAGCGGCAGTTTCCCACGGTTCGATTGTTATTCTGTGCCCGATGTGAGACGCGTCGTGCGTAGCCGTCGAGGTGACTGATATTGCTGCGTGAGAGTGCACTGTTACCTTTTCGGAAACGGAGCCATAAAAAGTAGGCCTCCGTCTTCCTCATGCTATTGTTGAGCTTGCTGTAAAATTTGGCGCAGCGTACATTCATTTTATGCTGTAAATGTAGGCAAATCTATATCCACAAGTACTTACTGAACGATAATGTTATAGGAAATAGTAATATTTAATTTCTGTTTGCAACAGGAAAGTGTTGCACTAATTACGTAGGCATGAGTGTGTGTATTTGCGGAAGCTGCGGAGTGTTATGTATGTAGGTTTATATACTTACGTTTCTTCCTGTTCACTCCTACACATGCTTCGTTACACGTGTTCTGGAAAGAAAGAACAAGAATCAGCGCTAAATAAAATCCGGTTTACTGTAAAAATCACTAAAAGAACAAAAATATCCAAGTAAATACGTAAATAAAAAGCAAGAATTGAATCCTACTAATCCTAATAATATTATAAATGCGAAAGTTTGTGAGGATGTATGTTTGTTACTCTTTCACGCAAAAACTACTCAACGGATCTGGATGAAATTTGGCACAGAGATAGATTATAGTCAGGAATAGCACATAGGATACTTTTTATCCCGGGAATATGTTCCCTTGGGATAATTTTCGACATTCACGCAGGCGAAGCCGCTGTTAGAAGCCAGTAATAATATATAACTGGGGAACGGGTAATAGCCTTAAATTGGCATTTTTCTCAGGCTAAAATAATCATGTCAACCTAAATAATACGCAAGACGAGGCTTTGCTTCGTGATGTTCGTCGAACCAAACTGGAAAAATTACCTAGAAATACGTACGAAAAAAACTGTACTTATTCTATAAAAAAATTGTTTTCATATGAACCGACGTGACCCTTTTAATTTTCCAGTAAATATTCAGATATCCCTTGACCTGACTGTATTTAAAGGTGCCGACTGCCGACTAATTAATAAACAACCGAACAACAGAAATAAAAACCCATTAAAAAAAAAAAAGAACAAAAGTAGGAAGTGGTGTACCGATTACAATATATCGGTACCTATTAGCGTGCATAATGTGATACGGGCATAAAATATCATGTTATAGTTTCCTATGAACTTTACCCGTGGCCGTAGGTAAGTGCCCTATTGTGTGTTACAAAGAAACAATGTGGTCTAGTTAGGAGGTAGAACTGGGTAGGTAAATATTGTGGTGTTTGCCTAGTGTGGCGGTCTTATCTATATGGGCCGTAGCTTCCTCGTTGGCCCCCGATTGCACCCGTATGCGAACGAATATGTCCTTTTATTTTAAGTTCGTTAGTCTCCAAATTTAATTGTTGGTAGGATCTAACAACACGTGCTAGGTTGGTAGTCTGGTAGTTGCCAAACTTAAATACGTTTTGTGAATGTTGCCCGCCTCGGATGTTTGTGCTGCGGCGTCACTGAGTTTAATGAAATTCCAAGTATTTAACTCTGTCTTCGTATTTTGGAATTCGCTGGGGTAGCATTGTTTCGTAAACTTTGTCTAATTCTCAAGTCAATATTTAAATACCGACTGTTTGTTTGGTTGTTTACGTAGAAATTGTATTTAACGGGTAAACACAAAACCATACGATATTTGATGCATTTCCATTTGAAACCACGAACAATAAGCAGGATAGTCTGCAATACCTATTAAATTACGTAAGCGCACTGGTGTTATTATTTACTATTACCTAGAAATACGAGGTAAATAGTATGCTGACTAGTCTCGGAATCTAATTCAAATGCGCGTCACACGCCTTTCCCCATCGAATTCTATAACACCATTTTGAAATAGTCGCGGTATCCATCCAGCAGATGTAGCTGTCATCATGACGTGCCGTCAAAACGAATCGGTCAAATTGAAGGCAGTCGTGCGCGCAGGTCATCAACCCGAACTTTATCAACAATCAAAATGGTAGAGCCCTCCGAACAGTCCGAACGGTACAAGAACAACAAGTATTTGCATAGGAGTCTGCCCGTGCCACCCACAAAAACAAAAAAA
Source organism: Anorthoa munda (assembly GCA_945859665.1). NCBI lineage: Eukaryota > Metazoa > Arthropoda > Insecta > Lepidoptera > Noctuidae > Anorthoa > Anorthoa munda. The sequence continues at coordinate 10,089,178 of OX243918.1, read as the reverse complement.
TAACCAGAAAATTCCATTTAGCGTAAGGTACATTGTTTAGTTTTGAACTTAAATTCTCCCGAAGGACGATTCCACCCAGCTATGTACAGCCAACTTGGATAATTTCCAAAGCGACGAACAATTTACTGTCGAGCATTGTAAACACCTGCAGTAGTCAGACATTCTCTTCTTTGTTTATCTTTTCTGGATGCCACCGTCGTTTGTGTGGGAAACCTACAACAAAAGGTAAAAGAGTTTAAAACCTGGAAAATGTACTTTTAATCAGATAATATATTTAAACTCGCGTTTGTTTCATAAAACGAAGGTAAGTTATGGTAACATGGCTAAATTTATAAGTTTTCCTTTATTATGCACCAGTAAATGCCTATAAAACAAAGTAAAAAAAGTTCATGTATAAAGCGAGCTTATCTCAAAGTTGAGCAGCAAACCTTTGAATGATAGAGGAGTCCAAAATAAGAGTTTACACACGTGAATAAGTGTTAATAATCTGTAGTGTAATGCTATTGATTTTGCTAATCATAATATCAGCCGAAAGACGTCCACTGCTGGACATAGGCCTCCCCCACGCCACATTAACCGCTCCCGTGCTTCCCGCGTCCCGGATCTCCACAACCTTCACCAGGTCATCGGTCCATCTGGTGGGACTTCCAACGCAACGTCTTTGGGTTCGCGGTCGCCACTCTAGAACTTTTCTGCCCCATCGGCCATCCGTTCTGCGAGCAATGTGCCCTTCCCGCTGCCGCTTAAGTTTGGCAATTCTTCGGGCTATGTCGGTAACCCTGGTTCTCTTGCGGATCTCTACATTTCTGATTCGATCACGCAAGGAAACTCCGAGCATAGCACTCTCCATTGCCCTTTGGGTGACTGTAAGCTTTCTGTTGAGGCCCATTGTCAGCGACCACGTCTCAGAATCATAGGTTATCACTGGCAACACACACTGGTCATAGGCTTTCGTCTTGAGAATGTTAATCTACAATATATATACCAATATATATTGCTAATCAATACAAAACAAAACGTCTTACTTAATAGTTTATAAATCGACTGATATATTAACGTAATTCACCTCTGACCTCGTTCGTGCTCCACGTGAACTATGGGGCTCAATAGGTGAAAGGAGCGTGATCGTACCACCAAGTACTACTTACGGTTATATTACCACTCGTTGTACCTATACGACGGGTTATTATGACCTAGACACAACTTGCCTGCCTTGTGAAGTTGTGACATGATTGATCTGCAAGGAAGTGTTCCTAAAGAATGCTCTAAAAAAATGTTCTCGTTTATCTCAATATGATATCTTTTATTAACCCCCAATGTAAAAAGAGGGGTGTTATAAGTTTGACGTGTGTACCTGTGTATTTGTGTATCTGTCTGTGGAATCATAACTTCTAAACGGATGAAACGATTTTGATTTCGAGCGTTTTACTGTTTGAATCGGGGTGTTTTCGCAAGATATCGTGTCAAAATTACGTAATTATTATTGATCGTGTTTAGTACTAGATAAATTATGTAGCATGAAATAAAAATGTGTCAGGACCCTTGTAATTTTTCTTGTTAATTCTATTTTTGTTACTGACGGAAATATTATTATATCTGATGCGTATAAATAAATTCTTCAATATTGTATAAAAACATGAGTGAACATTATAATGCAAATAAACAGAATAACAAAGAATAAAATGCGGCTATACGGAACTAACTCGGCTTTTGATCTGATACGTTCACTTCTGTCGTGTCGTTGTTATATTCATAGAGATATTGTGACGAAACTCGAAATGTTGACCTAAATAATGTTAAAAACATTGTATTTTTAAATGTTGCACTTTATTTTGATACGCGCTCGGAGTCAGTTGAAATGCTTTAATAAAATAAACACGCGTGAAGGAATGTGGGGCGAAATTGGAAAGCATCGAGTTCTTACCTACGAGCTACGTTATAGCCATTTGTAAAATTTAGCGAAGCAATATATTAAGTAAAAATTATTTATTTAGTTCGAGAAAATATTTGTAATTTTGTGCGCAAGCTATTTAATTATTCTCTCCGTAGTATTATATTTTAATGATAATTGCAATCTGAAAATTCAATATACATTCTCTTTGTAAGTACGGGTTCTGAACGATTATTGCCTACTTGAATATTCTTAAATTATAAATTGCTCATTGAAAACAGCCGAAATGTAGACTTGAAACTTTGATAATTTGTCCAAGGCAATATTTTAAGTTCATCATGTTGTTTCGCAGATGAATTGAAAGGAGAATGGCCATTTTGTAAGGGAACTTGGGCCCTTTTGGAAAAATGGTTGTATCTTGATGAATTTGGTTGTATATTGTAGAAAAGCACCTTATATTCGTAACTAGCTGACCCGGCAAACTTTGTTTTGCCATAAAAACACCAAACATTCATCTACCCTAACAACCCTACACTACCTACCCTACCCTACCTACCCTACACTACCTACCCTACACTATCTACCCTACACTACCTATCCTACACTACCTACCCTACCCTACCGACCCTACCTACCCTACCTACCCTACCCTACCTACCCTACCCTACCTACCCTACCCTACCCTACCTACCCTACCCTACCTACCCTACCCAACCCTACCCTACCTACCCTACCCTACCTACCCTACCCTACCCTACCTACCCTACCTACCCTACAATACCTACCCTACCCTACCTACATACCTACCCTACCTACATACCTACCCTACCTACCCTACCCTACCCTACCCTACTTACCCTACCCTACCTACCCTACCCTACTTACCCTACCCTACCCTAAACGGGATAAAAAGTATCCTATGTCCTTCTCCTGGCTCTAAACTACCTCCCTGCCAATTTTCAGCTAAATCGGTTCAGCCGTTCTTGAGTTATAAGTGAAGTAACTAACACGACTTTCTTTTATATATATAGATTAAAAAACATTTTTATTTAATTTTCGGGGTTCACGAGATATGTTTATGTTCTTGAAATGTACCCTTATTACAATGCAATAAGGGTGTATGGGCAATCTCCTTTGAGTTAATTTCATCACCTCACTAAACATGAGAAAATGACAAACATTACGTGCTTTTCTCACATCACAAGACAAGACGTCTTGCAAGACTTGCATAACTTAACAAAATTGACACTCAAGCTTTTATGAAATGTTAATTACTGTGTGCCCTAGCCGAGGGACGTGTCTAAGGAACGTTGCCAAGGCATAATATCGACTTGGACCTTAAATATTCATACGAGGCAGCCAACGCCAGGCCATCAATATTAATAGCTTACCGACCCGGTGATAGAAAAGTGCTTCACCAATAAATTGTTCGGGCAACTGTTTATTAATTTTATTTAAGGCGCTTGCCTCCCCGACCAAGCCGCTAGCCGTTTTTGTGCAGTTTTTAAGAGCTATCTACTCGTTATTTAAAAAGAAATATCAATAAATAAAAACACATTAAACTTCTACATAATATTGATTCCAAAATGGTAGGTTTTTTTATTTTAAAGAAGGTATATGTTTCACTAATCTTCCTCCAACAAAACCATAAAAATGACAAATAATGATTGATAGCATGCATCTCCTCGTAAAGTGTTAATTAATTAATTTTTGTACTAACACTAATGGATAGACAATTTGATAACGAAATTTTTTTAACGTTTTTAGGGTTCCGTACCCAAAGGGTAAAAACGGGGCCCTATTTCTGAGATTCCGCGGTCCGTCTGTCTGTCTGTCACCAGGCTGTATCTCATGAACCGTGATAGCACACAAGGGGCACAGTTGAAATTTTCACAGATGATGTATTTCCGTTGCCGCTTTAACAACAAATACTAAAAACAGAATAAAATAAATATTTAAGTGGGGCTCCCATGCAAAAAAACGTTTTTTGCTATACGGTACGGAACCCTTCGTGCGCGAGTCCGACTCGCACTGTTTGGCCGTTTTTTATTTTTTAAAAGCCTAATTTTTCGATTTTATAAAGATTTAATTCTAAAATCTGGGCGTATTCACTACTGTAATTCATGCGCCACCAGTGTGCCGCTAGGGCACTAGGAATGCTCAAGATTTTCTGGTCAGGGTACGGCCTTAACCGCTGAACTATAACTTATTTCTCCTGCATGTATTTAAAATAGACGGTAGTTTAACCGTTTGGATACATGTAATTATAGACGATGGTACAGCTGAACGCGTCTATAGTAATTACGTTTTTAATAGCGCTGATATGATCAAAAGAAAGTCGACAGCTCCAATTAATTTCAAACTATTTAAATAAAACAAATACGTTGCACTGATTTCAACTTCCCTGTACTGTTTTCTCTCCTTCAAAACACCGTTCGTGCTAATAATGAGTAAATTCAAGAAACCGCAAATTGATAGTGGATTTAAAAACATAAAACCGGCCAAGTGCGAGTCGGACACGCGCACGAAGGGTTCCGTACCTAACATTATTGCAAAAACACGGCAAATAAACCACGTTTTTTGTACGGGAGACCCACTTAAATATTTATTTTATTATTTTTTTTGTATTTGTTGTTATAGCGGCAACAGAAATACATCATCTGTGAAAATTTTAACTGTCTAGCTATCACGGTTCATGAGATACAGCCTGGTGACAGACGGACAGACAGACAGACGGATCGCGGAGTCTTAGTAATAGGGTCCCGTTTTTACCTTTTGGGTACGGAACCCTAATGAACAGGTTTTAGTAGATAACATCTAATGTGACCAGTTAATGAACTTACCAACACATTCCGGCACATCTTAACTCATTTATCTTCTCATGATTGCAGTTTTTACATACCTTGTTTTACATACACATACTTCAGGAACAGGTTTTCTGTTTTGATTAGAATTTACTTCAGGTCATCAACTTTAATACCGTAAGTAGGTTTTGCTATTAAATAATAGTGTGTTCTCGAAGCATGCTTGCTTTACTTGTACTAAATACCAATCGTCTTGAGGCCGTTCGTAATAGTTTTTTTTTTTCAATAAGTAGTGCCTAATGCTATGTTACACATCACATCACATCATCAGCCTATTAATGTTCCCACTGCTGGGACACAGGCCTCCTCTCTGTGTGAGGGAATGGGCCGTTATCCACCACGCGGGCCCAGTGTGTGTCGGCTTTTTGGTTCTAGGACATGCCGGTTGCCTCGCAATGCTATCACATCACATCATCAGCCTATTAATGTTCCCACTGCTGGAACACAGGCCTCCTCTCTGTGAGAGGGAATGGGCCGTAATCCACCACGTGGGCCCAGTGCGGGTTGGTGGATGTCACATGTCTTCGAATTTTTGGTTCTAGGACATGCCGGTTTCGTCACGATGTTTTCCTTCACCGTTTTGAGAGCAGTGGTGATGAAATAATTTACTTAAAGTAAAACGCCTGCCTGGGCTCGAACCCACGACCTACAGTTTGTAAGTCGCGGCCGATACCACTGGGCCACCACTGCACCAGATGCTATTATTGAATTAAAATTTTCGAGTCTTAAGTAATTTTCCATGCTTACAAATAAAATTAATGTAGGAATAAAATTATTAATTCGGAGTGGGACGCCTTGTATTCTGACAAATATTGTTCTTATCGCTTTGAATTTGATTGATTAATGTTTCCGAAGTTAAATTAAACATTTATAACAAAGGATCCATTATTGTTCGAATTGTGTTTAGGTACCAGTATTTACTTAGTCATTGTATAAATAAATCTTGGAACTAATATTGAAATTACTCCCTTCGCGAAGCAGTGGAAGGAATATTTTTGTGTGCTGAATGACGCAGCACATTCTCACCACAGAGTACCGTATTCTCGCCAGTTCGCCACTGGCAACACTAACAAGGTTATTCGATGACGGATCGACTGGATGATTGATCGTAAATATTCATTATTTTAAGTGTTAATGGCTTTATCAGTTTCGAGCCTATGAAAAAACCGGACAAGTGCGAGTTGGACCCGCGCACGAAAGGTTCCGTATCATTATCGCAAACAACGGCAAAACAATCGCGTTTGTTGTATGGGATCCCCACTTAAATATTTATTTTATTCTGTTTTTGTTATAGCGGCAACAGAAATACATCATCTGTGAATTTCAACTGTCTAGCTATCACGGTTCATGAGATACAGCCTGGTGACAGACGGATAAACAGACAGACGGACCGCGGAGTCTTAGAAATAGGGTCCCGTTTTTACCCTTTGGATACGGAACCCTAAAAAGACGAGTTTTAATGGTAAATTCTAATGAAAAACTAATAAAGTGTTATTTCCTAACTAATGGCGCTAATGCCTCTATCATTCGTTTATAAGATTGATAAAAATTGTTAGCAAGTAGCACGATGATGTTTTCTGAGGTCGGGCCCGTTATAAGTCAGGTTTTAACTGACCCCGGTTTACGGTGCACATTATGTAAATACTCAACGGTTTCATATGCCACAGATTAACCAATAACGTTTGGTATTTGAGAGAGTGGCGCCAACTGGCGGATTACATCTGTAAACCAGCAATAATACACGCTTTATTGGGCATAATCAAATCAATGTGCTGCATAATTTGCTTGATTATTTCAATTTTATTCACGTACTAGCTGTGCCCGCGGCTCCGCTTCCGTCAACTGCCTACCCTACATATCTTCCTACCTACCCTACATCTTCCTACCTCATTATTTCTCGGAGAAACTTAACACCGCCATTCAGAAAATTACGTCAAATCCACAACGCCATCTATCGAATATGGAGTTCTATAGATTTATTATATGTATTGATAAAGAGAACGTTATCCAAATTATTATTATAACAATCAAATAACAAAACTAAAGTACTTTTGGCGACAACAAAGCCGACAGTTGGAGACAACAAACACAAATTATATTTGTGAAAACCCACAAGTTTTGGCCCAAGGGTTAAGGAAAACTAAAATCACATTAGCAGTTGATTAAGAGCAGTGGTGGCCCAGTGGTAACGGCCGCGACTTACAAGTTGTAGGTCGTGGGCACAGGATAATATAATAATACCATACAGATGCCTCATCCCATACAAAGAAACCTTGCCAACGTAACTAGCGTTTTTCATCTGATTATACCGATTATTATTTGTAAATCGATCGCGTTCGTTTCCGTTCCACGGCGATAGATAGATCACCATCTATATCCGTGGAACGGAACCGAACGCGATCGATGTACAAAAAATAATCAGTATAATCAGTACAGTGCGTCGGCACGGTTTCTTTGTATGAGATGAGACACCACTAGCCTAGGTATATATAATATGCCCAGTATTGGGAGACAGATCTCTCTATGAGAGGGAGTGGACCAACCATACGGGCCCAGTGCTGGTTGGTGCATGTCAAGTCTTCGACTTTTTGGTTCCAAGGTAGTTTCCTCACATTGCTTAGGATTTTCAATTAGATTTATCGAAACTATAAATCAATCCGCAAGGCAAATAGCTCGTTAATAAATGACGCCAACAATCCCCATATTAATAAAACAATCAAAACGCTAACGAACAGAACAAAAAATTCAGGTCAATTAATCTTAACTGAAATTACCGAGTAATTTATAGGATTTTAAAGGCGTTCTCCGAGATTGCAACATAACGCGTCAGTGTTCATCTTGAAACTTGTTTGATGATAATCTGGACCGCGATAACTTTGATAAGACGATGAACAAAAGTGTTAAGATAAAACTGTGGCATTGTTGGACTTTCAAACAAGACCCGTAATACTGCGTATTCTGAAACACAGTAATTGAGTAGATGGCGATTTCGTTTTGATCACAGATATAATAAATCTAACTAGATGACGCGATTGTATCTACTTCGCGTGTCAAAAAACGGCATACAATTACGATCTGATCGTAATTTGAGGTTTTCATTTAGCATTATCGGCACCGGAAATCTAGAAAAATGCCTTACTGATCTGTAAAGACTATAGAAAAAGTTGGCCGAGGCATTGGAAATGTTTTCTTTCATTGGTAAGTAAGTTTGTTTTTAAATTGTTCGTGAAAAAGTGACACGCTTGGTTTTCATATAGATGGAGGGGACTTGCGTTATCTAGTTAGATTAATGTCTGTTGTTGGGATAGTTGAATTAAATAAAACTTGAGAAACCGTCAGTCGTGCATAGAGTAACATACATTGAAAGATAATTAGAACAACTTGGTACGTACTGTGACAATCGGGCTTCATTAAATTACAGATGTGTGTACTATTTGCATACATAATTGCTATATCTTACAACAATAATTGCCGCGGCATCGCGTGTGGGACACCAAACTAATGATAACAAAGGCCAAGGTCGGATGTACACGCATCTCCAATTAATGCAAGCTCTCTTACCATGTCTGGAAATCAATTACTACTTAAGACACAACCGGACGTTTTCATTGTCTGTAATTTCGCAATTACGACATTAATAAGAAAATAATGTTTTGCTGGATATTTTGTGTGTTTGTAGATGGACTCTTTTTTTCCGCACATAGATTCCCATTTGGTCCGTTGTGCGTGCAGGCCTCTCTGTTAGAGAAAATGGGCCGTAACACAAAACGCAGGTACAGTGCGGGTTGGTAGATGGCTAATGTCTTCGAATTTTTGCTACTAAGACATGCCGGTTTCTTCACTATGTTTTCCTCCACCGTTTTGAGACACACGACGTGGTGTCTCATCCCATACTAAGAAATCGTGCCGACGCACTGTACTGATTATACCGATTTTTTTTTGTACATCGATCGCTTTCGGTTCCGTTCCAACCGTTCCAATCGATCGATTTACAAAAAAAGTAAATTTAAAAAATCAAAATACCCGACTGCTTTAAAAGCGAACTAAAAAGACGTAAACAAGGAAAAAATCATGCTGTGCAGTCGGAGGATACATATTCGCGAGCTGGCTGACCAAAAACAGATGTATCCTCCGACTGCACAGCATGATTTTTTAAATTTACTTTTTTTATTTATAACTTTTTAGTTATTTTTTTTTAGATTTCGGTGCATTTAAACATATTAGTGTTGTATATTTTTGAAATCACCTCTTAAAACCCTTTATTTTGATACCCCACACAATCGGTTTGGAAGTAAAAAAAAATTTTGTCCCCCACAATATGGCGCCCAAAATCCGCCATTTTTCTATTTTCCAATTTTAATGTAGCCAGTGACACTCGCAGGGTTAAGTAAGACGAATCGCTTGACGTATGAATCATCAAAATCGGCCAACGTGTTTGGTCTCTGGAACGCCACATAGGAACAAACATACATACATACATACATACATAGACTGATAAACACATTACCCTCCTTCGGCAGTCGGGTAAAAAATAATCGGTACAATCAGATGAAAAACGCCAATTACGTCGGCACGGTTTCTTTGTATGGGATGAGGCATCTGTTTGCTAGTATTATATTTTATCTGTGCCTAGGCTGATTAGTATTTGCTAGTTGAAAATCTAACTAAATGGTCTAATTCTTTATCAACAAGTAAACTTTTCCCTGTAACCTAACTTTTTTCTAGATCATGGTATATCGGGCTATTTCCAGAGCGAAACCACGAGATTTCAATCGATTTGTTGCACTCAAAATAGAAAGAGTAGATTCAGTTACAAGATTTGCTGTATTTGTACGACATATAGCTACTGTATATTTAATTGAGATATAGTCTGATACAGGTTCGATATTTTTGATGTTAATCTAAACTAATTTGCATACAAACCAAATTAAGGACGCGAATGTGATGCCACTGCCGTTATATTAGTGCTAAAGCCCCGAACGAAATAAAATAGTCTACATTCCGTAGAAATGTTGAATAGAGATGACCATAAATTTTGTGAAAACTGGATTCCTGGCACCCGCCACGCTTTATCGTTGGTCTCAATCATTTTTGCACCGTTAGTGTTAGTGATGTTTACTTCTACTATTTAAGGTATATGTAATCTGCTTCGTAAATAACTGACCACTATCTCACCTGATGGTAAGCGATGATGTGGTCGACGATGTAGCACGCTTACCTAGATGAAACCTATTCACTCTTGACTTAAAGACTCCCAGGTTGTAGCTAACAGGAAATACAGAGAACAAGAAGACTTAAATGAAGTACCTAATTAAGGAAGGAAGAGAAAGTCAGCTCCAGGTTTAGAATAGGTATTATATCTTGTGACAGCTCCACGTTGACTTATGTGGGAACTAAGTGATATTAAAAATGAAATATGTTTTCTCCATCTATCGTGGTACGGGTACCTACCCATGCAATGGTAATTCTCTCTCAACAGCGCTAAGTATTTCGTCACAGCGCGTTTCACGTAGGTGTGTATAGTTCTCGCCAAACTTCTTGGCCGCCCTGAAGTTGGTTTTCCGATGCGCTGTTTTTACCGACGACGGAACGGAGACGGTATATGCTTTTGGGGTTAGAGGATGTTTGTGCAAATCCATGTTGCCATTTTTCTCCAAAACTACTACTCAGATTTTGATGCAGTTTTCTGTTATGGGTTAGGGTTTGATTGGTGCATGTTCTTAGAAAGGTGTTACGGTGACAACTCACTAAACATTGTTTGTGCAAATTCATGTTGTCATTTTTCTCCAAAACTACTAGTCCGATTTTATATAAATCCAATTTAATATCTATGGTCTCCAAAAACTTAAAAAAAAAGCATTTTTTTTTTTAATTCCCACTACTGTTAAAACTAATTGAAAAAGGATAAAATAAATTAAAAACCCAAGAATATCTGTCAGGGGCGGCCATGAAGTATGGCGAGAAGTCGAGAACTGTATCTGACACTTCAGTATATTACGCATTAAATATTCACAATACTACTGTAAATACATGCAAATTACGTTCTTACTAAGACGTAAGTACACGTACAGTGTCAGCATGGCCTTGAAGAAATAATATTACTGGCTTTTATGCCTTGTAAGTATTTGATAATTTATAAACATTCTGTAAACGAACTTAACAAGCAAAATAATAGGATTACATTTTCAAGTGGATTCATTTCTGTTTACTTAAAAAATTCTATCAAAAAAAAAAGATTTCAAAGTGAAACTTTTGAGTCGTAACGTGTTACCATATTTAGTAACCATTAACTCCGATTGAGTTCATTCTAATCGACGATTTTATGTTGCGTGACCGTTCGTTCTAGTCGCTTGTAAGCACTTTCCAAAATTACGTTCATTCAGTTAAGTATTGATAGTACTAGTAGGTACTATGAGGGCTGTTACTCCAGCCGGGCGAGCACGGCCTCTGTGATAGGTTTGAGTCGCGCATTTTATCACGGTTTTTGCTCCCAAACTGTGTGACTCAAGCCTGTCACAGTAGGCCGTGCTCGCCCGGCAAGTTGAGGTCGCATTAGCTTTGGCAAAACAAAACGCCCCCCCGGCCCTAATATTTTAATCCAACCGAAACCTTTTGCAGCTATTACAAATCTGAAGGCAGAAACAATATTTTTTTCTGTTCATTTACCTATAGAATCCTCTTCTAATCTCGCATGATGCTTCAAAAGTAGACAGCAATATACTTATACAGTCAGCCTGGCGCATGCTGATGCTGCAACCTCCAAACGCAACACAGTACACCATCTGTTACAGAACTAATCCGTAAAGGTCTGAACTGCGAAGGTCACCCTCATTCAATAAACACACGCGCAACTTATGGACCAAATAGGGATGTTTCCTGGGTAGAAAAATGATAATTCTATTTCCGTCCGTCAGAGAGATTATCAAATAATATTGAGCACGTATTGTTTGCTTTACCAAATCAATAAATATTTACAAAGTTATATCGCATCAAAGTTCAGGGTTGGGCTTGTGAGTTTGTGACGTCACTAAGGCAGTATAAAGTGTACTAGCGGCGTGACGTTTCACGATATTTCAACGCATTATATCGTCGTCACTTTCAGTTTACGTGTCAAAAGAAAAAATACGTGTCCAATATTTTTTATTAAACTACCTGAAGGACAAAAAAAAATTCAGTAAACTACCCTATTATTTACAATGAGATTGTATTGTTTTACGTCCATTTTTTGTAATCACTGCTTTTGTCTAATGAACGTCATTCACTACACTAATCGACCATAAAGTAAAGTTTATTGAAACATAAAAAAATAACGTTTCATCTCGTCTTTACACTGCGCATTGTCGTAAAGTTACAACGAAATTTGAACTCAGTGTTGTTTTATGGTTCACTAGTATGTTGTTAAATGAGTACTGAAAGCGTTAATGTCGAGTAATAATTACCCGACTGCCGAAGGAAGGTAATGTGTTTATCAGTCTATGTATGTTTGTTCCCATGTGGCGTTTTAGAGACCAAACGCGTTGGCCGATTTTGATGATCAATCGTCAATCGATTCGTCTTAAACCCGCGAGTGTCACTGGCTACATTAAAATTGGAAAATAAAAAAATGCGGTTTTTGGGCGCCATATTTTTTCTTCTTCTAAGCCCATCGTGTGGGGTATCAACATAAACGGTTTTAAGAGATGATTTCAAAAATATATAACACTTATATATGTTTGAATGTACCTAATTCTAAAAAAAATAACTAAAAAGTTATAAATAAAAACTTGATTAAAAAAAACAAAAACCCCGACTGCTTAAAAAGCGATAAAGCCGTAAACAAGAAGAAAATCATGCTGTGCAGTCGGAGGATACATCTGGTTTTGGTCAGCCAGCTCGCGAATATGTATCCTCCGATTGCACAGCATGATTTTCTTCATGTTTACGGCTTTTTGGCTTTTTAAGCAGTCGGAGTTTTTGAATTTTCTAATCAACTTTTTTTTACCTTCGAATAATCAATTACGTATGTTGGTATATATTTCAGTTGAACACCCTTTATCGAAGGAAGAATTCGTATTACGCTGTAATTATTCAATATTGATTGCTTCTCCATTAGTAAGGTTGTTTTAATCTCTATAGAAGCACGTTTAATTGGTGAGAGCTTAGACCGACTGACGTTTATTAAAGCTATCTATAATTGAAGTGATACTATATCGTAAAAGGAGGTCTCTTTTGCATAATCACAGTGGTTGGCGTTTCAGCGTAATTAACTCGTTTATATAAACGTTATCAACTGCGAAAGTGATATTAAATAGAGAGTAAATTATTTAGAAATATAATCAATCTGCCTAGCCTTTTCCCAACTATATTGGGGTCGGCTTCCAGTCTTACCGGCTTCGGCTGGGTACTGGGTTTATGGTGGCATGGAGCGACTGCCTATCTGACCTCCACAACCCAGTAACTGGGTAACACGGTACCCCTTAGCAAGACTGGTGCCAGATCTCAAGCTTCTGACTACCCATAACGATTGTCAAAGATCTTCAAATGACAGCCGGGACCAACGGCTTAACGTGCTTTCCGAGGCACGGAGGAAACTCGGTATGTTGAAATGGTCACCCATCCACGGACCGACCTCGTCAAGCGTTGCTTAACCTTGATGATCGACCAGTGCGGCTGTTATTATTTAGCCACGAGCTCCTAAACTCACAAATCGCTAATAAAGATTTATCAGTCACGTAACGTTGTTATTTTCACCCAATTAAGACTGAATCAATATTATGATTTAATTGAATAATACTACCTGTATTTATGTTCTAGTTAGGGCCTCTGAACTAAAAGTAAATAGGTTAGTGGTCTTAATTAATTTGGTAGTCTCGTTATAACTTTGTTGAACTATTCCCAGTTCCACCGCCGCTAACTATACTGTCAGACCAAACAGATGTTTAAATATACATGGAAATAGAGCCTTATTTAGTTTCTGTAACTTCCAGGGGCGACCTCGCCGTAAGTATTTGATACAAAGTTTGTGAGAAAAGAGGAACAATATTGTCAAACAATTACCCAAGTGCTTTCTAGCTTTCTTTAATGTTTTTAGGGTTCCGTACCCAAAGGGTAAAAACGGGACCGTATTACTAAGAGTCCACGATCCGTCTGTCTATCTGTCTGTCTGTTCGTCTGTCACCAGGCTGTATCTCATGAACGGTGATAGCTAGACATTTGAAATTTTCACAAATGATGTATTTCTGTCGCCGCTATAACAACAAATACTAAAAACAGAATAAAATAAATATTTTAGTGGGGCTCCCATACAACAAACTTGAATTATTTGCCATTTTTGCGATACTGGTACGGAACCCTTCGTGCGCGAGTCCGGTTTTTTTCTGTTTGTCCTTAAATAAATGGATTGATTCCGAAATTGAATGCCAAATTAAATGTGTTTTTAGTTTAAAACACTCAGTAAAATTTATTCAGTCTCATAAACAAAGTGACACATTTTCAACCACAAACTTTTCTAACAGTACTGGAAGTGGAATTACAGCTCTGCTAGACAACACAATAAACACTATATTATTATACTTGTATGCGCTCAGATTCACACAATGCACGCCTCACAAACAAACCCATCGAACATGGCGTCAAGTTTCAGCGCAAACGCATAATATTTTACTATGAAAACGTGATGTTTTCGCACCACCACTCGAGAGGAAATGGCCCGTTTTACATTATACAAGTACACAACTTATCCGGTAGCTAATTTGTTAAGATTCATCTGAATCACACCGGCGCCAAATGCGTCATGATTGTTAGTAAATGCACCGCTTTAGGTTCGTGGTTTGTTGCAATCAAAATGTGCTCAGACTTTCTCTTTGGAAATACGCTTTAAGGGTACACTAGTCGAAAATTCTTCCATACAAACGTAGTCTGGCTTTTACTCCACTGTTTGACGATGTACGTTCAAAATAAAAAATGATATCAATTTGTCTCATCATTATCTAGCCCTGTATGGAAGCAAAAAAGTAAAAATAAAATTGACTTGAAACTTATGAGCTTCGAAAGTTCCTTATTTTAACACAAATTTTTACGCATCTTTGGGCGCAAATAAGTACCATAAGAAGAAGGAAAATTGAAAAACAGCCTCCATACAGGGATAGATTAGTAGTTTAACAATGCAAATAATTTTATTTTGAACAGATACATTCAGTCGTTTTTTCATGGTATCCAGACTCCCAAAGGTCTGTTTATAAAATTTCGCGCGCTCGTTTTCGTTCTAAATCATCATCCATTTCGCTACAAATTTGTAAAAGTGTGTATTCGTAAGTGAACTAGCTTCTTACTGCTCATAACAGCATCTATCTGTTCCGCATGTGTTGTCGGTTGATATAGCACGCATTTTAACCCCGCGCACAAAATAGTTCGTGTCGTCGACTAGTGTACCCTTAAAGTAGTATTACACACGGTTTAGTAGTTTGCAAAATTTAGTCCTTATGTATTAAGGACAGACATCCGACTGAATATCCTAATAAAAAGTCATAATTCGAGGTTTGGCTCTCGCCTATTTCCTCCTCCAATATTGTACCAATTTAAAAGATATTCCATAAACTGAAAAATAAAGATATATACTGGGCCCCTTTGTTTTTGATGATACGTTATCTTTAGAAGCACTAGAACCTTTAAAAAATTCTCAAAATTGCGCTGTCTATAGAGGCCTAGTGTACGAAATTGACAACTATAAATGAAAACCGGCCAAGTGCGAGTCGGACTCGCACACGAAGGGTTTCGTACCATTATCGCAAAACACTGCAAAAAAAATCACGTTTGTTGTATGGGAGCCCCCCTTAATTTATTTTATTTTAATTTAATAATTATTATTTTTTGAAGAGAATATACAACTAAATATTCTGTGAATATTTCAAGCGTCTACCTGTTGCCGTTATTAATATCGAACAAAAAACTTAAATAAAACGTAAATATCACGTTTGTTGTATGGGAGCCCCCTTTAATATTAATTTTATACTGTTTTTAGTATTTGTTGTTATAGCGGCAACAGGAATACATCATCTGTGAAAATTTCAACTGTCTAACTATCACGGTTCATGAGATACAGCCTGGTGACATACAGACAGACGGACAGCGAAGTCTCAGTAATAGGGTCCCGTTTTTACCCTTTGGGTACGGAACCCTAAAAAAGAAAAACAGAGAAGCATAATATGAACATATATTTTTTATTCAATTTATAAAAGGAATATCTTTTAAATTTGCCCAATACTGGAAGAGGAAATAGGCGAGAGCCGTACCTCGAATTATGACTTTTTACTAAGGAAATTCAGTCGCAGCTCTCTGTCCGCATTTCAAGGCGAACATACCAACTAGCATAAACTTTTAGTTCATGAACATGTTGTACGAACGTAAGTCAGCTCCGCGAAAGTAATCCGTAGCTCGTGCTCTAAAATTGTTTTTCTCGTAACTTCTTTTAGTTTGTTGAAAACTATTCTAACATACAGCGCTGCCGGTGGCGCGGCACGTCGTTTTCTACCGTCGATTTTCTTTTTCCGCTGAGTACTATGTGGAAATAGCTCTTTTCGGACGATTGCCGTCGTTGAATTCGCTCCACACACGGCTGTACACTGAATAATCGAGAGCTCTTGAGCTAGACGACGTTGAATCCAAATAATTTTATTGGAGTGAATTTTTCAACTACAAAGATTTTTACAGGTTACATGTATTTTATCTCCCCGGATGAAGCATTGATCGACTTTATTCCGCATTTACTCAAAGGATATTCATTGGATTTTATTACGATACTCTAGATTTAGGGCATAAAACCTTTGTATAGATATTTTTTGTAATAAAAGTAAGCTATTCAGTGATGATTTGTTTGTGAATCTGTATTGTCATCTACGACCTACGTAAATCAGGATAGCACAAATTTTATTTTGTACAGTTACTCAAATAGAGCGTTGTTAATGAACCACTAGCAATTATAACTAGTGTTCACTGGACTATAAAACACTAATAAACATTGCGACACTGTGTCACCGTTAATGTACCGGCGGGAAACATAAAATGGGACGTGTCACATCATTCACACCCCACACGGCATTGAGCACTAATACAAAAACTTTACACTGTTTGTTTGGGACGCAAAGGTCCCAAACTCCCAATACACCTCCTTTGAATAGCATATAAGCGTAATATAAAATAGGTAGTTATGTTCAGAAGTAACAAAGATCTTTATTTCCTAAGATTGGTGTGCGCTACAGTAAAATGGGATGAAAATATCAGCGGTAAACATTGCAAGAAGAAATATCTAAATTCTGTAAATCCTTGCCGTTAAACCAAACGCTGTTGTTAACTTAATTTTTAGGGTTCCGTACCCAAAGGGTAAAAACAGGACCCTATTACTAAGACTCCACGATCCGTCTGTTTGTCTGTCTGTCCGTCTGTCACCAGGCTCTATCTCATGAACCGTGATAGCTAGACAGTTGAAATTTTCACAGATGATGTAGGTATTTCTGTTGCCGCTATGGCAACAAATACTAAAAACAGAATATTAAAAATATTTAAGTGGGGCTCCCATACAACAAACGTGCTTTTTTGCCGTTTTTTTGCGATAATGGTACGGAACCCTGTGTGCGCGAGTCCGACTCGCACTTGGCCGGTTTTTTTTTAGATTTCCGTATCCGAAAGGTCAATACGTGTGTCACACAATTTTGTTCCGAAAATTATTTGACTACCGAACTTGAAATTTGTTGATAATCTTTATTATTACGTATACTTTACTAACATTTACCAATATATTCATAAATCAGAATTTTTCTTCGGTACGGAACCGTAAATGTGTGAAGTCCGACACGCATTTGGCCGGTTTTTTTTGTTCTTTCCTCGTTCATCTTCTACTCCATCATTTGGAATGTTCGATGTCTTATTTGAATGACTGTTGACACTCTACTGTAAATGCCGCCTGTTTCAACATTTCCATCGGCAATGCAAATACCTGGAAAGACTTCATAAATTAATTAACATTATTAAATCAATTAAGCCACTTTGTTGCGAAAGCCGACGATCTCTTAAGAATTTAAGATGATACGAGCTTTACGCTTTCTATTTTCGTTTATGCATACTTTAAGTCAACGTTTGGAAATGTATCTGTTTATTCTTCGCTTCTTTACGTTGAGCTTTGAATACATTTAAGAATGCAGGTTCTATACCGACATTTAGTGCAGTCGATCTTGTAGTTGCTAGCAGTAATACCGGTATAGTGGTACCGGTCGGATATTGCGCTCTTATGGCGTCGTCGGTTCGCTTAATGCGTTTCCGATGTGACGCAAATGGGATGTTTTGTGCCTCCGCAACAGCGCTCACGTCACTCTACCGCTACTGGTGTGCAGGTGTGAACCATCCAACTGGGACAGTTTACTGTTCCTGCATAGCAACCATTGTATCAAGCAATTCTTTTGTTACTCCTTGTTTGAAGTCACAGTTTAACGTTTATGTACGGACGTTTTCAACATTTCTTGCTAGTATTTTTCTCTTCGGATCCTCAAATATTCATTTGAATTTCCTCAAAATGAACTCCCAAAGCTACAGCTTAGGCATTGAAGAGTGGTTTATCGTCGTGAAAACTAAATCGTGGCTATAAATTCCACATCCATTTAGAAGATTTATGTTCTGAATGTTTCCAAACTCCAGTTTGCTTCGAAACCCTATAAACTAAACTAACGATTACACCTATGTTTAGATTAGCATGCTTTCCATCAGTGATGTTTCTATTTCTTTGTGGATGAAGTCTCTAATTTCATAAGAGATTTCGTTGTCTTTGTTGTTCGTGCAAGAGTTGTTATTTTTACAATATCTCTTATCAAATATCTTTACAGTACATTGAGTATGGAATGTAATGTATCACGATAAAAGTTCTTATCGTTTACCTTGCTTTGTCTGAGCGACGAACTGATATAAGGAATTAAGATGATTTCATTCAAAACAGTTCTCGTACTACTAAATGTTTTGAGAGCCATATCACGTTCATCTTCTACATTATTCGGATCGCTCGTGTTAGTCGAGCTCGAGACTAAAGCGTCATTTTAAAAGGCTTCTATTTTACATTGGCCCACGTTCGTATTTGAGTTTTTGTTCAGAAAGTAATCATTGTTCCTAGATAGGTTGTCTCCATTCTTTATAATACATGTCGGTGTTGGTCCGTACGTCGTTGATTTTAGTCACGCGTAGGCATCGCCGCCTGTCGGTTGGATACCTTTGTTTTTTTATCGAATACAGTTTGATCCCTATTTATAATGAACATTATAGCTACATAAAAAGTGACAGTGGTTGTGATTAAACTCATTCACAAGTAAAGCAGCGAAGTGATTTATCAAAATCGTCCATTAGTCCCCAGATAGCAATATTTATTAACAGCTTGGCTGGTTTATGTTAGGTTTATTACCCCCTTCAGTCCATGTAGCTTATGAATTCAACGGCCTGGTAAATTCCTGATGATTAAGTACATGTGTATTTCACGTTTCTCATAACACCGTTCATATTAATTTGATAACATTTAAACTGTCATAGAAGTATGACGCGACGCGACCTCGTTGAATTCCTCTATGAAACCCACGCCTGTTCGCGCACCTGTTCACGTCTTGTTGATGTCTCTGAGTTCCTGTCATAATTACATTTAATTAATGTCTTTGTCAAACGTAGATAAATCATAAAATCACAATTGTATATTTGTGAAGTTTCGTGGTTACAATAACAAAAAAAAAGACATTGTTATGAAAACCATGACAGGACTCACAAAAGGTTCTAACGGACCGTAAACCAAATAATGTAAATGTATGTGGGCCGCATTGCCTAATGTCGAACGCTTATGGCCATGCGTAGCACTGCCGTAAACGCATGGAATTCCTTCCAGTTCAGAAAGGACCGTATTCAATGCACGACTGTGCGGGCGGTGACTCCTCGCGGCAGTCCACCGATGCCATGCTCGGCCGTCCTCACACTGAATACTAATGCACCGCCTATTGTGCGTCCAAATTCAGACACTCGTTGTTGCGGCCCAACGAAAGTTTTGTAATGCCTTTGTCTTTCTGACTTTCGCGCTCGCTAACTGGAACGCTTTGACGGATCGCCTATGGCTATGCGAGTCATTTGCTGCTTGGCATGTTTTGGTAGCTATTGATGAAGATGTTTTCGTGAACGAGCAGTTAGAGGCGTGTTTCTCTTATGTGTTTGTTCCATCGCAAGTCTCTCGTTAAGTATCCAGGTCATGCCATATTTTTTTGTTAACACTAGTATAAAGAATTTGTCAGCATAACTTTCGCTATTCAAATAATGGAGCAATGCTAGTAATTTCATTCATGTTAAATTCTACTTTGCTTTAGTATGTGGGGCGATAGTATCGCGGACTCTGGCACGCATCTGCATAATTTGTAGATCGCTGGCGACGAGCAAATGATATGGCAATAGCATTGAATAGCTGTGAATACTTATGCACTGGTGGGTACATGAAACCTGCGCGCGAGTTTCGCTGCGTTGCGCCGCCGGAGCAGCCGCTGCTGCACGCTCCGCTGGCGCCGCAGCCGCCCGCGCGCTCGCTTCGCCCCCGCGGTCCCTTGCGAAAAAATCATAATGCAATCGCCAGGACGGCCGGTGTGGAACGCTCGGCAACCACTCGCAACACGCAACCAGTCTACATTCAAATGCGTTGAAACTCACACGCCATCCATCATGATGGATTTGTAGTGTCAGGAAACAGATTTCTCTAACAGCCGGTGGTGTGGAAACTATCTGTGTTGCGGTGACCATAGTGACGTTAGAATCAAAGTTGCCACTGAATGTTGTTATTCAGTGATGTGAACTTTTACGTCTGTCCTTATTTGCGTTTTATTGACTGTCCTACTTCGTGTAGTTACTGGTGCTGATTAAAATTCGATTAACGTCTTCGGTACATTAACGGCATAATCTTTGTCGTGCCCTAAAACAGCCGTTTTAATCGAATGGTGTGGGCTGACAGCTTCCCAGGGGAACAATTTGGAGACCTGTGTTCCTCGTCATATTAAGTAATTGCGTTAGTGAGGCTACATTAACTAGTGTTTTTGCAAAGTCATCGACCGAAACAGTTTTTAGATCATTAGAGGCCTCTTGTGGACAAACAATTGTCCATCAAACATAAATTAATTCTCTACGCGTCTCGGTTGCGTCCGGTGACGGTTGCTTTCGAGGCGTTCATGTTTTCAAGCTGTCTTTCCATCGCGAACAGTGGCCTGGATCACTCGCTACCGACTGGTAGCCGATTGAAAATGTGCGCGTTATCAAACGTTTAAAAGAATATACAGTGTAACGATTGGCTCAATTGTAATTATCGTCGTTTTAGGAGATAAGACGACAGGTGAAACACACGAATTGTCATTGGATGTCAGTGCTTTACCAATATCGATGTGATGAGGTGATATTTAGGCTGTGCAGTGTTTGTGAGTGTAGTATAATATGTGGGGGGCAGCGGTGTCGAATCCACCGCACTATCACTATGTTCAAGGACCTGCGAGTCCCATGCCACAAGTTGGGCCAAATGGTCCCATATTGTCTGGCCCTACAACGAGACATTTAAAACCTCAGTCATCGTATTCTCTGCCACATGGGAGTAATGGGCCCAGTGCCCGTGGCTGGGGTTGGTCAGGCAATCATGTCTCGTCATTTGACCGACGACAGCTGAAGGTGCCTCCGCAGCCAGCGCGCCCGGCCCCCGTCCGGCCTTCTCAGCCCCGATATACTGGAAATAATGTAAGTAAAACATGGAAAGCAACCAACCGCCTTGTAATTCTATGCGTTTGGTTAGGAGGTGCTTTCATGTCCTGTGGTATAATGTGCGTGAGTTGATCTGCTGTTTTATATAGCTGTACTTTATTTCCTCGTCTCTCGCAATGCGTGTCGGATGTCGGCTTGCGCATGCGTCATTCGACACGAACTGCCATTTCTCTCTGGTAGGAATACCACGTATGTAACCCTGGTTACATGATTATCTTACTAAAATATATTTTTTATAAATATCGGATCGATTGATGTTATTGAAAGATAAGTTGATAAAAATAATGCCGTGATTCAAATTATGCTAATGAATGTTGATAAACTGGGGTTCTAACAAAACTTCCGCATTTACTTGTCCACTTTCTCACGACACCGTCCCCTCAAACGTCCATGTTTACTTATTTACGTAACTCTTACGAAGGTCCAGCAAAAAACTTGTGTTCGCCGAACGCATGCCAGAGCCGTTAGCCCTTTTATAGTGTGCCGGTGTAAGACGATTTCCTATATAGGGTAGTATCTAATGAATATCAAATGTAGTCGTAAGTGAGGTTGTTCTGTATACGGTACGAGCCTACGAGGACACCGGCGTTAAGCAGACTACCTCCAGCGAAATCTAACGGAGGCATGTCTTTGCTGTTGGAGGCACTTTACACTTAAGTTTCTTTATTCTATTGTACGGTTTAAAAGTGCTGTTTTTTTTTTTAATGTTTGGTTTGCTCTTGACTCTAGTCTAGGTCAGAGGTGACACGTGCTAATTGGTTTGTTTTACACAAATGTTTCATAAATATTTATGTTTTTGACGAGGAAATTCAATCCAGCATCAAAATCTCAAATTGCGGGTACGAGGTTTTTAAATCCAGGGGATCAGCAGAATTTGCGGGACTGTAAACAAAACATTGATTGGATTCTCTCATTTGAGTTGAGAGTTGACTGTTTACCCTGTTTGTTATTGAATGCTCTCCTTCTTTTCGTGTGTGAATGTGGCCTCCTCTGGTGTCAGAGTTAATTAAGCCGCCTCTGGGAAGGGGAACCCCGCAGGCCTCTGAGTTTGCTATTGCAGACTTACACTAACTAATTCTCAGTAATCTTTAAATATTGTCCATTTTATAATACACAAAACAAGAGCAGATGTTTCGAAAGATTCATTTTCGTCAACTAATCCAATCAGCAATAAGTATGTTGTTCATTGCAAACCGTAATTAAAATCAAATCTATTTATCTTCAAGCTGCGTAACCGGTGCTTAGCTTTTCTTTTGCAACAAGGTCAATGTTGCGTTATTATAATAGCAGCGGGTATCGTGACTGGATTGCGATAGATATCATTATCATGAAAGTTTAATTACTTCACTATGGTAACGCAAACTCATATGCCACGACCACGATTTGGTTATTACGACTTTTGAATTGTTTCAAAATATTTGAAGTGGGCGAACCCGCTGGCTGCAGCTAGTCTATCAGCGGGTTCATAAAGTCTGAAATAATCCCAAGTTATAAAGAGCAATCTATGTCCTTCTTCAAAATAGAATCTATCCCTGTGCAAACACATCAAAATTATTTCAGGGGTTCGGAGTGTTCGGACGTGAAAACTTAAACAAACAAACAGACAGTTACTTTTGCATTTATAATATTAGTGTAGATTATAATACAGATAGGGAAAACAAATATGCAGATAGAAAGAAATAATAAAACGGAAAAATTATTCTTTTTTATCAAATTACGAAATATTTATGTGATAAACCGCATGTACCTAGTTCTAATGTTAGTGACCTTCCTGGTTTATGTAACACCGATAAGCGATATTTATTAAGGAAAACTGCATGTACGTTTACATGGACGCAATGCGATGCAGTGCGACCGATCTGCAACTGGTTTTTTTTAGAAAATTCGTGTACGTTATCGCCTATCGACGCAAGTCAAATAGGGTAGTTGACAAAAAAAAACTATTTTGTCCGTCAGTTAGATAACATCAAAATATTGGACACATATTTTTCTTTCGCCACGAACGAACAGTGCGTTCAAATATCGTATGACGTCACTGTGTGCTACGCTTTATACTGACAAAGTGACGTCACAAGCCTCTGAACTCCTGAACTTTGATGCGCTTTACCTTTGCCAATTTTTATTTATTTGATAAAGCAAAAAATACGGGTTCAATATTATAAATAGAATTATCATTTTTAGGGTTCCGTACCCAAACGGGACACTATTACTAAGACTGTTACTAAGTCTGTCTGTCACCAGGCTGTATCTCATGAACCGTGATAGCTAGACAGTTGAAATTTTCACAGATGATGTATTTCTGTTGCCGCTATAACAACTAATAGGTACTAAAAACAGAATAAAATAGATATTTAAGTTGAGCGCCCATACAACAAACGTAGATTTTTTGCTGTTTTCGCGATAATGGTACGGAACCCTTCGTGCGCGAATCCGACTCGCACTTGGCCGGTTTTTTTCTGCCCAGTAAACATCCTTACTGTGTCGCGACATCATGAAGTACAATTTTTTTACTTGAATAAGTCATTAACATAAACAAGTTATTACAAGCTGTAACTTTATGACATTAATATAAATTATAACAACGTGAGTGGTCTGCTTGGACTCACAGAACCCCTAGGCACAGTAAAAATATACAAACAGTATGGAAACAACCTACAAACGCTCGAAACGGCACACTCACACAAACATACGTGACCACTCGTCGCGTCGCGGTGCTCAGTACTGACTGACAGCACCGCAGAAGTGCCCGAGTGGTCTCGTCGGTGCGTAAGTTTGTGTGAGTGTGCCGTTTCGAGCGTTTGTAGGTAGTTTCCATACTGTTTGTATATTTTTACTGTGCCCTAGGGCCGCTGTTGTCTAGGGTTTTAGCGATGTCATTAAAAGCTTTATACATCTCTCTTGCTAATAAAATACAGCCTTGGCATTTTCCCATCCACGAATAGTGTGCCCAGACATTTTAGCAATCTTACCGAAGCTAACTTAAGTCGGGACGGCCTTCACCTTTTCGTGATAGAACTTGGAAAGCGTTTCTATTAATATCGCATGATAATTTGAGTTGAAAAGAGATTCACTTCGTGTTTCTGAATGGATGATTTGTAGTTGAAAACTTGTCAAACCTTATTTTAGTATCAGCATTTGTCTACATTTTGACAGAGAATAGAATTTGTCAAAATCAAATTCTCGTTTGTTGTCTACATTTTGACAGAGAGTACAGTTTGTCAAAATCAAATTCTCGGTTGTTGTCTACATTTTGACAGAGAGTAGAATTTGTCAAAATCAAATTCTCGGTTGTTGTCTACATTTTGTCAGAGAGTAGAATTTGTCACAATCAAACCCTCGGTTCAGACACCGGGATTAATAAAGGATATTAGTAATCACCTTTTTTAACCCCTGACGGAAAAAGAGGGGTGTGTTTGTGTATCTGTCTGTGGCATCATAGCTCCTAAACGGATTAACCGATTTTGATTTCGTTTTTTTTTGTTTGAAAGATGACTTTATCGAGAGTGTTCTTAGCTATGTTTGATGATAATCGGTTCAGCCGTTCAAAAGTTATTGGTGGTTTACTGTGTGAATCGGGTTGCTCCTGCAAGATATCGTATCATAATTACTGTGTTCAAAAGATTGTCGATCGAAGCGTGTCTACGACTAGATAAATTATGTAGTCTATATATATATAAAAAGTCGTGTTAGTTACACTATTTATAACTCAAGAACGGCTGAACCGATTTGGCTGAAAATTGGTAGGGAGGTAGCTAAGAACCAGGAAAAGGACTTTTTATCCCGTTTAGTGTAGGTTGTTAGGTTAGGGTAGGTAGGGTAGATGAATGTTTGGTGTTTTTATGGCAAAACAAAGTTTGCCGGGTCAGCTAGTATGCAATAAAAATATTTCGGGGGCTTTTTTTTTCTATTATTGTGATAGGCTGACGTTTCACCACCATCTCCACCAGATGTTAAGCGACGATGTGGTCGATAAAAACAAAGGTAGAACAAAATATAACGTTTAAATCTCACTGTATACATATCTAAAACAATACGTAAAGTTTCGCAAGGCAAATTGACCAACGATTTAGAAATTAAATACCAAAATGGTTTGGCGTGGTTTACGACACAGCTCAATCACGGCCGTACCAATCTGTGGACGTGACTCTTATTAAGTGAGATTATCGTGGTAAAAAAATAACATCAGCTTTATCGCGAGTACCTTATCTCACAATGGACGGCCATGGATAAAAACGTATTGAGTATTATTAAAACCGGCCAAGTGCGAGTCGGACTCACGCACGAAGGGGGTAATTAGTATTTATTGTTATAGCGGCAACAAGAATACATCATCTGTGAAAATTTCAACTGTCTACCTATCACGGTTCATGAGATACAGCCTGGTTACAGACACACGGACCGCGGAGTCTTTGTAATATGGGCCCGTTTTTACCCTTTGGATACGGAACCCTAAAAATAACACTCCATTAGGGCCTGTGTCCATAGCTGGATGGTCTGACGTCGTTACGTCGCCCTAGCTTACGTCATTCAATACAATCTGTGTAAAATATAACCTTTAGTAGCAAAAAATCATGTCATAGAGCAGTTTCTAGACTGTTTGAAACGTAAACAGTACTAAAAATAGAATTGTTATGTGTGTACCTACTTATTACTGTTTATTTTGTTGGTCAGATATGGGTAAATCAATGCCAGTCATTTATCGCGATTAGATTTTATGTATGTTAGCCACTTAGTTACTTACGAGAATTACCAAAATAATGAATTGGTTAGTAAAAAAAGTACAAAGATCTTGGACATCACAGGCAACGGACACACGGACACACACCACTAACGGACATACACAGACAATCTTGGACATCACAGGCAACGGTGAAGGAAAACATTTTGAGGAATTCTGCAGCCGTATTGCGTAAGTGCGCAAAGAAGTTAAACTTTTTCCAACCGACCAAATCGACTAATCACATGCGAGATGAATTGCGCGATGTTTTTGTCTTAATCAAACGCCTTAAGACGACGACTAACGCGAACGACCTTGAGGGAACAAAACGCGCTCTCGTTTCACACCCGCGCGACCCAAAATTTAGTAGTTTTTTGTACTTTCCTTATTATTCTATTATTTAAAAAAAAAGCCTCAGATCAAAATGTAGATAATTAAATTGTCTTTGATCGTGTTGATTTCATTAAAATACGCCTAGCGGTTTTGGTGCGATTGTCGTGTTTTTGTCCGTTTTAGACATAATTTTACAAATTAATTACACCATGTTATACGAATAAAACTCAAAATTTGCTCAGATCAAATTATTAAGAAAATGGTCTAACATAACATATATTTTTTCCAAAAAATTACGACTAGCCATTTAGACGTGATTCTCATTTTAAAATCAGCTACTCATGGGAATCGGCGCCTTAATCAAAGATTCAAGATGTAAGATACCTTTTGATTCCATTAAACCATTCAAACTTGCACAATATTATCTTAATACAGTGTACGTTATATGATACACAACATGAAACATTTCCTCAATGGAACAGACCAAACAGGTCTGTTCCAAAGTTGATCGTGTCCATTATTTCAACAGAGGTCTTCGTCCCTCGCCGCCTGTTAAATAACTTTATTCCTTTCTTATCTACAGCACTTAGGTATTTTGTCCCGAAACTTTTCGCATAATATTAAGCTTTTAAAAGCTTTCTTTGAAGTGATGATGGACAAGTTTCAAAAGTTCAAGCATTTAATTAATTAAAGCAATTTTATCTAGCTTAGTTTAATGTGAAAGGGAAAATTCCATAATAATGTACATTGTACACTATGCGAGTATGCTATTCTCATTTTCTTGTTTGTTTTGCAATGGTCAAATATCATCATCATATCAGTAGAAAGATGTCCACAGTTGGACATAGGCCTACCCCAAGAGTCGCCACATTGGCCGATCCTGTGCGTCTCGCATCCAGCTGATCCCCGCAACTTTCAGCAGTTCATCGGTCCATCTAGTGGGAGGCCTTCCAACGCAACTTCTTCCGGTTCGCGATAAATTAAAATTGTACCCAAATTAGTACCTTTATGAAAAAAAAAACAAAAGATTGTTGCTAATCACAAAGTTTTGTTTGATTTTGTATTTGTTTTAATATAGAAAGTAATTAGAAGGCGAAATGTAAACAAAGGACTTATTATTATCTGTTGTACTAAAATATTATTTCGTCGAGTCAAATTAATCTCATATTTTAGAAGGCCGTGCGAAATTGACTTACCGAACACAATAAGCCTTTTTGACAAAAATGAGGCTTTTACTTTATCATCCCTCTTTCGGAGTCCCTTACGTGTGGCATTTTAACAGGAAATAATGATGTTACGTTTTCTACCTTGTTGTTTGGCTACCTGCTTTTAGGCTGGCTTTTATGTACACATACTTACTTCCACGAAAGTTTATTGTACTCTCACCAATTTATAAAAAAAAGCATACTAAAAAGATTTTTCATCTTTTTAGTATGCTTTTTTACAAGAAAAAAATCTTGCCGTGCAGTCGTAGGATACATATTCGCGAGCTGGCTGACCAAAACCAGATGTATCCTCCGACTGTACAGCAAGATTTTCTTCTTGTTCACATCTTTTTAGTTCGTATTTTAAGCAGTCGGCTTTTTTGATTTTATTAACTTTTTTTATTTACATCATTTTAGTTATACTTTTTTTTTCGAATGACTTTAAACATATTAGTAGTATATATTTTTGTAATCACCTCTAAAAACCCTTCATTTTGATAGCCCACTCGATAGATTTCGAAGAAAAAAAATTGTAACCCTACAAGGCTTGCAATTTTATGGCGCCCAAAAACGCCATGTTTCTTTTTTTTTAACGGCACTTATCTAAGAACACTTGAGCGGCCAAGACCTATCTAACGATGTCTTAATTATAAAAATCCGTCAAGTGGTTTGAAAGATATGAGGTAATAAAGAATATTACATACATACAAACATACAAGATACGCGCGAAAAACATAACCCTTTCCTTGCAGTCGGGTAAAAATAAATATACCAAAATGTAGTAGAGTTATCAAACTATTCTGGCTGTTTATTTTTATATTTTCAGTCGGTTAGCTAGTTTCTAGAACTAGAAACCTAAATAGATTTCTCCAAAGTATGCATATAATTTGCGTAAACGATTCAAATATTTCCAATTCATCGCTAGAAATCCTCTAATTCAGACGCAATGTTCGATTTATTTACCCGCTTATCTATCGCTTCGACATTATTGGAAGCAGGCGCGGATAAATGGAACGTCTCTCTTGCTGTTACAGACTCGAATAGATTTATTTAAACCTAAAACAGTTTTATTTACTGCTTACGCTACTACGAGTAGATTAAAAATAAGAAGATTTACGTCTCAATATGCTCTCTGGTAGAGCTCATTGGTAGTCTGGTCACGTCCCCCCCGACTATGTCTCGTGCCGTCTCAACTCGGATAAAACGATCCACGTGCTGTACTTATCGCAACGTGGAAACTATTGAAGCTTTCGTCGAGATCTCATTTAAAATTTTCTGCTTCTCTCCAATGTTTTTAAACCGCGATTTTATGATGGAGCTCTTCATAGATTTCGCAATGATATTGAAATAAGTATCGTGCATCATTTAATGTGAGTAATAAATCAAATATCTGGGACATAATTTATTGATAAGATAGCTCAATTTGTTTCATGTTGGCAGCACTTGTAGCGCCGTCTTTTTCTCGCGTGTTCAAAGGAATGCGAATTTCACTCCATGAATTAGCTATTGGATTGATAGCATCACCAGATTCTTTATTAAACAATTTCATTTTATCATCTCACGAGTTAACGATCGAGATAATTTAAGACGTGATAACTTTGGACAGATGTGCTTAGATCTCTAAAATAAAGACTTTTTTGAGGGCTCCAAGCGCCTCTGTTTATCTTTATATATATATAATTCTACTGTACGTGTTATGTCACTGAACTCCTCCTAAACGGCTGGACCGATTTGAATGAAATTTTTTGTATGCGTTTGGGTGGAGCCCCGGATGGTTTAGATTCACAATAGGGTAGTAGGGTAGGTAGGGTAGATTGAATGTTTGGGTTTTTATAGCAAAACAAAAATTTTGTGGTAGTTTTCCTATTAGTCATTGTCATTGGAGTACTGAAGTAGTTTCCGTAGTTTATATCCTTTAAGATAACAAAATTGTTGCTAATTTATTTTCATGACTCAGTCTGTGACTGCTACAAAAAGCATTCTTATGGAATATTATACCTACCTACATTGAAATAAAATTATTGACTCATGCGCTGTATCCTTGTTCAAAATTCCCTTAGTTTTTCAAGATAAGCCACATAATTATTAAGTGTGTTCGATTTAGTTTTCGTAGCGTCATGTAGTATGCAGGTTAACTCCGATTGCATCTCTGCACGAGGCCTTGACTCCGCATGCAATGTCAGTTAAATGCCAATAGGTTCACCTCTTAAGCTTTGTTGTCCGTTGTGCGGCAGATATAACATACTGCAAATAAAACCTCCAAAATAATAATCCTCTGTCTAGACTAAAACGGAACAATACGAGGTTTTAGCTCAAAGCTAGCGAAGCATACGCCGATTAGAGGTCTGTCCGCCCCACCAGGCAATCACCCAGAGTCACTCGTTAAATGTAATCGTGGATAATATAACCTCGGCGTGGCCACACTGTCCACGGTTCGACTACTTAAGGGTACACTAGTCGAAAATTCTTCCATACAAACGTAGTCTGGCTTTTACTCCACTGTTTGACGATGTCCATTCAAAATATATAGTGTGTAGTACACTACACACCTTAAGGTTCCCCTAGTCGACGGCACAGACTATTTGTACCCGGGGTTAAAATGCATGCTGTCTCATCCGACAACACGTGCGAAAGAGATTGATGCTGTGATGAGCAGTAACAAGCTAGTTCTCGTACGAATTAGCACTTTTGCAAATTTGTAGCGAAATGGATGATGATTTAGGACGAAAACGAGTGCGCAAAATTTTATAAACACTCTTTTGGGAGTCTAGATATCATGCAAAAACTACTAAATGTATATTTTCAAAATAAAATAATTTGCATTGTTGAATTACTTATCTATTCCTGTATGGTTTATTTCCGCCCTAAGATGCGTTAAAATTAATGTTGAAATATGGAACTTTCGACGCTCATAACTTTCAAATATTGT
Organism: Anorthoa munda; assembly: GCA_945859665.1. Lineage (NCBI taxonomy): Eukaryota > Metazoa > Arthropoda > Insecta > Lepidoptera > Noctuidae > Anorthoa > Anorthoa munda. The sequence continues at coordinate 10,058,463 of OX243918.1, read as the reverse complement.
TTTTTTTTACTTTTCTGTTTCCATACAGGGCTAGATATGATGAGACAAATTGATATACTTTTTTATTTTTAACGTACATCACATACAAACAGTGGGGCAATCGCCAGACTACGTTTGTATGGAAGAATTTTCGGCTAGTGTAACCTTAAGAGGAATTGCGGTCGCAGACAATCGACTGAATATCCTAAGTAAAAAGTTGTACCTAATCGAGGTTTGGCTCTCGTCTATTTCCTCCTCCAATACATATTCGCGAGCTGGCTGATCAAAACCAGATGTATCCTCCGACTGCACAGCATGATTTTCATCTTGTTTACGTCTTTTTAGTTCGCCTTTTAAGCAGTCGGGCCTTTTGATTTTTTTAAATTTACTTTTTTTATTTATAACTTTTTAGTTACTTTTTTTTAGATTTCGGTACATTTAAACATATAAGTGTTATATATTTTTGAAATCACCTCTTTTAACCCTTTATTTTGATACCCCACACGATGGGTTCGAAAGTAAAATAAAAATTGTCCCTCACAATATGGCGCCCAAAATCCGCCATTTTTCTATTTTCCAATTTTAATGTAGCCAGTGACACTTGCAGGGTTAAGACGAATCGATTGACGTATGAATCATCGAAATCGGCCAACGTGTTTGGTCTCTGGAACGCCACATAGGAACAAACATACATACATACATAGACTGATAAACACATTACCCTCCCTCGGCAGTCGGGTAAAAACATAGAAGCACAACATGTATCTTTTTCATGAATTCAAATTTAATTTATGGAATATCTTTTAAATTAGTCCAATACTGGAGGAGGAAATAGGTGAGAGCCAAACCTCGAATTATGACTTTTTCTAAGGAGCTATCCGTCCGCATTTTCTCTTAAGACTGCGCCGAGCGAATGAGCCGCGCGACAATTAGGTATTTGCTGCAGCGCGCTAGTCGTGTGCGTCGTCACACACACAATGATAAGTTCGCTCGAGCCTGGCTTGCTGTTGCGCGACAAAAGTTGATAACTTAGGATTTTTAAAATTGAAGTCGTTGTGTTGAGTGACTTGAAAAGACGAATATTGATTATTTAGATGTGTTTAAGTAGGTACATAAACCCATAAATAAATTTAATAATCTATATTATTTAAAAAATTATGTTTGTTTGTATTATAGTAATACATTATCCGTTCCCTTACTATTCATCCGATTGCGATGAAATTTTGTCGTTGTGGATTATACGCCCGGAAATTTTAGTGGGTAAGTAGGTAGGCTAGGTAAGTAGGTAGGCTAGGTGAGTAGATAAGTAGGGTAGATGGGTAGGTGTATTGTATAATAAAACCAGTCTGTAATAAATAATCTATATTTATCTAATGTAATACCTCGCTTGTTTTACTATTTAACAAAAAATACAAAAAGCCCAGGGAAACGTGTTATATTATTATACAGAGTGTAACGGAAACGTCTTATTTTTAAAATTGTTTCTGCATCTGTAAATGCACAACTTTCTCCAGGGAATTCAAAGGCATTTCCCAAAAAATAATTTAGATTTTCCTTATAAAATTGTCATTAGCTGACCAAAATTTGTGTGGGGACAAGATAAAAAAATAAATAATAATAACTGGAAAAGAGACAAGAAGGGTAATATCAAACTCGTTTAAAATATTGATTGTTATTTTCTATCACTGGTGGATTATGGAAGAATGTGTTACGTGTTCATGCGATTTATTGCGCTTTTCTTTTGCGTTTTGTTGTTTCTTTTGTTCCTATTTTTCGTTTCAAATCTTTTTGTTTCTCCTTTTCATTGATCGCGTCAATAATATATTTAGGTTCCCTGTTTTCCATTTGCCTATCTAACCGAGAATCAAGGATTTCTGGCAGTAAGCAATCAAAATAAAAAGTTTTCAGCTTTTCTTCCATTTTACACCAAAATTCTTTATCTACCTCAATAAGCTCAACTTTCATGTCCACTTCAGTCCAAACTGCAAATATGCATGTTTTTCTTTGTGTAACATGCAGTTGCGCAAGCGGGCGCACGGTTGGCGCAGTGGTTGAGCGATTGACTGCTGCGCTGCGTGTCGCGGGTTCGATTCCCGCACGGAACAAATATTTGTATGTCCTACATATAGTTGTTCCGGCTCTGGGTGTTTGTGTATGTGAGTTTATATGTTTGTAAACGCACCCACGATACAGGAAGAAATTCCTAGTGTGGGGCAATGTTTTTTTTTAAAATAGAAAATAGAAATAGAAATAGAATAGTTGTCCTTGTGCTTGGAAGTACCAATCATGATTTTTATTTAGATTGATATTACCTTCCTTGTCTCTTTTCCAGAAATTAATTTTCTTTTCTCTTATGCCATCCTCAACACTCATGTCTCTTGTTGAGTAAGGACATTTAATTTCGACAATTTTGTCCTCTTCCACAATTCCATCCGGGCTTGCTCCTAAAAATGGTAAATCTTGGTCTATAAATAATCCACACGTCCGTATGGGAGTTCCAAGATGAAGTTCCAGTTGATCTCGCGCAAGGTGTTCATTGCAGTCCCCTTCGGTCAGTTTTTTGCAATAATAAGATTTGCATGAGCTATGATTTCCAAACACGTGGTGTGGCCCGTTCAACAAATCCTGCTTCAGTTCCAGTACCTTTTGAGAAAAAGTTTTTTCATTTTGCGCATATATATGTTTTACAGCGCCAGTAACCGAACGCCTTAAACATAGTATATTTTTTTGCACAGCTTTTCGGTACCTTAATGGGTAGCTTGTGTTTCTGGTCAGCTCATCTAATTTAGTGCAGTAATTCCGCAATAAATGATTAGTGCATTCAATTTTCTCCACTAACAAGTTGCTATAGGGTTTAGATTTTTCTATATTTTTATGTGTACTAGCATCTCCGTCAGCTATCAATCTTGAATAAATTAGTCCATGAGTGGCTTTCGAAGTTTTAAAACCTTCGACCAGAGCTGATGATTCCATGCCACTTGAAGAACCTGTGTAATTTTTAAAGCAGATGTGTTCTGGAATTGCACTTTTTTTATTCTCAGCTCTAGCACAAACCATGCAATACTTATTTTTAACTGCCATATATAAAACTTTCTTTGTCCTATAGCCTATTATTACTGCGGCACCCGATAAAGCATTGTAATTTTTCCGATACGATCTTTTAGACCAGCAGCCATCAGCAACCACAGTTATCATCGGCACTCCGTTCAAATCTACTTCCCCGTTGAGAATAGCTAGATCGTACTCTTCTTTAGCTGCTTCTTCCATGCTTTTTTCTTTGGCTAATTCCCATAGACCACAGACTTTGGTATGGCACTTGGCGTATAATTTGTCGGACATACAGGGAATGTCAAGGGAAGCTGCAACTTGTTCTAAACCAGAAAACCCTGCTCCTATCGGCATAAAACTGCTTACAGCATTATCGTTCAGATTGAGGTCTGTAGAGCTATCTGGTTCTTTACAATTTAATAATTCCATTTTTTTTCGACACATTCGACAAGTAATATAGAATTTTGATAGAAACCCTTTCTTTACCTCTTTGGTAAGTTTTAAACAACTCAAGTTGCAACCCAGTGGGGAGTTGTGATTTGCAATTTCTTGCAGTTGTTTATAGAGGTAAGTGAAATCCACTATTCTATTGCCATGTATTATGATCTCGTCTTTGTCTTCAGTTTCTTCTTCTACCAAAATGTTTGAATGTGAATCTGTATGTTTTGAAGAATCCTGAAATAAAATGAGAATATTGTAAGTAGTCCCTAAGCCACGGGCAGAAACAAGTACTAAGACATTTAAAAATGTATCTAAGAAAAATTTGCTTACATCGAGATTGTTGAATGGAATATCATCACTAACTGAAGGTTCTTCATCAACGTATGGGCAAGCTTCTTCACCACCGTATGGGCAAGCTTCTTCACCACCGTATTGGCAAGGATCTTTATTGATCAGCATTTCCTAAAAACGTAATAAAATATAGTTTTTGTAAATAATTTAATAAAATTATTAAATTGACGTAGTTATCAGATGTATTATCAACCTAACTCTTAAAACGTTGTGAACAGGCTAAAAGAAATATAGTATACATAATACATAAATATTTGCCCAAGTGAAAGACTAGCCAGCAAACACAGGCAACAAAATAAGTATAATGAATTTAAAATTTCCTGGTGACCCCTTGGCCTCGCCTCTCGTGCTTGAGGTCGTGGGTTCAAATCCAGGCAATGTGACTTTTTCAAATGAATATACTTTCTTGAGCAAGCGTTGCGAACGTACCGTCTCTGTATGAGGAGAGGCCTTTGCCCTGCAGTGAGGCAGTTACAGGCTAGTATTATTATTATAAATTCAACTTACGCCGTTGGAAGAATTCCCAGTTTCATTTTCTTTATTTTCAGCAGTAATGGATCTACAATAAAAAAAATATCTAGTAACGACCAAAGATTTCAATAAAAACGCATGTCTTAGAACTGGAAATAACAGTCCCAAAACAGTAATAAAAGCTGTACAGTAAACTCACAGTAATATAAGCTGTAGTAATATAGTATATACAAGAAGTTTCCATCCATCAGAATTCAGAATAATAAATAGGTTTAGCTAGGGGTTTTTTTATAAGTTTTTGGCTTAGGCTTTTATTTATAATCATATTGGGGGAAGTACTAATTCCACACGGGTCCTAGTAATACACACATAAATAAACTATACTTAATGTATCGTGGTGCGTGGTACGCAAGTTGCAAGTAATTGGCGTGATTACTCTTTGTAATCTCTTATAAAACAATAGTATAGATACCTACAACTGTTCCTTGTGATAGATCAAAAATAAAATAAATTCGTCGTGTATTCTAAAATGACTTTCAGAATAGCAATCTGCACCCCCAAATACCCATTACACGATACCCGTATCGTATGTTTGAAAAAGTTGCATCCGCCATCTTGGATTTTAAAAAGAATGTCAGATTTGCAATCGGCATCCCCAAAAACCCATTACACGATACCCATATCGAATTATTGAGAAAAAGTTGCATCCGCCATCTTGGATTTTAAAAAGAATGTCAGATTTGCAATCGGCATCCCCAAAAGCCCATTACATGATACCCATATCGAATTATTGAGAAAAAGTTGCATCCGCCATCTTGGATTTTAAAAAGAATGTCAGATTTGCAATCGGCATCCCCAAAAACCCATTACACGATACCCATATCGAATGTTTGAGAAACAATTGAAAAAAACAATTACAAGCAAAAAAAAAAAGGAAAAAGTTTTACATAACATAATGGCACATGTAATCGTTTTTTTTTGGAAAGTCGGTTAAAAAGAAAATAATGTCACAAAATAGAAATACGTACTTTTTATGAGAACAGATTTTTTTTTCGGAAATGAGCGCCAACTTTCTTCTTATAATATGTTTCCTTACGCTTTCCCATTATTACTAAAACAAATATTAGAAAAAAATGTTACAGAAATATGTATTGAATAGTAAAAAAAATAATAAGTAAATGTTAGGTATGCATAAAAAGTCATACTCAAAAAACAAAAAATATGACTTACCTTATTCAACTATTTGCAGCAAGGTATACGTACACAATAGATCGCGAATTATCGTTATCGGCGCGTCGCTCCACGATGAGACGTGACCACTCTCCGAGCTCTCGTGGACGACTGAATTGCCGACCGGTGTACGTTGCGTATGATACAAAACAGCGCGACAATTAAGAAAAAATAAAGATAACTAAAATAACAAAGTGACATTTCGAAAATGTTAAAACTGTAAATTTTAGTATGACTATTAGAGATTAATATGAATTAAAGTTTGTGAAAAAATTCAACAGTTTACTATCAATATTCAATAAAACACGAGCATGCGATTTTAATATTTTTGTCCAACTTTACGTATTTTTGTTATTTAAACTAGACAATATTTTTTGTTTTTGCCTACATAGAATCGTTAACACATTCATTGTGGTGTTCATTACATATTTTTTTATGGTAAATTTGGCAATAATATTGATTATATCCCTATAACTGTGACGATCGTTTTGAATTATTTTGCTCGGCGCACTCTTAAGTATAACAGATAACTGTTAAACACAAGCTGATTAATTTGTTTGCTTTTGAAACCATTGTTAGAAACAATTGACGCAAAACCTCATTTCCATGACAGGTTACATTTTAGAAATGAAATTTCTGCTTTCACAAAATTGCCTGATTAGGAAATATTGTATCTGTTCAATACTTCTAATGTAATGACCCATAAAGCATAAACGAATTATTGTAATTTCAATTAGTTTGTCTAAAATAATATCAGTTTTATTTTAATTTGTTTGCTAATACATTTTAATATGGTAACATTAATGGCCATATATTTTGTTTTATAAACATGGCAACATTATATTATTCGAAAAACTGCTCTAAGGGAATGTTCTGCACTTGCATATAAAAAATATTGTAAAACTTATTTTCTGCTTCAATAAAAGTATATCAAAAATATCACAGCGTGTTATTGAACAGTATCTGAGGGATATGTGCTCAGTAAAAGACATAATAAACTCTTTGATATTTGTCATTATGCGGTAGGTAATCAAATCATACATATCTAAAGCATGTTTTTCAACTATCATCAATTAATCGATCGTTATCAAATTCCGTCCTTATTACTTAGTCATTGAGTCAGGGTTTAAAATACTTCTTGAGAGATATGATAATGATCGATAACTGAAAACACTTGATTTAAATATTTATTTCGTGTAAATAGATAGACATTTCAAAATCATGTGTATTGTGGGAGACTGCGGTTCTCCGTACCGCAGGAAAAGGCAACGATATAGAGCTCGTAATAATGTCAACAAAATACAATTATCTTATTCACAGATCGTGCGTATGAATATTTTACTTGACGCTATGAATAATCAATCATTGCTTTGAACATCATATTTGCGTATAAATAAGGCACCTTAAATAACGCTTATGTGCCGCCCCGTCTGTTTAGCTCGTTTATTTTTAAATTAAGGCACGTGTCTCCTTTTTTCATAACTTGATAATTTGCCATATTCACGCACATTTGTTTGTGTTCATTGAATTTTACGAAGGAATACATCTTTGCTTGATAGGGCCATTTTGTTCATGAGACAAGAATACTTTATAAAAGTTGTATATGTTTTCGTTGAAGGTATCGATTTTTCATCATTTAATGTTAAAATGTACTGTACAAAAACCTGCAATGCGAGAAATATTGCGTTTGTTGTAGATTGGTTCTATAAAATTATTAACATTTTATTTTTCTTTGTTCCACAGAAGGTCGACCCCGAGCTGATCTTCACGAAACAAGAGAAGATCGGCAAAGGCTCCTTTGGTGAAGTGTTTAAAGGTGTCGATAATAGGACCCAGCAAGTGGTCGCTATTAAAATAATCGACTTAGAAGAGGCTGAAGATGAAATCGAGGACATCCAGCAGGAGATCATGGTGCTGTCACAATGTGACAGCCCCTACGTCACTAAATATTACGGATCATACTTGAAGGTAAGCGGAACATTCATTTCTAACCCTCACTATATCATGTCTGATCAAATGAGTTTAGCTTGATAGACGATGTGATAAATAACAACCGGCCAGGTTTAATATAAGCATGATGTTTGCCATTCAGCAGATTTGACATTCGTTACAATATTATAAAGGTTGTTCTTGTGCGTATTATATATTTAGCCACAGAGAAAGATAAACCTTGTGGAATACATTACGTTTTATCTTGTCAGGCTGGGGGCACGAGGCATCAATCATTGTCTGTGAAGCTATGCCTTCGTCTGCTTATCAGCTGCCAAGGCTTTATAAAAGACAAGGATCAAGCGTAATGGAGTCCATTACGTAGTGTATTCTCTTGTTGAGTGATACCCGCCTGCGAATTCGTATTCCCCGCTCCCTGGGCTGTTCTTCGGCGTAGCGTTTGCTATTAGAACGTTGAATTGCGTGACATTATCTGTTGTGTACAACAGCGTGACGCATCGGAATGCTTTGCAGTTTCGCAGTATTGTTACCGCTTACCCAAATGGAATATCAGAAAGCGCTGCGGCGTGCGGCGCACTCGCACTGTCTTGAAATACTAGGATAGTTATTACCCACCGTTTTGCGGAGTAGCTGTTGTCTCTTTGTAATTGTACACTCGTGGTATTACATCCAGCTCTAGGTAATAGGACATTGATAGTGTCGTGACTGTGCGAAATCAGATTTCGCCTAGTAATACGTAAGCAATTTAGCTACGAATGCGTTATTGAAATCGAATCCAGTGTGATATTGTTTATTAGATTGTAGTGATTGCGCAATGTGCTCTGTTGAATGTCACGAATTGTAACAAAGTTACTATGGAACGTTCACCCGATCGCGTAAACGGTCGCGTGCTGTACCGAATCGCAGCGACTGTACGTTGTACGACGTCCGTCACGAAGAGTTTGGGGTCAGAACACGACATTAAACACAACCGGTCAGTTATATTTAGACCCACAATGCCTTTGGGACTTTACACAAACACATATGCAATATGGTTATATATAATACCTGCCTTAATTTTAGCAGTAACGTGCCGTTTGCTAATCGAAGACTAAACAATATTTTAGCTGCTTTCAATGACGCATTAATAATAACACTTATTTGACTTCAAAAGATTAATAATCTGGATTCTTATAATCCTGAATAATAAGCGTTGTGTGTCCAAATCAGATCAGCAGTAAGAGAATAATTAATCATGCATTTGCCCTCCTTTGATACACGATGAGTTATATGAGTGAGATCGTGGGCGGCGTCGTAAACAGATTTGGAAACAATAGCTGCCTAATAGTATATTTCGAAAACACTCCTATTCATAAGCTGACGAATTTGAAGTACGTCATACTGTGAAAACGTGGCCTCTATTGAAAGAGTCATTGAAAATTTGACTCTCTCTGTTCTCAACATTTCTCCGTGCTAAAAATAGCATATTGTGACATTTTCGGGCCAATTTGCTTTCGTTATGCCTCTGACTTCGTTGTCGTCAACAACGGACGAATCGATATGGACATTTTACATCCCATATCATGAACTCGTATAAAGCTCGAATAGAATGGGAAGCATCCCGCCACCACACACAATAATGTCTGGCCCGTTATGATCGATATTTGCATTTTTATTGTTACCCCCTCAATTCAATTTTATTTATGTGTCTGCGTAGATTAGTGAAATGGGTTCTAATGAACAGTAGGTTTAACGTAACTGTTCATAAATAAACACCTACATTTTTTTTTTCGTTTATTATCCTTTCACTCCGATGTTCACTTAAATTCTGAAGATTTGTAGCTCTTGATTAGATTAGGATTCCTTTTTGCTATATATTATGATTTACTATTTATGTTATGTGGCGAGTATCCAATAATACTATTCATTTCTGCATCGGAAATATAGGGAACTCTAATATTGCTAACGCGGAAGGCCTATACATCATTGGTAAATGTTTACGATGTGTTGCGTTTCCCGCTTAGCGCATCGCGGCTGCTCCACGTTGCTATTGCAATCTTGACACACTTTCGAATGTTGCTGTTATGCGTGCCTTGCAAAATACGATGCAACGTATGCGGGTCGGTATGTACATAAATCTGCAACACACGTACGAAATTATCTTTGATCTCAACTATCTACACAGTTTTATTAATAATAATATTGGGACCATGTCAAAATTTTATCTCTCATTTCGCTTTCATCTGAATTTATGAATATTCGGACTGAAAAGTTACAAAATCAGTTTGCGATACGGATTTGTATAAACAAATATGAGTCTGGCATATTAAAAGTGATGGTACTCGTCCGAGTTATGAAAGGCCGGCTCGCTCAATTAGCAAATGAACTTGACGTAACAGCAACTGTTTGTAGGGTACGTTCCACTTTCATCTCTTATATTTATTATTATATGTTAGATCCTAATGAAAACAAGAATTTCTTGAACAATTTAAAATAAAATATTTTACGTCTAATTCACTGCTGCTGACAATCAAACAATACGCACAGGCTAGCACTAGGTATTTTACAGCCGTCAACAAGTACGGTGTTTACGTAATTAAACAAATATTTCTATTGTTTTACAGTAATATGCTTTGATGAGCAAATATAATGCTCACAGTATTGCAGTACCTACCCCAAACACTTGGGTGGGGCCTACTCACTACATTCACGTTGTCGCGTGTTGTGTTAATGACCGTGAATTTTACTGTCACTAAATGGTATTGCATATCAAGGACAGTTTTAATTTGTTTTTGTCAACACAGCCGTTGTTATATGTAGATGTATACTTTTGAATCGTACATCTACTATTGTTTTGTTGTTTCCATCTTCAAGCTACTTGCATGCAAGTATACATTACAACGATCGAACGATTGATCACATTATACCTCGGTAGCCTGCAATGTAATGCTAATTGCATGCAAGCTGGTTGCGGATGGAAACGTGGCCTTACAAACAATTTTCTTGGCTCGCGGTTAATTTCCTTTGCGACATTTACTATTTTACGATTTGTTCTGCAGAGAAAGTGTGGTACTGTTGCGGCTGTGTCGTAATCGCAATGATTCGCGTCACTATTTGCTTGGGTAACGGTTGTTGTTTTTTTTTCTTTCATCTTTCTCGTAAGCTCGTATTATCTTCGTTCCAAAATCAATTTTTTATTTCGTTGACCAATTAGAGCTTGATTTAAAGGAACTTGTCTCTTTTGACATTGATTACCAATTTTGTTTCCAAGTGGTGCCGTTCTCCCTCCACTACGGAAAGGTCAATTATTTGAGTCATTACATTTAAGAATGTTTCCAGCGTGCTTAAAAGGCTTTTGTAGAAGAATCGTCGCATTTACGTCATAGTGAATGAATTAAAGTGTGACGTGAATAAGCTGTGCTCGTCGAGAGAGGGTTTTAGTGGGTAAAATTGTGAATGCGGATGTCGGGTGGAGCGGCCGGCCCGAGGTGAAGGACGCTGGTGACTCATCGTGTTAGCCTCGAGGAAAAATGTCAAGAATTTCTCACATTTACGGTGCTAAACATAGTTATGTAAATATCAAATATTCTGAACCAGGTAATTGATTATAAGTATACAACTAACTATGTTTGGCATCAGGTTCAAATTGTGTGTTGTGTCCATTTTATAGATCTTGACAGTATTGTTATTCCTCCAACTTATCTCAACAGCAATAATATCAATTATTTTAATGGGCACATTTTCTCCTAGCTCTTCTTCTTCTTGTTTGCGTAAATAGACAATTTAATTCCAGTCAATTTCGATGGATTATTGGAAACTCTCAGCTTATATATAATGTATATAACTTATTTTTAGGATTGAACAATATGGAAGACATCATACATATTAATGCATTTGATTTCCTCAATATAAAATGAAATGTAATCTTGACAGAAAATCTCAAACAAGGATTCGAGGAAAACGAATGTAACGTCGGTCCATAAATTCCACATCAAAGCAAAATCTGGTCTATACGAGTATTTTATTCTTGTTTTATTTTTAGGATTTAAGAAATGGTCGTTCAGGGCCTTGCGATGACTATAAAGTGCGCAAGGTTGAAAGCCGTAAACGCATTAGGACCACCTTGACCTCTGCTCGTATACCGGGTGGTGTCAAGGTCCAGCTAGCCCTAGCTCCATAGTGTTTTATTACGAAGCTGCCCCCTGAGCCCCCACACCAAATAGCCAATTGTCTCTTCATTGTCGTTCAAACTAGCTATTGGCATTGGAAATTAGCATTCAGCAATACTGCAAATGAAGAATTGTGCAGTTCAATACAGTACATAAGGAGGTCGACGACTTTTGAACGACGCGAGGAGTCATATCGTTGAGTAGAATCAAAGGATTTAAAAGACTTGATACAGGTCTGGTTCTTATTTCGCATCGTCCTTCTGTTTCACTGCAATGCGGGCCGGGTGCGGCGAGGGCGGGTAGTGGGGGGATGGAGGGGTTCAGTTCGCATCTGAACTTGGAAGGTCAAGTTCTGAAAGTTTACAATTTGCCTTATTGAGCGAATGGTTTTGACGACTCGATTTCAACGTTATTATGAAGTTGAAATTGGTAGTGTCATTGTCTAAAATAAACTTATAAATTTTTGCAAATTGATAAGTTTATTTTAGTAAACAGATTTAACTTTCAGTAAAGTTTATGTGGTATTTTATCATTCTATTTCCAAATTGATCTAAAACCTAATTATTTTAATGATAAGTTATTGGGTATCCGTTATGTTTATCTATTTTATTTTCTCCATGTTGACTATAGCTACTTCTCTAATGTTAGTTGTAAAGTTTTCTTGGAAATTACATTATCTCCGAAGTCCAACAACTGGTAACTTCGTCAAGGCATTACTTTTTTCGCTGCACACTCCCCTTTATTGAGTAAATTCGTTAAGAGTACCTATCAATAGATTTAATAGAATCTGAGAATGAAGTTTCTTTGGAACTTTGAGGTCGATTACGTTTGATATGTTCTCTTCAATTTCATAGAATTTTGTTGACTGATTTGTAATTTTAATTAAACAATTACTTACAAATTGGACAACCTTTAGTTGATTTGATCAAAATTTATTTTTGATTCAATATATTATGCCCAAGAAATTAATTTGGATTTGATTACTCTTACTGTTGAATACGGATTACCTTATTGCTTATAATGTAGAATATTTTCACCTTTGCCTGTGTGATTTTCGCTTAGATAGTTTTATGTGTTTTCGTCGGATCTAAAATATTATTTTGATTATAATTTTATATCTTCATCGACTTGGAAAGCCTGCGATTCATTTTTATAAAAAAAACAACTTCCTGTACCCATTGATTAAATTTTCGAACGTTCGGCCAGTGTCTTCCTTTCAAATTCATTTTCTGGTTATATTTTCCGCAAATTGCCGATGACATCGCAGCTTTTTACAAAATTACATTTTGATTCCTCCACATTTCCCTCGGCGAGAGATTTTCAATGACTAATGGCATATTTAATTTCGTACGAAGTTGTTATGATAAATGAGATTATGTATTGTGGCCTGTCACAAACAACCACTGTCGTTATTTCGGTTTTAAAGGCTGATATCATGATTCATGAATTTATGTAAACGATTCTAAAGAGCGCCTCTTGAGAATCGTAATCATATTTAATGTTTTTCGTATATTTCCTTGGGGATAAATCAGTTTTTAGGGTTCCGTACCTAAAGGGTTAGGGTTTTTACCTATTACTAAGACTTCGCGATCCGTCTGTCTGTCTGTCCGTCCGTCTGTCTCCAGGCTGTATCTCATGAACCGTGATAGCTAGACAGTTGAAATTTTCACAGATGATGTATTTCTGTTGCCGCTATAACAACAAATACTAAAAACAGTATAAAATAAATATTAAAGGGGGGCTCCCATACAACAAACGTGATATTTTTGCCATTTTTTGCTCGATATTAATAACGGCAACAGGTAGACGCTTGAAATATTCACAGAATGTTTAGTTGTATATTTACTTCAAAAAATAATAATTAATAAACTAAAATAAAATAAATTAAGAGGGGCTCCCATACAACAAACGTGATTTTTATGCAGTGTTTTGGGATAATGGTACGGAACCCTTCGTGTGCGAGTCCGACTCGCACTTGGCCGGTTTTTTTACCTTTAGTTATTATTCTTCAATCGAATCGCAGCACGAATCAAAGTCTGATTCCTTGAATAAACGGTACATTTTAAGGTCATTTACTCGTTTTGGGTATCTGATTATACCGGTTTTTTTATTATTATTGTGAATGTGGTCAAGATGAATTTATATTTAATTTATTGCTCAGGTTGTTTGTAATAAAAATATACATTTTAACATATCAAGTTGTTAAAACTCTTTTTGTTGAGTTTCGTCTACTACCGAGTAAGCTTCAACTTCTTAAATAATTTGTTTCGTTATTAATTAACCATTTCAAAGTCTCAAGTGATTAATTAATAATTAGGTAGCCTTCTTCGTTCATCTACTTTGATTAAAAAGGTAGCTAATGTGTTTACTTATTAAATACTTAGGATTTATTACCACTTAAAAGTATTTGCCATTTTCCCTCGGGTTTTGTCTCATTTTCTTATTTTCCATGTTGAATTATCTTGTTATCGGAATTCTGTTTTCATTTACATGATTTGTTCCCGGTATTGTTTTCAGTAAATAAGATTGAAAACAGCGGTTGTTTTGAGTCTCAACATTTCTTAAGAAATACTTAGCAATATTATTGTACTATAGCTGTGCCCGCGGCTTCGCTTCCGTCAACTGACTGCCCGCCTACCCTAAACTACTTACCTTCCTGCCTACCCTACCTACCTACCTACCAATTTTATTTCTAGGGTCATTCTTTCGCGTAGAATCTTAACACCTCCATTCAGAAAATGACTTCAAATGCATAACGCCATCTATCGAGTACAGATTTCAACTGTCCGAGTATGTGAATTGTGTGTGTTCTGATAATTTTACTTCTTGGCCACTTTAAATTCATCTAACTTTTGATAGAGTGAACCGATTGTGATAAAACAAAAACTAAGTAATACTTCAAGCTACGCACAATTTTTGTATATATATATATACAACATTTTTGTGTATAAAAAGTTATCAACATTGGTGTTACGTACATTTTACGTGATGCGTGCACAAATAAACAAACAGACAAAAATGCTGGAAATGGATTCTGTTGGTTATCCTTTAACACCCTGGCCATTTTTTTTGGAAATATTTTAGATGTACAACAACGACTTTTGTACAGATTTATTATATGTATTGTATGATACTAAATGACATGACATGATGTATCTACCTACTCGTGTTTGTCAATTATTATCACCAGGATGTTTGTTATAAAAATGTTTGCTTGTTAGCTCCTTTCGTATTCATAACAAAAATACCTGTAAAATGTAAAAAAATACAGTTTTTCATGCAGTATTCAATATAAGATTTTATTACTCTGTTTGGTATTCCTATTAGCCCATATTGAGCTCAATAAATTGTTATGACAGCATTAAGAACGTGATGACTGCTTGAATACGTGTCTATGGGCTATAAAGCTCACGTTTTGGTCATAATCTGCCTTGTTATAACCCTACCGAGATATCGTATGTTATCCTCAATGAACCTAAATCCAGGACTTACGCGATGTATGCTAACGACCTGAAGCCCTTGTCTACTTCGTTAGCTGTGAGTATAAAACAGTGTCAACCTCTGTTCTGAATCTGTTCAATTACAGATAAAAATTAAATTAAAATTTTAAAATACCCCCGATTTGTGTGTGATGTATTTTTTGCTTTTTAGTGGTTTTGTGTCGGGGATTTTTTTATTTGTTTTATTTTTATTTCATACTTTTTAAACTACATATATTATACCTAGTAGTAGACCCGCTTTAATCGACAATCTATCGAAATACGTAATTATGGCACGATATCTTGCAAAAAAACCCAGATTCAAAGAGTAAAATGCGGATAATTTTTGAATGGCTGAACCGATTTTAACCAAACATAGCTAAGAACACTCGACAAAGTCACCTTTCAAACAAAAAAACTAAATCCATATCGGTTCATCCGTTTATGAGCTATGATGCCTCAGACAGACACACAGATACACAGCAATATACAACAAACTTATAACACTCCTCTTTTTCCGTCGGGATTTAAAAATAGGTCCTGAGAAGCTCTTCTAAGCTAGAGTGAAGAGGCTTCTTCTGGGTAAGCTCACTCCATCGTCGACTCTGTCTCTGTCACCTCTGACCTAGAAAAGAGTCAAGAACAAACCAAATTAAAATATAAAAAAATGGCAGATTTTCTCTTTCATAAACGGATAAAATGATTTCCATCTTGCAATTAAAAAGTTTAATTCTTTCTCTGAATAAATGAAAACTGATTATGATTTCATTGTCAAGGGATTATCTGATTTACTGTTTGGTTTGAATGAACTGAATCCTAACATATGTCCGTATAATCTGCCAAGGAATGTGCTTATCGTAATGCTACTACAATGACGCACAATTTTGAAATAGGTATAAAAATAAGTTGTGAGTACTACGTCTGAAGTGCAATACATGAAATTGCGTTCTTAGAACCATAAGTAGTTGTTCTAGTACCACTAGTTATTGCTAGATAACTAACATAATTATATTAAGTGCCGCAATATCCCCCGAAAAGTGACGTAAGTTGCAGCAGAACAGTCGTAAATTCACAGCGCTGTACGCTGACAGGATAGGTAGGAGGGGGGCATGGTGATGACATCTGAACCGATAAACAAGATTACTGTGTGCTACCATGTAGGTACTGGAACGTGGACGTAACTTGGTCTTAGTAACAGGGTCGGGTAAACTGTATAAACTAGTATAAAGCTGGCGAAAATAAATAGCTCTAGATACCAAAAAAAAATACATGCTGGGCATACCAACACCTAACACCTACAGTAAGTATAGTTCTCGCCAAACTTCTTGGTCGCCTTGAAGTTGGCTACAATGGCTACGCAGTAGTAAATCTTATACAAAAAAAAACCGGCCAAGTGCGAGTCGGACTCGCGCACGAAGGGTTCCGTACCATTATCGCAAAAAAACGGCCAAAAAATCACGTTTGTTGTATGGGAGCGCCCCTTAATTTATTTTATTTTAATTTAATTTAATAATTATTATTTTTTGAAGTGAATATACAACTAAATATTCTGTGAATATTTTAAGCGTCTACCTGTTGCCGTTATTAATATCGAGCAAAAAAATCACGTTTGTTGTATGGGAGCCCCCTTTAAATATTTATTTTATACTGTTTTTAGTATTTGTTGTTATAGCGGCAACAGAAATACATCATTTGTGTGTCAATTTCAACTGTCTAGCTATCACGGTTCATGAGATACAGCCTGGTGACAGACGGACAGACAGACAGACGGATCGCGGTGTCTTAGTAATAGGGTCCCGTTTTTACCCTTTGGGTACGGAACCCTAAGCGCATCGGAAAGCCAACTTCAGGGCGGCCCAGAAGTTTTGCGAGCACTATATCTAAGATAGTAAACAGGTAATTAAGGGTACACTAGTCGACGGCACGATCTATTTTGTGCGCGGGGTTAAATTGCATGCTATATCAACCGACAACACGTGCGGAACAGATAGATGCTGTTATGAGCAGTAAGAAGCTAGTTCACGTACGAATACACACTTTTGCAAATTTGTAGCGCAATGGATGGTGATTTAGAACGAAAACGAGTGCGCAAAATTTTATAAACAGACCTTTGGGAGTCTGGATATCATGAAAAAACAACTGAATGTATCTGTTCAAAATAAAATTAATTGCATTGTTGAACTACTAATCTATCCCTATTTGGAGGCTGTTTTTAAATTTTCCTTCTTCTTATGGTACTTATTTACGCCCAAAGATGCGTTAAAATTATTGTTGAAATATGGAACTTCCGAAGCTCATAACTTTCAAGTAAATATTTTTTTTACTTTTTTGCTTCCATACAGGGCTAGATAATGATGAGACAAATTGATATATTTTTTTATTATGAACGTACATCGTCAAACAGTGGAGTAAAAACCAGACTACGTTTGTATGGAAGAATTTTCGACTAGTGTACCCTTAAGCGAGAAATGCCAATGCATAATGTCATACAAGTATTATGCAAGGACAGTCGTGAAACTAAATGCAATCAACGGTTTTAATAGTACTGAGCATACCTTAAATTAATATCTATGGTTTAATAAATATTGGTGCCATGGGTATACTCTAGAGATGCCGCAATTCAATTATTCGGAATTCGGCATTACTCAACATTTTTTTGATATTCGTCGAATACCGAGTAGTGTCTATTATTCGACATTCGGCGAATAATTGTCTAAATAAAAGTAAAATTTTAATGAACAGAAAAACTATAGACTTAAAATAATTAAACTTTTATTAATCATGAAAAAGAAAGCACACTTAGTATTATTATTTTTAATATAAAAAATTTGCCAAAACTCAGTCATGTTTAAGTTTATTAGTTAGGCTTTTTAATTATTAATTTAATATTTAAATTCCAAAAGGGGCAGATTGTGATCAAAAGAATTAGTTTTTCTGTACAGTAAGTATAGTAAGTTCAAGAAACTATTACAAGTGTAATCTTGTTATTTGAGAATAAATTAACTATTTTTTATATTCGTTTTTATCTCGATTAATAATGGCGAGTATTCGACTATTCGTCATAGAGAATGGCGATTAATCGATATTCGACTATTCGCTATAACAACTATTCGTGGCATCTCTAGTATACTCGGCGGTGGACAGATTGGTATACTTAGATCAGCGCCAGCTTTTGATAAAAAACTAAAGGATCATAATCAAAGCAACCAGAATAAAAGTCTAGGAAGTGACGTTCAAAATGTGTTGATACTCAGTCTATTTTTAATAGGATAAAAATTTAAAAGTCTAGAATTGCTGATATTATCGTAGAGTTTATTTACGTATCTCCCCATGTTGACGGAAAACGATCGAAAACCGGTACTTGCAAGTTACGAACCGCTTTAACGTTGTTTCGTCGTAGCCCGTAGGTTAATCTTATTACGTGGCGTACTCGAGGCTTCCTTAATAACTTAAACACCACACCACTGCTCTATTATCCCTCAGACGATTCTACGCTATAAATTGAATCATAAAATGACATTAAATGAGCTCCACGTGTACTTGTTTTTGTTGTTCAACAGTAGACTCGGTTTGAAAACGTAAATTCGCGAATAGATGGTGTATAATAGATACGACTTAATACGAGGGAAAAAAAACCCAACTAAACGTTTTTGAAATACTTTCATTGTGCGTTAAGGGTACACTAGTCGACAGCACGAACTATTTTTTGCGCGGGGTTAAAATGCATGCTATATCAAACGACAACACGTGCGGAACAGATAGATGCTGTTATGAGCAGTAAGAAGCTAGTTCGCGTACGAATACACACTTTTGCAAATTTGTAGCGAAATGGATGATGATTTAGAACGAAAACGAGCGCGCGAAATTTTATAAACAGATCTTTGGGAGTCTGGATATCATGAAAAAACTCAAAGTAGAATTATTTGCATTGTTGAACTCCTAATCTGTCCCTGAATGGAGGCCGTTTTTCAATTTTCCTTCTTCTTATGGTACTTATTTGCGCCCAAAGATGCGTTAAAATTAGTGTTGAAATATGGAACTTCCAAAGCTCATAACTTTCGAGTAAATTTTTTTTTTACTTTTCGCTTCCATACAGGGCTAGATAATGATGAGACTAATTGATATAATTTTTTATTCTGAACGTACATCGTCAAACAGTGGAGTAAAGGCCAGACTACGTTTGTATGGAAGAATTTTCGACTAGTGTACCCTTAAGGAGTGGAATCCTGCCGGCGTTTGATTTGTGTGATAGCTACAACCTGGGTATCTTTAAGTCAAGAGTGAATATGTTACTTCTAGGCAAGCGTGGTTCACCGTCGACCATTAAGTGAAATTGTGGTCAAACGACAACCTAAAAATATAACCGGCCAAGTGCGAGTCGGACTCGCGCACGAAGGGTTCCGTACCATAATCGCAAAAAACGGCAGAACCATCTCGTTTGCTGTATGGGAGCCCCACTAAAATATAGTATTTTATTCGGTTTTTAGTATTTGTTGTTATAGCGGCAACAGAAATATATCATCTGTCAAAATTTCAACTGTCTAGCTATCACGGTTCATGAGATACAGCCTGGTGACAGACAAACAGATGGACAGTGGAGTCTTAGTAATAGGGTCCCGTTTTTACCCTTTGGGTAGGGAACCCTAAGAATGATTGTATGCCATGTTATCTCTTCACCACTTTTGCTTGACTTACAGAGACTGCCTAAGGCAGTAGTCCGCCTTTGTACCTTTCTGCAAGAAGAATAAACAAATAATAAAACACCAAAGTTCGGATGATATTGTAAGTGTTCAATCGAAACCTACTCATTAAAAAGTTAAAAGAGCTTATAACAATGTGGAGTCGAAGAGGAATTTCATCCTTAATTGGTTTCCCGTTTAATTTGTTTAAAAAACTTCTCAAGTTTCCAGTTCTCGAACTTACAAAGTATTCGGTGTCTCGTGCAGGAAGATCCTTAAAAGATTTCGCGAACCATCAAATAATAATTGGAATTCTATTGGAAATTTTATCTACTAATTTGCGTAACAAGTCAGCCAAGATTGAGGAAATAGAAATAAAAGTAATCTAATTTATTTATAAGAACTCGTTATCGATGATACGCTTTATCCCTCCAATGATATCTAAAAATGTAAATTATGGAAATAAAAAACGAGACTGAAAAAATGTAATAACACAGAGCAATAAAGTGTTTCCCCTATAATCTAAAAGTGGACACGTGTTATGAAGATGACTGCGTTAATGTCCTCTTGCTTTTTGCTCAGCTTCCCTTCATTCCTGCAGAAATGTAGAAACGCTCGCTCCGGGCGATTCAATTAATCCAACGTTAGATTACATACGACCGTATCCATCCTCCCAACTTTTTTATTGCTCACTCGAGTTCAATCTGTAGGTTCAATTTACCATCCGGGTCACATGGCATAACATGGTCATTGCGATTAATTGCGTATACCTCTAAAAGTGAAAATAACATGAAATTATCTATAGTGAAATCCACGCTCAGACAGGACAGGTCGGACAGGTACCTACGCCTAATTACACCGTAATGATAACGTTTATTGTTGGTTCAATGAAGACCTGTTTCATAACACACCGCGGCGGGTCGGGTTCGTTATCCTTTGTCGACCTTGCAGCTGCTATAAATCCTGTTAAATTGACCGAGGAGGCGGGCATGCGTCACCGAGGCCGATGCGCTCAGATTAGCAACGAAAGCACCATGTAATAAATATATCGACCTATCTGTGTAACCAATTAATTCTAGCCATCAAAGGGAGGACCGGATCGACGTGCGCACACGCAAGCAAAGGCACAATTCTACCAGTCCCGTGTAACCTGTAACGGGTACGTGCTAGTTTTTACTGCTTTTGTTACGTATGCGGGCGTATTCATTCAGTGGCGCATACCTTTATCCTCTTTCGAATAACATATTCAAATACGTACGTGCTACATCCCTCGAATCTCTGGCGGTCGCTTTGATCGTCCATCTGTGTGAAACATATTCCGCGTCAGATGTCTGGAATACAATGGATTTTCCCAACAATTCCTATTTCTCGGTGTGTCGGGGGTGATTGAAAGGCGACGGGTGTCCGTTCCGAAGGCAAGACATAAATTCCGGATTACCCAGACGCAGCTGACTGTCCGCTCGGAAAATCGAAATTTGCGCCTTCGACCTGCGGGTTTGTTCGCCATACTTGATTGGAATCCTCGTTTGAGTTTGGCGTGAGAGATGTGTGGCAAATGGAAATCGATCCTATTGTAGATTACATTTTATATTATTTAATACGTTCGCTGCCAAAGACTCTGCTCGCACGAGACACGGCTTTTTAATTGTTTCAGTTATTACGGCAGCGAACGGGTTGAAGAAGTTCTATGACCTCGATTTTGTGTCTCATCTATCAGATTAGATTGAATGCCTTTAGGCTTTAGCTTGCCATAAACTTTAATGTTCTTGAACGCGGCTTGTTGCAAAGATCAAATAACTATATAAACTAAGACCACTTGTACCACCATGATGCAGCATGTTATACCAGGTCATTTACGATTAAGCCTTTATGTAAAATCAAGGCTTAATCGCTGGTACATAATCGCTAATGTGCCGTCAACGTTTCCAATATGAAAATGAT
The DNA here is from genome assembly GCA_945859665.1 of Anorthoa munda. Taxonomy (NCBI): domain Eukaryota; kingdom Metazoa; phylum Arthropoda; class Insecta; order Lepidoptera; family Noctuidae; genus Anorthoa; species Anorthoa munda. The sequence continues at coordinate 10,036,746 of OX243918.1, read as the reverse complement.
CGCTAACCGTGTTCCTAACCTAGCTAGGTCGTAGCAAACGTCGTTAATGCGGGACGGCAGGCAATTAGGACAAGCCAATAAAATATCGCCATTAACGAGCACTGGTCGTTCCTCCCGCCTGCAGCACTAGCATCGTAATTCAAATATTCACTTATTTTTCATATATCAAATTGTATGTGACAGCAAGGATAAAAAATCAGAAGCGACTGCAACGAAATAGCAAACCAACGAGAATTTGTTCTCGTTGTTTCATATCGTATCGCTGTCGGTAACCTTCCATATACTTCTTGAAACCAATAAATCCTTGTTAATGAAAACGTGGCAGTTACGAAACAGTCTGCGGCCGCCTCAAGGTCCAGCGGAAGGCGAGCATGGAGCGGTGTCCCGGCGACGCGGGGCCTATGTTGCCGACACCGATGTCAGAGTTAAGTGCCGTCGTACTCGACATATCCGCACAAAGGCCGCTCTCTCCGCTTTGTTCCGCCTCTTTGTTTGACTTGACGAAGGCACAGTAAAAAACTTCAACACGGCCCACGACTACACGACTGTTCCCTCGGATCTCGCGAACTAAATGTACAGCTTTATTGGACCTTCCCTACTCCAGTTTGAATACGAATACGTTTTGCATGATTAATGGGTTCTTATATGAACGAAAAAGGTTCTACCGGAATATGTGCTCAATCCTTTCGGGCAAATGTTAGTGGTTTCGTGGAATAACGTATATAGTTATGGAAATACACTATAAAATATTCCGTTACCTCAAATTACACTAAAAGGTCCATCCTCTCAGATACATTATGAGGCGTCAACTTGCGGAAATGATCCATTGTGGTCCTGTCCCTCTGCGCATGGGGTCCGCAGCTATTTTCGTTTTGATGATGTGTTGATGAAGTGTTCTCTTTATGAGGGGTTCTCAAATTACCCTACAACACAAACAAGATTCTAGGTCGTTTTAATATTGTATATCGGTCGAAACTATTTGTTATTTCATTTATTGTTTCCTCCAAATAAATGAGGGTTGCTTTCATTTAGTTTGCGACAGCCGTCTTGTGAACGGTTAGTCAGACACAAGTGGCCTTTAAATGTCAAACAAATAGAACAGGTGCATTACCCACCATTGAACCTCATTACCCTTTTTAAATGAGCAGATGTTTACCCTCATTAATTACGTTTTTATTTATAAATTGGGATCGCTCTACTTCGTAAACAGTTGCTATTTATATTCCTATAGACTACATAATATGGCAACACTTGGGGGTAGACCTATGACTTATAGCAGTGGACGTCTTTCGGCCGATATTGTAATAAGCACTTTCTATAATAGTTTATACCTGGAAGCGTGGAAGTATTATACACATTTTTTTCCGATTTCAAAAAATGAAGAGGTTTCTCAATTCTACCGTATTTATATATTTTTTTTATTAATGTGTGTTCGGGGATAACTTCGTCGTTTATGAACCGATTCTGATGATTCTTTTTTTGTTGGGAAGGAGATATCCCAAGGGTCGTACCATGATAAGGAAACCAGGATCTGATGATGGGATCCTAGAGAAATCGAGGGAACTCCTCAAATATTATAAGCATACATATAGCGATTTTGGTATTTTCATCAATAATGCAATCATTTGCACTCAGAAATTATATTTTTGGTGAGGTGGAACTGATGAAGAAGACCACAATGGTCACTGGAACTACGAAATAAAACAATGTATCCTAGTCGTGTTTGGGTTTGTTGGAATCGTCATGATGTACTTTGGCTACAAATGATTTTCATGTTAATTGGAGGTACCTACCAAAACTAAAAATAGGAAAATAAAAACTTTTTAACAAAAAATCAAACGGGCTTCCAAAACAAAACACTACAAAGCGAAAATTAACTCTCTTTTCCGAAGTCGGTGTCGAATAATGGAAAACAATGGGCACAAAAGACAGCGACTTCGGCATAGAAAGTTGTTTTTCGCTTTGTAGTGTTTTGTTTTGAAAGTCGGTTTGATTTTTCTCCATCAAGTGCTTGATATTGTAAACATTTCCCAAGTATCGATTGAAGTACTCTTCGCAACTGGCTGTGCGCTTTATCTAATCAATATTTTGTTATCGTCGCAGTCCCTTGATTTCCGTACTTGTCTCAATAAATTGCACTAATTTATTATGTGATGGAAAACGGAATGTTCCGAGATTATTTTCAAGTCGTAACTCTTCAACAAACATTGTAATAGCCAGTGTTAGGAAAGTATAAAGTTTTGCGGCGCAATTATTCATCTTGTGTTATTAGATTTAAAAGTTTGAAAGCAATCTTCAACCTTAAGAACAATCTGGAATTCGTTCTTATCACCAAAGTTTGCTTTGGAGCGACGATGTAAGAAGATAAGTGGTAACTTGTGAGATCGCTAATATTATATGATCGCATTTGCCCTGAATTGCGCGTAATTATGTTGAAGATTTCGGCGGTTTTATTAGTCTGTTGCGAACCAGCCTGAAGCTAAATTAATAGGTCTTTGATCAATATCTAGCTCGACATAAATAAGGCATATACCGGTATGGGACATTATTCTGTGGAATCGAATTTTTGCAATAACCACAGAACAGTTCCAATAACGGTGCGTTGGGTTATTTGAATTATTTTATTATGATTTCGGATCATAGCCTAGGAGTCCAATCGAAAACCAATTGATTGCCGGATAAAATTGTAATAAAAAATAAAATAGTTTATTCAAATTGAAACCGGCCAAGTGCGAGTCGGATTGCGCGCGAAGGGTTCCGTACCATTATCGCAAAAAAACTGCAAAAAAATCACGTTTGTTGTATGGGAGCCCCACTTAAATATGTATTTCATTATGTTTTTAGTATTTGTTGTTATAGCGGCAACAGAAATGCATCATCTGTGAAAATTTCAACTGTCTAGCTATCACGGTTCATGAGCCTGGTGTAAGACGGACAGTCAGACAGACAGACGGATCGCGGAGTCTTAGTAATAGAGCCTTTGGGTGCGGAACCCTAAAAACTCTTCGTTGTATTTATTCGTAGAGAGATTTATTAGTTTTTCATGGAACCTGTATATTTTATCGATGGACAAGTCAGAATTGCTATTATTTCATGTTGATTTTATTTCAATTTATACGAGCGCAGTTCCAATAAAATCCTCATGCAATACATCACTGAATATCTATTTTAAATAATTATACTATTCGAACTTCTGCCAGCGGCTGCGCCCGCGTGAATGTCGAAAATTGTCCCGAGGGAACATATTCCCGGGATAACCTATGTGCTACTCCTGACTATAATCTATTTCTGTGCCAAATTTCATCCAGATCCGTTCAGTAGTTTTTGCGTGAAAGAGTAACAAACATACATACATCCATCCATCCTCGCAAACTTTCGCATTTATAATATTATTAGTAGGATTAAAAATTATACCATTCTGTGGATTCTACAGTAAACGGTCAGCGAGAGTCCAGTGTCACCATCGTTGGAGTCAATGACCGAATGACTGTACTACGGTTCACCGGTCCCGTCGCGATCTGATTGTCGCGCCAATAAACGATTTGCATGTGGTGTGTTGTGACAGTGTTGCGTTTGCGCACCCATGCCTCACCTAATTGCTGTTATCAGGTTGGTCAAGCGCTGTTGTGGTAATCTTATTGTACCGTGGCGTGGTTTGTGTTCTGTATTTTATTTAGATTACATAGTCCACGTAGGCACAGATAATATAATACTAGCATACAGATGTCTCATCCCATAAAAAGATACCGTGCCGACGTACTGTACTGATTATACTGATTATTTTTTGTACATCGATCGCGTTCGGTTCCGTTCCACGGATATATATTGTGATCTATCTATCTCCATGGAACGGAACAAAACACGATCGATTTACAAAAAATTATCGGTATAATCAGATGAAAAACTCTAGTTACGTCGGCACAGTTTCTTTGTATGGGATGAGGCATCTGTATGCTAGTATTATATTATCTGTGCCGGCTAAGGCTTACTGAATGCCAAGGTTCAAATAATATCTTCATCATGACAGCTCACAAATCAGCCGAAATCTATAAATTCCAATCGTACGATATACACTTCCGAATTACTTTAGAATTCTAGATAAACGTAATGGATTGTGCCAAATGGGATTCAATTTCCTCTCCCTCAATCCTTCCGTATCAAACTATTCGGCAAACACTGTTATGAACAGCTTTGCTATTGGCTATAGTGCAAACTTTGCGGGCCATATAACGCTTTTGTTAACGTAGTGCCAGTTTTAGTGCCGGTGTTGATTTACTGAAGCCGATGGTTTCATTCGATTCGCACTAAAAGCTTTTGTGCGTAATGGATATCGGTGATAGATCGCAATTCTCGAAGACTTGGCGAGTGCACTTCTTGACGTTTTTATCCACACTTTGGCAAGCATAACAACAATATTCGCACTTGATTCCTTTCAATATCAAAGATTTATTTCCAATTCTGGTCCTGCATTTCACATTTGAAATAACATCAAATACCGTCGAACAGTTCAATGGTATTGAAACGGTTGTTTTTCCCAACATTTCCGTTCTATTTATACGGTACCTCAAAACAGCACAATATTGGTTTCGTTTCGTGAAAATGGACACCGATTTTTGTAGGGATTCTTTGATTTACTCATAGCTGTGAATTGAATAACGAATGCCTACTTTCCCACTAATTGGATGGGTTGCAAGCAACTTGTTGTTAATACTGCATTCAATTTGTTGGGTTTCAGTAAATTTTGGCATTCAATTATCTCAATACTGTTGATATTTGCTGTCGTTCAAATAATTGCTTTTAAGCGTTAGCTTTAGTGCTTTAAAATAGGTTAGCAGTAGTTACTTAATTAAATCTGGACTGTACTGATTTTAATTATTGAAAGGTACCTACTGTTTGTTTTTGCTGTGTTGCCAATGCAATTCAATCGAGGAATATGTTTTTTTTTTCGTATTCTTCTCAACAAGCCCTTTCGTTTTCTACCCATCATGGCAGTTCACAAAAAATAACTAGTCCACCATCTTGGGCCGTCCGCCATATTGGATTTAGAACGACATCACTTATCTTACCATGCATTGTCCTCCAAACTTAACGTGTATGCAAAATTTCATCTTAATCGGTGGAGGATAACTGCTTTAAAATTCAGTTGCAATATTTGACCCGAACACACTTACATTGCAAGATAATTAAAAGCTTGTAAAAAAGAAAAAGTGTTTTAATTTTTTATTGTTCATGTTTATTGGATAACTTCCAATGTTATTTACGTGCTATGCAAGTTTTCACCAACTGCCATCCCAATCTTCTATATAGCTGGCAATGTGCGATTTCCAGTGATATATTGCACATGGACAATGCACAAATGTATGTGTTAGCATGTAGAGGTTTGGAAAGGTGCTACAAACTCGATCATTTGTGTGTTGAGATCAGAGAAGGCGCGCATTATGCAAATCGTTCTCGATCAATTTCTTTATTCCGTTATGTTGCCCACATACACCTGAACCAGACAGCAAATTCGGATAAAAAATCGCATTGCAATCGTGCCCAGTCGTGGTCAGGTTTCCGATTACGTACGCAAACGCTTTTAATTGAATCCCTGTTGCGGCCGCCTGTTTTTTGTGGTGAGTGCGTTAATTGTTGGACATTTGGTTTTTTGGCTAATTACACACAGGATTTCGCGAGCGAAATTGTTGACAAAACAGGACGCAACTGCCATAATAGTTGTCTCCGTCAAGCGGTATCCACCAGTTCTACCACATACCTGCATTTTGTTCGTGCATTGTTTTAAGTTAGTGTACAAACAGTTGCATTATCCCCCATGAATCACTGACTATTGTTTACCGCCAACGACTCTCGATGACATATTTGGATGTGAACATGTGTTTCGAATGGAAATCTGATAATTATCAATTATGCGTCATCATTATTCAAGATTCTATTGCTAAGTGAAAATTAAGGGGCGGGAGAGAAGATAATATCTTTAGCTGTGGTCTGGTAACTCATGATGAACGTGACATTATTATATGTGCTATTTTTAATTTTAATACCATTCATAATGTCAAAAATAATGTATATGTACAATCTGCACATCATATCTTATGGGAGTGTATTCTTTGGTAGAATTAACGTAATATTACGTTGAATAATGTAGAGGCTAACTCAGGAGTTGTTTACTATACGGACCTTGTGGAAACTAGAACAAATTTCCGTGCGTTCAAGCGTTTTTGCCATACCTATTATTGGAATCAAACATAACAGCTCACAATGTTAGGACCCATTAATATTAATTGTTATTTTTATCCGTGGTGCTAGGCAACTGGGCTTATCCCAGTTGTAAACGACCCTTTGTGCCTAGTGGCCTTGTTTGTTCTGTCTCCTGCTTGATATGGAGGGAAGTGGAAATTTATGTTTTTTCCTACTCCTCCGTTATTCTTTTCTGATTAATTTCGTTGCGGGATCCAAGATAGTTAAATTCATTCTCCGGGACTTCGTCGAGCTTCATTGCCTCGGCGCTTTTCTGGTGGTCGCCACTGTTGATTCTGGCTTTCAGGAGTTGCAGTGGTTTGGGAATAGTGCGGTGGGATTGCCACAAAAAAAAAAAACATAATGTCAGCGTTATAATTGGATTTATCTACACAGAAAGGCATGTGCATAACAATGACAGAAATATTCCAAGCATCAGTCACGTTGTGTGTGTGTGATGAATGCGATAAAATCATAATTCGAAAAATAAAGATAACTACGTACCTCAGCCCACATGTCAACAGAGCAATTGAAGCAAGGATAACAAAAGTCGTTTGAATCGATGCGTGTCTGTAATCGATCCTCGATCAATAAGTAGTGCGGTGTCTGTTACGCCCGCATCGATTGACATCAATGTGCGTCGAGTATTAGTGTTGCGACATGCTTATCGATAGCCTTAATACGACGCGGGCGGTCATATGACTCATCGTACCACCAGACTGTGGGGTAACACCTACCAAAAGAAGGATCCGACGCTTGCATATGATTAATTTACCATTTATAAAATACATTGGCGTCTTTCTTAGAGGAGCTCGTGGCTAAATAATAACAGCCGCACGGGACGATCTTCAAGGTTAAGCAAAGCTTGACGAGGTCGGTCCGTGGATGGGTGACCATTTCAATATACCGAGTTTCCTCCGTGTCTTGGAAAGCACGTTAAGCCGTTGGTCCCGGCTGTCATTTCAAGATCTTTGACAGTCGTTACGGGTAGTCAGAAGCCTGAGATCTGACACCAGTCTTGTCAACGGGTACCGTGTTACCCAGTTACTGGGTTGTGGAGGTCAGATAGGCAGTCGCTCCATGTAAAATACTGGTACTCAGCTGAATCCGGTAAGACTGGAAGCCAGCAAAAGAGTGGAACTCACTGCCTGCGTCTGTGTTTCCGAACGCATACAACCCGAATCTTTTCAAAGTTGGATTGAACAGGCTTCTTCTGGGTAAGCTCACTCCATCGTCGACTTTGTTTCTGTCACCTCTGACCTAGACTAGAGTCAAGAGCAAATCCAAAATAAAAAATAAAAAAACGCTAACCCTAACAATAATTGGGATAAAGGCTATCATCTGCCATTGGCGACTTTCTTAGATACACGAGTATTGGAACATGTGAACGTTATTGTTCGATTGCGCAATGTATTGCGAAACACAATTTGTAACGTCGTGTTAACTGTCAATTGTAGTGGAGGCCTTGGATCATGGATAAGGTAAAGCACGCACTATGATTAATCGCGCGTGAATTATAACTGGCATCGGCTATAAAAAGCTGCTTTCCAAACATGCAATGTAATTTAATAGACGGTAACGGTACCAAAAAATCATGACTAGTAATTACAAAATCTTGATCAGGCCCAGAGATAAAAGTAATGATCCAAGCAATATTTTGTCTTGTCAATCTGCCTAGCTTTTTTCCAATAATGGGGTCGGCTTCCAGTCTTACCGGATTCAGCTGAGTACCACTGTTTTACATGGAGCGACTGCCTATCTGACCTCCACAACCCAGTAACTGGGTAACACGGTAGCCCTTGGCTAGACTGGTGTCAGTTATCAGGCTTCTGACGACCCGTAACGACTGTAAAATATTTTGAAATGACAGCCGGGACCAACGGCTTGCTTTCCGAGGCACGGAGAAAACTCGGTATGTTGAAATGGTCACCCATCCACGGACCGACCTCATCAAGCGTTGCTTAACCTTGATGATCGACCAGTGCGGCTGTTATTATTTAGCCACGAGCCCCACGATATTTTGTCTTGTATGAAGAAGATACTAACTGAAAACTACAGTGTATTGAATGCTTGATTACGATGTGCGGTGACCGCTATGACCGAGCTAATATCGGATGACCGAGATAGCATCAATAAACAACACGTCATCATCCTAAAAGGCGCGGTGGGTGTGGCGCAGTATTTAGTATCGATATCAAGGTTAGGTTTACGCAAGCACTATTCAGTCACATCATACACCTAGGTCATTTAAAATACGACTTTTGCTTTCATGGGAATTTAAGTTTGGGCCAAAACGCCCTACACCGCAGTAAAAATATACAAACAGTATGGAAACATACGTACCGACGAGACCACTCGGGCACTTTTGCGGTGCTGTCAGTAGTGCGAGCCGCAGTCTCGTCGATGCGCATGGTTGTGTGAGTGTGCCGTTTCGAGCGTTTGTAGTTAGTTTCTATACTGTTTGTATATTTATTCTGTGCCTATACCGTCATGTTGGGTTTTTTACTCAAAATCAAAACTAGGAATATCTTCGTTTTCATTACAGTAGTAAATTATTTATGGGATTCGTATTGCTTGGGTTTATGGACGGATATGAGTACACCTACATAAACATTAAAATGTATGATTGCAGAAACACAAATGCAACTTCTTGTATTATTAAAAGCTCTCAGCTACGTTTACTGCAGTTAACTCCTAAAATCGTTATTTGCTAACTCTCCTTTTTGTGATAGTGCGAGTGCCAAGTAGCTCATTGTACATAGTAACAATATCTCCTTTAAACGCATTCAAATGAAACAGCTCCTTTGTTGGACAGCATAAATAATTAATGTTGCATAATAATCACGTCTTTATCAACCATTGAGAGATAACTTCACGGTAGGTGGCGGCACCTCCCCTGAGATACGATGTCCTCAGAGTGTATTGTGTGGGCTAAAACAATGCCACCTTTCTATTCCCCGATAGAACGCATCGCATACCTGATTGAGTTATTCCTTCGATCCATAAGGATGACGCATACCTACTTCATAAACGATATCTGCATAACTTGAACTGACATTCATATATATAAAAACAACCTTAGATAAAGTACCTATAGATGAAGCCCTGGCGTGGCCGCACATGAGACAACAATAGTTAGTTCTGATGTTACAACAAGAACAACAACACTACAACCCACCATCGCACTGACACTTATTATCTATAAATAACCCAAATTCCTTGTCTCAATTAACACATAATACCACGAAATCACAGAAAATCAAACAAAACCGAGTTTGTTTCTCAAACCTGCCATTATGTTAGAGTTTGACAAACAACAGAAACCGGCCATGGTGACAAAGACAAAAAATAATCTTTTGTCCTTATTATTTACATGGAGCTGCCAATTAGCCATCTCGCTCTATCAATCAAGCTCATTTTAAGGCTTAATCTATAGGTACTTCATCTAAGAAAAAAACAATAAAAAAAAATAAGATATATATAATATAAAAAATATATAAATAAAATAATATATTAAAATATATTATTTCAATATTAAAATCTGAAAATGGAATCATCGACACGATGAAGAAGTATACGAGTATATGCAGCTTGTTTATTTTGCCGTTATCGTTATCTCCGCACTCAAGTTCTGAGTTAGAACTCACATGATTGACAGCGATATGGTTAAAATTGTAGATTTTTTATTATATCTGGTTTTATTTTTAACCGACTTTCGAAAAAGGAGGTGGTTTTATGTTCATCTTCATGTTTTTTTTTTATGTATGTTCAAAAATCAAAATTAAAATCAAGGTATTTATTTCAAGTAAACTTTAGAAGTACTTTTGAATTGTCAAACAAAAAATTAATAAAAAGATGACTCTAGTTGCAAATTTGCAAGCGTCTGTAGGTCTCAATGGAGAAGAATTTGCAAGAAACTCCCCGGACACTCTTTTCCATCAGTTTTAATTACAAGTTTTTGGTTACATCATTCTTGTTGAAAAAATAAAATATATGTAAGAACGATGTAAAAAGACGTGTACGTGTATGTTGTTACTCTAGACGCTCTTAGCGTCTAGAGTAACAAATAATTAAAAAAAAAAGCACTTTAACAGGCCGAGACAGCTAAGTTATGACCAATCCCAACTGATGGCGCCCGTTCACGAACATGACGCATGGATCGGCACCACTCGGCTCAACCATCATGAAGGGAACCGAATGATCCAACACATGTGTTCACCGATATCTCCGTCGATTGTGGACCGATTTTGAAAATTCTTGTTAATTTTTTCCGAAATTGGTCCTATTTTAAATTGGTCCAGATCTGATGAAGAACTTCGAAGATATACAATAGAACTCTTCAATAAAAACGGCAAATCTCTCGGGACTGCTACAATCGCATGTCTGTTTATTGTTTATACTATTTCAGTAGTTATGTTAATAACATCACGCCAGTACGCTCTTAAGGGGTACGCAGATCTCTCATTTGACCGGTTATGTTCAAGTTTCATGATATTCGGGTAATCTATTCTGGCGTTATAAACTTACTAAACAACAGCCTAATAGGGAGGTACAACTATAAAGTGAGAAATACTACCGACTTCCAAATAAGAAAAGTACTAATTGAAAAATAACTTTATTTTTGGAAGTCGTTGTCTATAAAGCAAAAAATGGTACGAAAGACACCGACTTCTAAAAACAAAGTTATTTTTCACCATATAATTTTTATTTGGAAGTCGGTAGTATTTTTTTGTAAAAAAGTTTTTATTCCAGCAGTGCGTTTAATTTAAATGTCGAACACAACGATGGACATCCGATACCTACCACACGATATTTATTGACCAGACATTTCGTTGATGCTGAATGAATTTACCGTTGTAACAGTACGCTCATTGTAAGTACAATAATGCAGCACGAATTGTTGGGTCCAATCAGTCCATTTGGCAACGTCAGCGCCAGTTCCAATCCGAACACCGAAAGCTTATATTGTTGAAGTTGAAAATAAAATGTGATTCTCACTCGAAAACTGTCAACAAAAAGCTCCAGATGTCCTTGCCAGAGTTTTTATCTGAGAGACAAAATTCATTGTACACTGTTCGTATCTCGTGAAATATAACAAAAACGTGTTCAATGAAAATCGATAAATATCCGGAACGGTTGCCAAGCTGTGTACGATATTAAATCATCGCCACATTGAATCGTGTCAGTACCAGCAGGTACATCGCTATATATAGCGTATAACCTTTTCCGTAAGTCATAGACAACGTTCACGTCTATAATTAGCGTGACGTATTTATTTATGAAGGGATACGAACGTCGCAGCTCCTGGCACGAGGGCCTCGCGACCTACATTATCTGTGTGATCAAGTCGTCGGGAAACTTGACATTTCGCATTTCATTTCAACAAATACGCCAATCAAATGTTAATTGTAGCCATCTGGGATTTGACCACGTAATATTTTATATCGTATCATAAAAAGTTACGTTAATCGGTTAACTTTTTCAATTCGAATTCCACAAAACGGATTAAATTGGGAGTTTTACTCGCCACTCGCCATTGTTTTCCTGGTTGTGGCGTCACCATGTTTTTCCCATTCCTACTTTTTTCTTTTTAGGGTTCCGTACCAAATGGGTAAAAACGGGACCCTATTACTTAGGCACCACTGTCAGTCTGTCTGTCTGTCACCAGGCTGTATATCATGAACCGTGATAGCTAGACAGTTGAAATTTTCACAGATTATGTATTTCTGTTGCCGCTATAACAACAAATACTAAAAACAGAATAAAATAAATATTTAAGTGGGGCTCCTATACAACAGACGTGCTGTTTTTGCCGTTTTTGCGATAAGGGTACGGAACCCTTCGTGCGTGAGTCTGACTCACACTTGGCCGGCTTTTTCATAGGAACGTGTATTTTATAATTTCTTAATTTAGTTTTACTACCTCGTCGAGTTTAGTTTTTGTAAATTTTCGTACATAGGACCAAATACTCTAGTACTAAAATATATTCCTTTTAAAATGTTCTAGTTGTAATTTTTGTGCCCTCGTCTCCAAGTTCTGTTTTTTTTAAATGTTCTATCATTTCTCTGGTGCGTAATGAACGACATTTAATGCACGGCTTTTAATGCTGGGACCTCATTCACCGACCTCTTTAATAAGCAACGAGGTTGCGTTTGTTTATTTCCTGCATTTATTTATATGTCGGTCACCGCACGGTTTCATGTTATGAAACAGCGATTTAAAGTGTTCATAAATTATCACTTCAACTTAGTACTCTGCTAAATTGTGTCGACAAATCCATATTTAAAGAGTGAACTATAAAAGCAAAAAATAAGCCTCGTCCTCGTACTCGCGTCGGGGAACCGCCAATGCAACGTTTATTTTATTTACTTAGCGGTTCCCCAACGCGAGTACGAGGCTAATATTTTTGCTTTTTAGAGGGTTTTTAATCGGGGGTTTTTAATTTTTATTTTTATTTCATGCTTTTTAAACTACATATATATAATTTACCTAGAAGTAGACACGCTTGAATCGACAATATATCGAAACACGTAATTATGACATGATATCTTGCGAAAAACCCAGATTCAAAGAGTAAAATGTGAATTACTTTTGAACGGTTGAACCGATTTCAATCAAACATAGCTACACACACGCGAGAACACTCTTCGACAAAGTCACCATACAAACAAAAAAAACATAATCGGCTCATCCGTTTAGGAGCTTTGATGCCACAGGCAGACACACAGATAGCAACCCACGTCAAACTTATAACACCCCTCTTTTTCCGTCGGGGATTAAAAAATCGTTCAATTATTCAGTAGAAACTATTAAATTGATTAAACCTACAAGGTTGTTTTATAGGCCAGCCTCGTAAGGGATATTACAAGAAAGGGTCGTCGGAAAGCCGCTTTAGTACCTACTAAAGGTACCACAATATTACAAAGAGATTTATGTTCCTAAAGTTTCTAGGTTACTGTAACGTATGTGTAGTTAATGTAACAACAAGAAACCTGTGCCCTTTGTCTACCCACTCAACACAAACTCCGGCACACAAGTGATGATTAAGGCGCAGGATACCCCTGAGTTGCTAATTTTAAAATGAGAATCACGTCTAAACGACTTGTCGTAATTTTTTGAAGAAAAATATATGTTACATTAGACCATTTTCTTAATAATTTGATCTAAGAATATTTTGAGTTTTAATCATATATGATTGTGTAATTAATTTGTAAAGTTATGATTAAAACGGGCATATACACGACAATCACACCAAAACCGATGGGCGTATTTTAATGAAATGGACAACATCTCAAAGACAATTTAATTATTTACATTTTGAACTGATGCTTTTTTTAAAGTCATAGAATAATGAGGAAAGTACAAAAATCTACTAAATTTTGGGTCGTGCAGGTGTGAAACGAGTGCGCGTTTTGTTCCCTCAAGGTCGTTGGCGTTAGTCGTCGTCTTTAGGCGATATTTACGCCCCAATGCTAATGCGATATATACGCCCCAATGTTAACGCAGTACTGGCCGTGCACCCGCTCGGAGCCAAAATATGAATATTGAACCTCCTTTTGAACAGCTTTGTTTGCTAAATATTATTTGATTACTATTATCTATGCAGTTATGCTATTTCAGTTATGAAGAAATTAATAAGAAAAATATTTTTAAACGTCCAAGTCGTTTTGGAGGAGTATCCAAAAGTTGCGAAAAAATATCGTGCTGTTAATATTTTTTTTAAAGCAAAACTATTAAGTTACACGAATAAACCTTGTTTCAATAATAATGTACATGACTCAATTTTTTTTTTTTTCAAACATTTAACCTAGCCGTTACTAAGGAGTATGCTTTAGAAAGTAACCGTTTTACGGCACTAAAGCGGTGGAAGGCCCTTAAGTAGCAAACATCCAAACTTCTGTGTATCCTTGAATTTCGCTGTCACGCGACAGTACTATTAATTCAGTTCGTCTCTTTCACATTTCGTACTTTAGCTGTATGAATTTGTTGAACAGTGGCAACATCAATGACCTCAAGTCCTACTATATTAACAACAGGTTAAACCTCCTGTTATTAAAAAGTACTTTGCGGTCAACCACTCGTATTGTTTTTACCAGCATTTTGCGACGTGTCTTTAAAACCCTTTTTTTTTTGTTATGATTGTATTCGCCACGGGCGGTGACTTGATGTCAGCACATCGATTAATCAAGATGACACTGCCACCACCGTGATACGACCCCGATAATAACCCACATCGAAAACATCTTCATTGCTCTTCTAACCCCAATACATTCTCTTCCGACATTGACGTATTACTTGAAAAACTATCGAACCGTGCACCCGTTAGGGTTAATAAGTTATCGGGTCAATATATACAAATCAGTTCCCTTGGTTCTGTGCCAAAGTTGTCTGAATATAAATATGTTAACGTTTTCCTGTATCGGAATTTCGGGCTCATTTAGTACCTTTAAGGTTCCCTAGTTGGCTAGTCGACGGCACGAACTATTTTGTGCGCGGGGTTAAAATGCATGCAATCTCATCCGACAACACGAGGGAAATAGATAGATGCTGTGATAAGCAGTAAGTAGCTAGTTCGCGTATGAATTAGCACTTTTGCAAATTTGTAGCGAAATGGATGATGATTTAAACCGAAAACGAGCGCGCGAAATTTTATAAACAGACCTTTGGGTCTCTGGATATCATGAAAAAACCACTAAATGTATCTGTTCAAAATAAAACATTTGCATTGTTGAACTACTAATCTATCCCTGTATGGTGACTGTTTTGCAATTTTCCTTCTTCTTATGGTATTTATTTTCGCCCAAAGATGCGTTAAAATTAGTGTTGAAATATGGAACTTTCGACGCTCATACCTTTCAATTTTTTTTGCTTTTTTGTTTTCATACAGGGCTAGATAATGATGAGACAAATTGATATTTTTTTTTATTTTGAACGTACATCGTCAAACAGTGGAGTAATCGCCAGACTACGTTTTTGTGGAAGAATGATCGACTAGTGCAACCTTAAGTGATCATGGTTTGCGTTTCCTAAATTCGTAACTAATTCGATATTTCTGTAAGATTATCGCGAAAATGTTTGTGTTGTAGGTACATGTTTTGTGATAAATTTTCCAGGCTTCCAATGACAGCGATACGACGCAATAGCGTCTCTCCGGTTTCGGTCGTTACGTTTTGTGTGCGGTTTTTGCTCGGCGGCGCGTGCCAGGCCCGGCAATCTAGGCAAATCCTATCCATTGTGCGCGGTGACAATAGTTCCGGTGCTAATTCAAGGACGGCCCGCCATTGTCCCGCGGATGACGATGCGCGTCGTTGCGCCCCACTCCTGCCCTATCTACCATTCTGTACCCACAAACGTTTATCGATTTGTTTTGTCACGGTATAATAAATAGTTGATACAATGATACAAACATATCTATGTTGTAAATGGAAGTCAAATTAGACGACGGACGTCACAAGATTTTATTGTTTAATTTATTGGTTCTATTTCCGTCGAGCTATGTCCACGTTATCTTTACCAACATGTAATGTGTAGTGGAAATTCCATTAATCAATTTTAAAGATACAAACATTAAAGACTGACTGGATAATTTTGTTAGATAGGTAGGTATTGGAATTTATATTCGCTTTACAATCAAGCCTCAAATATTTGAAGCCAGTCACTGAATTTTAGCCATTTGCCACAATGTGGTCAAAATGCCGATAGTATTGTAATTCCAACATTGTATCCCTATTCAACCTTATTCAAATTCAAATCCATTCCATAGCCAATCGATTGTGGCCCATAATGTTAGTACAATGTGAGTTATTGAAGTGCCACAAAGATTTGGCGTGTGTGCGGTGTAATGGCCGCTTGCAATTTTTTTTTTTTGTTATCCATAGGCTTGCGTTTGTCCACTATCTCGTTAAGCGATGATGCGCTCTACGATGAAGCACGCTTACCTAGAAGAAACCTATTCACTCTTGACTTAAAGACCCCAAGGTTTTAGCTATCAGGGAACAAAGACTCCGGAAGGGAGTTCCTCTCCTTAGCAGTGCGCACAATGATAGTAAATGGGAGGAATGTCCACCATGTACCGATGGCGCATGGCCGTACGTCTTGTAGTCCGATGATGGAAAGGGCTAGGCGGAATCAAATTGTGCAGTTCCGACGCACACTCCCCGAAATGTCACCGATAAAAAACCGACAGGCTGGCAACTCGGCGTCGATGGTCAATCAAACAGGAATCATTTTACTTACCATCAACTTTCATATTTCTTTTCGGTTTCCTTTGCGAAAACTTTAACGTCTTATTCCATGTGACATCGTTACAAATTTCACCACGTCTTTGTAAACCTGACTTGATTTATGACTGTGATAATAATTTCCGTGTTGAGGTAGGGCTCGTCTCGCTCGCATTATATTGTAATGGCGCGCTATTTGCAGCCGTGGCTTTTGCGGGCTTAGGCAAACTCGCGGGTCACGTCATAACCTATAATGTCACAGTTACGTGACCATATTTTGAAGGTATGATAACGTCTATTACGGATATCAATTATCATGTATTATGCACGCTAAACGGGTATCATCACAAACTTACAAACTTATTGATTGTTCTGTTAGTATTTACGTACAACAAGGCTCAAGATAATAGGTGACTCGTTTAGATGTCAATGTGTACGCTTTTATAATAAGATCCCAACCCACGTACAAGATTTAAGCGTTAATAAATTAAAATCATTCTTAATTTATTTTTCATTCATTTTTCTAATTAAACTTAAGTTGTGCCAGAAAGCGTTTTATACCATTAAATATTACGTTGAGGACAAACCGGCTTGGGATTGAGCTGCTCCAATTATTATTATTATTTTTTTTATGTTTTGCACCGTGAATTTTGTTCTTTGTTTGGTTTTCTTGCAATGATAAGAATATTTACTTTTTAAATTATTATATTATTTTATTTTAATTATTGTGAATGTGAAGACTATGTGGATCATTCTTTTTTTGTTTTTAATTTATCGAAGTTAGTTTTTAGGGTTCCGTACCCAAAGGGTAAAAACGGGCCCCTATTACTGAGACTTCGCTGTCCGTCTGTCTGTCTGTCTGTCTGTCACCAGGCTGTATCTCATGAACCGTGATAGTTAGACAGTTGAAATTTTCACAGATGATGTATTTCTGTTGGCGCTATAACAACAAATACTAAAAACAGAATAAAATAAATATTTAAGTGGGGCTCCCATACAACAAACGTGTTTTTCTGCCGTTTTTTGCGATAATGGTACGGAACCCTTCTTGCGCGAGTCCGACTCGCACTTAGCCGGTTTTTTATTAATCTTGGTCTGGCAGTTTGAGTAGTTTATGCGGCCTACCCGAATGTCCTTTCTTTGGTATTGTTCGTCGAATCGATGAGCTCCTTAAATTCTAAGTTGAGCTGCACGGTTATTGACAAATGCGTGCACTGACTGGACAGGTCCACTCAATCTGGATGGTCCTTTCCTCAAAAGACCATTTCAGACATGTCTACATGGTCTTCACATGATCTAACCATGATTTTGTCTGGACTTTAAAAGAAACTGTAACCTTTGAGTTTGTTTTGACCATTCTTCTCAGAGTAGTCAGATAGGAAACGCCGACCTCATCTAGTTTTAAAAAATATGATCGACATATAAAAGTATAAACAAAATGTACAAACCAACTTACAGAAATAAAATCTTTTATCATGTATGTCTAGGTGGCAGTGCACCTGCAGTATTCATAGTTTATTCATACATTCTGATTACGCTCTTGCACGTACAATACCCTGTACACTCATATTCCAACGATTAATTATTTGGCTTGGCAACGCCAAGAAATCTATTTAAAGCGTTCATTAAATAGTCTTCAAAGAATTAATTAAACATCTATCTGTCATTATTATTCACATACGCAAGGAAGTTAATAATAAATACGGCTAATAAAACAACATTAAATATCTTTACCATCGAGCCACGCAAGCAAGAGATTTTAAAAGCGAAAGAAGCCAATCTAGCTGGCAATTCCGGTTCCTAGAATATAAAATGGCTCATTATTCCGTCTCGGATGAATTCGGGAATAAGTTTTATTGAGCGGACGGTGATTCCAGTCGGCGTCTAGTGTCGTTAGCATTAAGACTTGGCAGTAATTGGCCCCTCTCGTTACACACACTGCAGTGATTGGCTCGATTACTGTTTAGTACGTTCGACGCTTTGACTACAAAGAACGAAATGCTGTCTAGACAGCGGCGTCCTTAAGTTATTTTACCGCTCGGCATCTATACATTGGATGCTTAGTTCGTTTTGTAAAGCGCCTAAGGGCCAATTTTCACCAATGAAACTAATAGCGATTAGTTCCAACTAAAGTCAGTTTATGCAAATACAGCGTTGCAGCGATTGGTAGTTTCTCAGGGGGCTCAACCAATCAGAACGCTTTTTTGCATAAACTGAGTTTAGTTGAACTAATCGCGATTAATTTCATTGGTGAAATCGGTCCTAAGTAAGTGCCATACGTCTGATGTTCAAAAGAAAATTAAAAGATTTTTTATTGGAAAATTCCTTGTAAAACTGGGGTCCTCGGCCTGTCAGCCTGTCCTGGCGCGATCTGGCCTGTGAGAAATCAGCCCGTGGGGCCACGGCATAAGATTAATCTTATGCCGTGGCCCCACGGGCTGCGATGTTGGGATTTCTTCAATGTAACAAAGAGTCGATTTCTCCAATGAAACTAATTGCGATTAGTTCAACTAAACTCAGTTTATGTAAATACACCGTTCTGATTGGTTGAGACCGCTGAGAAACTACCAACCAGAACGCTGTATTTGCATAATCTGAGTTTAGTTGAACTAATCGCGATTATTTTCATTGGTGAAATCGGCCCTTAGGCAAACTTAAAGACAGTTCCATTCCGTTAATTTAATTCGAACCCGGTAAAGCTATAGTGCCATAAGTTAGCAGTTTCGTGTGTAAGCGGCATTTTACAGCCCCTGTTTCGGCTGCCCTGTAACGCCACTGTAATGGGAAAAGTTTCGGCATCTTGAGAGCGTTTGGCGCCGGCAACACGGCTCACTGCCAAGATATTGTTTTTCTAATCATAATGTTACAATGTTATAGGATTTCTCATGTCTCAATTATTTTTACGAAATCATTTTTTCAGTTGGCCTTCTGAAAAGTTTTTATGTAATGTATTGGATGTCAAATCGCTGTCTACCTGTCGTCTCTAGAACTTAATAAGGAGAATTATTCATCTAGCTTTCTAGAATCTTAATGAAAAAAACTAACTCAAATATTCTTTCTATTTCAGGTAATTAGATGAAAATCATTCTACGAACAAAATGAACGCACTTGTTAACCGTGTTCAAGGTTTGTTGAAATTGTTATTTTTCGTGATCACTTGAATAAATTTTAAATATTTACTTAGCTATGTTTGATGATATCACGTGGCGTGGTAAATGCGTGGTATATTCGGTACTTAACGGTTTTATGTTTCTCCTGATAAACTAAATTAAAACTAAATTTTCAACAGCGTAAAGACTTATTTTCTTGGGTCCACCAAATAGTAATATTTAAAAGCTTAATGCGGAAGAAGAAAAGCTATATAAAACAACTCCAGGCTGTTTGTTCAGCCGTTTAACGATGTATGCTATTAAAAAATATTAAGATATTTATTGTGCCATAATGAACTCTGCAGTATTTTGCTATAAATAAATTTTAATGAAAACTGTCAGAACAAGCAATGCACCTTTACGTTCTTATTAAAACGAGTATCAAAATGCTCACACAAGCAAGACATGTTTTCTCTTCATATGAACTGTTTACCGTTTCTCATTTTCGTATGGCAAACAAACCGAATGTGCACTGCTCGCAGAGATAAAACGTGAACCCAATTAAGTTGCATTAAATGAAAGAACTGAAAAGCAACAAAAACAAAACGCGAGCGAATTCGCCCGGCCAGCGAATTTAAGAGCAAACAACAATTAAACTTATTTCTATTATCTCGCTAACCTCATTAATTCTAGAGGTCCTTTGAGCGCTGTTTGGAAAAACATCGTTAAGATAAATGTTCAAGCAAATGGAGGCACCACGGGAAATTTGCTGAGCGTCCAATTTAAATAGTCGGGTTTTTACAGATGGGCACGGGACATCTCCGGTCTCTCGTGTTTACCCGGTTAGTAGCTGCCGCGTTTATTCGCCCGGTTGCTTCAGCTGAAGTGCAGCGGCCACTCTTAAATTGTTTACGTCTCCCTGCTTCGTTACTCCCTGGGCGGTGGCTGTTCCGCCGAGAGATGTCTTACTTTTGTAGTTTCTTTTTCCGTTTCCAACTCATCGAGCCAAATTACTTAGATACATTTTGCTGATGAAAATGTTTTTACAATGTATTTGGTACTTAGGGACACGAATAAAGTATCGATACTTTGTGGTATCGAGTACATTTCCATTCCATACCGATACTTTTGTACTCGATACTTTGCATTCGATATTTTTACTTAATGAGTACTTTTTGGAATATATCGTATCGAATAAGAAATTAAGTTTTAAATGGGTAATCTTAGAATTTAGCCATTTAAAACTTGCGACCTTACGGCTTATGTTTATGCTTATGGCAACGCCATCTAGTTCACTCGTTCTGAACCTTTTAGAACATCACATCGATTTATGTTCGAAATCGTTCCTTCCGTTCACAGTAAAATTCCATTTTTTTTTTTTTTCAATTTTTAAGTTACAGTTGCCGTTTTCATTATTGTATTAAATTTGTGTGCCCAAACCATTTGTTTTTTTATGTCCTGCCCTGCTGAATTTAAACTGACGTTATTTACTGACTGATTTTGACCTATGCCCTATGCACATTAGGGGCCCTAAGAAAAGTACCTTGAAGTATCGATACTTTTAGAAGAATGATATATTTTTTTCGATACTACTCATAAGTACAGTATCGATACTTTCTATTCGTTACCGTGTCCCTAGTTTTACTGACATTATGGCTCTGGAATTTCCGCAAATTGATATTATTAACGATCCTACGCATCGCTATAGGCATTATCAACTTTATAAAATATGATTGAATATCTTTGAAACCGGCCCTTGGTCGGCCGCGAGCGGTTTTGTGTCCATTACGCAAATCGTGACGCGACAAGGCGAAGTTATGGCGAAGGCTGTTTTACACAAGCCATCAAACTTGTTTAGATGCCATGCTATAACTGGCCACAATAATGTTCACAATTTTGTTACAGCAGTGTGATATTGTAAAGTCGGACAAAGTGCACGCAGACAGTTGTAATCCTGTACTAGACGTGCGGAGTTTAGAAATTGGTTCAATAAGTGGGAATGCGAATGAAATACAAAAAGAAGCTTTCGGGCTAATAATTTAGAGTGTATTTCGCTTTAGCTTCTCTGTATCTAAATAGTCTTTGATATATTTTATAACTAAATAATGCTTCTTGAAGAAAAGAAAGGAACCGTAACAAAATATAAAATGCCAGAGTTATCCTTGTTGCGACTGATCCCCGAGTCTCGTCCGCTCCTTGCAGAAAATAATTTATGGCAAAATCACAGCGTATGTTGCCTTTCATAGACATGCATGATAAAATATGAAAGGAACGTGTTTATTTAAAGGGAGATCTAAGCAGACGAGGGAGACATTGCAAAAGAAATAAAAAGTTATGTTTGACACATGCAGAAGTAAATAAAATGTATGAAAAGATGACTGGGGGACCCTTATAAACGGTTAGCAAGTGAACTGTAGACGAAAAAGAAAACTGTTGCGACAGCTCTGACAAAGAAAAACAAGCCGTAACAAAGCAAAATAAGCTCGCCTTATGATGCAATTACGTTTCTCTACAGAATAACAGGTGGTAATCTCCAGATTTTCTATTATCCCT
Organism: Anorthoa munda; assembly: GCA_945859665.1. NCBI lineage: Eukaryota > Metazoa > Arthropoda > Insecta > Lepidoptera > Noctuidae > Anorthoa > Anorthoa munda. The sequence continues at coordinate 10,014,647 of OX243918.1, read as the reverse complement.
TTCTTCCCTCCAGTTTTGATATTTTCTTACAATATTTTCCCCGTGAATTCGCCCGTGGCGACATCACCGGCTCGGGTTGCGAATATCCCGCGAGAATTAAATAAAATTTGCTCACTTGCCCCGAGCGCATAGATTTAATTTCCACATTACGGTTGGTTTATTTTCATGATTTTACTATTGGAATTTTGTCATATTCCAATAACTTTAATGCACATACAATTGATGTTGAGACTTTGTGTTTTGGTAGATGCATTGTGGGCATATTATAGTGTTAAGATATTAAGTTTATTGTTGTCAGCTGAGTGATCAATGTAGTCTCCAAGTGTCTGCGTATGATGGAGTGCGTCAATCTTGTTAGACTTGTACTATAATCCAGTTTATAGTTTGCTCATAAGACTTGTCTTACGAGTATTGTGACCGTGAAAATTGTGATGTACTTGTTAGGTAGTAAGCACAGACATAAATCTAACTAGATACTTGCGATATCTCCATCTGTATGAAAACCAAGCGTGCCACTTTTCCACACACAATTTAAAAAAATTACTTACCAATGAAAGAAAACATTTCCAATGCATCGGCAAACTTTTTCTATACAGTCTTTACAGCTCAATAAAGCATAAAAAATGCTATGCTAAATGAACAGCTCAAATAGCGGTCATTGATCGTAATTATACTTCGTTTTTTGACACGCGAAGTACATACAATCGCTTAATCTATACTGTGATTTTTAATTTCGTGGACTAAACTGACAGCTGCTATTGACCTTATTTTTTTTAAATGTTGCAAGCGCGGAGCATAGTGTTGTAGGTAAGGCTCAATCATAAGTGATTCATCGAATCGATGTGACATGACTCCTGAATTTATTTTTACTAATTGGTGTAAATAAATGTTTTATGAATATAAACGTAATATATTTAAATATAACAGTATTCATACACATAGTACATGAACTTTTATTGTGTTAAATATGAAATCAACAATAAAATAATTGCAATCGATAAAATTAAGTCTGACATAAATGAGTAAAAACTAAATATGGGCCGCTAGTTTCTAAACAAATTATTTTTTTATGCCGTGAAATAGTTTCATTTTCGATCTACTTCTATTTTCGATTAACTTTCGATCACTCAGGATAGTTAGGGTACGACACTATTTTATTGTAACGATAAAGTGACAACCCCCCAAATGTCAGTTTAGTCCACAAAAAAAAATCACATTATAGTTAGATTTATATCTGTGGTAGTACACAGTGACATTCGTAATTTAAATATTTGTCTAAGTATATGTAATCATTTGCCCATAATGACATGGCTATTTCTGAGAAATAGACAGTGCTGCTAAATTACCAGCATAAATAAAACATTCAATTTCAGTAATGATCGTTTAGCCGTTCGCGATCGACGATTTCAATCGCATCTCGATGGATACAAAATGTCGGGACGTTTACCCGCAAACTTCCTGTAAACATTACATTTTTGCTACTTTTATTACACACGTTATAGCAATGTAAACGGCGTGATGTTATTTTAATGTCGCAACCAACCGCCGAACGTGATCAAACGGATCTAAACACAATGTGGCAACAACTGTATTTATTCATGTACCATAAATTACGTTTTCATTGTTTAGAAGCGTATTATAATTAGGAAGTAATAAACGATAAAATAAACGTGACGAATACGCAAAAAAGATTGGTGGTATTGTTCTGCGAAAGCAATGCGGCAGTCGATTGTCACAAGTAATAACATTACATGCATAGAGCGATACTGGGGTCCGTTATATCGCGAACACACGCGATATTCGCGCGAACCACCAACGGGATTCATGTGAGCACCACGCGTTTTGTACGTCGAAGGAAATTGGGCAAACCTCAGTTTAAATATAGAACGTGAGAATCGCAAAAGGACGTATTGTTCACCTAAAATATCATATTTAGTTGTTTATCTGCATTATATTAAGACGACGACTAACGCCAACGACCTTGAGGGATCAAAACGCGCACTCGTTTCACACCCGCGCGACCCAAAATTTTGTAGTTTGTTTGTACATTCCTTATTATTCTATGACTTTTTAATTGTCTTTGAGATGGTGTCGATTTCATTAAAATACGCTCAGCGGTTTTGGTGCGATTGTCCGTTTTAGACATACATTTACAAATTAATTACACTATATTATACAAATAAAACTCAAAATTTTCTTAGATCAAATTATTAAGAAAATGGTCTAATGCAACATATATTTTTTTACAAAAAATTACGACGAGCCGTTTATACGTGATTCTCATTTTAATATCAGCTACTCAAGGGAATCGGCGCCTTAACCTTTGCCACTCTGAGAAAGGGGACACACGCAGCGTTGTTTACGCGTGCACCGTTTACGGCGACTTTTCACTACAAGTTATTGTTTAACTCCGATCATTGACATTTTGTAGCCTGTGGTACTTTACAATGTACGTTGTTTACTGTTTCGGGTCACTTTCCCTCATTAGAACTGATTTACTGACACTACTAGAAACACGCAAGGTTTGCGACAAGGTTTCGTTTTCCTATGTTTTGAATATCAGTGCTTTGTACTTAGTTGATAATATTACTCATTTTGATCTGCCTGCACATTTATATTTAGTGCAGTTGCTGCCAACAACACCTAGATTTTTATTGATAGTAGATTTTCAATTAATCAATTTAATTCGTCAGCTAACCGATTGGTTAATCTCATAGATATAGTAAATAGTAGTTACACCTCGTTAGTTCACTATCTAGTTTATGAGACAGGCATTAGATACTGATCCACGTGCGATTTATCATCGTGTTAAACCAATCTGTTACACAGTAAGTAAACTTGTATAGCTAAGAATGCAGTTGCTAAGCTACGCACGTAACCGATGCAGCTTGCTTGATGCTATGTAACAATGGCATTTTGTCTAGCTATCGATCAAACGCGCCTGTTGTACCAATTGGAAAAATGTTCATGTCAAGGCCCATTACGATAGCATCCGCAGTGCTCATAGCCTAGCCTAGAATATTGGCTACACAACGACTGCACAGGCTCCAATAGAAATGTCCAATATCAGAATTGTGCTGGGAATTGGGGAACGAGAAACTTTCTAAGCGCACTCAACTCCAGTGCAATTGATTTTAGTTTGGTGAAAACTTGAATTAGGATATGCACTAAAACCAGCTTTTGAAACTTGTTTAATTTATATGGTATTGAAAGAGCTATGAGAGTTACCCATTTATCGAATTGGCTTCGAATGTGTCCACTATTAATCACAGAGTAATGGTACAGCATTCATAGCGTAAAAACTACGAACGCGGCAATAACGCCGGCTGTGTCATTACAAAACAAGGCAAATAAAATTACCGACCTTTGCAGTAACATTAGAAAGTATGTTTCGTCATACAAGTAGCTATTCATCGGCGTAATGGGTAGTAGAACGACATCCACCGCTGCTCTTGAGAGCAATAATGAACTGGTAATGCGGCTACGCATAATGCTTGTTGACGTGTGGGAGTCATACCATTGTGTCTATTGTGATGTGGTTTGATGAGCCAGGAGATTCGTAGGCCCGGGAAAGCGGCACTCGACCGCCTGAGAACTTGGCCGCAGAAAATAATGAAAAAAAAAGATAATGCCTGATAAGATTAGTAGTTTTAATTAAATACGTTATAAACTGCGTATCTCGGCTTGTATTAAAACTTTGCTGTTGTTCTACTAAAGCAACAGTAAAGTTTATTATTGTTGGTTACAGTACTTAAGATTTATTAAAATCTTACTTTATTGCAGTTTTTTTTTTTTTATAATCTATAGGCTCGCGCTTGACCACTATCTCGCCTGATGTTAAGCGATGATGCGGTCTACGGTGAAGCACGCTTACCTAGAAGAAACCTATTCACTCTTGACTTAAAGACCCCAAGGTTGTAGCTATCAGGGAACAAAGACTCCGGAAGGGAGTTCCACTCCTTAGCTGTGCGTACAATGAAAGTATTAGCAAATCGCTTTGTGCGTATGGGAGGGATGTCCACCATGTACCGATGGCGCATGGCCGTACGTCTTGTAGTCCGATGATGGAAAGGGCTAGGTGGAATCAAATTGTGCAGTTCCGTCGCACACTCCCCAAAATGTAACCGATAAAAAACCGACAGGCTGGCAACTCGGCGTCGATGTTCGAGGTTCTGGATCTGTTTTTTGTGTCATTGAGGGGAATTTAGATAAGAGAGAGACAATTTTCTTGCACAAACAAACACAAAGTCACAAACAATTAAGTTAACATAAAAATGCGGGTGATTATGTCACTGACACCAATAATGAAATTATATATTAGACCCCAAACGCTGTTAAATCAGCTGTTGAATTGAATGGGACAGACAAACTTCGTAATAGTAAAAGTATGTTGGCGGGCCAGCCACACTTATTGGCCAAGGACTATTACTGCTTTGTTCTCTGCGATACAGTCCCATTGTACTTATTGTTTAAATAAATAAATAAATAAATAATAAATAAATTGTCGATTTAACTATTATTTATCTACGCCGATAAACATTATCTTTCTATTATAATTAAACTCAAGTAGGTGACTAAACTTGTTTATGACCACACTCGAAACTGAGGGTCTTTGTCATTTATTGTTCTTGAGATAATAAGTGATAAAATTGTAAATTGCTGTCCTGATACTGAAAGAATGCGTTACATAAGTTCTAATCTTGAGTAAATACAACTGTGATAATGTACACGCGTGTAAGTCCCGAATTATTTCGTCAAGATTCATATAATAAACAAATCAAAATTTAAAAAAAGCCGAAATCCCGGCAATTTTGTTTTTTCATTCTTTTTAAATTACATAATATATCTATTAGTAGACACGCTTCAATCAACAATCTATCGAACACGTAATTATGACACGATATCTTGCGAAAATACTCCGTTTCAAACAGAAAACAGCCCATAACTTTTGAACGGCTAAACTGATTTTCTGAAACTTGGGCAGGCAGTGGCAGTGGGCAGGGCACATTGCTCGCAGAACGGATGGCCGATGGGGCAGAAAGGTTCTGGAGTGGCGACCGCGAACCGGAAGACGTTGCGTTGGGAGGTCTCCCACCAGGTGGACCGATGACCTGGTGAAGGTTGCGGGGATCCGCTGGTTGCGAGACGCACGGGACCGGTCAAAGTGCCGACGCTTTGTGTGGGGCAGGCCTATGTCCAGCAGTGGACGTCTTTCGGCTGATATGAAGATGATGAAACTGATTTTCACCAAACATAGCTAAGAACACTCTCGACAAAGTCACCTTTCAAGCAAAACATCAAAATCAAAATCGGTTCATCTGTTTAGGCGCTATGATGCCACAGACAGATACACAGCAACACACGACAAACTTATAACACCTCTCTTTTTCCGTCGGGGGTTAACAAACAAGTTTTTGTCTGCATGATACTCGAGTAGATAATTGTTTAAGTAACTTAGTTCTCTCACTCAGTTACTACAGTTAAAGTTTAATTAATGTTCGCGAACGAGCCATGAGATAGCCGTAGACTTCGAGGGTGTGAGGGAGTTTGTTAACTCACCAATAAAACTCTACAGCTGCTAAAAGCTTTCACACGGGCTTTACAGGAGATTGAAGGTTTTTTTTTGTCTATTGGAGTATCTAAGTAAGCTCTTTGTATATGTTTAAAATGGTTCAGACTGTTCTGTAAATCACCCACGTATGGACCCTTAGTCCCTAACAAATCGATTCATTGGAATTCGAGGCCACGTATAGATGTAATTTAGCCAATAAATACCGACTAAAGCAATTCTATCGAAACTAAATAACCCTTACAACGTTTCCTTCCAGCATTGGAATCGTGTGTAGTTGGTTACACGTGGCTCGTGGAGTCGTGGCTCTTAGATATGAGAGTCCATTGTGCGGTGTGCCCTGTGTGACTCAGCCCGGTCCTACCAGAGCGAGTACTCGACCTCGAAACTAGATTACGAACACCGTTGTTTTGGGGAGCCGCCTATTGTGTCGCTTCTTGCCGCAATCCGTGTCTAACTTCATAAAATAACACACAGATTACCAAGTTTCCGAGACTAATTAGGAAAACTTTTCCCGTTTCTCTCTCTTATAGGTTTTTTAGGAAGCGTTTGATTCTCTTTAGTTTATTAAGATCGTGCGTTGTGGCGTGTGACAATACGTTTTTGTGGCCGACACGGTTACGTCAACTGCCTCTCAAATAACAAAGCCGTTAGTTGTAAATTGTTTAGATTTCACTGTGACCAACATTGGTTAGTCGATATCGAAATTGTATTCGCTCTAAGGATTCAGCAGATAATATTTTTTTCTATGAAAAATTCTATTAAGGTTTCAGTAATTTTTCCACGTACATACATAATCGAGGTAAACGAACCTCTGCCTTTCTGTCCGTTCAAATTGTATGCAAATAAGTTATGTAAATCTATTTCTATTATGTACAAAGTGCTCGTAGTAGGTACATATCATTCCTACTTCCCTTTCAAACAGTACGTACGTCGAATAAGATTACTAACATTTGCATGCCGTCAATATCCGATACCTTACGCGTAGGGAACGTGGTTACTGTCCCGTTACAACGCGATTATCATTACGCTGTTACTGCCTTACCGGGGGAAATGTCTTCAGGGGCTTATCAAATGTCCTATATCAACTTTGGTACGTAATCTTGTCTTATCCAAAACCTTTTTTTTCCTAAACATTTAAATGGGAAACCCTTGTGTTCGATTCGATTTCGCTTGTAATAGCAACATTATATTTATTTAATACTTTCGAGCACGATGCCCTTGATAAAGGAATAAATAATGTGCGCAAAGGGAAAAGCAGTACAGGAACTGCCTATGCGCAAGCGTCCCCAAAGGTTTTACCACAGTGATACCTCGATAAATTCGGTGTTGTTATTACCGGAGCTATAAAACACGAGTTATAGTCTGGGGTGGAACGCCTTGACGATAAAAAATTTGATTCCCCGTGTAATATTTGCTTCAATTTGATGCGCTGCTTTATGCATTATGAGTTTATGAGACCAGTTTGAATTAAGTTTGAGTTATGTTTCTTCTTTCTTTGTGCACGGGGTCCCGGCGCTAAGAAAGAAAATTTGGTTCAAAGAAATCTCACTAGATGGCGCGATATGCACTGATTTGTTATTGAATTGTGTGTAAAATTAACATTTTCTGGCATTGAACATAAAAATTGTATGTTATTGTTTAATCAAGTATCCTAAGCACAAAATTATGGAATATTGTGCTCTTAATCCATATTTTAAAGATTATTTGAACGGATCATTTAAAATTGATGAATGATGATTGACGATAGATGGCGCAGTTTTAAATTTCTGAGGTATTTTGGTGCAATAAAACTGTAAAAACGTGCAAAAAATACTATAAAACAAATCGTCACTGTATTTAAAGAAAATAATATTCACGAACCGAGTAAATCCCTTTACTTGGAAGTAACTGCTAACCATCTAAATATCACCGTGGAACGGAACCGAACGCGATCAATGTTTCAAAAATAATCAGACGAAAAACGCCAGTTACGTCGGCACGTTTTCTTTGTTACTTACGTACTTGAATTGCTATTTATTACAACATCAGCACTTAGCAATAAATCTATCTCGGTCTTAAAACAAGCAGTCTGCAATTTAGTGTTTGCTTACAAATGAGCAACGATTCCTCACGCCTTGGCGCCAGGCCCAATTACTACAATCGATAGAGTCATATCGATTAGAATATCGATCGTGCATCTTGGATGTGTGGGTTGCAACACAATACAGCTGTCGATGACACGACTCGCTCGCATAATGGTTTGCGCTCAGCACTCATCCCATAGTTAGTCGATATTGTGTCAAGTGTGTTATTAATATAATAACATACTTTCGCTATTGCTCACAATTAGAGGCGTGTGCTGTCTGAACTGTTCATTATTTACCTTACTGAGATTACTAGCTTGGAGAAAAATCGAATGCTAAACTACAGATAATATAATACTAGCGTACAGATACCTCACCCATACAAAGAAACCGTGCCGACGTAACTAGCGTTTTTTTTTTATAAGTACTTCGATCGCGTTCGGTTCCGTTCCAAGGCTTATTTATAGATGGTGTTAGCAGCGACTTGCAAGTAAACGAGTGTTCATGACAATTTTTTCTTTAAATACAGTGACGATTTGTTTTATAGTATATTTTGCACCTTTTTCCAGATTCATTCCAAAATGTGTTACAATACAAATATAAAAAAATTAGTGGCATGTCTCAGAAATTTAAAACCGCGCCATCTATTGGATGGAATCAATTTTAAATGATCCGTTCAAATAATCTTTGAATAGTGAATTAAAATTTTGTGCTTAGGAGAGTTGATTAAAAAAGAACATAATTTATATGAACAATTCCAGACAATGTTAATTTTACACACAATTCAATAACAAATCGATGCATATCGCGCCATCTAGTGACATTTATTTGAACCAAATTTTCTTTGGTAGCGCTGCGACCCCGTTGCTAAACTATGAAGTCTACTGCTGATCATGGGGCTCATTCAATAATCCCATGAAAAGCTTAATTCAAAGTGCCACCAAAGTCTTAACAAGTTACTAGGATAATAGTCTACTTGGCCTAAACTAGTTTTACAACTAGGCTAGTCTATGTTGCGTCATATCATTAGGTCATACCACAAACAATACTCACCGAACAGGGTCAATAGTTGAACAACCATTTTGAAATTATATTTACAATTTAGCCTTATCGGCATTGACTTTATTTATGGACTTTGTATTTAGTATTTATTTAACTTCAATTTTTAATCCCTGACGGAAAAAGAAGATGTTATAAGATTGACGAATGTCCTGTGTGTTTGTGTATCTGTTTGTGGGTGGCATCATAGCTCCTAAACGGATGCACCGATTTTGATTTCGATTGTCTTTGTTTGAAAGGTGACTTTTTCGAGAGTGTTCTTAGCAATGTTTGATGAAAATCGGGATGTTTTCGCAAGATATGGTATCATAATTACGTGTTCAATAGATTGTCGATCGAAGCGTGTCTACTACTAGATAAATTAACTATGTAGCTTGAAAAAAAAAGGTTTTTTTTTAAATTTTACTTGTGTAAATGATAGTTACCTGACTGCCAGAAACATCAAATGAGGCTTATTAGGAGAAAACTGAACTAAAGCTATATATCAACTTTATGATTACCCAGCCAGTGTCTTAAGCGCCCGTACGAGCACATAAACTTGGAAGACTATCCCTAATCTAAAATCGCCTGGTTTCAGTCGAAAGTTTTTATCGCCGCCATTTTTGTGAATCTACAATCCACAATCTTTATGGGGGTAATTTTATTTGGGTAGCTCTCTCGTAAAACCGGGATCTCAGATTCTCAGGCAATAGTACTCTGATCGTTTTACGTTTAATTTAAAAATGGCTGTGATCGTACAAATTTTATAACAATTCCAAGCTCTAGTGTCGTTTATCCTCTTTACCTTCGTGCCGGTCACCTTGAACAATCCTCAAGGGGAGGTTTTATGAGGTGGTGGCTGTGACGGGTTTATGGCCGGTAGGACGATGTCGAATAAGGGTTCTTCAAATGTTACTGCGAACATTTCCTCCAGCCGTCACTTTATATACCTTTCTGCTTTTCATATTACTAATGAAATGGAGTTTCTTTATAAATCGACTAGCTTTTACCCGCGACATCTTCCGCGTCAAACGCGTAAAACATCAAAAATGCCACTCAATCTGCCTAGCCTTTTTCCCAACTCTATTGGGGTTGGCTTCCTGTCCTTCCTGTGTGTTTTACATGGAGCGACTGACTATCAGACCTCCACAACCCAGTAACTGGGTAACACGGTAACCCTTGGCAAGGCTGGTGTCTGATAAAACATCGCATATGCCATTATAGACTAATCATTTTGTGCTTTCGATTAATTCCAAAAGGATCTTATGTATTTATCTTTATAAATCGATACTGTACAAGGAAACGTTGCAGTTTCCCAACTCACGAAACTCATTTTCGGTTATCAAACTTTCGCTACGAGTACGATGTGCGTAGACGTTATATGAATAATTTATTTAGTTATTATCGCGCCTCTTTGTTCTTTTATTCCCTTGTAACATCGAGAAGAAAGAGGCTGTATCTCGAACCCCTCGGCGTTGCTGGCGGCTATACGGCCGTCGCTGCGCAAAATGTTTGCTAGCAAACAGCCCGCCTAACGCTGCAATGGCTCTTATCTCTTGGCAACGCGCGACCATCCTACAAAACCCGACTGAAACTTAATAATTTTGAAATTGCAAGATATTCTATTGTTAAATATTTTATCTACACTCACAACATAATGTTCCAAATACGAATTCAAAAAATATTCTATAAACACGTACTTTATATTCGTGGATAGGTAAAATTAAAAAAAAAAAACATTACAGTTCAACATTTTCCTTCGATTTTCAAACAACTGCATCATAAAATAACTTTTTTATTTTTATAGCACACTTTTACTTTTTAATTTTCTGGCGCGTATGGGCTGTAGTAAAGAAGTTTCATTGTCTGTGGATGCGCGCGCTGCGCAATGAGAATCTAAATTGCCCGCCTTACCAAATATTTTTCCCTTTCCACTTTTGTTTTATTTCAACTGTATGAGTGAAGATAAAGTAGTGTATGCAACGGCATATAATTAGGTATTAAAACACTCGCGTAATATTATTATCAAATTCGGCTTCGTCTCATTTGATAAACCTACGCTCGTGTTTTAATAACCCTTATTATATGGCCATTGCATAAACTACTATTATTAACCTTTTCCTTCTTAGTTCTTGTACCTTCTTTACGTGTCATCTCGCAGAGTGCCTTGCCATCCGGTCCTTCGGGATAATTCCCTGTAATATGGGGATTATTTGGCGTCTCGGTCGCGCTGCAGCTTATGACAAATGGGGAAATGTCGCCGGGTCTTAACTTTTGCCGTAATACGACTAAACTTTTGGGGACCCGTCAAAAAGTTTTCTAAGTACAAATTACTTGGTAAAATGTTACGTGGTTGAGTAATGGTAGGTAGATATTTTATTGTAAATTTAGTTTATTCTCCGGGAACTTTACCTGCAGATATGCTTGTCTGTTTTTAACCGACTTTCCAAAAAGGAGGAGGTTCTATTTTCGACTATAAGTATATTTTTTTTTGTTGTCTACTTTGGAGATATACAACAGAACTCTTCAATAAATGACGGCAAATCTCTCGGGATTGCTGCAATCGCATGTCTGTTTATTGTTTATACCATTTCATAACATAACAACACGCCAGTACGCTCTAAAAGGGTACGCAGATATGTACAGTTCATCTTGGTACACTCTCATTTCACCGGTTATGTTCAAGTTTCATGATATTCGGGTAATCTATTCTGGCATTACAGGTACCTTACTAAAGAACTTGTCTATTAGGTACAATTATTAAGTGAAAAATAAAAAATATTTTGTTCAAAAAATACTACCGACTTCCAAATAAAAACACAAAGTGAAAAATTACTTTCTTTTTGGAAGTCGGTGTTTTTGGAAGGTACAAATATTTTTCGTTATGCACACCGAGTTCTAAAAAGAAAGTCATTTTAGGAAAGTATTCTTTTGTAAAAAATTTTTTTGATAAAACATTTTTACTGCAAAAAAGGACCTTGTATTAGCTAAAATAGTAGGTATTCGTTACCATAAACAATCTTCGAAATTATACGAATCGTCCGAATAACCACAAAATCTTATATCCCTGCGGTAATAAAATCCGACAGCATGTTACTGTCCCAAGCAATACGGGAATTCTTTATCACTTTTCTGATAAAGGGAGGAGTGGGAATGTGATTTGTACTAATACCGGCTTTTAGGAGCTTTCCCTGTGGACTGCGTTTGGGGATCTGTCCTACGGGCGTTATCTCTCCTATTCTTTCTGATCCCCTGGCTATAGAGTAGCTGCTGCGCTCTCGGTTTGAAATGAAATTGATTCCGCAGCGAGTCCCGCCGTGTAAATTGAAGTGCACTGAATTAATTCCATCACTGATTGAAAAGTTTTCACCAGTTTATGGGGCGAATTTGAAACTGTCAAGAAGTACTCTTCATTTGCATACTAAAATTATTGCAAGGTATAATAAATGTTAGATATTGAAAAATACGAACCAATTTTAAGCATAAGTAAGTTTATTCTATGCATAAGTACCTAATGAACTTATGAATCTGTTTGTTTATTTTTGTGAATTTTAATTAATTTACTGAATGCAATGCTCGCAAACCTGATACCGTTCTAAATTAAAAACACGGTAAACAATGTTAGTTGTTTTTAAGGTTCCGTACCCAAAGGGTAAAAACGGGACACTAATACTTAGCGGTCCGTCTGTCTGTCTGACTGTATGTCTGTCACCAGGCTGTATCTCATGAACCGTGATAGCTAGACAGTTGAAAATTTCACAGATAATGTATTTCTGTTGCCGCTATAACAGCAAATACTAAAAATAGAATAAAATAAATATTTAAGTGGGGCTCCCATACAACAAACGTGATTTTTTGCCGGTTTTTGCGATAATGGTACAGAACCCTTTGTGCGCGAGTTCGACTTGCACTTGGCCGGTTTTTGATTGTCATAATCACGTACCTACCTACAGTTAACGACACTGGCTCGGTAGGTGTCCAGCTATCTCCACAGTGCAACAAAACTAAGTTAAATTGGCCGCATAGCTGTTGTATACGGGCAACTAGCGGCATCCAATCGTCCGGGAAATTATTAAGGCGGGCGGAAGTTGGGCGGCGCCCGCCCTCGACGCGTTGCCATGGCGACGCTGGAGCCTTGAATTAGTTAAACGAATGATGAACTCCACCCTTGCTCGTTCATTGTTGGCGTGTCAGGGTGCACTAGCGTTTATTCTTAGATGCTAGTTTATTGTACAGTAGCTATACCGAATGTCCGTGTACAGTAATAACTAAGTTTACAGGCTGTGAATGGCGTGTTACGCCATTGAAGATTTTACTGCTAACTGTTATTTATTTTATAACAGTTCTGAGAGTTCCAAATGCAGTTTGTCTCTGAGAAATAATATTAGTTTGGCCTATTATTAAAATTCTATTGATGGAATTTCAAGGGGGTGTCAATGAGATCATTTGGCTCTGTTTACTAGTTAGTACTTAGGCGACCGTGCTCCGCTCGGGTGAAAATGGAGAAAACGACGTTTTTAAAAGTGATACCTAGCTAGACCGATTTATCGCCCCCGAAACCCCCTACCGCATACCAAATTTCATGAAAATTGTTGGAGCAATATAGAAGAATTGCTCGTTTAAAGGTATTAGATAGACATCACGCGTGTTTTAATAAATCTTAAAATATTATCTCGTGTATTCGTAATGATACAATATGTTTATGTAGTTTCGCAAAAGCTTATTGTTTGGCTTGATCTCTTTTTTTTTTTGTCCTCTATAAGCTTGCGCTTGACCACTATCTCACCTGATGGTAAGCGATGATGAGGGCTTTTACATGAGAGTTAGGTACTTCATAGGTACTTTTAAGGATATTCACATGCACCATACAAATAGTTACTAAAATAAGTTGTTTACGAGAGTTTACGAGATCACAGTCGTTAACAACCAGATGAATGCGTAAAATTAGCAGTTTATTAACATAATTTTCATCAACCACTGAGGATGTGCGATTTCCTTATATTAATTATAGCACTGCGATCTATGGGGCAAAAAGAACAGGAACTTGATATAAGCTCATTTTGCTCATAAACTAGCTATGTTGAGTACTCCAATGACCAAAGTTTATAGACTATGTTATATTCAGAATATTATAAGCTTGTGAACGTCCACTGCTGATCCTGAAACATGTAATATATTGCAGTAATTGTCGTTAACTTGCTGCGTTAAAAGAAATTGTTTGGCAATATGTTGCCCCCATAAGCCTGAAGTTCCCTTTTATGATGAAACGAGATCCCGTGTTAAAGTACAGCCGAAACAGAAAACAAAAAGTTCCCTACCTCACCTCGTGGTGAAAATTTAAGGCATGTAATAACAAAACTTTTACTACGGGTTTGTTATTTTCATGTGAAATCGCGTGCAGTTTTCCCCGACATTCTTCATCGTCAAAAGCTCTGCAACTTACCGTCCATAATATAAAATAAAATAATCCGTTTTATTTTATGGCAAACGTGTTTGTATCTCATTAAAATATTGCAAGTTCACTCAACTCTAAAATAAAGCTACTTCCTAATGAATGAAGTTGTAATGAATTAACAAGTGCGAAGTCGGGTTAACTTTCATAATTAAAAGGCTTGTAGTCTTTTTAATCCTTCTTTGTTGTAATCTGTCGAGAAAGTAAATATTTCCATCGCGAAGGCTTTCTCGTTGTAGCTTATTGGATGATCATAATGAATTACTTCGCATTAACAGGTCGTTTATTAAGCCCTTTTTCATATGAATACAGCCGCAATTTCATCGTTGAGTTCCCGTTTTGGAAGTTATCAGCGCGATTTAATTTAACGACCCCACGAAGAATATATGGGGTGATTCTATTGAGAAATTGAATTTGTATGTGCTATGTTCGGTACGTTTTACTGTTAACTAGCTAACCCGGCAAACTTTGTTTTGCCATAAAAACACCAAACATTCATCTACCCTACCTACCCTACCCTAACAACCCTACACTACCTACCCTACCCTATCTACCCTACCCTAACAACCCTACACTACCTACCCTACCTTATCTACCCTACCCTAACAACCCTACACTACCTACCCTACCCTATCTACCCTACCCTAACGACACTACACTACCTACCCTTCCCTACCCTACCCTACCCTACCCTACCTACCCTACCTACCCTACCTACCCTACCTACCCTACCTACCCTACCTACCCTACCTACCCTACCTACCCTACCCTACCTTCCCTACCCTACCTTCCCTACCCTAACTTCCCTACCCTACCTTCCCTACCCTACCTACCCTACCCTACCTACCCTACCCTACTTACCCTACCCTACCCTACCTACATACCTACCCTACTCTACCCTACCTACATACCTACCCTACCCTAAACGGGATAAAAATATATCCTATAGTATCCTATGTCCTTCTCCTGGTTCTTAGCCACCTCCCTACCAATTTTCAGCCAAATCGGTTCAGCCGTTCTTGAGTTATAAATAGTGTAACTAACACGACTTTCTTTTATATATTATTATATAGATGATCAAAAAATTTAAAGTTCGTGACGCATGCTATTGGCTCTGTGGAAGGACTTTAAGAAACCCCTATTTATGCTTATAATACCCCTGTGTAAAGTTCCCTAGGAAGGATTAATAGTACGTTTTCTTGTTTTACTTTAGTGGATGTCGCGACGCCGAGGTCTATGACCGACGCCATTGGTTGCTATGCCAACGAATACCTACGTGATGGCTACATGCAACGGCCTTTGGTTTCTGCTATGAAAAAGCTTATTATGAATACAGCCTTTTGAGTTTTTATTTCTCGTTAACATTTTCTTTTATGTAAGTGGCTACCGCTGCGCCCTAGAAAATTTTATTTTGTTCGTGGAAATCGTGATATGATTGTATTGTATGTAAAATACTGACATAATTATCTACTTAATAACTTTATTGATAACGTGATTTATCGTTTCAGGAAGTAATGCATATTAATTACCTTTGATAATTATATGTTATTGGTATTGAACTAAACATGTGGCCCACGCGTAAATCAATTCAATGAAATAAATATACCACTGTGTTTAGAGTCAAGATAACGATGGGCTAATTGAACAAATAAATCATAGTTTTCATAGTATCTACTTGTTATTGTTGGCACACTAAAGCTTCTCTCGTTTTACATAATATTATTCTCTGAGACGTACCCGTTCGGCCGGATCTACGGCTAAGGCACAAATATCTCGGAATGGAATTATTTATGTTTCCATATCCAATGTAACTCGCGTTCATCTTGTATTATATTGGACGAGTGGTGTCTGTATTATCGCTTGTTTCGGCTATGGCTGCCAATATATTGCGAATTTTGTTAGCCCTTCCAAAGACGATGTTTGGAACCCCCGAAAGTTGTGTAAAATATCTGATACATTCGACTTTGTTGGAGGAGCTCGTGGCTAAATAATAACAGCCGCACGGGTCGATCTTCAAGGTTAAGCAACGCTTTACGAGGTCGGTCCGTGGATAGGTGACCATTTGAACATACCGAGTTTCCTCCGTGCCTCGGAAAGCACGTTAAGCAGGTCCCGGCTGTCATTTGAAGATCTTTGACAGTCGTTACGGGTAGTCGGAAGCCTGAGATCTGAAACCAGTCTTGCCAAGGGGTATCGTGTTACCCAGTTACTGGGTTGTGGAGGTCAGATAGGCAGTCGCTCCATGTAAAACACTGGTACCCAGCTGAATCCGGTAAGACTGGAAGCCGACCCTAACAATAATTGGGAAAAAGGCTAGGCAGATGACTCGACGTTGTTGCTCCTCATTCTGTATTTGTAAAAATACCCGATAATACATGACGAGGCATTGTAAGGTAAACACGGACGCTTGTGAACCCGTGGGTTTACCTGCTCCGGGAATTTCAGGCATTTGTTTTCTTTTTACCCCTTTTGTTTGATGTTTTGTCGAAATTATGTCTTTATGAACGTTTAGACTGGTATTTTCATGTTTTACGAAGGTTGAAGAATAAACTCCGTCGCGTCCCATGGATCGGCATCCACATGGAGAATTTTCAACGAAATAGTGATCTATAAAGAATGTCTGCTTGCCAAACATTTTCCGAATAACATCATAAAAATGAAACGCCAAAATAAATCACAATGTGTTTGATTCAATTGCTCAAATCCCCACATCATATCAGGCTAGCCTATTCCATTTATTTCGCGGCTTTGCGCCGTCAAAACAATCTATGTTATTTATTCTGGACTTGAGCCGTTGTTTTCCTGTGCGGATACATTTACATGCACGTGCATATATATATGACGAGTGTAACCCTGACACGTGTATGTGGGTACGTTCGCTGATGGAGCGTGAACGGGTCGCGCCGGATCTGTGCTCCGGTGCGCCCATTGTCGTCTTCCGCGTTGCATTACTGCATGCAGCGGTGCTGTGGCACTGTCTGTTTGTTCGTGTACATGTGCACAATCCGTACATTAATTACTGAGAACAGAGATGGGTAATGTCATGCCAGATTCAGAACAGGAACTAAATTTAATGACGATGATTTCGAATGATAATCATCTGGTCTATAGAGCATGTACAGTATAATCATTATGGTTCAACTCTGGTCTTACTTTAGACTAGCTGTTGCCCGCGACTTCGTCCGCGTCAAACTCGTAAAAAATATATATTATATTTTTTTAGTTTCCCGCCGGAACTATGAATTCTCGTGATCAAACGTAGCCTATGTTACTCGTTATTACATCAGCTATCTACCAGTGATAGTTCCGTCAAAATCGGTTCAGCTGTTTCAGGGATTACCCGGAACAAACAAACATATAGACAGACAGAAATCTTAAAAATTGCTTATTTGTTGTTAGTACCGTATATACTTTCACGTGCATTCAATAAAACGTTGTTATTTTGATATTACACAGACACTTCAATTTTATTTATTTTTATGTATAGATTGGTTAATACGCCACTCAGTAGCGAACTTCGAGGGAATACCATAAGTTTTGACTGTGAAACTTTAGTGTAGGTACTGTGTAATTTTATATCCTCGTAAAAATCTTCTAACAGCAAAGCAGTTTGATATCATGGTTATTCGGAATTTACACTTTAGCTGAGTCAGATCTTGTTAAGTTATCGCTCGGGTTATCCACAGAATTTATGCAAATTCTTTCCCTTCCAGCTTAGCGATACTATGAATTTCGGGTTCGTAAGTAATGTGATGAGTGAGTAAGCGGGTTTTCACTCCACCTCCGACTACGTAATTTGTTCCACAACCGTTATCACTTACACGTAACTCTGCAAAGTTGATTAATTTCACGAAACTCGTTACCTACGTTTAGGCGCTTTGTAAGGAAAATTTTACATACAAATGAGCTGATAAGGAGAATTCCGCTTTCGGTTTTAACAGGTTTCCCTATTATTAATATTATTATGTAGGCTAATTAAAATAAATTAATATATCGGCTTATCGGCATTAATGCTATCAGAATGTGACACAGTAACACGTATTTTTCATATTTTGCTATATCTGGTAAATAATTGTACGCAAGTGTACAAAAGGGAGGTACCCGCCCGCTCTTGTACCGCTTGTACGCACCTGAGGAAATAATTGTACGCAAGTGTACAAAAGGGAAGTACCCGCCCGCTCTTGTACCGCTTGTACGCACTTGAGGCTCTTGAACCATAATCCTTCTCTTTGTTTTACTTGATTGTGCCCAGACATGACTAAATAAACAAAGAAACAAATACGTAATTAAATACAGTACAACTATTTTCTTAATGTCCCTCCTCGAAACAAGTATTTTTCATATTTTGCTATATCTGTGTGTAAATAATTGTACGCAAGTGTACAAAAGGGAGGTACCCGCCCGCTCTTGTACCGCTTGTACGTACTTGAGGCTCTTGAACCATATCCTTCTCTTTGTTTTACTTGATTGTGCCCAGACATGACTAAACAAACAAAGAAACAAATACGTAATTAAATACAGTACAACTATTTTTTTAATGCCCTTCCTCGGCAATCATCGCATTGCCGAATACAAACGAATGCAAATTTCCATGTCCATCAATTATTAGATTTATCGTGTATAATAATTTGAATTCAGAACTAAGTACTTTATTGTTGTTTTGTTTGGATTTCAGTGTGAACTATATAGGGCTGTAAAACTATTTTCTAGCAGCTTCCTTCCCTTTTTTAATTAAATAAAATTAAGTTAAGAGTATGAACAACTATATCCTTCCAAGTTGTTGTTTGAGAACGTCCGGTCTACACCAAGTCACCAAGTGCAAAGGGCAAGTGATAGAAATCCGACGTTCGTCAGTCATCGGATTTCTATCAGTTGCCCTTTACACGAAGCTTGCCGAGAGACCTTAAGAAAATAGTAATACTGTACACAAATATGTAGTGTTAGAGCTTTCGAAATTCGTGCAATCAATAAATGTCAAACTCGAATAAGTAAAACATCCATTTTAACAATGCCCCGTACAAAAGTTATTTCCTTTGGTTAAAACTTTGACAATAAATTATATTTTGTTCCTTTTCAAAATGTTATGGAAGAATTTGTATAAGTTATTTAGACTTATTGCTCAGATGTTGTGCATTCTTCTTCGTAGTGCTATTGTAAGACTTTGGGGAACGTAACTTGGTCTGTATAAGACTTTGCTGTTTCCTTTGTACACTATTTCGAACTTTCTAGCACATGAGACTATTTAGTTTAGCTTCAGACTAGTCTAGACTAGTCTGGAAGCGACTAGTCTCTCATAAATTTTATTATAGTTCAATATGTTTTTTATTCAATGCATATGTACGTGTTATTAGATTCAATGCACAAAGGTACTTGTTATTTAAAAGTTTAAAATCACCGTCTTTTTTTGCATTAATATAAACTGCCGAGCAATGAAAAAGTTCCACCCACAAAATGCCAACAAACACCTTAATTAATATTTTTCACATTTAATTTATAATTTGAACACAATATTTACGTTTTTACCCGACTGCCGAAGGAGGGTAATGTGTTTATCAGTCTATGTATGTATGTATGTATGTAAGTATGTATGTATGTATGTATGTATGTATGTATGTAAGTATGTATGTATATTTGTTCCTATGTGGCGTTCCAGAGACCAAACGCGTTGGCCGATTTTGATGATTCATACGTCAATCGATTCGTCTTAACCCTGCGAGTGTCACTGACTACATTAAAATTGGAAAAAACAACATTTGGCGGATTTTGGGCGCCATTTTGTGGGGAAAAAAAAAAATATTTTTCTTCCAAACCCATCGTGTGGGGTATCAAAATAAAGGGTTTTTAGAGGCGATTTCAAAAATATATAACACTTATATGTTTAAATGTACCTTATTCTAAAAAAAAATAACCAAAAAGTTGTAAATAAAAAAAGTACATCTGGTTTTGGTCCGCCAGCTCGCGAATATGTATCCTCCGACTGCACAGCATGATTTTCTTCTTGTTTACGTCTTTTTAGTTTGCTTTTCAAGCAGTCGGGATTTTTGATTTTTTTAATAAACTTTTTTTTTAGTTGGTAATATTCTGATGCGCTGTTAAATGTACTTCAATATTGCAGACGGCGTCATTAAGCTAGTCTTTCCCGTTTAGAAGTAATTTGGTGCTATGTCACTGGAACTTTTTCATTGCTTGTTAGTGTATTTATTGCTTTAAATTTTTCTTTGAAGCGTGTTATTAATATTTTGCTTGTATGCTGTGAATAACGCTGTTGATTACATAATTGTTAATTTTAAGTTTTATGTCTTTATGCTTTATTATGTAATTGTTTGTTGTCGCAAATAAAATAAATAGTCAATGCGAGTATAATTGTCTTGGGATTGAGACCTCGAAGAATTGTGAAACTAATGAATTCTCTTCCTCTTCATGAAAACATTTCCTAACAATATGGCGCTGAAAACAAACAAATAAACGGTGTTTATCTCTGAGCGCAAGACGTAGCTAACTGAGAGAAATGGAGTATTATGTAAATTCTCGACAACTGTACTTTGTTAATATGCCGCCGTCAAGTCAAGGAAAAAGAGGCAACAGCGTGAGCTATCAAGAATGAACATAAAATATTTATTTGAATTTATACTCGAACTTTTCCATTTTCGAGATTAAATGCTCTCATTTCACAGCTTTAGCTTTTTTATCGATAGCAAAAAAAAATTACGTAATCAATTGGACACGTATGTATTTATTAATATTGTTGTATATAAATGTTACTCTGTATAGGCTTCTAAACACGTGTGCCTAATTTCATAAATGTATTTTTGTTTGTATGTTTGTCCACGCATTTCTCCGAAACTACTTATCAGTTCGTGATCATTCTTTTTTATGGGAGTAAGTAGGTATCTCTCAACTTAGGAAACAGTGCAAGTTTCA
The DNA here is from genome assembly GCA_945859665.1 of Anorthoa munda. NCBI lineage: Eukaryota > Metazoa > Arthropoda > Insecta > Lepidoptera > Noctuidae > Anorthoa > Anorthoa munda. The sequence continues at coordinate 9,993,601 of OX243918.1, read as the reverse complement.
TCAAAATCGGTTCATCAGTTTTCAAGATATGGAACATTTGTATGTTTCCGAACTCCTTAGTGACAGCACGAATGTGTACATTAAGTTATCATGTGTATTTTGTCAATCCTTTAGATACTATAGAACTGGCTTAATTTCTAGCGATAGGGTACTAAAATTAAAAAGAGAGAAATAAAATCTTTTCCACAAAAACTAAACCGATTCTAAAGCAAAGTGCAAAAAATATTTTCGTTTCACTAGTGTGTTTTCACGGGTAGATGCTACCCTACCCCGATTTATTTTCCAATAATTGGTCGTGGCAAGCCTTTAACAAGTTTATCGCAGAAAACTATTCAATTGGCTGATGCTTCAAACCATATACTTATCACAATTACACAATGTATGACCGTGGTAGAGAGATAAGGTACTTACGGAAAAACAAACAAACTTGAACACTGAAGAAGTTTTAACAATACAAACAACTACATCCAACAATTATGACGCATATGAACACATAGTGTACTCGGTCAACAACAGCCTACGTATGTGCTTAAATATGCTAATACATTTTCCGAGCTGAATAATGTATATTAATGAGGATTTAATCGTTTGCCTAAAGGTCTAGAATAAATCTGTCGGCTGATAGACGGACAGACTTAAAATGTTAAGGAAACGTGCCGCGGAAATATCTATCCCAATTTGCATCTGTAAGCTTTTAGATAAAAATATTTCATTATTTTTGAACAAGAGATTTCTTTTAGGGTTCTGTACCCGAAGGGTAAAAACGGGACCCTATTACTAAGGCTCCGCAGTCCGTCTGTCTGTCTGTCTGTCTGTCCGTCTGTCTGTCTGTCTGTCCGTCTGTCTCCAAGCTGTATATCATGAACCGTGATAGCTAGACAGTTGAAACTTGCACAGATTATGTATTTCTGTTGCCGCTATAACAACAAATACTAAAAACAGAATAAAATAAATATTTAAGTGGGACTCCCATACAACAAATGTATTTTTTTTTGCCGTTTTGCGATAATGGCACGGAACCCTTCGTTCGCGAGTCCGACTCGCACTTGGCCGGTTTTATTTTAACGGGTGAGAAAATATTATTCAAAAAAAGTATTTGGTGAAGTTTTTGGAAATGATTTTGCAAATCTTTTAAGAGTTATTACGGTGAACCCAAGACAAGTAAATTTTAAACATGTGTGTTAATAGATTGGTATTTAGATACTATTATTGTTGACTATAGATAAAAACTCCTAAAATGTCGGTACTCTACATGTAAATCAAAAACAATTCTTAGAATCAATTAGAACAAAGTGTTGTTGATATATTATCTTGGGGAAATCCTGAATACTGCCGGGGGCATTACAACCGACAGACTTACGCATAAAAGGCACATGTACTCATTTTCTTTTTCTCCTTTCCAGGGAACAAAATTATGGATAATAATGGAATATTTGGGTGGGGGGTCGGCCCTGGACCTGATGAAGGCGGGCAGCTTCGAGGAGATGCACATAGCTGTGATACTCCGAGAGGTGCTGCGGGGCCTAGACTACCTGCACTCGGAGAGGAAGCTGCATCGAGACATCAAGGCTGCTAACGTACTTCTCAGCGAGATGGGAGACGTCAAGCTGGCTGATTTTGGTAAGTTGACTTGTACTTGATATCAAAACATTTCCATCAAGTTAATACTTAAAGAAATTCATTAGAAGAATTACATATTCAAGTCTCTTTACTGTTGCCGTCGTACACTTATTTTTAACAGAGTTCCGGTCTGCTAGATTTACTCTGATCCAGAAACGTATTAAGAAAAATTCATTTTTTTTTTCACTACAACAAAGTTTTATTTAAATAAAAACCCCGCACAGAAAATATGAACCAGATTGTAATAAGGGTCTCAACTCAAATGGTTTTGGGTTCGCCGACTTCTGCCGTTTCACCTACATTTTAAAAGGGTAAAAATTTCGTAGATAAGGAATGGCGCCGCTTGCACTTTTTACTTCCATCCTTGACCGCCTTTCGCCCAACGATAAGTCGTCCCTGACGGTGAAAATATTCACAAAGATAGAAGAGAAATGCGAAACGAATTTACATAATATTCATATTGAATGTATACTGATGCTTGATAGCAGAATTTTATTGATCTACTCAATAGTAATTAATCGTTTAAACTACACTAGGTATCTCCGAAAATATGTTTGTTGAAGATAGGGTTTTTCCGATGTGACAATGCTAATCTTGGCCTGTGTCGTAAGATATGACCTACTGGTACTAATAGAGCGGTGACATTCATATCATGGCTGCTCTAATTTAATTATTAACATAATTGTAACTGTGACAGACAGGCATCAACAGTTAAGTGTCAAGTCTCTCAAGTGCAATGATTATAGCACTACACTCAAGATTATGTATCAGTCGACTGCTAATATTAAGGTTACACTAGTCGAACATTCTTCTATACAAACGTAGTCTGGTGAATATTCCACTGTTTGACATTGTAAGTTCTAAATAAAAAATAAATATCAATTTGTCTCATCATTCCCGGTCGGTTGGGTTTTTGTTTCTAGCGTTGTAAGGAAAAAAAAAAGGTATTTATGAGCGTCTAAAGTTCCATATTTTAACGTATCTTTGGGCTCAAATAAATACCATAAGGGGAAAGAAAATTGCAAAACAATCACCATACAGGGATAGATTAGTAGTTCATCAATGCAAATAATTTTATTTTGAACTGATACATTTAGTAGTTTTTTCATGATATCCAGACTCCCAAAGGTTTGTTTATAAAATTTCGTGCGCTCGTTTTCGTCCTAAATCATCATCCATTTCGCTACAAATTTGAAAAAGTGTTTATTCGTACGCGAACTAGCTTCTTACTGCTCATCACAGCATCTATCTCTTTCGCACATGTTGTCGTATGAGATAGCATGCATTTTAACCACGCGCACAAAATAGTTCGTGCCGTCGACTAGGGCAACTTTAAGAGCACATTCTTAATCATAACTAGCTTCTGCCAGCGGCTTCACTCGCGTGAAAAGTGTTTAATTATCCCTAGTTTCTTATACCAGGATGAAAATTAGCCTATGTGCTATTCCAGACTATAATCTACATCTGTGTCCAAATTTCATCCAGATCCATTCAGCCATTTTAGCGTGATTGAGTAACAAACATACACACATCCATCAAAACTTTCGTATTTGTAATATTAGTAAGATTGTACGCCGTTATGTATGTAAATACACGTGCATAAATAATAACTTTCTTCAACTCCGTTATTATGCATCTCTGTCAAGGTTTTTCTCGCATCAGCATGATTTAGAACGCTATGCAACAGTGATACGAGTTTCGAATATACTCGCAACGGATGGACGGCTGCTCCTGCGCACATAAAACGAACGATGCATGCAGTTTGAACACGAAAACCATTCACAGTGAACGCTTATCTTAGAAATATATCGGTAATGAAGAATTTGGACCAATTGTATGTACAGGCGTGTTGTTACTATGTTCGAACATCAATTGTTATAAATGGTATTTGAATGACATTGTTGATTGTGGCGGCTGGCGAGCATATTATTTTATTTACGACCACTGAATAAAACAATGTTGATCTGTAGGTAGATGCTATTGCCCATCCTCTGAACGTAATGGTGTCAACTTTTACGACACCTAAGGGTCGTGTTTACAACTGCCAACACTGACTGACTGTACATAATTGACGATAATTTAATCAACAATGAAGCTTGTGTGTGCAGCGTTGATGAATTTGCCGTAAACTCTGCTAACCACAGACATACATCTTAACTAGATATCGCAAGTCCCTGCATTTGTATGAAAACCAAGCCTGCCAGTTTTTAACCGACTTACCAAAAAGGAGTATGTTCTATGTTCGACATTACGTATGTTCACATATATCTCCGTCAATTTTGGACCGATTTTGTAAATCCTTTTTTTATTTGATAAAGTATATTTCGAAATTGGTCCCATTTTAATTTGGTGAAGATCTGACGAAGAACTTCGAAGATATACAACAGATCTCTTCAATAAATTACGGCAAATCTCTCGGGATTGCTGCAATCGCATGTCTGTTTATTGATTATACCATTTCATAACATAACATGACGCCAGTACGCTCTTAAGGGGTGCGCAGATCTCTCATTTCACCGGTTATGTTCAAGTTTCATGACATTCGGTTTATCTATTCTGGCGTTATAGGTACCTTACTAAACAACTTGCCTATTAGGTACAACTAAAAAGTGAAAAATAAAAAGCTCTTTTCCAAAAAAATACTACCGACTTCCAAATAATAAAAATTACAAAGTGAAAAATAACTTTTTTTTGGAAGTTGGTGTCCATAACGCAAAAAATTGGTACCTGCGAAAGACACCGACTTCCAAAAATAAAGTTATTTTTCACTTTGTAGTTTTTTTATTTGGAAGTCGTTAGTATTTTTTGTAAAAAAGCTTTTTATTCACAAACAATTTAAAAACAAATTTACTTACCAATGAAAGAAAACATTTCCAATGCCTCGGCCAACTTTTTCTATACATTCTTTACAGATCAATATAGCATAAAAAGGCATTTTCTAGATTTCGGTGGATTTCCAGTGCCGATAATGCTAAATGAAAAGCTCAGATTACGATCATTGGTCGTAACTTTACTCCGTTTTTAGGGTTCCGTACCCAAAGGGTAAAAACGGGACCCTATTACTGAGACTTCGCTGTCCGTCTGTCTGTCTGTCTGTCTGTCTGTCTGTCTGTCACCAGGCTGTATCTCATGAACCGTGATAGTTAGACAGTTGAAATTTTCACAGATGATGTATTCCTATTGCCGCTATAACAACAAATACTAAAAACACTATAAAATTAATATTTAAGGGGGGCTCCCATACAAAAAACGTAATATTTTTGCCGTTTTTTGCTCGAGATTAATAACGGCAACAGGTAGCGGCGCTTGAAATATTCACAGAATATTTAGTTGTATATTCTCTTCAAAAAATAATAATTATTAAATTAAAATAAAATGAATTAAGGGGGGCTCCCATACAACAAACGTGATTTTTTTGCAGTGTTTTGCGATAATGGTACGGAACCCTTCGTGTGCGAGTCCGACTCGCACTTGGCCGGTTTTAGTTTTCCGTACCCAAACGGTAAAAACGGGACCTTATTACTAAGACTCCGCGATCCGACAGTCTGTCTGTCTCTCATGAACCGTGATAGCTAGACAATTGAAATTTTCACAGATGATGTATTTCTGTTGCCGCTATAATAACAAATACTAAAAACAGAATAAAATAAATATTTAAGTGGGGCTCCTATATAACAAACGTAATTTTTATGCCGTTTCTTGTGATAATGGTACGGAACCCTTCGTGCGCGAGTCCGAGTCTCACTTGGCCGGTTTTTTTTTGGCACGCGAAGTACATAGGTACAATCGCGTCATCTATTTAGATCTATGTTTGTGCTGCTGACCTACTTAGTTGTGACGATTCAAGTATTAATGAACAATTTTATCAATAAATATGATTTAGTCAGTCGTTAATAATGGACACCATCTGCATTTAATAGGTATAATTTAGTGTCGAGTTATTTATTAATCTAGCCGTCTCAAGTTAATTTAATTAACCGCGCCTATTAAAGCAGTTAATAAGCATTTTTTGAGACAGCAGCAAAAAGCTATTTATCAACGCCTTAATCTCTTAATAAGTTCCTAAAGTGTCATCCCGGGAAATATTGTTAGGGCGAGCGAAAATAAAGTTTTTTTAATTTTCATGAAGCTGTCCAGATTTTATCTTTTGGGAATTAAATCAAGATGCTATCGCACTGAAGATGTCTGACTAAGCCCTGCCCTGCAGCCAAGTAAAAACGTTTCGTATCGAATCTCTTTCTACAATCGTTAACGCCTTCTATTTGTATGGTCTGACCACGTGACTTAACATTCAGATGTGTCATTGGTTCGTTTTCTACTGGCGTTATCGATTGTAGATTGTCAACTTGGCTACAGGTGCTGTAGATTTTTAGGAAACTCAAGTATCTAACCAGGGGGCGAGCACGGCCTCTTTGATAGGCTTGAATCACGCCTTTATCACGGTTTTTGCACCCAAACTGTGATAAAAATGTGTGACTCAAGCCTGTCCCAGTAGGCTGTGTTCGCCCCCCTGTATACTACTCATAGAATGATCAATAAATCTGAATCTCTGAATCTTCAATATGTTTTCTTTGAGGTCCTTTTTAGGGTTCCGTACCCAAAGGGTAAAAACGGGACCCTATTACTAAGACTCCACGATCCGTCTGTCTGTCCATCTGTCACCAGACTGTATCTCATGAACCGTGATAGCTAGACAGTTGAAATTTTCACAGATGTGTTGCCGCTATAACAACAAATAGCACCGATAGAATCAATTTTTATAACTTGTACATTTTTAATTTAGATTTATTATTGTTTGACGTTCAAAAGTGCCGCTTATTGGCCTAGTTGAAATAAATATATTTGACTTTGACTTTGAAAATACTAAAAACAGAATAAAATAAATATTTAAGTGAGGCTCCATTTTTTTTTTTGCAGTATTTTGCGATAGTGGTACGGCCTTCGTGCGCGAGCCCGACTAGCACTTGGCCGGTTTTTCAACAATAAATATCTTGTCGAATATTCTTGTTCTCGAAAAAGATGTCATACCAACAATATGCAATTTTGCAATATAAGTTAAGCGTGCATTATGGCCATGAATTCTGGCTTGAGGCCAATGTTTGAACCGTTTGCGAGGCAACTGTGTGCCGTGCCAAAGTAAAGTGAACGCCCTTTTGCTTCGGGAACAGCGGTGTGAAGACTTTCAAGCTCTTCAAACATTCATGTTTACTTCTGCTTTGTTCTATGCTAAGGGATCACAAACAACCTGTATCTTCTAAACTGTATATCTATGATCTTCGGCACAGAGCAAGACACATTTGAGTGTTTTCAAAGTAGGTTAATAGTCAAGTGGCGCTGGATTTTAACTCCTTGTATTTATGAGCAGTCTACGCCTTAACCTTTAGCTTTATGTCGTTTCGAATTCGTTCGACACGTCATATTGAGGAGTTTTATGAGCTGAAAGCACTTTATCGATGTGCTTGCTTTGTGGAGCCCTAGTACCAATCCGTACCCATGCACTTCTTTTAATTCATGGTTTGGTTAACCTTGGTGCGTCTTTACCGCAGTAGGGAACTGAAACGGAATGTACCAAATACCACTCATAGTTTACCCTAAATACCTACCTTATCGATTTGAATATGTGGCGTTTACTAGTAACACTAGTTAGGGTTTGGGTTTTATAATAAAACTGGCCAAGTGCGAGTCGGAGTCGCGCACGAAGGTTTCCGTACGTTTATCCCAAAAAACGGCAAAAAAATCACGTTTGTTGTATGTCCCACTTAAATATTTATTTTATCCTGTTTTAGTATTTGTTGTTACAGCGGCAACAGAAATACATCATCTGTGAAAATGTCAACTGTCTAGCTATCAGGGTTCATGAGTTACAGCCTGGTGACAGACAGACGGACCGCGTAGTCTTAGTAATAGGGTCCCGTTTTTACCCTTTGGGTACGGAACCCTAAAAACAACCAGATTTAACAGTAAGTAGACAGCACTGAATGGGACGTCCAAACACCGCTGGTGCGATCACTGCGATCTAATAATAAATAGATGTAAACATCCAAAGTGCTGACTACATTTATTTACATAAATTTTAGTGTATGCCACAGAATATACAGTTGAGAAGGTAAATATAAAGTATTCTCTTTATTTTTTTTACCGTTGGGGAAAAGGTATACAAACACAGTGAGTCACAAAAAGCCCGATGACTTTACTGAACGTTTTAAAACGCTGTATGATTTGTTGGTAGGCCCTTTACAAAGTGTATAAAATCATCATCTGCCTAGCTTTTTGCCCAATTATTTTTGGGGTCGGCTTCCAGTCTAACCGGATTCAGCTGAGTACCAGTGTTTTACATGGAGCGACTGCCTATCTGACCTCCACAACCCAGTAACTGTGTAACACGATACCCCTTGGCAAGACTGGTGTCAGATCTCTAGGTTCTGACTACCCATAACGACTGTCAAAGATCTTCAAATGACAGCCGAGACCAACGGCTTAACGTGCTTTCCGAGGCACGGAGGAAACTCGGTATGTTGAAATGGTCACCCATCCACGGACCGACCTCGTCCAGCGTTGCTTAACCTTGATGATCGACCCGTGCGGCTGTTATTATTTAGCCACGAGCTGAAAGTGTATAAAATAACTTGTATTAAAATACAAAATAGTACCGTGAAGTCGTGACTGCATATAAAACCAAGAAATGCCATGGTAAACCACTTTTATTAATAATTCCTTGCGTATAAACAATTTTATTAACATCTATAAAAGGAGAAACAAAGCTAATCTCTGACGAACCTACTCCATTAATGTTTTAATATTCCCTTTTAATTTTATAATGACAACAGTGTTTCGGGAAACAATAAATAAAGTTTTTAAAAGTTCCCAAGTTACCTGATTATGTAGTTTTCCTTGACACGTGATGTCCAACGATTTATAATGCGGTTTTAATACTAAGGTCTCACATAAATCAATTTTAATGTACATAATGTATGTAACTGACATTTTACCCAGAAAAGTATTTTGTGAAATAAATGACCCGTTTTCCGACCCTTGGGTAAACGTGCGCAAACATACGGTTAAACTAACCCCGAGTTTCTCTGCTCTAAATTAACGCAGAATTAATGTGACAAATTGTCAAGCACGCGTTATCTGCTGTGATTGGCTGCTGTAAAATTCATTCAACTAATCACAGCAGAATAAGCGTGCTCAATTTGTCACATTAATTCTGCGATAATTTAGAGTTGAGAAACTCGGGGTAAGAGACATGTCGTAAATGAAACTTTAATGTACCGTATGTGCGAACATAGTCCCATCTCATGCAATTGTAATTATGATGAAGATGTACGTTTTCCTTTGAGATGGAGGCACCTGCTATTAAATATTTTGTGACATTACTAAGGCAACTTACCTGCAATGGTTGGACACTTGGCTTTTTAGGCTTTTATTACTGAAATGAGGATGTCAGTAGGAGTGTTTAACCTCGGTTTCTGATTTAAGGATTTGAAGTTGAGTTGGTACTTGTCAATTGCTACATTAGCATCTAAACCTGAAATAAACTATACTGTGATTTTTAATTTCGTGGACTAAACTGACAGCTGCTATTGACCTTACTTTTTTTAAATGTTGCAAGCGCGGAGCATAGTGTTGTCGGTAAGGCTCAATCATAAGTGATTCATCGAATCGATGTGACATGACTCCTGAATTTATTTTTACTAATTGGTGTAAATAAATGTTATATGAATATAAACGTAATATATTTAAATATAACAGTATTCATACATAGTACATGAATTTTTATTGTGTTAAATATGAAATCAACAATAAAATAAATGTAATCGATAAAATTAAGTCTGACATAAATGAGTAGAAACTAAATATGGGCCGCTAGTTTCTAAACAAATTATTTTTTTATGCTGTGAAATAGTTTCATTTTCGATCTACTTCGATGTTCGATTAACTTTCGATCACTCAGGATAGTTAGGGTACGACACTATTTTAATGTAACGTTACAGTGGCAAGCCCCCAAATGTCAGTTTAGTCCACGAAATAAAAAATCACATTATAGCATAAAAGTAGGTTTTGGACTCGTTCTAAAATTTTCAATTCAGAAATCATCCATAACGCAGGTAGTTATTCGGTCTAGGTACTATTCAGAAGGTGTATCTTCGATTTTGCATAAATTTCTAATCGATTGAAGTTGGTATATTGTTCGCTTCACATATGTACCCATAAATAAGCGTGACTGGTAGCAAATTAGGAATGTTCCATTAATATGCCAAAACAAATTAATCATTCTGTGATATATTTGTGTTTCTTGTTTACTCGTCTTTTTACCGTGACTCATTTATTGTTATTGGGAAAAAAACATCACAACATCTAGCTACGCCTCGTCCGAGAATAAAAGCAAAAAAAATAGTCTTTGATAAAAAATTATTTAAAAAAAAAGTCACTAAATTCCAGTTAAAAAATTACCTACATACTTTACCGAATTATGGCTTCTCAGTGGGCTTTCTAGTTTGATGATACGCCATGTAACTTACAACAAATATTTCTAATTCCAGGTGTCGCGGGCCAACTAACGAACACGACAAGCAAACGCAACACATTCGTGGGTACACCGTTCTGGATGGCGCCCGAGGTGATCAAACAGTCGTGCTACGACAGCAAAGCTGACATCTGGTCCCTCGGCATCACCGCCATCGAGCTGGCCAAGGGCGAGCCGCCAAACTCAGAGCTCCACCCCATGAGGGTGCTCTTCCTCATCCCCAAGAATAACCCCCCGCAACTCACCGGCAGCTACTCGAAACCCTTCAAAGAGTTCGTCGAGGCGTGCCTGAATAAGGACCCAGAAAATGTAAGTTACAAACAGTCTCATACGGAGTCGGAGAATACGGATTAATTTCCCCGACCGACGGCTTTCGTGCAGTGTTTTTGTTAGAACCCTCCCGAATGTTTCGGATTACGCGTGATCCCTTAATCCGGAAGATACATATAAACGCATAGTTCATTGCGCTAAATAGATTGTCTTAAGAGATTCACTACTCCCTAAGCTTCAAACTTATCTTAAGACAATCAAAATTCATTTAAAAGTTTCAGTATTTCTTGTAGCAATTTTTTATCTGAACATAATCGATGTTTTGAAACATTCTTTGCTTTGTGTTTCAGAGGCCAACAGCTAAGGAATTACTAAAGTTCCAGTTTATCCGGAAGGCTAAGAAGAATTCGTATCTAATGGATCTTATAGATAGGTATAAGAAATGGAAGGCGCAACGGAGCGAGGAGAGCGAAACCGAGTCGGAGAATTCGGATTCGTGAGTACATTTCATATTTTACACATTCTTTTGTTAACGAATCCTCAGCATGTTAGACAAAATATTAAAAATAATAAAGTTAATGTGAAAGACTAGATGTAGAATATGCTTGTTAAACAATCATCCTTCAACGGCATACGAATGTGGATGAAACTCTGCCACACGGATTGACCATAACTTGTATTAAATTAGGGCATAGAATACTTTTTATCCGGATAGTTTCTTCTCGCGTGCCAAGTTCTACGTTCAATCGTGAGAAGCTGCTGGTTTAAATTAGTATAGTAGTAGTGGGAATCTCTTGTCTGCATTTGGACTTAGATTTGGTCCGTTTTGCGTGAAAAGGTAGAATAGAATAGAATATATTGTATTGTACACCAAAAAGTTACACATCTCTTACCAAGAACTTAATACTATGGGCACAAAGTCGGTTTTATCGCTAACAGCGATATCTACCAGACAACCTCATAAATATGATGAGGGTTGAGCTAACTTTATTACTATAAAAGTCTAATAACGACCGATAACGCACTTATTATATTAAAATAATGAGTTCTAAGAATGCTAGGATGCTAGGTACCTTCCTACCTTTGTTACGCAAAACCGCCTAATGTGTCTTCAATACCTAGACTAACTTGTGGGTGGCATAGTAACTGACATACACCTGTCGACCGATATACAGACGTTTCACATACTGAATAATTAAATTATCCTTAAGACTCATTATAGCATACCCTTGATACTTAAGCACATTATATTGTGTTTTAGCATATTTAGTAGTAAACACAGTAGTTGTTGTAGTAGTATTATAGGGACTTCATTTGCCGCGCTTCGTGCCGTTTTGCGTGGGGGTCCTGGCTAACATAGCCAGTCTGCGCCGACCAGAAATAAATTGGGATAAGGCCTAGAATAAAAGCAACAAGATAGTCACTGACTCAACTACCCAGTAACTAGATAACACTGATATACCTTGGGAAGACTGATGTCGGGTTTTATGTCAGTGTTCTACATCTGACTGCGAATATGTACAATCTGCACATCATATCTTGTGGGAGTGTATTCTTTGGCAGAATAACCGCAATGTTATGTTGGATAATGTACAGGCTGCATCTGAGAAGCTCGTGGCTAAATAGTAACAGCCGCACTGGTCGATCATCAAGGTTAAGTAAGGCTTGACGAGGTCGGTCCGTGGATAGGTGACCATTTCAACATAACGAATTTCCTCCGTGCCTCGGAAAGCACGTCAAGCCGTTGGTCTCGGCTGTCATTTGAAGATCTTTGACAGTCGTTATGGGTAGTCAGAAGCTTGAGATCTGACACCAGTCTTGCCAAGGGGTGCCGTGTTACCCAGTTACTGGGTTGTGGAAGTCAGATATGCAGTCGCTCCATGTAAAACACTGGTACTCAGCTGGATCCGGTAAGACTGGAAGCCGACCCCAATATAGTTGGAAAAAGGCTAGGCAGATTGATTGTACAGGCTGCATCTAGAGTTGTTTAGTATACGGACCTTGTAGAAACTAGAACAAATTTCCGTGCGTTCAAACGTTTTTGCCATACCTATTATTGGAATCAAATATAAACAGCTCACAATGTTAGGATCCATTAATATTAATGATATTTTTTATCCGTGGTGCTAGGCAACGGGCTTATCCCAGTTGTAAACGACCCGTTGTGCCTATTGGCCTTGTTTGTTCTGTATCCTGCTTGGTATGGAGGGAAGTGGAAATTTGTATTTTTTTTCCTACTCCTCCGTTATTATTTTCTGATTAATTTCGTTGCCGGATCGAAGACAGTTAAACTCATTCTCCGGGACTTCGTCGAGCGTCATTGCCTCGGCGTTTTTCTGGTGATCGCCACCGTTGATCCTGGTTTTCAGGAGATGCAGTGGTTTGGGCATAGTGCGGTGGGATTGATGTCGGGTTTTCTGGCTTCTAGTCAGTTCTAGTTACCCGTAACGACGGAGGACGGACTGGATCTGTAATGGATGGTCTCCTATCCACGCACCCACGTCGAAAGCATTGCTTAACCTTGAAGATTAACCCGAGCGGATGTTATTATGTAGCCAAGAGCTCTTCCTAGTAAAAAAGTTATATTTATAGTACAACTATTTGTTGTTTCATCGAGCTATCGTTTGCTTATAGAACTACTGTTTATCATCTTTTCTATAAATCTTTCAGGGAAGAATGCCGGAGCGGTGACGGCGAAGCAGACGAGCCGTGGATCATGACGGTCCGCGGCGGAGCGCTGCAGGCTTCTGCCGAGCGGGACAATAAGCGACGCAACAAACACAACAATGACGACGACAATGGTATGTGTTCGTATCATTTTTCATGACTCTTATGATCCTTAAAAATAAGGATCAGTTTTTATTTACAAACTATGTTGTCCCACTAGAGTATATTTTGTAAAATTCATTAATTGAATTGCAGTTGTTGTATGAACATTATCAACAAATCTCTGTTCACTACCCTACTCAGTATCTCAGCTGTGAGGATTGTGATTCTTCTAGTTAGATATCTTTACCTGATTAGCGCCAAATGTGTTGGTCCTGGACAGTTGTCTTCTTGCGAAGTTCATGTCAAGAACCTTCAATGACCTTTTTCAATCTATACTAATATTATAAAGAGGAAAGATTTTTTTGTTTGTTTGTTTGTTTGTACCGAATAGGCTCCGAAACTACTGGACCGATTTAAAAAATTCTTTCACCAATAGAAAGCTACATTATTCCTGAGTGACATAAGCTAATTTTTAATCCCTAAAACGGGTCCTGTGGGGTGGTCCACGGGAGCGAAGCCGCGGGCAACAGCTAGTCTATACTAATATTATAAAGAGGAAAGATTTTTTTGTTTGTTTGTTTGTTTGTACCGAATAGGCTCCGAAACTACTGGATCGCTTTAAAAAAATATTTCACCAATAGAAAGCTACGTTATTCCTGAGTAACATAGGCTATTTTTTTATCCCGAAAACGGGTCCTGTGGGGTGGCCCACGGGAGTGAAGCCGCGCGAAGCAGTTAGTAATATTATAAACAGGAAAGATTTTTTGTTTGTTTGTTTGTACCGAATAGGCTCCAAAACTACTGGACCGATTTGAAAAATTCTTTCACCAATAGAAAGCTACATTATGCCTGAGTGACATAGGCTATTTTTTTTATCCCGAAAACGGGTCCTGTGGGGTGGTCCACGGGAGCGAAGCCGCGGGCAACAGCTAGTAATAAATAAAGTTGTAGTCTCACTTCTTGGAAAGACGATTGTTTCTCGTCTCAATGTGCAGATATTTCTGACAGCTGGATGTAATTTGGGGGTCTGAATGTGAAAGAAACACCAGCATATTGTGATTGTCGATACATGCATGGGGCTACTTAGGCACCGTCCGAGTTAAGCGGTAACCTGTGGTTATAGCCATTATGCCCTTGCACCATCAAGAGTGTAGTTTTGTTCTGCTAACACGTACCAATCCGTTTTGCAGTGCCTCCCCGCGAGCGGGAACCTCGCGAGCCAGTAAGCGTAGGAGCAGGCGGCAAGCAGAACGGCGCGCTGAGCGGCCGCGCGTCGCCGCCCGCGCTGCCCACCGAGCCGCCGCCGCCCGCGCATCAGCCGCACGCGCCGCACGCGCCGCACACGCCGCACGTGCCGCACGCAACGCACGCAACGCACGCGCCGCATGTGCCGCAGCACACGCATGCGCTCAATAATAATACTAATGATAAGCACCCGGTAAGATGTGAATCAAATAAATTTGTGTATTTGTCCTCTGTGTTATTTGTGCTTATATCCAGAGACGTTACTAGTTAAACAGGATCACGAGAATGGGTTTCTCTTGAGTGTGGTAATTTGTGACTACATTTGTTAGCTTTGTCTTACATGTAAAGACATTTGTATGCGTGAATTAATAAATAAAACAAATAAACACTATGAAGTAGTGACGGGTGAGCGTTTTGGGGGACTGGTTTTAAATAGAATTTTGACATTCAGAAAGTTCTGGCTCAACCTGTATTGAATAAATGACTTTTGTTTTGATGTCTGAAAGCAAAAGCCGACGTGCGTCAATTTTTAAATAAATTGTCTATTTTTGTGTGTGGGTCAATAAAAACACCTGTCGTGAAAATTGTTTGCGGATTTGCTGATCAGAGCCTTAATGCGACTTTTAAATCTAACATTATGAACATTTGCTCATGAAGTATGTTTCCACACAAGATGTGGGTAGACTTTGGACCAATCTGTTGATACGTCGTAATTTGATTATTCTTATAATGCCACGAATGGTTTCATGGGAGAAAACCATAACTTATCCGATTATTTGTAACATTCCAGTCTCGGCAATCGTCGAACGTGCAAGTGAACGCGGAACAGAGAAGCGTGAAGGAACGCGAGCGTGACCGCAGTGACCGCAATGACCGCAGTGACCGCAGTGACCGCGACGAACGCAAGGAGCGCTCCGAGCGCACCGAGCACCAGCCCTCCAACAGGGATAGCGTAGTCTATAACAAAAACGTTAGTATTACATGCATGGCAAATTAATGGTTTAGTTTGAAGAAGTAATTGGTAGTGGATGTCATTGTATGCAAAATAGTGTACCTAAGGATTGAGGAGCCAACTGCCAAAAAACGGCGACAAAATGTATGGAGAGAGATACATCTTTTCCCTGAAGAGTGACCATACAAGCTAGGTACACACATAGAAGATATAATTCACTTACAAGTATTTTTTAAATTATTATTTAATTATGAAGCTGGACACTAGTTTTTATATTTATCATGATTATTATATTATACTGATGTATTATAAAATGTCTGTTTTACAATTTCAGGCCACCCCTCTGGACCATAGAGGAACAAACAGTGAGGAGAACAAAGTTAAGAGACATCCTTATCTGCAACAACTTATATACCCACTATTGAATGAGGTAAATAATTAATTTTGTATTTAATTTTCGTTTATGTTTGGGCACAAGTTTCGCTTTAACATACTCTCTAACTTTACAATATTCTGATAAAAGTCTATGAGATAGCTTCCTCTGTGACTGATAAAAAATTAACACATAGTTTTATCATCCATAAAAGTACTACATCTATACCAGTAAAGCAGAATTATAGTACATTACTGCAGCGGCCAGCAAAAGAGGCATTGATGGACGAACGTGTAAATTAAGTCCATCAATGCCTAGTTGCGGCCAAGGCTTGTATAGTGCTTTTCTCAAATAATGCGCGTAAATTAAAACTAAGTAGTACCTTGAACTCATTTTGTCAAAATCAATGACGAACAACAATAATTGTTCCCGCGTTAGTGTTCTTTTGTTTTTTTTTTTCAAATTGCTGTACTGGCCAAATACATGCGAGCAGCAGCCGGTAAAAGCTGTATGAAAATCCATATCTGTCGTGTCTAGCGGCCAAGTAAATTACATAGTAAACTCATATCTGTCGTGTTATTTAAAAATGGAACGATCTTTTACTCCGAAACATGGCAACCAAGGAGGTAACTTATCAAAGGTTTTATTTAAATTTCGAACTGGCTTGCAAATAGAACGCTGTTTATTGAAAAAAAATACAAAAGAACACTAACGCGGGAACAATTATTGTTGTTCGTCATTGATATTGACAAAATGAGTTCTAGGTACTTCTTCGTTTTAATTTCCGCGCATTATTTGAGAAAAGTACTATACATGCCTTGGCCACAACTAGGCATTGATGGACTTACGTATGTGTGCCTCGGCTTCGCCTCGGCCCACATTTTTGCCCCCCTGTACGTCGACGTTTAATCTTGCAGGTGTGAGAAGACAGCAAAGCAATAGAGTGACGTACTAAAATGAGTGTTATTGTATTCCAGCTGTCCCGCAAGCACGGCTCGGGCAGCGCGCCCGCCATCGAAGAGTTGCGCCGCGCCTTCGAGCATGCCGAGCGCGCCGCGCCGCACCTCACCAGAGCGTTTGTGCAGCAGGTAATTATATCAATATAATATTATATCGACTCTGTCTCTGTCACCTCTGACCTAGACTACAGTCAAGAGCAAACACATCACAAAAAAATAATGCGCCTCGACCAACATCTGAGATTATGAAGTGCCTTTTAATAGAGACCAAAGGCTTGACTCAGAAAGCAGTACTTCTGGACATGGCCCACCAGCCTCCAATGGACATCCGATCAGTGAAAAGCTATTTCTGATTTCGCGTTACGCTCCATTTTGCATTGCTTCTATTTGTGCCATAAAGTGCATTTCGTTTTAGAACCTATTTACTTTTTTACTCCTTTTAACGTGCTTAGAACTTATTGCAATAGCTCAACCGAATAAATTTCATTTTGTCATTTCCAGGTGGTGCAAAGGGTGGCAACACAATCGCACCAGCCGTCCACGCCCACCCACAACCCGCCCGCGCAGCAGTGGATGAGGTAGGTACGGTAATATCAACTTTATATCCAACAATATACTGCACTACGGTAGACTGGAGTTTACTTGCACAGGTGTTGGGTATTATGTCGAAAAAAAAATATACTACAATTTAAATGAAGCTACCAGCAAAATTAGCTTTCAGCAGCTTTTGGCCAATGATACATCCAATTCTAAATGTATTATTATTTTCTTTCTAAGGTTTATAATCCCCGGCAAGTAAGTTGGCAAGAGTCGTTAGATGCGCAGAAGTAGTTTTTAGGGTTCCGTACCCAAAGGGTAAAAACGGGACCCTATTACTAAGACTTCGCGATCCGTCTGTCTGTCTGTCTGTCTGTCTGTCTGTCTGTCTGTCTGTCTGTCTGTCCGTCTGTCTCCAGGCTGTATCTCATGAACCGTGATAGCTAGACAGTTGAAATTTTCACAGATGATGTATTTCTGTTGCCGCTATAACAACAAATACTAAAAACAGTATAAAGTTAATATTAAAGGGGGGCTCCCATACAACAAACGTGTTATTTTTGCTGTTTTATGCTCGATATTAATAACGGCAACAGGTAGACGCTTGAAATATTCACAGAATGTTTAGTTGTATGTTTACTTCAAAAAATAATAATTAATAAATTAAAATAAAATAAATTAAGGGGGGCTCCCATACAACAAACGTGATTTTTATGCAGTGTTTTGCGATAATGGTACGGAACCCTTCGTGTGTGAGTCCGACTCGCACTTGGCCGGTTTTTTAGGTATCTTTAGTAGTGAAGCGGGATGCGGGGAGCGTTTAGGACCGTTCCGAGCGCGTGATTGGTAGGTCAGTTGACACAAGGATCGACTGACCAATCATGTCGCGTCCACATTCCGTTCGCTCTATACGGTGGTTGGTCAGTTCGCGTAATATCGCGAACCGACATCGCGATATCGCGTGATATGCGCGAACTTATCCCCAATAAGCTAAAACCTTGCCAGCTTACGTGCCGGGCACTATACATCATGAAACGGTTGAAAGAAAACGCGCATGTCTAATTAATTACTATGCTTTAAATTGAATATATTATGATATATATAAAAAAATTTGGTGGTGGTTCTTTATAATTAACCATAATTTGATTTGGTTAATTATGCACAATAATAAGGTTTGGTGCACTTTGAAGTATACTGATATAAACTCAGTTTCATGAACTGAATCATAGTGCAAAGCTGTCGTAGACAGCACACTCAGCGAAGTCTTCTATTTGATATTATTTTACCTTTGTCAGAATGGATTGGTTGATACTTGTTCCGGGTTAGTTATCGTAGTCCTTTCACAAAGATAACTGTGATTATCCGTCATCAGTCTGATGTCGCTACATCGTACACCGGACTTAAATTATTTGTGGTATTGTGTGTCATTGGTTTATGATGCATTATGTTCTCATCGGCGTCAAAGTCAGAGCCTTGTCGGTTTGCGGCTGTTTGTTTTAGTTTTTAGACAGATTAATATAATCTATATTAAAAACTGGCCAAGTGCGAGTTGGAATCGCGCATGAAGGGTTCCGTGCCATTATAGCAAAAAACGGTAATAAAATCACGTTTGTTGTATGGGAGCCCCTCTTAAATATTTAATTTATTCTGTTTTTAGTATTTGTTTTTATAGCGGCAACAGAAATACATCGTCTGTGAAAATGTCAACTGTCTAGCTATCACGGTTCATGAGATACAGCCTGGTGACAGACGGACAGACAGACCGACAGACGGATCGTCACCGTCGATCGACGGGTCCCGTTTTTACCCTTTGGGTACGGAACCCTATAAATTCTAAGCCTTAAGATATTTTTACAGCCGAACATTCTGATTTTGTTGACTACTATAATAATTATTATCATAATTTCAGCCTAAAGACGTCCACTACTGGACAAAGCCATATCTTCTGGTTCTGTGCATGTTGCGTCGATATGGTTCATGTTTTAATATAATTATTTTTGTGTTCTCAGGGAGCTATAATAACCTATGCGGTCGTGCGGCGGCGGCACACTGCGCCCCATACGCGCACACAGCACACAGGAGCACTGCACTCCCGACGGAGCCGACCGGCCGCCGCGCTCCGGTGCCGAGCGCACTTCTAGCTATACAGACATCACGGGAACAAACTATCTCTAAAGTTAGTTGTCAGCAGTCGTCGGCAAGCTCGTCAAACGCTCGTCTTGAGACTCGGAATCAACACCTACTCGCATCAATTGCCATTTTGTAAAACGATTTACAGAACCATGTTTGTACGAGTCTACTTCTATATTGTGTATGTTGATTTCTAAGTCTGCGCATTATCTGTTCCAATATGTGAAGAATTGTTTCGACGGTCCACAGTCACGGTTTTCCTGTTTATATTAAACACTGATATTTATAAGAGTTCTGTTATCTCGCTTGACATTGAGCCGCTGTGTTCTTATCAAGTCACTGAACGCTCTATCGATTCGAAATTCTTTCCGAGTGACTAAATCTTCCGTATGCGAACTTTATAACAGTCAAAACAAAATGTTTTGTCTTACTGTCATTATCATATTTATATTTTGGTGAACCTGTCGAAAATATTCTTACCCATACCACGGTTTTGACGAGGCATTAAACTATTAGCCCATCTGGGGATTGACCATAAGCTCTTAGAGTAAGGTTATTTTGAGTGTGTGTAGAGGACAGATGTATATGACTTGTATACGCACAATCAAAATAACCTTACTCTAAAAGCTTATGGTCACCGCCCCGTTCCGCTAACAAGATTGTTACTGTAACGAAGGTCGACGTGTAGCAGCAACCGAGTCACAAAGTTGCAATGCCATAGTGTAATAAATAAAACTATAACGTAATAAATACTTAAGATGGTTATGTCTTATAATATTTTATATTATGTGCATTATTTGTGTAAATATCATTTCAACCGGGGTTAAGTTAGTTGTGCTAACATGTAACATTACAGTGCTTGACGCTGTATAACAGATATCGTAACGTTTAGTCAGCTGGCGCCCCAGCTCGTATGTATAGAGCGACACACGTGTGTGTACATTACTGTCCGGTCGTGTGGCCGCATGTTTTAAGTTTTCACTGTGAGTTGTTTTAGTATAATTTTCCCGCGGCTGTTTGTTGAGTGCTTGGGTTTGTTTTACAACGGTATTGGATCTTTTTTTAACTTAAATATTCGTGGAGAGCTCATTCGCTACACTTCGCCAATATTTTGCCATAATTTTTCTTTGTCTAAAATTATTTTTTACTAACACAATCGTTTTGTATAGAGAAGTCTGATTGGAATTGTGATCAGTCGACTAAATTCTAACATATTTATATGCTTTAGAAATCGATGTTTGAAACTTTTATCTAGAAAGTGTTAAGTGTCATTCCAAACAAAAGACAATGTTGTCAGCATTTATAGATTATTTGTTTGAAATAATTTGAGTTGATTTTTGTGAAGTCGCTACATCTGTGAACTGTGTCCGTTTATGAAAATCGTTATAAATTCCCGTAGTTTAGTTATTTGAAGCTTAGTTTTAGTTGTGTATTCGGCTACTTACCGATTTGGAATAAATTAGTGACTAATACAAGTTCTAAAAGAATAATAGTCCGAACACTGTTTCATAGTTTTGTTCGTATTTAGGTGAGAATAATGGTAGAGTGATTTGAAGAGGGATTTAAAGTATTTTGTTAATATAAAATGATGCTGACACCAATGACCATGCGGTGTCGATATAAATAATAAAAAAAAACATGCTTAATATGCGACAATATTTAGCAATTGGGAGTATATAGAGTATATTATAATGAAACTACAAACATTATTATTGCTGTGTAAAAATGTAAACCTAATATAAATGTAAATTATGTAGTATAATATAAAGCTGTTTTATGAAGTGTTCTTATAAGCATATGGAGAGTAGTTATTGTCTTTCCAGTTGACCTATGAGCGCAGGCGAGAGTGCGGCTCGCGTTGTTAGTAACGTGTAGTTCGTAGAGTCCTATACCTTGTACCCTAACGTAACAAGGAACACTAAGTGGCCTCTGACGCTAGTGTTAAGTGTCAGGACCACTAAGTTGCCCCTGACGCGTAGTGTTCAGTGTCAGGAACACTAAGTTGCCCCTGACGCGTAGTGTTAAGTGTCAGGAACACTAAGTTGCCCCTGACGCGTAGTGTTAAGTATCAGCGGGCCGCGCTCTCACTCTGCGTATTTTGCCTTGAATTTTTGTTTTGCCATGTGAAAATATCATGGGAGATGTTAGTTTGATTTCGATGGAGGATCAAAAATTATTTTTCCACTTGATCGTATAAATAAAGCGTGTAGTGTTAGAGGTGGGCGATAATTGTTGATTATTGATTAAAATTAGGTGTTTGTGGCATTGGGTAGTAGTTGAGACGCGTTGACACCGTCGTGTGGCGCGAGTGACGTCACGCCGCGCGTGTAGTGGAGTGTAGTTATTGTTATCTTCGGATGTTGCAGAAATGTTTCGGGATCGCGTCGTTTGGTTCATGGGTATTTGTGATCATATTTGTATAGTTATTAAAGAAATAAAAATCTATATTATTATAATAAAAGTCTGTATTGAAACCGACATTAGTTATCCGTGTTGTAGTTACTGCGCGCGCCACGCTGGGATCGCTTAATTTGATCGTTTATATGTAACATGTAAGACGTATTGGTGCCGTTCGGGCGGGTTATAAATACCCGTCCAGTCATATTTGCGGCTAATGAAAGGAATTAGAGTTGCGAAGTCCGCAGATGGGTAGTTGCACATTGTGCACATGTTGTATGCGTTCGAGGAACGTGACGCGCGCACTAACACGTCATTCTGGATATATTCACGGCCCTCCACTCGTGCACCAAGTTAACAGCTAACGGCGCGTACCATTAGTGTAATGGTCAATTAATGTTACGGCGTCATCATTCTAACACGTTTATGTAGGAAACAAATTTGACTCTGAAATAAAAGAAGTTATTTAATTTTGGAAGTGTTTGTTTCATTTTATTGTGTTCTTACCCCATTGTCAACGCATTATAACTCAGGGATGTTAGCGAGTACAGGCTTGACTTGCTTGATTGAATCAGAAATGAAGACATCCGCAAGAGAACCAAGGTTACCGATATAGCCCGAAGGATTGCCAAGTGGCAGTGGGCAGACCCCATCAAAAAACCCTACTGCTTGAAAAGCGAACTAAAAAGATTTAAACAAGGAGAAAATCATGCTGTGCAGTCGGAGGATACATATTCGCGAGCTTGCTGACTAAAACCAGATGTATCCTCCGACTGCACAGCATGATTTTCTTTTCGAGTCTGGTACATTTAAACATACAAGTGGTATATATTTTATAAATCACCTTTTAAAACCCTTTATTCTGATATCCCACACCCCCATCGTGTGTATGGAAGAAAAAAAAACTGGGCCCCGCACAATATGGCGCCCAAAAGCCGCCATTTTCCAATTTTAATGTAGCCATTGACACGTATGCGTTTCGATGGCGCGGCCAGGCCATTAAAAAAAAAAATAAGCCAAAAAAAAAAAATATAATAAAATAATAAAATTTGATTCCCAAAACCATAAATTTGTCAAAGTTATGGTTAAAAAGTTTTAAGGGTTTGAACGTGGCCGCGCCATTGAAACGCGGCGAACCGTGCGGCCACGGAGATTTTTAAAACTAAGCGTTGCAGAGACCTGAAATTTAGGGAAATGACAGATTGAATTTGTAAAAATATAGAAAAAAATCCTAGGTTTATATTTTAGGAGCTGTAAAACTAAAACCCCATGGCCGCGCCAATGAAACGGTGAAAAACGCGTTATCGCCGATATCTCGCTGAAAAAGCATCGCAGAGGACTGAAGTTTTTTGTAAAACCTAGATTTGAATTTGTCAAAGTATGAAAAATACACAAAAACATCCTAGGTTTATATTTCAAGAGCTGTAAGACCAAAACCCTATGGCCGCGCCATTGTAACGGTGAAAAACACGTTATCGCCGATATCTCCCTGGAAAAGCATCGCAGAGGTCTGAAATTTTTTATAAACGCTAGATTTGAATTTGTCAAACTATGTAAAAATACACAAAAATATCCTAGGTTTATATTTCAGGAGCTGTAAGACCAAAACCCTATATCATAATAATCAACTTAATTATAAATTTTAGTTCCTCCTTGTACCTGAATAATATTTTTTTGCAACTACATCAAAACAAGAACAATTTACTTACAGTAAAAAAATACAAAATATCTCAGAAAATCAACTCTTAATTGATATTAACAAGTGCACTGTCCAATAAGTAAAACAATAGTTAGTACTAGTATTATATTACGATCACATAAAAATAGAAAATCTATTCATTTGATTAGGTTTGAATGTGCTGACTATACCAAATTCAAGTTGTTGGTATTCGTTCGCACATTAAATTTAATTATTTAAAGAGTGATATATCCGTTCGGTATATTCATGAAATATACCGAACCGAGGCAGGCCTTTTAAAAGGTGGAGAGACGAAATGGTCAAAACTGCTGGAAACCTTTGGGTCAGGACAGCTAGACTTCGCGACAAATGGAAGCATTTGGAGGTGGCTTTTTGCGCCTCAGGCGGTCCTTACACTAAAATAGAGACAGAGAACGGCAATAGTAACACACAATACCTGTGACGGATTAACCCTTAATCAAATTAAGCAATTGCCTAGGGCATCACGTCTGGGGGGGCACCAGAAGAAACACAAAAAAATCCGTCCTTAGGGCATCACGTCTCACTCTCACGTCACCAAAAACCACACCAAAAATGTTTCTATGACTAATTTGAAAATTCGCGTTCTCTCAATTTAGTAGGTCGAAGCGCCGTGGATTGTTGCCTAGCAGCTGTACAATTTTTTTCATTAGTTCAAAATCTGTACAATTTTTTTCTAGTTCAACCATAAGGTGGCGCATATTAAAAGATCATTTGGATAATGAAACTGTTTTGAAATTTTTATCAGAAACGAGATGGGAAGCACTCGCTAAAGCGACATCAGCTATTTCACAGACATATAATAAAATTATTGGTGCATTAGACGTCATTTCTGTGGATGACAAGGGCGGATTTAGGGGGGGGGGGCACGGGGGCACGTGCCCCCCCCAGACAGTATTTTGTGTACTGTGGAGATTCCATCACAGTACATACTTAGAAGCAAATCAAATTACAGAGTTGTTAAAATATATTAATAAAGTAACAAAGAAACTATTCACCACTGCACTGGAGACGTCTTCAAGGTTCTAGACTGGAGAGGCCGATTCGCCGATGATAAAGCTGTCATGGAGGACGCCAGTACAACGCTCGATGACCTCAGTAGAGCTTCCGAAAGAATGGGTCCAAAAATGAACATAGATAAACCAAGGTGATATTGAGCGCTCATGTCGCACCCACTCCTATTAAGATCGGTGGCTCCACAGCCGAAGCCGTGGACGACCATGTCTACCTGGGACAAACGGTCCAGTTAGGCAGGTCCAATCTCGAGAAAGAGGTCAACCGTCGAATCCTACTCGGCGGGGACAGCATTCGGGAAGCTGCGCGGTTTCTTATCGTCCAACTTACCACAGTGTTTCAAGACGAACTTATGGCTCTGAGACGTGGTCGCTCACAATGGGCCTCATCAGAAAGCTTACAGTCACCCAAAGGGCAATGGAGAGAGCCAGGCTCGAGGTGTCCTTGCGGGGAACCGATCACTTTTCCGAAAAATTTTTGGTCGATTTTCATTTTACCGAAAACTATTGACCGAAGTCTTTTTTGCTATATGCATTATTTGACATATTTTCAGATCATCGAAGTATCATGTGGCATATGTATTATTTTACCGAACTACATTTCGCCGATTTACAAAATAACTTTTTGCTTTTGGCCGAAGCCTCTTTTGAACTTTTTTCATTTGCCATATTTTCACCAAACCGAAACGATATGTTCGGGAATATTATTTAGTCACATATAGCCGGTTACTTGGTAGCATTTTCAATTTAAAATTGAAATAGTGTTATAAAAGCCAATATGTTGAGCTACAAAATTAAGTGACAAAAACGATTTCACGCAGTCTGACTGCATGAAGTCGATTTTGCAGTGATTCGTTTTTGTCACTAAATTGTTGTGTTTACGTATTTTCATGCAAATAATTTATTAATAGCTGTCATGCATTAGACATTTTTATTAATTAATTATTTCAAAGAATTTGTCCAAGAGCGAGCGAAGCGAGCTCGGGAATTTAGGGCACCCCGACACGGATAGGTTAGGTTCGAAGGGGATGACGGGAGGTGAAGTGAGCGAGCAAAGCGAGCGAACTTAGCTCCCGTCATTTCCTTCATGTTAGGTTACTTTAGACCCTGCAGACAGGTCACTGTTTTAAACATTTGTATTCGCCCACCGTTTCTCTCTCACTTTTTATTTTGATATGCGTTTAAATATAAATATTTCGGACAAATGTTATTTCGGCTAAGTGTAACTTCGGTAAAAAGTTTTTCGACCAAGTAAAACGTTGGAGTAACGAAAAAAAATCGAATTGATAATAGGTCAACTGAGACAGTGGCAGACGTGACTTCAATGAAGTAAAAAAAACGAAACGAAAATAGTTGAAAAGTTTTAGGTGAAATGAAATTCGGTCAAATGTTGTTCGAACTTATGATAGGTAACCGTCCTTGAGTGATTGAATCAGAAATGTAGAGATCTGCAAGAGAACCAGGGTTACCGACATAGCCCGAAGAATTGCCACACTTAAGTGGCAGTGGGCAGGGCACATTGCTCGCAGAACAGATGGCCGATGGGGCAGAAAAGTTTTGGAGTGGCGACCGCAAACCGGAAGACGTTGCGTTGGAAGGCCTCCCACCAGGTGGACCAAAAACCTGGTGAAGGTTGCGGGCATCCGCTGGATGCGGGACGCACGGGACCGATCAATGTGCCACATTGATCGGTCCCGTGCGTCCCGTTTAGCATACAAACAACATAGCCTATGTCCAGCAGTGGAAATCTTTCGGCTGATATGATGATGATGGACAGAAAGAACATGAGTGAAACTCTTGTCTTTCATAACCCTTCCTGTACCTACTTGAACTTGTAGAAATAATGAAATGATACTTCAAGTTTATTTCTGACAGTTATTGTGGATTTTTTTGCCTGTCCACCCCTTGTGCCCCTCCCAGAAAAAAATCCTGGATCCGCCCTTGGTGGATGACATGCAAAAAGGAGAAACCAGAAGAGAAGCAGCTAATTTGTCAAATAAACTACAGAACAATAGAATTGAAGTTCGTACTCATGTTGGTCATGTGGGACGAAATTTTACAAACCTTTCCAAAAGTCAGCAAGGTATAACAAGACCCAGAAGTTATTCTAGAGACTTGCGCTAATCTCTACAAATCGCTCACGGATTTTTTAGAAAAAATGCGGTGCGACTTTGATTCTTTAGAAGCCCGCGCAAAAGAAAAGCTACCTGATGTGGAATACAAAGACACCCGTCAAAGACGAAGAAAGAAAATGCCTATAAAGGAGTCTCCCTTGAGCCTCACTGTGTACGGTAGCACGTGATCGATTTGCCACTGTCTTACCTGAGGTCACTCGGTGGACGGACAGAGCGCCCAAAACCCCGAAGTTCCACCTGCCTTAAATGAGGCTGGGTTTCGGCGTGTCTACATCGAGGTGGTTGCCTCCACGATACCTTCTTCTCCAAGTGGGATTGGCCTTCTCACGATTCCACTCGGTGGCTATTTCACTCTAGTTTTCTGTCTCCGCCACCATATTCCTCACTAATACTGGCAGAGACAGGTCTCGCCCGATCCTGGCGGCTAAGACCCAGCGCTCAAAGGCCCAAGAAAGCACTCCTCGAGCGTGTGCTGTGCAGAATCCAAGTTGCCACTACGATTATGGCAATTTACCATAGCCTCTCACCCAATCCTAATCAGGTACTCACGGAAAGGACCGTGCCGCGTTCCGCTCTTTTTAGCCAGCCACGTGCTATTAAATAAACCATTTTCCGCTGCAGGCTATTAATTTTAGTCCTGCAGCGTCGGATATCTGATAGTCTATTCTATTTCTGCCTCCGAGATTGGGCAGCGGTCTATGCAAAGTACCTACTGGCCTACCAATGTGGGGGAAAAGGCGCTAGAAATGCTCTTTGAAGCCCCACCGTACATGGTTAAACCAAGATGGTTGACTTGCGCAACTCCTATTGTCACTAGGGTACTGAGCTGGGTGGCTCTCTGCTCTTCGGCAGCGCCTCTATTTTATGAAGCGCTATCTGTAACTATCTTTAACCGAACGTCTCATGCCCAGCATTGGAGTATTTGTAGTAGAAGTCTTGAGAAAAAGTAAATTCACTTTGTTTGAATATAAATTGTACAGCACCTCTCCAGACTACAAATTTTGCATTTTGAGTTTAGTTGTAAGTATTACTCAGATTTTTCATTATATTTGGCACCTCAGTTTCGAAATTTCGAAACTGAGGAGGCCAATTTCGTAAGCTAATTTCGAAATTGAAAATGTACGAAACTGCGTGCCCTAGTTTTTAGGCGGTAAAGGTTTAAAGACCAATTCTAGTTGACATACGGATAGGGGGGCACAGGCGTGGATTGCTTAGGGCATCAAGTAGTCTTAATCCGTCACTGTACTAACAAATATTAAGTTAAGTATTTATTTACATTTTACTAAAAGAAAGATATGTTTGTATTTTGTCCATGTTTTTTGTTTATTTTCAGAATCAATGTGTTTTTTTGCTCGCTTTGGTTGTGAGCTCATAATGAACTTCTTCAAATTGTTGCTTCGGAAGGTTGTTATGATATGAGATTCTTGCAACAAAACATGCAAGATATGCAAGAAATTTGTTTTTTTTCTGCTTATGTATGATTTTAAATTATGATGCCAACCTTCTGCTGAATTATTTGTTCGTTGATGACAGCCAAAAACGCTTAATATCTTTGAAAGGACTTTTCATCCAAACTGTCTCGTAGTATTTTTTTGGAATTTTCTTAAAGCTGGTACAGCTTTTTTTTGAATTTTCGGAATTTATTACTGTTAAAAAAATAAAAAAAAAAGATAAAGATTTGTTGATTATCCCTAGTTTTCTTCATGCTCAAAGATTTTGCCTTACGTCGCAGAGCATTTATAAAAGTGATATGACATCCTGTAACTTTTATTCCAATTTAGGTAATGAACTTGTTAGGCTGCCTGTTCAAAATCAGTCATGATCACATCAAGCTGCCATTCCGGAATATTTATTTTGAGTAGTTGCAAAAGTATAGAGTACGCTTTTTAATTTTGATGAGTCATAAACTCAAAGGCTAATGGGACAATATTTTATTTTATTATATCCTCACAATAGTATAATATAACCGTTGTTATTTTATTTTAACTTTAGGCGAAAGATATGTTTGTATTTTGTTTATTTTTTTATTGCAATTAAAATGATAATATCCATTATTTCTTTTATTAAAGTGCAGGTGTCTTCTCTATTTAGGTAGGTAGGTAGGTAGCAGTATTCCTTTAGCCCATTAGTACCACCGAACTGTACCACCGGTGGTACAAGGGGGAATAGGTAGGTAGTATTATTGGGAACAAACAGTCTCATTAGTACCACTAATATTAATTAATACAAATGGTGGTACTATAGAGAATGTGATTTCCCGCTAGTACCACCGGTGGTACAGTTCGGTGGTACTAGTGGGATCAAAGGTAATTTAAACCTATGTTTGTATAAACAGGATACAACTTCAAACCTTGTTGTAAGTTTTTATTATTTGTTTTAATTTATCCGTAAGGTATAAAAAATTAATATGAGTTGAAACAAATACCAGTGTTATTCGTTTTTGGTATTAGAATTAAATAAATCGGTGATTTCCCTACTACGGTTCTTACTCACTGAATCATAAAACACCACGTGACAACGAGTAGGTAAGCAATTTTTTGGGGATTACCTGAATCTGTTCTTTATTCCGGAAATAATGGTTATGGGCAGGGGTGGATCGTGAATTTATGGGGCCCTAGGCTAACACTACTTGAAGGCAGAGCTGGCATGCTTTGCATTAATTATTTATAAAAAAAAATTTTACTCATTCATGCGATTCCACTTTAATGCCTCTCGTAATTTTATTCTTCATACCATGGTTCTTCTTGTAAACAGTGGGTGGGACTCCCACTTTCTTTAAATACTGAAAAAGGCAAGTTTATTGATTTAATGTTAGGTCAAAAGACAAAAAGTGCTAAATATACAAGAATACAGAAAGTGCTGTTGATCTCAGTAAAATATGCAAAAAGTGCTGCAGGTCACAGACAACGTACTGAAGTGCTGTTTATGGTGGCACTTCACATCGCTATTCGATGTTCGCGTTTTTTTTTGGTTTTTGTTTGTTTGTTGTTTGGTTTTTGTTGAATTCTGAATAATACGAATACACCGACTACACATCGTTCATGAACAGCAAATATGTCGAACATTTATGAATATTTTTGCTATAGTTTACGATGGACGTGTTGACTGCAGCAGCGGCTTATTATTTGGTGAGCGATGTGTCGCCGGTAAACGAACATATTCGCCATATTCGCAATCCTTTGATATGTTGCAAAAAACCGACAGCCCGGCGGATACGGGTGTTCGGGTATTTGGCCTATTCGTCTTGTTCGTGAGAATAGGCAAATAGAGACGAATAGTGCTACTTCACATCGTCCTATTTGAGCGAATATGACAAATACGCGAACACGAATAGCGATGTGAAGTGCCATCTTTACACTGGGAAAAATCACAATATAAATAATGCCTTACATTTAGGGATGAGAAGCACAATAGTGCTTTTCACCATACAGACAATCTGTTTTCTTAGGTACTAGGTAGTCTACCTCAGTGCACCGTTTGCCATTGCAGTTTTGTGCGTGCTATTTCTATGCTTCTTACAAAATATTCTCATAATACCGGTGAAGCATAGAGCCGCTTCATCTTCGGTTTCGTGCAATGATTGTGGAGGCCACGTTTATACTAGGTACTTTTCCCTGTGTTGCTTAGTCATGAGCCCATGCAGGCTCTCCTTCGACAGTCTCCTGCCCAACTCACATTCGATTTGGTAGCGATCCCTGATAAATAACAGGCAATCTACAAGTATGGGCTGGCCAGTCTCTGCCACGCCTGGACCGCAGACGCACGATGATTCAAGTATTCAGAGAACCCGCCGTGCCCTGTCAAAACTTGCGTGAGAACGCCTTTGGGCCGCACCTGTTTTATAATATGAAAAGCCGCTATTGCATCCGGAAGAAACATTTTCGTCACAGAGGCCGTCTCCCCCGGGACCTATAAATGAAATGGATATTGCGGCTCCGACCATCCCCTCAATCTTGCTGCCGTCGGTGAAAATTCTCACCGCCTGCACGTAGTTGCTGTCTAGCAACTGTTGGTCTGCCTAGGCACATGAACTCCAGGGGCATTTGTGTAGCTGGATGAGGGTCTTCTGCAAATTTTACCATACTTTCGATCTCCCTGTCTCCTGGCACAAACCGGGATGAGCTTCTCCTCGCTTCATTCAGGGTGGCTGCCTCTTGTATGCTTGTATTGTAGGGGTAGTATTCCGGACAGTACCAGTGCCGAGCTCAGGGATACAGTACCTACGGTACGATTTGCAGACCTTCTGGACGAATTCTCGTTGGACCGAGCCTATAGCTTCTTCCGTATTCCTAGCTTCTTCGTGGCGGGAGCCCAGGCTGGGGCCGCGTACGTTATTATGGGCTCAATCGTAGCAGTGTAGATTATTTGTATGATCTGTGCGTCCAAACCCCAACTAACTTTAGCGGCGCGGACAGCTGATTATAAATGTCAGCTGCCCTCCTGCAGACATTCGCGGTGTATTCGTTGAAGGTGAGCTTCTCGTCTATGGTTAGACCCAACAACTTCATCTTCTTAACCATACCGATGTCGACCCCGGCCATGCTCATCATGTTACGACATGTCATGTCATGTTACGACCATTGCACAGGTTTTGTGCGGTGCGAACCTCAGCTTGTTTCTGACGCCCCAACTCTGAACATGGGCGAGCGATGCATTGGAACCCCCCCGGTGGGCCTCGACAATGCGGGAAGCATTGTCGAGGCGGGGGGCTCAGTAGCCGTGGCTTGGACAACTACGGTGAAGTAAAGAGCAACCCGAGGAGGGGCCGCTCGTCAGGGCTTTTGCCGACAAGCCGACGACGTAGCGGCCAATAAGTAGGTTGCGGTGCCGTATGGGCGGCATCGCAACTGAGGCGGGCCGCGATGTGGTATGGTAGGCATCGCGGCTGAGGGTTAGAGGCCGCGGCGGGAGAGGAGTGCCGGTATTACGGTGCGCCACTCGCCCTACCCTCCGCGGCCTGAAGGGTTCGTCACCGTCTGATGGCGGACGCGGTGTTGCCGCAGGGGAGGAGGAGTTAAAGTTAGGTTAGGCCGCCCTGGGACCTGGAGGCGAAGGTACTCGCGTCACTGTATCGGTGGCGCGAGGAAGCGCGGGCGCGGGGCGAGGGGCTGATGCAGCGACATATGGAGTTGCGTCAGTCTCAGCTTCGCGAGGTCCTGGTGGCGGAATGACGGGACAGGCTTTCACGCCCTACCGCCGGCCTCATTACCATCGAGGCGGTCCGGCCAGTGCTCGAGCGCTGGCTCGGGAGGAGGCACGGCTCCCTGTCGTTTCGGGTGACGCAGGTGCTCTCGGGGCATGGTTGCTTCGGGAAGTACCTGTGTCGCATAAACAGGGAGCCGGACGCCCGGTGTCACCACTGCGTCGACTGCCGGGAGGACACGGCGCGGCATACGCTGGCAGAGTGTGCCGCTTGGGAGGAGCCACGCCGTGCCCTCATCTCTGAAGTAGGCAGTGACCTGTCGCTGCCGGCCGTAGTCGAGTCTATGGTCGGCAGCGAGGAGTCCTGGGACGCGGTGGTATCCTTCTGCGAAACAGTCGTCTCGCAGAAGGAGGCTGCGGAGAGGGAGAGGGAGATTTCATCCGCTAACCCGATCCGCAGCAGGCGCGCCGGGCGTCGGTGGAGGGCGGACAACGCCCTCTTCCAGCCCCCCTAAATGGGTCCAGGGGCGACGGACTCGGGGACGTCCGTCGCCCCCCACACATCAGGACCCGAGGTGGTGGCGCGTAGTGTTCCACGCGCGCCCCTCTTAGACGTCGTGGGGGGAGTCCAACACCTCACTCCCCCCCCAACCCGAGGTCGTGGCCCTCAGAGGCGGGCCGGCACTAGCTGGGGGTTGCGACAGTATCGTTGTTCCCGCGACCCCCAGCGTAGGTGTGAGATGGAACACCGGGGTGGTTTTTAGTCAGTACGAGTCTGACAGACCCCTCCGCCCTCCCCAGGGCGGAGGACATCCAATGAGGATTTTCCACCTAGGAAAAAAAAGCTCACAAGCTAACCTAACTTTGTGAGCCCAATGGAATCCAAGCCGTAAGCGTGCTTTTTTTCTCTCTACAGAATATTGTTTTTTCTCTAGTAGAATATTTAAAAAAAAATGTCTCCAATGGAGGATGGGGCTTTATATTCACGGGGCTCTGGGCTATGGATAGAGCCGGCCCTGATTAAGGGGGTGGAGGTTTGTATGGTGACCATCGCTTCGCGAACGAAGTTGCAGGCAAAAGCATTGTCATCATCATCATAAGCTGCTGGGACTCAGGTCTCGTCTCTGTGAGAGGCAAAAGCCAGGATTTACTTAATTAATAAAATTATTGATGACGCAATCACCATCCAGACAGCCCATCCCCGTTCCATTTCATCAAAAATAAGCAAAGCAAACATTATGCTGCTGCTACGATCCCGCTACGACGAAACTACTACGCTACTACGAGGACGCTACGAAGAAACTACAACAAAAGTTTCGTTGCCTAAACCTTAGGGTTTTCTCATAAACACACACTCAGATCGAACTTACGAGTATATCGTATTTAAAAAAAACTGTCTTCTTTTAACCTTTTTCCACCAAAAATGGGAGGGAATGGGCCGTAATTCACCACGCGGGCCCAGTGCGGGTTGGTGGATGTCACATGTTTTCGAATTTTTGGTTCAAAGACATGCCGGTTTCCTCACGATGTTTTCCTTCACCGTTTTGAGAGCAGTGGTGATGAAATAATTTACACAAATTAAAGCGCCTGACTGGGCTCGAACCCACGACTTACGACTTGTAAGTCACGGCCGATTCCATTCCATTTAAAATAATCAATTTTTACTAACATACAGACTTACTAGATACTTTATAGACTTTTCTAGTGGCTTAAGTGGCACTATAACAACTTCTAAAAGCTAGAATCAATAGCGACTTATGGTTGGGAAAAGTGTGGCGGATAACGGGCATTGCACGTTCTAGGATAAGAATATAATCTAAACAAGTGCGAGTCGGACTCGCACACAAAGGGTTCCGTACCATTATCGCAAAACACTGCATAAAAATCACGTTTGTTGTATGGGAGCCCCCCTTAATTTATTTTATTTTAATTTAATAATTATTATTTTTTGAAGTAAATATTACACTAAACATTCTGTGAATATTTCAGGCGTCTACCTGTTGCCGTTATTAATATGGAGCAAAAAACGGCAAAAATATCACGTTTGTTGTATGGGAGCCCCCCTTTAATATTTACTTTATACCGTTTTTAGTATTTGTTGTTATAGCGGCAACAGAAATACATCATCTGTGAAAATTTCAACTGTCTAGCTATCACGGTTCATGAGATACAGCCTGGAGACAGACGGACAGACAGACAGACAGACAGACAGACGGATCGCGAAGTCTTAGTAATAGGGTCCCGTTTTTACCCTTTGGGTACGGAACCCTAAAAATGCCTTCCTTTAAATATATATGTTTTTAATAATAATCCTCGCAACCGAGTTTGTCACGGAATCTTTCTCTTATTTTCCGGTGTGACGACAATGTCTCACGACCGGACAGAGATCAGGCGAGGCACACCAGTCACACCATCTACTTCTAAACTGACCGGAGTTGAGATTCAGAAATTCCTAATGGAATTTCAATATAACTTAATCCGAACAGGGAATCGAACCCAGGACTGCACGCTCGCGTTTCAAAATAAAAAATAAAACGCTTGCGTTTTATTTGATGTCAAATAATGTGGCAACAATTCAATGGTTCATTACCTTTTCGCAAATCAATTTCTTCTTGGGAATACGAATGACAAACCCATACTCCTGCTTCACTATGTAGGTTAGGTATGTATCATTTCTGTGAATTGTTTATGACAATGCTAAAGGAATTCATGATTATTTACGGGTTTTACGCAATAAGCAAGAGTGCAAACATAATTAGGTATTTTATACATAAATTGCCATTTAGTGATTGAAAACGGGATAGAAACTCTGCGCTCGAGTGGGAAAACATATCAAAGGCTCGCTCATGTGCACGTGAGTTGTGAGGTGTTGAGAAGTTACCTGTAACAAAACTATACAAGAGTAAGTAAATATTGGTAACCTATTAGATCCATTATGACTAGTATTGGTAGGTTAGGTAGCAGACTATATAAAGTAACATTAGCGCACTAAATAAAAGACCGTGTAGGTAATAAACTTTTGAATGTGGTGACTTTATGACCATGTACCTATATAGGTAGCTGACATTGTGCCGAGCTGAGCTCGGCAAGTATGTAGGTACAATATCAGTGCAGTGAATCATAAAAAAAACACTACTATATGGTATAAATCACATGCCTCGAAAAGAGCGTTTTACAAGCAGCCAAACTGTGCGGAAAGTGTCACTTTTTTTCACTAGTGCTTTTTACTTTCCTGTTTTTTTAATTTTTAACGCCAACGTCAGCCCGACGCATAGAGTTTTTATTATTTGAGAAAAGTTTTAAAAATTAGTTAAGTACAAATATCATTCATATAAAAGGTAAACTAATACTTCATTAAAGGCGTTTCTAATTACTCTAGATTTAGATTTTGATCAATAAATCATTAATTTTAAATATTCATTAAATATGTTTGGCAGAACGTATATTTTACTCGTGCCTTTTTGCGTTACGACGTGACAGCTATTTGCACATGCGCAGTAGATATACCCGAGGAACTTTTAGTTAATCTGTGGGTATGCTGAGCGCGTTTGAATAAGCCCGCCATTTTATAAATTTTTGCTTGGTTCAGATTTTGCCATCAGGTTGCAGTTTTTTAGCACGGTG
Organism: Anorthoa munda; assembly: GCA_945859665.1. Classification (NCBI taxonomy): domain Eukaryota; kingdom Metazoa; phylum Arthropoda; class Insecta; order Lepidoptera; family Noctuidae; genus Anorthoa; species Anorthoa munda. The sequence goes on along the minus strand of OX243918.1, from coordinate 9,958,191 downwards.
GTAGGGTACTTTGTAGTACCCGCCTGGCTGGCAACCACCCTCAAGTTGAAAATCTGTCGCCAAGCACCTTCCGGTGTGTTCCGACAGCAGCACTTGAGAGCCAGTTCCCTTCTAGGCTTTGTGTGCTTACCACCATCGGCCACATCATCACTGACCACGGTGAGATTGTGGTCAAACACAGGCCTATACATAGAAAAAAAATAAAAAAATTATTTCCTCGCACAATGCATAGTAAAATTTTGTATGATACACGTACGTAAGATGATTTCCGACTGGTGTCGATTTATCCACTCATCGGAAATCATCTACCTTCCGCACTTGTAGCATAAATAACTATTGTGCAAAAATGTATGTGAACGAATATTTAAGTACTCTTTATTGTAAAAAATGTACATTTCCTAAATTCCATTTGGTATACAGTTGAGAAAACTTGAGTTTTCTCCTAGGAAAATTGAGAAAATATTGAATTTGAGCATTTGTTAAACTCCACCTTATCCTGAAAATTTTCAGCATTACAGTAGTACTCGATTCGGACTGGTTAGTGCAGGAAGTGGTCAAATATCACGTGGTAATGTATGTATTTAGCTTAATCAGTCTAGGTAGATCAGAACATAGCTCTTCCGACAGCCGACAGATGCGACCAGCTCAGTTTGCGCTATTTAGGTTTTTAGATCGCTGTGATAAAAATCTATTTTATATATAAAAGAGAAAGTATGTATGTATGATCCTTGTAGACTCTGGAACTTATGCTCAGTAGTAGCTTTTGCAACAATTAAACCAACCATGCACTCAAGATCAGGACTCTTCAACAGCCGACAGATGTGACCTGCTCAGCTTGCTCTATTGCCGTTTTTGGAGCGTTCGCGTTGTGATATAAAAAAACCTTTTTTAACAAAAAAAAAATACCCCGTCGCCAGCTCAAAAAGCTAGACGATTTTTTTTTGCTTTTCTGGTCTTTATTTAGACGGTTATTTTTTTTTGTTAAAAGGCTTTTTAATTTTTTTCCGTTTACTTTATTTCAACAGAATCGGTTCACAACTGAACATTCAGTGGAAAAATTATAAATAAATCCATCTTTTCTACGTTTAGAGGTGGATTTTGTTTTTAGAATTTAAATGGGACCAACTATAAGGTATGATCATCATTATCAGCCTTTTTAATGTTCCCACTACTGGGACACAAGCCTCCTCTATGTGAAAGGGATTGGGACGTAATCCACCTAACGGGCCCAGTGCGGGTTGGTGAATGTGGCATGTCTTCGAATTTTTGGTTCTAAGACATGCCGTTTCCTCACGATGTTTTCCTTAACCGTTTTGAGAGCAGTGGTAATAATTTACAAAAAGTAAAGTGCCTGCCTGGGTTCGAACCCACAATCTCCAACTTGTCAGTCGTAGCTGTTACCACTGGGCCACCACTGCTCTCAAAACTTTAAGATACCTATACTCTTTCCAATGAAAATATATTTTTGAAATCATAATTAAATAAATATACATGTCGAATTATTGAGAACCTCGTCCTTTTTTTCGTCGAATAATAAAAGACAAAAATATGTTTTGATTTTTTACTGACTAGCTTAACGAGTGATACAAATGTACAAAAATACAAAAATGCGCTAGCATAATAGTTAATCATAGCATGGTAATAAATGTCGACATTCAGCAAGATTCAGCGCATATCAATCAATAACACTTAAAATAATGAGAACTAAAAATTATAATTAGGTATCTACTGTCTATGTGATGTTTGTTAATAATTTAATTCTACAAGCTATATTACGTAAGTATGGAAGATTATTACTGAAAAATTTAATAGGGACTTGTGAACTTTTTCTTACTAGCAACATAACTAGTTTTTTATTACATATTTTATCGAAGTTTTTTTAATAATAACTAAAGTTTGCATATGATTTTTCAAAACTCGATTTATAACCGTTTTTTTTGTAACTTTATATTTAAGCAAACCCTTTAAGTGGTTTGAAAATATACTTTAATAAAATAATAAAAAAAAACTAATTATTATATATATATATTTTTTTTAATAATTTATTTTATTTTTTTCTAAATTAAATAATTCCCTCTCAAAGGGATGAGGCCAGTGTCCCAGCAGTGGGAATGTTAAAAGTCTTATAATGATGATGATATAATTAGAAAATAGCAAAACTCTGTTTTGTTGCCAGTAAGAAAAAGTTCGCAAGTCCCAATATTTTTTTTTCAGAGTAGTTAGTCATTATTTACAGATGTATATCTAAACGTTACAGCTTGCTAGTGTTTACATTGGACTATAGTATTTACATAGTTATAACTAACGGAAGTACAATGCACTTTGATAGCGTTTACCTACTACACTGTATGTAAATTGTGTACAATTCACACAAATATTGTTTACAAGTTGCTGGTGGCTTTATGAGATTCTGTAAGTTAGAGATAAAAATGTTCCTATTATTCGGCTAAATTAATTTAGTGTTACTTTTACATGTTTAATCCCAAGCGTAGACTTTGTTTTAATTACAAATACAATACTGTTTCTTCTAATAACTTTGGTTGAATAGTGCCAAAAATTATAATAGCCCTTTCATAATTTAAAACATAATCTAATCATTCCTAAATAAATCATTCTTTTGTAGGAACTTATTTATAAAAATTACGTACTCTACCAACTAAGCTATTTAGAACGTCGCAACTCGCGGAATTGTGTGGTTGATTAAAAATTTAAAATAGACATGTTGTCATAATTCTAATGGATAACAATAGAATGGAACTCAACAGGAACGTAGCAAACAGGCGATCACCTTCAAGTTGATTCGGACAAAAACCCGTTAGTCACAAAAGTGGTTCATCCGATTGAATCTGCCCACTAGGTATTGTAGCACACCTACGTAAAATAATCACTAAAGCATCCTACTTTCGCGTTGCTTTCACCTTAACAAATCATTCATTAGGTCACCACTAATGTTTTAGAAGTACAATAGGTCACCACTAATGTTGTAGAAGTACAAAAACTGTCTATTTATGTCTGTCAGTCTACTTATTCTTGTATCTCGCGCTTAGTAAGTAATACGGTACTCAGTCAACACAACTCTACAATAGAATACTTACTGAAATTCTATTATACAAAAATATTCTAAATTAACGATGTCTTTAAAGAGATGTTAATTATGCAGTTCGAAAGAATTATACATGTCGATATTTTTCTACGTAACGCTAAACTTTTTCGTGTTTAACCGTTTGTGAGTCACCCGTTAAGTTGTTTACTAATTCGAATCAACCTTGCGTGTGTAGTGTAGTACACAATGCTTAGAGATTGAACTCGTATCATGAATACGTTGTTTTATTATGCGTCAACACGGTTCAATACGGTCTGTGTTTACTGTTAGATTACAAATCAAACAGCGCTCCGGTGACTCATCCAACATCTCTTATTTAATCATCTTAAATATCACAGAGGTATTAATTACATAATTCAAAATGTCGGTGCACAGATCACCGTGATGTGGCTAATACATGCCCTTTCACGGCTCGACATGGGAACGCCACATGTAGAAAATAGCTGTATCAAAATAATACGCGTTAGCATGTTATTCGCAGTTGTTTTCTAAATGTGACGTCAGATATAAGCGTTCAGCGTCTGACAGTGAAGAGAAAATATCCAGTGCGATAGCCACTAATGGGCGAGGCGCAGATCGTATGCAAAACGTATGCGACGATATTTTAATCCCGTTCCTGTCAGGGTGCGTCGGCGGCGGCGCGGTGATGTGTGAACCGACCTTAATACTTACAACTACGGTATAAAATCTATTCTAGTTACAATTTGCGACGCGAACACCGGACGAATGTAATTTCTTCATCGTGGTGTTGATCACAGGCAGTGTTGGAATGGAATATTGGACTGGAGAGGGGCCCCGGTGACTACCGCTCGATTGTTTAAATGCAACGGCTTGTAATTAGTGCGTCTGATGATTCAGGCGCTCTTCTTTTCAGAAGTGTTGGGATTTTCACGATGGGTAGTCATTTCCACAGGCCCCCTGGTCCGCTTGACCCTGATCTTCGGTCTTCGATGATTCGGCCAGCAGGTAACACCTATGGGGAAAAATACATATTAATATATGAGAGAGGAGCGTGGTTCGCGGCATGTCACTGTGACTCAGAGGTTACGTGACGCGCGGGTGACTCAATCTTGTTAGACACGAATAATGGGCTACTATTAGGTATGTGCCTTTTGATGACGAATCTATAACGTTATGGGGAATGAGGTTCGATAATGTGTGGTAAAGGATGTGAGTGATTAGCGGGCAACGCTTTCACAAACACATAGATATCATTCAGGAGTCTTTGGTCGATAGAAGCAAAGCTTCCGGTTTAAATCTCTTGAAACGACTGTAAAGTTGTTAGGTATTAAAACTTAAAGTTAGGTACTCAGATTCTCTTTTGTTGTCTTAAAAATAGATTGTGTGACTCTAGCCAGTGTCATTTGAACTAAAAGTTTATACAAACCTGTCAATTTTGTTTTATATTTCTCCTATGTTCGTGAATGTCGTGTGAATTTCTTTTTGTTTAACGTGTAAACGGCTACATTCGCTACTGTTTCCTTTGTGGAAAAGACGTAGAGTAAAAACATACGGCGCAGTTTCCCAAGCCTACAGTTATACAGTTACTGTCTATTTTAGACAATGATACCGCATTGAATTCATACCTAATACAAAAACTATAATAATATCCGTTCAATACAAGAGAATAAGTACCGTTTCAAGGATTATTGTGCAATCTTTGTTAAAAACAGTAACTATGACAAATTGTGTTTCTTATGTACCACACCATGAATAATACTTGCATAGCTGCATAATAATGTAACCCATGTTATTTACATATAGGATTATAATAATATAATAAATTATATTACACAAGGAAGGGCTTATCGCAAATTGTAAAATTATACACGTTCATTCATAGTTCTACTCCTTAGAGGAAAATAAATTTTCAAGTTATAATTTTCAAACATTGTATTAATCTGAGTAGTTAATAGTCTACGTCCATTCACTGTTGTTATGTTGTGTTTATCATAACGAATCGGGTTCTTATTTAACTACCAGTTTATTGAAACCAGAAACGCTATAATAACAAAACCGGTAGACTGCTACAAGCCGACAAGTCACCTATATAAAAATAATGCACAACAACAACATAAAAGGAGCGCTGTTTAATTGGATACTTTGTCAGTAATATAGTTTGTGATACAAACATGTCTGTTGTCTCTTATTAGACGAGGCATCCTGCTTACAGGTCTCGACCTTTTATCGGTCTCATGTATCAAGTGGGCAGTGAGCACTGGACGCATAAAATGACCGGCATTCATTCTCAAGGTATGAGCTCGGTCGACGCGACTGCCTGTCGTGCGACTGGAGATACCGGTCGCATGGTCCACATAGTCATTTTGAAAGTGTGTCTACGACTTGCGATTTTTTCAATGTTTTCGTGGTATGGAATTATTTGTTTAAGGAAACCGAAGCGACGTCGCGAAAGCTCTGCTAATATTGTTCTTAGTCAAAGAGACTACCATATTGCATGTCATGGTGATTCATTTCCTCTCGTACAAAAAAATACCCAAAATGATCGCCAAGGAACCTCAATGTGGTGCCGATAAGTCGTATTAAAGAAACCTTCCTTTAAGCCGTCCTAAAACGGGGATCGTCTTGGTTTCGTCAGGCGATCTAAATCGGTATGATGATCATTTTAGACAGCGTTGCCAATCTGTGGGGAATGCCCCAAACTGCGGGGATTTTAGGTCCGTTTGGGTAATTTGTGAGGAGAGCGATTATGTGGGGAAAATGCGGGGAAGATTTTTGTAATAAATATGTTTGATTATATGAACATTACATTTATTTATTTCATAAAATTTGTGGGGAATATGTGGGGAATATTGATTTTACATTCCCCAAATTTGGGGATTTTCAGTCAGGTTTTTGGGGAATCCAGACCATGGACGTTGGCAATACTGATTTTAGAGCACGACAGTACCGCGGTAGCAGGTTATTAACAACTTGTTTGATACACGCAAGTCGCAACCATTCAATAACTTTCGTTTCATTATGGTGTAGTTAATTAGGAAACAAAGAAGCTTTAACTATTTATTGACGAAACTTCGTTAAGTAACTGAGTATCAGAAAGACTTATCATTACGTCTGTGATGATAAGTCTTTCTCATTCGATTTTATTTATCCAAAACAGGGAAGTTTTAACCAAGTAAAGTATGGACCCGTAAGTCTAATTTTTTAGGGTTCCGTACCCAAAGGGTACAAACGGGACCCTATTACTAAGACTCCGCGGTCCGTCTGTCTGTCCGTCCGTTTGTCACCAGGCTGTATCTCATGAACCGTGATAGCTAGACAGTTGAAATTTGATTGATGATGTATTTCTGTTGCCGCTATAACAACAAATACTAAAAACAGAATAAAATAAATATTTAAGGGGGGCTCCCATACAACAAACGTGATTTTTTTGCTGTTTTTTGCTCGATATCAATAACGGCAACAGGTAGACGCTTAAAATATTCACAGAATATTTAGTTGTATATTCACTTCAAAAAATAATAATGATTAAATTAAAATAAAATAAATTAAGGAGCCAAAAAATCACGTTTGTTGTATGGGAGCCCCATACAACAAACGTGATTTTTAGGCCGATTTCCGGAACCCTTCGTGCGCGAGTCCGACTCGCACTTGGCCTTTTTTTTTAAAGATCGAGACACTTTTCCTAACCCTAGATTGTTGATACTAGTAATTGAAAAAACTGTTATGCTCTCGAGACTAGACATGAAAATCTGAACTGTATATACCTAACTGTAAATATGTCTGTAAGTAGGTTCAGTTAATTTCAGTAACTGTTCAATAATTTGTTGGTCAATTTTTTTGTCGGTCAAGCGGCAATGAACTTATTGTCGATCAATTGACGGTAACGAGAACTGATGAGCTGAGAGATTAGCAAATAACTAAGCGGGGATAATTCAAACTCAGGCGCATGTAGGTAGATCCGATAGTGTCTGCCGTCTGTGTCAATAATACTATATTTATCATTATGGGAAGTCCAGTTCTCCATGAATGAATGACGTATAGTAACGGGTGCAAAACAGGAAAACAACTACGTACTTATAATAAGATATAAAAACAAAAATCCTTCTTACGTACCTACCCAATCGTCTGATGCGTCAATAAGCACATACATATTTTACCTTATTTACTTAGGTAAAGACAACTTAACAGAACAACAAGTGCATGTCTTTACCTTATATAAAATGTGGAAATGAATTCTTTCTGATCGGCAATCTTTATTTATACCAGAGCTAAGAAAATGGTTTTACTGTACATCAAGAAGTTTTGTAAAAAAATCTTTAGTAATTAAGAACAAGACTTTTATAATAAAAAAAAGAAAATTTAAAAAAATCTAAAGACCCGACTGCTTAAAAGGCGAACTAAAAAGACGCAAACAAGAAGAAAATCATGCTGTGCAGTCGGAGGATACATATTCGCGAGCTGGCTGACCAAAACCAGATGTATCCACCGACTGCACAGCATGATTTTCTTCTTGTTTACGTCTTTTTAGTTCGCCCTTTAAGCAGTCGGGTCTTTTGATTTTTTTAAATTTACTTTTTTTATTTATAACTTTTTAGTTATTTTTTTTTTTAGTTTGAATTACATTTAAACATATAAGTGATATATATTTTTGAAATCACCTCTTAAAATCCTTTATTTTGATACACCACACAAAAGGGGGGAGGGGGGGGAGGAAAAAAAATTTGGGCTCGCACAATATGGCGCCCAAAATCCGCCATTTTACTATTCGGCTATTTTAATGTAGCCAGTGACACTCGCAGGGTTAAGACGAATCGATTAACGTAAGAATCATCAAAATCGGCCAACGCGTTTGGTCTCTAGAACGCCACATAGGAACAAACATACATACATACAAACATACATTCATAGACTGATAAACACATTACCCTCCTTCGGCAGTCGGGTAAAAAGGAAACCGACAATGTAAAGGTCGATGTTTTTTTCTGAGATATCCAATTAAGGAATCCAACAAGGTATTCAATAAGAAAGCTAGAAAACGGTTAGACGTCAAAAAAAAATTTCTGGATTGTATTTGTTAAGTTAATTTTATACATCTACCTACATAAAGTGTGCCTGTGTATTAGCATTTAATTTTTTTAATCCTTAAAAATTTCTTAGGCTTTAGCTATAAGAGTTCTTTACTCTTTATCAATTTATTGTATTTCTACGAATCAACAGTAGTCTACTTAACAGTGGTTGTGAATGACTTCTAAGACTTGTTCCTTGTCTTGTCAGTGCCTTAAAAAGATATACCTACAGAAATAAAATATCGTTGTGAATCACGTATTGCTTGCTGAGCTTAAGTATCTTTCGAATTACATTCATAATTATGAAGAACCAGAGATCGATGATTCACTGCAGGTAGTCGCTTCGTGTCTTGCAAATTGTTGAGATACATATCAGACTATATTACATTATTTTAAATGCAACTTGTATTTGAACAGCGTGATGAAATAGCTCAAACTGAGCAGCAAGCTGTGTATATATTAATTATAGGAAAGAATGTAAAGCCACATGGTATTTTTACCCGACTGCCGAAGGAGGGTAATGTGTTTATCAGTCTACCTATGTATGTATGTATGTATGTTTGTTCCTATGTGGCGTTCCAGAGCCCAAACGCGTTGGCCGATTTTGATGATTCTTACGTGAATCGATTCGTCTGAACCCTGCGAGTGTCACTGGCTACATTAAAATTGTAAAATAGAAAAATGGCGGCTTTTGGGCGTTTTTTCTTCCAATCACATTGTGTGGGGTATTTCAAAAATATATAACACTTATATGTTTCTATGTACCAAATTCGATAAAAAAATAACTAAAAAGCTTTGGTCAGCCAGCTCGCGAATATGTATTCTCCGACTGCACAGCATGATTTCTTCTTGTTTACGTCTTTTTAATTCGCTTCTTAAGCAGTCGGGTTATTTTTAATTTTTTAATAAACCTTTTTTTTAATATATGAGGGCATAAAATAAAATAACGATATCAATAGTTTATGAGGATTATTAACATTTAATTTCAAGCGACTACAGCTGACTATATGGTCAAAGGAGTCTGCTAGTGGTGTAGCTAGGTGTATACTTGAATGTAATTTTTTTTTGTTTATTGTCATTAGAATGACAATCTATTCATCTCGTCTGCGGAGTTTCTCTAAATAATACTCAAATATGTGTGAATGAGATTTTATTTTCAAATAGATCACATGTCAGATTTCTGTAAAACGTACTATGGCTTCAAATACCTACTTGCAACTCCTACAACTTAGTTCATTCACGGCACTCCTAAGCCTTTCCTTTCATTTCCCTCGCCGCTTACTTTGTCTACTATCCTACGTATGCAAATAGTTAGACTATTAAATGAGTAGTAACCAGCGAGTTATCTTAACCTATAGTTACGTGGGTGGCGACTTACGACACTGGTGCAACCACTACACTAACTGTTATTGCTAAATTAATATCGTGAACGAATAACGACTTCAATTTCTAAGAAACTCGATGTAGTTTTCACGCTAAATTTAATTTCCTGCTGGACAAACTGTTTGTGCGGTTGATATTGTGTTTGTATTATTATTTGTGATTTGTAAAACAGCTTGTTATTTCTGTATAAAACACTGGTTAAGTTACTACTGTCAATTACACAGAAAAATATGAATAATGAAAAATGTTATATTTTAGTAAAAAGAAATATCTAGTCTTCTCAAACTTCCTCAACATGATTGTATAAGTAATTAAGTACTGAGGAAGTTGGTTTATTAAATAAACTTGAATTTAAGTTCAATATCATGTAGGTAAAGTCCGTTCGTATCCAGTATTTATGTTTGTTACTACAAGAATCTGAAAAGCTTATGCAACGAAATGATTGAAAACAAGGTAAGCCTATTGGTACCAATCGATCTGCCTAGCATTTTGCCAATTAAGTTGAGGTCAGCTTCCAGTTTCGGTTAGCTTGGAAGCCGATGCAGCTGAATGCCAGAATTTTACATGGAATGGGTACCTATCTGACATCCGCAACCTATTAAGACTGGTGTCTTGCTACGGACTGCCCCATGGACGCATAGGAAGGCCGACCGCGTGATCGCATCGACGCTTTTGAAATGTGGTGTTGGCGGAGGATGCTTCAAATACATACACAAACGAGTCTATCCTTCGTCAAATGATGATCAAGGTCAAACTTTCCACCATCTGGCTGCGTAATCCTAGAATTTTTTGGCCACATTGCCCGAAAAGACGGCCATAACCTTGATGATAACTGGCAAGGTCGATGGCAGGAGGCCGCGGGGTCGCAGCTCTATCAGATGACCTGACCAAATTCGTTCAACGCTCAGCATCAATTTGCACGATGCACACTACGATGCAACGCCAAGGACAGACACGGACTGATTGAGGAATATTATAAGAGAAAGATCGCCCATTGGGGGAATCACGACCCTCAGTAATGAGGAACACGGCGCGATGAGGAGGCGGAGGACTGCCCGTAACGACTTTCAAAGATCTACAAATGACAGCTTTTTGATATATTGTTAGTAAATATGTAGGTAAGGTACACAATTACACATGCATCATCAGGACACACTGGCAATGATCCCTACCAGGGCTATGAATATGACATCATCACTGACGCAATATTGCACGAAGGATGTGGCGGTAGGTAAACACTACTCATATTATGAGTGATAAATAAGTAAATAAATTCAATAAATAATTGAATATTTTTATTGACAACGCGTGAAGTCTCGGTATTTATTTGTTGCGGTGTCCTCATCCTGCTCCAATTCGATAAGTTGGAACAATAAAGGTAGGTAGGTAATTACATTGGTACAATAAATCAACGCACTATATAAAAGATATTTTACTTCAATCAGTGTCGTACGTTTATTTCTTCAATCTATAATATTATTATTATATCAAAGTGGAGCCCAATACAGCGTTGAATTCAATGGTATTGTCCAATCAAATCATTTATATTTATAAAACAGCCTTTAATAGTTATTGTTACTCTAACTACTAAGTACCTACCAATTGAATCATTTAAATCAATTCATAACATTAATTTGGATAAAACAGACAAGGGACCTGCAAGTAAAATAAAATATACATGTAGGTAGATTCAAATTCAAATGATTGCATCCATAATGTACATACAGGTGGTAAATATAAATTACAGAAACAATTATGGACCCTGTTGGGCTCATAAACATTCTAGATACAGTCGTCAGTCAGTGCATAGGAGAGAAACTCCTAGTGATGAAATAACTTGTATAAAAGTGCCTCCATAATAAAAGGCATTTTAGGTATTTTACCTATGTTTGCAATATTTGTAAGTATGTGAGAACCATGTTCCTATTTATCAAATTAATTAATTTACCTGTTAGTGCTTTTATTACTTTATACCTGTACGTAGTATAGTGTGTAGTGCTATTTTTGGGTGCATCGTCCTCACATATATGAATTTATTAATGTATGTACATAAGTAAACATTGTAAAACATATTTTTTTTTTAAAAAGAGTAATTATGGAGTTCCTTGTGCGTTCTTCTCCATAACAAGTTACTTTCCGAATGCACGGTAGAGTAAATTTTTACTACTTGTACATTTTTAATTTACATTTAATGTTTGACGTTCAAAAGTGCCGCTTATTGGCCTAGTTGAAATAAATATATTTGACTTTGACTTTGAAGGCAATTTTATTTGAGACAAATTCGTGCATTATTTGTCTCTACTTAACAGATACAGATAGAAAGCCTAATATCTAATGGCTAGTAAAGATTAATGATATAAATGTAAATTATTCGAGAATCTAAGTGGAATAAATTAATCAAGATGACGTCTTGGTCTCGAGACCAGTGAATGAACGATAAAAATCAAGTTTTCGACACGGCTTTTTCCCGTGAAAAAGGTGACTAATTTCATGAGAAGTCACAGTGAAGGTTGCTTCTAAAATGAATCACGATTTTTACGGAACTGTTAAGTTTGTTATTTGCAATGGTCTTATATATGCTGGCATAGATTTTTTGTCCATTTTAAAAGTCAGTCTCAGCGATAGGTCTAAAAACCTTTAAATGGCTTTAATGGCAGTTTAACAGCTCGAAAGCCTATTCTTGTAGCTGTCAAAGCTATAAAACTTCACGCTATTTACGGGTCATTGAGGAATGGAGGTAAAAGTTTATTGTTGGGATGTTGTCACTCAAAATATACTTATGTTTATGTACAGTCATTCAAAGTAGGTTGTGTTACAGAAGAAAATGTACTAACTTTCAGCATGTTAAATTGTTTGATGTTTTGTAATATTCGTAGAATGACAGATTCGTTATATCATTGCATCTTTTATACTTTTAAATGTATTTGTTTAACGACGACTTGAATAAAAGAAAGAATATTTAACTGGCCTTTTAAGTAGACTTAGATTGAGATATTTATATAATACTAGCTGTTGCCCGCGACTTCCTCCGCGTCAAACTCGTAAAAAATTTATTTTTATTTTTTTAGTTTCCCGCCGGAACTATGAATTTTCTCGTGATCAAACGTCCTCGAAATCCTATGTTACTTGTTATTACATCAGCTATCTAATCTAATCTACCAGTGAAAGTCCCGTCAAAATCGGTCCAGCCGTTTCGGAGATTACCCGGCACAAACAGACAGACAGACAAAAATCTTAAAAATTGCTTATTTGTTGTTAGTATCGTATATACTTTCACGTGCATTCAATAAAACGTTGTTATTTTGATATTATTTACAGACACTTTTATTTATTTGTATAGATGAAGTCGATTAGAAGTAAAATGTTGTAGAATCTTTAGAAGAACTCGTGGAACAGAATTCTTGGAGGCAATGAAACTTTTATTGAAAGCTTTGTACAATATATTATGTAATCTGTAAATGGCTATAATATGTAATAATACTTATTTAAATTAAAGTAAGTGTAAGCACTTGTAAACTGGCACGTTGAACCATGTCAAGGTGTTGCACCAAAATATGATAGCAGACCGATATGGTCATTAGTTCAAAGATTTACTTTGTTTATCTTTGAAATAGGATTTAATTAGTTTTGAACTTACGGCTTATGTAATGATTGTTATATGATTGAAACTATTGATAGACGAACAATGTGAGGAACTGACTAATGTTGGTCGTGATTGAGATAGACATGTTTTTTTTTTGTTTTTTTTTTTGTTTTTAGGGTTCCGTACCCAAAGGGTAAAAACGGGACCCTATTACTAAGACTTCACGATCCGTCTGTCTGTCTGTCTGTCTGTCCGTCTGTCTCCAGGCTGTATCTCATGAACCGTGATAGCTAGACAGTTGAAATTTTCACAGATGATGTATTTCTGTTGCCGCTATAACAACAAATACTAAAAACAGTATAAAGTAAATATTAAAGGGGGGCTCCCATATAACAAACGTGATATTTTTTGCCGTTTTTCGCTCGATATTAATAACGGCAACAGGTAGACGCTTGAAATATTCACAGAATGTTCAGTTGTATATTTACTTAAAAAAAAAATAATGTATAAATTAAAATAAAATAAATTAAGGGGGGCTCCCATACAACAAACGTGATTTTTATGCAGTGTTTTGCGATAATGGTACGGAACCCTTCGTGTGCGAGTCCGACTCGCACTTGGCCGGTTTTTTTTTTTACGTTACTGACAGACAGACATGTAAACCAGTCTTACTAAGAGCGTATTACCCAAAACTTGGTTATGGAAATCGGATAAGTGCAATACTTTACAGGGGCTACTGCTACAATTTAGTATACTAGTAACATACTGTTTTCCTCTATTGATAGGTTAGACGATTTAGAATTTAACGGCCGTCAATGCCGGTTGAGTACGACTTATGGAAACATTGTATGTTATTACAACGTGTTGTTGTATGTTTGTTGTTGTTGTATAGTTGTTATAGTATGTGACTTTAGACTGTTCATTGTACGTCATATAGCATATTGTACTATTTCTGCTTATAGTCGTATATGTATTAAGACATATACAAGCTGATAATGTTTTACAACCTTTATTAGATCAAAATTCTCAGTACCACTGTAAATTATAGGAGGGCTTTGAACTGACAACATCTATATTTACGTAAAGTTTTATGCATAATGATGTGCGGAAGTTCCTATTTGTGAAATAGTGAGTGAATTAGATGTGTGCGATAATGGCCGACGTACGACGCGACGTGAGCTGTCGGCGATGACCTCGAGTTTGCATTCGTGGGTGTTAGCACGTATGGCAGAATTGTACTCGATTGTAGTCTGGGAGAGATTTTTGAATATTGAAATATTATGGTTTTGTTACTGATAGAAAAGAAAGAAGAATTAAAAAATAGTAAAAATCTCGCTTTAATAAAAAACCCAACTAAAAAGTAGAAAATAATTTTCAATAAATTAAGGTAGTAAAATGTAAGGATAATGGGACAAACTATGTTAATCATTGCATTGTCATCGGTTCTTGATAAGTGTGCAAAGTTTCTGATTAATCAGACGTTTTGAAGGGGGTGAAAATCACGTTCAAAGATTCCGTTATATAGATTCATATATACATACATACCAACCTAATAAAAACCTTTTAAAAAGAAAGGAAGAGTTTATTAGCGTCCAGTATAACGCATACCAAAAACCAATAAAAAGCTTTTTACAAAAAAATACTACCGACTTCCAAATAAAAAGACTACAAAGTGAAAAATAACTTTATTTTTGGAAGTCGGTGTCTTTGGTAGGTACCATTTTTTTGCGTTATAGACACCGACTTCCAAAAATAAAGTTATTTTACACTTTGTAGTCTTTTTATTTGGAAGTCGGTAGTATTTTTTTGTAAAAAGCTTTTTATTTTTCACTTTTTAGTTGTACAAGTTGTTTAGTAAGGTACCTTTAAAGCCAGAATAGATTACCCGAATATCATGAAACTAGAGTATTACCGGTGAAATGAGAGATCTGCGTACCCCTTTAGAGCGTACTGGCGTGATGTTATGTTATGAAATGGCGTAAACAATAAACAGACATGCGATTGCAGCAATTCCGAGAGATTTGCCGTATTTTATTGAAGAGTTCTGTTGTATATCTTCGAAGTCCTTCATCAAATCTTCACCAATTAAAATGGGACCAATTTCGAAACATACTCTTTCAAACAAAAAAATAATT
This sequence comes from Anorthoa munda, assembly GCA_945859665.1. Taxonomy (NCBI): domain Eukaryota; kingdom Metazoa; phylum Arthropoda; class Insecta; order Lepidoptera; family Noctuidae; genus Anorthoa; species Anorthoa munda. The sequence goes on along the minus strand of OX243918.1, from coordinate 9,942,960 downwards.
TTCAAAATCGGTCCAAAATTGACGGAGATATGCGTGAACATACACAAAAAAAAAAAAAAAAAAAAAAAAAAAAAAACAAACATAATGTCGAACATAGAACCTCCTCCTTTTTGGTAAGTCGGTTAAAAACTCAACAACAAATGGGAAACGTATGGAAAAGATTTGATTTCTTTTTGCGTACTCTTTACTTGAGTATATTTTCGGAGATATAATTATAGTTTTTAGGGTATTACTACTACTACTATCTGTCTGTCTGTCACCAGGCTGTATCTCATGAACCGTGATAGCTAGACAGTTGAAAATTTCACAGACAATGTATTTCTGTCGCCGCTATAACAACAAATAATAAAAACAGAATAAAATTATTTAAGTGGGGCTCCCATACAACAAATGTGACTTTTTGCCGTTTTTGCGATTCGGCGACTCGCACTTGGCCGGTTTTTTTACATTTTAATCTATCGAGTATCAGTAAGATATTAGATTCTTTTGCTAATAAAAAATCTGACACTATATTTTTGTGTGATCTTATACAGAGTGTGAAAAAGTGACGATAGATGTTTTCACGCTATTACATACAAAATTTTCAACAAAACAACAATAGTGAAAATTATGAATTTTTGGATTTTCCAGCCTTCCGTTTGTTGCAAATTATTCGATTTAATTTTCTATAGGTACCTAATAATTATGACATGTGGTTTTCCGCTTAGTTTGCACGTACCTACTAATGTTAAATTATAATTTCTTGCTTATTGGGGATAGCAAAGGTTGACTGGTAGAGAATGCCTTGTGGCATTAAGTCCGCCTATGTACCACTATTGTACATGAAGTTTAAATAAATAAATAAATAAAAAATAGCAAAATCCTTTTGCGGAATTATGTCTTGTATTATTATTATTTGAGGCTATTACGTAGAATATCGTAGTAGCATACGTAATAACACAATTATTCAATTGTTTCTCTTTTTAGTTTATAATAGATACGATGACGTGGTAAACCCCAAGACGTCATCAAAAGCAGACGAACTGAAATGTAGGGTTTTATGTATTAAATTCAAGTGTTTACGAGTTTCCATAACTACTAAGTAGGCTATTTACCTAGGTACTGTCCAATTTATCGCAGGAAGTGAAGAAAAAAACTGGCTAAGTGCGAGTCGGCTCGCGCACGAACGGTTCCGTACCATTATTTCAAAAAACGGCAAGAAATCACGTTTGTTGTATAGGAGCCCCAATTAAATATTTATTTTATTCCTTTTTTAGTATTTTTTGTTATAGCGGCAACAGAAATACATCATCTGTGAAAATTCCAACTGTCTAGCTATCACGGTTTACGTGATAGCTAGACAGTTGAAAGAAGCCTGGTGACAGACAGACAGGTAGACAGACGGACCGCAGAGTCTTAGTAATAGGGTCCCGTTTTTACCCTCAGGGTACGGGACCCTAAAAAACCCTAAACGTTTTTGTATTATTGTTAATGGAATCCCATTTGACCACTATCGATAGCGATGATGTGGTTGACATTAATTGACTTGTCAGGAAACAGCTCTAACAGAGTGTTAAAGTATTGATAAAAGTACCTACTGAATTGTAAATCCAATATCAAAACTTGATTGAATACAAGAGCAATATGCACTCCTCGTTCTAGCAATCTCTGAAGAACCCTATGTTTAGCAGTGCTCATTTACAATCCAATATGGAGATGAGGATTTATTCTGAAACCCGATATATCTTCATACATGAATACGTTGCCATTTACTCTTAATACCTTCAATGAGAATCTACTACTGTGTAAAATCTAAGCTGAGAAGTTGTTATAGTACTTACTTGATTAACTATTTTACACCCGTTTCTGCAATTTTGTGAGTGTGTGTGTGTTTGTATGTTTGTTACTTCTTCACGCTCAACCGGCAGGACGGATCTTGATGAGATTTGGCACAGAGATAGATTATATTCAGGAATAGCACGTAGGAACTTTTTATCCCGGCAATATATTCCCTCGTGATAATTTTCGACTTCCACGCGGGCGAAGCCGCTGGCAGAAGCTGGTTTGTCATATTTTCGTATATATATATTTTCGTTTCGTATTTTCCAAAAACTGGGTTTGTTAAAGAACGAGGAAAATATTGGTGGTCATAGTTTTGTAGAATTGAATTGAACTTTTATTAGAAGATTTTATTCGCTAGGATAAGGTAAGGTTTTTTTGATTCTACCTTTTATTAAATAGTTGCTGCACTAAAGATTTCCCGGCGCAAGACACGTTGTGTTCACATTACAGACAGTAATAAACATATATCTTTTACTAAATAAGACGAAGCACAGCCTGTATGTTAGACCACCAAGTAATCAGCATGTAGGTATTCTACATAAGCTTGGCTTGTTTCGGCACACCTCATTTTTTGTTCAGCTTTTCGGTCTAGCGGCACTTAATAGATTAAATTGTTCATAAATATACATACACATAGATGTCTTGACCGCAGGTTGGCCAAATGATTTGTTTTTTGTTTCAATCACAACATGCTAGACTGGGAAGTCGTTGACCTTCGGCTTTTAAAGCCCTTTGCTGAGTGTAATATATTCTTGTAAATCTTTTGGTAGATACTCGTATCAAGTAAGAAAGATGTTATGTTTTCGAGGGATTTAAGGTTTTTAAGTATCGATAAATTATGGATAAGAAAGCTTATTCTTAAAAGTAAGAAATAATGGATAATAATGTTTTTTTTTAAATACATATAAATAATATTTTGAATAGTTTCATTTACTGAAATCTTTTGCTTTACCTAAGGTTTGATACCTAGTGCATGTCCTCGTGTGTTTAGGATTGTTTTTCCTCATAGGTAGCTAAATAATTAGGTTATTTTATTGTATTTAAGATTCGAAAAACAAGGTTTAACCCAGTTATCAGTTGACGCATGTAGGTACTCATCTGTGCGTGGTACTTTTATATTTAGCAAACACAATAGATTTATATGTGTCTTATAGAATTGTATATAGTCGTCATTATATTTACATGTATTGTATTTTACCCTATTTTCCTTGTTGATTTACCTGTATTTAAAAATAAATATATAGAAAAAACGTTGGTAAGTACGCTGTTTCGACTCCAGACGTAGGTAACATAGGTGATGTGGTTTATACATATCACAATGAGAATATTTATAGTTATACTTATATCTGGCTAATTAGCATATAATAGGTAAATAATGTAAATATTGGTAACCTAGTAAATTATCTTTCAATACTGGGTAAAACGCAAAAAAACCAAGAAATTGTGGTAACTCAACATACAATGTACATACCCCGAAACAGCGCTGATAAAAAGCATTTTCATGTTCGGCACGTTGACATACATTTTATTCAACAACCCGTATTTGGCAAAGAACAAATAAATATGTGCTCACACATTTCACTGCATTTCCTCTGCATTTAGTTGGCGTAATGTCCTTATACGAGTATATTCTCGGCAGGGGTGCCAACTCGACGCGCCGTAGTGCGAGGGTCAAAGTTTTAGTGTCTGCGTTCACTGAACTCTACGGAAGGTCATATCTCAAATACCGACTTTATACCTTTCACATTAATAAACCAAATAAGAGGTTGACTTACGACCGTTTGGAATGTATGCTAACTTTTTTGTGTGAAGAGGTATGAATTGTAAAGTACTCGAGTCGAATTTTTGCGCGGATTATAATGCTTTTTATTGTCTACATATAAGTGCAGTTTTTATTAAGGAATCTTACGGGTTTTCCTGTTATTACATCTGACGGAGATGTTACTAAACTTAGCTACCACAAATATTATTTCTGAAGAAAACCAAGATCTCACCTTGGTTTTCTTTTAGGTAGATATACAAAAACGTTGATTAAATATAAAAAGGATATCAAGCGACGTACCCAGCTATAATAAAATTAACATTCAAAGCCATTGTTAACATCTCTCTTAGGATAATAAATATTGACGAGCTTCCAGTGGCAGTGCTACTTACTCATAAAGTCATAAGCTTGCAATAATCATTAGACTTTATTGAGGGATTCCTGTCTGGATTGTTTAGTCTGGTGTGTGAGTTTACATGACTCCTGCAACTAATATATTATTTATGTACACAGCTATCTGTATGTACGTCAAAAGCTTTTGTTTTACGTTCCCCAAGTAATAGGTGATTTTATAGTACAAAGGGTTTTAAAGTATTCGTAGATAATGTTTCGTTATTCACTGAGTCAAATTAAATTTGTCAGCTAAATTAAATTACGCAGAAAGGACGGGGAATAAAATGAATCACGACAAAACAAAAAATCGAAGTTTTCAAAAATTCAACTTTAGTTGACTACGAGGTCAAAGGCCGGTAGTAGTTTAGTTAGGTACTTGAAATTTAGAGTTTTTTGTACCATCATTAGATATCAATACCCCATGTTATTTAATTTGTCCCCTGTATATCAGTATTCCGCTTTTTATTTTACAGTAATGAACAGCTACTATTTAGCTTCGAATAGAGCCTTTTGCTCATACATATTATCTGTGGCACTGATAATATAATACTAGCATGCAGAAGCCTCATCCTTTACAAAGAAACCGTGCCGACGACATAACTAATGTTTTTCGTCTGATTAAGCTGATTATTTTTATAAGTACTTCTATCGTGTTTGGTTCTGTTCTATGGCTATAGATAGCAGCGTAAAAAAATTTGCAAGTAAAAGGGTTTTCTGGGTTCGTGACAATGTTCTTCTTTAAATACAGTGACGATTTGTTTTAAAGTATTGTTTTAGCACGTTGTTAGTTTGATTGTACCAAAATGTGTTACAAAACAAATTCAAAAAATCGAGTGGCGTGCCTCAGAAATTTAAAAAGGTGCCATTCATTGGAATAAATTTTAAATGATCCTTTCAAATAATCTTTGAAATGTGAATTAAGACACCAATATTCCTTAATTTCGTGCTTAAGAGAAAATGTTAATTTTACACATAATTCAATAACAAATCGATGCATATCGCGACATCTAGTGACATTTATTTGAACCAAATTAGCGCTGGGACATACTAAGTTGTAGTATTTTTTGCCCGTATTTTTTAAGACTTAGTTCTCTAAAACGACTAGAACTGCCCAGTAACACAAAGATGGACGCAAGTACATGTAATTGGTGCATGCTATCGCTATAATTTACTGCACATTATAAATCTATTAATGCATAGCGTGGCCTCGCTCCGCTGATAAGCTTTTAATGTCACTGCCTTATACTGAACGCACAACGAATGCAGTGTTGCACCAAATCTTACTACCTTATTAGGTAAGAAGTAAAAACAATGTTAAATACATGATCTTTGATTGTTTGTATGAGTATTGTGGTAGGTAGTATTTTTTTAATTTTGTGTAAGTTAAAAGTAAAATCCTCACCTATGGATAAAAAACTACCTATGAATAATGGTTGTGAAAAGCACATGGTGGATAAAATTTTGCGAATAAATTATATTATCCAAAAGCGGAACTTCCATAATTATTACCATATCCGGTTTTAGTAGACAGATATTTTAATATTTTGTATAAATTTATCGTTATTTAAATATGTACCGAAAGAAAAATAAAAGTATTTTTCGTCTAAGCCGATGTGGGAAGCCTTGATTTGCTTTAGAAAAGAAATAAGTATTTAAGTAAATTGGGGAAGACCGAGTCACCGAGTTAACGAGGCTGAGTTTGGAATTGCTACTTGGAAAAATACTCGCCTTTTTTTCCTCGAAATCTTGTTATGAAATACAAAAGAATGCAGTCATATACCAAAATATACACCTATGATGGCTCTTCCACAAAGATTAACCTCGTAATTACACAGATTGGATCGCGATACCACAGATAAGAGACGTTTGTCGGAGATAAAGAAATATCCAAGTTCAAAACTTGTTCTGAACACTGGAGGCCAAAGATAACTGTATACTTTTTATAGCTCTTCAACTCATTGTATATTTAATTTGATTTTACTACTAGATTCATTAATTAATGGGACATAAAAAGATGATTTGTCGCTCGCACGTGTTGCCTTATGAAATGGGTGTCAATCGAATGATAGAGTTTTTATTGAATTTTTCCTTATGCGCAAAACAAAACAGTTTGATCCAAACGGGAATTCCTATTTAGACGAGTAACACCTATTTCGAATTCATCTTCCCCACTCGATTCAATCAAATTGACAGATTATAGTTTCCTTCAAAAATACTGAGGAGGTCTATATTCTTAGTCCCTTTGAGTTAAACTTACTACAGTATAAGCTATAACTGTCATTGATTGAGCGAGGCTGAGTCGAAGTAGAGTGAACTTAGAATAAGATGATGTAATTTTGAGCATGATGTCGAGGTCAATTGTCTCATTAGAATCAATACTAAAATAAAACCGTTATATTTAAAAAGGTAAGTCAAGCAGATTTCTTGCAAAATCGCAATAGTACATTGCGACAGTAAAACAGTACAGTAGATCGTATTGATAGCATTTCACAAGTAGTGATTAGCTCATCGATACAAGATGTGCAGAGAGAGATTAATAGATATATGCCAGTACAGTTTAGTCACGACAAGATACATATAGTATATCAAGACTTTACTGTAGTTATATTGGAAGTGGAACAAAGAATATATCGTTCGTGTTGTGTAGAAGTAGCATTGTTTGTGACAGAGAGTTCATTTGCTATACGCATCCTGTATGTGTAAATGAAATTGAATACACATTTATTTAGGCAATTATTGTAAAAATGCGGATTATCATTAAGTCGAAATTCGTAACATTCTATATTATTGGAATGTAACCGAACTTTGTTTCCTTGTTTATTGACACTTAACCACAATGACACAAGGAGTACTTTCCAAATTCGACCAAGCCACACCAATCTATCCTTCGTAAGTATACTTGGCAGGCAAATTAGGTTTATGTTGTAAACGAAGAGTTATTATAACATAAATCGCACATTACACCAAACTACATTGCTCAACCATGCCATAAAATAGCGATAGAGGAAATAGAGACCTAAACTGCATCTTGCGACTGTGAAGCGTGTCATAAACTACATTCCTATTTATCGGTTTACGATGACAAATAGTGGATGGAAACGGAGAAAAAATAAGAAATATTTTAAGAAGATTTAAGAAATATTAGTCTTTGTAAAACGTAGATATATTGAAATTATCTAACACTTACTAATGTATATGCTTGGAAGTTTGTGAAATGATTTCGAGAGATGTTCGCGGTAAGCCTTTAGCCATAGTATTGGGATCTGTTGCTATTAATTTTTTCATGGATTATAACTATCTTTCTTTTGGTTGCAGCAGTAAATGGCAGGGAGATATTTATTTTCAGAAACTACACGGTAACCTCTTGCTCCAGATCAAGCAGGGCTTCCAAGTTCCAATAGCAAAATTAAATCTTTATCTTATAAAGTTTTTGGTGTATCTTTTTAAATCCTTAAATCAGCTGAATATCCATGTGTCTATAGGTCTTACATTAACTGTGTTTGTAAGGAGCTTGTATAAAGCAAAGTGAACGGATTCCGTTGCAGTCTGCAGTTATAAAACACCAAGGTTGTTGGAAAGAGAGTAAATAATAGCTTAAGGTCGGACGTGATTGCAATTTGCAGGTTCCAGAGATTCAATGGATTGATATTAAAATACCTTGTTACACGACATTTTGTGCCTAGAATTTATAATTGCAAAAAATATTTTTGTTTTATATTATTTGTTTATTTTTCAAGGTTCAATCCTTTAATTAACCGCGATGTGTAAAGGATTGGCCTTTGCTCAGTTGTAGGAGCATGTTTTATTAATATTATAATAACTATTATTCTTCATAATAGGTACCTAAGAGCGGCAATGATGTCATTTACTACTCAATGAAACGAGTAGGCAATGAAAGTTATAGAAAACAAAATACATTCAATTGGGTCAATTGAATTGTTTTCGATGCAAAACAATAATTTTACGGAATACCTACTTATGATGATGTGTAGCAAAGTTAAGTAGGAAAATCAATAAAATAATATGCAGCGGAAATATATATAAAATGTTTGGGTAACAAAGCAAAAGGTAGACCTTTGTGAGGCCTGGTCGAAGAAAATTTAGTGAAGGAATCATCGACACGAAGAAGAAGAAGCAAAAGGTATGTATAAGTTTTTTTTCGGTTAAAGGCAAAGCTAATGGCATTGTGACTCATTATGGTATTACTATATACCATATCATGGGCGGTTTTCCCATTGACAGCGATGCGGTCAAATTTATTATTTCCCATCAAGCATTTTCTCTCGTTTTTTGTTTTTGGCTTGTATATTAATATAAGTTATCCAACTACATTTTTTTATATAAATCTATACTAATATTATAAAGAGGTAAAGTTTGAGAGTTTGTAGGAAGTAATCTCTGGAACAGTACAAAGCTACATTCCGAGTGCCATAGGCTAAGTATTTTATCCCGAAAAAATAACGGGGCTAGCGTTGTGGGCCATGGGAGTGAAATGGAGGGAAAAAAGGTAGTCTTTTATAAATAGTTTTATCTAATCTATCTAATAAAATTTCTTTAAACGAGCAATTCTTGTATATATGTTTACATATAATCTGAATCTCGGAAACGGCTCCAACGATTTTCATGAAATTTAGTATGCCCCCTGCATACTAAATTTCATAGTATGCAGGGGGCATACTAAATTTCATGAAAATCGTTGGAGCCATTTCGGGGGTGATAAATCGATCTAGCTAAGTTTCATTTTCAGAAAACGTCGCTTCCTCTATTTTCACCCGAGCTAGCTCGGTCGTCCAGGTACTGGTACATAATTCTAAATAAATCAACTTAATATTAGCATATCCTACCTTATTAGTTCGTAAAGGCACATACCTAATATATCTATTTTTACCGCATGCTAATTTCAGACTGCGCGGTCAATGCGTTTTGATTGCGTTCTCGTGTGTTTATAGTGGTGATAAAAACACGCTTCGACCATTCGGAGTCAAAACTTAGCCCTACTATAGAGCACCGATTTTAAAATAAAGAATCAGAAAACAGGTTGTATTGCCCGAAGGGCCACAATAAGACATATTGTTGTCATAAGTAGATAGGTACAAAATTCTTTAACCACAAACATTATACATACTCGTATTTAGATCCCATGTGATAGGTAGCGAGTTGTTCATCAATCGGGCACAAATATAGACTGCTCTCAGCAGATACTGAGAATTTATATACTGGCAGTTTTAAACTACTGCCTGACTTGGGGATCGAACTATTACTGATAGACATACAGACAAGATCTTCTCTTCTTTCTTTTCTGCGCTAAGTTGTTCTGTCTTGGGTCGTCTGTTCTGACACAAGATAAAAAAGACAAGAAAAACAAAGGAAACTCACCATTACTACCACTTGCCATAGGTAGGGTTCTTGAACGATGACGTAGGTGGTTTGTATAGAGGATTCTCTCCCGTGCAGTCCTCTGCATCAATGTTCTGGTACTGAGGGTCGTTGAGAGGTACTGGAGGGACCGTGTTCATGTGCTTCCAGAGCATCACGCCACTGACCGCTGCCACCGCTGCTACGATACCCAGGACTCCCAGAATTATTGGCACTGAAGGAGTAAAGGCCAATTTGAGATATAACTATTGATGAAGTAGGTTACAGAATATAATACAAGTAAAAAGAACCAATAGATAATACGAATTGTAATTAATGAAGATGTAAAGAAGGCTAACGTAAAAAAAGAATACAATTCTACTAGTGAGGTCTTAGAATGACACGCCTTGAAAACTTTCATGATTGAATATGAATTCAAATAAATAGCATAAGGGCGAAAATATGTACAATTTAATGATATTACTTTATTTATTTAGATTTGAAAGGATCCGAAACATGACCTGATGACTAGATGTTAAAGAGATCTAGGAGGTGTGTTTTACAGACAACAGGCTTTATTCACAGTATACACGTCAATCAATCAATTGCGATACCCTAAATTGAGGCATATATAGTATATTTAAAGATCACTGAGAAGACTTAAGTTAGACAGACAATCAATATTAAACAATAGTAGTTTCGCGTAAGGCCGATATTTAAACCTGATTTTCTAATAAACTAATATGTACCAAGTGTTGGGGAAAAACGCATGACGAATACAACAAACAGCTTTACGACAGCTCATAAGCAAAACAACACAACTTTCCTCATATTAAATACAAACAAACAAACATCGTATAATGAAATGTAAAGCGGTTTCATTGTAGTATCCAGTTCTGCCTACAGCCCACACACTTTTCCTTTTAGTTTGCCAAAACAATGCAGCTGTGGGCGTTACTTGATTATAATATGGGCAAAGAAACTGCAAAATGTCACGTAGCTACCAGGTATATAAGGTAAAATAAACTGGTAAATATACCTTATCTACTTTAAGTATTTAGGAGCCGATTGGCTGGGAGTACAATATTGTTGCAAGTAAGAACTGGCTTTAGTGTAACATATAATCTTATGCAAAATATAGAAAGGTTAGTATTTTCTCTATTGTGGGAGTAACAGCGATAAATGGTATCAGATACTTATCATCCCACTCTAGTCGTAAACGCTGAGTAAAAGGGACTCTGTTGTACCAAGACGTCATATTTAGAAATGCCTTGCCTTTATATGATATGGCGTTTGTGGGTTTATATCTGTCTACACATTTCTCCTTTAATGAGCTATATCCAGTTTTATGTTATACTACTAAATAGTTCGATAAAACACTGGCAGCTCTCAACTGGCTCTCAAAACTGAAGAAAAACATCGTCAGGAAACCGCCCTTGAAATAAAAATTCGAAGACATGTGACATTTACCACTAGACCCGCGTGGTACATTATGGTCCATTCTCCCATAGGAACATTATATAACACAATATTTTTATTGTTTTGTCTATTATGACCATTTGTATGCAACAGTTCAAGTGATTCCCCAATACCAAGGTTTTTATTGTTTTGTCTATTATGACCATTTGTATGAGTTCTAAGGGACTTTCCTATTATGACGCAATATTATAGAAGGGATTCACATGTATGAAGGGTTATTTATTCAGACTGATACTGATTTCAAAAGGACAATGTTTGTAGAAGAAATATTTGTTTTCCTTTTGAGGGACGTAAAAGGGGTCGATGGCAAAAAGTAGTGATTCAGTAAGTTGTTTATAATGACCGTCTGTCGTCCCCTTATCTCCGAATGTTGTCATTCTCTATCGGTGGTAACTGGTGAGTAAATATTGTCATAATGTGTCACAACTTTCTAGGTCAGTACCTAACAAATGTTACAAAAATGGGAAAACAAAATAATATACAATTGTCTTAATAAATTTTGCAGTTCACTTTAGTTAACGGTTTTAAATAGATTGTACCTATGTCGGATTCTAATTCATTTACCTGTATAAAATATTTAAATGGTGTGCGGGAAAACCACAGAACCAGTAAAACAAAAACTACATAACCTTATTACAAGAAGGTATAAAATCACGACCTTTGAACGGTAATAGAATTTCCTGTCTTAAGGGGCAGTTAGACGACTTAAAATTATAATAATAATAAATAAAAGATACTATACAAGTGGACATGATTGTTTTAATAACAACGATGGAACAAGACCAAATGATAAATATAATTATGTGCGAGTATTTTCTAAGAAAGCCCGATACGCAGCTGGTGTCAGAGCGCATATATTTGTTTTGTCATGTCAAAAGGCTGGAATTATTGAACACATCTGTGTAAATTTTGATATACCAAAGCTCAAGAAAAGACTCTATACCCAACATGTAAAGCATATTTTTCAATACAGTAAAAGTATGCATATGAAATTAAAAAATTACTTTTTCATTCATAAGAAGCTTATTGTTCGAAAGTGACGCAAATAAGATACAGAGCGAAATGGAATTCGCTGTGTGGCAATATCATAACAGAATCGTTCGTAATTAACGTTAATTTACCTATATCGTATTAAATTACTGTTCTGACAGTCATGTTAATTGAAATAATTTATCATTAGGTAACTTATACAAGGCTTTTGTTGCAGTTTCAATGAGTTGGCAAATTGTACCTTACGAGTTTTATGAATAGTAAAAGTTCTTTTTTTTCTTTAGCCTCACTGGCTTATGATTCAGACTGAAGTCTATATTTAAAATGACGTTGCTTATTTCTAGATAAATAACCAAGTTTCTTACATTTAGTATCAGCTACAACCGCAGCAGCACTGATTTCGTTGCAGTGGTTCAGCATCATTACAAAAATCTTTCCAAGCTCATCTTTTTTAGCGTAGAATTCTAATCGACCACAATCATCAATAGTTTCACTGCATTTTACCCAAACTGTTCTGTTTTGAGCATCTCTTTCTGTCGTCCGAGACTCATTATAGCGTTGCTTGGTCATGAGATGGTTGCATTTGGTACATTCGCCGAAGGTATTGTTGACCAGGCAGTCTTCACATTCGCTGGCGACGCTGCACAGGCCTGCGCAGTTGTTGTCCTGGTCAAAGTACTGGGAGCCATCTCGGTCTGTGTAGCAGATACATGTCTCGCATAGACCACAGTAGCCGTTGCCTGAACAGTCCGCCTAGAAATGTTTAGATGTGAGACAGGTGAAGAGGAATATAATTATATATCAGTACACTCAACTTGCTGAACTGGGCCTTATTGGCGCAGCCGTTAGGCACACTTGCCTGCTAACTTCTTACGTCAGACTTTACACTTTTTTATTTATTTTGATTTGTATTTTATCTGACATATATTATTATGAATCTAGTACCTATATTATTATTATATATTTCTTTCTTTCTTTATTTATTTACATCAAGAAAAGTCAGTATATATACAGTTCATAATAATATTAATACTATTGTAAGTTAATAATAATATAATATTAATACTTCTTTGTCTTTGTTCCCTGATAGCTACAACCTTGGGGTCTTTAAGTCAAGAGTGAATAGGTTACTTCTAGGCAAGCGTGCTTCACCGTCGACCACATCATCGCTTACCATCAGGCGAGATAGTGGTTAAACGCGAGCCTATCGATAAATTAAAAAAAAAAGTGAACAGTGAAGATTATGATGGCTATAAAAATTCGTGGCTTCGTATTTCTTCCGACATATAATTTTTCCTCTTTCACAGAGAGGAGGCCTGTGTCCCAGCAGTGGGAACTTTAAAAGAATGATGATGATAATTTTTGGGTGAACTTGTGTTACTTACATCGTTTCTTGGGTTTAGTGAACACTGGTTTATATCTCCTCGTTTTGCATCACAATTAGGCTTCTCGCAATATTGGCCTGTCCTGCAGAAGAAAATTATTTGATGAAATTGGGAGTTGGCACATTACAACGTTATTATAGTTTCAAATGCTAACTTAGTGCCTTTTTTGTTCAGTGTTTTTAGAAAGGCTGCGTTGACTACAGTTAGGTTTTGTTTTAGATTGAACAAGAGTATCCTTGAAAGATTTCGGTCAGTCGTATTAGGTACAGTGTTTATTTTTGGATGACATGCAATACTTGAAATGTGGATAGTAAATCAATGCCAAGTGCAACAATATATTATTATGATTAAAATAATTAAAAGGAATCGCACGAATCGCTCTTTAAATAAGGTTAAAAATCTATGAGGAAGTTATAGAACACAAAAAGTTTATATACAACAATGTTGACTAATAATAAGAATTGCCTAGACCTACATAAGTATACTAGGCATTCTTTTAGGGTGAACGGGCTATTGATAATAATCAGGCGATAATCGATTATCGGTCCATAGCTGACGAACATCCTATCACCGTATCAGAATATGGTTGAAGGCACTATGACCGTTATATTATACTTAAGGTGGTAAAAGACAGGCAAAACGGTTCCGCAAGGGGCTCGCATACTTATTTCGTCCTTATATTTGAAAATGGATCGAAGTTATGATATTATGTGCTAATAATGTTCGAAGCATGATAGAAGCATATACCATCTTTTCAAGTAATTTTTGAGCTAATTTTTCTTTCTAGTAAATTTGACAGTTAAACTTCTACTTAGTGTTCTATGCAGAAGGTTCAACAAAAAACTTGTTGGCACAGTATAATCTTGAAACAATTGCATCAGAATAATTAGATTTTGACATGCAGCTGCTCCTACAAATTGTATTACATCAAAACATGGAACATTTTTAATAACCCTGCCATTCAGATGAAAGCCGGCTCTTGTGCCACAATTAACTTCACATCGATGGTCGGACAAAGATGTTTTTGTTGGGTTGAACTTAAATATTTACTGGCAATTAATTTCTATGCGAAATTCAACCTTAGCATGTGGTGTTACGACATGGGTTGCTTGTTGGATTGAGTCGTGTAGTGCTTCATTATGATATTGCTTTTTTTTTCTTCATTTATATGAACGACGTTCACCTACTCTTCGTGAATTTGATCGTACTCTGTCATCAACTGTCTTGCCTGCATTGATTGTTCTATCCAGTCAGAATAATTCAGTATCATTGTTTTGGAACTGGTACTTGTTAGTTCAAGACAGTTTGTGAAGCTAAATAAGTTTATTATGTTTACGAGCTGTGATTTTACGAGCGTTTTAGTATTTTGTTTTACTTCGACTAGTGCTAGGTTGCACTCATTTACTTTCTACAACTTATGTATATTACAGTGGGCATCTATTACTTCAATATTTTGGTTTATGTTTGTAAACAAAGTGACTGCATTTTACATTTTTTACATCCACTCTGAGATTTGCGGGATTAATGAACTAAGATCGCATTTCCATAATTCGTATATCTATTTTGTTCAGTTTAACTGGTCTTGCAATTGTCTGCGTACATAACGGTACGCTTGTATTAATACTTATTCCTTTACCTTCTTTAAGTGTAATTTTAACACGTGTTTAGTTAATTTATGCTATGTCTGCTAAAATCCTGATGTTTTTTAGTTCTGCCGTAATCGTGCCAACATGACGTGTTTTCCTTGATTTACAAAGTTAAATATAATTTCAAAGTCGTTTTTTCTTTTGAATAATTATTATGACTCTTAACTAAAAGGGTGATGAAATGAATATTGCTGAATAACGCAGTTTTGCACTCATGGGTGTGATTAATAATCTTGATGACACTGTTATTACCTTACAGCCTTTGCAAGAAATTACTGAACATTTTTGAACCTTCAACAACTGGGATATTTTAGCTTAATTCAAACAGCTACAGTAACAATCAATATAAATAATAAAATTTTAATACATACCATTCAGGATCACAAAAGCATGCTCCACAGGAGAAGTTTCCATGTTTGTTACAAACCGGCGAGTTCGTCACCATCTTTTTACTGCATTCACACGCACACGCTACGGAGTACTTCACGCGAGCTTCTTCACTCAAGCCCAAGTTGATCTTTACTTCTACTGACTCTGTGACTCCTCCAGTAGCGTTACAGAACTCCTGGGAAGGAGTAGCTTCGATGGTGACACAATTGGCCCCATTACATTTTGTCTCATATTGCTTCAGCTCGATGTTGAAGCTTTCCGACGAATGCACGATCGTCATGTTTGGCTGCAAAAGTTAATATATGTCAGGAAGTTTTACAATAACTAAGGTTTATGTCTGAAAGGATTGCACCATTAAGAGGATGTGGAATCTCGACATACGAGAATTCGTAGTGACTCACCGTTCGGTTATCCTTCAAATCAATATATCGTGCGCTCTTATTTTTGGAAATGAGCTAGGATTGTGTTTGATCTTACTTTATTTGAAGGGTTTGTAAATACAGAGGGTATATAACAATATTATCGACACGCTAAATTAAAGTTTACATAAGCATTGCAAGCGTGAAGTTAATCCTTATCAACAAAGTGGAACTGTAGTTTAAAAAGGCAACATGTTTGTATCTAAAATACAGCATTTCATTACCAACATTTTTTATATAGCATGTACTAACATAGCATTAGCATTGGTATTTCTTAACATATTCTGCAAGAATATTACCTAAAATTGGACTATATTTCCTATTTGGGTCAGTTTTCAGTTGATTATCTGATTCAGCCAAATGTTTGTGACTTCTTCAATAATTTAACTACGAGTATCATCTACTTTAACTACTGGGCTAGATGGGTTGCCGGACTTTCGCTTTTCTGCCGTCCCAACTATCATAGTTGTATGAACTAGCCGCCTATTAAAGCGTAATTATAATTATAGTATCATTATTTAAGCGTAGTTTGCCGTAATTATTACCATTATTATAAATGCTGTAATTATATCAAAGGGAACGGTTAAGCTTGGTAGAGATGCTGAAGCTAATTTTTAAATTGTTGAGACATCTAGCTGTTAGAATGATACGTGGTCAACTATTTGTTTCCTCGTGTATGTTGCTACCGTTATGGAGATGGAAAGTTAAATTAAGATAGACTCTAGCTTACGTAGATAGATAATTAGATATGTTTATCTACGCTCTGAAATTATGAGGAATGTTGAGTTTAGATACATAATTCAACGGATCTATACAAGTTATTAGACTGCCAATAGGCTATATTATTTCAAGCACAGGTTGACAATGTCACTAATATGAAAATATCGTCAAACAAAGCTTAGTCATTCATAAAATGATCTAATTACATATATCTAATATTTTATTTTGCTTAAACACCTGCGAAATTTATTCGTAATTTCTGACGGCTCTTAGCTAAAACTGGCATATCCTCACGTACATATTATACAGTTTTAGTCACTCCGACGTCTGTGCCCTTAAGATAATGTGGTGTGAAATCAACGTTAGTTTTAACAACCATAACATATTTGTAAGCAAGAAACAATTTAGGTTAATTGTCTATACTTATTGGTCTAAATACATTAAATGAATCATGGGCAAAACTTATTTTGTACTTGTCATGGCATGTTTTTGAAGGATGTTTGACTATATCATCAGTTTGATATGCTGTTACGTAATAAGTGTCAACTAGTCAAGTGACAGCTATTATTAGTGTTTTCTATTATCATATCCTATTCTAGATCATTCTTGTGACATTCGTTGATCTTAATTATGACGGTTGAGATCTTCTTGGGCGATCCGGTTATCATCAATCAATACTGTCAATGTTACAATGTTACTTTCATTTTTTGATCATCGGTATTTTTTGATGTTGGATTTCGGTGATAATTCTTATAGTATGTCAGTAATTAAGAGCAAGTGATTTTTACTCCATTGGACCTTACCTTCTGTTTACTCTTCGCCGAATAGTGGATGACAATTTTGGTAGGCTCTCCGATGTACAGGGTCCTCTCGGCGTAGACTGGGTTGATTTCGGCGCCTTTCTGGTCCGGCAGTGCTTGAAATTCGCTGCGGTACTCTCTTTCATTAGAACACCAGCCATCTCCTGGCGAGAACGAGCAGTGAGGCGACTGTAAAGAACGAATGAAAAGACGATTATCGATTGTCTTTTGTAAGTAGGTAAGCATAACAGTGAGAGAAGATTTGAACGAAATTACAAAACTGATTGCCGTAGAAGCAAAATTAACATTATTATATTGTAATTTTTAATCGAAATAGTAAATGATAAGAAATCTTCGTTCCAGAGTAAATAACATTTTCATAGCCTACTAAGACATCTTACAACAATTTAAGCCCTGAGCACTCCTACTATTGCGAAATATTAACAGCGAAAATAGAAATTTAGAGGACTTTACAGCGAATAAAGTTTCACAAAGGTGTGTTACACAGGCCATGGGGTATCTATAATATTCTAGGTGCGACACCAGATTGAAATTGTCTAGTTGAGGATATACTAAACGAATGTACAAATCGTACAGGCGAGCCGTTTGCTGTCCCGTTTTCTACAATGTTTAATGTAGGAGGCAGGTGCGTTTGAAAGTGTGGAATCGGTTTTAAGTACGTTTGAATTGAATAAGATTTGGCACTGAGCCTTTTTGAATGCTGATTAAGATTATTTTTTTGTTAACATACATTAGTGTTTGTGCCATCTGGAAAGCGGCTGAGACCATACAACAAATTTAGTTGCTTCTTCATTCAAGTCGTATTCAGTATGGGGAATAATAATTAAGTGAAAACAAATTGTTATTTATTATGCCTGAACCTGTGAATGAATGCAACAGCAAATTATAAATCTTTCAAATAATATTCATTATCCTTTGTCCACATTAAACTTGATGTCACTTTGCCACCTTATAAGTGTTGCTTGCCTTATAATATCTCTATTTACACAACATAAATCTAATATTGTGAGCCAATTATATCCACATAACATGAACAAAGGAATGTGCTAGTCTGCTTGGTATATAATTCTGCTATATATGGTGTGTTCCTAGACATGCAATTATACAAATTGCAATGTTAAATGATGCTGTTCAGATTCAAACTGGTTGAAATCACTAACAATGTTAATGCGCTAACTGGATGTGACAAGGGCGTGAAATTCGTTCTAAGTAGAGCGTGCCCTGTAAGACTGGCGATTTATCCTTGTAATTTTATGCAAGAAGGTTGTAGTTTTTTGTACTTTTTAGTAGTTTTAGCTGTAACTAATTTACCATTATACGTTTATCACTGTTTCAGGGCAGAATTTCTTTGGTTGCCAGCGAAATAATGAAGACATTACAAGTTATGCAAATTCTTAAAACATAAGTGCACTGTTAACAGTATACTGTCATATAAGGTAATTAAAACTTCGATTCTTATCAACAGGGTCTTGTACAACAGGTCCGAGGCGATAGCTGGCACAAGGCCAAAGATGTTCGTCGTTAATGTCATTAACTGGCTACCGGAATATAAACGAGACACGTAATTTGGGTTGATAACCGAAGATGCTTATGGGCAAATAAAATACTGTGTTAATTTTGGAGCGGTGAACAGAAAAAATATGTGTTAACTATTTGCTTTTGTTTGTAATGACAGCTGCGGATGCCTGTGCAATCTATTCTGTGACTAAACATGGCATTCATCACATCCCTAAATGGGAGACTGATTAGCAACTGCAGAATGTGGCATTAGAAATAATGTACTTAATATTTATGCGCCGCGACGGCAGTTGTCTAATTTTCTTTGTTATAATTTTTCTGTCTATCATTCACAAAGTAAGTACTGCTAATAATTTCTGACCATTATTTTATTCTTATTAAAACAATTCACAAAAGGCATATCCGGTCAACATATTTCCATGTATAATGCGTCGCCTGGCGCCAGCGCAGACTCGTTCAAGTAATGACCAAGTTGGCAGCTTGCTTGAGTTGCTTGCTTCATACCGAGTACATCCATACGCTACCTGCCTTCATTAAGCACATTGTTGACTATGCTGTATGAAGGACGTATGAATAATTCGATGGAAAAGCACAAGTGAATATAGTCAGGTATTCATTGTAAAGTTGTAAACAGATACTTGATATTGCTAGTATGCTACCTAGTTTTGTGAGATGATAAATTATGGACGGTTGTTATAGCTTGAGCTGTAAGTCGATTTGCGTACTGCATTTTCCGATTATGTAAGCGATTTGCGATTTTGCCGCGGGGTTGTAAAGGTTCTCTATTGTTGAGTTATCAACTTTGATTTTAGTTCTTGTGAAAGCTCTTTTTGCTTCAGGACATTTTATGAAATTTCAAATCACGGTACCGTTTCAAATACCGATGAATGGAGCGAAAATCATTGCTTTGGATTCCGTGTCAATGCGGTTTATCTAGTCAGTCAGTATATTTTTGTTAACGATGCCCAAAAAATACACTAATTTAACAATAAAATAAGAGTCATTAAGCATTCATTAATTTTGTTCGTCATTAAAGATTTCTTTGAGTGAATAAGTGCGTTAATAACGAAGTACCCAAATGATTGGGTAACTTTAATTAATCGCCCTTAGTTGCCCGAGGGCTTATTACAAATTAATGTAGTACTAATTTATGAGAGTAAGTTATAAACCGACGTAAACTATAAAACCACGTTGATCCGTTCCAGATAATTATAATGCAAGAAACGATGGGTGTGGGGTTCGACGCCCACGCAAAAAATACTTCTCAAGGAATGTGGTTTTAACAGGATAGGTATAAATAACATTATTATAATAACATTCTCTTGTAGGGGGATTTTATATTAACTGATAGGTTTTTTATCTTAAAGGGGACAATACACAGGCTTGTAACTTGTTTATAAGTTTGCAAGTATAGTTCTTGCTAAACTTCTTGGCCGCCCTGAAGTTGGCTTTCCGATGCGCAAGGCACGGCGCGTTGCTGTTTTTGTATGAAATTTATTACTGCTTAGCTTATATAATCTGTGCTACTGCGCAGCCATTGTAGTCAACTTCAGGGTGGCTAAGAAGTTTGGCGAAGAACTATAGCTTGGATGCCGTTGTGACTTTTACCAATCAGACGTTATTATGGCACAATGGTATACAAGCTACAGGCATCTATTGTCCTCTTTAAGCCTTATAACTAAGTTTAATAGCAGCTTAAAACTTAGTTAGCTTAGTAGCTTATCCCAATAGAAACTAAGAGACAGAGTGACAGGCGATAATAAAAAATAAAAACTTGGTAAAGTAACTCAATGTAAAATAGAACCAGAACAGACACAAAATGACAGCTAATTGAAACATTAGAAATGCAAAATTAAGAAATCGTCGTTACTGTTTTACCTAAAAATTGATATAAACAGGTATTCTCTTCAAGCAAAAAGAACATGAGGTAATGATTGCCGTAACTCAACCTTCCTTTAGTCTATCTTTAGTTTAAGATACGCTTAAAGGGATCTCAGAAACCTGTTCGATACCCAAGAACCTAGTTATATTATTGAGTGCTTGAAAATACAAATATGGGCATAATTGGCCCGTCTCATGATAGAGCCATGTCTTAACTAAGCCAATGCATTTTGTTCTTTAGAATTTAGGGCAAAAAATGATAATCTTTCTTTGTGGGAGTCACGAAGTATCGTACTCTTCGTAGCTCATTATTTCAGGGCAATAAACCCTTTAGTGGCCGTTAGTGCATATGAAACAGTGCCTGTGGGTGTCACAATCACAATAGTAGCACAGATCTTGACGATTGCTCTCGACCTGAGTAGATCTAACCGATACCCCATATTTCTTCTGAAAGTGTGACTGAGAGAGCAATACTTACTATAAACTTACGGAAGTAGGTTTTGAATAGTGATGCGCCGATTAGACTGATATATCGAATAATTATTCGACTTACTTGATTATAATCGAATAAGTTTTACCTAATAATATAGTAGTGAGAAAATGATTGATGCATGCCCAGTAAAATATTGTTATAATAATTAAGAAATAAATTAACGTTAATAGCTTTAAAGGCCATGATAAAATTCTTGACTCGCCCTTATCGCAGTGGTTTGCGTTGGGCCATTGTTGACGAACATTACGGAAATAGACTATCGCTTGATATGGTTTGTTTATTGCATCTATTGAACACTTGATTTGTGGTCTTACGTAAGAATCTACATTTAGGTTTAGTTTTGTAATAAATCTCAGATATTAAACAATGTATTTTTTCACAATTGAATTGTGGTAAACGTAGTATTCGAGAAACAATCGACAGTTTTCGAATAATTCGACTATTACAAGGCACATCTCTAGCTAAACCATGTGGGCGTTAGGCGATATGACTACCTATAGAAAGGTTGTCTCCCTGTTGCGACATCACTGGCCACTCTAACCAGTTATAACGTAAATAAAAATAATAAACATATAGGTGTAGAATCTGATTATGTTGTTCTGTTGTGGAGTTTTGGCTTCGAATTCAATAGAAACTTGATTGAGATGATGCTCAAAGAAATCAAATTCATTTTGGACATATTGTATTTAGAACATCACGCCGGTACTCTCTAACAGGTTGGTTAAACATGTCACAACGTGACAGTTAAATTCTCATGAAGTTGGGGGCGAGCTGATCGCGCCAAACACCAAGAACAAATCAGACTCCGGGCTGCTACTCAGAAAATTCCTATTAGTAAAGTTCAATAACACTACCCAATGTACGTGATTTTTCAATATCGCTTGTCAATCCCATACAATTTTTGTTTTTCTGACAATCGCTATCGTCACGCTTTTGATGATAGTATGTTACTTGTCTAAGGCCTCAGGACTTCACGCTAGTTGACCTATCGTCTTGATAAAATAAGACGTCTGTATTGCATTTTTAAATAAATGCGATTCATTATAGTCTATGGACTATGATATTGCTGCTTTTTTATAGATTAATGAATGAGAAGAAGCTTATACAAAAGTCACTTTATTGATTGAACTTTAGAACAATGGCTGCCCTAACCCTGAGACAAAAAGTTATTGTTTGTCCTAAATAATGAGATCACCCGCATCATATTTTCTCGGTAATTCCACACCGTTTGAGTCATTTCTGTAGTGATATTTCTATAAATTTATATTCTTAGAAGAATGTATTTTAGTTCACCCTAGCAAGTATTTTCCGCGCTGTTTGTCAATCAAGAACCACAAGCTGTTTTTTAGTCCAATTAAAATATTATTTCTTGAGTGATTTAAGTTTGACGGCTTAATTTTAGAAATGTGACACCTTTATTTTAGCTTCAGGTTAAAATCACGATGTATTTTCTTTTTTATCAACACTAAAAGCTAATGTTTGACTTAAAATGCTGCCATTACTGCTATTTGTTTAACAGTCAAGTTAAACACGGCCATGCATTTATTCACTACAGTTCGCATCCCAATACGAAGATTATTGTGTTTTAAAAATGCTTGACTGTCCCACTTACAAATTTTATATTTTGCTGATTATAACATTTTGGCACAGCGTATTGTCACGTACCGCGGTACGGCAGCCAAAAAAAGAAAAATAATCAAAAGCGATGACATACATTCGTTATTAAAAATAAAAGACGTGTGACGTGCGTTCTTGGTTCTTGTTCTTCCTACATTCTGTGACACCGAGGTCGACGCACTCAGAGTGAATTTCAAGAGAATTGCAAAAAGTACCAGACTTGTAAACAAGTTTGTAGAAAAATCGATGAGTGGCTGGCTGAAATCCAAAAAGTTGTGTTTCACACTATTTTTCTTGTGTTAACGGTTAAGTGAACTTTCTGTGTCAATACAGGAAATACCTATTGTGTGAAAAACAGCAGTGACTCTTGTCAATAGGTAGCTAGCAAAACCTTGGGCTTATGGGGTTTTTACCACATAGTATTTATTCTTTGGAAAAGTGCCAAATACTCGTAATACAAGTAGTGACAGTAAAATAAAAAGTGTACAAATTAAATAGACATTCCCAAGCCTAATATAATCATCACAAATTATTCAACAGGAGTTCAGACAAAGGGAAGAAACTCGTAAGCAAGAAGTTATTTTCAAGAATTAAAATAAAACCGAAACTTTAAGAGTAAACCACTGTCGCAAACTCGCAATGCGATTCCAAAAAGAGGATACGATTGCAGGATTAAGTATCATCAAGATATTTTCAAAAGACTTTTATTAAACTAGAATGTTTGTAGAATGGAGTTGGTGCCAACTTTAGTGCGCTGTCGCCTTTTTGGTATACAGCGTGAAGTATTCAGTTTCCGCACTTAAGCAATAAAATATGCGATTGGTTGAGTGATGTACAAATATTATGCAGACATGTTATATATATAGAAAGTCAAAGTGGTTTAACAGCTGTTTAAATATAAGTTGAGACGCGCAAGTAATATTTAAATCACGGAAATGATACCTGAATATCATGGAATCATCTTAAAACTTGTGCCTTGAAAATTTGATACTGTAATTGGTGCAAGCGATTATTTTATTTTTTAAATTATTTTTCTTTGTTTATCTTTAAGATGTGTTTGATCGAAGGTTCTTTAAAAATTATAGAAATTCAAACGCATATGAAATCAATAGATAATGATTTTGTTGTGCCATCATTATCTATACTAATCTGTACTATATTATAATATTATAAAGAGGAAAGATTTTTTTGTTTATTTGTTTGTACCTAGGCTATAGCTATAGGCTCTGAAACTACTGGACCGATTTAAAAAATTCTTTCACCAATAGAAAGCTACATTATTCCTGAGTGACATAGGCTATTTTTTATCCCGAAAACGGGTCCTGTGGGGTGGCCCACGGGAGCGAAGCCGCGGGCAACAGCTAGTTATAAATAAAATTGTGTTGAACCGTGTCGTGACCGTGATACATTCGTTAAAGTTTTTGTAATGAAAAGATTTCATGATTTAAAATAAAGTTAAATTATAGGCATGGATGACTACGTACTAGCAAAATTGTAGTTCTGGGATTTCCCAATACTGTGTCGGTCCCTCTGTTGTCAATTGATTGTTGATAAGGCCATTCGTACTGACTGTCGAAGTGCTTACTCGTATGTATTCAACCACCGACAGCGAATTGCTTCAGGGCCTCAGTATTGCATTGAATAAAGCGAATAACCAGATGTAGATAGACAACGTTGCTCTTCGCATTAATAAGTCGCAATTACTCTAGCAGTCAACTATAAGTTCAGATTTAAGGGCACGATAAATTAACTGACCCAAGCTGAACTATGAAGAATCAACTTCATTAACACCATAGTTCTGATGAGAGATCCACGGTACGGTAATAAACTACTGTTCAAGTGTTGCCAGACACTCAATTATGCCTAGACAGCTGTAGGTGAGATTGCGTTATCTTATTAACTCACTGAGCAACTCAACATGAATTAACATGCCCTTTGTATTACGAATTTTAAAGGTAAAGCTTACGCAATGTACGTTAACATAAAAAATGAGATGTTTTACGCACTCAGTGTTAAAATCTTTAAAACATGTTAATAGGTAAGTGGAGCGTACGTTAATTGCATTGATTGATATGCAATGGGATCTTTTAATTTTTCACGCGCACCCATTTTTGGGTGTTCCGTTTATTTTTGTTTTTATCAGCAGTAATTAGCTGTGGGGAGTCATTGATCTGTGTTGGGTCTGATGTGCTGTTTAACAGTTGCATCGGTGGTCTCATTTGTATGGCAAAAGTACTTACTTTTTACATTCGTGTCTTAAGTTCGTTTGTTTAAGACCTTACTAAATGCATGATACCGTGTGTCGTAAGCATTAAAACAAAACCGAGGAAAACCAGTTATCGTTGGCTTGTATTGTTGGCGACGAAATTGCGAACTCTGATCTAGCCTAGTACCACTTTGAACTACGCCTCCGTCTGTTCCTATTTACGAGGAAAGTGCTTTTGTATGTAGGTAGTTGGGGACCTTTTGTAATCGTCGTGAAATGCAGACAAGTGGTGGTTCTGCAAAGCAAATGCAAAACGATCCGCCCGTTTTGATCATTAGAACAGAGGACCTAGGGGTCTTTAAGTCAAATTGAATAGGTTACTTCTAGGCAAGCGTGCTTCACCGTCGACCACATCATCGCTTGCCATCAGGTGAGATAGTGGTCAAGCGCAATCCTATCTACAATAAAAAAAACCTATAATTCTCCTAATTGAATTACAACACAAAAAGTACAGACTTTTGAGACCAAATAGTCGTGTTAATTTAATGGTTGTCCGTAAGAATCGTAGCTGGGCAGAGTTATTTCGTAATTAGCCGGTGCATTTCATGTCATGGTCAGTTGGCCAGTACTTACTGCACAACTCCATCGCTAAAAAAGTTTAGATCGATGCAGTCTTTGCGATAGCAATACTAATAGAGTTTTTTGCACACTACGGCCCAGTTTTCCATTTATTTTTGTGTAATATTGTATTTTAATTGTGCTTTGTGAATTTCTGTTGTGTCGTACCGCGTAAATATATCTTAAAAAAAAAAAAAAAATTGTCAATGCTGCGATAATTTGATTTATTTTTCAACAAACAATCGCTTTCCAGAAACCGGGCACTAAACTTTTTTGGCAAAATATTTAAATAATCTTTTAGAAACCGAACTTTAGTGCATTGTTTATAGAGCATAAAATGGAATAAGGGCGTCATGGATATCAATATCGAGGGCTTATATCGTTAAATACATTATGTGTATAATGCGGAGTGAAAGCCCGAAGCCAACAAAATAAAAGTGTCAGATAACGACAAACACAGCTTTGTTTTCTAAGTAAAACTAAATGATTGATCAGATTTGGCTTCAATATAAGGCTAAGTGGGCATCAATATGGATAGAAGTCGAGTTTGTAATTTATAGCTTAGATTTTATAGTAAAAAAGTTTGTTACAAGATGAGCTCAATTTATTGGACCAGTTTACTTTCACTGATATTTATTTAATGGGGCATTTAAAGATGTTGTTTTTTATTTAGTTTATAATAAAGGAATCTAATGGTTTAATAGACATTTGATTTGTTTTGTAATAAATCAAAAAATCTAAACTACCTAGATCTGTTGTTTGTTTCTTATTATAAAATTATTATTATTTTGGAATTGGAATTATTGTTAATATTATTTGAATATTTGTTTAGTTGATATTATGTTGTTACTATTTGATTATTTGTTATTTAATTGTTATGTTGTTATTGTTTTATTATTTGATTATTTGTTCTGTTGATTATTATGTTATTACTGTTGTATATTATTCTAATTGTTGTTATAATCATATTATTATGTAATGGTGAAATTGTTGACTCTCTGCACGTGTTGGGTCAAACTGTTAGTGCAGAGAGTAATTGTGTTAAATAAATAAATGAGCATGTAATAAAATAACGTTTTTAATTAAGATTAAGTATTTGGGCATAACGTCTTAAATTCATAAGATACCGTAACTAATTTGATTTAACTGCCTTGGTGCAAATCGTTTCAGAAATACACAAGTAAACACCGAGTTAATATGTTTTAAGAAATCATCAGAAAAACTGGACCGTGTTCCATTAAAATATGGTGCCAATGAATTGAGAAATAGATAACGAAATTAAATGTCAGCTTACTTAAACATAAACCGATAAACTGATAAACGAGCGTCATTTACAAATAAATCGTTACGATAATTTCTTATAGACATTTAAGACGGGACCCCTGACTGGAAATTTGAGTCAGGCCTGACCTTTTTACATGATCTGTGTCACTCTTGTGGGCCATATGCTAGTGGCTCCAAATGTCAGATGTCGCGGTTCAAGCCCATTCAGAATACCAACATTACCCAACGATCAGTAACCCCATCAATCAATCATTCGGAGGTTATGATTATCCTCAATTTTAAGTATAAGTAACAAAAGGGTAACTTGGATTCAATGACATTTCGACAGCGTGTAAAGTTCATGCAAATATTGTAAAACATATTTTTAAAGTGACAAAAAATAATTGGGATTGCGTATGTTCACAACTTATTACTTATAGCAATGATTGATGACAGTGGCGTGTGTTTCATCAAGTGCGTTTTAACGGTTCCCTCGATTACATTGACGTGCATGAAAATTGTGTAACATTTTAATGTATAAAACATGCCCAGATATAGGTCAACGGGTTGTATTTATAATTTCTCAGAATGGTGTGATTGCGCGGATGTTTGGTGGCTGTGCGCACTTCATTGCGCCTCACGTGTACTTACCGCTTAGCTGGAAGTTTATTCGAGATGAATTACATTGTATTGTATCGATAATATGTGATTTGTTTTCGTAACCAATTTAGAAATCTTAGAACTTTTCTGTCTGTTACAATATTTCCAAAGGAAATGCATGTAAAAACAATGCTTGTTACTAACGTTTTGAGTACGACTGGTACTTCTAACCTAGTTTTAGACAATAACATGGATCATGTAGTATTTATTCGTCATAGTAAATTGGCGAGGAACGGGAAGACCATTTTATTCGCGTCTTGTGCCTACGTGAGAGACTGCAGGAAACATACCGCATTCCAATTGGGTTTTTTTCTTGTTTGGCTTTTCAAATTCTGAGACGTAAGGATAGCAAAATAAATGGGTCTTAAACAAACTGCAGAAAATAACTGAAAAAAAAAATTGATTAATGCTCTGCTATATGATACAGGCAGTAAGAAATTACAAAACCAGATCAGACCTGCCTGCACATTTTGCTATCATACCTTCGAAAGCAATCCATTTCAGTTATCTTGATTGCACAGCAACGCCATTGCGTCTGCTGCGAAACTGCATCATATCATTATTCTCCGTTACTAATATTATCTTTCGTTTAAATACGAATGCCGTTATTCAAACTTCTCTGACAAAAGGATATGAATGGCACGGAGCCAAACGGTTTAAAGCATTTATGGCAAAAATAACAATGATTGAATATGAAAACATGATTCACTACGGTACTGCATTCATATGACTGTTTTGTGGCTTTTAAACTGATTGGGAAGACGTAAGTAGGTACGAACAAAGTGCAAGTAACTCTTAATGGCTTAAGGCTAGACTTGCACATGGAATTCTTGTGACGTCATCCATTCGAGTCTCAGTCCGGGTGGCGACGTCTTCGCAGTAACTAATTTATTGGTCTTACTGCAATGAATGTTGCAAGTTTTTGCTTTTTATTTATTGTAAAGGAAACCTATTTAAAGAATTTACTGGTATTTTTGTCAGCTTTTTACGACTCTTTTGTGACATTTACTGCAATGTTTTTGCATACCGTACCAAAAGGTAAATGGTTCTCAATTTTATATTATTACCTAAAGTCGATTGTACCTTAATGTTATTAGCTGTTAGTTTTCATATAAAAAGTAGTTTGTTCTGAGCAGGCGGATATTGGAAAATGGGGTTGCGCAGGAAATAAGTGTATCGATCGCCATTCAAAGGCACTTCAGTTGATTGTGTATTGTCAGCTTAATGAAGATTTTGTACTTATACGTACCTATGCATATTTTTGACAGGAATATTGACTCTTGGGAGCTAAAAAACAATGTAAGAACCGACCGCTATGTTATAAAAAAGATTGTAATTTGTTTTTGTTCCAATACATATTTGTATTTGTATTATCAGTGACATAAACTTTCGTTAGGTCAAGGTTAGTTTAATTACAGTTTTTTTTTCACTGTATTGGCGTGCGCTCTAGTGTAAAGTGTAATCGTATCTTTAAATCTAAAGTGAAGTTTCTGACACTTCAAACATTTTAATAAATAACACTTTTTTTCAATCCTGCATCATTGCTGATGTAGTTTCCACTTCTCGTAGAAGAAGTTTTATCATTTACGAATGTGGGAATATTTGGTGCTCGTAAAAAGTAAGAGCGATAAATGGATGTTTCAGTGGTGACTAAGCGTTGTTAACGTCATAATCCTGACTGGAAGTTTATACACAAATATAAATATAACAGCACAAATGTATTCCTAGAAGGGCTAGGCAGAGAGGCATCTATAATAAACCCGCATTTCTCCAGTTATGTCCAAGTCCCTTTTAATAGAGGACAAGATACCTAACAATCATCGACTGGCCACAAGTCCAGACTCCGAGGTGCTATTGAGAATTCCAGATGTAAAACCCAATAACTTTTAAGGTTCAGGTTCAGGTTGTCTGGTAGATATCGCTGTCAGCGATAAAGCCGCCTCTGTACCCGTAGAAATAAATTTTATTGTAAAAGAGATTTGTAACTTTTTTTAGGTGTACAATAAAGAGTTAGAATAGTATATTCTTTTCCCGACGTGGGTATCGAATCTAGGTAGTCATGTTCAGCAGTAGCGCATGGGACCTCTAGAACAACGAGCTTTTACAAAATAAACCAACTATATAAACATGGTACGGTACATACATGTAAGGTACGCTAAATAAATTTAATATTTAGTAAATATTTAAGAATAACTTTATAAAATAAACAAAAATACTGTAAAATCAGATATTATTAAGTGTTAACTTCACATAGTTAATTATAATGAATGGGGTCTAAGTTCATACTTTCAATGACACTCCAGATAAGATTCTTGTTGGGCTACAAAAAAGTGTTGTTATCACAACTTTTTTGTTCAACTTTTTCATTGTTCTAAGTGTTAATGGAGATGTTGGAATTCGAAGCAATCATATTTAAAAAAAAAAACGTAGCTATTTGGACTCTGCTACAACTGTTTTCAAAAATAATTACTTAGATGGGGCTTAAACAAGCTTATTCAAACAACTGCTCACATTAATTTACACATATTTTTATGAACTTGTCTTATAAATTCTGTACAAATGTTGGACGAACAATTAGCTTAATTAGTGAAGGGACAAATTAGTTTGCCGGTCAGGGTTCATTCATGTGGGTAAAATGAAGGTTGCAGCTTCCAGCTCACTCAAAAGGTGATAACAGTTTAAAATTTGTGATGAAATCGTCAGAAAAATAAGATTTCTTCATGTTTTACAGCTATGCACTAATGCCATGCAATCAAGCGGAACCAGGAAATGCCGCAGATAGAGAGGTTATGATGAAGACTAAGCTAAATATATATAAAAATCAATTGCCGCATATTTGAAAGATCATCACTTGAGAACGGCGGGTATATATTTTTTTGAGTTCGTAATAATAATTGTCAGGACAAGGTTTGTAAGAAAAAAATATCGCGGCGGGTTCTTCGGTATCATAGATCTTAACTAACTATTCAGGTGACTGAACCTGCTGTGAAATTTTTCTTCCAATGCATTTAAAATTGCCTAATTTGTTTTTATGGAATAATCATGTCATAGAATAAATAATAGTAGATACTGAGATACCTATTTAATTTTCCGGTGCATCATGATCAGTGCTAAATAGATCCTTAGGTATTTGACCCTCGACATTGACTTTCCCGGCAACACAGTCACAATTTGATAAATTAACGTCCGGTGTTCCTTCCCGTTGTATGTATACAATGTTTCTAGCCCTCCTTCAGATTCAATCTTAGTCACCCAATTGAGACACGGGACTTGAAGGAAGTGATCTATTCGTGGTCGTGACCTGCTGTATCTACTTCTTCTTAAATAAAATTTGTACGTAAGTAGGTATTAAGATCGAACTGCAATGTTTCTTCTGAAACCTTACTCTTATTGTGATTGTTTATGAATCGGATATTACTAATACTACTTTTACAGGCTATTTCTGTAAATAATAGTAATGCCACTTTGATAGAAGCAGGCTCTTAGTTTTACACTGAAATCTTATGACTACAAGAAAGAGGTTCGCCATGTTTGAACTGGATCTTAAACTGCAAACACGTTGATATTGATCGATTGAATCCGAGCTGGCTATTGAAGCATCTTTTACGTTGTATGATCGATAAACCACTCCTAGTTCTCGGGTTTACAGGGTAGATTTGTTACAATTCGTTTCAAAGAGTAAAATAATGAATTGCTAACTGCTACTGTTATAGCAAATAATACATTGCGAGGGCCCAATTGATTTTTAATATTTTAGCCTCAACAGTCCCACTTCTCGGCAAATGCCACCCCCAAATCCAAATGGACCAACATAAAAGCCTCAAAAGCATTGTCTGTGAATTCTAGTATCTTCTGTAGCCCTTTATATCTACCCACATTTCGCAGTATGATGGGTATTTTCAAAATAAACCCAACTTCGCCAAAGGCTTATTGACGCATTACTCCGTAGAATATTTACATAACACCTATGCTCTATGGACTTACTATCCATATGCATAAGTTCGAGAATTGCTGCACATATTTGCATTTAAATGCGTCTTCACTGGTTCTGAGAGCCTGTGATTTTATAGCTGCTAATTGTATTGAAAGAGTTTTTTTTCAGCTTTGGTTAGTTTGATTCAGCTAAAGGATTTTTGGAATTTTTTGATAGGACAACGCCCATTGATCGAGTTATAGTTCTCGCCAAACTTCTTGGCCGCCCTGGTTGGCTACAATGGCTGCGCAGTAGTAAATCTCATACAAAAAAAGCACCGATCCGTGCCTTGCGCATCGGAAACCCAACAGGGCGGCCAAGAAGTTTGCCGAGGACTATAACTCTCGTGACTCGTGTGACTACTAAACATGACTACATCTAAAATTGGGTTTTTCTAAAGTTCAATGAGGTGACTACATATTTGTCAGGAGAGGTTCTAGACAAAATGTTTGATGGTCGAAAGTATGTAAGGGGTTGGTCTTGTGATATTCCGATAGCACTTGGCTCCCCATACATTTGTGACTTTCTTCCAATGGCAATCGCGACGTTTTCGTTGATACGAGAAGAATGACACTTGCCTTAGCCAGAGCCTTAGAACCAAACGAAATAGCAAGCATCATATGAGTAGGAACCACTAACAAATAGCTCCAACCACTGAAACTACATAATATTATATGTATTGAGATGGATATTAAAAGTGGGAATGTGCCTATGCGAGTCTTATCGGCACAAGTGTAAATTGATTGTAAAGGTCATTGGCAGCCCGTAAATACAATATGTCGGATCCACTCCAGACATAATGTAATGTTTCCCCTTGTATCTACTACACTTCACTGGGCTACGATTGGTTATATACATGACCTTATAATATATGATGGCAGAATACCTATGGAAAAATTATAAAACATAGACCCTTATGAGTTTCATGATATATATCTTTAAGTACACTAGAAAATATGAGAACATGGTTCCTGTGCAATACTGCTATCTAGATCTAAACTATCTTTATTTGAATAAAGGGGTAAAATTGTATCTTTATATGTTTGCAAAAGGTAAAAGAAAGCTCCATTATTACCAAGCTTGTTCTATCTTAACAAGTAGATGAAGCAATCGTGGTCGTGGAAGAACTGAAGGAACTGTTCTTGTAACAAATATTTGATCATCTTAGCCCATATTACTGAAATAATAAGCTGTTTGAAATAGCAAGTGGAGGTTTGTTCAATTAAAGTTGGTTATAAATTATCCTTTGATCAAACTTTGTTTACGACTACAGCGTTGTACAGGCAGGTATGATGCATTCTGTTGATGATCAAAAATAGATTTTCTCGGTCGGTCAGTAAGTACGTTCATTGAATCAATTGTTTCCTTCCGCTCCGCCTGACTTATGACATCTTCGTTTTTTTTTCTTTGATCAATTTATTGCTCTCTTCAATGCCGTGGTGGCCATTTAAAAATTCTCCTTTTTGAACTGTCTGTGATGGGATAATTCTATTTTCTTTTCTGATTGAAATCTTATTTCCTTCGTTAATAACCTAACGGTTGAGTTTATTATGTTCTACTCGTAATCGTTTATTTAATGACATTTCATTAAAGTTAATTGATTTCTACAAATGTGTCAATGTAATCGGAATCTGAGTTCATAAAATTATTTAGTTGTGTCATAAAAATAGCTATTTATTTCCCAAATACGGAATAAATGTAACTTGTATGATAATACGTATTTGGATGCAAAGCTGTTAATGAGTTCCAACCTATAAAAATATACTGGCTAACTTGAAATTACTGATAACTTTTTTCTTTGGGTTGTTCGATATTTAAACGAATTTCTTCGAAGTTATTATGATTGTAATTAGTGTGGCCTAATAAGTAATTACACAATTGTTTGTGTTGACAAGTGCTTAGATTAAACTGCAATGCAAACGAATTATGATTGATAGAAAAAGGTTAAGGAACTGACACGTCCAGAATTTCTGATTAGATCCTTGACTGCCAATCAAGAATCATATTATCAGAATTATTAAGTAGGTAGGTTCTTTTGGGATCACCCACTAAAGCTTCACACAGCATGTCAATTTGGTTAGTAATTTAGAAGTTACTTAATTAGATTTCTGGCTAATTAAGTATGTGAATTTAATTAGTGTTGACGTAACATTTTTTTTTTTTTTTTTTTAGGACTTTATTACGGACGAAAGACTAAAGAATATTATAGGAAAATAAGTTTAGGATTTGAAGTTATTTTAAATCCATCTAGTATGCTCATGATTATTCCACGAAAAAAGGACAAAACAGTGTACAAGAATATTTCAAAAAGATGTGTTACGAATAAATTGCAGATTGTCGATTAACTGGAGATGGGGATAAGTAATTTTAAGTTCCAGCGTGACCGGTTTCTTCCTAATTTATATTCAAAACAAATAAAGAAATATGTCACTTACCTCGCTAGGTTCTCTACACCATTCTGCACCGCATCTGATGCATTCATCGCACGTAAACTCGTTAATATCGTTAGAAGTACATACGTTTCCGAAAACTTTCTGTATCGAAACGAGCACTATCATCGAAAACCACACACCAGCCATAATTCTCATTTTAATCTAGTATTTGTTACAAAATATCAACACTACCGTAATTAAATTAAATCGTAAGGAAAAAATGGCGCCTTATTTTTTTCTTTTATTTTTAAAAATTCGAATTGAAACACGCGATGGCGCGTTCGAAATCCAAAATGCGCGCGCTCGGTGGCACGAATGAGCACGGACTGTGCTGTGGTAAACTATTGTCAGACTGAGACTACCGCCATCGCCAGTGTGTTCAACCCGCGATCGAGATGAATCATCGTATCGTCGCGGACGTGCAAGGAAAATTCGCGGAAATTCTCGTCAAGATGTCGTAATTAAGAATTCGTTCAATATTTCTCGTTCTTTTGATACGTCACGTTTGGCATCTGAGAAAGTGCGGGAACAAATGTTTGGTGAATGTTTCACAATTTGATTTCGTATTTTGGTCAGTGGGTCGTCTTAGGGCTTAAGGGCTTATTACACTACACGGTATTCAGGGCCCTGAATACCGGGGCCCCTAAATCATTCTGAGTCAATAAGGTCGATATTTTGAGAACCCTAAATCCCTAAAAGCTATTACACTACCTTAAATTAGGGTTTAGGGCCCTGAATACCGGGTCACTAAATCATTCCGAAGCAATAAGGTCGATATTATGAGAACCCTAAATTCCTAACAGATATTACACTACCCTAAATTAGGGTTGAGGGCCCTGAATACCGTGTAGTGTAATAAGCCCTTTAACTTTAAATGCTGCCCGCCCGGCTTCATACGGGTGTACTAATGAAAAAAGTTATACTTTTTTCTTTCATATAAACCATGTCCTGACAAATACAAACACAACAAAAGTGAAGTAAATAGTAAAAACAAATTATTATAAAAAAAAACCCAAATGCTAAAAATTCATTAACTGAAAAGAGAAAAACAAGTACTAGATATAATTTATACATATCAGACTATAGTTTTAGTAATGAACGAGTCCTCCGAATAAGTTATGTGGTAAAATATTATTTATTATGCTATCAAAGTTAAGAATATCTTGAATTTGTGGCAAAATAGGAACATAAAAGTGTTACAATATATATAGGTATTTTTGGCATGGCCTATTTAGCAGCTTTTATTTGATGCCCATATTGTAAGGATAGTGAAAAAAAATGGTATTACCCCCTATTTTTTAGGGGGGGGGGGGCATATCCATAGCATATCCATATCTATATGTCATAATCCGACAAGCCGTATGGGCTGTAGAGCGTGCTTTAGAAATGGACATATTTTTATTTAAGTAGGTATAAATAGATTTAATTTTTGTGCTAATATTATCTTTATGTGGGTATCAAAATATTGTTGTTTTTCTCACTTCTCTTTTCACTCTAATCTGTCCCTAGTTATGGAGGGGAGGTCGCGGCTATCCACGTGGGTCGATCTTCTGGTTTAAGCAACGCTTGTCAAAAGTACCCGGATAAACTGGAACCCAAGTAGTTGATAAAAAACTAGGCATGGTTAGTTATTTAGACGTTTGGATGATTGTTTATCAGTTACACATCAATGGACGACCGGATTTAGATGAAGTTGAAAAAAGAAGACAGCCGTCTCTCACATGGGCGAAACTAGTAAATAAATAAAATTATCACATCGACTTTGAGGCAACTTGTACAAAATCCGGCCAAGTGCGTGTCGGACTTCGCACATTTAGGGTTCCGTAACAAACCGCAAAATCAAGTTGGTAATAGGAAACATGAGAAAAATTCAAAGAAAAAGTTTAATTTATTAATATACTGGTATTTGTTAGTAAAATGCACGTAATAATAAACATTATCACCAAATTTCAAGTTCAATGTAAAGTTAAAAACAACTAAAGCCCACTGGATGGGGTAGATACATTTTTGTTTTTGTATGTGAGCCCCCCTCAAAAACATTTTTTTTTTATTGGCAATTTGTGTGGCTTTAGTTCAACAAGACGCTTATACTGTGAACATTTGAAGCCAACCTTTTGGCTGTAAAACCTGTGTGACAGATGACAGACACGTGAGTGACAGCAACAGGGCTTTCTTTGGACCCTTCGGGTACGGAGCCTAAAAAGGGAGTCAAATATTCTACATCAGTGGGTTTGAAGGCAAGCCCTCAATCGGCCCGAAGGACCTTGCGACAGTTAAGCGCACGTCGCCGCCGGCCGCTCGCACAACGGGCGAGAGTGCGCACGAACTGGACTCATCGTCAGGATGAGACCTTAGGCCGCTCTGGCGAAAGGTCTCTTCCTCGAGCAGCCGGGGGGACTGGGTGTCTCGACGGCAGTTCAGGACGAAACTCAAGGCTCTCTTGCCTTGGGAAGCGTCCTCGAGCAACCGGGGACAGTGGGTGACAGGTTAACCCCTGTCAGGCATCAACGCGTCTTCGCGTCGACCGAGGAGAGAGGGGGTCTCTCTCCTCAAGTGCGCGACGACGGGATCCACACAATAAGCTACCCCAGGCAAATCGTGCTTCTCAGGAAGTGGATTTAGGGTAGCTCCACCCCAAAACTACTTTACTGCGTAGAAAAGGACTCCCCAGTACATTTTAATCGCGCCTGTAGCTATACAACGAACAAAGAAAACATTAATAACGTGATGTAGAATTTTCAAATAATAAGTTACATTAGAGTGAAAAATGTAACATAATTCACAATAAATTATCAATTTAATGTATTATTAAATGTTAAAAGTCATTTGTTTCAATTTACTAAGCTGTTTTATGTTAGTTGTGGGAAAAATACCTTTGTAAATGTTACATGTGCGACAGTAGCGCCATCTAGTATCGGTATGACACACTACTAGTTGCGATTTTTTATGTCGTCTTACGTAGTTAGGCACGTACCAATCGACACAACTGCTTCGTAGTTTGATAACTTTTTTAGGTTTCTTTGTTAGGATACATAAAATAAATCTTAATTATAGTAACTCAATAATTAATCGAACTACAACCACTAATACTTAATTAAAATTGATTTCAGATGATATCTGAATTTTAATATAAATTGGTTAACCATACTAGTGGGTAACCTGTATAATAATTTTAAAAGGGACAAATAACCAGGTACAACCTGATTAAATAGAATGACACAACACAGTCAAAATCAAAATCAAATGTTTTTTATTTCACATAAAATTTCCGGCCCATTAGGCCGGGCAATAATTTTATTTCTTAGTTTTTTTAGGTGGTATATTGTTTTATTTATTTTTCGTCTTTAGCATAATTTAAGTACTACTAATACTATGGTTAACACAAGCATGTATAATATGTATGTCGTTTTGTGACATTTAAACACTTTTTATTTCTTTCTTTCTTTCAACGCAAGAAATGGATGTGATATTTTTCTGATTACCCACATTGGAACAATTAACAAATTTTTGGGCTTTTTTTTTTACTTTAGCTAAGTTAAAGCTTATTTATCTAAGTGTTAGTAGACAATGTCTCTCTATCCTGTAAAATCTGTATTGAGAATATGCCGCTTTTTAGGGTAACCCTATTAATAAGACACCGCGGTCCCTCTGTCTGTATGTCTGTTCGTCTGTCACAAGGCTGTATCTCATGAACCGTGATAGCTAGAAAACAAATACTAAAAACACAATAAAACAATAAAAGTATTTAAGTGGGGTTCCCATACAAAAAACGTGTGTTTTTTGCCGTTTTTTGCGATAATGGTACGGAACCCTTCGTGCGCGAGTCCGACTCGCACTTGGCCGGTTTTTTATTTTTATTCATTTACACATTATTATTATGGAATTTGTTTGGATCTTATTTGAACCTAGAACCTAGGCCTATGTTGGCTTACATACATATATTGATATCTTGCATCAGATGAGACAGGCAGTCGTTCTGTGTAAAATACTGGTATTTAGGGCATCCAGTTATTAGGCGGAAAGCTGATTCCAGCATAGTTGGGTTTGGCCTAGGCAGATGATGATTGATACAATAAATCATGTTATGTCCTTGAATATAGGAAATACCTTCCAAATAAATGATACAATCTAAATATGATTCGAAGTTGAGTTTTAACTAAGTTTTGCTATATGAATGAGAACAGGCGTTTGGAAACTAAAGTCGTAAGAATGTCAAACAATATTCAAAATGCGTTCCTTTCTAATAGATTGAAGAAACATGTGATAAGATAACGTTGTGGTGTTAAAGAAAATGTAGGGACAAGAATTTATTAAACTGTGCACGCTTATGTGTACATTAACTGTTGACTGGGATTGGTGGAGAGAGTAAAACACTTTGTTTTCTTGGCTTACTCTATCTTGAAGTTTATATATTGTTGAGAGCTCTGTTGCCGATTGCCAACTGTGTCCATCCAGAGCCACACGGACCCTTTTATAGGAGCCTTCGGCTTCGGTTCGTAGACAGTGGAATATTCCTTTACTATGGGTACCTACTTTCTACACTATTCATAATCTACAGAACGGTACATAATTACTTATGGGTCCATGAAATGCCTGCTATAAAAACACAACCATTAGCAGGGTACGGTTTACAATGCTCGCTATAATATCGACCGTTCTGACAACTATAAAACATTAACTAAACTTACTTTTACAAAATTGTATACAATAGATCTATATTAGGGTCGAATCATAAAACCGTCCGACCCATTAAGGTTCCTAAACATATGGCTAAAACTTGGTGATGTTTTTCAGAAAGACCAGGTTCGCAAAACTAACTAAACACAAAACATACCCTTGACTTAAAGACCCTTAGATTGTAGCTGTCGGGAAACACAGACTCGGGCAAGTAATTCCACTCCTTAGCTGAACGCACAATAAAAGTGTTCCCAAAATATTTTGTATGTATGGGTGGGATATCCACCATGTGCCGATGGCGCATCGCCGTACGTCTGATAGTCCGATGATGAAACAGGCTTGGTTGAATTAGATCATGCAATTCCATCGCACACTCGCCGAAATGTAACTGATAAAAAACCGACAAGCTGGCAACTCGGTGACGATGTTCAAGGCTCTGGCGCTTTTCTTGACCAGTGCTTCATCGCCGATAAGCCTCTTGGCCCGTTTTTCGCAAGCTGGTATTTGGCATATCCGTCCCAGAGATGAGAACAGTACTCCATGCATGATCGAACTTGCGATTGATACGAGTTGAGCAGCTGTTCCGGCGTGAAGTACTTTCTCACCTTTGCAAGGATCCCTAACTTTTTGGCAGCCAGCTGAGCCTTTGCCTCAATTTATGGGCCAAAATTGAGAATCGATGTCAACGTAACGCCAAGAAGCTCATGATGGTCCGTTATTGGCACGGTCACATCTTGGAAAGTTGAAGCCGGGTGAAATTGGCTCTTTAAAGCGGAAAAAAGACACGCCTAGGTTTTAGCAGCCTTCATCAACCTTCATCAAACGCTGGTGAACATCTATTTCTTGAAATAGAACTACATTATTCCTAAAGTACTTCTTGGAGTTACTGTCCCTCTTTACGCATCAATTTATTTAAGTCTTTTTAAAATCTCTAGGAAATACTGATCCCTTATAACTTTCTTTTTAACACTTGTCTTCTGAAAAAAGATCATATTTCAAATTCTAGTAATCTTTCCATTCTTCCGCTTAGTGCTCACCATTTTCCAAACTCTAACTCTCTTCAAACCTTCACTTCTTGATTTGATTTTTGTTTCCTCGCCTGATCGCGTCGCTAAGCATGGCCAATGCTCAGCCAATGCCTTTTCTTATCATGATCCGATTTATCTCTCATACAAATTTCGACCACCTAAGCCTAAACCCAAAATTCTTATGCACCGCAATTTTGGTGTTATGAACATTGACAGTCTTTGCGAGGATGTCGTCAACATAGATTGTTCTCCGCTGTTTGCGTCTGCGTCAGTCAACGAGCAAGTTAATTTTTTCACCGATAGACTATCGAGCTTTTCGATGTTCACGCACCAGTACGAGCAGTTAAAGTAAGACATTTGCCGGCACCGTGGTTGACAGCTGACATTAAGAATTTGATGAACAAAAAAGTGGCGGCGAAGTCTAAATTTAAGCGACGGCCTACTGATGCTAATAGGGAAAAATATGCCTATGATTCGCAATCACTGCAATAAGGTGTGTTGGAATGCTAATCGCAAACAGATTCATAACTTTGTCCTAAATGGGGACGCATCCAAAGTTTGGAATTTTCCTAGATCATTGGGGTACGGTAAAACTCGACAAGAGTCAATACCTAAAAGTTTAGACATCGATTCAATAAACACTTTACAGCATAGAAATATAATTATTATATCTATGCTTTACAGCTTCGTCCCATTTCGATAGGACAATCAAATTTTATACATTGGATTATCTTTCATATCTGCCGAGCCCCAGTTATTCTCCATTTGTTTTTAGTCAATTCTTTTCATGTAATGTTAAGAAGAGCATACTATCGATTACTTCCAATACGATAGGAAGTGACTGTATCAGCCGTAAAATGATATTCCCAGTGCTGGATGTAATCCTTCCTGTCATTTGCCACATCTTCAACTATTCTGCGTCCAGTGGTGTCTTTCAATGCTCATGGAAAGATGCTCAAATTATCCATTTAAAAAAAAATCCAATTCCACATCCTTTTCAGAATACCGTCCAATATCCGTCCTACCATTCCTGTCCAAAGTCCTGGAACGTTTAATCCACGACCAAATAAATACTTTTCTATCTAAAAATGATCTTCTCAATCCCTTCCAGTCCGGCTTCTGTCCTTGTCACAGCACCATCATAGCTCTTCTCAATATTACGGATGATATAAGGTCAGCCATGGAAAGCAGTAATCTGACATTGGTAAATTTCAGTAATGCTTTTAAAGCTGTCGATTTCGATGTTTTGCTTGACATTCTATGCTCTCTTAATTTGACCGATCTTGATCTCCACCGGTGATTGACTGGTTTCGTAGTTACCTGTTTGGTCGCCGGCAATATATATGCATTGGAGAGACCTTGTCTTCCTGCCCGGCCAGCACGGCCTACTGTGACATTAGTCACACTTTTTATCACACTTTGGGCGATAAAGCAATGTTGTCTTAAATGCTAGCACGGCGGCGTGAGATATTTTCTTGACTTGTGACATAACTTCTTGAAATTTTCCAATTTTATTGCAGTTTCGGTTTAACCTTGGCCTTGAAAACCATTTAGGTTCTAAGAAGCATAGCCCTACGACGCACTGTTTCCGAATTATAGGCCACCGAATCTTATTTTATTTTGCATAAAACGCTCTATATTTCCAAAATGGCATTACCATACCAAACGGTACCCCGTTTGGTATGTCCTAGACAAAAAAATAACCAAAATTTAGCCCCCCCTTTGCTACCTCCATGCTAGCAGCATCCCAACATGAATTTATGAAAATGTTTTTTTTTTACTTTATATGGTTTTCGACTTGAACTACAAATTCTTAACAGAAAATATTTTCGGTCATGACAAGTTATGACAAAAAAAATAAGTTTCGTAAAACCAAATATGCATTCCTTAAGTTTTGTTATACGTATTTTATTTAAACTAGAGGGTCACGATAATATCAGCTTTTCACCAAAAATCCTCTTTTTTATTTTTTTTTATTTTAATATGGTTTTATAGTAAATTCGAATCGAAAAAAAGGTGATTTTATACCTAATAGATATCATAATGCAAAAAATATACTGCTTCACATAAAAAGGTAATTATTACCAATCAATATTACGTAATTATAGTGGAGAAACGTTGGTAAAGATAAAATATATTTTTTATTAAATTTTTGTCTATACGTCGTCGGACTCATCAGTAAAGAAAGCATTTTGACGTAGTTGGCAACAGACGGTCTTTAAGTCTAAAATATATCTGACAAGAAAAAAAGAAAAAAACATAACCATGCATTCGAAAAAAAAAAACATGGTGTAGAGTGCTACAGTTTCGTCCTAAGCACATTATTCCTAACGAACTCTGCTTAATGCAGTCTGCATTGCTACTAATATAAATTATACTACATATATACGTAATAACTCAGTAATTATCTTTTTGAATTAATTACTCTCAAATAATAAAGATAAATTTTCATAACATTTTGTTCCATTTTTTTAGGGTTCCGAAGTCAACAAGGAACCCTTATAGTTTCGCTCTGTCCGTCTGTCCGTCCGTCCGTCCGCAGCTTAGCTCAGAGACTCTAAGTACTAGAAAGCTATAATTTGGCATGTGTATACATATTAACAATTCCGACAAAGTGGTAACATAAAATCATGTTTTTTTTTTTCGGGTACTTCCCATAGACGTAAAGTGGGGATGTTTTATTTTTCTCATCTATTCCAGATATCGTTGGATAGGCCATTCAAAAATATTATGGATTTGTAAAAACTATTTTTCGATTAAGAGATTCGTTTGCGTAAAGTTAAGCTTTAAGATGCAAATTTATGTTAGAGTCAAGTGTCTCCCCCCCTTCCAGCGAAATGGTTGCTTTTCGCTATGTGAAAAAATTCGCAGCAGTAGTAAATATTATCACGGATAACAAGGCTTTACAAGTTTACGAGTAATAGTCGACCAATTTATAAAATGTACTTGGAACAGTAAAAATGCCATTCAAAAAGTACTTAAATAAAGTTGATAGCTGTGTAAAACAGAGTAAATATAATGCTTACGAACCATGTAAAAATATACAAAAATAAAATCATAACAGGCTTTACAAGTTTAAGAGTAATAGTCGACTAACTTATAAAATGTACTTGGCACAGTAAAATTGTTGTATAAATGCCATTTAAAAATTAATTAAATAACGTTGTTACCTGTGTAAAACAGATAGTAAATATATGCTTATGAACCATGTAAAAATATACAAAAATAAAATCATAACATCCTTAATAATTATGATTTCTAAATAAATAATGTTTAAGCTCGAATAACGCATTGGACTGGCCGGAGTCGTTGGCAGTACCAGTCCGTAGTCCATTCGACGCATGCGCGCTGTGGAGTCTATTTTGTGTTAGTGCAGAAGTATTTTCGACGTTTTGTAATTAAAACGTAAAATTAAAGTCAAATCAGATTCGATTTCCAAGCAAATTACTTATTTTCTTGTGTCGATATCCTTTTATAAAGTCAATATACGACCCCACTTCATCACTAATTGAGTAGCGTAAAACTTTCCAGAATGAAATAGTGAATACCGCAGATTAGAGGATTCACCTCTAATACTCAGTATTAGAGGAGATTCGACGTGAATAAATACGATTTTTTTCTAATTCCGAAAGAAAAATAAACAAGGAGCGTGCACGCAAGGATCCAAGAACAAACTATACCATTCCCCGTGGCTCTAACGCGCGCTCGTATCGGCTCCTTTCGCAATTCGCACCCGCGGTGGTACTCAAATAGATAATATTTTTCTAACTTCAGTTGCGAACTTGGATTTTATAACTCCTTCAGTTACCAGTTAGTCCTTATTTAGTTTAAGTCAAGAATGAATAGATTACATCTAGGCAAGCGTGCTTCACCGTAGACCACATCATCACTTACCATCAGGCGAGATAGTGGTTAAACGCGAGAATATAGATTAATTAATTCAAAAAATCAAAAAACCCGACTGCATTAAAACCGAACTAAAAAGACTTAAACAAGGAGAAAATCATGCTGTGCAGTCGGAGGATACATATTCGCGAGCTGGCTGACGAAAACCAGATGTATCCTCCGACTGCACAGCATGATTTTCTCCTTGTTTAAGTCTTTTTAGTTCGGTTTTAATGCAGTCGGGTTTTTTGATTTTTTGAATTAACTTTTTTTATTTATAACTTTTTAGTTATCTGTTTTTAAGATTTAGGTACATTTAAACATATAAGTGTTAT
The DNA here is from genome assembly GCA_945859665.1 of Anorthoa munda. Classification (NCBI taxonomy): domain Eukaryota; kingdom Metazoa; phylum Arthropoda; class Insecta; order Lepidoptera; family Noctuidae; genus Anorthoa; species Anorthoa munda. The sequence continues at coordinate 9,899,193 of OX243918.1, read as the reverse complement.
ATATTTTTGAAATCACCTCTTAAAACCCTTTATTTTGATACCCCACACGATGGGATTGGAAGAAAAAAAAAATTTTGTCCTCCGCAATATGGCGCCCAAAATCCGCCATTTTTCTATTTTCCAATTTTAATGTAGCCAGTGACACTCGCGGGGTTAAGACGAATCGATTGACGTATGAATCATCAAAATCGGCCAACGCGTTTGGTCTCTAGAACGCCACATAGGAACAAACATACATACATACATACATACATACATACTTACATACATACATACATACATACATACATACATACATACTTACATACATACATACATACATAGACTGATAAACACATTACCCTCCTTCGGCAGTCGGGTAAAAAAAACATCATCCTATGTGGGCCCGTTTTTAGACTTTGTGAGCCGCTGAAACCGTTCTAATGTTCATGTAACAACAACAAAACCCTCTTTTTAGTCCGCATTATTATGCAACTTCGGAACCCTATTATTGCGCGTGGCCCGACACGCACTTGGCCGGTTTTGTTTTAATACTGAATAACTGTAAAAGAATATGATTGAGTTTGCAAAAAAACTCGATCAATGTTTTGTTAAAAATAAAAATAAATGCGATTCAGCCTTTTCAAAAATTTGAGGTTTATTTTATAAAATAACATTTCATATAATCAAGATATAAGGGACAAATTATTAAAACGAAATCTATCGAACGAATCTAATTTTTTTGGCGAGAGTAGGAGTATACGTTCACGCTTAAGGAATACAAAAATAATGACAATATTAATGATAAAAATATTTATTTCTAATTTCTAATCATAAAAAACTTCATAAGAACGGTTATAATTAAACACAAACGTATTAATTACGTAATATATGTATTAGACAAAGCTTAAATATATTTACTTTTTATTTTTTGAATCATAATATCCTGATACAAACTGCAACTTACATTATGAGTTAATATATATATATATATTTTTTTTTTTTTTTTTCCTTATGAATTGAAACCTAAAAAAAATGAAATTACTGCAATTTTATATCAAACAGAACGAGTAGTCGCATATTAACGAGAATGATAAAAAAAGAAAAATCAAAAATGTATATAACATAGCTATCCATTCTTTTTTAAGTATAATGGATTAGAAGATAATAAAAATTGGATTAGAAATAGAGCAATAGCTTGCTTCTACACTTGGGAGCAAATAAATCGAGCCACTTAATTTTTCACGTATTATGGTTAATATTTTTGGTAATATGTAACGTATCAATTCGAACCATATATCACCTAAAAGTTTATTGAATAACCTTTACAATGAGGGTATATAATTAATGAATAACCTTATTAAATGATAAATGATTGGCTTTGAAAGAAAAATGGTAATTTGATAAAAAGGTTAAAAAGCCCATAAAAACTATAAAAAAAAACAAAATGATTACAAAAAAATACTTTTTATTAACTGGTATTACCCCTCCGTGCCCTGATGCATTCTTGTAGTCTTTTACTCATCGATCTGATCAGTGTTACGATGACATATTGTGGTATGTTCGCCCACTCTTCAAGCACGGCAACTTTAAGCTTGGGAATGGATGAAACAGCGGGCACCCTGGCTCGGACTCTCCGTTTTAGCTCGTCCCATATGTGTTCTATCGGGTTCAAATCCGGGCTTCGTGCTGGCCACGCCACTTTTTGAATCCCGATCGCAGATAAGTACTCCGTAACGATCCGCGCGGTATGAGGTCTTGCATTGTCATGCATAAACAAGAAATTTTCTCCGATAAAACCAGCATACGGCATTACGTGGTCTTCGAGAATGTCAGTTATATAAGTTTTTAAACTGTCATGGTCACTAACACTAACATTAACATTAGAAACGGGATATTTACCATGTTTACTGTTTGTTGTGAGTTTCCGATATACACACACACACACATGGTAAATATCCCGTTTTTAATGTTAATGTTAATGTCAGTTATGTATCGGCCAGCTGTTAATCCACGCCTACCACTTCCGTCGTTGACGGGGTCGACGAAGACAAGATCCGTTTTTCCGTCTAGAGAAATTCCTCCCCACACCATACAAGAACCACCGCCAAAAGTTACAGTTTCTCGAATGCAACATTGGGCAAATCTTTCACCAGGTCGTCTATACACTCGGTTTCTCCCGTCATTGCTAAATAGACAGATTCTCGACTCATCAGAAAACAAAACTGACCTCCAGTCTTCTAAAGTCCAATTAAAGTGTTCGAGCGAACTCCAGGCGAGATCGGCGGTGAGCTACAGTAAATTTTGGGGCAGTTGCCGGTTTGTTTGATGTTAAATTTTGTTCCTTTAGTCTTCGTCTCACTGTCCATCTACTGATATCGACACCTCGAACGTCACTTAACGCTTGTTGTAGCTGAACAGCATTAAGTCCACGGTCGCGCAACGAACTGGTTGTAATAAAGCTGTCGTCACGTTCTGTACATGCCTCTGGTCTGCCGGTTCCAGGTCGCCGAACAAAAGCACCAGTATCCAGATACCTGCGGTATACCCGCTGTACCTTTGAACGACTCAAATGAAGTATACGTGCCACTTCACGTTGTCCGTGTCCAGCCTCAAGTAAAGCTACAATTTGGGCAGCTTCCGTCGGAGTAGTATACATTTTATCAGGCTATTTGATTACACAGACACAGATAAAGACAACAATAACACGTCAAAAAACCCCAATTTAACCTTTTCTTATTGGAGTACAATCAAAATGTCTATTCTATTCTATATTTTTATATGGCAAGCAAAGCCGGTGTCGACTATTCTGCCAATGTCTAAAGTGAATTGGAATACAAGAGTGTCTGAGATTGGTAATTTTATGAAACGAAAACTCAGTTCTTTTTGGTACAGTTGATTATTTGATTTTGATGGGTTAGTACGGGACTGAAACAAACAAAAAAATAAAAATACATAAATATATTAAAGTTATTAAAATGTATTTTAATAACTTTAATATATTTATACACCACATATACAGGCGCAATAATCGGCACTAGGGATTATAATGTGATATTGTTGTGGCGGATAAAACTCATCAGCACCACAAGCAGGTCTGGAGAAGAATAAGTTAGAAGGGATGGGAAATTAATTGGGAGAGGAATCTTGAGTTTAGGGAGACGGCTATATAAATCTAAAGGAGGAATGTTGTTAGATAAGCAAATGAAATTCGATAATTTTATTCTACCCTTTAAACTTTAATTCAAAATGAAAATTTGGCAACTAACTACCCTCATTGTAAAGGTTATTAAACAACCTTTTAGGCGATATTTATTTCGAAACGATGCGTTCCATAATACTAAAAATAATAACCATAATGCGTGAAAAAACGAAGTGGCTCGTTTTATTTGCCCCCACTTCGCAGAATGTAATTAAAAATAGCCCTCAAGATAGACAATATTTTCTTGATTGCCAAAAGAAAGAAAAAAAGAAACATAATACTAGTATACTAATCTTTGATAACGTTAAATGCCAACACAATACATCTTATTAGGCTTAAAAATAGTGTTGAGTTATTAAATTTAAATGAATAAACCAGATAAAAGCATAGTCACCAAAAAACAAGAAAATTAAAAACAGATATAAACCACTAACATGTGACTTAACTGAAAATACTGACTTAATTATGTAATTATTAGTCAAGCTGTAAATATAATTTTATCTAGAGACTTGAATGGAAATTCCTGCAACAAACTGCTACTTAAATTACAAGACAATAACTTCTGTCAAATCAACACTAAAATACTATAATTTTTCATTGAACAAAAATAATAATAGAGTTATATCAATTAAATTTATAAAATATAAAATAAAGAAACGTAAAGAAATATTTTCAAACATTTTTTTAAACAGGTATTAATAAAAAATAAGTATCCTTTAAGGTGGACAATATTTTATTGATTGCCAAAACGTATTAGAATTATGTAGAAAGTAGAAAATTTCAATATTTGAGTGAAAACCAGAACAAAGTCAGCAAAACGTACTTAATTAAAATATCGTCACCAAGACTAAGAAATTAACATCATACACTAATTTCGGAATAAATAAAAAAAAAACAATCTATTCAAAGTATTGAATTCAATTCGAGTTCATTTGAATTTTCCCGCGTGAATCGGTGAACAATAAGTTAGATACTGCTTTACCGACGTTCAGTATACTAGAGAATGTATACTATAAGTTAACTTCAAGTTGTATTTAGAAAAAAACAAACATATGGCTGCTACAAACACAACAAATCTCTCCCGCGTATAACCGAAAAAAAAATATTATAATTAAACGGAACGGTATCAAGCTACAATTTAGATTCCTTGTGGTCGTTCCTACGCTCGCGCTTAAGGCATGCAATATGTCATGTCTTACAATTTATCTTAAATGCTAGTACGGGCCAACCATGTGACATAGTTTAAAGGCGCGACATGCCTTTTTTGTTGCTGACTTCACAGTGCGACATAATCTGAATAGACGACCAGATAAAATAATACGTATAAATTAATATTTGACCCACGACCATAGACTTATGAACAATTTTAATACAAAAAAGAAAGGAATAAATACTTGGGGATAACATAATTCAAATAAATGCATCCACAGATAAGGGTGACGCGACAGTAAGGCAACGTATTTTCTGAGAAATTATTCTATCTTTAAATCAATTTCTGCTTTAACGCGTTGTTACTTGTCACTAGTTGTCACATTATCACCTCACGTTTGTGAGTCAGTCTTAACCCATATGTTCACACATTTCCGGGTTCTCGACCCTGGCTGTACACGGGAAATCGGTTACATACGATTTGTTTGAACGATCAGGATCCCCTGGATACGGAGATATGTGAACAAGTTCGTACAAATCGTATGTGACCGATTTTTCTACGTCCCTGCCAAGTTTCGTCAGGGACGGAAACCCGGAAATGTGTGGACAGCGCTTTAACCTGAATATGCCCAGGGGGTCGATAATGACCCAAAAGTTCTTTCGGACTCGTTATCTGCGGCTGCAAATAATTGACATTATTAATAAAAAACGGTGTTAAAAAAGTTTAGGCCATATTTGGATTAAAGTTAGGACTACGACTTTATCGTATATCAACCGATGTCTTTCTAAATGCGGGGTTATTGACGGTGGTGGTGGGAGATTCGTACAGCGGGTTGTCGCTGGGACCCGAAGCGTCCAGCTTGTTCTGATGCATGAACTTCAAGTACTCGTGGCGGTCCCGAGCGTCTGTTAACAGCTTCCAGGCAATCAGCGTGCCGGCACCAACTAGAAGGAGCGTGATGAGAAATATGCCGCCAAATACTGGAATATAAAACAATATAATTTAATTAAAGCGAACTGTCCCTAGAAGGACATATGCGGCTCCTAATGGTGATGATCTTCAGAAAGGCCGGTGCGTGTATGACCAGATGTATGAACGTAAATGAGGCAAAAGGCATACCCCATGTAAAGAATAGTAAGGATCGTAGCAGGTCGCGTTCTATAGACAGAAGCCTGCTCTTATGGGCAAAGGCAAGCGTGTTTATAGACACCGTAACTTTATAATAAATCGCGTGAGATTGTAAACTCTTTCTTATAAAAAAACAAGGGTTTATTTTAAGCTATCAAATTTCGATGGGATTTATTATATTTGAAATAATCTATTCACAATATCCACTTCAAATACATTACAACGAAACCCATCCAGGGTCTCATTGTATTTGAAATTGTTCTAAATCTATTCAGATTATTATAATCATCATCTTTCTGCAGTAGCAGTTGTTTCATGTTACTTGAATCTGTTCAGAATATATTGAGATTTCCTACGGTGTTTACTTTAATCCGGTGACTATATACTCACAATAATAATTTGGAGCGCAATCCTTTACTTTCTCCACTACTAGTTCCACGCTATAGTTGGTGTCGTTGTATCTATAAACGAAGCTCGTCTGGCAGCCGATTTCCACCTTTACGTTACTGCACATATTCCATAGACTACTGTTTTTGTGCTCCTCCGTTAAGGACTCTACTACTTCTACCTTGGTACGGTCATAGCAGGAGTCACAGTTCTCATATCCATTTCTACGACATTTAGCGCATTTTATCAACTTGCCGCACTGTCGGTCGTGACAGTCGGTGCAGGGTTCTACTATGCATTTCGAGGTCTGGCTGTTTCGGGCATCCCATTCAGCGAGTTGATCACATTGGCATTCACCGCACACGCATTTTCCACGATCATTGCAAAGCTGTAAATTTATTATGAAGGTAAGTAAGAAGCACTTTGGCAAATATGCAGCCAGAGATTTATTTACCCATGAGCATATGCCATAAGTTAAAGCAATGATTATCGTTCTGGCGCCCAAACATTATTTGGAATGGCCCTTAGATTAGAATGTCGTAGGTACTCACACTGCTGCCTTCTACTTTACATTTCGTCTCTGGTTTGTAACAGTCGCATGCGAGTCCGGAATAATCGGCTTTACATTTGCATTTGCCACAGTCACATTCACCATGATCTTTTCCTCCACAAACGCTCTCTGGCGAATTCTTCATACTATGAGGACAGCTGTCCATATTGCATTCGCAAAACTTACCTTTGTACCTAAGAAATAAGTATTATTTAGCTTTTCATAAAAATCTATGTTTCTGTGTGCGTCTCATAACATTCTACTGATGTTCTAGATTTGCATCATAACAAGCTTAAGCTGTTTGATATATATTTTTTTATTTTTAGTTACGATCGGTGGAGTCTTACCTATCTCTGCAATTACAAGTACCACAAATACATTGTCCCTGATTGCTGCAAATGTCACGGCTGCCCTCAGCTATGCAAGTTGTGTTGTCTGTATAACCGTTCTTCTCACTTTTAACACAAGCGCATCTTTCACCGTATCTACGAAAAATTGTTGATTAATGCTTGGCTCACTTATGTCCAAAATCAATGTTTATGTAATTAATTTCATATTTACAATGATAGTACAGTCGGTAATAGCTGTTACCTAAACCACACTAAAACGAATGAATTTGAAGCCTCCTTCTGGTTGTTCCGGTAACAGCTATTACCGACTGTACATGTCGGTGCATTATCGCCGTCGTTGTTGAAGTCGCATATAATATTGGTTTGCATAACATAACATCACACCTGTTTTCCCCGCTGAGCAGAGGTGCATGAATAGTATACCCACATTTCGACAGCTATGTTTTAGTCCCATGTAATAGGGAGCGAATTTATTGCCACAATTACAGACTCCAGCTGCTGCTGAGAAATTCCAGATGAAAAAACTCAATAACACTTTGCCTGACCCGGGCATCGAACCCAGGAAGGACCTCATGCTGAGCAGTAGCACTTGCGACCACTAGATCAATGAGGCAGTCAAGAATTCACAGGGAATTCACAGCATCGTAAATATCGGCGAAATGTTTAATACTAAAAATTAATAAAGAAATATCTTAATTTAGTTCAGGGTGTTTATCCCATAAGCTGCGATAAAATGCTCTTCCGTTGGAATTACATCGGTTTTTATTCTCAGAAAACGACAAGCATATGTAAAGTTAACCGGGGAAGTAATAAATAATAGTTTAAAAGTATCTAAAATACAAGCTATAATAGAAAACTAAACTAAATACATACATAGATGATAGACCCCTCCCCTCCTTCGGTAGACGAGTAAAAAGTAGAAAATAATTTTCAATTAATTTAAATTAAGAATAGTGTTAATTATTTTCTACTTTTTAGTTTGGTCACAGATAATATAATACTAACATACAGATGCCTCATCCCTTACAAAGAAACCACGCCGCCATCTTAAGGCGACGTAACTAGCGTTTTTCGTCTGATTAAGATGATTATTTTTATAAGGACTTGCAAGTAAAAAGGTTATCTCGGTTCGTGACTATTTTTTTCTTTAAATACTGTGACGATTTGTTTTATAGTATTTTTTGCACGTTATACAGTTTCATTGTCCCAAAGTGTGTTACAATATAAATTTTAAACCACGCCATCTATTGGAATCAATGTTAAATGATCCGTTCAAATAATCTTTGAAATATGACATATGAGCCCAATATTCCATAATTTTGTGCTTAGTTGATTAAAAAAGAACATAACTTTTTTATGATGAATTCTAGAAAATGTAAATTTTACACACAAATCGATGCATATCGCGCCATCTAGTGACGCACGGCAATACCGTGTCTTCTGATATAACATAAAATTGATAAAAAAAATAAAAAGCTAATAAAAGCGTGTTAATATAATAAAAATTAAGTTGGTAAAATCAAACAACAAAATGAACCCTGACAATATAAATTTAGAAGAGGAAGGAAGGTATTTCTTAGTAGAGAAATATGTATTTAAATTAAATAAATAGAGTGGATGTTGACAAAGTAAATTCTTAATAAAACAGAACAGGATGTTATAATATTTTTCTCAAACATGCATGGAAATATTGTCATTATTTTAGAAAAAGAACACGCGAGTTACGGAATTTACGGACAAAGAAAATCAAATCCATTGCTGGAACGTTTTTTGAATTTGGAACATTACAACGCTCCAGCAATGTTGTATGAAACGGCGTGCTGGGGTTATTAGATACTCTTTAATTGGATCTCTTTTATCATTCTTGGCATACCAAAGTAACTCTCTTTGCTTAGTACAAATTGCGTTCACTTGGCTGTATAGCCAAAAATGCGTTTGCCTTTCGGCTCAGATGATAAATAGAAAATCGGCGGCAAAGCTGAAAATTCGTTTTGATTTGTTATTTAAATATTTAATAAATATAAACTTAATAATTAAAATGAGTTCCAACGGTTCAGTGAGTGAAATGGAGATTAATTGTACTCCACCAGATCAGAAGCCAAATTGGCAATGGAAATCCTGCTTCCAGCGAAGTCAAAAGAAAAATACATGAAAGTATATGAAAATTTTATGATTTGGAAAAACGATAAAAAAGTGGACATTTTCTCCGTAGGTAACAGTATTTTTGGCGTATTATAATGAGATTGCTAAAACTAAAAAGCCATCTACATTATGGGCAATTTATTTCATGCTGAAATATACAGTTCATGTTAAAAACGACATAAACTTGAAAAATTATGGAAATTTAACTACTTTTTTATTTCCCTGCATTCTTTTGAGAAAAGCACTATATATGCCTCGGCGGAAATGGCAATTGCCTGTCTCGTATTACTGAAGTCCTCGACTACGGCTCGGCCTTCAAACTCATACTCGACCTGCAATTGCCTATTGCCCGGCCTTTGCAATAATGTACTATTAAAGAAATAAAAAGGTAGCTGTCAAATTAAACCCCTATAGAAATTCAACCGAAAATCACTGCTTTTTTAGAGAATTAGAAAAGTAGTAGGCATATCAAATCATTACATTTATAAATTCAACCGGAATGACGAGTACAACATGTTTAAAGAATAAGAAACGAAATAGACAAAAAAATTGTTAAAAATTCTCAACAGAATGTTCAATATTTTTAAATAAAACGGAAGCGGTAATATTATGCAAACAAATCAACACGAAATTCAAATTGAAAACAAAATAATCAAAACGAACAAAATTAAACCAAACAATGATTTCACGCCCATATATAACACAGCAGAATTAAATACGCACCGATTTTCACTGCAGCTACACTTTCCACACACCCTCTTTTCTCCGTAGCAAAAAGCAGAATTGATCTCGGGATCGCGTTCGCAATCACATGTTTTGATAGAATCAATATGAAGCGTGAGCTTCTCCCCGGTGCCTTCTACTAATATATCTATAACAGCGCTTTCTGCAGCATCATATTGTACCGTCCCAACAAAATGTTGTTCTTTACCAATCTCTACGTCACAAGCAGGATTATTGACGTCAGCAGTGCAGTCAGGCTCAAAGGATATTTTAAAATGTTTCTTACTGCCTGACTTTACCTTTGCTACCAATTTGATTTTCTTTGAAATGTTCTGGAATGAAGACATTTATTACGTGAGTAATTATAATTTCGTTTGGTTTTATTCATAAAATATTTTTAAAGATACAATAATTCAAATGATAAAATTATTGACATGTCATGGCGTTTCACTCACCTCATAAATATTTTTTAAAATATTGTCTATCGTATCGTTTATGTTCGGGGTTCGGGAAAATTTCGCAACCTGGGAACCGCCCACTACACTCACAAGTCTACTGTAGGTCTCCTGGTGGCGATCGTCGACGAGGAAGATAACTATAATGTCGCGTTCAGTAGCTAGCTTGTTTATCATAGCGACTGACGGATAATCCATTTCTAGTTCTTTGGTATAGGTGCCATTTTTAGTATAGCATTGACCATCGTATGGCTCAAATAAACCTGCAGATTTTCCATCACCAGCAGCATGGTACGGCCCATCAGTTAAGAGTACTACTATTTTTCTGGACTCGTTTCTCCATCCTATTATATCTTTGCAGACCAAAACTTGCGCAAGTGCGTCAAGGCCCCCTTCCTGTGGATCACGATTGATCCCACTGGCCGTTTTTGATACTTCCTCTTTAAATTGCTTAAAGTCATCAGCTAATTTCAAACGGTGTCTAAATGAGTAGATTAATTCGTCGTTCTTACTAAAAGAGAAAAAAATATAATTATGACTAAATACACCAAAGGAAAAAATATATTTAGAAAATGTTTCTACACACTTGCTCATGATCGGCAGTATTCGTTTGTCTATAAATGTACCGAATCCTAAATGAACATTATTAGTCATTTTTTTAATGGCCTTATAAATATTTTCGCCTTTTCTAGCGGTCATATTTTTAATAATATCCATTGTATTAGAAGCGTCTAGAAGAAAATATAAATCTACTGGGTAATCTGGAGAACCCTGGAAAGAAAAATTGATTGTTTTGGGCATTCCTTGCCGAAGTTTTAAATCGTATCGCTGTGGCTTTATTTGTATGACACGCTCTGAAACGGAGCTAAATGGTTGCGTATTAATGTCCTTAGCCACATTTCCTGGGTTTTGGCGTGATTTTGGACACCAACTGTCTTCAACAGAACTTTGGGGTATGCATCTCGTCGTAAGATTGACGTCGTTCTGAAATGAATAACAGAATTCCTTAGTTACCTAAAAACATTATTTTAGGAGCATTCGTGACTCGAATTAATGCTTAATACTGCAGGCTGGTTATTTATTCTGCCGGTCGGTTAGTACACGTAATAAGTTTCCTGTTACTGTCTAAAATATCGGTCTATTTTTTTAAATATATATTTTATTAAGGCCTTTGCCCAGCAGTGGGATAATGTTGGCTAAAAAAATATATATTATTAATTGCAGAAAATTAAGTAGGTAATGTTTCGTTTCAGCATATTTGATATGATCGTAATTTCAGCCACTCCCTCCCGATCTTCCCATGACACCGTTATAGACCGTATAATGGTCAATTTCACTATTCAATTGGTATTTAATTTATTGACACTTATCGAGAGTTTTTTCGTTTTTATGACGACTCAGTCGAGTGGAGGTCCCTGACTTGGGATATGAGCAGTAAATCTCGTTTATTATAAACTGGTGACCCGCCCCGGCTTTGCTTGGGTCATAATAATACCCATCTGGAATAATGTACCTTTCAAATGGTTAAAGATTTTTTCGGGGATTATTTCCTATATATCTGAACAAACTCTCAAAATTCTCTTTATAATATTAGTTAATTATCTTGATCCACCGTCCGACACAAAAGCACAAGTCGTTACATCTACAGGTAAAATGCAAAACCAAATCATATTTTCCTTAACTTTAAATTCATTACGAAACCTAATAAAAAAAAAGAGAGTATTTACCTCGGCACACCAAACACAGACACTGGCATCGCTGATACATTCTTGACACGTAAGTTTTTGCTGACAAGACTCTGAAGTGGAAATCAATTGATATTGCAAACTTAGACACACAAAAAATATAACGTATTTAGCAAACATGGCGCTGAAACGGTCACGCTATACTAAATATATATATTATGATGACATAGGTACTGAATACAGTAGAATAGTCATGAGGATAATAACGTCCTCTTAAGGGGAAAACACATCCTGTCCGTCCATTCGTTGTAATAAATATAGGCACCTACAGATTATTTTTTTACATAATTTCGTCGTACTCATAAAAAAATCTAATTCTAAAATTGTTTAGCATCTGTTAAGCAACTGACATAAGGTAAAATCCTGTAGGTATACAGAAATAGGCTGGCGCTTTACTTTGTGTGAATTATTTCATCACCATTGCTCTAAAAACGGTGAAGGAAAACTTCGTGAGGAAACCGGCATGTCCAAAAACCAAAAATTCGAAGACATGTGATATCCACCAACCCGCACTGGGCGCACGTGGTCGCGTCCGCGTGGCCCGCTATCATAGAGAGGAGGCCTGTGTCCCAGCAGTGGGAACATTAATAGGCTGATGAATAGGCTGAAGATGATGATGACAGAAAAATAAGATTTCTTTCTGCTTTGTTATTGGAACGAACAAAGTTCCTTATCGCGCGTTGCGAAAGGGGGCTGGACAGAAAAAAATAAGACTAAAAGTTGGAACGACACTTTTTGCTATAGTTGTATAGTTGTAAGCCGTGCGGCGTGCGCGTGTTTCTCTGTCTGTCTCTCTCTCTCTCTCTCTCATACAAAGCAAGCCAGTTATATTCGTTTTGTTATTTTCAACAACAACTACAACACCAACAACAACTCAAGAATAACAACAAACAACAACAACTTTGCAAGTCATCTCAATAACAAAGAATAACTGGATCTAAAATTCAAGAACAAGAAGCTTCTATTAGATTACAACTACACAAAAAATCTGTCATCGATACTGGGGGATTACCTACTAAATCACTTTTGTAAAAGGAAAGTACCTTACCACAAAAAACATCGATGTAAGTGATGGATTAGTTAATGGTGCCGTTGGTGAGATATATATATATATATATATATATATATGTATGTATGTACGTGTGTATGTATGTGTGTGTATGTGTGTGTGTATGTATATGTACAATTTTTTTGTTTTTTTATTTCAATAGCGAATCAACTAAAGCATCGACTACCGAGGTACAAATTATAACATCAAGGAAAAAGACAAATGCACAAAGATGTAGAGAATATCGTGAGAGAAAGAAATTACAAAATACAATGGTACAAAACATAACTGCAGAGAGATCAGATGAATGTAGTGAGACTAATCAATTACAAGCTAAAAAACCTAAAACTAATGCAGAAAGAAGAAAAAAACATTATGAAGCGCAGAAATTAAAGAAACAAGAAAGTACAAAAATACCTAAAACTGTTAAACAAAAAAATAAAGAATATTACGATAGGAAATTTCGTTCCATCCGGGTGTCCCTTGACACCTCACAAGTTTTGTTTACCAGTTTTTAGGTCATAGCAGATCTTTGAGTGTCTGAAGTCAGGTTCTGCGAACCATTGCGCTAAAAACAATTTGTCATCGAGTATACTGTGTACAGTAAGCGAGATAGGACGATGCTACAAACGTAAGCGAGTGAAAGAGGCAGTTATACAATGCTATCTTCTACTTCAAAATTGACACAAAAATAACAACTGCGCAGTCTTGAAGCCAACTTCAGCGACTCAAAGATCCTCTGTGACTATTGTACCTGCCATGCTGGCAGAGGCAGAAAATTGGAGGGAAATGGCCTCCTTTTGTGAGACTGTGATGGCCTAGAAGGAGGCCGCCGAGTGGGATCGTGAGAGGGCTGATCCCGCACGAAGAAGAAGGCGACGCGGAGGCAACCGCCTCGTTGCCTAAAACGCCGAATCCCCGCCTGCGTAATAAGCAAGCGGGACTCCGGGGTCGCGGGTGGTCAGGTTGGGGACTCTGTCCGCCCACCAAATGACTTTGGGAAGGAGGGCAGCACAGTGATCACGTGCTGCCGTGCACAGCAAGGCTCAGGGGAGGCACTTCTTTCAGCCTCCCCAGGGATGTGCCCTAACAGGCGTTGCACAGAGGGGGTTCCCGTTTGGTCTTTTAAGAGGTGACGGGGCCCCTTTCAGGAGCTGATGGTGATCACCGGGGTGGTTTTAGTGAGGTAGAAATCCCACACTCCCTGGTCTTTTCCCCAAAAGTCCAGGCGCCTTTTGAAGGATTCATCCCGAAAAAAAAATACACACCAAAACAAGTATATTATGTCACGCTATTGTTTAAAATAGTTGGGTAGGTGATTCAGTGAATGAACACACCCCAGTTAATGAACAAAACGGAGTAATTTCCAAAAAATAAGAAAGTAAAACATTTTTACCCAACGCAGTACTTTTTTCGTAATTGCAGCTCTTTTGTCTAGTACTCGTATTTACTATAAGTTATTTATTAATTCGAATAAAGGATATTATATGTCTCAAATCGATTTCATTGCCATTTTAGCCAGTTTTAGTACATTATTAGGTGTCCCAGCATTGGAACTCAAAATCGTTTAAAATCTGTTGAATGAACGGTCGTTCATTCACTGGGAAAACGTCAATTTTTTTTTTTATTAATTACGCCATAAGATTCATGTTATGGGAATAGTTTTAAAAATATATTTCTGATCCTTAGGCCAGTATTGGGACAGGTATGTTCATTTATTGATTCATAAAATCTAGTGAATGAACTAATATTTTTCATCATGTTCAAATATTAGCTTTCGTCATGAAGATTGGACCAACAAATGCCATGTCTACAAGTTGTTTTCAAGAGTCATCACGAATCATCTCTCGTGCAGGTTTGATGATTTCCAGCTTTCCAAACAAGCCGGATTCCGAAAAGGCTTTTTTACCATAGATCAAATACATACGCTTCTTTATGCAGAAGACTGAAGAGTATAACCTGCTCCTCTGCTTAGAGTTTATGGCCTATGAGAAAGCCTTCAATTCGATCTGGACTTGGGCTGTACTACAGTCTCTCTAACGGTGCCAAATAGACTATCGGTACATCGCGGTATTGAATTGTTTGCACAAAAACGCCATCATATCATTCCGACTTTAGGATCAGACCTCGGAACCTATATGCCTCTGCAGCGAGGTGTGAGACAGGGAGTCGTCATAATCTCCGAAGCTGTTCACCACTGCACAGGAGGATGTCTTCAAGGTTCTGGACTGGAGTGGGCTAGGCATCAACTTCAATCACTCACCTTTGGTTTTCTGACGATATAGATGGTCATGGCTGAGACTGTGGAGGACCTCAGTGCAATGTTTTATGACCTCAAGTGGGTCTTAAAATGAACTTGGACAATACGAAGGTCATGTTTAATACCCATGTTACACCCACTCCTATCAAGATCGGAGACTCTACACTCGAACTTGTAGACGATTATGTCTACCTGGGGCAAACGGTCCAGTAAGATAGGTCAAACTTCGAGAAAGAGGTCAACCACCGATTCCGACTCGGCTGGGCGTCGTTCGGGAAGTTGCGCGGTATCTTCTCGTCCAACTTACCACCGTGTTTCAAGCTGAAAGTCTATGACCAGTGTGTGTTGCCAGTGATGACACATGGCACTGAGACGTGGTCGCACACAATGGCCCTCATCAAGGCTTGAAGTCACCCAAAGGGGAATGCAGAGAGCTATGCTCGGAGTTACCTTGCGTGATCGAATCAGAAATATAGACATCCGCAAGAGAACCAGGGGACCGACATAGCACGAAGGATTGCCAAACTTAAGTGGCATTGGGCTTGCTTGCAGAACGGATGGTCAATGGGACTGAAAAGTACTGCAGTGGCGACCGCATATCGGAAGCAGGAAGGCCTCCCTCGTTGGAAGGCCTCCTTCTAGGCGGAGCGATGCCTTTGTCAGGACTACGGGCATCAACTGGATGCGAACCGCGCTGGACCGATCGAGGCAGCTACTCTCGGGGGAGGCCTATGTCCTGCAGTGAATGTCATTCGGCTCAAATGATGAATGTTGATGATAAAAGTTTAAGTAGTTTGTTTTACATTTACGACTTAAGTTTACAATTATTGTTACCTAGCTAATTAGATACTGGTTTTTAGGGTTACGTACCCACGGGACCCTATTACTGAGACTCCGCGGTCCGTCTGTCTGTCTGCACCAGGCTGTATCTCATGAACCGTGATAGCTAGACAGTTGAAATTTTCACAGGTGATGTATTTCTGTTGCCGCTACAACAACAAATACTAAAAACAGAATAAAATAAATATTTAAGTGGGGCTCCCATACAACAAACGTGATTTTTGTGCCGTTTTTTTGCGATAATGGTACGGAACCCTTCGTGCGCGAGTCCGACTCGCACTTGGCCGGTTTTTTTAATTTTTATTCTGATATACGTATTAAACACATGCATAATTTACGGGTTTCATTGAGTTTTCGTCTGAAATCACCCAAAAACTAAATATGATAGGTATACAGCTTAAAAAAATATATTTTTAGATGAAACTGAAATAGGTCACAATATGGGCTATCTTACTTTAGAACGAGCAACGTTCCATTGTATACTGTGCCTTATTGACGAGTTTCCTCTTTTGCGGCTTAACGTTTTTCCGTTCTATACATCAACAACAAGTGATACGAACAGTAGTCACTAACCGTACCGATTTTTGTGGTTTAATACGTTCCATATAAAACAAAATTATAACTTAATAGTCCGTTCAAAATTGACTTATAGTCCGAACTAGGTCCACAGTTGGGCCAAGTTCGCTATGAAGATCACTATAACAATGGTGAACTATTTAGTACCCATATTATTATTCTTTTGTATTAATTATGTAAGTTGTGAAGCTGATAAATGCAATTTCCGTACTTGCGGCGAGTGCATCAGAGAGCCTGAAGGATGCGTTTGGTGTTCTAAGGTAAGTAATTAAACGTTGTGTTCTCTAACATTCCATCAGAATGTTTTCTTTTTGTTTGAATTATTTTCTTTTTGTATTAAAGTTTGACTGAAACGAGGTTTTGCCTATTTCCTCCTCCAGATTTGGACAAATTCAAAAGATTTGCCTTAAATTGAATAAAAAGATCTAAGTTGTGCTTCTATATTTTTACTCTTTAATGATATATAAAGGCGAAAAAGTGTGATTATTAATTAATTAATATTAATTAATTAACAAACGGCTGGACGGATCTGGACGAAATTTGGCACAGATATAGATTATAGTCTGGAATAGGACACATTTTTTTTCACATAGGATTTTTATCCCGGGTGTATGTTCCCTTGGGATAATTTTCGACATTCACGCGAGCGAAGCCGCTGGCAGAAGCTAGTTATTATATATAGAAGCACTAGAACCCTCGAAACTGGTCAAAATTTCGCTGTTAACAGAGGCCTAGTGTACTAATTTGAAAACTATAAATGAAAAAAGAAAAACATAGAAGCACAAAATTTATCTTTTTATTCAATTTATGGAATATCTTTTAAATTTGTCCAATACTGGAGGAGTAAATAAGCGCGAGCCAAACCTCGAGTTATGACTTTTTATTAAGGAAATTCAGACGGAGCTCTCTGCCCGCATTTCCTCTTAAGTGCTATTTATATTAATGAGAACATACTAATATAATCTTAATATATATAAATCTCGTGTCACAATGTTTGTCCTCAATGGACTCCTAAACCACTTAACCGATTATAATAAAATTCGCACACCATGTGCAGTTCGATCCAACTTGAGAGATAGGGTAGGGTAGGGTAGGGTAGGGTAGGGTAGGGTAGGTAGGGTAGGTAGGGTAGGTAGGGTAGGTAGGGTAGGTAGGGTAGGTAGGGTAGGTAGGGTAGGTAGGGTAGGTAGGGTAGGGTAGGTAGGGTAGGGTAGGGTAGGTAGGGTAGGGTAGGTAGGGTAGGTAGGTTAGGGTAGGGTAGGGTAGGTAGGGTAGGTAGGGTAGGGTAGGGTAGGTAGGGTAGAGTAGGGTAGGTAGTTAGGGTAGGGTAGGTAGGGTAGGTAGGGTAGGTAGGGTAGGTAGGGTAGGGTAGGGTAGGGTAGGGTAGGGTAGGGTAGGGTAGGGTAGGGTAGGTAGGGTAGGGTAGGGTAGGTAGGGTAGGGTAGGGTAGGTAGGGTAGGGTAGGGTAGGTAGTTAGGGTAGGGTAGGTAGGGTAGGTATGGTAGGTAGGGTAGGGTAGGGTAGGGTAGGGTAGGTAGGGTAGGGTAGGTAGGGTAGGGTAGGGTAGGTAGTTAGGGTAGGTAGGGTAGGTAGGGTAGATGAATGTTTGGTGTTTTTATGGCAAAACAAAGTTTGCCGGGTCAGCTAGTACTTTATATAACACAATTTACATGTAGACCTACTTATCCTAATTTTATAATATAAAATACGAATGTGACTTTGCTTTTTTGTTTGTCGAGTGGTTCCCTGGTATAATTAACTAGTTTCACGCGAGCGAAGCCGTTGGGAAAAGCTAGTACTGAACATGGCTTACTAAAGTACAAAGTGGGTGAATGACTGTGAGCAACTACAAAATCTATAAGACTTGTAAATACAAATGAGTTATTAGTGCATCTAAACTAGCAGCACAATAACTCTTGTGCGATTTTTTTCCTATTTGAGTATCAAATTTACAACTCATAGGTAGGTTTTACATTCATAATACCTAATAATTATCTGTTTTAGACGCAATCGTAGGAGCCCGGTTCAGTCTGGAAGGTTCCTAACACGACGCGACAGTATGACGGGTTTTCATTCGCTAGCTACGCTGGCTTAGTCTAGTCTCTGTTAACCAAACCTAACTTGTTGATGTCGGGGGGCCCTAAGTTTCCGAACTCCCTTCACTCGCTCTTAGACTAATAAGTTCAAGGGTTATCGTGATTGGGTCATTGAAAGTGTGCCAGTAATATCAATATATACTACTCAAAACAAAATAAGAGCCACTAGGTACTTAGGGTATACTCGTACCGAGAAAATTATAAGATTATCACATTATTTAATTTCTTCTTCTTCTTCTTAGTCAGGCACTCTTGGCAGAGTGGTCGTGGTCATGGGTGGGCCTTGATGTATGGAGGCTCTTGCCATGCGTCGCCATTCGGTTCTATTGGAAGCAAAGTGTGGACAGTCGGTCATCGTAGCTTTGGTGATGTTTTTAATAAGATCTGCCCATCTGGTCGGAGAGCGTCCCCTGGATCTCTTGCCCTCCGATCTGCCTTGGATTACAAGACGCTCCATTGAGTCTTCATTGCGAGTTATATGCGCAAAGAACTTTAGGATTTTAGGATAGATACATTGCTGCGGTAAGCGGTCCACGGAATCCGCAGTAGTCGTCTCCAGCACCACATCTCCAGTGCATCGATTTTCCTCCTTACCTTCAGCCTCAATGTCCACGTCTCAGCTCCATAGAGGAAAATTGGAAAGACGAGACTTCAACGAGATCAAATGATGCAAATCAGTCATATCTTAGTGGTTTTGGTTATTCTGCGATCTTTCCAGATTTTTGTGAGCTTTCGACGGCAGATCGCGTCACAGCACAACGCCTTCGATTCTCGTCTTCGCAGCCTCCGATGTTAGCAATGTTGGAGCCCAAGTAGATATAGCTCTGGACAACATCACAGTTGGTTATACTTTTGACACTAGGTTGGTTGTTTTTAGCTCTGTCCACTATCATAATTTTTGTCTTATCACGATTGATAGCGAGTCCAAGTCCAATGCTGTTTGTTTCCAGACAGTTTAAAAGATGTTCAATTTCTTCTTTAGATGTTGTTAGAAGAGTGGTGTCATCGGCATACCTTAGATTGGATACCATATTCTACAACAGACGGTGTGTATTATATCTACTCCTGCGTCTCCCATATCCTTTATGATCTCAATCGGTACCTCATCCACACCTACAGCTTTATTAGGCTTTAAGTGATTTATTGCTGCTCTTATCTCGTCCTACAATATAACTGGTTCCATCTCCGAGGGTTGAGAACACAGTGTGGTGGCCTGTGATGAGTAAGCGTCAACAAAAAGTGATCCACAGTAATCTTTCCACGTGTTAACAATTTCCTTGATCTCCGTAACTGTTACTCCTTCAGTGTTCTTTGTTCTTTCTTCAGTGGTTTAAATCGGCGGCTGATGGATCGTAACTTCATGTGAAGATCTTTGGTTTCAAACTATTCGGTCTCTTCGACAAGCGGCCTGTATTTCAGCATTAAGAGCGTTCAGTTCTTGTATACTTGCGCCACGGGATTTTAGCTTTCTGCGGGGTTCAACCATTTGCTACGTGTTCGTGGACATCCAGTGTTGACCCTTTATTGGGAGAGGTTTGGGCTGTGATTTTTGTACCAACTCTTTAATGTAGTTTTTGGCCAGAGTGTGTTCGGATGATCATCAACTTGATCACCTATCCAAATATGTAGGGTCTCCCGTAATGTTTTGGTGAAACTTTCCCTTTCCGTAATTGCCATAAGGCCTATCTTTTTGCTAATGGAATTGCGAAGCTTGATTCTCAGATTACAAACCAGTAGTTGATGATCAGAGTGGCAATCGAGCTTCTCCACCTGGCCGTAATCATTATAAAATATATGTGGTTTCGATGTTCTCCACTGGCCGACGTCCAAGTGTAGAATCTTCTCGGGTGTTGTTTAAAGACTGTGTTCATTATAGTCAGGTTATTGTCGGCTGCGAATTGCATAAGGCGTTCGCCTCTGTCGTTTCTAGTACCAAGACTATAAAGCCCCACAATATTTCGCAGGCCTGAATCCATTCTCTTAGCCTAGCTCAGGCGCAATTGCTCATTTTATTTTTGTGCATTTGTGATGGCTTTAATAATTTTATTATAATGTTCAAACTATGCAATTTTATGGAGAAATAAATATAATTTAATTTAATTTTAATTTAATTGCAATTTTGCGTTAAAATCACTTAGGACGTTTAATAGCTCTCTTGTTGGGATGGCAGCTAAGCTGGCTTCGAGTTGGCTGTAGAAGTATTCAATTACTTCATCTGAGGCAGCGCTTGTAGGGGCGTACACTTGGATGATACTGAGTGGGGTCGGTGATGCGCAGAGCTTAATTGATGCGTCCATATGCCTTCGTACTTGTGGCATATTAACATAATATTTTATATAAACAAATAAACAAAATAAAATTACGATTATTTCAGATTACCATGAACAAACAAATCAAAACAAAACAACAAGAATTTTCAAACACAATTTTTTTTTAAATGTTGCCCAGTATTTTGGCCTTAAGAACAAAATCAAAGAGGTTAAATATCGAAGAGTTTTTAACTACAATATTTTGCTACTTAATAATTAGTTAACCTTCATTATATTATTTTGTTTTGAGTAGTACAGTTAAACTCGCCCATTCGGTATTTTTCGAGTTGCCCGCTTCAGAATTTCCTTCTCTCAATTAGAATTTTAATTACCAGCTGAGATTGAATATTTCCCACCAATGGCAACGCATCCCATTTTATGTTTATACTAGCTGTTGCCCGCGACTTCGTCCGCGTGGTTAAGAAGATATAAAGTTTAATGATGTTTAACGCAAACTATTTTTATATTTCAGTCAACAGAACATGCCTATCATACTAAGCATCATTTTTTAAAGCCAAATTAGGAAAAAAAATAGAGTGTCACAAAATTCTTTCTTAGCCTACTCATAAACTCTAGACTTGCTAAATTTCAGGACAGTAGTACAAAAAGACATCCGGACTTTCATACAAACATGCGAGAGCCCTTAGACCACTAAATCCGGCCCTGTCGCAAAATCCGTTCTTAACGGACGTTTACTAACTATAAACTACTTCCATGCCAAATTTCAAGATTATGGTTCAAATAATGAAGCACTTTCATATAAACTTGCGCGAGCCCTTAGACCCCCGAAGTCCGGCCCTGTCGAAAAATCCGTTCTTAGCAGACGTCTACTAACTATAATCTACCTCCCTGCCAAATTTTAAGTTAATAACTCAAAAAATGAAGGACTTTCATATAAACTTGCGAGAGACCCCATAAACACGGCCCTGTTGCAAAATCCGTTCTGAGCGTCGTCTACTAACTATAAACTAACTCCCTGCCTTTTAAGTTTGTAGTTCAAAATATTAAGGATTTTGATATAAACTTGCGAGAGCCCTTAGACCCCATAAATCCGGCTCTGTCGCAAAATCCGTTCTTAGTGGACGTCTAATATCTATAAACTACATCCCTGCCCATATTTTAAGTAAGTAGCTCAAAAAATGAAGGACTTTCATACTAATTTGCGATAGCCCTTAGACCCCCTGAATCCGGCCCTATCGCAAAATCCGTTCTTAGTGGACGTCTACTATCTGAGCGTCGTCTACTAACTATAAACTACCTCCCTGCCTTTTAAGTTTGTAGTTCAAAATATTAAGGATTTTCATATAAACTTGCGAGAGCTCTTAGACCCCCTAAATCCGGCTCTGTCGCAAAATCCGTTCTTAGTGGACCTCTAATATCTATAAACTACATCCCTGCCCATATTTTAAGCAAGTAGCTCAAAAAAAGAAGTACTTTCATACTAATTTGCGATAGCCCTTAGACCCCCTGAATCCGGCCCTGTCGCAAAATCCATTTATAGCAGAAATCTACTAACTATAAACTACCTCCCTGCCAAATTTTAAATTATTAGCTCAAAAAATGAAGGGCTTTCAGTCAAACTTGCGAGAGCCCTTAGACGCCCTAAATCCGGCCCTGTCGCGAAATCCGTTCTTAGTGGACGTCTACTATCTATAAACTACATCCCTGCCCATATTTTATGTTAGTAGCTCAAAAAATGAAGGACTTTCATACTAAATTGCGATAGCCCTTAGACCCTCTAAATCCGGCCCTGTCGTAAAATCCGTTCTTAGCGGACGTCTACTAACTATAAACCACCTCCCTGCCAAATTTCATCTTTATACGTCAAGCAGTTTTCGATATTTCGTGATAAGTGAATGAGTGACCTTTCGCTTTTATATAGATATAAATAAGATTCCTCAAAAAAACTTTAACACCCCCTAAAACGAATTATGGGGGTATTTTTCAAAAACTAATAATTGCAACCTTTTGTTGCTTACTTAGTTTGGTATTTATGCCAAGTTTCAAGTTTATTAACCAAGTAATAAGATTTTTCATAAAAACTTTAACACCCCCTAAATCGTCTTTTGGGGGTAGTTTCGAAAAACTAATAATCACAACTTTTATTATTTATTTATTTTAGTATTTGTGTAATGTTTCAAGTTTAGTTACCCATGAAATAAGATTCTGCCATACAAATTTCATCACCCCCTAAATCAACTTGAGGAGGTAGTTTAAAAAAACTAATAATGTCAATCTTTATCATGTACTTAGATTACTAATTGTGCCAAGTTTCAAAAATATTAGTCGAAGGAATTAGATTTTTCATACAAACTTTGCCCCCCTTTTTAACCCCCTTAGGGGTAGAATTTCGGAAAATCCTTTCTTATCGGATGCCTACATCATACAAAGAATATACCTTTCAAGTTTCAGGTCTCTACGTTCAGCGGTTTGGGCTGTGCGTTGATCCGTCAGTCAGTCATTCAGGACAAAGCATTTTATATATATAGATTTAGTGATAGGTACTTATTATCTTTTTAGGACGACTTCAATGAACGCCGCAGATGTCGCCCCATGAGTTACACGAACACAACCGAATCGTGGTGCAAGGATAATGTGGTCGATCCAAAGCCAAATTGGACTGTGGTACGGAATGCCAATTTTGGTGGCGGTATAAATAAAGAAGTCCAACTCAGGCCACAACTGATCAAAATGAAAGCACGTCCAGGGATTACAATGAATTTCGACATGTCGTTTAAATCTGCCAAAGATTACCCTTTAGATGTTTATTACCTTATGGATACTTCTTATACAATGAAAAAATATATAGATGACTTGAAGAAGCAAGCAATGAAAATGTACAGTGACTTGTCAGCGTATACGAATAACGTAAGACTGGGCATCGGAAGTTTTGTCGAAAAACCTGGCTTCCCATTCTTTGATCCTAATAAGTAAGTTATTTAATTATACTACACAACGTGTAATTGAAATAACTCTAAACCCGAGAAGGGGTCATTGTTGGTAAATGTAGGTACACGATGATAATGATCACTTTTGAGGTTTGAATTATTTTAAATTATGATGAACCTTATCCATAGGACCAGCCCTGAAATCGCGAATGAAATTTCAGCTATTTCATATTTTGTTCGAGCTATGGAAGCAAAAATGCATGGCAAAGCTGTTTTTTTACTGACCTAAAGAAACCCGTAATCATATTTTTATAAATTAACATACTTCCATTCCAGGCACAAAAGTCATGCTTTTAAGAATGAGGTTCCGTTAACAAATGATATGTACAAATTCATGGCGACGATTGATGACATTACAAACAGGGTCGGATCTAACTTCGATGACCCGGATGCTAGATTAGACGCTCTGATGCAAGCGATGAAGTGCGAAAATGAAATAGGATGGAGGGAAGGTGCGAGACGCGTCATAGTACTGTGTACGGATTCAATGTATCATAGTGCAGGAGACGGTAAAATCGTAGGCGCTGTCAAACCGAACGATATGAAATGCCATTTGAAAGATAATGTATACTCCGAAGCCTTGACGTATGACTATCCATCTGTAAGCCAGATCAACGAAGCGGCAATTGATGGAAACTTTATACTAATATTTGTTATAACAGAAAATTTGCAAACTCATGTAAGTACATTATCAATTACAATGAATAATGATCTCAATATTCGCTTACGGTCGCCATTTTCAAGGAAGACTAGCTTAATGGCTTGTCTCCGTTGAAAAGCAGGGTATTAGATAAACAATGTAGGTACTTACAAGCACATTGATTTCGATTAAATTTCCGGTATATAAATTATGAAAATCACTGACTAGACTAACCCCTTTTAAATATTAAGTTCGTTTAGTTGGGTTATTGGACGACTCGACAGAATTTAACTCGCCCGAATCGGGCGAAGCGACCACTATTAAAAATATTCATTTTCATTTTCGTTCTGTGTCGATTCGCCCGAAGTTAATTTATCGGTGGGCGAATCGACCACTCCAGAATTATTTAGTGGGCGATTCGCCCGAATTTTATTTTAGAGAACACAATATAAAAGTACAGTCGTGCTCACCCGTCTCGGTAATAATATGAAGAATTAATCGAAGTTAATAGATATTTTACTAGAAACTAGAAAAGCAACTCATTAAATATGTAATTACCACTTAAAACGTGGAGAGATATTTATACCCAAACTACCAGGAGGCTAGAATCATGAAGAATTATTTGCAGGGCTAGAATCATTAGCGGTCGAGACTAACGGAGTATTAGGGCTTCAGAATCTAAAATCGCCCGGTACTCTTTTTATCGCTCATGATTCCAGCCTAGCTTCCTCATGATTATAATCTCCTGGTACTTAAGTTAATCTTTACCGGTACCGAAATGACCTGATAGCGTATAGAGCTTTCTCTATATTTATTTTTAAGCAAATATTGTGTTTTGTCGCCAATGAATCAAAAGAATCATGTTTGGTGTATTATAAAGTATATTTTATATATTTATATTCTTTCACAGAGAGGAGGCCTGTGTCCCAGCAGTGGGAACATTAATAGTCAGATGATGTGATGTGACATTCTATACTATATTCTATATTTAACTAATAAAGATCTTACTCAATGTAAAAAAAAGGAAATTCATAATATTTATTAATTAATTCTGTTCACTTAAAATGCAGAAAATGCCTGATACGGAATACCAGGAATTAGCCAACCAGATAGTTGGAGCCAAATATGCAAAATTAGAAGGTGGGGAAAGTGTCATTAAGATTATCAAAGAAGTTTATGAGGTGAGAAATACTAACATATTTAATAATTTAAATGAATAAAAATCGAATGCCACATGTATGAAAGAAGTTTTTTTGAAGGTATTCAAATTAACCCGTGTAAAGCCGGAGTAGGTCATTAGGAAAAATAATTAAAAACAAACTGAGGCCTTATGCCGAGTTTTTTAAGGTTCTCAATCGTGTTAACGTAAATGTTCTGTTGTGTCAGTTTGTATAAAAGCGGTTTTACCCTTATTGCCTTCAGACGGCGCTCCAGTTTCAATACAAATTGACTAACTAATTGATAAACTCACACTAAACCGACTGATGCCTGTTTTAATAGAACTGATATGCGACTGGTGACAGAATACCTACAATCCGACAATTTATCGAGAGAAAAGTAACGGTTTTGTCATTTTTACAAGCTTTTTTTTATATGCAAATTTTGACCAATATGTGCCATTTTCAGTAAATTCAATTAAAAAGACACGGTCCAGAACATGTCTGATGTATTTTATTATAATTTAACTCTTTTTCTAGCAACTTTCAAACAGAGTAGAGTTGAGGGTTCAACAAGCCCCGGATTTTGTAGAGGTAACCATAGACCAGAACTGCAATTCAGATCCCAAGATAAATTGTGAAATACCGCACAAAGAGATAGTCAGTATACCAGCAGCTCTGAAAGTAAAATCATGCCCTTCTAATGATGATAAGAACTCGACATATAATGTCACGATCAGCCCTTACGGTCTTCCTGATAAACTCACAATACAACTGGAAGTAGACTGTAAATGTGATTGTGAGAAGATAAGAGGTGTGACAGCTGATAAATGCCACAAGGCAGGCTTTTTGCAGTGTGGAATTTGCAAATGTGATGAAGGAAGGTAATATATTTTCATATATTGAATGTACCTGTAACATAAATTAATATGATATACGAGTATCTACGCCCAGTGGCTATTCGTTTATTAACCGACGAAAAAAAAGAGGAGGTTCTCAATTCGCTAGTATATATTTTTATTTATGTTATTGATGATTCATTTTTTTTAAGATATGGCGTCGACTGTCGATGCAACGGCTCATCCACAGATCAGACTGTTATGGCAAAATGTAAATTCAATGCCGACGATGCAATACTGTGCAGCGGTAGAGGAAAATGCAGGTAAATGTCAGACTTATGTAAAATGTACAATCATCATCATCATCAGCCTTTTAATGTTCCCACTGCTGGGACACAGGCCTCCTCTCTGTGAGAGAGGGAATGGGCCGTAATCCACCACGCGGGTCCCGTGCGGGTTGGTGGATGTCACATGTCGTCGAATTTTTGGTTCTAGGACATGCCGCCGGTTTCCTCACGATGTACTATGATGATACTTTAATGATTTACAGACGGACCTGTAACTCATCATCATATCAGCCGAAAGACGTCCACTGCTGGACATAGGCCTCCCCAAAGCGTCGCCACTTTGACCGATCCCTTGCGTCTCGCAACCAGCGGATCCACGCAACCTTCACCATGTCATCGGTCCACCTGGTGGGAGGCCTTCCAACGCAACGTCTTCCGGTTCGCGGTCGCCACTCCAGAACCTTTCTGCCCCATCGGCTATCCGTTCTGCGAGCAATGTGCCCTGCCCACTGCCACCTAAGTTTGGAAATTCTTCGGGCTAAGTAGGTTACCCAGGTTCTCTTACGGATCTCTACATTTCTGATTCGGTCACGCAAGGTTACGCCGAGCATAGCCCTCTCCATTGCCCTTTGAGTGACTGTAAGCTTTCTGATGAGGCCCATTGTAGGCGACCACGTCTCAGAGTCATATTTCATCACCGGCAACACACTCTGGTCATAGACTTTCATCTTAAGACACTGTGGTAAGTTGGACGACAAGATACCGCGCAACTTCCCGAACGCTGCCCAGCTGAGTCGGATTCGACGGTTGACCTCTTTCTCGAAGTTGGCCCTACCCAACTGGATCGTTTCCCAGGTAGACATAGTCATCCACAACTTCGAGTGTAGAGTCTCCGATCTTGATAGGAGTGGGTGTTACATGGTCATTTACCATGATCTTGGTTTTATCCATGTTCATTTTAAGACCCACTCTTTCGGAAGCTCTACTGAGGTCATCGAGCATTGTACTGAGGCTCTCCATGGTCTCAGCCATGACCATTATGTTGTCGGCAAACCGCAGGTGAGTGATGTACTCACTATTAACGTTGATGCCTAGGCCCCTCCAATCCTGAACCTTGAACACATCCTCCAGCGCAGCAGTGAACAGTTTCGGAGAAATGACGTCTCCCTGTCTCACGCCACGCTGGAGAAGGATTGGTTTCGAAGTCTGATCCTGAAGACGGACTGACATGGTGCCGTTTTTGTACAAACACTTCAACACCTCAACGTACCGGTAGTCAATCTGGCATCGTTGGAGAGACTGCAATATAGCCCGAGTCTCGATCGAATCGAAGGCTTTCTCGTAGTCCGCAAACACTAAACAGAGGCAGGTTATACTCTTCGGTCTTCTGTATAACCTGCCGCAGCGTATGTAGGTCTACGGTGCTAAAGCCTTTTCGGAATCCGGTTTGTTCGGGAGGCTGGAAATCGTCAAAAATGCGCGCAAGACGATTCGTGATGACGCTTGAAAACAACTTGTTGACATGGCTAAAAAGTGCGATGGGCCTATAGTTCTTAAGCCGGGCATTGTCGCCCTTCTTGAAGAAGAGTACCACCACACCCCGGCACCTTGCCTGTGGCGTTTTGCCCTCGAGTATGACGGAATCAAACAGCTTCTGAAGGGCCTTAAGGATCGGTTTTCCATCCGCCTTCAGGAGTTCGGCCGTGATTCCGTTGTCACCCGGCGCTTTGTTGTTTTTAAGCTGTTCCAGAGCCATTCTAATCTCGTATAGGCTCACGTCCGGGATATCTTCGGTATAGTGTCGGGTCAATCTAGCTCTTGTGTCGTTTGCTAGATTCGCAACAGGCTTGCTGACTGTTGTGTACAACTGCCCATAGAATGTCTCGATCTCCCTCAGAAGCTCCGGTTTGGCGGATACGATCCTGCCATTGTCGGTCTTCAGCTTCGTGAGCTGGCTCTGCCCAGTAGCCAGATCCCTTGAAAATACCTTGGAGCCTTTATTTCGCTCAATCGCGTCTTAAAAACGCTCGGTATTAAAGCGGTGGAGGTCTCTTTTCAAGGATTTAGAGATCGGTCTATTGAGCTGCCGGTATTTGCACGCCTCATCTGAAGACTGCAGGATCATCTCACGCCTCTCCTTCATAATCTTCAGAGTAGGATCAGAGAGCTTTTTGATTCCATCTGTACGACTGGTCTTGAAAAACTTAGACCCAACCGTATGGACAGCTTCCACGAACCCATCGCTGTATTCGTCCACGAAGCTCCCTAGGCACTCGAAACGATTCTAGAGTTCGAGCTGAAAGCTCTCGGGGTTTTGGACCTGGATCTGTGCTGGACGGAGCGTGGACTTCATCAGTCTAACCTTTCAAGCTTAATATTAATGTTCAATGTGCCTCTTACCATGCGGCGATCGCTCCCGGTTTTCACCGAATTGAGCACAGAGACATCTTTGAGCATTTGCTTCTTGGTTGACATGATGAAGTCGATCTCATTTTTAGCTGCACCATCGGGGCTCTGCCAGGTCCACTTCCTGTGTTCACGCTTTTTGAAGAAGGAGTTCATCATATAGAGGCCCTCCTCCATAAAACTGGCCAGTAGGTGACCCCGGTGGTTCCGACGTCCAACTCCAAATTGCCCCACTTGCAGCTCATCCTCGTCTCGTTTGCCCAGTTTCGCGTTGAAGTCCCCCATGACAACGGTGAAGTGAGTTTTGAAACCATGCATGGCTCTGGAGATATCCTCATACATGGTCTCTACCTCGTCGTCGGGGTGTGCCGAGGTTGGGGCGTAGACCTGTATGACCTTCAGCGAAAATCTTGAGGAAATTCTGAGTATAAGGTACGCCACCCTGGTCGACACACTCTCGATCACACACACGTTATTCACAAGGGACTTGTGGGCCTGTAACTCATCCTGGTTGAATTATACGGTGGTTGGTTTGACTGTCTGAAAGAGTTTTCATTTTATTCTTGAGGCACCATCATCTACCTAGCTTTTTCCCAACTACATAATAATATATTGTTACACACAACAACGTAGTGATTGAGTTTCAGTCTTAATGTATGCTGTTGAGTACTTGTGTTATACAAGGAGCGACTTGTGTTATATTTGTGTTATACCAATCGGATATTTGCAACTCAGATACAGATACATGAGTTATCTTGGTAAGATTAGTAGCCTGTAAGGAGAAAAATCTCCAAGTGACAGCGAGGACCAATCGACGGCGACGTACTGACTTCGACGAGTGTTGTTCTTGTAGATGTGGAACCGTACGGCTGTTATTATATAATTTCCATTTGGTTACTACACAAGAAAGTTCTTATAAATATTGTCTTGTTGTTCAGATGCGGTAAATGCGAAGATTGCCAACACGGGTTCTCGGGTGACTATTGTCAGTTTGATGATAACTCATGTCCTAGGCCTAATAATCAGCTATGCTCTGGGCAGGGTACATGTCGACGAGGGCAATGCCACTGTGTCGCGCAATGGACCGGGCCAGACTGCAGTTGTCCCATTAGTGACGGGGCCTGTTTTGCGCCGTATTCAAAGAAGGTATTTAAATCTTTTTACTACAGTAGCATTAACGGAAACAAGCATTTTCGGTGCGAGAGGTGTGCACATATCCTTGAGTGTAAGACCCATACATACAATCTGCAAGTACTACGATTGCGGGCCAAGGCAAGAAAAAAAAAAGAAACTTAACATAGCTTGAATAAACTAATTATTCTATTTGGTTTTAGGTCTGTTCTGGAAACGGGAAATGTGTTTGTGGCGTGTGCCAATGTAACGCAGTACCAGGAAAAAACGAAACATTTTCCGGAGCGTTTTGCGACAGTTGCGAAGAATGTGCCGAAAAACGCTGTAAAGAACTTGAAGACTACGTTTACTGTAATTACTTGCACATGAATGACAATGCAGTATGCGACAAAGAGAACATCGAAACGAAATCAGAAATAGATGTCTTATTTCTGAACAAAACTGAAATAAATGGACCAAAACTGTATATGGCTAAATTTTGCAAGAAAGAGCTGGACAGCCACAATGGAACTTACATGGTTTTCAAATACCAATACGAAAAAAAGCAATTAAAAATTACAATTCAAAAGGAATTAGAAAGCCCATCGGAAGTTAACAATAGGAAGGGAATTAGTTTTGTATTTTAGTACCTGTTAGAGGTAATTTTGAAGTTGTGATTGTGAGTCCTTTGAAAAGGTACTTCTGGAAATACATGACAAAAAATAATACGAGAACATCTCAAGATTACGATGTGTCATGGAATCCATGGTACCAAGACCCCTCTATTAACTTTACGAACACAGTTTATAATAATAATAATGTAATTGTAGAAGCAAACAAGGAAAAATTAGTTATGCGTCAATGCTATATATAGATGAATATTTGAGGAAAACAAACAGCATTATCCCTAACTGTTGTCCAAAAAGCCTTTGCCTACATCAGTATTATGAAAAAGACATGAAATACACAGTCTTCAGCTTTTTGTTTCGACCTGAGAATAATTTACGTATTCAGTACAAAAAAGAAAATATGCGGTCATGCTGTAGTTTGTTATGGCTCATAAAAAAATTACGAAAGAGATGTTTCATTTTTAGGGTTCCGTACCCAAAGGGTCAAAACGGGACCCTATTACTGAGACTTCGCTGTCCGTCTGTCTGTCTGTCTGTCTGTCTGTCACCAGGCTGTATCTCATTAACCGTGATAGTTAATACGGAACCCTTACGGGATTAATGGTACGGAACCCTTACGGTATTTTTTACATTTTTTTCTTCTACTGATTTGCAGCCTATTGTACTAACACCATATGAATAAAAAGTCCAAGTCAAATTCTTTATTTCAATTAGGCCATTATGAACTTCAAAAATTTTAATGTAAATAATGATAATAATTGAATAATGATAATGTAATAATAATTGCTTCTACCATGAAAGTATGAATTAAGAATTTAAAGTAATCCAATCTTAAGCATGGAAACTTGTCGAAAAGCATTTAAGTAGGGTTTTACAATTTGTCTATTCAGAAACAGAGTGATAGAGGTACCCAAAATTTGTATAGTATCCGCCGCGTTATTCGAAATAAATAAGTAATAAATTATAAGTATAAATAAAAATAAATAAAAAATAACTTAGAAATGGTTTATTTTTGTTACAACCTTTACACAGCAGCACACCAACGCCATGTACGTAAATTATAAATTTTGTTCAATAGAACCTTTTCAGAAACAGGGTAATAGTGTATTTTTGCATGAAACCCGCAGAAAGACTTTCAATTGATTCAGTTAGACTGTTTATTTCAATTAAAAGTCTTTTCTTTTTGAAGTTTATTTTACTCAAAATTTTTACAATGCCCCCACCCCCTCCCCCCGTTAATCCAAATAAAAATATACAATAAGTTATAAGTATAAATACAAATAAATAACTTAGAAATCGTTCACAAAATTTGTTACAACATTTTTACAGCAGCACACACCGATACGCCGTGTACTTCAGTTTTCAGAAACCGGGTGATATTGTATTTTTTTTTGTATGACACCTGCTGAAAGACTTTCAATAGATTTAGTAAAACCGTTAATTTAAATTAAAAATCTCTTTCATTTTAAAGTTATTTACTCATAATTTGTACATTATCTCCCGCGTTAATTGATATACCTAAATATGCAATAAATTACAAGTAAAAATAACTTCGAAATCGTTAACTGTTCAATAGAACCTTAGATGGAGATTATAATCTCCTTTTAAAATGTTTCCAGTGTCGTTCCAACAAATAACGACGGATCCTTCCAAAAGCCACCATTTATTAAATAACAATTGTTTTATAATTATAACTATTTTATTAAATTAATTATTAAATATTAAATGCTACTAAATGAATGATTAAATATTATATGCTATTAAATGAATTTTGGACCTAATAACTATAATATTGTAATTTTCAATCAATTTTAAATTTTGCATGCAATGTTATTAATGTGTTAATTAATGTATATGAATTCTTATGTATATTCAATGTAATTTTGTAATGTTTTATATGGGAAAAACTTCCTGAAATAAATGACAATTTAATTTAATTTTAATTTAAAAGAGAAGAAATAACTCCGGTCTAGTGTCAAGTCCGTGAGTTTTTTAGAATTCGACATTGTGTACTGTCGAAGGGTGGATGCAGAATGCCATATTCCTTATGTGCGTGTGAGTTACTTTTTGGTTGCGGAGCGTGACGTGTGCCGATCGTGGCAGCGACGTAATCTGGTAATTGGGATAAAACTTTTGATTCCAGAAACATACAGAAAACTAAATAATACTCGCAATGGAGGTAAGTTCAAAGAAGAAATCTATGTTCAGCAACTTTTAGTTTGTAAGATTACCAGATAGAACGGGCCACTCTGTGGACCGAATAGGAGTGCTCAGAGTTAAAGAATAGACAATCGCTCGGTACTTCAATATGTGGTAAAAGATTATTAATTTTGCTATCAAAGTTACGTTTATCTTGAATTTGTGGCAAAATAGGAACATAAAAGTGTTACAATATATATATTTTTGGAATGGCCTATTTAGTGGCTTTCATATTGTCAGGATAATGTAAAACATATAATATTATAAAAACCTATTGTATCACCCCCTTCTTTAGGGGGGGGCGCAGTTTTTCAGTCCCACAATTGAGACGAAGCCAACGACTTATGTCATAATCCGTCAAGCCGTTTGGGCTGTAGAGCGTGCTATAGAAATGGACATACTTACATACATACCTAAATTCATACGCTCCAAAAACAATACCCTCCTGCAGTCGGGTAAATAAGCCGTTCAGAAGATACCCTTTACATACCTACATTCGGCAATTGATTTTTATTTAAGTACTAGCACTCCGCCCGCGACTTCGTTCGCGTTATTTGGTTTATCCTATAAATGATTTTCTTATATGCAGTTAGTGAAGGCGACCAAAAATAAGCTATTATTAAAACAATAAAAATCTGGGTATCGTAGATCATCATCTGCCTATCGTAGATGTTCAGGGTTTATTGGATTAGGACGATTCGTTATTTGACTTAAAGAATAATAAATTTCAGGTTACCGCCACAAAGTAAAATCCTCCCCTAAAAACTTATCTACCCTTTTTGGCCCCGTTGAGGGTCGAGTTTTGAACAACCTAAATATGCTATTCACTCTTTTCTTCTCTTTTTTATTTATCGTTTATGTTAGTCAGATTGCGCAGTGAGATTCCTCAAAAAAAAACTTTACAAATTTACCTCTAGCCCTATCTGGGAGAGAGTTTTTAAAATGTTTTATGAAAATTTTGATTATCAACTTTATCCCCAAGGAATTCGATTTTACATACAAAATAATTTTGATCCTTTTCACCTCCTGAAAGGTTGTATTGCCGCAAAACCGCGCCTTAGTGCTCCCCTAGAACCCTACGTCAAAAACGAAACCCTGTCCAGTAAGATTCTTAGCTTGAGTTAGTTTCGAGAAAGTTATAATGACAACCTTTATTGTTTCCTTAGGTTGGTAGTTGTGCCAGGATTCAAATTTATTAAACTAAGAAATAAGATTCTTCAAAAACACTTTAACACTCCCTAAATCGTATTTTGGGAGTAGATAAGAAAAACTAATAATGACAACATTTATTGTTCACTTAGGATGGGTATTTATGTAAATTTTCTAATTTATTAACCCAAGAAATAAGACATTTCAAAAGTACTTTAAAATCAAAAAAAAAAAAACGTCATTTAAATCATCTTTTGGGAGTAGTTTCGAAAAAGTAATAATGAAAACCTTTAATGTTTATTTAGGTTGTTATTGGTTATTATTAATTTTTCAAACTACCCCAGTTTAAAAATTAATAATAACAACCTTTATAAGTCATTTAGTTTCAAGTTAGTTAGTTAGTTTGTTTAGTGGCAAGTTTCAAGTTTATTTACCCAAGAAATCAGACTTTTCCATACAAACTACCACACCCCCTAAATCGACTTTGGGGGTTGTTTCAAAAGACTAATAATGATAACCTTTATTGTTTATTGAGGTTGATGTTTATATCAAGTTTTATGTTTATTAACCCAAGATAGAAGATTCTTCAAAAAAATTAACATTCCCTAAATCATCTGTTATGGTAGTTTTGAAAAACTAACAATGAAAGCCTTTATTGTTTATTCAGGTTGGTGTTTATGTCAAGTTTCATGTTTATTAATCCAAGATATAAGAATCTTGCAAAAAATTAACATGCCTTAAATCATCTGTTGGGGGTAGTTTTGTTAAACTAAGAATGAAAGCCTTTATTGTTTATTTAGATTGGTATTTATGTCAAGTTTCAAATTTATTAACTGAAGTAATAAGATTCTTCAAAAAAACTTTAACACCCCTAAATCGACTTTTGGGGGTAGTTTCAAAAAATATTAATAACAACCTTTATTATCCATTTAGGTTAGTATTTCTGGCATGTTTCAAGTTCATTGACCCTAGAAATCAGATTTGTCCATACAAACTTCAACATCCCCTAAATAATCAATAGGGGGTAGTTTCGAAAAACAAATAATGTCAATCTTTATCATTTACTTAGAATACTATTTGTGCTAAGTTTCATGAATTTTGGCCGCAGGATTTAGACTTTTCATAAGATAAGATAAGATAAGATAAGATAAGATATATTTATTTCTGAGTATATGGTACATTAAGATCTTAATATTAAACAGTTTCACATACACTACCGTTGCCGGTGTAGAAATATTAGAATTAACTTAAAAAATCAAAGTGTCCAAGCTCCAAAGCGGCCGCAACAATACAACTGTAGTAAGTAATTTATCGACACAATAGAAACAGTAATAGATTACGCATACATGGTGTGCGCGCGACGTTTAAGGCGTACAATACTATAAATTAGTTTAGATCATTTTTTTTTATACAATGTTATGATAATCATGAATGAAATGTCAAAATTTAATAATTATACAATGTCAAATGCTTAAAAATAAAAAAAAAATAAGCAATTCTAGTTAACAAGTGTAAATAAGTATTAATAAAATGTAATGTCAAAATTTATAATTAAAAAATTCATTAACTGAATAAAAACAATTGTCCAAAAGCCAGGCAAATATTGTTTTCCTAAATTTATTAGTGGGCAACACTCTGATGCGTGAGGGTAAATTATTAAATATTTTGATTGCCATGCAATTGGAATTCCTGCTATACAATTGTAGTCTCTGGCTAGGTGCAAGTAATTTATTTGGACTTCTACTTTTCACTCTTTCAGAAATGCTCTCATACAATGGGAACATGTGCGAATACCTTTTAACAAACATACAAATCTCAAAAATATATAGGCAAGGAAGTGGAAGAATTTTTAGCGCTTTAAATAATGGCTTACAATGATCTAAATAATCTGCTCCATACACAGCTCTGACACATTTCTTTTGTGCAATGAATGCACTGTTCACATCTACTGAATTTCCCCATATCACGAGGCCGTAACGCAGCACTGATGCAACATAGCCATGATATGCACTTAGAGCTGTTTCTTTACTGGCTATTCGTCTCAGTTTTCGAAGAGCAAACACAAATTTGTCGAGACGAGTGCAGACTTTTTTTACATGATCTTTCCAATTTAATTTTTCATCTATAACTATTCCCAAGAATACGGTTGAAGGTACAGGTTCCAAAATTGAATTATTGTAGTGTATTTGAGGTGTTTTTACTAAAGAATTGTATGTTTTAAATTGTACTAACTTTGTTTTTTCAATATTTACACGCAAATTATTAGATTCCAGCCATTTGATTGCTTCTAGTATTTCATTGTTAGTGTCGGTTTCTAGGTCATTCCTATTTGAAGATTTTATTGTGAGAGTAGTGTCATCAGCAAATAGTGTACAATTATGTTTTAAGTTCTTGCAAAGGTCATTTACGTATATTATAAATAATGGTGGCCCTAATACGCTTCCCTGAGGAACACCACAACTATTTATTTTTAACTCTGAACTGTATGTTTTGTTTGTGTTATTGTAAATTTTTGATACTACTGTCCTTTGCTGGCGACTCGATAAATAACTTTTAAGCCAGTCATGCGCCTTGCCTCTTATGCCTTATTTCTCCATTTTGCAAAGTAGGCGATTATGTGGGACAAAATCAAATGCTTTGCTCATATCTAAAAACACTGACAATACAGGCATTTTGTTATTGAGGGCTTCAGATATCAGTTTGACCAAAGTAAAACAAGCAAGAGAAGTTGAACTATTCTTCCTAAAACCAAATTGGTTCTCAGTAAGGATGCTGTTTTTGTTTAAAAAGTTAATTATTTTTTCGTACATTGCCTTTTCAAAAATCTTTGATAGGATAGGGATCAATGTAATGGGTCTATAATTGGACATATCCGTGCGGTTACCTTTTTTATATAGCGGTTTGACAATAGATTGTTTTAATCTAGTAGGAAATGTGCCTGTTTCAAATGACAGATTTATTAAATAACTTAAAGGTTCTACTATGCTTTTGCTGCTTAGTTTTATTATTTTTGTGGTTATTTCATCATATCCAGTAGCGTTAGTATCATTTAAAGAGTTGATAATTTTTACAATGTCTTGTTCATTTACTGGAGTCAAAAAGATACTGCCAGTGT
This sequence comes from Anorthoa munda, assembly GCA_945859665.1. Classification (NCBI taxonomy): domain Eukaryota; kingdom Metazoa; phylum Arthropoda; class Insecta; order Lepidoptera; family Noctuidae; genus Anorthoa; species Anorthoa munda. The sequence continues at coordinate 9,861,774 of OX243918.1, read as the reverse complement.
TAGTGGTAATGTCAATGTTACTTACGTGATTACTATTGCTAAGATTGAATTTATTGGTCATTTCTATAAAATAGTTATTAAATTGATTGCATATGTCATAAGGATCATTAATTATTTTATCATTTATTATTAATTCTTTGATGTCATTTTTATAATTATCATTATAATTTATATTATTTTTTATAATAGACCATGTCGCTTTGCATTTATTTTTAGAATTATATAAATATTTTGTGTTATTTATTAATTGTGAATGTGATATACATGTTTTTAAAATTCTAGAATAGTTCAGGTATCTTCTTTTATGATATTTTTTGCTTAAGGCATCGTGTTGGTAATTATAATATAAAGTTCTCTTTTTTATGCACGATATTTTTATACCTTTACTTATCCATTTATTTTTTATTGGTTTATTATATTTTTTTATTGTTATTTCTGGGAAGCATAGTTTGTAAAAGAGAATATATAGGTCATGAAATATGTTAAATGCAATGTTGCAATCTGTTTCCTTATATATTTCATTAAAACTTAAAGCCGATATACAATCAAGAAACTTTTTAATATTGTTTTTATTGTAATCTCTTTTGACTTCATAAAAGAAATTTGGGATCTTCGGCTTATTATTAGATATCGGAATAAAGAACGTTAATGACTGCCCAGTATCATGATCTGAGAGGGCTAGGTTATGTATACTACTTTTTGTGTCCAGTATCGAGATATTACTGGCTATTTGATCTATGCAGCTCTTTTTCCTAGTGGGCATTTTAATATGTGTCAATAAGTTGTAATTATGCAAAATAGATAGTAATTCTCTTGTTTGTGTAGTGTCTTTTAGGATATCTATATTCCAGTCTCCGCATATTACGATACGATTCCTATTTTTATGAGTTAATTTGTGTAACAAAGCTTCCATTTTTTTTAAAAATATACCAGCATCGGAATCCGGGATTCTATAAACACATACTACTATCAAGTTTTGACTCGGAACTTCTATACCGCAGCATTCGAAAGAATAATCGCTAGACATTTCATTTGTTATTTGTAAAGGGCTATAAACGAAATCCTCCTTCACCAATATACATGTGCCGCCCCGTTTTTTATTGGATCTTGAGTAATTTGCAGCTAATTTGTAGTTTGTAAGTTTAAGATTACATTCATGACCGGATTGTATAAAGGTTTCGCTAAGACAAATAAAGTCTATAACGCCCATCTCTTTCGTTAACTCAGATATTGTTACTTCAAAAAAATCTAATTTATTGAGTATTCCAGCTATATTTTGATGTAACAATGTAAGTTGTTGTTTATCATAACTGGCATTGATTTTAAAGGGAGGCACGAAAAAGCTTATTTTGTACATGAGGTTTACTCGTCAGTGACAATTGTGAGTTCTCATGGTCATAATCCAATGGATATTTTTTTATGTCAACAAGTATGCGACTGAAAATACTTCCAAATATACACTTTATACCTAGTTTATTAAGTTTGCCTGTTTTATATGAGAACATTTCCAAGGAGAGGTCACGATTTGTATCAAAGAAATATGCATAATTATAATTTTGTATGTCCATGTAAAGTAAATTATTAAACAATTCCACTCGATAATTATGAATTAGGGCACCCCTTACGTATGCCGGAGAGCATACAATCACATTTGTATATACTATCAACCCCCTTTTTATCCCCTTAGGGGTGGAATTTCCAAAAATCCTTTCTTAGTGCACACTTACGTCACTGAGGAACCTTTCTGCCAAATTTCATGCTTCATGTCTTAGGCTTAGCAGTTTTGGCTGTGCGTTGATTGATCAGTCAGTGAGTCAGTCAGTCAGTCAGTCACCTTTCGCTTTTATAGATATAGATAGATATGGATACTATTTTTGTGCTAATATCATTTTTATGAGGGTATCAACAAAATATTGTTGAATTTCTCACTTCTCTTTTCACTCTAATCTGTCCTTAGTTATGGAGAGAAGGTCGGGGCTATTCGCGTGGGTCGATTTTCTGGTTTAAGCAACGCTTGCCGAAGACTGGCTATCAATTACATACAGAGACTTTTCCGTACCTCATGTTCCCAGGTGTCATTTGTAGATCTTTCACAGTCGCTACGATAGACATCAGACGTTTATAAAATAATTCACAGTCTAAGAAACACCAACTCGACTGGATATGACGACTTGAGCACTAAAGTATTAAAAATATGTGCGATGACTTTAGTCTCTCCCTTAACCTGTCTCTCACAGAATGAGTATTCCCAACACGTCTGAAAAGGTCAATTGTCAAACCTCTCTATAAGAAAGGTCCAAAAACTGACATGAGCAATTATCGCCCAATAACTTTAATACCGATTCTATCCAAAATATTTGAGAAATTTATGTGCATTAAAATAGAGAACTTTATAACAAAATTCTTAAAAAAAAAAAAACAATTCGGGTTTAGGAAGGGCAGTTCCACTACATTGGCATCATTCGCACTAATAAAATACATAACTAAAATCAGAAGAAGAATCAAAAATCGATAATTAGTTGCGTGTTCCTAGACATGACAAAAGCTTTTGATTTTTATCTGCCATAAAACATTACTATCAAAGCTTGAGCATTATGGAATCCGGGCTTGAGCATTAAGGACAACGACTGGATCAAAAGTTATCTTTCTGAAAGAATACAATGCGTGGAAATAACAAAAACTTGTCAAAAGGAAAAAAATACCTATAGGTTATAGTGCCATAATTATATATAAACAAAATAATTATGGCACGCCACAGGGAGGCATGCTATCCCCACAACTCTTTCTAGTTTACATCAACGACATTCCAGAGGCGATAGGCAAAGAACTACAACCACTAATACTTAATTTAAATTGATTTCAGAGGATATTTGAATTTTAAACCGCCACCATATCCCATGACAGATTGTGTGTGTTTGAAAAGGTAAGCAGGATTTATTAATCGCCCCTTTTTTTTTCAGCGACCTTATGAGGTGCGTCAGCGGTTTCCCTTTTTTTGTAGCCGTCCACATAAGGTCGATTAGCAGGTTTAGTTGCTCTTGGTCTCTCTCCAAATTTCTGCCTATGGCTCTTGCTGAAGACGCAGATTTCACAGATATCAGCAGAACTTGAGTCTAGCTTTACTCCAAGCTCTCTTTGGATCAGTTTTGTTACATGTCTCTTGAAAACTTAACAGTTTCGGGCCCCATTTAACACCTCCTGAAGTTACAGAATAAAGAACACATCTTACAAAGGCAACTTAAATTAAACTCATGTGTTCCTAAAACTCTATAAAAAAATCCTATATTACACATAAATCATACACATGGCTTTCCATAGGCGAACATAATTAAAGGGCCATCCGCAACCCTTCATAGAGATTGGTACAACCTACAAGAATACTGTACTCCGGGACACCATGCCCATACTGTTCATACATCACAGCATGACACTACACAGCCCTAACAATTCCTAATATATATGGAACCATGATTAAGGCAAAGCCTGTCCACAGACACCCACAGATGCTAGGACAGCTCTAAATAAAATATATATGGGCTTCCGCCCAAGAAACTAAACACCAACCGACAGAGCTTTTAAAAAGTCGGACATGTACGGAGGAAAAATATACCGTCGGGTAGATGTGTTGGCCCAATTTCAACTCCACGCCACGTTCTGAAAGAACATACAGACATGTAATGTCTATATGTTTCTGAATTAAATCTCCACAACGATAGGGTAGCGACTTCTGAACTGGACAAACTAATTATCGATTATAACTTAGATATAGTGCTCGTTCAAGAACAATATCAAAACGTGCGGTTACGTCACAAAGTAGTACAGTTGGATGGCAAAGCACGAGCTGGAATTTACGTGGCGCGTTCTTCTAACTTCACAGTAACGTCTTTACGTAACCTTATGACACCCCATTGTGCCGTTGCGGAGGTCTCATCGTCTTCTTTTAAAGTTTACGTTGTGAGCTGCTACTTTCAATATTCAGACCCTGTTGCTCCTCATATACATAACCTCCGTCATGTCTTGCAGTCGCTCGCGGGCTGCAAAGTTATCGTTGGCGCTGATGTTCTATGGTATGGCAAAGTTCGGTCTACGGATTATGAACGACGCTGCGCTGTTGAAGATTCCATTGCTGAAATGAATCTGACTATTCATAATACCCCTGACGCACCACAAACTTTTTGCAGCCAAATGGGCGAATCTTGTATTGACGTCACACTTTCTAGTGCAGACGTACGCTTGGATAGGTGGCGTGTCCTACCGGACGCATCTTGTAGTGATCATCGCTTGATCGTGTACGAATTTATTCCGGTTTTTACTCAGGGTACGTCACATGTCATTGGTAACTTTAGGTATAAATGTAAGGGTGCTAATTGGGAATTCTTTAGTTCGCTTCTTGCGTGTCACGCCAAAGACTTAACTCGTGTTGGGCTGTCAGCTGAAGAAAGTGCTGAAATTATGTCAGACACCTTCACTTACTGTGCTGACATTGCCATTGGTCGTGGATCTGTGACCAATATACGTAGATGTGATTGGTGGTGTGACTACCTAACTGAACAGCGTAAAAGTTATCGCCGAGCGCGTAAACATCTTAACAAGCTTAAAAAACGTAAGGTCACCGGTGACCCTCTTTCCATTGCGTTAAATACGTTTAGAGTTGCCAGGTCCCGCTACAGAGCTTCGGTGGAAAAATCTAAGGGTAATTTATTGCGTAAAATAGTAGATAAATTAGATAAAGAAGGTCCGTGGTCTCCTTTATATCATGAGTTTAAAGCCAATCGATCAGTCGACCTCGCGTTTGTTCAGAACATTAAAGTAAATAATAAACACACCACCAGTATTGAGGAAACAACTGAAGTTTTGCTGAATACTCTCATACCTGATGACTTACTTGCTAATGACAACGACTACCATCAACAGATCAGAGCGCGGGCAGCTGTACCACCTGAATCACCAGCGTCAGACCTTCCATCCACTGACGAATTTATAAACGTTGTCAAGAGGTTACCACTCAACAAGTCATCGGGTGAAGATAAAATATCTAATCGGATGATTATAGAAGCGTGTAAAACAGCCGCTGATGCGATTTTGACCGTTTACAACCGTTGTATTGCGGAGGGCGTATTTCCTCGTATATGGCGACGCGGATTTATACGAATCATCCCGAAAAATGGTGACAAGCCCCCGGACGACCCTAAGTCGTACCGGCCCATAACATTACTTCCATCTTTGGGAAAACTCCTGGAGCGCCTTATCGTTCCACGTTTGCTACCGGACGGACCAAAATTTCATAACAATCAATTCGGTTTCACTACTGGAAAATCTACCGTAGATGCGGCCCTTACTGTTAGGCAAATAGTTAATACATCTGAACATAAGTACGTAATTGGGATTTTTCTAGATATTTCTGGGGCTTTTGATAACGCATGGTGGCCAATGCTACTACTTAAAATGAAAATTCGGGGCTGCTATAGAAATATATATAATCTAGTTTACTCTTACTTTTTAAATGGTTCCGCGAAACTCAAACTCGGCCATCATTCCATGTCGAAGTCTCTCACCATGGGATGTCCTCAGGGTTCGGTTATTGGTCCGCCTTTATGGAATTTAGGCTTTTATGATTTCCTCGCGATTCCTCTTCCAAGCGGCTGTTCATTAACCGGTTACGCGGACGACGCTCTTCTGCTCATTCAATCAAGTACTCGAGCTGGACTCGAGAACTTGGCTGACATTTGCCTACGATTGGTATCTCAGTGGGGCGATCGAAACCGCCTGACCTTTGCTCCGCACAAAACTTATCAACTCATTTTGAAGGGTAATCTTAAATCGTGTCCTACTATTAAATTTAATAACGTTCCCGTAAAGAGGAAGCAGTCCGTGTGCTATCTTGGTCTCGTGTTAGAGAGGAATTTTGCATTTATAGATCATATTAAAATAGTCGGTGAAAAGGCAAAAAAAAAATTTCTGTGCCTTAACGAGAATATCTAAATCTACGTGGGGTCTGTCTTTTTTAACTTTAAAAACTATTTATGGGGCTACTTACTTGGGTTGTATTTGCTACGGGGCGCCAGTTTGGGCTGATAGGGCCACCATAGGGGCGGTGCGACGTAAGTTGCTTCAGAGTCAGCGTTTGGCTTTGATATTCTTATGCAAAGCGTACAGGACGGTTAGTACTGAGGCCTTACCGGTACTTGCTGGCGTACTTCCGGTCGACCTTGAAGTGCAGCGACGTGCTGCAATGTACTATTCCGCACGAGAGACCACGGACGCGAACTTTTTAACGCGGAGTGATCGTGAGAAAATCTCTAGATTATTTAAACCACCTATTGACGTCTGGGAGGAACTTTTATCCGAATGGCAATGTAGGTGGGATAATTCCATCAAGGGCCGACATCTCCACCAATTCTTTCCATCCGTTCGCGTTCGGCTGGCCAGGACGTGGCTGGAGGTGGATCACTGTGTTGCCCAATTTCTCACAGGGCATGGTAACTTTAAAAGTAAACTGTTTTCCTTCAAGCTCGTTGCCTCGCCTTTATGTCAGTGTTCTACATCTGACTGCGAATATGTACAATCTGCACATCATATCTTATGGGAGTGTATTCTTTGGCAGAATGAACGTAATATTATGTTGAATAATGTAGAGGCTACCTCAGGAGTTGTTTACTATACGGACCTTGTGGAAACTAGAACAAATTTCCGTGCGTTCAAGCGTTTTTGCCATACCTATTATTGGAATCAAACATAGCAGCTCACAATGTTAGGACCCATTAATTATTAATTCTTATTTTTATCCATGGTGCTAGGCAACTGGGCTTATCCCAGTTGTAAACGACCCTTTGTGCCTAGTGGCCTTGTTTGTTCTGTCTCCTGCTTGATATGGAGGGAAGTGGAAATTTATGTTTTTTCCTACTCCTCCGTTATTCTTTTCTGATTAATTTCGTTGCGGGATCCAAGACATTCATTCTCCGGGACTTCGTCGAGCTTCATTGCCTCGGCGCTTTTCTGGTGGTCGTCACTGTTGATTCTGGCTTTCAGGAGTTGCAGTGGTTTGGGAATAGTGCGGTGGGTTTGTCCCAAAAAAAAAAAAAAAAAAAGACATGTAATGTGAATAATGATGGCAAAGTCATTTTAGTCGGGAATCGCGACAAGTATGGTGGTCTATACAAACTCAACGTTAAAGTATTGATGCCTAAGCTTTATTATAAACTAACTAAGGTCGTCATAGAATCTTCAGCTAAACCATGACCGCCTAGGACACCAGAACTAGAGACATGTAGCAAAACTGGTAGAAAGAGAGCTTGGAGTAAAGCTAGACTCAAGTTCTGCTGATATCTGTGAAGGCTGCGTCTTCAGCAAGAGCCATAGGCAGAAATTTGGAGAGAGAGAAGAGCAACTAAGCCTGGAGAGCTAATCAGCACAGATGTATGCGGAACACTTTACTCGATGTTTTTTTCAAAGACACCTATGGTAATTATCGATGAATCTACTTTCTGAGACGATAACGTTGTGGTGTTAAAGAAAATGTAGGGACAAGAATTTAAATAAAATAGTATACTTAGACGGTTTGGCCATGTTGAGAGGATGAATGAAAGTGGACTAACAAGGGGTACATATTAAGCAGACGAGTGGAAATGGAGGGGACGACCATCACCGATGACGTACCGGTACCGGTGATGTTTTTCAGAAAGATCAGCAGCTTAATTGTGTAAGTGAATTCTGCAAAGCAAACAAGTTGGAACCTTCCCAAAACCGACTTTTCGTATTGCATATTACACTCTGAAATGGAAAGGTTATGCTCCTTACATTACCAATATTTTGACGTAGAATTGATTGTAAAAGAATGAATGAAAGCGGAAGAATCGAGATAAAACTTCACTATTGGTGTTGTGTAATGCAAATGTCATATATTTGACAAGCTTTAAACATACGTAGTATCCCTATATAGTCTGTGTTCAACTTAAAGGAGGATTGGGAAAGCTAAGGCTAGCTTTCCAAATTATTTTAATACCGAACAAATTTAAAGAAATAATTCTGATTCTTTGAAAGAGTCGACTTGTTTCCTTTGCAGAATGCGCAGTGGTCATAAGTTATGAGTCATAACTCATAACCGACGTGCGTTTTGACTAGATGTATAAACTTAAATAAAACAAAAGAAGTATGCAATAATCGTAGCAGGTGGTGTTCTGTAGTTTCTGTTTACACCCATGGGGAAAAAGGTACAGAAGTTAGAGTGAACCAATTTAATGAGAAAATAAAAATCAATTGTAGAAAGTAACGCTTGGTGCTTTGGTGACCTAACACACCTTTCTTATATTGATAGGATATCGTAAAAGTTAAAGTCTTGTATTATAAGATAAACAACTATATTGAAACACTATCTAGCACTTAGATACACGAAATGGTGAATTATAAACTATGTGGTGAAATTAATGTTAAAAAGTATGGTAAAAATGTTTATTGGTGTGGTTATGAGTACGTGATGTCTCTGACGAGATTTGAACGCGAACTGGCCCACATTTTGGTAACCGAGCGAATGTGCATACTTGCGTTCGATGCAATTATGCATTTTCGCTGTGTATTCGATTAAAACTCGAACATCAATCATAATCAATACATATAATAAATCTGTATAGTTGTCGGCACGTAACTTGGCAAGAGTCGTTGAGTCGTCGTCGTTCGTCGTCGTCGTCGTGGTCATGGTCGTGGTCGTTGATAGAGTCACACAAGTCGCTTTTTAGGTCTTTTTGGTTACCAAGTGGCACGCGGGGAAAGTTTAGCACCGTTCCGAGCGCGCGATTCGTTGGTCAATTGACACAAGGATCGATTGACCAATCGCGTCTAGTCCAGGTTCTGTTCGCTCTATATGGTGGTTGGTCACAACCGGTTGGACACTTACCCCCACTTTGCCAAAACCTTGCCAAATAACATGACGGGGACTATAGAAAATGAATTAAAATGCTATTAAATTAATTATTAAATATTGAATGCTATTAAATGAATTTTGACCTAATAACTTTAATACTGTAATTTTCAATCAATATTAAATTTTGCATGCAATGTGTTAATTAATGTACGAGTATATGAATTCTTATGTATATTCAATGTAATTTTGTAGTGTTTTATATGGGAAAAACTTCCTGAAATAAATGACAATTTAATTTAATTTAATTTATAGAAAAGTCGTTTTTGTACATTAAAAAATTTTCCAAAAGAAATATCCAGGGTGACCAACAGAACCCATTTCTGCATTTTTGGATTTTATGTTTGTTTAATTGTGCACACATCACGTAAAATGTACGAAACTAATGTAGATAACTTGTATACATAAAAATTGTGCGTAACTTGAAGTTTTTTTTTTTTCATCGCTATCGGTTCTCTCTATCAAAAGATATATGAAATTAAAGTGTTAAAGAAGTAAAAACCACAACACTCGCAATAATTCAGATACTCGTACTCGGACAGTTGAATTTCATATTTGATAGATGGCGTTGTGCAAATTGACGTCAATTTCTGAATGGTGGTGTTAAGATGCTCCGCGGAAGAAAGTAAAAAACTTGGGGATATTCATTGATAGGATTTTTTCTTGGACTGCCCAACTGCAAGAGGTTAGCCGCAAGCTATTTGCATCTGCTGCATTTTTGAGAAGACTGCGTAATTTTCTTCCGACTGCCACCAGGATGGCGCTTGCATAATCTCTACTTCTATCCATCCTTGATTATGCTGATGCCAGCTATCTTGAGCTTACTCAAGAACAACACGAGAAACTTGAGCGGCTTCAAAATGTTTGTATAAGGTTCATATTCGGTTTGTGAAAATATGATCATGTTTCCTTTATAAAAGTAACTTATGATGTACAATAAATTATATAATAAATACATACCCTAGGAAAAAAATTGGTAGGTAGGTAGGGTAGGGTGGGTAGGCAGTTGACAGGAGCGAAGCTGCGGGCACAGCTAGTATTAAATAAAACTCGTACTGTCTCGCTATTTAATTTTATTTAAAGAAAAGAATACTTGGGGAAAACATAGTTCGAATAAATGCATCCACAGATAAGGGTGACGCGATAGTAAGTCAACGCATTTTCTCAGAAATTATTCTATCGTTAAAACAATTTCTGCTAACGCGTTGTCACTTGTCACTAGTTGTCACATTATCACCTCACGTATGTGAGAGTCTTAAGCCATATGTCCACACATTTCCGGGTTCCCGACCCTGGCGGAACACGGAAAATCAGTTACATACGATTTGTGTGAATGATCAGGATCATTCACACAAATCGATCACACATCTCCGTATCCAGGGGGAATACGGAGATGTGTGAACAAGTTCGTACAAATCGTATGTAACGTTTTTCTACGTCCCTGCCAAGTTTCGTCAGGGACGGGAACCCGGAAATGTGTGGACAGCGCTTTAACCTGAATATGCCCAGGGTGTCGATAATAATATAAAGGGGGCTAATAATTGACATTATTAATTGGATTAAAGTTAGGCATACGACTTTACCGTATATCAATCAATCAATCTCTTTCTAAATGCGGGGTTATTGACGTTGGTGGTGGGAGATTCGTACAGCGGGTTGCTGCTGGGACTCGAAGCGTCCAGCTTGTTCTTATGCATGAACTTCAAGTACTCGTGGCGGTCCCGAGCCCCAAATACTGGAATATAAAGCAATAAAATTTAATTAAAGCAAACTGTCCCTAGAAGGACATATGTGGCTCCCATTAGTGATGAACTTCAGAAAGGCCGGTGCGTGTATGACCAGATGTATGAACGTAAATGAGGCAAAGGGGTATGTAAAGAATAGTAAGGATCGTAGCAGGTCGCGTTCTATAGACTAGTCTAATAGCCTACTCTCATGGGAAAAGGCATGCGTGTGTGTAGACACCGTAACTTTATAATAAGTCGCGTGAGATTGATATATTTGAAATAATCTATTTACAGTATATCGAAAATGTATAATCTCGCAAGATTAATTACAAACTTACGGTGTCTGCATTTAGTGCTGCGTTAGTTTATATTACATCGTGTGCGATTGTAAACTCGTTATTCTACATATGACACGGATATATTTTGAGCTATCAAATTTGGATGGGTTTCATTGTATTTGAAATTGTTCTAAATCTGTTCAGATTATTATCATCATCATCTTCCTGCAGTAGCAGTTGTCTCATTTTACTTGAATCTGTTCAGAATATATTGAGATTTCCTACGGTGTTTACTATAATCTGGTGACAATATACTCACAATAATCATTTGGAGCGCAATCCTTTTCTTTCTCGACTACTAGTTCCACGCTATAGTTGGTGTCGTTGTATCTATATACGAAGCTCGTCTGGCAGCCGATTTCCACCTTTACGTTACTGCACATATTCCATAGACTACTGTTTTTGTGCTCCTCCGTTAAGGACTCTACTACTTCTACCTTGGTACGGTCATAGCAGGAGTCGCAGTTCTCATATCCATTTCTACGACATTTAGCGCATTTTATCAACTTTCCGCATTGTCGGTCGTGACAGTCGGTGCAGGGTTCTACTACGCATTTCGAGGTCTGGCTGTTTCGGGCATCCCATTCAGCGAGTTGATCACATTGGCAATCACCGCACACGCATTTTCCACGATTATTGCAAAGCTGTAAATTTATTATCAAGGTAAGTAAGAAGCAGTTTGGTAAATATGCAGCCAGAGATTTATTTACCCATGAGCATATGCATATACCTATATGAAGAAAGAATAAAATGTATATATATAAAAAAATATAATTATATCTATCTCAACACAAAAAAAAAAAACTTACGATCAATGTTTTATCAATGATCAATGATCAATAAATTAAGTAAAATAACAAGTAAAATAAAGTTTAAAAGTTTAACAACAAATGCCTTCATTAGCAACTGTGATAGAAACTGTGTTTCGACACTTAATTGGGAGCACGCCACGGGTACTTATCTCACTTAATTTATTTTGGCTTACCCACAGAACAAAATTAATAATTATTAATAATGTACAAAACTTGTTATCCTTTCGAGATGGTCTTTTGTTACTAACATAGCATTAAGCTAATCACTAACATTCTTTATTTGCTGTAATACTTTGTACATATTAATTGATAACGAACTGTTGCCGCTACTCGTTTGATGTTTTTTATTGTAACTATTGTTTCTTATTGTAAGAAATGAATGTATATTCTGCTTTTGAGAAATAAATGTCTTAAACCAAACCATATGCCATAAGTTAAAGCAATGATTATCGTTCTGGCGCCCAAATATTATTTGGAATGGGCCTTAGATTAGAATGTCGTAGGTACTCACACTGCTGCCTTCTACTTTACATTTCGTCTCTGGTTTGTAACAGTCGCATGCGACTCCGGAATAATCGGCTTTACATTTGCATTTTCCACAGTCACATTCACCATGATCTTTTCCTCCACAAACGCTCTCTGGCGAATTCTTCATACTATGAGGACAGCTGTCCATGTTGCATTCGCAAAACTTACCTTTGTACCTAAGAAATAAGTATTATTTAGCATTTCATAAAAATCTTTGTTTCTGTATGTGCCACATAACATTCTACTGATGTTCTAGATTTGCATCATTACAGGCTTAAGCTGTTTGATATATATTTTTTTATTTTTAGTTACGATCGGTGGAGTCTTACCTATCTCTGCAATTACAAGTACCACAAATACATTGTCCCTGATTGCTGCAAATGTCACGGCTGCCCTCAGCTATGCAAGTTGTGTTGTCTGTATAACCGTTCTTCTCACTTTTAACACAAGCGCATCTTTCACCGTATCTACGAAAAATTGTTGATTAATGCTTGGCTCACTTATGTCCAAAATCAATGTTTATGTAATTAATTTCATATTTACAATGATAGTACAGTCGGTAATAGCTGTTACCTAAACCACACTAAAACGAATGAATTTGAAGCCTCCTTCTGGTTGTTCCGGTAACAGCTATTACCGACTGTACATGTCGGTGCATTATCGCCGTCGTTGTTGAAGTCGCACATAATATTGGTTTGCATAACATAACATCACACCTGTTTTCCCCGAAGGCTGAGCAGATGTGCATGAATTGTATACCCACATTTCGACAGCAATGTTTTAGTCCCATTTAATAGGGAGCGAATCTATTGCCACAATTACAGACTCCAGCTGCTACTGAGAAATTCCAGATGAAAAACTCTATAACACTTTGCCTGACCCGGGCATCGAACCCAGGACCTCATGCTGAGCAGTAGCACTTGCGACCACTAGACCAATGAGGCAGTCAACAATTCACAGGGACAATAGTAAATGTCGGCGAAATGTTTACTACTAAAAGTTAATAAAGAAACATCTTAATTTAGTTCAGGGTGTTTATCCCATAAGCTGCGATAAAATGCTCTTCCGTTGGAATTACATCGGTTTTTATTCACAAAAAACGACAAGCATATGTAAAGTTAACCGGGGAAGTAATAAATAATAGTTTGAAAATATCTAAAAAACACGCTATAATAGAAAACTAAACTAAATACATACATAGATTGATAAACCCTTACCACAGATAATATAATACTAGCATACAGATACCTCATCCCATACAAAGAAACCGTGCCGACGTAACTAGCGTTTTTCGACTGCTTATTCTGGGAATTTTATGTACATCGAACGCATTCGGTTCTGTTTCACGGTGATAGATGGATGGTGTTAGCAGCGACTTGCAAGTAAAAGGGTTTACTATGTTCGTGAATATTTTTTTCTTTAAATATAGTGAAGGTTTGTTTTCTAGTATTTATTTGCACGTTTTTACAGTTTTATTTGCACCAAATGTGTTCAAATGCAAACTTTATCAATCGAGTGGAATGCATCAGAAATTTAAAAATGCGCCATCTATTGGCATCAATTTTAAATGATGCGTCTAATAATCTTTGAAATGTGAATTAAGAGCCCAATATTCCATAATTTTGTACTTAGGAGGGTTGATTAAACAAGAACATACAATTTTTGTGTTCAATGCCAGAAAATGTTAATTTTACACACATTCAATAACAGATGGTTGTGCATATCGCGCCATCTAGTGAGATTTATTTGAACCAAATTTTCTTTCTTAGCAATGAGTTTGAGCAATTTTCAATAAATTTAAATTAAGAATAGTGTTAATTATTTTCTACTTTTTAGGTTGGTCACAGATAATGTAATACTAACATACAGATGCCTCATCCCATAAAAAAAACCACGCCGAAGCGGCGACGTAACTAGCGTTTTTCGTCTGATTAAGATGATTATTTTTATAAGTACCTTTTATAAGGACTTGCAAGTAAAAAGGTTTTCTCGGTTCATGACTATTTTTTTCTTTAAATACAGTGACGATTTGTTTTATAGTATTTTTTGCACGTTATACAGTTTCATTGTCCCAAAATGTGTTACAATACAAATTTTAAACCGCGCCATCTATTGGAATCAATGTTAATTGATCCGTTCAAATAATCTTTGAAATATGACTTATGAGCCTATATAGAGTTGATTAAAAAATAATATAATATTTTTATGATGAATTCTAGAAAATGTTAATTTTAAAATTATATTACACACAAATCGATGCATATCGCGCCATTTAGTGACGCACGGCACTACCGTCTTCAGATATAACAAAAAAATGATAAAAAAAAGCGTGTTAATATGATAAAAATTAAGTTGGTAAAATCAAACAACAAAATTAACCCTGACAATATAAACTCAGAAGAGGAAGGAAGTTATTTCTTAGTAGAGAAATATGTATTTAAATTAAATAAATAGTACGGATTTTGACAAAGTAAATTCTTATTAAAACAGAACAGGATGTTATAATATTGTATGTATAAATTCAACCGGACCGTACGCAACATGCGCGCTTGGTCGTGGAGTTGCGGAAACTAGCCCGTTTTAACCTAACCTTACCTAAATTCAACCAGAATTACAACATGTTTAAAGAATAAGAAACGAAATAGTCAAATTAAATCGTTATAAATTCTCAACAGAATGTTTAATATTTTTAAATAAAACGGAAGCGGTAATATTACTCAAACAAATCAACACGAAATTCAAATTTAAAACAAAATAATCAAAACGAACAAAATTAAACCAAACAATGATTTCACGCCTATATATACACACAGCAGAATTAAATACGTACCGATTTTCACTGCAGCTACACTTTCCACACACCCTCTTTTCTCCGTAGCAAAAATTAGAATTGATCTCGGGATCGCGTTCGCAATCACATGTTTTGATAGAATCAATATCAAGCGTGAGCTTCTCCCCGGTGCCTTCTACTAATATATCTATAACAGCGCTTTCTGCAGCATCATATTGTACCGTCCCAACAAAATGTTGTTCTTTACCAATCTCTACGTCACAAGCAGGATTATTGACGTCAGCAGTGCAGTCAGGCTCAAAGGATATTTTAAAATGTTTCTTACTGCCTGACCTTACCTTTGCTACCAATTTGATTTTCTTTGAAGTGTTCTGGAATGAAGACATTTATTACGTGAGTAATTATAATTTCTTTTGGTTATCTTCATAAAAGATTTTTAAAGATACAATAATTCAAATGATAAAATTATTGACGTCATGGCGTTTCACTCACCTCATAAATATTTTTTAAAATATTGTCTATCGTATCGTTGATCTTCGGGGTTCGGGAAAATTTCGCAACCTGGGAACCGCCCACTACACTCGCAAGTCTACTGTAGATCTCCAGGTGGCGATCGTCGACGAGGAATATAACTGTAATGTCGCGTTCAGTTGCTAGCTTGTTTATCATAGCGACTGACGGATAATCCATTTCTAGTTCTTTGGTATAGGTGCCATTTTTAGTATAGCATTGACCATCGTATGGCTCAAATAAACCTGCAGATTTCCCATCACCAGCAGCATGGTACGGCCCATCAGTTAAGAGTACTACTATTTTTCTGGACTCCTTTCTCCATCCTATAATATCATTGCAGACCAAAACTTGGGCAAGTGCGTCAAGGCCCCCTTCCTGTGGATCACGACTGATCCCACTGGCCGTTTTTGATAATTCCTCTTTAAATTGCTTAAAGTCATCAGCTAATTTCAAACGGTGTCTAAATGAGTAGATTAATTCGTCGTTCTTACTAAAAGAGAAAAAAATATAAGTATGAGTAAATACACCAAAGGAAAAAATATATTTAGAAAATGTTTCTACTCACTTGCTCATGATCGGCAGTATTCGTTTGTCTATAAATGTACCGAATCCTAAATGAACATTATTAGTCATTTTTTTTATGGCCTTATAAATATTTTCGCCTTTTTTAGCGACCATATTTTTTATAATATGCATTGTATAAGAAGCGTCTAGAAGAAAATATAAATCTACTGGGTAATCTGGAGATCCCTGGTAAGAAAAATTTATTATTTGGGGCATTCCTTGCCGAAGTTTTAACTTGTATCGCTGTGGCTTTATTTGGATGACACGCTCTGAAACGGAGCTAAATGGTTGCGTATCAATTTCCTTAGCCTCATTTTCTGGGTTTTGGCGTGATTTTGGACACCAACTGTCTTCAACAGAACTTTGGGGCATGCATCTCGTCGTAAGATTGACGTCGTTCTGAAATGAATAACAGAATTCCTTAGTTACTTAAAAACATTATTTTAGGAGCATTCGTGACTTGATATTTATTCTGCCAGTCGGTTAGTACACGTTATAAGTTTCCTGTTACTGTCTAAAATATCGGTCTATTTTTTTTAAATATATATTTTATTAAGGCCTTTGCCTAGCAGTGGGATAATGCTGGCAAAAAAAAAAATTACTTATGCAGAAAATTAAGTAGGTAATGTTTCGTTTCAGCATATTTGATATGATCGTAATTTCAGCCACTCCCTCCCGATCTTCCCATGACACCGTTATAGACCGTATAATGGTCAATTTGGGTATTTAATTGGTCTTTCATTTATTAACATTAATCGAGTTTTTTTTTCGTTTTTATTTCGACTCAGTCGAGTGGAGGTCCCTTACTTGGAATATGAGCAGTAAATCTCGTTAGTGACCCGCCCTGGCTTTGCTTGGGTCTAATGCTTTGCGTGGAAATAATACCCATCTGGAATAATGTATCTTTCAAATGGTGAAAGATTTTTTCGGGGATTATTTCCTATATATCTGAACAAACTCTCAAAATTCTCTTTATAATATTTGTTAATTATCTTTATCCACCGTCCGACACAAAAACACAAGTCGTTACATCTACAGGTAAAATGCAAAACCAAATCATATTTTCCTTAACTTTAAATTTATTACGAAAACTAATTAAAAAAGGAGAGTATTTACCTCGGCACACCAAACACAGACACTGGCATCGCTGATACATTCTTGACATGTAAGTTTTTGCTGACAAGACTCTGAAGTGGAAATCAATTGATATTGCAAACTTAGACCCACAAAAAATATAACGTATTTAGCAAACATGGCGCTGAAACGGTCACGCTATACTAAATATATATATTATGATGACATAGGTACTAAATACAGTAGAATAATCATGAGGATAATAACGTCCTCTTAAGGGGAAAACACATCCTGTCCGTCCATACGCTGTAATAAATATAGGCACCTACTGATTATTTTTTTACATTATTTTCGTCGTATTCATAAAAAAATCTAATTCAAAAATTGTTTAGCATCTGTTAAGCAACTGACATAAGGCAAAATCCTGTCCCTCTTACAAATAAACGCGGTATAAAGTTATAGCAAGTATAAACCTATGACAATGTATGGTTATACCTTTGTTATACCTGGTATAACTTTATACCGCGTTTATTTGTAAGAGGGTGTAAGTATACAGAAATAGGCTGGCGCTTTACTTTGTGTGAATTATTTCATCACCATTGTTCTAAAAACGGTGAAGGAAAACATCATGAGGGAACCAAGAACCAGAAATTCGAAGACATGTGAAATCCTCCAACCCGCAATGGGCCCGCGTGGTCGCATGGCCAGCTCTCACAGAAAGGAGGCCTGTGTCCCAGCAGTGGGAACATGATTAGGCTGATGATGATGACAGAGAAATAAGATTAAGATACTGCTGTGTTATTTTTACCAGTTTTTGACTTTATATTTAAATCTTTTCTATGTAAAAGTTGTCACAGTCACAGGTCATAGCAGATCTTTGAGTGTCTGAAGTTAGGTTCTGCGAACCATTGCGCTAAAAACAGTTTGTCATCGAGTATATTTATTTATTTATTATATACTTTATTGTACACCACAAAATATGTACAGGATAAACATTCACAAAAACAAGTGTACAATGGGCGGTCTTATCGCACAGGGCAATCTCTTACAGACAACCTTTGGATGGACTGTTCGATAGGAGAAGAATTTAGGGCTGTCAGTGTATAAAACTACATACTTAAATAATATTACTTAGACATAATAACATACAATACATACCTATAATATAATATACTAATACATATTAAATATATAACAGAAAAGAATAAAAATTACAGTGACAGGTAATGCTCTTTTACCATAAATGTATAATGCATACAGTAAGCGAGATAGGACGATGCTACAAACGTAAGCCAGTGAAAGAGGCAGTTATACAATGCTAGATTGTCTACTTCACATTGACACAAAAATAGCAACTGCGCAGAGTCTTGCAGCCAACTTCAGTGACACAGCGATCCGCTGTGACTACTGTAGGTACCCGAGAAAATATGGACGGATTTTGATGAGATTTTGCAAGAACGTTCGTCAAAACAAGTCTATTAATTGTTACGCTATTGTTCAAAAGAGTATTAAACACATGCATAATTTACGAGTTTCATTTAGTTTTCGTCTGAAATCACCCAAAAAGCGAGTATGATAGGTATAAAGCCTACATTTTTTATTTTTAAATGCAATTGAAATAGGTCACAATACAGGCTATCTAACTTTAGAACGAACAACGTTCCATTGTATACGGTGCCTTATTGACGAGTTTCCTCTTTTGCGGCTTAACTTTTTTCCGTTCTATCAACAACAAGTGATACGAAGAGTAGTCATTAACCGTACTGATGTTCGTGTTTGAATACGTTCCATATTTAAACAAATAAATAACTTAATAGTTGGTTAAAAATTGACTTTATCTCTAGTGATACCCGTAGTCCGAACTAGGTCCACACTTGGGCCAAGTTCGCTATGAAGATCACAATGGTGAACTATTTAGTACCCATATTATTATTCTTTTGTATTAATTATGCAAGTTGTGAAACTGATAAATGTAATTTCGGTACTTGCGGCGAGTGCATCAGAGAGCCTGAAGGATGCGTTTGGTGTTCTAAGGTAAGTAATTAAGCTTTGTGTTCTCTAACATTCCATCAATCTGTATGAGTCATTCTTTTATGATTTTGTTTTTGCTTTAAACTTTGACTGAAACGGTTAATAATATCACTTTTCAGAATGCCTTATTAATTTGTATGTTTAGTTTATGTGACCAAAACTTAGTGGGTTTATAATTTAATAAAAAGATATATGTTGTGCTTGTATGTTTTTACATTATCTTTAGAAGCAATAGAACTCTCAAAAAGTTGACAAATTGTCGCTATCAACAGAGGCCTTAGTGTACTAATTTGATAACTATAAATGAAAAAAGAAAAACATAGAAGCACAACGTTTATCTTTTTTATCCAATTTATGGAATATCTTTTAAATTTGTGCAATACTGAAGGAGTAAATAAGCGAGAGCCAAACCTCGAATTATGATTTTTTACTAAGGAAATTCATTCGGTGCTCTCTGCCCGCATTTTCTCTTAAGTAAGTACCTACGTGGTGGAATACCACCACGTAGGTACCACACCCAAGCCATTTGTTTATTGATTTAACAAATGACATCACGTCAGGAAATATGTAACAGCTAACTTGCTATTTATATTCATGAGAACATACTAATCTAATTGTTTATATAACACAATTTACATGTAGAACTACTTAACCTAACTTAATAATATAAAATGCGAATGTGACTTTGTTTTTTCGTTCGTCGACTGGGTTCCCTGGTATGGTTACCTAGTTGCACGCGAGCGAAGCCGATGGGAAAAGCTAGTACTGAACATGGCCACAGATAATATAATACTAGCATGAGTTGCCTTGCCCATGGTGCCGACGTAACTAGCGTTTTTCATCTGATTATACCGATATTTTTTTTGTAAATCTATCGTGTTCGGTTCCGTTCCACGGCGATAGATAGATCACCATCTATATCCGTGGAACTGAACCGAACGCGATCGATGTACTAAAAGTAATCAGTACAATACGTCGGCATAATGGCTTTCTAAAGTACTAAGTGGGCGAATGACTGTGAGCAACTACAAAATCTGCAAGACAGCAACTTGTAAATACAAATGAGTTATTAGTGTTTCTAAACAAGCACCACAATAACTTTTTGCGATTTTTTTTCTATTTGAGTAACAAATTTACAACTCATAAGTAGGTTTTACATTCATAATACCTGATCTCTTCGTTTTATATCGTCGAATAATCTTCGTTTTAGACGGAATCGTAGGAGCCCGTTTCAGTCTGCAAGGTTCATAACACGACGGTATGACGGGTTTTCATTCGTTCGCTATGCTGGCTAGTCTAGTATCTGTCAACCAAACCCTATGTTTCCGAACTCCCTTCGCTCGCTCTAACGACTAATCAAGAGTTATCGTGATCGGGTCAGTGAAAGTGTACCAGTAATATCAATATAGTTAAACTCGCCCATTCTGTATTTTACGTGTTGACCGCTTCAGTATTACATTCGCTCACTTAGAATTTTAATAACCAGCTGAGATTGAATATTTCCCACCAATGGCAACGCATCCCATTTTATGTTTATATTTAGTGATAGGTACTTATTATCTTTTTAGGACGACTTCAATGAACGCCGCAGATGTCGCCCCCTGAGTTACACGAACACAACCGAATCGTGGTGCAAGGATAATGTGGTCGATCCAAAGCCAACTTGGACTGTGGTACGGAATGCCAATTTTAGTGAAACTAAAACGAAAGAAGTCCAATTCAGGCCACAACTGATCAAAATGAAAGCACGTCCAGGGATAACAAGGAATTTCGACATGTCGTTTAAACCAGCCAAAGATTACCCTTTAGATGTTTATTATCTTATGGATATTTCTGATACAATGAAAAATAAAATAAATGACTTGAAGGAGCAAGCAATGAAAATACACAGTGACTTGAAAGAGTATACGAATAACGTAAAACTGGGCATCGGAAGTTTTGTCGAAAAACCTGGCTTCCCATTCTTTGATCCAAATAAGTAAGTTATTTAATTGTACTGCAACGTGTAATTGAAATAACTCAAAAGCCGAGAAGGGGCCATTGTTGGTAAATGTAGGTACACGATGACAATGATCACTTTGAGGTTTGAATTATTTTTTCATCACACCTATTCTAAAAACGACAATTGTCTATAGAGGATAGCGGGAGCCAAATCCAATTTTGCGCCCGTAGGAGTTTGAGCTTTCTCTTTTCTGATTGGTCCGCTTCGTGCTTCTGATAGATTTGCGTAGTTGGGTTGGAGGCGCTCGCGTGAAGGTCTAATTTAAAAAAAAAAACACTAACTAACATTCAATTCTCTATGGTGATAAACTCATTTTTGTGATTGGTTAGTAAGCAGTTAGTATTATACTTACTCTTTGTTGATAAGAAGTATATACTATTACTATTACTTACTATTTCTTACGTCAGACTTTATTATATTTTTATTTTATTTGTATTTTATCGGATGTATAATATTATGTTGTGTCTTTTAGTCTGTGCCAAATAAATATATTTTCTTTCTTTCTTTTTCTATAAGTATGTGAAGTTAACCAAATAGGTCGAACGCATATGTTTGAATAAGTTACTGGCTGGTTCTAAGTTATGGCGGCAATGTGCTTTAAAACACTGTAGTTCTTTCTTTAAATTTATTTTTTCTCGGAAAAGTTTCACACTAGGCTTCGCCATAGAGGAAAGTATTTTCTCTTTTACTCCATTTGAAATAACATTAGACGTCTTTACAACTCTTTTTACAGTCCGTCCAAGCGATATTGAGTTCTATCTCGTAAACATAAGGATGACATAAAAAGCATAAATCTGTTACCAAAACCAACTGTTTACTACAGCTTCCATTTGTCGTATTATCAAAATCGATTGAACAGGCTGCAAAATTGGCTTATTTAAATGTCTAATGTTATAGCAAATGGAGTTTAGGTAGTGATGAAAAATAGTGTGTATCACTCGGGGACAAAATATTTTGTTCTCGGTCAGCTAAGCTAGGCTAAGCTCGCTAAGCTCAGGATTCTACGTTAGAATCCCTCGCTACGCTCGTGATTCTACTATAGAATCCTTCGCTTAGCTCTGAATTCAAAATAACGCCCTGGAAGAACAAAATATTACTTTGTCTCCTTGTAACACAAATAACTATAATTTATGATGAACCTTATCCATAGGACCACCCCTGAGATCGCGAACGGAATTTTAGCTATTTCATATTTTTTTCGAGCTATGGGAGCAAAAATGCATGGCACAGCTGATTTTAACTGACTGAAAGAAACTCGTAATCATAATTATTTGAATGTTAATTAATATATTTCCATTCTAGGCACAAAAGTCATGCTTTTAAAAATGAGGTTCCGTTAACAGAGGATATGAACAAATTCATGGCGACGATTGATGACATTAAAAACAGGTTCGGATCTAACTTCGATGACCCGGAAGCTGGATTAGACGCTCTGATGCAAGCGATGAAGTGCGAAAATGAAATAGGATGGAGGGAAGGTGCGAGACGCGTCATTGTACTGTGTACGGATTCAACGTATCATAGTGCAGGAGACGGGAAAATCGTAGGCGCTGTCAAACCGAACGATATGAAATGCCATTTGAAAGATAACATATACTCCGAAGCCTTGACGTATGACTATCCATCTGTAAGCCAGATTAACGCAGCGGCAATTGATGGAAACTTTGTACTAATATTTGCTATAACAGAAAATTTGCAAACTCATGTAAGTACATTATCTATTGCAATCTGAATATTATATCACGGTCACCATTTTCAAGGAAGAGTCTCCGTTGAAAAAAAAGGTATTAGATAAACATTGTAGGTACTTACGTGGTACGTTTAATTCAACGTAAGTTTGTTTAGTTCAACCAAAGGTTATCTGTTTAAATCCATACAATCAGGAATAGGTATGGTAAAAGAGTTGTGTTACAAGTTTGGTGTATTATAAAGTGTATTTTATCTATTTATATTCTATTGATAATATTTAATAAAGATCTCACTCGTCCTAAAAAAAAGAAATTCAAAACATTTATTTATTAATTCTTTTTACTTAAAATGCAGAAAATGCCTGATAAGGAATACCAGGAATTAGCCAACCAGATAGTTGGAGCCAAATATGCAAAATTAGAAGGTGGGGAAAGTGTCGTTAAGATTATTAAAGAAGTTTATCAGGTGAGAATTTAAATACTAACATATTTAATAATCTAAATAAATAAAAATCAATTGCCACATGTAGGTTTTTTTTTTTTTTTGAAAAATCTACTTCAAATTAACCCGTGCTAAGCCGGAGCAGGTCGTTAGGAAACATTATTATAAGCAAACTGAGGCCTAATGCCGAGTTTTTAACGTATTCGATCGCGTTAACGTAAATGTTCTCTTATGTCAATTTGTTTAAAAGCGGTTTTACTTACTGCCTTCAGACGGCGCTTATCCCAGTTTCAATACAAATTGATGTTTACGTCAACGCGATCGATCACGATTATAAACTCGTACTAAGCCGACTGCTGCCTGTTTTAATAGAACCGATGCGCGACTGGTGACAGAATACCTACAATCCAACAATTTTTCGAGAGAAAACTGACGGTTTTGTCATTTTATTTAACTTGCAAATGACCAATTTGTGTCATTTTCAGTCAATTCAATTAAAAAGACATGGTCTATAATATTATTATATCTAATGCATTTTATAATTTAACTATTTTTCTAGGAACTTTCAAACAAAGTAGAGTTGAGGGTTCAACAAGCCCCGGATTTTGTAGAGGTAACCATAGACCAGAACTGCAAATCAGATCCAAAGATAAATTGTGAAATACCGCACAAAGGGATAGTCAGTATACCAGGAACACTGAAAGTAAAATCATGCCCTTCTAATGATGATAAGAACTCGACATATAATGTCACGATCAACCCTTACGGTCTTCCTGATAAACTCACAATACAACTGGAAGTAGACTGTAATTGCGATTGTGAGAAGATAATAGGTGTGACAGCAGATAAATGCCACAAGGCAGGATTTGTGCAATGTGGAATTTGCAAATGTGATGAAGGAAGGTAAAATATTTACATATTTTTAAATGTACCTGTAACATAAATTATTACGATATACTTACGCCCAGTGAGTGGCTATTGATTTATTAACCGACGAAAAAATAAAGTGGAGGTTCTCAATTCGACACCTGTATATTTTTTTGAATGTTGTTGATGATTCAATATCTGTTTTTTTTTTAAGATATGGCGACGACTGTCGATGCAACGGCTCATCCACAGATCAGACTGATATGGC
The DNA here is from genome assembly GCA_945859665.1 of Anorthoa munda. Classification (NCBI taxonomy): domain Eukaryota; kingdom Metazoa; phylum Arthropoda; class Insecta; order Lepidoptera; family Noctuidae; genus Anorthoa; species Anorthoa munda. The sequence goes on along the minus strand of OX243918.1, from coordinate 9,837,215 downwards.
AAATTGTAAACACAAACCCGACGATAAAAATCTGTGCAGCGGTAGAGGAAAATGCAGGTAAATGTCCAGACTTATGTAAAATGTACAATCATCATCATCAGTCTTTTAATGTTTCCACTGCTGGGACACAGGCCTCCTCAGGAATGGACCGTAATCCACCACGCTGGTCCAATGCGGGTTGGTGGATGTCATATGTCTTCGATTTTTTGGTTCTAGGCTTAGATAAAGTACCTATAGATTAAGCACTGGCGTGGCCGCACATGAGACAACAAGTTAGTTCTGGTGTTACAACAAGAACAAGAACACTACAACCCACCATCGCACTGACACTTATTGTCTATAAATAACCCAACTTCCTTGTCTCAATTAACACATAATACCACGAAATCACAGAAAATCAAACAAAACCGAGTTTGTTTGTCAAACCTGTCATTGTATTAGAGTTTGACAAACAACAGAAACCGGCCACGGTGACAAAGACAAAAAATAATCTTTTGTCCTTATTATTTACATGGAGCTGCCAATTAGCCATCTCGCTCTATCAATCAAGCTCATTTTAAGGCTTAATCATCTATATGTATTTTTTTTTTTTTTATTTTTATCTAAGGTTCTAGGACATGCCGCCGCCGGTTTCCTCACGATGTACTATAATGATCTACAGACGGACTGTAACTCATCCTGGTTGAATTACATGTTTTTTGGTTTATCTGTCTGAAAGAGTTTTCATATTATTCTTGAGGCACCAGCATCTGCCTATCTTTTTCCCTACTATATTGTTACACACAACAACGTAGGAATTGAGTTCCAGTCTTAGTGTATGCAGCTGAGTACTTGTGTTATACAAGGAGCGACTGCCAATCGGATATTCGACCGATATCTGAATACAGGATAACTCGAGCCACCTTGGTAAAATTAGTATCCCCTAAAGACAAAATTCTCCAAGTGACAGCCGGGACCAATCGACGGTGATGAACCGACATCGACGAGTGTTGTATAGTAGTGTGTACAAGAGTAGATGTAGAACCGTACGGCTGTTATTATATAACTTCCATTTGGTACACACTAGAAAGTTCTTATAAATATTGTCTTGTTTTTCAGATGCGGTAAATGCCAAGATTGCCGACCAGGGTTCACGGGTGACTATTGTGAATTTGATGATACTTCATGTCCTAGGCCTAACAATCAGCTATGCGCTGGGCACGGTACATGTCGACGAGAGCAATGCCACTGTGTCGCGCAATGGACCGGGCCAGACTGCAATTGTCCCATTAGTGACGGGACCTGTTATGCGCCGTATTCTAAGAAGGTATTTAAAAATCAAAGTGAAAGTGACACTTTTTTAGTGAAGAAAATAAGAAGCACTAGTGTGCTTCTTACTTTTCTGTATTTTTTTCAATTTTTAACTCCGTCGTCAGCAAGATGCATAGGGTTTTTATTATTTGAGAAAAGTTTTACAAATTAGTTAAGTACAGATTATCATTCATATAAAAGGTGAAATATAACTAATACTTCATTGAAGGCGATTTTAATTACTCTAGATTTAGATTTGATCAATAAATTAATTTTAAATATTCATTAAATATGCTTGGAAGAACGTATACTTTGCTCGTGCCTTTTTGTGTTACGACGTGACAGCTATTTGCACATGCGCAGTAGATATGCCCGAGAACCTATTAGTTCATCTGTGGATATGCTGAGCGCGCTTGAATGAGCCCGACATTTTATTAATTTCTTGCTTGGTTCAGATATATTTTTTTATTTCCTCGCACAATGCATTGTAAAAAGTTGTATGATACACGCACGTAAGATGATTCCCGACTCGAGAATCACCCACCTTCCGCACTTGTAGCATAAATATATATTTTACTACAGTAACATTACTAGGTGTGCACCTATCCTTGAATGTAAGATCCATAAATACAATCTGAAAGTATTGAAGGCCCAAGGCAAGAATAAGAAACTTAACATAAGCTTGAATAAACTCATTATTCTAATTGGTTTTAGGTCTGTTCTGGCAACGGGAAATGTGTTTGTGGCTTGTGCCAATGTAACGCAGTACCAGGAAAAAACGAAACATTTTCCGGAGCGTTTTGCGACAGTTGCGAAGAATGTGCTGAAAAACGCTGTAAAGAACTTGAAGACTACGCTTTCTGTAATTACATGCACATGAATGACAAGGCATTCTGTGACAAAGTGAACAACGAAACGCAATCAGAAGTAGATGTCTCCTTTGTGAACAAAACTGATATTAATGGACCAAAACTGTATATGGCTAAATTTTGCAAGAAAGAGCTGGACAGCCACAATGGCACTTACATGGTTTTCAAATACCAATATGAAAAAAATAAATTAAAAATTACAATTCAAAAGGAATTAGAAAGCCCACCCGAAGCTAATATATGGGGTTAGTATTGTTTTCATATAGTATTGTAGAACCTGTCAGAAATATTTTTTGTAAGTTGTGATGAGTCGCTTAATTTACGCTTCATTCGGTTTATAATGTAAAAGGTTTGTATCGCACGGCAACGCAATATGAGCCGAATTTGATATGAACGTAAATTACGCGATTCTTTGTTGAATGCGACCGAAATCACGATCATTTAGCATTCCTTCCATCCCCGCATTTAGCATTCTCCCGGGAATCGAACCCAGAACCTCATTTTCAGCAATAGTGCTATCGACCATTAAGGCGTTTACGCACTACATCCGATCCGTGTCTGTGCAATTTCGGTTCCGAAGTTGCCGTAGTACTTCTTGTTGGAAAGCTTACGACTCGGCTTACTACATCCGAACTCTCTATAATAATCAAAATCCATACTTAATATTATAAATGCGAAAGTAACTCTGTCTGTCTGTATGTTACTTTTTCACGCTTAAATCACTGAACCAATTTAGATGAAATTTGGTATGGAGATAGTTTGAGACCCTGGGAAGGAAATAGGATAGTTTTTAGCTCGGAAATCGTACTTAAGGCGGTGGCAATTTTGAAGTCCTAATACTACGCTAAAGTCGCAAGCAACAGCTAGTTTGTCATAATTCAGAACATTTTGAACTCGGAACTCAAATCACGGACACAGATCACGGACGCTGACGTGTGGTGCGTAACCACCCTTACACCAAAAAGGCAGTCAGTGCTACAAAAATCTCATATTTCAGAAACATTAAAATCTGTCTTTACACTTATTTGCAGTTGCTGCAGGCTCGGCGGTAGGATTGGTTTTGCTGATTGGAATATTAACCGTCATCATTTGGAAGATACTTGTGGACATACATGACAAAAAAGAATACCAGAAATTCTCGGACGAAGCTTTGGCCCAAGGTTACGACGTGTCACAAAATCCATTGTACCAAGACCCATCTATTAACTTTTCGAACCCAGTTTATAATAATCAATGTAATTGATGATGCAAACAAGGAAAAATGTCTGATGTGTCAATGCTATATATAGATGATACTTTGAGGAAAACAAACAGGATTATCCCTAACTGTTGTCCCAAAAGCCTTTGCTTACATCAATAGTATGAAAATATGAAAAAGATATAAATACACAATAGTCTTCAGCTTTTTTGTCTCGACCTGAGCAATAAGCAGCGCACACTACATTTCGAATTTACGTATTCCGTACAAAAAAAAAATGCGGTCACCCTGTAGTATGCCATGGCTCATACAAAATGTACGAAAGTGATGTTAGATTTTTGCGTTACAGCGCGGCCATGCTTTATGTATTTTTGCCTTGTATATTAGATAATATAAGAAATGTTCTTTGTTGTTATAATATTTGTAGTCTATAAGATATTTATAATTATAGCTTTTTTGACGGACTTCCGATTCCTTGGGAATCTTTCACGACCTGAAGTACAAAAATATGAATATATGAAGACAACTTAGCCAAACTAGAAACGACTGGCTTTATTTGTATAATAGACTGCACGTGGTCAGTGGTGGTAACTCTCAGATCTTAGACCATACGCTGGTCTAGCATAGCAAAATCAATCTGCCTAGCCTTTTCCCAACTTTATTGGGGTCGGCTTCCAGTCTTACCGGATTTAGCTGAGTACTAGTGTTTTACATGAAGCGACTGCCTATCTGACTTCCACAACCCAGTAACTGGGTATACGGGATCCCTTGGCAAGACTGGTGTCAGATGTCAAGCTTCTGACTGTAACGACTGTCAAAGATCTTCAAATAACAGCCGGGACCAACGACTTAACGTGCTTTCCGAGGCACGGAGGAAACTCGGAATGTTGAAATGGTCACCCGTCCACGGACCGACCTCGTCAAGCGTTGCTTAACCTTGATGATCGACCAGTGCGGCTGTTATTATTTAGCCACGAGCTCCTCCACGTGCAGCCTATTCTACTTAATAAAAATTCAAAATCAATTTCTTTATTTCAATTAGGCCATCAAGCGGCACTTATGAACGTCAAAAATTTAAATGTAATAATAATCGATTCTACCATGAAAGAATATGAGAATTAAGAATTTAAAGTAATCCAACCTTAAGCATGGAAACTTGTCGAAAAGCATTAGAGTAGGGTTTGAAAAGTTGTCTACTCAGAAACTGGGTAATCAAGTATTTTCGTATGAAACAGCAGTATTTTTATTTCAATACATGTCATGCAGTTTTCCTAAGTAGATACTTTGACCTGCTGAAACACTGTCAAAGAATTCAGTCTTACCGTTTATTTAAATTAAAAATCTTTAGTTTTAAGGTTTATTAGTACTCAAAATTTGTACAGTATCCGCCGCGTTATTCGGTATAAATATGTAATAAATTATAAGTATTAATAAAAATAAATAAAAAATAACTTAGAAATGTTTTACATGTTTTGTTACAACCTTTACACAGCAGCACACCACGTAAATTATAAATTTTGTTCAGTAGAACCTTTTCAGAAACCGGTTAATAGTGTATTTTTGCATGAAACCCGCAGAAAGACTTTCAATGGATTCAGTCAGACTGTTTATTTCAATTAAAAGTCTCTTTTATTTTTAAAGTTTATTAGGTAGTTACTCAAAATTTGTACAATGTCGCCCCCGGTAATCGAAATAAAAATATGCAATAAATTATAAGTATAAATAAAAATAAATAACTTAGAAATCGTTTACAAATTTTGTTACAACATGTTCACAGCAGCACCCGATGCCGTGTATGTATTTTACAAATTTTGTTAAATAGAGTCTTTTCAAAAACCGGGTGACAGTGTATTTTTGTATGAAACCTGCTGAAAGACTTTCAATGGATTCAGTTAGACCGATTAAAATTAAATATCTCTTAAAGTATATCAGGTAGGTACTCAAAATTTGTACAATATCTCCCGCGTTATTCGAGATATATATGCAATAAATTATAAGTATAAATACAAATAAATAACTTAGAAATCGTTTACAAAATTTGTTACAACATTTTCACAGCAGCACACACACCGAGACGCCGCGTACGTATTTTACAAATTTTGTTTAATCTAATCTTTTCAGAAACCGGGTAATAGTGTATTTTTTTGTATGACACCTGCTGAAAGACTTTCAATAGATTCAATTATACCATTTATTTAAATTTTAGAATCTCTTTCATTTTTAAAATTTATTAGGTAGGTACTCAAAATTTGTACAGTATCCCCCACTTTATTTGAAATAAATATGCAATAAATTACAAGTAAAAAATATAAAAAATAACTTAGAAATCGTTTACAAATTTTGTTACAACATGTTCACAGCAGCACACCGATGCCGTGTACGTAATTACAAATTTTGTTCAATAGAACCTTTTAGATAGAGATTGTAATCTCCTTTTAAAATGTTTTCAGTGTCATTCCAACAAATAACGACGGATCCTTCCAAAAGAGAAGAAGTAACTCCGGTCTAGTGTCAAGTCCTTGAGTTTGTTTAGAATTCGACATTCTGTACTGTCGAAGGGTGGATGCAGAATGCCAAATTCCTTTTGTGCGTGTGTGTTACTTTTTGGTTGCGGAGCGTGACATCGGCCGGTCGTGGCTGCGACGCAGCCGAGTCGGGGGCTCGTCGTTGTACGTGAGTCTCCTGTCACGTCGCTCTTCAGCTTCCTGTCTTGCAGAGGTCATCTGGTAATTGGGATAAAACTTTTGATTTCAGAAACGTAAGCAGAAAAACCGTCAGAGTCAGACATGACCTAAGTTTTATACTATTTAGAAATAGACACATTGCACCCGCCTTAGCATTTGCGAAAATTCTTTACCCTATCCGGGCCCTAACAGTAAAGTAATTAAGCTGTTAATTATTATCGGGTTACTAACTCTGTGGATATCGGGTCGTGGTCGACGCAGCGTGGTTTTGAGTCCGCTGGATGGTCGGGCAACCAGGTCCCCGGCCGATGGCAAGTTGCTCGCCACTAAGCTGAAGGTTTGAGCGCTGCAACCGCACCTGAACCCAATAAAATATAGATTCAAATTTGTTCCATCTACATTTTAACTTGCCTTTTTGTTGTTTATAATGGGGGAAATCTTCAAAACGGTCTTGGACTTTTAGGGATAAGACCAGGAAGTGTAGATTTTTTCGACTAAACCTAGACTAGACCCCATCGATGATGATGATCTTATGAGCACGTAGAAGTAGGCCTCGTGACCTTATAAAAGATCACTCCGGAACCCCTTCTGTGCAACGCCTGCTAGGCCACATCCCTGGGGAGACTGAATTATTCTATCTAGACGAAAGTAGTCGGTGTTTCTGGTTTCAAGCTTCGTCATTTCAGTCCGACTGCCAAAATTGAAGATTTTTTGCACTTTGTTGTGTTTTTATTTAGAAGTTGGTTGTAGATTTTTTGTCGAGGTATTATTACGCATGTCCCTGTAGTTAGGGCGCTTTCACACTCACACACGCAAGAAACGGCTTAAGTCAATTCACATGTAATTAAATAAAGGTGGTGTTTTCTGCTATGCCATCGCCCTTATCAAACATAAGACAAGAATTTTGCTGACCCTAAGTTTGATCTTTTCAGTCTAAATAAATGAAATTTGACCAATAATTTTATTTTATGTCTTGAGCAATATTATACATACGCGTCTTTCTCTGCGCTGGCGACTGCAACTGGTGAGGGTGCGAAACGTTCATCAGTATGAGGACTGGTTTCTCTAGAACTTGCGATAGATTTGCGACAAACCGCCTCCCGCACCTGTTCCAGGCGTCTCCGCTCCTCCGCCACTTTGCGATCCAAGTCCGCTACTGTTTAAACAAAGATTGCTTATCTATTTCTGTAAGGCCTAATCTGATTACCTAGAAAAATGTGTTTAAACTAACATTCTTTTATGCAACACAGTATCTAGATCTACTCATTAATGTATACAATTATATATTATATTAAGTACCTACTGTTTTCAGGCCAGGAAAAAGACTATCATTTTTAATTATTGATTTAAATGATCAAGCACCGATGGCCAGTGTTGGCATTTTTAGCGTCATCTTGACACAGGCCGAGTAGTGTGCATTTAATTAGATACCAAGGTATCTAAAATCCTAACAATCAATGTGATTTAAAGAAATAGCAGATAGAATCCATCAAAACGCGATTACAGGAAAACCTAAACTAATAAGGCAAAATAATAACATTATAATTAGAATAATTGTATCACAAAATGCTATTTTGGTACTAACAATAAAATGGATCAACATTATTCCTATAAACAAAGGAAGGAAAACGAAACTAAATAACCAACTTACTGTGTTGTTGCGCATTCCGTTGCTTGTTGATGAGTTCATTTTCCAATGAATCTATCCGCTTTTGGAGTGCTTCCTCTTTGGTCAATTTATTTTTCCATGTGCGACATACTTTAAAATGGAGAAATGATAGCTCTTGGGCGTCCAAACTCTGAAGAGCGTCAAGCTTCTCTGCTCCCTAAATGTAATATTACACAGTAAGACGAGGAACACCAAATAAAGAAGACAAAACATTTATGGAAACGGTCAATCAAGCAAGTTAGTTGCCATGACCTTTTATTGTTTCATTTAATCATTTCTACGATCCTTATTAACTACCGTAAATCTAGCCAAGTAACAAAAAATCAAAAGATCCGACTGCATAAAAGGTGAACTAAAAAGACGTAAACAGGAAGAAAACCATGCTGTGCAGTCGGAGGATACATATTCACGAGCCGGTTGACCAAAACCAGATGTATCCTCCGACTGCACAGCATGATTGTCTTCTTGTTTACGTCTTTTTAGTTCCCTTTTTATGCAGTCGGGTTTTTTGAAACTTTTTTTTATTAACTAACTTTTTAGTTTACATCAATTACAACAACAATTAGAAACCATCTCTTAAAACCCTTTATTTTGATACCCTACACGATGCGTTTGGAAGAAAATAACTTATTGGGTCCCCACAATATGGCGCCCAAAACACACCAATTTATTATTTTCTAATTTTAATGTAGCCAGTGACACTCGCAAGGTTAATACGAATCGATTGACGTAATAATCATCAACGGCCTACTCGTTTGGCCTCTAAAACGCCACATAGAACAAACATACATACTTAAATAGACCGATCGGGCCTCCTTCGGCAGTCGGGTAAAATAAAAGAACATTAGGAATCGATTTATTATTGTTCTTTTATTTTTACTTGTCTAGATATTTTAGTACTAACAATTAAGGACCTCCCTAGAATTAACAAAAAATAAAATTGTTCTTACTCCTATATTTCCATTCAGAATCTTATTGACGATGTATCTTAAATATGTGTGTTCAGCCATCTTCCGCTGTTCGACATCAACTTGTTCGAATATGCTCCTTATAGTATCCGATACGTTTACGTCCATGGAGCAGGTGCAGGGACCGCTCAAGGTTTTCTTGGGCTTCACGTTAAACGCCTCCACTGTAGTCTTTGTCAACATCCTGGTATCATCTCGAAACTTTCTTCGCTTCTTAATTTCGGGAGATATAATTTTTATTGGTTCCTATATAGTTTAAAGAACATATTAATGTATATTTCTAATGGAACTCAGTTTCCTTAATCTTCAATGTTTTAAAAACTTATTCCATACGACTACACTAGAATATATATGTCTGGTATAGATTCAGAAAATATTATATTTTCTGGATATGGAGTGAGCCAAGGAGCATATTCTTAAAATCGTAAGAAAACCTTACTAATTATATTGTTTTGTTTCTCTTAGTAAACTTTTAAAATCATAATGATCCCTTCAAAAATCTCTAAATGTAATTAAATCCCACCCAAAACATCAAACAAAGCAAAGTTCTTGAAAACGGCTTCGCTGATAAAAGAAACGAGGATATCTGTATACCAAATTCTCTCGAAGATCCTTAAATTATACTGCTCCAGGCTCCTTTCATGCACAAACTTTTTCAGTGGCTTTAAAAGATTTTTTTTTTCAAATTATTTATTTGCAAGCCTACCCACCAATTTTAATTTTTGAGTTTCAGGCCAAATATGTGTCAGCTTGTCAAGTCCCACTATTGCGTAGCAAAGAACATACCTTACAAATTTTCTTTTAAAGCAACTGAAGAACGTTATGCCTACACACCAATTTTCAAATCATCTAGAAGCACTCTTAACTTTTGATGAGTCAGTAATAAAAACAGCTTTATTAGGACGTCATTATCTTTGAACGGTAAGTTTTGGATTTAATTATAAGAAGGGAGTCTTACTAGACATGCAAAATTGTTGTTAAGAGAGGATTCGAAAGTAGGCCGTAATATTTCGGTTAATATAACCATCTGCATCGGCCGACTTAAATGACTTAAAACTTACCTCATCTAATATTGTCTTCGAAACTTTAGCTTTTGTTTTCAAAGCTCGATTTTCTTTTTCTAATTTATCTGCCTTTTTCATAGCATCCATACTCATCGCTCTTAAGTTTTCTACTTCACTTTCATGAAGCTTAATAATGTCTTGCAGAGTTTCTTCGTGTAGGCTTTGTATACTTTTCACGCCTTGGTTGTGTTCATTTATTATGCTTTTTATATTGCTGTCATACTGCACTTTAATGGCTTCAATTTTTTTCTTGTAATCTTTTTCAATGTTTTCTAGTGCCCTTGTTAGGGTATTAATCTGTATTTCATAGTCTTTATTTGCATCTAATTTAGCCATAATGCTACGTTCAGTATAAATCTTTTGAGGACTTCTGTCACTAGATTTACTGTTACTCGAAATGTACTCAGTGAAAGACATTTTACTTAGCCTTGATGGGCTATCATTTTTTTCTAGCGTTTTTAATAAATTAAATCTCTCATCACTCTTTGTCTTGCGCAACTCGGGAACGATTTCACTTTGGACAGTATCCAAGATGTAGTCTAATCCAAAGTTTTGTCTCATACCAATTTGGGGCATTTTTTGGTCTTGTTCTGCCTTCAGAAGAAGAACATCGGCTCCTACCCTGGAAAGTTTATGATGAGATTCGTTTTTCAAAGGACTAGAAATTCTAGCCTTTTTGTTAGGAATTTGAGATTGTTTATGTTTTGATGCACCACTATCCGTTTCAAAAGCATTCCGTTGATTTATTCTAGGTGTTACAGCATCTTCATCTGAACCCATACTTAAAGAATTATATGATCCCAAAAACTTTTTGCCTTCGTCGGATATCGTTGGCAACGAGAACATTATAGTTTTTCCATCTAAGCGTTCGTGAACTTTAGTATCTGAGTCGAATTGTTTTGGGGATGAGTAAAGTGCGAGATATGAATCTAATGATTTCTTTTCAACATCCGAGGTAGTAATAATAGAAGGACTGTCTGTTGTTACTCTTGGTATATCAATTTTGAGCTTAAGTTTTAGGCTGTCTACGTTGTAGTTTTCTTCATTTTGTTGAAAAACAAATGTATCTTCTTCAATATTCCTTTTACGACGAATCACATCGGAGCTTATTTCATTTTTTGTGGGATGAATAGTTACAGCCTCAACGACTATACCTGGACCTTTACCTGACCATGCTCCTTTTAATGGTTCTTTAATATTGTTACCACTGCTATCACTGTCTTTGTAAATAACAAATAAATCTTTGTCTGCCGATTTATCTGACGAAGATTCTGCATAAGTTTTACTATCTTTGTATTTACTTATTATATTGTTATCTGTTCCATAACTTTCACGTGTTGCTGTGTATCCAGAAGATTTTTCTTGACTTTGAGATGCATGTTTACCCGTAGTCATATTTTCTGATTCTTCAATTTCTTTTGAAGATGAATTGTCTATTGATTGTCTATTATAAATATCGATTAAATTATTGCCTTTTACATTCGTATTTATTTTTTCCAATTTTGAAGACTTTCTTGATGGACTATTCGTGGTCTCTATATTTTCTTTACTTTCTTCTTCACTAAAGCAAGTAATAGAATGTTGTTCTAGTCTTCCTATGCTTAATAGTTTCATTTTGTGATCCACATAACTGTTTCTGATGACGTTAAATGGTTGTTCTACAAATGCTGCAGCTACTACTTCATTTACAAAGAATGGGTTTTCCATGTTCATTTGGGGTTGAGTATGCCGTTCTCTATCAATCTCTTGTATTTTAAAAGGTAAGTTTTCCGCTTCCGATTGACTTCCCACATTTTTTTTATCCTTTATTGAAGCCTGAGCTTCCACATTTCGGTGAGATTCTTTCTTTATCTTCAAATTATCTAGTTCAATTTGCAATTCAGCTACTTCATTTGATTTCTTTCGTAAGCCTTCCGTTATTTCTGCCAACGCTACTGTTAGATGGCTTTTATCTTCAGTCATACTAAGCAACTTTTCTTTTAATTCGTCTATTCTTTCAACAGAGTTATTATAAAGATCTTGAACAGTGTGCAAGTCTTCTTTTAATTTAGAAATGTAATCTTCTGTTGATTTATTTATTCTATCAATAATCAATTTTTGATTTTTTATTCGTGACTCCAAATTTTCAATTACAACTTTATCATTAGCAATTTGCTTTTCAAGTTTGGCTTTGAGGTCAAATAGTTCAGTTTCCATATTTTGTTTATCTATGATTGCATCTTCTTTCTCACTAATAATTTTTTGTTTTTCCCTTTCAACAATTTTCTTTGCCTCATCCGCTTTACTTAAAAGTAGTTGTGAAGATGTTTGTACTTTCAACAATGTGCGTTCTAACGAGGAGCTCTTAGTAGTTCTCGATTTGAAGGATTTTCTAATTCTATCTAGTGATGCTAAGATATCTTCAATCTTGCAGTTATTTGGTGCCAAGGCAGAATCACCGACACTTTCCAATTCAAGTTGTGTTATATCAGTAACAATTATCTCTCTTTCATTAATTAAGTGTTTTAATTGGGATGCGTATTGATACTTATTTCGTAAAGACTCATCAGATTTTATTTTTGTAACTGATAACTGTTCAGATAATTTGAAGTTTTCATTTTGAAGTTTTGCCAATTCCATCTTCATGTTATGTGTTGCTCTTGAGTCTAAACAAAAAAAAAATATTTTGATGCGAGTGGGCAAACTATTTACATTTATCATTGCAGTCGAGGTGAAATTGATACTCAAGCAGAAGCGAAGCAAAGACTTCAATGACAAATGACCATGAATCACAAGACGTTTTTCAAAACACGAACAAACAATAAATAAAATTACATAAACACAATAATAGCTCGCGGATTATTGTTTTGTACGCTTTGCTCGATTTTCGTGCAGTCTGACCTCGGACTTGAATAGCTCACCAATTCAAGATTTATTACCTTGACGTCGAGTTCCACCACGTCGAGTCACCGCCAAGTCTACTTCTTCATTTGTATGATGTTTATTACTACGATTAATAAAATCTGCCTGGAGCCGCCACGTCGAATTTGACGAAATGAACAGTCAATGAAACAAATTATTCAAATCATATATTTTTTTTGACAATCAGTGTAATAATTTTAAAAACAGGAATATAACATTAACACATCTGTACAACTAAAAATAGTTAAGTAGACGTGGCGGTAATGAAAGAGACTTTTTCAACGATTCGACGAGGCGGGAATTAAAGCGGTCGTTTCCGAAGTAGACGTGGCAGAGACTTGACGTGGCGGGACTTGACATCAAGGTATTACATCCAATTCAAGTAGATCAAGGGTCAGTAAAATAAAAATCATAAAAATTCTGGCGGCTGCAATTTTCCACAAGACTGCAGAAATGTGTTGTATGTTAAATACCAATAATCTGAAGACGGGGTGATAGCAGCCAGTTTTCGAGTCCCTTAATCAAAAACTGGCTCCTATGTATGTATTGCAAAGATATCTAATATATAGGTAAAGAAATTGAAAATAATATTTAGAGGCTAGGCCTTTGTCCAAGATTTGACATTGAAAACATGATTAAAAAAGCAGCCAAGTGCGTGTCGGGCCACGCGCAGTAATAGAATTCCGTAGTTGCATAATAATACGGACTAAAAATAGGGTTTTTTGTTGTTAAATGAACATTAAAACGGTTTCAGCGGCTCACAACGTCTAAAAACGGACCCATATACGGAGCCACGGGGAATGGTATGGTTCGTTCCTGGATCCACGCGCGCACGCTCCCTGTTTATCAATCTTTCGGAATTTCAAATGTTTTCACCTCTAATCACCCGTGTAATTCACCTCTAATCTGAGGTATTCACTATTTCGTTATCGAAAGTTCTACGCTACTCAATTAGTGATGTAGTCGGGTAGAATATCACTTTTCTACAATATTGGTCAAATATTAACTTTATAGATGGATATCGACAAAAGAAAATGAGTAATTTAATATTTTTATAAGATAATATTATGAAGAGACTCGCCCGCCTCAATGAGTATGATTAATTAGTACATAATTTCATATTGATTCTATTTATAAAAAAATATACAAGCTGCCACAAAAAAAATGTCTTATTTTTTCGAACTAAGAAATCGGGTATCTGTCGATATCGATAATGCAATTAAAATTGCAATGTGTTATATTGCACTGATGTAACCATGGTTGAGTAGTTGTAAATATCGACCTATGACACGAATGTCAACCTTACGGCAAACGTAATTAAGTTTATAATTGCGACCCCTGAGAATACCGCCATATATGGTCGGGATGAGGAATTTGCTTGGCAATCGAATCTAATTTGACTTTAGATTACGAAACGTCGAAAATACTTCTGCACTAACACAAAATAGACTTCGCCGCGCACATGCGCCGAATGGACTACGGACCGGTACTGCCAACGACTCCGCCCACTCCATTCGAGCTTAAACATTATTCATTTAGAAATAATTATTATTAAGGATTTTGCGATTTTATTTTCGTATATTTTTACATGGTTCATAAGCATATGTTTACCGTCTGTTTTACACAGCTAACAACGTTACTTAAGTAATTTTTCAATAGCATTTGTACAAAATATTTACTGTTCCAAGTACTTTTTATAAGTTGGTCGACTATTACTCGTAAACTTGTAAAGCCTACTTAGTTGTGATAGTTTTCCTTTCAATTTCGTTATATTTACGACTGCCGTGATTTTTTTCACATAGCCAAGCGCAACCGTTTCGCTGGCAGGGGGACACTTGACTCTAACAAAAAATTGCAAATTAAAGCTGCGCAAACGGATCTCTGAATCGAAAAATGGTTTTAACAAACCCATAATATTTTTGAATGGCTTATCCAACGATACCCCACACCATATCGTATTCTACAGGAGGAACCCCAAAAAAAAATTGTTTCATTATTTTATTTTGGGTTTTTAAACCCAAAATAAAATAATGAAACAATGTTTTTTATTTATTCTAAAAGAACATACATTGTTCACTTAGCGAATAAATACATGACTAAGGTTAGTGTAGTCCAGTAGCTAACAGTTTTGTTTTCTTAATGTAGGTAGGTACGATGTCGACATTGTTATATTGAGACTTATATCGTTAGCTTAGAAGTTGTGTGTGACGTATACTGTTTGAGTTTAGCTCTGAATTCATTAAAAGAAGATGTGTTCCTTATATCTGCTGGTAGATTATTATAAAGCTGGACCTTCGTATTTTATATTTATCTTGCCATATTGCGTTCGCGGGGGACGCGTCGGTATTTGGTTAGGGTTTTTTGGCTGTATTTGGATGTTTTGGTGTTGAAGGCATGCATGTATGGTTTTGTTAAGAATTTTTCTAAAGAGAACGCAGGCATTGAAAGTGTAAAGTTGATGAATGCTCATTAGTTTGGTGTTTTTGTATAGTTCAGATGTAGATGTGTGATAATCGTAGTTAAATATAAGTTAAATTATTTTATTTTGTGCTATTTGCAGATCTTTAATTGCAGATTTTGTAGCGCATCCCCAGATTTCGATAAGATACTTTTAGCGAATTTGACGATAAATAAAATTCGCTAAATAAAATAAAATAACGGCGGTGTCAACAATTTTTTTTATATGAATAAATTAAATATTTCTGGGCAAGAAAAGAAGACCACTAGACCCCAGGCGGCGTACCCTTGGCCTAGTGGATATCGATCGTCCAGTCGTCGCAGTCACTGTCGTTGAATTATAGGTTTCCTCCTCCACAGAGTGTTGAAGCCTTTTATAATTATCAAGCTATTAACCCTTTCAATAATAATCCAAGATTTTTTCGTCGTCAACCAGGAGAACAGCAAGCTGGACAACGCTTTTTCCAGCCCACTCATTTTCGAAGAAACGAACCGCAGAACAATATACGAGTACCCGAGGCAGGGGCTCGGGTAAATTTAATAGAAAGTTCTGACTCGGGTCAGGATTTCTGCTTACAAAATCATGTTACGAAATGGAAGATATTGAGAGCTCCAGAACCATTAATAAAAATAGTGAAGGGTTATCTAATTCCATTCCAAAAGAAACCGCCTCTGGTCTCGCCAAGGCTGGTAAAACGGTACAATCTCACTCGGCCATCTCCGCAGATGGACTATTGGTATGGTTCTATATTTGGTGAAACAGAAAATTTTAGAATTTAGCCCCCATAGCTCCAAGTTTTGTCTCAAATTTCTTTCTGATCCTCAAAAGCGACAAAACCTACCGTCCTATTTTAAATTTAAAGAGTTTGAACAATTATCTAAAGATAAGCAAGTTTCGTTTGATTTCTGTAAATCGGGTGCCAGGTTCTGG
This sequence comes from Anorthoa munda, assembly GCA_945859665.1. Classification (NCBI taxonomy): domain Eukaryota; kingdom Metazoa; phylum Arthropoda; class Insecta; order Lepidoptera; family Noctuidae; genus Anorthoa; species Anorthoa munda. Next base: position 9,821,184 of record OX243918.1, on the reverse strand, counting down.
AAAGGGATCAAAATAGACCTCCGGCAAGCTTACAACCACGTACGTGTTGCACCCGCTCACCTTTGTTTTCTCCGTCTAATATATCAAAACCGATTACTGCAAATGACTTGTTTGCCATTTGGCCTGGCGAAAGTGCCCAAAGTGTTTGCATCGCTGACCAACTGGACTGCCGAGATTTTCAGGAACCTAGGCATTCGAGTAGTGGTTTTTCTCGACGATTACTTTCTAGTAGCACAGGACAGAATGACACTTCAAACTCTCGGTCAGTTGGGTTGGCAGGTAAACAGGGAGAAGTCGATTCTTATCCCTCAGAAAATAATAGAATATCTGGGGTTGATGTGGAATCCCTGGTCAAATGAATATTTTTTTACCGGAAAACAAAATACGTAGTATGAAAATTGTTCTGTCAAAGTTGCTGCGACGATGGAAGGCGTCTCTGCGAGAAAAACAGAGTATTATAGGCGTTCTGAATTTCGCTCGTCTGGTAGTTCCAATGGGTCGTTTGAATTTTCGCCACCTACTGTCTTATTGCAACATAGTCCTGAAAATGCCATGCTAGTCGCCTTTACCTGTGGAGGTGGAAGGTTCATTGTGTGGAGAAGTCCAGGCTTCATCCTCCACAGGTAAAAAGTTTTTTGACCACAGATGCAGCAGATTCAGGTTGGGGGGCGCAGTTGAATGGTCTTCAAGTATCGGGCAGATGGACAGCCTTCTGAAGAGCAGCTTCATTCGAATTACAAAGAGATGTTAACAATTCTAAAATGTTTGTTAGAATTCGCTTCGTCTCTGAGTCATACATCTCTTCTTTTGCAGTGCAACAACAAAGCGGTAGTAGCTCACAAGAGGAAAGAGGGGGAAAACAAGTCGCAGATCCTAATGATGTTTATATATCAATTTTTTCGCATTCTTCCAAAGTACGACATTCATGTAATTCCTCATCACATTCCAGGCAGGTACAACAACGTCGCAGACGGTCTGTCACGTTACTCGAGGTTACAGGAATGGCATCTGCTTCCCGAGTTCACCAGCGTTGTCTTTGCAATGTGGAGTGTACCCTAAATAGATCTGTTTGCCACCAGCACGGCTCACGTAGTTCCGTGTTATGTGACTCTAGATCAACGAGATCGGCGAGCATGGAGCCACAAAGCCTTCGCATTCAAATGGGATTTTCATCTAACTTGGGTCTTTCCTCCTCTAAGTTTGATACCTCGTGTACTGATGCATCTAAATCAGGCTCGAAGTTTATTCCTGATAGTCGCACCAAAGTGGTCTCGAGCATTCTGAAGCAGATTTGAAGAACAGAGCGATCGCGCCACCATTCACGATTCACAGGTTATCGAAAGTCCTAGTAGACACTAGGACCAGGCAGCTGCCACCGCGAGTGCAGCAGCTGCATCTAGAAGTATGGAAATGTGGGGTGGTCTGAATCCCTAGGTGAGTGATCTGAAGAACAAAGGTGTCTGCTCAAAGGAGGTTGGGGGTCGTCTACTTTGAATACATACAGACCAGCATGGCAGAGATGGTTGAATTGGTGTGCCAAGTTTAATGCAAATATTTTTGAAATCCATCCGGGTAGTGATTTGGCATGATATTTGGCGGATTTACACTTAAAAGAAAAACTGTCTTATCGTACTATTCTACTTCATAAATCTGTTGTGTCTACTTTGTGCAATACAAAAAGTGAGACCCGATTAAGTTTGTTTTTTTTTGGTTAATATTTTGGTTAAACAGAAGGTTAAGGCAATTGCATTTAAACAGCCTAAAAAGTGTCCACCCCCTGTTTGGGTTCCTCAGTCTTTGGTAGGTTGGTTAGGCAGTAGACCTCTTCAAAATCAAAGTCTATTTGAAATTTCAAGAGTTTGTGCAGTGCTACTGTTGTTATGTTCAGGGCGTAGGATACACGATTTAACATTACTCGTGTTTCGTCAGACAGGTGTATTGTTGGTGAGAATAGCATAATTTTTTGGCCGCATTTTGGTTCGAAAACTGATTCTGAAACTTATGTACAGTCTGGTTGGAAGTCGTTAGGTAATCCTGAAAGTGCGGCTCTTGATCCTGTGCATTGGCTTAAAAAACTTATAGAAATTGGAAAACCGCGTCGTTTAATTTGTTCTAGTGATAGATTATTTGTTACTGCATAGCAGGTTGGGTTAAGTAAATTTTGAAGGAAGCAGGAATCGAGGCTACTCCAGGTAGTTTCCGTTCTGCGATAGCTTCACGAAGTTGGTTAGATAACGAGCCTCTAAATGAGATAATGGTACGAGCTAATTGGAAATCCGGTAACATTTTTAGGAAAAAATATAGGAAGGAAGTGATTCCAGCACAGGGAAGTTTTTTGATTCATCTTTTTCAGCCAATTAACTAAATGCCCATAGTTAATTAAAATAAATGAGTTATATAAATGCAAGAATCGATTATGCCACAGCAAGATGATTTGGATAATCAGGAGTAATGAGGTATGGATGAACAATGAGAACATGATTATGGTATGATCATACAAGTATACTATAACGATGAAAGTTATGTGGTACGTACGAGTATTAAATGTTTTTGTTTATTTCGTTACAAAGTGGTAAACAATTGAAATTACTGTATAAATAGATACTTATTATTATTTTGTATTGAAATATAAATCATAAAAAATTACATGGGTGCTTATTTGTGTACTTATATTGTGTGCAACATATTGGCGTCCCGTTCACCAGGCGATAACAAACAAAGCCTCAAATTATGTTCATATGACTCCGAATGAGGCCGAAAGACACAATAGCAGCGTTTTACCTTCAAATAAAACGCTTGTTGTGTCCGGAGACTCATTTCGGGTCATAATTTTAAAGACTGCCTGGTGTTATTGTCTCTTTAAGTTCTAGGATTTTGAGGCTACAATGCATGAGTTGGCGCGCTGCAGCCACCTGGTAAGCGAAAGCGGAATTACGTCATCATCATGTTGCTTGGAAGGAGATTGTAGCATATGCCTATATAGATGTGACACGGTAACGGAAGATGCTAGACTCAGATTATGTTTATATGACTCCGAATGAGGCCGAAGGACACAATAAGCGTTTTATTTGAAGGTAAAACGCTGCTATTTTTCGCTTTGTAGTGTTTTTCTTTAAAAGCCTGTTTAATTTTTTTGTTAAAATATTTTTTATATCATTCTTTTTAGTAGTACCTCATATTACCATGAATATCATTTATAGCCAGAGTACATCTCATTTCAATTCCAATAACCCCAAACACGACTCGAATTCGTTGTTTTATTACGGAGTCCCAGTCCCTACATTCTGGCTTCATCATCAGATCAGTTCGATGGTACCATTTTCATCAGTATTTGGTATGGTTCCATTTTATAATGTATTTGCTTAGAATAATAATGCATGTATTTGCTTCATAATAATCGCTTAACTAGGTTAGGTTAGGTTAAAAAAAAACGGGCTGGTTTCCGCAACTCCACGACTAAGCGCGTATTTTGCGTATCGCTTAACTATTCGAGATATCTTATACCCATGACATGCTTAAAGTGTTTTAATGGCTATCTTCGGTCTTCTTCATCAGTTCCTTTTTTTAATATAGTAAGTATGTAGTTTCTTGTCCGTTCTTCTCCATAACAAGCTACTTTTCCGAATGGACGGTAGAATCAATTAATATAACTTTTATTTGTTGACGCTCAAAATTTTCGATTAGTGGCCTAGTTGAAATAAATATTTTTGACCTTGACTTTGATACTTTCTGAGTGCAAATGCTTGGCGCCATGTTATTGAAAATATCAAAATAGCTATATGTTTGCCTATAATGTTTGAGGAGTTCCCTAGATTGCCATGGGAGCCCATCATCAGATTCTGATTTGGTTACAATGGCACCACCTCGAGAGTAGACCCTTTCAAGCAATAAAAGAATTTTGTAAATCCGTCTACATATGACGAAGACATACATAAAAAAACAAAACTGAAATGAGAACCTCCTTATTTTTGGGCAGTCGGTTAAAAATAAAAGATGTACACTTACGATGAGCTTCAATTTTCTGTAAGGTTTCCATCTTCTCCAAACTAAAATCTTTAATTTGTTCACCGGTGCTGATAACTTCATCTAAACTGCTGTGAAGCCGGAGCACTTCTTCTTCCAATTCATTTATGTGATTTTGTAAAGTTGCTATTTTGCTATCCCGAACCGCGACATCATCTCGTAGACTACACATTAAATTCTCCTAAAAATAACTTTACAAATTATATTATGTTCCTTTATGTTCATCATTATCAGCCTTTAAATATTACCACTGCTGGGACAAGCGCGGATCCAGCCCTCAAAAAAGGTTGTGGTTACAGCCAACCAAATAACGACCAAGTGCAAGTAGGACAATGAATTCGAACATGAGTCATGATCGATATAGTGCATTCGTACAAGGAGATGTTTACAAATTATGTAACGCCCTGACCAAGATTTTGTACAGCGTATAGTTCCACGTGGGCTTAGATTATCCTTTCCCGAAACTTACTAAAGTAAATGTGTGTTTGTTTGCACAGTGCGACATTTAGACTCTTAAGCTACTGAACCGATTTTGGTCAAATTTTTACAAGTTCAAAGGATATAATTTTTTTTTATAATAACCTTGCGCTTGACCACTATCACCCGGCAGGGAATTTCACTTCTTAGCAGTTCGCATAATGGAAGCATTTCTAAAAAGTTTAGTGCGTATGGGTGGGATGCCCACCATATGCTGAAATACAACCGATAAAATACCGACAAGCTTTATCTCGACCAGTGCCTCATTGCCAATGAGACTCTTGGCCAGTTTTTCGATCGACTCTATTGCATCAAGCTGGTACTTGGCATAGATTTTCAGAGGTGAGAAGAGTACTCCCTGCATGATCGAACTTGCGGTTGGTACGCCTGTGTTTTAGCGGCATTAAACCTGACCAGATTGGCATCGCCCTATTCGGAGACTGCCTCCAAAGACAGGTTCAAACGGTCCACCATGGCCTCACGGAGAGACCGGTTCTCAGGCAATCAAGGCAGGAAATTAAACGCTAGTATACATTTTATATTTAATAATTTTATTTAGGTGCTTACTTAATTTACAAATTCAAGCTTACGTTTCTTTTTCGCGAAAACGTTGATAATAACATCGATATCTAGTTTGAAATCTTTGTAGGAGAGCTAACTCAAATAATCTTTCCTGTGCCATTGAGGCGCCCAACCAAGATTTTACCCTGTGAAGAGTACAAAATGATCTGTCTGCAGTAGCTACGCTGACCGGGAGAGTTGCCAGTACCTATATTTTTATGTTAGGTGACCGTGAAAGTGTGACAACTTAAGTCTATTAGGGTTGTGGGCATTTCCACGGTGCCCATAACGGTGGCTCCGCGCTTGTGCTGGGATACAAGTCTCTTATTTGTGAGAAAGGGAATGGGCCTTAATCCGTCACGCGGGTGCTGTGCGGGTTGGTCGATGTCGGAGCGGTTATTCAAGCACAGCTCTTGATGAGATGGTAGGGTTTTCTTCATTTAAATGCTTCCTTTATGTATACTACTTATTTATTGTTTTCTGCATAGATATTAAATTCTTAGGTACTACTATATTATATATTTAATAATAATAAAGGACGACGTGGTGTCCTGGAGCTATACTGTAGCGGTGTGTCGCGGGCGCGGGCGCAAGCCGCGCGTCGCGTGTGCGCTCCCCCCGCGCGCCCTCTCAGGCCCCTCCCTGGTCCGCGGCGTGAACATCCTCCCCCCTTTGAAAGCTGCTGCTTTCAAGCTCTTCAGTAAGTGGAAGAAGACAGGCTCTGTTTATCGCACGTCGGACAGTGCCTCTCACCGTGTAGAAGTCGGCGACTCTGCAGACTCCATCCGTCCCAGGAAAAAGTTGCAGAACTCGCCCGAGTCTCCACTTCAAGGGTGGCACGTTCTCCTCCTTTAGGATGACCAGATCGCCCAACTTCAAAGCTCTATCCTTCAAGCGCCATTTTGTCCGCTGCTGTAGTTCAGCTAGGTACTCTCGGTGCCAGCGCTGCCAAAAATGTTGCCTCAGCTGTTCTATCATCTTGTAGCGGTCTGGAGCCTTTAATGTGACAGGTGGAGACGGCAGCGATGTTAGGGGCCGCCCCACAAGGAAGTGGCCAGGAGTCAATGGAGAACAGTCAGTAGGATCGGATGATAGAGGGGAAAGGGGACGGGAATTGAGGATGGCTTCAATTTGTGTAAATAATGTGCTCAATTCCTCGTACGTGAGGCTAGCGTTGCCCATAATCCGCTTGAGGTGGAACTTGGCAGACTTAACGCCCGCCTCCCAAATTCCACCAAAAGTCGGGGAATATGGAGGATTGAAAACGAATTTTATACCTTCAGAATTGGTGTAGTTATAAATAGAATTTACACTAGCCAATAGCAATCTACCTAACTCATTATTTGCCCCAACGAAATTTGTGCCATTGTCGCAATAAATTGTATGAGGTCTACCTCTCCTAGCAATAAAACGACGTAAGCTAAGGATAAATGCGTTAGTGCTAAGGTCGCTAACGATTTCTAAGTGAATACTTTTAGTTGAAAAACAAACTATGACGTTAAGGTAACATTTAGTTATTCTGTTACCTTTTCCTTTTTTACTAGAAATAAGGAAAGGTCCAGCGAAATCAACGCCACACACTTGAAATGGATAGCAAGGTGTGACCCTATCTACTGGTAAATTGCCCATCAGCGGCTCCATAGTTTTTCCTCGCAGTCGTGTGCAAATAACACACTTTCTCACAATGCTTCGAGCCAAAGTTCTGCCTCCTACAGGCCAGAATTGTTCGCGAAAAGAACTAAGGAGCAGCTGAGGACCAGCATGCAGCAGACGTAGGTGTTCGTCTTCCATCAGGAGCCGTGTGAAATAGTGCTTACCGTCCAGGAGGATCGGGTGCTTTTTATCAAATTTACAAGCAGCATTCTGCAGACGACCACCTACTCTGAGCACTCCATTGACGTCGAGGAAAGGTGACAACTGTAACAGGTAAGATTTAGGTTTAAGATTTTTATTTTGTTTAAGTAAGGATATTTCTGAAAGGTAAGTTTGACCTTGAGCAAGTTTTATCAGGTAAGTAAATGAATTTTCTAATTCTTCTAGTTTTAAATTACCTATTATTTTATTTTTAGGTTTTCTACCATTGTTTACAAAACGTAAAACATAAGCAATAATTCCTTTTAATCTATTTAATTTAGAATAATTATTAAACTTAATTAATGGTGAATGTTCAACATTAGTCATAGTTATACAATCACTAGTAGGCGTTTTAGTTTCAGGTAAATTGTAAGAATCTATAGAATTTATATTATGTGGCCAGTTTGTTTCATTTTGCAACAGAAAATCTGGACCATTCCACCATACAGATGAGCCCTGAAGTTGACCTGGATCGACTCCTCGAGAAGCGAGATCAGCGGGATTTAAAGTGGTAGGTACATGTCTCCAAGATTCCCTTGTTGTCAATTCATGAATCTCGTTGACTCTGTTGCAAACAAATGCCTTAAGTAGTTTAGGTTGTGTTCGAATCCAACCCAAAACGACGGTTGAGTCGGCCCAAAAGATCTTACGGTCAATAGTACAACGAAGTGAATGACACACCTTAGTGGCTAGTCGCGCGCCCAGCAACGCTCCGCACAACTCAAGACGCGGGATCGTAGTTGGTTTCAGCGGCGCGACGCGTGTCTTTGCACATAACAAGATAACTTGTACGTTATTATGACGGTCTACCGAACGTAAATAAACACAAGCCCCGTAAGCTTCTTGGGATGCGTCTACAAAACAATGAAGTTCTATTAACAATGGAAAAGTACATAAAGCATGTCTAGGTACCTTAATGTTAGCTAGTATATGGGCATTGGAAACAAACCTTTCCCAAACTTTCTTAATATTCTGTGGAACTAACTCATCCCAACTTAATTTTAAAACCCAAAGCTTTTGTAATAAGATTTTAAGTTGTATAGTACACGCACTTAGCATGCCTAAGGGATCAAAAATTTTACATGTGTTAGACAAAATAGAACGTTTTGTGATGTTCTTGACTGTTTGGTCCAAATTAACCGAAAACTGTAAATGGTCATTCTCAGGAAACCACCACAATCCTAATACACTTGATTGTTTATTCAAGTCCAATGACTGTGACAAGGTACAGTCAGCATCAAATATTTGTGAACAGTTTGTTCTAAATTTATGAATAGGAAAACAAGCAGATGCTAGTACCTTTTTAACTGAATTATAGATATGGGAAAGTTCCTTTTCCGTATCAGCACCGCTCAAAAAATCATCGTAATAAAAATCGTGTTGTATTATTTTAGATATGATTTTATCGTCACATTCTTTTGCTAACTGTAGTAAGCATCGCGTACTCAAGAATGGGGCCGATGCTGTCCCATACGTAACGGTATTTAATTGTAATATTTTTAGTGGCTTGTTTACATCATCACGCCAAACTATTAATTGTAGGTGGCGCTGCGAGGGATCGATTATAATTTGTCGGTACATTTTTGTTATGTCCCCAGACAAAACAAATTTATGTTGACGGAATCTAATTAAAATATTTATTAATTCATCCTGAATTACCGGACCTATAAACTGGATGTCGTTCAGCGATTTTCCTGACCTAGATTTTGCACTACAATCAAATACCACTCTGACTTTGGTCGTTTCGCTATTTTCGCGAAATATAGCGTGATGTGGCATAAAATATCCAAATAATGGTTTATCAACCTTACTTAGATGTCCTAATTTTTCGTATTCATCAATAAACTCACAATATTGTTTTTTGAGTGTAGGATTTTTAATAAATTTTCTTTCCAGACTCTGAAAGCGTTTTAAGGCCATGTTATAAGAATCGCCCAGTGCTGTTTCTGGTGATTCACAAAATGGCATTTTTACATTAAATCTCCCGTTTTCTAAACGTGAAGTATTTTCTATAAAATGTTTTTCACAAACATGATCATTTTCAGAGTAAGAAGTACTTGAAGAAGGAAATTCTTCAAGTTCCCAGAACTTGGTAAGGTTTTTATTTATTTCCTTAGTAAAATTACAATGTAAGTTCTTTTGTTCATTATAATCTAAGCTACATAATGGCCCAGCTACTAACCATCCTAATTTAGAACTCTGGAGTATAGGTTTATTAGTACCTAGTCTTATTTTCTTTGCAGTAATGATATCAAAGAAAATATCAGCACCAAGCAGCAGATCAACTTGAGAAGAACAATGAAATTCGGGATCAGCCAGCTGAATATAACCCGGTATGTTTAATTCTAATGGATTTATGTCACTATTAGGTAAGTTACCTATAATTTCAGGTATAACTAAACACTTAATATTCGTGCTGTAAGAACTTATTAAGGAATTGAAGGTAAGTTCACAACAATCTGTTATATTAAATTGCATGTTATTAACCCCACTAATACACATTGGTTGTGAATTAATAGGAGTTAACCCTAATTTATTTTTAATGTTTTCAGATATGAAGCAGGATTGACTACCGGCATCCAGGAGAGCCCGGGCAAGGTAAGTCTTATTATTTTTTCTATTGGTTAGTTTTACTAAAGCAGTACAGAGAAGGACTTGTTTACTCATAAAGACAGAGCAAGAGGATACAGCACTAGCGATTGCCGACACACTAGAGGTATTGTTATTCTCAGACTGTGTAACTAACGCATTAGTTATTTCAGAGTTTTTATGTAATAGTGTATTATGTTTTTGTTTACAGATTTGACAGGTGCCGAGGCGACATTTCTCAGCATTATGACCCCTACGTAAACAATTTGAGCAAAGGTGTAACTTTAAGACTTCACTCAATCTACTATCTAGACTCATTTCTTGGAATTTAATGCACTCTGTTATCCGATGAACTTCATGACATACCGGACAAGCAGATTCTTTGAAAGGTTTGCGGCCAGCTGAAGTAGCACAGGCCTTTGTTGTTTTAGGATTATTGGGCTTATTATTAGAATCATATTTATCATTTTTATTAGTAACTTGCATCGTTTCAAGTATGACTGCGCGGTCACGTAAAAATTGAATAAAATCTGATAAAGGCGGGAAATCTGTTATCTTTTTAAGTTCTTCCCACTTTCCGAAAGTGGTAGAATCTAATTTACTGGTAACCCAATAAGTGATTAAAATATCCCAATGTTCAGTTGGCAAGCCTAATGAATTAAGGGCTCTTAAGTTTTTATTAATGTGATCAATAATAAAGCGAAGGGCTCGAGGAGATTCCCGCGTTAAACTTTCTATAGAAAATAATGCCTTCAAATGGTTATTAACCAAGATCTTTTTGTTATCGTAACGTTCACATAGTAGGTCCCAAGCAACCTTGTAATTCTGAGAGGTAAACTCTATAGACCTTATTACGACAACAGCAGCCCCCTCTAAGGAGGACCGTAAATAATGAAACTTGTTGATATCAGCTATAGACTCATTCGAATGGATAATAGACTCGAAGGTGTCTCTAAACTCCAACCATTTGAGGTAGTTGCCGTCAAATGATGGAAGTTTTATTGTTGGTAATTTAATGTTATTTAAATTATTACAACTATCATGACTTGAACAAATTGTTTTTGCACCTACGCTTCTAAATTCTTCAGTACTAGAATGAGAATCAATAATTTCTTGAGCTGCTGAGATGAGAGAATAAAATTGAGATTCTACGTTATCTCTTTCATCAATTTGTTCATCTATCTTTGTTGACAGCATTTCAATTTGCGTTTGAATTGCATCAAACTCTGATAAAAGAGATTGAATTCTACATAAACGTAAACCTAATTCTTTAATTTGTTGTTTTGTAATCTCACTTGAACTAATTTGATTTAAAATGGCAATATAATCTTTAAATTTTGTTAAACGCATTTTATATGTACCTCGCTGTTTTATTAACTCTTTCATATCTACGCGTCTCTCTTCTTTCCTCTCAGAGCTCTGCTCGGCCTTAGAATCAGGCATTTTGAAGAAAGTAAGACGTTGGGACAAATAAAGAAGTTAGGCAAAGTAACTTGTGCAATCAAACCGGTATAAAGAGGCTCGATGGTCCGTCCAACACGCAGATTTAAAGATGACACACGCTACACCAAGTCTGAATAGTCACCGCGGGCACGCCAACCCGCTGAGCTCGCCAGCACACGGCACAGCTCAGGCCCGAGCACGTGCGCCTACGCGGTAACTGATCACTGAAAATGTTTATTAAGAATATGTAAGAAACTATTACAAGTAGGTATTTTTGCGGATTGCGGTTAGGTTAATGATTTTAAAGCTTTAATTTGCGATAGTCTAATGAATTTACCATTTACTTTATGATGGTATTTATTTCATGAAGAAAAGCAATTAGCTTGCAACGCAATTTACGCAAAATACATAAGAATGAGAAACACTTTTAACGTTGAGAAAAAAAACCACTGACCTCGTGGAACAAAGGAAAAAAAATGCACATGTAAAAAAAAAAAGCATGGGCCCTGGGCACTAGCCGGCGCACGACGAAAATCACACACTCTTCACACAATATTGATACCTAGGAAAGGAAATAGGTGGATAGAAAGGAATAATAAGCCACACTCCCCTGGGTAACGTCCTTCTTATAGCGTGTTTTGTTAGCCATGCATGCAGCGCGGCACCAGCGGATAGCTCACCCAAGCTTCAACAAAAAATGGCGGCGCCGTGCACTTTTTAATCCAAAATTCTTGCGAGGTCCTGTCACGGTCGCCAGTTGTCGGAGCGGTTATTCAAGCACAGCTCTTGATGAGATGGTAGGGTTTTCTTCATTTAAATGCTTCCTTTATGTATACTACTTATTTATTGTTTTCTGCATAGATATTAAATTCTTAGGTACTACTATATTATATATTTAATAATAATAAAGGACGACGTGGTGTCCTGGAGCTATACTGTAGCGGTGTGTCGCGGGCGCGGGCGCAAGCCGCGCGTCGCGTGTGCGCTCCCCCCGCGCGCCCTCTCAGGCCCCTCCCTGGTCCGCGGCGTGAACACATGCCTTCGAATTATTTGTTCTAGGACATGCCGGTTTCCTCACGATCAATTCCTTTACCGTTTTTAGAGCAGTAGAGACCGAATAATTTACATAAAGTAATGGCTCGATTCGAACTCAGAAAACGTAAGTCGGGGCTGTTACCACCACCACTGCTCTCATTTATTTATTTATTAAAACTTCATGCAACATGTTGTATCTACCAGTCAACCAAGGTGGAGAGATAACATGGCAGATGCATTTAAAGTAAAAAATTAAGAGTATATATATAGTTAAACTAAACATAAATATATATATCCTATAATAAATACATATATGTATATATAAAAGTAATAGAAAGGTGATTGAGACGACTCTGCTATTGGTGTAGAAAGTAATGCCGTAACTTCCGCTTAAATACATATTGACTGGTGGCTGTCCTGATATCGAGAGGTAGCGCATTCCAGAGAAGAATGGACTGAATATGAAAGGAAGTATGAATAAAATCAGAAGTATGAGAAGGACAAAGCAAGAGAAGATTGTTAGATGAACGCAGATTCATCTGTGAAGTATATAAGTCCAGTTCGAATATAAGTCGTAAGCGTTTCACATTTTTAACCACAGTATGCAAAAGGACGGCGACGTACAAAACAAAATGCCAAACATCAAATGATCCATTTCGTATGATTTAAAAATCATCAATTCATACAAAATGCCTACGATACGTACTGCGTATTCTTGTCGGTCGAGTAGGTCCCTAATTTTCTTCTGGTTCTGTAGTTTTTCTTGTCGCATCACTTCGATTTCATTCATAATGTCTTTGAATGGCTCAAACGTATCGCTGGATTTCTTAATAAGCTAAAACCAACGAAAACAAATAGAGAATAAAATAATATTTGAATGACAAAATTACAATATTGTGTTTGTATCACCTCTGTCCTTGCATCTATTAAAGCGCTCTCCAAGTCCTCGCTATGAGTTAATAAGACTTCACTATGACTATGCAATTCTGAGTTCTCATGCTCGATCTGCCTTAGCTTATCCAATTGCCTATTTAGTTCAGATTGTAAATTCTCTTTCTCACGCGTCATTTGATCGTGTGAATGCTTTAATGCTATATATTCGCTTGCCATAGTTTCATAGTTTTTAATTTTATCTAATAATTCGAAGCTTTCTTGTTTTATTACGTTTAGTTTACTTTCTGTTATATTTTTTTCGTTTTGTAAGGTTTCCATTGCATTTGTAGCTGTGACTTGTTTAGCCTCCAATGATTTAATCTTTTCAATTAGTTCTCTGTTCTCTTCAATCTTATTCTCTAGTGTATCGTACAGATGGTTATATTCTTCTGTTTTGTTTACCTCTAGGATATTTTTTTCGTTTGACAACTCAGCTAAAGCGTTTTTCAAACCTTTTGACTCTTGCTCTAAACCATCAGCTCGATCTCGTTCTTGTAATAGTTTATCATTTTCCATTTTCGTATCATTCAAAATCTGCAGCAACTTGTCCAACTCTCTTGTTTTCTCCAATAGAGCTTTTTGGACTTCATATTTTTCACTAGACAGGTTCTGACAAGCTTCCCTAATTCTAGATATCTCGTTATCTTTTGAGCCCTCAGATTGCTGTAGTTTGTCTATAATTTCCTCGCTTACTCTTTTACTCAATTGAATGGAATGTTTTGCATTGTCAAGTTCATAAGAATTTTCAAGCAACTCATTTTGTAGGCGCATTTTCTCATTTACAAGTTTTCCGTGGGAATTTTGTAAATTTTGCAGTTGAACTGTTATATTACCATAATCCATCATTTTATCTCTTAGCTCATCACTTTCTTTTTGAGTGGAATCTAAAGACATTTTATATTGGTTATTTTGATCTTGTAAACTATGGATACTCTCAACAGCATATTCATTAATACTGCGTAATCTTTGAATCTCTTCTACGAGAATCGAGTTATGGTTTTCTAGACTATCTAAATTTCTTTTCAAATTTTTATTTTCCTCTACTGTAGCCATTAATAAATCTTGTAGTTCTTTGTTGTCTTGTAATTGTTGTTCCAAAGATTTTGTAACATCAGCTTTCTTATGGATAACCTCATCATAATCTTTAACTTTATTTAATAACTCTTTACTTTCTTGTCTAGCAACCTGCAGTGATTGGAGAGCTACCAACTTTTCATTTTCTAAGCTGACGCGGCTGATGTCAAAACTATCTCGCAGTTCATTCAATTGTTTATACAAATTCCTATTTTGGTCTTTTTCCTTTTCTACTTCTTGCATTAATTTATTTATTTCTTTCGATTTATTTTTGATGACTTTTATTAAATTATCTACGGCATTAGATTTTTCCTCCAGATCGTGATTTGAATGTCTACTTTCATCTATTAAACTCTCATTATACTTTTCCAAATATTCATTGCGTTGTAAAGTTTTTGCATACGTGCCTAAAATCAAACAACTTCATTTCAGTACTAACAGTATACCTTTTAAACATAAGCTGTTTTATCATGTGACATTCAACCTTGTCAATTTAGCGATATTTTAGATATTGAGTTTGTGCCTAGGTATACTTATGAAACTTTTCACCACTTTATCATGCAAAGCCTGCAAAACGAATGTTAGGTTAACGTAAATAAATTATGTTCCAATGTACGATTTCATAAGTCAGCCAGGGTCCCCGCAGTATTACTATTATGGGTCTACGATAATTTCTAATCGGCATACAATGTACTGGGCAAATCCAAATGTGCGCGGATGGATCAATCCGAAACCATAAGAAATACTAAAAACACTTATGAATCCGTCGATTCACCTTGTTTAAGACGTATTTAATTTAAAACAAAAGTAGTCTAAGGTAAACTAAACTAGTTTAAGTAAAGAAGAAAATATTTTTTAACAGGTAATTTCTGAAAGTATTGATCCGATTACGGAAACTATTGCACTGTGGTAAAGCTACTCTATCGTTCTGTGTAGGCTATTCTTATCCCGGAAAATTGTACGGTCCGTACTGTGGAGTAGGCCACAGGAGCGAAACTGCGGGAAAAAAGCTAGTATTACTAGAAACTGCTATACTTTTCCAATCTTCTATTTCAAGCTTGAGCGCATTGATAAGTTCTAAGTCATGTTGGTAGTGTTGTTGTATATCTTGTTTTTCTTCCTCATTACAAAGAAGGGCATCCTTTAAAGTTTTAACAAGGTCTTTTAAAGATTCCATTTCATCTATCAATGCTAATTCATGAGTTTCTTGGTCTCGTGAATAAACCTGAAATAAATAAATAAATGTTAGGGTCACTTGCGCGTTCCTGGGTTTAATAACCCGGTATTAACAGTTAGCTCAGGGTTAATCACATCCCCCCGGTGGGTTCCCGCATTGTTGAGGCGGGGGGGCTCAGTAACCGTGGCTTGATCACCCACGGTGAAGCGAAGAGGAACCCGAGGAGTGGCCGCTCGTCAGGGTTTTGCCCGATTAAGCCGACGACGTAGCGGCCAACTAGGAGCCGCTTGGTGACAGGTGACATCGCAACTGAGGTAGGCTGTGATGTCTTATGGAGCATCCCAGGTCCCATATGATATCACGGCTGAGGATTTGAGGCCGCGGCAGGAGAGTGGTGGCCGGTATTAAAAGTAAAATATCACCAGATGTGAAATTAGGGACATGAAACGTGTTTTCTTTCCTTTTCTCTATTTATACGAGAGCAGAGCTCGGTCGCCCAGGTTCTTTGTGGGGGGAGTGCGGGGAAACTGGCATGATTTCTGAGCAACCTTGTATATCTATAGCAACTTTTATAAATTGGCCAGATCGAAGTTTTGAAGGCCTCTGCGCTTTTCTGGTGGTCGCCACTGTTGATTCTGGCTTTCAGGAGTTGCAATGGTTTGGGAACATTGCGGTGGGATTTTCACAAAAAAAAGTTTTCAGATTTGGGGAAAGCCTACAATTTCATTGCCATATTTTTGCCGCAAAAGATCTGATCTGAATAGCTCTGCACGTTAGGTTAACTTTTTGGAAATCTGAAAGTGGACCCCTGACCATAGGGCTCGTATGTGAAACTTTTTGGATATATTTTCGGTGTTCTCTCAGCAAGCGGCACGTACTCAGCCACTAATCGCCCTTAATACGCTTGGTCAAAACCCCTACTACCTAGTCCTCCGTCTGCAAGTATTTTGCTTCAGAAGTTTTTGGTAATCACTAAAAGTACACACATTATTAAAAGAAAACCTACCTTTCCCTGGTCTTGATCAAGTAGGTCATCAATTTGCTGTAACAATGTTTTAATTTGTTGCTCTTGACACATTATTCTGCAATCAGCTTCCTTTAGCTTACACATTAAATTATTATTCTCCTTTTCATGAGCGATAGAAGCCTCATTTAACTGTTTCGATAACGAAATGGTATCAGACCGCAAGCTATCCATCGCCTTACATTTAATGCTATTAATTTCTGATTCAGCTCTTAATTGTGTCTCTAAATTGGAAGTCTCATCTGTTAGTACAAGATATTGTTCTTTCAATGAGTCAAGATCAGCAGAACGCTTTTTATAATGTTCTTTCTCATTCCATAAAGAATTATACTCGTGCATTTGTTCTTTTAAACCTTCATATTCTTTCTCCACTTCATCATAATTAAAACAACGTTTTTCTAATCTTTCGTTTTCATGTTTTAAGGTTTCATAACATGTCATTAATTCATCGTAATTCGCTTGTAGACTTTTCAAGCGGTTGAGGTTCTCTTTGTCTATATTATAAAGATTATCAACAATTAAGCCTTCGTCTTTCTGATCTTCAACAGTTATAATAGGTGAATTGTCTATGCTGAGAATTAATTTCATTTCGTCGTTTTCTATGATATCAGCAACAAGTTTAGCTCTTTTGTTATCTAGGTTTGGCGTTTTTAATTCTGCTGTACTGAGTGCGTAGGTTGGAGTCGGATGAATGCGGGATTCAACTAATTTAACATGATAGCAAGCACAATCTTCAGTTTGTTGATGTTGTTCTTGTGGGTCAGCAAAGAATTCTTGAGTACAAGGAGCTATCAGTGCGCAGCTAAATTTTTCTAAGACTTTGAGTTTGAAGAGTATTTTACCTTTAATATCAATACATCGAATATCTTTACCGGCAGTCTAAAATAAAGAACATTAAAAGATAAAAAAGCAAATGTCGCATAATGGTTAGAGGCCTCGCGCACTGGGTAACTTTGTACGTCATAGAATCAGTAAAACGTTGGTCGCTATGGCCGTTGTAACTATATTTATTCTGGTAGCCTAGGAGTAGAATAAACTTTATTGTACACCAAAAAAGTTAAGACTCCTGTCGAGTCTGATGAGTAAATCCGCGGTCTAGTCACCCAGTGTGTGGAGCTCGCATAAACAGACGGTATATTACAGACCATTAACTTCAAATACTGTCTATACTTGTCATTTTGGCAAAGAATACCAAATATTTTTTCTAATGCTGTATAAATGTGAGCATATATACAGTAAGGTTCGCATACATCATTTTCCATAACCTGTAACAGATGAAAATATTTTAAGTAATTGTAGGTTTCTAATTTAAACAAGAAATAAGTTACCGTTACATACAGCTATTGTATTTTTCATAGCGTTTAATTTTGCGTCTTTTCTGATGATTGTTTCTTGCATTTCGTCGATTCTTGGATCTTTGGCCACTGTTAATTAGAAACGAGACGTATTAGTGATATACATACTACGACGAAATCGGTCATTATAAAAAGTGGCCCAACTTCCAATAACTTAGTCTGCTGTACTTATTGACGTGGTAAGAGACTTTACCAATATTTTTTTTTAATACTTTGCCCCACACTAGGAATTTCTTCCTGTATCGTGGGTGCGTTTACAAAGATATAAACTCATCAACACCCAGAGCTGGAACAACTATCTGCAGGTCATACAAATATTTGTTTCGTGCGGGAATCGATCCCGCGACACGCAGCGCAGCAGTCAATCGCTCAACCACTGCGCCAACTGTGCACCTATAATAATCATGCATACATAAACTCACGTCTTTCTGTACGCAGAAACTACAGAACGCCACCTTTTTTTTTTTTTTTACCAGTAATTATTGCGTAAAAACTTGGCAAACAGATCACGTCCAGGATTAGGTCATAGAATTTAGAATTTTAATCCCGGGAGTTCACTTGTGATAATAATAATATACGGCTTTAACGCGGGTGAAGCAGCTGGTAGAAGTTAGTTTGTATATAAAGAAATAATAGTAAGTATTGTTTAGTTTTTCCTTACATGTAGCAACCTCACATGTACACGGATCATTTTGAACGGCTTTAGAAACCTTACTATGGTCCTGTAAAAAAAGAAAATGTGTTTAAGTACACTGAAATAAAGTTTAATTTTAAGTCTCTACAAGTCTTAGGTATATTGCTTGCTCTATAGCCCTGATATTTACGCCGAAGTTTGAAGTAATGTATTCATCTTGTTGAAAGAAGTAGACTGACTGAGGTTTGCTTTTAGAGAATCCAATTATGGGTTAAGCTCGCATTTGTAAATGAGTTGTCCGTTTTTCAGATTATCAATAATCCACCACCAATTTTCACTTTAATGAAACTTTTTTTCTGCAACCATCCTGAAGCTGACTCTCTGTAGTCAGCTATAGGTACCTATTAGCTTGAAATACTATTTGGTTATAGGTCATATTCATTTGTTTTTGGTGGAGCTTGTACCTCAAAAATATCAGAATATCAGCGCAGCGTTATTTCGTTTTTGGGTATCGCTGCACATGCTGAGATAGGAGCCTTTTTGGTCTCGCACGGGGTTTTATTTTATTATTGTTTATTTTTTTACTTATTTCTCGTTTGTCCTGTGTGGGTCACAAATAAAATATTTTCTTTCTTTTTTCTTCAAAATTCAATGTATAGGGCGCACCATGAGCAAGGTTATATGTCTATGTGTCTTACCATACTACTACTGTTTCTGTTCTTGTAATCTGTTAATGTTTGTATGTTTGGTGGCAATTAAATAATTTTTCTTTCTTTTCTTCTCTCTTACGCACAATGGAAATAACCTGGCTCTAAGAGATTATTGTAGCGATCCCCAGATATCTGATCATATTAAATGGAGGAGTAGACGAGTCATTAAAACTAAAGTGAGTAATCTCAAGAGCGTTAGACATACTTACTGGTGGCTCTGTTAGCTGGAGACCTCGCGAGCGTGTATTTTTGATTTATTTGCCGATTAAGCTTTTAGAAATTTCAAAATGGCAAATATCCCATATTATTATCGAACCTGCTCACAATGTTTCACGAAAATTGCTTTAGAAATGCAACCTGTAGAGGAGAACACCAGGACATCCGGACAGATATACAAAAGCATTTTTGGCCAAGCTGAAACGGAGACGCTTCGCTGGCGTTTCGCGCTCGCTCGGTCGGTAATGGATATTTTGGGTCAGGTCAATAATGGAAGTTGCAGTTTAAAAATTGACCATACTTATAATATTTTAAGTAAATTACCTCATCTCCCCTCGAATGGCCGGTCTGGAATAAAAATATAGTATTAGATTGAAAATCAAAAAAAAAATCCATCTAATAAATATTCAATAAATTAATTACCGCAAACCCTTCCGAATCAACACCCTGAAAATTTATCAATAATAATTAGTATTGTTTAAATTTTATATAAAAGTAATAAAATCAAAAATCAGTATGTGCAAAACTAATAATTTTATGTTTTAATACATACCTCCGTAAAACCGGATATATCCAAATCTAAGAACTGAAACCAAACAGGAAAATTAGCAGAGAATAATATTTTGCTTTAATACCTATGTAATATATTCAATGTCATTTAGGTACAAGTAAATCAGAGGTAACTACTGTTTAAATTATTATTCAATACTACTGTAAAGTTTCAATAAAATCCGCTAAGTAGTTATTGCATAAAAGAGTAACAAACATCAATATTCACAAACTTTCATAATTATTTATAGAAGGTATTCTTAAATACCACCATTTTTTCAGACATTTTTAAACCTTCAATGCAGTTACTCCAAGATAATAGTTTCCTGTTACTGTATTTATGAAGGTTATAGTAGTATCTACAATAAAGAAGGCTCTTCATGATTCATCTCGATATACACACTATATTACGTCCATTTATAAACCGACTCCAAAAAAAAGAGGACGTTTCAATTAGGTAGATTTTTGTGTTTATCTGTCTCTGTGACAAATTTCATCCAGATCCGTTTAGTCGTTTGACACAAACACTCACACCACTTTCGCCTTTATAACATTACTAGCTTATTCCAGCGGCTTCACCCGCGTGAATTTCGAATATTATCCCAAGGAACATACTCACGGGATAAAAGTATCCTATGTGCTACTCCTGACTATAATCTATATCTGTGCTAACATTCATCCAGATCCGTCTCGCCGTTTGGGCGTAAAGTAGTAACAAACATCAATATTCACAAACTTTCATAATTATTTATAGAAGGTATTCTTAAATACCACCATTTTTTCAGACATTTTTAAACCTTCAATGCAGTTACTCCAAGATAATAGTTTCCTGTTACTGTATTTATGAAGGTTATAGTAGTATCTACAATAAAGAAGGCTCTTCATGATTTATCTCGATATACACACTATATTACGTCCATTTATAAACCGACTCCAAAAAAAAGAGGACGTTTCAATTAGGTAGATTTTTGTATTTATCTATCTCTGTGACAAATTTCATCCAGATCCGTTTAGTCGTTTGACACAAACACTCACAACACTTTCGCCTTTATAACATTACTAGCTTATTCCGGTGGCTTCACCCGCGTGAAATTCGAATATTATCCCAAGGAACATACTCACGGGATAAAAGTATCCTATGTGCTACTCCTGACTATAATCTATATCTGTGCTAACATTCATCCAGATCCGTCTCGCCGTTTGGGCGTAAAGTAGTAACAAACATCAATATTCACAAACTTTCATAATTATTTATAGTAGGTATACTTAAATACCACCTATTTTCAGACATTTTTAAACCTTCAAAGCAGTTACTCCAAGATAATAGTTTCCTGTTACTGTATTTATGAAGGTTATATTAGTACCTACAATAAAGAAGGCTCTTCATGACTCATCTCGATATCGATATTCATCCATCCAATCATCCGTCCATTTATAACAGACTCCAAAAAAAAGAGTACGTTTCAATTAGGTCGATTTTTGTGTTTGTTACTGACTATAATCTATCTCTGTGACAAATTTCATCCTGATCCATTTAGTCGTTTGACACAAACACTCACAACACTTTCGCCTTTATAATCATCATATCATCATCATATCAGGGGAAGACGTCCGTCCACTGCTGGACATAGGCCTCCCCCAAGCGTCGCCACATTGACCGGTCTCGAGCGTCTTGCAACGTTTGCTTTTATAATATTACTAGCTTATTCCAGCGGCTTCACCCGCGTGAAATTCGAATATTATCCCAAGGAACATAATCCCGGGATAAAAGTATCCTATGTGCTATTCTTGATTATAATCTATATCTGTTCCAACATTCATCCAGATCCGTCTCGCTGTTTGAGCGTGAAGATGTAACAAACATACAAACACACACACACTCTCACAAACATTCGCCTTTATCTATATGTTACTATAATAATCTTAATATATATAAATCTCGTGTCACAATGTTTGTCCTCAATGGACTCCTAAACCACTTAACCGATTATAATAAAATTCGCACACCATGTGCAGTTCGATCCAACTTGAGAGATAGGGTAGGGTAGGGTAGGGTAGGTAAGGTAGGGTAGGGTAGGTAGGGTAGGGTAGGGTAGGTAGGGTAGGGTAGGGTAGGTAGGGTAGGTAGGGTAGGTAGGGTAGGGTAGGTAGGGTAGGTAGGGTAGGGTAGGTAGTTTGGGTAGGGTAGGTAGGGTAGGTAGAGTAGGTAGGGTAGGTAGGGTAGGGTAGGGTAGGGTAGGTAGGGTAGGGTAGGGTAGGTAGTTAGGGTAGGTAGGGTAGGTAGGGTAGATGAATGTTTGGTGTTTTTATGGCAAAACAAAGTTTGCCGGGTCAGCTAGTTATATTATAAAGAGGAAAGATTTTTTTGTTTGTTTGTACCGAATAGGCTCCGAAACTACTGGACCGATTTAAAAAATTCTTTCACCAATAGAAAGCTACGTTATTCCTGAGTGACGTAGGCTATTTTTTAATCCCGAAAACGGAACAGCTAGTAATATTATAAAGTAGCTTTTTGGAAATTATCTTTTTATTTAATAGGTTAAAACAAAGATGTTGGTAATTTGTGTAAGTACAAAGAAAAATCCCTTTTCTTTGTTTTGTTCTGGGTTGGAAAATCATTGGATGTCTCCCGTCCTGGGGGCCCTAACCTATTCTAGGGTTAGGTTAGGTTAGGTTAAAACCTATTCAATTCAATAAACAAAATAATTTTGACGTTCTAGTTTTTCTCTTACCAGTTCGTCGAGCTCTTTATTGGCTGCTTTTATTGCTGCATGCTGAAAAGGAATAAGAATTTTGTATTATTATTTATTTGTATTCTTCTTTAGAGGCAGCTTGAAAGTGGCGCGCGTGACAGACTAGGTAAAAGGAAACCTATTGTCCTGGTATGGTCATGTGATGAGGAGGGACGAAACACATGTTAATACTCTCCGTCTAGCATGTTATATTACTTTTGACAGCGCAAAAAAATAATGATTTAGTGATGAACTAATGCGGTACCGATTCGATTTCTTATAACAATCGACATTACTATTGAAGCATTTTTTATCGGTTTAACTTACGCATAATTTTATTTAAGTGAAGATTCCAGTTTATATGGCAAATAATCCAACGATCTATTATAATAAAATCGCAAGTATTTTATTTGCTGTTTTTCTTTTATATTTATATATCCAACAATACCTTTTTCAAAATTTTACCATCATTGGAAGGGCGAACTTTAATGGCAACTCTTATTTATAATTACATTATTATAATGTAACAAATATTAAATTTACTATGTGATATTTACTGCAACGTAAATTCGATTTAACTGTGAATTTAAAATAATCGGTATAACAGCGAAACAGCACGTCGCTACACTACTGTAAGCGTCCATGTAATAATCCCCGCCAAATCCGTGCCTGTTAATAATTTTGAAATTTCATAGGCGTGCATCTGTCAAAAGTAAAATAACTGGCTGGACGGAGAATAAAAGATTTATCAATATAAATGTGGTTAGATAGAGAGGAAGGGGATGGCTAAAGAAAAGACGGATGGACTATGTGAGGAGTGATTTGAAAGAATCGGACTCCCTTAGTCAGTGACAGACAGCGTGACGGGAAATAGAACGGTACGAAAGAAGAAGACGTGTTGCGCCGAATCCAAGTAACATGGGACAAGGGCAGGAAGCTGATGATTTTTCATCTAAAAGATTTTAGGGGGGGCTGACGATACGCTTTAAGGGCTTAGTCCCATCTGCCACCTAAATGGGAATAAAGGAAGGTGGTAGATGACACTAAATAAGTGCCATTGACCACCGGGGTGGCAAGCTCGAAGGTGGCAGATGGGAATAAACCGCTTCAAGGCCACGTTTCTATCAGGGACCGTCTGCATTACATTGCGTCGGGCTACCTAGGTTTAATGTGATCAATCGTTCGATCATGCCCCGCAAAGTAATCAAACTTGCATGCAGCTGGCAACGCGCCCTAAGGTAAGGCCTATCCCCCCAGTGGTTACCCGCATTGTAGAGGCAGGGGAGCTCAGTAACCGTGGCTTGGTTACCCACCGTGAAGTGACGAGGATCTCGAGGAGGGGCCGCTCGTCACGGCTTTTGCCGATAAGCCGACGACGTAGCGGCCAACATGTAGGTTCTGGTGCTGCCTTTTTTTTTTTTTTTTTTTTTGCGTGGAGAAATGCTCATGCATATTACGCTACCACGGGAGATAGCGCAGTTATGTGGGACTCTAACCCACTAAAACTCCACGGTGTCCTACTTTGCCGCTTATGGCGGGAACACGGGAACGCGGAAGCATACATCCGCGAACGCGCCTCGGCTGTCCGTCACCGGACCCTCCTTTGGGGAGTAACCCCCGTTACCGGCGTACGAGAACACGTTGTACGCCGTGACCACCCCAGGAACCAAACCGGCACATGGGCGCCAAACGACCCCGTGTTTGGCACCCTTGGTTCCCCTGTGACGGGTCAGGACAGTGGCCCCGCCACCTACCATTTTTCGGCCGCAGGAGATAGGGAGAGCGGCCAACGCTATACCGACACTCCTCCTCCCCTGCGGCCCCACCGCGTCCGCCATCAGACGGTGGCGACCCCGTGCAGGCCGCGGAGGGTAGGGCGAGCGGCGCACCGTAATACCGGCACTCCTCTCCCGCCGCGGCCTCCGACCCTCAGCCGCGATGCCTACCATACCACATCGCGGCCCACCTCAGTTGCGATGCCGCCCATACGGCACCGCAACCTACTTATTGGCCGCTACGTCGTCGGCTTGTCGGCAAAAGCCCTGACGAGCGGCCCCTCCTCGGGTTCCTCTTCGCTTCACCGTGGTTGTCCAAGCCACGGCTACTGAGCCCCCCCGCCTCAACAATGCGGGAACCCACCGGGGGGGTGCGGGAACCCACCGGGGGGGTGCGGGAACCCACCGGGGGGGTGCGGGAACCCACCGGGGGTGCTGCCTGGGCAACATAGCAACTGAGGCGGGCCCATACGATATCGCGCTGAGGGTTGGAGGCCGCGGCGGGAGAGGAGTGCCGGTATTGCGGTGCGCCGCTCTCCCTACCTTCCGCGGCCTGGACGGGGTCGCCACCTTCTGATGGCGGACGCGGTGGGGCCGCAGGGGAGGAGGAGTGTCTAAAACTCTCCACTCTCCCTGTCCCCTGCGGCCGAAAAATTGTAGGTGGCGGGGCCATTGACCTTGACCCGTCACAAGGGGACCAACGGTGCCATATACGGGGCCGTCTGGCAGCCATGTGCTGGTTTGGTCCCTGGGGTGGTCACGGCGTACAGTGTGTTCTGGTGCGCCAGTGATGGGGGGTATACCCCAGAGGAGGGTCCGGTGACTGACAGCCGCGGCGGGTTCGCGGTGAGCTAACGCGTACCCGTGTTCCCGCCATAAGCGGCACAGGAGGACACCGTGGAGTTTTAGTGGGTTATAGTCCCACATAACTGCGCTATCTCCCCGTAGTAGCGCAATATGCATGAGCTCTCCATTCTCCTCGAATTCACAACGATATAAAAAAAAGTTAAGGTCTATTGCAAGTCCATAAATAGACGTTAGTATGAGTTATATGATAGTATACGGTAAGGAAAGATACATGCTTATTATGTACAAGGAGCAAAAAGTCGGTGTGCTTGCCAAATCTCGTAGGTACCTCGTACTAATGTGGTTCGTCTGCTTTTGTTTGCTGATAAAACTCATAAAATATTGACCGCCGAAACATCCATTATTATAACCACTGATTCATACCATGCCTTGATTTGCCAAAACCATAGTATGCGTTTCTCGCAATGAAATAAATGTTGTGTTTAAAAATAAAGACGGTTATTTTGTTAAAATTTTTTGTTTAATTTACTTCAAGTTTCAGTTACAATTATTTGGAATGTTATAACTAGTAAAAACTTTAGTACTTATTGCCCACAAAACTTTCATAACAAAAAAATAATACCTACTCATAACAACAAGCCGTATTTTCCACAGGTAAATAAAATATTATATATAGATAGGTACCTAGGTACCTACTATCTATAGGATTAAAATGACGCAAACCAAAAATAGGGACTCAACGAGGCAATACCACATATTAATTATTTTTATCACAATTACCTAGACGTTACCAGCATTATTTTTAGTTTTTAGGTTTTTGTTAAACTTATTACGAGTAAGTAGTTAGTTATAAAAAGAAACGGCATGTGCGCCTTTTGGAAATTTAATAAAATACACGTACGGGTTTAGGCAAGTGCACCGACGCGTACGGTTACTTACAGCATGAGCAATTTCGCATTTCTGTTCGCACGAAAGCTCCAGTTGATCGTATGCAGTCATCATTTTCTCGAACTCTTCAATCTTTCGTTTCAAACGTGCTATTTCTGCATTCTTGGCTATCATAAGCGTGTCAACGATCACGTCCGTCGGGATATACTTCGCTGTGACCGTCTCATTGTTCCTCTTTATTACATCCACTAAATGCTCAGTCTTATCCGAACCGAAGTGGGACCAGGCTCTCGCGTCAGTACACGACGCGTAGTCCTTCAGCTTCCCTTCATTCCTCGACGGCAAATCGAATAGGTCGTAATCGTTGAACACACGTTCCCTTTTCGTTATGAAAGACATCGCGATGCCAACTGTTTAGTCTACTTATAGAATAATATATTTTTCTAAACATATATACCTAGAGCAGCATATGTGTATATAAATATATGCTATTTTTCTCCGCCATCCATTTTAAACATACCGATACGATTTTAAAATGTTTTGTTTTGCAATTAACTTATGACAAAATGTGTATATCGAAAATTATCAAATATTTTGAACTGTCAAAAGAATCTAGGCGGAATGGTGACTTTAAATAGAATGTCAAATTTAAAATTGTTTTCTTTGTGTTTGAAATGCCAGTATATTAATGGGAAGCATAAAAACTTTGTACATAGGTATTCTTCTTAGGATTAAACTTTTTCAGGAAACTTCATATAACTTTGAGACAACTAAATGACGTTCATCCAGTGTTCTAATCACAGAGAAAAATATGTTCTAACGTGATATCGTGACAGTTATTAGCATCATCATTTTGGATTTCAAAATTATTCGTCAACATGGAATCGCGATTGTAAAATAATTTAAGAAGTGTTTTTATTCAATGATTCTCTCATTCTATGATCATAGTAAGTTACGACTTTTCTCACGCAACGAGGGGAAGATCAAATCATACGACTCTTGCCGAGACGTCAGAGCATGGAGTCATGACTTAGGGGCGCGCGATCGGTACCTCAGGGAATGGATAAAGGCCGATATGCCTATTTGCGTATTACCCACAGGCACTTTATCCAAATTTTTGAGGACAATGACGTGCAGAAGCCGAGGCAGGGTAAGATACATATGTTGTATATTTTGATAGGCAAGTATAGTGGTGTCACAAACATAGCCTCTTGCCAACCAAGTATTAAATCATGCCATAATACTAAAATACTTACCCAAGTCGTAGATTTCGCTTATGCTTTTTGGGTAAACACATATATGCCAACTTTGCCAATCAAGGTACCAATGGCAAAGTTGGCACATTTCGCGGTAAGTACATACCGAGATTCCTCCGTGCCTCGTATTAGCACGTTAAGCTGGGGATCCCGGATGTCACTCGTAGAACTTTGACAATCATTACAGATAGTGGAAGGCCAGGAAGATGGAACACTGGTATCAGACCAGTGTCGCCAAGGGGTATCGGGTTACCCGATTACTGGGTTGTGGAGATATTTAGCAGCATCCGGTTTGGTTAGAGTCTAACCGGCAAGTCTAACCATAAGACTGTGAGCCAACCCCATCATAGTTGTGAAAAGGCTAAGCAGATTAAGTGAATCTATTAATCCAGATTAAATATACAAACATAACCATTAGGCCTAAAAATGTAAAAGGCATCTAAGTGCTGATATTAGAAAAAGCTTTCGTCTCCTAATATAGAAATTGGACCACTGAACCACTTTGGACATAGACGGTAACCATTTTGCACTTGTACCGATAGACGATAAAAACAACGTGTGTGAACTATATTGCATTTCAACATAAAAGTAATGCAATAAGAGGCTTTTTCTGAGAAAGTGTGTTGAAAAATAATTTTATCATTTAATATTAATCATAATTCTTCCCAGGCTGCGCCCCGTTGCCATCCAGATTGCAAATCAAAAGTCGTGCTAGATAGCATTTGCAATTCATGCCATGTAATGAAAAGTTGTTTAAAAAATGAACAGAATTTTGAGAAGTATTTTCACGATGTAAGTACTTTTTCACTCCAAGAGATATAATAGGAGCGGCGACCGTTAGATGCCCTACGTTATGTGATACTAAGATAAGCCCCATGGCACGTGTTCATGAAAGTGGTGCTAAGTTTCGAAAAATTGATGGACAAAATTTTAATTGGCCGAAAGTACAAAAAAAAGTAATACTGCCGGTGATAAAAATAAATGTTACTTACGTCATTTGATACCCAGAGGATACTTGTGGCATCAAATAGCACTATATTGGTAGTTACAGAAAAATCTTGTCTGCCAGTTCCAGTATGGCCGGAAGTGCTCGGTAGACTGTTTCAAAGGTAAAGATTCGGAACCCAAACTACGTCATTTGATACAAAGATGAAATTAGTCGCAAATGTTAGGTATTATCTCTATATTGAATTATTTACTAGTCTGCCAAAGAAATTCTGGCCGGAACACTTAGCATCACTTTTATGAACACGTGCCATGGGCCTTATCTTAGTATCACATGACGTAGGGGATCTTGCGGTCGCCGCTCCTACTAATATACATTAATTTTAAATATTTAATCCAAGCTAGATATACACTTTCAAATTTTAGGAGGAGTTTGAAACCAGCCATTGGCCCTGTGAACGATGCTTGGAGGCTCTTAAAAGCATCAAGATGTTTTGGAAAATAATTGTTGAAAAAATATTCAATGTATCTATTCCGAAAGATGAAGTTTTTGACCAAAAACGATGTTGCGGTACTGATAGTGTGCGGTCTGTAGCAAAGCTTTGGCAGTCAGAAATGACCCAACAAGCTATGTATGTGAACAATATCTCGTATTTGAATCGTCCTCCTCATCGTCCCCCCATCTGGGAAGGGAGGACAGTAAAAAAAGAAACCACCCCTTGTAATGACACCAGCAGTCTTCAAGTTAATAAAAATAATAACATCGTTGAAAGTGAAGGAAAAGCAGACTGTAGAAGTGGTGTCACAATAAAATCTTTCAAAGCTAAGTCAACAGACACTGATTGTTTATCAAACCCTATGGTAAATAGATCTAACAGAACAGGATCATCATTAAATAGTCGAAAACACAGTAGAATCAGCACGACGAAAACCAAAATGGTGGACACGGGATGTAATTGCAACGAAATCTCTGAAGAAATGAACGCTCAGAAAACTTTGTTGTTAAATTTTCAACAAAAGTGTACCTGCCAAAAGCAAGAAATAGACAAACTGAGAAGAGAAAATAGTTGCTTAAGAATTGAGCTTCAAAATATTTACAAAAATGCATCTTGGAAATCCACTTTTTTCACTCCTTCAAGATGTACTTGTACTCGTAAGAGTCATGATAGCATTGCTGTACTGCCAAAGCCATTTGAGTGTTATGCAGACGATAGAGGAGATACGAATCAAATTAAAGGTGTAGAGTCAGAAATGATTATTACAATGAAAAATGGTAAAAATGAGGTAGTGTATTATGTTGTGTATAATAAAAATAGTTTATGATACCTACTATGACCAAAAAAAAGTTAATTAAAAAAATCAAAAAACCCGACTGCTTGAAAAGCGAACTAAAAAGTCTTAAACAAGGAGAAAAACATGCTGTGCAGTCGGAGGATACATATTCGCGAGCTGGCTGACTAAAACCAGATGTATCCTCCGACTGCACAGCATGTTTTTCTCCTTGTTTAAGACTTTTTAGTTCGCTTTTCAAGCAGTGGAGTTTTTTGATTTTTTGAATTATTTTTTTAGGGTTCCGTACCCAAAGGGTAAAAACGGTACCCTATTACTAAGACTTCGCGATCCGTCTGTCTGTCTGTCTGTCTGTCTGTCTGTCTGACTGTCTGTCTGTCTGTCTGTCCGTCTGTCTCCAGGCTGTATCTCATGAACCGTGATAGCTAGACAGTTGAAATTTTCACAGATGATGTATTTCTGTTGCCGCTATAACAACAAATACTAAAAACAGTATAAAATAAATATTAAAAGGGGGCTCCCATACATCAAACGTGATATTTTTGCCGTTTTTTGCTCGATATTAATAACGGCAACAGTTAGAAGCTTAAAATATTCACAGAATGTTCAGTTGTATATTTACTAGAAAAAAAAAAAAAAGTAAGGGGGGCTCCCATACAACAAACGTGATTTTTATGCAGTATTTTGCGATAATGGTACGGAACCCTTCGTGTGCGAGTCCGACTCGCACTTGGCCGGTTTTTTTATTTATAACTTTTTGGTTATCTTTTTTAAGATTTAGGTACATTTAAACATTAAAAAGTGTTATATATTTTATAAATCACCTATTAAAACCCTTTATTTTGATACCCCACACGATGGGTTTGAAACAAAAATAAAATTTTGTCCCCCACAATATGGCGCCTAAAATCCACCTTTTTTCTATTTTCCAATTTTAATGTAGCCAGTAACACTCGCGGGTTTAAGACGAATCGATTGACGTATGAATCTTCAAATCATCATCGGCCAACGCGTTTGGTCTCTAGAACGCCATATAGGAACAAACGTACATACATACTTACATACATACATAAATACATACATAGACTGATAAACACATTACCCTCCTTCGGCAGTCGGGTAAAAATAGATTATTAATAAAATAAATGAATGTGAGTTTATAAATCGAGTCGCAGCAGACGCAAACGAATATTTTTACCTAATTATCTGCAGTTTCATACAATACTGTAGTAAAATATCGTAACTATGTCGCCGAAATGTCACATTCCTCCGCGGGGTTACGTACACAAAGGCGCGAACTTGACAATGCGACTCACAAAGTGTAATCTATCAATAAACGTTTTTTTTCAGCATTACGGACACATTTCTTTGCTACAAGTTCTTCATAAAACAAATTGTCCAAATATGAGAGAATTAAGTCTGGGACATACTAGTTCTAAAAAGAAAGAAGATCCTGTTGAGCTATTGACCAAAGGTAATCTATTAATATTTGTTATAACAATTTGGTTATGAGCGTGTTGTGTTTATAATAAACTCAGATCAAATAATAAGTCAAGAAGAGAACGTTGCAAACAACAAGGTGATGCCGGTTAAAACTACGCCTTGCTGTATACATACACAATTACACGCACACACGTACAACGAAACTACGCCTTAGCTTGTCAGTCGAGCTTTTTATTTGATCTGAGATAATATATTATAATCTACTATATAAAAATAAGTCGGGTTTTCCTTCCTGACGCTATAAATCCAGAACGCACGAACCGATTTCGCTTATTCTTTTTTTGTTGTTTTTGTTATTGTTAGGAGAAGGTTCTTATGTAAGGTAAGGTAGGGTAGGTAGGCTAGGGTAGGGTATGTAGGGTAGGTAGAGTAGGGTAGGTAGGGTGGGTAGGGTAGGTTAGGGTAGGTAGAGTAGGTAGGGTAGGTAGGGTAGGGTAGGTAGGGTAGGGTAGGTAGGGTAGGGTAGGTAGGGTAGGGTAGGTAGGGTAGGGTAGGTAGGGTAGGGTAGGTAGGGTAGGGTAGGTAGGGTAGGGTAGGTAGGGTAGGGTAGGTAGGGTAGGGTAGGTAGGGTAGCGTAGGGTAGGGTAGGGTAGGTAGGGTAGGTAGAGTAGTGTAGGGTAAATTAATGTTTGGTGTTTTTATGGCAAAACAAAGTTTGCCGGGTCAGCTAGTTTATTAATATTTTTGATAAACCCATTTTATCAAAAATATTCCTTTTCAGTACAAAACACTTTCGGTGCTATAGTGAAACGAGAAATGGTAATAGCGAATAAGAAAGAGAGTGAAAGCAAATGTGATATTGATGCTTCGTTCAATAAATTGAATGCTTGTAAATCTGCACCTTCATGTTCAACAACGACACTTGCGAGTTCTGATTCACATTTTGCATGATTGTTATTGCAAATATGAACTGAATTGTAAGTAGTGACTTCTTTATTAAAACTTATATTGTATTTAATGCCACTTCTATAACTTAATACGTAATTTTAATGTTTTACAGAAAGGACGAGGTGTGAAAATCAAAGATAAACCATATGAGGAAAAAAAATTGTAAATGTATTGTAATGTCATTTGTTTTGTCAAATAATATAATAGTTTATGGGTCGTTTTTAAATTGTGCCATTATATTCAGTAGCCGGTTGTAAATTAATTCCGTCGCATTTATGGCAAAGACGAAATCTAAATGGTTGAACTTAGCCAGAGGTACTCTATACATCCCGATTGCTGTTGGAATTTCTATAGCTAGTTTCTTAACATCTTTAGGTGTTGATAGCCAGTCGTTATCAGCATAATGGAGAAACACAGGAGTTCTGATTTTCTTTAGGTCATATGCCGGTGGTTTGAAGCTTCCATATATTCGTTTATTCGCAATCCATCCGTAATCAAATTGTACGAATTTCCCCGATTTGTATAATTGACCAAAATGTATGAGTTGTCTTGTTGAAGCTCCTGCTGGTGTATGGCCTATCACAACTGGCAACATTGTCTGAAAATAAAATTATCGTATCAGTTCCGAATGATGTCCTACACAGGGTGAGTTTTTTAAGTGGGCGTGGATGGCCAATTCCGAAACTATGAGGTATAGCGGAAAACACACAAAGGAGTCACGATGCCGATTTTTCAAAAATCCAATGATACAGTTTTAGTTTTCTTCAAAATCGGCCTCGTGACTCCATCGATTTGGCCATCCACGCCCACTTAAAAAAATCATCTGATATTCTTTTTCTAGTTTTGAAAAATCCTCATTTATCAACTAAACGATACCTAAATAGAAGGGTACTACTCTACAGGTGTATTTATATTTACATCACACGTCGTAATTATTATACATATCTAATATATATAAATCTCCTGTCACGATGTTTGTCCGCGATGGATTCCTAAACTACATAACCGATTTTAAATTAAATTGGCACACCGTGAGCAGTCTGGTCCAACTTGAGATATAGGGTAGGGTAGGGTAGGTAGGGTAGGTAGGGTAGGGTAGGTAGGGTAGGGTAGGGTAGGGTAGGGTAGGGTAGGTAGGGTAGGGTAGGGTAGGGTAGGTAGGGTAGGTAGGGTAGGGTAGGTAGTTAGGGTAGGGTAGGTAGGGTAGGTAGGGTAGGTAGGGTAGGTAGGGTAGGTAGGGTAGGTAGGGTAGGTAGGGTAGGTAGGGTAGGTAGGGTAGGTAGGGTAGGGTAGGGTAGGTAGGGTAGGGTAGGGTAGGTAGGGTAGGGTAGGGTAGGTAGTTAGGGTAGGTAGGGTAGGTAGGGTAGATGAATGTTTGGTGTTTTTATGGCAAAACAAAGTTTGCCGGGTCAGCTAGTATATTATATATTTAAATAACTTACTGTATTCAGTTGTTCTGAATTAAATCCACAAATAAGGAATAAAAGGTTTGTACACAGAGATTGTGTTATAGCTTCCTCTACACACAAGCTCTGTCCTGCAAGTTCATTTATCTTGCCATTCGGAAGTATTTCATTGGTCCCTAATATTTTGAATATAACCTGAAATAAATAATAATAAATATTTTTTAAATAATTAATAATAATATAGTATACAGTATATATCCTTGTAGCCAGGATTATCCATCAGCAATTTGCTCTGAAATACACTCTTGTGGCATTGGAGGTACCGTACTACAGGTATGTGCCCGACCCAGTTCTCGAAAATGGCAATATCACATTGTACTGGGATCGGTTCATCATCACTGACAGGACTAATTGCAGCCAATAAGCCTGATATTGTGTTGGTGGACCGAATCGAGAGGCGTGCAATGAGTGTTGATATTACCGTCCCGCATGACGGCAACCTCGTGAAATCCGAGAAAGATAAGCAAATCAAGTATCTTGACTTGGCTCGCGAGGTTGTCGACATGTGGGATGTGGACACAGCGATCATTGTACCGATAGTCAAGTCAGCCAATAACTTAATAGCCACGAGCCTCGACCAACACCTTAGGAGCTGGGTCAAGGGCCTGATCCAGTAAAGCAGTATTGCTGGACACGGCTCGTATTGTTAGGAGGTTCCTCTCTCTGGAGCCCTGACCGCCGATAGCTTGGACCCTGTTCCCGATACCGATGGGCCTCTAATTTTTTAATGTATTTTTTAATAGTGTTTTATAAGAAATATTTAAACTTGTAATATAATAAGAACAAAGATAAATAAACTATAGAGTATACGAATATATTCAAATATATAGGTTCTTTAAAAATGGTTCCAATCCACGAAAAGTTATCAGAAGTTAGATTGAGATGGTACCGACATATCATTAGTAGGACAGAACAGCAGATCGGCTCTGAGCCTACCTGAACACAAAAGAGGCCGAGGACGACCTCCATTGGCATGGTGGATCAGTATGACGAAGTTTCTAAAAGAGAAATTATCTAACCGAATAACCCTCGCTAGAACATCATAGCGACGTGATATAAGGAGGCACCCCACCTAAAGAAGGAAAGGCTAGAAAAAAGAAGAAATTAAACTGTGTAAGAGGTAAGAAAATAAAATTTTGTCCCAACTTACCTCAAGGGAGTTTGTGAAAGGCGCAATAGCTTTTATAAGAGGACTCTTTATATTTCCCACATATCCCACGGGCGCTAAAGCTTGCATAGCAATTATTTTATCATTATATTCTGGTCTTGTCGACATCAAAACCCAGAAAACTGTGGTGCCTTGAGAGAATCCAATGTACTGGATCCTCGACGCTCCAGTGTCTTTGAGAACGTAATCAATCATGGCAGGTAGGTCGTAATAGCCTATTTCATGCCAACTGAACTTCCAGTAAGCGGATGATGTAGGCTTCAGAGAGACGTGCCTATGCGAGTAAGTGTTTCCTCGCGCGTTGCCCATCCATACATCATAACCAGCATCTGCTAAGATGTATGCTGAAATAAAAGTAGGTTATATTGAAATAATCTTAATACGTTAATACTAACAAACCGATAATAGGTAATTAGTTCAGCATTCATCATGATCATCAGCCTTTTAATGTTCCCACGGCTGGGACACAGGCCTCCTCTCTGTGTGAGAGGGAATGGACCGTAATCTACCACGCGGGCCCAGTGCGGGTTGGATGTCACATGTCTTCGAATTTTTGGTTCTAGGACATGTTCTTCACCGTTTTGGGAGCAGTGGTGATGAAATAATTTACACAAAGTAAAGAGCCTGCCTGGGGTCGAAGTCACGACCTACAACTTGTAAGTCGCGGCCGATACCACTGAGCCACCACTGCACAATTCAGCATTAAATACGATTAAATGTTAGTGAATGCAGTGTAACATGTGTGTCACTCAGATGAACTAAAAAAAGGGTGTGTCACATCAACGTTACTTTAAGTAAATTTATCATCTGCCTAGCCTTTTTCCCAATTATTGTGGGCGTCGGCTTCCAGTCTTACCAGATTTAGCTGAGTACCAGTGTTTTACATGGCGCGACTGCCTATCAGACCTCCACAACCCAGTAACTGGGTAACACGATACCCCTTGCCAAGACTGGTGTCAGATCTCAAGCTTCTGACTACCCGTAACGACTGTCAAAGATCTTTAAATGACAGCCGGGACCAACGGCTTAAAGTGCTTTCCGAGGCACGGAGGAAACTCGGTATATTGAAATGGTCACCCATCCACGGACCGACCTCGTCAAGCGTTGCTTAACCTTGAAGATCGACCCGTGCGGCTGTTATTATTTAGCCACGAGCTCCTCAAGTAAATTTATTTAAGTAAATTTATCTCTAAATCTAAAATCTCACGACATACCAAGTCCTCGCCCAGGTTTCATGAGCACCCATTCGGCGGATGAAGATAACAACCCATGCTGCAAAAGAACCACGGGCGCCGTCGTTGAGTTACTCGGTATCCGGTGCATCTCCAGTATATATTTATCTGCCGTATAAACACGATGAATCTCGCACGGGTATCCATATTTTCTTATCAAGGAGAACTAAGGAGAAAATTGCGAGTCAGCGCAAACTTCGACCAGACGATTGTCTGCTGCGAGTTGCCAAATAGTTTGGAAAGTTACATATATGGTGAGTCACCAAAGTTTGAGATGGTAAGGATAAAAATGTGAGTATCTTTTAAAGTTTCACTTCCGATCGTAGCGGCTCCCGCGACACTGAATGACGCCGCGACATTTCGATAGCACCGGCTGCGGAAGGTTAAAAATAACATAAAAGTACCGCAAAAGAACTTTCCGCGAATTCCCAGTGACGCCGGAGCAACTGTGATCGGACGTGAGCCTTAATACGAGTAGTTATATTGTATTTGTTGTAGTAGTATAGCATCTACTTGCATCGATAT
Source organism: Anorthoa munda (assembly GCA_945859665.1). Classification (NCBI taxonomy): domain Eukaryota; kingdom Metazoa; phylum Arthropoda; class Insecta; order Lepidoptera; family Noctuidae; genus Anorthoa; species Anorthoa munda. The sequence goes on along the minus strand of OX243918.1, from coordinate 9,785,055 downwards.
ACCGAAATGCCGAGATATAGGAACCATTGAGTAAGGACTAAGTGACCCCTTTGACATTCAATAACTCTTTCTGTTTTTGTTTTACAAGTTTTCTACAACTTTTACAAAATTTCTTCATCAATCATTGTTTAATTTACGGTTGGGATAATCAATCCTTACGCACATGTTTCTGTAACTAATGCGAATAAATATATTACTATTTTTGTAATTTTAAAGACCTACTTTTTATTTGATAAAAAATATAATAATATCTGTCGAGGCTGTCACTGGGCGGTTGGATCAAGGGTTTGATACAGAAGGCAGTACTGCTAGATACGGCTCGCATTGTGAGGAGGTTCCTGTCTCTGGAGCCCTAACCACCGGTAGCTTGGACCCTGTTCCCGATACCGGTTGGCCTCTATTTTTATATTTTTTAATGTTTTTAAATTTTCTTTTTTAATATTTAAAAATGTAGAAATAAGAATGAAGAAGAATAAAGGAAATAATAATATAATATAATAGAAAACAATATATCACGGGAATTTAACGCGATGATAATATAATACTTTTATCGGGCAAGATGAACAAATATAATAAAAATCATTTTTACAAAAAAATACTACCGACTTCCAAATAAGAAAACTAGAAAGTGAAAAATAAATTTATTTTTGGAAGTCGGTGTCTTTGATAGGTACCAAATTTTTAAGTTATGGACACCGACTTCCAAAAATAAATTTATTTTTCACTTTCTAGTTTTCTTATTTGGAAGTCGGTAGTATTTTTTTGTAAAAATGTTTTTTATTTTTCACTTTTTAGTTGTACCTACCTAATAGGGAAGTAGTTAAGTAAGTACCTATAACGACAGAATAGATTACCCGAATAAGATGAAACTTGAATATAACCGGTGAAATGAGAGATCTGCATACCCCTTTCAAGCATACTGGCGTGATGTTATGTTATGAAATGGTATAAACAATAAACAGACATGCGATTGCAGCAATCCCGAGAGATTTGCCGTTATTTATTGAAGAGTTCTGTTGTATATCTCCGAAGTTCTTCATCAGATCTTCACCAAATGAAAATGGGACCAATTTCGGAATATACCCTTTCAAACAAAAAAAGAATTTTCAAGATCAGTCCACAATTGACGGAGATATCGGTGAACAAACAAAAAAAAAAAAAAACGTACATAATGTCGAACATAGAACCTCCTCCTTTTTTGGTAAGTCGGTTAAAAATGGAAGTCACAATAATGAAAACAAGAACCATGATTATGATTAAGTACTTACCGTATCTAAGCGTGCATCTTCTAATATGTCGAAAGAAGTTTGTTCAGACGAAGTTTCGTCTGAAGAAGAATAGAAACTATAATATTCAGATGAATGAACAATTTGCGGTAAAAACACTAATGCTAGATAGTACACCAGTTTTGAAAAACAAAACATTTTGGAAAGCAAATGATTATTTAGTTATCAGTGAACAGTCCTATCAAATATAATTTATAGTAGGTGAAGAGCCATCAATTGTTAATGATAGACTGTTGACTAAAGTTAAGACAACAGTTTCATAAGGACTAGATTATTTGATTAGCTAGATACGATAAGCCCATTTTCAGGGCAATGCACGCATATTGTTTGGTGACCTACTTATTATTTATTTCCTTAAGAGTTTGAAGTAGGCACTGGTGCTGTAATTTTATCGGCAGAACAAATATTGGATTAGTGTTGTTGATTTGATTTATTTGTTTGACTACTGATTTCCACTCTCACTACAACTGACCACTTTCTACTCTAGTCCACAGAATGACGCGCGGCGGTTTTTCGAAGAAACAATTCATGCAAAAGTATTAGCAACTACTGTGAGTGTGAAGTTTCTTGAACATATGTATTTTAAATAAACAACAGCGGATTTCAAATGAAAAAATGTAGAAATAAATTGAAAAGTAATGCAGCAATAATTCAAAACGAATTAGGCCTCGTTTACAGAGACGCGGGGCGTCGCACCTCGCGTGCAGCGTGGCGTCTTGCGGTGCGTTGGACGATTTTTCAGTTTAGAGACCGCGGCTCGTGCAGCGGCGCGTGCAGTGGCCCGCGTCATCACATGCGCAAACTGATGCTTATGAAGATGCGGGGCGTTCGACGCTCGGATGTCGGTAAGTTTTACCGTGATCGGGGAATAATTTCTGTAGTGCTATTCTCTAAGGATAGAGCCTCGAGTGCACCGCTGCGCCAACTACGAAAATACTAGTTACATCGCTGCTGCTGTTTTGTGCTGTTTCGCGCTAATGTTACAACTCTAAAGTGAAACTAGTCCAAAAAACTAGTAGTTACATAATTGGCGCAGCGCTGCGCTAAAGTTGACACTACAGCAGCCTTATTGCGTAAGTGAATTTGGCAAGGCAAAGGGCAAAGAGTATGAACAATCGACCAATCACATGCGAGATGAAAGACGCCATGTGGATTTCCGTCTATGTGATTAGTCGATTGTTTATACTCTCTTACAATAAGGGTGCAGGAATAGCGAGCGGCAACGCTGCGTGCGCCGCCGTTGCGCGCCGCGTCTCCGCCCGCCTCGATGAATATCGCGTGACGCAGCGATGTCATCCGTGGGCTCCGCGTGCATTTCAAGCAAACTTGTGTAAAATCGCTTCTCCGTAAATCGGTAAACGCTCTCATATAAACATATGGCTCATATTATGGCGTTTGAATTTAGTGCGGTCCACACCGACCAACGCGATGCGCGAATCCCCGCGACTTGGAAACGAGGCCTTATTGTTCGAAAGATTGTGATTTCTACAACCAATTAATCTGCCTAGCCTTTTCCTGACTAAATTGGAGTCGGCTTCCATTCTTACCGGATTCAGCTGAGTACTAGTGTTTTACATGGAGCGACTGCCTATCTGACCTCCACAATCCAGTCACTGGGTAACACGGGACCTCTTGGTAAGACTGATGACAGATCTCAAGCTTCATACTACCCGCAACGACTGTCAAAGATCTTCAAATGATAGCCGGGACCAACGGCTTAACGTGCTTTCCGAGGCACGGAAGAAACTCGGTATGTTGAAATGGTCACCCATCCACGGACCGACCTCGTCAAGAGTTGCTTAACCTTGATGATTGACCAGTGCGGCTGTTATTATTTAGCCACGACCTCCTCCGTGATAAATTTAGCGAAGGATATAATTATAATTCAATCAAACGAAACAAGAAAAGATGATGGTTTGTTTTATTCTGATCTTCAAGAGACGTACCAACATGATAACAAGTTATCTAAAACAATCAGCTGTTTAAATAAAATAATATTTTAACAACATAATGTATCATTGATCTGATAAGGTGAATAATTACGATTAAATATTTCGAAATGAAGTAGATTTAGCTAACAAGTAGCTGTCTACTAGCTGAGGATCAAGGTAAGAAGATTAAAAATAACAAGCACTCCAAAAACAACGTTTGCGACATTGGCCCTTGGATTAACTACTTAATCAGCTTGCAAGTAGGTAGGTATTTCGTAAATCGGTTATACTTGGGTGGTTATATACAACTTTACACGAGTAAAAACACATTTCCTTCTAAACTCAAACCATTAAAAGGAATATTTTGGGACGAATAAGGTATGGGGTATGGGCAGTACTTACCTACTTCTTTGTACAATTTTGCTGATTGGAACAGTAACTTTGGCCCATAGTATGGGCATATAATGTTAAGGGCAGCTCGTCACAGCAGTGGTTTCTTTACACGACACTTTAGGCAGTACAGTTGGATGGGGACCTAACTTACTTTCTGTGAGTTGCTATGAGTTCTATGAATGTACTTTGGACTTAGGTCATAGGTCTAGTTTTTAGGATTCCGTACCCAAAGGGTAAAAACGGGACCCTATTACTGAGACTTCGCGGTCCGTCTGTCTGTCTGTCTGTCTGTCACCAGGCTGTATCTCATGAACCGTGATAGTTAGACAGTTGAAATTTTCACAGAAGATGTATTTCTGTTGCCGCTATAACAACAAATACTAAAAACAGTATAAAATAAATATTTAAGGGGGGCTCCCATACAACAAACGTGATATTTTTGCCGTTTTTTGCTCGATATTAATAACGGCAACAGGTAGACGCTTGAAATATTCACAGAATGTTTAGTTGTCTCTTCAAAAAATAATTATTATTAAATTAGATAAAATAAATTAGGGGGGGCTCCCATACAACAAACGTGATTTTTTTGCAGTGTTTTGCGATAATGGTACGGAACCCTTCGTGTGCGAATCCGACTCGCACTTGGCCGGTTTTTTTTACTACGTGTTGGTAGGCTCGCGTTTGACCTCTTAACTCACCTGATGGTAAGAGCACATGTGATCGACGATAGATCACGGTTTAACACACTTAAGACGACGACTAACGCCAACGACCTTGAAGGAACAAAACCCGCATTCGTTTCACACCCGTGCGACCCAAATTTTTTTAGTTTTTTGTAATTTCTTTATTATTTTATGACTTAAAAAAAAAGCCTCAGATCAAAATATAAATAATTAAATTGTCTTAGAGATGGTGTCAATTTCATTTAAATACGCCCAGCAGTTTTGGTACGATTGTCGTGTTTTTGTCCGTTTTTGACATAGGTAACTTTTCAAATTAATTATACCATCTTATACGAATAAAATTCTAAATTTTCTTAGATCAAATTATTAAGAAAATGGTCTAATGTAACATATATTTTTCCAAAAAATTACGACTAGCCGTGTAAACGTGATTCTCATATTTAAATCAACGATTCAGGGGTATCTGCGCCTTAAAGACCCCCAGAAATAGACTACAGCAGGCAGTTCCTTTCCTTAAAGGTACACTAGTCGAAAATTCTTCCATACAAACGTAGTCTGGCTTTTACTCCACTATTTGACGATGTACGTTCAAAATAAAAAATGATATCAATTTGTCTCATCATTATCTAGCCCTGTATGGAAGCAAAAAAGTAAAAAAAAAATTACTTGACAGTTATGAGCTTCGAAAGGTCCATATTTTAACACTAATTTTAACGCATCTTCACTGAGAAAAACGGGCTACTTAAAATTGGCAAATTTGTAATGTACCGGCTGCCAGATACGTATAATGTGCTTTTCACATGAAAATTATAAGAGCCATACTTATAATGAAACGACACCATGTTAAGTAAGTATGCGGCATAATGCTCTGTAAAGACAATGTAAACAAGTTACTTGTAATGAGGCCGCATCATGAAATTACTGTGCCCGCATTATTAACGTTTACGTATGCGGTTTAATGATGCCGCATATGTATTAACAGAGCAGCATACGTAATTTACTTACCCGGAACCAGGAAAAATGTATGCGCTATACGAACGAAGTTATACAGCCGCATTATTTCAGTATCCAGGCTCTTTACAACAGTAACTGGTTCCCAAATCATTGTACTGACTCCGACTCATTAAGTAATGGTCCCGGTTACGTACATAATGTACGAGCATGCGTCGGGGATATGCCGATACATTTTACGCACACTGGATAATTAATAATGTCTCCGCCTACATAATCATTTACGTATCCTGGCTCATTTTACGAACTCCGTTTACTTACTGACTGTGTTCGGTGCGTATAATCTTTACGACGTCAGCCGCATCATGAAATTACTGTGCCGCACTCTTAACACTTACGTATGCGGTTTAATGATTCCGCACAGAGCAGCATACGTAATTTACTTAACCCGTAACATAAAATATGTATGCGCTATACGTACGACGTTATACAGCCGCCTTATTTCAGTATCCAGGCTCTTTAAAACAGTAACTGCTTGCCAAATCATTGTACTGAATCCGTCTCACTAGGTAATGGTCCCGGTTACGTACTCATAATGTACAAGCAGAGTAGGGGATATGCCAATACATTTTACGCACACTGGATAATTAATAATGTCTCCACCTACATAATCATTTACGTATCCTGGCTCATTTTACGAACTCCGTTTACTTACTGACTGTGTTCGGTGCGTATAATCTTTATGACGTCAGCCGCATCATGAAATTACTGTGGCGCACTCTTAACATTTACGTATGCGGTTCATTGATTCCGCACAGAGCAGCATACGTAATTTACTTAACCCGTAACATAAAATATGTATGCGCTATACGTACGACGTTATACAGCCGCCTTATTTCAGTATCCAGGCTCTTTAAAACAGTAACTGGTTGCCAAATCATTGTACTGAATCCGTCTCATAGGTAATGGTCCCGGTTACGTACTCATAATGTACAAGCAGAGTAGGGGATATGCCGATACATTTTACGCACACTGGATAATTAATAATGTCTCCGCCTACATCATCAGTTATTACGTATCCTGGCTCATTTTACGAACTCCGTTTACTTACTGACTGTGTTCGGTGCGTATAATCATTATGACGTCAGCCGCATCATGAAATTACTGTGGCGCACTCTTAACATTTACGTATGCGGTTCATTGATTCCGCACAGAGCAGCATACGTAATTTACTTAACCCGTAACATGAGATATGTATGCGCTATACGTACGACGTTATACAGCCGCCTTATTTCAGTATCCAGGCTCTTTAAAACAGTAACTGGTTGCCAAATCATTGTACTGAATCCGTCTCATAGGTAATGGTCCCGGTTACGTACTCATAATGTACAAGCAGAGTAGGGGATATGCCGATACATTATACGCACACTAATAATGTCTCCGCCTACATCATCAGTTATTACGTATCCTGGCTCATTTTACGAACTCGGTTTACTTACTGACTGTGTTCGGTGCGTATAATCTTTATGACGTCAGCCGCATCATGAAATTACTGTGGCGCACTCTTAACATTTACGTACGCGGTTCATTGATTCCGCACAGAGCAGCATACGTAATTTACTTAACCCGTAGCATGAAATATGTATGCGCTATACGTACGACGTTATACAGCCGCCTTATTTCAGTATCCAGGCTCTTTAAAACAGTAACTGGTTGCCAAATCATTGTACTGAATCCGTCTCATTAAGTAATGCCGCAGCAAGACATGTTTGGTTCAATCCAACATAAAAAATCATTTATTTCACATTTCAGATTATTTTTTGCGTTTGGTTATCAAGTAGCTAAAAGACAGTGCTCCAGGGCCAATAATTTAATCATGTTATTTTGACATAACGTAAACAAAATAATATAAAAAAACATCGAATGATTTATTAAAAAACAATCTTAGAGTTTACATAAATTCAGAAACTTGGTTAAGCCTTTCTTAATGGTAACAACAGACGGTCACATACTTGATATTTATGGCTCCTATGCGGCAACTGTGTCAGATTCTGATATAATGTTACAATTATTCCATTGTTAACATCTCTAAATTATAATGTTTGTAAACCTGAATCCCTGCAATCTGGTGAGACACAGTTGCCTACATTAAGAGCAAATAAGTCGAGACGTGTAACAATGTGTAGTTGGGTAGTGGAGGTTGTAAATTGTATTGTATTTAAGAGAGGTTATAAACTAATAAGAAATGATTTCAGCAACAATGCCGCTACCCATCTAATAACTGATTTTCGAATAGCAGGGGCCATGATAAATGCTTTCCATGTACCCATTACAGATAGACCAGATGCCTCTTGAGCGTGCCTTGCAAAAATTAAATGAACCTAAACTCCATTTGCGATAACATTAGACATTTAAATAAGGCCATTTTACAGCCCGTTTAACCGAATTTGACTTCTATTGCCTTGGTGATACGACAAATGGTAGCTGTAGTAAAAAGTAGGTTTTGGTGACATTTTTTATGCTTTTTTTGTCATCCTTATGTTTACGTGATGGAACTCAAAACCGGTTGAACGGACTGTAAAATGATTTGTAAACAAACAATCAATTATAATATAAAAATGAATAGCAAGATCGTCGGCGGAGGATTGAACGTAAGTAAAGGCTCTGCTGGCTGCCCAGTCCTTCGCCACTCAGACGATGCGGGAGCGCCGCTGGGTTGTTTAGTGGGTATAACGGCTCTGACCAGGGAGTCCCACATACCCCTCCCTCCCCCGAGGGAGGGCCATGCGTAACGCATTTTTTCCAGCGAAATAAAAAAAAAAAAGGTTGGGTTGGTAGCCATTAGACGGGAGCGCAGCCGCGAGCTCAGCTAGTTGAAAATAAAATTAATGGAAGAAGCATCATCTTTTATTAGCATTCTAACGAGTAAACTTTTGGTTTTCATAAGTTCGGCTCTTTGTGACCCCTCCCCCTCAAATCGTAGGCTGGGACCGCCCCTGTGTATGGCTCACATCAGTTCTACTTTTCTTCCAAAATATTAGATAATTAATTGTTCAACCAACTAGCACAGGGCGCAGAAAAGGCTATTTACGGCACTGCAGGCACTTTTAGTCGTTTTATTTTCCTGAACAACCCCCCCCCCCCTCCCCCCCGAATCTAAAACCTGGCTACGCCCGTGGTATGGACCACCGTGGCCTGATGTGTCTGGAATGATCAGAATGAATATTTTTTTGTTTTATCTCATGAGTTTTAAATAGCTCGAAGTTAAACAATAAAATAATTTATTATTTTTCTTTTATTGACAAAATCATAAATAACGATATCTTTAAAAGTTCGTTTCTGAGACGAATGTTTATGTAAAAAAAAGACTTTTCATTTTGCCTTTGATTACAAAATATTTTAATCAATAACATAAGATCAGGCTGCATGGGCTATCCCCCTTTGCCTTCCCGCAAGGGTAAGAAAAAAAAAAGAAGCATCGCGAAGCTCACGAAACGTGACCAAATATGGTAATGTGTTGCATCAGCCCCGCCCGCCCCGCGGGCGCGGCTTGGGTTAATTCGCCCGCGTACGTAAGTCAGTCGTTAGTCTGATGAGTCTGATCCTGCAGTCTTCTGAAGTTGGAGTGTTTTTGTGCTAAAACGCGTTGGAGCGTAGCCATCATGGAATTTATGGAAGAGATATTAAACGCCGGTTTAGATGAAATAATACCATTCCTTGAAGGTATGTAAGCCAGTTTCTCGATTTTATTTAGTCAAGATTTCTTTTTCTCTGGTGTGGCATGTTTGAACTTGTTTGCTAGCTTTTTCACCCACAAACAACAGACAGACGTATTTTTTTATACTTCTATTGTTTTAGTTTTAATAAGTTTTGTTTTTATTGATTATTGATAATTCTCCTACTAAATTTTCAAATGTGAACCGATTCTGTTGAAATTAACCAAACATGATGTATGATGACACCACAACTCACGGATCTGATAATGGCGTCTCCATCATTAGATTTTATTTTTTGCGTTTTTGTTACTTTTTCGTCGGTTCAATTTTTTGTTAAAAAGGTTTTTTTTTTGTTGAAAACCAGGAGACCGCCCCGAACCTGACTGAACATGTATGCAATTACAAGTAGTACCTACCTACATAACAAGTTTTGTACATGTTTGTATTTGTATTTTTCAGACAATCATATAACAACGCTTGAAACTGCCATTCTGTTAAACGATGGAGATTTGAAAGAACTGATTCCAAAGATTGGCCCCAGAATAAAATTTAAAAATTGGCTTCAACAAAATCAAAAAACGACCGGTGTCAATGTACGTACCTAAACTGTTTACTTGTATTTTAGCAAATAAAAATGTTTTCTTTGTTTTTTTCTCTTGGACCGATGCCATGCCGCATACTTTTGTAATGCATTGTAATAAAGCTTTTAAATTATTTTTCTAGAATCTTGAAATTAAGAATGCTGAGCTAAACGACTCAACTCAAAACGCTATACGGGACACTGATGTCAGTGATAATGCAAAAATCTCTACAGATTGTACTATTGCAGATAATAACACTGTGAGTTACTCATTATACTAACATTAATTCGTTAACCTGCTAAGTCCATTTTTGCATAGTTTACAGTAATTGTAATACAATACTGACAGGCGGCCCTACCCTTTTTTGGTGCTCACTTAATTTTTCATTTTGTAGCTTAATTTGGTAGGTACTTTATGTTTGTGATATGGACCAAAAGCATTGTTTACACAAGGCCATCGCTGGCTGCCAGTCTCACTGGCTTGAAAAATAGACGGGCGCTCTATTCTCGCCAGCGTTGTGGCTTGGCTTGAAAAACCGGCCAAGTGCGAGTCGGACTCGTGCATGAAGGGTTCCGCACCATCGTAGACAATCGTAGTAGGCGATCCTTTTTTTTTTTTAATTTATTGGTTGTTGTTATGGCTTTCTTATAGGTTTTCCTGTAATCTATTAGGCAAAGAACTATTTATTCAATTTTTTTGAAAAGTTTAGGCCTTGTACAGTATGATCAATTTCAACTCGATCGGTCCAGTAGTTTCAGAGTAAATGGCTGTGACAGACGGACAGACAGACTGACACTCGAGTGATCCTATAAGGGTTTCCGTTTTTCCTTTTGAGGTACGGTACCATAAAAACTGTTTAGACAAGGCCAATACCAAGCCATCGCTGTGACTGGCAGCCAGCGATGGCCTTATGTAAACCTTGCTTTTTTTTTCGTGGTAAAATCATCGAATGAGTCCTCCCATCCAGGGCAGGGCGGGAAGGATTGTCAGACTGGTATAGTCATCGGCACGTAACTTGGCAAGAGTCGTTAGATGCGCAGAAGTAGTTTTTTAGGTCTCCTTGGTAGTGAAGCGGGGTGCGGGGTACAAGGTCGCGCCGATCCTAGCGCGCGATTGGTGGCTCAGTCGACCCTTGCCTCCCGCACCGCGTCCTCTTTCCTTTCGCTCCCGATTACACTTGCGTGCACGAAAGTTGTACCCTTTGTTTTTGTTGAGTTTTTGTTAAGGTTTTGTTAATTTTTTGTTAGGAGTAGGTTAGTCGATATTGTTTTAAATTTTAATATTACATATCATTTTAATAGGACACACATAATGTTTAATATTCATATCTTTTTCGATTTTTTTTTTTAACTTATAACTGTATATAACAATATTAAATTATTAATAACACCTAATAAACTTCACGAATTCCTCTCCTTTATTTAACTTTCTTCTAAACACACATGATTAAAAATAAATGATGGCCATAACCATTGAAAAATGACAAGAAATAAAAGTGACCACATTTTTGTGGCAATAAGTGTACGATGCGCGAACTTACCCCCACTACGCCAAAACCTTGCCAAGTTACGTGCCGATGACTATACTTACTAAAATCCACGGTGTCCTTCGATGGCCCTTTACGTTCCGAGGTCACGGTGATAAGTCCCGCGACCAGTGTAAACCTTGCTTAAGATATGATTAAGATATGACCGGGTGTAATAATTCTAAGATTACGTTTTTTTTGTTTCAGGTATTGAAACTATTAAATGTAATGTTATTTTCTTTAGTAGAATTTATGAGTATTTAGAAGGCACTAGTCAAAGTTAGTGTGCTAGTAGATACGTAGTTTAGGTATATTGTTTAACCAGCAAAAATGTTATTAAAACCCGTATTATTACAACTCCCAAGAGCCCCGAAGGCTATACTCCAACTGGACCATTTACTCATTCATTTATCAATTTGTTCAACAACTTATTGTGTTTGTGTTTTACATACAGGAAAGTTTAGACGGCAGAGCAATACTCAAAGAGGGAAAAGGAGGCTTACTCACGGAGGGTTCCCGAAGGAAATTGAGCCAGCTGCTAATACACCACCAACTTGAAAACAATTGTGCAAAGAAAATTTCCAGTGAAGAATTTTACAAACTAGCTACCGAAATTGTGGAAGTATTCCACAAGGAACGCGTTGTGGTGTATTATTCTGCATATTTATCAGCTACAAATAAAGTAGCTAAAAAAAATGCTAGTGGAAAGCTCTACGAGAGCTATATAGCTCGAAGAAGAAAGTTGCGAGAAAGTGGACAGTTGCCGGGAACTAGCCGTTCATCCTCGAAGTCGTCCAGATCATCGCTCAGATCCACGCCAACTATCACAGATGATGACATTTATAGCCTGGAATTTCTGGAAAGTGGTAAGCAAATAATCGCTAGTCACCTTTTTTGTGATTTAAATGTACCACGGGCGACTGTACTATGGTGCCCTTCCTCTTGTTGACTCAACCCACCATACACATATAAATTACAGGTGTTGTCTATGAAGAAACATTACTATGGCTGAAAAACAATGTTGATCCATGGAAATCTGTTGAAGAAAAGTGGGCAGAAACTGCAGATCACCGCCTAAATCGCATCCAATGTGGAAAAGGTGATATAGCGGATTACTTCAAGGATTTCCCAGCCTTAAAACAATCGCAAGGCTATACCTTGGTAAGCATATACCGCAGCCGCTTATTTTTTACATAATCCTTGTGGTTTTTCTATAAAAAACCACAAGGATTATGTAAAAAAAAAGACTTGTAGAATACTTGTCAAAACTGTCTCAAACATTACTTCGTTCAACAGCGTAGCCAACAAGTATTTTTACAAGTATAAAACACATTTGCGTTTACACTGAAGTCTGTGACATGTATTAACTCGTCTGATACATTGACAGCGTTCTCACCTACAAAATACAAACGTGGTTTAGACAATTATTGTTTATTTTATTGCAATTTCTGTACATAAGATCATAAACATGTAGGCGACTAGAAGTTTTCAACCAACAAGTTTCATACAAGTTTTGTATACTTACAACAAGTTTTATATATGAAATATAGTTCCATAACATGTTTTGTATACAACATATTTAATACATGCCAAAACGAAAACATTGCATTCAATTTGTAAAATATATGTATTATATCTTGGTGAAAACAAGGGCTTATAAGACAATTGTCTGAATTTCGATTGCCATGTAAAATTCATAATGTTAGTTCCCGTATCTGCCACGATTCTTCTCTTTTCGCACAGACTCTAAGTCACTTGCAACACTCGCGCGCTGCCGACATAGCAGAACGAGATATTGTGCAGGCACTAAAAGAGACAAGCTATTCTAGTTCTCGCTCAACAACCCAATAACTATCTCTCTGGTCTCTGTGGTAGCGATCCGGACCTTTCTCACCAGTGGAAATAACATACTGTACATTTATTGTATTCTTTTTTTCAGCTAATGAACGATTTCAGTCGTCTGTATCCAGGAAAGGAAAACAAATTATTTTCCTCCATTACCCTCAAAAAAGAAGAAATTATAAAATATGCTTCATTAAAATTAAGAAAAATTAGAGACCAAGACACGAGAACAAAAATAGCAAATATAGTTGCACTGATTGACGGTAAGAAGTTTCTTATTATTAACCTTTAACTATGGAGTGAAGTCTCAGTCCCTGCCCATTCTAGAAATCGCACAGATTTGTGACTTCCCCCTTCCCCTCAGCACTGAGCCGCTCAGTTAGTGTATTGAAAAATGACGTCCATAGTGTTTTTTTTTTTTATTTTAGTTGAAGGTTAAACCTTCATAAAATTAAGTCTCAAAAATAACCGAATCTTTTTTTTCTTTGAATACAGAAGATGAACCAGAGACATCTAGCAATGTTGCTTTGATGTTACTGGCTTATGTCATCAACATTTCACCTGCACGGAAAATGAAAGGAAAGCCAGCATGGAAGCCATCCAGAGCAGAGGTATGCGACGGCTATATATCGCAAGCTGCTTCTGAAGCCGACGTTACCAACAAGATCATTCAAAAAAAGGAGAACCTGCAGAGGCTAGGCCGCACAGTTCAACCCTACGTAATTTTTGTTGGCCCTACCGTTACTGAGGTAAAAGTAGCATATGTGGTAATAAATGACACATTGTATAGTTTCAACAAATTAGTAACGGCTGTAGACTGTGCATTTAAAGTATTTCAATCGATAGGAGCTTGTTACCCGGAGGAAGCTGGAGACATATGGCTTTTTATTCAATTGGGTTTCTACAATATTGAAACTAATTTTGACAGGCCCACACAGGCTGTGAATAGTCTTTTAACTGATCTAGAGTTAATACTTTAAAAATGTTTACCTGTTACTATTGCAAAAAAGCCAGTGTGTCTCCGAGTTTACTTATAACTCATGTGCGAACTTTCTGTAAATTAACGGTAGGATTTGCCGGATTTCGGTGTGGTGAACAAGAGTGTTATCGTCATTATATTTCCTCTGCATCTTTCAAAAAGCACTTAGTTAGAGACCACCAGTCATCATTGTCAGTCTTGCCTCATCCAAATAGTAACAAACCGATTGATACAGATACAGAAGCCAATATCTCAAATTTACCTTCAACGTCAAGCAAAGAAACTTACGAAACAGCAAATACAATGGAATCTCTACCAACTCTAAGAGACGAAAACTCTCTTGGTCACTATGCTGCATGTCTCATCTCCACTCTATATGCTAACCCAATAATACCGCGTAAAACCGTACAAGTTCTTGTAGAAAATCTTCAATTATTTCATTCTCCCCCCCCCCTTGCGTGTTTGAGCAGAGTGGACGTGTTTTCTGTTGCGCGAATATTAATTTTTTTAATTGATATTTTAAATTCATTTAAGTTCTGTGTTTTTTAAATAATCGGACCCTCCTTTTCTATCTTGTGGCATCGTCCGTAAGAGGCGGCGGCCATAGTGGTTTGTGTCGGACCTCTCATTCAGCGAGCTGCGAACGTCAAATTGTGGAACTTGGATTCCTAAAAGTGTTGGCGTCTGCGGCGAGATTTGAACCTGGGCCGTCTTCGTGCACTGGATCGAGGTCGCGCCCGGTGAGGCTACGCCATACCAACATTGACGTAGCCGAGCGAAATTAAGTACCTAACTGCGCCCGCACAGCTACGAAGTTCTGCGTTATCGCGATCGGCTACGCCGCGCGCCGTTGAGTGCTACGAAGCTACGAGGCTACGAGCTACATTATAACCAAAGCGTCGCGCGCGGTGAGTGATTCATTTGATCTGCTACGCCAAGTCTCCGTGCACAATACTATTGCAAAACGAGCAGTGTTTACGTTTTGCGTAACTTGTCATCGCCGTTGTGATATTAATAATGTCTTCCCGGCCCACTCCGCCCGCAAAAACTGAACAAACGTTATTGATACCGAGTACTAGTGTGCAGGAATCCGACACAGCATCGGATTGCGTGGGCTCGGACCCTGACTGTGGAATTCAGCCAAACATTTCACGTCGTTTGAAGCGAAAATTTGACGACCCTGCGCTCCGTGAAATAAAAGACATGCTGCTCGATGTACAGCTTCATCAAAAGAACCAAACTATAAAATTTGAGGAAGAAATGAAGAGGATGGCGCAACAAAATAATGAAATTATGCAATCAATTCAACACATGTCGGATAAATATGATGATGTTTTATACCAACTTCAGCGAACAAAAGAAGAAAATACTGTTTTCAAGAATCAAATAAAAAAGATGGAGCAAAAGATTGATCTACTCGAAAGGAACTCCAAGGCGTCGAGCTTGGAACTTAGAAACGTGCCCGAAACCCAGTCCGAATCAAAAGCTACTCTGATTAACATAGTAAAAAATGTTGGTGGTGTACTCAATGTTGAGGTGCTTGATAAGGATATTCGGAATATTTACAGACCCAAGAAAACTCAGAGCAAATCTACTCCCATAATAGTAGAATTTTCCACGAACTCTCTCAAGGAAACTATCATAAGTGCATCTAAAACTTTTAACAAAAACAACAAAACTGATAAATTGAACACCACACATCTGAAGATAAGCGGCGAATCAAAACCGATCTTTATAGCAGAGTCTCTCACCACCTATGGAAGACACCTATACTACCTGGCTCGTGAATATGTGAAAAATATTAAGGGCGCAAGCTGTTGGACCTCATATGGTAAGGTATATATACGCCAGAGAGAAGGAGGTCAATCTTTACTAATTGCCAAAGAAGAAGACGTGGCTAAACTAAAACCTCAATGACTAATCCGCTTACTACTACAATCACGCTCTGTCGCTGCCAAGATCCGTTTTGTATATTGCAACAAATACTGGAATAACACCCAGCTAGGGATTGTTCTAACTTTTACAGAATATTTTACTACTACTTTTTATAGTATTTACCTCATAAAAAAATGTAACTTACATCCAACTTACTCACCAATACACAAATACTACATTTCTTTACAAACTCACACAACTCGCACCCATATAAACCACACTACTCTACTTACCTACACTGTGACTTATTACAACATTTATATTTTTTCATTATTTACTTATACACGACTTCTACAGGTACATGTTATAATAATGCAATTACTTCATCTTAGTCAAATCATTAGTCTCAATCGTATTTGCACAGTATTTCTAATCATATCACGGAATATGCAATATTTTTGGCGCCTGATAATGATCCAATGCGTAACTAACTGCTTCGCCTCATCTAGAACTCAAGTATCATATATTAATAATTATCCTAAATATATTTTAAAAGCAAAATTTGCACCCATGTTATCTTCACTACATCCTAATGCGCGTAACATTCGATATCACTAATGATATAATAGGAGATATTGACCGATTTGATGTATCTGTTCCTGTTACATGCGAACCCGAGGAATGCATTTCACACTTAAAATATCCAGAACAATATATAAAAGTTCTACAACAAAATATTCGCAGTCTGAACTGCAATTATGAAGAGTTACATGTTCTGCTTAAAAGACTAAAGCTCTCGTCTGACATCATAGTGCTCTCTGAATGCTGGCTATCACAAGTTACTGTGTTGCCATTACTACAAGGCTACAGTTCATACAAAACTAATGACAACTACAATCAGAATGATGGTGTAGTTGTCTATACAAACAATAACCTCGAATGTACTGTGGAGGAACCTAATCTGCTGGAAGCGAACTGCTTAACGATTAAAATTAAAGAACATACTGTGGTAATTGCTATTTACAGACCCCCTAGTTTTAAATCTCCCGATGTTTTCTTGAATTCACTTCACACAGTATTAGAAAAATTTTCATCATTTAAGAATGTTATTATTGTTGGCGATATAAACATTGATCTCTTAAGCGCCAATCACATTACCACCGCGTACTTAGATACCATTAACTTCCATGGATTGCTTCCTGCCATTAATGCTGCAACCAGAGGTAAAGCGTGTCTGGACCATGTTATTATAAAAACGAAACTAAAAGCATTTACCTTTTCTCTGGGCACTAGTATTACTGACCACGAAGCCGTATTATTTTGTATGGAAAACGACACTACCAAGGATAAACCAATAAAATTGAAATTAAATTATAAAATTGACAATGAAAAACTAAAATCAGACTGCCAGAATTGCACTTTTGACGCTATATATCAAGAAAATAATTTAAATAATGCTATGAATAATTTCATTAACATAATAAAACAATTAATTATTAACAGCACAACAATAAGAATAATACCTAGAAATAAATTAACAATTAAGCCCTGGATATCCGTTGGTATGCTACGATGCATTAGAACAAGGGATAGAATGCATAAAAAAATAAAAACAAATGTAAATGATACCATACTAAAGATAACGTATTTGAGATACCGCAATCATTGCAATAACTTGCTCAAAAAACTCAAAAAGCAATACCAAAAGGATCAACTTAATATGTCGAAAAATAATTCAAAAAAGCTATGGTCTACCATAAAATCAATTTCTAACAACCGTAAACAAAACCAAATACCACAGCAGCTTCTGTCTATCGAAAAAGAACCTATAGATGCGATCAATAAAACAAATAAGTACTTCTCAACCATAGGCAAACAATTAGCAGATAGGATACCTTCACATATTCCCACGTTCAAGCCAGTAATTAAATCTACACTAAATTCCTTCGTTCTTTTACCCACTGACAACGAAGAAGTTGAAAGGACGATCAAAAACTTAAGAAGTGACTGTGCTCCGGGATGGGATCAAATAAGCGCTGACGCTCTAAAAACTACATGTGAAACCATCACGCCTGTACTTGCCAATCTAATAAACCGCTGCTTTGAGACCGGAACATTTCCTGCCGCGCTGAAAAAAGCCGTGATACACCCAATACATAGGGCGGGAGACAGAGGCAGTGTCAATAATTACAGGCCAATTGCAATATTAACAACATTATCTAAACTATTTGAACGCATAATAAACAAAAGGCTCACCAAATATCTAGAGGAACGTAATCTTTTCGCTGATACGCAATACGGATTTAGATCTAACCGCTCTACAGACAGTGCTGTTCTTGACCTTGTTAACTTTTTGGTGAGTAAACTAGACAACAAAAAAAAATGCTTAGCTATATTTCTTGACCTTGCAAAGGCATTTGACACTGTCTCTGTTCCCCACCTTGTGCAAAAACTTGAAAACTTTGGTATTAGAGGGGTCCCGCTGGCATTGCTAACAGACTATTTAAAAAATAGAACCCAATGCGTAAAAGTCGGCGAATATATCAGTAATGAACTACCAGTCGACTTTGGCGTGCCACAGGGCAGCATACTGGGTCCTACCCTATTTCTTTGCTACATAAACGAACTTTGCTCTCTTAAAATTCCAAACTGCCGCATATCGGCATATGCTGATGACACTGCGCTTACTTTTTTCTCTGACTCGTGGGACGAACTTTATAACTTAGCACAAAACGGGTTCAATACAATATGTCACTGGTTACTGTCGAACTCTCTCTCCTTGAATGAAGATAAAACTAAATACATTGTCTTCTCAATGACAAAACGATATAAACCTCCTAACCATTTAGACAGGATCTATGCACATAAATGTAACTATCCTCCTACTCCAAACTGCACTTGTCCTAACATAAATTCAACGGCATGTATTAGATATCTCGGAATTGAACTCGACGCTAACTTAACTTTTGGAAATCATTTGCAATCCGTATCCAAAAGAATCCGTAAGCTCACTTACATTTTTAAGGATCTCCGGGATATTGCAGAGAAACAGACCATGAGGATGGTGTACGAGGCCTTGGTACAGTCCATCCTTAGTTACTGCATAACCACTTGGGGAGGAGCATGCAAAACAAAAATGATAATGCTTGAGAGAGCACAAAGGATGATCCTAAAAGTGAGCTTATCAAAGCCACGACGTTTCCCTACCTCCACACTCTATGAGGAAACTCAAGTCTTGACTGTCCGTCAGCTGTACGTGATGCTGACTATACTTCGCCAACGCTCCTATTTAACCGAAGAACTAAGAAAATGCAAAGCTCTCACTAGAAGACGCTATGCACTTTGTGAGTCAACACCGGTACGCACCCGTTTTGCTGAAAGATTCTTCTCATTTCGTGGGGGAGTATTGTTCAATAAACTCAATAAAGATATTGACCTATCTGACTGTAGCAAAACTGAATGCAAGAATAAACTTAGAAAAAGGTTACTCGAATTAAGCTACACGGACACTGAAAAATTGATTGAGATGATTTCTTGATTTTTCTTGAATTTTTGCATTTAATTATTTACAAATAATATTTATTATTTAAAAATAATTCAGTATTTTTACATACATACAAACAGTCACTTGTAAATTTTATATATATATACAGCTATAAGGTAGTATTGTATTTCAAACTGACACAAGCTCGTACATACACGTATACACACACACACACACACAAACACATACACACACACAAGCACACATGCGCACGCATGCACATATTAGCTCATTCCTCCACTCACATATCTGCTTACTCACGACTTCCGACAGTCTGAGCAACATAATTTAATGGCGGGCCTGGAGTTCTAAAATACAGGCTTAGGCTTAGTTTAGACTCCAGATCTCCCACAAATTATACACTTTGCCAATATTTCTGTGTCTGACTGTAATTTGTACTCACGTTGATATGTAATTTGTGGAGATAAATAAAGATTTTTTATTATTATTATTATTATTATTATTATTATTCTAAATCACAATGCATTATAGAGCAACAGTTTAATGATCTGGTACCACCAGACCAAGATAATGTTCATGTTAAAAATGCTTTAAAAAATATAATTAGCGCGTTCAGCGATGCGTTTGGGAATTTAGATTCGGAACACAAACGAAACAACCGCCCCTACTGCCAAAAGGTGGCTCTCGGATCGCTACCAAAACGGGGCGATCCCCACATTTTGTTTTTTTTTTTGTAGAATACCGGTTATAGTTTAAAGTCGGGCCTGGCGACATAGGTTCCGCAACTAGTTAAGTTAATGCGTATGTATTAGCGTTCGTATGCGAACGACCTTTAAGTTAAGTTTACCGTAGGCCTAGACGCATTGGTTTCCAGCGACGACCACGCGGACTCCATTGATGCCAAGGTACCCTTAGAGCCAGTCCACATGACGTCGCAGTAATAACGTTCCGACATCGCAGCAGCGACGCACAGTTGCGGCAAGCATTTTATAAAAACATCGCATCAGTCTATACAAAGCATGGATCGGAAAAGACGTCTGGCATTGCAACTATACTTTGCAAATAAAACTGAATACAAAATATGTACGTCAAAAATTATATGGGGTTGCGTGTATCCTTCCTATCAACGCACAAGCAACTGAGCGCTGCCGTGCCGTCGTGTGTGCGTTGCGTCGACGCAGCGCACCGTGTGTACATTATGATTATTAGTATGTAAAATGACGCAACGGCAGCGCTGTGTCGACGCAACGGAGACGCAACGCGCCGTGTGGACTGGCTCTTACTAGTGATTCTTTGGTCGGAAATCCTAGGTTGCTCTTACAACAAATACCTGAGATCTAAGATATTGTTTATACTACCATGTAATTCTAGAATAGAATGATTAATTAATAATAAATTGTTTATTGAGCCACACACGTTACAGTATACTTGCGCAAGTCTTGATTTGCGCAAGTATACTTGTACCGTGTATGGCCGGCATTAGATTTACATAACAAATGTGATTGAAAAAGCTCCAGTAAGTAGTCAATAACACTTGTGTTGGGGTTGTCTCGTTCCTCCCCTGAATTGCTAAACAGCATTGAGACTGATAATTAATTATGTGACTGACAATAATTAAGCTTGTGTTTTTTTTGTATGTCTCAATTTTACGATTGAAAATAAATAATATGAATCCTTTATGGTCTATTCACTTAAAATTGCCTTTTACACTATATCAATCAGATGAATAGTTTTTGAGATATCGTCGTTAAAAGTAATTAGCAGCGAATTTAAAGCTTGGCAAGTCAGCAAGCGTTCTTTCCTTGCCCCGTCCCATCCCCTCTGCCCCGCATCGCTCGACCGCCTGCTCAATAACCGGGCGATGTAGCACGCGAGCCGTTTGCCTATAATATTTGAGGAGTTCCTTCGAACCATACTTATGTACCATGCTAGCGTACGTACGATACTGCTGCGGGTATAGTAAGGTATGCCTTACTATACCCGCAGCAGTATCGTACGTACGCTAGCGTGGTACATAAGTATGGTTCACCGTGCTTTACTGGTCCCGCACCAGTATCGTACGTCCACTGCCGTGGTACATACGCACGGTTCATCATGCCTTACTGTACCGGCAACGGTACCTTACCTCTACTACGACAGTTAATACGTCTGGTACATCATGCTTTACTGTGTCTGCCACAGTATCCTACGTATGCCGCCATGCTGCACACGTATGACGCACCATGATTCACCGTGTCCGCCATAGTATCGTAAGTATGCCGCCGTGGTGTACACGTGTGTCTCACCATGATTCACCGTGTCCGCCATAGTATCGTAAGTATGCCACCGCGGTACACACATATGGCTCATCATTATTTACTATGCTCGCTACAGTATCGTACGTATGCCGCCGTGGTACACACGTACAGCTCATCGTGATTAACTGTGTCCGCCACAGTATTGTACGTATGCCACCGCGGTGCACACATATGGCTCATCATTATTTACTATGCCCGCTACAGTATCGTACGTATGCCGCCGTGGTACACACGTACGGCTCATCGTGATTTACTGTGTCCGCCACAGTATTGTACGTATGCCACCGCGGTGCACACATATGGCTCATCATTATTTACTATGCCCGCTACAGTATCGTACGTATGCCGCCGTGGTACACACGTACGGCTCATCGTGATTAACTGTGTCCGCCACAGTATTGTACGTATGCCACCGCGGTGCACACATATGGCTCACCATTATTTACTGTGCCCACTACAGTGTCGTACGTATGCCGCCGTGGTACACACGTACGGCTCATCGTGATTTACTGTGTCCGCCACAGTATTGTACGTATGCCACCGCGGTGCACACATATGGCTCACCATTATTTACTGTGCCCACTACAGTGTCGTACGTATGCCGCCGTGGTACACACGTACGGCTCATCGTGATTTACTGTGTCCGCCACAGTATTGTACGTATGCCACCGCGGTGCACACATATAGCTCATCATTATTTACTATGCCCGCTACAGTATCGTACGTATGCCGCCGTGGTACACACGTACGGCTCATCGTGATTTACTGTGTCCGCCACAGTATTGTACGTATGCCACCGCGGTGCACACATATAGCTCATCATTATTTACTATGCCCGCTACAGTATCGTACGTATGCCGCCGTGGTACACAAGTACGGCTCATCGTGATTTACTGTGTCCGCCACAGTATTGTACGTATGCCACCGCGGTGCACACATATAGCTCATCATTATTTACTATGCCCGCTACAGTATCGTACGTATGCCGCCGTGGTACACACGTACGGCTCATCGTGATTTACTGTGTCCGCCACAGTATTGTACGTATGCCATCGCGGTGCACACATATGGCTCATCATTATTTACTTAGCCCGCTACAGTATCGTACGTAAGCCGCCATGGTACACACGTAAGGTTCACCGTGTTCTACTGTGCTCGCAACAATAGTATACGGGTGTTGCAGTCGTAGTTTCAGGAGTATTCAGTGCGACTTGCGCACTACGTATTACGTAACCGGACGTCGGGCTACGTACGTACGTACAAAAATCGACCACGAGTAAATTACGTAACCCGCTCCATGATGAGCGTCAGTATGCCGACTACGTATGACTGACTACTTACGCGTAATGGACCGGGTTACACACGTCATTGTGGTCGATTTTTGTCCTTATTTTACGTAGCGCGGCAAAGGAAATTTTTCTCAGTGTTTGGGCGCAAATAAGTACCATAAGAAGAAGGAAAATTGAAAAACGGCCTCCATACAGGGATAGATTAGTAGTTTAACAATGCAAATAATTTTATTTTGAACAGATACATTCAGTCGTTTTTTCATGATATCCAGACTCCCAAAGGTCTGTTTATAAAATTTCGCGCGCTCGTTTTCGTTCTAAATCATCATCCATTTCGCTACAAATTTGCAAAAGTGTGTATTCGTACGCGTACTAGCTTCTTACATGCTCATAACAGCAACTATCTGTTCCGCACGTGTTGTCGGTTGATATAGCACGCATTTTAACCCTGCGCACAAAATAGTTCGTGCCGTCGACTAGTGTAACCTTAACTGTACATACATTGAAAATATTCCCAAAACGTGTAGTGCGTAGGGCGTGCAGTTTCGAACATTTTCAATTTCGAAATTCGCTTGCGAAATTACTAAATTTCCAAACTGGGGAGCCAAATATAATGGGAATTCGAATAATACTTTAACTTAACTGCAAATGTAAAATTGGGGTTTAATCCCATCTGCCACCTTCGTGTTGCCACCCCGGTGGTCAATGGCACTTATTTACCTTGCCGACTCGTAGTCACACCAGATTATCACACCAGTATGACAAACAGGATTTTTTTTCTCGTTTGTCACACCGCTGATTTTTTCACACCATGTATACGATAATTGCTAGTGCAGTATTATCTTTATATTATAATAAAGTCGATAGGCGTTTGCCGACTTTCATTCTTTGCCGAATATTTAGATTTTTCTACTTTTATACGAGTATATATTTCTACCGATTTAATTGACTAATTTCTTAGTTCTCCACGACCATTTCCACAATTACTTTCTATCCTCAGCGACTTGGGGATCACGTCTCAAACAACTTCAGTGATACAACAACAAACAACGTCAGCCGTTCGCGTGGTTTAACTCCTATATTCGGGGTCGCTCGCAATCGGTTCGCTCGAGGAGGCTTCCACTGGCTTCCTCAGGGTGACGTCCTCTCTCCTCTTCTTTTCTCTGTTTTTATAAACGCTATCACTAAGGTCTTATCTTCACACTATCATCTCTATGCTGACGACCTGCAGCTTTACCGCCACTTCAAACTTGAAGAGCTCACTGGAACTATCGATGCCATCAATAATGGTCTTGGAAATATTTGTCATTGTGCTAAAAGTTTTTGCCTTTTAGTGAACCCAACAAAATCACAAGCTCTCATTATTGGTGGCAGACATTTCGCCAATTTATTGAGTACCGGTCTCTCCTTCCTGTTTTGTCCCTATTGCTGAAGTAAGCAGGAGGGTGTTTTGCTCGTTTCGATCCCCGAAGCGTCTTCTCGAACTCTTGCTCAGTCTCTTCTTCTTCCTCTTCTGACTATGCTGTTGTGTGCTTCCTTGATGTGACTGTGGTACTTCTTGATAAGTTCGAGCGTTTGCGGAATTTGTGGATCCGCTTCATTTTGGGCCCCCGAAAATACCATATGTCGGAATTTCGGAAGCGGTTGAAGTGGCTGCCTATTCGCCACCGCTGAGATACCCACACTCATTCACTACACTTTTCTGTTCTTCACAATCATACCTCTCCTTCGTATCTTCAGGCAAGCTTTCAGTATCTTGTTTCGAGACGAAAGTCTTGCCGTTCCTCATCATCTTTTCACCTTCGTTTTCCTCCCCACTCATCAAGTCGTTACGTTTAATCTTTTACTGTTCGTGCTGTCCGCCTCTGGAATAATCTTTCCATGTAGGCATATGCCTTTGTACATAACAGTTGTCCTTCTGTATTTGTTTATGTTTGTTTTGTGTACAATAAAGAATATGAATATGAACCTTTAACAATTTGCAGAACGACAATTTGCCACAAAGGCCATACATGACTTATCCAAATATATAATTAAAGAACTTGCATGGTTCGACAATTATAGAATTTTGAATCTTGAAACGTGTCATTTTAAAGTGATTATTTTTAATTATTCTCCGCTCCTATTGGTCGTAGCGTGATGTTATATAACCTGTAACCTTCCTCCATAAATGGACTACTACCCAATACAAAAATATTTTTTCAATTCCAACCAGTAGTTCCCGAGATTAGTGCGTTCAAGCAAGCAAACAAACAAACAAACTCTTCAGCTTTATCTATACTATCTATACTAATATACTAATAATCTATACTAATATTATAAAGAAGAAAGATTTTTTTGTTTGTTTGTTTGTTTGTACCGAATAGGCTCCAAAACTACTGGACCGATTTAAAAAATTCTTTCACCAATAGAAAGCTACATTATTCCTGAGTGACATTGGCTAGTTTTTTATCCCGAAAACGGGTCCTATGGGGTGGTCCACGGGAGCGAAGCCGCGGGGAACAGCTAGTAATATTAGTATAGATATAGATTTATTTAATTTTGGTTCTGATAGTATCTAATAATATGAAACAAAAATATTGAAATAATAATTACAATTTATACGATCTGTCCGACAATATCGATCTCAAGGGAACTCATGCTCTTTTCTTCCCGTCCTCCGCCTCGCCGTGCTTACCTAAGGGGCGGTACAGCGTTTTAATGATCCCCTGTTTACTGATTCTGGTGAAAGCTTTTAAGGCGAAAGAAGGTTTTAAGGCGATGATAGCTCAGTGGTAGTGACGTCGGATACCGAGACGAAGGTCGCGGGTTCGAATCCTACAATGAGCTTGAGCTTTCGGTGAAGGAAAACATCGTGAGGAAACCATAGCACGGTGGTAGAGTACTTTGTAGTACCCGCCTGGCTGGCAACCACCCTCAAGTTGAAAATCTGTCGCCAAGCACCTTCCGGTGTGTTCCGACAGCAGCACTTGAGAGCCAGTTCCCTTCTAGGCTTTGTGTGCTTACCACCATCGGCCACATCATCACTGACCACGGTGAGATTGTGGTCAAACACAGGCCTATACATAGTAAAAAAAAAAAAAAAATCCTTATTGGCGATCATTAAGGATGCCGATATCTTCTCAAGAGCTTATAGCTGATACCCGTTCCATACTCTTACAGAAGATGGATTTTTGAACACATGAATCAACGTGGGTGCGTGCGTGATTTAATTTGAGCTATCATAAAAACACGCAACGCGGCTGTTTATGAGGGAGTTACTGGCATACATACCTGCGGGAATTGATTCAACACTAATCACTGCTAATATATTATTTTACAGTTTCAAATTAATAAAATAGAAAATAAATAGTATGTGAAACGAAAGACGAAAAGAGAACTTTTAAATTTTACCGCCACTGCACTAACACCCGCACAAAATTATTTTTTATATCTTTGGATAGTGGTCTTTTAGTAACAGAAAAATCGTAACGAAACCTTCTAAAGACTATGTCACACTGGATGCGTTCTGCGTCCTGCGGTTCGGTCACTCGAACATTAGGTTCGGAAAATGTTCGAGTGACTGGACCGCAGAACGCATCCAGTGTGACAAATGCCTAAAGCTTCTGCCCGCGACTTCGTCCGCGCTCCGTTGACTTCTGAATTATGTGGATCCAGAGAAAAATGAAGGATGTGTAATACATAGAGAGATATACAAAAAAACGGGGCGATATTTGGGAAATTATGGAAAAACTAAATTTAGTAGTAGTAAGTACTTTTTTACCCCAAATAGCGCTTCGTTTGATCCACGATTTTTGGCCCAACCTGTTTGTAGAAGCGTAATAAGTTAATAATCTATTTTTCAGTAGGTACCTATCCCAACTGCTCGACTTACTGGCGGAAACTTTAACACGTTAGTGCAGGTTGATGAGACTATAAAGGTAAACGTGCACCTAGCCGCACCGCAGGAGCCGCACGCGCCGCTATCATCGCATTTCATAAATCTCTTTATGAAATCGTGTGCAGTCTCGCGCACCTATCCGCTCCGTACGACCCGTGTTCCAGCAAAATGCTGTAGGTATACGGATTCCACGAGTGCGTGCGGATGACGTCATTAGATTCGGCGCGTTCGGTGCTTGCGGCGAGTGCCGTACGGGCGGCGCGGAGACGTCATCAGTATCTGTAAAAAAATATTGATATAATAAGATGTACTGAAGTGAATAAGATGCGTGCGGCGCGTTCGTCGTGTTCGGCTCGGATTGCGCGGGGCCTTGTGAAAATGCGATGACTGTGGCGTATGTGGCTCCTGCGGTGCGACTAGGTGCGCTTTAACCTTTAATATCCCCTGACTCGGTCCTAACCGCAGCCTCCTGTTTGGAACGAGCAATCCCAACGATTTTAATATTTGTGTTTATTTTTTTACCTCATTTGGGTAAATTTGTTTTGCATTTTTTTCACCTTCTGAGAATACTACACAGGATGATAGCACTAGTTTCCACGTTGCTTTGTATCAACGCTTTATAAAGCTATTTCACTGCTGCCAAGTTTGTGAAGTCACGGATTTCACGCATGACAAACCCGAGATTTTTGAAGGGTTTTCTACTTACCTGCACCGAGTTGTGTCAGTCATCCAACCGTGTGGAACAAACGCGCCAGTTGCAAGGGCACCTTGTTCGGGCGGTTGTTCCAACTGTGTAGAAGAGGTTTTATGTACTAACATTAAAAATGTAAATACATTGAATGTTATTAAAGTTGTTGGCCCCGGGAATATTTCTTCATGATTCTGGTCTTCAGGTAAAATCAGGTCGTTTGTAATCATTAACGGGTAATTTTCCCAGCTCGTCTCCGAACTTCTTTTTCCTTTAAGGTCTCTGTTAAGCCATTTATCGGGGTAAAAAATAATAAACTATAACTTCACTAAAATACCTGCGTGCAAAATTTTTATACAAATCCGTTCCGTCGTTTTTGCGTGATTGAAACACAAACGTAAACTTTTAATACTTACATACATAGAGTCTGGCCAACGAAAGTGTGATCTGAAAAACGCGGCAAATTCAAAAAATCCTAATGTGGTATCACCAACTATACCTCTAGTTAAAAGTTTTGATACTTGTATTATTTGTATTTATTATAATTTATTTTTTGGCTCCGTTTGGTGAACAGTGACGGAGCCGTGACTGTCATGGATGTGAGTTAAAAAAGAGTGTGTAGATTTATTTATTAGTATGTACATAATATTAACCCTCTTAACATTTAATTTATTAATTACTTAAACATCATACTCAAAATCATAGTCCAAAAATTCAACCTCTAAGTATTCATCAGTATCTGAATCATCATCTACACTTATAAAAAAATTCCAATACTTCTTCTGTTATGTGATCTCTTTGTTTATATTTATTTGCCACATTTATTACATGGTCCATCAATTTTGCCAGTCTTCTGCAGTTATTCGACCAAATGAGGAACATTGAAACATAAATATAAGAAAAGGTATCATCATATCGTAAATATATAACAATCAGCCAACATGGATCAAGATTACCAAGTCATACTAACAATCGCAATCACAGACAATACACAGATTAATAATGTTGCCATACCCCAACTTTGAAAATACCCCAGATCACGCTTTCGTTGGCCAGACTCTACATGAGCTCACGCTTTTTCCCATGGGGGTAAGCAGAAACTACAGAACGCCACGACCCTATGATCCTTACGTAGATACTTCTTTTGCTTCACTAACATTCATACATCAAAAATGTTAGTCATATACTTATATTATTATTAAAAACAAAATAATACTTAAGAAAAGTCAGAAAAAACCTATTTTCCCAGGGGGACGATACTGACCCAAAAGTACTTTATGAAACAAATATTTTTATATTCTGGTAACATTGCAGAACAATATTTGGTAATCTGTAGCAACTGGCATTGTTTTCTTTCAATCAATCAAATCAAAGCAATTTTGCGTCGTTTCGTAGATTCATTTTCTATTATTTATTTTGCTTTGTTAGAATATTAAATTAACATATTTCCATATGTTAACTTAGTGGTTTATAATGACGAATCAGGAAATAAGTTTAAAATGGAACGGATATCAGAGTAACATACTGTTCAACGTAAAAGAATTATTCAAAGACGAAGGCTTGTCGGATGTGACTTTGGTTTCCGAGGGCCACAGTTTTAAGGCTCATAAAGTGATATTATCGGCGAATAGTTCAGTTTTCAGGACGATATTTCAGGTAAATTACTAAAAGTTGTACATATTGCCTATAAATGGTTTCCTTACGTTAAGTTTTAGTCTAACGCCTACACGTTTTTTTCGTAGCAAAACCCCCACAAGGATCCAATTATAGTGCTTCATGACATCAGTACGGCCTCTCTGCGGACGCTGCTGACGTTTATGTACAATGGCGAGGTGAATGTGACTGAAGAATTTCTGCCAATACTATTGAAGACTGCAGAGACATTGAGAATTTGTGGTTTGTCTACAGGCAGCGAGGTTTCGCGTGAAGAGGATGTAAGTTTCTGTCTTATTAGCTATAAATATTCATATTAGATTAAAATAAATGAGCCTTGAAATAAAAGTATGTTTACTCATAATCATTTTAAGAACTTGGTGCATTAGTTTTCCAAATTTAAAATAATTTCAGAAAACGACAGGGAGTACTGTGCCAAAAAAGCGTAAGAAAAGCGAACAAGAGGATGGTAGTGGCAAATGCAAGAAATGTTTGTCTGCACAGAACAAGCAAGACTTGGCTCAGAACAGGCAAGACTCTGCTCAGAATGTAAGTCATATTTTTTTACTGTAATTTCTTTATCTCTGTAACTTGTAGTTGCACACATCAAGTGACTTATCATTTTAGAGCTAAAGCACAAGCATACATAATTATGTTTTTATGAATTGAGGGAGACATTATTCCTAATTTGGCTTGTTAATCAAATTAAACCATTTAGATCTTTGATAGTTGTTACAGACAGTCGGAATCGAAGAAATCGGACACTCTGGGATGGTGTCAGATTTCTTCGCAAAAGGTATTGTGTTACTCAGTTACTGGGTTATGGAGGTCATATAATGACTGTTATTGACTGGAAAATGACCCCAATATAGGTGGCAAAAAGATTTGGCAGATTGATTCAACCAAATGATTGGATTTGACCTGTATCTTATAATGAAAAGATTCCATAACACATAAATCCAGTGTTTACCAGTGCTGTTCTCGTTCCCATTTTACTTCAGTACACAGCACAGATATTATAATACTAGCATACAACGTAACTAGCGCTTTTCATCTGTTTAATCTTCTTATTTTTGTAAGTATATCAATCGCGTTCAATCCCGTTTCACGGCAATAGATGGTGTTAGCAGCGACTTGCGAGTAAAAGGGTTTACTAAGTTCGTGAATATTTATTTCTTTAAATACAGTGACGGTTCGTTTTATAGTATTTTTTTGCATGTTTTTACAG
Source organism: Anorthoa munda (assembly GCA_945859665.1). Taxonomy (NCBI): domain Eukaryota; kingdom Metazoa; phylum Arthropoda; class Insecta; order Lepidoptera; family Noctuidae; genus Anorthoa; species Anorthoa munda. The sequence goes on along the minus strand of OX243918.1, from coordinate 9,754,753 downwards.
TTTTTTTGCACCAAAATGTGTTACAATGCAAATTTTAACAATCGAGTGGAATGCCTCAGAAATTTAAAAATGCGCCATCTATTGGCATCAATTTTAAATGATCCGTTCAAATAATCTTTGAAATCTGAATTAAGTGGCCAATATTCCATAATTTTGTACTTAGGAGAGTTGATTAAACAAGAACATAGAATTTTTATGTTCAAATACAGACAATGTTAATTTTACACACTATTCTATTGAACCGTGTGTACATGTCGCGCCATCTAGTGAGATTTATTTGAACCACATTTTCTTTCTTAGCAATGAGACCCCATGACCACAGGCACCTAAAGGGAAGAAAGAAAATTTGGTTCAAATAAATTGCATTAGCACGATCATCATCATCTGCCTAGCCTTTTCCCAACTATATTGGGGTTGGCTTCCAGTCTAAACGGATTCAGCTGAGTACCAGTGTTTTACATGGAGCGATTAGATAGCACGATAAGCTTCGATTTGTTATTGAGTTTTGTGAAATATTAAGATTTTCTAGAGATGATCATAAAAAATGTATGTTCTTGTTTAATAACTCCCCTCAGCACAAAATTAAGGAATATTGGGATCATAATTCACATTTCAAAGATTATTTGAATGGATCATTTAAAACTGATTCCAATAGATGGCATGGTTTTAAATTTCTGATGCATCCACTTGATTTTATTAATTTGTTTTGTAATACATTTTGTTGCAATGAAACTGTAAAAACTTACAAAAAATATAATGAAACAAATTGTTTACAGCAACATATAAAAAAAAGTAAGTATTCATGAACCAAGTAAACCTTTTTACTTGCCAGTCGCTGCTAACACCATCTATATCCGTGAAACGGAACCGATCGCGATCGATGTTCTTAAAAAATAATCAGACGAAAAACGCTAGTTACGTCGACACTGTTTCTTCTTATGGGATGAGCAATCTGTATGCTAGTATTATATTATCTTATCTGTGACTGAACTAAATCTCAACAGTAGTTTAACTTCAGTGTTAAACTCATCAGGACTGCTGATCTTTAGCATTTGGAAGATTTGTAATTTAGACTATGATCTGAAGACCTTGTAGAAATAAATACTGATCTATTCTTCTATTTCACATGATTGCAGAACCTAGTGCCAAAAATAGAACCAGCAGAATCACCATTAACAGATTATTCCTGTGAAAACACAAACGATACTGAAATACCAGTGCTAGAGGATTTTGTGGACAAGAAGCATAATGTAAGCATTTGTTTGATGATAGTAATAATAATAGCCACCTTGGCGCTACGTCCTTCAAGTGCTAGCAACCGTTTATGAGGGTCCATAAATTGAGTGTGTAAGTCACCCCCCATTTTATAGCCGTGTAGTTCAACTATGGTCAGGCAGGGCCAATAGACATTCTACAGTTTTAAGCAATCATTCCACTAAACCTCCCAAACCTAATATTTTAGCCTAATATTTTATCTCCATATTTAGCAATAGTCCTGGACCAACCGGGGATTATCCTTGGGTGAACTAATGTAGAGTATACAGGGATAATCGTCCGTTGGTGTCACATATCATGATGCATGTCTAACAAGGCTTCAGCGAGTTGGCTTCAGCCCCTGGCTTGCCTTTCAAAGGACTGGGAACTCGGAATCCCGATATTGTTAAAGAAATAAAAATACCAGACTGTTACTGACTCACTGCAGGTCCAGGTTTCCTCACTATGTTTTCCTTCACCAATGTCAGGGATGTCTGATATAAACTTAAAAAGTACACACATCACATCATCAGCCTATTAATGTTTCCACTGCTGGGACACAGGCCTCCTCTCTGTGAGAGGGAATGGGCTGTTAAAAAGTACATAGGTATAAATATAAAAAGCCACCTTGGTGCTCGCCCAGATTTTAACCCTCGACGTCCAGCAAGAGAGGTGGGCGAGGTCTTAGAGCTTGATGGCATGATGTTTGATAAATTGGTTAAAAATAAAATATTGACAGCCTAAAGTAAACATTTTATCTATTTTACAGAAATCAGGAGCTCAATCAAAGAAACGGAAAAGGGCAGAACAAGACAACAATAATAAGTGCAAAAAGTGCATACCAACCGTGGATTCTGATAACATGCACAAGATTAGCTCAGATAGTGGAAAACAATCTGTGAGTGGATTTTTTATTGCCTTTGCGAAGTTTCCCTTTTGATTTTAAAAATGGCTATTTAGATTAACTACATTGTGATTTTTCCAGAATGTCGTACTCAAAATCGAACCCATAGAGTCGCCCCTCACTGACTATTCTGGAGACAACACAAATGACACAGACATAGCATTACTAGAAGATTCATCAGACAAGAAACACATCAGTGCTGAAAACTGTCTTAACAAAAAAACTTACATGCTAACTGACCGAATTGATAAAATCGAAGTAAGCAGTACGCAGCCTTGTTTAAATGAAAAGATCAATGCTGGTGATGCCTCCGATGAAATAATTGAAATAGACAAGGAAGTGGAAACAGTATTGCAAAGCGGAACAAGAATCGAATCGCTAAGCATAAAAACGGAGAATCTTAATTTGGTGTCTACTGATGCACAGAACTGTAAAGGTATAGTAATTCACTGCTTTTTTAGGGTTCCATACTTGAAAAGGGAAAAAGGAACCCTTTCGGATAACTTTGTTGTCCATCTACATTGAAGTTGCTACTAATTTTCTTGATCTTATTGCTTAGATATATTCTCCTGTATCAATGTTAATAAAAAGCAGAAAAGAACTATATACTGCTTCCAAAGAAGAAATTGATAAGATCCATCATCGTTTAATTTACAGATCCATCATTCCCTTGCCCGTTTTGTCCTCGCGTATACAACAGTTGGGGGTATAGGCGAAGACATGTAAAATCTAGACACGTAACCAACAGGTAAGTGTTATTAATGGACTCCTGGAGCATTAAATAAATGAAATTCTAGCATTTGGAAAATGTCAAAAATATATGGAAAATGGCAAGCACTATCAAAATGTCACGTTATCAATTCCTTACTCCTTGGCATTTCAAACATCGCTATCGTTGATAGATTGACACTTTGTCAAGAGCCTCTGGCCTAGGATTAGAAACATTAAATCAAAATTCAAAATCAAATAGTTTATTTTAAATAAACCTTAAGGTTTATTGAATTGTAAAACAAAAAAAAAGATGACTCTAGTTGCAAATTCGCAAGCGTCAGTTGGTCACAATGGAGAAGAATTTGCAAAAAACTCCACAGACTCCATCAATTTTAATTACAAGTTTTTGGTTACATCATTCTTGTTGAGAAAATACATTTATGTGAGAACGATGTAAAAAGACGTGCACGTAAAAGCGTCTAGCGTAACAAACAATTAAAAAAAATTTTTGTTTTGTTGTTTGCATTTTACGGTTTAAACAATGCACCTGCCATGTTATCTCTCCACCACCCTTGGTTGACTGGTAGAGAATGCCTAAGGCATTAAGTCCGCCATTGTACCTTTGTGCATGAAGTTTAAATAAATAAATAAATCCCAACTGATGGTGCCCGTTCACGAACATGACGCATGGATCGGCACCACTCAGCTCAACCAACATGAAGGCCAACCGTTATACCAATTAACAGCTCTAAACCCATTAACAGCTCTTTTATCTTTTCTCGTGAATCTTTCACAGCATAATTCAAAAGCTGAAAACGGACAAAAGGGACATTGTATCAGCTATAATGACTGTCGAAAACTCAAAATTTAAGGGATAAACCACTTTACATTTCGGTAGCTCATGTCAATTCCATACATTTGTACTTTTTGATAATCGTTCTGGCCATAGCCAGCCTAGCTGCTCCCAAAAGCGCAGAAGCCTTCTGGGGGCGCGGAGCCACCTCATTGTTCTGAGGATTTCTGACAATCTTCTTTCTCTTTACCGCCATCTATAGTCGAAATCTCGCTTGTTTTAATTCCAGGCTGTCTTGCAAATGGTGCGTGTCAGTGCTGCCTTCTACCGGCGCGTGGTACACCCACGCGACACGCTCCCACGGCGTTCCACACGAAGAGGCGCGCAACTCACTGGTCGTGATGGTCGAAGCACACGCTGTTCTGACCCTCAACGAACCTAACGTCACTCAACTGATTGTCTGAAGGAAGGTGGAAGAAATTTTTGCGGAGGTGTGAGGTATGACATACAGTTTGTACTGCATTTTTTTTTTTAATCGCAGTGCCGCACTATAATCATGAACAAAGTGACACTATGGTCTATGACAAAGTGACATTCCAGCGATTGCCAAAATTTTTGGGACTGACCACGTGACATTTCGGCATGTCAATCCCTTAATTTTTTACTTTTTGACAGTCGATGATGTCACTCAGTCTAGACTTCTAAAGGCTTTAAACAGCAGTTTAGTCGCAGAATGAAAATGTTAAGCACCTACGGTAAATCTTCTAACCGAGTCGATGGCAAATACAGTTGTTAAATATTATGTTTGGCCCAGTATTCAGCTACGGCAACACCATTCGCTGACGCGGATATTAGATCCCCAAATGTGCAGGCCACAGGGCAAATTTTGAAAAATAATAGTTTTTCATTATATAACATTTTTTATAATTTAAGTGACAATTGACGAAGAAGAAGAATTGACATGTATGTACAAAGGATAAATATTTGAATAAATGCTTAACCTTTTCGTTCGGCGAATGAACATATTTTTTAAGGAATTTGTTCGCTCTCTGAAACCCATTTGCTGTGTTTACCAGAATGTCGTTCTCTTATAATTATTAAGAAATAACTTGTTTTTTTGTTTCCTTCTGGAAAGGGATGCGCAAGTTGATTGCTCTCTGGTCTTATTGTAAATGTGTCAGTTTTAACTGTCTTTTTTTTAAGGTTCAATTATACGGTTTTGATTTGCATCAACATAAAAGCTTCTAACTTCATTTGGGTACTATTACTGAAACTAGAAACAATAAAATAAAAATATTATTAAAAATATAAAATAACATTTTATTTTGACATTTAAAAGTGCCATTTAATGGTCCAATTGAAATAAATAGTTTGACTTTAAAAATAAGTTCTGAAAATACTCGCTAGGAAATTGCAAAACGCAATTCTCGCCCGGCGTCACATTTAGTAGATGTAAACCTAATGCTTGCAGCCATTAAAATCATACACAGAAATGGTTATCAATCATATTGATGCAAAATCAATCCGTATGAACGTTCTAAACATAGTAGTACCGTAAGTTTAACTTTTTATTGCACAGTGAGAAAACTTCTGGTCTTGTCCTTTTCGATTTAAATTAATAAGTAAGTACCGTACGGCCAGTTCAAGCTTTATTTGGCAGTAACATGGTCAGTAATATACACTTGTTTTTATTTTTGCACTTATTTTAAGGTATGGGAATATTTTCTGTTCAACTATGCGCGTATTGTTGATTTCTTTTTTATTCACTAGTATTGGTTATGCAAAGGTAATGTTTCAATATTACCTTTACAACGGGGTCCTAGCGTACAAAAAAAAATTGATTCAAATGAATGTCACTAGATGGCGCGATATGCATCGATTTGTTATTGAATGGTGTGTAAAATTAACATTTTCTAGAATTGATAATAAAAGTTGTTTGTTCTCGTTTAATCAACTCTCCTACAAATTTATGGAATATTGGGCGCCTCATTTACATTTCAATGATTTAAAAGGATCATTTAAAATTGATTTCAATAGATGGCGCGGTTTTAAATTTCTGAGGCAAGCCACTTGATTTAAATATGTATTGTAACACATTTTAATACAATAAAACAAATCGTCACTGTATTTAAAGGAAAAATAGTCACGATCCGAGAAAGCCCTTTTATTTGCAAGTCGCTGCTAACACCATCTATAGCTACGGGATGGAACCGAACACGATTGAAGTACTTATAAAAATAATTATCTTAATCAGACGAAAAACGCAAGTTACGTCGGCGCGGTTTTTTTGTACGGGATGAGGCATGTGTATGCTAGTATTATATTGTCTGTACCTTTACATAACCAATACGTATGCCAAGAAACAAATCCAATGTTTGCCTTTTGTCGGTAAGATATTTTTTTAGTCAGCCATGACGTGTGTGTGTGTAAAGCTAGGTGCAGATAGAAACGTAAGTTGTGTTTCGAAATTCGAATTTCGTTGACGCAGTCTGTACCCTGTATTAAAATGATATAAAGCATATAAAATTAACCGTAATAAATATTTTTGGATATTTTATAGGATAACTTTGCTAATATATATTTTGTTTGTTTGTATTTATTGTTTAAATTATAACTTAGGTATGTGATGATCTCAAAGTTATGAAGTCACGGTATATAGTAACGTAAGCGCCATAATAATTGCTTCTAAATAAATAATTAACAAAAGAACTTCACATTTTATATTCTAAGTCACTATTTGCACGGGATTATTAGAATTTAATAATTCATTTCTGGGCCAACCCTAATCAATCATTTAGCTTTAAATAATTTGACATAAAACTATATTTGGCAATTATTGTACTAATTGTAAGTCACACTATTCCAATAAGTTTTCAGACAAAAATACCATTAAATGGATCCCTGTTCTTAGTTCTGATGTTTCGATACCGCTCCGTTATTAATATAAATCTATCCTATATACTTTATTCGAGGGATAACTTATCTAAATTGACCAAAATAAACTGTGCTAAAGGCTGCAACGACCCCCATGACTTACAAGAGACTATGAGGTTGCTTACCAGTGTAGAGGACTCATACAGCCCAGTAATTAAACCTAGAGCTAGGTTACACTTCTTCGTGTCGCTGGCACGACAGTAACTCAGATTTTTTGGTCTAAAACGTCAATTCCACGGCATCCTCGGTGGCAGCGCAAAGGGCAGGACCCAGCTGCTGTTCCAAATCCAATTATTTATTTGCATAGAGGTCCGTCGAAGAAGTTGGAGTTACACCTTCCTAATTGGGTTCTGAGGCGGTTCAGGGACTTCAGGGTTACAATTCAGGAATTATACTCAAGTGTAACTATGAGGCTTTACAACGTGTTTCGAGAGTTGGAGCTTTACAGCGATTGTTACGAATCACTTTCAAATAATCAACAGTCTATCATTATATTAGAAACACCATTATTCCCGTTCATTTGAGACAGTACCAGCTCACTGGTGTCTGTCATTTCTGTAGAGTAAAATTTCTTATAAGATTTAGAAATACCCTACTAATGTAGTCTTATTTCAATTTTGGGAGCATTTCCCTCAAGCAAAAGCTCTCTACAGAAAGACCTTCCTTACTTTGATTTTCAAGTTTTATAGATATTTCAGTTTACTTTTTCGAAATTGAATATTTAGGGCCGATTTCACCAATGAAACTAATCGCGATTGGCAACTAAACTCAGTTTATGCAAATACAGCGTTCTGATCGGTAGTTTCCCAGCGGTCCAATCCAATCAGAATACTGTATTTAGCGGTCTCATCCAATCAGAACGCTGTATTTGCATAAACTGAGTTTAGTTGGACTGATCTCGATTAGTTTCATTGGTGAAATTGGCCCTTAGTAGCTTTAGTAGTCTGAGCGGTATCGAGGCAGGCTTTCATCACAGTAAAAATATACAAACAGTATGGAAACTACCTACAAACGCTCGAAACGGCGCACTCACACTAACATACGCACCGACGAGACCACTCGGGCACTTCTGCGGTGCTGTCAGTAAAGAGCACCGAGACGCGACGAGTGGTCATGTATGTTTGTGAGAGTGTGCCGTTTCGAGCGTTTGTAGGTAGTTTCCATACTGTTTGTATATTTTTACTGTGCTTTCATTGAATTAAACATATTGTACCTACAATTTATTAAACACTTTAACACATTGACTGAATTCATAGAGCTTAAGGTTAATAGATCGTAATAAATACTTGATATTTTTATAACCCTTTTGATGTATTTTTCTAATTAAACAACTAGTTATTAAGTCAATTATTCGGCAATAACATAAGTATGTGATTTCGAGAGATATATAAAAATTAACATTTCGGAAATTAAATATTCGACTATAAATTATGCGTGGCCTAAATTAAAAATAAAAGAAAATATTTATGGGAATGAGATTAAAAATAAAGTAGACGTATATTTTGGTACTTTATTGCATTAACTATTTAATTATTTTTTCAAGTGTTTTAATATGTAAGCCAGTTGAAAGTTTGTGACTTTGTATTTGAATATTTCCATCGCATTGAATAATAGTGAGTGTACTCTTTAGTGGCACGTTGTGTCATGTTTAAATTAAAAAAAAACTTTCCTTTGATAAACCTCATTGAATATAAATGCTTTTTCAAAAAATAAATTTGTTGAAATCAAAAGCAGTGTCCAAGAATCATTTGCACTAGAAACAACGTGTACCTACAAATGCTTAATATAGACATAAGAAAAAAAATAAGCATACGAATATTAAACATTTAAATATTAATCAAAGTTTTAACAGACATATCACACTGTACAAATTATTCGATCGAGCTTCTTTAAAATAATAACAGTGAGCTTAAAAGCATAATAAATCGTACCTCTACATACTGTATCTATTTATTTGTTAGTATTATGTAATATGAGCGATACATTTATTAAAATGAAATCTAGAAATAAAAGCTTCATTCTTACTCATATTAATAAAAAAACTTCGATTCGTTCTTAGGGCCGAATTCACCAATGTTCACAAATCGCGATTAGTTCAACTAAACTCAGTTTATGCAAATACAGCGTTCTGATTGGTTGAGACCGCTAAGGAACTACTGATACTACTGGTGAAATCGGCCCTTAGTCTCAACATCTAAGAAAAACACGCTTGTACAATAAATTATATGATATTTTATTTAAAAAAAATATGTATCGCTCATCAGTAAATGCTACACATACATGGACCATTCAAAACTGTGTTTCTGTGGTAATAGCAACCATGTCACCACACTCTAGTTTATAAGCAAATATAATAAGTTACCAAAGCAATTTCGGTTAAGGTACTATAAGATTTAATATAAAACTTGACATATTTTTTTACGATGTGATGAAACCCTAAAAACGTGTTAAATAACACAACGTTTCGCCATAATTCGCTTTAAGAACATCTTTTGTATTTAATATACTTAACTCTATTGAGATATAAATTATATAATTTAGGAATTAACAAAAATCTTATGACTTACATAAAACTTATGGCTTTAAAAACTTAATTGTCAAAAACAATACTAATATTGTAACGCCATGATATAAATAATAATGTATGCGGACTTCCAATGCAATGGAGATTAAATATATTTTTTACGAAACATAATTTGTCTTTTTATAAATCTGTGACGGTACCCTCGACTGTGATTCCTGGCGCTAATTCCACTTTCTCGCTTTCCGTTTTCTGGCTATCGACTTTATTATCGTCTGAGCCGATCAGATCACTTAATGAGTCCCTCTTTTTCAATGCAGCAATGATAAGGTCCTTTGAGTTTTGTCTGATAATTTCTCTGCTTGACGACCGTGGTGGAGGTGGAGTTGGAGTGGGCCTGCTGGATGGCGGAGCCTCGGGCGCCATTTTGCTTGGCGGAGGAGTAGGCGCAGTACGTTTAGTCGATGGAGGAGTTGGAGGTGGTTTACCCGCTGTCGGCGTCTTTGGAGGCTGTTTAGGAGCTGCCGGTGGCTTCGCCTTGCTCGGTGAAATAATATGCTTGGCAACTGTCTGCTTTTCCTCCAACTCATTAGATCTTTTCATGGACGCCCTGTTCCGCGGAGTTTTTTTCAGCATTGCCTGGAAATTGAACGGAGGATCGTCCTCGTTCATGTCGTTGGTTGATTTAGCCATCAACTGCAGTTCCATGATCGGATCTTGCGCTTCCGTGTCAATAGCGTACATGCTTCTGGTGTAGTTTGATTTTCGTAATTTCGGTGCTGTGTCTTCGAGAATATCTCTGTCGTCTCTTATTCCTTCCCAGGGTTCTGGTGGTTGATAGTAGCTTTGTGGTGCTTGTCCTGGTTTCTTCTTGTATACTGCTGGTCTGTTGGCTGGTCCGTCTTTTCGTGTTTGTTTTGGTTCGGGTGGCATGTCAGGTTCATCGGGTGGTAGGACGGGGACCGGCTGCGTTGGGTCTCTGCAGAATGGTACTGTGATGAGCGTCTGTGTGCTCGCCGATGTGGTGTCGGTTTGTGCTGTACTAAATCGACGTTTCAACGGTTCGTCCCACTGCTCGTGGTCGGAATCATATTGACTGGCAAACGTATCGCTACAAGAAGAAATTGGACATGTTAATAACTGAGAATGAGTTCACTAAAAGATCGTCTAGTTTTCTACATGGTTATGCTAGAACATCTTAATATGTGAACCATATTTTTCATGCAAAATAGCTGGATGTTAACTGAAAATTAGTTTTTTGTCCGTCAGGTAGATTAATAAAAAACATTAGGCACGTATTTGCTCTTTTGACACGTAAACATGAAGTGACGCGATAATGCGTTGAAATATCGTGTGACGTCACGCCTTTAGTACACTTTATACTGACATAGTGACGTCACAAGCCCCCACTCCTGAACTCTTATGCGCTTTATCTTTGTATTTTTATTTTATTTGGTAAAGCAAAAATACGTGTCCCATATTATTTGATAATCTCACTGATGAACTAAACATAATTATCATTTTCTACCCAGGAAACAGCCCTATTGGCGTTTGATAATAGTTTTGCTTGAATAGCGTTAACAAATAACATCAAACGATGCAATACTCACTTGCTCTTAGCAGAAGGGTCACACATATACGAAGTATCGTAATACTGCAGCTGGTCGATCCGGAACGGTAGCTTCCATACGGTAGGAGGGCCAGAACCAAGGAAGTTACTCTCCTTAGAATGAGGATCCACACGGTCTAGCAGGACCGAAGTACTGGTGTTTAGCAGTGCTTCTAAAACTGCTTGGTTGTAGATATGCACCTGGAAAAATATTTATGGAATGTTTTAAGACCGGTAAGTTGAATATAATTTACATAGATGAATGAGAAATTCGTATATCTATCCATAGGTTATGATTATGTCTTCGTCTGTACAAACTGAGCAATGCTTGCCAACAAGGGCGTCGCCAAGGGGGGGCAGGTGGGGGCAGCTGTCCCCCCCTAGAAATTAAAAAATAAGTAGCCAAATGGAAAGAAATCCTATGTCAGCATAAACGCAACCCAACAAACCTAGCCATTTGTTGATGTCCTAAAAGAGTAAAAAAAGCGTTGAAAATTTTGGTCGGTCTACCCAAGTCAATCGTTAAGAAGTTCTATGGGGAAAAATCGCCTCAATGGTCTGGCCATGATGAATGTGCACAGAAAACTTATTAATGAAAACTTATAAGATTTACTTGTGGTCGAGAAGTTTACCCAAAACCCCCGATGATTGAGCTCGTGGAACGTTAACCATTGAACTTAATACCGTTCTTATTAAATTCGCCGTAGGTGTAAGACTCGTACTACCAGTTTAAAGTTTCATATGTTTTTGACTGTTCCGTATTTTAAATTCATACTTTTTCCCATCAACTTGCTCCCCCTGGTCCATCGGCTGGCGACGCCCTTGCTTACCAAGTTTCGAAAACATAATTATTTACATAATAGTTTGATACGGCAAGCAGGAGAAATTGCATACATTTGCAAAAACTTTGCATTGAGAACTATAGTTAACTTCTTACTTTGTAATCAATGAAAATTAATTTTGACTTTTAGTTTTGAAGGCTAGGTGAAACAAATGAGTGAAGAGAAAGAGGCTGGCCCCTTGAACTTACCCTATTAAAACAGGTTGTCAGTTGTAACACAGAAATTTTAAAAGTAAGGGTTTTAAATCAGTTTTATTTCTATTACAAAAATGCCTACAGCATTGAAGAGGTTGAGTTTTAGCCAGTTGGCATGCAAAATCAATCATAGCACAAAATTTACTTAGAAAAAAATATGAAAATAAAAATATCTAGCACCGTTCGGAAAAGTCTGCTAAGTTGGCTCTAATGAAGAATCATGACGAAGATAGTTTCTGATACCACCCGTGCACTTTACGTGAATCAAAAGTCGACAGTCTAGAAAAAACGTAGTTGACTCCGCACTTATCAACAGCTTTTATAGAACTACCACCATTTAACTCTTCGTACTTGACTGTTTGTTGTGACATCTCAGTCATACTTCTCTCTATCTTTCTCAGGTATTGTCTAGGCATCTACAAAGTCAGACAAATAAGGTAGACATGTTACAACCGTACCTACGAAAATTGTTACATCCTCCCCTTTTCGCAAAAAAAAAATAGTGGTGTTGCAAGCTAGACTACAAAAAAAGAAACTGTCAGGGGGGATGAACCATTACCTATGGATAGATCGAACAGTCTCTTACCTGCTGTGAAAAATGCACTAGATCCTGATAACGAACTGCCCGATATTGCAATAGTACTTGAAATATTGAACGGCTTTTCCACCTCATGGCGAATCTCTTTAGGAATGTTGCTGTCTCTTCGTCGATCTGTCCCGTACTTCTATTTATTAGTGGCCCGTACGCTTTGCGAACTATGTATCCACGGTAAGCTGTAAGAAAAGTGATATAGAATAGAATATAATATAATTTCTCTTTTTTCTTTCGAGTATCCATGACTCAAAAGATGGTTAGTAAAACCTACAACTATGTTAGTAACACAGATATTAACAAACTGACACTACAAAAACAAAACAACAAATAACAGTGGATCACCGTTGCGACAACCCATGTGAGATGGCACAACAGCGACCCACGAAAATACAGTCTAGGCGACTCGAAATCATACTTAGGATACTGTTGGAGCTGCCCCACACCCTGTGCACCATGGATGCGCACCTTTTGCGCATGGTTGTGTTGAAACAATCTACATGCGCATCCGCAAACATCCCCGACGCGCTACAGAAGCGGGGCAGCCCCACCAGCATCCTAAACGCATTATTGTACTGAACGCGGAGAGCGTTGTGCGATCTTTGCGTATATCTAGCCCACAGGCTGCTCGTGTAAAAGGACGTACAGTAGGCTCGAAAGAGCGTTATTTTTACAGAAAGTGAGCATCATGCAAACCAGCGAGCCAGCATGTTCGCTCTAACCGACAACGCTCTCCGCTCCCGTTCAATGTCGTCATCATCTTTGAGATTGGGGGTTAATATATGACCTAGATATTAAATATGTAGATATGATATGTTCGATGAGCAAATTGCTTGGAGTTTGGGTTTTTTTGACTTCAGACAACTGTTATATTATTGTATTCTTAATTAATATTTGATTTTCAGAAAGCGCGTTGTAGTTTCCATTGTACCTGTGTATGGATCCACTTTCAACAACAACCCACGTCGGTCCAAGATTTTCCTCCTTTTATGATAATCCAAGAGACCCTTGATTGTATTGCAATGGAATTCTCAAACTCAAAATCATTTATTTTAATTACCCATTTAAAGTAAACTAGGTTGGTAGTTAGAATTGCCTGGTTTGTTATCACTTGAGGATGCAATAGAAGCTGGGCCGAATCGACTGCGAGCAGAGATTTAATAGGTAGAATCGAAAAAAGCGAGGTAACCAGGGATGGAAATGTAAGTAGTTTGATTGTTTTACCTTTTTGTATCAATAATGCAGCTTCATCTTCAGTTACATTCATTGACTGTTGTTTCTTGAGTTCCTTTACTGAAATAATAAAAGCATGTTAAAAAAACAAACAGTAGGTAAGTTGTGGGTTTTCAATGGTAAAGGTTTACAAAGTTCATTGTATTCAATTATACTCACTATGTAGCGCTTTTGATTTGTCTTTATTAGCTTTTCTTCTTGCTAAGAAGGCCCTCATCATACATTGCACCTTAATTATTTTCTTCACCTGCGTTTCGTAAAGCCTGAAATTAATTCAAGGTTAGATTCTCATTTTCTCCTTCTCATTTATCTTCTTTAATATCCAATGGGCATTACCTTGATAAGAATTCCTCGTTGTAATACTTCAGAAATACTTTAGTCTTCCCAAGGACCCAACCTTCCATCTTTAGGCGAATCATCAGTAACCTGCAGTTTTCTTTCGTCACTTCCACATTTTCATCGAAATCAAACGCCAGAAATCGGTATCTATGAAATAGAATTTAGGCATATTAAATACCGATTAAAATCATAACCCTCCTTTTAGCTTCGCCGTAGTCGGGTAAAAATTTGATCCAGTATTGTGTATCACTATTTATCTATAGCCAGCTTTGGCAATCTGAGCGATACACCATGGCTTGTTATTTTTTTTCGCATTTATGTTTGGGTTTCGTATCTTATTTTCGAATCTACCAACTCACCTTCGAATGAATTCCGCAAATGGAATACGACTGGAGAATCCACTCTGCCGTGCTTTCGCCGTGTCTAATATTGCTAAGGCTCTGATTTGCTGCCTCACCACTTCAGTTTGGAACCCCTTAGGGTTGTCATTCAGATCTGCCCTGACGCAGCGGACATAATGGGTGCCTCCACTGCCAGGACCAATGGACAACTGCTTTAGAATCTCCAAACTAGTGGCTCTGTAGGTCGCGGCAGCGGTCCTCATTCGATGTACTTGAGAATATTGTCCTTTGGATACGGTGTTGTATTTCTGAAAATATTATTATTTGTTTAGGTGGTTGATATTGTGGGGGCTTTCAAAAGTGGTCATTAAAGACCGAAGAATCAAATAAGAAGATACAATACGGTATAATATGTAATATTAGAATTAGTGAAGATTGACCTACTAAAGGCTCTTAAATAATTAATATTCACGTGATATAGGCTTATGTGACTTACTCTGGCTTTCAGATTTTCCATTTCTTTTTCAGATTTAGACCTTACTACCGTGACTTTTGGTTGGCCGGAAGACACAGTCAAGTTCCCAGTTTTGGTTAATTTATTCCTAAAAAGTTGTTGAACCGTTACATTGATCGAAGCCCGCATGGTTTCTATCATTTCTGGAGGAAGAAAATCCTTATTCTTGTCTCCCATTTCTCTGCAATCATAATTCACTTTTCCGGTGTAATGAGCTACGCTGAATTCATGACTGCCTGATAATTTTATATAGGGTCCTTTGCAGGTCGTTCTTATAGTACCTGAAACAAAATAATTATTTTATTTTTCATCTCCTCCAATATATTAGAAAAAACTTGTAGAAGTTAACTTACTCATAATAAATTCTTGTCCACTACTAGTCCGGCTGGCCTCATCTAAAATATAAAATAGTCCAAGAGGTCTGCCCATTAGTTGATCAACTGAATTCTTATTATCATAAAAATGCAAAGATACCACCGGTACTTCTTCTTCTGCCGTTTCCTGCATCTCCCACGCAAACATCCTCTGGTTGTATAGAAATTGTATTTGTTCGTTCGTTGTATTCACAATTAGCTGTTCCAGTCGATTTCTGTGGTAACATTCGAACCCAAACATGTCGAGCAAGCTCACTGAATATTTATCGCCACTATAAAATAATTTTATTGGTTAAAATATTAGCTATATTAAAAATTAATTTATAATAATAATAAATACGTACAATACAGATCTCATAAATGATAGCTTCGAGTTGATTAAATTGATCATCCAGTCAATAAGCCTCTTGTATAGTGCACTCGCTAAAGTATCCCTTGCATCCCTCGCCTCGTCTGTGGAATGTCTCCTTTTGACAGCAGTTCCACTTTCTATTAAACAATAATTTAGCAACGCCCATAGAAACTTGACCTCCTCTAGAGATAATAGTTTTGCAACTTTTTTCGCTTCATCAGGATTCTCTATTTCTGCTGTACCACTTTTTCCGTCTTTGAACCTCACGTTACCAAGAACTAAAATAGATGCTAACACTGTTTCGAAAAATGTTATGTCTTCCTCTTCCCAGTCAAGAGTTTTGAGATTTTCTATAAATTCTGTATACAGTGCTACGTTATTTTCTGTACTCTCCCTTACTCCTTTTATACCCTTCGCCGCTTCATCTTGTATCCTCAAATATCGATGTTTTCTGTTTTTCTCTAAACAAAGTTCCTCCGTTCGATTCGCAGCTTCCATAGCGTCGTAGAAATAGTAAAGAAGATCAAAGTTGGCTTGAGACCTGAAACACTTCTTTGACTTTTATTTCTATTGGTAAATTAATCCTAATATGTCACTATATTCTACTTACATGTCAGTGGACGAGACACGCCATTTCTCTAGTTGATAAAGCCAAAATATAGCACCACTTAATTTCCCAGAACTGCCATAAGTTACTTGTATTTGGAAAATACCTCTCGTAGAGTGAGCATTTAATGGTGTAGCTCCAGTTATAGCGGCTTGTATGACCTTGGTTGCCTTTTGAATCCTCTCGGCTGTATTATTCTTCATCGAACCTAAGAAGGTGAGGTGAGATAATGCATGCAGCATATTGGTAGTCTTCCCTGATTTACATTCACCAGAAAATACGACATGCTGAGGCTCATTGTGATGAAGAGCGTCTTGATATGCACTGTCTGCTACCGCAAAAATGTGGGGCTCGTTATCAGATCTTGATTTGCATTCATATTTTTGGTGGTACTGGAATGTAAGAATTGTAGATATATTGTTTGTTTTATATCGTAATTATTATTATTAATTTAGTTTTTTACTCACCGTTTCATTATAAATATCATCGTTTGTATTTGGATTGAGAATTAGGAGAACATCGCCAATAAATGACGTAAATGCTCCTTTGGCTAATTTAGTTTGCAACTCGGTCAGTATATTGTCTTCTGTTAATTTTTCTAATGCAGCTAGATCTTCCACTTGTAAGGTCTCTGGCTCGGACACTCCTTGAATGGTAAGTAGACCATCTTTCATCATCCTCTCAGGTACTTTATCCGCTAGAGCAATATCTTTCATGTCTGCTGCTAGGACTTTAAGTTCTGTGGTAAGCTGAAGAAAAACACAAATTTTAGTTAGTTTAAAACTTAGATTATTACTAGCTTCTGCCAGCGGCTTCACCCGCGTGAAAGTCGAAAACTATCCCGAGGGAACATATTCCCGGGATAAAAACTATCCGCTATGTGCTATTCCTGAATATATTCTATCTCTATGCAAAATTTCATCTAGATCCGTCCAGCCGTTTGAGCGTGAAGAAGTAACAAACATACACACACTCACAAACTTTCGCCTTTATAATATTAGTGTGATTAGATGTGTTGAAATAAACTTACATGAAAATCATTTTCTGGAACAGATTGTATGAAAGGATGCTCTTCTAATTCCATCATGTAGGGTCGATGTTCAGGATTCTTTTCAAGGCATCTGAAAACATGTAATAGCTCCTATAAGATGTTCCTATATTAAAACACTATTGAGCAAATATTAGGAAAACTTACTCAGTGATAAAGTCATTAATGTCATTGGACCACATGGCTGGTTTCACAAGCCCTGGTGGTGGATTTCTAACAATTTGAAAAAGCGCTCTTGTTGGATGCATGTCTTGAAACGGCGCTTTCCCATCAGCCATTTCTATTGCTGTTATACCTAAAGCCCATACATCTATTCTATTCCCGTAACCTTCGTCACCGCAAGTCACTACTTCAGGAGCCATCCAGCTCGGCGACCCAATATTTGTCGTACTCGTATCCAGAGTTCCATTCAATTTGCAAGACAATCCAAAATCGGTCAACTTCACTTCGCCATCCTTCGTAATCAGAATGTTGCTGCATCTTATATTGCGGTGTATCACTTTGTTCTCGTGTAAGTAAACGAGGGCCTAGAATACAAATGAGTGAGGTAGAATTGATTGCACCAATCGAGGCAGTCAACACGGTAGTTTGACAGGGAGTGATGGAGTGACCGCCCCTAACGCGGAGGACTCGCGGATTGTTAAGACGGTTGGGCGATAGCAACGTCAGCGTCAATCAAGTCTCCACGCCCCGAAGATTCATTGGGGCCTATTTGCATACGTATCGGGGCTTCAGTGCTGTCGCAGGCGGGTTGTCCGCGCTCTCTGCTGTCTGATATATCAGCTTGTTTAATGCGTTCATTACGATCGTTTAGTTGTTAGTGATGTACTCAATGTGTATCGATAGTTTTTGATGACGGTGATTTTAGAGTTCGCATTACACAATGTTTTTTGCTTGCCAGCTTTTCATAAGATAGAATTAAAATCTTTAACTACGACTTAAACACAATTAATTTAGAGACACTTATGTCATTTTAACTGCCTGTGTACTTTTTTAGTTTTAAGATAAGTACCAAAATTTTAACCAATACATATAACGATTTTTGTTGTTGTTCTTAGTACCTACTAAATACTTCTTTGTGTTAAAATGTATTTCTGTTGGGACTATAAACTTGTTTCCAATCATGTTAAATTTAAAACTAAAATCGTGGATATTGATCTGTAATCAGCTGCCTACTCCTGCTACTATTTTATAATGTAATACTTTCCATATTGTTTTTATTTTATTTTATTATTTTAATAATATAATATAATTTGATAATGTAATTTTAATTAATTTATATGTGTCTTAATAATGATTTAATTTACGTAAGTAATTAGGAATATTGTATTTTGAATCGTTGTGTGAAAATTATAATGGTTATAATGGTAATGTTAATAATGTAACTTGACATTTTATATAATTTCGTTTTTAAAGTAAATGTTATGGAATATCAATTTAATCAACGACATATTTAAATGTTATTTTATTTTGACATTACTTTATTTTGGTTTAATTTTAATTTCAATTTATGTAATTCTATTTGATTCTAATTTTATTTTATGTCCTTAGATTTTACTTTATGTTTGTTTAATTTCTTATTTTATTTTATGTGACTTACCTACTAAATAACAATGATGTGCATGCCTGTAAGTGACTTGCTTACACAGGATCTATTCTGAATGTTGGTTTTCTAATATTTATTTGTAAATGAGTCGTTGGTGTGCCTTGATAAATAAATAAATAAATAAAATAAATGTTAATGCGCGTTCCGTCTTAGCAGTCCCATAGTTTTCATCGTGTTATTATAAAACTATCGATGTGACATTTCATCATAATATCGACAAAGATGACATCACAAGTTCGACTTTGATCGTACTTTACGAGATGCAACATCGATAGATATGCGTGGAAGATCTGCCTTACGAAGAGGACAGAGCACCGGTATTGTGAACCAAGTGGCTTGCATAAAGATAATACGCATTTAACCCTCTCCGATAACTTGAGAGCCCGAAGAAGGAACGGGCATTGGTTTTATTGAGGCTTATGTAAAGGGCATAAGAAAGGTTTTCGATTGACTGATCCGCGTTAGAGAGATCATCGGCTACTGCGCCTGAGATCCGTATATCTTGTGTGCGCGAGCATTATTTACGATAATTGAGCGATGCGCCGCGATGGGGGGCCATCACGGTGTTGTCGGGCGCGCACCGACATTCGCATCGACAAGTTCGACTGTTCCGTCGCGAATCACATCAAATAAAGCGGCGTGCATTTTAAGTAATGGCTCTAGATTGTATTTCAACGTACGTGGACATTCGCCTGGCAATATTTTATTCGACGTCACGCGAGTAACAGAAATAGCCGGGACACAGATTCGAGAACAATTGAGTTTGCATTCAAAGTACCTACCAATTGATTCAGCCGTTGAAAGGTGGACTGGCAGGCCCTTTGTTTTATAAACAGCCATCTCGACTCGTATGTGACGAGCGACATGTTTATAGTCAGTCGAATATGGTCTTACCTTGATCGTATATTTGAGGATGTAAGCGATGTGTTCCTCGGACATTTTTCTGTCTGCTGCTTTCAGTTTTCTGACAATATCGATGACAGATCCACATTCGCACAACTGGAAAATAGGTGATTCATTGTATCATTTGAATCATGACGACTTTTGCGAAAGATACTAGTTACACTCGGACATTAAAATGTTATGCTGTTTATAGACTTCCGTCCCGTTACTCGTTGTTTATGCTTATTGAGCTTGGATTCAAAATGAATTACTGTATAAAAGTACGTACCTCAAGCACGAACCAAATTTTCTTCACACGTTCCGATTTATCGCAGAACACTCCATAGAAATCTATCAGGTAAGGATGATTTGTGAAATCCCTGAGTATTTTGTATTCTTCCTGTATGTGGTCTTCATTTTCGTCTGTGTAAGTTTGGATCTTGACTGCGACATTTTTGCCGGCTGCCTGTGAGTCTGAGGCTCGGTGTACCTCGCCGAAGATGCCCGATCCGAGCTTACCTTCAAGCTTGTAACGGTCGAAAGGGCTCAGCAAGGTTGACACGTTCAGTCCGTCCGTCATGATAGACGGATCATGAAACTTGGAGAAATCCTGTAGAAGATTTAATATTATGGGCTGTGAGGTCTTTGCAATGATAATGGTTGCCGGATGATTCTTCACGATGTTAATTATAATACCAGTCTGCTACGTCCCATTGCAGGGTACAAGCTTCTTTTCATACAAAGAAGGCACGACCAATATAATTATTAACCAAGCATTAATCAATGCGGTTGCTCAAAGCGAATTGGCGGTTTTAAACTTATATTTACTATAAGTCCAGCAGCCTAATTGCGTAAGTGAATTCGGCAAGGCAAAGGGATTTCACCTCATCAATTGACCAATCTTATAGACAAAAATCCACATCGCATCTATCATCTTGCATGTGTTTGGTCAATTGATGGGGTCAAAACCCTTTGTCTTGTCGAATGCACTTACGGAATTAGGCTGCAGGTTCCCTCACGATATTTTCCTTCACCGAAGTCAGCGATGTCCATGATAAACTTTGGAAGTAGAACCCACGACGGAGTGACTTAGGTTGGATAATTTGACATAGGCACGTAATAACATAGTTTCTATTGTATTTGCCTATTCTATTCACACTTGTCTACACTACCAATTAGTGTAAGTATGTCACGCTTTTCATATTCAACACTAATTAGATTACGGTCAGTAACTTCGGGGATCCGATTGAGGTCTTCTTTAGGTCACCAGCATCAGTTCTCGTGAACGTCGTTTTCCACAAACGGCCACAAGGAGTGTTTGCAGCAATACACTATGACTTACAAAGTATTATAGGCCATAGAGACCTATTGCTGAAGGACAGTAGCCCTGTATCTCCAATTTGTATTTGAACACAAATCTCATGTTGACGTACGTAATGATACAATATTTTTATTTAGGCTAAACAATCAGAAGCGTGATTTTTAAAACTGACAAAAATTGTTGATCCGAGACAATACCCTTCTTTTTGCCCACTGATCAGTACACTGTGCAATTTCTTTCACTTTGTACAAAACATTTTAAAACTCTTATTATTAAAAATAAATAAAATGAGACTTACCCAGTTTCCCGCTTGTCAGTTCCAACGACACGGCATCGACAGCGGTGCAGGGCCGAGTGGCCATCCACAGCCGAGCGCTCACAAGTGCCAGGGCTTCGGTATTAAGAACACTGCTAATCCCCTTAATAGTATTATGCCATAATGCCCGACGACCTTCCTGCATGCCTTGGATACAATTTAATTGGGGACGCGTTTAATTGTATCTAGTGTTTGTTTAGTTTCATTATGTAGGTGGGTACAGGGAAACATGGCCTCGTTTTGATGCTTTTGCTATTTTGGCAAAGGTCAGTTTCTGAATTGCGTTTTTGGATTTAAGAACGTATAAAACTCTGCTTTAACAGGTTCACAGTCCTATGACGCACATATGACAAATCAGTGACAACTGGCATTTTTGTTTTTTTTAAACTATTGTTTTTACTCTGTGGACAACCTGTTAACCGGTTGAGTGCTGTAATTACCGAAACAATTAAAAATCCATTGTGTCTTCCTATAGTTTTACAGGCTTTTAGGCCCTTTAAAGTAGTTTTGCAAACTCAACTTTAAATTCATAATCATCTATACTAATATACTAATAATAATATTATAAAGAGGCGAGATTTTTTTGTTTGTTTGTTTGTACCGAATAGGCTCCGAAACTACAGGACCGATTTAAAAAAATTCTTTCACCATTAGAAAGCTACATTATTCCTGAGTGACATAGGCTATTTTTTAATCCCGAAAACGGGTCCTGTGGGTTGGTCCACGGGAGCGAAGCCGCGGGGACCAGCTAGTTCTAGATATAGACATCAAAACAAGTGAACCTGTTAACCGGTTGAGTGCTGTAATTACCGAAACAATTAAAAAGCCATTGTGTCTTGCCAAAGTTTGAAAGGCTTTCAGGCCTTTAAAGTAGTTTAACAAATACTCAACTTTAAATTCATAATCAATCTAGGTATAGTCATCAAAACCTCAAAAACACTTCTTAGAAAGAAAAGTAAACCTTGTTCGATCAGTAAAACTATAAAGTACGGTGTTAAAATCAATCTCAATCTGTCTGACGACTGTAAAATTCTTGTTTAGGTAACAATCTTCGAAATTAATTCGCAACACCCACTCCATTATCCGTATCTTTTTCTATAAGACAAAATCGATCCGTCATGCCAACAAGTATTCGATCAAGCGCATTTAATCTTAAAAGCAGAACATCAATGAATACAAAATGGACGTCTACCGTTAACCTGTCAAAAGTATTCAAAAATCTTCAAAAAGAGCTGTCAATATACAGTTAGGGAAAGATGTATGAATGAGGGTATTTGTGTTCATTGGGGGATGAAAACGGAAGGGTGGAAGTAATTTCTTATAGTGGTTTTTAGGGAGTTTGATTTTTGTGTAGTATCGTTGATTAACGTGGCATAGAAAGTAGCGAAAGAAACTTGTATATCAAACAAGCGGTCCACTAAAGATGTTAATGTAATGCAGATCATTGATTTGAAAATGGCAAAGTACGTATTCATCGCACAAAAGGACTCATAGACTAATATATTTTAAGGACTTTTATGATCTTACTAGCTGTTCCACGCGGCTTCGCTCCCGTCAACTCGCTACCTACCTACCCTACATACATGAATTTTGCGTAACTTTAACCGCTTACGCAGCGCACGCAACGGAAGCTCTCAAAAAGGAATATTTTTGCCCGTTTTTACAACATTTTTCATTTATGCTACGCTCCTATTGGTCGTAGCGTGATGTTATATAGCCTTTAACCTTAATCGGTAAATGAAATATCCAATACAAAAATAATTTTTCAATTCCAACCAGTAGTTCCAGAGATTAGCGCGTTCAAACAAACTTTTCAGCTTTGTTATATTAGTATAGATTATTGTTTTGTAAACATCATATTCATGATCTCAATTTTATGGGATCTCATCGACATATTCCCACAGATTATTTCTTACAACAAAAACAACATCTCTTTCATTATTTTTCTTACCTCTACTTCAAAATGTATCCTTTCAAAAGTATCTTTTATAATGCTTGAATTGTTACCCATCAACAAAGCGTCAAAGCACGAGAGTCCTCGAGATGAGAGGTCAAATTATCCGAGAGTAACACGATAATTTGTGGGCCCACTTGAAATATCGCTTCTGTATGTATTTCAAGTAGGGGCTTAGCTACTTGAGTTTGTAAGTGTTTGTGAGCATTTGAGTTGTAAGATTTGTTAATAATATGATTTTAAATCAAGTTTGTCAGAAATATACTTTTTGTATACCTTTGCAAAACAGAAGAAATAATTGAAAGAAGTATAGTTTGATCTTAATTTAAAAAGAATCGGGTGGAGAGGGAGACGGAGGCCACAGAAAAGATGGGTTGATTGTGTAAGAAATGAAAGAACAGAGTGTTTAGGATAGGGTGACACTTGACAGGACGGAACGGAAGATGAAAACGTGTTGCGCTAACCCCAAGTGACAGGGGCAGGAAGATGATTATTTTAGTTTTGTTTGGTAAAATTTAACCTTTACCTACTTATATTTTACTGCTTTCTGTGTCATACTGAGTTAACCTTGAAAACGTTAAATATATGAACGCATACAAGATTTTTATGAGAGTTGATGACATAAATTAATAATAAGTTATAGAAGTTGTTATGAACTCTGATTTAATGTGATCAATGAGTCTTCAATATCACATGAGCACTAATAGCTGCACTTGTGTATAGCTAATTAACATTACCTAGCTTTATCCATGCCGTGAAACTCTGTTATTGGCTTAAGAGATAATTGTCATCATCTCGCTGTCACTGTGCAGTGTGTGTGTGTTTACTAAGATGCAAGTAACGTTGCTGCAACAGCACTGGGCTGTTCATTGACAGTGAGTTGAACATCTATTCATGTAATTTAATAATAAGCTGTTGAGTTTCCAAATAAATAAATAAATAAGTTACGAATAAAAAACTAGATATCCCTTCATAATTTTTATTTCCTTAAATAAAAACCGTCGGTACAAAGTCTTAGATCTACAATAAATAGTTAATTCAATAAATATCACTGAACAGGAATGCTTAAGTACAATAAGTAGGTATTAATTATTACGTATGTGAGTATTTACATAATGGAATGTATGTAGGTAGTGAGATACTATAGGTACATCTAATAAATACATAAGTACATCAATTAGGGTTAATACTGATTTTATTAACAACTTAGCTTAAGATTTATATTTTAAGAAAAATTACGTTACGCGATAACAAACTTGAACTTGGGACCATTGATGTGATTCGTCTAAGTGGAATGTATTTAAGATTTGCCATTTGCTATTATAAACTTAAATGGAAATGTGTTTTATCTGTAGTTGAAAAAGCTCTTTTTAACCCCCGACGGAAAAAGAAGGATGTTATAAGTTTGACGTGTGTTGCCGTGTATCTGTGTGTCTATCTGTGGCATTATAGCTCCTAAACGGATGAACCGATTTTGATTAAGTTTTTTTTTGTTTGAATGGTGACTTTGTCAAGAGTGTTCTTAGCTATGTTTGAATAAAATCGGTTTAGCTGTTCAAATGTTATTCGCATTTTAGTCTTTGAATCCGGGTTTTTTTTGCAAGATATCGTGTCATTATTACGTGTTTGATAGATTGTTGATTGAAGCGTGTCTGCTACTAGGTATATTATATGTAGTTTCGAAAACATGAAATAAAAATTAAATTACAAATTTAAAAAACCCCGAGTTCCCGACACAAAAACATCAAAAAAGTTTTAAATATGTTTTTTTATTTTTTATTAGATCACCTCTTGCTATTGTATGTTCTGTTTCCTAGCAATATTGGTGTGGTCCAATTTCATTGCAATAAGTGCTCTAGAAATGTCACTGTGCAGTAACCATAAATACTGTACCTATCTGAAAAAGTAGCATAATATAGAAATCGAAATTTTGTCTTTTTAGAAACATAAGTTTTTGATGAAATAGTACATATCGTGTCGAGCATAAAACGTCGAGATTTTCATACGAGCGATTAGCCAATTTCATGAGTGTTAAAATAATGCCTTTTTATGCGAACGATTCTTTTTCCACTACCAGATGAGCTTACTTAATTAAATGCAAATAAGTTCCAACAACAACTATATATACACAATCAACGCGCGCTTTTTCGAGAGGTAACAGGTTCAGTATCATTCTGCCAGTTACATAATGATATCAAAACTCCATACAAAAGTCATTTCGTAACTGTTATTATGTAATTTAGTATTTTTTTAATTTTAATTTTATAATCTTGTGTCTAAAATGTTCATATTTCGAAACGAAATTCTTAGGCTTTGTGTATATAATAATAGACAAGGTAGTGAAAAAGTATATTATGGTAACCTATCTCAAGATATCGTCTATTGTCATTTAAAAGTTAAATTATAGATTGTCAATTTATTGCCAATCCCTTGAGATGTTTCAGATGTCTGTAGGCCTTAATAATTACCACAAATTCTACCACTTCAATAGATATCATGCCTCTGCCCTTAGTATGGTCTAATTAGTAAAATAGTTGAAATAAACTTAACAAAAAATAATATCATTATTTGGTAATTCGTATTTGCAGTGATACCTAAGTAAATTGAAGTATTTATCTAATAATGGAATGTACACAGGAATGTTATGTTGATATATTGAGGAATAATACTATAGTACAAGAAGATAGGTACGTAAGTAATTATTATTACGTATACTTGTATGGTGTAACTCTCGGCACGGTTGTGGCCTGAGACATAAGCGGGAGCGGGTCGACAAGTGGTAGCAGGTGAAAAAGGTAAGCAAAGATATTGCTTGCTAGATTCCGTCACTGCAGCTTAGTAATGGTGCTCCCACACCACTGTTTAAAAATGTTTACAAACATTTTCTAAACAAACATCTTCCTAACATTTGTTAGTAAATGTATTACCCCGAGTTTCTCAGCTCAAAATTATCGCAGAATTAATGTGACAAATTGTCAAGCACGCGTTATCTGCTGTGATTGATTGAATACATTTTCAACAGCCAATCACAGCAGATAACGCGTTCTTGACAATTTGTCACATTAATTCTGCGATAATTTTGAGCTGAGAAACTCGGGGTAGTGTTAGAAAACTGTAAACATTTTTAACAGCCGGTGTGGGAGCACCATTAGGTCTAAGAAATTAATTGTTCCTCGCTTTTGATATCAACACCCGGTAAAATGAAACCTAAATAAGGTTGAAACTATCTGTCAAATTTTGTTGTTTTATGGCGTACATGTGACATTCAACCTTAAAGTGGTAAACAATTAATTACCCTGACTATTAAAGAAATTGCTTACCGGGTAAAGCACTTTTTAATTCACTCTGCACCACCGTCGCCTGACTTATGACACAAGAGGCTTTAAACAAAGTACATATATATTCTATCAGTGATAACGAAAGTCGAAATCGAAAAGTAAAAAATGTGACAGGCCCTAGACAAGTGAAATTCTATCATCGAAAGTATGACGATAGCGATTGTCAGAAAGGAAAAATTGTATGGGATTGACAAGCGATATCGAAAAATCACGTGATCAATCCCTTACATTTTGACATTTCGACTATCGCCTTTCGCTACTTGTCTAGAGCCTCTACAGTCATCGTCGATTGGCCACGTGACATTTGACATGGTCAATCCCAAACATATTGGCTTTACGATAGTCGCATTCACTGGTACAATGTCGCTTATCGCCCCAGTTGCATCTTTCATGTTTCAAAAACTACTTACATATGGCGACCCACTTATCATCACGACATCTCTCGCAATCGACTCTGCAGCACCAGTGGAAGGTGCAGTTACATGGCTTGATGCTGGACTTCCTGATGAGGGCATGTCCACGGCCGCAGCAGAGCAGGTCGCAGGAGCCTGTCCTAGACGTGCGACCGATGCGGCAGACACGGCCTGACGTGCCTGCGGAGTCCGTGCGAGGGTCCACCTCGCAGAAACTTGGGGATCTAGAAGATTAAGGTTAGTTGAATCATGTTACAGTTCTTGGAACTTAATAAACATAACTTAGTGCATTCTTTAACTTAAAACAGAGCCCGCCTCTAATTGCATAAGTAAATTAAATCATAGAGCCCCTCCCCCCGCACAAATACTATACTGCTATGTATACCTATTAGCTATGTGACATTGACAAAAATTAAACTAAGACTTATAGCCTGTTTCTGATTTAAGTATTAGAAATTAGGAACATGTCAAACCCTACCTATTTTAGTGCCAAATTTTGACAGGTTTTCAGGCTAAATTATGGTTTGACAAATATTCAACTCGTTCTTAACGTCAAATACTTAAATCAGAAACCGGCCATAAGTTAGTGGTGCATTTTAAAAGACTATTTAAATCATATACCTACATTATGTATAGTATGATTCAGAAGAATTGTTTAACTACTACTTTTAGCTTCGAATCTGCTTTTTGTAACCAACCTATGCTTGCTATCCTCAGAGATGAGAAACTCGCTTCTTCGTATTGATTTGCATTTAAAAAAAATAATCACCTTCTCTTGCTACCTCGCTTTAATATGTTACAATGAGTGAAGGACTTTAGACTAGTCTACTTAACTAGTCAGGAAAAGTCACTGCCCTCTATATTTACAGAAATGCGGTCCCAAACATCCAACTGACTATCCTAAGTAAAAATTCATAGTTCGAGGTTTGGATCTAGCCTTTCCAAATATTGGACCAATTTAAAAGATATTCCATAAACTGAAAAAGAAAGATATATACTGTGCCCTTATATTTTCCTTTTTACCCGACTGCCGAAGGAGGGTAATGTGTTTATCAGTCTATGTATGTATGTTTGTTCCTATGTGGCGTTCCAGAGACCAAACGCGTTGGCCGATTTTGATGATTCATACGTCAATCGATTCGTCTTAACCTTGCGAGTGTCACTGGCTACATTAAAATTGGAAAATAGAAAAATGGCGGCTTTTGGGCGCCATATTGTGGGGGACAAAAAATTTTTTTACTTCGATACCCATCGTGTGGGGTATCAAAATAAAGGGTTTTAAGAGGTGATTTCAAAAATATATACCACTTATATGTTTAAATGTAACGAAATCTAAAAAAAAATGACAGTAATGACTGCACAGCATGATTTTCTTCTTGTTTACGACTTTTTAGTTCGCTTTTTAAGCAGTCGGGTTTATTGATTTTTTTAATTAACTTTTTATCTTTAGAAGCACTAGGACCTTCGAAAACGCTCAAAATTGCGCTTTTAACAGAGGCCTAGTGTACAAATTTGACAACTATAAATGAAAAAAGAAAATATAGAACCACAACGAATATCTTTTTTATTCAATTTATGGAATATCTTTTAAATTTGTCCAATACTGAAGGAGGAAAAAGGCGAGAGCCAAACCTCGAATATTGACTTTTTACTTAGAAACGTCAGTCGAAGGTCTCTGCCAGCCTTTCATCTTAAAGTTGTCCGTACCAAAAGGGTAAAAACGGGACCCTATTACAAATACTCCGCGATCCGTCTGTCTGTCCGTCTGTCACCAGGCTGTATCTCATGAACCGCGATAGCTAGACAGTTGAAATTTTCACAGGTGATGTATTTCTGTTGCCGCTATAACAACAATATATTTTAGCGGGACTCCCATACAACAAACGTGATATTTTTGCCGTTTTTTGCGATAATGGTACGGAACCCTTCGTACGCGAGTCCGAATCGCACTTGGCCGGTTTTTTATTATACATTGTTCCAGGGACCAATGAACCCACCTCTCAAAAAACAGCAGGCTGCTCTTGGGAGCTGGCCGTGCTTTCCCTCGCCTCCTGCCTCTAGGTCGACCCCTCAGAATTGAGGGACTGTTGTTCAACTCCTCTTGAGCTACCAATAACGCCTGTGAAAATAGAAGAAATCAATATTAAAACTAAGTGATAAATTCGTGTCGTTCTTTGGCTTTTAACATCCACAAAAATTAATATTGTTTTATATTTATAACATTTTGTTTAACGTGGTAAACAAAGATAGTTCTTTCTCTAAAACGCTGAGTCTATAAAAATGAAATTTTGCACAAAAATTACTTGTATAACGAAGATTTTCATCTCATTCAGCAGCCTAATTGCGTAAGTGAATTTTGCAAAGCAAACAGGTCGATTCCTTCAAAGAATTGGAATCATTTCTTTCAACTTTTTCGGTATTCTGAAACTAATTTGGAAAGAGTAAAAACAATCTCCTTTTTGTTGAAGTTCATCTATTGCGTTATGTTTCATCAAACTCGAATGATTTATTTCCAAATCATTAAGACATAATTTCATTACACAATACCAATCTCGATTGTTCCGCTTTCGTTCATTCTTTACAATCAATTCTACGTCCAAATATTAGTAATAGAAAGGAGCATAACCTTTCCTTTTCAGAGTGTAATATTCAATACGTAAAGTCGTTTTTGGGAAGGTTCCGATTTGTTTGCTTTGTAGAATCCACTTACGCAATTAGGCTGCAGGTCATGAGAGAGCAGTTGTGGCCCAGTGGTATCGATCGCGACTAACAAGTTTTAGATCGTGGGTTCAAACCCAGGCAGGCGCTTTACTTTGCTTTTCTTTCACTGCATAATGTATGTACTTTATGCGAATCATAATTACCTTTCTATATTGTCGTTTGATAGTAGAAGCGACTGCCCTGAAGTCTGGCGTGGCTCTCCAGCATGTCCTGAGTTGGCAGCTGCCTGATAACCCGTGACATTTGCACCGCACCTCCATGTGAGAGGAAAGAATCTGGAAATAAAAGGTAAAGAAATACGTCAGAAATTGATAGGTAAGTAATTTTGTATTTATTATCATTTAAAATTATATAAATGGTAATTCACAATAATCTATTGGGACATGTTTTCATAAAATATGCTGAACTGCCGATTTACAAAACGAACCCAATTTATAATGCGAACACTAGTACAAAAAGCATCAATCAAGACTAATCTTAAGTACCGTCTCATACATTACAAGAACCTGTATAAACGAAAAGGGGAAACCACCTCCACGAAAAAAATCAATCTCAATCCACATATCACGAATAAAATGACCCTAACACAATCGGAACAACAGACTATTCGCAACCGAACACAAAAAAACTGAAACAACAATATTATGATACAAACTGGCTCTCACATCGCGTCGAATCGTAAATCTGTTGTCTCTATACGTGACCGCATCGACACTCCGCACTGATTGTGCCACCCACCGCTAGCTTAACATTTACATAATTAAACGCCTTGCTGCAATCAAACTGACGTCTTAATTTCGCCAGAGCCGCCGGCCGAACAATTTCCCAAATTGAGTCGGAGCAAAAATTCAAATAAATCGCATCCTCCACGCCCCCTCGAACCCCGGACTTTAATAGCGTAGTATTAAGAGCGTTCGCGATAGAATTCGCCACCCAAGACGTTTGTAATACGTTGTAATGAAGCCGGAATATTAAAAATGGTTCCGAACCGCTTATTATGTTCTCACCTCGGTGGGGCGGCGGACTCGTGAAATACGGCCGGCTAATACGGAGCCCCAGGCCTCTTGAGCCTCCGCCACTACCAATAGTTCCTAATTGTGGCGCTATATGCAACACGGCTCAATTCACTTTTATGGCATTTGATCACGACTTGATACGTGATGGGGAATCTTAATGTTTGATTCATTGGAACCTGTTCTTTGCAACCTTATACCGATATTATTATGCAAGAAACTTAATACGATAGAGCGTCTTAGTACAGTAGTAGTAGTAGTAGTGTAGTCTTAGTAGTAGAAGGCTGAGGTCTAATTTACTGTTGAAAGAAGAAAGAAAGAAAGAAAAAGTGTTTATTTGTCACAAAACGACATACAATATAAGAACATACTTAAGCTAAAGCCTTAAAATAGTATTAGTAGTACTTAAATTAAGTTAGTAAAGACGAGAAATAAATCAAACAATAATAATATATACTACCCACATTTTAATTGTACCAGAAAAGATATAGGGTGAAAAATATAAAAAGTGAAATAAAAGGTGGCTCTTAGATCTTAGTGAAATAAAAGGTGAAAAATATGTAGGCAGATGCATGTCGTGATTGTGACAATAAGGCTTCCACTCAGCATAATGCTGTACCGTGGGGGACCCACTGCACGGCGCTGATTTTCAGTGGTCGTCCAGGACGTGACGTACGGAAATCAAATCTGTCAAGTCTCTCTTCAATCTGTTCAGCAACTATTAAAACTCAGATCATTTCATCTAAGTTTTAATAGTGCCTGAACAGTAATCAAGTAGGTTGGCCACATTTCACGACAGAACGTGTCAAGAGCCTGGTTTCAACACGATTTATTTAATTATAATTCCACTTAAGCCCATAGGAATCATGAGAATGCTTTTAATCACGTATTTTACCCACTTGTGCGTTAATAACTCTATAAATCATTTAATTTAAGTGCTAAAAATAAACAGCGCGTCTGAGAACTTCACCGTGGTTAATTAAACACCAGGAGCTCCGAAGGACTCAATCATCGGGTACCTATCATCAATCTAAATTACCCTTAAGCACTATAGTTGATTTATTTACTTAATGACTTCTGCGGACCCTTAAGTGCAGACTAAACATGTTATCATTAAAGTGCTGTTAAATATTATAGTTTATTTATGTGCTGTTTATGCTCTGCTCAGAAATTGCTCATTAACGTTTGTTTTGATATCTGGGAATATAGGTTTAATGGGTAGAAATATATAACAGCAACGTTTGAAAAATACGATTGATACATTTTGCTGGTGTCTGGTGGTTTGAATATTAATGGAAAATACTATTTATTCCGGTATCACAAAAAAAATTCTGGGACGTGTTCCCTTGTTAGGAATAGATTTTGGACTTTGAAGCTTTTAAACCGTAAAGCCTTACCAGTGGCCGTTGAACCAATAGTCATCTGTTGTTTTGCGAAATAAAAATAGATTATGAATGATATAATATAGAAAATGTTATATTGACATTTGATTTTGGTAAACAGCACGTGTCTGGAGTTTCTCTAGTAAAGGCTCTAGAGTCTAAACCTATTACATCGTAAAAAAACCTACCAAGTGCGAGTCGGACTCGCGCACGAAGGGTTCCGTACCATTAACGCAAAAAAACGGCCAAAAAATCACGTTTGTTGTATGGGAGGCCCCCTTAATTTATTTTATTTTAATTTAATAATTATTATTTTTTGAAGTGAATATACAACTAAATATTCTGTAAATATTTCAAGCGGCAACAGAAATACATCATCCGTGAAAATTTCAACTGTCTAGCTATCACGGTTCATGAGATACAGCTTGGTGACAGACGGACAGACAGACAGACGGATCGCGGAGTCTTAGTAATAGGGTCCCATTTTTACCCTTTGGGTACGGAACCCTAAAAAAGGTCAAAAGTCAAAATGCAAGGAACCACGTGATATTTCAAGTGCATGTCAATACCGTCGCTCAATTTTTTATATCGCTTTAGCTGATAGTTCGTCGCTCACTTTTTCTTCAGCCTCTGCTAGACCTCCTACCCTACAACTAAAGAAACATACAGTCATATAGATAAACAAATAGCTGGAGATTTCGTTAACGTTGGTAAATGTGAATCACAACATAATCTCGCTGCCAATTAACAGACTAACGCTAATAGGTTTAAGATGACCGTGGTTAATCTGACGGGCAAATTAACCATTAGTTAAACCGCACACGGAGAAGGCGCAGCTTCTAACTTTGGTAGGGTTGTCGATGAAGAAGAAAACGAGTTTGATGACACGCATCAAACTCGTTTTTACCCGATTGCCGAAGGAGAGTAACGTGTTTATCAGTCTATGTATGTATGTAGGTATGTAGGTATGTATGTATGTATGTTTGTATGTTTTTTTCTATGTGGCGTTCTAGAGACCAAACGCGTTGGCCGATTTTGATGGTTCTTACGTCAATCGATTCGTCTTAACCCTGCAAAAGTCACTGGCTACATTAAAAATTGGAAAATAGAGAAATGGCGACTTTTGGGCACCATATTGTGGGGGCCCAAATATTTTTTTCTTCCTAACCCATCGTGTGAGGTATCAAAATAAAGGGTTTTAAAAGGTGATTTCAGAAATATATAAAACTTATATGTTTAAATGTACTTGACTCAAAAAAAAAAATAACTAAAAAGTTATAAATAAAAATAGTTAATTAAAATAAATCAAAATCCCGACTGCTTCAAAAACCGAACTAATCTGGTTTTGGTCAGCTAGCTCGCAAACATGTATCCTCCGACTGCACAGCATGATTTTCTTCTTGTTTACATCTTTTTAGTTCGGTTTTTGACGCACTCGGGCTTTTTCTTCTTCATCGACCGTAATATAATGTGCTGATTTGTAATGATTGAATTCCTTACGGCTTCGTCTGGGCACTATTCCACCTTGTGGTGAGCGATGAAGTGGTCGAATATAATAATTTTAATAATTTATTTCTTTATTTTCTCATATTCACAAACACAGTACAAAGTCATTGTAACACTTAATAGAGACTGGTGTCTGCTGTAGGTAAAACCTGTATTACAGATTACAAAATATGGAGCTCACTTGCCTAGAAGTAGTCTTGTTTTAAAGACCCCACTCCTTAGCAGTACGCACAACGAAAGTATTCCCAAAACGTTTGTCCATATGCGTAGGATGTCCACAATGTACCTACCTAAAGATGTTGCAATGCCGTACGTCTTGTAGCCCGATGACGGAAAGGACTTTGCGAAATTAAATCATAAGAAGACTATTCATTACTTCACTAGTAGAAGCTTGCGAATCTTTTGACTAGCTAACGATCTTGTGGAAGAGATCTTTTTATCGAGG
This sequence comes from Anorthoa munda, assembly GCA_945859665.1. Classification (NCBI taxonomy): domain Eukaryota; kingdom Metazoa; phylum Arthropoda; class Insecta; order Lepidoptera; family Noctuidae; genus Anorthoa; species Anorthoa munda. The sequence goes on along the minus strand of OX243918.1, from coordinate 9,720,694 downwards.
AATCAAGAAGACTCTTCTGTTAATAGAGATCTGATACAGCAACCGCAAAACCTGAAGTGCGTTGCAGTTGCAGCACCACATACGAAAAACTATTTCTTAAGACTGACTATTGAATTCACAATCATGAATCTTAAGAGAAAGGGACAAAATTAATTTAAAGTTCTTACAAACAATTTTGACAACCCTAACCAAAGTTAGTTGGAATTTTGTTACGGAATGATGTAAACTTGTTCCAAACCGAGACTGTATTTATTTGGTTATTCACTAGTCTGGAGACGCATTAATATTGCGCTCAATTCGACGATAAGTGATTTTGACTCATGTTTTTCTGTTGTACCCATACTCTCAGACGGTTCGTAAAATCTCATAAGTGTTTATAGTGTCATTTAAAGAACATTAAACGCTTTGGTAAACGAAGTCTAAACATGCCCAGATGCTATAGAGTTCTAGTTTTTTTTTTCTTTTTTCATTCTCTATACCAGGACTTCCCAATCTTTTTAGGGTTCCGTACCCAAAGGGTAAAAACGGGACCCTATTACTAAGACTTCGCGATCCGTCTGTCTGTCTGTCTGTCTGTCTGTCTGTCTGTCTCCAGACTGTATCTTATGAACCGTGATAGCTAGACAATTGAAATTTTCACAGATGGTGTATTTCTATTGCCGCTATAACAACAAATACTAAAAATAGTATAAAATAAATATTTAAGGGGGGGCTCCCATACAACAAACGTGATATTTTTGCCATTTTTTGCTCGATATTAATAACGGTAACAGGTAGATGCTTGAAATATTCACAGAATGTTTAGTTGTATATTTACTTCAAAAAATAATAATTAATAAATTATAAAAATAAAAATTAAGGGGGGCTCCCATACAACAAATGTGATTTTTATGCAGTATTTTGCGATAATGGTACGGAACCCTTCGTGTGCGAGTCCGACTCGCACTTGGCCGGTTTTTTTTTATTCTGTGACTCCCTTTACATAGTGTTTATTTTTTGTGATGTACTGAATTTCCTATGTAAAATGTCATAATTCTAGGTTTGGCTCTCGCCTATTGCCTCCTTCAATATTGGCCCAATTTAAAAGATATTCCATATAAAAACTTTAAAAAAATACTACCGACTTCCAAATAAGAAAACTAGAAAGTGAAAAATAACTTTATTTTTGGAAGTCGGTGTCTTTAGTAGGTACCAAATTTTTAAGTTATGGACACCGACTTCCAAAAATAAAGTTATTTTTCATTTTCTAGTTTTCTTATTTGGAAGTCGGTAGTATTTTTTTGTATTTTTTATTTTTATTTTTCACTTTTTAATTGTACCTACCTAATAGGGAAGTAGTTAAGTAAGCACCTATAACGACAGAATAGATTACCTGAATAACATGAAACTTGAATATAACCGGTGAAATGAGAGATCTGCATACCCCTTTCGAGCGTACTGGCGTGATGTTATGTTATGAAATGGTATAAACAATAAACAGACATGCGATTGCAGCAATCCCGAGAGATTTGCTATTTTTTATTGAAGACTTCTGTTGTATATCTCCGAAGATCTTCATCAGACCTTCACCAAATTAAAATGGGACCAATTTCGGAATATACCCTTTCAAACAAAAAAAGATTTTTCAAAATCGGTCCATAATTGACGGAGATATCGGAGAACACAAAAAAAAAAAAAATTACTTACATAATGTCGAACATAGAACCTCCTCCTTTTTTGGTAAGTCGGTTAAAAATGATGAAGAAACATATACTGTGCTCCTGTGTTTTCCTTTTTTCATTTATAGTTGTCAAATTTGTACACTAGGCCTCTGTTGACAGCGCAATTTTGAGCATCTTTTAAAGTGCTTCTAAAGATAATGTATCATGAAAAAGGAAAACATAGGGGCACGGTATATATCTAAAGCCAAACCTCGGACCTATTTAGGAAATTCAGTTGGATGTCTGCGATCGAATTTCCCCTTAACTGTTTTTTCTAGTTGCTTGAAAAAATATGGATTGTTAGGACAAACAGTAGGCGATAAGCTCGCTTTTCTGAACATAACTTTACAAATCAGAGTTAAAGTTTTGAGAAAGTTACTCTCCTTTCATTTTCTCAGTTGATATGTAATCTGTCATCATTACCAGTTTATAACAGCCTACTGCTGTCTTGAAATCTGTTCTACGACTTTATTACTGCAACTGTAAAATAGCTAGTTTCGAATAAGAAGGTGCGACGCGACGTATCATGCGGTACTAGGAATCTTCAGTACCCAGAGTTGGATTATCTTGGGCTACATTACGACGCCCGTGAGAGAGCACCACGACGCCCCGGGGCGTCCAGACGCACAGTTTGGGAACCCCTGCCCTTAGCGATGGCTCTGGGTAATCCTATACATTTATGACATTTATCGAAATCCCGACGCTTGCTTTGATAGATTTTCATGTTCTATAATAAATCTACCAGAGATAAGCTAGTATCAAAATTGTACATTCTTAATCGCAGGAATTTTCAATCTACTTGCATTAACAATAAAACAGTACGCATTTAATTAAACTTAAAAAAAAACTAATCCAAACAATGATTAACCAACTCACGTCAATTCTAATTCATCTTACATGATAACAAAAAAATTCAAACAAAACCATATTTAAATCGAGATTCGACTCATCGAAACAACGAAATATTAACTCATCGTATAGATTTTTTATAACATAATTATCACCTCGGCTCTCTAATGTGGAACCTAATTTCTTGTGTGGGTCGACGCGAGATCTTTTATAGATCCCGCTGAGGGGCCTTGAGGGCAGCCTGTTACACCGAAGTGTATCTATTGGTAGACGAATGTTACCTACGTTCGGAAATAGGTCGTCGGTGTTCGTGAAAAACGAATGACGTAGAACACCAAAAGATAGTCGCATGGGTTCGTATTTAACGATGTTACTTGTCATTCTTCTGTATATGTAGTAAATGCCTCTAGATTTTGATAATCATCGTGCTCGTGTCCCACGTTATTCGGAGTCGGCGTTTTCTTCTTCCATGTCGTCCTGTCAACCGGCACGCTATCATTGACTCCTTAATCCTTTATCTTTTATAGATATCACTCCTCACACAATCCATCCATCTTTTCATAAGCTTGTTTCCCCCTCTCCATCCATCCACATTTAAGACAACTTGCTTAAAATAGTGCTGTATCGGTTTCTACCAAGCCGCACTAGATTCTAAATAGTACTTAATCTAAATTACCAGAACCGATTGCCTTCTATGGATTATCTGTAAACGATACAAAGTTTGCAACGATTAATTGTTATGTATAAATTATGATAATTTTCAATAGAATAAACCGGTAGGCACCTTGTTAGAAGTAATTTTGCGTCGTCTGGTTAATCTAGATCCATATGTACGTACCGAGAAAGCCCAACATATTGAACAATTACGTTTTGAAAAAGGAACTTTAAGAATAAAACTCACAGGCCACAGCTGGGTTCGTAAACCACTGCAGCTGGTTAACACACCTGTTCCAAAACGGTGTGAGCACCTCCGACTTTATTTTGACATTAATAAAAATATCATCGCGGGGGTTATTATAAGCGAGCGTGTCTAACAGATCTCTCTGGGAGGCTGTTAATTATGTGGCCACAAAACAAAATGTCGGATCCCTCCGGAACAATGGTCAAGTGTGGTCCGGACCACCGGCTTCGCTCTCACCTTAATGGGTCAATTTACCTTCACGGCTTGATGCGTAATATGTAATATTAAATATTTGATGTATATGGACAAAAAGTGGGTGAGCACTGATGGTTGCAATTGATGGGTTTTTCTTTGGATTGCTCGCTTCGGGTGTCTGTGTACTTGGTGATTGTTGCGAAAAATTATTGCTTTGGCTCAAGGCTACTGCAGAATGCAGACGCGCTGCGGTAATGCAACAACGATGCGTCAACACGTTTTTATTTTAAGAGTTCTATCTGTAGAACAAATTTTGTAATAACGCGTTGTCGCATTATTGGGTCACGCTTGTCTGATACTGATATTTATGTTATATGTACATTGGTTATTTTGTACCTGGCGTACAAATAAAGCGTTAATCTTTAATACTGGCTGGGAAAAGGTTTTCCTGTGGTTTACCACGCTTTTGGATTTCAAGAGGATGGGAAGGTAAGCATATTCATTTTACGTACGTCAAGCAGTAAACGTTTACGGATGACATCGTGAATATTATAAATAAATTATGAATTCCTCTTAATTCTCTTTCACTAATAACACTAGTCTATAATAAATCTAGTTAATGCTAATCTAAAACTTTATCTTATTCAGAGAACCCACAAATATTCAATCATCACGAAAGTTCACTGCGTTTGATGATTCTGACGTCATTTATAGTTTTATAAGTATTTTCTCCAAAATAAAATAACCATGAAATTGCATTAAACTTAGTAGTAAACAATGAGAAATTAATGAGACGAAAAGATATTGCGTCTATAAAAATTAATTCTACAACATTTAATATTTTTACGACATGTTGTGGTAAATTTTACTAATGGCAACATTGTAGCAGTCATTATATTTAAAGATCATCCGATGGCTTGGACATTAATGTCGTAAAACTATGTGGATAGTTGTAAATTACTTTTAATTACCAAATGATGATCGTTGCTACTAGTCTAGGGTTATAGTGATGTTTTGTATGAAACTAAGTAGCTGTATACATGGGCCATGGTCTCAGGAAACTTGAATACTGAAAAGTACCTATCTTGTTTTGTGACCTTAGGTTGCAAAGGTAAAATGGCTGATGTACTGTCTTATTCGTGGGTAATTTGTTCCCAGCGGCTTCGTCCGGTTAAAATAAATGTCGAAAATTATTTCATAAGACCGTATTACTGAGATAGGAAATCCTGGTTTCCATTTCTGATACTACTACTTTGCATGCTATTTAAGTCATTATCATTTGCCTAGCCTTTTTCCCAATTATTGTTGGGGTCGGCTTCCAGTCTTACCGGATTCAGCTGAGTATCAGTGTTTTACATGGAGCGACTGCCTATCTGACCTCCACAACCCAGTAACTGGGTAACATGATACCCCTTGGCAAGACTGGTGTCAGATCTCAGGCTTCTGACTACCCGTAACGACTGTCAAAGATCTTCAAATGACAGCCGGGACCAACGGCTTAACGTGCTTTCCGAGGCACGCTATTTAAGCTGCATGCTATTTAAGTATAGAATGAAAATATGAACTGTACCAGTATCTTTACAATCTTTCACTAAGAAGAAATACTGGAATAAAATTTTATTTTTCTGAAAATGATTTTATTATCATTTCCATTTTTTTATGTAGGTATCAAATTATGTGTGTCTGATTATTCCTTATTAGGACTTAGGATGTTTAAAGATTTTCCTGAAGTTGATACAAACGTTAAAGTTGCTTTTCGACCAACACTAGTCTAGCGATGTAGGTTAATGAAAAACGTTGCATTCTTTTTGCTTTAATTAATAAATTAATTCTCTCAGTTTTTGCTGTATATGCTCAATATTTATATACCAGTGACAACTTCCATAATAGGTTACCGGCTTTTTATGTTTCATTGTCAATAAAGATCATATCTGATTAACAACACTATGGCTCTTTGTTCGCGGGCATAAATTAAGAACAGTGTAGATACAGCCTTATTATCTCGCTATAAATGTCACTAGACTCCGGTGGGTCCAAAATAAATTATATGGCCGTCTCCCACTATAATTAACAACTATAAACGTATTACAAATTAAATAATTTGTACCTAAGCGTCGTGTTTGTATAAAAAAACGAATGTATGAACGTAAATTGTATTAAATCGTAAATCCCCTTAATAAGTAAGCAGGGGACGTGGCATGCCGGTCTCATGTCAGATTTGGTTACGGACATTAGTATAATATTAATAACCGACTTAATTTGGGTAGATAAACGAATCTAACACCAATCTTGTGCTCTAAAACATAAGGTATAAATTCGTGAATATTTCAAATGCCGTATCTGCAAAAGTGACTTTGTTGGGCAGTATTTAACTTTGGTTTGACATGTTTATTATTAGACGGAAGGTGCCTATTAAATTATTTGTAGTAATCCTGCACGGTAGGTCCCGGTATTTTGGTTCAACTGTCGGCCGCTCGTGTCAGAATGCTTGTAGCATTAGCTGGTGGCCACAAATCAGGGCTTACGGCATGTTTAGGTATCAGTGAAGAAATTATAATGATACTCTATAAGGAGATTCGATGGATTGGAATGTTAGAAACGACTGTGGCTTCGTATTCGCGGATGGAACGAAAAATTGGAGCGAATATTGGGAAGCCTCTGGATTTTCAAACTTTTTATAACTTTCTATTTTGAGCAGTTTAGAGCGATCATTAAAAATTGAGATTGCCTGCATTCGCCGTGTCTAAAGAAAATGTCTCCTTCCCATTTACTAGACAAAAATGGTAAGCATGGACCTTTTAAAAAACTTTAGTTTAAAAACTTTGAGTTTACTTACAAGCCTTACAAATAACATAACTTCACGCTTGTATTAGCTGAAGGGTTAAGCAGAGTTTTACCTACATTACGTCAACATTTCGCTAGTCTATATCTATACTTCTACACTAACATTATAAAGAGGAAAGATTTGTATTTTGTATATAACGAATAAACTTAAAAACTACGGACAGATTTCAAACATTCTATCGCCGTTGGGAAGCTACACTATCCCCGGGTGACATAGGCTACTTTTTATCCCTGTATTCCCACGGGAACGGGAACCACGAGGGTGAAACCGCGAGGCATCCGCTAGTTATTTATAAGTCACAAAGCCTTTTAAGGCGTTACAAATAATTGTGATACAGTTTTTTCTTATATATCAGATACAAATATCGAGGTTTTTAAGTTAATAACGTGTCAAACCTTGCTTTAACGTCAAAGTTTGTCAGATTTTCGGGCTAAAATAGATTTTAACAAATACCTAACTTCAAATTATTATTTTAGAAATCGGGGTTTAATCACTGACGGATTGCGAAACCATCAACACACTTACATTATGTCTCTGTACCAACCGAACACATGTGAACTATAAAATTAAAACAGAAAATTATATCACAAAAGAACATGTGCGTATAAACATAATCGATCGGGAACTTAATACCGTATACGACAAAGTTTATAGCACATAAAATGGGGTGTGATCATACAAAACGATCGGCCAATGCTATATAATACCATATTTTATAGGCATGTATCGCCATAACAGGAGACCACCCACATAGTCGATTTACTAAAGCCACGCCCATAAACCGCTCTTCAATTTTGAAGAAATAAGCTGGTGTTGGCTTGACGCTTTACCTTACTAATTTAGACACCTACGATATATTTTTGATTTGGATCATGATCGGTTTCTATTCGGAGTTTGATGGGTCTACCTGCTTAGTCGATTAGTCAGTTTTCTCTATCGACAAATTTTGTTATGAGGTCTGTTTTTCTGACAGCTGTCATTGTAAAATGTTTACCGATATGTTTTTTTTGCGACAGTAGACACTAAAGTTAGATTTTAACGGCGCGTTTTAAAAACATTCATATTTGATTAACCATAGCAAAATCAAAATCAATTTAATATACAAATAAAATTACCCACCGATTTTTATTTATATTGTTATTCATTTATTTATTTAGTAACTTTAAACTTATCCTAACAGGTCCTAATATGATAGCCAAGTGTTCAATTTAAAAAGGCCTAGGTATTATTTTGTCTTCTCAAGAAAATCCAGTCTGACCAGTATTACCAATAGTTATAGTTATTAGTATTTCATCCCTCCCACCGCTGAATTGCAATCGACTAAAAGAACCGCAGCGCACAATAGTCCTATTCGACTAATAAAAACGTAGACACATGAAGTGTTTTCATAAACGACGGGACCACACACCGGGACTCATTAAATTATTAAAGCCTCTCCCATTCAGACTCCAATTTGACGTGAATAAATTGGGTGTTATTTTGACGTGTTTTCTTCATAATTTGTACACCTACGTAATTTCGCTGTAGGGGTGCCGATTACATACGGACTTGACAGTTAAATTACACCACTTTTAAGGGCGGTTTCTTGAGCAACATATATCAGAAGAATAAATGCGATTTCTTGATACATTTTATTTATTTATTTATACATACCTATTTTATTTTATCTACACCAGTCACCAAACATAAAACAATACTTAAAGAAACCATAAAATTAAAACAAAAATACAATAGGCGGCCTTATCGCGTTCCGCGATCTCTATCATACAGATATATAGATAGGTATATATATAGATATTTTCAATCCTACAAAAGCTGCCAAACCGCCATTTGCATTCCTCGAATAAAAGTTATCTAAAGATTGAAAAATCAGCCCAGATTACAAAAACGAAAAAACGGAATTCCTTGATTGATTTTACAGCTATTAGTTAGCTTATCTAGGGCATGACAAAGATTTGATTAAGCTAACTTGTCTTAATAGACCGACACAAAGGAATCGGTAAGTTGAAATAATCGATTATTCAAGTAATGACTTCATCGGTATTCCTATTCAAATCGAATCGAAAATTGAAGGTTGCTTCGGCGGCTAATTTTAGGTTGTCACGTCGGTAAATTACACGTCACATTTTCTGTGGTATCATTAAGGCAGCTTTATTTCAATAATTGAGTCATTTCGAGGGCTTATGTGTCTTTTTATGATGAAAACATTTTGTAAGAGGCTTGGAATTACATATTTTAATATGCCCAAGGATTTATGATAAGTCCATGCTTAAGATACTTACGCAAGTTTTTGCAAGGAGGCGAAATTGAAATGTAATCGGTATCCTTGAGAGCTTGGGTGTTTTTGTAAGTTTGTGAAGAGAACATTATTTTTGCAGTCGATGTTGGAGTAGAATTGAATTTTTGTATTCGATATAACATAAAATTTATATTTACAAATCTTTACTCGTTAATAACGGGTGTAATGAAAAGATTTTAATGTTGGGACAAATGCGTAGAAAATGCTATATATTCTGAAATCTTTTTCGCCATTTTAGTAAAAGAATAGAAAAGTAGGAAGTTTGATTTTGTGATCGTAGTTTATTTAAAGTATTTTTAATTAAGTCAAGTCTATCTATCACGACACCTTTAAAAGGTTCTATTGATTAAAGGTTTTATTGTTCTTCTATTGTTTCGCTTATTATAGCAGATGAGTGATTAACACCAACAACAAGCCGGTCAAGCTGTCTTGACCTTACTCAAGAACAACTCGATAAACTTGAGCGGCTTCAAAAATTTTGTATAAGGTTCATAATCGGTTTACGCAAATATGACCATGTTTCCGAATTCCGTGTAAAGCTCAAGTGGTTGCCAATTCGCCTTCGCCGGAATACTCATATTCTTTCTCTTTTGTTTAATGTACTCTTTACTCCTTCCACCCCTCTTTATCTCAAGGATCGTTTTCAGTTTATCTGCGATTCCCACACGAAATCCCTGAGGTCATCAGATAACTTGCGACTTAAAATGCCAATGCATTCCACAACTTTCATGGATAAATCTTTTTCAGTCCAGGCTGCTCGTCTGTGGAATGCATTATTTAGGTATATATTATATGGCATATATATATATATATATATATATATATCTATTTGTGTTTTTATTAAGTATTATTGTATCATTATATTCATTGTTAGTATTGTTACACCCTGACAACCCCATGTCATGTCCAGGCAATCACTGTCCATTTTCAGGTTGCCTGGAAGAGATTGCGGAATGCGATAAGGCCGCCCGTTGTATATTTTTAGTTTTAAGTTTCTTTTGTTACTATATTTTCTGGTGTACAATAAAGAATTCATAAATAAATAAATAAACAATAACAAATGCTGGAAAAGTTTTCGATCAATCAGACTAAGAACGAAACTTAAAATATTTTAATTTCTTTGTCGTCTCTAATAACTGATTTGTAATTCACCCTTACACCAAGGCGCATAGGGTCGCTAATGAAGTAAATTGAAGTGTCATCGTGTTCCTGCGGTGTCTTTTGTATCCTCGTGTCCTGCTCTTGATTCTTGAATATGACATCAAAGATAATATTGGGGGATTCGTTTTTGTGCACGCATATGTTTTGTTTTAATATTTGACTGTGAAGTATTCGGTTCTGTTAGAAATATATGACTTGTTTGATTAAAGCAAGCTTCTTATTTTTAAACGACTTTCCAAAAAGGAGGAGGTTCTATGTTCGACTTTATGTTTGTTTTTTTTTTGTTTATGTTCACTGATTACTCTGTCAATTATTGAAAATTCATTTTTTTGTTTGAAAGGGTATATCTCGAGGTGGTCCCATTGTCACCAAGTCAGTATCTGATGAGAGGATCCCATGGAATTCGCGGGCACTCCACAAATTTTACTACATATAGCTATTTTGGTATTTTCATCAACATGGCAAATATTTGGAAAATTTCATTTGATGAAGTGGAACTGATGAAGAAGACCACAGATGGCCACTGGAACTTCTCAATGTTAAACATGTTTTGGGTATAATATATCCAGAATAGTAGTCATTTAATGACTATGATGAAGCAAATTTAAATAAATAGTTCTAATGGAAATGGTACCATCGAACTGCTCTGTTGATGAAGCCGGATAGTAGGCAACGGAACTCTGTAATAAAACAATGTATCCCAGTCGTGTTTAGGTTTTTTGGAATTGTTATGAAAAGCCCTCTGGCTATAAATGATTTTCATGGTAATATAAGATACCAAACGACGTTGGCAGACGACTTAGTAGTGCTGGCAGAAACAAGCTCACAGCTCCAATACATGGTTGAGGCTCTACACAGAGCCAGCATACGTAGGCTTAGAAATGAACACAACAAAAACGATGGTAATGACAAAAAGTTGGAAGCAAATTATTGAATTACACAGACCAATATATTTACCTAGAAAACAGATCAGCTTTGACAGAAAGAACAACGAGATGGAGATCGGAAGAAGAATCATGGAACAATTACTGGAAGTTGCGTGCAATATTCAAAAGTACAATGTCAAAAAACCTAAAAATTAAGGTTTTGAACTCTGCATTTTACCGTGCTTGAGCTATGGCTGCTAAACGTGGAAGTTTACATCAAAGGTCAATAACCAACTAATAAGCTGCCAACGGGGAATGGAGCGAAGTTTGCTAAATATTAACAAAATCCAAAAAAATCTGATACAATAAAATAAGAGAAACCACAAAATCCATAGATGCTCTTGAATATGCCAAAAATCTAAAATGGAAATGGGCTGGACATGTAGCAAGACTTCAGGACCAGAGATGGTCTATAAGAGTAACCTCATGGAAAGGGCCACAAGGGAAAAGAAAGATGGGTCGCCCAATATCAAGATGGGAGGATGATATAAAAACTACTGCTGGCCCAAAATGGCTACAAGTAGCCCAAAACAGAACCAAATGGAAAGACTTTGAGGAGGCCTTTACCTGTTTACGGGGTTCCTGCTAAACATTAGTGTTATTTTAGAAAATCATTACTTACCTATCTATTTGATATGAAGCAGGAAATATAAGCCATTTTTATTTTATTATTTATTTATAAGGTACCAAAACAAAAAAAGATTAATAAAAGTTAATTAAAAAAATCAAAAAACCCGACTGCTTAAAAAGCAAACTAAAAAGACGTAAACAAGAAGAAAATCATGCTGTGCAGTCGGAGTATACTAATTCGCGAACTAGCGGACCAAAACCAGATGTATCCTCCTTATATATTTTTGAAATCGCCTTTTAAAACCCTTTATTTTGATACCCCACACGATAGGTTTGGAAGAAAAACAAATTTTTTTTTGGCCACAAAATGGCGCCATTTTTGTTTTTTCCAATTTTAATGTAGCCAGTGACACTCGCAGGATTAAGACGATTCGATTGATGTAAGAATCATCAAAATCGGCCAACGCGTTTGGTCTCTAGAACGCCACATAGGAACAAACATACATACATACATAGACTGATAAACACATTACCCTCCTTCGGCAGTCGGGTAATAAATACATTACCCTCCTTCGGCAGTCGGAAAAAAACAAAATTTTTTTGACAAAAAAAATTAAACCGACTTCCAAAACGTGGTTTGTTTTGGAAGTCGGTTTAGTTTATTTTGTTAAAAAAATTTTGCAAAGCGAAAAATTACTTTCATTTCGGCAGTCGGTGTCAAAAACGAAAACAATATATGTACCAAAGACACCGACTGCAATCTACAATCTGACCTCCAAAAGCCCGCAACGGGATACAGTGCGTGCCACAAAAGATGAGACTTGACACACCACGTGGTTTGACTTGCGCAGTAGACGATTTATAGGTCTGTTTAGCGGTATGAGGTCTGAGTGCGGGGACGGACCGGGCGTCATCGGGGCGGCGGATAGAGCGCGGGAGGAGCAGTCAAGTCTCATCTTTCTTGGAACGCACTGAACTCCGTTGCGGGCTTTTAGGAGGTCAGATAGCCAGTCAGTTTAGTAAAGGTAAAGGATGACCATGACCTGGATACTTTTTACTATCCTGGGAGTACTTTCTATTGGTGATAGTTTCCGAACTTCACGCAAGCGGAAGCAGCTGGCAGAAGCATATACCTTACTAGCTTTTCCCCGCGGATGTGTCATGTCACCCGGAATAATGTAACTTTCAATAGGTGAAGTATTTTTTACAAACAAACAATCAAATATTTCCTCTTGATAATATAAGTGTAGAAAACAAAATCTTCAAAAACTCACCGATCTTCCAGCATTATTATTATGGACATTAATCTTCGACTGCAAATCATCCACCTGCTCTCTCACGTCGAGAAACTTCTTGGAGAACTCGATGCCATAGGCCAGATTGTGGGAGCAGCCACTCCACTCCCATTTGTTGACCTTCGCCCTGCCACGGGGGTCGTGGGATGCGCGGTAGCCGAGGGGGTCACAGCCGCAGGAGATCAGGCGACCTTGTGCACAAGCGCGTGCTACGGAGTGCGCAACCCCTGCCGCCGTTAGTGCGTACAGGAATGAGGATTCGCGGAAACCTGTGGAAGAGGAAGGGTAGTTAGTATAAGGGTTACTAAAAAATCTTTACGCTCTTAGGCCGCTATAAAATAATTTAATTTCGATATGCAAAACACATAGGCCCAAAAGATACTTGCGGTTGACCTAGAATCATAAAATTTCACTTGAAACAAGATCTCTAAATGGTACGGTACCCTTTTTATGGCAGTCCGACTCGTACATCTCCGGTTTTTTCTCTATTTGGCGAATGCAGAAAAGAGGCAACATGGAAACCCGGCACATAAGAATCTGGATAGTGAATTCCAAGTTTATGCATTCTAATTTTATTCAGACACCTAAGTGAATTACCTAAAAACTAGATAGTAGCATGGAACTAGTCAATAAAGTAGAAAACATAAATGGCTCACCCAAGCTAAACTCGATTGCTCTCATTAAAATTAGCTGGGTAAAGTTAACTAATCCTGTTAAGCAAATCACTACTTGCTGTTCATGTAAAGCGAGGAAAATGAATAAATATTTGAATATTGAAAAGGACTAGTTTATCTCCTGGTTTAAAAGGGCTTATGTTTAACAAACCACCAAATCTAGTAATATACTGACAAAAATAGTAAATGATCACCAAAATTAAATTTAGAATCGCAACAGAGTCGACGGAGCCCCGCTGGGCGGGGCTCCTATTTCTGAATACAGGGTCTAAAGTAAACTAACACGAAGGTGATGACGGGAGCTGAGTTCGCTCGCTTTGCTCGCTCACTTCAGCTCCCGTCATCTCCTTCGAACCTAACCTGTCCGTGTCGGGATGCCCTTAGCTCCCGAGCTCGCTTCGCTCGCTCTTGGACTGATTCATTGACCAAATCACTAGATTTGATATCTTACGGTTTTAGCACTTATGAAATTTGATGATCAATTTACTAAATTTGGTGATCAATTTACTAAATTTGGTTTAGGTTTATTTTTTTTGCTGATTAGTATATATTTTAGGTGATAGGGGTTATCGTCACAAAGTTTTTTTTGGTGGTCATTATATTTATTCCCGTTTAAAAGTAATGTGATTGCGCTTGCTGGGTTAAAAACAGATAGCGTGGATATAGAGATTCTGGATGGACCCCAATTTCAAAAATTAGCTTGTTTAAATTAATTGAAATTAAAAGTAGAAAGAGTGCAGAAGTCTTGGACTTCAAGCTACGGTTCTGAAGAAGCTGAATTTGAATGCAGGCTTCCAAAGGATCTCGAATAACTTCAGTACCGGTTTATGATGCAGCTAGCTTTTATCGGCAGATATGGCTATTTATCCTGTTAAAATAAATATGCTGTTGCTTCGATCTAACGTTCCGATTAAGACCTCGTACTAAAACTTTGCGGTAAAATAATAAAATCTACCAAGTCTTCGTCTACGGATGGCCGATGGGGCAGTGTGGTATTTCGCTATTTTAAACCACATATTTTAGTTATTTCACTGAGTGAGCTGGTGTTCTCACCTAATTCACACTTAGGTCTCTTAATACTTACTTCATATTATTCCATGCCAATACATTTTACATCATATACTTATACTTCGCATCCTTTATACGTTTACATTATTATTCTGCTAATCGGTCTAAAACGATTCGTTTTCTTATAAAATAATCATATTTTTCAATGTTATGACACCTACGTCAGGTTGTCAAGCTGTCAATACTTTTCCTTTTAAATTTTCTGTCATAGAGCTTCTTACTAGCTTAGTCTATGAAGATTACTTTTGATTTATATAATTTAAATTCTTTTTATCAATATGGTTAGCTCAAATATTGTATTTTATAAATTGAAAATTAATTTACACGCTCTCAGAATTCATCGAAAAGGTTTTGGATTGAATATTACTGGCTGTTTTGAATACTGGCAGGTTGCACTTTTTTTATGACAACAAGATGTCACTAACTTAAATTCTGATTCTGATTCTGTCAAGCGGTGGATATAAAAGACGGAAAGGCCGAGAGCTTTGCAGTCTTGAATCTGCTCTGAACGCTAGAGTCCGTTTTTCTGTTAATACTATGAAGTATACGATTGAATCTAAAACTCTTGAAAACTATAATAAATACGGCATGTGAATGTATTAAAATCTTAGAAGTGCAATAAATATAAACATATTGAATGTGGAACCTTAATTTCATTGACCTTGTCGGACACCACTTCATGTTTAAAGGGCTCTTTTGATCGGCATAGTAAGCCACAGCCCGACCTCCACACTTCTATCTGCCTGTTCTTGCACCTATGCTACTGTCTGTTAGCCTGACAATTGGTTCAAGCCTTGACCATCTGTGTGCCAGCCCATTCGTCCTGCTGGCTACCCTACTGCTTATCCACGAGTAAGCGATTCATCTGCGAGCTCATCTGCCTACCTCGGGCATTGCACGCCTTCGTGTCCGTCCAGCTGCGTAACCTGACTGTCTGCTAAGAAATACCTGCCCACATCGTGCGAAGCCGGATCTTTGTAGCTGCCCACGTCGTGTGAAGTCCGGATCTTCCTAGCTGCCTACGTCGTGCGAAGCGGGACCTTAATTTGTTAATCTTATACTCCTTTTCTTAATTTTTAGTTTGTAATTACTTTTATTTTTATTAACAAGGCTTACGTGTAGCTCAGCCCATCTGAACTACACGTAACGCTACAGTTTGGCGCCCAACGTAAAATCAGCGTTATCTTTTTCAAAATTCTAAAAAAACTACCACTAGTACTTTCTTTTGGACTCTTATTTGGCTTAGTCTACTCATATTCATTTATTTATTTATTTACCTTATTCACTTTTTCTCTTCTTCTTCTTTCTTCTACTCAACACATATTCATACCTACTTACACTACACCCCACACACATCCCTTTTACCCTCTGGTAATTGGCACCCATTCTTCACTTGGAAGTGTTTTTTAAAACCATTCGTGGTCACTCACAAGCTGGGGTTTGGTTTACTCTACGACGTACTGTAGGAGGATATCCTATAGTCGTTACCATAACATACCATACATATTTTTTTCTCCTCACTATTGCCCTCAAGTAAATCCCACTGAAAGATACAATCGTACTATAATCACAGCCTTGTCATCTTTGGTTGGTGAAGACCATAGATCTTGGGCCATCTACCTACCTAAAGTCCAATTTGCTATGAATAGTACAATAAATACTACCACTGGTTTCTCTCCTAACTTTTTGCTCTTTGGACGAGAAACAGTTACTTCTGGCTCACTTTATACGCCAACTAATAATCTTGATGAAATCGTGTTTCTACCTAGGGACATCTATGCTACTAACATAGGTTTATTGTCTGCAACTTTCGATAAAGTTCAGATAGCCCTCCATATGGCTCATACTCGTAACTCTTCTCGTTACAACGAAAGTCATTCCTTTAAAGAATATAACGTAGGAGATACAGTCTGGCGAAGAAACTATGTAAATAGTCAGGCTGGGACTTATTTCAGCGCAAAATTAGCGCCAAAATATGTGAAGTCCACTGTGTTGCAGAAACTATCCCCATTAGTTTATATACTAGAGGATCCTAATGGCAACCAAGCTAAATGGCATATTAAAGATTTTAAAATATAATGTAGGTATATAATTACGTAAATAAATTCATTCTTCATATATTACTCATGACTCATCTCTATCTTCTTTCTTTCTTCTAACTGTCGAGTTCTTTTCGACTTTCAGTTTTTATTTTCTCTGAATAAGGCTATAATGCATTATTCCTTTTTTTTGAGCGGTAGCAACTCATTACTCATTACTCTTTTCTTAGAGGTATTCTTAAAACCCTCTAAACCTTAACTCAAGTTACTCTTGAGCTCTCTTAAACTCAAGTTCCTCTTGGGCTCTCTTAAACTCGAGTGTCTCTTAAACTTGGGGTTTTTCTTAAACTTTAAACTTTTCGAGCGGATAAGCAACTCGTTAAATAAGCCCTAATGCTCTTGAGCGGATAAGCAACTCGTTAAATAAGCCCTAATGCTCTCTTCTAAATTGGGTTTTCAAACAGGTGCGGGTTACGACACCTAATTAAAAAAAAAAGCCTTCGTAATTACAATATAAATATTTCTTTGTTGGAGTATGCGTCATTGAATGTGAACCATATCCCCTACGTGTGAATGAATGAGAGTGTTTGACGAAAGTATGAAAGATGTTGTGTGTTGGAGCAAGGACTTGTTTTAACCTTCAAAATTTTCAATGGAGTTGAAAATTTTCCGGGGTTGTTGGGGAAATGTGGTATTTCGCTATTTTAAACCACATATTTTAGTTATTTCACTGAGTGAGCTGGTGTTCTCACCTAATTCACACTTAGGTCTCTTAATACTTACTTCATATTATTCCATGCCAATACATTTTACATCATATACTTATACTTCGCATCCTTTATACGTTTACATTATTATTCTGCGAATCGGTCTAAAACGATTCGTTTTCTTATAAAATAATCATATTTTTCAATGTTATGACACCTACGTCAGGTTGTCAAGCTGTCAATACTTTTCCTTTTAAATTTTCTGTCATAGAGCTTCTTACTAGCTTAGTCTATGAAGATTACTTTTGATTTATATAATTTAAATTCTTTTTATCAATATGGTTAGCTCAAATATTGTATTTTATAAATTGAAAATTAATTTACACGCTCTCAGAATTCATCGAAAAGGTTTTGGATTGAATATTACTGGCTGTTTTGAATACTGGCAGGTTGCACTTTTTTATGACAACAAGATGTCACTAACTTAAATTCTGATTCTGATTCTGTCAAGCGGTGGATATAAAAGACGGAAAGGCCGAGGGCTTTGCAGTCTTGAATCTGCTCTGAACGCTAGAGTCCGTTTTTCTGTTAATACTATGAAGTATACGATTGAATCTAAAACTCTTGAAAACTATAATAAATACGGCATGTGAATGTATTAAAATCTTAGAAGTGCAATAAATATAAACATATTGAATGTGGAACCTTAATTTCATTGACCTTGTCGGACACCACTTCATGTTTAAAGGGCTCTTTTGATCGGCATAGTAAGCCACAGCCCGACCTCCACACTTCTATCTGCCTGTTCTTGCACCTATGCTACTGTCTGTTAGCCTGACAATTGGTTCAAGCCTTGACCATCTGTGTGCCAGCCCATTCGTCCTGCTGGCTACCCTACTGCTTATCCACGAGTAAGCGATTCATCTGCGAGCTCATCTGGCTACCTCGGGCATTGCACGCCTTCGTGTCCGTCCAGCTGCGTAACCTGACTGTCTGCTAAGAAATACCTGCCCACGTCGTGCGAAGCCGGATCTTTGTAGCTGCCCACGTCGTGTGAAGTCCGGATCTTCCTAGCTGCCTACGTCGTGCGAAGCGGGACCTTAATTTGTTAATCTTATACTCCTTTTCTTAATTTTTAGTTTGTAATTACTTTTATTTTTATTAACAAGGCTTACGTGTAGCTCAGCCCATCTGAACTACACGTAACGCTACAGCAGAAAGGTTCTGGAGTGGCGACCGCGAACCGGAAGACGTTACGTTGGAAGTTCTCCCACTAGGTGGACCGTAGACCTGGTGAAGGTTGCGGGGATCCGCTGGATGCGAGATGCACGGGACGTGTCCAGCAGTGGACGTCTTTCGGCTGATATGGTGAATCACCAAGTCTTTTCTTTTTTCAATTATGTTGGTGTCGAGGACAGTAACCGGATGCAGCAGGCACCAATATTTTACATGGAACCACTACCACCCGACCTCCCCAACCCAGTAACTGGGTAACACGATAAACCTTGGCAAGACTGGTGTCAGATTTTCTGCGTTTTGACTACCTTTCAAAGATCTGCAAGTGTGACCAAAGGTATAATGTAGGTAATGGATAATCACCGATCGAACCGATCTGGGCAAGTGTTGCTTAACTTTGAAGATCAACCTGTGCGGATGTTGTATCTTAGCCACGAGCTCTTCGCACAGTAAAAAAAACATAGCTGCAAACATCCGAGATAATACCTTAACAGGAAATGCAGTCGCAGATATCCGCCTGAATTTCCTAAGTAAGAAGTCATAATTCGAGATTTGGCTCTCGTCTATTTCCACACACAATACATCCACGCACAACATAGGAGCACATATACTGCTCTCCTATGTTGTCCTTTTTGATATACTAAAACCCTCAAAAGATGTTCACAATTGCTCTGTCAACAAAGGCCTAGTGTACAAATTTGACAACTATAAATTAAAAAAGGAAAATATATATCTTTCTTTTTCAGATTATGGAATACCCTTTAAATTGGCCCAATATTGGAGGGTGAAATAGGCGAAGCCAAACCTAGAATTATGACGTTTTATTTAGGAAATTCAGTCAGATGTATGCGACCGCAATTCCTCTTAAGGAAATCATTGTATATCAAAACTTTTAGCCCCATCTTGTGGCCCTAAATCCTTGTCTGCAGATATATCTGGTTCTTTATTTCCCTTATTCGGTGTGCGGTCGGTTCGTCTCACGCGGAAGGCGCACGCAGCATTCCGCACTATGCGTACTTACGTATCTACTCGCTTGCAGTATCGGCTCAAAATCGACTTGTGTTTAATCTTCATAGCAAAAAGATTGAAGACCTTTGTGATATATAAAATATATAAATACGGTTTTGACGTAGCTACATAATAATTCTGGTCAAAACGTATTCAATATTGAAATCATCAATACGACAAAGAAAAAGAAGCAAAAAGATTCAGGCAAATAAGCAAGCGATGCATGGTCGTTTTGCACGGATGTGACGTATTTTGTCCCTATTTGTTTAATTTTAGGGTTCCGTAGTCTACAAGTAACCGACCGTCGTCCGTCCGCAGCTTAGCTCAGAGACTCTAAGTACTAGAAAGCTATATTTTGGCATGGATATACATGTTAATCACGCCGACAAAGTGGTAAAATAAAATCAGGAAAAAAAATTTTTTTTCTTATCTATCCCATGGTGTGGGGTATCGTTGGATAGGCCAGTCAAAAATATTACAGGCCTTCGAAAACTATTTTTCGATTGAGGGATCCGTTTGCGTAAAATTAAGAATTAAATTGCTAATTTTTGTTAGAGTCCAGTGTCCCTCCTGCCAGCTAAATGGCTGCTTTTGGATATATGATATTAATGAAAGCGGCAATGGACGTCAGATTCCAAGTAGGTCAGATTCCATGTACGTTATTTTCCAGGTAGGACATTTTCCAATTAGGTCAGATTTTGAGTTAGTAATGGTTTGGTACAGTTGCTCACAATATATTCATCGCACCACGTGTGCTGGACTTCTTTGGTCGCACGGACTCTATAGTCTAGAAATGATAACACTAAATGGATGTAGTTAAACAAAAAGGATCCAACCCACAAAATTACACTTTTGAGATGATGAAGTTTGAAGTTGTATTTGCTCTTTGATATTCTATTTTTTGATTTTGTTGATTTAGGATATAGTTGTAAAAAATGTTGGCCTTTTGATAGAAATAAGTTTTATTGGGCATACATAAATATTTTTAATTAATAAATAAGAATTTCGCAGTAAAGATCCAACATGACAAATTGTTATGTAATTAAGTAGCAAGAAAAATAATCCACTGCAAGTTAAAAGAATGGAAAATAATTACTTTTTAAGCGTAAAGAAAATAGAAAAAAATATTGGAAACAGGAATTTTTTTACTAGTAAGGCAAAAGATAATTGATAAAAAGTTAATAATTAGTTAATTTAAAATTCTTTAACAAAAATGTACTGTTTTATTATATAATTCCATTACAATTTGCCATGTTGGATCGTTACTGTGAAATTCAATATAAGGTTAGCATATAAATGGCTTTCAGCTAAAACGATCCAACCCCATATTTACTTATATAATATTTATTTATTTCCAATAAAAGTAACTACGTCCATTTAGTGTCATCGTTCCGTGTTTCCGTGTGTTCGGTCCGTGTCACCAAAGAAGTCTAGTAGACGTGGTGCGATGAATATATTGTGAGTAAGTGTACCAAACCATTATCTACTAACTCAAAATCTGACCTAGTCGGAAAATGTCCTAGCTGGAAAATGACGTACATGGAATCTGACCTACTTGGAATCTGACGTCCATTGGCGCTTTCATATTAATGCTTATGGATATATGGCAGTAGTATATAATTGTAACGGCATTAAAAGGAAAACTATCATCAGCTAAGTAGGCTTTACAAGTTTACGAGTAATAGTCGACAAACTTATAAAATGTGGTTGGAAAAGAAAATAAACTGTATATTGATGTATGGGGACAACAGTTTTCGAATTTAGTCCCTTCTTTAGAGCAATGTTCGGTGCTTTCATTGATTATGAACGTTAGTAATGTTACCTATTTATTTTTGTGAATGTTGCAGTTTATACAGAACCTTCTATACGCGAGTCAAAATCGCATTTGGGCGGTTTTCATTCTATATTGTTTCTTTGTTTTTTCGTTTAGTCATGGTAATTGACATTTACATAATACCTGGCACAATATTCTCTTTTTGTTGCTTCTAAATGTTCAGTTTAGTTTTCTGTGTGTGCTAGTTTTGTATAAAGATGGTGTAGGTATACTATGAAAGTGTGAAAGTGTGGGCCCTAGACAAGTAAAATTCTATAATCGAAAGCGTGGCGATAGCATAAAGTTATGGGAATGTCAAATGCGATCGAAATGTCACGTGATCAATCCCTTACATTTCGACCATCACCATCGCAGACGTCAAATTACACTTATGTAGAGCCTCTCTGGCACGATATTTTGCATAACAGTTAAAAAGAAAAGCTGGAAAACCCGTAGGTTACGCTTCAAATGAAACTTTCACGACCCCGCTGCAACACTATTCCCGCACAACACCGCCAGAGGTGACTACTCGCTGTCCACGCGCCGACAGCTAGCAGATAACCAACTGTCCACGCGATTACAGCTGTCTGTTCTGTACTACAGAGAGCAAGCTAGCAAATTGCGTCAAGCCAGCAGCAATATGCGTGCGTACATCGCGCGGATCAATATAAAGTATATCTACAGACGCCCTGAAGCTCACATTTCAATGAACATTATTTTGCCGGGTGGCAGCGGTGTCGTATAAGTCGGCTACGACCTTAAGGCCATACTAAACATCTGAGGAAACCTGTTGCGTAAGCGCGCAAAGAAGTTGAACTCTATCCAACCGACCAAATCGGCCAATCACAAAACGGACGCGTCATTCATCTCGCATGTGATTGGTCGGTTGGATAGAGTTTAACTTCTTTGCGCACTTACGCAATAAGGCTGCTGGACTTACAGTTTAGTATTTGTAAGTTTGTGCTCTATTTGTGTAATTGCTGCAAGTCGTTCCAGTACGAGGGCAAACAAATAAATAAAGAAATATTGTAAAGTCAAATAACCGTTTGTACTCGTATAAAAGCAACGCCATTCAAGATTATGCTGGGAGTCAACCTACACACTAGGTTAGGTTACTTGCTGATTTGCCATAGATAATGCCTTTCTTGGGTAAGGGAATATTTTGCGATTGGCTGGCATGAAAATATACTATCTCACATGTCATACTAAATTACTAAAAAGGCATATAGAATAGAAAGGCAGCAACATAAAATTTTAATGAAAATGCCATCTACGGCATTACTTTACATTGTAAACAAATAGTACGGAATATTGCCAGTGCTGCAATTAAACTTAACTTTAGATGACGCTGGTTTTGATACAAACTTAATATTTGGTCAAGAAAAGTTTACGGAACACAATCAAACTCCATTAAAAGTAGTTAAAATAAAAAAATGTGATGCTGCATTTTAAGACTACAGCTACCGTAATCTTAATTGAAACAACTGATAATCGTTTACCTACAAGGAAGAGTGTCGAGATTAGTAATTTTTCGCTTTAAATTATTTCAAGCGCTGTCCATTACCGCTTTAGCAGATAGCTGCAGCAGTTCTAATAAATCCAACGCAACAAGAGTGTACGGCGCATTCCGATGATATCGCGATACGGTATTTATCATACATAAACTAGGAGGCTTCCAGTCCACATTCGATTTATGTAACGTGACCAGAATATTTTTGAATTAAAATGGGACTAGGTACTTATCGAAAAATGGAATCTATCAAATTTTCACCTGTCATGTTATTTCTAGAGTTGTAACAGAACTTTATCTTTGTCCATTTGCGGAAATGCGGCACTTCCGCAAGAAATCATGTCACCGCATCTACCTCCGCAACTTTTAGAGGTGTTGTGCCGGAGGTCTATTAAAGTAAGGGCTTAGTTGAAACTTGTACCCGATTGTTTCTGAAAATATTTATAAATACATTGAAGATTGTTGCTGCCATGTCACTGCGGTCGCCAGATCCTGTACCAAGTAAGCAACTGTTTAGTGGAGCCAGTAATTTTATTGAACTACAAGAAATTGCCAACAGTGATAATGCCGAAAGATGGCTTCCATTACATTTATAATTATTTCATATCGGTCTCTGTTTTTGCAAATTTCTAAGACACTAAAAAAATCCGTCTGTACTTTTGTCTCTGTTTTTGCACATATCTGACAATGAAAACTGAAAAAAGAACTAAAACGACACTACGTATACATGATTGCAGAATGTATAGCGCTACTGACATTATCTCCCGGTACCATTTTTGAAAGCCTTGGGTGGCCTGCATCCTAAATCATAGTAGATTAACAGAGCCCTGTATTTGGAACGGATGAATTTAAAGTCAATACGTAGGAATGGTAATTAATACAATCCAAAAATGCTTTTGAACTGCACTCTGGCATAGTTGGCAGCGCGAAGCATGCTCAAGCGTCGGTATGTTGTCTAGTCCAGCAATAAGTCACGACACTTACACAACACACATGTTGCAAACTATGTGGGAAAATAATAAAGATAATAAATAATACTTTTTGTGGCATTGTCGCGAACATAAGACACGTACTTTCATAAAACGACTTGAGATTCTTCTACGATCATTAAACCTCAATATTCCCGGAGTTAGACAAAAGGACTGTCCCGCTTAAACCTAACTGTCTGGCTCCACAGATTTATAGGAACGCGGAACGCAACAACCACCATTTATCTGTTTTATTCCAATAAATTAAATAGTGAATCCATTCGCGTGATGTCGAGATAAGCTGGACCCGCACAATGTAATCTTTTTACCATAAATAGTATGACGACCGATTTGCATTTGAGTTAGGTCTGTCTTTAAATTAATTGTGCTATTCTTGCTATTTCATTGTGTTAACCTGAATAGGCCTTTGGATTTTAAGTGCCATCTTTAATGGGCAATTATGGGGGTTCCACCTGCTTTTGTTACTTGTTTCTTGAGCTATATGAATCGTTGATTAGTGGGTGCGTGCACTTATTGCGTATCTCATGTTGAATATGATTAAAGTTTTAGTATGGTTTTAATTTCGATTTGATTGCTTGCGATATGGGCTTATTGAAGTCGCGTTACACCGTTTAAGTATTTTTAATCGTTTTGTTGATATTTTTAAAGTTATTTGTTGCTGTATTACGGTTTATTTGTAAGTTTTGTCTTTGCTTAGTAGTTTGCTTTTGTTAGTTTGTGTTGTATAGGCCACTTTATTTCTTTCAGTGCCTAAATAATATAATATCGCCCACCTAGTAATATTGGCATATCTGCAAAAAATACGAAATTGAGTTTATACGGCCTACGTCTTCAAAAGTGCATAATTTATAAAGTGGTAAAAAGGCACAACGCTAGTTTTCGAATCCATCAAGAGAGTGCAAGTCATTGTACCATCATTTTTGTTTACCCGCGCATATGCGTCTAATAACGTCTCATTTGACAAATGTGACATCGCTTTTAAACTTAATGCTATTCTCTACTACTATCACACTATTATTATACAGGAGAAAATTTATGAGTGTGTGTGTGTGTGTTTGTATGTTTGTTATTTCTTCACGCTCAAACGGCTGGATGGATCTTGGTAAAATTTGGGGCAGGGATAGATTATAGTCTGGAATAGCACATAGGATACCTTTTTTCCCGGGAATATTTCCAATAATAGTTCCCTTGGGATAATTTTCGACATTCACGCGGGCGAAGCCGCTGGCAGAAGCTAGTTATTATATAAAACCAACGACATATTTGACTGACCTACCGTTTTAATTACATTAAAAGAAGTTTTTTGGTACCTACTTATGTCATAAGTTCAAATGGTGCTAATCTATACGCACGGGGAAGCGCTGTCCGCCTCCTTCAACATCTCGAAGGCTTTTGAATGTGTCTAGCACGAAAGCCTTTTTGGTCAGCTTCCTTACTTCGATCTGCTCGGTTGTATAGGTGAATGGATTGCAGACTTCTTGAGAGATCGGTCCATTCGAGTGGTTACCGATGGGCATGGCTGCTTGTCCGACCAATTGCATATTAATGCCGGGACCCGTCAGGGATCGGTACTCTCAGCCACATTAGGCTACATAGAGGCTAGGGCTCAGCTGGCTACCAAAAAGTTGGGGATCCTTACAAAGGTGAGACGGTACTTCACTGCTGAACAGCAGGTCAATTTATATTTTATAATGTTGTAACTTTAAGAACATGTTTTGTATAATATTTCTAATAAAATGAAACATTTATTTTACACTAACTTCTGCCAGCGGCTTCGCCCGCGTGAATGTCGAAATTTATCCCAAGAGAACATATTCAGGGGGGTTCATATTAGTAGGATCAACCAGTTCTTTTATTTCATGACTTTCACACAGGACTCTATAAAAGTCCAAAGTGCTATTCCAGACTATAATCTATCTCTGTGCCAAATTTCATCCAGATCCGTTCAGTAGTTTTTAACAGCAAAAAGTAAAAGGTTTTTAATTCGGATGTTTCTTTTTTAGGGTTCCGTATCCAAAGGGTAAAAACGGGACCCTATTACTAAGACTCCGCGGTCCGTCTGTCTATCTGTCTGTCTGTCTATCTATCTGTCACCAGGCTGTATCTCATGAACCGCGATAACTAGACAGTTGAAATTTTCACAGATGATGTATTTCTGTTGCCGCTATAACAACAAATACTGAAAACAGAACAAAAATAAATATTTAAGTGGAGCTTTTAACCATACAATAACCATAGCAAATGTTTAACTATTCAACAAACGTAATTTATTGCCGTTTTTGCGATAATAGTACGGAACCCTTCGTGCGCGAGTCCAACTCGCACTTGGCCGGTTTTTTATGTATGTTCGGGCATAACTCCGTCATATATAGATGGATTTGCAAAATTATTTTTTTGTTTGAAAGGGTATACTCTCGAGGTGGTCCCATTATGAACAAATCATCAGAATCTGATGATGGGATCCCATGGTAATCGAGGGAACTCCTCAAATATTACAGGCAGACATATAGAGATTTTAGTATTTTCAATAACATGGCAAGCATTTGCACTCAGTAAGTACCATTTGGTGAAGTGGAACTGATAAAGGTTCCTGGTTGCCTGGAAGAGATCGCGGAATGCGATAAGGCCGCCCATTGTATGTGTTTTTAGTTTTAAGTGTCCTTTATAAATGTAACTTATGGTGTACAATAAAGTATATAATAAATAAATAAATAAAGAAGACCACAGATGGCCACAGGAACTCCTTAATAAGTATGTCATGGGTATAAGATATCTCGAATACTTAAGCGACTATGAGGAAGCAAATACATATAAATAGATGGTACTGTCGAAAATGGTACCATCTAACTCAGTGGTGGGCAAACTTTCTTAATTGGGGGCCAGAAAGTTTAAGAAATTTCAGAGGAGGGCCAGAATTTGTTTTTTAGAAACATATTTTTTTTACATAATACTGTATTTTTTTAGGTTTTCCGCATTCAGCTTTTTTTCTGTACTATTCTTCAAAGCATATTTGGTTTTAGCATGCTTGGTGTTAAAATTGCGAGCGAGGTTAAAACCTTGAAATACCGCCGCCACTGCTTCATCATTACACATAAGACATACTGGCTTACCGTATTCTGCGCTACCTTTACCTATGCGTCTATTATTCTACTTAGTAGAATCTACTTTATACTTCTGGACCGTCAAAATATAATTATCGCGGGCCATATACTATTCATGACAAAGGACCGTCCGCGGGCCGGATTAAATGCTTTCGCGGGCAGGAGCTGACCCGCGGGCCGTACTTTGCCCATCACTGATCTAACTGATCTGATGATGAAGCCGGAAGGTAGTCACTGGAACTCCATAGTAAAACATTGTATCCTATTCGTGTTTGGGCTTATTGGAATTGAAATGAGATGCACTCTGGCTATAAATTATTTTTATGGTAATATGAGGTACATTTTAGTGTGTAAAATAAAAAACTTTTGAAGAAACATAATACACCGACTTCTAAAGCAAAACACTACAAAGCGAAAAATAAATAATTATTTATATAATAACACTTTATAAAGCCCTTTTCCCTCTCCCCTTTGTATTTGTATATAAACTTGTTTTATTTGGAATATTCAATTGTAGATATATATTTTTTACATTAAATAAATATATATAATTGATAAAAATACTGCTTGCAACATAAAAGTGGTAAAACGGCACATAACGATTATGGCAACGGCTTGTGGTAAATAGGTGGACTTAACGCGTGAAGCAATTTCTACCAGTCAATATTTCAAAACTTTTCTGCCCATCACTTGTTTTTGCACCCCAGTGGCTGCGTAGCTGGACCAGCATAGAGCCAAGCATTTTTATCAGCGATGTAATCCCCCAACTTATACTATGCTTGCCTACATAGTGTGCGTTTTAAACAAGTTTTTAATTTCGTCTCATTCAGTTCTAGATTGTAACAGGTTGTACAGTACCCCATAAAAGATGATGCTACTTTAGCCAGCCTGAAACCTGGTTGAATTAATTGGTCCCTATTTCTTGTAACATAATTATGTCTTTCACCGTTTTTACTAAAAAGATATAAATTATCTCTAACGTACGCGATGTTTTCATAAATATATTGACAAGGTACCGTCATGATGTTTGTATGAAGTATACATAATAATCCACTCATTCCGTTCATGTGAACGATCCTAAGTCAGTAATCATTCGCCACCTGCCAGTGTAACACGTATCTATATATTTTATTAATGTACCTTGGGCTTCAATTTAAATACAGTCCACTATATAATCTTATTTATGTGGTTTTATTACCAGCGTTTGCCACAATGTTAATGTCCTTAAACAGTTCCCTACTACTAGTAACCAAACCCATAAATTCTGCAAAAAAGTTAAAAAAATCTGTAAATTCAATTCAAACATTTATAAAATCATTGATCCTCGTTTCTGTAAAATGTTAAAATCGTAGTTGTGCCAATATATAACTAGGTGAGCGATATGATGCATGAAACGAAATCGTAATCAAATCGATCGATCAGTCTTGCATCTGGGCAAAAAAGACAAGTAAGATTTCGGTGCCTGAATAAAGTACCAATCTCTCAGGTATCGTTATCTCCGATCTGTATAAAATAATCGATTCATAATTACTAATTAAGTGTCCCCATAATTAGTAAGTTTTTTTTTATTCAATCGTTGTTTTTCCTCGCTCCCACGACTGCACCCGAATCTTTATCTCGATATATTTGATCCGAATGAATCGAATAAATTAAAACGATTGTATCGAGTGATTAATTCGAGGTTCCGAGTTATCTCTACGGATTAGTGGCTCCCTCTATAGAGTGAGCCTAATTGACACCCAGAGATATGGTTTATTAAAATAATGGGCGTTTTATTTTTGGGTATTTAAAGCTTTCGTTTTCTTGTATTGATGGCATCATATTCGAAGTTATTACATGTAATTTTGTGTAATATGTTTTAATGTCCTACTATAACTATGTTGTTCTATTATGAGTTTTGTTTGAAGCTAAGTTTGTTGTCAGAACTGACATATTAATCAGAATTTCACTTCATCATCATCATATCAGCCGAAAAACGTCCACTGCTGGACATAGGCCTCCCCCAAGCGTCGCCACATTCACTTCAAATCATCACATCATCGGCCTATTAATGTTCCCACTGCTGGGACACAGGCCTCCTCTCTGTGAGAGGCGATGGGCCGTAATCCACCACGCGGGCTCGGTGCGGATTGGTGGATGTCACATGTCCTCGAATTTTTGGTTCTAGAACATGCCGGTTTCCTCACGATGTTTTCCTTCACCGTTTTTGAGAGCAGTGGTGATGAAATAATTTACACAAAGTAAAACGCCTGCCTGAGTTCGAACCCACGACCTACAACTTGTAAGTCGCGGCCGATACCACTGGGCCACCACTGCTCTGCACATTCACTTAATCAGATTTAATTCGGGTTTGATTGAAGGGCGATCTTCGGTTCCATTTTTGTTCCATTCATATTAGTTATCAAAATTTTGGTGTGTATATCCCCACAAAAAAAAGCCTTATTCTGATTCTACATCTTGTGAGAAAAAACCTAGAAAAGTGAACTCATCTTCACAATGGTAGATTAAATTTCTAGTTGGCGGATGGTTGCAAAAAGTGCCAGACATGATTTAGGATGAATCACGTTTAATATGATGATAATCATTATAAATCAGCCCATTATCTTCGTCAAGTGATCGTCCGCTCGATGAATTAATACTGTAATACGGTCTTTTATACTGTACGACTTTTAGAGGATCTTGTTTTGTTTTAAGAACCTATATAGACAAAGGGTGATTTACTGAATTGAGTATTTGGAGTTAAGAACAAAAAAAAAAAATTCGACGTCGTATTTGAGACTCAACTCCAAACTCAACTCAACTCACCAACTCAACTCACCTTCAAACACTTATAACTCAACTTCACATCAAACACTCAACTTCAAATACTTATAATCGTGACAATCTAAGAAATCCGATGACGTTTCTCATTTTACTCATGCCGCGATAACTTTGTCCGTAAGAAATAGAAACATCTAATTCATAGTCCTAATTAATTACTACGTAAGCTTTTAATTTAATCTTATTAAGTATTTTTATAGTTATCAAATCCGACTTCATAGATTGTCACAGTTACATAGGTTGAACAACCAGTTAACTTCCACTTCACTGACACCACACACTAGGATAGGATGTGACAGACACTGCAGCACACAAAGTTGTATAATAACTGTGCTTGATAGCACAACCCTTACTTCTTCATAAACGTATTGAAAACCCTTTGCTGAGACTAATTAATGACCCTACCTAATCGTCGGCGAATCTTAACACCGCGATGCAGGATTCGATTAAAACTAAACACCGCCATCTATCGGCAAAACGAACAACTACTTGCGTGACTGGCAAATCTATCTGCGTTTTTTTATGGATAGGTTATAATTTTGACAGTCTATGATTTTCCGATGAGCAGTCAAAGCCGCAGCAGTGGTGACCCCGTGGTAACGGCCCTGACTTGCGTGTAGGTCGTGGGTTCAAACACAGGCGAAAACGGTGAAGGAAAACATCGTGAGGAAACCGGCATGTCCTAAAAACAAAAATTCCAAGACATGTGACATCCACCAACCCGCACGAATGCATTGTTGGCATGTGGTGGACAAGTGAGTTTTTACTCGAAGCTGGGTCCGGATCGATGCATTGGTGCGTTTTGCAGTCCAAGGTACTCTCAGCATTCGCCTTCAACACCACATCTCGATTTTAGTTTTCTGCTATGTGAAATATTTATTTGCTTTCAAAGTCGAACTCAATCGATCCGTCGAATGATCGTAATCGCCGAATCGTATGCTATAAAAGCATTCTCTTACTATGGTTATCACTCGAGATCGAATATAAACTGCTGATGTATTTTACGGTGTCCCATCCAAATAGGGTGATGTTATTGTTTATTTATAAACTTTATCCATCCAGGACGTGCTTTTTCCAACTGGCCAGTGACAAATTTATATTTGTCGATCGACCGAGACGCGATAGAATCGATGCGTCGCGATTTATACCACGCTCGATTGATCGATTTCGATGATCCCGAGTTATGTATCGGATTGGGTGTACTGTTATCGACGAATTATTGTATGCTTGCCAAAGTTTGTTTGTCTTGAAATGGGGACTCGGCTCTTTTGGAAAGATTTCGTAACGGGATGAAGAAAGCGGTATTACAGACCAAATAAGATTCGCTTGAGTCCATTTTGGTAATGATTTTTAAAGATACATGCTTGACAGTCCAAAATTTAATTGTAATAACGTAAACACTACATTCTGTCTACTTTAATTGCTTATCAATTAACTCACTGTATGCTCTACTTTTGTAATGTTGTATTCAGTAATGATACAATTATTTCAAGTTTTTGTGTCTTGCCAAAGGGACGTCTAGGGATCACTAAATGGCGGCTTTCGTATGATGAGTTAAATTTAGATATTATTATACATTTCATGTTTTACTTTTATTCTGTAGAGCGGAGATGCCTTGTACAAACTACAATAAAACTGAAACAGCTTTGTGTAGATCAAGTTAGTAGATGGGACCCGTATTGTCCATGCAGACGTTCTCACACTAACAAACAATTAAGCATGACTCGAAAATTAGTTTTATTGAATTCTAAGTAGACACAAACAATTATTTGAGCCGACTGGTTTAAAAATCAAACAGGAACATATCTATATTGGGAGTTAACTGAGCCGCATTATACCACGGTTGTATTATAATTACCAGCATCCCACGTTTTAGTGTCAATTTGCGCCAATTAGTCGGCTTTAAGGTCGTATATCGTCCGGACCGATGGCCGTGCCGAATTCTTTAATCGACTTTAATGAATTCCGATTATTCGTTTTCAACTTTTTCCAACGAAATGCTCTGAATTTCGAACGGGTGACAGATTTTAAATTCTTCCCTTACACTTGTACCATAGCTTTTTGTACGTGTTTGTTTTAATAATGCATGATATGTAATTATTTTCGTTACGAGTCGACGAATAAAAAACGTTCGGCGATTTACGACACTCGGTCTACAACGAGTTCTGTCCTCATATAATTTGTTGCTGTATAATTAATATGGAACTGATATTTGCAATTTAAATATTAATTTATCCGTCCAATAGCGTTCGCGTTACCCATAAGTAGGTATACAATGTTGAAATCGAGGTAGTTTTATTCACATTTGCGATTTAAAGTTGGTCGGTTGGTCAACGTAGCAAAAACAAGTAACGCTTCTGGACCTAATTACTTATACCTGTCCATCAGTGGGACAGCCAGACAGCTCACGTCGACGCTCGCGACCGCAGCGCCACCTCGATTCCTCGAACCACGGATTAAATTGGTAAATCTACATTCGCCCCATACACGGCGACGCGGCGCCGACTTGCAAAAAATCAGCGGCCTAAGTAAATACAAATTTCAATTTTATTATTGAACGTTTTATTTCATTTCCGATTCTTAAGCGTATACGAACGCGGACGTTTTATTTAATCGAATGCGCATAATGATCGGTTTTTCCGAGCAGCGTCGGCGGTGGTCGTCTTTTTCCGTGTTGTGTAACATTGTTTCTGATGCGCGTGCTCGGCGCGGCGACGCGCATGCTCGCGCATCATGCGTGATTTACGATTGTGCACTTTGTGATTTTTAAAACAGTTTTTAGTGGAGGTTCTCGCTTCCAAGTGGATAGCTTATAAATCTGGCGCCAAAATGAATGAACTCCATTGAGTTTTTCGCTTGTCAATTATTGGAAATACTCCGTATATATTCATACAATTACTGGTAATGATTACTTAAGTTTTTGTCGTTCTTTATATGGATAAGAGGGTGGTCGGATTGTGAGAGTTGTATATGACTAAAATTATAAAAAATGCTAATGAAATAACATGCAGAATTTTGCCATATTCTGCAATTCAAATAGCTTGAGCCTTTCTTACTGCAAAGTGTTCAGAATACGTTTATGGAAATAATTCAACTTTTATAGTTAGCCAGTGTTATTTAAAGAGTTTAAAGGACTCCATTATGTTAATGTGTTCTATTTATATACAACTGTAATACCATTGGGCTTAGTTAAGAAACTCTTTATGTAAAAGGAATGTGCAAACTGCTTCACCATCTAAATCGCTGGACCAAATTGGATGGGGTTCTATAGCAACTCAGTCGCTTGTCCTATTTGGTCTCGTTCTATAAAAATCAATTGGACAGCAGTTTTTTTTTCAGGTTTGAAGGTTTGTTGAGTGCACAAACAATGAAGACATCAGTAATATTATTTTAATTGATTGATTTACGTTTACTTGTGGTAAGAGATGATTTGGTCGACGATAGAACAAGCTTGCCTAGAAGTAACCTAAATTGATGAAACCACGACTACTTACAACAGGCTTAGATCCGATTTTAAATCAACTTCTTAATTTTAGTCTGTACCAGCAATACCTAACCTAGATTATACTAAACAGTACAGCCTCTTTAACAAAAAAACTCCAAAATTTAAATTACCAAATAAGTATTACGAGCAGCAGATATGCGACGCTGCAAGGGTTCCGTAGCAATTAAGCCCCGTTCGATACCTTCGGCTTGTGTTGCGAATCGCTAATTATTACCAAAACCAGACGATAACTCGGTTGTGACGTCGGCAAGACTAATTTACGATCCGTAGGGATCGCACGTGCTTCAATTAGATTTGGTTTAATATCGAAATTGAGAAGCTGTGACGTAGTGATTTTGTGGGGATTCTGAAATTGAGTATAAATAGCTGGCTGTTACCAAATATCTAAGATAGAACAGAAAGGTGGGGAGATAACATTGTTGCCATGGCAGATGAAATCTGGATGAGGGTGGCACTGAAGCGTGAGGATTAGCACAAGAAGAGATTGGTGTATGCTCAGGTGTGGGCAAATTCGGGCTGTGGATGATAATGATGAAGGGAATAGTGGGATAGCGTTTCGTTAAAAAATTTCAAGAGAAGAATAAAGGAACATTTCATATCAACATGACGCATAAATATCACAATTCACACTATCACACTAATAAACTGCCGAGCAATGAAAAAGTTCCACCCACAAAATGCCGACAAACACCTTAATTTAATTTTTTCACATTTAATTTAAAATTTGAACACAATATTTACGTTTTTACTTGGTTATATTCTGATGCGCTGTTAAATGTACTTCAATATTGCAGACGGCGTCATTAAGCTAGCCTTTCCCGTTTATGAGTAATTTGGTGCTATGTCACTGGAACTTTTTCATTGCTCGTGTATTATAAAGGCGAAAGTTTGTGAGTGTGTGTTTGTATGTTTGTTACTTCTTCACGCTCAAACAGCAGGACGGATCTGGATGAAATTTGGCACAAAGATAGATTATAGTCAGGAATAGCACATTGGGTACTTTATATCTCGGCAATATGTTCCCTCGGGATAATTTTCGACTTGCCCGGTATTTATAAATGTAAGATTTTAGTTATGTATTATATTATAAACTGTCATGGTCACTAACACTAACATTAACATTAGAAACGGGATATTTACCATGTTTACTGTTTGTTGCGAGTTTCCGATATTTCGGTGCTGTTGCAAGCACCATGATCACGGATAAACCGAAAAGTCATTGCGGGTGGGTGTTTATGAGGAGACATATCGGTCTAAACCCGAAAAAGTGCCGAAAAAGTTTCGTGTGTCGGGAACAGAATCGAGTTGTGAGTGACAGTGGTAGCGGTACTGTACGGTTCACGTACAGGCAAATTGCTTACGCCGCGACCTACTTTTAGCTACTCGTTTTTATTTACTTTATTATTATATTTAGTTAGTTGACCAATAGCTGCCGTAGCGCTATAATCGCGGATTAGCATCCAACCTAACTTTCGTGTAACTTTTACGAATAAACTTTACTGTGGTGTAATCTGTGGTTTTCGTCAACTCACATCAAACAACTCAACTGTAAGTAACCGGCTACCTCTGAGCCGTACATAAACTGGTCCTTCGAGCCGGATATAACAGGTGCGTATTCTCTCTGTTAACGTTAGCGAATCTGTCTAGCTGGAGTCCCAGAAGAGCGGATCGCGTTAGTGGGGCGCTAACGCACTTGATATCCAAAACTTGCGGAAACTTCGCAACTTTGGTGAACTAGTACCTGCGGTGATACAACTCTACTCCACCAACGGTCAAGCCAATAACTAATAACCATGGTTCAGAGCGTAACGGAACTGATAAGCCATCAAGAAACAACCTTCAGAGACTTGAAGCTTATTTGCACCAACTACAAGAAGGACAGTCCCACCAGGAAGAACTTGGCGTACCTGGAGGAGCGTCTTTCTCGGCTGAACAATAACTGGGAGAAGTTTGTTCACAACCATCATCTACTGGAAGAGTCTGGAGCAACAGACCTTCAATACTTCAACGACGACATTTTCAACTGTACGAAGAAGATGTATGAAGAAGTGCTGCAAGACATGTTGAAACGTAAATCGGAATTGCCGTCTGCACCTGCTGGTAAGACGGAACAACCACCTGCTACGCCTAAGCAAGGTAAGGGACAATCGAAATTTACTTTCGACGATATCCAATTCCACGTACCTCCTCGGGAAGCAAGCGAGTCGGCGGAAAAGCAACAAGTTCTTTTGCGTCAACAATACTGCAACTTTAGAGCGTTTGAACGCACTGTGGAAAAGGTAAACATAGCATTGGCAGTACCGATGGAAAAATGGGAATTAGAAGACAACTTAAGCACCCTGAAAACTAAATGGGAGCAAATCGAAAAGGCAAATTGGGAACTAGAGTACCTACTACAAGATGAGGACTCAAGTTATCAACAGAAATACAATACAGCAGAAAACTTCTATGATGACCTGAAAAGGAAACTACAACACAACATCTGGAACAATGCACATTATGAGAAATCTACGCCAAAAATTCAAATACCCGATTTCCATGGCAACTATAACCAGTGGTTGACTTTTAGAGACCTCTACCTCGAAAGTGTACACAACAATCCGACACTTTCGAAGGCTCAAAAAATGCAACACTTGAAAACAAAACTGAAGGGTGAAGCAGAGAAACTGGTTCAGCATCTTGGCATCAGTGCTGAAAACTATGCATCTTGCTGGGACATGCTGACCCACCGCTACGATAACAAACGGCTGTTATTTACATCATACATGAATACACTCCTGAATCAACCTAGTATTCAGCAACCAACCGCAGCAAGCATACGGAAGCTTCATGACGTCATGATGGAGTGCTTGAACGGGCTCAAAAACATCGGGCTAGACATCACCAACTGGGATCCGATCGTGGTCCACCTATTGATTCAAAAACTAGATAGCGTTACGTATAACGAATATATAAAGGAGATCAAACATCCCAGGGAATTTCCCGAACTGGAAGAGTTCGCCGAGTTTTTAGAATCAAAGTTCATGTCACTGGAAGCTCTGCAGGGAAGTAGCCAAAAATTCTCGTCATCAAACAAACCATGGAAATCGGAAAAGCAGCCTCATAAGGGATCAGAAAACCGAAATTACAACTACAAGAATAAAACGCAGGGGTCATCGTACTTTAACAAGTCACAAAACTCACCAAAAACCTTCTTCACGACAGCAAAAACATGCCCAATATGCAAAACTAATCACGTGTTGATGAATTGCGAACAATTCTTGGCTATGGACACAAACAAACGGAATGACGCAATTCGCAACTTGCATATTTGTAAAAACTGCCTATTCAACCACGGAGAAAAACAATGCAAATCACGAAAGACGTGTAAATTGTGTCACAAGGCACACCATACACTTATGCATGAAGATGTAACTGAACTATCTAGCAAAAAACAAGCAACAAGGGAGGAAAACCCATCGTCGACCCTTTCGACTTCCTATGGGGTCAACAACATAACGAACGAACAAAGGGAAGTGTTGTTGACAACTGTACTTCTGAAAGTCAAAACAATTGATGGAAACTTCATCAACTTGAGAGGCCTACTAGACCAAGGCTCTCAAGTGAGCCTAATAACGGAAAACGCGGCACAACGCCTCCGATTACAGCGACGTAAAGTGAGCGCTGTTGTATCGGGTGTCGGAACCCTTAGCGGCAACTGCAAAGGGGCAATGAACTTAGAATGCCAGTCAATACATTCAGACTACAGACTAAACTTTGAAGCATTAATTATGAAAAAACTCATAAGCAACTTACCTACCGCATCGTTCCCAATCAGCAACTGGGACTATTTAGAAAACTTAAAACTAGCGGATCCACAGTTCAATCTGTCGGGCCCGATCGATCTACTCTTGGGCGCGGACATCTACTCAGAACTTATCCTAAACGGCGTCATCAGGAGTGAGAGATACCCCGTAGCTCAACAAACGAAAGTAGGCTGGATTCTATGCGGGAATGTAAAGACATTCAACTGCTTGGTGACACTAAACGATTTCGAAAACATGGCAAGATTTTGGGAAACCGAGGAAATTCCAGACAAGTCATCATCAACTAGTGAGGAACAACACTGTGAAGATTATTACAACGCAACTACCACAAGATTGGCAAACGGACAATATGTGGTACAAATGCCTATGAAGCCTAACTACGAATCAAACTTAAACAATGCAAGGTCACAAGCATTAGCACAGTTCCTTCAACTGGAAAGGAAAATGCTAAAAAACAAAGAACTCAGTTACGAGTACACGCGTTTTATGAACGAATACATCGCTATGGGACACATGAAACCAGTCACAGAAGAAAGTAGGGGCCGAGTTTACCTACCTCACCACGGCGTGATGAGAGCTGAGTCCACTACAACAAAACTAAGAGTAGTGTTCAACGCCTCGTACAAGACAAAAGGAGACAGCAGCAGTCTCAATGATCACATGTACTGCGGTCCGAACTTACAAAAGGACATACTGACACTACTAATTAATTGGAGAACGTACAGATACGTCTTTACGGCGGATGTAGAAAAACTTTATCGGTTCATCTGGCTAAACGAAAATCAACAACATCTGCAAACTATAATCTGGAGATCTTCCCCTAAGGAACCTCTACAAGATTGGCAGTTGGGCACAGTAACTTACGGAACAAAAAGTGCACCTTATCTGGCAATGCGCACTCTACATAAACTCGCAGAAGATGAAAAAGATACCTATCCGGAAGCTGGAAACGTCCTGAAAAACTACTTCTACATGGACGATTTGGTTTACGGACAGGATACTGTCGACGCATCGAAAACACTGGTCACACAGCTAATTGAGTTGCTGAAAAAAGGAGGATTTAACTTGAGAAAATGGAAAACTAACGAACCGAGTATCTTGGAAGACTTGCGAGATGATCAAAAGAGCCGCAATACGAACATCGACTTTAGCCCAGAACAAACAACTAATTTAAAAATGTTGGGCATGAGGTGGAATCAAGACAACGATAGCTTCACATACCAATGGGATCTACCAATCAAGAAAATACTGACAAAACGCGTGCTACTGAGCGAAATAAGCAAGCTATACGACCCACTTGGATTACTATCGCCACTTACAATAAAAACCAAACTTCTGTTCCAAAAAATCTGGATAAGCAAAACCAACTGGGATGAACACTTAACCGACGATCTCGCTACAGAATGGGAAACAATTAGAAAAGATATCCCGTTGCTAAACAAACTTTCCATACCACGATGGTTACAATGTCAAGAAAACAATCTAGAGATACACGGGTTTTGCGACGCAAGCGAAAAAGCTTACGCGTGCGTCATTTATAGCCGAGTGAAAACTGAAGCCGGCGAATACAAGACTACACTAATTACTGCAAAAACAAAGGTTGCACCAATCAGCAACAGGATAACTGTACCTAGAATGGAACTTTGCGGGGCCGTTTTACTAGCCAAACTGCTAGAAAAGGTTCGGAACACTCTCAGCACTAAAAATCTACATTTAAGGTGCTGGAGCGACGACTCCAAGGTCGTTTTAGCCTGGCTGCAGGGCGATATAAACCGATGGGAGAAATATGTAGCTAACAGAGTAAAACAAATAAACAGCATTATCTCAGCAAACTGCTGGAACTATGTGAAGTCAGAAGAAAATCCTGCTGACTGTGCAACTCGAGGGCTTAAACCTTTTCAACTCCTAGATTTTAAACTTTGGTGGAATGGACCAGATTGGTTAAAAACAAACATGCCAAAAATTCATCAGGACAATCACCTGACCTACACAACAAACACTGAGTTGCAGGAAATAAACTGCTGCGCAGTCACATACAAGCATTGTGAAATAATTGATACATTACTTAATAAAAACAGTAATTATAAACGCGTAATACGAGTGCTTGGATGGATTGTACGAATAAGCAATATTCGTAAGCAAAAACGCACACTAAACTCAACCAATAAGTTAACCGACTGCGGTAACAAAAAGGAGGTTATGTGTTTGTCACCACAAGACATTATGGGAGCAACAGAATTGCTCATCAAAAATGTTCAAAATGAAAACTATGGCGACGAAATTGAATGTTTAAAGAAAAATCGACCAATATCAACAAAAAGCAGCTTGCTGAAGTTAACCCCAATCCTTGACGACCGTGGAATACTGCGCGTGAAGGGCCGACTAGGCTACTCAACTTTATCTCCCGAAGCTAAACATCCTATTATTCTTCCGGCTACAGGAAGATTAACGGAGCTTATTATTCAAGAGGCTCATCGCAACACTCTCCACGGAGGCGCCCGACTCACTTTGGCCCATTTACGTCAAACATTATGGGTCATTGGAGGTAGCAGAACAGTCAAGAAGGAGCTACGACAATGCGTCCGATGTCATCGTTTCAAACCAAACCGAAACGTACAACTGATGGCAGACTTGCCAAAGGAGCGTGTAACTCCATCAAGACCATTCACAAACACAGGCGTAGACTATACTGGGCATGTTGATGTGAAAATCAACAAAGGAAGAGGCGTTAAAACTTGCAAGGCTTACATAGCAATCTTCATATGCATGGTGACCAAAGCTGTGCATTTGGAATTGGTGTCGGACCTGACTACGCAAACGTTCCTCGCCGCATTCAAAAGGATGTGTGCCCGCAGGGGTACACCCAGACACGTATTCTCCGACAACGGAACGAATTTTGTGGGCGCAGCAAAACTACTTCAACAGGAATTTGAAAAACACAATACGTTTAAGAATTCAGAATTCTTCGATGAGATGAGCCACTTACAAATTGAGTGGCATTTCAATGCACCACTTTGGCCAACAGCTGGAGGCCTGTGGAAGGCTGCTGTCAAAGCCATGAAATATCACCTACATCGAGTACTGGGGGAACAGAAGCTTACTTTCGAACAATTTACTACTTTACTAAATCAAATTGAAGCCTGTCTTAACTCTCGTCCGCTGTGCCCATTAACAGAGGATGTCGAAGACCTGGAATATCTAACTCCCGGCCACTTCCTCATTGGTGGCCCCCTACTGTCACTACCACAAGAAGAACAAGATTTTGCTGAGCACGATCTAAGAAACAGATGGAGGCTTGTTGAACAAATGAACGTACACATCTGGAAGCGCTGGTCGAACGAATATCTACATCAACTGCAAACCCGAAGCAAATGGCAGCAACCAAAAGAAAACCTGAAACTAGGAACCCTAGTATTAGTCAAAGATGAGCACTTACCTCCTGGCCGCTGGGCTATAGGAAGAGTCCAGGAACTACATCCAGGCGCTGATGGTCGAGTACGGGTTGTTACCTTAAAAACAAGGAAAGGGTCACTTAAGCGACCAATAACGAAGCTAGCACCATTGCCACTTAAACCCGAAGAACCTAGGGTAAACGAAGAGGAAGAGCAAAGGAGACCTACTCCGGAAACTACAAAACGGGGAGGCACAGCAAAAAATAAGA
This sequence comes from Anorthoa munda, assembly GCA_945859665.1. Classification (NCBI taxonomy): domain Eukaryota; kingdom Metazoa; phylum Arthropoda; class Insecta; order Lepidoptera; family Noctuidae; genus Anorthoa; species Anorthoa munda. The sequence goes on along the minus strand of OX243918.1, from coordinate 9,680,016 downwards.
ACAATTGGCTATCACTAGTTCTCCTAGCCATGCTAGCAATGACGGGGCTTGCACAATCAGCGCCAACGAATAACTTGAACTTGAAGGTTACACCTATATCAAGCAATCATCCGATTTACTTCGATGAAGCTGGGCAAATGAAACTAATACATGACGAATGGACCCTATTGGTTTACTACAACTTAACGTCATACTGGCAAGCAACTGGTCAGATCAATGATTATGTGAACCAAATAGATAAACTATGCCAAAGAATATCACATGAGTACTCGCCTTGCGAAACAATTGTCGGCCACCTACGTCATGAACTGAGTCACCTAGCCGACTACAACTCTATGCTGCTCACTCAACACTCAAGACCAAAACGAGGTTACTTTGATGGAGTTGGGAAATTAGCAAGAACTCTTTTCGGAGTGCTCGACGCAGACTTTGCCGAAAAGTACGAAAGAGACATACAGAATCTACAATCAAATGATGACTACCTACTACAACTTATGAAAAACCAAACATTAATTGTAGAGGCTGAAAACAACGTTATAAAAAAGAACACTGCCTTTATGGATGAACAATTCAAAACATTGCGCATCTACATGAACCAAACTTGCAGCGAAATCACAAAAATAGTGAACAAGGCGCAAATGCTATTCACAATGAATGACATAAATTCCGCTGCCGTGACGTCAACTCTGATTATAAGTGATCTAAACCGAATATTGGAAATGCTGATAAACACTCTCGCCAACATTTACAGAGGGCATTTAGATACCCATCTATTTCCTGCTAATCAACTGATCGAACAGCTAAACATAATATCCGGAAGGTTGCCACAGGGATTATCGTTATGTGTAAAGGGCACTCAAAGGGATTTGAAAAATATCTATGACCTGATCCATGTGAAGGCTCGAATAACAAACAACTACATGCTATTTGAAATACACATCCCCTTGCTGAGCGATGAAGACTACAAGATATATCGAGTCATACCAATACCGTTCCTTAGACAAGGACATTTAAAACTCGTACAACCAAGTTCAAGCTTCATCGCAATCAACTTTGTAAAAAACTCTTACATAACAATGGAAGACCAAGACATGCGCCAATGTACTTCATACGGAGAAGACGAATTCACTTGTGTCTCACGTAATCCAGTCTACAACATGCACGATAAAGACGCCCCATGTGAGGCCCAAGTCTTCAACCAACAAGAGTCTTTATCATGCGTCCTCAATGATGTAACATGCAAAGAAACCTGGACAAAGCTTCACAAATCGAATATGTGGCTATTTACATTGTGCGGGAAACAGCTGATGCGCGTCATATGTAACGATCAAGTTACGCCAGCGGTCATTGACGGGACTGGAGTGATTTCCTTGAAATCAAAGTGCTTACTACAGAAAAAGGACGCCACAATATTTACACACAATCAGCTGGGAAGTACTTTTAACATGGAACCAGAGATAGAAATACCAACTATTAATTCGACTATTAACCACATCTTTGACCTCGGCTGGCAGAATGCAAAATTAAATATAACTGAACAAGAAACGCCAACTGCAGTAGAAATAAGAAAAGTAGACCAGCAGTTGGAATTCCAGAAAAGCAGAGAAATATTACCGAAGGCGTCTCACATGTCAAGTCACGACATTTATCTCTACTCGGTTACTTCTTTGATGTTGGGAGGAATCGCTGCGCTTGCCCTCTATATTATTATTAAACGATGTTTGAAAACGAAAACAAAGGAAGACGTCAAAACACTCTCTGCCGAAAGAGGAGTGACACCTAGAGGAAGGGATAACTTTGGAAGGGACATCGAGCTACAAGAAATGCATTCGACAGCAGCGGAGCCCGTTTACAGCGAAGCAAGACAGCCGATGAAAGCATTTCACTTTGACTAAATTGAGTGTTATAACCTATACCTATATTTTTACATCTTTTACCAGGACACATTAACTATTGTTTACTATTTAACTTTAAATAACTACTTTTCACTTTAATTATATTATTTGCTTTGTAATGGATGCTCATCCCACTTTTCCCTCGGGAGCATGTACGGTTCACGTACAGGCAAATTGCTTACGCCGCGACCTACTTTTAGCTACTCGTTTTTATTTACTTTATTATTATATTTAGTTAGTTGACCAATAGCTGCCGTAGCGCTATAATCGCGGATTAGCATCCAACCTAACTTTCGTGTAACTTTTACGAATAAACTTTACTGTGGTGTAATCTGTGGTTTTCGTCAACTCACATCAAACAACTCAACTGTAAGTAACCGGCTACCTCTGAGCCGTACAGGTACTGAGTGCAAAAAACGAACAAGAAAGAGGGTAGACCGATATGTCTCCTCATAAACACCCACCCGCAATGACTTTTCAGTTTATCTGTGATCATAGTGCTTGCAACAGCACCGAAATATCGGAAACTCGCAACAAACAGTAAACATGGTAAATATCCCGTTTCTAATGTTAATGTTATGTATTATATTGTAATAAAGTATGTATTATGTTTACACGTATCTGTTTAGTTTATTTAGTATGTAAGAATTTTAAATATTAAATGTTTATGAACTTTGAATTTTGTTGTGCACTTGAATGCACTGTTCTCACAGGCAAATTTACTTTAACAACTGATTTGCTGTTAGAGAATCCAATTATGGGTTAAGCTTTGTACATAAACTGTTTATTGTATTTGTATTATTCATTTTATGATTTGTGTGCAATAACGAATAAGAATGAAGATATCATAGTTAAGCATATTTAGGGCTCGCCCGTTCTATCGTGTACCTTATCCATCGCTTTCCATCGGGCAAGGTTGAGGTCAAAAGCTGGCTCATCGTGAAATAAAACATCGCGTAACCAGACTTCTGAAAAAAAATCGGGGAATCTAAAGAAACTAGTGCTAGACAGTGTAGATGCAACCGTCAACTGTGGAAAACGCCCATTTCGATTACAAGAACTGCCAAGAGAAAGCGAAGCATAGCACCAATAAAAAATCCACCTTCCTTAAAAATAGGAAATCAACCCACTGCGAAAGAGTCTATGCTGAATTTAGATGGTTGCAATTACTGACAACGGTTGCCATGTCACATGACGAAATATAATAGATTAGAAAATGGAAGCAAGGGGACTCCAAAACAACTGGATTTGGATTTCTAGGCATCTAGGTAATAAGCTTTTAAGTACTATATTACTAATTTTAATGAGATTCGAATGTCAGTCCAAGCTAACGATTTATTCCAAAAAAGCATGCTGTGCAGTCGGAGGATACATATTCGCGAGTTGGCTGACCAAAACCAGATGTATCCTCCGACTGCACAGCATGATTTTATTCTTATTTATGTCTTTTTAGTTCGCTTTTTAAGCAGTCGGGTTTTTTGTTATATTTAATTTTTTTTTTTTACTACTTTTTAGTTATCTTTTTTTTTAGAATTAGGTACATTTAAATATTTAAGTGTTATATATTTTTGAAAAATATTAGGGCCCCCACAATATGGCGCCTAAAATCCGCCATTTTTATATTTTAAATTTTTTATGTAGCCAGTGACACTCGCAGGGTTAAGACGAATCGACTGACGTAAGAATCATCAAAATCGGCCAAAGCGTTTGGTCTCTAGAACGCCACATAGGAACTGATAAACACATTACCCTCCTTTGGCAGTCGGGTAAAAAATGAGGGATTTAATCCTACCAATCGATGGATAATAAATTAAAGCTAAAATAAACATGAATCATTTTGGATGAATCATCGTAATTCCTCTATATCATCGTTTAAATTTCCGCAAGATCACTAATACAAGGTCTTGACTTAATTAATCCTTAAAAGCGGACTCATAATCCGACAGGGAACAAAAAGGGCCAAACAAAAAAAGCCCACTCAATGTCACGTCTAAAACTGGGAACTTTGGACAAATTCATGTTTTTATGGGCCTTTTGTGTGTTTTTTCTCACAGTTGTGAGGCATCTGAAGGAGCACGATTCGGTAACGCACCGAGGAAGATGTTATCGCGACCATTAGAGGGCTCAGCCACATCGCATTGAGACATTTCGACACGTCCAAGTTTTTGTTTAAATCCTTTTAAGAGTTGTTATTTTAGGTCAATGATGGCGCTTTATCGGTATTTGTCTTGACATTTTACCGTGCGTGAGTCGTCTCAACCGCAAATTATAGCCGCAGAATTTTTGACGTCTCACTTAAGGCGCTTTCTTTCATTCAGAAATTATTAACATGACACAAGCCTCATAAAAAATTGCCCGATTCCCTTTTAATAAAGTCGTCTCGTCTCGCCGACTCAGTTCCCACGACACATCGTCAGATAAGACACAACAGCGCATCATGTTTTTGCAACATCATAACCACATTGTCGACGGCACTCCGTCACCTGACGACATGTTGTTGATATAAAACGCCAATAAATGTCACTTTTTTATGACACATTCGCGTCGTGAATTCACGTCACGTGCGCTCGCGCCGTCAGATTTGTATCGACGCATGCGCGCCACCCTGTTTGCCCCGCTGCCCCGACGCGCGCCATTCTCTCACGCGACCAGGCCGACAGCCGACGCGCCGACCCACACATCTCACGCTAATCTCTCCTACCATCCAACTATTAACGCCCGAGGCGAAAAACTTTTCCGACAATAGTCTCATTAGCCTTACAAAAGTCATTAAATGTTTGACAGTATATTGTAGCAGCGTCACGTACAAGAGCGCTAACAACGTGTGGAGGATCTCGGGGAAGCGGAACTAATCCCGTGATCTATCCAGAATGCCATCCGTCCACAGCGCTCTTTCATCGATCCTACACGTTCGGACAAAAAAACCAACGGTCCGGAATCATTATTATCTTTCTTCTTCGATCATCGATCGCTATTATCCTATTTAAAAGCATCTCGATTTGTTCTTCACTTTTTTTTACGTTTCACTCTCCCGTCGGCGTTCAATTCGGGACCCCAACAATGGGCACGTTAAGAAAGATGTTTAAGTGTTTAGTTACGCTGGTTTTTTCACAATTTTTCAATTTAAACAGAGTCGTGTCGCTGAAGGGCCGGAAGGTGTCGTTACGGGCATTACCAATACTAATAATGTCGTCGATACAATGGACTAAATAACATTCTTAAGTTTGATCTCTCACTATTTAAATGTTCAATTACGCTTTATATGTGAGTACGAGTATCTATTTTAAAACCGTGTATTATCCAATCTGCGTTTAAGAGGTTTTATGAAGAATTTCAAACTGATATCAAAATGCGCGCAGCAATAAAAGGGCGTGGAGAATATTGAGTAACTCCGTTGGTACTCGAGTCCAGGCAATTCCAGTTAAGATATTAATTGGTTGAGCGGCTAGAGGGACGGGGCGGGGTGGAGGGAGGGGGCCCGGGGACCCACACGTAGCGTGAAATCGCGGGGCGCGGGTGCGAGCCCCACCTGGACACCACCAGCTTATTATTTGTTGTCTCCCATCTTCCATGCTCGTAAATTTCCACGTCAACGTGTGCGATGATTATGGAAAAAACGAGGTCGACAAAGCCTTTTCACACCCGAAGATAGGACATAAAGACGGACTACTCAGTAAATACGTATATTAAGAACATAATACGTGGATATGTCCGTTCACCGGTGGCCTCTTAATGTGCGTGAATAATTTTTCGTCGTAATAAATTCGGATTGTAATGGTGGCTCGCGATTGGTTTGAAATTTTAGTTGCGTTTATTTTAATATATAAAAAAAAAGTATTATGGAATTACGTTCATGAGGGACTGGTTTTGGCATTAATCGACAATGATTGCTACCACCAACGTTTTTGGAAATAATCTCATGATGTTATTGGTTCTTTGTTACGACAAAAGCTTAATAAATATGTGTGTTTATTATGTTTTTGAAGGTTGTATAGTTTTAAGGACAGTGGCGTTTGTCTTCCGTTACTGTGACAAGTAATCAAGTGAGGGCACCCTGACTGGTTTATGTGAGACCCTTATCAGTTTTATATGCTTTAGGCAGCGTTTCCTGTTATTTCGTAATTATTTTATTACTATGATTTGAAATGGAGTAGCGTGCCTTTTATGACGCTCATAGATAGAGTCGGTAGCCTGTCTATTACTCATTCTATACAATAATATAATAACAAAACTAACCTCTTTTCATAATAGAAGTGCCATGAGGATTACTGTTCTTTATCAAGAGGCTGGAACAATTCCACCGGTGCCATCGGAACTGATGCTGGCATTCCTTGACCGCTAGCTGAAGACCTTCGAAGGCTATGGCGACTGTATCAGGGGATTCGTGACAGACGGTTCTTTGTTCCCTGGTTAGGCCTCCGACGAGGCGGCAGGTGAGAGATGAACTTAGTTTGACGTGGCTTGGCAGCATGTTGTCTCGGGAACTGGAGGAAGAAAATTTGGGGTTAGTTTGAACAAAAACGTGAAGGTTTATGAGTCTGGAGATTTGCGTGTCTTGTAGTTTTATGCGATAGGCTATTTCAAATATCGTTTGTTCGAAGTAGACTCTTTAAATGTCAATATTGGCGAAAGTCTGCCTTCAAATAATCCACCGTTTATCTTGTCTTTCACTTTTTAGTGTCTAACTGTCTAGTACCTACCTAAAGATGCTACAGGGGTCTGCAAGTAATTTTAAGTGGGGTCGGAATAGTGTTGGCAAATTGTATTGAGGTCCAATAAAAAGGCCTCATATGTATAATGATAGATAAGGTAATAATTATATACGTTCAACACAAATAGAAAATAGAATTTTCATAAAAATATTATTTACAAATATCCGGAGCCAAACATAGTAGCTAAGTTGGCGAAATTCTTCCTTCAAATAATCCACCGTTTATCTTTTCTTTCTCTTCTTAGTTTCTGGCTGTCTAGTACCTACAGGGGTCGGCAAGTAATTTTAAGTGGGGTCCGAATAGTGTTTGAAAATTGTATTGAGGTCCAGAAAAAGGCCTCATACGTATGATGTAAGATAAGGTAATAATTATATGCGTTCAACACAAATAGAAAATAGAATTTTTCATAAAAATATTTTTTACAAACATATCCGGAGCCAAACAAGTAGCTAAGTTGGCGAAAGTCTTCTTTCAAATAATCCACCGTTTATCTTTTCTTTCTCTTCTTAGTTTCTGGCTGTCTAGTACCTACAGGGGACTAGTGTTTGAATAGTGTTTGAAAATTTGTATCGAGGTCCAGAAAAAAAGCCTCCTATGTATAATGGAAGATAAGGTAATAATTATACCTTCAACAAAAATAGAATTCCTAGATTTTTCATAAAAGTAGTTTTTACAAACATATCCGGAGCCAAACATAGTAGCTAAGTTGATAGCTAGTTATTTGCAATTATTTTTTTTACTAAACATTAGCCCTCTTACAAATAAACGCGGAATAAAGTTATACCGAGTATAAACCTATGAAAATGTATGGTTATTCCTTTGTTATACCTGGTATAACTTTATTCCGTAGGTTTATAACAAATTTATTTAAATTGAATTGTTTTGCCGACTAATGCGCTACAGCATTCACGCTTTTTAAAAAAAAGTATCACACATTTGTATAGTTGTAGTCTTGTTTATTATATCTATGGTTGTAGTAGACTAAGATGACTAACCAGTTCCTAAATAATATAAATAAATTTAAAGACCACCCGGCTGATATCTCAATCGCATTCAACCATAATGAATAACATAATTTTACCGCACAGCACGCACCAATACCAAATAATTATCGTTTAATTTATTCATAACTGTCGCTACCTCTTACAAATGGCGACAATAACAATATTTAATAATTAATGACTAATCTGGCAATATAAACAAACTAATACTACGTGTGACCACCATGTCCCACTAATTGGGCTATTCTCATAATTAAAGTCAATGTAATTAATTTATTTGTGAATAGGTTCGGATGGTATCGCGTTGTTCGAATAGTTTTCGAATGAACAATTTGTTCGTTTAGTTAGTAGCTAATATTTCGATGGTATGTGAAAATGTTCCAGCGATTTTATAATGAAGTCTCGATGTAAAAGTTATGAGCTTCGTTGCGGATGCCTGGGAAATGTTTTTTGTTCGAGGACCGTGGGTAAAGGAATTTTACAGACTTTTGAAATTTAATATTAAATTCAATATTGAATACTTTCGAAAGTTTTGTGGTATTGTTTTAGGTCTGAAATTAAATTTGGTAATTTGTTGTTTATTTTTACCCGACTGCCGAAGGAGGGTAATGTGTTTATCAGTCTATGTATGTATGTATGTATGTATGTATGTATGTTTGTTCCTATGTGGCGTTCTAGAGACCAAACGCGTTGGCCGATTTTGATGATTCTTACGTCAATCGATTCGTCTTAATCTTGCGAGTGTCACTGGCTACATTAAAATTGGAAAATACAAAAATGGCGGATTTTGTGCGCCATTTTGTGGGGAAAAATCTTTTTTTTTCTTCCAAACCCATCGTGTGGGGCATCAAAATAAAGGATTTTAAGAGGCAATTTCAAAAATATATAACACTTATATGTTTAAATGTACCTAATTGTAAAAAGTTGTAAATAAAAAAAGATAATTAAAAAAATCAAAATACCCGACTGCTTAAAAAGCTAACTAAATAAGACGTAAACAAGAAGAAAATCGTGCTGTGCAGTCGGAGGATACATCTGGTTTTGGTTCGCCAGCTCCCGAATATGTATCCTGGGTATTTTAATTTTTTAATTATCTTTTTTTATTTACGTTGGTTTCTCAATATAAAGGGTAGTTTCGGAACTGGAACTAACTTTGTGAAGGTATGAGGTTGAGTTATCTATTTGTGTTCTGCGTTAAATACAAATGATGATACCTATTAATTTATAACCCGCGACGGAAAAAAGACGGTTGTTGTAAGTTTGACGTGTGTTCCTGTGTGTTTGTGTATTTTTCTGTGGCATCATAACTCCTAAACGGATGAACCGATTATTTTTATTTCGTTAGTTGACTTTATCGAGAGTGTTCTTAGCTATGTTTGAAGAAAATCGAATCAGCCATTGTAAAGTTATGGGCGTTTTACTGTTTGAATCGGGGTGTTTCCGCAAGATATAAAGAAAAAAGAAAAAGAAAGAAAGAAAATTAATTAAAAAAAAATATAAAATTTATTAATTATGTGTTTAGTAGATTGAAGCGTGTCTCGGTAGATATACTCGGTAGACATAATTTGTAGCATGAAATAAAAATGTGTCGGGGGTTGCTTAAATGTTTAATTTGTCTTGTATATTTGACTATTATAAAAAACTTTTTTCTATTTGTATCAGTAGGTACTTAGCCAAATATTCACACCAACCTTCAAAAGTCAAAACAACTTTCACAAAAAAAAAATCGTGACAACTCAAAAACTAAGTTTCATTCCAAAAATAAAATATATCATAGAACTAGATGGGGCATGACAGGAAGTGTCACAGATTAAATAAAAACTATGGCCGCACGTAGGTACTTGTGGTAAATCTGATGTACGCGACTGCTCTCCGATCAACACTGATAAACGACGCACGTGTTTTATATGTGTTAACGTTTCGGATTTACCCGTCTGTTGGCATTTTTTATCTGTGGATGGATTGATATTTAAAAATGGAGCATGTAATAAAAATATATTTTTTTGTGTTGTTAGGTCTTGTTCAGAATAACCGCCTTTGGATACTGTGAATTTTGAGTACGAAAGAAAAGTTTACAATGTCGTTTAGGTGTGGTAGATTTTACATACCTATACCAGTTATTTATAATAACATTTGAAAGCAATAAAATTGTTCCTATATTTATTAGTTTATAAAACCGGCCAAGAGCGAGTCAGACTCGCGCACGAAGGAAAAAATCACGTTTGTTGTATGGGAGCCCTACTTAAATATTTATTTTATTCTGCAACAGAAATACATCATTTGTGAAAATTTAAGCTGTCTAGATATCACGGTTCACGAGATACAGCCTGGTGACAGACAGACAGACAGACAGACAGACGGACCGCGGAGTCTTAGTAATAGGGTCCTGTTTTACCCTTTGGGTACGGAACCCTAAAAAGATAATCTCTGTACATAGTGTAGTGCTATTCTTTAAAAATCTCACAGTACAAACTTAGGTAAAATAAAATTGAAACGAGCAGGGGGGTGACCATAAGCTCTTAGTAAGTAAGGTAAAGGTAAACGTGGTCGCTCAGAAAGCTTAAAGTCACCCAAAGGGCAATGGAGAGGGCTATGAGTTTCCTTGCTTGATCGCATCAGGAATGAGGATATCCGCAGGAGAACCAAAGTTACCGACATAACCCGAAGAATTGTGAAACTTAAATTGCAGTGGGCAGGGCACATTTCTCGCAGAACAGAAGGCCGATGGGGCCGAAAAGTTCTGGAATGGCCACCGCAAACCGGAAGACGATTTGTTGGAAGGCCTCCCACTAGATGGACCGATGAACTGGTTAAGGTTGCGGGAAGGCGCTGCATGGATACGCGACGCACGGGATCGGTTTATGTAGATGCCTGGGGGAGGCCTATGTCCAGCAGTGGACGTCTTTCGGCTGAAATAATGATGATGATGATGATGTCGAAGATGTCTTCGAAATTATTCAAAATTATGTAATTTATCTAGTAGTAGACGCGTTTCGCTCGACAATCTATGGAACACGTTGTTATGACACGATATCTAGCGAAAACCGCCCGATTCAAACATTAAATCGCCCATAACTTTTGAACGGCTAAACTGATTTTCATCAATCATAGCTAAGAACACTCTCGATAAAATCACCATTCAAACAAAAATAAAGGATTCAAAATCGGCTCATCCGTTTAGGAGCTATGATGCCATAGACAGATACACAAACACACAGGTACAGACGTCAAACTTATAACACCATTATTATTCCGTCGGGGCTTAAAAAGAGGGCTTGATTATAAATTTTCACGGAAGGCAAATATTTCCCATAATACATTTTTCACTTATTTAAATCTGAATACCGTAAGTATTAATTATGCTACCATAAGGTTTTGCTATGTATGGTTTTACCCGCGGCTTTACTCCTGTGGCCTATTCCATAGCGAGTAAAAACTATTTAATTATAATTGAGCCTTGCATTTCCGTACTGAAGAAACAATAATACCTGTGTTATAGAACGAATTCCTCAGTTTGTTTGTTCATCACATTTTCTAAGGGCGAGGCATACATGACTATTTAACTGTGTACAAACGTTTCTTATCACAAAGGCGTATGTTCTTCATTTGAAATGGTCAAGTGTGAACTGACGGCAATTATAATGGTTCTGTATATAAGGATTTCTTTTTTCTTTGACGAATTTCTTTCAATTCATAAATTTTTGTTCTACTAGATGAATCGTATGGACGATTACGTATTTAATACTTTGTTAAATCTAAACATATAAAAGACTTGCCCCGCGGCTTTGCTCCCGTGCGCCACCCCACAGGACCCGTTTTCGGGATAAAAAAAATGCCTATGTCACTCAGAAATAATGTAGCTTTCTATTGGTGAAAGAGTTTTTCAAATCTGTCCAGTAGTTTCGGAACCTATTTGGTACAAACAAACATACAAAAAAATCTTTCCTCTTTATAATATTATTATTCCTTTAGTCATCTTCATTCATATTTACTACATTTTTAAATATTAAAAAAAGAAAACTTAAAAACATTTAAAAATATAAAAAATAGAGGCCAACCGGCATCGGGAATAGGGTCCAAGCTACCGGTGGTTAGGGCTCCAGAGACAGGAACCTCCTCACAATGCGAGCCGTATCGAGGAGTACTGCCTTCTGTATCAGACCCTTGATCCAACCGCCCAATGACAGATTCTAGAATCTATCTATATTATTAGTATAGATTAAAACTGAGGTTTTTTCTCCTCTCCCAGGCGAGTATAGGCTAATTATAAGTAATATGAAACCCGCCGAAATCTAAGTTCTTTCAGTCCACCCAAAGGTTGCCTGGTAGATATCGATAAGACCGCCTTTGTACCCATACAATTAAGTTTTACTTATAAAAAAAATTATGGTGTACAATAAAGTATATTCTATTCTAATCTAATGTGTCAAAACCTAGGCAAATCTTACTTTAAAACACAAACCCTTTGTAGGGTTCTGTACCCAAAAGGCAAAAACGGAATTACTAAGACTGTGTGTCTGTCTATCACCAGGCTGTATCTCATGAGCCGTGATAGATAGACAGTTGAAATTTTCACAGATGATGTATTTCTGTTGCCGATATAACAACAAATACTAAAAACAGATCAAAATAATTATTTAAGTGGGGCTACCATACAACAAACGTGATTTCTTTGCCGTTTTTTGCGATAATGGTACGGAACACTTCGTGCGCAAGTCCGACTCGCACTTGGCCGGTTTTATTACCATATCCGCATAACTCGATGGAGGAAATACTGTTCATTCAGCGAAATAAATACACTCATAACTTATAATAAACACAATTATTTATAATTTGCGACGGTAAACAACAACTCATTTCCACAACAAAAAGCATGCAACCATTATTTCGCCCAGTGTCGGTTAATTTCTCATTTTAATAAGGAACGCTAAAACAATCGTAACTAACCTCAAGTTAAATACAGTTTTCCGTCTTTGCATAAGTGTTGAGTTATCTTGTCGCTTCCCACGCTGTGCGGTATCATTACACACACAGGGTGGGACTAAAGATGCGTTTACACTGTCAATTGTTAGCAATTGTGTTTAAAAATTATGTCTCCGCAACACCTAGCAATACATGGCAATAGATACAAAGATTTTTGTCCAATTGCAGTTGCTCTTGTAAGCGCATCTTAAGTCCGTGCCAATACCAGAGTCGAAATAAAAGTTTTGTATTGTGTTAAAATAGTTTTCTTGTCTTAAAATCAAAACTGTTTTGTCTAACGTTTAAACTGATTTGTCCCACATCACACATCATCACCCTATTGATGTTCCCACTGCTGGGACACAGGCCTCCTCTCTGCGAGAGGGAATGGGCTGTAATCCACCACGCAGGCCCAGTGCGGGTTGGTGGATGTCACATGTCTTCGAATTTTTGGTTCCACATCACATCTGATTTTTTCACACAGTTTTGTGTTGGGCGTACAAAATTTTATCTTGTGCTAACACAGTTATGTTATTTGATAACACAGTTTTGTTATGCACCAACACAGTTATGTCTTGCGATAACACAGTTTTGTCTTATGCGAACGCAGTTTTGTCTTGTTCCAACGCAGTTTTGTCTTATGCTAACACAGTTTTGTCTTGTTCCAACACAGTTTTGCCAGTATTTTTTTTGCCAGTGAGTTTACTAAAAGACTGATTTTTTGCGAATATGCGCGTTGTTATTGTTTTTAAAGAGCCTTAACCTGTCCTCAAAATAGTCTTGACTCAAGTCTGCGCACGGTCTTTATACAAGTACATACATTCTTATGATAAGACCATAGTCGTTTTTAAAAAGAACCATAAACATATTCTCTTTCAAAGAGACTTATATCTCTAAAACTTATATAAACCGATCTGAATCAATCATCAACCGATGTGTCATCATTACCAGAATAACAATAAATTGCATATGACCCTATGGCCTTATGCAACACTATTTTTCACTTTCAGTATAAAGTCAAAGTGAAAAAAGTATCATAAATAGTTATGAAGTTATTTATGACCTTACACATAAAATTTAACCTTCAGATAATTGTTGTGGTTGTCCGATCATTCAAAAACATTTCAAAAACGCAGCAAAGCCATTTTTGTTCCAGAAAAATGCAAAATTAAATACAATTACGTCCAATGCCAAGCGGGAGTAATAAAAGCATTTAAATCGTAATGTTTACATCCCAATAAACGTAAATGTTTGCAAAATAAGTTGGCTTCACCAAAAAACCAGCCACACATTGGCAAAGGATTTAGCAAAACGCCTAACAGCTCTTCCAAAGTCGTTAAATCCGACTGATCCAATTAAAACACGGCGCGATACTTAATAATTGCTTTAAAAATTCCTCATGACGAGATAAAAACAATAATTTCGTACGTTAATACCGTCGACGGTAAAAAATAATAAATCCGTTGGCGTTGTCGGTCTGATGAAATGCTACGATACCCATTCAGAAAGGTTATTTCAATACAAATTACAGCTACTTGCATTGCTTCTCTCTGCGTGCCGACAATTCTGCAAATACTTTTATCCTCTCTAACACTGAGATTTAAAATGCCTTACCTTTAGAATTTCCACGGAATATCATACTCTAAATTTAAATGCGTAAGGGGGAGAATCGCTTGTTCCCAGCCTGCAATTACGGCATTTTACGCATGAGGCGTGCGAGTCTGATTGAAATTCCGTGTACTAACATTGTATATACTCTATACCTACAGGAGGATTTATACTCTTCTATGAGATACACTTAATTTGTGGTACGCTGAAAAATGTTGGAACAGTAGCAATTAGTCCGATAAGTGTTAATATGTGCATAAATCGGATAAAATCGCGTTATCGCGAGTCTCCAAGGCTTCACCGTGGCGAGTAGTATCGACAAATCAAGGCTATTTATTGTTATTTAAGATGCATTAATTTGTCCTGCTCTCTGCGTGGTAATGATAAAATGTATTTTATGTTTTTTATTTCGTTGTGCCTTTAGAAAGTGGTTTAATTTCCCTTTTCGACTAAAATGTCGAGTATTTGGACCACCGGCGGTCGAAACTTTTGACTTTTCCTTGTTACAATTGGTGATTGCTGAGATATTGTGTTGGTATTTCATGACTGACGTGTTCGAGAAACCAGACCTGAGTAATCTTGATGACCCAAGGATTCGGTAATAAAAAAAAAGACGTGTGGCACTCGGGGACTGCCGCGGTAAAGCTATTGCATAGCATTTTTTATCAACTTATGCAATTATAATTATTTATTTATTTTTTATTTATGCTAAATCTCAATTAAAAAATAAAGACCAGAACGAATAAAAACGGTTTACAAAGAGAATGATTTTTTTTTTACTTCAGTCTAAAAATATCAAAATGAAACTTCAATAAAATCGCACAACAAACCCCTCCTGCCCCTCCCCCCTCACCCCTCACCTGCTCACACACTCGGAATCCATCGTCCGATTTCGGAGCAGCTTGGGGTGTCAGGTTTTCGGGGTGTCAGGTTTATTTTCGTTACGGAATTTCTTGATTCGGTCGCCGCGCTCAATCGGTCGCCGCGCTCAAAGCCCGCGATAAAAGCTATGCAATAGCTTAAAAACTGATAAAATAAATCTACAGCATAATGTCACACGCGTTGCTGTCTTTAGTATTAAGTTTCCTTCGTTATGTATTTTGTGAAAATTCACGTTATAAATAGGTTTATTAATTTAGCTACCTATAGGGAACTTTAAATTTGCCGTTAACTCAGCTTACTAGCTTCGCCTTTATGTACATTTTGTTTTTATTTGACACAATATACAAATAAAGAGTTTTTCCGTAAAAGTCCAGTAAATTCCCTAAGCATAGCAACACTGTACGGGCATTGTCCACTATTTAGCATCACAGGAAATAATCCACATGCCATATCCTTATGTTTTCTCTTCTTATTCATAAAGTTAAATATGCGTATTAGTGCGAAATAAAATTTAAACGTTTCCTCCTATTCTCTGAAAAAGGAAGTTATAAAAAAGGAATAAAATAAATGATTAATCGGTCGGACCTTTACTTCAGAATACTTATCTAGTGAATGGTTATAACTTTACGAATACTAATAATACGGCTTTTCATGAAACTTAATAAGCTTATATACAAATTCTTTTGTTTTATAATACTTACTTAAAATATTCATACAAGCTAAGCCGCCATTACATATTGGTACCGAACGATAACTTCAATTATGAATATTAACTTCTCACCGATTCGATTTTGCTGGATGTGATCATACTTTGTTGTTTTATCGAGATACTAGATGGCAGCACTTGGGTATAAGGAAACAATGCTATAGACATCAAGTTGCATTCTGGCTAAAATTGAAAACACATTTTGACCAATTTCTTGTTGGATTTAAACTGTTTAAAAACCCTTTTGTCTTTTTAACCGAATTTCCAAATATCTAAATATCTAATATTTGTGTTCACCGATTTCTCCGTCAATTGTGGGCCGATTTTGAACATTATTTTTTGTTTGAAAGGGATTTTCGAGGTGGTCCCACTGTCACCAAGTCAGAGTCTGATGATAGGATCCCATGAAAATCGGGGGAACTCCTCAAATATTATAGGCATACATATAGCGATTTTGGTATTTTCATCAACAATCATTTGCACTCAGAAAGTATCATTTGGTGAAGTGGAACTGATGAAGAAGACCACTGAGGGGTCACTAGAACTCCTTAAAGATAAGTACCTATGTCACGGGTATAAGATAACTCGAATAGTACACCGACTACGATGAAGCAAATACTTATAAATAAATGGTACTGATGAAAATGGTACTTTGCGTAAATTATTTCATCACCACTGCTCTCAAAACGGTGAATTTTCCTTCATCGTGAGGAAACCGGCATGTCCTAGAACCAAAAATTCGAAGACATGTGACATCCACCAACCCGCACTGGGCCCGCGTGGTGGATTACGGCCCATTCCCTCTCACAGAGAGGAGGCCTGTGTCCCAGCAGTGGGAACATTAATAGGCTGATGATGTGTGATGTTGTGATGTGATGATGAAAATGGTATTATTGAACTGATCTGATGATGAAGCCGGAAGGTAGGCACTGGACCTCCGAAATAAAACAATGTAACCTAGTCGTATTTGGGCTTATTGGAATCGTCATGAGGTTAGCTTTGGCTATAAATGATTTTCATGGAAATTTGTGGTACCAAAACTAAAAAGCGAAAAATAACTTTCTTTTCCGAAGTCGTTGTTGAAAAACGTAGTACCAAAGACACCGACTTCAAGAAAAGAAAGTGATTTTTCGCTATATAGTGGTTTTTTTGGAAGTCAGTTTATTTATTTGTTAGAAAGTTCTTTTTATGGATTGATACTGTACGCCGGTCATGTCTTGGGATTTGATGAGATGTTGCAACTTGCTATTTTCATTTTCATTTATAGTCAATCACAAAAACTAGATTACACAGTAGGTTTATTGATTAAGGTAAATTATTCAATCAACAGCAACGTGTACATGTTGAGCAGATTCAAGTTATGCTCCGCATCCAATTTTCTTATTATGTTATTTGTGCCTCAAAATAAACAACCAAAGGTCCAATGTGATATCTGTGCTTCCACCGACGATGTGATACCACTTAGGTAGACAAAAGCGTGTAAGTAACCGTGTAAGTTTTTTTTGCGACAAGAACTAGATGTAGGTATGTTCAGAAGCTATTCTCAGTCTTCTGAAATTACGTTATTGTAGGGGACAACTCGGTAGGAACAACAATGGCCAATATCTATGGTTCAGTACCCAGTGCACAGCTCTTCAATATCTGCTATCTGTGATTTATTTTATTTTAAGTTAATACAATTTTTTTTTGCCTATTGTTTTCATTTAATTAATCTAAATTATTATTATTTTATTTTAAATCTCATAAATTTTGACATGTATTTATATTATATTGTAATTTAGCCTATAATTCATTCATCCTCTTTGTAAATTAGAATTTTTATTGAATTTTTGTATTATGTGAGATTATTTTTGTGAATGTGGTGCACGTCTGTTATTGACATAAATACCAGTATAAGACCTCATGAAATGTAATAAGTCCATGTTTGTGTTTGTGTTGTTGATGTGCCTTAAATAAATAAATATCCTTCGTGTACAAATAGTCTATTAAGGTTAATTAGTAATCCATTAACATCTGGAAACGCCATCATACGCCATTGTCATGGAGGCTGCAATACGCGTAGGTAGTATCGGTAGATTTGTCAGAACATTTTATGTTTTTATACCTCTTTGGTAACGTCATGTCGTGTTTTTGTTGTGTTATAACGTGAAGGTTTTTCTACGTAAACATATTATTTTACTATATACTGAACCTACATTTTGTTTATAATTTATTTTATGTTGAAGTCTAAGTGTTTATGTTTTACTACCTTCAGGTAGGCAACACAGTATTTTCCAAGGAGTTGCTTAGTTAGTACCTAGTAATGACCCTTTCCTTTGTCTCCGATGCTTTACTATTTCTACTTGATTTCATTTCTTGCACCATAAACCCACCCTTATCAATTGATTTTTCTAACTTCTATGAACTTGTGTAACATACTGTATATAAATGTAGTGGTTAAATATATTGTAGTTTATACAATTTTCACTTTAATATAATTATATTTTTATGTAGTAGTACACCGCAGACTACCTCCATTTTATTCTAGTTCTACAATCCATCCAAAGGTTGTCTGGTACTAGGTATATTGCTGTCAGCAATAAAACCGCCATTGTACCCATTGAAATAATGTTCTTCTAAAATAGTTGCGTAACTAATTTGGTGTACCTACAATAAAGTATATTCTATTCTAGTCTGTTCTAACGTGCCAATGAACATAATTAGTTCATGAAATTTTTACTTATGCCGCATTTTGCTTCTGTCCCCTATCCCTCAGAAATCGCGCATTTTTTTCGGGATAAAAAGTAGCCAATGCATAGGTATAGCTTTCTACCGAGGAAATAATTTTCTTATTCTTAATTGCCTAAGTAATTTCAAAGAATTTCCCTTACAAACAAATAATTTTATCTCTTTGTAATTGGACTACAAATATTCATTACATATTTCTTACGTATCAATAGTGGTGCTGACAGCGATAATGCAGATGAGTTTGATGACAGAAACAGAAAAACATTTGCTATCGGTAAAATTTTGTTGATCCGTCACTTTTGATAGGATTACAAACGGACTTAAATTAATTTTAAACTTAAACTTTGCGTAAAAAGAGTGGCTGTATCTAGCAAAAAATTACTCCAAGTCTCAAAAATGTGACGGATTTATGACAGGCAATAAATAAGAAATAAAATTTGAGAAAACTATTACCATCTAAAAATCGTAACTGTTATTTTATATTTATTGATATGGCAAGTTATTAAGATAAAAAAAATTATAAAGGGAACCTGTTATAAATCTGTTTACAGTAATATTTGGCTTGGTGAAAAATATACTGTATTGTTTTTTTATATTTGTTAACTGCATTGACGTCAGTAGAAATAAACTTTGATTTTAAAACACTATTATTAGCTTACAGTTAATTGTTATCACAATAGTTTATTACTTTTTTATTATTCACTGTTAAACTTTGATCTTTGACATTTGAAACAAGTTTTGAAAAGATCTTTTTGTGTATTGGGTTCTTTTATGGCCCGTGAAAATCTAAATAGCATGCCACCATAAAATGCTACGATATGGCAATGCTTTGCTTCTAAAGATAAAAATTCACGTCTTTCCCAAATACCATGAAATTCAAAACCGACCATGCAAATGGAAGAATATCCGAAATCGGTTCAACGGTTCGGAACTCAAACATATTTCTCTATTTATGATATTTGAACAGATAAAAGTGTACTAATTGCATGCTAGTAAGATTTTCGCACCTTTTATAACGGTCAATAAAACACATTTTGACGAAGTTTCGTCCAAATTAGCAAGTTTGAGTGTGTGAAACGATTTTCTGTGAATAAAATCGGATTGAACTAGAATGTATGGTTGGGATATAAACGGGCGTGGAGCCATTAAATTTTCAATGCTGGCAATGAAACAAAAAACGAGAACTGTGTATATCTGTGTATCACCTGTTTGCCGTTTCATAGCCCGGCACTAATTGAACGTAATTGGTTGTTGACCTTTCAATCCAATTCGAAATTCGAATGGTGTCCGGGTTTTAAGTGATCAGTCTTGAAAACGTATTTAAAAGAGCTAAAGGAGAGTGCAGCGGTATTTGACCTACTGGTAATGCCGTGATGGATATTATAACGAAGACTATAATATATATATAATTGAAGTCTGGCTTAATGGATTACTGATTTGAAACACGAGTAAAAATCCAAGATTAGTAATCGAAGCTTTTTAATAATTTACTAATTAACTACTGACATAGCACACTTTATAATAGCCAATGGAAAAGGAATTTTCAATGATCACATTTAAAAATAATCTCAGCTCTCTACAATTTACCAGAAAGCGATACAAAAACCAGTTTACACCAATAAAAGGAGCTCATCCAGTCCCAACTAATTCCGCGGCTCTGAATATCAATCACGAAGCAAACAGCCCTACGATTATGCGACCGCGTGCGGTGGCATATCGACGCATTTACATACTACGTAAATCTCGCCACTATTGGGTGGGCCGACAAAATGATTGTCACCTTTTAAATTTACATTTATTACCATACATTACGCGACGCGGATCATTATTCATTAGTCCCCGTGTTGTCTACTTAGGACCGTTTTGCATGATTAGGTGTCGTGATGTTTTAGTTTGGTATTCATTGCGCCCCTATTTGTTTGAAGCTTGTTGGCTTATTTTCTTTGTGCATGTGTGTGGCTATTGTGTAGTTTTATTACCCCACGTTTTAATGAACTATCGTACTCCTCTGTGAATGTTGTTGTGCTTCATTAATACCTATAATTATCATTGCATTTTGTTAGAACATGTCTAAGATATTCTGCATTGCGAATAGGTCCTGGAAAAATTTATAAATATTTAGTTCAAACCATAACTTACCTCGCAATATTCAACCAAAATACCAATAAGAAAAGTATTGCTGCATGAACTGTCCTTTGCATTCTGTTATTTCCAATAAAAACACTCAGTTTTTTCATGTTGGCAACACTAGGTCCTCTTTTCGCGGGCGCATCGTTTCAACTTGTCACTTTTACCGCGAAAATTGACACAACGCACTGGTTTCTGTCACTGAACGTCAAAACATCTTTGAAAACAGGTCCAAATGTTATTGTTCGCTCCAAACTAGAATATAGAACGTGAGTTTTAGAACGATTTGTTGATATTTGAATGTTGTTTTTAACTAACGGTTTTCGCGCCGTTTCTTGTATTTCGTGTATGTTTGTCGCGTGTTTTTTATTCGCATTTTATTGTTTGTTTACGTTATTGGTCGGTGTGCCGTCGGCGCGTTGCCGTCGGTTTGTATAGCGAGCGTGTTCGGTCGCGCATGGCGGTGCGTTCGGCGCGTGGGACGCGAGGCGTTCTCTTCGCGCCGCCCAGACGTCGAGAAAAAAAAAGCTAGAGGGGCGTCTTCGGAACGGCCCCACCTACTCGCGTCATTATCCTCGTTTACGCGATTATTTCCTATATTTCGGCACGAAACAGATGATTTTTATGTGTTATGGACGGCCGTGTGAACTCTGTGAGCTCTCGTTTGACAGTGGCCCACTGGACGCAATCCCTGCGTATAAAATGCCGCCCCACGCGTCATCCCGACTGTGGGAAACAATGTCCCGTTGCTATTGGATTTTTTAGATTGAGTTTTCACTGCGTAAAGTTAATAGATACTCTGTTAGTTAATACGTACCATAGACTACATTAAATGCGGTCTAAATAGATCAATAAATGAATATTACGAATATTTTTAGTACTGTTAACACTAAATAAAATATCATTAAAGCGGAAGTTTAGAATTTTAAATACTTACTGCAAGCTAGCACATCTTGCTGGCATTACGCTGCGTCCTCACAACTATAAAAAATCCAACAGTTACACAAGAATTTTAATTTCACTTGTTCACATTTGCTTGTGTTCTTAAACAGTACATTTTGGATTTGACTGCTAACAATAATAAGCAACAAATCCATATTTTAATTAAAAAAACTGCTTTGCATTTTCTCAATTATGTTGGGTCGGCTTTCAGTCTAAACGAATTCAGCTGAATACCAGTATTTTACTTGAACCGACTGTTTATCTGATTTTCACAACCCAGAAGCTAGGTAACACGAGAAATAAAAATAAAATATTTAAAACATGACGTCATCTCAACGAGCCCAGCGTCCGAACTAGCATGAATGACAAATTGTTCAATAATCGAGGGGGTTGCGATAATCGCAGGTCACAACAACCCTTAACTTGAGGGCGACGACAACCCCTTAGTTAGGGCGGTCTAGTCGCGTGCGCAAAACAATCAATTACCAACAACTTTGTCATTAAACTTACTATAAACCTTATTGCAACTAATCAAAGCTGAAAATCCAAAATCTACACCGTACAAAAAATTTTAATGGTTTATTCAAACAGCCACAGTATAAAAAATCACACACGATCTCGTTGTCCTACTGAGGTTTTGAACGTTGTTCAGTATGATTTGGTTTTTGTTTAGGAAACAATGCTCTTGATGGCATTTAATAGACTTCTCTATGTCAACTGTGATAGAGGGTCACGTCATGGCATTATTACTTTTTTAGGGTATCATGAATACAAAATATTTGATGATAGTATTTTGCTTTATTGTTAAGTTCGGTCATGGGTTGGTATTAATTGCATGCAATATTTTTTATTCGGTATAAGTTTTTTTTTTCTGGTGGCGTTAAAATAATATGTTCATTTAGTTCTGCATCTGAGTCGCTATAAACCGAGGAGAAAATGGTGGGACGTCTTGTATTGGATGGCTTCCCCGAGACTTGGCGAGATAAAGCACAAGACCAAAAGAAATAGACCTTTGCCTACAAGATAAAATTAAAATCATAAGAAACCTTTTGAACGGATATTTAATTGGAACAGATACTTGTATAAATAGTTGTTCTGTTAATAACCAAGTTTCGATCAAGTTAAATTTCCCGAAGATATATTTACATATCTGGCCTAGTTTTTTTTTTAACCATAACTCTCTAAACCCGAATAGATTAATCATCAGCCATCTAATTGCCTTTCAATCAAATGTGCGATCTTTCAGCTTGTTTGTGTTTTTTTTTTAGCTTTCTACACTAGAATTATTAACTTCACACATAGTTATAAATTCACATACACAAACAGCCAGATAATAATAAATATGTAATCATAAACCGGGACAACTATCTGTAGTCCATACAAATATGTTGTTCCTTTCGGGACTCGAACCCGCTACCTATCGACTGGAGTAATTCAATTTTGGATGTTGATGATAGATATGGAGCTGCAACACAAAAATATATCCCCCGAATTCGTTATCATCGGATTTTGGGATTGCCACCGTATGGAAGCAAATTTGTAGACAATCGCCGTAAAAACTGCATATCTTTCAAAAACCAAAGATTTTCACGTAACAAAAACATCTGCCGGCAGCCTAGCTATTTTAATCTTACTTTATGCAGAGTCAGGGTATATGTTAATGCTACCTTTGATCTCATAGCCACGCGTCGCCTCTTCTGCTGGGACTTGGCCCAAACATTTGTAGTATTTCCAGTTTCTTTTAGATCTGACGTAGTTATTATAAATCTGTATGTTGATGAGATTTAAGTGTCTGTCTTTATGATATTGTAGATTTCTTGTAGATTAATAATTTTATTTTATTGCTAAATATTTTGTAGTTCTGAAACGCTTACCAGTGGTATCTGAATTAGGGTCGATTTCTGGTTTGAGTATTTGACGTTAAAACCCTACTATAGTGTCAAATTTTAACACGGTTTCAGGCTAATGTACAGTTTGAGAAATACTCATCTTCAAATGCTTAATTCAGAAATAGTAGAAATAGGGTTTAGTAAAAATTAAGTTGAGTATTTATCAAACTCTACTAGTCTACACTCTACTAGCCTGAAGAACTGTCAAAATTTGGCATTAAAAGTGTTCATTGGGTTTGACACGTTCTTAAAAGTGCAGTGGTAGCCAAATGGTAAATTACGTTTTGTAGGTCGTGGGTTCGAACCCAGGCAGGCGCTTTACTTTATGTAAATTATTTCATCACCACTGCTCTAAAAACGGTGAAAGAAAACATCGTGAGGAAACCGGGCATGTCCTAGAACCGAAAATTCGAAGACATGTGACATCCACCAACCCCCACTGGGCCCGCGTGGTGGATTAATACCCATTCCCTCTTTCACAGAGAGGAGGCCTGTGTCCCAGCAGTGGGAACATTAAAAAGCTGATGCTGATCCAATTACTCAGCTTAGACCCTTAGGCCCGCGTGGGACATCCTGGGCTATTTTACTAACTCCAAATTAGCAGCTAACAAGGTCAATAATGTATGGCATATTTTGTTATTTAACCTCGTATTAGCAACTAACCCTGAATTAAGTCTGTGGTGCAAGTGTTTCTTAGAGAAACAGCCCTTAATTACAATCAAGGAAACAAAACGCAGCAATCAAATAAAACGTCTGATGAAAACGGACTGAATAGTAATGAATCTGTATACTATGTATATAAAGCAAACATAACGCTTTTTGTATCATTGATATCTATATCCTCAATCTTTTAAAAGAATATATGAAAAAATATAAACCGAGAGAAACCGTGCGAAGCAATAGTATATCCAATACACCTAGATGACGCAAGTCTATATCTAGAGCATTGTTAGTATTAATTCAACTGAGAATAACAATTTAGTCTAACAATTGCAAGCTGAAATAACTCAAGTTTAGTATATTAACAGATCTACCGTCTGACTGTTATGCTCCATTATTTATATTTATATCGCTCAGTTATAAACTGTGACTTATTGCAGTTGATTAAATCGTAGTTGGAATACAAGTGAAATATTTCCCATCAATCGACAAAACAATGCTGAAGTTTTTAGGGAAAATACCGTGTTTTTTTGCATTAGCATTAACTTTTAAATCAACTCGAGGTGTCGCAAAAAGGCTTTGTTTATCAGCCTGAAGTGTCCTACTTCAAGGCAGAGAAGTCTCCACATTCCTTCCATTACCGTCTCCGTTGTGATACTTAACGCCAATTTTCTAGGAAGCTACACAAGGTGTCCCGTCATCTTTATCTGTTGCGACCCCGCCGTCTAGCTGTGTCAGAGCTCCAGTCTTGCGATATACGGGCCCACAGTTTTGCCGGCATCCGGCAAAAGGACTTATTCCTTCATAAAATATTGTAGGATGTTAGGAAACTAGTGCAAGGAAACTTCCTGCAAAAAGCCTACATAATTCTTGCTGTAAATCATGAATATCGCTACAACACACCGTTGCAAATCTATTTTAAACGTTCTACCTAAGGTAGTGTTTACACCTAGTACAGCACCTTATTTTGACATCAAACCGTCAAGCATATAACTAGCACGTTTATCCTACGCAGTAGAAAACGACAGGAGTGTGTATGCAACAGAGACTTAGGATCGATTTCTGAATTGAGTATTTGAGGTTCAGAATGAGTTGAGTATTTGTCAAACTATACTTTAGACCTAAACTACTGTAAACCTGTAAAAATTTGGCACTAAAGTATGGTTTGACACGTTCTCAACGTCAAATACTCAATTCAGAAATCGGCCCCTAGCTTCGTAATTTAATCGACCAGATGTCAAACCCGCAATATTGTTCCCAACGAACAACTAAAACACCAACTGAAACTTGAATGTTTGGTATCCGCTTTAGTAGATTATTAATGTACCTACAGTAAAATCAATGTTGCTATATATGCCGACCCCTGAGGGATTAATATACAATTCACCGGGCGAGCAGCCAATGATAACCACTTGGATTGACCGATCTCTCAGGAAGTCTGCAATCCAATCACTCAGATATTAGACATGCCGATGAAGGAAGCTTACTACTCGTAATAAGGTTTTTAGCCAGACCCACCTAAAACCCTTCTAGATGTAAAGGGAGACGGCAAACGCTTCCCCGTGCTTCTCGATGGACTCGGCCCAGATGTGAATGGTCTAGGCTAGACTTCTCCTTCATCATCACCCTATGACATTCCGATGCTGGTCTTAGACCTCTCCAATAGCACGCCTTTAAATATCCGCCCTACAGGGATTCAAAGCAGACGGTTCCATCGAGCAGGATTTAATAACTGCAGAAAAGGACTTCGAGATTGTATGATTTTGATTGATCAAGTGATGGCATGGCAGCGTTTATCGATCACACTTTGGACTTCTTGAGAATAATTGTAATGGTTGATAGAATGACATTTGTCTAAATCATCTTGTGACATTCCTTTAAAATTTAGTAGCCTATATTCTTTACCTTTCTTGTACGTTCTTCTCCATACAGACCGGCGCGGACGTTTACAAATGTGCAACTAGCATCATCTTTCGCTTGACAATTCTAAAGTATCTTTAAATAATATTACCCCTTGAGTGCCCGAAACGTGGATCCACGCGAGATATAATGACTTTTTAATTGTCTCGATCGGTTAATGAGGGCTTCCGTTTTTGTACTCACCAGTTGGTGCCACTGGCGAGTGAAAATAAAGCTGCTAAACGTTGTTATTACGCAAATGGAAGCAAAGATTGAATTCAAATCATTTGTTTTAATCAA
Organism: Anorthoa munda; assembly: GCA_945859665.1. Classification (NCBI taxonomy): domain Eukaryota; kingdom Metazoa; phylum Arthropoda; class Insecta; order Lepidoptera; family Noctuidae; genus Anorthoa; species Anorthoa munda. The sequence continues at coordinate 9,653,706 of OX243918.1, read as the reverse complement.
TAATGCTGTAGAAGTGCGATTAAATATAAAATCGAGTATTGCACAGCCACTTTATTCGAAAAAAAGGAGGATATAATTTTCCGAAACATTAAACTCTTTTAAAGTAGTGGGTAGAGCGTAGATCGCACGAATTAAGTTTGGCCTCTGTCACTTATCTACTCTTGTGTTACAAAGCTGTGATTTCCACATGCGTATGTATCTAATAATGTATGAGATGGCACGCCTCATCGTCGGCAATTGCAGGCTCTGGGCCATCATTAGTACGTAAACACTCGTATTTAAATAAATATCCAGATACGATTATGTGGCGGGTAGGTTACTGCGGATACTGTGGGGTTGCCAGGATTGAAAATGTTGTGTGGCAAAAAAGTTTATGCCATAACATAAGGATATTAGTTTTAATAGGTAAAAACATTGAAATACTTCATCAAAAGTCTTTTTCTAGGAGTATTAAAACTATTAGTGAGGTCATATTCACTCCAGAGGCTCTAGCCAGTGCTATTCCATCGTCGAAAGTTTCGCAATAGCGATTGAGAGTAAGTCATTCTTACGTCAATCGATTCGTCATAACCTTGCGAGTGTCACTGGCTACATTAAAATTAGCAAATAGAAAAATGCCGGATTTTGGGCGCCATATTGTGGGCCCTATTTTTATACCCATCGTGTGGGTATCAAAATAAAGGGCTTACTGTGGTGATTTCAAAAGTATAATACTTATATGTTTAAATGTAGGGTACATTCAAAAGTCCTAACTAAAATTATAAATAAAAAAAGTTAATTAAAAAAATACAAAAAACCCGACTGCTTAAGAAGCGAACTAAAAAGAAGAAAATCACGCTTTGCAGTCGGAGGATACATCTGGTTTTGGTCAGCGAGCTCTCGAATACGAATGTATCCTCCGACTGCACAGCATGATTTTGTTCTTGTTAACGTCTTTTTAGTTCGCTTCTTAAGCAGTCGGATTTGTTGTTTTTTAAATAACTTTTTTTTCTAGAGTCTCAAAGGAGCTAGATAAGTGACATTGTATCAACATAAACGTCAACATAATGATTGAACAAAGTCAAAAATTTATGGGAATGCCAAGCGCTATCGAAACGTTACCTCATATCACACTACTGAAAATCGTGGTTATAAATCAATTTCAAAATCTTTGTAAAATATTACCATCAATTTTTTGAATCTAGCAACACAGATCCGCACTTACAAGCGATTAAGTGTTACATACAACACATCGCTTGCAGCTACTGTCATGCATCATTTTCTGTCATTATCAATTACCCCGCGAAGGGTTCGCGTCACCGCAATATTGGCTGGGAAATGTTCGCGGCGTGTGGTGTTGCCGGCCACATTTTGAAATTACCCATCCTGCGAGCAAAAAATCATTTTATATTTGCGGTTTTGTGAGTGTTTTGTTTTATGGGCATTTAAGAAAGGTGAAGAAAAGAAAAGCTTTCTTCAAGGGTTTTAGGGTTCCGTACCCAAAGGGTGAAAACAGGACCCTATTACTAAGACTCTGCGGTCCGTCTGTCTGTCTGTCCGTCACCAGGCTGTATCTCATGAACCATGATAGCTAGACAGTTGAAATTTTCACAGATGATGTATTTCTGTTGCCGCTATAATAACAAATACTAAAAACAGAATAAAGTGGGGTTCCCATACAACAAACGTGATTTTTTTGCCGTTCTTTGCGATAATGGTACGGAACCCTTCGTGCGCAAGTCCGACTCGCACTTGACCGGTTTTTGGATTGTAACACTAATATTATAAAGGCAAAAGTATGTGAGTGTGTATGTTTGTTACTTCTTCACGGTCAAACGGCTGGATGGATCTGGATGAAATTTGGCACAAGAATAGATTATAGTCAGGAATAGCACATAGGATACTTTTTACCCCGGGAATATGTTCCTTTGGGATAGTTTTCGACATTCACGCGGGCGAAGCCGCTGGCAGAAGCTATCGCGAGCGTATGTAATAATACTAAAGTAGATAAAACAAAAAAAAATGTAATGGATGGAAGCAATAAATTGAATTTTAATTTTAATTCGCACATCTTTTCCAACAATTTTTTCTGTGTACAACACCACTATATTATTATTCATCGAATACACAAGTCACAACACACTTTAGAGAATATAACATACCTATGAATAAGAAAATATTAATGGTCAACATCGTCTTTTCAATATAACGATTCTTCGTATGAAATAGCCCATACGCTTTCAACATTTACGACGGGAAGATCTCGGCTTTCATAGCCACCCATCATAAAAATATACACCAACTTTTAATTTAACACATACATTCATCAAAGAATATTCCTATAAACTACGCTAATTATTTTAACTAAAGATTGTAGGGACGCTTCACAGACTCAATTAGATAACTTTAGGGGGCTTTATAAAAGGGCTATAAATCAGCAGAGGGTCGAACGCGATATTTTAGGCTGTTTACATACGTTAGGGTTAGTGCGACAGATGTTGCGACACGAAAAACGCAATTTATTTTTTTATAGTTTGCTTTTAATGGTGAGTGGTAAGTGGTCTAGTTTCGTTGCTCAGTTAGTTGGTAATTAATAAACAATTTTAGGAAAACTAGTTTTTAGTTTTTGTTATTTTTTTTATTGGCTTGCGCTTGACCACTATCTCACCTGATGGTAAGCGATGATGTGGTCGACGTTGAAGCACGCTTGCCTAGAAAAAACCCATTCACTCTTGACTTAAAGACCCCTAGATTGTAGCTATCGGGAAACACAGACTCCGGCAGGGAATTCCACTCCTTAGCTGTACGCATAATAAAAGTGACCCCAAAACGTTTTGTGCGTATAGGTGGGATGTCCACCATGTACCGATGACGCATCGCCGTTGTATCAAAGTGTTTTTATGTTTGTCTGAACATTATGCTAAAGTTCCGAGGCAAACAGAAAACTGAAAAATACAGGCAAACGTATCTGAAAGTAACGATTTTGCAGAAAATTTCTGCCAAGCCAAGTTACAATTTTAAATTGTTTACTAAGCACCAAAACCACTTAAAACTTGCGACTAATTAAACGCAGAATCACAGTGAGCCTATCTCCGATAGCCGGGCGATCGGACCGGCGTGCGTCCGGCTGGCGGCCGGTGCGTACGGCCGTACGGCTTGAGGCGGGATCTCGTTAGCATGCTTATGCGACATTTCACATGAACTAATTGCGAGCATTTAGCCATCTTGATAAACAGCCCCGGTTGCCCTACACGCATCGCGATCGGGTAGATTATACTGTTTGTAATTTGTGCAGACTCGTTGTTTGTAACAAATAAATACAAGTGGGAAAGGTTAACGGAGTGGGAAAATATGTATCTTGATTGTAGGTGTATTAATTGCACGGAAGCTTGTGGTTAAAATATTTTGATATGAGTTTTTAAAAGGTGATGTCTGTCTGCTGATATGTAGGTGCTTCTAAATATCTTCGTTAGTTTGTATTCAATCGATCGAATCGAGCGACCGCTGGAGCCCCGCAGTGCCGGAGCCATGACAGAAACCATGCCTGTTGCATGCTCAATTACATGCTAGCTTGCATGCTTGCTGCATGCTCACTTGCTGCTTGCTTGGATGTTGCATGCTTGTTGTATGCATGGTGTATGCTTGTTTGCATGCTGCATGCTTGCTGCAGGCATGGTGTATGCTTGTTTGAATGCTGCATGCATGGTGTATGCTTTTTTTGCATGCTTCATGCTTCATACAGCGAAATACAACAAATAAAAAATTGTGTTCAATCAATATTTTATTATGGTAAAAAATACAAAATTACTCTAACTATGAATTATCTGTAATGTGATAGATAAGTATTTCAATTAATTAATATGGATATGAAATGTAATGTAAAAGACGATTCTGACTGTGAACTTTCTGCGATATGATGGTTCTGCCTTTTAATAAAATTTTAATAAATTTATTATCGATATGAAATTTATGCCTAAAGATGATTCTGACTTACAAAATTATGAGTTTGAATGTATGATAAATGAGTGTATGCCAAACGATTTTCTGCGAACTGATGTTTATGCTACCCGTTGTTATGCATAATAATATTATGTCATAAAAAGTTCTGCTATAAAAGGTAGACATTAGGTTTAAATATATAATTCTGTCTGAACAAATAATACTCAAAAATCTTTAATAACATTACAAAATGGACACTCAACTCTTTGCATCTCCAACCACTTCTTTTGGTACTATAATTAATCAAGAATCTCTTCGAAGCAATTACCCCGACAGGTTCATGCCTATCTTGTGCTCTGTTTGCACATACTCTCTGGCACTAGTATCTCTCCCATCGATTTCCTCCATTAGCATTCTAAACACTCTCCCTAGCCAACTTGAATGATAATTGAAACACGGCACTAAACATTCTCATGCGATTCCAGGAGTAGTATGCAAAATGGAGGAATCATGGAAAAAAATTGCGATTGGAGTGAAAAACTGCGTACGTACGCAGCGTAAGTGGCACTTTGTTTAGCTCTGTTTTTTTTTGCTGTTCCTTATAAACCCTAGATCTCGTCTAGATCTGGTCTCGATGGTGAAGTTCAACGATGGAGCGAGAGAGCCCAGTAAAAGCAGGTTCAGTGAACAGTGATATCCAGAAGTAAACAGTCTTAACTGATTGAAGGCAGATGACACATAGGTGGAAGGGCTGGATCACTGATGCTGGTGTAATCTTTACACGTCTTAAAACTATAGTGAAGGAAACAAAGAAAATTCTGTCCAACAAAAAATGTTTATTACCTTATCTAAGATACCACTTGCGAAGAGTGAGTGTTCCGACACAAGTACTATTGTACCTTGTAGGGGATGCCTCAGTTGATGTATGACACAATGTTTGAGATGATTTTTTTTCTTTTTTAGCTGTAGATCTGTGAGATGAGATTAACCAGGTGCACTATTAAAAGCAATTTTGTTTTCCTATATAATTTAGGAAACGAAGGCTATTTCCAATGACAAATGTTAATTACCTTATGTACAGCTGTAAGATGTGATTGACCAGGTGCACGACAAAAACAGTTTCTTATTGTTGCGAGTGTACTCAATTTTTTAAAGTGATTATACCAACTATACCTCATAAAAGATAGCTTGATCTCTGCGACATATGTCAAACTGATGTATACGTTATTGTTACGATATTGTTAGCCTGTCAAGCGCTATTGTTACTGTATTAATACTGACAGCTGTCGCAGAGATCAAGCTACCTTTTATGAAGTATAGTGACAGTATTAGCACATTTATTCTGCGTTATTATTAATTTGTAGCCTAATTTATTTCCGAGGCACCTTGTTTCAGTGTAGCTCTCCATTTGCTTCATACTCCGTGTTCTCAAGTATTAACCAAGTATACAAATATTTTTATTATTCTGTCTTCTTACTGATTATGCGTTAATTTATACACGTTCCAGTATAAATTAATGATTGTAAAATATCTTTAGTTTGAATTGTATTTGCATTCAAGTATCTTAGTTAATTGTTGCGATAAACTTTAAGATGTTTGTATGTTTACTTTATTGAATTATTGTTTCTTTATTGGAAGATACGATTACTTTCAAAGATGATGTAAGAGAAATGTATTTTAAGAAGATAGGCTAATATTTTTGTATCTATAGAAACGATTGTATTTGTGAATAATTTCTGATTTTGGCAGTAGAACTTTCAGACCGGGTTTTCCGAATAAAAATATTTTAATTTATTTGATTTGGTTATTTAAATAAAACCGTGTTAAAAATTGGTACTTTAATCACAAAAATAAAGCAAAACCAACACAAATCTTATTTTGCTATAACTAGGTAAGTCAGCCAGTGTAGCCTCCACCCGTACTATTCCCACCTAGCAATTGGCAACTGAATAAAATACGGGCGTGTACTTTCAAAATAAAATTTAACTTGTAACACCAAACTAGTTCAGCCACAAATATTTGTAAGTCGTGGGTTACGGACGTCTGTAGTCACTCCTGCAGGGATAGGTACATAGGTACCTGTAGTTGCGCGAGGCCGGAGATGGAAGCTGGCCGAAGATCTGAGAGGATGATGTACGGTGATGTCTCTTGCAGCGAGGATTATGACAGGCTTGCTCAGCACACCAGAGGCGTAGCGGCAAGTGGGCTCGTAAAAGTGAAAGGCGTAAAAAAGATGTCGTGGAAAGTGTTGCCGTAGAACCTGGAAACCACCATTCCAGCTTATTAGATCTTGGCCAAATAACTTCCGTGCTGGGGTACCACCGACGACAACAAGAAGAAAGTACCTATTTAATTGTAATAGTATTGACGTGGTGGTACTGGCTAGAACGGAGTTTACATATCAAGCAAGCTTGAGCAAAAAGAAAACATATAACAATAAACAATGATTAGGATTCCATTTAAATGTTACGAACGTATATTTCAAAATTATTAATACACTTGAAGGTAGATATTTCAAAATTATTAATAGAGGTAATACGTACGAAGATCGCAGCAAATTCTTCAGCTTTATACGGCATTCGTAATTCCGTTCCCACAACTAGAGAGCAATTTTCCATTCATACACAGGACTTTAATTGTTGGTGACATTAAAAATGGAATTCATTTATTTTTTTAAAACGTAATATGTCTGCTCGTGGATTTATCCGAAAATAAATATTTAATTGTGATTTTCTCACTGTAACGTCAAAAAAAGTTTAATTGACAATATTGCCGTAAAATGTAGCAGATAAATAAAAACACTGAATCCCTTATAATTAAATAATAGTTTAAAAACTAAAAAACATGCTTTAATAGAAAACCAAACTATAAAGTATAAAATAATTTTCAATTTTAAATAAGAATAGTGTGATTAACAAAAAAAATATTATAAAAAAGCGTGGGGTGCTTGATGTTAATTGTCATAATATTTTATTGACAGATATTGGTAAAAGTAAAGTCATTTTGAAAATATTTAAAAAAGCTCCCCACGCTTTTTTATAATATTTTTTTTTTATTAATCACACAAAGATTTTTAGTTTTTTTTTAAAACTATTATTTATTTTTTACTTCAATCGCTAATCCTGAAGATCCTGGTAAGGATAATGGGACAGACTATTTAAATTATTGCATTGTCATTGGTCCTTGATAAGTGTGCAAAGTTTAAAATTAATCCGACGTTTTGAAGGGGGTGAAAATCACGTTCCAAGATTCCGTTACATAGATACATACATACCAAGCTAATAAAAGCGTGTTAAAAACGGAACCATTTTTCATAAAGGCTGACTTGCCATCATATCGCTTCATGACGTGCGATGTTTTACACGAAAATACGCGGTGAAGGAGTTAGAACTAGTGGTTTTAAGTGCCCAAAGACATTTGTATTTAACTCAAATGAGGATTCATACTGATACTTATGTTTGTATCTTAGCCAATGTTCACATTGGAACATAATTTTCACACAATCTTTTAACACACACAGTTTCACCAACCAAGAAACAAAACACTGGTAAGAATTACAAGTCGTTATTGAAAATAGGAACCGGTCACTAACGAAGTAAAAAATAATCAAATGTAAGGCCTTCCGAGACTCAATTAGACAGTTATTCGTCAGTGTGCACCGAATGCCAGCGTCTGATTCATTACCTCTGCTCACATAACTAGCGTGCCGGCGTGATTATACGTATGTATGTGTGTATTGGATGCTGTGCTATAAAACTGACCGTTTTGTTCACTGGTTAATGAGGATTTTTTGAAGTTTTACGAAAGATTTTTGTTCGGGATTCTCTCCACTGAAAATTTGAACTCTGCACGTCCTAGAGCCAAGAAACTGAAAACTGCAATCCGCGCTGGATTTGCGTGGTGGTTTACGATGTATCTCCTCTTCAGAGGTGGCCTAGGAGATGACCCCAGCTTTTGCTGAGCTTTTTTTGATATCTGTTTTTCCTTGATAATGCTGGCATTAAAGTAGTGTTTCAGACGTTCTCAATTCAAAATATCGAAAATCGGCTTAAAGACTCATAGATTATCCTAGATTGTGCTAGAATAATAAAAAAAGTTAATTCAAACAATCTAGAAACCCGACTGCTTTATAAGCGAACTAAAAAGGAAAAAATTATGCTGTGCAGTCGGAGGATAGGTACATATTCGCGAGCTGGCTGACGAAAACCAGATGTATCCTCTGACTGCACAGCATGATTTTCTCCTTGTTTAAGTCTTTTTAGTTCGCTTTTAAAGCAGTCGGGTTTTTAGATTTTTTGAATTAACTTTTTTATTTATTACTTTTTAGTCCTTTTTTTAAGATTTAGGTACATTTAAACATATAAGTATTGTATATTTTTGAAATCACCTCTTACAACCCTTTATTTTGATACCCCACACGAAGACTTTGGAAGAAAAAAAAAATATTTCCTCCGCAATATGGCGCCCAAAATCCGCCATTTTTCTATTTTCCAATTTTAATGTAGCCAGTGACACTCGCGGGGTTAAGACGAATCGATTGACGTATGAATCATCAAAATCGGCCAACGCGTTTGGTCTCTAGAACGCCACATAGGAACAAACATACATACATACTTACATACATACATACATACATAGACAGATAAACACATTACCCTCCTTCGGCAGTCGCGTAAAAACTCTTATAAATAGCGTGGACCATATCCTTGCCAAATAAAAATGACTCTGAACTAGGCAAACTGCTGACTCAAATTAGCAGCTTGTGTGCAGCGCTTGTGCAGTTTATTTAAACTCTAATTAAAAATCAAACTGACGAACTTACACTACCATCCTTGCTACAGACAGGACACAGCGTAATTTGTCAGTCGCATATCGATTATATCGACTCTAAGATCGATAGATTTATCATGTTAATCGATCTAATTTCATCAGTTCGCCCGGTGAGCGATGGCGTGCGCTGTGGGAACGCCTGCGCAGTGCCAGTCATGCCATAGAGCAGTCGGACAATCGATTTGTAGATGAGACAAATTAATGCAGTGATTTATGTAAGTTACAGAACAAGGTACAGTTTGATTTATTAATGTCTATTGTGTACTGTGAATTAAATCCTTTTGCATGGAGTTAATTACGGGGCATTAGGTATAAAATAAAATACGAACAAACAAACATTTATTTTTATACACATATTTGATTACTCAACGCATTTTTGTGTAAATTGATAACATTCATATTTTGTAGTTGTTGTAGTTACATTACAATTACACAACCCTTAATTTTCTGTACAGTCCGAGAGTGACCACGATTTAGGTCTTGCCACGGCCATAAATAGGTGAAAATTTATTTATTTGTATCTTTTAGCTTTATACAGATACACTTTATTTTTTATTTATTACATTTACCTAGTTAAGTTACAATTCATCCTATTTTGCAAGTAAGATTTGAAAAGTTGAGATTTCTTTAAGAGAAAACTATCTGTTCTGGAAAGTGACTCTTATTAAGAATAGAAGAGTAGAAGAAGAGTATTTTGTAAGAAAAAGAGACTACGGTAAACAAAAAGTGCTAGTATAAGCCTTTTTTGTTACAAATCGATTATCAAGCATTGTAGATTTATCGAAAATGGTTCCTGATCTTCTGCTCGCTTTAGCCTCCAGGAAGCTTTTCTATTGTAGGCAAAAAACCGTACCGAATATTCAATAATCCATCTATGTTTATTATTACTATTGCGACCACCAGCGTTCAATCCGCGTAGACATGAGAATATTTGGACTGTGGTTTAATTACCACCCATTGTGGTCAGGACCCAATTCATTGGGCCATTGTGTGTGCACCCATTGCAGTCCATTATTGTTTGAACAGACTTCGACTAATGGATAGATCATTACTTAGGGTCAATGGACTTTGGTGTTACATGGCCTTCGATAGGAATGGATTTGCGAGAATCTACGAGCAAAGTACGGAGCTAAGCAATTTTCTTATTCTTAGCGTGTCGATGGTAAATACAGTTTTTAAATACATATCGTGTTTTTGTAATGAGTGCTAGTGCGGCGTCTCTCCGCAGACCATGGCCCACCTTTCATCCTGTACTGCAAGCCCTGTAATGTGAGGATTTTACGGCTCGTAGCAATAAAAAGAAGGCGGAGAGAGTTCCAAATGAAACACGAGTGTATCTGCTATGCTGTTGGTGAATTGCCTTAGTAAAAAGTCTTAATTCGAAGTTTGGCTCTCGTTTATTTCCTCCTCCAATATTGGACCAATTTAAACGATATTCCATAAACTGGAAAAGTAAGATATATACTATGCCCCTGTGTTTTCCTTATTTCGTTTATATTTGTCAAATTTGTACACTAAGCCTCTGTTGACAGCACAATTTTGAGCATTTTTTTAGGGTTCTATAAAAAGATAATGTATCATCGACAAAGAACACATAAGGTCATAATATATATCTTCCAATTTCAGTTTATGGCATACCTTTCAAATTGGCCCAATATTGGTGCCTCCACCAATATTGGGCCAATTTAAAAGATATATATATAATAGGCGAGAGCCAAACCTTGAATTATGACTTTTTACTTAGGAAATTCAGTCAGCGCCCTCTGCCCATATTTCCTCTTAAATTTCTGTTGTTAGTATCATGTTACCCAGTTACTGGGTTGTGGAGGTTAAATAGGCAGTTGTTTCATGTAAAAATACTGGTATTTTACAGCATCTGTCAGACTAGGGGCTTCAAATATTTTCATCTATATTTCATGTCTACAGAAGTAAGGGATGTTTTCAAATTTTGGTCATTGTTATACCATGGACTGGATCTTTTATACCGGTTATACGTTGCAAAGGACCGTTGCAAAGATTCACCAGTGTGTCAGTATGTGTGTGGGTGTTTTTCCATAGGCTACTTTTTAGGGTTCCGTACCCAAAGGGTAAAAACGGGACCCTATTACTGAGACTTCGCGATCCGTCTGTCTGTCTGTCTGTCTGTCCGTCTGTCTCCAGGCTGTATCTCATGAACCGTAATAGCTAGACAGTTGAAATTTTCACAGATGATGTATTTCTGTTGCCGCTATAACAACAAATACTAAAAACAGTATAAAGTAAATATTAAAGGGGGGCTCCCATACAACAAACGTGATATTTTTGCCGTTTTTTGCTCGATATTTATAACGGAAACAGGTAGACGCTTGAAATATTCACAGAATGTTTAGTTGTATATTTACTTCAAAAAATAATAATTAATAAATTAAAATAAAATAAATTAAGGAGGGCTCCCATACAACAAACGTGATTTTTATGCAGTGTTTTGCGATAATGGTACGGAACCCTTCGTGTGCGAGTCCGACTCGCACTTGGCCGGTTTTTTTAAAGACACACTGGCGTCGTCGCATTAGTCCAAAACAACAATTGAGAGATTTTAGTTTGCATACACAGTTTCTTAGTAAAGTCCTCGACGACCACAGTTCGATGCCTGAGTAGATAACGGTGTCTGAAGATTGAAGAGCAGTTCAATTGAATAGGTACACAGACTTAATGGTTCAATGACTAATCAGTTTGTGAGTAAATTGTGCGATTCTTAGTACGTTTAGCTAAATACCCACAAGATATAAGTGGGTATTTTCCGTGAATTCATGAATAATATTTGGGAATAAATATAATGACCACCAAAAAAAACTTTGTGACGATAACCCCTAACCACCAAATCTAGTAATATACTGACAAAAATAGTAAATGATCACCAAATTTAGTAAATTGATCACCAAATTTTAATAGCAAATTATTGCGCTATTTAATGTTGTAAAATAGGTTAGGTTAGGTTAGAACTGTGACCAACCGCGCGCGAGCCGAGCGAGCAAAGCGAGCGGTGCCGCGGCAGCGGCCGGCGAGCGCTACTTCCAAGTTGCTCCCAGAAATTTTATAATCTTTTTGGTCATTGGTTTAATTTTGGTGATCAGTTACTACTTTTGGTGATCATTTACTACTTTTGGGTTAACAATGATTTATTTGGAGTCATTTTGCCTAAACAGGATAGCGAGATGTTAAAACTTTGGTTATAATTTTACAATAAGATGCGGGTTTAATTTTGGTGATCATTTACTATTTTTGTCTGTTATATGTTACTATATCTGGTGGTAAGTTAAACATAAGCCATAATATTTAAAGGAATCTTCTTTTAAGAGAAGTTTTAATGAGTTTATTTTTCCTATATTTGCTATATTTTCGAGGTTGATCTCTTTTTTATATGACTACTCAAAAATGGAGTGTATTGTTTTAACCTGTGTGTGCTTGCCTATGAGTGATGTAGAACTGGAATGAGCTGGGCTTTGGCTGGATGCAGCTGGATGAGAGTTGCCGTGAATGGGGCTAACAAGCGTGTGGTTGGAAAGGCTGTCCAGCTGTGGACTGCTGTAAGTTGATGATTAAGTACGAGGACTCTACAAACCACACCAAAATTGATAGGCCACTTCACACAGGAATTACATTGCAGGTATTAGGAAACACCCAGTCAAGCAAGAGTCCCACACCATACAGGTTGGTAATCTTTTTGCAATAGCCACAAAAAAACAAACGAAAAATATTTAATTAAAAAACAAAATCTTTTAAAATAAGAACAGCAAAGTCAGTCGCATTGTTTCGCCGTCTGGTTCCGCTCAGCGAATTGTTTAGCGGCGAGAAATTTCTAATTTCGAAACTAAGGAATTTGAAATTGAAAAAGCGGGAAATGTGCGGGTGCGGGGTGCGGGGGGCGGTGGGCGTGGTCGGGGCGGGGCCTCCCTAGCCGGCTGACGCATAGGTGCTATATCGCGACGTCGTTGATAATACCTATCAGTTATTTTCAGGCGTGCAAAAACATACAAGGTGTTAAGGAACATACAATCATATTTTAATAACTGCTTCTGCTCGTGTATATCAACGACTTTCTCCAATGATGCCATAATTGGGACATTTTCTGAGTAGAAAAATTATAATTCTTTTTAGTCCGTCAGTGAGATTATCAAATAATATTGGATACGTAATCTCAGGAATTTGCTAATTTCAGGAGTGCTTGTGACGTCACTGAGGCAGTATAAAGTGTACTAGCGGCGTGACGTCACACGATATTTCAACGCATTATATCGTCATCACTTTATGTTTACGTGTCAAAAGGAAAAATGCGTGTCCAATATTTTTTATTAATCTACCTGACGGACAAAAAACTAATTTTCAGTAAACTAAAAGAAAATTTGGATTTTCCATACGAAGCTGTCGTCAGCTGACCAAAATTTGTAAGTGAGTTACAATATTTTTTGAGAATTGCCTTGGAGAAAGTTGTTCTATATGGTCGGAAGCAGTATCTATACTAATATACTAATACTAATCTATACTAATATTATAAAGAGGAAAGATTTTTTTGTTTGTTTGTTTGTTTATACCGAATAGGCTCCGAAACTACTAGACCGAATTGAAAAATTCTTTCACCAGCTACATTATTCCTGAGTGACATAGGCTATTTTTTTATCCCGAAAACGGGCCCTGTGGGGTGGCCCACGGGAGCGAAGCCGCGGCGAACAGCTAGTCTATACTAATATTATAAAGAGGAAAGATTTTTTTGTTTGTTTGGTTGTACCGAATAGGCTCCGAAACTACTGGACCGATTTAAAAAATTATTTCACCATTGGAAAGCTACATTATTCCTGAGTGACATAGGCTAATTTTTAATCCCGAAATTGGGTCCTGTGGGGTGGTCCAAGGGAGCGAAGCCGCGGGCAACAGCTAGTTTAAAATATGATCGTAACTTTCCATTATACTCTTTATAGTGTTATAGATATTTTATGATGATGTTGAGTTGTCAGCCAATTAAATATCGTGGGGGAATAGTGGCTAAGATCTCGTGCTTGAGGTCGACTCTTTAAAGTTCACTCACAACGTTCAATTAATTCATACAGTAACAATTTACATTGCGTTCGAAATAATCAGCATGAAATAGTAGGTATTAGACGTACAAATAATTAATAATAATAATTTAATTCTATTTAAATTATAATAATATAAAATACCATGCACACATAATTTAAAATAAAATTTTGTCAATAAATTAATAGCAATTTAAAACGAAAATAATAATCAAAAATAAGTTATTGTCATTTAATACGTTGCTGTCACTGTCAGTACGCTTTAATCTAATCTTATAGTCCTATGACCTTGACCTTAGATATTTTATGTTCTCAAACTATCTCTCATCTGTACTAACTCAGTTAAATCGATGTACAACATACACTGCATTATATATCGTCGTTTCATTTTTCTTGTTGAGTTGAGGGTAGCCCTAAAAAAATGCTGTTTTACTTAGTTAGTAAACATTGTATCTTCAAAATGGCTGGTGTATAACTACCGTCATTTATTTATTATATACGTTATTGTACACCATAAGTTACATTTAAGATTCTTAGAAACTAAGGTAGGAATATCTACATACCCACCTTTGTTAATATTAATTTCTACAAACTACCTATATCAATATTGAGATACCATGATTGGCTAATGGCTACCACTTATCAAAATAAATTCTTTCTCAATTCAAGAGAATCAAATTGCTTCAAAATTACCCACTACATAATTTTTATTGACGCATTACGTCAAAATTAATCAACACATCAGATCCATTTAATTTTTTGTTGAGCTGAACCCTAAAATTTAAAATTATAGAGAATGATACGCAAATAATTACTTTACGATACGGCGCGTCAAAATCACTTTGTTTCAAACGTCAGTGCACAGACGACGAGATATCTTATGGAGTGGTCTACTGATAACCATCGCTTAGCCGATGGGCAAGCTTACCCTTTGCTACCATTATGACCCTTACCTTTCTAGCAATAGAAATGATTTTCGCCCTTCCGAACGCTCTTGGTATATTTGTGAACGGTATATTAACGTGTCAATCGCTCCTCCTTCTGAGTCGTTATTAATAATCATGTCAATCCTCTCGCCGTGAGAAATATTTTAAACCTAGAGGGGTAACCAATAATTTTGACCATGGACATTACGATTATTGGGTAATATAAGTTTGTTGTATAATTAATTTCTTGTGTAATTTTTATATTATTGTGGGAGTAAGCTGAGTCATCGATCTTTTTTTAGGATTCCGTACCCAAAGGGTAAAAACGGGACCCTATTACTAAGACTTCGCGATCCGTCTGTCTGTCTGTCTGTCCGTCTGCCACCAGGCTGTATCTCATGAACCGTGATAGCTAGACAGTTGAAATTTTGACAGATGATGTATTTCTGTTGCCGCTATAACAACAAATACTAAAAACAGTATAAAATAAATATTTAAGGGGGGCTCCCATACAACAAACGTGATTTTTTGGCCGTTTTTTGCTCGATACTAATAACTGCAACAGATAGACGCTTGAAATATTCACAGAATGTTTAGTTGTACATTCATTAAAAAAAAAAATATGTTGGGCTCCCATACAACAAACGTTTTTTTTTTGCAGTGTTTTGCGATAATGGTTCGGAACCCTTCGTGTGCGAGTCCGACTCGCACTTGGCCGGTTTTTTTGTTGGTAGGCTCGCGTTTAGCCACTATCTTACCTGATGGTAAGCGATGATGTGGTCGACGTTGAAACACGGTTACCTAGAAGTAACCTATTCACTCTTAACTTAAGGACCCCCAGGTTGTATGTATCAGGAAACAAAGACTCCGGCAGGGAATTCCACTCCTTAACTGTACTTACAATGAAAGTATTCCCAAAACGTTTAGTGCGTATGAGTGGGAATTGGGATGTCCACCATATGCGGTCTTGTTTTTATTTTTATTTCTTTTAGTATAATGTATGGGTTTTCAAAGCCTTGTTATTATGTATTTGCAATGATTTTATATATTTTGCTGATTATATCAATTGTGTGTTAATTTTATGTGTTTCTTATACTTCAATTAAAGGTTCTTCAAGGTAGCTGAATGAGTTATTTATGGCATATTTTAATCTAAGAATTTGGTGCTGTATATATTTAATGTAGTCACTTAGTTACCTAGTATTTGTACCGTTTGATTGCTGATTAAGAAAACATTCTATGTATATCTGCCTGGATCTGAAGATCGAAGCTTAATCATGGCTGTGATTTTCCGTTGTTTGTTTGAAATTGTGTTTGATTACTACCTTGTTTTCTAACATGATGTAACATATAAATATTAAATTCATTAGTTCTGTAACACTCAGCTCAAACAGATAGCACTAGAAGCAAGAAATTTGGCCAACTTTCTTATGGTTACCATTCCGAAAGTGACCACTTAGGAACGATCAGGGCCTTAATTAATGACCTAAAGAAAATTCTATTATATTCTAATTTATAAGAAGAAAATTCTTTCCTGCAAAAGTGCTTGTGACTTCTATTCTTAATAATTGTCCAAATTATAACATGGACTCAATATTTAAACCCCTTCTTCTGAATTAAGAATTTGAAGTTGAGTATTTGTTAAACTCTAGACTGCAAACCTGTCAAGACGTTAGAGTTTGACAAGTAAGGTTTGACAGGTACCTAACATCAAATATTCAAATTGAAATCGCCTCTATCTTACTTACTCCCGATGTCTGATTTAATTATTTGAGGTTGAGTATTTGTCAATCTCTACTCAAGTCTGAAAACCTGTCAAAATTTGGCATTTTTTAAGTATGTTTTGACCCGTTCTTAACACAAAATACTCAATTCAGAAATCGACCATTGGTTTATTAAGTCATTAGTGAAATTTCTCACCAATGCTTATGTAAGCTGCCAGAAGCATTATTGCTGTATGTATTTCTGATGTTGTTTTTAGAAGAAAGAAAGAACTTCGATTACCTTTTATATCTAAGCACAAAACATGAATATTTGGTAGATTCCCGTCGTGACTCAGCATGACGCTGTGCAAATGAGGGACATTGATAAGAGTATATTGGAATTGTGCATAAGGTTAATTTTTTAGTTTTAATAAATCTGTAAACAAATCATGTTTGCCTACTAAAGACCAGAACTTTGAAGCAAACCTCAGAACAGTTTACCTACTCAATCTGCCTAGCCTTTTCCCAACTATATTGGGGTCGGCATCCATTCTTACCGGATTCAGCTGAGTTCTAGTGTTTTACATGGAGCGACTGCCTATCTGACCTCCACAACCTAGTAACTGGTTAACACGTACCCTTCGCAAGACTGATGTCAGATCTCTAGCTTCTGACTACCCGTAACGACTGTCAAAGATCTTGAAATGACCGCCGGGACCAACGGCTTAACGTGCTTTCCGTGGCACGAAGGAAACTCGGCTTGTTGAAATGGTCTCCCATCCACGGCCCGACCTCGTCAAGCGTTGCTTAACCTTGATGATCGACCAGTGCGGCTGTTATTATTTAGCCACGAGCTTCTCAACAATAGTTTACCTACTACTGTAGGTAAACTATATATTATTCCTTTATATCAAAGTTTTTGATGCTCGATGCACTTTGATCTTTGGACCCTTGATATCAAAACGTTTACCTGTTCCCGGGTTTTCCCTCGTAACCTATTCATTACTTTGAATACTTATAATAATATGATTCACTTCAATAATAAGCACTCAATTATTGTCTGAATCATTTTCTTCCCCATAGTTTATTAGGGGCCAATGACGTATATTCAGAGAAGCACGGATCTTTTGCGTTTCTGAAGAATTTTTTGGACCTGTAGGTTTTTTCCAAGTGGTAGCAATTCGTTCTGGTCGGTAGTGCGTGAATCAGAGGCGATGATTTTGTACTTAATACGGTGACTAACGAAAGTTATACTATAAATAATGAAAAAATGAAAAAAAAAAAAAACTCTTTTTAGTTTTGGTAGGTACCTCCAATTAACATGAAAATTATTTATAGCCAAAGTACGAAAACGACGACAACACAACACACATGGCATGACGATTTCAATAAGCCCAAACACGACTAGGATACATTGTTTTACTTTGGCGTTCCAGTGGTCTTCTTCATCAGTTCCACGTCACCAAATGATACTTTGTGACTGCAAATGATTGCATTATTGATGAAAATACCAAAATCGCTATATGCATGCCTATAATATTTGAGGAGTTCCCTCGATTTCTCTAGGATTCCACCATCAGATCATAGTACCATCCTTGGAATATCTCCTTTCCAACAAAAGAAGAATCACCAAAATTTGTTTATAAACGACGAAGTTATCAGCGAACACACAAAAAAAATACCGGCCAAGTGCGAGTCGGACTCGCGCACGAAGGGTTCCGTACCACTATCGCAAAAAACCGCAAAACAATACGTTTGTTGTATGGGAGCCCCACTTAAATATTTATTTTATTATGTTTTTAGTATTTGTTGTTATAGCGGCAACAGAAATACATCATCTGTGAAAATTTCAACTGTCTTACTATCACGGTTCATGAGATACAGCCTGGTGACAGAGAGACAGACAGACAGAGAGACGGACCGCGAAGTCTCAGTAATAGGGTCCCGTTTTTACCCTTTGGGTATGGAACCCTAAAAATATATATACGGTCGAATTGAGAGACCTCCTCCTTTTTGGGAAGTCGGTTAAAAAGGAAAAAAAAGCATAGAATGATAAAAATAAGTATTATTGATTTGTATTGCAACTATGTATATTTGAAATAGATGTGATTTTTTGGCGATAGTTTTCTGGGACACACGCGATAATTCTAGCACCACTGCTGTATTTTTTTTTTAACTTTGCCCCATTCTAGCAATTTTTTCCTGTATCGTGGGAGCGTTTACAAACATTTAAATTCACATATACTCACACCCAGATCCGAAACAACTATCTGTGGGCCATACAAATATTTATGTTCCGTGCGGGAATCGAACCTGCGACACGCAGCACAGCAGCCGCCGATCGCTCTACCACTACGCCAACCGTGACGTAATTTTTTAATAACTGAGATAAATGAAAGTCAATTAAATAGACCCTATTTAATTAAATAAATAGCGCAGCTCCTTCATTAAAACTCAAAAGCCTTCTAGCCTTTATAAAAATTGACATTTCCTATGGGATAGGCTATTTTCTCCACTTGGCTTAATATCATTGACAGATAGCTAGTTATTAATTACCATTAAATGACGGTTTTTTGCCGTGGCTAAGGCAACAGTCGATTGCAGTGGCAGCAGTTTCCTTCAAAAGGACTAAAAATATAGATCCAAATTATGTTCACGTACCTACCTATCTATTCAAACTAAAATTAAGTTTGTAAACCTTAAAGCTATACAAGTCCAAAGGAAAGGATTGTTTTTATGTCATGTTTTATTTTGTGGTTTATATATTTTTTATATTTAAGTAGAGTTTATTATAATTTTAACTTAGTTGAGAAATACTCTTAAGCATGCTGTGGCCTCCTATAATTGAAGGTATGCATCAATTTAAACCTAATTTCGTAAGACAGTGTATTTTATGTCTACATCTTTCTTTGGAGGTCCCTAATAAATACATAAATAGTACTCTGATTTGCGGTGAATACAATATGCGACCATCTTATTTTATTTTTTTATTTAACTATTAATGTACACACACATAATAAATAAAAAAGAAGGAGGAACAGAAAATAGGTACAAAGGTATGGTTATTTCTAACGAAATCTCTTCCAGCATACCTGCGAGAGGAGAGTTTCAAAAAATATATGTAGACATCGTGTGTAGAGGGGAATAAAAATATATTAAACAATTCACAATAAAGAAGACTACTGTATAGATAATTAACATATACTCTTATATACATGCATATTATTAAAATAAAAATTACAATAATAACTACTAACTAAATATCATAAATACTTAAATAATAATACATAATTATATGAAACTAAGACGGAATGGAAAGATAACGCTCTTTCACTCTCTTTTTAAAAACTACAAGAGTTTGGCAATCTCTAATATATTACTGTCCATCCGTTCTATAAATTAGAAGGCCATGTACAGCAGTCGACAAAATGATTTGATGTTGACAGGAAAAAAAAACACATAATAAGAAACTGTAATATAAATTCTATTAAACATTATACAGACCGATTCACACCTACACAGACGCGCAAAAAATGAAATTCCAAGAAATTAAAATGGGAGCACAAATCGAGACGCTGTCAATCAATTTGACTCATTTCCGTCTAACTATAGTGGCGATTTCATCAATGAGTCAGAAATACCATGATGAAATATCATGGGGATACACTTAATTCGCTTCATTCCCATGAAATGCTTACAGGCATATTTTCGCATGGGAATTTTGGCGCTCGCACGAAGGCGATTCCCATGTCAACCTACCGCATCTGAGCGATAAGGAATGATCGGTATTTTAGAGTTTTTTTGTGAATTAAAAGCTGGATGGCTTAAGGTTACACTAGTCGACGGCACGAACTATTTTGTGCGCGGGGTTAAAATGCGTGCTATATCAACCGACAACACGTGCGGAACAGATAGATGCTGTTATGAGCAGTCAGAAGCTAGTACGCGTACGAATACACACTTTTGCAAATTTGTAGCGAAATAGATGATGATTTAGAAAGAAAACGAGCGCACGAAATTTTAGAAACAGACTTTGGGAGTCTGGATATCATGAAAAAACAACTGAATGTATCTGTTCAAAATAATATTATTTGCATTGTTGAACTAATAATCTATCCCTGTATGGAGGCCGTTTTTCAATTTTCCTTCTTCTTATGGTACTTATTTGCGCCAAAAGATGCGTTAAAATTAGTGTTAAAATATGGAACTTTCGAAGCTCATAACTTTCAAGTAAATTGTTTTTTTTACTTTTTTGCTTCCATACAGGACTAGTTAATGATGAGACAAATTGATATAATTTTTTATTTTGAACGTACATTGTCAAACAGTGGAGTAAAAGCCAGACTACCTTTGTATGGAAGAATTTTCGACTAGTGTACCCTTAAGATACAAATGTGGAAATTAATTTTAGAGTTTTGGGCTTAAAAGTTGCTGCTCTTAAAACGGTGAAGGAAAACATGGTGAGGAAACCGGCATGTCCTAGAACCAAAAATTCGAAGACATGTGACATCCACCAACCCGCATTGGGCCCTGGTTAAGGCCCATTACCGAGAGGATGACTGTGTCCCAGCAGTGGGAACATTATATGTCTGACGATGATGATGGGCTTAAAAATGTTAAGTGGTAGGTACCGCAAAAAGGCACTGTTAGCAGTGACGAACAATATTTTTAATCATGACTAGCTTCAGCCCGCGGATTCACCTGTGTGAAAAGTTTTTATTATCCCAAGGAAATTTTACCAGGATGAAAAATTCAGGTAATGGTCTATCCATATGAATTTTGAATCATCGAAAGCCGTTCAGTTGATAAAGCCTAACCAACTCACATCACAGTTTATAATATTAGTAACTAAAATTAAAAAGAGATTGAATAATACAATAGTTTTATAGAATTACGAGCAAAAAACAAAATAATCAAAAGAAGCACGAGTCTTGAAAAAACAAAACCAAAAAGTAATTGCACTGCCCGGGAATCGAACCCGGGTCGCAAGAATGGGAATCTTGCATGATACCACTACACCAGCAGTGCTCGGCCTTGAATAGCGAAATAGTTGAACATGTAAATAACAAGCTAAGAGATTGCGCGCACATAATTATGGAAAATCGTGCTTTTTTTACAAGTTTTTAGTAATATATTTTTAACCCCCGACGGAAAAAGAGGGGTATTATAAGTTTGACGTGTGTACCTGTGTGTTTGTGTATTTGTGTATCTGTTTGTGTCATCATAGGTACTAAACAGATGAACCGATTTTGATTTCGTTGGAAAACCAACAATTGAATATACTTAAAAAAAAATCTTATAGGTTAGCACTGCATGTATGCCCCATAATAATGTTACAAGTTAAATAAAATTAACATTAATTAACTTGCCTTGTTGAGTTTATTCCTATACGGAAATTTCCTATAAAAAAAATATACGGTTGAATTGAGAAACCTCCTCATTTTTGGGCAGTCGGTTATAAACTGCTTTTGCCCATGTAAATGAACAACAATTCCCAAGGAAGTCATAGACGCGGACTCTCAAAGATGGCAGATCAATTATATTTTTGTATCTACCCCCACGATGTGATTGTCAAATGAAAAATACTTTTTATTATTTTTTATTAAACTAATGTATTTTTTTTTTCGACATATGGGTATTTTAATTTAATTTCGTGTTAGCTACTAACTCTGAGTTAGGTTTTTGCTGCAAGTGGGCCTTAAGGTTTCATAATTATAATAATTTTCGATAAACTTTATTTCGTACATTATTATAATAGGGATGTTGACTAAAAATATTTTTTAGTCCGTCAGGTAGATTAATAAAAAATATTGGACACGTATTTTTTCTTTTGCCACGTAAAAAAATTCGACGATACAGTGCGTTGAAATATCGTGTGACGTCGCGGTGTGCTACACTTTATACTGACTAAGTGACGTCACAAGCCCCCACTCCTGAAGTTTGATGCGCTTTATCTTTGTCAATTTTTATTTATTTGATAAAGCAAAAAAATACGGGTCCAATATTATTTGATAATCTCAATGGCGGACTAAATAGAATCATCATTTTTCTACCCAGGGAACATCCTTATTATAAAACCTAAATAATTATATCAACTTTTAATATGTAATGCCAACAGAAATCTTAACGTAACTTTTGACAACTTTATCTTCAAAGATATTTTACTCATAAGTACTTCCAAAAACCGGCCAAGTGCGAGTCGGACCCGCGCACGAAGGGTTCCGTACCATTATCGCAAAACACGGCAAAAAAACACGTTTGTTGTATGGGAGCCCCACTTAAATATTTATTTTATTCTGTTTTTAGTATTTTTTATTATAGCGGCAACAGAAATACATCATTTGTGAAAATTTTAACTGTCTAGTTATCACGGTTCATGAGATACAGCCTGGTCAATCACAATAGACGGACAGACAGACAGACGGATCGCGGAGTCTTAGTAATAGGGTCCCGTTTTTACCCTTTGGATACGGAACCTTAATAAAAAAGAAAAGGAAAAAAACTGTGACACTTGGGTTCGTAGTGTTCGTACCACCTTTTCTCACACTGTCGCCGGCTGGATGCCGAATTCGTCTCGCCCTAAGACTGGACCGTGTTTGCTCAATATTTTACAAGCATTAACATTTTAATTTATCTGCCTCTGACCTGACTTTATAGGATTAAAGGACAGCTTAGTGATAAATTCATAACTTTATTTGGATTTTAATTTTATTTGCCCTTTTGTTGTTCGTTTTAATGATTTCATTTGGCTCGGTTTGACGGCTGTTGGGGCCACCCTGTGCGTAGTAACAAAAAATGTATAGTCCTTACAATTGAACAGATTTGCAAACATTATTTAAGATTTCGACATTTTCAAACTAATTTTTTTATACCAATATAAACGCTTCACTCTGAACTAATTATTCCAAACATGTACAGATTGATGCTCGAACAAAAAAAAGTGGTTTTACCTCAATATTCAGAGCATGCCACCTACAGGCCAGCGCCGAAAGCGAACCGGACGCTTACATGTAAACACTCGGATCAGCGCGAGCGCAATAAAAACGCTGTAAAATTTTGATGTTTCTATTCAAGACCACCCGTCTCTCTCGCACGCTTTAAAAATCCTATTTTCATCTCACTCTACACCTGAGAATGGCTCAGATTATTATCAATGCACTTTACACAAAGCAGAAGACTCCGACTGAGGCTGACATTTATGTGATTTTGAAAGTAAATCGTGTAGGTTTAGTACCTGATAAGTAGCACGGGAACGAGGTGTCAAGTGATAAAATTAATAAATGGAGCTAGATCTCATCGTTACTAGAACATGTCTGTGAAATTATAACATACCTCTACAGTGATACAGCGGAGCATCACACAGATTTCAGATCAGTTTGAAGACTCTGAAGTGCTTTGATGTCTAATTCAATGAATTCAATTAGACTAAATTGTGTGCGAATAAACTTTAATTTTTATCTCCCCATACTAAATGTGTGGTATATCGGCGTACGAGTAGATCAGTAATGAACTAATTCACCACATCTAAGAGAAGGAATTGTGACTGATATTGCTTCAGATTCAAACCGAGTTATTGACTGGAAATACTATTGCGACTTCTAAATCAACATTTGTTTTCAACATTTTTGCTTTTCAAATTATTCTATTCTCTTCTTTTCTTCTGGTTTTGCTCCTCTTGTAAGGTGAGAAAAAAACCATCAACCATGGAGTTCTCTGTGCCAGCAGTTCTTTTACCCAGTCCTAATTGTAGTACCTATTTCTGAAGAAGTGAAGTTCAAAAAAACCAGACATGGCGGATTTTAGGCGACATTTTAGTCCCAATTTTTTTTACGTCCAAACCCATCGCGTTGGATATCAAAATGTGATTACAAAAATATATACTACTTTTATATTTAAAAGTAATTCGAAAAAAAATGTTAACTAAAATTTGTTTATATAAAAAAAGTTAATTTAAAAATCAAAAATCCAATTGCTTAAGAAGCGAACTAAAAAGCTGTAAACAAAAAAAAACATGTTGTGCAGTCATATTCGCAAACTGGCTGAACCCCTGATCCGCTGATGCGTTTTTGATTTTTTGACAATCGCTATCACCACGCTTTCTATGATAGAATGTCACTTATCAAGTGACACACAACAAAAAAGAACTGGCTAAGTGCGAGTCGGACTAGTGCACAAAGGGTTCCGTACCACTATCGCAAAAAAAGGGAAAAATATCACGTTTTTTGTATGGGAGCCGCACATAAATATTTATTTTATTGTGTTTTTAGTACTTTTTTTATGGCGGCAACAGAAATACATCATCTGTGAAAATTTCAACATGTCATGTCTAGCTATAACGGTTCATGAGATACAGCCTGGTGAAAGACGGACAGACAGACAGACGGATCGTGGAGTCTTAGTAATAGGGTCCCGTTTTTACCCTTTGGGTACGTTTGGTCACGTGTGCAAATCCTCATATTTGAACATTTCGACCATCGCTTTTTCTATTAGTATGGTATTTGGCGCTGGTAGAATTAGAATAGAAAGAATAGAATAGAAAACATTTATTCGACATAGACACAACAACAACAATCACAAAGTAACAGAGAAGAATATTTAAAAAAAGTACAAACAAGGTTTAAGAATTATTGCGCCGGGCGAGCCCACACCGAAAGGGTTACCAACTCAGTATTTGCTGGGCGTCAGTCACCCAGCGCTTATTTTCAATTGGCACTCCACCAATTAAACTTTATCTGGAACCTCTGGGTGTGACTCGGGACTAGATTATTATATTACAGCTATCTATAGGGACTAGATTATTATTCACGACCTAATTTCTCGTGAATATCTTAGTTAATTTGCTACCTTGCCAGCGAACAGCGTAGCATCGCAGGCGCATCGAAAGGCACCAGGCAGAATGATGTTATATAAATTAATTTTGGGCGCAAATTACTCGGCGCGGCCTTTAATCAAGCGGGCCGCGTCATTTTCTGACTGAGCTTTTACAAGAAGTTAGGAGGAATTGGATGTGATATATTATGATACTCGTCTATTTTTCTAACAGCCTGATTTTTACTGCCATCTTTTCCAGCAGCCTAATTGCGTATGTGGATTCTGCAATGCAAAGAGTTTGACCCCATAAACAATTGACCAATCACATGCGAGTTGAAAGACGCGATGTGGATTTCCGTCTACGTGATAGGTCGATTGTTTATACAATAATATTTTATGGGGTCAAACAGTTTACCTTTCAGAATTTAATCAAAGAGAAAATTTTTGCTCTCACTCAATTCATGAAAAAGTACCAATGAACAGATATTCAGTAGGTACATTTTTGTTTTCATTGGACTCTTTCAGGTTTTTATAAAATTCGTACATAACATAAATCGAAAGAGTATAATAAAATTGTAAGACAACCCATCTCTTCAAAGATCAATAGGTACTCGTATCATGTGAATATCGTGCCTCAATCATTTTATTGGAGTTTTAAACCATCGTCATAACCCTTGTCGGATCAAAACAAACCTCAATAAAATAAACAAAAGACGACCTCAATTTAACTACCATCTTGGCACTTGACCACATTTCACACATCATTCCGAAATCCCAAGTGCCACATCCAAAGAACAAAGGGCTCATTGTCATCCAGTGTACCCCGATCCTTATCTGATTACCAATTTCATCGGAATGCGATCGCTGCATCATCGATACAGTTCCCACCTTAATGGAGGTATATTAGCAAACCTATACTTACTTGAGGCCAAAATAACGCCATGTTTTTTGCAAAGATTAAGATATTTTTCGGGTGGTGAATAAATAGTTTGGCAGTGAGTTAATGTTTCTGAAGGTTGCGGAGTTATGCGTTTATAATGGTGCTACTGCTGGATATGAGGTCCAGTGGGTCTACTCCCTAACTCTGTTAACGAAGTTACGGGTCCGACCGAAAGTATTCCGGAACTTCAGAGTGAACCCTACTCCGTAATTATAAAATAAATCTGACGGGTAAAAAGTACAACGGAAGTAGGTACTACTGTCAAATTGTGTTGTCATTTATTAGGAGTTCGGGCTCCGAACGAATCATACGTCATTTTTTTGGGAAAATCCCACCGCACTGTTCCCAAACCACTGCAACTCCTCAAAGCCAGAATCAGAAAACAGTGCCGACCACCAGAAAAGCGCCGAGGCAATGAAGCTCGACGAACTCCCAAAGTATGAATTTAACTGTCTTGGATCCCACTACGAAATTAATCAGAAAAGAACCATCATCATCATCTACCTAACCTTTGCCCAACTATATTGGGGTCGGCTTCCAGAAAAGAATAAAGGATGGAATGGAATCATGCGTCCGTATGTGATACGGAGTAGAAAACGCCCGTAACGAAGGCCGAAACTACGGACTTCGTGCTTAGGGGATCTACTCCTGGTTTTGATTCCTGGGTTGGCCAAAGTGTTATTGGGTTTCTCCGTCTGGAATATCTTAATAGCATCCCGGAGCCTGGACTTGTGCCTGGTTGACGTAATAGGGGGCGAGCCTTTAGCCATCAAAAGCCTTCAAAATATCTGGCAAAATATGGGTGTACTATAGACGCACCTCTCTGTTTAATCCTTTGGCAGAATTCGTGCGTGACCTTCTTCTTCTTGGTTTCGCTCTTGACAGAGTGGTCGTGGTCACCATGATTATTTTCCCATCGCTGGTGATGTAACATGCCGCACGATCTCTCTCCATTTGGCTCGGTTACATGAAAGTTTGGCGCACTCATTTACAGGACCACCACCGTTGGACTTAATTTGATCAGTCAACCTCATCGGTGATCTCTCGTGTGGCCTGTTACCGTCCACTCTGCCCTGCACCAGTAGACGCTCTATCGAGTCGTTATTCCGCTTCGAGACATGGCCAAAGAATTTCAGTATTCGAGACTGTACTATTATTATTATATACTTTATTGTACACCACAAAAAATATACAGGACATATGTTCAAATATACAAGTGTACAATGGGCGGTCTTATCGCACTAGGCAATCTCTTACAGACAACCTTTACTACTACTGCTGATAGACGGTCTTTTGTGCTGAGTTCTTGGAGTATGGAGACGTTTGTGCGGAATTCTGTCCAAGCAATATCTAAAATACGTGATCTTATTTTATGTTGTTTGCAAAGTTTAAGATATTTGTCGGTTGGCTAATAAATAGTTTGGCAGAGAGGGGAAGTTCCGAAGGTTGCAAAATTATGAGTTTATAATGGTTAGCAAGTGGGTGCTGGTTGTTCATTTTACTACCTGATTGTGAATCAATTCTGGCTTCTGCATTTACAATTTTGCTAACATTGGAAACGATTTATTATAACGGGAGCCAGTAAAATCTATTATCATAATAAACTTTAGTTTTAGGTGCGGTGTGGTTTAGAACTGAGGTCACAGATTGACGCCATTTTTTGTAGCGTTTTCTAGAACTTAGGGTTCAGATAAAGTGACATTTTAGCAGCTATAACGAATAACAAGAATTTCAAAATGTAAGGAATTAACATCCCGCTACTGCAATGTCCATTTAGGTCGACCCTAAACTTTTTACTCGTATGCGAGTGTGGTGCCCCTGTACAGACTAAGTCCCACTCGCTGGGGTGTCCCAACTGTCCATTCACTTGCCTGACGCTGT
Source organism: Anorthoa munda (assembly GCA_945859665.1). Classification (NCBI taxonomy): domain Eukaryota; kingdom Metazoa; phylum Arthropoda; class Insecta; order Lepidoptera; family Noctuidae; genus Anorthoa; species Anorthoa munda. The sequence continues at coordinate 9,625,647 of OX243918.1, read as the reverse complement.
ACAGCGCTTCTGACGCTGCAATAAACGTGGCCACTTACTGGGTTAAAACAAGTTAGTTAAATGCAACGTCGAAAAGAAGAAGAAACGAGTATATTATTCGTCTTTGTTTACTGAAACTTTACTGAAAATTTGTTTTTTGTCCGTCAGGTAGATTAATAAAAAATATTGGACACGTATTTTTTCTTTTGACACGTAAACTTAAAGTCGTGTGACGTCACGCCGCTAGTACACTTTACACGGCCTTAATGACGTCATAAGCCCGCACTCCTAAACTTTGATGCGCTTTAACTTTGTGATTTTTTATTGAATTGGTAAAACAAAAAATAAGTGTCCAATATTATTGGCTAATCTCACCGACGGACTTAATAGAATTATCAATTTTCTACCCAGGAAATATCCCAATTATTGGTGAACATTCCACATTTAGGATACCACCGCATTTTTCAAAAGGGGAGTTGCCTTTACTTTACTAAAAAAAATATTACAATTTGAGATTTTGTATCTCTGTCCAAAGATGATTCAGAATAATTTTAGAAGTGAAAAACTGTTACTGTTGTAGTCTGTTTATTCCATGTGCTTCTGCAGGTGAGTGTGTTTACTAAGAACAAATCGAATAGAATGATTACTCCTAACAGACATTGACTCAGAATCAATCAGAAATCAAAAGCGTCAGTATAAAGCAGTGTAACTATGAACGCAAGGTTTGTTAAAAAAAAAATACTTTTCTGTTCGATATACTTATCAATATTTTTTGACGATATTTCGATGTATCAACATCAAACGACGTGTTGGGGTCTTGGCAGTCATGGGGACCGTCGACAGAAGTAAAAACTTAAAACTCTGGAATAACTGTGTTTGTGTGTTTTGCATAGTTATTTGGTTACACGTTATATTAGCATGCTGGTGACTCTGTCACATAAGCATGTCGCTGACATGAAACCATAAATTTTGCCACTACTAAAAACCATAAATTTTGCCACGACCAAAACCCACCCAACGCGGCTAAAGAAGTTTTCACTTCAAAAATTATATTGCGTTTTTTTTATTAAATGTACACAATTTTTTTTAATCCATTCAAAAAATGTATCTGTTACAGTCAAAAGTCTGAATCGGTCAAAAATACTTTTAACTGAAAAAACAGCCCAAATAAATTTTGACTGAATACGTTGGTCAAAATTAGTTTTGTCTGAAAATCTTTAGTTGAAAGTGATTTTAACTGACAATATGTGGATAAAAGTGGTTTTGACTAATGCTCTTAGTCAAAACTACTTTTAACTAGTGGTTAAAAGTAGTTTTGAATACTACGCCTTAAGCTTGGTCCTATGTTTTCACGCCTCTTCTACTTGGTCCAAGAAATCCAATCAATTTCTATGAATAATAAAAATGTTGTATCATTTTAACAAAAACCATTGAACTGACTAATCGTTAACGCAGTAGGTAGGTAACCTTTAAGACGACGACTAACGCCAACGACCTTGAGGGAACAAAACGCGCACTAGTTTCCCGCCCGCGCGTCCCAAAATTTAGTAGTTTTTTGTACTTTCCTTATTATTCTATGACTTTAAAAATAAAAGCCTCAGATCAAATTGTAGATAATTAAATTGTCTTTGAGATGGTGTCGATTTCATCAAAATACGCTCAGCGGTTTTAGTGTGATTGTCGTGTTTTTGTCCGTTTTAGACATAACTTTACAAATTAATTACACTGTGAATAAAACTCAAAATTTGCTCAGATCAAATTATTAAGAAAATAGTCTAATATAACATATATTTTTTCCAAAAAATTACGACTAGCCATTTAGACGTGATTCGCATTTTAAAATCAGCTACTCAAGGGAATCGGCGCCTTAATATCACGGATGAGGTTGACTAATAATGCGATTTCACACTGAAAGCGTTCATTTAGGATGTCGGAAGTATCATAAAGCCGCGATATTTATAGTATCGATATCTTATAATGGATATGTTACAGTCAAAACTCATAAACCAGTCAAAAATACTTTTAACTAGTAAAATCAGACAAAGGTACTTTTGACTGAAATTATACTCAAATTTAGTTTTCCCAATGGTGCTGGTTAAAAGTAGTTTCGACTGACTAATTTCGTTATAAGTAGTTTTTACTGGATCTGTCAGTCAAAACACTTAAAAAGTTTAGGTTGTCGACATAATAGATTAATTATTCCTAGAATGAAAACGGAGCTATATAGGCGAAGTTGCTATCCTATGTGTATTCAGATTTACAACAAGATTCCTAACGAAATTAAGGAACTTCCAATGGTCCGCTTCAAAAGGGCTTTGCGCAGGTGGTTAATAGAGAATTCCTTCTATACATTAAAAGAATTCCTTCAATTTAAATTTAAATGACCTAATTGTACACTTACAAAAAATTTGCATGTCATTATGCTATGATTAAATATGTTAAGCTACTATTATACTACCATTATAAGAACTTTTGTAACCATATTTATCTGCAAATAAATCTTTGACTTTGACTTTGACTTTGATAAATTACGAAGAAAGGTATATTATATATTTTTTTCAAATTCAAATTATTTATTTGTAAAAACATAGGTACATTATAATAAGTTCTATTCTAATGTCAGGATCGCTATGTCATACAAATTTTGGACACATTTATAATTCTAATTTTAAAATATATACTTTCATGCATTGTATTATTTAAATTATTATTAAAATTAAATTAGATACTAATAATTAGATTCATTAAATCGAATTGAGCATAAACAAATAGGACATTTGACTCACACAAAAAATATACATATACTCATTCCTAATTATTATTTATTAAAATTGTCTGTTGAGAATTCACAAATGGGATATTACGCTTTTTTAACCATGTAATCTGTTTTTAAAACTAAATATAATTGGAGAATCGACAGATATTTGTATAAAATAAAACATCTTTTATAGTATGTGTGGTGTAACTTTAAATGATAGATTGAGGAATGAGGTAATAAGACAACGTTGTGGTTTAAAAGAAGATGTAGTGACTAAAATTGAAAAGAGTATGTTAAGATGGTTTTGTCATGTTGAGAGAATGAATGAAAGGCGACTAACGAAAGGTATTTACAGGGCAGACGTGAATGGAAACGCCGGGAGGGGACGCCCTAGAAAGACATACATAGACCTTATAGGTGATGTTCTTCAGAAAGGCCAGGTGCGCAGTACTCATAACCGGTGTGTGAGTGAAGCAAAAGAAGTATGTAAGGATCGTAGCAGGTGGCGTTCTGTAGTTTCTGCCTACCCCCATGGAAAAAAGGCGTTAGTTTATGTATATGTCGGGTTTAGTCAATAGTACGGACGTCAAAACAAATCGCAAGCACGCCATCTGGCGGCAAAGCAAGAACAACTACGCTTTGGCGCGCTTTCTCTAACCACTTGCGTGGTGGGGATAATAGAATTTAGCAGTTGAGCTATAATGTACTGGCAGTTGAGTACTGACAGCCGTAGAGCTAACACGTCGTAGAATCAGTGTCGATCCGTAATATTAGTAAGCAAGAATGTAACCTGTGTCTATTTGAATATACTCAGTGTATCGAATAATTTGTGTGATTTCATTTTCACGATTGTACCCAACGACCTGCCCACACACGATGTCTTAACCTAAAGGAATACATCCTGACTTCCCGATGGTTTACATCTATCGGCCAGCCTTGATGCGACATCAGAATTGGGATTCGGTCGTGATAATGAGATCACACGTAGAAATAAAGTTAGTGAAAGTGGCGGTTACATACTTGCAAAAAAAAAAATCGCGGTGTCAATTGCGACTACCCTCAGTCTTAAATAATAAAAAGCGAGTCTGGAGCGGAGCAGCAATGAGGCTAGCAACAACCAAGGAGCTGGACAGGTCAAGGAGACGCATGTGGACGTGTGGAAAGATCCACGCACGGACCTTTATGCCAATCTGGTGAGTCGTTTTCATTTTGTTATGACTATGGTCAAGAGTGTTCATTATTTAAAATTCTGGTTTTGTGTACGGTATGGCGGCCAGTGGATTGTCGGGGTGTCCCGTGTCGGGTCCATAATCTCATGTATTTATCGCTGGTCAAGTTTTGGTGTTATTGAAGAGTTATTATTCTGCTAACACTGGCAGTGACCCTTGACTAGCCTTGGCCGACTATTATTGCGACGCCGACGGCCTTAGAACGATATGGTGCCTACCTTACACTTCAGTCTGGAAAATATTATAATTCCAAATGAAATATTTTGATTAGTTTTGTAGTGTGATAGTTTTATGTAGTGGGAGTTAACCAAGTTTGATAAGAAACATAGTATTCTTCTTTTGTGGTCGACGGGCCAAACTATCTAAAAGGTGGTAAACCCTACCAGACCTCGTTAATTGTGACTTGAAATACTATTGACGCTATGACATTCATTGGATTCTCTAAAGCCCATCGACTAGTGACAGCGACCTGGGCACTTGGGACACTGTAATGTGTGGTTCATGTTTTGGACAGGAACTCTGCACTCACATTCGGTGTCCATAATAACCTATTTGGCCATGCCGGTTTAGGTAACTACTACTACTAGAAGCTCGTGGCTAAATAATAACAGCCGCACTGGTCGATCATCAAGGTTAAGCAACGCTTGACGAGGGCGGTCCGTGGATGGGTGACCATTTCAACATACCGGGTTTCCTCCGTGCCTCGGAGAGCACGTTAAGCCGTTGTTCCCGGCTGTCATTTGAAGATCTTTGACAGTCGTTACGGGTAGTCAGAGGCCTGAGATCTGACACTAGTCTTGCCAAGGGGTACCGTTTTACCCAGTTACTGGGTTGTGGAGGTCAGATAGGCAGTCGCTCCATGTAAAGCATTGGTACTCAGCTAAATCCGGTGGGACTGGAAGCCGACCCCAATATGGTTGGGAAAAGGCTAGGCAGATTGATTAGTTTAGGTTACTACGAGTACACCGGTGCATCGATTAATTTCCATCAAAGCTGTGTATGGTTAAGATAACCGTGTGAACATATACTCTCGTAATGTTTTTCATGTTTCAGATACCATATTGTGTCGCAGCCTGAAGCCTCTGCTGCAGGCTAGCGATTCAGATGCTGAGCATGAAGGTTGACGTGTCAACATCTGAGAGGTTAAGACCGATGGCAGGCTAGCAGTTCGCAGGTGGTAGCCGAACTTACGAGGTTTGGAATGGAATACTCGGTGAGTCGCTTCCATGTTATTTCGATAGTGAGGTCAAAGGTTCTCTAGTGAAGAGATGCTAGTTCGAGCTTTAAGAGTGTTCATGTTTGACCACTGAGTTGGTCGTGGTGATATCTGGCACTATCACTGGGTAATTAAGACAAACTTAGTAAAAAGCAAGTAGCTAATAAGTTTCCTATTGGCTAGTTAGTACTTTCCTAGTTTCAATATTAGGTTTAGTACGAACCTTAGGATGAGGTATCCCATATGAAGGAGTTGAGATATCCAAAATAACTGAATAACTAGTAATTTTCAGTGGCAAAGCGAGTCGTTAATGTCGTGGGGTAACGAAATTGTATCGAGTTAGTAACGGTACTTGTCATTTACCTGTACTCGAGAAAAGATCTTGTTGCGTTACGACTTGCACAGCCGTCTTCAGATCTGAATTCACTTACTTTCAAAGTAATATTATGATAACACTAGATCTCGTAATCGTTTTCCTCACATGAGAACTGAGTTAGTGAGCGATAGTAAAGGGTTACTGTTGATAATCTGATTTTAACGATATTGATCCAAGTTATTCGTGAAGTCCCTTCACACGAGCTATTAAGAAGTAAATATTATCAGGCTTAATTAACAGTCTGTATGTTCCAAAATCTTTGGGTAAAAAGCGCGAATTTTGTGAGAGAGATCCCCGATCACCAGGTTCCTTGAGAATTAGACGCGATAATTGATGGCAGTGGCAGTGAAACCAAATCTGATTAACTTGTCTGCTCATGGGACAAATTCTGGACCGCACCTCATGCGTAACATGTGGCGATGGGTCTTTGAAGAGGTTTCATGAGTTGAATATGCATTGCCTTTGAATTATGGTATAGAGTAACAGAATTGTTACAATTACTTTGATTAGTTGAACTTGTTGATCGTCGGACCTTGTTCTAAGGATGTGTTTGTGTGGGAAACTTTGGTGCGAAAACTAAGTAGGCCCTGTATTAGGTCCGCGATGGGTGATTGTGACAGGACAGTGATCGTTATACACTGAAAGCTTTAAATAGGTACGATTAGGACCTATAAATATGCAGGCGGTAGGTTAGAAAGATGCCAGCGGGTTATGTACCAGTCGATGTTGATGTCAGAAGGATTTTGATAATGATGAGCAAGCTTAAGGTGTCGAGTAATTGAGTCTATCAGCCATATTATGTTTGACCGTACCAGTGGATTCTGGCGGAGGTCGGGGTCTAGAGAGACCGTTGTGTGAGAGCAATATAATTGCTAGTCGGCTAAAGAGCCGTGGCGTTAGAGGTTTTACTCGAGAGTTTCTGTAAGCTTGGCAGTTTTTGCTGCAGAATAAGTTTTAAAGTTTGTTTGGAATGACTGTGGTACATGGCCCAGGGTAACGGTTTAGTTAAAGAGTAGGGTTCTAAAATCTTTATTTTCACGAACCCAATAATCTAGGTTGGTCAGGAATAGCCGAGCGCTGTGTGGCAACTGTTGGCCTGTATGGCAACTGTTGGCCTGTGTGGCAACTGTTGGCCTGTGTGGCAACTGTTGGCCTGTGTGGCAACGGTAGGCCTGTGTGGCAACTGTTGGCCTGTGTGGCAACGGTAGGCCTGTATGGCAACGGTAGGTCTGTGTGGCCTGTATGGCTGGCGGTAAGCCTGTGTGACACTTTCTGGTGGGAAAATTCATGTTTGTGTTAGGAACCTTACAGAAAGTTCCTATTGAGTCATGATGGTGGGGTCACCATGATAATTTTGATGACGTTCGAATCGTCAAGCCCTCATTACGAAAATTAAAATAATTTTGGTTTTCTAATTTTGATTACTTTGCGTAGATCGTGTTAGTAAGACACACGAAGCTCAAGTACCAATTGAGATAGTAGATAATGAGTTGACGTAACATAAGACAGACTAAATCTCTGTGTGAACAGTTTTGAGTTCAGAGAGTTGAGTTGACTCTACATCGTGGAGATGTGTGAGTAGAGCAATTGTGATTGCTAAGAGAGCTATAAGATAGCTAAATATCGTGAATAAGACACCTGGTGGTTTCTTTTGCTGGATTTAATTTGAGATTAATGACTATCAGTGGTACTTGGACTTTGTAATCACTATGATTGCGTGCTTTTAGGTACCAAATCGATGATTGAGTTACTATTTTCTTTATATTGGAAATAGAATTACTCTTTCCTTGCAAAGGTGAAAGGAGACATTTAAATGATCATGTTTGATTGATTCAAAATGTTTCCTCACTCACCTAGAGTATGCTTCAGGGTTGGACGAGTGAATACTGTTTGGAAATTTTGTGTTTCAGAAAAACATCCCTTGTATGATGGGAGACTGGCGGGTCGGAGTAGATTAAGAGGACGTGTGGCGCAACACGACATGAGGTGGCCTGGAGCGAGGACAAGATGAGGAAGCCTGCGGGTGATAGATTTGGGGATCTGTCACCTGAGAGAGGCCTGAGAAGGCGACGTGTGTGTTCCACGCTCGCCTCTCAAGAGAACTACGGCCTAGAGAACACCATGTGGTTTTAGTCAGTAGGAGTCTGACAGACCCCTCAGCTTTCCCCAAGGGCTGAGGACATCCATTGAGGATTTCCACATGATTCGATACACTGTTAGAACCTGACAATGAGGAACAGACGAGGACGCCTGTCTCGCAGGATGGCCGTGTCGGGTTTAGTCAATAGTACGGACGTCAAAACAAATCGCAAGCACGCCATCTGGCGGCAAAGCAAGAACAACTACGCTTTGGCGCGCTTTCTCTAACCACTTGCGTGGTGGGGATAATAGAATTTAGCAGTTGAGCTATAATGTACTGGCAGTTGAGTACTGACAGCCGTAGAGCTAACACGTCGTAGAATCAGTGTCGATCCGTAATATTAGTAAGCAAGAATGTAACCTGTGTCTATTTGAATATACTCAGTGTATCGAATAATTTGTGTGATTTCATTTTCACGATTGTACCCAACGACCTGCCCACACACGATGTCTTAACCTAAAGGAATACATCCTGACTTCCCGATGGTTTACATCTATCGGCCAGCCTTGATGCGACATATATATGTATCTTTTATAACTGGATAAAAGTGATTTTAACTAATGCTTGGTCGTTTAATGGTTTTGACTAATGTTCTTAGTCAAAACTACTTTTAACTAGTGGTTAAAAGGTTATGAGTACTGCGCACCTGGCCTTTCTGAAGAACATCACCTATAAGGTCTATGTATGTCTTTCTAGGGCGTCCCCTCCCGGCGTTTCCATTCACGTCTGCCCTGTAAATACCTTTCGTTAGTCGCCTTTCATTCATTCTCTCAACATGACAAAACCATCTTAACATACTATTTTCAATTTTAGTCACTACATCTTCTTTTAAACCACAACGTTGTCTTATTACCTCATTCCTCAATCTATCATTTAAAGTTACACCACACATACTATAAAAGATGTTTTATTTTATACAAATATCTGTCGATTCTCCAATTATATTTAGTTTTAAAAACAGATTACATGGTTAAAAAAGCGTAATATCCCATTTATGAATTCTCAACAGACAATTTTAATAAATAATAATTAGGAATGAGTATATGTATATTTTTTGTGTGAGTCAAATGTCCTATTTGTTTATGCTCAATTCGATTTAATGAATCTAATTATTAGTATCTAATTTAATTTTAATAATAATTTAAATAATACAATGCATGAAAGTATATATTTTAAAATTAGAATTATAAATGTGTCCAAAATTTGTATGACATAGCGATCCTGACATTAGAATAGAACTTATTATACTGTACCTATGTTTTTACAAATAAATAATTTGAATTTGAAAAAAATATATAATATACCTTTCTTCGTAATTTATGTCGACAACCTAAACTTTTTAAGTGTTTTGACTGACAGAACCAGTAAAAACTACTTATAACGAAATTAGTCAGTCGAAACTACTTTTAACCAGCACCATTGGGAAAACTAAATTTGAGTATAATTTCAGTCAAAAGTACCTTTGTCTGATTTTACTAGTTAAAAGTATTTTTGACTGGTTTATGAGTTTTGACTGTAACATATCCATTATAAGATATCGATACTATAAATATCGTGGCTTTATGATACTTCCGACATCCTAAATGAACGCTTTCAGTGTGAAATCGCATTATTAGTCAACCTCATCCGTGATATTAAGGCGCCGATTCCCTTGAGTAGCTGATTTTAAAATGCGAATCACGTCTAAATGGCTAGTCGTAATTTTTTGGAAAAAATATATGTTATATTAGACTATTTTCTTAATAATTTGATCTGAGCAAATTTTGAGTTTTATTCACAGTGTAATTAATTTGTAAAGTTATGTCTAAAACGGACAAAAACACGACAATCACACTAAAACCGCTGAGCGTATTTTGATGAAATCGACACCATCTCAAAGACAATTTAATTATCTACAATTTGATCTGAGGCTTTTATTTTTAAAGTCATAGAATAATAAGGAAAGTACAAAAAACTACTAAATTTTGGGACGCGCGGGCGGGAAACTAGTGCGCGTTTTGTTCCCTCAAGGTCGTTGGCGTTAGTCGTCGTCTTAAAGGTTACCTACCTACTGCGTTAACGATTAGTCAGTTCAATGGTTTTTGTTAAAATGATACAACATTTTTATTATTCATAGAAATTGATTGGATTTCTTGGACCAAGTAGAAGAGGCGTGAAAACATAGGACCAAGTTTAAGGCGTAGTATTCCCTAATGATAACGCGGTACTGGCCGTGCACCCGCTCGGTGCCAGAATATCAAAATTGTTCCTCATTTTGTACAGTTTTGTTTACAATATATTATGTGATTTACACATCCTACGTAGATTAAGAAGAAATTTTGACCATAAATTTTTGGGTGATTTTTTTTTTTAAATTCGTGTCGTTTTGGAGGAGTATGCAAAAGAAGCAAAAAATATCGTGTTGTTAATTATTTATTTAAAGCATAAGTATTAGTCATACGAATAAACCATGTTTCAAAAATAATGTAATTGAATCAACATTTTTTTTCAAACCTTTGAACTTAGTCGTTACTAAGGAGTATGCGTTAGAAAGTAACCTTTTTACGGCACTAAAGCGGATATAAGCCCTTAAGGTAAAGCAACGCTTGCTGAGGTCAGTCCGTGGATAGGTGACCATTCATTACATAAGCCCGTTTTTCCGTTGCTCCGGGCTGACATTTGTAGATCTGCTGACATGTGAAAGTCCTTACGGTAGTCAGAAACGCTGAAATCTGACCGCAGTCTTGCCAAGGTGTAAAATGTTATCCAGTTACTGTCGAGGTCAGACAGGCTCGTTCCATGTTGAATCCGGTTAGACTGAAAAGAAAAAAGAAAGAAAGAAAACACATTTGTTTGACACAAGCCACTAGAGCACACAACATAAACATAAAAAAAATGATAAAAGAAAATTTAGACTAAACAATAATAAAAAAACCGGCCAAGTGCGAGTCGGACTCGCGCACGAAGGGTTCCGTACCATTATCGCAAAAAACGGCAAAAAAATTACGTTTGTTGTATGGGCCCTCACTTAAATACTTATTTTATTTTGTTTTTAGTATTTGCTGTTATAGGGGCAACAGAAATACATCATCTGTGATTGTGACGGTTCATGAGATACACAACCTGCCTGGTGACAGACGGACAGACAGACAGACAGACGGATCGCGGAGTCTTAGTAATAGGGTCCCGTTTTTACCCTTTGGGTACGGAACCCTAAAAAGAGAAAACAATATAAATGTAACATTGTGTCCCACGGCTGCGCCAAATAGGCCAAATATAATAATGACCCCAACATAATTTGGAAAAAGCTATGATGATACATACTTACATACATAAATACATATATGTATTTATGTATGTAAGTATGTATATAACAGTATGGGCCAAATATCCTGGACCAAACGGAACGGCGATATTTGGGGCTATTTGCAGTAGGTCATAAAGAAACTCCTTTATTTTACTCCTGGTGACCTCAACTATCGCCCTGTTTCGTTTGATCTATGATTTTTTGCTTACCCTGTATATATATACATATAATAGTCACAGCGGATCTTTGTGTCTCTGAAGTTGGCTCTGCGAACCATTGCGCTAGAAACAGTTTGTCATCGAGTATATTGCATAGAGTAAGCGAGATAGGACGATGTGACAAACGTAAGCGAGTGAAAGAGGCAGTTATACAATTATATCTTCTACTTCAACATTGACACATTAATAGCAACTGTGCAGGGTCTTGTGACTGCTGACTGTGACTACTATACTAATATTATGTCGATTGCATTTCAGGGAGTGTGCGATGGAATTGCATGATATAATTCCCCGAAGCCCGTTTCATCATCGGATTACAAGACTTACGGCGCCATCGTTACATGGTAGACATCCCACCCATATTATACGCACTAAACGTTTTGGAATTACTTTCATTATGCGTACAGCTAAGGAGTGGAATTCCCTGCCCGAGTCTGTCTTCCTCGATAGCTACAATCTCGAGGTATTTAAGTCAAAAGTAAATAGATTACTTCTAGGCAAGCGTGCTATACTTTCGACCACATCATCAAGTGATATAGTGGTCAAGCGCAAGACTAACTAAAATAAAAAAAAATAACAAAATCTAATATTGTATCATAGCACAAGGAAATGAGCTTTAATCTTACTCTTGAAGACCTCCAGAGAAGGACTAACGCTCCACGTAAAAAACTGGTATCTATTCAGATGAATCCGGTTACACAAGAAGTCGTTCCCGGGATAGTTGTGGAAAGGCTTGGCAGATGGAGTTGACGATTGGATCTCTGTCCTCATCATCATCCTTTTAATGTTCCCACTGCTGGGACACAGGCCTCCACTCAAAGAGAGGGAATGGGTCGTAATCCCCCAAGTAGCACAAAACTGCATTATAGGATGTCACAAAGGGTAACATCGGTAACTTTAGCATTTATGAAGACTTATTACAGTACACTAGAACTGCAATAGCTGAAAATTACGCTTTCGTCTGTATAATAATGCTTTTATGCGTCACGGAGACAACACTGTAATGCTGCAAGCGTTAATATAGGTATGCAGTTCAGTATTAGTACTGTAAGCTGCAATAAAGCATTTTTATGGACTTTAACTCAGCAATATTCTGAATTGAAGGCCATAAGTGTACCCTTAGCCCGCTTGCATTTTAAGAAAGAACATGTGAGCTACTATAATGCAATCAGTTAGTCTGTGACTTCAATTAACAATGATATAATGCGTCTTGCTGCACATAGTTGAACTTTTGTAGTGTTAATCAGCTTGTTACACGCAATCTTATAATAGCACTTATATAGCCCACATGATCACTATGGGTGAACTTATATGATGCTAAATTACAGCAAACTGCTATAAATTAGCTCACACGTTACCTATGATCCCGGTTAGAGCTGAATACGTGTACTAGCGTCGGCATTTAATCTACTAATGCAGTTAAATAAGATCTTGTAGACTTATCTTTTCAGCACCGCAGTTTGCAAAAAAAAAAAAAACAAAAATCGGAGGAGTGTTTCTTGAGATGATGTAGGTAACCAAATAACATAAAAGGATTGACACAACAGACGTATAATTTTGTAAAATAAATCCATGGATCCCTAGAATTTCTGCTGAGACTTTAGTGGTTCACTGATGATTACCAACAATATTTGCGTACATGTTACCCAATATCAAGCTTTACAGGAATCTGTGGCTGACTTGATTCACACAAGAACTACTCGTATCAGCTCGTTGCTGATTTATGATCCAAAAGTGGATACTTAAACAGCACATACCGCTTAATTGTGTTTAATACAGTGCACATTGATTGTCTGCCATTTTTTAGGTTCTAACCTATGTAAAATAATATATTAACATTTTTTCTTTGTTAAATAACGAAAATAACAACTGGATTTCAATAGAAAATCTAATGATTTTATACGCAAACAGCTTATTGTCAAATTACAAATGCAAAATAAAATTATTTATTTTTTATAATATAACATCAACTTATTTTATACTATAACTTTCAAATAAACAGTGATATTTTGAGAGCGCGTGGAAATTTTCACCTATATTCATATACTATTTGACAATAAACTCTCTTTCCCCTTCGAATTTCACGCACAGGAGGAAAAAGCAAAGTTTTTGTTACGGAAAACAATACTTGTCTATTTCACCACAAAATGTTTAACAGAAACAACATATCAAAATAATAAGGAGTAGGGTGAAAACTATTCACAATTTTGCCACTTGTGAATTTTCAATTCCAAAGAAGCATTATAAATATTCTGGTGTGTACCTTGTGCTGAAAAATAGGTAACCATAACTCTATTAATCGGCCATTGTGCTATATAAAAGGTAACAAATACTCTAATAATCAGTCAATATTCAGCTCTTGGGATGACTGTTACCTTTAATAATGCTCAAATAATGCTGATATAATGCAAATAGTTACAGTTATTCAGCTAACAGCTGTTTAATTTGTGCCCAAACCAGAGTTATATCAGCTGAAACAGCGCCTATAATGCTCTTATTCAGAAGGCTTGTTCAGCTTAGGATTCTATTGTGGACAGTGATTCAGCTACTATACAGCACCCACCACGCGGGCCCTGTGCGGGTTGGTAGATGTCACATGTCTTCGAATTTTTGGTTCTAGGACATACGGTTTCCTCGCAATGTTTTTCTTCACCGTTTTTAGAGCAATCCCAATAGGCACTTACATACTATTCAAACACCCATACATGCGGCAACATATCAGAGCTATTGTTTAAATAAAGGCTTGTAAATACGACTAATTAACTAACTCATTACACCGAGAACTGGGGCTAATAAAATATTATGTTATGTTATTAAGAAATTACTGTTAACGTTTGTTACTCCGCTATTAAAAGTGTGTTGTGGACGCTGTTGGATTTGTGTGGACATGGCTGGATATTGGTTTTCTTTTATTTACTAACCAACTTCTAAAAAAGGAGGAGGTTTCTCAATTCGACCGTATATATATATTTTTTTTATGTGTGTTTTTTTTTGCGTATGGCTTCGTAGTATATTTAACTATTGATTGTGTTAACTACAGATCAAAAAAATGGGCCTTGAACTTCCAGATTGTAGGTATGGTCAAAGTCAAATATATTTATTTCAACTAGGCCAATAAGACTTTTGAACGTCAAACATTAAATCTAAATTAAAAATGTACAAGTAATAAAAATTGACTCTACCGTGCATTCGGAAAGTAGCTTGTTATGGAGAAGAACGCACAAGAAACTCCATACTAACACTGTAAAAAAAAAAATGTTTTACAATGTTTACTTATGTACATACATTAATAAATTCATATATGTGAGGACGATGCACCCAAAAATAGCACTACACACTATACTACGTACAGGTATAAAGTAATAAAAGCACTAACAGGTAAATTCATTAATTTGATAAATAGGAACATGGTTCTCACATACTTACAAATATTGCAAACATATATAATGGCTGCGCATTAGTAAATCTCATACAAAACCAGCACCGTTTCGAGCCTTGCGCATCGGAAAGCCAACTTCAGGCCGGCCCAGAAGTTTGGCGAGCACTATATCAGGATAGACTCTAGCAGGGAATGCCACTAGTTTAATAAAAAAACTAGAATTTTATAAAAGCAGGTCACCAATATTCTTTCTCTCCATCAAAGAACAATAACTCGTAAATATTTATCACGCGTTGTAAATGAATATTTTTCAAGGGGCACTAATTATTTCCACAATCTGCTGTAGAAACACAGCGAACAATTGATTTGACTCAGGTTTTTCACTTTTAAACCTTTACCATCGGACGTTAATGGTCATTAGGTTTAAAAATGCTACTTCTTATTTTATTATAAAGGGCCTTTTATGATTTTGTGTGTGTGCTTGTGGGTAGTTCCCTTTTTGTTGATGCTTTCACACGATTTTGACGAATGCCCCTTTAAGTTTATTGGCATGTTGTTAAAAAAATTCTGTTGAGTTTGTCTTTGACGATTTATTTCAAAAATCCTTTGTCTTTTTTTTCAACAAATTGGTTTTCTGAAAAGCACATTAGAGGCTCTGGACAAGTGGCATTTTATCAACGAATTCAATTGTCAAGACAGCGATTGGAAAAGAGTCATAATAGTCTGGTCAAGTTAGCCCGAAAAATAAGGGTACCTATCCTTGCATAAATTCCAAAATTGCTGAAAATTTTCATGAACGTTGTGTTATTATGTATACTTATTCATTTATTTGATAATATGTAGGTACAACTGAATATTTCTAATCTTATGACTAATAACAAAACAAACTTACATACAAAGGGGAGAGAGAAAAGGGCTCATAGCGCATCAAAAAATTCGTCCACATCGATGTCAATGGGCGCACGGTTGGCGCAGTGGTTGAGCAATTGACTGCTGCCCTGCGTGTCGCGGGTTCGATTCCCGCACGGAACAAAAATTTGTATGACCTACAGATAATTGTTCCGCCTCTGGGTGTTTGTGTATGTGAGTTTATATGTTTGTAAACGCACCCACGATACAGGAAGTAATTCCTAGTGTGGGGCAACGTTTTTTTTGAAAAAAAAAAAAAAAAAAAAAAAAATGGGAAACGTGCCCAGAACACTGGCAGCATTGCCACGTTGAATGGCAATGCTGATTCTCTGGCTGACCCTCTGGTCTCGCGAACAGTCGACTAACCTTTTACTTATGTCTCGAAACACTCGATGAGCACTCGGACCCCATGGACCTAATGTCTCAACCCCAAATGAACGTTAGGAATATCATTAGTGAATCTTATGTAGATTTTTTTGTGCACATTGACAACAAGGAACAAACTTGCTCTAAGCAAAAATTGCAGTAAAATCATAATCTTCGAGAATTAAGAAAAATACTTATTTTTAGGACCATTATTACCATTTCATTTTTTCATTTTTTTGACCTTGAATAAAATTTATTGCACCCATGTATCGATGACGACTGTTCACAATTTCGTTATAATCATAGAAATACATAATTATATCTATGGTTATAATGGTATCCCTAACGTTCATGAAAATGTTCAGCTTCTATGGAATTTATGAAAGGTTGAATTTATATTTTGACCGGACCAAAACTGAATGCCAATCGCTGTGTTACTCACAACGGATCTTTGTGTCTCTGAATTGGCTGCAACACCCTGCGCAGTAGCTATTTTTGTGTCAATGTTGAAGGTGAAGATAGCATTGTATAACTGTCTCTTTCACTCGCTTACGTTTGTCGCATCGTCTTATCTCGCTTAGTCTATATGTATTTTTTCAACAAGAATGATGTTACCAAATATTTGTAATTAAAACATTAAAACTGATGGAAAAGAGTGTCCGTGGAGTTTCTTGCAAATTCTTCTCCATTGAGACCTTTTTTTTAATGACTGACTCTTGCGAATTTGCAACTAGAGTCATCTTTTTTTTGTCAATTCAATAGTACCGTTATGGTTTATTTGAAATAAACAATTTGATTTTGATTCTATGCAGTATACCTGATGACAAACTGTTTTTTTGTATGTAATAGTTTGCAGAGCCTACTTCAGAGACACAAAGATCCGTTGTGACTATTATACCAAAATGACACGTTATAAATCCCTTACATTTTGGCATTTCAACCATCATCGTCACTGATAGAATGTCATATTGTAAGGATATTCTATTCTATTGTCTAACGCCTCTGTTTGCTTCAAATTGAGTAACTATCGCATGTCTTCTTTTGTATCATTGAATTAAAAGAATTTGATATAAAATCAGATGTCATAATCAAATCAGAGGTTATGAAGCAGTAGCCATCTAAGGAAAAGCAGAACCCTTCAGATGTTATAAAACCTTCCAACCAACTCATAACTCTTGTACATTTCCTATAATAGCCACTAACCTATCTTATCCACACCCTATCATTTACGCTATCAACACAACATCCTTTCCATGCGTCATTATACGTCAAAATTCATTAAAATTATCGTCAAACTGACTTCAATAGGGATGTCGAGTGACTGCTATTGCAAGACATATCGACATTATAATCTCTGATCACTATCGACATTCCTGCACAGTCACTTGACTGGGGTGGCTCCGTCGCTTTGTGTTACTAGTACCATATTAAGCGTCTAATGTATGGAATTTAATTTCTAAAACTCATCCAATACTGTAAAGACAGTTGGTAGAATGTTCGTAATGGCGTTTAAGACGTTTCGTTTAGATCGTATCTTATGACATTGGTCGTAAGTTGAAAGCTAATCAAAATGTTTTAATCGATGACGCGATAACATTAGTGATGCGCTTGTCTTGTTTTTGTGGAAGTTTTTGCTATCGATGATTTATTTAATTTTCTTTAGTGAATGATGTATCGGTTGTTAATATTTCATGAGGGTCTTAAGATGTATTATTTAATGTTTGTAGTTTATAAAGCTCATAATGTATGTTATGTTTGCTTTTAAGTCTTTCTTCTTAGGCTATAGTATCTACCACTCAAATCTGATTGTTTGTTTAAATTATAATTTACGGAAATGGTTGTTAAATATAAAAGCTTCAGTTTGGTGAAAATAAATATTTTATACAAACTGTTAAAACAGCACTAAAACTAAACTTAGCCAATCTTATTAAAAATATTTTTATTTATTATGAATTCTTATCGTATTGTATAACTTCACATTTGTAGACAGGGATATCGGTTTATGACGAAAAAAGGTAAAAAAGCGAAAATTAAGAATGAACGCAAATCGCAATGGAATGAACATTACAATTTTCTTATGTACATAGTTATTACTGAATATAATAACTTAAAAGACACTTATTCGTTTACAAAAAAAGTTAATAAACTAAAAATAATAATTATTATTCTTTTCCATGTAAAAATTAAAACTTTACTAGGTCATTATAAAACAGCAAAAATAATTAATAGAATAAAAAAAAAACAAGTTTATCCTGATTCAAGGCTTTTTGCTGAGATATTATCATCACTATGAGTTGCACGGTTAGATTATTTTGCAAAAATCTTCTGTTACTGAATTTGGTCTAAAATTCGAAGTTTTAGCAGAACATTAGTCAGCAGGACATCGATATCGATATTCCCCGAAATACGACCAGCCCAATCACAGCACTAAAGGTGAATGAATTCTTTGCATTACTTAATTGATTTGTTAGATATCTCTCGTTGAGTGAGCCGTATTTAATTGAGATTCTAAAACATTATATCGTTCTTTTGGCTGTGGCGAGACCACCTAAATTGATTTCAATTTGTTAAAAAAAACATGACCTGACCCGTCAGCCGAATTAAGTCCGATTATAAATCGTCTGTAAAAATAAGTAGTTTGATAAAAACTTGTGCTATATCCGTCATTTATTTCGAGAAGTATTAGATAGCATTTACTCACCAGACAAAAAAAAAAACTGACACCAGTCTTGCTAAGGGATGTCTTGTCACCCAGTTACTGGGTTGTGGAGGTCAGATAGGCAGTCGCTCCATATAAAATACTGGTACTCAGCTGAATGCAGTTAGACTGGAAGCCGCCGACCTCAATATAGTTGGAAAAAAGGCAACACAGACTAAAGAACAGTTAGGTATTCCTTTAAGTGCCCGAAACGTGGATCCACGCGAGACTCAATGGCTTTTTAATTGTTTCGGTTATAACGGCAGGATAGACTAGGATAGGTGAACTCCCTTTTCCGCATTTAGACTCTTATTCAGTCCGTTGTGCGTGCAGACATCCTCTTTTTGAGAGGGAATGGCTGTAATCCACCACGCGGGCCCAGTGCGGGTTGGTAGATGTCACATGTCTTCGAATTTTTGGTTTTAAGACATGCCGGTTTCCTCACGATGTTTTCATTTACCGTTTTGAGAGCTGTGGTGATGAAATAACACAAAGTAAAGCGCCTGCCTGGGTTCGAACCCACGACCTACAACTTCTAAGTCGCGGCCGTTACCACTGGGCCACCACTGCTCTTTGGTAATAACGGCATTCAACCGGTTAAAGATATTGTGAAAGAATATTATAAACTTCTAAAGAGGTGGTATATAACAACCGCGACTTACAAGTTTATGTGTCGTGGTGGCCCAGTGGCTAAGACTTCGCCTCGCGTGCTTGAGGTCGTGCGTTCAAATCCGGGCAAGTACCAATGTGACTTTTTCAATTCATATGTACTTTATTACTTTATAAGAATGAGCTCGTGGCTAAATAATAATAGCCGCACTGGTCGTTCATCAAAGTTAAGCAACGCTTGACGAGGTCGGTCCGTGGATGGGTGACCATTTCAACATAGCGAGTTTCCTCCGTGCCTCGGAAAGCACGTTAAGCCAGCTGTCATTTGAAGACCTTTGTCAGTCGTTACGGGTAGTCAGGAGCTTGAGATCTGACACCAGTATTGCCAAGGGGTACCGTGTTACCCAGTTACTGGGTTGTGGAGGTCAGATAGGCAGTCTCTCCATATAAAACACTGGTACTCAGCTGAATCCGGTAAGACTGGAAGCCGACCCCAATATAGTTGGGATAAGGCTAGGCAGATTGATGTACTTTATAAGTTTATATTGGACATTGCTGACAGCGGTGAAGGAAAACATCGTGAGAAAATCTGGACTTTTGGCTTATTATAAGATTGTGCTCCATTGGTGTAATTGCTGCAATTTGGTCTCCTTTGGTGTTATTGATGTAAATTATCTTTAAGATAACTTACATACTAAATATGTTTCTTCTCCTACTTGAGGTGCCTTCAGAATCAGAATCATTTATTGCCAATAATGTATACATATAAGATGGTTATTTTTGTAAACAGTCCCGGTACATTTTACCCTACGGCATGCACAATTGTTCAATTTCATATAATAATTTGAATGCTAATATTCTCATTCCTTGGCAGCAAAACAATAAACTAAAAGAAAAAAAATGCATAATAATGAAAATCATTCGAAATCAAACATCTTTCTGTCATCAAAGTAACTTATTCATCATCATCATGATCATCATCAACCTTCTTAATGTTCCCACTGCTGGGACACAGGCCTCCTCTCTGAGAGAGGGAATGGGCCGTAATCCACCACGCGGGCCCAAATGCGGTTTGGTAACTAAATAAATTATTACTTATATTCAAAATATTTGGCAGGCCTTATAATATTTCTATTCACTAATTCTTATGCCGAACCGCAGGTTATCTGTATGCTGATCCTACTGGTTAGGTACTCTTCATCTACCAAGCTTTTCTCCATCTATTTTGGGTCTGGCTTCCAGACCCATTTGATTGAAGAGCAATGTTGGCCCAGTGGTAACTGCCGCGACTTACAATTTGTAGGTCTTGTGTTAGAACCCAGGCATGATCTGTACTTTGTGTAAATTATTTCATCACCACAGCTCTCAAAACGGTGAGGGAAAACATCGTGAGGAAACCGGCATGTCCTAGAACCAAAAATCGAAGACATGTGACATCCACCAACCCGCACTGGGCCCGCGTGGTGGATTACGACCCATTCCCTCTCACAGAGAGGAAGCCTGCCCGCACAACGAACCATATGGGAGTCTAAGTGCGGCAAAGAGGATCCGTATATCCATCTATCCCATTTAATCGAACCGTACGTTGATATTTTTTACCACCAACCATAAGTGGATCGTTATTGATATTATTAACGTAATATACTTTAGAATTACCAAAATGTGTAAGGGATGAAGATAATATCCGCAAATTCAAAAGTAAATTGTATTTATTTCTAATAGATAAGACATATTACTCTATCGAAGAATTTTTAAATGATAAAATATGACATTACTACTTATTATAATTTACCAATGACATGTATGTAAAAATAAATTATAATTCATTAATTATTAAATAATAATATTTTTAATTGATATTTTTTACAATATGATAAAATATGACGTGACTAAATCTTAATATAATTTACCATTGACATGTATGTGCAATAAATTATAATTGATTAATTATTTATAAATAATACCTACATTTAATAGACATTGACTTTGTATTGTATAGATTGAGATTTATTACTGAAAAACCTAATATATTTGTACACCAATTTCATTGGTAGGACATAGAGCAACTGAAATGTAAACATAAGACCTTTATTGTAATACCTGTGTTCACAAATAAATATTGATTGATTGATTGATTGATTGATACTATTCGGATAATAAATACTGGCCCCCGATTTCAGAACTACGCTTTATTTATCAAACTATACTATTTAACCTGAAAACCTGTCAAGATTTGCCAATAAAGTACGGATTAACACGTGCCTAACTTCAGATACACAACTCAGAAATCACGCCCAGGTCCGATTGGGAACTAAGCATTCACAGGATGATATTGAGAAATGTGATTTATTTCGTTTTAATACCAACAACCACTGGTATTTGTTTTAACTCATATTTATTTTCTATTCCGAACGGATACCAGTACTACCCTTTAAATAATAAAATTTTATATGCGAACGAATCCGCAAGAAAACCAGGGTTACCGACATAGCCTGAAGAATTGACAAACTTTAGGGCAGAGCACATTGCTCGCAGAACGAAAACCGATCACTTTTCCGAATCTTTTTTGTTCGAATTTCATTTTACCGAAAACTATTGACCGACGTCTTTTTACCCGGCTGCATGGAAAGGGTTATGTTTTGCTATATGCATTATTTGACATAATTTCAGATCATCGAAGTATCAATTGCCATAGGTATTAAAGTACCGAACTACATTTAGCCGATTTACAAAACAACTTTTTGCTTTTGAACTTTTTTCATTTGCCATATTTTTACCAAACCGAAACAACATTTTAGGGATTATTTTGTTTTTTGTTTATTTGCGATTGGTTTTGGTGAATATTATTTAGTCACAAATATATAGCCGGTAACTTGGTAGCATTTTCAATTTAAAATTGAAATAGTGTCATAAGAAGTCAATATGTTGTGCTACAAAATTTTGCGATTATTCCGTGGTCCACCACCTAGTTGGCCACCACTGGGGGACAGCGGGAAAACTTTAAAAAAATATTCTCACTGGCCACCACTGGGGGACAGCGACACGGATTTTTAAATTATTCTCGTTATCCACCACGGGGCTGACACAGACTTTTAAATTATTTTCGCCACCACCACCACTGGGGCACAATGACACAACTTTTGATCCAATTCCCATTGGCCATCAATCTAAATATTTTTTTCTAGAGACCAGTAAAGGATAGCTTAATATACTTACTACGGATTTGGTCTTTTAGCTAATAATGCTAGGTTTGAGACTAGATTAATTTCCTAAATTAAATGGTAGGTAATTATTAGTCATTTATATTCTTAAAATCAACTTTTATTCAATGTTTCAATTAAATTAAAAGAAAAATCATCCTAACTAACTACCTATCTATACCTTCGAAGATCTCGGTTCGACCACATAAGCCGTATTGGGACCAAACTTGCTTCTTACCCAGCGGGTAGTAAAGCGTTTTGGTCCCTGGCCAAGTCGGTGGAATCGAAATTCTGCCGTCCCTCACTTCCACCCCTGCTGAAACCCGACGGGTCACTGGCCCACTCCACTGAGGAGAAAGCAAATTTGTTTGCCTCTCTTTTTGCGGAATCTTCACGTCTAAATTCTGGTGACGCGCGGCCCCCTCCTTCTCTTGTCGGATGCGAGACGAGTATGTCGGACATTCGCATCCACCAAAAGGACGTTCGTAGGGTGCTGCGCAACCTTGACGTGAACAAAGCTAGTGGCCCCGACGGGATTCCGGCAATTGTACTCAGAACCTGTGCGCCTGAACTGTCTCCGATCCTGACACGCCTGTTTCGCCTTTCGTATGAGACGGGAAAAGTGCCGAATGCTTGGAAGCAAGCTAACGTTCTGCCTGTGCCCAAGAAGGGCAGTCGGGCTGACCCAGCCAACTACAGACCCATATCAATAACGTCCATTCTCTGCAAGACTATGGAACGAGTGCTCAACTCCAAGCTCCTGGCATACCTAGAAGCTAACGACATCCTCAGTAACCACCAATATGGCTTCCGCCAAAACCGGTCAACTGGGGATCTTCTAGCGTATGCCATTCACATCTGGAGTGAGGCCATCGAGAGGCACGGGGAAGCGCTTGCCGTTTCCCTCGACATCTCGAAGGCTTTTGATAGGGTCTGGCATGAAAGCCTCATTGGTAAGCTTCCTTCATTCGGTCTGCCCAGTGGTCTGTGCGATTGGATTGCAGACTTCCTGAGGGACCGGTCCATTCGAGTGGTTATTGATGGCCGCTCGTCTGACCAACTGGTATTAATGCCGGGGTCCCTCAGGGGTCGGTACTCTCAGCAACATTATTCTTGCTGCACATAAATGATCTGCTAAAAGGTGCCGCTTTGGGTCCGCGGACGACAGCACTGTTGCTGAGAGATACGTATCCGACGCGCGCGCTACTGGACCTCGGATCCAGTCTCCCCGGGAGGCCATGGTTGGGCGCTTGAATCTGTCTTTGAAGGCAGTCTCCGAATGGGGCGATGCCAATCTGGTCCGGTTCAATGCTGCTAAGACCCAGGCGTGTCTTTTTTCCGCTAAAAGGAGCCAATTCCACCCGGCTCCTTCTTTCCGTGGTGTGACCGTGCCGATCACTGACCATCTTGAGGTTCTTGGCATTACGTTGACATCGACACTCAATTTTGGTCCATTTATTGAGGCAAAACCTCAGCTGGCTGCCAAAAAATTGGGGATCCTCGCGAAGGTGAGATGGTACTTCACGCCAGAACAGTTGCTCAACTTGTATCAAGCGCAAGTTCGATCATGCATGGAGTACTGCTCCAGCTGGCTGCACTTGAGTCGATCGAAAGACGGGCCAAGAGGCTTATCGGCAATGAAGTACTGGTCGAATCTAGGCTCCAGAACCTCGAACATCGGCGCCGAGTTGCCAGCCTCTCGGTTTTTTATCGGTTACATTTCGGGGAGTGTGCGTTGGAATTGCATGAACTAATTCCTTCTAGCCCGTTCCATCATCGGACTACAAGACGTACTGCGATGCGTCATCGGTACATGGTGGACATCCCACCCACACGCACCAAACGTTTTGGGAATACTTTTATTATGCGTACAGCAAAGGAGTGGAATTCCCTGCCGGAGTCTGTGTTTCCTGACAGCTACAACCTGGGAGTCTTCAAGTCAAGAGTGAATAGGTTTCTTCTAGGCAAGCGTGCTTTATCGTCGACCACATCATCGCTTACCATCAGGTGAGATAGTGGTCAAGCGCAAGCCTAACAACAATAAAAAAAAAAAAAAAAAACCTATTAAAGGTTTGATTGCTTATTTTTTTAATGAATTGGTTAATTAACTGACATAATATTTTCACAGCGACAACATACTTCTACACTTACTACAGTGAGTATGCTCAAGAACTCCACGACCTCATCCCACCGGCCCCCTTCTACCATTGGACATCTAGACGCACTGCAAGTTACCATCCTTACCATGTTGCCATTCCACCAATTCGCACCAAGCGCTTCCAAACATCCTTCATAATGCGCACAGCCAATGAGTGGAACTCACTATCTGCGTTTGTATTTCCGAAAGCATTCAACCCGAATCTCTTCAAAGTTAGAGTGTCAATTTGCCCGCCTTTTCTATTTACATATGTTAAATGCTCTTTTCCTGATGAACTGGAACCACTAGTATTTAAATCGCACATGGTCGGTTATGGGAGCTGATATAACGCGATAAGAGAATTAACTGTAAAAACATTTAGTTCTCAAGTAATATATATGTCAATGGTTCTTTTATTTCAAAGTATGTTTTGACATCAAATGATATGTTTCATCTTTATCTATTAAATATCAAAAAGATTTAAATGTAGCTAACTCAAAGAAGACCACTAAATTTACAAAATAATTTATAGTGATTGTGCCCCAGTGGTGGTGGTGGCGAGAATAATTTAAAAGTCTGTGTCAGCCCCGTGGTGGACAACGAGAATAATTTAAAAATCCGTGTCGCTGTCCCCCAGTGGTGGCCAGTGAGAATATTTTTTTAAAGTTTTCCCGCTGTCCCCCAGTGGTGGCCAGCTAGGTGGTGGACAACGGGAATAATCGAAAATTTTGTGACAGAAACGAATCGCTACAAAATTTTGTGACAGAAACGAATCGCTGCAAAATCGACTTCACGCAGTCTTGTCTGTGTTTATTACGTATTTATTTCGAATTTTCATTCAAATGATTTATTAGTACCTGTCATGCATTAGACATTTTTATTAATTAATTATTTCAATGAATTTGTCCAAGAGCGAGCTCGGGAATTTAGGGCACCCTGACACGGATAGATTAGGTTCGAAGGGGATGACGGGAGCTGAAGTGAGCGAACTCAGCTCCCGTCATCTCCTTCGTGTTAGGTTACTTTAGACCCTGCAGACAGAAATAGGAGCCGCGCGGAGCGGGGCTACGTCGACATTTTTTTTTTCATGTCGCTGTTTTAAACATTTGCCCACTGTTTCTCTCTCACTTATTATTTTGATATGCGTTTAAATATAAATATTTCGGACAAATGTTATTTCGGCTAAGTGTAACTTCGATAAAAAGTTTTTCGACCAAATGAAACGACGGAGTAACGAAAAAAATCGAATTGATAATAGATCAACTAAGACATTGGCAGACGTGACTTCGATGAAGTAAAAAAAAACGAAACGATAATAGTTGAAAAGTTTTAGGTGAAATGAAATTTGGTCAAATGTTTTTCGATCTTATGATAGGTAACTCTCGCAGAACGGATGGTCGATGGGGCAGATAGGTTCTGGAGTAGCGACCGCGAACCGGAAGACGTTGCGTTGGAAGGCCTCCCACCAGGTGGATCGATGACCTGGTGAAGGTTACGGGGATCCGCTGGATGCGAGACGCACGGGACCGATAAATGTGGCGACGCTAGGCGAGGCCTATGTCCAGCAGTGGACGACTTTCGGCTGATATGATGATGGCTAGAGGTTTATGACCAACACGCAGCTTTGATTTCAGCAAGTACCTACTATTTTTTTTTTAAGTTGATTTAATCTAAAACTCATCATAATCATGATTTAATAGTATTTCAAAACATGCGATTAACCTTTTAAAACAGTATTATAGATTCGTAAGTTGTATAAATTTTCACAGAGTACCACAAATAGACGTTTTATTGATATTTTACTCGTATTTTATTGAGTTGTCAAGTCTATTAATTCTTGAACTAAGTAGGTAGTTAAAGTTCGCAATGATGACCACGTTCTACGGTAACGGGACGCTATCTTTTATAATTATGTCCTTTTTGTCTAATAAAGTAAGAAGATCAAGTTTATCGAAGCCCACACAGTTATACAGGACACACAGGAGCTGACACACAAACAAACACACACAAACACACCCACAGCACAGGGAGTATAGGAGAAATTATAGGTTCTATAAAACCCACTTGAGACCAACCAACTTGCATTAAAGATCGATGACATCACATCACACTATAATATTATAAAGGCGAGAGTTTTACTTTTTTATCCGAATGGCAATGTAGGTGGGATAATTCCATCAAGGGCCGACACCTCCACCAATTCTCTCCATCCGTTCGCGTGCGGCTGGCCAGAACGTGGCTGGAGGTGGATCACTGAGTTGCCTAATTTCTCCCAGGACATGGTAACTTAAAAAGTAAATTATTTTTCTTCAAGCTCGTTGCCTCACCTTTATGTCAGTGTTCTACATCTGACTGCGAATATGTACAATCTTCACATCATATCTTATGGGAGTGTATTGTGGTGTTTATTCCACAGCTCTTAGTCTACTTACGTTTTTTAACACACTTTACAAATCTCATCTTCATAACTTTTGTAATTGTATCAATTCATGTTACTCATTTTTATGTATTCTTTGATAATGTAAACACCTGAAAAGCATATGATTTGTTTTAACATCCAAAAACTTATTTTTACTGCTAATTTGTAAAAATCATAGAATATTTTAAACTCTGTCATTTTTATCTGACATGACATATGTCTATTTTATTTTCTTAAGCCATAGACTATACCTTCTTTAAGCTCGTTGTACATTATAATTTTCATAATAAGGGCAGCGGCAGACTGCCCTCTCTGTAAACTGTTTTTATTCGTTCGTCATGATTTCTTAATTGATTTTTTAATTTAAAATTTAGAAGACATGTCGGAACGAAGAAAAACGGGCGTCACTTTTTTAGTTTTGAATCTGGACTGGACGTTGAAAGTCGGTTAACTACTGAGTACTATAATACCAAGTGTATTTTTTGAGCAAATCCTCAGCCTCAATACTTGAATGCATCACGGTAATATATGAGTGATTGCTAACCTGTTCCACTTCAAAGGAACCTGACAATATCCATCCTAATGTTGTGACTTGCGCTAAAAGGGATCCACCAGCGTTCCTTTTAATGCCCTCCTGGATGACTTGGCTGTAAACCTCAGCACCTAATAAAACGTCTATTTTATTAGGCCTATAGTATTCCGGATCAGCCAAATCATCATCGGTCAAATCTACCCATTCTACTCTAGTTACTTTCGTAGCTGGGAGAAGGGTAGTGACTGACTTTAGAATGAAAGCGTTCACATTAATTTGGACTGTTGGATCTCTTCTAGACCTCAATTTAAGCACAACGGTTGATTTGGCCGTCGCACTTTTGTCTCCGCCTACGCCTATCACAGTTTGCCTGGATGGCGTCTTGTTTGATCCGAAGTATTGAACCGTGGATTCCGTAAAGAATGAACCCTGCGATCCTTGGTCAAGCAAAGCCCTAACTACTCGATAGGTCCCGTCTTTCGACTCTGCCTTAATGAAGGTGGTAGCTAATAAAACGGTTTTCCGGCCCCGTCCCGTCGAGAAGCATGAGACTAGTGGCTTGTTTGACCCCTCCGCTTGCGTGGCTACTTTAGCCTTACTATTTCTAATTTCCTCCTTCATCACCTGTACAACGGGTGATGAGGTTTCCTCATGAGCCCCACGACTATCTTCACCAATAACAGACCCAGAAACACCTGTTGGGTGCAACAAAGAATGGTGGCGGCGTTTACACACCTGACACCTGAGAGTGTTTTTACACTGTTTGGCAGAGTGGTTATTATATAGGCAAACGAAACACAAGTTCTGTTCTTCGACGAAATTACGCCTAGCTTCATTTGACTCTTTACAAAACTTTGGACAGGATGTAATCTTATGATCGGCTGAGCAAAATGCACATGATGCTAACTTTTTATCTTTCAGGACATGAAACGATTGAGTTCCTTTTGGGTGTGGAGGCCTATCCTTGTTATCTGTCTTGTCTAAATTTTCCAAACCTCTAAATCGACTTATCAAAAACTTTGAAAACTCTTCAAATGTATGGAACTCCTCACTTGAATCCGAAGTCACTTTGAGTTCCCAACCTTTCCTGGTCTCTTTATCTAACTTTCCACTAATTATGTGTATAACTATCGGATCCCAAGACGAGACATCCACCCCCAAATTACCAATTGACTCCAGACATTCTGAAGTTGTATTTATAAGCTTTTTTATTTCACTAGCCGATTCACACGACAACGTCTTTTGACTGAGTAATCTTTTTATTATGCCATTAGCTATAAACTTTTTATTATTATACATTTTATCTAATTTAGACCACGCAATTTTATAGTTGTCAGATGTAACATTGATATTTCTTAACAATTGCTCTGCCTCCCCACTTAAATGTCCCTTTAAATAAAAGAATCTCTGTGCATCGTCTAGAGTCGTGTTCTCGTGCACCAACCCTACAAATAAGTCTAAATATTTGCCACTCTGAATATTTGCCCAAAATGACGGAATTTTTATTTCTGGCAACTTAACTCTGCTGACACTCTTTTCATTCTGATAACTAGACTTAGAATCCGTACATACATTTGTTGAATTTCTGTTTGATAATATTTCTTTAATTTCGCTTTCAAAGTCGACATAAAATGCCTCAACTTCATCATATAGACCATTTTTAACATAACTAGAAATAGACAATTCAACCTTTTTTATAGTACTTAATATTTCCTTATGTGTGGCCTTATGAGTGGCCGTGAATGTATTTCATAACTGTTCCAAATTTTCCAGACGGGTCTCTAAATATGCATAAGTTTACCGCTTTTTAGGAGATTTCTTTAAATTAGACTTTGCCTTGACTATTTTAGCACTAACATCCTCTTGCATAGAACAGAAATACTCCGTTTTGAAACAATTATATTATACCAAAAACAAATAGAATTTAATAAACACTTATGAATTTTTTGAAAGTAAATTAACTTATGTTCCGATTATTAAACTAAAAGTTTTAAAATTTTAAAGTCTTTACACTATAAGTCACTTGGGTCTAAAATCGGGCATCGATTCTCCGTCCGAACCACTATTCACATATAAAATTTACAAGTCTATGTTTCTTTGAAACATAAAGTTAATTTTCTAATATTTAAAAGAGTTCAACTTTAGATGCACTTTTTTTGAGATTTTCAAATTAATATTTATTGTTCCTGAATAAAATGGAAGCTGTACTCACGTTTTTTTCACCACTCACTCACTGACACTCGCGCTGTCCGCTGTACTGCACCACCAAAGCGGCGCACTGTAGGTATTGCACCACACAAGTGGCACCTTCTGCTTGTCCACGATCTGCCGCCCGTCACCGCCCTTGCGTCGCTCCTCCGGATATTGCTACCAGGTGTGGACTGCTCCTCACTCCACCTGGCTGCTCCTTGCTCCAACCGGTTCCTCCTTCAGCTCTTGAGCACTTCACTTGGTGCCCGCTGAAGGGGCTGCTCTGGACAGAGATCCACTGCCCAGTATTGACGCGAAGGGTGGTAATTCTACCACCAACAGCGACTACCGCAAAAACACTCCCGTCAACCGATCCGTCTCGAAGGACCATGAATAAAACTTTACTTTCTGAGGGTCCGTATATTGGTGAGGAGTAAATAATATAGCACTATAATCGGTGTATATAGCGTATATTTCTACTGCACATATCAAAGACACACACAAAACAAAAAAAAAAAACAATTTTAATTAGGCACATTTAAAAAAAACGAAAGCGAGATCTAACTCGACGCCAACGCCATCTATAGAGCAATGGGTCAAACTTTTCCACATATTATTGATCTCGCCATGATTTCGATATCTATCCGAACAAATGTCATGTCAGATAAAAATGTCAGAGTATAAAATAATATAATAGTTTTGGATGTTAAAATAAAACGTATGATTTTCAGGTGTATACATCAATAACAAAGAATACATAAGAATGGGAAACATGAGTTGATACAATTTAAAAAGTTATGATGAAGATTTGAAAAGTATTTATTTTTATTTTTATTATTGATAGGCTCACGCTTGACCACTATCTCACCTGATGGTAAGTGATGATGTGGTCGACGATGTAGCACGCTTACCTAGAAGAAACCTATTCACTCTTGACTTAAAGACTCCCAGGTTGTAGCTATCAGGAAATACAGACTCCGGCAGGGAATTCCACTCCTTTGCTGTACGCATAATGAATGTATTTCCAAAACGTTTGGTGCGTATGGGTGGGATGTCCACCATGTACCGATGACGCATCGCCGTACGTCTTGTAGTCCGATGATGGAACGGGCTAGGAGGAATTAGTTCATGCAATTCCATCGCACACTCCCCGAAATGTAACCGATAAAAAACCGACAGACTGGCAACTTAGCGCCAATGTTCAAGGCTCTGGAGCCTAGACTCGACCAGTATCTCATTGCCCATGAGCTTCTTGGCCTGTTTTTCGATCGACTCTAGTGCATCCAGCTGGTACTTGGCAGATCCGTCCCAGAGAAGAGAGTAGTACTCCATGCATGACCGAACTTGCGCTTGGTACAAGTTGAGCAACTGTTCTGGCGTGAAGTACCGTCTCACCTTTGCAATAATCTCAAACTTTTTGGCAGCCAGTTGAGCTTTTGCCTCAATGAATGGACCAAAATTGAGGGTCGATGTCAATGTAACGCCAAGAAGCTCAAGATGGTCCGTTATCGGCACGGTCACACCACGGAAAGTAGGAGCCGGGTGGAATTGGCTCCTTTTAGCGGAAAAAAGACACGCCTGGGTCTTAGTAGCATTGAACCTGACCAGATTGGCATCGCTCCACTCGGAGACTGCCTTCAAGGACAGATTCAAGCGCCCAACCATGGCCTCCCGGAGAGACCGGATCTGAGGCCCAGTAGCACGCGCATCGGATACGTATCTCTCAGCAACAGTGCTGTCGTCTGCATACCCAAAGGTGGCGGGTTTTAGCAGATCATTTATGTGCAACAAGAACAATGTTGCCAAGAGTACCGATCCCTGAGGGCCCCGGCATTGATATCCAGTTGGTCAGATGAGCGGCCATCTATAACAACTCGTATAGACCGGTCCCTCAGGAAGTCCGCGATCCAATCGCACAGTCCACTGGGCAGACCGAATGAAGGAAGCTTACCAATAAGGCTCTCGTGCCAGACCCTGTCGAAAGCCTTCGGGATGTCGAGGGAAACGGCAAGCGCTTCCCCG
This sequence comes from Anorthoa munda, assembly GCA_945859665.1. Classification (NCBI taxonomy): domain Eukaryota; kingdom Metazoa; phylum Arthropoda; class Insecta; order Lepidoptera; family Noctuidae; genus Anorthoa; species Anorthoa munda. The sequence continues at coordinate 9,593,984 of OX243918.1, read as the reverse complement.
TGCCTCTCGATGGCCTCACTCCAGATGTGAATGGCATACGCTAAAATATCCCCAGTTAGCCGATTTTGGCGGAAGCCATATTGGCATCTCGTATTAGTCAGCCAGCTCGCGAATATGTATCCTCCGACTGCACAACATGCTTTTCTTCTTGTTTACGTCTTTTTAGTTCGCTTTTTAAGCAGGCGGGTTTTTTGTTTTTTTTTTATATTTATTATAGTATTAGTTTCACCAATACATATGGTAACAAGATAAAGTAGGTTTAAAAGATATAGTAACAACAATAAAGTTAATCGAACAAACCCTTAAGGTACGGGTAGGTAGGTTCGTACAGCGGCCTAAGCCACCCAAATACAAAGTATATCGTTCGCCATCAGCAAGCCAATTAATACAGCTACAGCTTATGTGAATGTACAGCACCGCTGTACCAAATAAACCGACAGTTTTGTCGGGAGCAGGGGCTCTTTATCGAGTCGAATCCGAAGATCGACTAACTTGCATACCGATGCAAGCTCTTTAATACCTTGCAATCCCTCCACGACAACTTTGTCCGATGACGCACGGAAGTACGTCACGTGTTAACTTGATACGAAACATTAAAATGTGGTAAATCTATTAAGACTTACATTCTAAAATAGTCAAATAATACAATAATAATTGTCGTAAGTAAACAAATAATGATTTCAGAAAGAAAATCAAATAACATGTCAACACTTGTTTTGACCATATATTACTATTATCGAAATAAATTGCCAAAAATCAATTGGTGCGTACACCGATTACTCAATAAATTATGTTCCGATTTATTAGGCAATAATTGATAGTAAAATCACTTAAATTAGAAATAAGAAAAACATTATTGTAGTGTATGTAGATATCAATAGATCGCGCTACAAGCCGATAACAGTATTGTAAAGCTGCCTCGTGCGCACACGCTGCTCGGTTATAAATACCGGTTCGAGTGGTGGGGCGATCAGTCGTTATCGGACTGTCGGCCTGTGCGGTGGTGCGTTGGCGAGTCAACTATTAATATTGATAAATGTGCATATTTTACATTGGCGACGAGGAGAAAACCGTAGAGTGAATAAAGTAATAAATAAAGCTGTTTTTCACTAAAAGGAACATGAAGACTTTGTTATAATACCATTAAAAAAAAAAAACAAGAAAAAGAAAAGTGTGGAATGACGGTGACAGTTAAAATCAGTGGCGGTTCGTTTTTGAAGTGCATTATGTATAGTGCAAATGTATACGATAAGTAGAGCACTTGCCGAGTAGTGCTGTGGAATTCAATCTCGTAAAACACACACTGTGCACACTGGTGGCACACTACAACGTCGGCGTCGTATTGTTATGGTCCCACCAAAACTGAATGCAGTAGAAGTAAGTCCTTCAGCTTCGCGTCTACATGGCAGACAATGTGGGACTAATTTAAGAAGTCGTCGAGTTTTCTGCGACTACCCTCAGAATCTCGAATAATGAAAAACCAGTCCGGAGCGGAGCAACAACCAAGGAGCAGGACAGGTCAAGGAGGAGCGTGTGGATGTGTGGATCCATACACACGAATCTTTATGCCAATCTGGTGAGTCGTATTCATTTTGTTATGGCTCAGGACAAGTGGTTATTGTTCAAACTTCTGGTTTTGTATACAGTATGGGTCATGTCAGGTCATAATCCATATTGGCTATCACTGGTAAATTTTTAGTGTTGTTGAAGAATATCACTGTAGGCCATTAGCTAACCTTAGCTGATTATTTTTGTTTAGACGTTAGAGCGATATAGTAACAATGCCGTACTTCATTAAAGAAAAATGATAATTCCAAATAAAATGATAAGTTTTGAGTTAATTGTGTTTGATCATTGAATTGGTTGTATTTATACCTAGCACTATCACTAGGTAATTGAGACATATCTAGTACAAAGCCAGTATATAATGAATTTATTATTGACGGTAATAGTTTCAAAATTTTGTTCAGTAAGGACGAGATATCCCTTGTGAAGGACTGCACAACTGTCATTTTAAGTGTTTGAGCGAGTTAGTATTGTAGCTGCTTTAACCAATACTAGCCATTGGTCAAGTAAATGTATTCAGAACAGATCTTATGTCTCGGAACGATTTACAACAATCTCGATCGATCGATCGATCGATTTTCATCTTCAGATCTTAATTCACTTGCTTAGTTTTAAAGTAACATTATGATAGTATTAGATCCCGCGATCGCTATCCTTTGAAATCTTTAAATAGTAATAGAACGAATAAGTACGCTCACGAGGCATACAAAGGATGCCTCTAAGTAGTGCTCTTAACGAGTTAAACGTAGAAAACAGTGAGGGGAGTTCCTCCACCAAGCAGGAGAACACATACCGTGGCTATTAGGTCGCACTATGCGCACTTGTCTGTAGTCTTACCTGCCATTCACTTGTGAGTTGTTCAGGGGGCGATGGGCAGCTGGTGATGTAGCCAGGACATGGGTCTCAAAGGAGACTATCTTTGTATTGGTTTTGTAATAACCTGTAGTCGTAGACTCTATGTGAAGTGACACACATCGTGTTGGTCGATCACTTGAGGTAATGACGATATGGGTGGCATGAGCTTCACTAACTGCTGCGGCAGTCGTGCCATGAGCGTCGTATATTATCTAAGCTGATACGGGTTCTGATCAATTACTACTAAGGCTTAGAGGAACCTTTCGCTATCGGTGATCGTTATACACTGAAAGCTTTAAATAGGTACGCTTAGAACTTAGAAGTATACACACGATAGGTTTAGGAAGATGATAGTGGGTACTCACGTTCCAGTCGATGTTGATTTCGATAATAATGATTGATGAGCAAGCTGTAGAAGGTTAGGTAATTCAGTCTATCGGCCGTAGTGTGTTCGACCGTACCAGAGGTGAAGCGTAATCGTGGCCGTAAATCGGTATATTTTGAGGCAACACAAGTAGTCCGTAGGTGCGCAATATTGCGTTTAGCTCTGTCGGAGGTCTGGGTCTAGATAGACCGTTGTGGGAGGGCAATGCGATTGCTGGTCGGCTAGAGAGCCGAGGCGTTAGAGGCTTTACTCGAAATACTCAAGGGTGCCTGTTGGCTTGGCAGTTTTACTGCAGTAGAGTTTTAAAGTTTCTTTGGTACGATTGTGGTTAAAGTTAGTTCAAACTTAAGATTTGATTGGAATAAAGCTAGAATTCTAAAATTTCCCTATTTTCACGAACCCAATAATCAAGTTTGGATAAGAGTAGCCTAGTTGGCCGTTGTGGCAACTGTGAGCCTAGGTGGCAAACACTGGCATAACATAACAACACGCTTATGGTGTATTATTGAGAGGTTCCTGATGGAGAAACCGAGTGACACTGCTCGACCTGGGAGTCGAACCCTTGACCTCATGATTAGTTATTTGATTTGTGCTACATGATTAGTTCTAAATTAATAAATCAAAGAGCACACAAATGCAGTAGAATATACCTACTGGTCATTAAATTGACAGGCAGTAGAATATACCTACTGGTCATTAAATTGACAGGCAGTAGAATATATCTACTGGTCATTAAATTGACAGGCAGTAGAATATACCTACTGGTAATTAAATTGACAGGCAGTAGAATATATCTACTGGTCATTAAATTGACAGGCAGTAGAATATATCTACTGGTCATTAAATTGACAAGCAGTAGATTATAACTACTGGTCATTAAATTGACAGTCATCAGAGAATGACAGAAATAGCAGTAGATTATAACTACTGGTCATTAAATTGACAGTCATCAGAGAATGATAGAAATAACAGTAGATTATGCCTAATACTGGTCATTAAATTGACAGTTATAAAAATAAAAATAAAGATGTCAGCAGTAATGGTACTTTTTATGTACATACTGTTCACACCCGGAAGACTCAAGAGATGAGATCTGGTGTGAAGAATACTTCACCGTTGCTGATTGGCACAGAGGCAGAGGAACGCGTCCAGAAATTCACTTACCTCGGGAGCGTCGTGTCAGAAACTGGAGGTAGTGATGAGGACATCGCATCAAGGATCACTAAAGCACGATCAGCTACCTTCGCGCAGCTGAGACCTGTTTGGCAATCGCGGAAATTGACCCGAAGGATTAAACTGGAATCTTCTCAATTCAAATCCGTGCTGCTTTACGGGTGCGAAACGTGGAAGGTCACAAAAGACATCTCTAGCCAGATCCAAGTCGTCGTAAACCGCTATCTTTGTCACATACTCTTCATTTACTGGCCCGAGACCGTCACCAACGTAGAGCTGTTGGAGCAATGCCACGAGAGCCCGATCGACCGCCAGATCAAGCGTCGCAATTGGAGTTTGATTGGCCACAAGCTGCGAAGGGATTCTAATCACATACCGAAGCAAGCGCTGGATTGGAATCCCCAGGGCAAAAGAAAGCGTGGCTGTCCCCGTCCAACCTGGACGAGAGGATGCCGCGCAGCTTCCCGGACACTGCCTGGCCGAGTGAGATTCGACGTTTGACTTCTCTTGAGGTTGGACCTGCCTAGCTGGACTATAAGTCCCAGGTAGGCATGGTTGTCCACCGCTGCGGATGTGTAGTCTCCGATCTTGACGGGAGTGGGCGCGACATGGGCGTCTAACATCACTTTGGTTTATCCATATAAATTTTTGGACCCACTCTTTCGGAAGCTCTACTGAGGTAATCGAGCGTTGTACTGGGGACCTCCATGGTCTCAGCCATGACAGCTATATCATCGGCGAACCGAAGGTGAGTGATGTGCTCGCCGTTGACGTCGATGCCTGGTCCTCTCCGGAACGGAGCCGGCGTCCTCCAGTGCAGCGGTGGACGGTTTCAGAGGTGGCGTCTCCCTGTCCCACACCTCGCTGCGGAGGGATGGATTCCGGAGCCAGGTCGCAAGGCCGGACTAGCGTAGTGGTGTTTTTGTGCCCGCGCTTCGTTACCTCGATGTACCGGTGGTCGATTTGGCGCCGTTGGAGGGACTGCAGTGCAGCCCAAGTGTCGATCAAGTTGAGGACTTTCATGTGGTCCACAGACGCTGAGCGGAAAGGCAGGTTGGCTTACGGTGCTGGAGCCTGTTCGGAGGCCGGCTTGTTCGAGAGGGTCAAAGTCGTAGGGCTTGCGCGCGAGACGATTCGTGTATTGGTTACAGGTAACTAATTAATACCATGAATTCTCAACTAACGTTAGAGAAATTGGATGGAGAGGGGGAACCTTCATCAGTAGGCCCGAGATGGGAATCAGAAAATGGAAAAGAAGAAGAGGAATGGTAAAAGGAAACACTAAATTAAACCAGTAAATGATTATTAAATTATTGTGCTGTCATTTTGTTATGCCAGAGATGCTAATAATAAAAATCAGAATATGCTAAATGTCTTATTAATAATCCTGGTTCCATCCAACTGTTTAAAACAAGGAAGGGATGTAGTGTATGTAGATATCAATAGATCGCGCTACAAGCCGATAACAGTATTGTAAAGTTGCCTCGTGCGCACACGCTGCTCGGTTATAAATACCGGTTCGAGTGGTGGGGCGATCAGTCGTTATCGGACTGTCGGCCTGTGCGGTGGTGCGTTGGCGAGTCAACTATTAATATTGATAAATGTGCATATTTTACAATTATTACAAATTCTGTTGACTACCCACAGATGTAATTGATAACCAACTCCGACATAATTATATATTCTGTGATATTGGAGGGTAGTCCGAAAAAAGCAGAAAATCTATCTGCCTAGAATGTACAATAATATAGTACTACCAGAGAGTAGCTCCGGCCACGTACCCCACACAGAATTACACACTATTGCTAGTATTATATTATCTGTGACACTATCTACACAAAACTACACACTATCAGGGAGTATCCTGATCCAATTTGCAATGTCATGTAGTCAACATAACAATATCAAACAAAATATCTTATTCGTCCTCATATTCCTCATTATAAATCTTTGAGAGTATTCGTTTAGCAAAAGTGTAAAGCAAAAAACAAAAAAAAAATGGGCTCATCCAACTTCTGAATTGTTGTTTTTTACTTCAAGGACTTGAAGTAAAAGACTTGAACATTGTATGGGTATTTTATCGAGGAAAGGCGATGTAAATAAAAATGCTTAAAAGGGTTTACTCACGTGTATTCTCATATCGAATACACAGTTACACAAATCACAGTTTATAGAAAATAGTTTTTAGAACGCAGTTTATAGATCAGCACTTACCCTTATATTTATCACGCCTTAATTAAAGGTAGACTGGCATGAGCCACACTATTTGTTACCTTGGAATGGACGGGAAACGAGAAAAGCAAATTTCGTTTAGCAACCTGACAAGTAGCAATCCATCCTTGTTGCAAACGTAAAAATATCAAATTAATTATTGCCAACATAGAAAAATCACTTGGTGTGCCCAATTAAATATAAAGATCGCTAACACACCGAAAAGCGATTTTTCCTAAGCGAAATTGTAACACTCACTACATGGACGCAATGCGGTACAATGCCACCGATTTACTCTTGAAATTTTCTTAGAAAATACTTATGTCTATACTATTAGCTATTTTGCAAATTGCACGTCAGTGTCGTATGCAATCCCTGCCGAAAAGTGCACGTGATTTATTTGAATAATTTATTTTCCTGTATTTAAACTTAATTTCGTCTTATGCTTTTAGACGAAATAGACATATTTTTTTTATACTACCTGGTTTCTATAAAAATAATTTATCACTATCCCAAAAATTTTCAGGCATAAAAAATCATTCAAAGACACGAGTTATGCAAAAATCAACTCTTGAAATACATCTCGTCTCTGGAAAAAAAATCGATGCCAAAATATCAGGCAGCATATAAATCTATAAATACACTAGCTGACCCGGCAAACTTTGTTTTGCCATAAAAACACCTAATATGCATCTACCCTACCTACCCTACCCTACCTACCCTACCCTACCCTACCTACCCTACCCTACCCTACCTACCCTACCCTACCTACCCTACCCTACCCTACCTACCCTACTTACCCTACCTACCCTACCCTACCTACCCTACCCTACCTACCCTACCCTACCTACCCTACCCTACCTACCCTACCCTACCTACCCTACCCTACCTACCCTACCCTACCTACCCTACCCTACCTACCCTACCCTACCTACCCTACCCTACCTACCCTACCCTACCTACCCTACCCTACCTACCCTACCCTACCTACCCTACCCTACCTACCCTACCCTACATACCCTACCCTACCTACCCTACCCTACCTACCCTACCCTACCTACCCTACCCTACCTACCCTACCCTACCTACCCTACCCTACCTACCCTACCCTACCTACCCTACCCTACCTACCCTACCCTACCTACCCTACCCTACCTACCCTACCCTACCTACCCTACCCTACCTACCCTACCCTACCTACCCTACCCTACCTACCCTACCCTACCTACCCTACCCTACCTACCCTACCCTACCTACCCTACCCTACCTACCCTACCCTACCTACCCTACCCTACCTACCCTACCCTACCTACCCTACCCTACCTACCCTACCCTACCTACCCTACCCTACCTACCCTACCCTACCTACCCTACCCTACCTACCCTACCCTACCTACCCTACCCTACCTACCCTACCCTACCTACCCTACCCTAATTTTCCTTTTTTTTTTTTTTTTTTGTAAATCTAAACCATTCTCGAATCTCCACGAACACACACAAAAAATTTCATCAAAATCGGTCCAGTCGTTTAGGAGGAGTTCAGTCACATACACACGCACACAAGAAATATATATATTAAGATAGTTACGTAAGTATATTGGTAACCGTGGGAGTACCTACAATCAAACAATTCGAAAACCAAACAAGGGCTTATTCTAACTCCAGGCAATTATACGTCTAGTTGGTCTACTGAAGGGACATCGGAATCGTTTTAAGTCGAGTACACACTTGACGTGTTTGTGTTTCGAGAGGGCTAGTCTATGCCGTGACGAGTGGGCCTTGTTGTGTGAATACCGTAGCGATACGCCCGTGTGTTTGCGGCCTAAGGAACTAAGCTGTGTGTTTTTACTGGATTATAAAGAAGTTTGCCCACGACACCGTATAGTAGCTTGATCGTGCTAGGAACGTATCTGGCAAAAAAATATTTATTCAAGCTTTTATTTACATTCGCAACTACGCACTAAACGTTTTGGGAATACTACTTTCATTGTGCGTGCAGCTTAGGAGTGGAATTCCTTGCCCGAGTCTGTTTCCTTTTCCTGAAAGCTGCAACTTAATTCAAATATTTAATTAATCTATTCATTCTTGAAAACATCATCGCTTACTATCAGGTGGAATAGTGGTCAAACACGAGTCTATCAACGATAAAAAGAGAACTTTTCTTTCTGTCACTAAACCAAGGAAAATATCGGCACCGACAAAATATTCTTGCCGACAATTGTTAACACTGACCCGTATGCACGGTTACGACACGTTCATAGCACGGTCATGTATGATACGTTGTAGTGGACATACTCCTTAAGAGTAGATTTTTGTTTGTGGTTATAGAAACTATGGTACACTAGCTATTGGACGAAATGGTGTACTGGATGGAGCAAAGAAAATAGATAGTATTTATTTGGTAGCTTAGTGTAGTGCTGTACACCCCGTTTTTGGAAGAATGTTGTTAACTTTTAGGCTTTGGGTGGAATTACTTTGTTTTGTTAATACAGCAGCTACTATGTGATTTAATTGTAAAATTGATAGGACTAGTTATTTATTATTAATTAATTCATTGTAATTACTTTCTCTTCAGTAATGATATAATTACGACCTAAGATGTTAATTATTTACAATTCACACAGACCAATAATTAAAAACAGGAGTTAGGAGCTTAATAATAATATTAGATATTAAAGTTCTTACATATATGTATTTTTCCAACAAGTTCTCACATCCGCCTATGTATGACCATTGTACATGAAGTTTAAATAAATAAATAATAATAAATATGTATTATTCCAACAAGAAATGATGTAACGAAATACTTGTAAAACACTTTTTATTTTAAAAGAGTAAGTGTGGAGTTTCTTGTCCATTCTTCTCCATAACAAGCTACATTTCCGAATGGATGGTAGAATCAATTATTGTTACTTTTAAATTATATTTGTTTTGACGTTCAAAAGTGCCGCTTAATGGCATAATTGAATAAATAATTTTGATTGTTTTTTATTTTTGTAACTAACTATGGCTGGAGAGGGAAACGAAGATCAAAGAAAAGATAGATGGACTGTGTGAGGAGCGATATGAAAGAATAAGGATAGCGACGGTTGATCGGACGGTATGGACGAAGAAGACGTGAAATAAAAAAAGTTTATTAATAACATCAAAAAACCCGACTTCTTAAAGGGAACTTAAAAGATGTAAACAAGAAGAAAACCATGCTCTGCAGTTTCTGAATTAACTTATTTTATTTATAACTTTTGAGTTAACAAATTTTTTTCGAATTAAGTACATTTAAAAATATAAGTGTTATATATTTTTCAAAGCACCTCTTAAAACTCTTTATTTTGATACCCCCACACCATGGGACTGGAAGAAAACAAAATTAGGCCCCACAATATGGCGCCCGAAATCCGCCATTTTCCTATTTTAAAATAGCCAGTGACAGCCACGAATCATCAAAATCGGCCAACGCGTTTGGTCGCTAGAACGCCACATAGGAACAAACATACATAGACTGATAAACACATTACCCTCCTTCGGCAGTCGGGTACAGGAAGGGTAGGAAGATGACGAAATTTCTTACAAAAGTAGACGTCGTCGTGGCAGAGCTAGATAGAACAAACGTCCAGTAGACCATATTTCCCCTAGGTCGAAATACCTGGAAGTCATGACGAGAGAGAGGCATTTGCCCACCTGTGGAACGATATAACAGTAACCTAACTGTGATTTAAATTAAATAACTTTACTTAACTTGCTTATATTTAAAACGTATTTTAATAATCCCCGGTATCTGGCGCATTAGTAAAGCGGGGATATAATCTATTGGTAACAAATAAATGTCACAAGTGTCTTGTCAATGTATAAAATGATATACTTTGCAAGCAATTGAAAAGTACAGTGGTAGGTACATAAAATTGCAGCGTTTAGTGGCTGATTGCAGACCTACTTTTAGTCCCCGGTTTTTAGGGTTCCGTACACGGATTAAGTTTAAATATATTTTGAGAACACTATGCGTACTTTTTGAAAAACATAATTACAAATTAGAGTCAATGATATATGAAATTTATTATGTCAGCAATGAAATTGGTTTAGAACTAAACACAACGAAAACTAAAATTATAACAAACAGCAAAAAGGCAGCAATACACATTAACAGTGTCTTACTAGAATTCCAAGAGAACAAATATCTTGGCAAACAAGTGTCATTTAAAAAGTCTAGATACCAAAATTAGTTACTGAGGCGTGTAAACAAGGCCTGGTATAAATTTTGGAGCATGAAAGAAATTTTAAAGACAAATATTTCAATGAAGCTGAAGAAAATTGTATTCGACTCTTGTATCTTACCTTCTCTCCCCTATGCATCCCAAACATGGATTTTTAATAAACAAACCAGAAACAAAATATTAACAACACAATTAGGAGCCATAGAACGGAGCATTCTAAACGAAACGAATTTCGAACGGAGCGGCCATATTGCACGTATGAACGAAGACAGGCGGGCCAAGAAGATTACTCCGTGGAAGGGACCTGTAGGCAAGAGAACCAGAGGCAGGCTGGCAGAGAGATGTCTCGATTAAATTTTAAAAGCAGCGGGCAGTGATTGGACTGAAATAGCGAGGAACAGATCTATTTTAACATTTACCAGGGTGTATATTATTTAACTGTTGGTTGGCCAATAATGGTAAACAAATAAACATAGCATCACTGCTGTATGTCGAAGAGTGAGGGGTGTATCCCATTTCGCAGTTCTTTGATCAGAGAATCGGTATCAGTCAATATAATTATGTTGCCAACGTTAGTTTCCTAAATGGAAATTTTAAATTTTAACAGCAATGTATAGTTCTTGCAATGATATATTTTTACTACAACTTTTACAACATGTAATACATACGATACGAATCTGAGAAATTTTGGTTCCGAAGTAGCTGTAGTACTTCTTGTAGGGAAGCTTACGCACTGTATCCGAACTCTATCCGTCATAATTCAGAACAGAACTCGGCACTCAAATCACGGACGCAGATTGGATGTAGTGCGCCCTTAGGGTTATTACACGCGCTTGACCACTATCTCACCTGAAATTTAAATTTAAATAAATTAATTTAAATCAAAATTTTCGTTTTCAAGCTGATTAGCTACCCTATTAGGATTAATATTATAAGAAACTGCGACAGTGGATCAAAATTGATACGAAGTCTTCTGAACCACCGACTAACTCACGACGACAACGTGAGTATGGGAAATTCAGACTGTAAAGCTCACATGTAGTTAAATCTAAAACAACATAGATACTGTTTCTATCTGATAATAAAGACGTATTGACTATTCCGCAGTCCCAATATGTAAATGATGTGCGTGCCAGTAACTGTTATATTTCACAGATATATATCTAGTAAATGTTTAGTCCAGAATGAAATAGAAAAAAAGTTGTTGGTTTGCCTTATTTAATTAATCTATCTTCTATATATATAAAAGAAAGTCGTGTTAGTTACACTATTTATAACTCAAGAACGGCTGAACCGATTTGGCTAAGAACCAGGAGAAGGATACTTTTTATCCCGTTTAGGGTAGGGTAGGGTAGGGTAGGTAGGGTAGGGTAGGTAGGGTAGGTAGGGTAGGGTAGGTAGGGTAGGTAGGGTAGGTAGGGTAGGGTAGGTAGGGTAGGGTAGGTAGGGTAGGGTAGGTAGGGTAGGGTAGGGTAGGTAGGGTAGGGTAGGTAGGGTAGGGTAGGTAGGGTAGGGTAGGTAGGGTAGGGTAGGTAGGGTAGGTTAGGTAGGGTAGGTAGGGTAGGTAGGGTAGGTAGGGTAGGTAGGGTAGGTAGGGTAGGTAGGGTAGGTAGGGTAGGGTAGGTAGTGTAGGGTAGTTAGGGTAGGGTAGGTAGTGTAGGGTTGTTATTTTTTTTTTTTTTTTTTTTTTTTTTTCTTAACACTAATCCCCGCCAACGATATTGGCGCCTTATGTGCTCAACCTCATTCATTCCGTTCAATCTTTCTTTCCTCTCGCACTTTTATTCTTCATACTAAGGTTCATCTTGCATTCATCCTCTTGTACGCTGTGTGGGTTTATTTAACTATCTATGGGCATACTTTATTTCTTATCACAGTAATTTTTTTTTTAAATACATAATAGTTGTACAAGAGTCCGTTAATCTCAGACATACAAAAGAAAAACAATTGTGCAATAGTGCTGTTTAACAAAAATAACATAAATATTGAATACAAAAAGTTCCATTAATCACAGATTGTGCAATAGTGCTGTTTATCACAGAATATACATGAGTAATTTATCACAGAAAAAGGTAAAAACCATATTACAGCTAGGGACAGAAACACAATAGTGCCGCTATCACACAATTTACACAGAAATAACATTCAATAAACTTAGGTACTAACACGAAGTACTGCCGGTTACACGTGCCTGTGCTGCATTCCGTGCTTACATTTGAATATTGTGCAAAATACTAATGAAGCACGGTGCGCTTCAGGTTTTGTTTCGACGTATAACCGCAGTGGCTACTCTAATGCAGTACTCCAGAAACTTTTCCCTTGTATTTTTGTCCATGAGCCCATGCAGGCTCTCCCTCGTTATTTTCCTGTCCAGCTCACATTCAAGTTGGTAGCGCTCCCTGATAAATAACGGGCATTCTACGAGTATGTGCTGGACAGTCTCTGCCACGCTAGGGTCGCAGACGCACGATGGGCTCTCCTTACACTTGAAGCGATTCAAGTACTCAGAGAACCCACCGTGCCCCGTCAAAACCTGCGTGAGGACGCCGGTTGGCCGCACCTGTTGTACAGTACGGAAAGCCACTATTGCGTCCGGAAGAAACATTTTCGTCACAGAAGCAGTCTCGCCCGATACATATCTCCGGTTCCATTCATCAAGCGATTCCAAACGGATCTGTCGCTTGATAAATGAAACCGGACACTGATCGTAGTCCGGCTTCCTCCGTGACGACAATGCTGCCTCTTTAGCGAGCTCGTCCGCTCGCTCATTCCCCGGCAGGCCCGCGTGGGCCTTGATCCAGAACAAAGTCACAGCTTTGTTCTGGCCCAGGGCATGAACCAGGTTGGCGCGCGCGCGAACTGCCAGGGGATGGAGAGAGCCATGGTTTGCAAGCGTCTGCAATGCTGACATTGAGTCGCTGTACAAACCATAGCTCGCCTCTTGCCGCGCGAGGATCACTTCGGTCGCTTTGCAAATGGCCAGGAGTTCCGCCTGGTAGACTGTGCAGTACGCGGCAAGGCATAGCTTGAGGTTCCGGACTTCGCCGTCACTATCCCAAATGGATAATGCAGCTCCGACCTTCCCCTCAATCTTGCTGCCGTCGGTGAAGATTCGCACCGCCTGCACATTGTTACTGTCTAGTAACTCTTGGTCTGCCAGGCACATGAACTCGAGGGGCATTTGTGTAGCTGGATGAGGGGCTTCTGCAAACCTCACCGCACTCTCGATCTCCCTGTCTCCTGGCACAAACCGGGATGACCCTCTCCTCGCTTCATACAGGGCGGCTGCCTCTTGTATGCGCAGGTCTAGAGGTAGTATCCCAGACAGTGCCAGTGCCGAGTTCAGAGAGACGGTACGGTAAGATTTGCAGAGCTTCTGAGCGAATCCTCGTTGAACAGAGCCTAGCTTCTTCCGCACACCCACCTTCTTTGCAGCGGGTGCCCAGGCTGCGGCTGCGTACGTTACTATGGGCTCAATCGTTGCTGTGTAAATTGTGTGTATGACCTGTGTGTTCAATCCCCAGCTCACCTTTGCGGCTCGGGACAGCTGCTTGTAAACGTCAGCTGCCTTTTTGCAGACGTTCGCGGCATGCTCATTAAACGTGAGCTTATCGTCTATGGTTAGACCCAGCAACTTCATTTTTCTGACCATACCGATGTCGACCCCGGCCATGCTCAGTATTGGAGTGTCGTACTTAAGCTTATTGGTTATGGTCATCGCACAGGTTTTGTGCGGTGCAAACCTCAGCTTATTTCGGACGCCCCAATCATGAACATGGGCGAGGGCTGCATTGGCAGATCTCGAGACTTCAGTCGCCGTGTCCCCATCCACGACCAAGACGATGTCATCCGCGAACGCCTGCACAAAAAGTCCGCGCTGCTCTAGAGCCTGCAGTAATGGGTCGAGAACGAGGTTCCACAGGATTGGACCTCCGATCGACCCCTGAACGCAGCCCTTGCTAGTCTCTCGAGTGCATTCCTCCCCGGCATACCGAACCCTGACTTTCCTACCATCGAGATAGCTGTCAATCAGCCTTCTGATGTTAACCGGGCACTTTTCCTCAGCCAGTCTGACCCTTATGGCTGGCCACCAGGCGCTATCGAAGGCGCCCTCTATGTCCAAAGACACCAGGACAATTAGCTTCTTCAGCCTCAACTTGTCCTGTACGTGTTCCATTAGCGTATAGAGGGCGTCCTCGGTGCTCCTCTGGGGCATGAAGCCAAACTGACGAGTACTAAACCGCGGTACAAGCTGATATTTTAGACGCGCTACGACCATCCTCTCCAGGACCTTCCCCAGAACAGGCAACAGACCGATTGGTCTATATGCCTTGGGGGTGGTATAGCTGTCCTTGCCCGGCTTTCTGAGGACTACGACCGTAGCCTCCTTCCAGGTGGTCGGGAAGTGTGCCAATTCAAGGCACTTGTTGTATAGGGCAAGGAAAGCGTCCGGATCCTGGTGGATCGCTCGACTGCAGATGTCAGAAGTCAGTCCGTCCCCTCCTGGTGCCTTTTTGGGATTGAAACCCGCCACGGCGGACTTCAGCTCCAGCGTCGTAAATGGGGGATCATGATGTTCATCATGAGCCCATTCATTTACTCGGCTGGCTGCTTCTCTTATTCGCCTGTGGTCAGCGTTGTCCTGGTCTACTCTGTCTTCGGGGTAGAACGTATCCGCTAGTAGGGCGGCCGATTCACTCGGATTGAGGAATGCACCATCGCTGCACAGGGTCAGTTCTTCTTGTCTTTTGGCTGTCCTACCAATGATCCTGTAGATACCCTCCCAAACTCCCTCACGATCCTGCTTCCGGCAAAACTCCTTCCAACTGGCGATTTGGGCATTCTTTGCCTGCATCTCATATTCTTCTTTTGCTTTCAGGTACTCGCCAACGACCTTCGCTCGCCGGACCGGCGCGGCATTGCGGATGCGGTTCTTCTTCGTCATAACTTCCCTCTTCTTCACGGTGAGCTCCTCGGACCACCACGGACAGGTAAGTTTCGTTTTATTATTTATTTTAGGGATGGTTAATTGGCATACTTCTATTATTGCATTTATATATTTAACTGTTATATCTTCCAAATTTTGTTTATTATTTATTAAGTATGAAGAGCTACCGTGGAGCGAGAATCTACCAGTGCGAGGTCGATGGAAGTGGGAGGGTTAAGGCGGCGATAGCCGTCTTTGATCATGACTTGGACGTCATACCCTACCCGAAACTCACCACAAATAACATCGTCGTGGTGGGGATCCGGACCAAAGCCTGGGAAATCGCAGTAGTCTCCTATTACTTCGAGCCAGACCAACCCATAGGGCCATACTTGGACCAGGTGACCCGGATCCAAGCGGAAGTGGCCACCGGTAGATTGCTGATAGGTGGCGACGCAAATGCGAAAAGTGCCTGGTGGGGCAGCATCGTACAAGATCCCAGGGGAGAGGAAATGTCCGCTACCCTGGATGAGTTAGAGCTTCAGGTACTAAACACTGGTGACGCTCCCACCTTTGACACTATCAGAGGTGGTAGAGCGTATAGAAGCCACGTGGACGTCACGGCATGCTCGCTCGACCTTTTTGACCTGGTGGACGGCTGGCGGGTCGACACGGGAGCAACATCCTCGGACCACAACACGATATTTTTTAATATTAATATAAAAAAGGAAAAAGGCATTAACATAAATAGAACAACGAGACAGTATAACACTAGAAAAGCTAATTGGGAAGATTTTAAAACTAAATTGGAAGAAATTAAAATAAAAGAAAATATTAATCTAGAAAGAATATTAGAAAAAAGTGTAGGGTTGTTAGGGTAGGGTAGGTAGTGTAGGGTTGTTAGGGTAGGGTAGGTAGTGTAGGGTTGTTAGGGTAGGGTAGGTAGTGTAGGGTTGTTAGGGTAGGGTAGGTAGTGTAGGGTTGTTAGGGTAGGGTAGGTAGGGTAGATGAATGTTTGGTGTTTTTATGGCAAAACAAAGTTTGCCAGGTCAGCTAGTAAATAAATAAAACCTTAACATCTTTATTTCACCATTCACAAAAAATAATTACAGTTGCACTATATCTGTTTTTAGCTGATCCTTTTTATGTTGTTATTTCTTTAAAAAAATCCTAATAGAAGAAAACCCAAACGGAACCCAAACAATATTCAATCAAGTTTGTTAATACCTGACTTTTTTGCTCCACAGCCAAGCTTGTTGCTGCTAAAATATTACGCGAATTAGCGAAACGCTTCTAACAACAGTAATTACTATAGCTATTAACGCTATAGGACAGCGGTACTCAACATGTTAACAGGGAGAAACATGTTAAAAGAGAAAGTATGAGAAAGGCCCGTTCATTTCGTCGACAGTGCAATGCATCACTTTAATGCATTGTAGAGCAATTCCGTGCTTGTGAAACTGCAATTTGGTTTATGGTTTTGAACTGATAAAAGTATTTAATTGAGAGAGTATATTGAATTAAGTGCCTCTTGTCTGATACATAAAACTGTGATTATCAATCTGTCTGCCAGGTTTGTTAATTATAACAATTTCTTTTTGATTGCTCGTTTTAGAGACTAAAGCCCTTTTGTTCAACAATGGATCTTAACGAGCTGGTATCATTAACCTTTTTTCCTCCGTCTTTACTATTTTATTTCTTGCAAAGTTCTTTAGTTATACAAGAACCAGGTTAAAGTGCCACCAGCAGCCTAATTGCGTAAGTGAATTCTGCAAAGGAAACAAGTCGATTATTTCAAAGAATCAGAATCATTTCTTTCAACTTTTTCGGTATTGCAAAACTAATTTGGAAAGCTAGCGTTAGCTTTCCAAATCCTCCTTTGAGTTGAACACAGACTACTTAGAGATACTACGGAGTTGAAGATATATGACATTTGCATTAAACAATACCAATAGTGAAGTTTTATCTCGATTCTTCCACTTTCATTCATTCTTTATTAACAATCAATTCTACGTCAAAATATTGGTAATGAAAGGAACATAACCTTTCCGTTTCAGAGTGTAATATGCAATACGAAAAGTCGTTTTTGGGAAGGTTCCAACTTGTTTGCTTTGCAGAATTCACTTACACAATTAAACTGCAGGTGTACATTGGGGATGTACATAACTCTAGATTCAATAGTATAGATTTAGAATCGGACTAAGTCAGTTGTTTGCGGAAATAAACAGCGGTAACATTTTTGGAATTGTCTGTCAAAAGTTGCTCACTAACGATACAGAATAACATAAACCAGTTACAACCCAAATAAAGCAAGTCACACACGACTTCAAATATCGCTAATCAAACATTCAATTTGACATAACAAACATATTGATCACTTTGACCCAAGCTGATAGATATGGCAAATATTTATTAGACAAAAAAGGTGTCAATTGAAAAAAGTTTGAGAGCCGCATGTAGGGGGTATACGCCTACTGTTGGCTACAAGTATGGTTGTGATAATTGGTCTCTATTTACATAATTGGCATATTCGTAGTCTGTGGGCACAGTTATTAAGTTGCTAGACGAATATGACAGTTTGTGGTCTTGTAATATTTTAGTTATGTTGGTTTGTGTGCAACTGGAAATCCACCTAGTTTTGTAACGAAATAGATCAGAGTTTTTTAAGATGTTTGTGCAGCGCGGTATTTTATACCATCTTTTAAGTAAAAGTCGTAGAAATGTGTAAACAGATTTGAATAAATCTTTTTCGTATCTTTTACGTATTTTTTTTTTTAATAAATCGGTTAATTTCTAAGAACTTAGACTTAAGGTTCCCTTAGTCGACGACACGAACTATTTTGTGCGCGGGGTTAATATTCATGCTATCTTATCCGACAACACGTGCAAAAGAGATAGATGCTGTGATGAACAGTATTGCAAATTTGTAGCGAAATGGATGATGATTTACGACGAAAACGAGCAAAATTTTATAAATAAACCTTTGGGAGTATGGATATCATGAAAAAACTAATAAATGAATATCCAAAATAAAATTATTTGCATTGCTGAACTACTAATCTATTCCTGTATGGTGGTTGTTTTGCAATTTTCCCTCTTCTTATGGTATTTATTGCCGACCAAAGATGCATTAAAATTAGTGTTGAAATATGGAACTTTCGACGCTCATAACTTTCAAATTTTTTTTTTTTTTACTTTTTTGTTTTCATATAAGACTAGATAATGATGAGACAAATTGATATAATTTTTTTATTTTGAACGTACATCGTCAAACAGTGGAGTAATCGCCAGACTACGTAAAATGGAAGAAAAATCGACTAGTGCAACCTTAAGGCGTATATATGCCTCAATGTTATCGCAGTGCTGGCCGTACGCCCGCTTAGAGCTAGAATATCAATATTGAACTTCCTTTTGGACAGCTTTATTTGCAAAATATTCTTTGATTTTTCATTCTATTTCAGTTATGAAGAAATTCTAACCATCAATTTTACTGTGTAAAAATATTTTTAAACATCCATGTCATATTGGAGGAGTATCTAAAAGTAGCGTAAAAATATCATGTCAAAAGAACCATGTTTACAAATATTGTACACGAATCTTCCATTTTCAAAAATTTTTACCTAGCCGTTACTTGGGAGTAAGCTTTAGAAAGAAACTGTTATACCGGCACTACAGCGGTGGAAGACGCGTAAAAAATTTAGCTATACCAACCTAAGAATGAAATACCGTGACGCGTCTTCTAAATAGACAGCTCACTTCATGTTCGCTTAAGGAGTACACTAGTCGACGGTACGAACTGTTTTGTGCGCGGGGTTAAAATGCGTGCTATATCAACCGACAACACGTGCGGAACAGATAGATGCTGTTATGAACAGTAAGAAGCTATTTCACGTACGAATTAGCACTTTTGCAAATTTGTAGCGAAATGGATGATGATTTAGAACGAAAACAAGCGCGCGAAATTTTATAAACAGACCCGTGGGAGTCTGGATATCATGAAAAAACGACTGAATGTATCTGTTCAAAATAAAATTATTTGCATTGTTGAACTACTAATCTATCCCTGTATGGAGGCTGTTTTGCAATTTTCCTTCTTCTTATGGTACTTATGTGCGCCCAAAGATGCGTTAAAATGAGTGTTAAAATATGGAACTTTCGAAGCTCATAACTTTCAAGTAAATTTTTTATTTACTTTTTTGCTTCCATACAAGGCTAGATAATTATGAGACAAATTGATATCAATTTTTATTTTGAACGTACATCGTCAAACAGTGGAGTAAAAGCCAGACTACGTTTGTATGGAAGAATTTTCGACTAGTGTACCCTAAGTTTTCACGGTAAGATTTTAACAGAATATCACTACAGGTGCTAAAGCTAAGTTAGTGGTACTTTTAACTATACTCAAGCTATAAGGAAAATTGGCTAGAGGCAATATTCAGCCTTCCCTCATCCGTAAAGAACATAAATATTATGTTACAAAGATACTGGTAACAAAACTCCTATTTTGCAGGTACGTTTAGATTTTACTACCCTTTCAAGTTTCCATTCTTACGAGCTGAAGGCACATAACGATGAAGCTTTACAAGCCTTGGCATCTTCAGCCAGTTGGGAACTGTTCCTAGTGATTCGTTAAAGTGAAATGAGTAGTTAAAAAGTTTATAAACTACTTTAACTGTGGAAGTAACTCTAAAATATGAAAAATACTCAACAACTCAACTTCTGACTCTGCACGCCGAAATTTTTTGTTCACTGTCCCACAAATAATTGAGATGCGATGATACGATTACGTGTTTTCGTACAAATCGTTGCTTTAGAAAAAGAACAAGATTCGGAAAAGCGTTCACATATCGTACTTGTCTGCAGGTGTCTTAAGTTGTAGTCTGTCCCCATCCTTAGGCGATATCAGCTGTACACATCTCATCACCTGCACTATGCTTACCTTCACAACCAATCGCCTTGTTTCAAATTTAGACTTATTGCATTAACATGAACGTAAATGTCAATTTGTATAAAATAAACGGTTTTCCCTTACTGTCACCAGACGGCATTTAGTTTCAATACAAATTGCATTCACATTAATGCGAAAACTTGCGTAAAAACTCACATTAAGCCCACATTTCCCAAAAAGTTTAGCAATGGTTGCATGGTTTTCCCTTACTGTCACCAGACGGCGCTTAATTTCAATACAAACCGCATTCACAGTAACGCGAAAGCACGCGTCAAAACTCGCACTAAGCCCACTGTTCCTAAAAAGTTGAGCAATGGTTGCATGGATTTCCCTTACTGTCACCAGACGGCGCTTAGTTTCAAAACAAACCGCAATAACAGTAACGCGAAAGCACGCGTCAAAACTCGCACTAAGCCCACTGTTCCTAAAAAGTTGAGCAATGGTTTCCAAAATCGAAATCGAAAAACGGAAGCGAATATTATAAGCAATTAGCTACCCAAACAAAGTCTATGAGCAATGTGAAGTGTTTACTTTAAAACTACGCTTCAAAAGAATAATTCCACAAAACGCCATTGTACCTAACCGAACTTCAAAGTAAGCCATTGCATTTTTGTTTGACACCATTTTGCTACAGGATATATTCGTTTTGCGATGGATATTCTTACGGTTTCTAGCTTTGATATTCACTTTGTTTAATTTTCTTTTGTGAAGATCTGCAGCCGGTTCCTAGAAACCGATTAAGTTTATGATATTCTAGAGAAAAGTTATTTGTATTGTGGATTGTAGATAGTTATAGGAGTTAGGACACAACTAACATTGTCTGACATAATGTATCTATAGTTTTGAACAATGTGTCCTTAATTTACTAGTTAAGTTTAAGCACCCTCTTGTTTTAGAGTCTTAGAGAGTGTCCATTTTATCATAAAACTGTTTACAAAACAAAAGATAAGAAAACTTAAATACTTATTGAAATGTCAATAATATAATAAAATAACATTTTACAGCTTTTTAATGCTACAATCTCGGTGAAAACACTTTAAAAATCGTGAAGTCAATAAAACGCCAGTATGTGAAATGTGAGCACCGTAATAAATACACAATTGTTTATAATTAGGTGCGCTTCTTACTTTAATGGAGTAATAAAGCCGCAAATTGCTCGCCGATTGTTTTTCTAGAGTAAACTTTTCGATGATCTACTACTCATGACGTCATACGCTGGGGAAACTTTAAAGCTTCGCTTGAATACAAACGTATTCTATTATCCACATAAGGCAACACATCAAACTATGTATTAATATATGGTGTTATTATACCATCATTATACGTTTTATTATACCAGTTTACATCCCATTTTCCGTGTCACACAGAATGTATGTCACGGAAGTAAAATTAGTTACATTTTATTAATGTCATATCGAGAAGACGCACAGAACCGCCAGGTGTAGGTACACGAGATTGTTTGTTTAACACAATTAGAGTTTCGCACGTGTGTTCTAATTATAGAATGTGTTCCGAACGCTTCTCACTGTCCATCACTCGGAATCAGGCAATGTCTGGTTCGTATTAGTGCTGCCCTATGAAAAGTTAAACAGCTGTGCACCGCTGTGAAAAATATGCACTTCGTTTTTAATTTATTTTTTATCTATGAATGGAACTGTAAAATCTATTTATGAAGCCATTAAACCAACATTGGCTGCATTAATAGCTGTAAAACTGGATCATTGAGAGGTCTATAATTTAATTAATGCAGCAAAAGAGATAATTTAGTGGCTCGCCCACACGCATCGTTAATATAACAAATTCATATCCCCACCTTCATATCTCTAATCACGCGAAGCCTAATCTGCTAAAATCTTAGCCAAAATAGCGCGAAAATCGTTCGTGTGTGCGCGTGCGGCGGGGTGAGCTCAGGTGAGCGTCAGTCCGCGCCGCGATCTCCCGCCGACAGGGATCCACGCACGACACGCCGCGAAATTTCGGAACTGTTTAGAAAAATCGAGCGCATTTCGTTCTCTACTAAGAAAATAACATAAAAACAAATCGAGTCGTTTAGAGAATAGAAATGGGGCGAGTTTTGAAGTAAAGAGGTTTTTTTGGGTGTTTTTCGGGTGACGAGACATGGTTGCAGCCGAGGTTTTGGGGCAGTGATGTCCGTCCAGCGATGCGGCCTGTTGTCATCGCCGCCTGTTTGCTGCTGCTCGCGCCCATCACCGACTCTTGGTGGTGAGTACTCAAAGAGCTCTATTGAAGCCACATCGATGCATATAAAAATCATTCCCGTAGAGTAAACAGTAGTAATCTGACAAACCAACAAAATCTAACAAGAATCGTGAGCTTAAACAGCTGATTTGTGTTTATTAGAATTTTTTGTCGCCTTTCGATTCTGTTGAACGTCTCCGTCGCATTTTTGTTTGAGGAAACTTTTGATTTTAGCTTTTGCTTTTTTTGTATTCTAATTTAGCTTAAAATATTTTGATTAATTTTGATGATCGTAATATGAGATCGTATTTTGTCTTGCCACGTCAAGTTTTGTTTAACAAAGACCTCATGTTCGATATTTAGACCTACCAAGAAACGAACAAAGACAATATGAACCTCTTATTAATTAATTAAAGGTGGTATTAATTAAATTTTACCAATCAATATTAAAATAAATCATAAGAAGATCTCATTAGATACATTGCTAACGCTGTTTATATATTTTTCCCAATTTTAAAAAGCTCTACCGAAAGTGAAAACGAAATCACACCTGTTTATAAGACTCTTATTTTTATATAAAGTTGTGTTTCTATTTCTACCTTTTAAATTAGTCTTTGAATTCATACATATTCCACTAGCTAGCTAGCTAGGTAGCTTTATATTTGTAAAAATAATCTAGTTAACTAATGATTAATAAATTGTACTTAAATTGTTACTCCATTACATATTCTATACACTAATGTGCATACGTATGTATGTGCTGCAATAATAAGCATATGTGCTTTATTACCCATTATTAAAATTAAAAAAAAAACATTATTAAAATGTTCTATGTAATAATTATAGTTGTCAGGAATTTAATTTGGTCAGCAACTGTACTTATGGTTAATGATTTACTAAAAGTTAACATACCAGCTTGTTCTTAAAAACTGCAAGGCATTTTTAACAGAGTTGCTTAATAAATTTAATATATTTTGTAATTTTTATTTTTAATAGTTTTAGTTTAGATATAACGTAGCAAGGACTAGATGGTAGATTTACAGGTGTAGGGGTAGCGATCAGAACTGTGGCGCTTAAGTCGTTTTGAGTCCGACGTAATCCTTCGTTCTTCAGACGGAAGGTACTCGTATCCATGATGATTTGCCCACAAAAAAGGTGTAGTAAGTTACCTACATCAGGCTTCGTTCAAGTCATTGTTTTGTTATACACCTGCCAGATGATGACTGCAAATTGTTTTTTTTTTTATTAAAACCTTTTTAAGCCTGCTATTCAAGAATAGAATAGAATAGAAATACGTTTATTCGTCACAGAAACAAAACAACAGCAACAAACATGGAATAAAGGACAGTAAAGAAGTGCAAAGAAAATTGCGATGAACGTGCATACCGAAAGGGCATTACCAACTCAGCATTTGCTGTGCGTCTTATTCTTTAAACACTACTAATGTTATGGCCTACATACCAACTGTTATTAATTAAAACCTTTGTAATTTAAATTGCAATTGGAAAAGGAGTCTACCGGGAAACTAAAAAAGTGAAAGTCAAAATTTTTCTGGTGTCACAGACATAACGGGCTCATCAAATCCAGCCCATCCATTACCTAGAGTTGGGTATAGTCTTAAAGTCCTAAAGAATTGACGTGGGCTTTTGTTATTTCAGAAGCACATTAAGCTACTTTTTGATAATCTTTTCCACGTCATGTTCTAGGTTCTTCTGCCATTATTACCAATATTTCAGCAACTTTTTGGTAAAATTATGATAGTATAAAATCTCTCAGTTTTGTCTCGGGGTGACTAACGTATACGCTTTGAAATCAAAGGCGTATTGAAGGCTGGCTATTACAAATATTTTTTCCTGCGTGTCCATGATTAATTATGAAATTATATAATAATAATAATTAACATATAATTATTATTATTTATTATTATTAATTATTACTCAGTCACTTTGAAACCTTTAGCATTGGCCTCGCAAAGATCTCTCATGAGGCAAGCAATGGGGAATGGGGTATGGTTCCACAGTCGCATTATGGCTCATCGGAGTACACCCATCTTATCTAGGTTATCTCTTGGCTTCGTATTCGGTTTTGACATTTTTAGGTGGTCCATGGCAGTTTGTAGTCCTCGGGAGCTTTTCCGCAGACGGAAGACCGCTATTATTTTACAATTTTATACAAATATCAGCGGTCTATTATACATCTACAGGCGCTTCAAAGTCTTTTCACCGAATAGCTTTTTTTTCTTTTTTTATTGTTGATAGGATTGCGCAAAACCACTATCTCACCAGATGGTAAGCGATGATGTGGTCGAAGATGTAGCTTCAATAGTAATCCTTTTTATTTCTAGATCTACCTATTAGTAGTAAAAAGTACAAATATACTTGTCTTCTAAAGTTCAACGACATAACTCCGGTTTATCTATGAAAGCTTACAAAATTAACTCTGTATCAGTATTCAGAGTTAATTGAGATGTCAACAGTTGAGAGGCCGAAATGAGGATGCGAAATTAAATACACATACTCTCTCCAGTTTAGTTGTACTCTCAAGAATTTATGTCCAATACCTTGAAGATGATATACGCCTATAGCTAGACAACTTTCTTACTAGCAACGTTTGTCATAATAATAAATAATAACGACTTTTGACGGCTTTAAAGCTCACGTTTGAAACATTACCTACTTATACTACAAGATCGATAGCAAATGGACGTTGCTTTGAATAGGAATAGTCAGCATACAATAGCATCAGAGAAAATAATTATGTACGTTTTCTTTGCTAAACAACACAATTCA
Source organism: Anorthoa munda (assembly GCA_945859665.1). Classification (NCBI taxonomy): domain Eukaryota; kingdom Metazoa; phylum Arthropoda; class Insecta; order Lepidoptera; family Noctuidae; genus Anorthoa; species Anorthoa munda. The sequence goes on along the minus strand of OX243918.1, from coordinate 9,568,723 downwards.
TTTTTGGGTTTGACAACCTGAGCGGGTTCGGTTCTTGGATCGGGGAAGGTGTTATTGGGTTTTTCTAGATTTTTGTTAGTAGCAGGCCGGAGTACAGATTTATATTTATTTTACTTGTGTGGTAATTTTGCCTGTTTAAGAGCCGGTCCACACGGAGCGTTGCTTCGACGTAGCGCGCCATCGCTGCGTCGACACACACAATAAGTTGGAGAGTTAATTATTTGACCATTTGTAAGACTAAAAATTGATGAATAGACGCATTGTAACGAAATTTGTTAGCATATTGAACCATTGGTTGAGTTAACCACGGACCAAAAAAACTGGCCAAGTGCGAGTTGGACTCGCACGAATTGATCCATACCATATCGCATAAAACGGCAAAAATATCACGTTTGTTGTGTATGACCCCACTTAAATATTTATTTTATTCTGTTTTTAATATTTGTTGTTATAGCGGCAACAGAAATATATCATCTGTGAAAATTTCAACTGTCTATCTATCACGGTTCATGTGATACAGCCTGGTGACAGACAGACAGACGGATCGTGGAGTTTTAGTAATAGGGTCCCGTTTTACCCTTTGGGTACGGCACCCTAAAAACTGGAGCTTAGTCAAGAAGAGCCAGGTGCGTTCAATTCAGGTCATTATGACCAATCGCTTTTTTGTCAACGATGCAGAGTTATAACTCTATCAGATTTATAACTAGGAAGCGCAATAAAGATGATTTTCAACGGTCTAATACACGTCTGGCTTTATAATACAGTGTCAAATAAATATTAGACGATGATAATATGACTTATTATTATTTATGTTTTGATCCGTAGATATTATTGATTATAATGCCTTCGAGGTATGATAAGCAAATTTATACTTTAACTTTTTTAAATAGAGCTCAGAATTGATTAGTGTTGTCAGGTCGAATGGATGCCCAAAAAAATTGGAAACTATTCTGTCAATATATAAAATGTTGAGTTATAAATGTAGGTGTCGTTTAGTTTCTTTGATGTTAAGTGTTAATCAAGTTATATTTCAAGATCGGCATTCACGTTATTTAGTAGATACCACTATTCATAAATTCCAGTAGATTTGTACGAATTTGTTGATGAGGCGATAAAATCTGGCTTTTATGAGACATTTTTTTTTCTCAAAATGCTTTTACTTTTTTGATGAAGCTCAGGGAAGGCATAGCGGTTTCCTTTTCACTTAATATTATTTATTTTTAGAACACTGACTGAATTAGTATAAGGTCTTTCGCATTTACGTTTTATTTTATTTTTTTATTTTATTAGTTTTAAGAAGGCTTACAGTCTAATTACAAATAATAATAGGTAACCACAATATGTTATCAAGTTGCTAATAACAAGCCTCCACAGATATATAGCATATCGATTAAATAAAAACCGAACAGTTACAGTCCAATGTGTACATACATAAGTATGTTATTCCTATTAATTTACTTATGGTACTAAATTTTAGTTAAAGAACCACTAGCCGGTGCATTATTCACAAAAAATTATTTGGCTAAAAGCGTCCTTGCTGTGCTTATCTTAGAGCAAAATAAGTCAACATCGTGCTCAGAAGAACCCTGTGGCACACCCGAGGGAACCGATGTCCAACCCGATGTGTATATTTTGGTCTATGAACTGCTGCCACGTCTCCTCAATTAATCAAACTATATAATTGGTTTTAATACCAAGTAAGTCTGGTTCCACATGACAGTTTTAGGTTAACTTCTATAAAATGTAGTGATTTGAGTTTGAGTCATCGTGGTGTAAGGATTATTCAGCTTATAGAATCTACTGTACTGAGTACCGGGCGTTTGGCCACTAGGTCAGGCTCCTTCTATACAGAACTTTACAAACCGTCGAAGATCACAGCCCTTAAAATTTCAGTACTTATCTATCACCAATAAACAACTGCAAAAAAAAGTCCTTTTAAAATCCAATCAAGATTTCCCCTCACCAATAAATAACTAGAAAGTAACCAATCATCGGCCTGTAACTGAAAAACTTATCATATCCGTAACGACAGACAGACAGACCACACGGCGAAACAGTTACAACAAAACATTAAATAATGAACCTTATCGCTATAATAATAATTTAGTTATTGGCACATTAATCACTTGCCATGAAATTCAATAAAGTCATATTCGACAGGCACCACCGAGCTTGGGACCTTAATTTGCAATTAATCAAGCCAGGACTTAAATTAGGAGTTTCGTGCACGATCAACAAAAATGGATGCGCATACGCAACGCCGCGTCCATAATGCTGCATGCATATTATTATTTCTTGGCATTATTCGGGTAATAAATGTTCGAATAATAATTTATTTATTGGATGTAATAATATGGTGGAGGACTAATAAAGTCATAGTTGGTGTGAAGATTAAGATTTATGATTTGAGTTGGTTTTTTGCTAGGTTGTAAGTATTAGTTTTATGAATTTAAAAGGTTATGTTAATCTTAATAGGGTCGTCTATATCAGTAACAATAACAAATTCAGAAAGTCACGCGTTTCAATGATGAAAATCTCATACAAAAATTTGAATTAATTTTGTAAGTCGACTCAAATGCGAACTCCTGCGCACCGTACATGCATCTTTACCACACTTTATGGTGGGCAGTAAGTCAATGGGGTTTGATGGGACGTCCAAACCCCGATGGTCACTGAACGCGCCATAATTGAGAGGAATGACTCAATTTTTGCAATTTGAAAGTCCTCTTGAGATTGATGGATTGATGTTAATGTTCCAACGGAGAAAATATTGACTTCATAAATGATTTTTTGCTGCCGCGAACATCGATTATTTTCAAATAAATTGGTAGGTAGCGTTAATTCAAGTTTCAAAGGTTATAAATGGATTTTGCACGGGATTAACTTAATAATCGTAATTGAGTGCGGTTGGGGTGTTTTATACTGTGGCTGCGGCTGTGTTCACGGAAATTGTATTTAACTGATTTGTATAAGCTTTTATTTAACTTACCTTAGTTATTTGTAGGTGTGAAATCTTGCAACCAAATTTTGAAACAGTTATCGCCAACCGATTGAGCTGTAATTTTGCATTTACTTTTGGATTGAATGACAATGAACGGCGGGCTAAAACTGTTTTTAAATTAATAATTTATTCTACTGTTTGTTATTTTATCAGCAGGGTTTATTAATTGGAACTTTTATGTTATATACTAGCTGTTCCCCGCGGGTTCACTCCCGTGGGCCACCACACAGGACCCGTTTTCGGGATTAAACAAGCCTATGTTACTCAATAATAACGTAGCTTTATATTGGTGAAAGAATTTTTTAAATCGGTCCAGTAGTTTCGGAGCCTATTCGGTAAACAAACAAATCTTTCCTCTTTATAATATTACTAGCTGTTCCCCGCGGCTTCGCTCCCGTGGGCCGCCCCACAGGACCCATTTTCGGGATAAAAAAATAGCCTATGTTACTCAGAAATAACATAGCATTCTATTGGTTAATTTTATTTTTTAAATCGGTCCTGTAGTTTCGGAGCCTATTCGGTACAACAAACAAAAAAATCTTTCCTCTTTATAATATTAGTATAGAATTATTAAAGTATAGATTTCGAACTAATAAACACTGTATTGCGCTATTTACTTTCATTCATTTGTTTTTCAATGAATCAACTATTTCAGTACAGTGGTTTTCTATGAGCCACCTCGCGGACCTCCGCTATACATTGTCGCTATATAAAAATTAAGAAACTATTCTGAAAATTGAACAAGAAAGAAAGAAAAAGTGTTTAATTGTCACTAAACTATATACAATTTAAGTACATGTGCTAAACCCTTAACAATAACAAGGCTTATTGATAGGGGGATATATATACCGATTAAATCAAAGGCTCTAAACACACTACATTCTACTAACGAAAGCGTCGCGACACGACAGCGATCGGAAAATCAAAATGAATGAATGAATATTATTTTTGACATTGATTTTTTTTTATCTGGTCTAGATTGTTTTTTTCTAAAACACTCAGTATTTGGATAATCATTCTATTTTTTTGTTATATGGGACATTATTAATCTGAGGAGCTCGTGGCTAAATAATAACAGCCGCACTGGTCCATCATCAAGGTTAAGCAACGCTTGACGAGGTCGGTCCGTGGATGGGTGACCATTTCAACATACCGAGTTTCCTCCGTGCCTCGAAAGCCATTGGCCCCCGTTGTCATTTGAAGATCTGACAGCCGTTATGTGAAGTCAGAAGCTTGAGATCTGACACCAGTCTTGCCAAGGGTTACCGTGTTACCCAGTTACTGGGTTGTGGAGGTCAGGTAGGCAGTCGCTCTATGTAAAACACTGGTACTCAGCTGAATCCGGTAAGACTGGAAACTGACCCCAATGTAGTTGGGAAAAGGCTAGTCAGATTGATTGGGACATTATCAATCTGTTTTTTTTTTTTAAATGTTATTCAGTTTTATTTTTGGCAATGTTTTTTTTTTATTGGTACGACTGGAATGAATTTAAGATGAAATGTAAATTATTATTATTTTTAAATTTCTATTGTAATATGTGACCTTTTTTATAATTATTAAAAAACATATATTTGACTCTATTTTTAAAATCAAATGATTTACAAATGATTATTTATTTATTGAGATACTGTAATTTTCTATTTTTTTATGTTTTCTCTTATTTCAATCGACTCTTTTTTAATGGTTTTGTTCTATTTTGCTTATTTTTATACACAATAATAGTATATTATGCAACTAGTAAATAAAGAACGGATTTAAAGCGAGGGCCATAGATGAATCATGAACATGATGATTGAATCACGAGCATAGCGAGTGATTCAAATGTTAGAATCCTGAGCGACGCGAGTGATTCATGGCCCTTGATATAAATCCATTTTATTCAAGAGTTGCATAATATATTTTAAAGCATGACTACAAGAAAAAGAAAGATTTAAGCGAAAAGCACAAGGAATAATAATAAATAAATAAATAGTTTTTTACCTTCAAAATTTAAATCATCATCATCATCACATCATCAGCCTATTAATGTTCCCACTGCTGGGACACAGGCCTCCTCTCTGTGAGAGGGAATGGGCCGTAATCCACCACGCGGGCCCAGTGCGGGTTGGTGGATGTCACATGTCTTCGAATTTTTGGTTCTAGGACATGCCGGTTTCCTCACGATGTTTTCCTTCACCGTTTTGAAAGCAGTAGTGATGAAATAATTTACACAAAGTATAGCGCCTGCCTGGGCTCGAACACACGACCTACAACTTGTAAGTCACGGCCGATACCACTGGGCCACCACTGCTCTAAAATTTAAATAAAATCAATAAAATAAGTAATAATTAATTTAAATTTAAATTGAAGCTGAGCTAAGTAACAGCATCTGTGTTTCAGGGTCCAGTGACCACCTCCGTTACGTTACATAATTATAATTAATTTAAACACCAATGCAATAAATATTAGAATTAAAATCCAAATAAGTATTCACTAAACATCCTAGACTAAAAACAAAATCATTATTAAAATCCTAAATATAAAAAAACTGAAAATTAAATCGATGAAGTAGTTTGAAAGTCGAGTACTCTTTGCACATGGAGTTTTTATCGAGTATTTTATGCGCAAGGAGGATGTATAGCATTGAGATGGATGTCGAATATATTTTGGTGTGTTCTAAATTCAAACACCAAAACAGTGATTAAAAGTGATTTTTATTCACTGTTATAAAATTTTTAGAGGAGGAATGGTATAAATTACTTATGACTTATGTCACGTGACCAATCCTATATATTTTGGCATTTCGACCATGCCCATTGCTGACATCGAGTGACACTTGTCTAGAGCCTTTGTTGTTTTCATCTCTAGAAACTACTTGCGATGCCTGATCCCACACTTTTGTTCATAAGGAAAAAAATTACCGATTAAATTCAGCCGATGGTAGAGTTAGCTGCCATGTACACCTAGCTTTAGATAAACTTATCTATATCCTTAAGATATCCGTCTATTTAACGCTTAATAAAGCTTGTTAGGTCCAACAATTTATCTCTGTAATAACTTTAAAGTTTACATTACAGTTGCAAGTGTAACGTGTTTCTACTGGCAATAAATCTGTGCCTAAGCTATGTCCGCTAACCGAAGATTGAATTAAATATAGATTAACATATTACATTTATTTATTGACCGTCGAATCCTACTCGACTGGGCAGCGTTCGGGCATTTGTGCGGTATCTTCTCGTCCAACTTACCACAGTGTCTCGAGACGTCTATGTGTGTGTTGCCTTACGGGACAGAGACGTGATCGCTCACAATGGACCTCATCGGAAGGCTTAATGTCACCCAAAGGGCAATGGAGAGAGCTATATGCTCGGCGTTCCCTGCCGTGATCGAATCAGAAATGAAGACATCCGCAAAAGAACCAAGGTTAGCGAAATATCCCGAAGAATTGCCAAACTTAATTGGCAGTGGGCAGGGCACATTGCTCGCAGAACGGAAGGCCGTTGGGGCCGAAAAGTTCTAGAGTAGCGACCGCGTACTGGAAGACGCAGCGTTGGAAGGCCTCCCTCTATGTGGGGTGACGACCTGGTCAAGCCTGCCGGTGTCCGATGGATGTGAGACTCACAGGACCGATCAGTGTGACGACGCTTGAGGCAGGCCTATTTATTTATTTATATATACTTTATTGTACACCAAGAAAAAAACAATAATACATACGGAAACATTAAAATTAAAACAAACATACAACGGGTGGCCTTATCGCGTTCTGCGATCTCTTCCAGGCAACCCAGAATGGAGAGAGATAGCCTGGACACGACATGGGGTTGCACTTGGTGCAAGTTTGAATAAAACAATAAGTAACAAACATAGTAAGCACTAAATATAAAATACTAAAATAGATTCATAAATACATACATATAAACATACAGTCAAGAAAACAATACAGCTCCAACAAGAAGAAGATCACAGTGACAGGTAGTGCTCCTTCACCAGTCTTCCAGTCAGCCTATGTCCAGCAGTGGACGTCTTTCGGCTGAAATGATGATGACGATGACTTATTGATTATATATAGGTACCGATATTGAATGATTCGATCATTTTTGGTGTAGATTTCATAAGGTTCTCATAATCATTTCAGCCAAAAGATGTGCACTGCTGTACATAGGTCTCCTCCAAGTGTCACCATATCAACCGGTGGCATATCAACTGGTGTGCGTGTTCGCAACCAGCGGATTCCCACAGCTTTAACCAGCAATAAGTGAGTTCGGCAGGGCAAAAGGTATGAATCCATGAAAGAGTTTGACAAATTCCCTTTAAAATTTCTTCTTCCCAAAATTTGCAAGCGTCTAAAATTTTTTGGCAATACCTACAATTCTTCTCACTTAGGACTCACTTACGCAATTTGCTGCTAATCATATGTCCACCTAGAGGAGTACAATAAATAACATATGTATGAAGAAGTAAAAACGGGTTGCAAGCTTTCGGATTTCAAAAGCTCGTTTGAATGACATGTGCCAACAAAAATCCGGAAGCCAAGAAAAGTCGTGGGCTAAACCTAGTTTCACAACACTCTACAATTTACTTAATGATGCGTTAAATTAGATACACTACTTAGCTATAAAAGTCGAATCTATTAGTTTCTTATGTAGGTGTTCGGGTTTCTTTCGCCCACGGTTTCCATAAGCGGGATGTTATCGTTAATTGCATTTTTTGTTCGTGTTAATGTTGATTAACGTGTTGCGAGATAAAACTAGGTGTTATTACATTCTACTTAGACGATACTTAGTTTCATAATGGGTCTATTCCATGGGTATGTCATGCCCATATATCGCATAGCGATTAGGATGGTAACTGAAAATGAGTCTTTTGTCCGTCAGAAAAATATTGAATCAAATCAAATACAATCAAATTGTTTATTTGCATAATACAGGTAGGTTCAAACAGATGTTACAAATAGATATAATAAAGTACACTGTATCATTACCTAATAAGGTGTGCAAATATTTATATTATTGCCAAATTTATTAAATAATTATTAAATTAACATTACAAAATAATTACATTCAAAAAATAAAACAATATAAAATAAAATAAATTCAAAATACTACAAATGTCAAAAGTGAAATAAAAAAAAAATATGTCAGATGATTAAATTACATGTCATAACTTAACAATCAAATAAATTAAAGAGCTGTCAAATTTAAGCATGTCACACTATTTTTAATGTCATATTATTCAATGTCAATAAATTACTCTTACTGTAGGTCTCTATCTATATTTTTATTCTGGAGGTAGTCCTTGATATTATAATAACATTTATTCACTAGTAATTTGTGCAGCTTCGACTTAAATTGATGTACAGGTAACACAGGTTGAAAAATAAGTATTGTTAATTTGAGAAATATTGTGCACGTCTTTTTCTTTTGACAAATAAACATAAAGTGACGACATGGACGTCACGCCGTTAGTACACTTTATACTGACATAGTGACGTCACAAGCCCCCACTCCTGAACTTTGATGCGCTTTATCTTTGTCAATTTTTATTGATATAGTAAATCAAAAATACGTGTACAATATTACTTGATAATCTCACTGACGGACTAAATATAATTATTATTTTCTGCTCAGGAAACATCCCTATTAGAAGATAGTCATCGTGAGGAAACCTGCATTTATAACATAACATAAGTCTTATATCGATATTTCCGACTGAATTGCCTTAGTAAAAATTAATAATTCGAGGTTTAGCTCTCACCTATTGCCTCCTCCATGAGATATTCCATAAATTGAATAAAAAAAGATAAATGTAGTGCTTCTATGTTTTTCTTTTTTCTGTTAATCGTCGTCATATTTGTACACTAGGACTCTGTTGACAGCGCAATTTAGAGCATATTTGAGGGTTCTAGTGCTTCTGAAGATAATGTATCGAAAACATAGGGGCACAGTATATATCTTTATTTTTCAGTTTATGGAATATCTTTTAAATTGGTCTAATATTGGAGGAGGAAATAGGCGATAACCAAACCTCGAATTATGGCTTTTTAACCGACTTAACAAAAAGGAGGAGGTTCTATGTTCGACTTCATGTATGTTTTTTTTATGTATGTTCACCGATATCTCCGTCATTTGGGGACCGATTTTGAAAATTCTTTTTTCGTTTGCAAGAGTATGTTCCCAAATTGGTCCCATTTTAATTTGGTGAAGATCTGATTAAGGACTTCGAAGATATACAACAGAACTCTTCAATAAATAACGGCAAACCTCTCGGGATTGCTGCAATCGCATGTCTGTTCATTGTTTATACCATTTCATAATATAACATCACGCCAGTACGCTCTTAAAGGGTATGCAGATCTCTCATTTCTCCGGTTATGTTTAAGTTTCACGATATTCGGGTAACCTATTCTGGCGTTATAGATACCTTACTAAACAACTTTCCTATTAGGTAGGTACAACTAAAAAGTGATAAATAAAAAAACTTTTTTGCAAAAAGAATACTACCGACTTCCAAATAAAATATTTTAAAAACTACAAAGTGAAAAATAACTTTATTTTTGGAAGTCGGTGTCCATAACGCAAAAAAATGTACCTACCAAAGACACCGACTTCCAAAAATAAAGTTATTTTTCACTTTGTAGTTTTTAAAATATTTTATTTGGAAGTCGGTAGTATTTTTTTTGCAAAAATGTTTTTTTTACTTAGGATATTCAGCCGAATGTCTGCGACCCCATTTCCTCAAGCAGCAAGCGTGGTGATAACTGCTCATGCCTTCTCTGTATGAAAAGAGGCCTTTGATCTGCAGTGGGCATTATTTTTGTTGCTTGCTCTCTTCGTATAATCCAGATGCCATGATATTTAACTAATAGACAGAGTTATTTTTGCCTCTTTGAGGTTTAGCACGTTATGCAGTTGGTCACGACTGTCATTTTGATAGTTATTACGGGTAACTCGAAAATCAGTCACCAGTCTCGCCAAGGTATCAAGTTACCCAGTTACTGGGTTGTGGAGGACAGATAGGTACGGAAAAATATGTGGTATGGCGGCAAACTTAAATGCGGAGCGCACTCATCAATAGACAATGACACTATGTTTCTACATTAAGTCAATGAGCACTACGCGCCAATAAATTAAAAAGTAAAAAGTGTGCTATAAAAATTTGAAAGATATTTTATGATGACCACTGATGGAAACACTTTCCTTCTGAAGATGTCTTCACAATTTTTAAACAATGAAACAATTGTCAAAAGAAAAGGTTGCATTGAAATGCTTTTTTTTAATTTTTCCCATCCACTAAAAAAAGTGCGTATTTACGAGTATACAATATTTTTCGAATTCATATTTGGAACATTACGTTGTGAGTGTAGATAAAAGTTTATTTTGAGGTCTTTTTTTTCGTGTCGATTTGACTTAAATTTTTTACCGACCGGTATGTAGCTGGATAACTCTGTTATTAGCATCGATCAAATCCTGGCAGGTGCAAGAGGATGTGCATGTTGAGCAGGAAAGGAAGTGACGCATGTCCTTTCATAAGATTGAGCCTTTCATAAGGCTCCACACTGGCACTGTCATTGGAATGGGTCAAGGTCTCATTTGGCCAGATGACTTCTACAGTGACCAACCTGGGCGCGCGATCGATTAAGAGATTTATTTCGAAATGTGTAACTCCTGAAGATGTCTTTTGTGAACGGCAATCCTGCAGTCTCTCCTACGCATCTAGACATCTTGCCTATAGTTGCAATTGGAACAAAATCTTCTAGTTTCCTTAAAAACCAATTAGACATGTTCAGACCTTTCATATCTTAACAGTGGGTTAGTTATCAAGTTTTATTGTCGTTAGTAACCGGTATCCGAATGTTTTGATCGCTGCGGTTACAAAAGCGGATATTACCGTGTTTATTATATTACTTAAGGCCCAGTCTTTTGTCGTTTATTTTATTTGTTTTTAGCGCTTCACATGAGGAAGTGAAAAGTAGAGGTTGTTTTATGTTTTTGGAAAGAAAGAAAAATAGTTTACTAGACATTAAAAAAAACTATTCTGACGCTGAAAGGATATTACATCATCAAAATTACGAACTTTTATACAAACTTTTAAACAAATCTTTCCTCAGTGCTCACCTTCTTTGTAAAATAGCTACTTCTAGATCTTACAGAGGTTCAAGCAGAATTTGAGATTCCAAGCTGCTATTTAGAAATTCCAGAAGGAAAAACCCAATCACACTGACACCCGACTCGGGCATTAAACCCAAAACACTAACACTAACACTAGTGTTTGCGACTACCAACGAGGCAGTAGGTAATATTGAACATGCATACATAAACTAACGCGTTTTTTCCATGGGGGTAGGCAGAAACTACAGAACGCCAACTGCTACGATCCACATACTTATTTTGCTTCACTCGCGTTCATACACAAAATCTATTCCTACACGTATGAAATTGAATATTCTGCCCCTTAACAGTTTGATAGTATAGTAGCCAGTTTAACGCGAAGTAAATAAATTAATTACGCTGTAAATCTAGTCGCGATGTCAGATAAAATCACCTGTCAGTTAACCGTTCACTGTTACTATAATCATAACAAAACTGTATTATTTAATGTATTAATTCGGTTTTATTGTTTATTTATGGCTATTATACAAGCTTGTGGAGTAAACAGACCACGATAAATGGATTTAGTGTCAATGAGGTGAATGGAATCGTTTTACCCAGTTACTGGGTTGTGGAGGTCATTTAGGCAGCCACTGGTCCCGTTATTTAGGGTTTTCTCACTTGCCTGCGCCAAGTTAAAATGTCTTGGGCCGTCTGTTCGGGCACTTACATTTCGGGGAGTGTGCGATGGAATTGCATGATCTAATTCCGCCCAGCCCGTTTCATCATCGGACTACCAGACGTACGGCGATGCGCCATCGGTACATGGTGGACATCCCACCCATACGCACTAAACGTTTTGAGAATACTTTTATTATGCGTACAGCAAAGGAGTGGAACTCCCTGCCGGAGTCTGTGTTTCCCGATAGCTACAATCTAGGGGTCTTTAAGTCAAGAGTGAATAGGTTACTTCTAGGCAAGCGCGATCCATCGTCGACCACATCATCGCTTACCATCAGGTGAGATGGTGGTCAAGCGCGAACCTATATCAAATAAAAAAAAAATAAAAAAAAACCTTGGGCTTGCTTGAGGTCTCTTTCTATATTGGACCACCAGAATTGACGCAATATTATGTTGGATAATGTACAGGCAGCATCATTTTATTTTCTTATTGTGATGTAATTCAATGACTTTTCCCGCTCTGGGTGAATCGGGAAGGAGTGTCAGACTTTTACTGAATAAAACTCACCCGTGTTCCTTCAGTTGCTTGTGTCAGGGCCGCGGTAACTCTCAAATTTATCCGCGACACAGGCTGCATCTAGAATTGTTTACTATACGGACCTTGTGGAAACTAGAACAAATTTCCGTGCGTTCAAGCGTTTTTGCCAAACCTATTATTGGAATCAAATAAAACAGCTCACAATATTAGGACCCATTAACATTAATTAAATTTTTTATCCGTGGTGCTGGGCAACTGGGCTTACCCTAGTTGTAAACGACCCTTTGTGCCTATTGGCCTTGTTTATTCTGTCTCCTGCCTGATATGGAGGGATGTGGAAATTTTAATTTTTCCCTACTCCTCCGTTATTCTTTTCTGATTAATTTCGTTGCGGGATCCAAGACAGTTAAATTTATTCGCCGGGACTTCGTCGAGCTTCATTGCCTCGGCGCTTTTCTGGTGGTCGTCTCTGTTGATTCTGGCTTTCAAGAGTTGCACTGGTTTGGGAATAGTGCGGTGGCATCCCATTCCAAAATAAATACAAAATTGGACCACCAGGTCAATGGAGGGCGGCCTCTGTATTTCCTTGATCTGGAAAGTTCAGAGTAATTTGCACCACATGGTCCCCACTTGACGTGCCCATACCAACCAAAGCTCTGTATATTTTTTACCAAACAATAATGGCTTTTTAATACATTTCCTATAATATCTATCCCCACGAGTTCATAAGAATTCTTCTGACGTAACTGCACAGAGGATGGTGCGAACAATTTGTGATACAAAACAGATTTATTCATCATACCCTATAGTAGAGTTAGCTGAAGTTAGTTTTAATTGGCGCACTGTTTATTATTTAACTTTCAATCAAATATTGCGGGACTCGGTCTAAGGATAGCGAGACTTGTCTGCGTTATTTTAGGCTGATTTTATTTGTCTGGGAATAATAAAAGTTTGCAAATGTTATTAATATATGGTGATTCCTTGTATGTGTTCTTTGATTTGAAAATTGGCAGTCATAGGGACTGCCAGCAGAAGTGAATACTTCAAACTTTGGAGTAACTGTTGTCACAAAAACACATGACATTTCACATTATTCCGTCACACGTCACATTATCATTTCGATGATGCCATCAAATAAGCATGTTGCTGACGCGAATACATAAGTTTTGTCCCTACCAAAAATCACTCGGCGCGGCAAGAGAAGTTTTCACTTCAGAACCCCATAGCATGAATCATGATCTCGAATGCGTCTTCTACTTTGCACACTAAAACTTCCACCGAAAACGTGGCTTTGTTGCTGATATCAAATGTTGCTGAAAAGGTGTCCTTTATATGAATGATTAGATTCCTAAAACAGGCAGCTTTTTTACCAGTCAGTTTGAATGATCATCAAACACCAAGGAACACTGCTTCTTGATCTGATCCATCCAACGTAGAATACAAAAAATAACCTAGACCAAAACACCAGCAAAAAAAGACACGACAGCCCATTCAAATGACAAAGCACCTCCCAATTTTACCTACACGATAAAAAACCGAAGCGGCATACCGGTGCGTATGAAACTAGTTCATTTAGCACTCGGTGCGATGCCCTGTCACACCGCCACCCGCACCAGTTTGCCGTCCGCTTAGCGGTGCGTCGCTAACTATCTGCTGCTTGTAGTTGAGGCACGGCTCACAGATACGGACGTAGGTAGAAAAGTCACGCAGGAAAGATTTTCTTGACTTCACTTATCATCTCAGTCGAAAGACGTACTCCTCCTTTACATACACTGGAGTCCCGCAGCCTTGACCAGGTCATCGCTCCACCTATCGAGGGGCTTTCCAAGACTACGTCTGCCGGTACGCGGTCGCCACTCCAGAACTTTTCGAGCCCATCGAACTATGTGCCCTGCCTACTGCCACTAAATATTTTTTTATGAGCCATTTGTATAACTGGCTGATTTTTTAATAGTCGATAACATTATCAGAAAAATAGTTATGGAGGTTGAACATATTTTTTGCAAAAAATCTGTCAAGCCGCCATTTTTATTCCTCAGAAAAAGTTATCTGACTATTTAAAAATTGCCTCTGCGTGACGCGGCGACACTTTATCTCATACGATTTCATATAAAATATATTTTGTCACGTCGCTCCGCTGACGCGCAGTTACGCCTAGTGCGATTTAACCTTAAATCATAGCAACGAACTTAATCATGTGTATAGTGATGTCATTATACACAATGTGTTTCCCCACTTATAGTGACGTAGAAAGAAAGAAAAAATATTGATTTGTGACCCGCACAGGAGACACGAGAAAAAGCATAAAATTAAACAATAATTAAAATAAAAACCCCTTGCGAGACCAAAAAGGCTCCTATCTCAGCATAGCGTAGTAGGTTTTGTCTTTAACACAAAATTACGTTGTTCGGGATCCTTGGTACAATGAAAATCTATAATTGTGAAGATAGCATCAGACACGTGGTAAACTAACTAACCAACTCGATTTCACCTCGAATCCTAAAATTGATAGCTGTAGTTAACTTGTTATTTATAGACATTCATTGTTTTTTTTGCATTGTCATAGCTACTGAGTCGAGAGGTCCTTCAAACTTGACCTGGAATATAGGTACAAGTTTATTAACATATAAAACCAAATGGTCTGTATAGAAGCTTCTGTCCAGACTCTCTTCTCTATCAACACTGTTATCTCACTCAAAGTGCAAGTCGTGTTTTTTACTGGGTCAAGAGGTCCTTCAAACTTGACCTGGAATATAGGTCCAAGTTTATTAACCTAGAAAACCAGATGGTCTGTACAGAAGCTTATGTCCATTAGACTCTCTCCTCTATCTACACAATTATCTGACTCAAAGTGCAAGTTATCACAGATGCATACTAAAGTCACATCTGCGCGCATATCATAGTCTATAGCACTGAATATGGAGGATGAGCGTGCGTCATTGTACGTAGTATTTCAACAATTATCGCATCCGAACCATTATTGATTGTCACAAACTACTGTGGCGCTAAATCCACATGGATGACGAATTGGCTCCAATGTGTTTGGGGATCAAGGACGAAGAATGAAAGTCGGTACGACGCGTGCGTAATTGGTACGCGGTCGGTGCGTACCAATTTTTTTTTTAGATGGAAACAACGAAAGAATTTACAGGTGCAGGTGAAATTTTTCGTTAAAGATATTTCTAGGCTTTCTTTGCAGAAAACGTATTTGGATCTGGTCCAGTTCAAAGAGTAGTGTTCAAAGCACAACATTTATTTTCAAATGCAACAGAGATAGCAGTTCTTTCAGGCCACTTTTTCAACTATCCCATGTCCCACTGCAGGGCAAAAATTTCTCCAACAGGCTTCTATTATTCCCTTCTTTTATTTCTAGCAACAATCATCGCAAGTATTATAAACCGTGTCTTTCTTGCAGCGTACACAAATTTAACAAAACAATTTCGTTCTTCCGCCAATCCATCACATTGAATAATGAAACTTAAAAATAAGTTCAAATGACAAAATATCGAAAGCTAACATTACGTCCACACTTTCGAAAGCGTAAAGCGACCTAACAATACGTACGGGACGGTCTCAGACCCAATTTTAACAACATAACAAACAGTGACTTAGTCGCTACATGCCATACCTGCCATGAGAGTTCATGATGCGAGCGCTAAAACCTTGAGACAACATTGCTCATAGCCACATAAACTTTTAAAAGTGTTTACTTGCATACAGTGACAGAGCAATCTAGTATGACGATTGCGGATTGTTGACAGATGCCTCTAGAACTGTCACAACCACCCTTTTTACATTCGAAATAGAGTTCATTTTGTGTAAAGGTTTTCTAAATTATTTGTGTATAGTAATGGTAATAATGTTTACAGTTAAGTCGTCATGCAGCCGCTAATCGCGTCGAAGTCGCGAGTTAGCGCCTCGCCCGGTGTCCGCAAACACTGTCATTCATTGTCACCCTGGTTGAATAGAGGCTCTTCCTGATGGATGGCTAAAAGGCTCTTAGTTATTTTATTAATCTTTTAGATAAAGATTTGTAGTCAAGGATGTACGGTCTATCGATTAATGTGTCACCGTTTTAGACGGTAATAAATAATTTTGAAAATTTTTAAACAAACAAAAAAATGCTCCGTAAAGGTTTACAATGCTTTCTAGTTTTCTATTTCATTTATTAATGGTATTTAGCTAAAGTCACATACACGAGGCGTGATTGAAATTTCTGAAAAATTTATATTTTATCGTGATCCAATGAATGGTTTTCAATTATTTGGCTGTTGCCGTAATTTTGTCGATTTACACGAATGTAAAATAAATTTATAGCTAGGTGATTTATTTGCGATGTCAAGGTTTGTCTATTAGTAAAAGTTGTTAAGAATAATGAGTACAATGACTTCTTAATTTTTTTGTTATTCTAATTAAGTATATGAAAGTAGTAGCAAATGAAAATGATGAACCGTCTGCATGTGATTATGCACGTTCGGTGTCCTTTTTGGAAATCTGAGAGTGGACCCTTGACCAATCCTATCTGAAACTTTTTAGATATTATATTCTCGGTGTTTTGTCAGCAAGCCGCACCTACTCACCTTTCAACTTTTCGTCCTGAATATGCTTACCATGCCAGCTCCTCCAAGTAACTTAAGTCTGGCCATATTATGCTTATATCAAAAATTAGTCACAACATTACGAAAAAAAAAACTCGCTTTGTCAAAACCCTGTTGTGGTATTTCATCCAGTTAGCCAGTCTAGTAAATAATTACATATAAATCTCAGGCCCGTTAGCCACAAATATCTCTCGTCGCTCTAAACGACAGGACCGCGTGCCAAATCCATTGTTGTCATAGGTCAGGGTTAAACTGACGATCCGTCAGACCGTCATCGCTTGATTCGTGTGACAAGTGACAGATGGAGCCTCAAAGCGTGAAGGGCTGACGCTTCTGTCAATCGTAGCTTCATTGGTCATAGTAGGTACTAAAACTGACAATTCTCTCAACTGATTGGTTAAAATGACGTCAATGACAGTAGACAAATGACTCTTTTTTAACAATCCTGCTTTGGAAGAAGCTTTGCCATGCCTTACCTTTTCACCAAGTTGTACATTTACGTAGGCGAATTTTCGTATTGTCCGCGGGAAAAAGCTAGTTCATACTATAATATAAAAAAAAACAATAAATGCGAAAGTAACTCTGTCTGTCTTCCTGTCTGTTACCTTTTCACGCTTAAATCGCTAATTGATTTAGATGAAATTTGGTATGGAGATAGTTTGAGAGTCTGGTACGGACATAGGATAGTTTTTATCCCGGAAATAATCCTGTAGGGGGTGGACAGGGGGGTAAAAGTTTGTATGGTGAACTAATAATTTCTCAAGTCAGGCGGGCCCACACATCTATAATATAATGGCGCGATAAAAAAATTGGCTATTTAAATAATAGGTACTTACTTTGTATAATTCTACGTAGACTAGTCGAAAAAAAGTCAAAATAAGGATTGTAGCTACAGGTATAGTTATGGCGTCACAACACACATTTCTGGAATATCGGATCGGCGTTACAAGGAAAAGGCGTGTATCCTACACTGGTTTAGACAGGTGCAATAATTTTGGTGATGATTGGCCAGCGTCAAATCTAGCCGATGGCCGTTCTCAATAAGAACTGCATCCACATAAGCCCAAAACGTAACGAATATTGACATTAAGCGTTGCAAGCAACAATTTTTATTCTTTATAATATAAGTTTAAAATTTAAATTATATGAGTCCGACTTCCTCATAATTAATTCAAACACCCAGACTTTCTTTGATGTTATCCAAATCCATTACACATTACCTTTTAACCGATCACAGTTGATTGTTTCGTAAATAATTTCTCATCGCACTTCTACGCCGCAAGTACTTCTTGTTAGTATTGGTGTCATTATATCTAACCACTTCCTCGCCTTCAGACCAGATGGGGCTTTGAAGAATAATTAATTGACATACAACTTATCACAGCTAATTTATTCGTCTGAGTATACAGAGGTGTGTCGCCAGTTTGGCAGGACTCCATTTTTCATCACCCCATTGGAAATGGAACTCTAATTTGACATCGATAAAGTTGATATTTAGTTCTTTGGTCTCTGGATTTTGACGGTAGAATCCTGGTGTTAGAACAGCGAAATTTTTGCCAAAATAAATTCGAATCCGCTCAGTGACGTAATCTTAACTGTACTAGATTTATGTATAAATTGTATAGTAAATATTGAAGTAACTAAAATTGGACACGATGCTGTAACTACGTGTGAAAACGTATTGAATAACTTTTATTTGAGGATGTCTAAGGATCACGTTGATTTTTCTTTCTGGCTTTAGCTCTAAGAAAAAGATTTAAATATAGATACTGAACTCATCGATAAAAAAAAGTGTGGTAAATAGTGAGAAAAGTAGGTAATTATTAAGTATTCTACAATTGAAAAAAATGCCATATCGATTAATATTCGACTGGTAAATCTGGACCGGATATCTCGAATTAGAAGGCATGACAAGTGCCCATAGCTAAAGATAATAATATTATTCGCTGTACAATTCAGAAACAAGAAATCAATTAGCACAATATAAAAGTGATAAGCAAATGATACTTTACGTTTTAGGTCAACCAGCAAATAAATATTAGATATACGAGTAAGAATAAAATATTGAATTGAAAACTTCGCATAGAGTTACTAATTATATTAGTTTTATGGAAGTAGTAAATCAATTTGAATATTTTATTTATATTCAAAATGACAAATTATTCGCCCACTGTGGTCACTCGTGGGACCTAAAAGTGGATTAAGATAATTCGTTTTTGTGTTTATTATCGCCTAACGCTGGGGCTGCCCTGTCGTAAATTAAATTATTCCTCATATTTAATCTTTCTTTATTCTGATTTTTCTTTGTTTTGTTTGTGCTGTTACAGCTTAGTATATCCTTCAATTCAGTGTATATTTTGTCAAAGGCCTTTTCTAGTTGTTTTTACTGAGTTCTGTCACGAGCCACTCTGCTCCAGTTAGGACCCGCTTTTTGTTTCGATTCACCCTCTCATTGTTTTATTTGTTTCCCGTGGTTGATTGCGTTTTCTGTCACAATGAAATTAATACTCATATTCAATCTTCCTTTATTCAATTTTTTCTGTTTTGTTTGTGCTGTTACAGTATGCCTTTCAATTCAGTGTCTTTTGTCAAAGGCCTCCTCTAGCTGTTTCCACTGAGTTCTGTCACGAGCTAGTCTGCTACTGTTAGGACCCAGTTTTTGTTTTGATTCATCCTCTTATATTTATACTTGTTTCCCCTGGTTGGTTGTAAATTAAATTATTCATACATACATACATACATAAACTCACGCCTTTTTCCCATGGGGGTAGGCAGAAACTACAGAACGCCACCTGCTACGATCCTTACATACTTCTTTTGCTTCACTCACATTCATACATCTAGTCATACACACACGCCGGTTATGAGTACTGCGCACCTGGCCTTTCTGAAGAACATCACCTATAAGGTCTATGTATGTCTTTCTAGGGCGTCCCCTCCCGGCGTTTCCATTCACGTCTGCCATGTAAATACCTTTCGTTAGTCGCCTTTCATTCATTCTCTCAACATGACCAAACCATCTTAACATACTCTTTTCAATTTTAGTCACTACATCTTCTTTTAAACCACAACTATGTCTTATTACCTCATTCCTCAATCTATCATTTAAAGTTACACCACACATACTTCGCAAAGAACGCATTTCTACTGCATTAATCCTACTTTCATGTCTTTTTTGCCATACCCAACCTTCACTTCCATACATAAGTGTAGGCACCAGCACACTGTTGTGAACGGCGAGTCGAGCTTCCGGAGACATCGATTTGCTGGTCACAACCGCATGTATAGCACCATTTACTTTATTCCCTGCATACACTCTCCTTTCCACATCCTTTTCAATCTTTCCATCCCTTGTGAACATACTTCCCAGATATACAAACTCGTTCACTTGCTCCACACTCTTATCATTTATTTTCACTTCCACACATTAAATTATTCCTCATATTCAATCTTCCTTTATTCTGATTTTTCATTTATTTTGTTTGTGCTGTTACAGTATATCCTTCAATTCAGTGTCTCTTTCCACTAAGTTCTGTCACGAGTCACACTGCTCCAGTTAGAGCCGGCTTTTTGTTTTGATTCATCCTCTCATCTTTTTACTTGTTTCTCCTGGTTGGTTGCGTTTACAGTCGCACAACTCATAGTCGCAGTTTTTTTTTTTTTTTTACAGTAGCCATAACCCACAAACTGTTACACAGTTTGGGGGTATATTTAAATGTCCAAAATAAACGTTTCTTTATTTTTTAAACCAGTGCAGACTTAAATTTATTTTGGACCTGGTGACATAATATAAAAATCTTTTGATTTAAAGGGAAGACATGAGACAAACTGGATCTTTCTTTCGTTACTTTTTGCCTCGGTAGCACTTGCCCTAGGAAAACTTTTCACGCGCACGAAGCCGCGGGCAGGAGCCAGTTCAAAATCTTTTGATAAAGCTACCAGCAACGTTTATCATTTGCTGAAACTAAAAATTAGCAGTAGGTAAATTTATGAACTTCAAAATGATTTCACCTAAATTGAGCAAAATTATTTATAATACAAACTACCACCATCCTTTTGTTTTAAACAAAATAACTGTATACGTGCTTGAGCTTTTCTTTGCTTATTCCCTAAGACATAAAGCGCGTTTCCCCATTGGAAATACATCGCCAACTGTCAGCGCGCGCGCATTGAGTTGCCACTCCCGCGCAGCGATTGATTCAGCTAATATAAACCTTCGTAATGATGATTTTCTATCTTGAAATGCGTTAAGTAGTTAAGAGATAAGAAACTATTGAGTTTTCTTAAGAGATGGATGCTGAGATGCCCTCTCACAGAGAGGAGGCCTTTGTCCCAGCAGTGGGAACATTAATAGGCTGATGATGTGATGTGATGTGATGTGGATGCTTGCGATACCTTGACGTTCACATACTTTTCTACTACAAGATGTTATTTTTAGGGTACAGTACCCAAAGGGTAAAATCGGGACCCTATTACTAAGACTCCACTGTCTGTCTGTCTGTCTGTCACCAGGCTGTATATCATGAACCGTGATAGCTAGACACTTGAAATTTTTACAGATGATGCATTTCTGTTGCCGCTTTAACAACAAATATAATAAAATAAATATACAACAAACGTGATTTTTTTGCTGTTATTTGCGATAATGGTACGGAACCCTTCGTGCGTGAGTCCGACTCGCACTTGGCCGGTTTTCATAACTCGTGTCAAGATGGAACAAGAAATATAAATAGAGCTTTACATTCACGTTCGCGGCTATCAATGAATTTGTCCATCGCCACACTATTTTCACTATTGAGAAAAACCTATTATTATGTCTAGAATAATAAACACTAACATTAACGGAATAAAAAGAAAAGAATGAGGATTTATTTGCACCAAACATGACGCAAAGCTACTAGAAAAATGCAAAAAGAAAAACTAAGTACACAAATAGGGAATATATACGTAGCATCCGCGCAAGGTGGCCATCGTTCTGTATAATGCTGAGACTCATATGTGAGACGGAACCACATTGCTGGTTCTCAAATCTCAACTTCTCAGCAACAGCTTGCGTTGATTAAATGAGTTCGACTACATCATACAGCTGTGACAAACTTATACGTACCTATTTGCAACAGAATTTAACTAAAATATTTGACAAACTAAAAATATACGTAAACAAACCCGTAAAATAAAATAAAATAAGCAACATTCCGTTACGCCGCCATCGAACAGTCGAAAGTTTTCTTACTATTTTTATAAAGATGTTCAAACCTTAATCCAAAATATTGATCTTGGATTATAGTTTTTCCCACACAAATAAAATATCCACAAGCCATTAACCTAATTTAACATGTTATTTTTCCAAATGCTGACGGTTTACCTGGACTAGTTTACAAATACCTACTGATTGATACTATGTTTTGTCATCATCATCATTTCAGCCGAAAGACGTCCACTGCTGGACATAGGCCTCCCCCAGGCGTCGCCACTTTGTCCGATCCCGTGCGTCTCGCATCCAGCGCCTTCCCGCAACCTTAACCAGGTCATCGGCCCACCTAGTGGGAGGCCTTCCAACATATCGTCTTCCGGTTCGCGGTCGCCATTCCAGAACTTTTCGGCCCCAACGGCCATCCGTTCTGCGAGCAATGTGCCCTGCCCACTGCCACTTAAGTTTGGCAATTCTTCGGGCTATGTCGGTAACTTTGGTTCTCCTGCGGATATCATTATTTCTGACGTGATTACGCAAGGAAATTCCAAGCATAGCCTTCTCCATTGCCCTTTGGGTGACTTTAAGCTTTCTAATAAGGCTCATTGTGAGCGACCACGTCTCGGTCCCATAGGTGATCACTGGCAACACACACTGGTCATAGACTTTTGTCTTTAGACATTGCGGTAAATTGGACGAGAAGATACCACGCAACTTCCCGAACGCCGCCCAGCCGAGTCGGATTCGACGGTTGACCTCTTTCTCTTTCCTATGTTTTGTATTATCATTATATTTTAAACCGGTATTCTGCTCTCCAGTTTCTTGGTCATCCGTCAAATTTACTTATCTACTCATATCTATTATCGAAAATTAATCATTATCTGCACAGACGATACTGCCAATCTAAACCGATAGATATTCCCTTTATCATTATCATTTCAGCCAAAAGACACCAACTGGTCACCACATAGACTGGTCCTATGCTTCTTACATCTACTGGACTCCCGACACTCCCTTGGCACTCACCAGATGCTCGTCCCTTGTCTATAACGTTCTATCAACGAAAGTGTCGTGAGAGTGATTGAAAAATCTTAAAAATGAATGGAAATGTCACGTCACCAATTCCTTACATTTTGGCATTTCGACCATCGTCTTAGCTCGAATGATACTTTTTTTTCATCGATATACTCGCTCTTGACCACTATCTCAGCGTTGATGTGGTCGTTGATGAAGCAAGCTTGCCTAAAGTAACCCATTCAGTCTCGACTTATACTCGTATATAAATACATCTAGGTTGTAGCTATCGGGGAACACAGACTCCGGCAGAGAAATCCACTCCTTAGCTGTACGCACAATAAAAGTATTTCCAAAACGTTTATTACGTATGGGTGGGAGTGGGATGTCCAGCATGTACCGATGGCGCATCGCCGTACTTCTTGAAATCCTATGATATATATGATTCCATCGCACACTCCCCGAAATGCAACCGATAAAAACCGACAAGCTGGCAACTCGGCATCGATGTTCAAGGCTTAGGAGCTTGGACTCGTCCAGTGCCTCATTCAATCATGATGTTCATTCCATATTCTTGAAGGCCTTCCAACGCTATGTCTCATGGTACGCAGTCGTCACTCCAAAACCTTTTAAACCCATTGCCTACACGATCTAAGAGCAATGTGTCCTGCCCATTGCTATTAAGTTTGCCAACTCTTACAGCTATAGATAGAAATACACTTACGGGTCGTGGCGTGGCGCCTTCTGACGCAGTTGATTAGCTACAAATGTCGTTGTGTTATGAGGTAGGCTGGAACAGAGGCGTTTGATTGGTAGATACAGCGCCAGGTCACGCCACGCCACGACACGTGTGTTTCCGTCTTGAGTCGGTTACAATGGTTCTTCTGCAAGTCTTTTCAGGTCTGACGCCCACCAGTACTAGAAATACAGCGAGAACCCTTGCAGACCAGTCTTTCGTTTTATCACCTTTCCTAAAACTGTTGCCCATAACCATTCTCAAACTACTCATGCGTAGGAAGATCTTGTAAAACAATCCATGTATAATAACATAAGCATTGTTAATGATTTCATTTCTCAAACAAAATATGATGCAAATCTTGATTTTAATCGTTTTTCAACGAGTTTTGTAGTAGCTGACAAATCATTCTCCTAACTTGTTTTACGAATAACAATGTAAATACGGACTCTGGAAAATATTTTTGGATGAGGTAACTTTTAAACTTTTTGTCAAGTCCAAATTTGTTCATTGATGTCTAGATTCTCTTTCTACTACCTACTGTTAGTTTTGACGAAAGTTCAGTCCTTCTTGACATGATCAGTGACCGAATTCTCCGAATCTTTGCTGAATGTCAATACCTTTTATTAATAAATACATTTAATTTGATTATCAATATATTTGATAATTACAACAATGTATCAAAAGTAATTACAGTGGTTAAATACCTCACATCTCAGAAAAAACCTGAGGAACTAATTACTAGTAAACTTTTGCCCCTCTCGATATCACACAAATTTTCATAGAGACATAAAAATTAAAGCCAAAGAAACAAATGAATAACTTATTTTAAAAATGAATAACACGCCTTCAATATAAAGTTTATTTGAACTTATGAAGTCAAACCGAAGTTATCACAGTTCAAAGTGACCCGTTTGACACGACAATTTCATCGGTTACAGACCTAATAGTATTTATAGTGACAACAAGCGAAAGTAAGTGTGCTAATCACCAAGAAAACTTCGTTAGAACTGCAAAAGCTACTCGATTATCGTTCTGGTCACCATTAACTGTTTAATCATTAACTGATACTTATCAGTCTAGTTTTCTTTCAACTTTGTTAAGGTTAAAACCAGTTAATCAAGATACGGCTGTTAAAAGTCATACAAACATACGCGTTATGCAACTGTGAATTTACTTCTAAATCCTATGAGAACACACCTAATACGCTAGACAATTATCAAACTTTAGGAATTTCAACTGTCATCACACTTTCGAGACTTACATTTTATATAATTGTCACCGGATTCTTCCAGACACGTAGATAAGTTTTTAATTAATCTCGAGAATCGAGATTATAAAAACAGATCATTTTAAATCACTTCGATAAAATATACCCGTCTAATTGAGAAGAAAGAGTTTACAATATCACGCGATTTATTGCAACTTACGGTGTTTGAAATAATCCGGCGACCTATTCAAGGAATGATATCAAAACCTTAGCTTATATTGATAGTAGGACATCGGGTTTCTCTCCGTGCTTTACTATACGAACATTTTCCACGACCTACGACCACAAGTCTGAGGTAAAGATAACAACTGGTACTGGTAAGTATATTAAATTAAAACTTATCGTCGAAAAAAAAGCAGCAGCCGCTCGAAGAAAAACACCCAAAACATATTCCGAATACCGCAGGGATTACGTTTACCGCTATCATCGGTGTATGAAGTATTACGAAACACCAGTTCAACAAATGTAAACACAACTAATACTGTGGGGGTTAATAAAATCATTTTGTAAACCAACCTGTAATTCACAGATGTGTTGTGGTCGTAACTTACGTACTCCTCGACTTTTACTGTTGTACTCGCCGTTCATTTTTACTGTAGTAGTAACAAGGCCGTCTAGTATACCATGAATACAGAATTATTTCTGTTAATCTCTAGAATGTTCTGTAGAATAGAAGTTGTGATGGGTGTGTTTCCTGTTTTTCCTTGTAGGAGGGAATTCGTTCAAGAAACACATGGGTCATCGATGTAAAAATGGTTCTGCATGTGATGCTATTGGATGATCTGAGAGCATTATCGTTAATCTAAAGAAACACTTTTATTTCATAGTAAATTAAATAAACATTCATGTTTTTGTGTAAACTGAAACACGTGCGGTGGCTAAAGACTATAATAACAATACTGAAAAAGTTGATCGTTGTAGTTACTATAAAAATTTCAACATAGAAACAAAAAAAATAGAACACACCAGAATTTACTGTATCACTCTTGAAGTAAATTTCAGTTTAAATATAACACTTTTAATTATAACTAAAACAAGAATCACATGCCAAATATTTTCTTCACGAAAAAAAAACCATGAATGAAATTAAAAAAATAGAGACGCTAAGAATTTGTATTACATAAAACTATTTAACGGAAAACATTCGAAGAAGGAAACATTTGAAAAATGTGCAACATAAACATTTCTAGTTTGAAATAATGAAGATCGATTGCTATCAAATCTCGGTTGATTGAACAGTGTCAGGTAGACGGATGATATTGTAACTAATTCTTACTTTTAACGGGATCAACTTTCTCGAGAATCGATTCCGGGAAGCAGACTGGTCTAAATTTATTCGAACTAGCTTCGCACTCGATACTCTGACAATGAACTCTAATCGAGTAAACAAAAGATCAGTCAGCGCGACCTGGCGCTCGCCTGTCGACGCTCGCGTGGCGGCTCGTAAATCCGATCCGATACCGAGTTAGAAGAACAACACTAGTCGTATTGAGTGAGTCGACTTTTATGACTGATTCTATGATTATGAATTTTTTGTCTTGCGTATCTGTTGATAGGAATATGGTATGTTAAGTTGGTGAATCGATACTAGACAATTTATGTATTTAGCTATTACTACGCCAGCTACCGTAATTAGGCTCAAGTAAAAATAAATATTGGATGGTTTCAATATAAATATACTTTATGTTTGGTTTATTAATAAACCTTTGCAATTCGAAGGTTTTATGTATGACGCAAAGTATGAACATTGAACAGAATCAAATCAACTGACGAGATTTAAAACGCGGCCACCGTTGGACTGCATAGTAGAAAAGATAAAGACAATATATGATGCATTTTATCGATGGACTCAAAATTCAGTAATTTTAAATTTATAATGTTTTTAGTGAATGAATGGCCAACCAAAATATATTCACAAAAATAAAAATCACCATTCTTTTGTTCCAGGGCGTCTGGCAGCGCAGTGATATTAGATCCTCGTATGATCTGCAAGAAGAATCGACGGACGAGGGGAAGACTGGCTCAAATCTGCAGGAACGAGACGGGTCTACTGAAGGAGATCACCAGGGGGGTGACCCTGGGTGCCACAGAGTGCGCACATCAGTTTAGGAACAGAAGGTGGAACTGCACCACACAAAGGAGGAGCATGAGGAAGATACTCATGAGAGGTAAGGTGGTAGAGATAATGTAGATAGCAAACGTTTCAAAGTGAAAAAGAGGTTTAACGATCTCAAAGGAAATATATGACAAGATCTATAGTACCTATGGTCGAAGATATAGAAGATTCTTGATTCCAACTATTTTTAATAACCTCACATTTGACAAGGAAAGTTGTGACACAATGGCATCTTTTAGAAATAAAGAAATGGAAGAAGGTAAAGCATCTATTAGAAACAGTACAATATAAGTACACAAACAAACTAAAAATAATAAGATACAATCATATGGTCGTCTTAAACACACACCATCTTTTTATCCAATTTAAAATCATTAATAATGATAAATCGTGAATGTTAAAGTTGTTGAATATAATAATAGTTACGAAAGGTATAAACATCTACTTTCACAACACAAAGGTTAAGGCTTATTGAGTATCTATAAAATGTCACAGAGCTCCTCACGTTTTGCTAGTAAATAAGCTTGTTATAAACCTACTGCTTGCACGAAGAGACTGCTACGTGTCTTGAAAAATTACGAACTTAATCAGTTAGTCATGGATCGTTTATATTTTGCCTGTAAGTTAATAAATATGCTGTCAGTTGACAGCATATTTATTAACTCTTTTTTAACGAGTTCGTAAAGACACAGAACCATGGGTGGTGAAAATCTATGGGATGACCTGGTTAAGGACGGGAATCCACTGGATGTGAGAACCACAGGTCCGATCGATGTGGAGACACTTAAGGAGGCCTATCTTCAGCAGTGGACATCTTTCAGTTGATACGATGATGAGAAAGCTTTCGGAGTCCAGCAGTGAATCTATTCTGGGTGCTGTCGTAAGGATGTCCGAATGATAAAAGCTCGTAGTTTTCTTACATATTTTTTTTTTGAAATATTGTTTCATCAGAATGACTGACTATGGTAAAAACAAATTTTAAAATCGCATGTTGTGCTAAAAATTATAAACACACACAAAATTTTTGATCAGCAAGGATGATCGGATTGCTAAAACATCTTGCGCCAAACCAACCCGTTCCGTCTGTTCCGTCAAATCAACTCTAATTACGAATCAGAGTTCCACAAAACAAACCCAAATAAAAAGATATCGATCCAAATCGATTCAGAAGTATCGTCAGCCAATAGATATATAAATTATCGATGAGTTCACCAACATTTAAGATATTGTAGGATGAGGACTGCTACCTGCTACCTTTATTAGCCGATGGACAAAAGAATGCAAAACGTGTTAAATCGTACTGATGAATATCGGAACCTAATTCGATTAGGCCAAAGGAGTTGATTTTTATTCGACCGGTCGTTTATCTACACGAATGGTTTAAGGATGTGCCTTATGTAGATGGTTTTATTTCGATATGTCGATATTGTTTATGGGCGTGCGATATATCGAACTTGACGTGTCGAGATGCAGAAAAGATGAGCCGTAAGACGTAACATTGATAAAACATAATAATAGTTTCAAGACGGTTTTATTTTGGGTAGAGGTATACTTTAATAAAATCTTCGCATGTTATCAGAAGCCATTTAATAACCAGCAAACACTTCAGAAATATATTAGTTAAGTTACTTTGCTTTATAAAATTCTTGGAGGTTATAAAATCGTATCGAACCGTGCTCCTAATTTGTTGAAACACCACTCATAATTTAGTACTAAATACTAGTTAGCGAGTAATTATGTAGAAAAACAGCTTGAAAGGTTATCGGAAACATTAATTCCACACCTACACGATATCGATAGAGTGACAACACTACGGGCCGACCATTCGTCGTCAACATGCATGCATTCGGACTCATTAACGTAAATTAAGTGGTATTTGTCAAAATTTTGGGCGAACACAAAATATTTATAAAATATACTACCCTGAGGCTTTTATAACGTTCTTCAATAAATTATCAGCGATTGTGCCCACACCATTTTTGGTCAGATTAACCAAAAAATGTATTATCCTAAATTGTTTATTGCATATACATAGCTGCCTATAAAGTATAAAATACGCGTGGATATTAAAAATCAACGCTTGTTTTTACGACTCTGTTGGGTATCGACAGCCATTTTGCTAATGTAAAATACATTAATTAGATACTTTATTGCTGGGCATGATAGCTTAATTTGGTGCTTTTGTTTCTCATAAAAGATCACCTTTTTTTAGCGAAACGGGATCATCGTTATCTTATTAATTGAATTCTCGAGCTTCTAAATCCAGGATTAAAATGCATTTTGGAGAGATAAGGGGGACGTCATCAATACTAAATTAATTATTAAAAAAGTAAAACAAAGATGGGAGTCGCGTGGGCGGTGGGTCCGGGACGGGTGTTGAGGTGTGGGGGGAGGAGGGGTGGAGGGGTGTACGGTCAACAAATTAGGTTAAAAGCCTATAAATTGATGCGAACAGCGATGGGTGGCGCGGGCGCAGCGGCCTACAGAGCTGAATTAGTCCCGGATTTTTTATCACTTGGTGACAAGAAAAAATAACGTGTACAGGTTGATGTGTTTCAATGTTATAATTGCTTGTATATTGGGTGATTTGAAAGCTAAGTCATTTATTATATGAACGAGTAAGTTAAACTTATAAAGGAAATTCAGATTGCCAACGCAATTTAAACAAATGATATTGTACGTTAATTCATGATAATTTTTTATTCCTACTCCTCCATTTTTCTTTTCTGATTAATTTCGTTGCGGGATCCAAGACAGTTAAATTCATTCTCCGGGACTTCGTCGAGCTTCATTGCCTCGGCGCTTTTCTGGTGGTTGCCACTGTTGATTCTGGCTTTCAGGAGTTGCAGTGGTTTGGGAATAGTGCAGTGGGACTGCACCAAAAAAAAAAAAAAAATTGATATTGTAAAAAATTACCGCCCTAAACTTTAAATCCCAGACGACCACAACTGGGTTGCAAAATTTAGAAGTAGTATACCCATCAGGCTATACTGGCAGCAGTTATTGACCCCGTTGTCACCTGTTAGTTGCTTGAAATCTATTATATTGTCGTTTTTACGTAGGTACACAGGTATAACGATACCATCTCGTCTGCGGAATTCGCTAATTAATTAAATTTCACTCTGTATAACTTAAGAAGAATTTAGAACAGAACAGCAGAAGTGAGAAACCCATCAAAGGCGAATCCATAATAGTATCTTTAAATCTGTCAAGGCGTTTCCAAAATAATTTTTGGGTCAGCTTCCAGTCCAACCAGATACAGCTCATACAGCTGATTACGTACCAGCAGCCTTATTACTTACGCAATAAGGCTGCTGGTACGCAAAGGGTTTGACCGCTATCAATCGACCAACCACACAGACGGAAATCCACATCGCGTCATTCATCTCGCATGTGATTGGTCGAGATAGATGCCGGTCAAACCCTCGCCTTGCCGAATTCACTTGCGCAATTCGGCTGCTGAACTTTACGTGAAACGACTGCCTAACAGACCTCCACAACCCAGTTACTGTGCAACACGATACCTTTTGGCAATACTGGTGTCAGAGATCCTAGCTTCTGACTATCCATAATCCTCAAAGTTCTACAAATTACAGCCGGGACCAACGGCTTAATGTGCTTTCCAAAGCGCAGGGGAGTCTCGATTTGTTACGACTAGCCACCCATCTTCAGACTGTCCTCGGCAAGCGTTGCTTAACCTCGACGAACAACCCGTGCAGCTTAATTCTTTAGCCACGACACAGATAATAAAATGCTAGCATACAGCCTTATCCCATACAAAGAAACCGTGCCGACATAACTAGCGTTTTTCGTCTGATTATACTGATATTTTTTTGTAAATCGATCGCGTTCGGTGCCGTTTCTACGGATATGGACGGTGATCTATCTATCGCCGTAGAACGGAACCGAACCTATATTTATTTATTTATTTATTTATTACATCTTTATTTCTCACACAACTACGTATGTATAAATTGACATTTTAAATTAAGTTATTATTTTAATATGTGTGATCCCTTGTGGGTAAAAGCCTCCTCCATCTGTTTCCATTTGTATTTGTCTTTGGCAATATTGATCCAGTTTTTTCCTGCAATCTCTATAATATCGTCGGTCCATCTTTTTCTTTGTCTTCCCACGCTCCTTTTACCTAGCGGACCTATCCATTCAGTTATTAGAAGAGTCCACCTCTTGTCCTTGTATCTTGCTATATGTCCGGCCCATCGCCATTTCTGCCTCAGGCAAAACTGTAGTGCATCGGTAAGTTTTGTTTTCTGCCGGATGTCAGTGTTTCTTTTTTTTTTTTTACTATGAATAGGCCTGTGTTTGACCACAATCTCACCGTGGTCAGTGATGATGTGGCCGATGGTGGTAAGCACACAAAGCCTAGAAGGGAACTGGCTCTCAAGTGCTGCTGTCGGAACACACCGGAAGGTACTTGGCGACAGATTTTCAACTTAAGGGTGGTTGCCAGCCAGGCGGGTACTACAAAGTACCCTACCACCGTGCTATGGTTTCCTCACGATGTTTTCCTTCACCGAAAGCTCAAGCTCATTGTAGGATTCGAACCCGTGACCTTCGTCTCGGTATCCGACGTCACTACCACTGAGCTTTCATCGCCTTCTTGTTTTGTGTATCCTTCTACCGAACCTATAAGCTAGTATTATATTATCTGTGGCCACGAAATCCTCAAAAACAGTCCCATAGAAATAAATCCCCCTGTATAAAGCAGCAGTACTCATGAGAAAAAAAAATATGATCGTTAATTGGTTCCTTTCATTAGTAAGTCCGTGGTCGTTGCATTCCAGCTACACTTCTTTTTTCTGTGTCAAATCTTTATCAATGAAAAAAGGATTTCATTCTTATTTAAATTTCTTTATCAGCTGCCTGATGACCGCGGAACGTTTAAATAATGTTTCACTTACCCACTTAATATTGGTAGGTACCGTTAATATATTATTAATTATTTTTAATGTTGCAACGGTTAATTGTTGAAAATTATCATGCGTCAGTAAATGACAGTATGAGTGGCTTTATGTCTACAGAAATCTACACGGCATGCATAGGCGTTCTAAGTACCTGAAACTGGCGTTTCCATTTCATTTTCGCCGTTTTGAGGTAAGATTTTTTATAAAAAATTATTTGTGGTTAAATGACAAAAAAAAAATGGCAATGTAATTTTGTAGTGTTTTATATGGGAAAAACTTTCTGAAATAAATGACAATTTAATTAAATTTATTTATAACCAAGAATCACGTTTCGTCAAACCACTCGTAGCTGACCAAAATTTGTATTAATCTATACTGTACCACTGCTCGGCTAAGGTCTAGCCTCCCCTCCCCCTCCCCTCCATAGCCTTTCAATATGCCCGGAGTTTCGCCTCCTCTCGGCGTAAACGCTTCTATTCTGACTACAGTTAGTACAGTTAAATCTAAGAACACACTTCCCTATAGCTTTAAAAGCTCCGTGGAGTAACCGTACAGCCACAACATTAAAGATAAGCAACTTTTATACTCAACAACAAGCAAGCCAATCAAAACATCGTACACTATAAAACGGCAGCACGATATCAAATCGTAAATACCACGACACCTTATCTCACTACTCTCGCTAGACCTGACGCCGAACTCAATCCCGATTCCCACTCAAACAAAATAGCCTAATTAAGTTATAAACAAACCCACAAACACGGGTTCCGTATATACTCAACTAAAGGACCAAACGGTCTAATCTCATGCGGCCATTACCTGTTGACAGCTCCCAGCAAGGAGTCCCCAAGAAACTCGTAAAGATTACCACACGATAACCTGACTACTGAACCCTTAAGACCTCACACATGCCCCAAGAACCCGACATAAATACTTAAGAATGACTTCATATCGACAAAAAAAAAGGCAGCGATAAATTTGGCGCCCCCTAACACGTAAATGTTCTTAATTATAGTGTAATATCCGGGCTGCATTTCGTATCTAATCTCAACTCTTATGCGCATACGATCCGGGCGGCTGTCGTTAGTTTTATCGATATCGATTATTGGCTTAAGCGCAGCACTTACGCGATCATAAACATTCTTATTTATTTAATAAAATGTTTAGCATTATTTTGTGTGAAAGAAACAATTACACAATCGTTCGTTATTAATATTAATGAAGGCTAAGATCTATAGAAACAAAAAGATAACGTCATACATAAGTTTCGAAAAGCCACACACCACATTCTTCACTAAATATGAGACCTATCCATCACAAAGAACCAACATGGAGAAGGTTACAAGAATTTAACTTCCAAAAGCCTATAAACTAAAACTCTCCATTTTATTAGAAGCCTCAACGTGTCTGACAAACGATAGCAGATCTCCAAATAAAGCTCGACTAAATATTTATAAGTGGTCGATACAGCGGATGTCAGCCTGTAGCCTTGTGGTGGAATAAACAATAGCCACAGCGAGCTATTTGAAAGTCAAACATCGCTTCGCAACCAGTAATCGACGTCTCAAGCACGAAATTGTCGGTGGACTCAACCCCATCACTACTGACCAAGGAACTCACAGGAATCGAGCCTTTTGACATTCCGCCCTCTCCTTCCAACTTTCAGACACAAGAATATGCTATCTCCCTCATAACTTAATGCTGAGTAGCACTTTATTTTTTCTCTCAGTACGTCGAGCTGTCCGTCAGAGTGACAGGCCGCTCTCGTCACCATCGTCGCCCTTTGCCAAATTAAACGAAATATCCGACTACGACATAGGCGCTGCAAACCACGACGGTAACGTAGTTTTTTCAAAACGTTACTTTTAAGGAATTATAATACCGTTTCCGAGATAACTTTATGTTTAAGTGTTCTTTCGCTGGATTTTAATGAGGGGAAAATGAGGGAAGTCATTTATTGCGGCGGTATTCAGGTTCGTCGATGTCCACTCGTCAACGTGAGAAATGCGTTTACGGCCCGCTATGACGCGTAACAAGTTGACTGATTGCGAAGTGTCGCCGCCTGCGCTTATTACACGATACGGCCGAGCGTGCACTCGCATATCAGCCACAATAGTAATGCTGCTTCAATGTGACGCAACGCCGCCTAGAGCAACCACTGCGTTAATTAAGCGTTAACTGGTAAAACAAAAGTTAACAGCACGAAGTACACACACGATCCAACAGAGATATTCCACCGGACCGACCGGCGCGCGCATTAACAGAGCTAATTATTCCCATTAAACGGGCACAATCCATTCAAATTAGCCATCGGACGTCGTTGAATAAAGTATTCGCGTTTTGTGCGCGGCTGAATGACGCTCGGCCCCTTCCGGTGGGTGGTTGCTGTCACAACACGCAATGCGCGTCGCGGACGCACCGCACCGCATAATGAGACGCTTACTCGCATTAGCTAAAGAAATTGACAAGTGAACAATAGCGGCCCGAGGGAAAAAACGAACGCGAAAACGCAGAAAGAGCCGGACAGTGTCGTATCGTATTACCCGACGTAAAATATCTGGGGGAAAGGAATGAGAAACGATCGTTCCATTTAAATACGGGGTACGAGACGGGTGAGTTCGCGTGCGTTCAGTAGCGTGAGAATGCGCTTTATTCGGCGGCGACAGCGCGTCCCTGGCCGGCCAGCGCGGGACGTCGATAAATCAGGTGCGCGGGCGCAGTGGACTCGCCACGCTCGTATATCGGCCGCAGCGGCCACAATGGGCCGCCGGTGACACGCTGACACTGACGCAATTGCTCGCATGCGCCGTCCGCCGTCACGCCGACAGCCGCGACGTCACCGTCCGCCCCGCCATCCCTCGCCGCACCCCCTACACCCGTATTTATTGCGCTAAATATTTGAATTAATCAGATGAGATAAAATGGTCGCGTTCGTTTAAACATTCCGATGCGGTCGCGGTGACAACTCGATGTATTGTCTTCGTATTAAGCTGATCCGCGCTTAAACAAGCTATCGGGTTTTTTATGCGGACGATTTACTTTGTCTGTTCATGTCTCTGTGAATTTATAGAAAGTGCAATCACCGAGAATCTTGGCTAATCAATTTGCAGAATTAATCTGTGCTTTCCATCTTTGTAAGGTACTAAATGGTAATAAAGGTTGTTATGATCGTTTTACGAGCGGTCCGCGGTTGGCGCACGTAGGTAAAGGTAGTGAGTATGACATACATGTTTACGACACCAGGGTTCGCCCGACACACGATACTTGACATCTCGGCAAGGAAACATCGCGCCGCGCGCCGCATGTTTCACTCGGGCCCGTAAGAAATGGGGATGAAGATATTACGTGTAGGAATTTTGCAAGAAATGGACCTGCTATAAGTCATAGTAAATTATTTAACAAACCTAGTGAAGCGATAATTTCTGAAGTTACACTGGTAATCAAATTCAACACTTCTGGTATTGAGAGACGTAACCACCAGATAATCGGTAGTTTGAAAAAGTTAAAAAAAAAACATCAAAGCTTAAGCTGAAGTACTCAATATAAAGGCTTGAATCCGTCACCAGCGGCAATCAGTAGCCACAATCAAAAGGCATTTTCATACTAATTCTAAGAAAATTTATAAGACCAGCAGTGTAGTGTATCACAGTCGCACTCAAGCCTTAAGTTAGGCCATTCTGATAAGGCTATAACAGAATGCTACAACAGCTCAAAGGTGCAAACACCGCTGGCTGACTAACGACGACGTCAAAATAATTAAATAGGTCCATCATGAAGACAACCTCGTGAAAGCTGAGAAAGGTAAGCAAACTAAGTATCTAAACCTGGCTTGCAAAGATTGTCGGCATGTGGGATGTGAATCCTGCATTAATTGTGCCCATAGTCATGACGGCCAATGGCAATGGCAGCCAAGAGCTTTGGTGAACACTTGAAAAGGCTTGGATGAAGGGGTTCATCCAGAGAGCAGTACTCCAAGATACGGTTCCTACTGTTAGGAGTTTCCTATCTCTGGAGCCTTGACCAACGGTAGCTTGGACCCTGTTTCCGATACCGGACAGCTACTATTTTTTATATTTTAAATGTTATTGTTTAATATTTAAAACTATAATTAATATGTATACAAATAAAATAAATGGAATAATAAATAAAAGGAAAATAACACGAAAACAAACACAAGCAACAAAAAACACCACGAGAAAAACGCGATGCAAAATCTATTTCACATAGAATAATCCTACATGCATCAAAAAAAATAAACCATATAAAATTATTCACATAGCGTCTGCCGTAATATAATCAGCTGTTTATTAACCCTCGGATGCGAGCAACAAGTGTCCCGATCTCCGCTTGCATCCATCTCAAATCTAAAATTCCTGAACGGGAGTGCGTGAACGGTTAATTTAAAGTGGCCTGTGAGCGAATGCGACTGCGATCTGTATCGGGGAGCGAGTTTCAGTTTATCAGTTTCTAGCGGGAACGTCCGGCCGATTTGTGCGACGGTCCCTGGAGTACGCTGAAGCGGGTGGAGGGTTAAGAATTCTCAACCTTCTATGTTCATCTTGGACATCGGTAACAACGGTGAAGGAAAACGTCGAAATCGGGATGAATCCTGAACTTGTACTTAGTGCTCCATTGGTGTAATTGCTGTAAAGCGTTCCAATTAGAGGATACAAAAAAAAAAAGAACCTAAGGCAGAACTGTTACGCAACTGATAAGCGGGTTCTACATTCAAATTTTCTATAAAAAAAGTCCAGTACCAGTCGCTAAAGAGCGATTAGACTTTTATAAATAAGGCCCTTTGAGTTCACGGCGAGAATAATGCAGCTACGAAAACAGTAACATATATCTTGATACAACAATCAGCACACAAAATCTTCGGTTTGCTTTCTTATTTGTACTGCTGGTGACAACGAACCAGGAACCAGAGTGCTAATCGAGTAAGAGACTTTACCAACACCACTTCAATGGTTTAGTAGAAGCAAGTAACTGCATTTTCTGCAAGGATGAAGCAGTTATATATAGAAGGGTATCTCATAAAGGTATAAAATTATAAAAGAAAATATTGATCTTATTAAAAAGTTGGAAGTCCTGGGCTTTACTCTGACGTAACAAAACTATCATATTTGCAATGTGAGAGAGAGTCGAAGCTATACAGGACGAAGCGCACTGTCATTTTTTTACGGTGGAATTGCACGGCGTGCGGCGTTGAAACGGTGACCTGATTCTTGTAATCCTCAATCTATCTGCCTAGCCGTTTCTCAACTATGTTGAGATGTTGCCAGTCTAACCGGATTCAGCTGAGGTACCAGTTTTACATGGAGCGACTGCCTATCAGACCTCCACAACCCAGTTACTGGGTAACACTATACTCCTTGGCCAGACTGGTGTCAGATTTCAGGCTTCTCACAACGTAATGACTGTTAAAAATCTTCAAATGACAGCTTCTCGGCTACTAAGCGTGCTTTCCGAGGCACGGAGGAAACTCGCTTTGCAAAGATCGTCACCCATCATTGTGTGTGATGTTATTAAACACGAGTTCTTCATGTAATCCTGCAACTACTTCTCGCTATAATCTCATAAAATCGACCCTCTCGTTATAAATAAAATTAAAATTGCAAAATTCTCAGCAATTTCACATATGGGCTGAGCTCGAGATCATCTTGAGACGTCTTTCCTCGCGTTATCTGCTCAATTTGACGTTACCCCAAGGCATTCGATGTACTATATCAACATAATTTATGTTGTTATTACAAGTGATTAATGTTGTAATTTGCGATTTATTATATACAGAAGATTATATGTTAGGCTTGTAATTATCCGCTTAAACAAAACGTGGAAAAAATGGTTTTTGTAGGTTTGTTAGCAATCAAATGTCAAAGTTCAGATTTCAAAATATAGAGGATCTGCGTCAGGTTGTATTAAAACAATCTAATAATTACGTCACAATTTTATTTGATTTGTATTCAGGTAGTATGTTTTATCACTATCTTCTTTTAGTTTCACTAGTGAAGTGGATCATGAATCTTTTTCTGTATTCTTCTTCATCTGTTTTTCATCCGTAGTTTCCAAACCAAGTATCTCTTTTAGGGTCATATTATTCTGCTGTAACATCGTGCACACAACAAGTGCAACAACTGTGTAATGTACAAACAAACTTATGTTCATTACTGCTTAATGGATGCATTGCACTTGTAGTGTAATTTATTCTAGTAATGTTATTGAAATTGAATCAGTGAAGATATCAAACGTCATATCATGTTGACAGCCCTGACAGCCATTAGTGATCTATGGCCACTAACTAGCAAAAAGGTTTTATATTGCTTGTAAAACAAGTTCCAAGTCATACTAATTACACATTTCCTACAAGAACAGGTTGTGCACTTGACTTTATACTAGAAATATGCTTATACAAAGTTCTTCCCAATCATCCAGGAGCAGAAACTCCTTGCAGCATTATGATGAGCCAGTCCACCAGCACGTGCGACTGATTGGCTTGATGTGAATGGCGGAACGACTTCCAAGTATTTTGAAGCAGTAAAAACACTCGCGATATTGAAGCCATACAACCTTCAAGTGTGAATCAATTTGATTCCATCGGTTTTATTGATTGATCGACAATTTCACTGCATTATTCAATGGATACAAATACCGACATTCTTCAGTCGCTCGTGGCAGACCAGGCAAAAACACACCCCGCGAGGCACCCAAATATAATCGGCGGCGGACGTCGTGGGAGTGGTACGGTGCTGGACATATTTCGAAGCCGGAGACGCTTGAAAAAAGGCAGCGTTTGGTGATGAGAATGTCATGTCCCCCGTTTCCAACGACATATTTGCGATTCGGGCCCGCGTTTTGTAATAATTACAGCGCATAACGCGGGCGGCGCGCGCGGTATGCGCGGCTCTGAGCTCACCGCCACGGATTTATAATGACGAGCGAGTGTCGCGACCGCGCTGCCCTATCGACAGCGCAGCGCAAGGCAGAAAAACCGAGGCCTCCGCGGCATCCGCGCGGGGCGGAGCAGTTCCCATGCGCGCTTGCACCCCTCGCCCCCCGCCACGAGCACCAAACCGTCAACACGCACCTTTTTTACCCGCTGCTAAACGACTAGCGAAATATCTCGAAATTGACATTCCTCTCATAATTCCAGAGGACGCATCCTTGGTCCGACGAAAGGTCCCCGTATCAAATGTTAGAAAAAACCGTTCGACTAATTTGGCTGAAATACTGCAATATGCCGAGAGAAAGTCGAGTGCAAAATTAAAACAGCTGTCAGTCCAATTAGACTTAGACACAGTCTTATGATAAAGTCAGAAGAAAGATTTTTATTAATTATTTATTTATGCACACACAATACACATTGAAAAGAAAATTATAGACAGAGAAGAGCAAAAAGGTACCTCTGCTTATTTTAGAAGTAGTTTCTTCCGGTAGACCGATGCGTTAAGAGTACCCTCAGAGCAAAAACTAAAACAAGAGTACCGCTGAAAAATAAAAAGTATCACATCAATCACCACGATGGCATTTTGGCTGCTTATTTTG
This sequence comes from Anorthoa munda, assembly GCA_945859665.1. Classification (NCBI taxonomy): domain Eukaryota; kingdom Metazoa; phylum Arthropoda; class Insecta; order Lepidoptera; family Noctuidae; genus Anorthoa; species Anorthoa munda. The sequence continues at coordinate 9,529,045 of OX243918.1, read as the reverse complement.
AGGTACAGAGGGCAGGATACGAGGTGGAGCATAGTCTATGAGTCGACTCCATAGGCACACCCGACTGCTGTTCCGTTGAGGTAATACCATATTGCAAGGTTGGAATAATACATTTCTACTTGAGTTCTGAGGTGGTTCAGGGACTTTCAGATTAAGGAAGGTTTTTTTCTATTATACTTTGGCTCGTGCCTGACTTCTATCTCACCTGATGGTAAGCGATGATGTGGTTGACAGTGTAACACGATTGCCTAGAAGTAACCTATTCACTCTTGACTTAAAGACCCCTAGATTGTAGCTATCGGGAAACACAGACTCCGGCAGGGAATTCCACTCCTTAGCTGTACGCATAATGAAAGTATTTCCAAAACGTTTAGTGCGTATGGGTGTGATGTCCACCATGCACCGATGACGCATCGCCGTATGTTTTTTAGTCCGATGATGAAACGGGCTAGGTGAAATTAGATCATGCAATTTCATCGCACACTCACCGAAATACAACCAATAAAAACCGAGAAGCTGGCAACTCGGCGACAATGTTCAAGGCAAGCATTGACTCGAACAATACCTCATTGCCGATGAGCCTCTTAGCCCATTTTTCGATCGACTCTAGTGCATCAAGCTAATATTTGGCAGATCCATCCCCGAGATGAGAACAGTACTCCATGCAAGATCGAACTTGCGCTTGATTCAACTTAAGCAGCTGTTCTGGCGTGAAGTACAGCCTCAACTGACCCTGGGGGAAGATGCAAATGTGAGATGAAAGACGCGATGTGGATTTCCTTCTTTGTGATTGGTTGATTGATGGCGGTCAAACCCTTTGCCTTGCCGAATTCACTTGCGTAATTAGGCTGCTGGAAGATAGATAACAGTCTGTCAACAATGTATATTGGGATCGGTTGGGATGAGAACCATTTTACATGGAGCGACTGCCTATCTGACCTCCACAACCCAGTAACTGGGAAACACGATACCTTGATAAAACTGGTGTCAGGTTTTATGGCTTCTGACTACTACTACTGAGGGTCGATGGTCGCCCATCCACAATCCGACCTCGGCAAGCGTTGCTTAACCTCAGAGATCGACCCGCGTGGGTGTTAATATTTAGCCACGATCTATTCTGAACCTGGAAATTAGATCTCCACTCACCAGGTCAGTCATCAAGTCCTCGTCTACTGATAAAAAAGGACTCGTAAACACATTCATTTTGCCCACACTCGATGGATAGAATAGTTGGCATCCAGAGGTTCTGATATCTACCGTCCAGCAGGTCAGTCATCAAGCTCTCTGGTAAATAACTAGTACTCGTTAAGACAAATCCTTGGGTCTAAACTTAAGACTGCACGCACAAAGTAGTGTTTCATAGTTACCAGTCTCGAAAACCTTGAAAATGACACCCACGATGAGCACGAGTCCCAGCAGTGGGAACATAAAAAGGCTGATGATGATGATCCTGAATCTCCAGTGGCTGTTATTGCAGCTGTAAGTAGCTTTAATTACTCCATAAAGCCTACTTAGTTCATATCCGGTTTATTTTTGGTAGGGACACATGACTCTTACAATAATTACCACTAAACCTTAAATAAATACGTGTCCATTTATAAATAATCTACAAAACAGACAAAAATAATAATTAAAGATATCGTCCCTATTCATGGACATGTCATTTTTATAATAATAAAAAATACCGTAGTTATACTATTGGCGTTAATGGGACCAAGTAGGCCTAGCGTTGACAAGGAGTGACGGGGCGTAATTACGTTCGAATTCTGCATCGGATTGGTGTGCACTCTTGCTTTTTTGTCGCACGTCAATTATATAAATTGTTGGTGCAATAAATTTTGCTGTATCTCTGGGGACGGGTGGCGGGACGGGAATGCGGCGACGATACGGCTCGTCCCGCCGTCCCGCGCCGTCCCGCATCCCGCTCCGGGCCCAATTAGCATGGGATCGATAGGCGCTGCTGATGCCGATCTGCTGTCAGCTGCACCGCATTGCGCAAGCACCGCGGTTATCTAATCTGAACTTACTGAATGCCACAATACTATCGCCGAACTGAAGTTAGCGGTGGTCAGGTGAATGTGCGTACTGGCTGATGTTTGCAAAGTATTGCCAGCACCAAGTCTGAAATAGAACGGATCATTCATCATCAGTCTTTTAATGTTCCCACTGCTGGGACACTGGCCTCCTGTCTGTAAAGGAAGGGAATGGGTAGTAATCCACCACGCTGGTGACATGCCGGTTTCCTCACGATGTTTTCCTTCACCGTTTTGAGAGCAGTGGTGATGAAATAATGTACATTATTACAGTACACAAAGTAAAGCGCCTGCCTGGGTTCGAACCCACGACCTACAACTTGAAAGTCGTGGCCGATACCACTGGGCCACCACTGCTCTAAATAGAACGGATAATACATATTTATCCAATGAACCCCCATTGGATAAATATGTATGTAGAAACTAAAGAACGCCACCTACTACGATCCTTTTGATGGATATTTTCATTGGATGTAACTTCAAGGGTCTACTAAGCTTGTAGTTTTTGCTTCTTCAAGTCAGTTAGAGTTCTAAGTTACAGTACCACGTGGACCAGTGACTGTCAAGTCTGTGGACTTATACAGCCATGTTGATAGGACGAGATAATTTTCTTGAATTGTCTGAAAATTTTCTGTTTTTTTCCTCAATAAAGAAAAACCACTTCTGGTAAAAATGATTACCTAAACCAACCGGAAAACTCAAACTGTCTGCCTGCATCCCACTTTCCAGATACAATTAATAACAGTAGTCTACAGACGTCCACATAGCCTAGTCATTTTAGCGACCAACTTCGGAATGAAAGATAATAAATTAGCTGAAAACTCGTATACACTTTGATTTTAGCGTTCTAAAAGTTATCTCAAAAGTCTCATAAAATCTCGTGTGCGTCGTAAGTTATTCAAGGTCAAAGGGCCCAAAAATCAGTTATTTGCTTGGAAAGTTATGATTTTGTTCCTTTGAAGTTTGTTCCTTTTTACCCGACTGCCGAAGGAGGGTAATGTGTTATCAGTCTATGTATGTAAGTATGTATGTATGTATGTATGTTTGTTCCTATGTGGCGTTCTAGAGACCAAATGCGTTGGCCGATTTTGATGATTCTTACGTCAATCGATTCGTCTTAACCCTGCTCACTGGCTACATTAAAATTGGAAAAGAAAAAAATAATATTTTCTTCCCAACCGATCGTGTGGTGTATCAAAATAAAGGGTTTTAAGAGGTGATTTCAAAAATATAAAACACTTATATGCTTAAATGTACCTAATTCTAAAAAAAATAACTAAAAAGTTGTAAAAAAAAAAAGTTAATTAAAAAAATCTAAAAACCCGACTGCTTAAAAAGCGTTAGCGAACTAAAAAGACGTAAACAAGAAGAAAATCATGCTGTGCAGTCGGAGGATACATCTGGTTTTGGTCAGCCAGCTCGCGATTATGTATCCTCCGACTGCACAGCATGATTTTCTTAAGTAACTTTTTTCTATTGTGCACAAAAAGTCTTACATAAGATTCACTAATGCTCATTAATGTCTAGATATAAGCCAAAATACATTCTTTTGTGTTTATTTTTTGTATTAAATCTGTACGTATGGTAATTTAGACTAGTCAAATTATGCTCAAGAGAGCCGTTCAACATTCAAATTGACGTTTTCTGGTACGTTTTCATGTTTTGACAGCAATATTATCAATTTTGGGTAATTAAAATATGTAAAATCAGAAAGTTAACAGTACTGAAATATACCCCATTGCAGTGTTTTTCACTGACAGTAATAAAGATAAAATTAAAACGTTTGGAACATAACTAAAAGTGAGAAAAAAAAATCACAAACTTACGCAGCTGAAACGATTTAGATAAAATTCATGGCATCCATCCAATGCCATGGAGATAGTTTGAGACCCTGGCAAGGGCAGAGAAAAATTTTACTCCGAAAATCACCTCAAGAGGCCATAAACCACCCACCACCCTTTCCACGAAAGGGTGGTGGAAGTTTGTATGGTGAACCGAGAATTTCGCAAGTAAGGCGGCCCACACACTTTTAATATAAAAAGTATTCGAAGTGCTAATGGTACGCAGACAAATTCGTGGACAAAAGCTAGTTTCAAATATAAATCTCCTATACTCATTCATTAAGAATTCAACTCATACGAAATCACCTCATCATACTGATTGCGATATGACAATAATGTACAGCATAATAGGCTATAGAAACGGAGGCTTTGTCCGTTAATGACCAATAGCCTTTACCCGTTGTAAAGCCGATGTGATTCGCAATTATCATGGCCTCCGTACCGTGAAGCGGCAACAATTGGAACTAGATTATTGACATGCTGTATGACTGACGCAATTATAAGTTAGATAGAATTTAGATTAGTCCAACAGTTTGTATTCGTGGAAAATGTATTTGAATTTACGTGTGTACGTTGACTGATTATGTCTTCTTACAGTGCTCAGAAGGTCAGTGGTTATATTATTTAGGTACCTGCCTGACCCCTTGGGAAAAAAATGTGATGATTCCATCTTCGAATTTTCAGGTTCATGATTTATTAATTTACTAGCTTTTGCCAGCGGCTTCGCCCGCGTGCATGTCGAAATTTATCCCAAGGGAACATATACCCGGGATAAAAAGTATTTTTTGTGTTATTCCAGACTATAATCTATCTCTGTGCCAAATTTCATCCAGATCCGTCTAGCCGTTTGAGCGTGAAGACTTAACAAACATACAAACACACTCACAAACTTTCGTCTTTATATATTATATAAATAATAATAATATAATATAATAATATTAGTGTGTTTATCCTCGCACTGGAACACTGCAGCATTTACAACAAAGGAGCACAAACTTATACAAAGTGTAAGTCCTGGTTTCCTCTCCATGTTACGTTGTTGTTAGAGATATGAAGGCAATGCTAATGACTCCTGTAACACAGGTCTCACCTAGCACAGGAGTCAGGGTTTCAAATGGAAATGTATAACTTTTTTCTTGTGTCAATAAAATATTTTTATTTTTATTATTTATTTTTTTATAATAATGCTAATGTTTTCCGGGATCCATACAACTTGTTAGATTTTCTATACAAAGTTGTTGTCCAATGAGAGATACAGTTTTTTTTTGAGAATTGTTTCCTTTGAGAAAGTTTTAATAACAGTTACACTCTCTATAGATACAAGTATATAGGTAGGTATACAGGGTGGCCGGAACATTGACTTCCAAAAAATAAATGTCGTATTGATGCTCTCGTATAGTGGGGTATCCGAATCACCCCCATGTATGTTCCGCGTCATTCATAGTTTTCGAGTAATGAATTTATTTTCAGAATTTTTGAGAATTTCTGACCTGACCAACTTAAAAAAATTAAAAAAAAATGTAGAAGGCTTTGTTGAGTTTTTTTTTGGAATTGAATCTTCATGAGTAGGTAGTACTTTTATGTATTATAACCAGCTTCGTAACTGTGATGAAAGTTATGAAAATTTATGTCTAAAGTGAAAAATTTAAGTTTGGTGAAATGTGACTTAAATTTTCAGACTTATCAACTTTGAATTACAAAATCTAAACAGTGATGATGTCACATGGTTCCTAAGTAGGCCTCAAAAATGCGAAAGACGAAAAAAAATAAATGTTAACTCAACGAAAGTAAATTTTTAACTATTGACCAACATTTTATTGCAGGGAAATTATAAACCGGGCGAAAAATATACTGAATAAGTAAGTAACTTTCTCCGGTTTGAGTAATACCTTTTGGGAGGCTTTTGTGAGCTGCGGTAATAATATTGTAATATACTTTAATGTATTTGGGATTCAATTTTCATATTTTAGGATATTATTCTTTTAAAATAGCTGAACAACCATCGAAGCGAGATCGCTGTGCAGCACAGGAGGAGTTCGGGTATTTTCATTAAATTAGTCCAAGAGCGAGCGAAGCGAGCTCAGGATAAAGATATATTTATTTGCTCAAACACGTGTATACATGCAGGCATTATTTATGCCTGCATGCAGGATAACATAAAAAGGTACAAAAAGTTCGGACATGTTTGCCACATTCTATGCCGTGCAAATATTTTCAAAGTTATTATAATGAACAATTACAAAAATGAATTTAAACACAATAATTACAAAAATGTCAACAATAAAGAAAATAAATGAAAATAAATAATAATTATGTCAAAATATACATAGAAATGTCAATTAATAATAATATCTCAAAAATGTATGTAAAATATCAAATAAAAATGTATGTCATTATCTGAGTCAAATATCTGCTAATAATGTCATGAAATATTACAAAAATGAATTTAAACACAATAATTACAAAAATGTCAACAATAAAGAAAATAAATAATAATTATGTCAAAATATACATAGAAATGTCAATCAATAATAATATCTCAAAAATGTATGTAAAATATCAAATAAAAATGTATGTCATTATCTGAGTCAAATATCTGCTAATAATGTCATGAAATATTACAAAAATGAATTTAAACACAATAATTACAAAAATGTCAACAATAAAGAAAATAAATGAAAATAAATAATAATTATGTCAAAATATACATAGAAATGTCAATTAATAATAATATCTCAAAAATTTATGTAAAATATCAAATAAAAATGTATGTAATTATCTGAGTCAAATATCTGCTAATAATGTCATGAAATATTACAAAAATGAATTTATACACAATAATTACAAAATGTCAAAAATCTGGGGATCTTAGAGAACCCCGACACGGATAGGTTAAGTTCGAAGGTAAGGGGATGACGGGAGCAGAAGTGAGCGAGCAAAGCGAGCGAACTTAGTCTTGTTTAGCTCCCGTCATCTTCTTCATGTTAGGTTACTTTAGACCCTGCAGACAGAAAAAAGAGCCCGCGCAGCGGGGCTCCGTCGACAAACTTTTATTTTCAAGTCTCTGTTTTAAACATTTGTATTCGCCCACTGTTTGTCGCCCACTTAGTATTTCAGTAAGCCATATTCAATTTATTTTCGCTCGTTTAAATACTATCCTTTATTGAATAAAACTTTTTTTTATAAATAGAAATTGCATTACTGCGTTGATTTGAGCTTTTCATCGACTAAAGATCGCTTCAAACGTAACTTGTTTTAATCCGAACGGAATTTGACGTTAAGTTATGAAAATGTCGTTTTGTTATACAAAATGCCAAGGGACGCCACGTCGCCGTTTCATCCGTGCACACGTGACTCTTTCTTATGCATTTTGTATGAAACGATATTATTATCGTCCCGTTCCGTCCAAATTAAAACACGTTACGTATGCAACGACTTTAAATTGCATTTTAACAACAGATACGACTGTAAAGTTCAACAAAGTTTCAGCAATAATCCACACAATACTGAAAGAGTAATTCAATCAATATATATTCATAGAATCGCGTAGCACATCCTACAATGAAACTACAGCCATTACAAAGTCTATCAAGAAGAACTCAATGTTATTGTAACTTTAACACCTGAACAAAAACATTGCTGCTCTGCTGATGGCCAAGGCATATTCAATGGTTGTCTGCCGCAGCGATTTTCACATTATTCATGCCGACTGCATATTCATAAGACACAGCTTGACCTGCCATTAATTGTTATAGCCAAGCCTGTTAGCATGGGACACACTGGTGACGAAATTGACATACTTCTAAAGGAAAGATAAAAACAAAGAAACATATTTATTTGTGACCCGCACTTGATGTAAACAAAAAATTAAGCAATATTTATAAAAACAAACCCCGCGCTAGTCCAAAAAGGCTCATATCTCAGCAAGCACAGCGATATTTAAAAGATTAAATAACGCCACGCTAGATTCTGATATGCCCCAATGTTGATGCCACGCGCGGACACACTTAAGGAAACTAGAAGATTTTAAATTTTGGTAGATGTGAGTCCTGGAAACTAGAATAGTTGTTGTGGTTTTACATCATTACCCGACTACGGCAAAGCCAAAAGGAAGGGTTATGATTTTAGCAGTCTATGTATATTCGTATTTACGTATGTTCCTCCGTAGCGCCTAAACAATTCATCTGAATTTGATGAATAAGGTGTCAATTGATTCGTTAATATAGCCCGGGTAACATCGGCTAAAAAAAACCTAAGTCGGGTTACAGTTTAAAAGTTTATACTTGTTTTCCAAATCGGACTAGGACAGGTTTTTTTTTCAAAAAAAAAATATAATCGCTAACATCATTGATGCCATAAATTTGAATAATATTTAATATAGCCAGTACCTAAAAAAATCGTACAGGAAATATTTAGTTAAATACTCGTAGATAAATATATTAGTCTTTCTCGTACACCAAAATATTATAATTAGTTACACAACTAGCAAGTTAGACATTTCGTTAGTTTCCACTTTACGGGATGATTGCCGTAATTACTGATACAATGCCATTGTGTCTCGCGTAGATCCACGTTTAGGGCACTCAAAGGGTTAAACCTTATGTTGTGTTGTCCTTCTCTAGTACGTATGTCTCGTTAAGTATGATATTTCCTAGGAATTGTAGCTTTTCCTTTTATATTTTCATCTAGTTATTTAAAATTTTCCATATCCACCGAGCAAATTGGAACGAAAACCCGTAAAACAATCTCTCATTGTATCCCACCCAAATGTTTTATGGATGGGACCTTCGATTTGTGAAGCTCATCGTATTTTATTACATGACTGTTGTGAATATTGATTTTTGGGTCAACAGCTTCACTTTGTATCATTTGTTCACCTTTATGTCGTTTAGCATTTTATTTCTATGCCCTACGATGACCAAGACTAATTTGTATGGTGATAAAATGGCTGGCATATGCGAATATGACTAGTATTGTTTCGCAATGTGTGTGTCATATTAAATATGCATTGTTTATGCTGATAACTTCAGTTATTACAGTAGAGTGTTTGTTTTCATTATTGAGTTTGAGCTGTAGGGTTTGTAGTTAATAGCTGTTGTGATAATTATTGAGTTTGCACTTATCTATATAATCTATAGTATCTGGTATAAGTTTAGTGTTGTTACAAAGTCCCGACACCTAGTCATCTTCCTAATAGTTATTGGTTTGTATTCTTACGCCATATCCTTTAATGCGTTTTGCTTTGTCCACAGACACTAGGGAGACAGGGTTTGTGAACGCGATCACGGCGGCTGGCGTGACCTACTCCATCACGCGAGCATGCACCGCGGGATCCCTGCTCGAATGCTCTTGCGAAAAGGTTTGACATTTTGTCTTTGTATACCTAAGTGCGTATTCATTGGGAAACAAAGTAGCGCAACAGTTGACAAACACTGTTTCTTCTGTTCCTGGGAACATAGTTGCGCAACTTCTGTTTCCCAATCAGTGGGAGGGTTTTTGTGTCTTTGTTATTCCTATACCACCAAGACATTCCTTCCCGACCGTTTTTCTGTCATGGTGGTCAATCTCGACGGAGATGAGCCGTCTATTATCATTAAATAGAATTACTCTACATATTATAATATCTAATACTTAAAGCATTTTTCCTAAGGGAGCACCAAAACCGCGTCGCGGACGTGAATCCGTCACGCTCCCCCCCTCTCAGGTGCCAACAGAAAGGTGGCAGTGGGGGGGGTGCAGTGACAACGTCCGCTTCGGTCTCAAGAAATCCAGGGAATTCATGGACAGCCGCTACAGGAAACGGAGCGACATCAAAACCCTGATCAAACTGCATAACCATAATGCTGGGAGGTTGGTTAGTAAGAATTTTCTTTTGGAAGTCAAGTAATGAATTCATATGCCACTTATATTGTATGATTTTTTTTTTCAAACTTTGTTTAATTTTGTATCATTTTTCTTCACACTTTGTATCACTCACTTTATTCATCATATTATCTTCATCATGATTCGTCAATCATTTACTCGAAAACTGGCTCTTATTCAAGGTCCAGAATGCAGAGTATTACACTCACGTTGCATTTAATTTTTAACCGACTTACCAAAAAGGAGGAGGTTCTATATTCGACTTCATGTATGTTTTTTTTTATTTTTTATGTATTTTCACCGATATCTCCGTCATCACCGATATATCTGTTTATTTTTTATACCATTTCATAACATAACATCACGCCAGTACACTCTTAAGGGGTACGCAGATCTCTGATTTCACCGGTTATGTTCAAGTTTCATGATATTTGGGTAATCTATTCTGGTGTTATAGGTACCTTACTAAACAACTTGCCTATTAGGTAGGTACAACTAAAAAGTGAAAAATAAAAAAAAACTTTTTTGCAAAAAAGTACTACCGACTTCCAAATGAATAACTTTATTTTTGGAAGTCGGTGTCCATAACGCAAAAAAATTGGTACCTACCAAAGACACCGACTTCCAAAAATAAAGTTATCTTTCACTTTGTATTTATGTAGTTTTTCATTTGGAAGTCGGTAGTATTTTTTTGCAAAAAAGTTTTTATTATGAAATAACTACCTTACGATTTAACGCTATGATAGCTTTGGTTTATTTTGTTAACTATACCTACGCTTTCATTTCTTTAAAAATGCAATATGATCTAAGCTCTTTTGTTCAATCCCAATAGTCAGGGCATGGCCAGAATAATTAAGCTACTAGCTAAATTGAAACAACACATGCCCTAGACAAGTTTCATTCTATCATCAAAAGCGTGGCGATAGCGATTGTCAATAAAAAGCTTTTTACAAAAAAATACTACCGACTTCCAAATAAAAAAACTACAAAGTGAAAAATAACTTTATTTTTGGAAGTCGGTGTCTTTGGTAGGTACCATTTTTTTGCGTTATAGACGAAAGCTTTTAAAAAGCTTTTTATTTTTCACTTTTTAGTTGTACAAGTTGTTTAGTAAGGTACCTATAACGCCAGAATAGATTACCCAAATATCATGAAACTAGAGTATTACCGGTGAAATGAGAGATCTGCGTAACCCTTTAGAGCGTGCTGGCGTGATGTTATGTTATGAAATGGCGTAAACAATAAACAGAAATGCGATTGCAGCAATTCCGAGAGATTTGCCGTAATTTATTGAAGAGTTCTGTTGTATATCTTCGAAGTCCTTCATCAGATCTTCACCAAATTAAAATGGGACCAATTTCGAAACATACTCTTTCAAACAAAAAAAGAATTTTCAAAATCGGTCCAAAATATGACCTGGGAACTAATTATCGGACGCAGCTGACGGACGCTACTTACAGCCACGAATTATATGTGTGCACAGTCTTTTGGGACGCGGCTAGCGGGCGTGTCCGAGCGCTTATTCCATAGACAATATAGCTTATTCTACGAATATTATGTTTACGTAGAAATATGTCGAGTAGTGAAAGTGAGGACGCAATTATCTGCTGCGATCAAACTCGATAAGTTTTTCTTCAATTTTTATTTATAACCTCGCACGCACGTGCGCATTATCGCGTAGTCTGCGTTGTTCTGACACCGGGACGCGTCCCACACCCCGTGCACACCGTCCGCGGACGTTTTTGGCTGACACAAACATCCAGCGGGCCAGATCTCTATCGGACGTCCGAACGCTCAAGGTCACGTCCGCGACTTACGTTGGATAGTTTGCACAATGTAATGTGCAACTCCAGAACCCAGATACTCTTCAAGTCGCGGCTGTCAGTCGCGTCCGTCAGCCGCGACCGATAATTTGTTCCCAGCTTTAAATAAAGTACACATTCTTTTCCTTTATGAAATACAAATTCTACATAGAAAATTTGAATTTAATTTTAATAATAAAAAATTTAATAAATAATTTAACTTTAATACATTACAATACATTTCCCCCACATTTTTCTTTTATTTTTTTATGTAATTTTCATAATGACCAGACAATGTGATAAATAATGGAGTTTAATCAATATTAATTAAGTAGCCCAACTTTACTTATGATTATTCATCTAGCCCGGGCATTATACATAGTACCCTGTTTCATCACTAATGGTTCATCTATATATCTATATATATAAAAGAGAAAGTATGTATGTATGTTCCTTATAGACTCCGAAACTACTGGACCGATTTCAAAAATTCTTTCACCGTTGGAAAGCTACACTATCCCCGGGTGACATAGGTTACTTTTTAACCCTGTATTCCCACGGGAACGGGAACTACGCGGGTGAAACTGCGAGGCGTCCGATAGTAATATATATATTGTTTGTATAATTTTATATCTACCTATATGTTTTAAGGGTTGATGTAGTAGTACATCGCTGACTACCCCCTTTTGATTCCAGTTCTTTCAGTCCATCCAAAAGTTACTGGTAGAAAACGCTGTTTTTAAATAAGAGTTGTAACTAATTTGGTGTACAATAAAGTATTCTGTTATTAATTGAATTTAGTTCCCACTGATCACTTAGTAGTTTAAGATTATAATTTTCTATGAGGTTATAACGAATATTTTTATCGACAGGCAATCAAAAACAATATGAAGATGGAGTGCAAGTGCCACGGGCTGTCTGGCTCCTGCACGCTCAGAACTTGCTGGTGGAGAATGCCAACCTTCCGAGAGGTGGGCGATAAACTGCGGGACAGATTCGAAGGTGCTGCTAAGGTGAGCTGATAGAAAAAAGTATAATATTAAAATGACATCCGCTCATCAGATACACATAAAAATTTAATTAAAAAATCAAAAAACCCGACTTAGACGTATCCTCCGACTGCACAGCATGATTTTCTCCTTGTTTACGTCTTTTTAGTTCGCTTTGCAAGCAGTCGGGTTTTTTGATTTTTTTAATTAACTTTTTTTATTTATAACTTATTAGTTCATAATTTTTTCGAATTAGGTACATTAAAACATATAAGTGTTTGATATTTTTGAAATCACCTCTTAAAATCCTTTATTTTGATACCCCACACGAAAGGTTTGGAAGAAAAAAAAAATTTGGGCCCCCACAAAATGGCGCCCAAAAACCGCCATATTCCTATTTTCCAATTTTCATGTAGCCAGTGACACTCGCGGGGTTACGACGAATCGATTGACGTAAGAACCATCAAAATCGGCCCACGCGTTTGGTCTCTAGAACGCCACATAGGAACAAACATACATACATACATACTTACATACATACATACTTACATACGTACATACATACATAGACTGATAAACACATTATTATATTACCTTCGGCAGTCGTTTAAAAAGAGTCAATTTTCAGTTTTTGCCTCATGGATGCGACATAGAGATCAATTTACTACCCAAGGGTACTTACTACCAAAATCAAAAGTATTCCATATCCTAATACAGGTCATCGCCTATATAAGTGCCAAGTTTCATCAACATCCGTTGAGTGGTTTTGACGTGTAAACGCTACAGACAGAGATACCTTCGAAGCTAAAACATTACTAGCTTCTGCCAGCGGCTTCACCGTCGTAACCCAAAGGATAACAATTATCATAAGTCCTTTTCTAAGTTCCAATCTATTTTTGTATCAAAATTCTACAAAATTCATTCAGTGGTTTAGGCGTGAAATCGTAATAAAAAGACAGACAGACAGCATTTGTAAGATGAAATATAAATTATACTTCGCCCGCATCCGAATCAAAAGTGTTTTATTGCTCCTATGGAACGTTATACCGGGATGAAAAGTCCTATCTAAATTGTATATCCTAAACCAGGTTCTGTTCTATGCAAATGCTAAGTTTCATCCAAATCCGTGGAGGCGTTAAAGCGTAACAAACTCACATTTATTATAATATATATATATATATATATATATATATTTTTTTTTTTTTTTTTATATTTTACGTGATATTGCTTAGGATGTTTTAGGTATTACACGAGTAGTATGAAATGTATACAGAAGTGAGTAAATATTAAAATGTTGTTCGCAGGTGATCGCCAGTAATGATGGTGACAGCTTCATGCCAGAGAGTCCAAGTATAAAAAAGCCTGGCAAGAAAGACATCATCTACTCGGAAGAATCAGCAGACTTCTGCTCAGCCAACATGAAGACTGGCTCTCTAGGGACGCTGGGCCGAACCTGCAACATCAGCTCAGCTGGAACCGACAGTTGCGACCAATTGTGCTGCAGGCGAGGTTACAAAGAAACCTCGGTCAGAGAAACTGAGAACTGCAACTGCCAATTCAAATGGTGTTGCGAAGTCATCTGTGAAACATGCTTCGTTAAACGAAATATACAAACATGCTTATAATGTGATAGACGATATAATAAATGTTTACTATTCAAATTTTTTTAATATTTTTATTTTTTTTTAAACTTTTGGTAACTCATTCTTCACCGTACCGTTTTTTTGAAAATTATCACCTATCCGAAAAAGTTTAGCACAATCTGGAAGTACATCCATATCTTTCTTCACAATGTAGTTGTAAAGCACTCTCAATTTCTTGATGTCCGTTTTAGAGAATTTGTTATTCTTTCCTAAAGTATGGTTTCCACTTGTATCCTGTAATGATGTTATTTGATAATATCAGTGGATTCATATATTTTAAGTTAGAAGGTGATAAGTACCTAGTGATACGAATATACGTTTTCATTATTGGGCAACACCTTACTAAATTGGATTATTAACACTCGGGGTCAGCGGAGTGCTTAGTATGTAGGCATTCATTTTTTGTCACCTACAAATTATTTGGGAGGGTTATGCCCATTTTCACTAACACTGCTGTGACATGGCTGACCCACACTTTCGGTTTCCTGATTCAGAATTCAGATTCGGAAACCTGACGAAAAAATCAATGACGTTTGGTTCTTTTCGAACAACGTATTCGGGTCTATGCTAGACGTACCTACATAATCGGAATTCCGTATTAGGAAATTCGATTCGGAAACCGAACGTGTGCGGCCTGCCTAAATTTAACGCGTTAACACGTAGCTCAGCCAAGTACCGCAAAATCAAATACCGAAAACAAGAAGAAGAAGTACTTAATAAGACATCGAAAAAATTAGATGGACAGTACATTTTTAACAGTTTCAAAAAAGGAGGTGGTTCTATTTTCAACTATATGTATTGTTTTGTGTATATTCACCGTTTCTTCTGTTAGTTGTGGACAGATATTGAAAATTGTTTTTTAGTTTGGATGGGTTTGGGTAGGTCTCTGATTAGGTGAGCCCACGGAAATCGAGGGAAATCCTCAAATATTATCGGCATGTAAAGAGAAAACATTAAAATCAAAATATTATTTTTTTATTTTACATCGGCCTACATGGGCACTTATAAAACGTCGACAAAAGGCGCACGGTTCGGGTTGGTCGTTACCTATGGAGAAGACACGGCAAGAAACTCCATGGTTACTCTTTTAAAAATATTTCTTTTTTTTTTACAATATTACCATGTTACAGCACTACTTAGATATGGGGGGACAACGTAGGCCCGACAATAAGACGTTAGAAACTAAAAATAAAAGTAAAAAAAATCAAAATACCCGACTGCTAAAAAAGCGAACTAAAAAGACGTAAAAAAGAAGAAAATCATGCTGTGCAGTCGGAGGATACATATTCGCGAGCTGGCTGACCAAAACCAGATGTATCCTCCGACTGCACAGCATGATTTTCTTCTTGTTTACGTCTTTTTAGTTCGCTTTTTAAGCAGTCGGGTATTTTGATTTTTTTAATTAACTTTTTTATTTATAACTTTTTAGTTATTTTTTTTTTCGAATTTGGTACATTTAAATATATAAGTGTTATATATTTTTGAAATCACCTCTTGAAACCCTTTATTTTGATAACCCACACGATGGGTTTGGAAGAAAAAATAAAATTGCCCCCCCACAACATGGCGCCCAAAAGCCGCCATTTTTCTATTTTCCAATTTTAATGTAGTCTATGACACTCGCAAGATTAAGACAAATCGATTGACGTATGAATCATTAAAATCGGTCAACGCGTTTGGTCTCTGGAACGCCACATAGGAACAAACATACATACATACATACATAGACTGATAAACACATTACCCTCCTTCGGCAGTCGGGTAAAAAGAGATAAAAAGTTATCAGATGTTATCAAGCATCTAGAAATCTAAATGGCCTACAATGTTCACACATTCACAAAACAATCGGTAAAAGCATCTATAAAAAGGTAAAAAAAAAAAAAAAATTGTAACAAGACTAAATTTATCATTTACATTAAAAAGGTATCATTTGGTGAACTGATGAAAAAGACCACAGATGGCTACTGAAACTCTTAAATGATACCCAAGTAAGTCACGGTTAGAACATATCTTGAACAGTTTAGCGACTTCTTCATCAGTTCCATTTCATGAAATGACACTTTTTTTTTTGTTAAATAACTTTGCCCCACACTAGGAATTTCTTCCTGTATCGTGGGTGCGATTACAAACATATAAACTCACATACACAAACACCCAGAGCCGGAGCAACTATCTGTAGGTCATATACATATTTGTTCCGTGCGCGAATCGAACCCGCGACACGCAACGCAGCAGTCAATCGCTCAACCACTGCACCAACCGTGCGCCCTAACACTTTCTGAGTGAAAATGATTGCATTGTTGATAAAAGTATCAAAATCGCTATATGTATGCCTATAATATTTGAGGAGTTCCCTCGATTTCTCTAGGATACCATCATCAAAACCTGGTTTCCTTATCATAGTACCACCCTTGGGATATATACTTTCAACAAAAAAATAATCAACAAAACCGGTTCATAAACGACGAAATTATCCACAAATAAAAAAAATATATACGAATTAAGAAACCTCCTCCTTTTTTGAAGTCGAATAAATATAGTGTCATTAAACTGATTTGATTATTTAGGCACCGGAACTCCGTCATAAAACAATATATCTTAATCGTGTTTAGGTTGGTTGGAATTGTCATGAGTAACACTTTTTCTATAAATCATTTCCTTGGTTATATGGGGTAAATAGTGTATATACCCTATTGGTTACATGGGGTAAATAGTGTAAATACCCTATTAGTTATATGGGGTAAATAGTGTAAATACCCTATTAGTTATATGGGGTAAATAGTGTAAATACCCTATTAGTTATATGGGGTAAATAGTGTAAATACCCTATTAGTTATATGGGGTAAATAGTGTAAATACCCTATTGGTTATATGGGGTAAATAGTGTAAATACCCTATTTGTTATATGGGGTAAATAGTGTAAATAGCCTATTGGTTACATGGGGTAAATAGTGTAAATACCCTATTAGTTATATGGGGTAAATAGTGTAAATACCCTATTGGTTATATGGGGTAAATAGTGTAAATACCCTATTAGTTATATGGGGGTAAATAGTGTAAATACCCTATTAGTAATATGGGGGTAAATAGTGTAAATACCCTATTGGTTATATGGGGTAAATAGTGTAAATACCCTATTAGTTATATGGGGTAAATAGTGTAAATACCCTATTGCTAATATGGGGTAAATAGTGTATATACCCTATTGTTTATATGGGGTAAATAGTGTAAATACCCTATTGCTTATATGGGGTAAATAGTGTAAATACCCTATTAGTTATATGGGGTAAATAGTGAAAATACCATATTGGTTATATGGGGTAAATAGTGTAAATACCCTATTGCTTATATGGAGTAAATAGTGTAAATACCCTATTGCTTATATGGGGTAAATAGTGTAAATACCCTATTAGTTATATGGGGTAAATAGTGTAAATACCCTATTGCTTATATGGGGTAAATAGTGTAAATACCCTATTGCTTATATGGGGTAAATAGTGTAAATACCCTACTGGTAACGAACCAAAGGCAGGGTACAAATGATTTTTGGATACTGATAAAAAACAGGCAGTATTTAATGATAGTAATATAGCATATCGCCGGTCTACAAAATAGATTAATAAACTATCAAACTTGCAAAAAAATCCTGCCTACATAATAAATCAAATCCCTGAAGATGTCGCTGATAAAATAGATCTTACCTTGACTTCAATGGTTGCCTTTCCATTTTTTGAAAATGAGTGGTAGTCGAAATGTCCAGCACTTCTGTAGTCGTAGAAATTCAATTGAAATGGCCACTCGGTTTCCTTTAGTTTTTTGAATCTGTGTTTGTAAGCTGGACAAAAAAAAATATGTTATGCGAAAAATTATGCACCCATTATATACCCAAATATATTTGGTGAAACGTAAGGCATACACACCAAATATATTTGGGTCGGCTCCCAAACTAACCGGATTTATTTCACATGAACCGACTACCTATCTGACCTTCACAACTCAGTATCTGGGTAACACGATATCCCGTTTGCAAATCTCAGGACTCAGGATAATCAGATTTCAGGCATTTGACTACCCGGCTGTACCGACTGTCAACGCTCTACAAACTTCTTGTCTAGTTAGCTATTTAACTTTTGGTTTAATATAGGACAGTTAAATGGTGCTGGTCCTTCTTTTTAGGGTTCCGTACCCAAAGGGTAAAAACGGGGCCAATTACTATGACTTCGCGATCCGTCTGTCTGTCTGTCTGTCCGTCTGTCACCAGGCTGTATCTCATGAACCGTGATAGCTAGACAGTTGAATTTTTTACAGATGGTGTATTTCTGTTGCCGCTATAACAACAAATACTAAAAACAGTATAAAATAAATATTTAAGGGGGCTCCCATACAAAAAACGTGATATTTTTGCCGTTTTTTGCTCGATATTAATAACGGCAACAGGTAGACGCTTGAAATATTCACAGAATCTTAAGTTGTATATTCACTTCAAAAAATTATAATTATTAAACTAAAATAAAATAATTTTGATTTTTTTTGCAGTGTTTTGCGATAATGGTACGGAACCCTTCGTGTGCGACTCGCACTTGGCCGGTTTTTTATTATTTACTAGCGGACGCCTCGCGAAACACCCGCGTAGTTCCCGTTCCCATGGGAATACAGGGATAAAAAATAAAAATTGACATCGGTCCAGTAGTTTTTAGGTTTATTCGTTACATACAAAAATACAAATATTTCCTCTTTATAATATTATAGTATAGATGTAGTTTGATATAGGCGAACGTTTACGCGACAAAGTAAGTAAAAAAAATCGCACTACGGGCTTGGAAGTTAATTGCCACTCTAGAAGGGCATCGACGGCAGTGTGACAGCCATCTCCTGACGTTGCAACACGTCAGAGTTCATGCCTGGCTGGAGTGTCGCTGTCGTAACCACTTGCACGTAGATCTGACGATATTAGAGGTGAAAAACTAATACGATGACCACTTCTGATAAAGGCCATCCCGCGCCGACAAATACGTAGGTATAAATTTCTAAGGAATACACTTTAAAGGCTTTAGATGTTGTTAAATGCTATATTGATATCACTGAAATAAATCACTGTTTATATTGCAGCTGATTTTAGGGTTTTATTTCTATAGTAATCTAAGGTACTCGCATCCATACAGCCACAAAATAGCGCCGCCGCTTACGTACGCTTACGTGTATAAGCTTATTTACAAGCCAATAAATAGGTTCTGCCTGTGGTTTCGCCCTCGTGATTGTCAGAAATTATCCCAAAGAAACGTATTCTCTGGATAAAAACTATGCTATGTCCTTCTCCATTGGCCAATCTGTCTCTATACCAAAAATCATCAAAATTGTCAAAAAAGCAGACCAGATTTAGTTTAGGTTTTATAAAATTTGTATGATTTTTTTCATACACCTTTCTTACTCATTACCTTTTATGATGTTGTCATCTACAATCGTGATATAATTGTCTCGATCAGGTGAATTGTGCTGGGGTAGTACTCCTGCTATTGCCAATACTGCTGCAGCCAGCCCATGACCCGAGGACAGACAATTGTATCCAAAACCGATGTTCTAGTAATCAGAAGAAAATACATTAAAAATACAAGTGGTGGTAAAAATATAAGAGATATTCACTAGTAACTTGTATCTGTGAACATGCTTCTTCGTCGATCTCAACATCATTTATGGTAGCATTCAAATGCGAGTCAATAAAAAGACATTTTTGCACAGCTGCAGTAATGTACTATACCTACGCATATGAGTAGAACCATTTTATCGTTTTAATCATGCAAATCGGTCCACGTGTTTATTAGATATTAAATTATTACTGAACGCTGAGTGAAAGGTTCAAGAACATACGTATAACGTATCACGGTAAGAAGTTACCGTGATACAAACTATTGATCGTATTAGCGACACTGCCTTTACATTTTTTTCGTGTCGTTTTGAAATATAGCAGTACATTGGTAGACAGGTGTTAACAACTTTAATTTTTTTGTTATCTAGTGGTGTCTTTACCAAGCAAGCCGGTGATAATACAAACCAATCCAAAAAGAACCTTCTATACAGCCAGTTATTTTTCATTTTACAATTTTTGCAGATATTAGAAAAATATAAATTATTTATTCAGCACAGAGTAACGCGTATTACAGAAAATTTTAAATCCAATACTAAAAAAAAACACACAATGCTAAAAAAGAAATGCAAAAATAAATTGTATTGTTTGTTAGCTTAAATCGTCTTTGATTCTTCCCAATGCCAGACAACATTTTGAATGGTGATAAAAATATCAGGTGGTATTTAAATAAATATTAAAATGGTTACCTGAGGTACAGCAGCTATAGACAAGCCTATAGAATAAAGATTCATGCAGACCATTTGCTTTCGATCGTGGTGGAAATGCACATATCGAGTGGGTTTGGCTGGCTTATTTGGTAACTCTACGAATCTCAACATTGTCAGGCTGTTTACTGTGTTCAGGAACAAACGGATTCTGTCGCGAAGAACTTTATCTAGAATGGAGAAACAAATGCGTAAGCTCGATGTACCCAATACAATCTGTTAAAAGTATTGTCAATGAAACTATAGTAAAATTCATTATAAACCAAAGAAACCAATACTCTTTTGAGGCATATAATCAAAGGGTACTCGATTAGTACCTATGCGAATAAAGTTTGGCATAATAAAGCATATGGTACTCTAAAAAATAGATCTGGGTCCTAGACAAGTAAATTCTAGCATCGAAAGCGTGGCGATAGCGAATGGAACAATGTCAAAAATGTATGAAAATTTCAAACAAAATCGAAATATCACGTGATCAATGAGTTCCGTTTTGGCATTTCGTCGCATCACCATCGCTTCCATCGAATGGCATTTGTATTTTTTTTTTTGATTAAAGTCTGCTGTTCCATCCGAGTGATTAGCTACTGCTTAACCAGGCGCGATCTTGTGGAGACTAAACTAGAGCCTCCAGCCCAAAAAGCTAATCTTAAGTGACCACGCTGAGGGCTACCTCCTATGGGGTCGAACCTCGGCTCAGGGCGTCGCTGGGGGGACAACTAGGGCTGGATCATTATAAAGTGATTCTAATATCCGTTCGGAAAATACCTACATGGAGAAGAACGGACAAGAAACTCCTATTTGTTAATTATTTAACTACGGCTCAGCATTGCGCGGGCTCGGATACGTCGCGGCGGGTCTCGGTGGCGTGGTTCCGTCCACGCCACGAAGGCGATTTGTGTCTTCTAAACGTGCTGGTCTCCTTGCGGTTCTCTTGGAGCAGGGTGGTGATATCGTCGAGAGCGATGAGAGTATGCCTTGGTCGGCGAATATGGGCGATTTGGAAGGGTTCGTAGCGGGAGGCCGCTTTGATTAGCGGATTACTATGTTTGACCGCAGTGTCAAAGAAATACTTTGAAAGGCGTTTCATGAACTGCTTAATCGTCGGAATCGGTTTTGGTGCGTCTAAATCCTGTGGAGGTAGCGGGGCTTTGCGTGCACGAAGGGCGAAGACAACACAAGCATAAGTCATAATGGGACGGACGACCGCTATGAATATGCGCATCTTACACTTGAGGGACAAGCCACTGCGAACGGTCAGCATCCCGCGGAGTCTGCCTATAGCAAAGGCAGCTCGCCAACGTGCCGCCTTAATGTGCTTGGCAAAGGAGAGGTGGTTATCTAGAATGACACCTAGATATCTGGCTTGCTCCTCCCAAGGAATCGGCTTGCCGTACATATTGATGGGTCTGGGGAGGGAGGCGTTTCTTCGTCGATCACACCTTGAGAAGAGGACCACCTGACTTTTTTCGGTGTTAACCTCGATTCTCCAAAGCCGAAAGCACTTGCCCAGTGTGTTTGCGGCAGTTTGGAGAGTGCGGGCTATGGCATTTGGTTCTCGGCTGGAGTAGTAGAGGGCCGTGTCGTCAGGGAATAATTGGAATTTGTCTAGAGGCTTAGGCCCTTAAGTACCTATACACATTGTGGAATGTCTCTTACTTTATGGTATCTATAAATAATATCCTCATCTGCCTAGCCTTTTCCCAACAAAGTTGGGGTTGGCATAACAGTGTTTTACATGGAGTTACTGCTTATATAACCTCCACAACCCAGCTGCCATCATATCACTTTACCCTTTTAAGATATAAGATACCATGGCTGGTGTTTGAACCAACCTACTAGCTAACCTATCAGACGTTGTCCTGTCCAACAGAAAAGGCAGTAACAGTTTTCTAAGATTTTCTTATCTTTAAGATCAGAAGGAAAATATCTAAATCGGTCCAACGAATATATATATTTTTTTTAATGCAGTTCCCTAAAGGTGTGAATTCACCACGCGATCGCGAAGCGAGACGCGAGAGGCATGGTGTCTCGGATGCGGTCTCGGAGTGTGTGTTCGCGCACGAGTCCGAGACATGTGTCGCACACAAACTCTCCTCGATTTTAACGACTAAAATCGTTGAGAAAAATATTGTTGAAAATTATTATTCTACATTGCAATGGAAAGCCAAGTTATTTATTAAATTACTATTGGAGAAAGAAGAATATGATGATATGATATCATATTATTATAAAAATAAACAAACATTGGCGCACACCACGCGCCATCTCTTTTTTTCTTTCTCTTGAAGAACTTCGTTCCTGACGGAGTCCCAGGGCCTAGACAAAATACTTTCCGCAATTGCTACGGAACTGGACGTGAGAGCCAGCGTAATACGCGTCGCTTATGCGTCGCTTACGCGTCCGAGACAAAACACCTTCGATCACAGTGTGGCGTGTGAAATTACGTATCCTTTCCGCATGTAATGGCATTGTCTTAGAATTTGATTTTATTGTCTAGTCAAAAAACTTATCTGTAGCGTTAATACCAGATTATTAACGCTACAGATAAGTTTTTTGTCTAGGCCTGACCGCAAACGTTTTTATTTACATAGGGTTCGCCAAAACAGATAACGCCTGAGGGTGGATTTAATATGATGCCAAGATTATTAAATCATTACCAGGAAAATCTTCTGGATTAATATAGTAAGGTATTATTCCTTTCGGCCACAGTTTAAACTTTTTAATTTGGTCTTCAGTAAATACAGAACCAGGTTCATCTTGAACGTCCTTTAGTGGTTTTCCATCAAGTTGTATGATACTCATGAGTTGTTTGTTGACCCAATCAGTGCGTCTGATATGTGCACTAATATCAGTGAGGGCATTTGGTGATTTTTTGACTACGTGGATATATTTTTGCCGCTCGGGTGCCGCAGGGCGGATTCCTATAACAAAATAATAAACTACAGGTAATGGATGAACGGATGATCGATGGAGCTGAAAAGTTCGGGGGTGGCGACCGCAAACTGGAAGAAGAAGCGTTGGAAGGCCTCCCACGAGGTGGACTGATGCACTGGTTAAGGTTGCAGAAACTCGTTAGATGCGAAACGCAAGGGCTCGGTTTATGTGGTGATGCTTGGGGGAGGCCTATGTTCAACAGTGGACTCCATTCGGCTGAAATTATGATGATGATGAGAGGTATTGGTGGGTTTGTAACTAATAAGTACTTACCTTAGTACAAACCCACCAATTCCCTCTGCAGGTACCTGCTTACAACAAGTGTCAATCTTAATGGCTGTGAAATGTGCTGCTCGCTGCGCAGTACTTCACCCCTTATCCCCGTTGTAAGAAGAATTTACTGCAGCGCAGCGACTGCCCTCGTGTTCCGAGCCGCCATTAAGTTTGAATCCTGCTGTATACGATGCTTCATCGCCAATAGTGGAACTTAAGCATTGTAATGAGTGTTACCATGTCAATAGATCGACGGTAAAAGGGATCAGTTGTCGAGATCGTGGATCGACAGTTCCTACAACACAATTTGACCGACTTCGATCACTGTCATCGATCGGTGTATCAACACCCTAAATAAGACATGCTTCAAGATAAATTCAAGATAAATTGGTGATTATTACTAATTTATTATTGAATATCTTACTATTAAGTAAGCGTGCACCATCGTAGACAGCATTATTGCTGATTACAAGATGAGATACTGATCTGAAACCATCAAAAATACAAAAGAATTACTCACGTTTTGGGCACATAAGAAGTACAATAAAAAATAAACTTGAACATAACACTAAACCTCGTCGAGGCATGCTTTTGATTATGAGTGAAATAAGTAAAATTTACTGCCGTACATTTTATTGTATAAATTCAATAAGGCAATTTCGATAAGGAATATTAGATTTTTACTTACGAAATGCAGCAGAGTTATACAACCGGTTAGCATAAAAATGATAGTTGAAGCGGTGCCGCTCATTTAGTATAATAATATTTGCTCTATCTTCAATAAATTTGTCCAAGGGCGAGCAAAGCGAGCCCGGGAACAAAGAACACCTCGAAACGAGAGCTGAAGTGAGCGCGCAAAGCGAGCGAACTAAGCCCCAGCAGCGGGTGTCAGTCGACTTTGACTTTGTTATTCAAATAGTACCTAATTGTGCTTAGGTACCATACTGATTTTATAGTACTAATAATAGTCAATATTCAAATATTTAATAAAAACACATCTCTTTTTAATCAATCCTAATAACTGGTGCACATTATTCATAATGCAATTTAATTATTTCAATAGTTTTATCGTATTCGGTACCTTCTCATATTGGGCATTTTTTAAACTGTATGGTCATTACGAATAATGCCGTATTAATTACTGGTTCCATAACATGTGTATGTTATTAACATTCATTCATAACATATACATTTCGGATTTTTATCTGTAAGACTTGGTAAATCTTAGGTTTTACCGGCAAATACCGGTTTCACCGTAGTACCGGCTATTATAGCAAAAAAAAAAAAAAAAGTTATAATATACGATATTGCACTGCTGCCAATGATAATATCTTTGATGGATTTTCTTAAGATATCAAAGAGAAAAATATATTGAGATATTAACTTCTTCATTCTTATCCAATGAATTACCTACATTATTTTGAACAAAGAATGCCATTCACACAGTCAAAATCCGATTGCATGAAAAATTATTTACGCTATTTCAGATTCAGCCGCGCCGTCCGTATCTCTTATGACAGATTTCTCTGCTCATAAACATAAATTTTCCTGCGGGGCCAATACTCGTGGGAACCCACCTCGGGGCGCACTCGACCACCAACACTCAACGACTTTTCACTTTCTTAACCCAAATATAGCCGAAATTAAACTCTAAAATTAGCTGTGTAAAGTGCAATTTCGGTGCAGCAAGAATGCCTGCTAGAAAATAAAGCTGTTTCAGAAAATTGCACGCTATCAAAACTACAACGGTTGCGTTCGCAATAAAACAAAATGGCGAAGGTTTAGCAGGGTTGTCATTTCTTTCAAGTCGTGATGAAACTTGATAGGCACATGTAAACGTAATTGTACAGGTATATCAGTACTTGGTTCTGCACAACCGTCTTTACATCACTGAAAATGTGCTGTAACACTTTTAATATATGCGCCTTTCAAATGCTAAGTTCACGAATTACATACAAGACGGTTTTCAAATAAATCAAATCGTCTGCCAAAGGAATTACTAATACAAATCCTCTCCATTAGTACTGAAGGAATGAGGAACATAGACAGCCCTATGACAGTTGCATAAATAAATGCGCGCGCATAAATTTCAAAATAAGAACATCGTTTATCGAGGAGACATCTTTAGGTATGTATTATGCTATATATCGAAATTAATGCTTTTAGCATCGACCTTCTTTATGAGAGAGAGGGAGACAGAAGGTGGATTGGAGCGAGATAAATGTTGATAATAAAGTTCTAATGGAAATGTTCTTGTACATTTTGTAACTGTATTGCATAATGTTGTTCGCATTTCGTATTGTGGACGTACTTTTGTAATATATTAAGGAAGAAATGAAAGGGGACGTACGTAATGTGTCCTATTATACGATTTTGATTTGTTATTTTGAAAGCACATCGCGGTTGATGTATGCTAAAATTAAAATATAGGTAAATAGATCCCTAATTTTAGATAGCAGTTCCTAAAACCAACCTGGAGTAAAACTACTACAGGTAATGAAAAGTAACAATAAAAAAGGCAGTTTAAGTTTTTGATCAATTTAATATTTTTAGTAACAACTAATCAATATTTTAATTATAAATAGATACTGCTAATGTACAACCAATATTACAATAAATGGTGTCAACCCCCAAAAAGCGGTCACTGGACGAAATATATTTCAAAAAGGTACATTTATTATAGGTACAAATAATAAGATTTGAGATTCAGATAAGTTCAGCTGATTTCAATTGTATTTTTACCTAATATTAACAATTTAAAATGCTACATTCACATAAATAACTTAAAATAATTCATAAAGACAATATTTACATGCATTAAAAATGATTTCACAATGACGAATTGACAATAATTCGATTGGGCAGATTAATAATTTTGATTAAAACCGGCAAAAGCTGTCAGGTGTAAAAGGTTAAAAAATGGCACCAATTCGATTTTCGGTTTTAAATTACGTTAAAATACTTTTTTTATCACAATAGCTATCATGCTAAAATTCAAAACAACAGCTTTAATAGATCCAGTCATGGATATTATAACTACGAAATTAAAAAAATTACTTCAGTCTTTTAAATCCGATGCGCATCAGTTCCTCAGACTCTGTCATTGAATTCCGAAACATTTTTAAAAGTTACCTATGTACAGAGATCCGATTTTTAAGCGTTTTTTTTTTAACAATACTTTGATAAGTACTCGAATACCTGTTTTAAATAATACCGATTGTTTTAACATCGGATTTTTTTACTAAAACTAAGAGACTGCCTGATGGCGCGACGCAATTAAAATTTCGTTGTTAGATGATATCGCGCACGTGTTTTCCAAGAAAATTTCATGTACAAATCGGCTGAACTGCATCATATTGCGTCCATGTGAGCGTACAGGTGAAATAAATTGAACCACATCGAGCCATCAGGAAAATCGCTAACACGTTACTTTACTTTAATACATTCAGTGGGTAATATTAAAGTAAAATAAAATAAATTAAAACAAGTTTTTTAATAAATATTTTTATATAAAACATACTTGACGAGTTAGTATGCTCAGTGCTTTTTATTATACAAAATAATTAAGCTCAGTAGGATTACACTACCTATACATACTTACTGGCTATACTATTTTTATATCACATATGAATATCATTCAAGTTGATATAATTACTTGTATGATCAATAAAGCTTCCACATATACTGGCAAACTATCGAATTTGGAATGTCAACATTTTTGTCACAGAAATTATTCCAAAAGAATAGAGATTTTGTCAAAAGATTGTTAATGTTATTGAAAATATTCAGTATTCGAAGTAAGTGCGTTATGTTAGTCCAAAGGGGTATGAATATGAAGGATGAAATGAAAGTCCAAATATAAACTCGTCAAGTGAATAGTTTGCGATGCAATCTGTCTAGTTACAATAACAATGATAAAAGAGTTACTATTGAAATAAAACGTACATGCATTAAGCACAGAACGGTTGAAGGGACGAGCATCTCTGCACCTGTACAAACGCATAACAAGAGTCCACCGCGCGCTGTTTCGCGTGCAACACTATCTCCGTGTATCAGACGCAACACGCATACAATATTATACGTATAATACTGATTATTTAATTCGTTTAATATTTAATTAAAATTCTCCAGAGCGTTTATCTCGTAATGTGGGACACTTTTACGATGGCGCTACTTACTGACTGATAAGGGTCCAACGCAACCTCCGCCGCTGAACACCCAAGAAGACACTTTATGCAAATGTCATTAAGCCACATATTCCATTAGCCGGTTTAATTATAATATGAAGTTATAATTATTACAAGATAATTTCGCTGTTGAATCTCAAAACAGTTATGCGAGCATGCACCCAACGCGGACGTCCATAAAATAGAAAGTATTTATAAAACTCAAATGTATATTGCCGCTGTTATAATAATTGCAAATAACTTTTTTTGAAAAACCTGAGTATTAACTTTAGAATGGTATTAAGAAATATCATTTAAAGTCTCGTACGTTTTCTTTTGCGTACGTGTCTCCTTGGGGCTGTTCAGACGAGTATGTATATAGCACGATACCTAGGAATAAATATATTATACAGCTGACCGCGTAAGGAAACCAATAAGTCCAATTTAGAATAAATACAAAATGAGTCGATGATAGAAATAAATCGTCTGTTAACTGGTCTCATTAATTTCCGAACGACAGTGTCCAAAAAATAAAGTTACTAGATCACATGTTCGCACTTAATTGTCAAATAAATTAACCGAACGGGTAGCTTACTTTAATTTTACGCCGGATCAATTATCATGTATAAAAGAAGAAATAAACAGTGATAGAGAAACTATTTACATAAGTCAACATGATATACGATTTCGACGACTTCGATAGATGAAAAAGTGAAGTGATTATATACAAGGTCCGTTATCTGCCTCCGAATAAGAAAACAGGTCCACTCTCGAGTCTGACTCACAGTCACTTCGTCCGACACTAGTTTCTCTCATTGATCACTTCGCCATCAGCGTCCGTCTATAAACACGTGTGTACCACTTTTTCAGTGCGACAGAGTTTGCACTTGACCTCACAGCACCAATGGAAGGTGCAGTTACATCGTTCCACCACGAACATGGTTTCCGTCCGGTACCCTCGGCCGCAGCACATGAGGTCGCAGCCGTCCACCCCGATACTTGTGTCGTTGCAGGCGCGCCCGTGTGTGCCGGGAATGCCCAGTCTCGGGTTCTTTTCGCAGAAACCCGGCGATGATTCTAAGTAGACCAAGTCTTTCGCCCCCGGTGACTTATGGTCTGGATTGTGAGGTCGCAGTTGGAACCTGTAGCGGTCTCTCCGCGGCACCCTGTGCGGCGCTGCGTCATTGCGCTGCGCCGGTGGCTCCAGCTCCGTGTTGGGCATCATGACCCGTGACGCACCGTCAAAGCGGTCCTTCAACGAGTCGCCCACGGAGCGGAAGCTCGGCAGCCTCATCCAGCAGGTCTTGACGGTGCACGAGCCCGACATACCGTGACATTTGCATTCCTGCCGCATCTCCGTTTGCACATGCTGTGAACAAAACAACACAATAAACATCTCGTGCTTTAATTTATTCTATCATGGGGAGGTCTATAATGATGTCCAAATATCTTTAAATTCCACCGATAAGCTTCGATACAGTGTGATCGATGATCTTTTAAGCGTAGTCCATCGATCGCATCTCACGATCGAGCAAATTGTTACAAATCGTGAAGAGGTGGGCCGGTCGTCACCGCGCGTGGACCGATCATAAATCATACTCTAGGGACATTCATCATTCTTAGAAGGTAGATAAATGACGCGGGGATGGGAGACAGTCAATATTTTCCTATCTCGGAGCGCAGGCGCTTCGGAGAACGTCGTCGACGGTATTTATTCATTGACATGTAGATGGCCGCGTATGTTATACAGCCAAGTGTCCAAATATGTGTTAAACAATCGATGGAATGCTGTGAATATTCATCAGGTGGACACCCAGTGCGTCTGTCGTGACAGGAATTGAGCTCT
The DNA here is from genome assembly GCA_945859665.1 of Anorthoa munda. Taxonomy (NCBI): domain Eukaryota; kingdom Metazoa; phylum Arthropoda; class Insecta; order Lepidoptera; family Noctuidae; genus Anorthoa; species Anorthoa munda. The sequence continues at coordinate 9,499,308 of OX243918.1, read as the reverse complement.
TCGGTTAATGACGCGTCTGGGTGGCTCGGGGCGCCCGTCGTCCCTTTTTGATGAATTTTGGGAAGGAGCGAACAGAGGATATGCAAATGTGGGTGTGCGGTGGGAGGGAGATGCGCGAGCGCAACGAATGAGTGCCTGTTGCGCAGTGTCCCTCCCCCCGCTCCTCCGCCGCGTCATTAATATTACACAACGCGACATGTCAAGTGGCGGACGATCGATCGTCATCCATAATGGTAATGTAAATACGCCGTGATGACAATGGCCGTCATTGGCGATAACTGATTGTGTTATGGATGTTTATAAGGTGCTACTGTCGAGTGTCGATTGGATAGGCATGTTGAGAGGAGTGTTCGACACTTACCGATCGTCCGGCTTCGTTGTTGTGTAGGTTCATTTTTTCTCTGAGGGTTTTGCCTCTTTCGCCGGTATCGACGAATTCCCGGCTAAATCGGAAGCCAAAGCCGATGTTGTCGCTGCAACCGCCCCACTTCCAGACGCGTACGTTGGCGGCGGCGGCGGCGCGGTTGCGGTGCGGCACGCGGTCGATGTGCGAGTAGTCGCACGTGCACGACTCGATGGAGCCCTCTGCGCACGCGCGCGCCACCGCGTGCGTCACGCCCGCGCTTGTAATCGCGTAGATGAACGCCGTTTCGCGGCAACCTGGGGACAATAGAAATCGTCTCTCATTAATTTATGCTAATTCATCTAGAAAGCAAAAGTTGTTCTGCAACCTACTTAAATTATTATCTAATAGACTGGAATTCCTCTTACAGATTTGGGACATCACCAAACCAGGTGGCACAAAGATTATCTAGACAATCATTTAGATTAAACCTGTTGAATGAAAATAGCATACTATTATTATACCTACGTTATTAAGTTAGGCAGTTACACATATTTCAATTCATTGGCATGTTTGGTATTCATATAATTAATTCATTCCAACTGCAGAGGGGTCCATATTTTAATCAAATTTTATTATTGCTCCGGGTATAGGGATAAACAATCTCGACGTTTTAAAACATTTTGGGTATTTTAATTTAAACACGCAAAACATTTGGGCTCATCAAGCAACTGCAATCCAAGGGATTGAATTGGCTTTGCTCTTTTTAATCGTATTATTTTATTGACATTTTTAATTTGTTGACAGTATAAAAATCCTTTTCGAGAGCAATGGGCACATTAGATTTTTAATTTCCTTCGTAAAATTCTATCTCAAGTTTCGACCTGTCTGCCTCATTTTATTTTTCATAATTTAGGAGCGTGGGTCTAAACTTTTTAATTCTAAATGATACAGAGCTAACCGGGGCGAAGGTGCAATCAAGTAAACTGATAATCACTGTGTTTGGAGTTATCAAGTAAGGTTATAATCGTTTAAAAGCAACAAGATCATTAAGTTTATATTCACACAATAAAGACTTGAGCAATGATTGCTTCGCGTTCATTCATCCCGTTCGGACGAATACATAAATCGATACTCGCATCCCGTATCGAATACTATAAATAATTAATGGCCCGGCATTAGAATCAAATACTCATAAAATACAATTAAAAGAGAGAGAGGGTATACCTCTGAGATGAAAATAAAAGAACTGCCTCTTACCTACCCGAGAGATTATAAATTTGATCATTACAAGTGGTACGGCGCGCGCATCGAATTCTCTCTCTCAATATCGATTTAATAGCCCTTGTACTTTTTACGATTAATACCATACCGAGCCTTTGTCTACGTAGCTCGGCTCACAATGAGACGATACTATTAGCCCTGTGACGTAACCCATACACCGTACGACATCATTCAAATATTCAATTAAAACCTTTTAATGAATCATAACACCCAGATCATGATTTCGGAGCTTGCGTATGTCGTGGTGCTCGAGCTCAGAGGTTAACTCGTAGACATTCGTAGACGGGCGCACGGTTGGCGCAGTGGTTGAGCAATTGACTGCTGCTGCTGTTCGATTCCCGCACGGAACAAATATTTGTATGACCTACAGATAGTTGTTCCGGCTCTGGGTGTTGTGTATGTGAGTTTATATGTTTGAAAACGCACCCACGATACAGGAAGAAATTCCTAGTGTGGGGCAAAGATATAAAAAAAAACATTGTAATTTTACGGCTTAATACGGCTATTGTTGGTGCTCTCACCGAACGCTCTCGCCACCAAACGCATCCAAGGTTATGATGGAATTCCTCAAAAGCTATTAAGGGCCCACCTCGATGTCTGAATACCTGAGTGAAAATAAAACTGGCAATTAACGCCGTTCTAACACAAGTGTAATCGCGCGTCACCTCGCCGACTAATGCCATTCTTTTAGTAATATAGTGAAGCTCGGGCCCGAGGGCTCCTTAGGTGGGCTTCCGGCCACCGACGCTTCACTATAAAACCCCTTTGGAAAAAACTCACCGACCCCGTATGGATGTAAAAATAATAAGGAACGCGTATTTGTTGTTATTTATAATAATAATATGTGGAACGGGCCCGGAGGAGCCCGCGCCAGCTTTATTAAGGACTCAATAAGCAAATGAAATCATTTTTTTATTGAGTTGTCATCGTGTACCGATATAAATTACGGTGCGCGCACACTGCCGCACCGCGCTCTCGGATTCGCTTTTTGTGCTTCCCTTTGGGATGTTATACAAAAGTATTTTATTCAGCAATTACTTGAGACGTTCGACCGGGAATTTTAATGTCAATTTCGCCATCATTCAATGCTCGGACGAAATTAATTCAAGGTAAGGATTCGTACATACGAGCGGCCGAGGACTCGCGCATTTGTCTTCTGTAATGACTTGAAATGTACGGTCGTATTAACTATAACGTATAGGTGAGGCCAATTAAATATGGCACACGTAAATAACGCTTGTGAAATTATAGCTATTGGCTAATCGGGTTTAAAATTGAGGGGTAATGTGCGATGGTCCAGGTGATGAGCATCAGAGGTTATAGTACAGCTTTGCGAAGTAATGTTTGTGTTTTATGGTTGGGTTATAAATCGGAGGCTTCACGGATATCTGTTTTAGTGCGTTAAGAGTGAGCATGCCGGAGGTCGCCGGCGGGGAGCCAGCCGACCAGGTGCTCGCACCACGTGCTGCGAACACGTCTTCATAGCCCGTAGATAAAATGTTGCTACATCTGGCAACAGATGTGAATCACTGCCCGCTGAGATTTTAACATGGCTACTTTTACTTTATCTCAACATGATCTAACGGTACGCGGCTACCCAACCAATTAGATACATAAACGACAACTGGAAATAATTTTTAATTGGTCTGTGAGAATTTTAAGCCTCGTCTATCGATGATTCACGGCCGTGCCTTGGCTCGTTTGACATCGTACCGTAGTGATTCTTTGTTCTGCATTAAACATAAGTACCCTTTATAACTATAAATAAATTGTTTCAATATTTCATCGAGGTGGATGCGACGAGCAACAAAGCGGATTGTCGCGTTTTGCGAATAAATCGCGACGTAGAAAAATTATGACAGATGTAAAGAGGCTTCGTCTGCTCGGCGCATTAGTCACGGCATTCAATATAATGTAAAAGCCCGACACGAGCCTAATTAAACGGCCAAACAACACTAATCCGACACCGGCGATGTATAAGTTCTAATACAAATAGCCATTCGTTACCTGCTTGTATCCCACGCAATAAAATATTCATAATTAAGGTGCTCTATTATTTTATTGAGGCAATTTCGCCCCATCAAATCGCAGTCAAATAAGAACAAACATGAGTAATGTGGATCTATAAAAGTAAATTATTATTATAACTGATAATAAAGTGCTGTCCGTGGATTATCTGTGCAGATAATAAATGGTCCCGTGGTGGGTTAACAGCGCGGGCAGTGCAGGCAGCGAGCGATAATTCCATCCCGACGGATTGGCAGTTAAGGCGAGGCGTTGAGAATTTATTAAAAGTTCAAAAACTCGTAAATACGAGAGCGCGTCCGCCGCATCGCACTGTTAAAATAAAACTTAATCACTGTTGACATTTGACGAACACCTGGCCCCGCGGCCACTGCCATTAAATAATTCAAAATTAATGTACTAATTAAATATGTTCCTGTCCGCATTGAGTCATCACGCTGGGGTGTTACCATAAGATTAATTTGAAAGATTGACTTATAGAGGTTTCGCGCGTCGCGCCTCTCGTGCCTTATTTATGACGACTTGCATTATTCAAATTTGATGAGACGTAATTACTCACAACATCCATAAATCACTTGGTTTATAATACGGTGTTTGGCCGGTTTAGAAATCGTTCCGGCTCGCACCGCTTTACCGCACTGCGATGAAGTCATTGACGTCGTGTTATTTGTATCTAAACATGTCTTTTACGAGAATATAATGACACTTTATCTACTGAAAGACGGATCGTACAAATGATAAAAGGCTGGATTCCTCCGTTAATGAAATAAGAATGGAATTCGACGCATATTGAAGCAGGAATAGAAGTAAAGAAGGCAATTTCGCCGTAAAGGCACTTGGAAGATGGGGCAATAAAAAGCAATAATTCATTTTCGTTATGCCATGTATGGGTGTTAATTTCACATTGAGTCGGAGTCCCGAGGCTCCGGTGCGACAATTCACAACGCCGTCGGTCGTATATCACTCATTGTGAGTGGCACAAAGCGCTCCAGCTTACCACTGCTACCAGCAGCAGCCAGCAGCGCGACACCCATTCACACAATGGACAAAGACATTTGTTTTCAAACTCCAGAAAAAAGCACCGAAAATAATTTGGTTTTAAGTGAGCTGTCCATAAACAATAAAAGGGCGATCGGAGCGTTGGCAACTGGGAATCCGTCGATAAATATGATCTCGGTCGCCCCCGGCCCGTCGCCGCTCTTAATCGTCCCATTTCAGTTTCACAAAACGCGCGTTATCTCGAAAACAATTCAAACGCCACAAAACCTAAAACGCTTATCTAATTGAGCATTAAATATTTCGTCGAGGGCATTTTATATCGGCTTTATTTTCGGTGTCGATCGTTTTATACGTTTTATCCACCCACGACGTCGGCATCTCGGGTGCGCGTACGATACACACCAAAACAGGAAATATTTGAAAAAAGGTCGGGTTTTATTGGCCGAGTTACCTGTCATTAGGAGCTGCGTTAGGTGTAAACGTGGCTTCCGTGGGGCTTGTACGAGTGCAGTGGAATCGCTAAACTACACCGCAGGGGGCTCGCCGCGGGAATTCGGACCATATATTTTCTATTCTCGGCTCGACAATGACGCGACAAATAAAGGCCTTACTATTGTGTCGTTGTCATCATTTGTGTTAATACGATGCTTGAGGTTTACACCACAATGAGATGAAGTTGTCGCGTCCGAGTGTCAATGGTGTGACAACGTGTAAATTAGTCATTATAGGTGTCGCGTCCGGGGGGGCTTTGTGTACCAGCCGTGATGATGAGTCCTCATCACTGCACAGCTATCCGCTGGGGATTGATGAGTTTCGAGGATCACATTTAATTTTGCGAGTTTACGTTTTTTTTTTTTATTGAGTAGCGTTGTGACGGGCTCCCGCGGGGTCGAGACTGTTTTTATGCTTCTTAAATGAACGTAATTGCAATGTATAATTTTTTTTCATCGTGTGCATTTGCGGCCTGCAATACCACCGGGCCTCGCCCGCCCTGCATGCCCTTAATAAAGTAATATGCTCTAAATGCACACGCATATAACATAAATTTTGTAATCGACTTGCTCTTTTTATCATGTGAAATTATTACGATGGTGGTCCGAAGCCCGTGCTATATCTGGCTTTTAATTTAGAAAAATGGTACTTTGCTTTTATAGTTTGTATGCTCGCATACAATATCAATATTTATTTTTTGCTCTAGGCGTTTAGTTTTATGGTCGTCGATGTTACTGTGTGCGTAAGAACTATATATCATTTGGATGCGAGCACTAGAATTAAATGATATAATGTTTTAAATTAATATGACTGGCTTTGTGTCTATCTGAATTATTAACGGTTATTCATTGCGGTGTAAGCTGACTGGTAAGTGATGTCTGGGCTTGACTTGTATTAGAATAACTTTCTAGAGAGATTCAAGAATTTAAATGTGAACAATCCCAGCTGTTGACATTTAAATTCTCGCATCAGCAAAGAAATCATGAATAACTTTAATTGGTTTTACAACATAAATAGTTTAACATATTTCTTCGTATGTGACGGTTGGTCCCGCATTTGGTACATCGCCCGAGGCTACAGGCGACCCAACCTCACTTTTTTCTTTATGGCTAACATTAGTGTTGTGTAAATATATACCTAATTGCGATTTGTTACCAATTTTGTTTTTCATGAATATTTTATAAGCTGGTTTATGACATCTCGTTTTATAATGAGAAAACGCCATTTGATTCAACAATGGATTTGTTGTATTAAATTTTGATCGCTGTTTCAAGTTAAATTGATTGATACCAGTTTGATATTATTACAAGCTAAAATTTTGGGCCCTTTAAATACTATTCCTAATTGCATTGATATTAGAACATCCGTTTTGAAGCTACAATCGAGCAAACATCAGGCAGGCATGGTCCAATCGTACTATTTTGACTTGAATAATTAATTTCATCAATGAATTCAATTAATTAACACAAAGGTAATTCAACAAATAAATGAAGTTATTTGTTCTTCTGTTATAAGCTGCTATTGTAATAAAGTCACCTATTTACTATCTTTTAATTGTTATTATGACGGTATTTGATGTTACATAAGATATCAGTTTATTATAAGATTATCTCACAAATATTTCGTGTAGATTATTTTTTGGTTAAATAAATTTAATGGTTATTATAATTGAGATCTTTTCTTATAACAATCATCCCGTTTCAATTAAACCAAACATGTATGTAAAAACTATAGCTACAACAGCTAGGGACACCTATTCTCGACTAATAGAGACATTTACAGAAACAGCTTGTACTATTCATTAAAGCATTTGAAGCGCGGGTTAATAACCGGAGCAGGCAAGAAATATAGTCGATATACTGCGCCTGCGCCGATTCCAAATGAGATCGAATTAGCTCGAGATACGGCAGCCAAAGCTCTTAATTTTGACGATAACCCCCTAATGGTGAAACTGAACTCTGATCCAGCAAAAGCTTTTTCAAATAACTCATTTTATTGACAGAATTATTTTCGAAACTCATTTTTTATTAATTTGTACAGTGTTTATTTACATTTGCTCTAAAAAGTTTTGTTACAAAAACTTATTAGCAAAAGTAAAAAAAATAATGCAAGCGACAGAATTGAATCACAAAACTGCCATTTTTTGCTCTAATGGCGAATAATTCTTGCTATGCCGAACAGATGTTCGCAGCCTCATAATAAGGCGTATCGCGTACAAAGCATCGAAATCGGACACCGGAGATAGGGCAGGCCCGATCTGACAACAAAATAATGTCTTACCGTTCATAAACTTGATTGCCAAACAATTTAAAACCTTATACTCTTTATGATAATGCTGCAGCATCTCTCAAGAGACGACAAAACCAAATAAAGCAATGCGTTTTAAAACATTTTAATTTTGAAGTGTACCTTTATAAATGTAGGTTATTATTTTAAATTGAAAACTAAGTCTTTATACTGTTAAATAAAATACTTAATGCGTTGAATAAAGTAAGTAAATGCTCTAAAAGGGATTACTGCGAGTAATATCCCTAACCTATTGAATTCAGTTGCGTAACCAGTATTGTGAGGCTAATGGGTATCTATTTGCTGATTTATATCTTTTGATAATAATCTACATCCATTCAAATCAACTAAATGGATTCGACGCTCGCGCAATTGTAGACCGGTGTTTATGGGGTATAAAAACATGTTTTTTTTTCAATACACTACTGAAAAATCGCTGCGGAATTAGCCTCGGATTATGATCTCATTCATAAAAAAAGTAAAATTATATTTCAATCTATCGTAAAATATTAAAACACGTTCACGAAACGGAATTGAAAAACGTAAAAAAGAGTTATCGACAAACGGGAACTCGAACGTCACTCTACCTCATGTAATTGATCCAGGATGTTTTATCTCGATGAGTCCTTTATATGTGCCCCCGACTCGCTACCCTCCCGTTCAACACAGATAAAATCTTTTAAAAGGGTTGCCAACTAAAGATATCACTTAATTTGTAGCCTCTCTTTGTAACAGGAATTGGGGATTTATACAAAACACATCTTTTTGTTCACCGTTGCTCTTTGCAGGGTTAAAAATGTTAAACTAAACACGATGCGAGATTTTCGATTGAGTTTTTTAAAGATTAGCCTTTTAAACGACTCAATGCTCTGTAATCTCTTTCCTTAGTATTTTAGAAGGGTATTTAGGGCTTATCTTCTTAAGTTCTTTTTAATGTTTTGTTCATTTTGTTTTGCGATATCAAAATTGAGACAAATGAATGACGCTTGTATCCAAAAACGTTTTTGCAAGTATGTATTGTTTAGTTTTTGTTCGTAAAGGCGACAATAAAATCGTGAGCAGAGTATTAACTCGTCTACCTTTGTCACTTGTTTGTTTTTAACTAATCTAATAACAGCTTACCTCTGTCGACGATTTTGCCAAACATATTTTTCCCTCTGAGGAAGTTTCTTGTTGAGCAGTTCCATCTTCTGTATTTGAACTGGTGTTGGCATTCCGCGACAGCCATGCTGGCGCCTTTGGCAACTGCTGATAAGACTCCAGGGTTTTCTCTGGCTAGTCTTCTCTGTTTCCGCCTGAGGGTGGAGTGAATCGCTGGGTCCATGATCAGAACCCCTGGTGACATCGGTGATAGATTATTTGGTTCTCCAGCTTTGGCTATACCCCTACAACAAAATAGTATTTGTTACACAGACATCCTTAAGAATTGCTAATGAAGAGCTCACAAAAAAACAAGTATCGTTGTCCAAAAGCGATAAGATTGACTTTTGTCACTGTAAAAGACAATGCCTGGCGTTCGAAAAACTTTATAAAGAAAAAAACTTAAATAAACACAACCCGAACGCCACTTAAGGCAATGGGTGCAACTCGAAATGAAATGCTCATTTGAAAAGGTAAAGACAACAAACAATTGACGACCGAACTGTCAATCCGCAGACGTTTAGATAAATATTTGCGTCGCGCATTAATCCTTGAGGGCCGAGCGGGCAAACACGGCCTGAGAGCGATCGAGATCACGGCCTGTTGACTCGGCCTCGCTTCCCCAACATATTCGGCCTACAGTAAAAAAAGGCCTCGGTGCACTCTCGCGGTGCCTCGCGTTTGGACCGCTGGAAATCGTATTACTTTTCTATTTGCTTTTCTTTGTAGTCGAGTGTTACGTAAATATGAACGTGTTCGTCGGAAATTCTCGTTTCCTTCGAGAATTCATGGAGACGATGTGATGGTTTTTTAAATTTTTGTTCTACTTTTAAAAATAATAGACAAAGAGATGAAACGGATATAGGAATGATAGTACACGCCGCCGCGCGAGCTAGCTATGATGACGTCTCAACTCTCAATGTTCACATGCGTGGGAGACTCGTAGGAAACAGATTCTGTGACTTTTATACATTATATAAACACATTAGCACTTTGATATTCATATTCTACAAAAGATTAGGCATCAACACGTCACATTATTACACTTCTTATTAGCAAGCTAATTTAATTTGATTATAAGATGACCATCGGTCAAGTTTTATTACAGTTAATCCAGTTTTTTTTTTCATATTTATTGAAATAAATGGATATTGACGTAACTATTAACAGCCAATAAGACATAATAGATAAACTACTTCATTTACACATTTGTCAAAACGACACTTTATATTTTATTATGGTATAAACTGAGTAATTTTATCTTAGTTTTTAGCGAAAAAACTTAATTGACGCGGTCACTGTTTTTGTAGCAAACATTTATTGGAGGTAATAAGTTGAAAAAACAGTTGTACAAGTGAATGGCATTCAGATTATTCAGGACATAAATCAATATAATTTAAGTGGGTATGCACTAGCAAGCAATCACGTGGAAAATATAAATCTGTACGTAGGTGCAATAAATTGGGGTCCAGTTATGTTGACACCCACAAGCGGTTAAAACAAAAACGAGGGATAACCATATTTGCCTGTCCATAATATAGGGTCCTTCGCACTTGTCACGTTGGTAGAAAATCAAATAGTGGTACAACACAAAGTCCTCGGGGAAAAAATTCTGAATGGCTTTCACGAACAAACGTAATGTGTGCACAGCGATAAAGCCTGTGTGAATGTGTCAAAATATTGTCTTTTGGAGGCTTGTGTCTCCTTGTTTGAGTAATTAAGAGTGTTCCTGTGCCGTTTTCGAGTAGTTTGGAACAGAAATGATTTGAAACCGTTTTTGAGAAATGTTATTTTTGACATAGCTTTAGCTTTAACGGATTTGGTTTACATACGTCACGTTCTAGGTGACTTTCAGTGATCAGCGCCGTGCTGTGGGTCCCCCACGGCACAGCATTATGCTGAGTGGAAGCCTTCTTGCTACAATCACGACATGCATTTGCCGGGCATCTTTTTCAACCTATTTCTTTTCTGTTTTATACAAAATGTTATTATTCTAAGGTACAGGTTATTATTATTTTATTTATTTCTAGTCTTTACTAACTTAAATGAAGTACTACTAATACTTTTGTTAAGGGTTTAGCAAAAGCATGTACTTATATTGTATGTCATTTTATGACAATTATCTTAATTCTAGAATAGAATAGAATAGAATAGCATTTATTTGCAAATATGGGTTATACATAAGTAGGTAGTAGTAGGTTTTCATCAGAGTTCTGCCATATTTCACCATTCGGCATGCAAACATTTTCATTATACTAAAATTTTTAAAATTTAAAGTCTTGTTGGAACATTCAAATAGTTATGTCATTCTCATTAAATAAAATTATTAAAATTAAAACATTCATTAAAAATATCAACTTAATTATTACATTATACATTCTATAGCTCTGAACTTCACGTGGCTTTCATTCACGTTTTTCTAATCTATCCAGATGGGACTAACATTTAAGAATACCTTTAGGTCAGTTTCAAAAAATAAAATTTGAATAAGTTCTGCAAAAACATAACAAGATCAATGTCAGCGACATTTCCTTGATACAACTTCCTCGCTATTCGAATTTAGCAACACATGTCTTTAAAATGGAGGACTTCATTCGAGGCACACCGCCTGCATACGAATCAGTCCTTTATTATTTAATTTGTTGGCGACTTGAGAGGCGTCAAAATATCAAAGTTTATAAACCAACTCCCGAAGACCTTTACAGTGTTAAGTTTAATAAGTGGAGCATGTGTCTTGGTATGCTGGTCTTTGTTATCACAGGTATCGTGACGCCGGCACGCGATTTCGAGCGTAATGTAATATGGACTACGACTGATGAATACGAATGAAGTAAGGTGTGGCGATTTCTTTTTTGCTCGAGGCACTGACTGAGGATTTTATGTGCTCCAGTTGGATGTTAGTGCCCGGGGGTTCAATCCATCGACCCACTGGGCATATTTTAAAAGGCCTAGCAATTAAAAGCAAGATAGGAAATCAATAATATTGATTATTTTCTCCTATATACCGTTGTTTATTTGATTACCTTTTTCTGATTTATTTTGTAGAATACGATGCTCTAAATTGAAAAATTTAAGCAATTATTTATGCTGTCATTTTTATTTTAAAATAGTGATTCAATTCGTTCTCATTTACAGTTAAGATTAAAAATTAAAATATACAAGCACTTAATTAAACGTTTAAATCAAGAATGGCAACACTTATTCTGCTCTCGTTTTAATAAAAGGTTATTTAACTCATTTTTGCATGTCTCAAGTAGTCTACAAGTTTATTTTTAAATCTGTCCACGTTATTAGTGTGGGCATAAGAGGAATGGGACCGATATACCATCTTCCGGCAGCTGGGTAAGAACTAAGTGGACCGCTTTATATTTCATATTGCCTTGATAAGATTTATAGTTGAACTTGTTCACTTTATTTCGTAGTACAAAATTATATGTGAAGAAAAAATTGAAGTATGTTATTTGTGGTGCCTATTAACGTCTTGAATGTCATTATGGTATCTGTTTTCGATGATTAATGTTCAAAACAGCAAAAATAAGGAGTGTTGCAAGTTTTTTTTTGTAATGTTTTGTCCGGTTACCGAATTTATAATAAGAGTTATTAGTTTAAATTAATCTTTATAAAGCTATTATGTTTGACGTTATATTGATTAATAATAAACCTAATGAATGAGATGAAAATAAGGTAAAGATGGGGTTAAATTTATTTTTATTAAAATTTCATTACTGAATGTTTGTAATAATATTTAAAAGTCAAACTAGAGGTAAGAAAAAAACCGGCCAAGTGCGAGTCGGACTCGCAAAAGAAGGGTTCCGTACCATTATCGCAAAACATTGCAAAAAAATCACGTTTGTTATATGGGATTAACTTACACCCTTAATTTATTTTATTTTAATTTAATAATAATTATTTTTAGAAGAAAATATACAACTAAATATTCTGTGAATATTTCAAGCGTCTACCTTTTGCCGTTATTAATATCGAGCAAAAAACGGCAAAAATATCACGTTTGTTGTGTGGGAGCCCGCCTTAAATATTAATGTTATACTGTTTTTAGTATTTGTTGTTATAGCGGCAACAGGAATACATCATCTGTGAAAATTTCAACTGTCTAACTATCACGGTCCATGAGATACAGCCTGGTGACAGACAGACAGACAGACAGACAGACAGACAGCGAAGTCTCAGTAATAGGGTCCCGTTTCTACCCTTTGAGTACGGAACCCTAAAAAGAGTGAATGAAAAAATCATGATGATGGATTGAGAATTAAATGTTTTTTTTTTTATTGAAGTACCACTATTAACACAGTTCACGTAACATTTACGACAGTTCTGTAGAAAGTTGGTAAAAATTCCGTCGAAAGAATTCACGCCTCCGTCGGGCTTTGAGACCGATTGTATCGCGCACTTTGATTGCTCTTATACGTGTTTATATGTTAAAATATAAGGTCTTTTTGTTTTAAGAGAGTGTATTATATTGTTTTATTTACAGACAAAACTTAACTTTGAGTTAAGTTTTGTCTGTAAATAAAAGATTTCGTTTTAAAAGATTTATAAACTTTTATTAAGATTTGTCACGATGAACTTTGAAAATTTATTTATGGATTATAATCGGTAGATATTCATCATATTATCAATATAATTTTTTGTTTAATATTGTTGACAATATAGCTATAATACGATTCACTCACACTTAAACATTCTACTTCTCTTTAGATTTGATTGCAAATTATTAAGTAAAAATCAGGACACCGTAAACGGAAGCTGGTTCGCCGCCGTCCGTCGGCGAAATGCATGAGCAGTAAAAATACTTTAAGTAGTTATAATTTTCTAATGACTAATTTAATATTTACCTGTACTAAAAATAAATAATAATCATTTATAGTACCGACAAAAAGTTAAATTTTCTTTTGTTATTATTTTTGCAAATATCATTTCATGTGCTAAGTGTCTAGTTGAAATAGTATTACACAGAAGACTAGCATTAATATTTTTTATCTTAAATTGATTAATAACTTAAACATAAAGTATATTTGTACGCACGCGGCACTGTATGTTTACTTTGTTATTAACTAGATAATGTAAATGTAATGCTTATAAATTGTATAGAGGTGGGCTTCATAAATTTTAAATTTATAAATAATTTATTTCATATAATTAACTCATATTTTATAATTGTATTCATGTGAATTTTATAATTGTATTTAATGCAAGTAATTTATTTGTTTCTGTTATTAAAAATTAAATGGTCATTTATATCCTTAAATATTCAATTAACTTACTATTTATTATTTCCCTTAATAAAACAAACTTAATCAAATTAATTGATACATGCAATTTGACATAACTCAAAGCTAAAATTGCAACTTGGGACTGCAACATAGTAACATGACAGATCTGTTACATAGTATTGAATATTACTTGGCTTAATTGAAATAACTAACTTCAATATCTGTGATAGACTAAACTAAGCTGTCTTTAGACAAGTCTGAAATAAACAAGTAACTTGTTGAGTGAATGTTTGCATAATTTAGGGGAAAGCCCGGCACAACTTTGTAGTACATGTAATAAGTGCAACTTAAGTTGCAATTTTGTTAAGCAAAATGTGTCAAGTAAATGTTTGTGCATTCAGGCGATTAATTAAATATGTATACTTTAAAAAAATAAATGTTCCATTAAATAGAAGTTCTAAAATTTTATACATATTAAAACAGCTTAAAAACGTCAGACATGTATTTAAAAAAATCGCTAAAATGTACAAAATGGTTAAACATCGAACAAGTTTATTAGTATCGTAAATAAACATTTACGTTGGGGCCGCGCGGATGCATTTGCGCGTTTTCAATATCAACATAATTTATGTTGAATTTGATACATGGCTAATTGGCGCAGTATTTATGTGATCTTGCTTTTATAATGTTTACACTAAATTAATGAGCTTCAACGGCTCTGCATATAATTTGGGATCATTATTGCGTTTTAATGTACTTAATTGTATGTGTTTATTTAATATAATTATTTATTTTAATAGCTTTGCTTTGTCTCTCAACCTGTGCCGTTTCTAAGGTTGAATTAAATGATTTATTCTTTGCCTATAAGTTTAAATAAATATGGTTTCTTAATGTATTTGTTATTAAGTATCGCTAGTCATAAAGTGAGACGAATGACTTAGGAAGTAGGTGTAAAATAATACGACCTTTGAGCCCATGTTGATAGATAGAATGTCATCGCCATTTAAACCATAATATATTGGCAACTTGACTAATATCCATTAATTTATTCATTTTCATACAGATTTTGACGCGAATTTATATTTCAATCATAATTATCATAATTTTTATCATGTTTTTTTGCAGTTTGCGTCATCATTTGAATTGTGAAACACTTCTTAGTTAATTTTCAATATTTTATTTTGTGACTTTATTACATGTTCTATAATTGATTCCATATTAAACAACGACAAAAATATAACGTAATATATAAATAATATTTTTAAAACAAATATTTCATTAATTTTTTTTAAATGTTAATTCTAATAGATTTCAAAGTCTACATTAGGGATTAGATGGGTCGCATACCAGAAGCTGTATGATAGTGTATGCAAATACACACTTGATGTCCCTGTCAGTCAGTGACAACACAACGGGAGGTGACGGGATCACGGGAGACAGATTTTGTCATCATGATAATAAAATGAACAGCAGTTATGCCAAAAAAAGCTGTTGAAACTTAAGATATTTGTTCACATTTAATGTGTCATGCCCATATATTCAAGGTATATGAGTAGGCTGTTATACGTGTCTTGGATGTCAATGAGTAAGTTAAGCAGAAAACATATTAAGTCACTATTATATTAAATACAGATGCGTACGTGAAATGTCATATTTAATCTTGCGTCAACGTATTCATCACATTTATCTTTTAGCTAGATTTAACAATTTATCCTCAGCCGTTTTCGAGTTAAAGTTCATTTTAGTTGTGTCAGAAACCCATCAAATTGATTTCGTTTTATGATCAACCCGTTACAAACAGAACAACCAACTGGTTACTTGACGTACTACAGTATTAAATTTTAGTATGCTATTATCGATTTCACACTACTACGCAAGTTTTATGCCTTGTTTAATACTCCGCTAATTATTTCGAACCCAATTTGTGTTGAACATCTGGTGAGATAGTACTTGAAATGTTTTTAGTGTTGTACACTGTTATGCGGAAGGTGTGCGAAGACAACAGTAAATTGTTCGCACTGTCGTATAGTTTACGACTGCGAGAGTTATTATCAAATAGTGAGGGATTTTACTTACGTTTTATTAGTTAAGTTTTTCGTTTAAGTGTACGAATTGTTATGACTTAAGACCTATTAAATATTTAACGTTTAGTTACTAAGGCAAGATTTAGGGACCTATGAACGTAACTATATCAACATCCAAACGTCAACAAGAATACAAACACTAACCGAACATCAAAGATTAAAGGAAAACAAAACAGACACGCCACTCACCACCACATACTGCCTCGTCCTCTCCGAGGTTTGTTGGCGGCGTCGTCGCACGTAAAACACAAAATGATCACAAATAACCACAGGCACTTCATTGCGATGGGCGGACCCCGCGTACATGAGCGCGGCGCTTCGAGTCACGTTTACGTCTGACCAGACTAGCAACCGGTACCCACGGCCATCGAGGCGGGGTCGCGCTAAGAATTGGTGGGAGGCATCTACCTGTCATACCGCCCGATTGGTCTCACACTTCTGTTTTTTTTTTGGTGTTACGAGTAATCTTTGTCGTGTTTAGGTCATTAGGTTATGTGAGATAATTTTGGTAATCGGTTTGTGGTGCATAAGTAGGATTGGAACTAGGGCAGATGGGTTGAAAATATAGACTTAAAAAAAAAGTAGTTTTTGGGTTGGATTTTTGTTCTGATTTTCATCAATTTAGGACACAATTTTTAAATAAAAAGAAGTGTTTTAAATCATGGTAAATTAAATTCAATAAGTCCTTTCTTTGCTGGTTTAATTTTTTAAAGTTTTTAAGCACGAAATATCGATTAAAAAACGTCTCAGGAAAATTTATTACCACTTTTACTAACAAATTAACTCAAGATTTCCGAAGATTATTCTCTCAATTTTCTTTTCATCAAGCTTTTAAGTAACTGAAAATAATTGGCATTGTCACTCATGTGATTTTGGTTCTTATTACTGTACACTAAAGACTATAAATAAATTGTAGGTTCTTGTGTTTTATCACAAGCACGTATGAACTTCTTGGAAGCGTTGATTGAATTGCAACTTTGTTCCTTCGTGTAAATAAGTATGCTCACATTTCTCTGAACTAATTGTAGGTAAGAGCATAAAACTTAAAACTAACATACGTGTGACAATGACATTAAATGTTAGGCTTCTAATTAATTAAGTCTTGAATGTTTGTAAAAGAGTAATACGTATTTTGTTTTATAAATAATGAGATATTATGACTCTTTTTGCATAAAAATTTCGATATTATTCAAAATTAAACAAATAACACAGAAAAAATTTAAAAAAACACATTTCACTTGTGGTAAATATTAGTAAATAAATAAAAATAATACCAGATGTTGTTTTTAAAAACTCACAGACAAAAATATACCAGATTTTCCATCACACAGTAAAACATTTATTTTAGTTCACGTAATGTTTCTTCAAGGCAAGAAATTCTACCTTAATATTACTGAAAATATTTTTTATAAAAATACCCACCAACGACATCATACAGAAAAATTAATAAAAACCTCATTTCAGTTCACACTTGCCGGCGCGTGAGTCAGCGTTTCGCGCGCAGCGGTGGGAGGGGCGAGGCGAGGCGGCGACCAATCAGAGCGCAGCCCAGTTGCGCTGGCGCACACAGACCGCGACCACGTGCGACTCAGGCCGTGCGCCCACGCCACAAACACGCTACTTGAGATTCGATACTCCAGGTATTTTTTAAATGGAATCCTCTTCGATGTCTTCATTTCTGAAGGTCATGGAAAGTTTTGACGGAGTTACTGACGACCTGCTTCCAAGCCACTCTGTCTTTGGCTACTCAAATTCTTTTAAAAAGGATATATTGGACCAGAAATTGTGAAGAGGCCCTAGACAAAGGGTCAGCCTATCTATCAGCGATGGCGAATACAGTCTAAATGCCAAAATGTAAGGGATTGATAACGTGACATTTCGACAGCGCTAGGCAATTTAATAAATTATTTTATTTCTAAAACCAAAATCAAATTGTTTATTTCAAATAAACCATATATGATATTTTTGCCGTTTTTTGCTCGATATTAATAACGGCAACATGTAGACGCTTGAAATATTCACAGAATGTTGAGTTGTATATTCACTTCAAAAAATTATAATGATTAAATTAAAATAAAATAAATTAAGGGGGGCTCCCATACAACAAACGTGATTTTTTTGCAGTGTTAAATAATGCGGTAAATTTAATGGTAGGAACCATTCGTGTGCGAGTCCGACTCGCACTTTTCCGGGTTTTTTTGTTTACGGGAAAGACTTCCAAAAGGCGCCTTGACTTTCGGGGAAAAGACCAAGGAGTGTGGACTTTTTACCTCACTAAAACCAACCCGGTGATCACCATATCGACGTAAACCACTCAAAAGACCACCCCGGAGCCCCCTCTGTGCATCGCCTGTTAGGGCACCAAACAAATGTAGACCCTACTGTAAAATATGTTTCATGGAATATCTTTTGGTTTAAAGGCAAATTTAATTACCTAACATCGACCGTTTTTTTATTTTTTTTTTATTTTTTTTTGTTATAGATAGGCTCGCGCTTGACCACTATCTCACCTGATGGTAAGCGATGATGTGGTCGACGGTGTAACACGCTTACCTAGAAGTAACCTAATTCACTCTTGACTTTCGTTTCATGGGTTTTATTTATTCATAATGCTTCTGTACCGAGTTGTTGTACAGGACTAAAAACGCATGGCTTTTCAATATCCATACAATCTATACAAATAAATAAAATTGAAGTGTCTGTATGTAATATCAAAATAACAACGTTTTATTGAATGCACGTGAAAGTATATACGGTACTAACAACAAATAAGCAATTTTTAAGATTTTTGTCTGTCTGTCTGTCTGTTTGTTCCGGGTAATCCCCGAAACGGCTGGACCGATTTTGACGGGACTTTCACCGGTAGATAGCTGATGTAATAACGACTAACATAGGCTACGTTTGATCACTAGAAAATTCATAGTTCCGGCTGGAAACTAAAAAAAAAAAAATTACGAGTTTGGCGCGGACGAAGTCGCGGGCAACAGCTAGTAATATTATAAATGTGAAAATAACTCTTGTCTGTCTGTCTGTCTGTTACCGTTTCACGCTTAAACCGCTGAACCGATTTAGAAAAAAAATTGGCATAGAGGTAGTTTGAGACCCTGGTATTACATATTTTTATCCTGGTAATCATTCTTAAGGGGGTGGAAGGTTGTATGGTGAACCAATAATTTCTCAAGTAAGGCGGCCTAAACACCCACAATATTACCAAGTACTAATGCTATGCAGACGATATCAAGGGAAAAAGCTATTATGAAATAAATTGAATATTTCACTGCTACAAACCGACTGACATGATGTAAGTACTGTCCCGTATCGCTTACCATTAGTAGATTCTCAATATCAACTAAGTATAAATGGCTAAAGCACATAATAAACGAAAACAAAAGCTGCAGTTATTTTACAGATATCGTAGAAACTGCAACAATTGGATCACACCCTTTCTCCTATTTTTTCATTTGGCCAATGTTGGCCCACTGCTGGGCAAATGCCCCCCTTTTCTTCCAGCCAACTTTGTTTCCTGTCTTTTTTGGCCAATCTAACGAGTCCAGATCGTCACAGTAGCGTTTATTAGGCCTCAGTTGTTAGCAAACATAATATATATTTTTTTAATTTCTGTATCCAATTTCGAAATATGGTACCTTACTGCACTTCATCTGTACATGTACAAAATCAAATCAAAATCAAAATTTCTTTATTCAATTAAGCTATTAAGCGGCACTTTTGAACGTCAAAAAATTAAATAATTTAAAAGTAACATTAATTGATTCTAACGTCCATTCGGAAATGTAGCTTGTTATGGAGAAGAATGGACAAGAAACTCCACACTTACTCTTTTAAAATAAAAAGTGTTCTACAAATATTTGGTACTACATCCCACATTAGACAAGGTGCTTTGAAAAATGTTAAAATGAAAGCCTTCAATCCATTCTCGCTTGCTACGGATCTACGCATCAAGCGCTTCCTTATAAAGACATCAACGCGGGCGGGCTACGGAATGCAAACAATTTGCGACCGTATGTATAGTCAGAGATTAAAATTCTTAAATTAATCTTTTTTATTAAATATTAAGTAAAACGATTTTTGTATTTTTAGGTTTGAGTTGGGGGAATACCAACAGGCAGTGAACGTCTATTCGTAGTTATAACGAAAAGATGCAACGAATTTTATTATTAATAATATTATATATGATAATTGATTAATTTAATTTATTGTTAATTTGTATTTCGATTTATTCTTTCTACTTAACTGTATGGCGCTAAGCCATTACTGCTATACTAAAAAAAACGCAAATTTTGACAGGAAATAACCATTCCAACTCACAAAAACAAAAATAAAACACATTTTTTGCTCATAAAACTATGAAAACTGATCTCAAGTGTTTCAGAAATCGACAAAAACTTGGCACGTGTCGTAACTTCGTCAGTCGTAAGTTACATGTGTCGTCAAGATATTGAGGGTTAATTGATTTTGTATGTATGGTTCAAAAGGTTGAAATATATATTTCTTTCGAGGGTTGAAGACCAGATGGTGAAGGTCGACCCTAATTGGTTTTGAGTGTTATGTTTTTATGATATATTAACCTTTAATAATAAATATTTAGAGTTTTTTTTACTACGTTAACAAAGAGTAGCAATAAAACGTATGGTATTACTTATTGACTGTCTTTGTTTCGCCAGTACCAGTTTCAATTGAAATCTTTTCTATGTAGTCATTTCCTTTATAGCAATTTTTCTTTAAAAATAATTTTAGTAGAATATCATCTCAACGCGTACACAAGAAAATTGTCAAGAAAATTAAAGTACTCATATAAAATCATTAACAATACAATTGTTTGCAAAATCAGTATAAAAGCTGCCACTCCTGTATTATTGTACGTAGACAAAAAATCTATAGATACGGTCGCAACAAATTTTAACGGTACCTCGGAACTAATAATTAAAACATACAAAATTAAATGTACACATTGTTACAACTCAATGGAATTCCTTCACGCTGACAAAATCACGCCATAATTTTTGGTAGTCACGCTAAATTTTGTTAATTTGCTAATTGAAAAATACATACCTTATGAGCAGGACGCAAGGTTGAAAATCGCTTATGATTTTTTGGCCAAGCATTGAAAACTTCATTCAGTGAAACAGAAGTGTGCTGGACAATGGTTACCGTGAAATTAAGACTAGTAGAACTGAATAAACGTTAATTACGAGCTGTTGAGCATTGTTGAGTAATTTCGTGAAAAAAATGCAAGCATTTGAAACTGTACCTAATTTTATGCTACCTATGGTTGAAATTCGTCTGGCAGAAATAAAAGGTAGCACTTCACGGGTGACCGAATCTTGTAAATAATTAACAATGGGGGTGTCGAACATAAATTCGGTGTATTTTTTCTAGATGGCGTTGTTCATGTGTTTTATGGTGCACATTGTGATAAGTGAACTGAATTGATTAGTTTTGTTGGTGGTCGTGAATGAATGAATGAATGGCTTGGGGATATGTGGAGCATCAGCTGCTACCGAGGTGCTTGCGTCATCAATTCTCAGCTGTTTTCGTTGTGACGGACTCGTGGATAAATAATAACTGCCGAATGCGTCGATTGAAGGTTAAGCTAAGCTTGCCGAGGTCAGTTCGTGGATGGGTAAAGCACGTTAAGCCGTTTGTCCTGGCCGTGATATTATGTATATCTTTGAAAGCCGTAACGGATAGAGATTGCGCTGATAAGTTTAACCCAACAAAGTGTAAGCTTCAACAAAGTGTAAGTTTGAATCATTCTCGCATCCAGTTAAAGTTAGTTCAACAGATATTATAACAGATTTGAGATCAAAAGCTTGAGTGAATCCTTTGTACACACGCGTTCGAGTCGGCCCACTGAGGAACTGCGGTGCATCATACAAGTTACTCGCCTTTGCGATTTGAACAGTAGCTCGGTTCCAAGTAACTTAAATATTTTTGTTTTCAGTCGCCTGCTTCCCTTCAGCTTCTACATCAGCTCGCATATCACTTGCATTATTTGGACACGTTTGAGAACCAGAGAACAGCACAACAAATTGTGGAATGACCACAGCGAGTGCAGGCAGGCCAAGGAGGCACTTCCCTCTTTAGATGGCCGGTTTACGCAGAAAGTCCTGAGACTGACTAAACCACAGCTACGTGCAGTCACCGCCGTAACAACTGGCCATGGGACTTTTAACAAGCATCTTTTTGTCTTAGGGATCACGGACAGCCCACTGTGCAGAGCGTGCATGGTGGAGGACGAGACAGCAGCACACCTGCTCCTAAGCTGCCCTGTAATCGCTGGTTACAGGGCCAAATTCCTCGGTGACCCAGGTAACGTACAGAAGATAGTTGGCAACACCAAGGCGCTGCTGGCTTTCCTCGAGGAGCTGGGGTGGATCGAGTGAGGAAGACGAAACCCACCCGTACGCAAAATACGCGCTTAGACGTGGAGTTGCGGACACCAGCCCGTCTTAACTTAACTTAACTGGAAAGAAAGAAAAAAAGAAAGAAAAATTGTTTATTCTGCACAAACTAAACGCACAATACAAAATAAAGAGTGGCATTCACTAAAAATACAAATTAGCCAAAAGCCTCGTATTTAAAACAAAAAATTATAAAAGTTTGTCAATTTTGTCTATTGCTTGATGAGAGCAATAAACAGTTATCTGTGGGTGAGAGGCCAAAGACAATATACTTGCGTAATATGTTTCGACACGTTGGACGACGACTTGGACACGTTTGTCAGTGGCTCGCCTGATTGTTACGAGAGGATTCATTATATTCACGTGCGTATGCAATAAGGATGAGACTAGGCAGATACTGTCAATAATGAAATCAACCAAGGCGAGTCGATCTACTGATATGATTACACCTCAGATATTAATCTAAATAGATAGCGCAAGTCCCTCCATCTGTATGAAAACCAAGCGTGCCACTTTTTCACAAACAATTCAATAAAAAAATTAATTCAAAAAATCAAAATACCCGACTGCTTAAAAAGCGAACTAAAAAGACGTAAACAAGAAGAAAATCATGCTGTGCAGTCGGAGGATACATATTCGCGAGCTGGCTGACCAAAACCAGATGTATCCTCCGACTGCACAGCATGATTTTCTTCTTGTTTACGTCTTTTTAGTTCGCTTTTTAAGCAGTCGGGTATTTTGATTTTTTTAATTATTTTTTTTATTTATAACTTTTTAGTTAACATTTTTTTCGAATTAGGTACATTTAATTGTATAAGTGATATATATTTTTGAAATCACCTCTTGAAACCCTTTATTTTGATACCCCACACGATGGATTTGGAAGAAAAAATAAAATTGGCCCCCCACAATATGGCGCCCAAAAGCCGCCATTTTCCAATTTTAATGTAGCCTATGACACTCGCAAGGTTAAGACGAATCGATTGACGTATGAATCAAAATCGGCCAACGCGTTAGGTCTCTTGAACGCCACATAGGAACAAACATACATACATACATACTTACAGACATACATACATAGACTGATAAACACATTACCCTCCTTCGGCAGTCGGGTAAAAACAAATTTACTTACCAATGAAAGAAAACATTTTCAATGCCTCGGCCAACTTTTTTTATACATTCTTTACTCTCAATATGGCATAAAAAGGCAGTTTTCTATCAGCCCAGATTACAATCATGATCGTAACTTTAGTCCGTTTTTTGGCATCTAGTTAGATTTTTGTCTGAGAATTACACAATGTGAGCAGCTGTATATGCTGTCTTTTCAGCAGCTGGCACTGTGTAAACCAGGCATTGGGCTGTGGAGTACAGGTCGCTTCATGTTAAGTACTGAAATTGCGGTTCTGCATTGCATCCGATTCTAAAATGAATTTGAGTTCGATTCCTTCAGCAGACATGAAGCAATCCAATTAACATATTATGTACTATCGAATATTCATTCTATTACGGTCACTTGCACACAGCTAACTTGTAATCAACAATAAGATTTAACTTGGTAACACTTCTGGCAACCAAAAGTTTACTTTAATAAAACACGGCCATAGGCCATTTACATTTGTCAGACATGTTTTGAACAAAGTATAAGAACAAACAACAATTAAATACTAATAACTACACGACAGTCATCCTTTATGGCAAGTATCCAGTAGAACCTACATTGTTAAAACTTAATCGATAATACTCAAATACAGAGCCTGAGGAGTCGTGGCTAAATAATAACAGCCGCACGGGTCGATCTTCAAGGTTAAGCAACGCCTGACGAGGTCGGTCCGTGGATGGGTGACCATTTCAACATACCGAGTTTCCTCCGTGCCTCGGAAAGCACGTTAAGCCGTTGGTCCCGGCTGTCATTTGAAGATCTTTGACGGTCGTTACGGGTAGTCAGGAAGCCTGAGATCTGACACCAGTCTTGCCAAGGGGTATCGTGTTACCCAGTTACCGGGTTGTGGAGGTCTGATAGGCAGTCGCTCCATGTAAAACACTGGTACTCAGCTGAATCCGGTAAGACTGGAAGCCGACCCCAACAATAATTGGGAAAAAGGTTAGGCAGATGATGATGACACAAATACAGAGCCTAAGTAAATAATTTAGACAACCACATAATTTAAACTCTAGTGCCCAAAATATTACATTAAAATCACAGTTAATTTACTTAAATTTCAACAGAATAACCGGAAAATCTCATAAAACGAAGACGATGTTAACAAAACACCGAGACACGAACAAATAAAATAATACACACCTAATATAATCCACAAACATTTTTTTGAACATAGCAAACTTTGTTTATTTCAAACAACCGACAGCTTACTGCCAAAAATAAACACGAAATAAAAAAAAAACTTGTCTACGATTCATGGCGCTTTCCCATCCCTCGCTTATCTCCGACGAAACGCAAATATCAACGCTCTAAGACAATGCACAACTTTACAAATAAGTTCTATAAACGGACAATGAGCATCACCTTAAATGCTGTAACTATCCATTCAAAAATCGACTTTAACTTAACACATTTTAAAATTCACATCAGACTGGTTCTTTCGGAAAAGTGGTCAGATAAAATTTTACCGGGTACATTGCTTATTGCATCTTTATTGCTTAGAGTGAACGTAAATACGGTTTTATTGTATTTACGGATAGCCGGTCCATTGAGACGAGTCAGTGTGGTCGCCTCCCGGAGCGTGATAGGGAAAAAAAGGCCATTTGAGCTCACAATAGTTTTATGGCGATGACAACTGTATTAAGTAGCCGCCCGGTTTCCATCTCCGGAATTGTTAAGGCACCGCCAAATTTAACACTAGATGTAAAGTAGCTGATGACTTTTGTATGACTGCGCGTATTCTTTGGGAGCACAATCTATTAAGTGTTGATGGCTGTTATGAAAAATATACGATGTCATCGTTTCAATCCGTTCGTTATTTCATGGTTGAGAGTGCAGTCCCGGCCTTAATTTGGACATCTCTGTTTGGGTTGGTTTGCGTCGGATGTTTTAATTTTAATGGTGATGGGAAAAAATATTTCTCGAGAAATTCTTTGGTTGTTAATAAAAACCGGCCAAGTGCGAGTCGGACTCGCGCACGAAGGGTTCCGTACCATTATCGCAAAAAACGGCAAAAATATCACGTTTGTTATATGGGAGCCCCACTTAAATATTTATTTTATTATATTTTTAGTATTTGTTGTTATAGCGGCGACAGAAATACATTATCTGTGAAAATTTCAGCTGTCTAGCTATCACGGTTCATGAGATACAGCCTGGTGACAGACAGACGGATCGCGGAGTCTTAGTAATAGAGTCCCGTTTTTACCCTTTGGTTACGGAACCCTATAAAACAAGATTTTGGAATTCAATCCGGTCTCTGCAATTAGTAGGATTTATTCATTTGTTGGTATTTTTGAGGATTGGTAAAGGACCATAGTTTTTGTGAGATCAAACGAATAGAAAAAAAAAATCTGTGCTGATTTGCCTATGATTAGAAAAACATTTAGGACTAATAATCATTAACTCTAATCTGAACCCAATCTACAATCAAAACCAGCACAAAAACGGGACAAAATAAATCCAATCAAAGTCTATAAAAAAAAACAAACTAGCTACGAAAACCTACCACAGTCGAACCACGGAGGTCTAATTCTGCCAAGGAGCATAAACAATCATAAAGAAACAAACTCATTTGGCAGTGTTTTACATTAACACCACATCCTTACTAATGATACAGACCAACATTGTTTCGCAAAAACTTTGAGGAAAAAAAAAACCAAGACTAAAATTCTTGGGCGCATTTAGTCCAAGATATGGCCGCCCCCCAATGATATATTGACCGCTCATATAGTCTAATAGCATTTTAATATCACGGCTTAGTCATTGAGAACACGGCACACAAAAAAAGGTGTGAGTGATCCTCTATAAAAGATGAGAATGATATTCAATGAAATTCCTGTAGCTATTATCAGAACCAGTGGTTTTTGTGTGAAATAATTTAATTAGGGGTTCGTTTTAATTGATGGAAATTCTGGTGTGATTTGACTCGTCTGAATGGTTAGCTGTTTTTGTTTTCCGAGACGGGACAAACTGGATAAGTAGCGTTCAATCAAACAAGAAGAAACGTGTAGAGACTTGATTCAACAACTCGCCTGGTTGAATATTTGTAGGTCGTTTTGTGGCAAATAAATACTTTTGTTTTCTTCTTTGCGTGGTCCCAGTCTACTGTCCCTTGCACTCTCTCTGCGCTCAACGCTCTCTCTTGGGCGCGAATCTAAACTGACGTGTTCGCGGACGAATAAAAGACGATCGTGTCAGTTTGTCTGGTATTCTGTCTGTATATATATTTATGTATCTTTAACTGATGTAATTGGTGTATAGCACAGACATAAATCGAATGATGACGCGATTGTATGTACTTCGCGTGCCAAAAAACGGACTAAAGTTACGATAAACGATCGTAATCTGAGCTTTTCATCTAGCATTATCGGCACCAGCAATCCACCGAAATCTAGAAAAATGCCCTTTTATGCCATACTGAGCTGTAAAGAATGTATAGAAAAAGTTGGCCGAGGCATTGGAAATGTTTTCTTTTATTGGTAAGTGAATTTGTTTTTAAATTGTTTGTGAAAAAGTGGCACGCTTGGTTTTCATACAGATGGAGGGACATTAAGATATCTATTAAGATGTATGTCTGTAATGTACAGCCATTTTTGTTAAAGTAAAATAATAAATAAATAACGTAGCACAAGTGGCAATATGTAATGATCTAAATGTTTTATAATCCCAAGGGATAAAATGGGCCACCACTGCTCTCAAATTGCCGTTTAGCTTCTCCTAAGCTACAAAATAGCTCAAAGCTACAAATTTATAGCTCACAATAGGACCAAACCTTTAGATAGCATGTGTTTGCTAACAGTTTACAAAATTACTAAGATATTCCAAGCTGTCATATTACCGACAACATACAGAAATTAAAAAACCTGGTTACTAGTTCTTTTTTTACGAAGAACCTTTTAATTTGCAAAAGAATCCCGAAAACCGCGTGTGGCAAGGAAGTCGAAGCAAAGGTGCCGCTCGCACGCATGCATATGTCATAATTTGGACAGTTCGACGCAGGAAAATAAAGAGCTCGCCCCACTCCCAACGAAATTACTGACACCTCTATTTTTCTTTTTTTATTCCTTTTTGTTACATAAATTTGCATGTGTTGCCAGCGTGAGTTGTGAATCATATCACGGTATACATCCATAGTTTTGCGACTAAATATAACGGTCTCAAATTTATAGCTTGGTTTGTAATGAGGAGCCCGTGGCTTAATAATATCAGCCACATGGGTCCATATTCGAGGTTAAGCAACTCTTACCGAGGTCGGTCCGTGGATGGGTAACCGTTCTTGGACTGAGACTCCTCAGTGCCTCAGAAAACACGTTAAACTATTGGTCCCGGCTGCTATTGGTAGATGTCGTTACAAGGATTCAGAAGCTTGAAATCAGACATCAGTATTTCCAAGGGGTAACGTCTTACCCAGTTACTGGGCTGTGGAGGTCAGATCAGATGGACATGATGATGAATGAATGGATGTCAAATGTACAGCCGTTCCATGTTAAATACTGGTATCCAGCTAAATTCGGTTAAACTGGAAGTTCTTCTTCTTAGCATGTCGATAGCAATATTCGAGCCCAGAATTCTGCTTCGGCAATACCAACCGGTGACGTAGCCTTAATAAGGTCTTCATATGCACAGGTGACAGGGCAGAGAAACCGTCAACTGGCAGTTGACCCCAAAATATTGGAGAAAAAGCGAGGCAGAAGGATTGTTACTTCAATTTGCAAATGTGTGAATCAAATCACGATATTTATTCATAGTTTAGCCACCAAATAGTACAGTGTCATATTTATAGTCTGGTTTGTAATATACAGGTAGATTAAGTTTCTAATGATGATTGTTTATTGCAGAAAGAGACAACCAGGTGTTCTTTCGTCTTGTTTCGGAAATTGGACCGATTAGTCTAAAGACTAAACCAATTAACATATTCACTGGAGACCAAAATAGCGATTATCTTATAACAGATTATTGATCCGACTGGTTTTCATTGATACTTTAATTATCAATATCGATTAGCAAAAACATAAATTGTGTGTAGATCTCTCTCATCCTATCTATACTAATATCATAAAGAGGAAAGAATTTTTTGTTTGTTTGTTTGTACCGAATAGGCTCCGAAACTACTGGGCCGATTTGAAAAATTCTTTCACCAATAGAAAGCTACATTATTCCAGGGCCCGTTCCCGTTGACGGGATAAGTCTATGTCAAGGCTATTTTTTATCCCGAAAACGGGCCCTGTGGGGTGGTCCCCGGGAGCGAAGCCGCGGGCAACAGCTAGTCTGTTATAAATGCGAAAGTTGATATGTTTGTGTTTCAATCGAATACGGCTAAACGGATTTGGATGTTTTTTTGCACACACATAGTTTACAACCAGTCCAGGTTGTAAACTATGTGTTTTCGGGAATTGTTTGCAAATTAAAAAGTTCTTTGTAAAAAAAGAACTAGTAACCAGGTTTTTAATTTCTTTATGTTGTCGGTAATATGACAGCTTGGAATATCTTAGTAATTTTGTAAAC
Source organism: Anorthoa munda (assembly GCA_945859665.1). NCBI lineage: Eukaryota > Metazoa > Arthropoda > Insecta > Lepidoptera > Noctuidae > Anorthoa > Anorthoa munda. The sequence goes on along the minus strand of OX243918.1, from coordinate 9,470,332 downwards.
TGTTAGCAAATACTTGCTATCTAAAGGTGTGGTCCTATTGAGAGCTGTAAATTTGGGCTTTTTTTTGGGCCCCCACAATATGGCGCCCAAAAACCGCCATTTTCCTATTTTCCAATTTCCATGTAGCCAGTGACACTTGCGGGGTTGAGACGAATCGATTGACGTAAGAACCATCAAAATCGGCTAACGCGTTTGGTCTCTAGAACGCCACATAGGAACATACATACATACAAACATACATACATAGACTGATAAACATATTACCCTCCTTCGGCAGTCGGGTAAAAAGGTGCATCGGAGGTAACCGGCATGTCCCAGAACCAAAAATTCGAACACTTGTGACATCCCCAACCCGCTCTAGGCCGGCGTGGTGGATTACGGCCCATTCCCTCTCTCAGAGAGGAAGCCTGTGTCCCATTAGTGGGCACATTAAAAGACTGATGATAATGACTTTACAATTTAATTTACAGTGTAGTAGATACTACACTAGTAGTAGAACAGCTCAGAGGTCACAAATAATAGTAGTTTATGAAACTGTTGCAAAATAGGGGGTATTAATACATGAGTGTGTTTTTAAAAACCGTGCCGTAGGCGAGGTTTTTAATAGTATTCACACGAATGTTTTAATACCTAGTTATGTGCAGTTTCATACACTACTTTATCTACACTCATACATTGGGATTGAACCTACTAAATACCTTTTTTGTATTTTCCATGCCATAAAGAAGTGATAGCATTTTTCATATAATTTTCTCGTCTTTGCTGGTAATAGATTATGAGTAATTTCCTTCGCCGCATCTAAATTTTCTTCACATTCACTGATGTCAGACATTTTTAATCAAGAATTTAAAAAAACTCATGAAATTCAATACAGCAAAACCTGCAAAACGTATGAATGGCGCCAAAACCAAGCACATCATCGTTAAGGTTTATCACGCACTACAATTTTTATTCGCGCGAAATTTTTCCGCCCATTCTGCGACCTATGGAATTGTATGAAGCTGCTCGCATTGCTGTAAAAAAATCGTGCAGAAATAATACCGCAAGAAATCCGTGTTTTGTCAAAGAATCCGCGGCGCGAATTTAATTTGAGCCAATATTTTGAGCTCTATGAAATGGTAGAAAGAGACAAAATTCGCGCGAATGAAAATCGCAGTGCGTAGCGGGCATTGTCATAGACAAGTAAAAATTATTGTGTTTATAAAGTATGTCAACATAAACTAGTTTTGAAGTTTATAATTCGAATATTACGATATGAGAGTAGATAAAGTCTTATAATAATAGCACACTAACTAAATAGTGTTTAATACTAAACTGTCTGTTACACCAAAAATATTCCGTTTGACATTAAAAGTGTTATTACATAGCGCCCGAAGGCAACCAATGAGTTTCCCTTTCGTTCGTTCATCACGCGATGCAAAAACTAAGCGGACTAGTTTTCGTATATAATTGGCTGGCATCATCTAGCAATTGTCAAGGTCGCGACCTTGAACAAGTTCAAACGAGAAGATATAGCAGCGCTAAAATAGCGCTGGGTGGCGAGTTTGTGTGGAACCTTTGTGTGAAATCTATTTATGGATAGTAGAGGGACTCCCTTTTCCGCACTTAGACTGTCATTAGTTCTTTTGGAAGGGGAGATTCTGGCTAATATATCGAGCGTAACTCCGCCCCACAGCACAGAAACTTGAGGCTTTAGAAAAGTGGCATTCGATGCCAGCGAATTCTATAGTTAAAATGTCAAAATGTTATGTGTAATGTGGCTTGTGATCAAGTCACATTACACATTACATTTTGCTTGTCAATCCTATACAATTTTGCCTTTTTGACAATCGCTATTGCCATGCCTTTGATGATAGAATGCCACTTCTCTAGGGTATCTGGGGTCTTCACAGGTTTTGCGGAGTGACCTCACTCTTCCAAAGATTTATGAATACTTACGATTTGAATATTAATGCTCAAACATATAACATAAATACTTTAAAGTATTACTGTGGGAAATAAACTATGGAAGTTCTGATTAGACAATGGAAATTATTTCACTGATAGGAACCTACATCTACAATGATTGAATACCAAAAGCTGTTGAATAAAAGCATAATTCAGAAGCAGCGGCAACAAGCTAATCTAGAATTTAGGTTAACAATAAAATGTATGTATTTACCTATACCAATCTGTCGATTCTCATGGAGAAAAATGTATGCTTACTTTTCTGGGAACACATATTTATTAACAGCCAAAATTTTCACTAAAATATAAATTTAAAATGAGTAAGACTACATGGGGCCTATTTTATTTAACTGACAGGTGAAAATAATTTAAGTGACTTTCTTAAATTTGCATCTTTATTAAACATCAACTGTCGTGAAAATCTTACTATAATTACGACATTAATTGACAAATATCTTGCATTGTCAGCTATAAAATAGCCCAATTTGGAATCCATTGCATATTTCAGTTTCCGGATGATTTGTTCTTATTATAAATGGTACCTGAAAAGCAATGTTATTTGTAGAAAAATGTAAAAGCGTCCTTTTCTTGGTTTTTACAGAGATGCAGCATTTTAGGCCCACCACTGAGTCCGCATAAGATTGTCTATCCCTCAGGCGAAACCAGGTTGGGGGCTATTAAATACATTTTTTGAATATTTCAACAGGTAGGTATTGAAATAAAAATTAGGTTTGTTTAATGATCCCCCAACGTCCAATTCATCATATTCCTACATAATATTTGCGTTTATTTTTGTAGTTTTTTTATGCAAAATTACTTTATCGGCATGGTGGACTAAGGTCTACAAAAATGCCAAATAAAAGCAATTAAAACGAGGCAATTAAAGATTTATGATAAAACTGCAAACGCTTATTGTTTTAAAACAGACCTTATAATAAACAAATATCAGTCTAAGGGTCACAAAGTTGTATAAATTCAAAATATCATCAGTTAAGTTTTTTACATGGACTCAGACAATTCCAAGTGATATAAAAAATATTCTCCAACAAAACGAAGACGACTAATTTACCCAGCAAACAGAAAGGCTTCTAGACTGTTCTATAGACTAACAATAAGTCGTAACACCTATTTCATCCACGCATCGTGTAAAAATTTCCGCGTCTCGGCACTTTGCCACCGGCGGCGATGTCCGGAATCTCCCAGCGTCACGGGAGGGCACGATGAAGTGTTGATTAGTGATGTGCGGGTTATCCCGGGATCAACCAATCTGCGTACCTAGACTTATTTTGTGATCCATTGGTGTAATTGCTGCAAGGCGTTCCAGTGCGAAGATAAACGAATAAATAAATAACCTTTCAAAGTTGTGTGTAATGTGTGTGATGTGTGTGTGATGAGTGTGTGATGAGTGTATGATGAGTGTGTGATGAGTGTGTGATGAGTGTGTAATGTATGTGTGATGTGTGTGTGATGAGTGTTGATGTATGTGTGATGTGTGTGTGAAGTGTTTGTGTGGTGTGGTGTCAAATGACGGTCGCAACCAACAGCTTTACGTGCTATCTGAGGCACGGAAGAATATTTGTATGTTTAGATGGTCCTCGGCAAGCGTTGTTTAACTTTCAAGATCGACTAGTGCGGCTGATATTATTTAGGCAGAGCGCCTCTACCGGGTTATCCCGAGATGAATAATGGAAATGCGATGCAATGGAGATTTATTCGAGGAAATTATTTGGTGACTGTACAACTCTGGTTTTTAATGTTCCCAGTGCTGGGACACAGGCCTCCTCTCATAGAGAGGGAGAGGGCTATTCCACCACGCGGGCGCAATGCGGCTTGGTAGAGGTCACATGTCTTCTAATTTTTGGTTCTAGGACATGCCGGTTTCTTCAAGATGGTTTTTCTTACCGTTTTCAGAGCAGCGGTGATAAAATAAATTACACAAAGTAATGCGCCTGCCTGGGTTCGAACCCATACCCCGTAACCACTTAGTCATCACTGCTATTAGATCCAGCGGATGTTCGTAAAAGATTTATTTTTTCCTTGTCTCGCGCTTTACCACATTATCATCCGATGGTAAGCGATGATGTGGTCGACAATGAAGCACGCTTGCCTAGAAGAAACCTATTCACTCTTGAATTAAATACTCGCAGGTTGTAGCTAAGTAAAACTGCTCTAAAAGTTCCCCCTATATGCGGCGAAAGTCCGGGAATTGGCATCACTATTCCTTGAACAGCCATTCCACGGGGTGGGAACAATAAAGCAATTGATCCGTCAAGCATCGAGCCTGCGGCAGACCACACAGCCTCGTAACACAACGCTCTATTCTGCCCACAGCTGTGCGAATTGATAGAATAGTTTCTACAAAGTTGCTAAATTCTTACTACAACATATCCTACTTAATGCGAAAGTTTTGATGGATGTTTGTTTCTCAATCACGCCAGAACGGCTGAACAAATCTGGATGAAATTTGGTACGGAGATAGATTATAGTGTGGAATAGCACACACGTTTTTCAGGGTTTTTAATCCCGGTATCAAGTTCCCTTGGGATAAGAAAACACGCAAAAACGGCTGAACGGATTTGGACGAAATTTTGCACACAGATAGTTTATAACCTGGAATAACACATGTAATTGTATCCCGATAGACTGGCTGTATACACATTTCACGCGGGCGAAGCCGAGGGCAGATGCTAGTAACCAGAAAATCTTGCAAAGTGTCTATTTAAGTTAAGATGTCATTTGAATTTGAATGGCTTGTTTGGCTCATTTTATGAGTGACATTTAGTATGGCGCGTTTATTAAATACAAGTATAATCGGCTTGGGTAGATGATTCATAGACTTAAAAAGAAAATAATACGCTAAATTAAGTACGACTAATATTATGAAAAAAAAATCTGGGTGGTCTCACTTGAATAATTATTAGGACAGATTTGCTTATTTAGTTGATTTTGAAAGCCGGTTTTCTTGACTACTACACGGTCAGAATTACTGCTGAGTACCTTGCTAGCATGTGACTACCTCCACCCCTCCCTTCCCCTCCGAGGCCCCGCATTCGCCTCGTGCGCCAATAACGAGAGTCTAAAGTCAGAACGACTTGACAGCGGCAGGTGCACAGTAATTCGACCGAGCAGTACTCCTGTTTATTTACATAGTAAGTTCCAGTACACATAAAAATCGCTGTGAGACTTTTTGGAATCATGGCCAGACAACAAAAAGTAAAAAATTATTATGCGCATAAATATTTTAACAAGGACATAAATAGTCCTAATAGACATCGGAACTGACACAACTCTATTAGTATACATTTTAATTTTGCCACCCAAAAGCAGAAACCGTCATTTGCGGTATTTCCGATTACCGAAATTCATTAAACATGCGACCGTAAACTTCAATTCAGATATTTGCATAAATTACGGTTTTATCGGCAACCGAAACCAAAATTAGGTAGGCATTAATTGTGCGTGTGGGTCACAGCTAAAGTTAAAAAGTAAGAAAATATTTAATCAAGACCTTCGATTTGGAATAATGTGAGCTTTTTCGAATTTAGGTGACAACCGGATTCGTTTTAGTTCCATACAAATATTTGAATATATTTCTTAAGGACCTTCCACCGCTTTAGAGCCGTAAAACGGTTACTTTCTAAAGCATACTCCTTAATAAATGCTAGGTTAAAAGGTTTGAAAAAGGTTTTTTTCGAGTAACTAATAGCTTTGCTTTAAAAAAATAATTAGCCACGCGATATTTTTTTGCTTCTTTGAATACTCTTTCAAAACGACTTGGATGTTTAAAAATACATATTTTAACAGAAAAATTGCTAAAATTTCTTCATAATTGAAATAACATAAGTAATACACAGAAAAGTTTTGAAATAAAACTATCCAAAAAAGATAATTAAAAAAATCAAAAAACCCGACTGCTTGAAAAGCGAACTAAAAAGACGTAAAAAAGGAGAAAATCATGCTGTGCTGTCGGAGGATACGTCTTCGCGAGCTGGCTGACCAAAACCAGACGTATCCTCCGACTGTACAGCATGATTTTCTCCTTATTTACGTCTTTTAGTTCGCTTTTCAAGCAGTCGGTTTTTTTGATTTTTTTATTTATTACTTTTTAGTTATTTTTCTTTTCTTTTTTTTTACATTTAAACATATAAGTGTTATATATTTTTGAAATCACCTCTAAAATCCTTTATTTTGATACCCCACACGATAGGTTGGTTTCAATATGGCGCCCAAGAAACGCGATTTTCCTATTTGCCAATTTTTATGTAGCCAGTGACACTCGCGGGGTTAAGACGAATCGATTGACGTAAGAACCATCAAAATCGGCCCACGCGTTTGGTCTCTAGAACGCTACATAGGAACAAACATACATACATACTTACATACATACATACATAGACTGATAAACACATTACCCCCCTTCGGCAGTCGGGTAAAAAGGAGGATCAATATTGATTTTCTGGCTCCGAGCGGGTGCACGGTCAGTACTGCGTTAACATTAGAGAATATATACGCCTTAAGAGATTTGAATACCTAATATCTCAGTATGGTGCCATCATGAATTTGCAGACACCTATATCTCCCAAGTTGTACCTTCCATATACATTGTATCTGCCATTACCTTTTAAAACTTTCAGACTATTATCGTTTTAAATTATATCAAATGCTCTAAGTGCAATTAGTATTTATATTAAGACTTTGAAACACAATCAAAATGTTTGTATCACTTGTAAGACGCCGAATATTTTTCATTGTAGAAGAGTAATGGTTTGGCTACTGACTTTTCATTGACAGTTCTTTTCATTTGTTCTCCTTCAATCAAAGTAGAGCCCACGAATTATAATTATCTTTCATGAATATAACGTAGATATTTGACTTTGACTTTTATTAGAAAATTAAAGTTTGTGTAGGTGTTTTTCAGGAGGAATAAAATATGTTAAAACAATTTTTACAATGGGCCCAATATTTATGGTTGCATCACTAGACAAATCATATTTATTTTCTATTCCGAACTTTTTTTTAATGAAAGGTCTTTTACTTAAAAAGCATTTTTACTGACTGTACCTTATATCTTTGAACTTGTTTTGGTATTAATTTAAACAATGGTATCTATTCGGAATATAAAATAAATATGAGTTGACTAAATTACCAGTGGCATTAGTTGAAGGTATTAGAACGGAATAAATCTCAGGTTTGGTCCCTTAGTTAAAGTGGTTCATACTCATGATTAATTTTACCTTCTTTAAGATTGCCAATTATTTTAAAGTCATATTGTATAGGTATAGATAACTTTATGAATACACGAACGGCAACCAAAGTCTTACTTTAATTGTGCGTACGGCTAAGGAGTGGATTTACCAGCCGGAGTCTGTGCTTCTCGATAGCTGAAACCTCGGGGTCTTTAAGTCAAGAGTGAATAGGTTACTTTTAGGCAAGCGTGCTTCACCGTCGACCACATCATCGCTTACCATCAGGTGAGATAGTGGTCAGAGTCTACCTATAATAAAAAAATCCAACTGAACGGCCCAACTTCGCAATCTCGTATCCACCTATTTGGCGCCACAAAAAAGGGTCTTTAATAGAGAGATCAATCATCAATCGGGCCGCCAATATGAACTAATAGCCTGATTACATGTTTAACTAACACGCCGACGACAACGTCTCACTTTCGAGCGTGTGAAACGTGCCTTAGATGAAAAAAAAGGACTGGATCCATTGATGAAATGTATTCGAAAAGTGTAGCAGTGTGGGATCGAGGGAATAATAGTGGTTCATGTAGGTAATGGAAAAGTATTAGTTATGAGAGAGTTGGGATTTCTATGTGTGTGTAATTAGGGATACATTTATTAGAGTTCAGTTTCATAAACCAGGAGAAAAATTAAGATATTTTGACGTACTGTCAAATAGGTACTGTACAACTATTTTCTTAGTGTCCCTCGGCAATCATCGCATTTCCGAATACAAACGAATGCTAATTTCCATTCAAAGTCCATCAATTATTAGATTTATCATGTTTAATAATTTGAATTCAGAACGAAGTACTGTAATGTTGTTTTGTTTTGACGTCCGTGTGAAATATATAGAGCTGTAAAAATAGCAGCTTTCCTCCCATTTTAAAATTAAATTACATCATGTTAAAAGGGTGTTAACAACTCTACATACTTCCAAGTTGATTGAGAGCGTCCGGTCTGTACCAAGTGCAAAGGGCTACTAATAGAAATCCGACGACTCACGAAACACGAAGTCTGCCGAGAGACATTTAGTACTTGTACAAAATTTTGAACTTCGTCGTATCGATGATTCTAAATGATTATTATTTGCTTTTTGCAAATTAAATGTTTTTAATTATTATCTCATCTGATGGTAAGCGATGATGTGGTCGACGATGAGGCACGTTTGCCTAGAAGTAACCTATTCACTCTTGATTTAAATACTCCCAGGTTGGTTGGTTGGATTTTGACCAGAATTTAGCTACGTTGACAGCGTTAGCGGGTACCTCGTACCCGCTACAGACGGTACTGCTGTCGTCAATTCATCTAGCCTTTTATACACTTCTATATTTATTACATATTCATGTTGTACAAACTGAAAAAGGAGTTGAGTAGTGCTTATGCTTTAGCTATGGTATGGACTTTGGAGCAGCCCTTTCATTTTTATTTTGAGAATCTGATATAGCTTTTTTTAACCGCATGGGTCGATCTTCAAGGTTAAGCAATGCTTGACGAGGTCGGTCCGTGGATGGGTGACCATTTCAACATACCGAGTTTCCTCCGTGCCTCGGCAAGCACGTTAAGCCGTTGGTCCCGGCTGTCATTTGAAGATCTTTGACAGTCGTTACGGGTAGTCAGAAGCATGAGATCTGACACCAGTCTTGCCAAGGGGTATCGTGTTACCCAGTTACTGGGTTGTGGAGGTCAGATAAGCAGTCGCTTTATGTAAAACACTGATACTCAGCTGAATCCGGTAAGACTGGAAGCCTTTTTCCCAATAATAATTGGGAAAAAGGCAAGGCAGATGATTTATTTATGGGGTTTTTTCTTCTCAGAGTATGTCACCCCGATGATTTCATATAAAATAATTACTAAAAGTATAATAAACTAGCCTACCCGCAACCTTGTACCCATTAAAGTAATATGATAATGAGTTCTTGCCTCATCTGATAATTGTAAGGCCAGAACGCTATTATAAAAGCCTACATTAAAGCTATTGCCAAAAGCCTGAGGTCTTTGGATCCCAACCTCCTCCTCAAAGGATCGATTAATGATATTGAAACCAACTGTAACTACCAAACGTATAGTGTTCATCTTGAATAGAAACGTTGCCACTAAAGGTGCTTACTACTGGACTAGTCTAAACATTTTTGTACCAACTTTCGGGTGCAATACGCTACCAATAGCCTTAAAAAGTCCAGTATCAGAGGAAACAAGCTATAAACTTGGTGGAAGGCCGACAAAGGTATCTGGAAGCAAGCCGTCTCTCAGCTTTCAATTTAATTTTATTACACTAACTACCTACCCAAGGCGTGACGGTATCTCATCGTAAACTTATACCAACCAAAATATTTTGTAGATATTCGTCAAGTTGTAAACTGGTCCACCGTTTTTATTAGATGTCCAATCTTATTTGTAAATGTTTTCAACCAATAAATAGTTCTAGAATACAACACTTTTACGATCCTTAAGATTATATGGAATATGTTTTTAATGGAACCAAATGACGATTTAATCTTTTATTAGGAACCCGTTAGGTGTATTAAGTTATAGTTTGTGGACGTATGGCGCTTGGAATAGCTTTATCACTGGTGATATGTGGTTTTTATGGGTCCTTAAATATGAAAAATAAACTGTATTCGAGTGTTTTGGTATAGCAGTGTTTGAGGTTGGTTTGTGATGGACCTGTGAAAGTTAAGACATCTTAAAGAACACGTGCTTATTACCCAAAATTGTCAAATTCACTAAATACCTATACTAGTTAGTTACTATGCTCAAATATATCAGCAGAAATTTTTGAACATAAACGATAGATTAGAATTGACTTTCAGAATTATCTAAGCAGGGTTGCTTAGATAATTCTGAAAGTCAACTCTATATAGGTACTGTGACGTATACGTAATACGTATACTACGTAGGTAGGTTAGAATTTGTTGGAAGAATTTACTTTTAAAGTGTTATGTGGATTTGGAATTGGCATATACAGAATGGAATTGTCAGGACGGCCTACGAGCCGATAGGCCGGAGACCGCACCATAAGCAGCTCAACCCAGTCGTAATAGTATCTACTAAAAATGTTCCACAATGGGCTTGTCCCTAAAGAATTGGGTGACCAGAATTCCCACAGTATCGAGACTACCCAAGCTCCCATTGTACAAAAACAAACGTAAAGTGTAAAGAAATAAACCTTATCAGTTATCAGATAAGGATCAATTGTTTCCTAATATCGGCGCCTTTTTACTGCAATTTTTAACAATGTAACATTAAACTAATCCTTTTAAAATGATCACAAGGCACCGCCATACTTCGGGTTTGAAGACAAAGACAGACCAAGTGGTAGGTAATATTTAGACAATGTGGGACTGCCCTGACATTAAATCAGTGTTAAGGTCGGATATAGGTATCTGTCGATTCCAGGAATTAACGATTTAAAAGTATGGCTAAATATCCCATTAAACTTTTCTTAATTCTTTATTACTTTACTACGGGTACACCAAACATAGTACACAGGTGTGACCGCCCCAGTTGCGGGCAGTTGCGCTTGCCACGAGACCAATTTTTTTAATATCATCCTAGACATATTTTTTTTTTTTTTTTATCCTCTATAGGCTTGCGTTTGACCATTATCTAACCTGATGGTAAGCGATGATGAGGTCGACGGTGAAGCACGCTTGCCTAGAAGAAACCCATTCACTCTTGACTTAAAGACCCCTAGATTGTAGCTATCGGGAAACACAGACTCTGGCAGAGAATTCCACTCCTTAGCTGTACGCATAATAAAAGTGTCCCCAAAACGTTTAATAGTTAACGAACGTTAACGTTTAATATTTAATAGTTAACTATGTACATACTTAAACACTAAACAAAAGTAAACTTTACAAAATTATACTTAAACTAACTACTTACACTATATACAAAAGAAAGGTACTAAGGATTCTTATTTATTTATCCTACTAATATATACTTCTATATCTGTACCAATATTCTAAAGAGGATAGATTTGTATTTTTGTATGTAACGAAAAAACTACTGGACCGATTTTAAAAATTCTTTCACCGTTGGGAAGCTATACTAACCCCGGGTGACATAGGCTATACTTTTTATCTCTGTATTCCTACGGGAACGGGAGATACGCGGGTGAAACCGCGCGGCGTCCGCTTGTTTATTATTGTTATAAAGGCGAAAGTTTGCGAGTGTGTTTGTAGCTTAGTTACTTCTTTACGCTCAAACGCTGGACGGATCTGTATGAAATTTGGCACAAAGATAAATTATAGTCTCGAATAGCACATAGGACACTTTTTATCCCGGGAATATGTTCCCTTGCGATAATTTTCGACATTCACGTGGGCGAAGCCGCTGACAGCGTCTATTTTATATACCTACTTTATTGTACCTACACCACAAAACACGTACAGGACAAACGTTACCAGTCTTCCTCGTCTTTTCGTTTCGATTGTACATTTGCTCAAACTGGGTCCGTAGTCGAGTCCATTGTCGGCAGCGAAGAGTCCTGGGACGCAGTGTTATTCTTTTGCGAAACAGTCGTCTCGCAGAAAGAGGCTGCGGAGAGGGAGAGAGAGATTACATCCGCTCACCCGATCCGCAGCAGACGCGCCGGGCGTCGGCGGAGGGTGGACAACGCCCTCTTCCAGCCCCCCTAAATGGGCCCAGGAGCGACGGACTCTGGGCCGTCCGTCAACCCCCCACACACATCAGGACCCGAGGTGGTGGCGCGAAATGTTCCACGCGCGCCCCTCTTAGACTTCGCGGGGGGAGTCTAACACCTCACTCCCCTCCCAACCCGAGATCGAGGCCCGCGGAGGCGGGCCGGCACTAGCCGGGGGTTGCGGCAGTAACGTTGTTCCCGCTACCCCCAGCGTAGGTGTGAGATGGAACACCGGGATGGTTTTTAGTCAGTTCTAGTCTGACAGACCCCTCCGCCCTTCCCAGGGTGCAGGACATACAATGAGAATTTTCCACCCCAGATAAAAAAATAAAAAGTTAGCAATGTTTATTGCAGCGTCAGAGGTTTTGTACAAGTTATCCTGGGTGCAAGCGAAAGTTGGGACACTCCAGCAAGTGGTGAAAAGTCTGTACAGGAGCACCGCATTCGCACCGGCTGCTCAATGGACTGATTATTCCCCGTTTTGCCAAATTATATTCGCAGCAGCCTACTCGAGTGCGCAACCGATTCAATGCCTTTGACACAGGTTCTGCAATTCATGATCGAAGGAAAGATGCTAAAAATTAACAGTTCGCTTGAGCTAAGTTTTCACGGTGAGTTATTTACAGAATAACACTACAGGTGGCCTTAAACGACGATAAGTATTATCAGGGGTCTGCTCCACGTCAGGATTACTTGTTTTTTAGTAAATCCAAAATAAAATATAAACGCAAAAGTAACTCTGTCTGTTTGATGAATTTAGTATAGATATAATAACATAATAAATAATATAATAAAAATAATCAAATAAATACATAATAAACAACACAAACAACACATACATAATACGACGCAACACGAACGACCACGGCACGGGCGAATTGACCACTCCAAAATTATTTAGTGGACGATTCGCCCGAATTTTATTTTAGAGAACAAACATTATAAAAGTACAGTCGTGCTCAACCGTCTCGGTAATAATATGCAGAATTAATCGAAGTTAATAGATATTGTACTAGAAACTAGGAAAGCAATTCAAACTACCAGGAGGCCAGAATCATGAAGAAGTATTTGCAGAGCTAGAATCATTAGCGGTAGAGACTAACGGAGTACTAGGGCTTCAGAATCGAAAATCGTCCGGTACACTTTTTACTGCTCATGATTCCAGCCTTACTTCCTCATGATTATAATCTCCTGGTACTTAAGTTAGTCTTTACCGGTACCAAAATGACCTGATAGCGTATAGAGCTGTCTCTTTAATTTTTTTTGTAGCGAGTATATTTTGTCTCTCTCTTATTGTTTTTTACAATATCTATTAACTTCGATTAATTCTGCATATTATAACCGAGACGGGTGAGCACGACTGTACTTTTATAATGTTTGTTCTCTAAAATAAACTTCGGGCGAATCGACACAGAAAAATGAATATTTTTAATAGTGGACAATTCGCGCGATTCGGGTGAGTTAAATTCGGGCGAGTCGTCCAATAACCCCAAAATTCACGTGGGCAAAGTCAGTTGTTAAAGTTTTTTAAGTCAACAAATTAAATAACAACAATTAAAATTGTGCTTCAAAAACAACTTTCGTTTGCGTTACCTCGGATAAGTTAGATAAGAAAGGTGCAAATTGTTCTTACACCCGTACAGTTATATTTTACGGTTTCAATAACAGTCTGTTGTCGGTCATAAACTTTTATATCTTTGGTTCCAGAGCCCGTAGTGATCCAATTGTTACCTCTTTTCATGTTTTCATTGCTTTGGTTTAGCACAAAAAGATAATAAAAGGTTTAAACTAATTGTTTTATTATACATATGGTTATGTAAGCTATCCAGAAACAAAATCCTATTGTTACTTAACGATATATTTATCCCATGTTTTAGTTTTGTTTTTGTTTATCGTAACAAGGGATTATTCCCCTTTTGTTTGATCGCCTTCGCGAATTTTTACTTCTTTGAGATATTTTGGTATGCAAGTGAAATGATCGATGGGCTGTTATAAAAGGATTTGGGAAACATTAGACTTAATAGGTTATGAAGCGTAGGGATTTATTGTTTCTACACAATGCTTTAAAAGGATTATTCTTCTGTTCTGTAGTGAAAGTGAAAGAAGATATTCTTCTAATAATGGTATAAGTAATTTGTATTATTGTTTGAATGAAATATGGCTTATTTATTTCTTTAGAAAATTAACATGGTTGACTTACTTGGCGATATGAATTTTACCATGCAAATATTTATATCGTCTTACTATAATATAACAAATGCGAAAGTTTGGATGTGTGTATGTTTGTTACTCAATCACACTAGAACGGCTGAACGGATCTAGATGAAATTTGGCAAAGAGATAGATTATAGTCTGGGATAGCACATATATTACTTTTCATCCCGGTATAATGTTCCCATGGGATAAGAAAACACTTTTGACGTGGGCGAAACCGCTAGCAGAAGCTAGTAGGTTACATAGCGTCGGTACCAACTCCTATTGTTTCAAAATACAATGCTTTGCAAGGTTTATTCTTCCGTTCTGAAGTGAAAGTAGGTAATTATTCTTCAAATAATGGTAAAAGTAATTTGTGCGAGTGGTTTTCGATGGCTGCTCGTCGGACCAATTGTATATTAATGCCGTGGTCCCTCAAGGGTCGGTACTCTCAGCAACTTTATTCTTGCTTCACATTAACGATCTGCTAAAACCCGGCACCTTTGGGTATGCAGACGACAGCACGGTTGCTGAGAGATACTTGTCCAACGCTCGAGCTACCGGGCCTCTGATCCAGTCTTTCCGGGAGGCCATGGTGGAGGGTTGAACCTGTCCTTGCAGGCAGTCTCCGAATGGGGCGATGCCAATCTGGTCAGGTTTAATGCTGCTAAAACCCAGGCGTGTCTTTTTTCACCCGGCTCCAACTTTGCGAGATGTGACCGTGCCAATAACTGACCATCTTGAGCTTCTTAGCGTAACGTTGACATCGACTCTCAATTTTGGCCCATACATTGAGGCAAGGGCTCAACTGGCTGCCCAAAAAGCTAGGGATCCTTGCAAAGATTAGAAGGTACTTCAGGCCATAATAGCTGCTCAGCTTGTATCAAGCGTAAGTTCGATCATGCATGGAGTACTGTTCTCATCTCTGGGACGGATCTGCCAAATACTAGCTTGATGCACTAGAGTCGATCGAAAAGCGGCCCAAGCAACCAACCAGTGCCTCATTGCCGATGAGCCTCGGCAATGAGGCACTGGTTAAGTCAAAGCTCCAGAGCCTTGAACATCGTCGCCGAGTTGCTAGCTTGTCGGTTTTTTATCGGTTGCATTTCGGGGAGAGTGCGATGGAATTGCATGATATAATTCCGCCTAGCCCGTTTCATTATCGGACTACAAGACGAACGGCGATGCGCCATTGATACATGGTGGACATCCCACCCATACGCACTAAACGTTTTGGAAATACTTTCATTATGCGTACAGCTAAGGAGTGGAATTCCCTGCTGGAGTCTGTGTTTCCCGATAGCTACAATCTAGGGGTCTTTAAGTCAAGAGTGAATAGGTTACTTCTAGGCAAGCGTGCTTCACCGTCGACCACATCATCGCTTACCATGAGATAGTGGTCAAGCGCGAGCATATACTAAATAAATAAATAAACTATTATACAGAAATTTACATGGCTAACTTACCTGGCGATATGAATTTTATAGGCAGTTATAGTGTACGTAGTCATAATTATCTTGCCTTTATCCTAATTTATTTGGGGTCAGTGCATTATTCTTTCTTCCAAACGTCTCTATAGTAGTCACCCCAAGAAAATTCATATTTTATTTATACCTCGAAGCGAAAACTCATCGATATATGTATTTATTATTCACTTAAATACAGGACAAACCATCAATCCATCCTAACCTACGGTGCTCAGACATCTTACCGAATTGCTGGGGTATACCAGAGAGCTAAGGATTGCAGCATTCTGGGTGTAAAGAGACCAAACCAAATACAGAGTACCACAATGTGCTCCAAAACGGGCATAACAGATATCGGCAAAAAGGCTGCCAGGCTTAAATGGGATTTGGTGGATCTCTTGCCCAGCGGTCAATTTGCATGCGATTAACGAATCGCACAGTGGGTGGAAGGAAGGCGTCCAGAAAGATTTGGTGAGATGATTTGAAAGCGTACTATAAGTGCTGGTTCGAGACGGCATGGGAAAAGAATGTATGTAAGTTGCCCAGAAGTGCGACAGCAATGACTAAACCAAAAAATATCGATACCGCCTCCTTCTTGCGTTGCTAATGCTGGGAGTCGTTACCACATCATGGTATCAAAACTTGAAGCTTTATTCATATCTATAGATGTAAAGTATTACTTCCAAAACAAATAAATCTTCAACTCCTGTTATAAAAACTAGTTCAATCCACAATAGATTCAATTCCCAGCGAACAAATTCAAAAGTAATTAATTCAACAATACGTCATCATGGTTCAAACCGCATTATAAATAAGAAAAATTAGTTAACAGCACACACAAGAATCATTGCGCCCGCGCTTCCCACCCACCAGGTAGACAGGAATACCAATACTAATAAAGACGTCCCGTCGACAGAAAAATGCCTTTATAATAATCATGGCAACAATTAATCTTAGAACACACACAAAGAACTATAATCGCTTACTCATTTTGCTAAAAATAAAAACTTGAAAAAAATGGTGGACGGTGGAACAATTTTAACAAATTAGGCGACAAACTCGCCACTTTTTGAAAGTAAATTATTGTATTTTAGATTGTTTTGTGAACTTTTGTGGGCCGAGATTATTGATGCCTTGTGGGCGTGGCGAAGGGAGGGGATGTATATGTCATTGTCGATATGTTATGTTCTTTGTCCACTTGAGTTTGTATTTGTATGATTTTACTGAATGTCCATAGAACCGCTGTAAAGCCTCCCACGTAGAAGGGTAGTACCATTTCATGTTTTACATCATTATCATGCTTCGAAAATAGAAGTTTGAGGGTTTTCGTAACTACATTTAAAATGAAACTCGTGAAATTTCACCCTTTGCGTTATCCTAATTTAAGAGAGTCCCAACAAAACGTTTGTGTGTTATTGAAAATGTTTTTGTGTAGATACAATAAAATTGATTATCAGTTAATGACACTTGCTGACACGCCAACATCGGATCTACAATACTATTAACACACTAGCTTCTGCCAGCGGCTTCGCCCGCGCTCAAAGTGTTTTATCATCGCAAGGGCACATTATACCGGGATAAAAAGTAGCCTTCATGTTATTCCAGACTATAATCTATCTTATAATCAATATCCATTCAGTCATTCTGGTGTGATTGAGTAACAAACATCCATCCAAACTTTTGCATTTATAATACTAGCTGCCGCCCGCGGCTCCGCGTGGAGTTAGTACTTCGCGCAATATCTTAAGTAATATTATAGTTTATGTGTTACTAGCGGACGCCTCGCGGTTTCACCTGCGTAGTTCCTGTTCCCGTGGGAATACAGGGATAAAAAGTAGCCTATGTCACCCGGGGATAGTGTAGCTTCCCAACAGTGAAAGAATTTTTGAAATCGGTCCTGCCGTTTCGGAGTCTATAAGGAACATACATACATACTTTCTCTTTTATATATATAGATTCGGATTTATAATTTAAATTACTGTAAAGTTTCATGCAAATCTGTTCAGTAGTTTTTGCGTGAAAGAGTAACAAATATCCATCCTCACAAACTTAGATTAGTAAAAAGTAAGATAAGATGTTTAGGGGATAAGTACCCACGTATTTGACTAATGAAATACTAAAAAACAATACGTTAATGTAGAATCGATATCGATGTTCCTTCGAATTCCTTTCCCAGCCCTACCAACCAGCAATTTCTAAGATGAAATTCAGACGACCGTCACGAATGGACCAGCGCAGGGTGTGAGAGCACCGGGAAACTATTCCCAAGGAAACTATCGTTCACTCACTCACTCTTCAGCCGTTAGACTAAGAGGTCAGATGTGAAATAAATTTATTAAAACATCAGTGTTCGGAGTGGTTATCATCGTGTGGGTTCGAGATACATTCACGCCAACACTGAATGGACAATTAAACTGCATTATACAATATAAACATGGCTTTATTGTTTGAAAGTTATGATGATTCTAAATAAGGTTTCTGTAGGACTTGAGTTTAGTAATTGTGACAGTCGAAAATAATAATTTGAACCTACAGTTGCATTGAAATTGAATTGCACATTTGCAACCATGAAATATTGTTTGTGGGAGACTTTAATGTCATTTATTGATTGTGTGTGTGCTTACTTTTATTTTAAAAAGGCTATATATTTTTTTTATTTATTTTTTATTTGTGATGAGAAGTTTCTTCAAATTATTCATTACATATAGGAGTACATATTTATTTATATCAAATTCTGGATTTTAATTTAGTAAATTAAAATTACCGACCTATCTAATGATGACTTTAATGCCAATTATGGATAAGGGGCCTATTTATATAACATTAATAATTATATTTCATTCGTCCGTATGAATGCACGCCTTCACATAATAATTTTCATCTTTCCATTGATTGGCCCACACAATTTCAGCAATAAAATCCTCGTAAAATGTTCAAAAACATTATATTATCGATCGGGCCGTAATCAAATCAAAAACATGGACATTATCCCGAAACATATTTCATAAATATCACAAAAGGAAGATGGCGGCCGTTTCGGTACATCATAATAGCAATATCCTGTCCATTGATTGTCAAAAATTAGGAATTTCGGCAATTACGTCTCACCTCCCACGTGATTTTGAAAAAAAAAACATCGCACCCGGTGCATCCAAATTTTCTTAAAAGATCCGACATCTTCTTTTCGTGGGGTGCCCGTGATAAGCGTTAGCGATTTTGGATGAGAGTGGTGTGATGTGATTGAAAGATTACGAAACGAGAGACAACATATTTTTAATCCCCGACGGAAAAACTGATGGTTTGAGAATGTGGGATGAACCGATTTTGATTTCGTTTTTTTTGTCTAAATGGTGACTTTATCTAGCTGTTTGATGAAAAGAAAGAAAGAAGAAAGAAAGAAAACACATTTATTTGACACAAGCCAGAGCACACAAAATATACATTAAAAAAAAAAAGAAAACACAAAATAAAAGTGTTTATATCAATACACAATATTCTGTGTGTCCCACGGCTGCGCCAAATAGGACCAGTTCAGCAAAATGTCGGGCAACTAGTGCCGACGCTGGTTTTCAACTGGACCTGTGACTGATGACGTGACGGACGTAAAGCAGTTTTATAGTAACTAAATGTGTTTGTGATAAAAGTACTTACTTATATAAAAGATAAAAATAGATGGGTTGTAAGTGTATATTACAAATAATAAGAAAATACGTGTACACTACATAAAAATAAATAAGGTGAGTGTGAAAATAAGTGAAGTGTGGGTAGGTAGGCTAATGCGTCATATAATGAAAATCAGTTTAGCCGTTCAAAAGTTATGGGCGTTTTACTGTTTGAACCGGGGTTTTTTCACAAGATCATCATCATCATTTCAGCCGAAAGACGTCCACTGCTGGACATAGGCCTCCCCCAGGCGTCGCCACATTGGCTGATCCCGTGCGTTGATCCGTTTTTGCAAGATATCGTGTCATAATAACGTGTACAATAGATTGTCGATCGAAGCGTGTCTACTACTAGATTAATTATGTAGCATGATATAAAAATGTGTCGGAGGCATTTTGTTTTTTTTTTTTTTTGGATAAGATAGCTGAACTCAATTTGATTTTAATTTAATCCTAATTTCGGATCTTAATGGAGGATTAGCTAAATTCAAACTTGAATCATCAATAGCCTAGTCCTCTATTACACGGGATTTTTAAACCATAACTAGCAAAATGTTGGAGTTTTATTAGGCACCTCTGCCTAGCCCTTAGGATAATACAGCGTGATGTTATGTCATGTGTATCAATAAAACAAGTTAACGCTGGAAACTAAATTTTGTGATAAAAAAACTGTGAACTGTTGGACACACCACAATATTACGCTTGTGGATCGTCCTTAAGGTTACACTAGTCGAAAATTCTTCCTTACAAACGTAGTCTGGCGATTGCTCCACTGTTTGACGATGTACGTTAAAAATAAAAAAGTATATCAATTTGTCTCATCATTATCTAGCCCTGTATGTAAACAGAAAAGTAAAAAAATGCAATATTTGAAAGTTATGAGCGTCGAAAGTTCCATATTTCAACACTAATTTTAACGCATCTTTGGGCGGAAATAAATACCATAAGAAAAAGGAAAATTGCAAAACGGCCTCCATACAGAGATTAGTAATTCAACAATGCAAATTATTTTATTTTGAAAATATACATTTAGTAGTTTTTTCATGATATCCCAAAGGACTGTTTATAAAATTTCACGCACTCGTTTTCATCTTATATCATCATAAATATTGCAAAAAAATTGCAAAAGTGCTAATTCGTTCGTGAACTAGCTTCTTACTGCTCATCATAGCATCTATCTCTTTTGCACATGTTGTCGGATGAGATAGCATGCATTTTAATCCCGCGCACAAAATAGTTCGTGCCGTCGACTAGCTGACAAGCTGACAACGCACTGAGGTAGCTTACTTAGCGCATAGAGACTAATAAAGTCGTAGCAATGCGTTTGCGACAAGGCCTTAGTAAATCTTATTTTGTGTGGTCGGTATTACTGACAATTTGAGAAGTAAAGATTTGGCAGACTGCAAGGCTTGGTAGACTCTCGGGCTTGGTGGTGTGTGAGGGTTTAACAAATGTGTCCAACTCGCTTCCAGCACATCGCTTGACCCACACAAGTATCGACAATTTTTTTCTTATTTTTTCCCTTTTGTTACCTTTGTGCGAGCTAGCGCCGGCACGAAAGGATCCTATAAAGTGTTCTAAGGCGTATCCAGCAAACGCCGACCGTTACATATTTATTTTTGTGTTGTGCATTCTTGTCCTGACATGTAAATAAATGATAGATTTTTTCCTAATACAGTTGTTTAGCGATTTCGCGCTTTCATGGTGGCGTGATGGAAATCGTGGCGGTCTATGTACTGGTAAATTATGTGGTCTATATTTCATGTAGTTGACTGTTGGTAGGACTGTTTTCTTTGCTTTTTTTAATGATATTAAGAATGAGATTGAGTCTGAGAAATTTGTGAATGGAATGTCATCTAATAGTTTTTTTAGAAGTGAGGAATTTACCGTTCTGTCGTGAGGCAAAACATAATTCGTGATTTCAACGCGCAGGCTGTAAATAATGAAGGTACTATTTCAATTTTAATTAACAAAAATCTTAATGGCCAGTAAACTGCCGCCAGAGCAATTTTACAGCAAATGTCCTTGAAGTATACTAGTGACTTCGTAGGTACCACCCGGAAAGCAGAACACTCAATAAACCACCTCTCCAATGAATGAATATTTATTGCTACTAATTCTCGTAATGGGTGAAATGGTGCAATTCAATGAAAAGACCAAGAACAATACGATTTTATGCTTCCTTGGTACCGAAAGCTGGCGCCAGTGTATTAGGTAATTTAAAAAAGAATAGACCGGTAATACAGCTGAGGTTTTTGACTATTTACCGTGGTGTTGCCTGATTATGTAATTAGTCGGGTTGTAATGTGGTGTGTCTGGATTGTGGGAGTGAAATTTTGAATGGTACTGGCTGTCAAGGGGCCTATAAAATCATTAAATGTTTTTTTATGATAGATTGAGGAATGAGGTAATAAGACAACGTTGTGGTTTAAAAGAAGATGTAGTGACTAAAATTGAAAGAGTATGTTAAGATGGTTTGGCCATGTTGAGAGAATGAATGAAAGGCGACTAACGAAAGGTGTTTACAGGGCAGACGTGAATGGAAACGCCGGGAGGGTACGCCCTAGAAAGACATACATAGACCTTATAGGTGACGTTCATCAGAAAGGCCAGGTGCGCAGTACTCATAACCGGTATGTGTGTGTGTATGACTAGATGTATGAATGTGAGTGAAGCAAAAGAAGTATGTAAGGATCGTAGCAGGTGGCGTTCTGTAGGTTCTGCCTACCCCTATGGGAAAAAGGCGTGAGATTATGTATGTATGATTTTTAACGAAAATGAGTTTTTTAGAAATTTGGGCAATATTCTGCCGTCAAAATCTCACTGTGAAAGCTTAGTAGACATGAAGGTAGCTGTCAAACCATGCAATCTTATCAAGGTCGCAGTTCACTACAAGCTCAATGAACCTAAGTCTTCACGGTGAGATGTTAACAGCATATACCGATTAGTGCCTTTGCGATGCGACGAATCCTTACTTATGAGGAAATGCGGTCGCAGATTTCAGACTGAATAAAAGTCATAATTCAATATTGGATCAATTTAAAAGATATTCCATAAACAGGAAAAGAAAAATATATACTGTGCCCCTATGTTTTCCTATGGGTTCCGTAACCAAAGGGTAAAAACGGGACCCTATTACTGAGACTCCACGGTCCGTCTGTCTGTCTGTCTGTCTGTCACCAGCCTGTATCTCATGAACCGTGATAACTAGACAGTTGTAATTTTCACAGGTGATGTATTTCTGTTGCCGCTATAACAATAAATACTAAAAACAGACTAAAATAAATAATTAAGTGGGGCTCCCATACAACAAACGTGATCTTTGTGCTGTTTTTTTGCGATAATGGTACGGAACAATTCGTGCGCGAGTCCGACTCTCACATGGCTGGATTTTTTCATTTATAGTTGTCAACTTTGTACACTAGGCCTCTGTTGAGCTGCGCAATTTTGAGCATCTGTTGAGGGTTCTAGTGCTTCTAAATATTAGGAAAACATAGAGGCACAGTATATCTCTTTCAGTTTATGGAATAACTTTTAAATTTGTCAAATGTGGCGTAGGAAATGGGCAAGAGCCAAACCTCGAATTATTACTTTTTATTTAGGATATTCACTTTTATAACAAAGTGACGGGTTGCGAAAGCCACAAAAACAAATAATACAATTTATTAATTAGCTGTAATTCATTAATGTGAGAGCAGTGGTGGCCCAGTGGTAACGGCCGCGGCTAACAAGATGTAGTTCGTGGGTTCGAACCCAGGCAGGCATTATTCTTTGTGTAACATTCATCACCACTGCTCTCAAAACGTTGAAGGAAAACATCGTGAGGAAGCCGGTTCTAGAACCAAAAATTCGAAGACATGTCATCAACCCGCATTGGGCCCGCGTTGTGGATTATGACCCATTCTGTCACAGAGAGGAGGCCTGTGTCCCAGCAATGGGATCATTAAAAGGCTAATAATGATGAATTCATAAATCACACACACACACATCACACATCATCAGCCTATTAATGTTCACACTGCTGGGACACAGGCCTCCTCTCTGTGAGAGGGGAATTCATAAATACACACATTAAAGTTACGAAAGATATTTAAATAACACAACCGAAACTGTTTTGAACATTCATCATCAACATAATCATCATTTTAGCCAAAAGACGTAGATCTATGTTCCCCCAAGTGTCTCCAAATCGACCGATCTTCAATTAGCCTAGCCTTTTCGCAACTTTGTTGGGGTCGGCCTCCAGTCTAACGAGATCCTGCACAGTACCACCATTTTACATGGAGCAACCCTAACTGACCTCCAAAACCCAGTAACTGGGTAACACGATACCCTTTGGCAAGAACGGTGTCAGATGTCCAGCTTCTTAATACCCGTATAAGTCATCGGCACGTAACTTGGCAAGGTTTTGGCGTAGTGGGGGTAAACTTGCGCATAGTGCGCGAACTGACCAACCACCATATAGAGCGAACGGGACGTGGACGCGACTTGATTGGTCAGTCGATCCTTGTGTCAACTGACCAACCAATCGCGCGCTCGGAACGGTGCTAAACGTACCCCGCGTCCCGCTTGGTAACCAAAGAGACCTAAAAAATGACTTGTGCGCATCTAACGACTCTTGCCAAGTTACGTGCCGATGACTACTACTACTACTATGACTAACGACTGTCAAAGATCTTCAAATGACGGCTGGAACTAACCGGGTTCACATGCTTTCCGCGGCACGGAGGAATCTCGCTATGTAAAGACGTTCACCCGTTCCTGGACCAACTTCGGCAAACTCACTTAACCATGACGATCATGCCTTCGGGTGGTTGTTATAATTTAGCCACGAGTTTCTCCGTCTCCTACATCACCGATCAACAAAAATACCAAAATAAAAGCCGAAAATATCTGATAAGGAAATCAGTTTGAATTTTAATATCTTGCAAAGTTTATCATCTTAATCGGCGTGTCAAAAAAATGGTGGCAATTTAAGGCTCGCCACGTTGCATTGGAGTGAAACGATGAAAAATTCTGTACACACAGATCTGAAGATAGCTATATGATTGAGAAGTGAAATTACGAGATATATGAGCTAAATATTTCTGTTTCGAAATATCAGTGAGTGAGGTGTAGTGTTGTGGTGCCGGTGAATTGAGTGAACACAACACTGAATTCACCGGTGTGTAAATTTTACGAAATTCCAAAGAAAATAATGAAACAGGGTGTTCATTATGCAGTTCCATTTCTTATTTAATAAAAACTCTCAAACAGTTGTTTTTCTAACCAAGATGTGCGCGGTAGCTTAATTTGCAAGAAAAAATCCAGTAATGGGATCACTTCGTTTTCCTAACCAATCTTTGCGCTGCTCTGGTGGCAAAGGATTAACAGAGCCAGGTATTTTACATATAAAAAGCGAGAGACGTGTGCGAGGAATGTGTGTGCCCTCGCACTGCTAAACAGAATCTGCTACGCATCTTCGCAGCACTCAGATACACACCGTTTCACTGCGTCGTCACTCGCTATGCAAAATCCTCGCATTGTCTAGCTAGCTCGTATTTTCAGCGAAATAGTACCCTAAGGGAACAACGTAGGTTCTCATTATTAAAAAAACCTTTCCTGAAATCGTTATGGAAAAAAACCCTGCTCTCCTTACTATAATCTAATCAAAAAATCTTTGTGCCAAATTTCATCCAGATCCGTCCAGCCATTTGAGCGTGAAGAAGTAACAAACACACACACTCACAAACTTACACCTTTATAATATTAGTGTGATTTTGATGATTCTTTTTTTATTTGAAAGCTGGTGCTTCTCATGTGTTCCAATTTACGAGTAGTTTTTAACTATTTTTTCGGTTTTTTTGACACTGAAGTCGGTTTTTTTTTAATTATTTTAATAACTATAAGTTATCTCCAAGGGGATACTCTCCAACATCACTACCTTGATGTTTATCTTTAACTGTCATCAGATTAAGTTATGTGTTACGCTATATTTTAATTCGGCAAAGGCACTGGAAACATTCTGCCACCGGAACCAACGACATGGATTAATGATATAATTTTAATTGACTTTCGTGCGAATGTCGACCTCAATGGTTGTTTTGTAAAAAGAGAAATAATTGCTTAAATATTTTGGTGGAGTAACTGGTGATCTTTATTAAATAATTTACAATTATACTTAGAAAAATAAACTTAAATTTAAGGCAGGGCAAAGGCCTCCTGAGATTCCCTCCTTCCACTTCTCCCGATCTATTGCGATCGCATGCCAAACCTTTAAAAAGAAGTCATCAAGAAGCTCATCACGTCAAATCTATATATATAAAAGGCAAAAGTGATTGACTGATGTATCAACGCACAGGCCAAACCCTTAGGGCTAGAAACTTAAAATTTCGCACACTTATTCCTCTTACGACGTAAGCATCTACTAAGGAAGGATTTTTCAAAATTCAACCCCTAAGGGGGTGAAATAGGGGATAAAAGTTTGTATGAAACTTTTTATTAAAAAGTCATCTGTAGGATAAAACACGGATCACGCGAACGAAGTCGCGGGCGAATTGCTAATTGATGAATATAAATAAATATTGGACAACACTCGCTAAAATTTCTTGGGAATAGTTACGGTGGCTTTAAAAAATACCGACCGAGCTTAAAAATGGATACAAAAAATCTCTCTTGATAAGAATTAGTAGGTATACTACAAAATATATTTAATTCAAATAACCAACCACAAAAATCACAAATACCTTTAGAAGATGCACATGCAAAAACAAAAATCCATCAGATAAAAAACATTGCTAAAATAAAGTACAAATTAAACAGCCTATAACTTGGTTAATTGAAAAGATGTATCATGTATGGGAAAAGTCTTCATTAAGAATTTAACTAGAGCTTTCAATTATAATGTATGGGTTTTACACTACACAGTGCGAAGGGCATTACTTAAAGGATGTAACTATATTATAAATAGGTACGCTTAATAACTCCTAAGAAATGCCGTATCTTGAATACTGATTTCACAGACATAAATCTAACTAGATCGTGCGAATGTTTGTACTTTTGGAAGGAGGAATTGGGGGATTAGCCCCATGGTCACCTACTGACTATACACCACAGTCATCCGACCAATCATCACATATGGCTCGCTGGTCTGGTGGCCCAGGACAGACCTCAGCACAGCCCAAAGAGATCTCGAAAATCTACAGCGGTTCGCCTGTGTTGCAATCACCAGTAGTATGAGAACCACACCCACTGCCGCCCTACAGGCAATGCTGGGACTCCCGCCTCTACACCTAATTGTGAGGAAGGAGGCAGCCTTAGCCACCTTTAGACTCCACCTATCAGGTTCCCTAAATAAAGACTCCAGAATTAAGCACACACGCATAAAGGAAGATGCGATCAAGCGTAAACCGATGTTAGTATCACCATGTGACAAAGCCCCAAAATCACACCACTTTCATAGGCACTACAACATAATACTCACAGAGGAAAGATGTGACTACTCTGGCCCGAAAGAGATGAGAATATACACCGACGGATCGAAAACTGGCTCAGGTACCGGTACCGGTACCGGAGTTGGAGTCTTCTCATACGATTTCAATATAAATATATCCAGACCGCTAGGAGGGTTCAACACCGTCAATCAGGCGGAGTGTGTGGGCATCATACAAGCGGTCCATGCACTAGAAGCCAGGTGGTTTACGGACATCCACATACGGATACTCTCCGACAGCGCATCAGTCCTCCAATCCTTACGAAAAAAATACATTACATCTAAACTAATACTAGATATGGATAAAGGGACACAGCGGATCGCTGGGCAACGACGCGGCTGACGAGCTTGCGAGGCGCGGATCCAGCTCGACGGTCTATGGACCCGAACCTGTTGTACCCATCCCCTTCCACCAAATACGCAGGTGGCTACAGGAATACACCCAGACACAGGCGGAGAACTGGTGGGCCTCGGCACCGGGCTGTAGGCAATCCAAAAAAGCTCTGCCATCCTTGGACAGTAGGCTTACCAGGCGTCTTTTACGCCTGGACAGGAATGGCCTGCGCCTGGTGACAGGGACCATCACGGGACACTGCTCACTCAACAAACACTTCCACACAATAGGCATAACGGACAGTCCTCTGTGCAGGGCATGCATGGAGGCCGAGGAAACCGTTACGCATGTTCTCTTTTAATGCACAGGTGTCACCCAGATAAGAACACGAACCCTCGGGTCACCCAGATCTTACACAGATGTTTTGAGAAAACCAGGCGCTCTAATTGACTTCTGGAGGGAGGTGGGCTGGTTGGAATGACCACCCAACGGCCGCCATGGCCCACGTACAAAGGTCCATTTGAGGGACTAAGTACGGAAACCAAACCATATAGATAACATAGATAGATGTTTGTACTTCGCATGTCAAAAAGGAGAGCAATGCCAGAGCATTGTTCTCCTTTTTGAAAATACCGTCAAAGGCAGACGTTTGACGGTATTTTATTTAGCTTTATCGGCACTGGAAGTCAACCGACATATAGAAAAAAAGGCTACATTTAAATTGGAAAATAGAAAAATGGCGGCTTTTGGGCGCCATATTGTGGGGTCCCAATTTTCTTTTTGATTCCAAACCCATCGTGTGGGGTATCAAAATAATTACAAAAAATATGTTACAATGATTTATTTAAATGTACCTAATTCGAAAAAAAAATGTTAGCTAAAAAGTTATAAAAAAAAATAATTAAAAATATCAAAATACCTGACTGCTTAAGAAGCGAACTAAAAAGACGTAAACAAGAAGAAAATCATGCTGTGCAGTCGGAGGATACATCTGGTTTTGGTCAGCCAGCTCGCGAATATGTTTTGTTTGTTAAATTAACGTTTATTTTGCATTTTTTTTACCGATTAATATGAATCGATTGACGTCATCATCAAAATTGGCCTACGCGTTTAGTTTCTAGAACTCCACTTAAGAGCATACATATATAGATTGATAAACACATTACCCTCCTTAGTATCGCGCAGTCGGGTAAAAATGCCTTATTGTGTCATATTGAGCTGAAAAAAATTAAATTGAAAAAGTGGCACGCTTAGTTGCCGTACAGATGGAAGGATTTGCGGCTTTGCGTTATAGAAAGAAAAGAAAGAAAAAGTGTATATTTATCACAAATCATATCTAGTCATATTTATGTCTGTGACTGATTAAGTCAAATGATCTCTTAATGTGTGCTTTTTTTAGATACCAGAGAGCTGGTTGTAATATGAGATGTTTGATACCTTATTAATTATGTGTGATATCCTCACACTGTGTTTTAAGCAGTTGTATCTGTTTGTTTGTTACGAGAATAAATAATGTTGTGCTGAAATCAGATGTGTTTGTCTTCTGTTAATGTACATTTAACATGACTTAACACGTCGTTGTGTTGAATGTCACTTGACGTTCCAGAAACTGGTCTTATGTTGTTTATGTCACAACCATCTGGTTAATTAGCCAGCTCATTAGACGCCTAAGCCGTTAATTAAACAGCTAAAGGACAACTAGCCAAGTCATTGAGTGCAACAATTGAACTTTTGAGCGAAGCGAACTAAGACCCACGTACTGCGATCAACTGAACTAAATTAGAATCACTTGGCTGAGTCTTCAAAGGCTGACTTTCAATACGCCAAGTTGTTACACGTTGAATGATTATATTTCAATTAACTATCGGCTTATGCATCCAATTGGCTAGCTAATTTAACCAGATGGCTTAAGCCCAGTTTCTGGAACAAAAATTTATGTTACAAATTATCGTACGCACTGTGGTTGGTTGAATAAGTTTTCAACAGCCATCGCATCACTAGACATGCGTTTAATTGTTCACATGTCAATATTTGAGAGATTCATTAAACGATTTGAATCGTATGCCTTGCAACTAAAGGTAAAGGTATAAAATTAACAATACCGTTACAAAATCGCAGATAGCACCAAAAAATATGGAACCACAGCCAACAGGCTGAGCAGTTGTAATTTCTTAACTAAGCTTCACAAAAACCTGTATGTTAACCCTTTCCATTTGATTGACAAACACTGTTGCAGTATCAGTGTTCTCAACCCGTCGCTGCTGTCAATCCGATCTCGTTGTCACTGTGAAAAAAATACCAACACCATGGGGCTTGTGGTACAAGGTGAAAGCGAACGGCGTTGATTTGAAAATCGATAAAAAAGATATTTAAAAATGGATGAAATAATTGTATTTACTATAAACGCGAAAGTTTGTGAGTATGAATTGATGCTTGTTACTCTTTCACGCAAAATCTGCCTAATAGATTTTGATAAAGCTTTATATGTAATTATATATATCTCATACGTCAGAATTACACGTAGGCTATAGTTTATAGCGATACTCGTATTGGAGAGAATACCAATTCCACTTTTTTATATAATTTGCTTTAATCAAATAATTTAATTAGTATTACCCACACTAATGCATGATCTCTAAGCACAGAAGCTGCCGATATCAACAGATCGAAATCTTTCTTGTTTCACATCGTAGTCGATCAGTATGGAAATTTAATTCATAATCAAGCAGTGGTACTTACAGTGAAGGGTTCAGGTTGGCTATGGCAGCAAAATATTGCTGGACCGGAATAGAGGAATAGTTACTGCATCGGCAATGATACTAGATCTTTTATTTGGATTCTATGTTCAAAATTACTAGCTATTCGAGATGCATTATTTGAGGAGAAATAAGGATTCTGAGCCGATGGTCGCGGCTATCATTTGAAGATCTTTGTCAGTCAATGCGGGTAGTCAGAAGCTTGAGATCTGACACCAGCCTTGCCAAGGGGTACCGTGTTACCCAGTAACAGGGTTCTGGAGGTCAGATAGGCAGTCCCTTCATGTAAAAAACCGGTACTCTGCTGAATGCGGTAAGACTGGAAGCCGACCTCAATATAGTAGGGAAAAAGGCTAGGCAGATTGATTGAAAGGATTCTGAGGAACGACGTCCGTAAGATTACTGGTTATTTGAGATGTTGGACGAACCATTAATCTATATATATAAAATGCTTTGTCCTGAATGACTGACTGACGGATCAACGCACAGCCTAAACCGCTGATCTTAGAGACCTGAAACTTGCATAGTGTGTTCTTTGTATGACGTAGGCATCCGATAAGAAAGGATTTAACGAAACTCTACCCCTAAAGGGGTGAAAAAGGGTGGCAAAGTTTGTATGAAAAATCTAATTCCTTCAGCTAATATTTTTGAAACTTGGCACAAATATTAATCTAAGTAATTGATAAAGATTGACAAATAATTATTTAATAAAAATCCTAGACTAAAATTAAAATTACAATCAAAATTAAGATAAACTCATTAATAAAATTAAAATTAAAATCGCAGTCAACAATAAAATGAAAATTAAAATCAAATAAAACATTACAATTAGAATTACAATCACTATAAGCATTAAAATTAAAACCAAACACAAAGTTGAAACTAAAATCAAATTAAAATAAACATTACAATCACAATCCAATTCATTCGATTAAAAGCAAAATTAAAGTCAAAATTAAATCAAAATTAAAAGTTAAATTAAATTAGGCAAAAACTAATAATAACAAGCCCAAATAAAGTTTCCTTACACGCGTTGTGGTGACATCAATGTGCTGCTGCCAGCTAAGCTTATCGTCCACGATCACACCAAGGTATCTAACATGCGTAGACTGAGAGATTGTTGTGCATGAGCATTTCACAGTAGATGCCAAGTTGCAGATATGCAGTTTAATATCCAAGCTTATTGGTTTAATCTTAGAAAAAGCGAATTGGAGAAATGTCGATTTATTAAGGTTCAAGGTGAGGCGGTTAGATCTTAGCCAATGGCCCACTGTATGCAGTCCCCACTCAGCACTTTTTTTAACTTCGTCCCAGGTCTCTCCATGAAAAATCAATGCCGTATCATCAGCGTACGTAAATATGTTTCCGTTTGTTAGCATGGCAAATGGGAAAAGTATGGGAATTGGGAAGTAATTATCCAAAAGCAGAACTTGGGTTCTGCTTTTGGATAATTACTTCCCAATTCTTAATATTTCATTCATAAAAAAATTACAGTTAAAGAACATCGGGTGATAACTTTTGCGCCACCCTGTGTTCATTTTATATCGTGTCGATAGTAGGATTCAGATATTGAAAGCAAAGTGGTATTTCACTATTTGTACGTGCGATTGTTTCCGTGGAAATCAATCGCACGAGACCTCCAGAATTAAAGTCCAACGCTCTAGCTATTAGAACACGACGGCAGTTCAGTGTATGCTCATTTTATATCAATTTACATTTAGTTTTTAATTCGATAAAATAATAAAGTTGAGCAAATATTGTAGTCTACGCAAACAAAGACGCGGGCGGAAAGCTATGTTTGGGTACTAATTTGCAATATCCCGCCAGAACTGCAATAAAACCAAAACAGCCAAAATCGTGTAGTCCAGGCGTAGGTAGTAGTGCAGGCGAAGCTGCGGGCGGAAAGCTAGTACTAGTATATAATGCAACCATGTTCTGTTTCGAATCGACTTTCTTTTGTGACTTGCACCACAACCCAAAATGTAGTCACTCTACGGGGAGCCAACAAGAAATATGTCGAAACTCGACTAAGTGTTAAATAATACATTAACGTGGTGATACATAATTGAAGAGGTGCCACCATAACGTGGAAGCGACGAATTTAACCGACTGCACTGATATGGTATACGTTTTTAGGGTTCCTCAGTTCACCGCTATGTTCTGCCGTCTGTTTGGCTCAGTGGCTCTTGGTACTATAAAGCTGTTATATGACATGGTGATAGATACCTATTAACCACGTCTATATATATATGAACAGTGTGTGTTGCCAGTGATGACATATGGCTCTGAGACGTGGTCGCTTACAATGGGCCTCATCAGAAAGCTTACAGTCACCCTAAGGGCAATGGAGAGGGCTATGCTCGGAGTTTCTTTGCGTGATCGAATCAGAAATGTAGATATCCGTAAGAGAACCAGGGTTACCGACACAGCCCGAAGTATTGTGGCAGTGGGCAGGGCACATTGCTCGTAGAACGGTTGGCTGATTGCGCGAACCGGAAGACATTGCGTTGGAAGACCTCCCACCAGGTGGACGGATGACCTGGTAAAAGTTGCGGGGATCCGCTGGATACGAGACGCACGGGACCGATCAATGTGGCGACGCTTGGGGTAGGCCTATGTCCAGCAATGGACGTCTTTCGGCTGATCTGATGATTATGTTGATGATATAATATACTATATGCAATAGAATCATGAAAAACATATTGTTCGTGTACCCGTTTTTACCATCGTTGTTTTTCAAAAATATTGAACTAGTTGCCACCCGTGATTCCACTCACGTGGAACTAGTACTTCTCCAGTTCACCAAAATACATTGCGTTATTTGATGCTTTACAGCTATATTATTTTAAAGTTTCATCAAAATCTGTAGATTCGTTTTTCCACGAAAGATTAACAAATGTCCATACTCATAAAATTTCACATTTATAGTGTTAACCAAGTAGGATTGACATGAACTTTATTCGAGTCAAGGATCTGTATGTGAAATATTACGCTTCTAACTAACTACGGAACTTTACAAACTTTGCCCGGCACGCACTTGGCCAGTTTTTAACATCTAAGCTAAGGTAACTTCTTGTAATAATATTTATAAGTTAAGTATCTTTGGTTGAGTAGCGTGTGATATAAGGAACTTGTGGTATCAGGCAGATTGAAGCATATTAGGCAAGCTGAACTGGCGATAGGGCACTGCCGTACAACCGATGATCTTTGGGGTAGACGAATTATTGAATGGAGTGCGCGTAGCGGCAAACGTGAGGTAGGACGCTCTTATGATAAGTGTAGCGACGATCTTAACCGTGTCTTGTAGCATCTGGATAAGAGTTAGAATCCAGGTGGACTTGAGAACGCCTCTTGCATAGCAGTAGACTGCAATACGCTGATGATTGTGATTGAACATATTATGCATGGCATGCATGGCTTTTATTAACCGACTTCCCAAAAAGGAGGAGGTTCTCAATTCGGATGTTTCTATTTTTTTGTTGTTCATATTGAAACGACATAGTGAATTATCGCTTCATCATCATCGCCTGGTGATGAGGCGGTTTTTCCATGAAAATAAATTAAGAGAGAAAACATTTTTCAATTGGTTGCTGCATTAATTCCAATGAACATGTTCTTCTAAAATGTATGTTTGATCAAGAAAAAAGTAAGATTTTTGACGTAGATTTTTGCAATGCTTTGGGACACTAGAGACTCTAGACAAGATTTTAGCGATTGCTATGGTCAAAATGCTAAAATGAAAATGATGGATCCGTAGCATTTCGATATCGTTTGACATTCCCAATAAATTACTTGCATTTTTCCATTGGTTTTTCCACACTTTCGATTGTAGAATGTCACGTGTCTAGGGCCTTCATCATCATCATATAAGCCGTAAGACGTCCACTGCTGGACATAGGCCTCCCCCAAGCGTCGCTACATAGACCGGTCAGGTTCTTCCTGCATCCAGCGGATCGCCACAACCTTCACCAGGTCATCGTTCCACCTGGTGGGAGGCCTTCCAACGCAACGTCTACCGGTTTGCGGTCGCCACACCAGAACTTTTCTGCCCCACCTGATACTCTTTTCTTTCTGTCTAGTGCCTTAGGGTAAGCTAAAGAAATGATTCGTGAAAAGTTTATATTAAAAAATGTCTCAGTGTATATATATATATATATTATTGTTGATAGTCTTGCGCTTTACCACTATCTCACCTGATGGTAAGCGACGATGTGGTCGACGATGAAGTGCGCTTGCCTAGAAGAAACCTATTCACTCTTGACTTAAAAACTCCCAGGTTGTAGCTATCAGAAAATACAGACTCCGGCAGGGAATTCTACTCCTTTGCTGTACGCATAATAAAAGTATTCCCAAAACGTTTTGTGCGTATGTGTGGGTTTCCACTATGTACCGATGACGCATCACCGTCCGTTTTGTAGTCCGATATATATAGCTTCCTACCCTTATCCCATGTTACTTGGGGTCGGCGCAACACGGTTTCCTCTTCCATACCGTCCTGTCTCCCGTCACGCGATCACTGACTCCCTTTTGTTTCATATCACTCCTCACACATCCATCCATCTTTTCTTTGGCCTTCCTCTCCCTCTCCATTTATATTCATAACTCTTTTAGTAACATGCGTTTTATCCCTCCTCATCACATGACCATACCAGGACGAACGGTTTCCTTTCAACTTTTCTGTTACTAGCGGTCTCAGTGTGCCATAGTTAATTATTTTAATCCTGCGAAAAATCGTTAAATCAGTTCTGTAGGTACCATTCACTAAAATATTAAGTTAGGATTTTACGTTCAATAATTTCTTAATACAGTAAGGAATTTTATAATTACTATCGATCTCAGGCTTGTTAAGATCTCACTTTACCAAACCAATATCATTTTAATCATTGAAACTGGTAAATTGCTATTTACGACCAGTCAGACTTATTTTTGTATTAAATGCATGCTCTATTATTTATTGATTGTATCACTTCTCAGAAATAAAATAATATTATTGATGTTGATTGATTTACTTCAGATAGTAATGAAATAGAGTTGAAAAACCTGCCATGTTTTATCTCTGCACTATCCTAAGGTCGCCTGGTAGAAAATGCACAAGGCAATAAGTCCGCCTTTATACTTGTGCAAAAAGTTTTTTATAAAAGTAAAAGAAAAAGCAGAAGGCTGCAACGTTTATCAAAAATCTACGTCTTTTTTTTAAATCAGGGAATAATATTTACATGAATACCTACAAGAAATATGTACCTTTCTTTATATAGGGCAAGCTGGTAATCAGACATGAGATGCAAATATTTAATAGAGAAGTATTAGTAGTGAGAGATAGTGAACCGAGGTCGAATATACATAGACGATTTTTAATTTAAAGTTGACAATGTTACTTGTATTTTTACATATAATGCGTAATAGCGTATTCAGTTAAAGCCTATAGTGTTCCAAACTTAAAATTGCTGGGATACAGGCCTTATTATTATTTTTTTGTTTACGGGAGAATCCTTCAAAAGCTGCCTGGACTTTTGGGGCAAAGACCAGGGAATGTTAGATTTTTACCTCACTAAAACCACCCTGGTGATCACCATCACCACGTAGAACGTAGCCCCGCGACCTCTCAAAATACCACCCCGGAGCCCACCCTGTGCAACGCCTGTTAGTGCACATCCCTGGGGATACAGAAAAAGCGCCTCCCCTTAGTCTCGCTGTGCACGGCAGCACGTGATCACTGTGCCACCGTCTTTCCTGGCGTCACTTGGTGGGCGGATAGAGTCCCCAATCTGACCACCCGTGGGACACAAGCCTAGTTTCTCTCTGTGTGAGAGTGCAGACCATTATCCACCACGCGGGTCTAGTGTGGTTTGATTAGGTCTTGCATATACACACAAATGCATATATCATTGTTTCTACACACAGCTTAAGGACTTTTAAAAGTGAAATAGCCTTTTCCTAAAATGACACATAATTTTTAATTCAAGTTTGAGATAAAGTGCCGATGACGTGTACTGAATAAACAGAAAACTGAAAAAAAAAAACTGTTAGATACCAAAGGTTTTGTTGTTGGTTACAAAATTGACTGCAATTGTTTCAAAATGACCTTGCGAACTTTGTCCCACTAGCAACGAAACAGCGTCTATTGCTAATTAGTTTTGTATCATTTTATTAAAGTTTATTTTCGAAGTCAGTTTGCAAAACTTGTTCGGTTATCCCTTTATTCAATGAAGTCTTACACTAAAAACTTGTCCAAAATCTATCCGGTAAATAAATAACAACAATTATGCGTTCCTACCCACACGTCAGAAAGAAGAGATTAAAAATTATTATTAACAAAACGGCCCGGGACCAGTCGAACGCCATTCCCGATTATCAACGGGCTTCAACCGTAGTGGTTCTTAATTAAATAATCAAAAATGTGTGCCCTTAATACTGGGATCTTTAGAAGAAATGCTAATGAGCTCGTATTTGTGTCTGACGCCTAGTTTTTGAAGAATTATGACGTGACTTGATCGGTATTTTAACTCCCGAACAGTATTTGACATAGGTTTTTCTAGCTGTTTATATTTACACGATATTACTTCAGTCACTGAAAATTTTACTTATCACATCTCTCGGATCGCTCAAAACATTTTTATACCTAAGCAGAAAAAAATAATCCATTCTACGTCGATATATCTACGAAAATATGAATCATCATTAGTTTTTAGTTTAAATAATATGCAGTAACCGGTAATAGGAGGCTAAATATTCAAATGAATATTAGATTCCGTTCTCTACTCATCACTTTTAACTGTTTGTATGTAATACATCCTAAAAACACGGCAAAAACATGTGCTTCGTACTTTTATTTTATGTTCGCTTCACTTGATAAAATGAAGGAGCCAGCTGATATTATTATCTGATCCATAATGATGAGTTCAATTACTCCTTGTGTAGAATCGGATACACATATTGGAAATAGAATATCAAACGTATTGACAACAGTTTCAATACCAATTTTATTTCCCCCATCTCCAAAGAATAAATGATTGTAGTGCATGTTTTTGGTTCATACAGACATAAGGTGAGGGATGATACAAATATATCCTCCAGACAAAAGCTAATTAAGCTCTTAATAAATTTATTTACCTTAACCAGCTATGTTTCTATTTATTTGGACATTCACATCTAAGCAGGAACACCCAAATATGCACACAATGCTGACTGCCTAAAACTGCAAATGTTACCTTTGCTATAATAACTGACATAAAAACTGGAAACATATCTATTAGCCTTTCACAATATACATTTAGACGCAATCCCCTTTGTCCGTCACGGGGAGCACGCGCGAATGCCCACGAATGACGACGTAACTGTAAATTTTGTCGCAAACAAAATACTTCACGTTTATTCATCCTAATACCATTGTACAGGGATTTAGATCTGTCCATTCAAAAAGCAGGTAAACGATACTTGAAGTACGTAAGTACAGATTTTTTAGTTAAGCTCTTATACGTATAATTGGTAGCATTCGCTTTGGTGAGGGATGATGGTAATCTTTTATGATCTTTGCACATAGTCAAGAGATTCTTGACTGTTTGTTGATGTTTTTTGAAGATAAACGACGGTTAAACAGAATCTTGTGAATTAATGAAGCGTGGGCAAACCCTATTGATATGGGCAACATGAACTATCAGATGGACCTGATCAGACAGATATGGAAGAAAATGGAATAACTACACCTTCTAGTACCTATTTGATGTAGCTACTAAAAGATGGTTTAATGACTGTACAATATAATGAAGAGCTTGAAGTGTTTACTTAACCGACAATCCACTAGAACGTACATAACCTCAAAAGGGTGGCCTTGAAAGGGATACAAAGAAAAATTCGGACATGTGTAAAAAATTGTCGTTACATTATTCCTCTTTATAATTACATCCAGAATCACCCTTTCACACAAATATCCGAAACCAACCATTTTCCGATTGATTGCATTTCTGTAAGCTGCCAAAAGGAGCTTCAGGAGTCTGGGTGAGGCTACAACCTCATAATTACGTATACCTTGCGTTGTTATTGTAATATTTTTGCTAAATACTCAACAAATAATAGCTTCTATGTTTAATCCTTTAAAAGGTCCTTAAGTAGTTAGTTTTTCTTTGAAGTGGTCTTCGTTAAATGTGCTCAATTATGCGTATGTTATTTGCAATCATTATGGCTCATTGTGATTTTTGTTAGTGGGTGGTGGAAGGCTTGAAGAGGTGAGTAAGTGTTGTCTTCATTATTATGCTAATCACGTTAAATGCTTGTCACTCTTGATTTCGATTCGACAGTGCAACCAGAAAAGAGGTCCCCAGATTTGCTCGAATTTTGATGGTATATAATTTACCTCAAACTAATATTATAAAGGTGAAAGTTTGTGAGTGTGTAAGTGTCTTTGTATGTTTGTTACTCTTTCACGCAAACACAAATTAACGGAGCTGGATGTAATTTGGTACAGAGATAGATTTATAGTATGGAATAGCATGTAGGATACTTTTTATCCAGGGAATTTGTTCCTTTGGGATAATTTTTGACACTCACGCGGGTGAAGCCGCTGGAAGTAGATATTTTTATTATAAAAATTCGAAAGTTTGTGAGTATTAATGGATGTATGTTTATTAATCCTTCACGCAAAAAATTGACACGCAGATAGTTTATAAAATGGATTCACTCAAAGTATAATTTTTATCCTGGTAGTAGATTCCTTTGGGATTATTTCGACTTTAATGCGATCGTAGCCGCGGGTGACAGCTAGTATGAATCGTATCAAAATAACTTCAGCAAATGTATTTCTACTATTTCTAAGCCATTTCCATGGTAGATGTTATTTCTACCAGTGCTATTTAATGCTATTAATTTATACGAAGATAAGCATTGCCCACTGAGATTTTAATCGTGATAGTTTAATATTTAGTCTCGTTACTTTGTAGTTTGATATAATTATACTCGTAAAAGGTTAGCTCTAATGGGAATTTCTGATATTTGATGTATGTGTTGCCGCGACTTTTATATTTTTAACCGACTTCAAAAAAAGGAGGATCTTGGAGAAATCGAGGGAACTCCTCAAATATTATAGGCATACATAAAGCGATTTTGGTATATTTATCAACAATGCAATCATCTGCACTCAGAAAGTAACATTTGGTGAAGTGGAACTGGTGAAGAAGACCACAGATGGCCAATAGAATTCCTTAATGCTTAGTATGTCATGGGTTATAAGATATCTAGAATAGTTTAACGACTATGATGAAGCAAATAGTGCTGATGAAAATGGTACCATCGAACTGATCTGATGATGAAGCCGGCAGGTAGGCACTGGTACTCCGAAATAAAACAATGTATCCTAGTCGTGTATGGGCTTATTGGAATCGTCATGAGATGCACTTTGGCTATATATGATGTTTATTGCAATTGGAAGTACCTATCAAAACTAAAAAGAGATAAATAAAAAACTTTTTAACAAAAAATTAAACCGACTTCCAAAAAAACACTGCAAAACGAAAAATAACTTTCTTTTCCGAAGTCGGTGTCGAAACACGGAAAACAATAATGTACCAAAGACACCGACTTCGGAAAAGAAATTTATTTTTCGTTTTGCAGTGTTTTTTGGAAGTCGGTTTTATAATATAAAAATAGTTCAATATATATCTGTTACAATATATATAAAAGTGCGAGACAGACTCGCGCACGAAGGGTTCCGTACCATTATCGCAAAAAACGGCACAGAAATCACGTTTGTTGTATGGGAGCCCCACTAAAATATTTATTTTATTCTGTTTTTAGTATATGTTGTTTTAGCGCCAACAGAAATACATCATCTGTGAAAATTTCAACTGTCTAGCTATTATGGTTCATGAGATACAGCCTGGTGACAGACAGAAAGACAGACAGACAGATGGATCGCGGCGTCTTAGTAATAGGGTTCCGTTTAAGATTAATTTATTTAAATAATTACCAGGGCTACCGACGTAGCCCGAAGAATTGCCAAACTTATGGGGCAGTGGCCAATGCACATGGCTCGCAGAACGGATGGTCAATGAGGCCGAAAAATTTTGGAGCGGCGACCGCGTGCGGAAGATGCAGCGTTGGAAGGTGGAGCGACGATCTGGTGCAGGCCGCGGGAGTCTGGTTGATACAAGACGCACAGGATCGATCAGTGTGGCGAAGTTTTGGGGAGGTCTATGGTATAATGGTTATCTTTAGGCTGATATGATGAAGTTATTACAATGGGGAACCCCATTGTAATCGCATTCGATTTTAGACGTTAGATCGAATAACACTTGCTCGAAAACGTTTACTCTATTGATGACTCGATGATACTAATCGATTAGATGGTCAGTCGAGAAATGATGTTTCAAGATAATGGGCCTTCGCGCGCCAATGATTCGAGCTTCTATTTATTCGAGATTTTGATGCATCAAGGTAGTGAACTGTTGCGCTCATAGTTTATCGATTTCAAGTACTATCGAGTAAACGTTTACTGTCGAGCAAATGTTATTCGATCTAACGTCATTCGATTTCAAGTAGGGAACCCATTACAACGATAGGAACCAATAAAATATGTCATGGTAGCGCTGTGGCTAAAACCACGAAAAATACATCAATAATATCTATTTCTTTTACAAAAACCCTCCTCGCGTGTGAACTGACGCGTTAAACACGATATGCATAATATAGCATTATTTAACATAATCAATTAATTACAAAATCCTCTTAACAGACAGATTGACAAAACAATAAGTAAAGTATTTTACGTCTTTATCATATCGACAGTCTCGTCTGTTTAAGCAAACATTAATAATGTAACTTGACGTTTGATTTCCCTTCAGTTTTTTGATAGAGGGTGTTGTTTTTGATAAACTACTAGTTGACTTCAGAGAAGAGGCTCGAGTCACTGTATGAGGACCTGGTGATGTGCGTTTTTTTAACTTATTATTCAAAGTATTTTTTTTTTCTTTTTCCTTTTTTTTTTGTTTAAAAAAAAATAAAGTTATTAAACGCACCCACGATACAAGAAGAAATTCCTAGTGCAAAGAAAAAAAAAATAGACCATTAAGCGGCACTTTTGAATATCAAAAATTTCAATTTATATGTAACTAGCTGTTCCCCGCGGCTTCGCTCCCGTAGACCACCCCACAGGACCCGTTTTCGGGATTCAAAAATAGCCTATGTCACTCAGGAATAATGTAGCTTTCTATTGGTGAAAGAATTTTTTAAATCGGTCTAGTAGTTTCAGAGCCTATTCGGTAAAAACAAACAAACAAAAAAATCTTTTATTTTTGTAATATTACTAGCTGTTGCCCGCGACCTAGTCCGGGTCAATTTCGAAAAAAAAAAATTTTTTTTTTTCTTGCCGGAACTATGAATTTTCTCGTGATCAAACGTAGCCTATGTTACTCGTTATTACATCAGCTATCTATCAGTGAAAGTCCCGTCAAAATCGGTCCAGCCATTTCGACGATTACCCGAAACAGACAGACAGATAGACAGACAGACAAAAATCTTAAAAATTGCTTATTTGTTGTTAGTACCGTATATACATTCACGTGCATTCAATAAAACGTTGTTATTTTGATATTACATACAGACACTTCAATTTTATTTATTTTTATGTATAGAGTATAGATTATTAGTATAGAGTATAGATTAGTATATATAATAATTGATTCTACCGTCCATTCCGAAAAGTAGCTTGTTGTGGGGAAAAACGGACAAAACAACTCCACACTTTTTTAAAAATAAGTTTTAATATTTACATACATACATTAATCGTCGCACTGTTGGCGCATTGTTTGAGCGATTGACTGCTGCGCTGCGTATCGCGAGTTTGATTCCCGCACGGAACAAATATTTGTATGACTTACAGATAGTTGTTCCGGCTCTGGGTGTTGTGTGTGAGTTCATATGTTTGTAAACGCACCCACGATACAGGAAGAAATTCCTAGTGTGGGGCAAAGTTATTAAAAAAAAAGCTAGGTA
Source organism: Anorthoa munda (assembly GCA_945859665.1). Taxonomy (NCBI): domain Eukaryota; kingdom Metazoa; phylum Arthropoda; class Insecta; order Lepidoptera; family Noctuidae; genus Anorthoa; species Anorthoa munda. The sequence continues at coordinate 9,428,648 of OX243918.1, read as the reverse complement.
TAGCTTTTTTTTTTGAACGATGCACCCAGAATAGCACTGCATACTATACCGTATAGGTATAAAGTATTACAAGCACTAACAGGAAAATTCATTTGATAAATAGGAAGATAATGGTTCTCACATAATTATTACAAATATTGCAGGTAAAATAACTAATTCAACAACAACGGAATAGTGTGTGGGTCAATAAAATAAACAAAAAAAAACTGGCCAAAAGGAGTCGGACTTGTGCACTGAGGGTTCCGTACAAACAGCTTCATTCACCATAATAATTAAATAATATTTGAAGTTCGTAACCTATGAGGGCACCGAACATTGCTCTAACGATAAGATAAACATAATTAAGGAACAAAATTAACTATGCCGTTGGAAAACTGTACTCCTCATACATCGACATACGCACCCTTAGTATTAAAGTGACTGAATTCAAATTCCTGTTACTTCTGATTTTGCTATAAATTGACCTTAAAAAGTATACTAAACCCTGTGGCGAAAATATCCCAAATTAGAGTAAGAAAGGTCACACACATCGATCACTTTAGTATTCTTTTTTTAAAGATATTTTTTGTCACTGCCAACAAAATTGCATTTTTATGTTAGGTCACTTTAATACTAAGCGTGCTAATAAGTCGCCATCAGTTTAGCAACTGCAAATAAGTAAATAGTCTTTTTTTTGTGTAGGTACAAATTTACAGATATGGATTTTTTCCTTTACTTGTGCTAAAAGACATTGCTTCTGGCCAAATTTCATGATTCCTGGTCAACGGGAAAGTCCCTTGTAGGTTTTGATTCATTTGCAAGTGTAAAATATGCGCCATTAACGGCTGTATCTCTTGATTGCGTTGATCTAGAAATTTGATTTTTTCACAGCTGCGAGGGGTTGCAAACTTGAGTATACGATATTAATTACAACTCGATACCTCCACGCGTTCCTGAGATGGGTCTTGGTAGACAGACGGACAACAAAGTAATCCTATTAGGGTTCCGTATTTCCTTTTTTTGGTACGGAACCCTAAAAAGGAATACAATAATTATTATGAATATATAAATTAACCAGTTTGATTTTGTGTATACTATTGGCCTATGGAGCAGGACCAGCATGTTTTCAAGCATTTTTATCTTGATAATAATCATCTAAATTGCAATAAACTTGTTTATACATGCACAATGCACTATGATGATGAGCGATGATGTGGCCGACGGTGAAGTACGCTTGCCTAAGTCCTTATATCTATTCATTCTTGGCGTAAAGTCTTCAGGTTGTAGCTATCAGGAAACACGGACTCCGGCAGGGAATGCCATGCCTTAGTTGTACGTACTTACTTACAATGAAGGCCTTCTAGATTTGTAGATGCTTGTTAACATTTGTTAACTTTTTATCTCGTTTATATAATCTTTTTTAGGGTTCCGTACCCAAAGGGTAAAAACGGGGCCCTATTACTAAGACTTCGCGATCCGTCTGTCTGTCTGTCTGTCCGTCTGTCACCAGGCATCTCATGAACCGTGATAGCTAGACAGTTGAAATTTTCACAGTTGATGTATTTCTGTTGCCGCTATAACAACAAATACTAAAAACAGTATAAAATAAATATTTAAGGGGGCTCCCATACAACAAACATGACATTTTTGCCGTTTTTTGCTCGACATTAATAACGGCAACAGGTAGACGCTTGAAATATTCACAGAATGTTTAGTTGTATATTTACTTCAAAAAATAATTATTATTAAATTAAAATAAAACAAATTAATGGGGGCTCCCATACAACAAACGTGATTTTTTGGCCGTTTTTTGCTCGATATTAAAACGGCGACGCTTGAAATATTCACAGAATGTTTAGTTGCATATTCACTTCAATAAATAATAATTATAAATTAACATAAAATAAATTAAGGGGTCACGTTTGTTGTATGGGAGCCCCATACAATAAACGTGATGTTTTTGCAGTGTTTTGCGATAATGGTACGGAACCCTTCGTGTGCGAGTCCGACTTGCACTTGGCCGGTTTTTTTTAGTTTCTTACGACTTATTGTCGGGCCTACGTTGTCCCCCCATATCTAAGCACTAATGCTGTAACATAGAAATATTGTAAAACTAATCCATTTTTTTAAAAGAGTAACCATGGAGTTTCTTGCCGGTTCTTCTCCATAGGAAACGATCAACCCGAACATGGGCACTTAAAAACGTTGACAAAAGGTGTGCAAAAGGTGGGCAAAGGTGTGCCCATGTAAAATCAAAATCATTTTGTTTTATTTCATCTAGGCCACGTGAAATATTTTTTTTTTTTTTTTTTTTTTTGAATGAAGAACATATTCCTTCCTAAAACGTTTAGTGCTTATGGGAATGGGATGTACTGATGAGAAAGCGGGAGAGAGCTAGACATAATCGCGCGAATATGCAATGGCCATGTTTTTGTTCGATAGAACCGGACGGCGCTCTCTGTTGGCGCAATGAAGCATTACGCATTGAACGGGACGGTCGCGTTTTCAATAACTGCCAGTTTCTCTCGCCAGGTGTCTCACTGACTTAAAAATTCTATCCCGTCTCTTGGTATTTCTATAAAGTTTTTTACGTTTATACAAACGAACCTATTGAAAAAGCTGTCGAAAATAAATATAAAATAAAACCGGCCAAGTGCGAGAGTCCAACTCGCACCGAGGGTTCCGTACATCTCAGTTTAAAGTTATTATAGACCTGAGTATTTGATATGAATTTCAATTTAATACCTCTACGCGCTCATGAGGAAAGGGGTAAGTAAGTTTAAAATTATTACAAATATTTTTATTATATGATTTAACTAAAAAATTTCGGGTTTCGCAATTTTCCCTTTATCATTGCTTCGTACCAAATTTCAAGATTGAGTTCACGGGAAGTACCCGATCGGTCAATATTTTTATTGAGTCTTCTTTCTTTTATTTTTATTCATTATCTGTGGTGACTTTAATATAAATATTTTAGAAAATAATTCAGATAGCAGTAGACTATTAAATCTCTTCAAATCGTTAAATCTGTCACATGTGTTTGAGGAACCAACCCGTACAACTATGACTACTGCTACATATATTGATAATGTTTTTTGTTGCTGCGACTACTTAGACAAAGCCATTATGAATTGTCTGCCTTCGGATCATATGGGCTACTGGTAACATTTGAGTCCAACATACCAATACAACAAGTGCAGATTCAATCCACACCAATAACATCCGGTAAATTGAATAAATTTAACAGCACTTTAATCAGTAAGTTAAGTTATCAGGCCCTCATAGTGAACGACGGTAATATTTTATACACAAATGTTTTCTCAGTGGTTCAAACAGAGTTCAATAATACTTTTAAGAAGAAAACTAAAACTATATGCCCTAAGTTTTTATTCAGTGACTGGGCGACTAAATGACTCAGGAAAAGTAGGAAAAGACTTTACGAGCTGTATAGCCTTAAGCCTTATATTAAAACTGAAACTTTTAATAAGTATGTTGCTACTTACTCAAGAATATTTAAAAATACGTGTAAACTAGCTGAGGCTTTATACATTAGCAATAAGGTTAAATTCGCAGAAAATAAAATTAAGACGGTTTGGAAAATTATAAATAATGAAACGAACAGGAACAAAAAAAAATACTGATTACACGCTTGAGACTACACATGGACTTATTAGAAATAACAAAAAATTAGCTCAAGAATTTTTAAATTTCTTTACCAGCATCCCAATTAAAACTACTGAAACCTTAAATTCTTCGCCGTCGCTCGCTTCTGGTTTATTAAACGCTAACGTTTCAGCCTGCCCGACTGTATTTAACTTTTCACATATAAACCCAATAACAGTAATAAAAGCTTTTAAGCAAATTGAGATCAAACTGACCGAAGATCTATGGGGAATGTCCATCAAAGTTTGTACCTGCATTATTCAGACTATATCGCCGTACTTAGCTTTAATTTTTTATTTGTGTGTAGATCAAGGAATCTTTCCGGACCTAAGGAACATAGTAAGGTTATACCACTTTTTAAATCCGGGGACAGTAAAGATAAAAATAATTATAGAGCAGTATCCGTTTTGCCGGTTTTCAGCAAGGTATTTGAAAAGATAATGAATGAGCATTTGATTTAAATGCTCATTCATTTTAATACGAATAACATCCTACACGATAAACAGTATGGTTTCACCAAAGGACGTTGTACAACCGACGCTGGTGTCACCTTATTAAAACACATCTTTGATGCGTGGGAGGAAGGACAAGATGCCATAGGTATCTTCTGCGACCTGAAGAAGGCGTTTGATTGCGTTAATCATGAAACATTGCTTTTGAAACTTGAGCATTACGGGCTAGGCCAATCAGCATTAAGTTTAGTATAATCCTATTTGAATGATAGACAGCAATTAGTTCAAATAAACGGTGTCAATTCGTCGGGGTTGAACGTGAAAATGTGGGTACCCCAGGGCTCACTTTTAGGTCCTTTCTTATTTTTAGTCTACATTAACGATTTACCCCATCTATTGGAAAACAAATTAATCATGGTGTTATTTGCTGATGATACTTCTTTGATTTTTAAGATAAATAGACGTACGTGTAACGTTGCAGACGTAAATAATGCCTTGCGGCAAGTTCAAAATTGGTTCAATGCTAATAATTTAGTTTTAAATGCTAAAAAAACTAAGTGTGTAAAATTTGCCTTGCCAAATGTCAAAAGTTATGATTGTGACATTATATTAATCAATGAGAAGCTAGAATTCGTCGATAAAGCGGTTTTCCTGAGGATCACGCTAGACTCGAGGTTGCAATGGGGTACTCATTTGATATCCCTTACGGGGCGGCTAACTTCGGCAGCTCATGCTGTTAGAAAGATACATCAGTTTACTGATGTAGGTACCGCAAGGCTTGTCTATTTTAGTTACTTTCATAGTATCATGTCTTACGGTATCTTACTATGGAGAAGGCCTGCAGACATTGAGTCAATTTTCATTCTGCAAAAACGAGCCATCAGAGCGATATACAATCTTCGCCGGCGAGATTCTCTAATGGAACTGTTTAAAGACATTAACATCATGACGGTAGCTTGTCAATATATTTAAGAAAACATCATTTACGTTAGAAAGAATATACATCTTTATGCAGGCAGGCATACTATAGGTTGGGGGATTACATCGCTGATAAAAATGCTTGGCTCAACGCTAGTCCTGCTCCACAGCCACTAGGGCACAAAAACAAGTGATAAACAGAAAAGTTCTGAAGTATTGTTAGACCTACTGAAGACTGTATGAATATATTTGTGTTGTATAAACTCAATTTATTTTAGTATTATATAACTGCACAGCACATATGTAAGTACTATGTACCAACTGTAAATCTACCATTTACTGTACCTATATGTCGTTTGTTAACAATTGTGCCCTGGCAGTTAATAGTGTGTCATGCCCTCTCTAATGTCTCTCTGATGGTGGCATATGTGTTGGATCATTCGGTTCCCTTCACGATGGTTGATCTGAGTGGTGCCGATCTATGTGTCATGTTCGTGAACGGGCGCCGTCAGTTGGGATTGGTCATAACTTAGCTGCCTCAGCCTGTTTTTAATAGCCTATGTATTGATATTTTTTTTAATTGTTTGTTTTACTCTAGACGCTTTTACGTGCTTTTTACATCGTTCTCACATATATGTATTTTTTTCCAACAAGAAATGATGTAACCAAATACTTGTAAAATACTTTTTATTTTAAAAAGTAAGTGTGGAGTTTCTTGTCCATTCTTCTCCATAACAAGCTACATTTCCGAATGGACGGTAGAATCAATAATTGTTACTTTTAAAATATTTTTTTTTTGACGTTCAAAAGTGCCGCTTAATGGCTTAATTGAATAAAGAAATTTTGATTTTGATTTTATGGGAGCCACCCTTAAAAACATATAAAAATATTTTTTGACAATTTGTATTGCTTTGGGTGAACAATATACTTATACTACGAAAATTTTAAGACTTTAGCTCCAACCGTTTGGCTGTAAAACCCGTGTGACAGACAACGGATAGAACACCGTGAGTGACAGCAATAGGGCTCCGTTTGGACCCTTCGGATACGGAACCCCGAAAACAAGCATGGCAGATTTTGTGCGCCACATTGTGAAGGTCCCAATTATTTTTCTTCCTATGTCTTTAAGTGGGTTATCAAAACGAAGGGTTTTAAGAGTTGGCTACAAAAACAAAATAATTATAAAATCAAATAATCCGACTGCTTAATTATTATTAGCAACTGTTCTGGCGTGAAGTACCGTCTCACCTTCGCGAGGATCCCCAATTTTTTTTCAGCCAGCTGAGCTTTTGCCTCAATGAACGGACCAAAATTGAGCGTCGATGTCAACGTAATGCCAAGAACCTCAAGATGGTCAGTTATCGGCACGGTCACACCTCGGAAAGAAGGAGCCGGGTGGAATTGGAATGGTGGAAATGGAGTTTCTTGTGCGTTCTTCTCCATAACAAGCTACTTTCCGAATGCACGGTAGAGTAAATTTTTATTACTTGTACGTTTTTAATTTGGATTTAATGTTTGACGTTCAAAAGTGAACCTAGTGAGTGAGCCTTGTTGAAATAAATATATTTGACTTTGACTTTGAATTGGCTCCTTTTAGCGGAAAAAAGACACGCCTGGGTCTTAGCAGCATTGAACCTGACCAGATTGGCATCACCACATTCGGAGACTGCCTTCAAGGACAGATTCAAGCGCCCAACCATGTCCCCCCGGAGAGGCCGGATCTGAGGTCCAGTAGCGCGCACGTCGGATACGTATCTCTCAGCAACAGTGCTGTCGTCCGCGGATCCAAAGCGGCACCTTTTAGCAGATCATTTATGTGCAGCAAGAATAATGTTGCTGTGAGTACCGACCCCTGAGGAACCCAGTTGGTCAGACGAGCGGCCATCAATAACCACTCGAATGGACCGGTCCCTCAGGAAGTCTGCAATCCAATCGCACAGACCACTGGGAAGACCAAATGAAGGAAGCTTACATGCCAGACCCTATCAAATTTCCTATAGCCTTCGAGATGTCGAGGGAGATGGCAAGCGCTACCCCGTGCTTCTCGATGGCCTCACTCCAGATGTGAATGGCATACGCTAGAAGATCCCCAGTTGACCGATTTTTGCGGAAGCCATATTGGCGGTCACTGAGGAGCTTGCTAGCTTCTAGGTATGCCAGGAGCTTGGATTTGAGCACTTTTTCATACTCTTGCAGAGGATGGACGTTATTGATATGGGTCTGTAGTTGGCCGGGTCATCCCGACTGCCCTTCTTGGGCACAGGCTGAACGTTAGCTTGCTTCCCAGCATTCGGCATTTTTCCCGTCTCATACGAAAGGCGAAACAGGCGTGTCAGGATCGGAGACAGTTCAGGCGCACAGGTTCTGAGTACAATTGCCGGTTTGTTAACGTCAAGGTTGCGCAGCACCCTACGAACATCATTTTGGTGGATGCGAATATCCGACATACTCGTCTCGCATCCATCAAGAGATGGAGGGGGCCGCGCGTCACAAGAATCCAGACGTGAAGATTCCGCAAAAAGAGAGGCAAATAAGTTTGCTTTCTCCTCAGTGGAGTGGGCCAGTGACCCGTCGGGTTTCAGCAGAGGTGGAAGTGAGAGACGGCAGAAGTTTGATTCCACCGACTTAGCCAGGGACCAAAACGCTTTACTAGTCCAGCTTTACTACCCGCTGGGTAAGAAGCAAGTATGGTCCCAATACGGCTTATGTGGTCAAACCGAGATCTTCGAATCACCTTCTTGCAGGACTTGGCAGCCCTATTGTAGGCTCTCTTCCACTGACCCACGTCGCTTGCTTTCCGCGTCCGAGTGTCAACCCATGCCAGGTAGGGCGTCTACGCATGACGAAGGATCAGCCGAAGAGAAGCAAGTAAGCTGCCAAGGATAAGATGCGAAATAAGAACGCATCCTATCCCAATCCGCTGACTTGTACCGCCAAACCCTCTGAGCGCCTCTTGCCCTGGGATGTGGACAGATACAGACTTCACCATACAATGGTCGGAACTACCTAAAGGTGAAGATACCGAAACCGAGTAGCGGTCTGGATCTGTTGCCAGCAGAAGGTCCAAGCAATTGGCTGTGTGCGAATCAACATCCTGGTGGTGGGCGTTGAAGTCCCCCAGTAACACTAATTGGACGGATGGGTACCGCTGCTGTGCTGTATCAGCCGCCTCACTAAGATACTCTGAGAGCCTGGTTGTCTCCTGATCGCCGCCGTCTGTCTGTCTGTCTGACAGTTAAAATTTTCACAGATGATGTATTTCTGTTGCCGCTATAACAACAAATACTAAAAACAGAATAAAATAAATATTTAAGTGTGGCTCCCATACAATAAACGTGATTTTTATGCCGTTTATTGCGATAATGGTACGGAACTCTTCGTACGCGAGTCCGACTCGTACTTGTCCGGTTTTTTTATTATTCTGCGTTGCATTTTTTGACACTTTCATGCGTACTTGCATGCATATTTCGAGCTTTTTATGCTGCATATAAACTGGTCACTAATGATGTGGCTTAGCTAAGAAAATTTAATAATTTTTGATACCGAAGGCACTCACTATCGACTCAATGAAACGTGAATGATGTTACAAGACACATCTCGGCTCGCAACTGAGGGAGCGCGGACAAAATAAATTTCACCTTTAAACCAACCACAACACAATATTTGAAATGTCACGTCTTAATATGGATAGAGGGTGTGGTTATTTGATAAAACACTAGACCTTCCAATTAGTTAAATGTCATGAAGTCAAGGCACAAAAAAAATACTACAAGCCAGGATAACTATTTACTATCAATACACAAGATGTGCATGTTTTAAATAATATTATGTTGTAACCGTCCACATGTACCGGTAAATCTAGTACTAGTGAGAACAAAATATCCCATTAGTTCTACCGTCGAACTGTTCAGTAGAACAAGTGGGAATAGAGAATCCCAATAGTTCTACTATTTTGTCATACCTAAAATCGTAGTACTAGTGGGAAAAAAAAATCCCATTAGTTCTACCGTAGAACTGTTCAGTAGAACTAGTGGGAACAAACCGTCTCTGAAGATGAACAACACTGGCGACACCTATTATAACATCATAAAATATATTTACGATGGTAGCACAAGTAAAGTTAAGCCTGGTGGTGGTAATTGGGCGGAAGGGTACCAAAGCTGAGCCACATCAGCCACCTCAATCAGGTACTGTTTGAGCCAGGTTTTTTCCAGATCACCGTTATGCGATTGGTAGACACCGTTAGTATTGTCGCTTCACAGACTAAAATATAAGAAAGTGTGGGCCACAGTTTAAAGAAAACCTGGTAGCTTTTCTGCATGAGTCGACACATTAATTTCCCATCGTATCGGTGTAGCGCGAGGTGAGGTGCTATCATTAGAATTCCGTACCTCAAAAGGTAAAAAAGAAACCCTTATAAGATCACTCTTTTATCCGTCTGTCTGTCTATGTGTCACCAACGATTTACTCAGGAACGGGTGAACCAAGCAAGTTGAAATTTATCCAGATACTGAGATCTATAGTCCCTATTAGGTGTAAAACCACATTCTACGGTCCTTACATAATCCTTTTGTTTCATTTACGTTCATACATCTATACACACACCCTAAGTACTGTGCTCCTGATCATTCTGACGAACATCACCAATACACGTATCTTACGTGTACCTATGTATTTCTAAGGTGTCCCAGCGTTTCCACTCACGTCGGCCTTGTAAATACCTTTTGTTAGTCGCCTTTTATTCATCGTCTCAAAATGGCGATCCCATCTAGAAATACTGTATTAAATTTTTGCCTGTCCCCGTCGGTAAAAGGCGTCAGTTTATGTATGTATGTATTAATTTTTGTTTCCTACACAAAAATGACGTAAAGCGGGCATCTCACTCTCAAGCTGCGAAGACTGAAAATTACCAGTTACAAGCCATGCGGCGTGATCTAGTAGCATAGCAAAAGCCATAGTTGTAACGTTTATTGTATATACCTCTGTTAATTGTAGACCCGGTCTCCCTTAGTCCTGTGACGTCATCAAAGAATGCGACCACATGAAGCAGAATTTAAATAAAATCGTCTACAATCAAATGAATGACTAACACGGATACGAATTAAGTCTAAAGATCGCACAACATTATTATTATAACGCCTATAATTGACCCCTAAACCATTAAGGCAGGCCACAAGATCGCGGTTTGTTTTCGATGCCAACTCACATAATTACGATATTAATGAAAAATAAGCTAAAAAACGGCAGCTTTGAGATTTATTTATTTATTGACCCGAAGCGAGGTTTGCCCTTACTCTTGGAAGAACTCGTTCGTGAGTCACCCAGGTTTAGTAAAAATACTGGCATTTGAGGTAGAAAGGAAAGTGTTTAGAGTAATCAAATCGATTTTTATTTCCTGTGTTCCTGCACATCGTGATTTTTTTCTACAGTGCTTACTTACATGATCGGCTCCGACTACTCTGAAGTTTTTTTTTTCAGTGCGCTGTTGAAGATCACTATCTTGCTAACTTTAACTTGAAGCTACCTTCAGAAAACTGTCCTGCCTTGAGAAAACAATAGGGCGTTCTATTCTGAGGTTAAACCATGATGGTATAACCTCACGGTTGATCGATAGTTTATGGAATCACTCAGTAGTCTTGTGTTGTTCGAAAACGAACTAGTTTGTAAAAGCGCTCTCACATGCAAACTACGCGACCTAGACTAGCTCTAGGATCCGTCACTCTTTAGTTCGTTGGATATGACCGACTTCATTGTAATAACGAATGATAAGAGTGAGAACGCGAACCTACTACTTCCGGTCACTTACTCAATCTACATTCGCGTGGATATTGAATGTATTATCTATGGACGGTGGTGGTTGGTTGGATAAGACTGCTAAGTTTTAAGTTTTGACACGGCGAGACTTTTGTTTTTTTTAATGTATATTCACCGATTTCTCCGTCAATTGCAGACCGATTTTGAAAATTATTTTTTGTTTGATAGGATTTTCACAAATTAGTATCTGATGAGGGGATCCCAAGGAAATTGGGGGCATTCTTTCAATTTTATAGGCATACATGTTCAGATTTTGGTATATTGGCAAGCATGGCAAACATTTGCATTCAAAAACTATCATTTTGCGAAGTGGAACTGATGAAAAATATCACAGATGGCCACTAGAACCTCTCAATGATAAGTATGCTATGGGTATAAGATGTCTCAAATAGTTAAACGAATGTGATGAAGCAAATATAAATAAATAGTTCTTATGAATATACTAATGTCGGACTGATCTGATGATGAAGCCGTAAGAAAGGCGTTGGAAGTCAATGATAAAACAATGTATCACAGTCGTGTTTAGGCTTATTGGAATTGTTATGAGAAGCACTCTAGCTACAAATTAGTTTCGTGGTAACTTGCTTAAAAGTTTTCTGAAAAAACATGCTTCTAACAATTAAAGAATTCTTGCTGGCATAGTACTGAAGAAAGGCATGGATTTGGTTTAAGTAAAAATTTTAAAAGTTTAAGCTATCGAGTTCCAATGGTAAGAGTGATCGTTACCTAGCCGAGACAATACCAATAAAAATTATGTTATTCTGACCAATTACCGACCATTAAACAAAACTCTTAATGTAATACTCAACCGACGTTTTAATATGCGCCCCGTTTTTATTTATTATTAACTGAATGAATTATTATTGTTACTATTAAAAGCTTTTTTATTGAATATGGGAACGTTGTCGTATTTTATAAGAATTATTATGGCTATTTAATTGATTGTGTTATGCGTTTTGATTATGATAATAGTAGATGTACTGAGTTTATTGGCTGGGAATTAAAGGATGATTTTTGAAAAAAATATGGTGTATGAGTTTTGAAATACGTTGAACGTCCTTTACTAATTATTATTGTACATTAAAGTCGACAATATGTAGCGAAATCGCGTCGACTTTAATGTACAATAATTTTATCATCGGCTAGCTATTCAATTATGTTTGGATAAACTGCCAGTTTTACCTGATGCACCTAAATTTAACATGCAGCCCCTGCCTATCAGACCTCCATATCCCAAATCAAAATAAATCATTTATTTCTTTGCAAACATGGATATAGTACATAGGTGTGTACAGTTGAAATTTTCACAGATGATGTATTTATGTTGCCGCTATAACAACAAATACTAAAAACAGAATAAAATAAATATATAAGTGGGGCACCCATACAACAAACGTGATTATTTTGCCGTTTTTTGCGATAATGGTACGGAACCCTTCGTGTGCGAAGCCGACTCGCATTGGCCAGTTTTTTTATTTACCTTATAAGGACTTCAGCATCTGGTATAAATTTCAACTTGCTAGGTCCACCCGTTCCTGAGAAAATCAGTGGTGACACACGGACAGACAGACAGAATGACGGACAAAAGAGTGATCTTATAAGGGTCCCTTTTTTACCTTTTGAGGTATGGAACCCAAAAAAACAATATTGTGGCTTAATTTCACAAGGCTCTAGGTAGGTTAACAAACTTGTTATTATCAGAATACTTAAGTTTATACTTCCCTGAACATCACCATCACAGTTGCGTAGCCCGACTTCGCACATTGTCTAGTATAGGCCAGCTTATATGGTTCAATTCGAGCAACATGTAGAAGAGCGTCAACTGACGACAACTTTGTAACTGTTCATTCATATACATGGGTACAAACAGATTTTTAATTATTAATGCACCTTTCCGTTGCAGCCTGTTTAAGTACTCTAAAAGGGATTTACTTTATTCCACAACGCTTATTGTGTTGATAAAGAATTTATTTATTACTATACCGCAATTTCGGCCGCGTCAAACTGGTAAAAAAATAACCCGACTGCTTAAGAAGCGAACTAAAAAGACGTAAACAAGAAGAAAATCATGCTGTGCAGTCGGAGGATACATCTGGTTTTGGTTAGCCTGCTCGCGAATATATACCTCCGACTGCACAGCATGATTGAAAGAAAGTATAACCCTGTTAAGAATTGTTTTTTTAAGAATTGGTTATGACTTCCTTGAGGACAGTTGATCAGTACTTATGTATATAGGCACGGGGTCGCATTGCTAAGAAAGAAAATTTGGTTCAAATAAATCTCACTAGATGGCGCGACGTGTAATTTTACACACAGTTCTATTGAATTTTGTGTAAAATTAACATTTTCTGGTATTGAACATAAAAATTGTATGTTCGTGTTTAATCAACTCTCCTATATACAAAATTATGGAATATTGGGATCTTAATTCATATATCAAAGATTATTTGAACGTATGATTTAAAATTGATACCAATAGATGGCGCATTTTTTAATTTCTGAGGCATTCCACTCGATTGCTAAAATTTGCATTGTAACACATTTTGATGCAAAAAAACTGTAAAAACGTGCAAAAAAATACTGTATTTAAAGAAAAACATATTCAAAAACCTAGTCAACCCTTTTACTTGCAAGTCGCTGTTAACACCATCTATTGCCCTGAAACGGGATCGAACGCGATTGATGTACTTAAAAAATAACAAGATTAATCAGATGAAAAACGCTAGTAATGTCGGCACGGTTTCTTTGTATGGGATGAGGCATCTGTATGCTAGTATTATATTATCTGTGATATAAATAACTATTTGTATCTAACACCAGCAGTTGTCTTTGCAACCATAAACCAAAGAGGCAATCTATTTGCATAGTCACATTTGCTCAATAAAGTCTCAAAATTAAATTTAAATCTTCAAACTGCTTCATCTTGCTGACCGTACGAAGATTTCCACGCATATAGTATTTCGCGATCGACATGCATTAAAGTGATTTTATCGATGCATCTGGATTCCATCGCGAAATTATGAATAACGCATTAACTCGAACACGTTTAAATCTGAGGAATTTTAAAACACAGCCTGTGTTTTTGCTGGCTGTATTTAGATATAATGTCACATATTATGTTCAGTTTTAGGTCTTAATTCACTCACGATGAAAAGATCTGGCAAAAATTATAGATAATTACGTAAAATGTATGTAAAATTTGTTTAAATTTAAAATATTTCTCACTTAAAATTAAACCAAGTAGGTATTCATTTTAAAGTAGCAGGAAATAAAGACAAACAGGGATTCCGCTAACGCCATCTATGCAATAAATAAAGAACGTTTTATAACATCGCCATCTACCGGGTAATAGAAAATCTATCGTATCTAAAGAGCTTTGCACTTTTGTCTCGGTTCCAGAACATACGAACAGATGGCAGTAGCAGTTGTAGTACAGTGATCCGTTGACAGAGGGCGTGAGAGTAATATTCTTTTGAAATATTGTTAAAGCTTCATAAGGCTGCATTTCCATCAGATATGTGCGAGGGAGCTGTTTGGTGTGAGGATGCATAACGAGGTTGTGAAACGGTGCGCAGATGGGTGACGCGAGGATGTGTAGTAGGCTCGTTTCAGATGAGATGTGGTGGGAGTGGAGCGCGCGCGCTTTGTAAATAATTATATGGGGATATATATAATGTATCGCCATATCTCCACCAGCTGCTTTTAGCCTTGGTTTGCCCTATGGTTCAAAAGTCACTAGAAGTCGTTGAATTATTTTTTGTCGGTAACTCATAAATGTTTATGTCACAAAACATACCTCGCAACACATCCCTCGCACACATCCTTCACTTGTTTTAACGGCGCGTGACATTATTAAATAATGAAAGCAGTTAATTTGTAGAATAGTAATTTATGTTGTTATTTTTTAAACATTGGTCATTATTCTATTATTTTAAAGATTCAATTTAATTAAGAGCGGGTAACACCCGGTGCGTCTGTCATGAGGGGCGAACGTCATATCAATTATCGAAAAATGGTTAACAGCCGTCGCACGTTTTGAACACTCGCAAACCCATTGGCTCTAAAATCGATAATTATTTATGCAATCCTTATTTATTTATTTTATTATTAATATACACACAGAAAATACATACAGAAAACACATCATGACAAAGGAGTACAAAGGTACTGCTTATTTCTTAAGAAATTTCTACCAGCAGAGCCGCGAAAAGGAGAAATGAAGTGTGAAAAATGTAGACAAATAGTATGTGAGAACAGGAAGAGAAGAAAAGTGAACGACTAACCTAAGATATAAATACATAACTCTAAAATATATAGATACTAAATATATATACATATGCTTATAAATATCAGTTTTGAGAGGAAAGATAATGCTCTTATAATCGTTTTTTAAAAAGCGAGATAGTATCTAGATCTCTGATGCTAGGCGGAAGTGAGTTCCACAATCTTACAGCATGGACAGAGAAGGAATAGGAATAATAGCTGGTTTTATGAGGATGGGATTTAAGGAGGGATCTAAGATGTGACCTACATAATGCATCTCTAGGGCGAGCGTAAGAAAATCGCTCATGCAGGTAGGAAGGATAAGATGGGTTGTGTAAGATGTTGAAAAGGAGACATAAAATCCGAGTGTTCCTGCGAAGACGGATTGAGAGCCACTTGAGTTCCTTGCGAAGGCACAGATTACTGAATAGTTACACATGATCATACTTACGTAGACCATAAACAAAGCGAATGCATAAGTTTTGCAGGCGCTCAAGCTTGTTTAATAGCTCCTCTGTGGCATCCAGGTAGCAGGCGTTGGCATAATCTATAATCGGCTGAATAAGTGTTTGCGCCAAAGAAATTTTCGTTTTTAAGGGCAATAGACTCTGAAGGCACCTCAGCATCCTTAATAGTTTAAGTAATTTCAATGTCTGTATGATTAAAATAGTGAGCAGTCAACGCTAAAGCGTACCGGGTAAAACGGGGTGAATAGAACCTCAGGGGTGAATGGGAACAAAACTATGAAGAGAATTTTCACGTTATTAAACAAATGTTTACAACATCATAATAGGTACTCCAATATATTAAATAATTACTTTAAAATAAACGATGCTTTGTTTGAAACCAGTAAAGTGGTATTACAATTAAAATCCTAATCAAACTTTGTTCCCATTCACCCCTGAGGTTCTATTCACCCCGTTTTACGGTATTCATTTCAACGTTTTCCTGAAGTTTAATGCCCACTATGAATTCCCGTGCTGACGAGGTCACGAATCAGCAGCCAGATGCAACAGCCCGGTCTCCCGACCTCCCGTTAATGTACAAAAACCTCGCGCGGCTGAGCCGTTTCCACTAGAGCTGCGCTGAGAGAGGATAGGTAAATGAAGTGATTCTATTGGTTCTTTACAAACACATCCCTCGCTACGAATCCTCGCACATCTCTGATTGGAACGCAGCCTTAGTCATCTGTCCGTCCACCGGGTTATTTGTTTTTATTAAAGTGAGCGACCGAATTTTGTGAGTTTGTTCAGACGTAACTCTGGAATCCTGGATATGTAACAAATAGATGTAGACCTATTTGTATTTTTTTTTAAACTGCAATCACTAGTCCCATCTGTCAAAAAATCAATAACACATTAAAGTATTAAAAAAACTTTTTTGCAAAAAATACTGCCGACTTCCAAATAAGAAAACTACAAAGTGAAAAATAACTTAACTTTTGGAAGTCGTTCACTTTGTAGTTTTCTTAGTTTCTGTAGTTGTCTCTTTCTCTCTTTGGAAGTCGGTAGTATTTTTTTGCAAAAAAGTTTTTTTATTTTCACTTTTTAGTTGTACCTACCTACTAATAGGCCTGTAGTTAAGGTACCTATAATGCCAGAATAGATTACCCGAATATCATGAAACTGAACATAACCGGTGAAATGAGAGTGTACCAAGGTGAACTGTATACATCTGCGTACCCCTTTAGAGCGTACTGTCATAATGTTATGTTATGAAATGGTATAAATAATAAACATACATGCGATTGCAGTAATCCCGAGAGATTTGCTGTTATTTATTGAAGAGTTCTGATGTATATCGCCGAAATTCTTCATCAGATCTTAATTTTTTAATTAAAATGGGACCAATTTCGGAATGTATTCTTTCAAACAAAAAATAATTTTCAAAATCGGTCCACAATTGACAGAGATATCGGTGAAAAAAAATAAAAAAATAAACATACTTAATGTCGAACATAGAACCTCCTTCTTTTTGGTTAGTCGGTTAAAAATAATTCTAGAAAAACAAAAAATGACGAAGATATTTTCGTTGTATTTCACATTCAGTCTGTTGAAAAAATGTTGGATGCTGAATTTGAGCCATAATGGGCAATCTAAACGGAGAATAGTCAAGTTCTATGCATTGCATAATAAATGTGAGCCCACTGTCATTATCCGATGGGACGGCAATCCGACAGGACTTTTTTTGCCTAGAGATATGCTCATGCATACTGCGCTACCACGGGGAGGTAGCGCAGTTATGTGGGACTCCAACCCACCAAATCTCCACGGTGTCCTCCTGCCGCTTATCGCGGGCACACGGGCACCAAGTAGATTGCGGTGCCGCTTGGGCGACATCGCAAAAGAGGCGGGCCGCGATGTCATATGGGAGGCATCACGGCTGAGGGTTGGAGGCCGCAGAGGAATTCCAATATTGTCGTGCGCCGCTCTCCCTACCTTCCACGGCCTAGACAGGGTCGCCACACGTCTGGTAGCGGACGCGGTGGGGACGCAGGGGAGAAGGATTGTCGGTATAGCGCTGGCCGCTCTCCCTATCCCTAAGTGATAGGTGGCGGGGCCACTGACCTGGCCCGTCACAGGGCGGCCACGGGTGCCATACATGGGGTCGTCTGGCGCCCATGTGCTGATTTGGTTCCTGGAGTGGTCACGGCGTACAATGTGTTCTGGTGATGGGGGTTACTCCCGAGAGGAGGAGATAGAAAGTAGGTACAGTTCAACTATTGTCTTATCTATATCCCTCGGCAATCATCGAATTTTCTAATACAAACGAATGCTAATTTCCATGTGCTGTGTAAATTGTTGTACTATACTAATTTGAAAAAACCGGCCAAGTGCGTGTCGGGCCACGCGCAGTAATAGGGTTCCGAAGTTGCATAATAAGGCGGACTAAAAAGAGGGTTTTGTTGTTGTTACATGAACATTAGAACGGTTTCAGCGGCTCACAAAGTCTTAAAACGGGCCCACATAAGATTATGTTTTTTTTAATCTATATTCTCGCGTTTGACCACTATCCCGTCTGATGGTAAGCGATGATGTGGTCTACCATGAAGCACGCTTGCCAAGATGTAATCTATTCACTCTTGACTTAAACTAAATAAGGACTAACTGATAACTGAAGGAGTTATAAAATCCAACTTCGCAACTGAAGTTAGAAAATATTATCTATTTGAGTACCACCGCGGGTGCGAATCGCGAAAGGAGCCGATACGAGCGCGCGTTAGAGCCACGGGGAAAGGTATAGTTCGTTCCTGGATCCTTGCGTGCACGCGCCTTGTTTATTTCTCATTCGGAATTAGAAAAAAATCGTATGAATTCACCTCTAATCTCCTCTAATACCGCAGATTAGAAGTGAATCCTCTGCGGTATTCACTATTTCATTATGCAAAGTTTTACGCTACTCAATTAGTGATGAAGTCGGGTCGAATATTGACTTTATAGAAGGATATCGACAAAAGAAAATTAGTAATTTACTTGGAAATCGAATCTAATTTGACTTTACTTTTACGTTTTAATTACAAAACGTCGGAAATACTTCTGCTCCAACACAAAATAGACTCCACCGCGCGCATGCACCATATAGACTACGGACTGCTACTGCCAACGACTCCGGCCACTCCAATGCGTTATTCGAGCTTAAACATTCTTAATTTAGAAATCATTATTATTAAGGATGTTATGATTTTATTTTTGTATATTTTTACATGGTTCATAAGCATAAATTTACTATCTGTTTTACACAGCTAACAACGTTATTTAAGTAATTTTTTAATGGCATTTGTACAAAAAAATTACTGTGCCAAGTACATTTTATAAGTTGGTCGACTATTACTCGTAAACTTGTAAAGCCTGTTATGATTTCATTTCTGTATATTTTTGCATGGTTCGTAAGCATTATATTTACTCTGTTTTACATAGCTAACAACGTTATTTAAGTAATTTTTCAATGGCATTTGTACAAAATTTTTACTGTTCCAAGTACATTTTATAAGTTGGTCGACTATTACTCGTAAACTTGTAAAGCCTTCTAATCCGTGATAATTTTCCTTTTAATTTCGTTATATTTACTACTGCCATGAATTTTTTCACATAGCCAAGAGCAACCATTTCGCTGGCAGGGGGGGGGGGACACTTGTCTCTAACATAAATTTGCAACTTAAAGCTTAATTTTACGCAAACGAATATCTGAATCAAAAAATGGTTTTAACAAACCCATAATATTTTTGAATGGCCTATCCAACGATACCCCACACCATGGGATAGATGAGAAAAAAAAATACATACCCACTTTACGTCTATGGGAGGTACCCGAAAAAAAATATTTTTCATGATTTTATGTTACCACTTTATCGGAATTATTAATTTGTATATACATGCCAAATTATAGCTTTCTAGTATTTAGATCCTCTGAGCTAAGCTGCGGACGGACAGATGGACAGAGCGAAACTATAAGGGTTCCTTGCTGACTTCGGAACCCTAAAAAGTCACGTTCTTCAGAAATGTCAGGTGCGTAGTACTGACAGCGGACATCAATCTATATCTATAAAAGCGAAAGGTGACTGACTGACCGACTCACTGACTGATCAATCAACGCACAGCCAAAACTGCTAAGCCTAGAAGCATGAAATTAGGCAGAAAGGTTCCTCAAGTGACGTAAGTGTGCACTAAGAAAGGATTTTTCGAAATTCCACCCCTAAGGGGGTAAAAAGGGGGTTAATATTTTGTATGAAAAATCTAATTCCTTCGGCCAAAATTCTTGAAACTTAGCACAAATAGTATTCTAAATAAATGATAAAGATTGACATTATTAGTTTTTCGAAACTACTCCCAAATCATGATTTAGGGGGTGTTGAAATTTTTATGGAAAAATCTGATTTCTTGGGACAATAAACTTGAAACTTGCCACAAATACTAACCTAAATGAATAATAAAGGTTGTTACTAATATTTTTTGAAACTATCCCAAAAGACGATAAAGGGGTTTTAAAGTTTTTTGAAGAATCTTATTACTTCAGTTAATAAACTTGAAACTTGACATAAATACCAATATAAATAAACAACAAAGGCTTTCATTCTTAGTTTTTCATAACTACCCCCAAAAGATGATTTAGGGGATGTTCTTTTTTTTTTGAAGAATCTTATATCTTGGATTAATAAACATGAAACTTGACATAAACACCAACCTGAATAAACAATAAAGATTGTCATTATTAGATTTTTGCAACCACCCCCAAAAGACAATTTAGGGGGTATTAAACTGTTTTTGAAGAATCTTATTTCTTGGGTTAACACATTTGAAACTTGACAAATACCAATCTAAATAAACAATAAAGGCTTTCATTCTTAGT
The DNA here is from genome assembly GCA_945859665.1 of Anorthoa munda. Classification (NCBI taxonomy): domain Eukaryota; kingdom Metazoa; phylum Arthropoda; class Insecta; order Lepidoptera; family Noctuidae; genus Anorthoa; species Anorthoa munda. The sequence goes on along the minus strand of OX243918.1, from coordinate 9,408,213 downwards.
TTTTCGAAACTACCCCCAAAAGATTATTTAGGGGATGTAATTTTTTTTTAAAGAATCTTATTTCTTGAGTTGATAAATTTGAAACCTGGCACAAATACCAACCTAAGGAAACAATAAAGGTTGTCATTATAAGTTTTTCGAAACTAACTCAAGCTAAGAATGTTACTGGACAGGGTTTCGTTTTTGACGTAGGTTTCTAGGGGAGCTCTAAGGCGCGATTTTGCGGCAATACAACCTTTAAGGAAAAAGGATCAAAATTTATTTGTATGTAAAATCGAATTCCTTGGGCATAAAAATGATAATCAAAATTTACATAAAACATTTTTTAAATTCCCTCCCAGATAGGGGAATCGTCTCAATCCAATAAACCCTGTATATCTACGATACCCAGTTTTTTTATTTTTTTAATAATAGCTTATTTTTGGTCGCCTTCACTAACTGCATATAAGAAAATCATTTATAGGATAAACGAAATCACGCGAACGAAGTCGCGGGCGGAGTGCTAGTGTGTGAATAAAGCAAAAGTACTATGTGAGGCATGTGAGCATTGTAGCAGTTATAAGTATCATTTGACGATGACAATGGTCGAAATACCAAAACACAAGGAATTGATCACGTGACATCTAATATCCCATAATTTTGACAGATTATTCCAGTAAAATGTCACTTGTCTAGGAACTCTGTAGTGTTAATGCAAGCGTATTGTGTAGGTATGTATTTAAATTGCATACAAGAAGAACGGTAACTTAGTAAAAACTAATAAAACAACAAATAGTTTTAATTAATTTAATTTAATCATTCCATAAAATCTGCTTTTCTTCACTACCTAACTTAAAGCGCGTCGCTTATATCACAGCTTTATCGGCCATATCGCCAGACACTCCTACATCGTAGGCCGCGTATCACATTCAATCTTATCTTAAAACAAACAATGTATGAGTAATTAAATATTTAAATAAGTTTAGTTCACAATTTTATATTTTGACGGGTTAGATGCCTATCTAAAGAATTGGCCAAATTTAGCAAAAGATAGAAAAAATAAAGACAATAGGGAGGTTTTTCCCTGCAATAGACTCATAATAATTATAAAAACTATTGTACTGTTCTACGTTACAGCAATAAATCAAATAATGCAATGATACGCCAAAAAAAGTTAATTGTAAGAAAACAGGAAAATGTACAACAATGTAATAAACAACTAGTAGAAAACGTTATTGTCTGTTACACCAGAGAAAAGGAGCCAAAATTATAATTAAAGACACAACATTCAAAGAGACAAACAGCACAAACTTCAAGGCGGAAGATTCAGCAACTCAATCTTAGTTCATCGTACAAATGTCTATTATAATTACTAAGATATAGCACCAACAATCACTTACAAGTAAATTGATCGACCTCTTCAACACAAGTATCACACTGCACAAAACAGCAGTTTACCATCTTACACCTGCACCTGGAACTAACCGTCTTTTTACTAGTTAAAAATCCTCTCCCACAACACAAGGTAGCACAGTTATGCCTGTCCTTACACACCCTTCCCTTTGTACTAATACACAAGTTCGGCGTCCTCTGCAAGTAAACCAAATTCTTCCTTTCAATCTTCATTTTATTCCTCACTTTTGGTGAAACGGCCCTTTTCGTCGTGTAGTTCATAATTTTCTTTTTTGAAGCGTGGTGATAATGCTTTTTTAACAAACCCATTGCAGAGTTAAAAGGTCCTAACCGTTTCCAGCAAGTTTTAGTAGTGCAAGACCCGGAAAATCCATGGCATTTGCATACTTCTTTTAGCTGCTCTCCAATGGAATCTACGCCCACGTTGACATCTTGTTTCAGTATCTCGGCAATCTGATCATTGCCAGCGTGTTTGAAGTCCAAAAAATTCTTAGTCATTCGCTTTCCGTGTCTGAAATCGTCACCACATCCTGCCATTTTCCAGGTATTGTTTTTGCCAAAATTGCCGGGACATGAACAAGAAGATAGGTCCCCGGAGGCGCATGCTCTTGCTACAGAATGTGTGATAGATGCTGCCATCAATGCGTGGACGAAAGCAGTTTCTCTGAATAGTTTATTGAATATGCTTCTTTTAGGTTTTTTGTTGAAAACAAGGGAACAGTTCCACCTGTCGTAATTGAAGGTTTCCTCGCAAGCGGTAATCGCTTGTTCTTTTGCGATGGTGAGCACGTTTGATAGGCCGGTGTCCCGGTCACACATTTTTGTTTGCCGTTTTGAAGCTGTGATCAATTTGCATGCTCCAGGGTACATTTCCTGAGTTCGGTCGCTGAAAAGAGCTTCGATAGTTTTTTGTAAGATGGGCTGAGATCTGTGAAATAGTAAACAAAGTTATTAGGATAACCGAATTGACCAGGTTGGTTTGGTTAAATAAAGTTTCGGTTAGTATAACTAGTTAATTATGTACATATTCTGTAAAGATAGTGTTAATAATTATTAGTTGGTTGTATTTCGCAATATAAGTAAATTTTGTTGTTTTCCTTATTCTTAACAGGAAAGTACATACGATAATTACATGCAAAATAACAATTGAACATAATTTAGATATTTTGTAGTATTACACAAATATATGTAGAGTTCTAAAGAAACTGAATTTCAGTAAATTTATATTAGGGTACCTTCTGTAGCTTTATAATGTAAATCCTTAATGTGAGAACTGTTTTATTGAAATGGATTCCGTTGTAACAAACTTGTTACGCTTTGGGAAAAGGCTAATTTTTAAAGAGCGTTAACGAGTACGAGTTTCAAAGTAACGCTCAAGAATTCATAAACATCACATTATTTCAAATCTACTTAGTAACTCGTATGTAATCATTAGATTACCATTTATCTCTAATACATAAAAACTTTGTTTACTTATTGCTTGCACTTGCATAGAATAGAATAGAATAACATTTATTCGCATAAAACATGGTATAAAAGGTGGTACAAAATTAAATACAGAGCATACATGTTTTGCTTAACATTATAAGCGTGCAAATTTTTCGTACATACAATACAGTCATTTAAATTTTTTTTCAAAGATCTCTTTTACCCTATAAAAACTGTTAGTGGACAGCCAATTATATAATTTACTTTTAAATAATCTGGTACATAGATTTTTTAGGTCGCTTGGTATCTTATTAAATATTTCTACACACATATACAAACAGCTTTTATTATATTTAGTTAGCCTTGGCATGACATCCAGCACGAGCCTGTGAGGGTCATGCCGGTTTCGAGGATGTACGTCGTCTGCTTTTGTAAATAATGCCTTATGCTTCCACACAAACATACATATCTCATATATATAAAGAGACGGTAGCGGTAACAAACCAAGTTTCTGAAATACCGGCCGACAAGAATCGTCGGATTGAAGCCCGTATATTGCTCGAATGCATTTTTTTTGTGCAACAAATTCTCTATTCTGATCATTATTGCCCCACATAATCAATCCATAGCGTAACACCGATTCAACATATGCATGATATGATGTTATTGCCGTTTGGACGTTTGTTATATTCCTAATTTTATTCAACGCATATACAAACTTATTTATTCGTTTCGAGACAGTATCGACATGGGTTTTCCAGTTTATGTCTTGACCCAGAGTAACGCCTAGAAATTTAGTATGCGTTAACTCACAAATTTTATTTATATTCATTTTATTATTAAATTTAGAATTATTTGATACATACAGACATATCATTGTTTACAAGCATAGTATAAACGTAAGCAACGTATCGGGTACCAGTGTTCTCTAAAGTGTTTTGTTACGCTTTTCGTAACCTATGTCTGTAAATATAGGAACAGAACCTGCAGCTTCTTGATTATCAAGTTTTTTTTTAAAAGCATATATAACTAACATATTACTACTTTACTAATCACTTCCATATTTTTTTTATTGCCCTTACTCTTTATCTCTCGTTTTTATAAAAAACCGGCCAAGTGCGAGTCGGACTCGCACACGAAGGGTGCCGTACCATTATCGCAAAACACTGCATAAAAATCACGTTTGTTAGTTGTATGGGAGTCCCCCTTAATTTATTTTATTTTAATTTATTATTTAAGTAAATATACAACTAACATTCTGCGAATATTTCAAGCGTCTACCTGTTGCCGTTATTAAAATCGAGCAAAAATATCACGTTTGTTGTATGGGAGCCCCCCTTTAATATTTATTTTATACTGTTTTTAGTATTTGTTGTTATAGCGGCAACAGAAATACATCATCTGTGAAAATTTCAACTGTCTGACTATCACGGTTCATGAGATACAGCCTGGAGACAGACGGACAGACAGACAGACAGACGGATCGCGAAGTCTTAGTAATAGGGTCCCGTTTTTACTTTGGGTACAGAACCCTAAAAATAACTTTTATAAAAATACTAAATATCCCGAATAAATTAATTTAGAGATATCAAAAATCTCAGTTATTACAGTAATTTAAGGCAAAACACGCAGAACCTTCAATTTTATCATCAAAAATTAAACCGATCAACAACTCACCCTTCAACAATTTTAGTAGCAAAAATAGAAACGGCACATAACAATAAAACATTAAAAATATAATAACTAAACATGTTTAAGATCTAAACAGTCACATGATCACCGGCTCTTGTAATCCACTACAAAATGATGGTGGAAATGACTCGGCACACAAAGCAAGGTGTTGCGATACACTATCGGTAAAGGGTGGGTCTTCCTAAAATGGTAATGACAAACTAAGAAATCAGTCTGTGTTTGCTGGTTGAACAAACATTGGACCGAGTCATACTTTAACTTGAACTTGCCTTGTCTAAATATAAGACATAGGTAACCTAATTCCCGTGTGTTGAGGCTGGAATGTGCAGTGATAAATGGTTATTTTGCCGCCTATTCCTCGAAGACATAGGTGGAAAGTCAATCATACCAATAGTACGACAATTAGTTGGCCATAATTGTATTCGAGGATTTCTTAGTGGGAATCAACAACTAATATTACTGGTATTTGTGGAAAATGGGCATTTGCCTTTAATCGGCAATGAGGCACTGGTCGAGTCAAAGCTCCAGAGCTTTGAACATCGTCGTCGAGTTGCCAGCTTGTCGGTTTTTTATCGGTTGCATTTCGGAGAGTGTGCGATGGAATTGCATGATCTAATTCCGCCCAGCCCGTTTCATCATCGGACTACAAGACGTACGGCGATGCGCCATCGGTCCATGGTGGACATCCCACCCATACGCACTAAACGTTTTGGAAATACTTTCATTATGCGTACAGCTAAGGAGTGGAACTCCCTGCCGGAGTCTGTTTCCAGATAGCTACAACCTCGGGGTCTTTAAGTCAAGAGTGAATAGGTTACTTCTAGGCAAGCGTGTTACACCGTCGACCACATCATCGCTTACCATCAGGTGAGATAGTGGTCAAGCGCGAGCCTACCTATAATAAAAAAAAAATTGATTAGGTTTGACTGAGCTAGCTGTACCAAATTCAAGTTGTTAGTATTAGTTCGCACATTAAATTTAATTATTTAAAGAGTGGTATCCGTTTGGAATAGAAAATAAATATGAGTTGAAACAAATACCAGAGCTATTAGTTGTTGGTATTAGAACGGAATAAATCATATTAACATCTTTATATTCTGTTTCTGTGTCATTTCCTAGAACCTATTACATTCCTCAAAATAACTTAAGCACGTAACAGTGTCGTTCAATTTTCTCTTAAAAATAATCTGCGAATTTCCAATAGTCCTTTTGAAAGCAAATAATATAATTAAGCATGGACAATATTATGGACACAAGACATAATCTTACAATCTTATTAATATTATAAATGTGGATGTTTGGATGGATGTGTGTTTATGTTTGTTACTCCATCACGCCAGAACGCCAGAACGAATTGGAATGAAATTTGGCACAGAGATACAAACACAAAAGACAAAAATTCTTTATTTCAACTAGGCCATTAAGCGGCACGTTTAATTTATATTTATGACGTTTAAAAAACGTCAAAAATATAAATTAAAAGTTAATAATAATTGATTCTACAGTCCATTCGGAAAAGTAGCTTGTTATGGAGAATAACGGACAAGAAACTCCATACATACTCTTTTAAAAAAAGGGTTTTAAGAACATTTACATATATACATAAATTCATATACGTGAGGACGATGCACTCAGAACGGTCGGTCAGGTACGGTATAAAGTATTACAAGCACTAACAGGTAAATTCTTTCACTTGATAAATAAGAACATAGTTCTCACATACTTACAAATATTGCAAGCATAGGTAAATTACCCAATTCAATAACAACGGAACAGTGTGCGAGTCAATGTCTTAAACAAAAAGATAAGAAAAAAATAAAAATAATGGATTACTATAATGATGAATATAATAATTAATAATTAACCAGTATGATTTTGTCTATACTAAAGATTACCCTATGGAGCAGGACCAGCATGTTTCCAAGCATTCTTAACTTCTTGATTATAATCATCATCTAATACTTAGATTATAGTCTGGAATAGCACATAGGCGCGTCGTCGACCACACACCACACATCGCTTACCATCAGATGAGATAGTGGTCAAGCGCGAGCCCTCAATAAAAAAAGGCTACTTTTCATCCCGGTATAACGTTCCCTTGGGATAAAAAATAACAGTTTTCAAACGGGCGAAGCCGCTGGCAGAAGCTTGTACTTAATAAAGTCCAGTATACATACCGCGACTCCTCCGTGCCTTGGACAGCACGTTAAACCGTTGGTCCCGGCTGACATTTGTAGATTGTTGACAGTCTATACAGTAGTCAGAAGTCAAAATTTGCTCTTAGAGCAAGGGTTTTTTTCCATTGTGCGTAAGGGACAGATGTATACAAGTCATATACATCTGTCTTTTTTTCACAGTCGTATCATGATAGTTTTGACACGTCATGGTAGGGGTGCCCCAGTCTTGCCAGACTAATGTGTCACGAAGTTATAAGATTATAGAAGTCAGAAGGCAGTCCCTCCATGTAAAATTTCGAGTATTCAGCTGCATTCGGTTAAACTGGATGCTGACTTCAACAAAGTTGGGAAAGGGTTAGGCAGACAGGTGTATCGGAGGTACATCGACTGTATTGTATACTTACTGGTTGGTTCCAATGGTGGTCAAGTTCATTACTGCACTTAACATGTTCTCTCTATTTGCAGTTGCAACTTCGTCAGCCGGGCGTTTGGCGCTGCAACTTTCACCCGTGAATGTTAGTGATACCTGACCCTGTGTTTCCGCGGACCAAAAGAGGAGCTGCAATATATAGTAAGCGTAAAGGAACATCAGGGATTTGCGGGCAGCTTCGCGAATCGAAACTTATAAGTTTAATGTATTTTACAGCAATTCATGACAAAAGGATTAAGGAATTTAAACTTGCTTCAAATATCGACAACATAGGCGCTTTCGATGACATTTGTTTCAAGATAACAGTTGAAGGGACAAACGCTTTTAAACGATCTGGTCACATACTTTAAAAGCTACCTAAAAAGCCGACAAATATTCGAAGTGAGTAGTGACGATTCATTACTTGCATTTGATGAAACAGAATGTTTGTTTGTGATATATACGAACGCGAGAGACGAATTTAGTAACGATCCGATAGTCAAAAGTATTTTTACCTCCATTCTCAACGATTTAATTGGTACTCCTAATGGTACAGTCAAACAACCATACAGGAATGAAAAGAATATAGAGTTTCTAACAAAAATATTTGTAAAAGAACAACTAATCTCACCAGCTAAACAGCTAGCTAAGTTAATACAGGTTGAAGGGAATGCCTAAATGATGCTGACTTATGATCTCATCACAAGATATCATGTCATTCTAGCTCAATATGTTTTTGAAGTTTCAGAGATTAAACCTGATGGACAACGACTTGCTTACTTTCGTCGTGAATTCTTTAACACCAATGAAGAATACCTCGTTTTATTCAAAGATATATTTGTCAAAGATATTCTTAAAAAGAGGAAAATAAAGAAAGCTGATATAAGTAGTCTTCTGTCTGAATTCTTTACCTTGCCTGTGCAAGATGCGATAGTACTGAGTAAACTGATAGTGGAATAACATACGATAATAGTAGGATAAAAATTGTTAAAGAATATACAAAAGGCATCAGACAACCATTGGATCACGTGTATGTTTCTCAATCAATTGCCAATAAAGCAGTTGCACAGGCTGCAATAAGAATATTATCATCAGGGAACTTCAAAGTCCCAGCTTCGTTTGGTAACAAAGATTTAATATTAAATAGCAGTGATGCGAAATCAATCAATCAGTTTATTTGTTAATTGTCAGATAACAGCATTTACCGGTGGAAATAAATAAATTATTAGTTTAATATGAATCTAGTAATATATAAATATAAGTCATCTAGTAATATAGTAATATAAAAGTAATAATCATGATAGATAATACTCTAGGTAAGGGATTGCTGGAGCTCAATGGAGGGTTAGCTGGTGCCGTTGGAAATATCTTTGTACTTGATAATGATACCAAATTGATGAAGATCACAGATAAATGGGATTTACTAGGATATCTTGCTAAAAGGTTGTGTGAAAAAATAAATGAAAAGTGTCATAACTTGCACGAATACTAATTTATTTGTAGGATTGAAGAATTCCCAAAGCTTTTATTCGAGTGCAGAAAATATGAAGAGGATAAAGTGAGAGATTTCTTAAAGAAACTGCTATTCTTCAGTCACCAAGCTAATGAAAACACTGTGGAAACAATTTTGAAAGAAGAAATAGAACGTTCCCAGCTTGGTTACTCAAACTATTACAAATTTGATGCGATATTTGCAAAAATATCACGATGTTATACAGAAATAGTGAACAGATCCTAAGCCACAATTACTCACTCGAACTTCTGACAGTTTTCAGGATGCATTATATAACATTAACATAGACCCACTGATAAGCTCACTAAACGTAATATATATGAGCAAAATATAATTACATTTCAATTAAACATTATAATTACACATTCTCTGAAGATGCAGTGCGGTACTTGGACTTGCAGGATTAGCGTTCTTATACAACTATATTTCTATTATAAATACAGAAAACAGCGCACTGACTGTTCTTAAAGTAATGCAGTATTTAAAGAATAATGATCCCGTTGTATGCGACCTTGGATATATTGTTGACCTACCAGAGAACGAGCATAACGCATTACAGGCAGAGTTAACGAATACAAACGACGATAAAGTTTTTATATACGTGTTTGATCAAATACAAAATTCTAGAAACGAAAATAACACTTTAGAAATTGTACTGTTCAAAAATTCAAAATCAAGTCAAAATAAAGTAATCATAAATAAAACGATAGTTATATTTACGAACAATGTATCAATTGAAATGTTAAAGAAATATTTCTCTGAATCTGATAATACGAGTGCTGGCGCGAAGGGCTGGTTTGGTGGCCTGTATCTGCGATGCGGAGCAAAACGATTGACAAACGCTTGATGATAACATGTATGAACTCGCCTAATTACTAATCAAAGTGTAAACGGGGCCTTATCCTCTAACTTTTAAATAAACCGCGCAGTAGACACTGGCAAAATGCACGGTGCAATTGCCAAAAAACCGCGCGCGACGATGACGGACGAAGATTACCGAATCAAGCCGAGCGGTGAATGCTCGCTATATTGGGAAATCTTCGGTAGGGAGTTGCGAGCTGAGGTTGCGAGCGACTAGCTAAATCAAACGTAGGTGACTAAAAAATATTCATTCACTGTCTATATCAAAGTATAGAAATCTGTGATTAATATTGTGTTGTAATTGTAACGCGCACATACATTCTGCTGAGCAATAATAAATATAGATATGGAAAGCCGATTTTTTTTAATAGTTTGTATGACAAAACAGCCGCGGAAGATCCGACCAAAAAGATCTGACTTACCCCCCCCAGGCCAGATGCTGGGTACGCCCATGCATTCTGATAATATTTTGACCGCAAGAATGCGCGTTACTCCAAGATACTACGGCGAGCTCCAACGTAATTAGTACCGTTGTCTGAATATAAGCTTTTGACGGGGCCACGGCGCGACATAAAACGCTTACACGCGGACATAAAACTTTGCGTACTTAGATCACCGGTCAATTCTATGTGAACCGCACGAGTAGTCATACAAATAAATAGACAAATATAGACAAAGCCTTTGTGGAGCGTATACCACGACCACGGGAAAAAGTTACTCTACACGGGCCGGCGAAGTCGGTACCGGTGTGTACGAAAGGTTTAGCGGATTGAACAACACGGCAAGAATGATGATCGGCCATTTCAGGCGCGATAAAACACGGGCGGAGCTTAAAACAGGGCACACATTTGTGCACTCTAGCTCGAATCAAATTGCGAGCGGCAAGTATCCAGTACTTCTGTCTAAGGATAGTCATCAACAAGTCTGGACCTGCGTGACAATTCACCTTATGATGATAATCTACAATCAAATTTAAAATATGGTCCTTGCGGGGTAAAACTACTGGATGCTTTTGTTCAAATCCTAAATTGGAATTTCTCAAACGACCAGCTATTCGAATGAGACCATCCTGCACAAAAGAGGTTTCGTATGTTGAAATGCGCGACTACAAGGTTGGTTGGACTCTAACGTGGATATTTATGCTAACATTATGCTTGGTAGAATTTTAAAAGGAGAACAGGCACAACAGCCGATGGCACAGCAAACACAGCTGGAATGGTAACTATGTGGTTACGTAAAAACATACCACTATAAAGTGGTTCTTAATAACATAGCGGAGATACAGAGATTTTGGGAAGTGGAGGAGAATGCAGAACCTTCAAATCTAACGGTATAAGATCAGGAATGTTTGGTTTTATATACAAAAACAACAACCAGAATCAGTCAGGATCGCTACGAAGTCAAAATACCAATGAAAGAAGAAATCAAACTGCAGCTGAAAAATACAAGGAATCCATGAATTAATATGCAGAGTTGAACCACATGAAACCAGAACAGAGAACCGATGTTGTAACACTAGAATGCTTCTGGCCTCACCATGGTGTGCAGAGAGAAGATTTTTCGACAACAAAGCTTCGCGTAGTATTCAACATATCCGCCAAAACATCGACCAAAATATATAGCATGAATGACGTCATGCTAAAAGGCCCAATCTACAAAAAGATCTACAGGTGTTACTACTTCAATGTAGACAATATCCTTTTGCCTTCTCTGCAGACATCGAAACGATATATCACCAAATCTTAGTTAACCCTATTGACCAAAATCTACAAAAAATCGTATGGCGTTAGTCAGCAAAACAACCTATACAAGTGTATCAATTGAACAAGCTAACATATGGGACAAAGGCCGCACCGTTCTTGGCAATTATGACCTGAAAACAGTTGGCGGTGGATAACCGAAGAAAATTTCCAAAAGCAGCGACTGTCTTGGAAAACAGTATTTACATGGACGACCTGCTACACGGGTCCTACAACATAGAACAGGGTAAACAATTGATGAAGGATTTAATATAGCTATTACAATGAGATGGCTTCAATTTACGAAAGTGGTCATCCAACAGTCATGAATTATTGGAGAACATATCAACAAGTCCAGAAGAATTCATTTATAGCTTCAAAACCGATGACATGTTGAAAACCTTTGTGCTGGAACCCAAAAGTTGATCAATTTACATTCAGTTGCAACTTTACACAATCAACCTCAAAACCAACCAAAAGAGGCTTATTATCCGAAATATCAACATTATATGACCATCTAGGTTGGCAGACGCTCCTATCCACGAAACTAAAACTACTGTTTCAAAAGTTATGGAGACATGACCTACAGTAGGATGACAAGGTGTCAGATGACATAGATAATGAATGGATTAAACTGATGACGGAAATTGACCAAATCAACAATTGTAATATTCCACGATAGATACTATGCAACAAAAAAATCACACAGGGCGTTAGTTGCCAGTTAGAAATCTATGGATGGTGTGACTCCATGGTGGTCATAGATTGGCTGCAAGGTGATTCAGCGCGTGTTGGAAACCTTTTGTGGCTAATAGAGTCAACGCTATAAAACAGATAATGCCGATAAACTGCTGGCGTTACGTAAAATTGGGGGACAACCCAGCCGACTGCGCCAGCCGAGGTTTAACAGCACCACAACTATTACAGCATCTGTTGTGGTGGGACGGACCGGCATGGCTAGCATCCTATGATGTAGAAAAAGAACAAAAACAACCAACCTACCAAACAGAGGAAGAAATGAAACGATTTAAATTAGTTAACATTGTGCAAGATATTAACAAAAACAGCATAATAGATAACTTATTAATACAACATAACTCTTTTATAAAAAAAACACGTGTCTTGGCATGGGTACTGAGAGCACACACACACAAACCAAAGTCGCAACGTGAACATTTACCGAATTACCTAACATTACTAGAACTGAGAAATGCCAAATCCATTATCATAAAACGAGAGCAAAGTACAGCATTTACGTCAGACATTGAAATGCTTAACAAACATGCTAACGTCGCAACAAACAGCAAGGTATTACATTTAAAACCTTTCTTCGATAAAAATGGCTTTCTCCGAGTGGGAGGCCGTTTAAGGAATGCGGTTATAAACGATGAAATGAAACATCTAAACATTTAAAAGAAGAAAGTGACTGACTGACTCACTCACTGACCATCAACGCACAGGCCAAACGGCTGAAGCTTCAATCATGAAACTTGGCACGTAGGTTCCTTTGGTAGTGCAGATGAGCACTAAGAAAGGATTTATGGTAATTCCACCCCTAAGGGCGTGAAATAGGGAATGAAAGTTTGTATGAAAGTCGGCCAGTTTTGAAGTTAGGATCTTCGAATATTGGGTTTGGGCTGAAGATTAAAATCTAACGCAAATTAAGGTTTTTCGGGAATTCCATCCTTGGGGGGGCGGATCATGGGGGATGAAATGTTGTGTACAAAAGTCCTTCTTTTACTTATATTTAGCCACGAGCTCCTGCAGCTACAACATAACATTATTAAATAACAACCAATATTTTTACTTTGACCCGATATCTAAAGTCAGTCTTGTAAAATTCAGCTGGTTCCTAGTCGTATTCTATAACATGTCTCCGCATTGGGAAGGTATGCAGGCATTTGAAAAAGTAACAACATATCTGGACAAAACATGCAAAACAACAGGCAGCGAACAGTGTAACATGTTAGTCCCTCTGCTGATCCATGAGTGTAATGAACTAAAATACTACAATGGACTTCTGATGACGCAACACGTAAGCGGACAGTCCAGACGGTGACGGGGACTTATCAATGCAGTCAGCAAACGAAAAACATTTAGCCGGCTTTTGGATGAATCAGGCGTCGAATCAAAGTACAATTTTTTTAAAAGAACAGAATAAATTATGGCTAAATAACACAAAATTATCAATAAACACCTGATTACGCTAGACAACATCTCAAATAAATTACAAAAAGAAATTACCAACACACATATCTTTATTGCAAGAATTTACTATGACAGCGTTAACAGCCAGTAATTTGTTACATACCTTGAAAAGAACTCAAGACATTTTACTGGATATCCTTACCAATGTCCACCATGGACACCCAGAACAGCTCCAAAAAGAACACACACACAACAGAACATTATCTCTGTACATTTATCCGAAGACCTAACATTACCTATTGAACCCCACGATATCTGAATGTTATATTCACTGATAAGCATTAAAGCACGGATAACTGAAGAATACTTCCTCTTCCAAATAACATTCCCACTTATCAGTAGAGACCGATATAAAATGTATAAAATCCATCCGATACCACATCAGATGAATAACACCATAATAGAGTTCATCCCGTCGTAGGAATACGTCGCTACGGATCTAAAAAGAGACGCATACCTAACGATTACCTCAATGACTTTCTCTTTATAAAAAAGAATAAGATATATTTTTGTGCCATTGGAAGAAACCAATATACCACTTTAACAACGAGAACAACTTCTGTGACCTCGACCGAGACACAGACAAGAAAGACAAGGTACGAAAATCCAGATGTGTAAACAAGTTGACATCTCTAGCAAACGTCTCTTTTCTTGTACCATTGCTGCAATATTTATGCCGTCAAAATAATATGTGGGGAACAGGTAATCAAAATACAGCTCAGCAAGGCGGGTGTAATTTCCTTAGAACCAGGTTGCCTGCTGAAGGGTCAAGATTTTACCCTGAACATTCAAAGAAAAATGAAATCGATATGAGTCCGGACATTTTTATACCTGAGATGGATCAATTAAACTTCATAATTAACAGCACTATGCCTTTAGAAAACTATAAAGACGAAACAGACTCAGGCGAGATGAAGTTCGCATTAGAAAAACTTCTCTTCTCGATCATAATTATGAAAAACAGCCAAGTGGATGTGAGTGATGTATTATGCAACCATGATATCCATCAGTATGCCGATAGCTACATCTTGGTCAGCGCGCTGGCCCTAGCGGCGGGAGCGCTGCTGTACAGGTGGCTGCGGCGGCGAGCGCGCCGCGCTCCCATCAAGTCGGACATGTAGCATCAACCTACCCGAAGTGTTAGTGATGTGAATGTGAATAGAGTAGGCGTCAGTGCGCGAAAAAACATGGACCAACGCCAGTGAAACTCATACTTATGAAAAATTAAACAATACAGTGGTAATTAGGGCGTGTCCTAGCGTACCTAAGAATCCTTTAGGGACAATAAGATCGTGACTTGATATTGTTTAAATTTTACTTAAGGTCAACTAATAATTCATGTTGGATTGTTTTCACCTTGTAAACATACTTGTAATAACCGTGATCATTTCATTATTTTACTAACATAACATTCTATCATCGCAGCATCCGTACCTTGCGTGCCCCGGAATATGTTCGGTGTTTTTACCGAACACCTTACTTTGCAATACCGGCCTGCTTTATATTATAATCAGTGCACTTTTGTCTACCGCGTTAGCCGGGTGTATTTAAACATTTCATTCAACATTAATTAACCTTTTGTAACATTTTAGTCATTAAGAACATTTGAGTGTAAAGAAATAAATAGTGTTTCATGAAATTTTCGTTTCATCTCAATAACACCGACACCTCGCGAAGTACCCTGACACCTTATAGTCGGTTAAATACAAAGATTCGCCGCGTCAAAACTTAAACTTTGCAGCAGATTTGTCCAACCAACCACCATCGTCCATAGATAACACACTCAATGTCTAAGCGCATGTAGAGTGAACTAGATCCGAGTGAGTAAGTGAGCGGCAGTAGTGACGCGAACTAACTCTGGTGGCGCCGCGTACTCACACTTATTGTTCCCTATTAAAATGAAGTCGGTCATATAGAACGAACTAAAGAGTGACGGATTTAGTGTAAGCCGGCTAAGCCGCGTACTCGCGTAGTTTGCTTGCCGGAACGCTCATACAAACTAGTTCGTTAGTGAGGTACACAAGACTACTGAGTGAACCCATAAACTATCGATCAATCGTGAGCTTATACCATCATGTTTTAACCTCAGAGTAGAACGCCCTAGTGTTTTGGTGAAGATAGCTTCAAGTTAAAGTTTGCAAGAGGCTGCCCACAGTGATCTGAAAAAAAAAAACCTTCAAAAAAGTCGGAACCGATCATGTAAGTAAGCACTGTATAAAGTGGAAAAAGTTACGAGGTGCAGAGGCACAGGCATCAAAATTCTTTTGATTACTCTAAAGCTTAATATAATTTCTCCCACAACTGCCAGAATTTTCACTAAAGCTGGGTGACTCACGTTCGAGTTCTTCCAAGAGTAAGGGCAAACCTTGCTTCAGGTCAATAAATAAGTACATCTCAATGCTGCCGTTTTTTAGCTTATTTTTCATTAATATCGTAATTAAGTGAGTTGGCATCCGAAACATACCATGATCTTGTGCTCTGCCTTTTGGTTTAGGGGTTAATTATAGGCGTTATAATAATAATGTTGTGCAATCTTTAGACTTAATTCGTATCCATTTTAATAATTTATTCATTAAATTGAATGAATGAAATTCAAAGACCCGATTGTAGACGATATAATTTATATTCTACTTCATGTGATCGCATTCTTAAAGCACTTGTAGATATAATGACGTCACAGGACTAGGAGGACACAATAAAAGCTACAACTATGGCTCTTGTTAATGGTTTCTAATTGCAGTTCCTGTAGAGTTAAAACGGTTTCTCGTGCTGTATGAGGTCTCGCGTTATCCTGGAGCAATAATGGTGAAGGTCGATTCATGAGTCGGTGCTGTTTCACTGCTAGTATTGTTATCATTGTTCGGAGTTCGGCACAGTAGATATCTGCCGTTATTGCTTCACTAGATCGGAGAAAGCTATAGTGAATAACACCATGCTGAGACCACCAAACAGTATTCCACCTTTTTATTTGTAAGCATTGCTTTAGGACACTGTTGCGGCGTTTGACCTGGGGTCAGCCATTGCATTTGTCACTTACGGTTATCGTAAAGAATCCACTTTTCATCACATGTCACAATTCGATCCAATATTCCTTAATTTCTGTACCGATTCAACAAGGCAACACAAGCATCAACACGCGTTTCTTTCTGCAGATCAGTCAAATCATGAGGCACCCATTTTTCATATGTTTTTATTTTATTGATTTGACGCAAATGAGTCTATATTGTTGGTAAGGTAACGTTAAACCATGCCGCTAATTCCTGGGTAGTTTGGCTTGGACCGGCATCCACCATCTCTTTCAATTCAATGTTATTCACCGGTGTGGGCGGTTTTCCACGTGGTTCGTTCTTAAAATCAATGTTTCCATCACGAAAGCATTTAAACCAAACGCGCACGGTGCGTTCATTAGCAGTCCCCTCTCCAAACGCAACATTGATATTGCGAGCTGTTTCTGCTGCGTTAGTTTCGCGTCGGAACTCTTATTCAAAAATCACTCGAATTTTCGAAGTATCCATATTTCTTGTCTAAGCTGAATAAAAAAACAACAACTGAAAGTTGATAATCGAATGTTGCACATTTTTTAAAAGAAGAACTTCATAGGTACCATGTGTAAAAAGTTTCACTCAAAAATCTATAACCATGAAGGTTCTATGTCAATTCGAAGTACCTATTACAATAAAACGGCAATTTCATACCTACCTATAACCCCTATTATGTATTCCATTGTTTATTTATTTATTTATGAAAACTTCATGCAACATAAAGGTACATAGGCGGACTTAATGCCTGAGGCATTCTCTACCAGTGAACCAATGGTGGTGGAGAGATAACATGGTAGGTGCATAAAAAAAAGATATAGTAAAATGGGTACAATAGTAGATATATATAGCTAAAATAAACATACTTACTTCTATATTTACTATAATAAGTAAATAATATATTGTTCTGATTCATTGGTGGCATATATAAGGATAAAGGGTACGTGTTTATTATGACTTCCTCGGTAAATAATACGTATTTAAATAATAGTTACCTATGAAGCATGCTTCTAAAAATACTCATACCACTTAATTGGAAATAATTAATTTTCAAAAATAAAATATATTCTGTCCTGCGTGAGTTATAACCGCAGTATACCCATTCGCGTCCATTTAGAAAAATAGACGTTATTTGAGTTATTATTAATCATAGAGTAGCAAAAAAAAATCATCAAAATGTTCATTGCTATGGTTCGATGCTTTCATTGTTTATGATTTTCTGAAATGTGACCTAACTATTTTGGTGAATGTAGTCGCTTGTACGGAAACCTCGGTGCGCAAGTCGTTTTTTACCCGACTGCCGAAGGAGGGTAATGTGTTTATCAGTCTATGTATGTATGTATGTATATATGTATGTATGTATGTATGTATGTATGTATGTTTGTTCCTATGTGGCGTTCTAGAGACCAAACGCGTTGGCCGATTTTGATGATTCTTACGTCAATCGATTCGTCTTAATCCTGCGAGTGTCACTGGCTACATTAAAATTGGAAAAAAAAATGGCGGATTTTGGGCGCCATTTTGTGGGGGAATTTTTTTTTTTTTTCTTCCAAGCCCATCGTGTGTGGTATCAAAATAAAGGGTTTTAAACGGCGATTTCAAAAATATATAACACTTATATGTTTAAATGTACCTAATTCTAAAAAAATAACTAAAAAATTGTAAATAAAAAAAGTTAATTAAAAAAATCAAAAAACCCGACCACTTGAAAAGCAAACTAAAAAGACGTAAACAAGAAGAAAATCATGCTGTGCAGTCGGAGGATACATCTGGGTTTGGGTTCGCGAATAAGTATTTTTTAATTCTGAAAAAAAAGATTCGACACGCTCAGCTTTTACCGTCTTTAAAATAAAAGAGGTAATCAATTCGATACGTATGTATTGAATATTGTTGGAATTGCACAATATTGACATTATGTTACCTACTCTATATGAGCTTCGAAACATGTGTGCCAAATTTCATACGAGTATGTTTGTTTGTATGTATGTCTGTCTACGCATTTTTCCGAAACTACTTATCGGGTCGTGCTCATTCTTGTTTCTATTGGATTAAGTATCTCTCAACTTCGGTTCAGCAGTTTTCAAGATAAGGCACATACAACCGAACTTATTAGCGACAAACAGCACAAATGTGTATGTCGGGTTGGGTTCAGACATCAGGATTGAAACTCAATTATGGCAATATACAAATTTATTTCAGTTGAACAATCAGTTATCTTAACCTAGAAAATGTAGATTCAATTCAATTAATTAATAATGGCAGAGAAGGCGGTCACATAGGGCAGTACTAGCTGTCAGGGACAGCGTTCCTTGCACCCACCGCAATAAAGATAGTACTATTTGTCGGAGACAATGTTCCACATCCAATATTAATGGGCAGTACTGACTGTCAGGGACAGTGTTCCTTGCACCTACCGCAATAAGGATAGTACTACTTGTCGGAGACAATGTTCCACATCCAATAACTGGGCAGTACTGACTGTCGAGAGACAGTGGTCCGTGCACCAAGACGCATCCGTTTGAAATGCGTGCCGACTGTTTTTTTTTTTTTTTTTTTAAGTGACGTCTCGCAGTTTACAATCCAAATGATTGGTTACTGCTTAACCGGGCTATCCTGTGGAGACTAAACTAAGCCTCCAGCCAGGCATCGTGCCGACTGAACAGTGCAGCGCCTTATAAAGGCGATCACCAGTAGGGGGGGGTAAACGTCACATTATTATACTTGATTTGACTTCAATTCTTTTTAGTCAAATGAGAGATAGTAAACTATTTGTCCAAGATGCGCCTGGTGCACGTTCCACTAGCGCCATGCAGTCGCAGTCTCTCACAGCTGCTAAATCATATGGCTGCCGTCATGTACATTAAGTTATTATGGGTATTTTGTCAATCCTTTAGGTACCTTACTATAGAACTTGCTCACTTTTTAGTGATAGGGTAGGTACTAAAACCTAAAATAGATATCATCATATCACAAAATCATAAACCTGAAATAAAAACTATTCACAAAAAATAAACCGACTTCTAAAACAAAACACATAAATTTAAAAAATAACTTTCGTTTCGAAAGACAGTGTTGAAAAACGATAAAAACAAGAGGTACCAAACACACCGACATCCGAAACGAAAGTTATTTATGCACTTTTTAGTGTTTTGCTTTAGAAATCGGTAATTTTTTTTTGAAATAGTTTCTATTTCAGGTTTATGATCTTGTCAAATTCTGACTGCATATATGCTCCTAGAAAGCATAATACATATTATTATTTACCACTTGTTTCACGGAAAACAAACATATATATGTAAAATAGTCCTTGAATGAAAACTTGACATTATCATTAATTTAATATATTTCGAAAACCTTTTTTTTTTGGGAAATCGTCCAATGACTTCGCCCGCTCTGGGTAAGGCGCCCCCTTCAGTTACTTACTTGTGCCAGAGCCGCGGTAACTCTCTTTCAAATTTATCCGCGACCCATCATTCGAACACCTAAGTTTATAAACTTCACAATCGTGTTACTAAGCATTGCTAGTAAAACGTTCCTGAAAACTGACATTCTATAAGAGTCATAACATTTTTCAAGGAAGGAAAAACTTTAACAAAATCCTGTTGTGGTCAAAACCCGTCCCTCCAGGAATTCCAGAACACAGTGGTGTAAGGATGTGGTTGTTCATAAAAACATATTCAGACACATACAGACTCAGTAGGTACCTAAAATGGTACACCATTCTAGGTACCTACTGAGTCACCCTCAGCTATTTTTTATTGGGACATTCCTACCGCACTATTATCAAACCACTGCAACTCCTGAAAGCCAAAATCAACATTGACGACCACCAGAATCGCGAAGTCCCGGAGAATTAATTTTACCGTCTTGGATGTCGCAATGAAATTAATCAGAAAAGAATAACGGAGTAGAAAAAAAAACCTAATTTCCACTTCCCTCCATATCAAGCAGGAGACAGAACAAACAAGGCCAATAGGCACAAAGGGTCATTTACAACAGGGAAAGGTAGCCCCTAATAAATAGTCTTTAAAGGTAAAAAAGACAGACCCCAGGTAGATTTAGATATTTTCGTTAAGGCATAGAAGTTATTTTTTGTTTTTTCACCGACTATTTTAATATGATCTATAAATGCAAAATTCCTCACTAACACCAGACCAAGATAGCCTTAGCTACAAGATTATCGTAACCTCACCAAGTGCAGCAAAGAGGAAAATACTACCAAAAAAAAGTAAATTAATTGGGTTGTTGAAACAACATTTCTTTTTGAAAGTTGGTTCATGAAATGTTGAAGAAACAATAAAACACTTTTTACAAAAATGTACAACCGACTTCCAAATAAAAACACTACAAAGTGAAAAATAACTTCAATTTAGGAAGTTGCTGTTCTTGTTTTTAGTTGTGGATCATATCTATAATGCCCACAGTTATGCCAGAATAGATTTTCCGAATAACATGAAACTTGAACGCCGGCTGCATTCAAGTTTTATGTTATTTGGGCAACCGGTGAAATTAGGGTGTACCAGGGTAAACTATACACATCTGCGTACCCCTTTAGAGCGTACGGGCGTCACATTAGGTGGGACCGACAGTTAAACCGGATCGAGAAAGCTGTTGGAAGCAAATTGGCATTTGTATTTCAATAGCGTTATTCACATTAGGGCGACCCGGTAAAACTGTCGGCTACGACATATTTACCGGACATTCAGCCACGATTTCTGTCGGGTCGGATAGAATATTGTACTTGTCGGCTCGTAGAGGTGAAGCCACCCGCCCGCCACTCAGCCACCCGCTCTCGCCAGGAGATTCGCCGGCGTGAACGCAGGAAGGACACGTTTATATTCATGGAGAACTAAATTAATATAGAAGTTATGATTTCTTTTGTGGGAGACAGAAGTTTGAGACGTTGTCGTCGTCCATTGTACATAGAAGCTAACTCACAACTGCTTTGTCACAAGCCGGGCAGCGGTTAACGACGGTGTTGTTCACATTAGGTCGGACCGGCAACTTATAGTATGAACAGTAAAAGCCGATAGTCGGCCAACGGTACTATTGTCGGTCCGACTTAATGTGAATCAGTCTTTTTTCACGCAATTTTGATTGGACTTCTACATCGAAGTCTTTTCAAATTTGTTAAGCTCTTCATTGGCCCAAGAAACAAAATCATTTGTAGCTTACTGTACCACATCAAGATCTCTTAACAATTTTTTTAAGCCCAACGACGATAACGTTAATGCAATTCGGTCCTCGATTTGACGGTAGAGGGCTTTATACTACACGCTCAAAATAACTGAGCACCCGAAATGTTAATGTCACTCTGACATTCGACTCTCGCTATTGGCTGGCACTGGCGCTATTGGTCGGCGGTAGTGGGGTCGTTTGACATTTCGGGTGCACAGTTATTTTGACCGAGCAGTAATCGATGTATTGAGATGTTATTTTCTTAATAACAAAAAAATACGACTGCTAATCGGCCACACCGGCCCATCAGGCTTTCGGTCCATCGGGTCCGATTTTCCCTATGGCCAATCTAGGCCTGCAGATAGACAGCTGCTCCATGTAAAACACGGTTATACAGCAGTATCCGTTTAAACTGTATGCTGACTTCAATATAGTTGGGACAAGGTAAGGCACTAGGCAGACAAGTGTATCGGCGGTAAATCGACTGTATTGTATATTGTACTTACTGTTTGGGTCCAATTGGTGGTCAAGTTCATTACTGCACTTAACATAACATATATTTTTATTTGCAGTTGCAGTCTTCGTCAGCAGGGCGTTTAGTTCAGTTTGGTGCTGCAACTGTCACTCTTGATTGTGAGTGCCACCTGACTCTGTGATATGAAGAAAATTATTAAGAAGAAATACTCTGAAGACTTAGTGATGGTTCCCTGGGACAAAACAAGAGCTGCAATGTATAGTAAGCGTAAAGGAACATCAGGGATTTGCGGGCAGCTTTACGAATCAAAACTTATAAGTTTGTTGTATTTTAGAGCAATTCATGACAAAAGGATTGTGGAATTTAAACTTGCTTCAAATGTCGACAACATAGGCGCTTTCGATGACATTTGTTTCAAGACAATTGTTGAAGGGACAGACAAACCTGCCTTGGTCTTCATTCAAGCTAAACATAAGGAAAACGAGAATCAAACGCTTAAAAACGATTTAGTCACATACTTTGAAAGCTACCTAAAAATCCGAAAAATATTCGAAGTGGGTAATGACCACTCATTACTAAGTGGTGCATTTGATGAAACAGAATGTTTATTCGTGATATATACGAACGCGAGAGACGAATTTAGTAACGACCCGATAGTCGAAAGTATTTTTACCTCCATTCTCAACGATTTAATTGGTACTCCTAATGGTACAGTCAAGCAACCGTACAGGAATGAAAAGAATATAGAGTTTCTAGTAAAAATATTTGTAAAAGAACAAGTAATCTCACTAGCTAAACGGCTGGCTAAGTTAATACTGGGTGAAGGGAATTCCCAAATGATGCTGACTGATGATCTCATTATGCGATATCATGTCATTCTAGCTCAATATGTTTTTGAAGTTTCAGAGATAAAACCTGATGGACAAAGACTTGCTTACTTTCGTCGTGAATTCTTTAATTCCAATGAAGAATACCTCGTTTTATTCAAAGATATATTGGTCAGAGATATTCTTAAAAAGAGGATAATAAAGAAAGCTGATATAAGTCGTATTCTGACTGAATTCTTGACCGTGAAAGATGTGATAATACTGAGTAAACTGATAGGTACTGCAATAACATACGATAATTGTAGAATAGAAATTGTTAAAGAATATACAATATACATCGATCAACCATTGGATCAAGTGTATGTTCCTCAATCAATTGTTAATGAAGCAGTTGCACTGGCTGCAATAGGAATGTTATCATCAGGGAACTTCAAAGTCCCAGCTGCATTTGGTAACAAAGATTTAATATTAAATGGCAGTGATGCGAAAAAGGAGAAAAGATTACAGCATTTATCGGTGGAAATAAATAAATTATTAGTTAAATATGAATCTAGTAAAATAGTCACGATAGATGATTCTCTAAGTAAGGGATTGCTGGCGCTCAATGGAGGGATAGCTGGTGCCGTTGGAAATATCTTTGTACTTGATGATGATACCAAATTGATGAAGATCACAGATAACTGGGACTTACTAGGAGATCTTGCTAAAAGGCTGTATGAAAAAATAAATGAAAAGTGCCATAACTTGCACGAATACAAATTTTGTTTTATGATTGACAAATTCCCAAAGCTTTTATTCGAGTGCAGCAAATATGAAGAGAAAACAGCGAGAGATTTCTTAAAAAAACTGCTACTCTACAGTCATCAAGCTAATGAAAAATGCATGGAATCAATTTTAAAAAAAGAAATAGAACGTTCCCAGCTTGGTTGCTCAAACTATTACAAAGTTCAGACTGACACGATATTTACAAAATATCACGATGCTATACAGAAATGGTGGCAAGATCCAAATCCAGTACCGTATCTCACTCAAAAACCTGACATTTTTCAGGGTGCAATAACTAACATTATCAGAGACCCACTGATAAGCTCACTAAAAGTAACATATATGAGCAAAATAAAAAATTATAATTACACATTCTCTGAAGATGCAGTGCGGTCCTTAGACTTGCAGATCCTGCAGCTTTCTAATACAACTATTATAAATACAGAAAACAGCGCACTGACTGTTCTTAAAGTAATGCAGTATTTTAAGAATTCTGTTGTATTAGATCTTGGATATATTATTGACCTACCGGAGAAAGACCGTAACGCATTACAGACAGAGTTAATGAATACTAACGACAATAAAGTTTTTATATATGTGTTTGATCAAATACAAAATTCTAGAAACGAAAGTAACACTTTAGAAATTGTAAAAGCTGTTCAAAACAAGAAATCAAAATCAAGTCAAAATAAAACAATCATAAATAAAACAATAGTTATATATACGAACAATGTATCAATTGAAATATTAAAGAAATATTTCTCAGAATTTGATAATACCAGTATTATACGTGACGAAAAGGCTGGTCTTATCAACCTGAGTCAAGAATCTCAGAATACTATTTTTGAGAACACCAGAGTGATATTCCAAGGTAAATTAGTACTATTAAATTTGATACTCGATGAAGAATCAATGCCAAGTGTAACAGGAGTTATTTTAAATAATATAATCAGTGAAGAAACAATTGTAGTTGGTAAACTAACCGTCGACAGAAACTATGAAGAAATTAAACACTTGTATGTTAAAAGACGCGTTATAAAGCCGGAAGATGACGTCAAGGTACTTGTTCAAACCCTAAAGGATATAGCAGATGATGTGGTACTTTTAACAGCAAATCCAGGAATTGGCAAGTCCACTCTACTCTCTCATTTGTCACTAAAAACAAAGGAAACTGACCCCGCAATTTGGATCGTAAGGATAAATTTATTGGAATACTCCAGATATTTCAGACAGTGGAAAGAAAAGAAAACAACCATCAATATATTAGCGACTTTGTTGTTTATGTGTCACGTTTTAATTCGCGAGAAACTTGGCAAAGAAAACAATATAGAAGTTGCGCTGGAAGAAAATAACGATGTTGTGTATCTGAAACAATGTACAGGCGATCAGTGGGTTATTTTTGAGTTAAAATTGTTTCTTCATTTTTACAATAAAAAGGAGATGATATTTTTATTTGACGGTTTCGATGAGATCTGTCCACATTATACGAATGAGGTCATAAAGTGTCTAAAATCTCTTAGAAGTAATCCACGTAAGCACAGAATGTGGATCACAAGCAGGTCGTATAACGAAGTCAAAACTATATTACAGCGAGAGTTTGGTTCTTCTTATGAAATAGATTACTTCATGTATATGGAAACGACAGAATATTTGGAAAACTATATGAACTTTAATTTGAGATTAAACGAACTAAATAGTACACAACTCAAAAATGTGGAGGACTTCCTTAAATTTATGGCTGGAAGCGAAGACATCTTCACATTAGAAATGGAATTTTTGCATCAACGAGCACTACACAGAGTATATGACAGCGCAAGCCAATATTTATTAAGAACAATTAAGCAAACGCACATTCACTCATGGAGACACAATCTAACTGAAGATGATTTATACAAGATTAATACAGCGAATGAGCGTTTTTCCTGGATATTTTCTAAAAGACAGTATACCCATAGTGTAGATAACCGTTGTGGGAATCCTTTATACCTGTTCTTAGCAGCTTATTATTTCGTGGACAAAATAATAAATTATACGAGTAACTCGGACTTGGAATCTACGAGATGGGACCTGGACTTTCACCTTTATGAGTTTTACAATTGGTTTTTGGAAGCAAAAATTAAAATAAGATATGAAGAAAAAAACAAAATGGATATCTGTATTCCTGATATAATTAATTCTTACGACAAAGACCTTGCAGATTCAGTTTTAAGATATACAAAATTGGCAGCTTATGCCATTTTTAATCATGAAAAAGATCGTAATTTGTTTAGTACGAAAGATTTAAAAGATATCAAAGACTGGATAAAGGACTTTGAAAGGGGTGGAGAGAAGATGGGCATCATTAATAGTGTAGCAGACGAATTACCGATTTTCATTCACATGACATTCACGGAGAATTATGCTACCGAATACATTTGTAATTGTTTGAAAAGCGAAAAAGATCAAGACACGGTTACACTATGGATTGATTTCATAAATCATGTCACATTTTCCGATTCTTACTCTTTTAATCTTCGAAAAATATTGGATTTTAAAATGAAACATGATGATACGTTAATTAATGTTTTGAAAAAATATAATGATGTAAGGTTTAATTCATTTATAAAACAGATATCTAATTCAGACTTTCTACGGTGCCTGCGTTACAATGAGCTATATCTAGAAATAACAGGAATCGATGAATCGCTCGAAAGTCCGCTTTCTCATGAGGAATTCTACAGAATATTAGAATTCATGGATTCTCTATTAACAATTCTTACAGACACTTTAAATAAAAACAACATGAATAAGTTCCTTAAATTTGCTAACGAAACTAAACTTTTGCCCATTTCTATTGGATATGGATGCGATTGGGTTCCTGCTCATGTATTTGATCTGATTAGAAAATACGATAAATCAAAATTAAAGCCTACGCTTTTTCAGAATTTTAGCTATCTCTCCCATTCAATTAAATATGATGAATTAAGTAGTCATGATATAATCAAGCTTATACAAGTTGGCTTTTTGACGCAAGCTGAGGCTCGACCTCGCTACTCATGCAATGTTTTATAATTTTTACATGGCACAAGTCATTGGAAGGGAGGATCCAATTCTCGTCGAATTGATTCAAAAATAAGTCAAATTCGTCTTTGCAATCCGAGCCTATTTTGTCAACATTATTCCGAATCAAAATTCAAAATAGATTTTGTTGATGAACGTTTAACTCTTACGAGTCTTTTACGTGTATATCAAATATAATAATAAATAATAATTATTTATTCAATTCAATTAATTATGGTAAATACAATGTGAATTTTTTTTTATGATCATAAGCTAACAAAATTCCACAAGACGTCTGAGTCTGAACTAGATAACTTAATATCTGTATCCCAGAAAACAGTGCTCTTCCTTTATACATTTAAAAGCTTACAAGTTCAATTCTGCTTATATACATTATATTAAATTATACATAAACTAGGAGCAGATAAAAAAATAAATAAAAATTAACTAAAGAACAATAAAAGTAAAGTGGGTCACCACTTTACTAGTTCCTTTTTTGTAGAGTGTAGATGAGTGAGTAACAGTAATAACAAATGAAAAATGACAAAGTTTCATACAAACTTTCATCCCCTATTTAACTCCCTCAGGGGTTGAATTTCGAAAAATCCTTCCTTATTCCTTGTCTACATTATAAAGGGAACCTCTTTACAAAATTTCAGCTTTCTGGGTCCAAGGGTTTGGGCTGGGCGTTGATGAGTCAGTCAGTCTGTCAGGACTTTTCTTTTTATTTATATAATATAGATAGATTTTAATAATGATTTTGATTTTAGTCTAGGATATTTATTAAATACTTATTTGGATTCTAATATTAATAGCAATGGTGTTTAATTAATTATAATTATGTAACGTAATGAAGGTTGTCCAGGCCCCTGAAACACAGGTGCTGTTACCAAGCTCAGGGTTCAGGGTTTCACATTTTTTGTAAATTTTGAAGGTAATAAACCATTTATTTATTATTCTTAATATTCCTTGTGCTTTTCGCTTAAATCTTTCTTTTACTCATAGTCATGGTATAAAATATAGTATGCAACTCTTGAATAAAACGGATTTATATGAGGGCCATGACACGCGTCGCTCATGCTTCTAACACTCGCTATGCTCGTGATTCAATCATCATGTATCACTCCCTACGGTCATGATTCAGTCGTTAGAATCCTTCACTTGCTCGTGATTCATCTATAGCCCTCGCTTTAAATCCGTCTTTTATTCACTAGTTGCATAATATACCTACTATTTCTCAAACATGCTTGGGAATTTGAGCATTATTTTGACAACCTTCTTCGAAATAAATCGAAATTGCTGTACTGGTCAAATACATGCGAGCAGCGGCCTGCAAAAGTTGTATGAAACTCCATATCTGTCGTGTGTGTTAGGCCAAATAAATTACATAGTAAACTCATATCTGCCGTGTAATTAAAAAAAACCGGCCAAGTGCGAGTTGGACTCGCGCACGAAGGGTTCCGTACCATTATCGCGAAAAACTGCAAAAAATCACGTTTGTTATATGGGATTAATTTATTTTATTTTAATTTAATAATTATTATTTTTTGAAGTGATTATACAACTAAACATTCTGTAAATATTTCAAGCGTCTACCTCTTGCCGTTATTAATATCGAGCAAAAAACGGCAAAAAATCACGTTTGTTGTATGGGAGCCCCCCTTAAATATTTATTTTATTCTGTTTTTAGTATTTTTTGTTATAGCGGCAACAGAAAAACACCATCTGTGAAAAATTCAACTGTCTAGCTATCACTGTTCATGAGATACAGCCTGGTGACAGACGGACAGATAGACAGACAGACTGACAGACAGACAGACAGACGGATCGTAAAGTCTTAGTAATAGGGTCCCTTTTTTACCCTTTGGGTACGGAACCCTAAAAATGGAACGATCTTTTACTCCGAAAAATGCCAACTTATCTGGCAAAGGTTTTATTTAAATTTCGAACTGGCTCGCAAATAGAACGCTGTTTATTGAACGCGGAAACTATTATTGTTGTACGTCATTGATTTTGACAAAATGAGTTCTAGGTACTACTTAGTTTTAATTTCCGCGCATTATTTGAGAAAAGTACTATACAAGCCTTGGCCACAACAAGGCATTGATGGACTTACGTATGTGTGCCTCGGCCCACATTTACACGTTCGTTCATCAATGTCTTTTTTTGGCGCTTTCAGGAGAAAAGATATTTTACTTTATCAAAAGGTTTTGTTTTCTTTTTAAACCAAACAAAACATTAAAAAAAAACTTAAAAAGACATTTGGAGTAATAGTGCAAAATATAATACCTATCGAGACGAATTAATCACGAAATAATTGTTCCTCATGAACTATTTCAATAAAAATGGAAAACAGAACAACAAAGAACACGAAGAAATAAACAAGCTAGGAAAACCATTTAGTAATAATCGTCTTTGTAATATGCTGCTATCTACGATCTGACTAAAACAGTTTGCTTTGATAGTCTCATAAAACTACTGATGAAACTTCGACATATTGGGGCAAAAGTTTGTGTAACGGTCACTTTGACACAGAGTCGAAGCGATTATCTAATAATGTACTTATCATCCCTATTTCCACAATTCTATCACGATAAAAAAGACGCGCGCATTCGATCTTCGAAATTTCAAATCGTCATCTTTTCAGCCGAATGACGTCCCACTGCTAAACATCGGCCTTCCTTAGGTGACACCACATCGGCCGGTTCTTCACGTCTCGCACCACCGTCCACCGTTCCGATCCACCTTATGGGAGGCTTTCCAACACTGCGTCTTCCGGTACACGGTCGCCACTCCAGCGGCCCATCGAACATCCGTTGTGCGAGCTCGTCCTGCCCACTGCTACTTAAGGCAAGGCTTCGGATGTTGGTAGTCTTGGTCTTCTAGCAATGAAGATATCCATCTTCATAAATTTTCGATAGGCCTTGATAAATTTTCGAATGCAATCGTCGTTTTAACTGGCTCGATTCGACTCTGTCTAAAGTCTGTTGTTTAGCTCGCAGAACTGAGGCAGTTTTTTATACTTCTATGTAAACCGCAAACTATTAAAATTAACAATTAGGTATGTAAAAATATCTCAGCTATGCGAACTAAGCTAAACTTATCCAGCTTAGCTCTTTTTCTGCTAACAGGGCCGCGAGGTAAGTGAGCTTTGAACCTTACTACGCCACGCTTTGCTACGAATTTCTAAAACTCGTGCGCAAAGCAAAGCGTGGCGTTACGCGTTACGCGGGCTACGCGACTACGACGTGGAATATTATTTGATTTTACTGACATGGCTGGCGGTAATTGACGCAGATTACGCGTAGTCTGATTGTGTTTAAATAATAACATAATAATTATGAATAAAGCCTTGAGGGGAGATTCGCAAGAGCAAACGTGCTTGGAGGAAGGAAGTTAACCCTTTAAGATGCTGGTAGGGATCTTGACCGTACTGCTGAGATTGTCCTGATAGCCGTGGTATACCTCTCCACTCCTTAAGCTCCTCCGTATTTGTTGCTGTCTCGCTACGTTACTAAAGTGTAGCGACTGTTTATGGGAAGGGGGGGGCATTAATTGAGTTTGCAAGTTATCCACTAGCCGCAAAGATCAACAGCGCAGCGATCAGGCAGGGGCCAATAATCCTTCTATAGTTTTAGGTAATCGATCCACGAAACCTCTGTGCGTACTGCGTAGGTCACAAAGGATTAAAAGAAGATTTGTAGTACCCACTTGTAATAATTATTATGTGCAAAGGTGTAGAAAATATTTATTTCAACAATTTTTAATAACCTTCCAGTTGATACAGAAAGCAATTGTACCACAAAAAACGCATTTAAAAAACAAGTGTGAAAGTATCCTCTTGGAACCTTTGGGGAAAATATTTAATATACATAACTAACCAATTTATATTGAATATTACTAACATTTCAAATACTTAGCCATTAAGCGAAAAAATGTACTTTTGTTTATAAATATAATAATTATATAATTTTTGTAGGAGTTGCGTCTGCTAACAAACTGTCCTACAGTTTGACAGAAGTAAAATCTTTTTTGTATGTGTGTATTTTACACTAAAATTTTGAGAATAAACATTTTTTTTCCCGAACCCCTAGCCCAATGTATTTTGTCTCTTTATCCTGCGATAGTCCTGCTCTAGCCGGGGATTGTACTTGGGTGCTCTTGCGTAGTGACTAGTGTATACCGGGATAATCACGCCTTTGAAAGATCCGGGACCCTAGAGTCCCGAAACCCTCAATATTAATAAAAGTTATCCTTAATCAAAGAACAGTCAGTAGCTTTGAAGGTTGTTATATTTGTTATGTCTAGCAATATGTAATAATAATAATAAAATGTTGAGCGAAATTGTTTTTTTTTTTTTTTGTTGATAGGCTTGCGCTTGATCACTATCTCACCTGATGGTAAGCGATGATGTGGTCGACGATGAAGCACGCTTGCCTAGAAGAAACCTATTCACTCTTGACTTGAAGACTCCCAGGTTGTAGCTATCAGGAAATACAGACTCCGGCAGGGAATTCCACTCCTTTGCTGTACGCATAATAAAAGTATTCCCAAAACGTTTTGTGCGTATAGGTGGGATGTCCACTATGTACCGATGACGCATCGCCTTACGTCTTGTAGTCCGATGATGGAACGGGCTAGGAGGAATTAGTTCATGCAATTCCAACGCACACTCCCCGAAATTTAACCGATAAAAAACCGAAAGGCTGGCAACTCTACGCCGATGTTCGATGTTCTAAAGCCTAGATTCGACCAGTACTTCATTGCCGATAAGCCTCTTGGCCCGTCTTTCGATCAACTCAAGTGCATCCAGCTGGTACTTGGCAGATCCGTCCCAGAGATGAGAGCAGTACTCCATGCATGATCGAACTTGCGCTTGATACAAGTTGAGCAACTGTTCTGGCGAGAAGTACCGTCTCACCTTCGCGAGGATCCCCAATTTTTTGGCAGCCAGCTGAGCTTTTGCCTCAA
The DNA here is from genome assembly GCA_945859665.1 of Anorthoa munda. Lineage (NCBI taxonomy): Eukaryota > Metazoa > Arthropoda > Insecta > Lepidoptera > Noctuidae > Anorthoa > Anorthoa munda. The sequence goes on along the minus strand of OX243918.1, from coordinate 9,376,501 downwards.
TGTATGGACCAAAATTGAGCGTCGATGTCAACGTAATGCCAAGAACCTCAAGATGGTCAGTTATCGGCACGGTCAAACCTCGAAAAGAAGGAGCCGGGTGGAATTGGCTCCTTTTAGCGGAAAAAAGACACGCCTGGGTCTTAGCAGCATTGAATCTGACCAGATTGGCATCACCCCATTCGGAGACTGCCTTCAAGGACAGATTCAAGCGCCCAACCATGGCCTCCCGGAGAGACTGGATCTGAGGTCCAGTAGCGCGCGCGTCGGATACGTATCTCTCAGCAACAGTGCTGTCGTCCGCGTACCTAAAGGTTTTAGCAGATCATTTATGTGAAGCAAGAATAATGTTGTTGAGAGTACCGACCCCTGAGGGACCCCGGCATTAATACCCAGTTGGTCAGAGGACCGGCCATCAATAACCACTCGAATGGACCGGTCCCTCAGGAAGTCTGCAATCCAATCGCAGCCTTTTTGTTATTTACTAAATAACAATAGGGCTGCCAAAAAATAATACTTATTTACTAGTTAATTACTTCTGTGGGCGCAAGTGCTATTTTTGAACATGGGGTCGTTGGCTCATTTCCCAGGTCAGCCAAAGTGTCCACCCCGGTGGGTTCCCGCATTGTCAAGGCGGGGTGGCTAGCCACGGTGGCTTGGTCACCCACGGTGAAGCGAAGAGGAACTAGAGGAGTGGCTTTTGCCGTTAAGCCGACGACGTAGCGGCCAACATGTAGGTTGCGGTGCTGCCTGGGCTACATCGCAACTTAGATGGGCCGCGATTTCGTATGGGGTCTCCCAAACCCATACGATATCGCGTGGCCGAGGGTTGGAGGCCGCGGCGGGAGAGGAGTGCTGGTATTGCGGTGCGCCGCTCTCCCTACCTTCCGAAGCCTGGACGAAGGACCAAGGGACCAAAGGTGCCATACACGGGGTCGTCTGGCATGTGCTGGTTTGGTCCCTGGAGTGGTCAGAGGAGGGTTCAGTGACGGCCAGCCGCGGCGGGTTCGCGGTTAGTGCTAACGCGTACTCGTGTTCTCGCCAAAAGCGGCACAGGAGGACACCGTGAAAATTTAGTGGGTAAGACTCCCACATAACTGCGCTATCACCCCGTGGTAGCGCAGTATGCATGAGCAATTAGGCAAGCTAAAAAAAAACATTTTGGCCATAGTGTGATTAGGTTTTTTCATATAGCCTTCCCAGTAGCAGCCTGGAGACTGGATTTGTTCCCGGTAAATGGCAATAGACTCATCTCCTGGAGTTTGCCATGACTTGCTAAGTGTTGGTGCACTATAGGAACACTTCTGCTTAGCCCTTTGGGAAATACAGACGTGATGTTATATAGAAAGTAAGTATTCTTTTAAAAGTTCTGGCAAACTCGAGATACAAATCATTGCATGTAAAATACACAAACGCGTTACAAAATTAGGACGCTCGTTATATCACATACAATATGGTACTCGTTATATCATGTTCAACTTTATTGTTTTATTATACAAAGAGATAATTTGACAATTTTATTGCTTGGGATAAAGTTGTGTAACATATTGGCAATTTAATATTAGATAATACGTACATGCTTTGAAATTGGAATGATTTTTTTACCCGAAGCCAAACACATAATCTATATACTTTTGTACTAGCGACTCGTCGCCGCTTCGCACGGTTAGTAGAGCATATGCCTACATGTTTTTCCTTCATACGGTCCCGGTCATCAGTGTGAGGCCCGCACTTCTATTATTTTCGCGCGTTAATATTTATTTTGCAATATCTCTTATAATATATTCATAAATATTCGTAAATTATTTCATCACCACTGCTCTCAAAACGGTGAAGGAAAACATCGTGAGGAAACCGGCATGTCTTAGAACCAAAAATTCGAAGACATGTGACATCTACTAACACGCACTGGGCCCGCGTGGTGGATTACGGCCCATTCCCTCTCACAGAGAGGAGGCCTGTGTCCCAGCAGTGGGAACATTAATAGGCTGATGATGTGATGTGAAGGATTATCATAATTTGCATGAAATGCTTAAGAAAACTAACGTATTTAAGTTTATAAGACTTAATACTGTATCCGTCTAAATAGCCTAATAATTACCGCATTGTACGTGACCATTTTTTACCCGACTGCCGAAGTAGGGTAATGTGTTTATCAGTCTATGTATGTATGTATGTTTGCTCCTATGTGGCGCTCTAGGGTCAACAAAGTGGGCCAATTTTGATGATTCTTACGTCAATCGATTTTTCTTAACCCTGCAAGTGTCACTGACTATCTTAAAATTGGAAAATAGAAAAATGACTCTCATACCCGTCCTGTGGATTATCAAAATAAAGGGTTTTAAGAGGTGATTTCAAAACACTTATCTGTTTAAATTTATATAATTCTAAAAAAAAAATACTAAAAAGTAATAAACAAAAAATGTAAATTCAAAAATCTCGACTGGTTAAGAATAAAAAATAACTGCACTGTCTGAAAATAAGTTAATCTAAACTTGACCTATATTTTTTATTCTTGTTTACCCTCTCTTTATCATATCTGCATATTGAAACACCTACAGATTGACACACACATAGACTATAACGTCATAATCGAAGAGGAGCGGCTACGGGGATGCTATACGGTGTCATTGACCTCTGGCGTAGCGCCAACTGGGCTACGTAGGTCTACGCGGCTACGCTTTTATAAATAAACGCCATTTTTGAAACGTAAACACGACACTTAAAGTGGTGCTCAGTCGAAAGGGACTAATTTGTCTGAGGTTGTGGATGGATGGGCTTATGTTGGGTCATTTTTACGATAAGTCCCTCTGAGTTAGGCTGAAATAATAATCCATCAAGTGTCTAGCCTTTTTATAACTATAACGGGGTAGTCATCTGGCCGATGTGGTTCAATATTCGTATTTTATTCGGACCATCTGCTACGTCTACAATCTAATAGTAGGTTTTTATTTAAATCTAGCCTTGTATTCTATAGAGGAGAACTTTTTTTTGTAGAAAGTAATCTCTAACAAAAGGACAAGACAGACGTGACTGGAAACGAGGGGACGCCCTAGAAACCCATACATCGACCTAATTGGTGTTTTTTTTTCAGAAAAACTAGGTGAGCAGTACTCATAACCGGGCGTGCTGCATGTCAAAGCCAGCTTGCGGAATGGCAGCCATCGCAACTTCCGACTTGTGCGCGGGTGCGTTGTCGTGATGAAACAGTACGCCCCTTCGAAGGTTCCCTCTCCTTTTCTCTTTGATGGCATTCCTCAACTTGGGAATTAAAGCTGCATAATATTGGCCTGTAATAGTGGTTCCACGCTCCAGGTAATCAATCAACAATATCCCTTCTGAGTCCCAAAATATTGACGCCATAACCTTGCCAGCCGATGCCACGACACGAATCTTCTTCGGGGTCTGTGATGATGGCCGTTTCCATTGCGAAGATTGCTGTTTTGTCTCGGGATCAAAATGATTGATCCATGTTTCGTCCATTGTTACGAAATGATACAAAAAGTTATCAGAATCTTCTTGAAACTTGTCCAACAATATCTTCCAAATGTCAAGTCGATTTTGTTTCTGACTGTCGGTTAACATTCTCGGCACCCATCTTGCGGAGACTTTTCTCATATTCAAAGATTGTTTCAATATGGATTGAATACGATATGAAATGCCCGTTTCTTGAATTAAGTATCGGATGGTAACTATTCGATCGCTCAATACAATTTTCTCGACTTTCGCAACATTTTCTTGGGTGACTGACGTCGATGGACGGCCGCAACGATGTTCGTCTTCCGTGCTCGTTCTCCCTACTCGAAATTGAGAAGCCCACCTTGCGACAGTGGAATACGGCGGAGCAGACTCTCCTAATGTTACCTCCAAATCGCAATGAATCTCTTGCGTCTTTAAAATTTTTAAACAGAGGTATTTAATAACGGCTCGCACTTTGTTTTTCTCCATTTTTGAGAACACGTTCCGACACAAAGCAAACAAATGACTACATTCAGAAAAAAACAAAAGAGAATATAAGTTTTTTTTCTTAAATAATATTACAAATATGTATCTGAGCTATGCCTGCCAGTATATATATTTTTTTTCTTACCAAGGAGTATGTCGTTCTCACTACTTTTTGCTCCCTCCTAGTACAACCCCTCTTAGACCCTACAGACATTTTTCACAAAATTCACTTGTAATTTAACTTATTTTTTATATCTGAGACAAAATTGACAGTCATGCTATTATCAAATTACTTATTTTAGGGCTTATTAGGCCTCCTGAAGTATGTATTATATATAAAAAATATATTTAGTATATTGATATTTCGATAGAATGAATATGCGCTGCGTTGAACGTTCGATCAAACAAACATTCGATATTTTGAACACTCGATGTATTGAGTGTACGATATATTGAATGTTCGATTTATTAACCATTCGATATTATGAACGTTCGAGTATTTAGGCATTCGATTTATAGTGTTCGATCAATTGATATTCGATTATTTGGCATTCGATTTATTTGGCATAGTACACCCTATTAGTTCACCCATCAACATCTGTCCAAGCCTGCACTTTTTGTCACCTTAATTAACATTAAAGATTTTCCAGAAAACTAATCTGGCAAATCCGGCAGTAAGAATGCTGGAGTCTGTGTTTCCTGATAGTTAAAACCTGAGAGTCTTTAAGTCAAGAGTGAATAGGTTACTCCTAGGCAAGCGTGCCTCATCGTCGACAACATCATCGCTTACCATCAGGTGAGATAGTGGTCAAGCGCGAGCCTACCAATAACGAAAAAAAAGATCGATCGTCCACTAGGCGATTATGGAACCATGAGCCCTCTCTTTGTAACAATTACAGTTTTGTTTGAGAAGGACTGGTCCCCTCAGCTTCCACACGGCTTGTTCACACGGCCATCTATTGATTTTTTGATATTTATAACTTTGATGAACCTTTGAAATGGAGCTGAAGAATCCCTTCTAGCATAGATAAGATGTTTGCGGAAAGTGTATTTAACACATTAAATCCAACTTCAGATTTATTGACTTGCCATTTTAATTTAAACCACGGTATTTACTCGGTGATGGTTCGATGGAGTCCCCAATTCATGATTTTGTCTCTTCTCGGTGTGCGTTGCTAACCATATAATCGCATTGAAATCGTTTAGAATGATCTTTTGTTTCGAAGCAGTATATGTCAGCGGTTATTAAGATTATGTGTCCATCACCGCGTACCACAACGTTGTGAGTTCTGGGGGGTGACCTTAAGCTCTTAGAGTAAGGTTATATTGGGTGTACGTAAGGGACAGATGTCTACAAGTCAGATACATCTGTCCCTTACACACACTCAAAATAACCTTACTCTAAGAAACCAAAGCTTCATAAATCGACTAATCAATGCTATATCTGTCCGTCTGTTACGTCTCACGCTTAACCTATTGAGATGAAATTTAGTATGGTTTAAGTACCTCGTATAGTTTATTTCACAGAAATCATCCTTAAGGAGGTGGAAAGGGGTTGGAAGTTTGTAAGTAAATATTTTTTCAAGTAAACAGCCCACACATCTACAATATTATTGCGCGATATAATAAAATTGGCTAGGCTAGTACTAATGCGGATGAAGTCGCAGGCAAAAGCAAGTGGAGCTTATAAGTAAATTATATTATGATTTTTAATTTCGTAGACTAAACTGACAGCTGCCAATGACCTTATTTTAAGAAAATGCGGAGCATAGTGTTGTAGGTACGGCTCAATCATAAGAGATTCATCGAATCGATGTGACATGACTCCTCAATTTATTTTTACCCGACTGCCGAAGGAGGGTAATGTGTTTATCAGTCTATGTATGTATGTATGTATGTATGTATGTATGTATGTATGTATGTTTGTTCCTATGTGGCGTTCCAGAGACCAAACGCGTTGACCGATTTTGATGATTCATACGTCAATCGATTCGTCTTAACCTTGCGAGTGTCATAGGCTACATTAAAATTGGAAAATAGAAAAATGGCGGCTTTTGGGCGCCATATTGTGGGGGGCCAATTTTATTTTTTCTTCCAAACCCATCGTGTGGGGTATCAAAATAAAGGGTTTTTAGAGGCGATTTCAAAAATATATAACACTTATATATTTAAATGTACCTAATTCGAAAAAAATGTTAACTAAAAAGTTATAAATAAAAAAGTTAATAAAAAAAATCAAAATACAAGAATTCTTGTTTACGTCTTTTTAGTTCGCTTTTTAAGCAGTCGGGTATTTTGATTTTTTTATTAACTTTTTTTTACTAATTGGTGTAAATAAATGTTTTATTAATATAAACGTGATAAATATAACAGTAACATTTATAGAAATAAATAAGAAATCAACAATAAAATGAATGCGGTCGTTAGAATGAAGTCTGACATAAATGAGAAGAAATTAAATAAGGGCCGTTAGTTTCTTAGCAAATGCAATTTTTGGCCGTTTAATAAATTAAGGCAACGCCCCCAAATGTCAGTTTAGTTTACTTATTAAATTAGTATTTCATTGGTTAAAAAGTCCTTCCAATGATTAACTGCGATGTTCAAGCATTTACAAGCCCATGGGGTTTCCCATCGGCAAAAATGACAAACCTACATACAAACTTTAATTATTCCCCTTTATGGGTTCAATTTTTAAAAACCTTTCCTTAGTGGTCATGCATTATTTTATTTAGGCTGCAAAATTGAGAACTAACAGTTTGCTCACAGCATGCCTGATTTCCGACCGTTTTATTTATTTTCCGGTGCAATTCCATGACTATTTTCTGTTTGAACTTCGACCTTATTGCTTCGGTTCAGTAATTTATTTGCAATCACGGCAATAGAATACATACCCGTTCCGTGATTGCAAACAAAACATTGTAAAGTATGATTTTTATTTCCGTAAGTATTTTTATTGTTTTTTTGGGTTCCGTACCCAAAGGGTAAAAACGGGACCCTATTACTAAGACTTCGCGATCCGTCTGTCTGTCTGTCTGTCTGTCTGTCTGTCCGTCTGTCTCCAGGCTGTATCTCATGAATCGTAATAGCTAGACAGTTGAAATTTTCACAGATGATGTATTTCTGTTGCCGCTATAACAACAAATACTAAAAATAGTATAAAATAAATATTAAAGGGGGGCTCCCATACAACAAACGTGATATTTTTACCGTTTTTTGCTCGATATTAATAACGGCAACAGGTAGACGCTTGAAATATTCACAGAATGTTTAGTTGTATATTTACTTCAAAAAATAATAATTAATAAATTAAAATAAAATAAATTAAGGGGGGCTCCCATACAACAAACGTGATTTTTATGCAGTGTTTTGCGATAATGGTACGGAATCCTTCGTGTGCGCGTCCGACTCTCACTTGGCCGGTTTTTTTGGATTGACATAATAACAGCCGCACGGGTAGATCTTCAAGGTCAGCTCAGCAACACTTGCCGAGGTCGGCCCATGGACTGGTGATCATTCATTAAATCATTACATAGTTACATAACGCGACTACTTCGTGCCTCGGAAAAACGTTAAACCGTCGGTCCCGGCTGCACATTTGTAGATCTTTGATATTCTTTAAGCACTTGTCCCACCGCCGAGGATCAGCGAGTAGCAAGTAAAGCTAGAAACTAAAAATAAGTTTGCGAACAGCGAGTAGCGAGTGTGTAGTTCCGATAGTTTTGTCGCTCGGTTATTAGCGAGTACTATAATACGATGGGCGATTACTCGCACCACTCGTTCGGGGCGGCCGCACTGTAGGTAGAAATTACCACTGGTTGGTCTCTCGGAGTGAGTTCTGAGGCATTAGTGCGAGTTTTTATTCACGCTCAATCGCGTTAACGTAAACGTCAATTTGTATTGACACTGGATAAGCGCCGTCTGGTGGCGGCAAGGCGAAACCTCTTTTTTTGTATACATTTTGACTTAGATAAAGTACCTATAGATTAAGCATTGGCATGGCCGCACATGAGACAGCAATAGTTAGTTCTGGTGTTACAACAAGAACAAGAACACTACAACCCACCATCGCACTGACACGTATTATCTATAAATAACCCAAATTCCTTGTCTCAATTAACACATAATACCACGAAATCATAGAAAATCAAACAAAACCGAGTTTGTTTGTCAAACCTGCCATTGTATTAGAGTTTGACAAACAACAGAAACCGGCCACGGTGACAAAGACAAAAAATAATCTTTTGTCCTTATCATTTACATGGAGCTGCCAATTAGCCATCTCGCTCTATCAATCAAGGTCATTTTAAGGCTTAATCTATAGATACTTTATCTAAGACATTTTGACATAAGAGATCGTTTACGGTATCACGAGTGAGTACGTTAAAAAACTCGCACTAAAGCCACTGATAGCCAACGAGCAAGGGGGCATAGCTGAGAGAGTATCAATGAGCGAGTATAACTTTGATAGCTCTTGTCGCTGCGACAAACTTAGAGAGTACTCGCCAGCAGTGTGAACAGCCAGCGATCAACTATTATTATATGTGTCTCTCTTATTGTCCTTTTATCTTTTGTTCGTTTCTTCAGCGAGGAAATAGTCGAAAGCTAATCGCTTCGTTGCTGGCGGTGCGTGGGACAAGTGCCTTACTGTATGTAGTCAGAAAACATAAATTCTGACACCAGACTTGTCTAGGAAGTACGTGATTCGTCATATGAATATGAAAGTAATGACTACAAAGTGAACAATAATAAAACAAAGTGTTCACATAAGTATCTACATCACAACAATGGTCGTTATTCCTTTTAATGTTCTGCTGTCACACAACAATTCTAGAATAGATTTTTACGAGATATTCAATGTTACATACAATCCGTAGTATGTTCCGTAGTGTATTGTTGTGTGTGTGTTTGTATGTGTGGTGTATGCTGTTGTTGTTATATGTGTGTGTTGTTGCTCGTTGTATGTTTCTCCTGTCATACAAGTCCGCATAGTTGGGGAGTCAGAGGCCTCAAAATTGCTGTAACCAATTATTATATCAATAGAGATATTTGATTTGACTTTTGATTTGAGTTAAAAATAAATGAATACATTATTTATACTTTTTAAGAATTGCGTCGTTGGTCTCGCGGTCGCAAGTGCGACAGCTGAGCGTCTGTGCCCGGATTCGATTCCCAGTTCGGGCAAAGTTGGGCACGCCACAATTGCGATACGGCGTCCTCACCTTCCACCTGACGCAGGTCCTCACAGGACACGGCTGTTTCGGGAGGTTCCTGTTCAGGATAAGGCGGGAGGAAACGCCCGGGTATCATTATTGTGTGGATCACCCGAAGGATACGGTGGACCTTTCTCGTCCGGCCCTGGTTCAGGCCATGGTACGGGGCGAGAGTGCATGGGGAGTTGTCACCTCCTTCTGCGAAGTAGTAATGCTCGCGAAGGAGGAGGCGAAACGCGTGAAAGAGACGCAACGAAGACGCCCACGCCTCTAGCCACCGCAGGTGATACCCCGGGCATCGAGAGTCGCAAGCCGATTCCCGGCCACCGTAGGCGCGGGCTTGCGGACGATAAGTAACGGGCAGCTCGCCGTCCGATAAGGACCAGGCCCGAATCGACGGTGCGTTGTGTTCCATACGCACCTCAAAGAGATGTCAGCAAAACTGACACGGTCCGCTAGGGCCGATGCCTGTCTTGGTCGCGGATAAATTTGAAAAAGAGTAATCTGGCTCAAGCAACTGAAGGAACACGGGTGGACTTTAGTCAGTAGGTTATTGGGTTTTCCATATTGAATTTTTCAGTGGCAGCCTGGAGTTTGGCGGTGAAAAACCCCAGTGTCTTGGAAAGTATGTTAAGTTGTTGGTCCTGCGTCTGATCTCTCTCTGATCTAACGGTTTGCCGACCCTTCGTACCATGAGAGTAAGGGAACAGAGTCTATAGTGCACGAGGGTGTCCACCATCGTGCACTATGGCACGGGCACCCAACGCGAAGCTTCGATTTGTTATTGAGTTTGGTGAAATATTAAGATATTCTAGAGACGACCATAAAAAAATATGTTCTTGTTTAAATAACTCTCCTAAGCACAAAATAAAGGCTCATAATCCACATTTCAAAGATTATTTGAATGGATCATTTAATTTTTTTTCCAATAGATGGCGCGGTTTTAGATTTCTGAAGCATCCACTCGTACCACTCGTAGTACAATGAAACTGTAAAAACTTGCAAATAAATACTTTAAATCGTCGCAGTATTGAAAAAAAAAGTATTCGCGAACCACTTTCACTGCTAACACCATCTATGTCCGTGGAACGATACCAAACGCGATTGACGTTCTTAGAAAAATAATCATCTTAATCATACGAATTGTTTAAATTTCTATTTCAATTAGAATATGATATTTATAATAATATTTATTAGTCTATTGTTTTAGGAATTATATATTTTTATGTATTTTATTAGGTATATAGTTTATTGAAATCCGACTTTAATTATTGTTCATTTTTTATTTAGAATTAATATTTGTTTCGGGATATTTACCATGTATATTTTGTATTTCGTTGAGAGCTCGATATTTCGGCACCGTTACAAGCGCCATGATAACGAGAACTAAAGTCTTTGCGGGTGGGTGATATTTACGAGCTGACATATCTGTCTACCCTCTTCCTCACTCGTTTTTCACGCACGATGCTACTACCAGAACTTTTCTCACTAGTTACTCGACACTGTTCACGACAGAAAACTATTGAGAAAAGTTCTGGTAGTAGCGGCATCGTGCGTGAAAAACGAGTGAGGAAGAGGGTAAACAGATATGTCAGCTCGTAAATATCACCCACCCGCAAAGACTTTAGTTCTCGTGATCATGGCGCTTGTAACGGTGCCGAAATATCGACCTCTCAACGAAATACAAAATATACATGGTAAATATCCCGAAACAAATATTAATTCTAATGATTGTGACCATGTCAGCTTAAAAACTCATTTTTTATTTATTTTTTTTGTACCACTGTTGTGTTCTTTTTAACCCAAAGGTTGACTGGTAAAGAATGCCTTGCTGCATTAAGTCCGCCTATGTATTACCATTGTACATGAAGTCTAAATAAATACGTAAAACGCTAGTTACATCGGCACGGTTTCTTTGTATGGGAGGTATCTGTATGCCAGTGTTATATTATCTGTGACAATAGTTTCTCCCGTACCGAATAGGTAGTGTCCTCTGATATTGGCCGCCGAGGTCGATCTCATCATATCAGTATCTCCAACGACAATGTCTTGTCTTCAACGTAAAAAGCGATTTCCAAAATTGCAATGTTTCGAAGCATCTTACAATGCTAACTTTTCACCCGGCTTTAGTAGCGCGTTTTCATGTTTGGGAAGACGAGGATATGTTGTGAGAAAGAACAATATTTCATTTTGTCTCCTCAAAGGGATAACAAAGTTTGGTGTTAAAATGCCGAGAGTGCTCGGAGCACTCAAATTATTTTTATTGGCTTTTCCATTCAAGTTTTGTTTAGAATAACAAAGAAACTGGTTGGATAAAAATCCTTCGTATATATCAAACACTGCGGTCGTTGATCCATAAATACACAAAAAATATATTTTCCCATCAATGCGAAAATTAAACAAAGGTCCAGCGATAAAAATAATGATTTTATTAATACTTTTTTTAGGGTTTTCTTGTTTTTAGGGTTCCATACCCAAATGGTAAAAACGGGACCCTATTACTAAGACCCCACTGTCTGTCTGTCTTCTCATGAAACGTGATAGCTAGACAGTTGAAATTTTCACAGATGATGCATTTCTGTTGCCGGTATAACAACAAATACTAAAAATATAATAAAATAAATATTTAATTGCTCCCATACAATAAATGTGATTTTTTTGCTGTTTTTTGCGATAGTGGTACGGAACCCCTCGTGCGCGAATCCGACTCGCACTTGGCCGGTTTTATTTAACAGTTTTTTACTTGCCTTGTGAAATACGAGTAGTTTTTTAGTTAGTAGGTACGTAAGGGTCAAATCTTGCAACAAAATTTATAAATTGGATTACAATGCACGATACAATATTGAATAAATGGTAAGGTTCACTTGAAAACCAACGTCAGGCAACTCCTAGTTATCTGGACTCTCTAAACTGACATCTCTAAACTGGACCTATTTGACACAGCCGCGGGGCACACTATGTAATTGTTTTAAAATTAAGTTCTCTTGTATTTGTTCCTACCTTGTGTGTATCTGTGTGTGCCAAATAAACTAGTTTTCTTTCTTTATTTAAAAGTTTATTTTTATAAAAAAAATATTTTGTGTAACAATCCAGTCTCTAGGCGAATGTATAATTAATTATGTGTGTTGAATTTGTATGTGTATGTGTGTGTATTGTGCATGTTTGTGTGTTGTTGTGTGTGTGTCTCTTGGTGTGTTGTGTGTTATGTGTTGGTGTTGTGTTATGTGTTGTCCTTTCATTTCAGGAAACACACATGAAAACTGTTGTTGTTTTCCTTACGTCTGTAGTTACGTAGCAGATTACGACTAAGTCTTTTCTTGTACAGAGACGAGGCCTTTGTTCCAGCAGCTGCAATATGAAGCCTGATTTATTGGTCTAAGATCCAGTATAAGAAATATATACCCTCGTATGTTATTTAATGATGGTAAGGAATATATGCTAGATAATATATACCTTGATACATCGCAAATACGTTACCTAGCTAAATCGCGTACCGATGATGTTAATTTTTTTGATGATGATGATGTTTATTTATGAAAATTGAGCTTTAGCTGAGAGAAGCAATTGAAAAAATTAAGGTTGCCTAATTTTCTTCTGTGCAACTATGGAGTTGCTAGATATAAACAGGTGAGGAAGTTATTAATATGATATTACTGATGAGGGTTTATCAGTTATTTAATCAAGTACATATCAAATGAAAGATTATTTATTCCCAATATAAGATCCGTATAAGATTGCCTTATCAAAAAGTTCATTCAATCTTTGGTTGCCCAGATTTTAGATGTAAAACTTTATTTAACATCATCGGTACGTGATTCAGCTAGGCAACCTATTTGCGATGTATCAATATCAAAATATATATTATCTGGCCATTGCTTACCATCATTAAATAATATATGAGGGTCATCATTTTCCTGCTCTTGTCCCATGTTACTTGTGGTCGACGCAACGAGGTTTCTTCTTTCATACCATCCTGTCCCCCGTCAAGACCGTCCTCACTGACTCCCTTTTCTTTCACTCCTTACACAGTCCATCCATCTTTTCTTTGGCCGTCTCCTCCCTCTCCATCCATCCACATTTATAGTTTATATTTATAGTTTTACATCTAAAATCTGGGCAACCAAAGATTGAATGAACTTTTTGATAAGGCAATCTTATACGGATCTTATATTGGGAATAAAATAATCTTTCATTTGATATGTACTTGATTAAATAACTGATAAACCCTCATCAGTAATATCATATTAATAACTTCCTCACCTGTTTATATCTAGCAACTCCATAGTTGCACAGAAGAAAATTAGGCAACCTTAATTTTTTCAATTGCTTCTCTCAGCTAAAGCTCAATTTTCATAAATAAACATCATCATCATCAAAAAAATTAACATCATCGGTACGTGATTCAGCTAGGCAACCTATTTGCGATGTATCAATATCAAAATATATATTATCTGGCCATTGCTTACCATCATTAAATAATATATGAGGGTCATCATTTTCCTGCTCTTGTCCCATGTTACTTGTGGTCGACGCAACGAGGTTTCTTCTTTCATACCATCCTGTCCCCCGTCAAGACCGTCCTCACTGACTCCCTTTTCTTTCACTCCTTACACAGTCCATCCATCTTTTCTTTGGCCGTCTCCTCCCTCTCCATCCATCCACATTTATATTCATAACTCTTTTAGTAACATGCGTTTCATCCCTTCTCATCACATAACCATACCAGGTCTAACGGTTACCTTTCAACTTTTCTGTCACTGGCGCCAGTTTCAAACTTTTTCTATTATACTCATTTCTCACTTGGAACGCTAGGAGGTGATGTTGACACCGTTTTGAATGACCTGCAACTCCTCAAACAGAAATTTAAATCCATTGGCCTAGAACTTAACCCCTCAAAGTGCCGGATCTTGTACTATAAGTACGTTATGTAAAAAAAAACCAACCCTGCGTAAGCAAAAACATTTAAGCCCACTCATAATTGTTTTCAGTCTCAATATTTGTGCAATAATATTTACCAGTCTGTTACTTGCTGTCCCAGTCCAGGATAAAAGCCTCTTCTCAAATAGAGAAGTCACTATTATTAATCACCACGCTTGCTCAAGGTGGATTGGCGATTTATAACTTATACGAGTACGAGTATTAAATATAAGTCCAGATATCCTCACGGTGTTTTTGTTCGCCGTCGTTAGCGATGTTTAAGATAAACTTAGAAAGTACATACAGCAGCAGAGAAAACTCACCCCTTAGAAAAATGTTGCATACATATTTGTTTTTTTTATTTGGTATAGGCTCGCGCTTGACCACCATCTCACCTGATGGTAAGCGATGATGTGGTCGACGATGGAGCACGCTTGCCTAGAAGTAACCTATTCGCTCTTGACTTAAAGACCCCCAGATTGTAGCTATCGAGAAACACAGGACACACATCTATGGACAGGTGGATATACTACGGTGTTTTCTTGCACCGCGTGCGCACTTTCTCTTAGACATCAATGAAGTTAGTTTTCTGTAGTTATTGACATCGATTCCACTAGTAAGCGTGCAAGATACCCATTTAACAATAATTGTTTACGTTATTGACACAAAATTGTCATACGCTAACCAACATCAGCATATTTAGGCAGCACTGTATGGCTATAGAGGGTGATGCTAGTTGAGGGCAGTGGGTAGGTGCTTTTAAGGCTTTTTTTTTAAATAAAGGAGATTCACTTATAAACGTAGTACGTATTTCATTTATTTTTTATACTCTTATTTTTTTTTTTATTATTCTATAAAAAAACATATTATTTTTCTGGAGCTGTATGTACATAACAAATGAAAAAGTCACATTGGTAATGGCGCGGATTTGAATCAACTACCTCAAGCACGAGAGACGAGATCTTAGCCACTAAACCACAGCGACATTTTTTTTATAAAGCGTCCTACATAAATCTGTGATTTCTAAATTAAACGCTAACGCACAGCCGGAGATGTGCGTATTAAAGTACGCATGATGTTATTTTATACAGCAAAGAGGATCTCGTCCCGTCGGGATAAACGTTTGGGTTTATAATCTAAAGGCTTATTCACACGAAAAGAGAAGCCTGGCTAGAAGCGAGAATGTTCGTGTGAGACTCGTAGGCGAAACTTGATAAATTATTATATGAATGAAATGATGATTTAATATTATTATTGGCTACAACCATCTTACGTGATGGAAATAAATTATAATTAAAATTTGTTTTCCTTTCAGCAAACTCTTTCATTTGATATCATGAAGTTGCATAAAAAATTACTGGTCCACCATTTTTGGGCGTCCGCCATATTGGATTTAGAATGATATCGATGATTTATTGACACACGCCGCCAATTTTCGGAATTCGGAAGTCTAGAATCGTACGTACCCTAGTATTTACATAAAAAAAATGAAAATCACCTTTATTAAACGAGAAAATGTTCTCATGTAAATGAGGCTTTATTCATTATGAAAACATAAGCAACCACCACCCAACCCCCATGATAACATAACATTAGTGGGTGGGAGGCATTCAGGGGTGGTGGTTATCCACAAAACTTGGTTTAAATTAATTAAAACCAGGGTATTAATAATAAGATACACTAGAGTCTAATTCAATTCAGTCTGACTAATCATAAACTTAATCTGGCTTGTAAATGGTTGTTTTGTGAACAAAAAAATGATTAGTCAGTTCAAGATATCCTTAATCTTTAAAAATATTATTGAGTTATTTTAACGCTTTTGGCCTGCAGTAGCAAAATACAGGCTAAAAATAATCCATACTATTATAACAAATGCAAAATTAACTCTACCTATCGCCTGATTTTACCTTTTCACGCGAGTGGAAACGCTGACAAACGCTAGTATATTCTATGTGAATGTTGATATTCTTGAGTGCAAATTAACAGACACAATAGAAAAATAATTGTTTCTGGGAATTGCAGATCCCGTTTGCATTCGAGAGATTAGTAAATATGCCCCTCATTCATTTTCAGTCTGAAAAAATAGAGCTCAGATCACAAAATGATGTTTCTTTATGTGTATAAGCAAGATAATAATACATTGCTTATGTATATATTTTGTGAAATAAATATAGATAATCTGTTATTGATACTGTTATTTTATTATGATACCTAAACAAATAAATACTCTTATTTGTTTATACTGTCTGTATTTATTTCAGCCAAAATTCTTGGAAGCCAGGGCTCTGAGAAAATGCTGTCTGCTAGAAAGATGTGAAATTGTTGAATTATCAACTTTTATCTGTCACCTTACGGGTTTTGTAACAGGCTCCTGACTTTGAAGATAACACAAATTACAAAAACGCTACGCATTGTCATCTTAAAAGTACAGAAACAGAACAATGTTTTAAACACGTTATGCGTTTTAACGTATGATTTAGTAATTTGTGGTGTAACCAGACTTACTAATAAGAAAACCATTACCTAACTGACCCTTATATTCAAAGTGATGTTCTCCAATTCTACTCCACCTCGAATCATCTAATTTACAGATATAGCTTGTTAATTTATTTAAAATTTAAATTAGACGAGGATTTTTCTCATTGTCATTTGTGTTCATGGCATTTGAGTCGAGTGGAGTTTCTTCAAACTGAATTGGAATATGCGCTTTCCTTTTTTATCTTTGAATGGCTATTAATAGCGTATACATATCATACACTTCATCAATTCAGCCGAAGGAAGTCCACTGCAGGACATAGACCTCCCCCAAGCGTCGCCATACTGGTCCTGTGCGTCTCGCATCCATCGGATTCCCGCATCTCCATATTTATTAAAGAAAAATCCGATAAATAAATCTTTTTCCAGACACCTTTTGAACTTTTCTCCAGTGTCTCGCTTTACCAGTTCGGCTTTTGACCTGAAAGTCTGACTAGACAGTCAATGCCCTGCCGAACCGAGAATTTAATTAACTGGTTCAAAACATAAAACTATATGAACAAACATATATGTAAAGTTTGATTTGTTGGAATTATTAATTCTAAATTCATTATCGTGTTATAAGGTTTAGAAGGTCAAGGGTGTTAGATCAAAGGAAACTATGCCAGCTCATTCATCCATCCCTACTGTATACAATCTATACTAATGTTATAAATGCACCTCTATTTGTTCTTTTCACGTCTTAACGGCTGAACCGATTTGGTTGAAACTTGGTACACGGATAGACCATGTCCTGGATTTACAATAAGTATAAGCTAGTCTAACTCTGTCTGTCTGTTTGTGACGTTTTCATGCCTAAACCCAAACAATTTTGTTTTTTTTTTGTGTAGACATTTATGGGACCTTGGAGAAGGCAAAGGATACTTTAATCCCGGGAACACATTCCTTAGGAATAATTTCCGACTTTCACTCGGGTGAAGCCGCTGGCAGAAGCTAGCATATTGTGCGTAACTGTTTTTGGAAAATGTTATTGTAATTTTATGTGTACCTACAAAACAATAGGACAACTGTTTGTGTCCGAAATAAAAAAAGATTTGTTTTCTTACTGCGTCCAAAAAGATGCCCAAATAAAGTTAGCGGTTGAGCTCAATGTTGAAGTTCAGAGGCGAATCGATCTCGTATCTCGTGTCAAAACAATGCAAGGGAGCGTCTAGACTTGTGTTTTTATCCATACAATGTAACGTCGTATTAATCTAAATAAAAATCTGGATTAAAGTGAGTGTGCTTTCTAAAATAAGTTGTGGATAACGTATCATGAGGAGGACATATGATACTTTTGATTTTTAATAAATTGTCTTTGTATTTTTTTTCTGTAACTTTGTTTTACCAAAAATTTAAAAATTATTAATAAATAAGAAGAAGAAGGCGAGGCGAAGGGGTTTGATTAGATAAGAATAACATACCACTTCAAAAAAAGGAGGTTTCTCAATTCGTTCGTATATATTTTTGTATGTGTGTTCGCGGATAACTTCGTCGTTTATGAACGGATATTGATTATTATTTTTTGTAAGAAAGGAGATATTCCAAGGGTGGTACCATGATAAGGAAGATCCCAGAGTAATCGAGGGAACTCCTCAAATATTACAGGCATACATATAGCGATTATGGTATTTTTATCAGCAACGCAATCATTTACACTCAGAAAGTGTCATTTGGTGAAATGGAATTGAATGAACAAGACCGCAGATGGCCACTGGAACTACTTAATGCCAAGTATGTCACGGGTATAAGATATATCGAATAGTTAACCGACTATGACGAAGCAAATACTTATAAATAAATGGTACTGATGAAAATGGTAACATCTAACTGAACTGATGATGAAGCCGGAAGGTAGGCACTGGATCTCCGAAATAAAACAATGCATCCTAGTCGTGTTTGGGCTTATTGGAATCATCATGAGATTTACTTTGGTTATAAATGATTTTTAAAGTAAAAAGAGGTCCTACCAAAACTAAAAAGAGATAAATAAAAAACTTTTATACAAAAAAATTAAACCGACTTCCAAAACAAAACACTACAAAGCCAAAAATAACTTTCTTATTAATTGTCTTCGTATTTATTTCTGTAACTTTATGTTTTCCCAAAAATAAATAAATAAATTTAATCTATACATATAAAATGCTTTGTCCTGAATGACTGACTGACGGATCAACGCACAGCCTAAACCACTGTTCTTAGAGACCTGAAACTTAGAGGGTGTATTCTTTCTATGACGTAGGCATCCGATAAGAAAGGATTTTTGGAAATTCTACCCCTAAGGGGGTGAAAAAGGGGTTGAGAGTTTGTATGAAAAATCTAATTCAATCAGCCAAAATGCTTGAAAATTGGCACAAAAAGTAATCTAAGTAAATTTTAAAGGTCGCCATTATTAGTTTTTTGAAACTTGATATAAATATAAACTTAAGTAAACAATAATGGTTGTCATTATAAGTTTTTCGAAACCACCCCTAAAATACGATATAATGGGTGTTAAAGTTTTTTTGATGAATCTTATTTCTATATATGTATTAGACTTGAAACTTGACATAAATACCAACCTAGGAAAATAATACAGGTTGTCTTTATTACTTTTTCGAAACTACCCGCGAAAGACGATTTCGGAGGTATTAAAGTTTATTTTGGAAGTATCATTTCTTGGACAATTCAAGGAATTTTGGACAATTCAACCTTTCACCATCATCATCATCATTTCAGCCAAAAAACGTCCACTGCTGGACATAGGCCTCCCCCAAGTATCGCCACACTGATCGTTACGGTGCGTTTCGCATCCACCGGACTCCCGCAGCCTTGACCAGGTCGTTGCTTCACCTAGAGGGAGGTCTTCTAACGCTGCATCTTCCGGTACGCGGTCAACACTCCAGAAGTTTCAACATTTAAGGGGGTGAAAAGGGAGAATTTTTTTTGTGTGAAAAATCTTATTCCTTGGGGATACATTAAATCATTGTTATTCAATTTTACTTCAATAATTATTTTAATTTTTTATGCACCTGTCATGTTATCTCTCCACCACCCTTGGTTGACTGGTAGAGAATGCCTTAGGCATTAAGTCCGCCTATGTACTTGTATGTTGCATGAAGTTTTAAATAAATAAATAAATAATCATAATTGAAATAATACGATTTTTAAAACTACCCTCCATATAGCGTTAAGGGGTGTTAAAGTTTGTTGTAGGAATATTACTGCGCAATCTAACTAAAATAAACGAAAAATAAAAGAGAGAAGAAAAGACTGAATAACATAATATTTGGCCTGTTACAAACTCGACTCACAACTGGTCAAAAATTGGTTATTAAGTTTTTAGGGAAGGATTTTACTTTGTGGCGGTTACCTAAAATTTATTATTATTCAAGTTAAATAACGAATTGTCCCAAACTAATAAACCCCAGATATCTACGAGACCCCAATATTGATTGATTTAACAATAGCTTATTTCTGTTTACCTTCACAGTTTGCACATAAGAAAGTAATCTGTAAATCACGCGAACGAAGTCGCGGGCTTAGTGCTAGTAATTAATAAATAAGAAGAAGAAGGTGAGGCGAAGAGGTTCCTTCAGATAACAATAACAATACAATTATAATGTATACCACTGTGATTTTTTAATTCAACGGATAAATCCATGAAAAATATTTGTGTAAATCCCAAAAAATTTGCAGAGTTTTAGAAAATGCAATAATAACTTGTATTTCCTGTGAATTAGTTTAATATTGTTTTAATGGTCCATGGTATGACCGTACAAATTACATTCCAAAGTAAATGGACAAAAGAAATTGCTCCATCTATGAAGCGGTGGTGATTTTATCGATAAAATTAAGTGCGTTAAATTTTTATTTCTATAAACCTAGACATATTATTATACTAGTATTATAATTATATATCTCCTTTATTTATTTACGTTCTTATTTAATACATTTTTAAATATTTAATAAAAAGAAAACTTAAAAAACATTTAAAAATATAAAAAATAGAGACCAACCGGTATCGGGAACAGGGTCCAAGCTACCGGTGGTTAGGGCTCCAGAG
This sequence comes from Anorthoa munda, assembly GCA_945859665.1. Classification (NCBI taxonomy): domain Eukaryota; kingdom Metazoa; phylum Arthropoda; class Insecta; order Lepidoptera; family Noctuidae; genus Anorthoa; species Anorthoa munda. The sequence continues at coordinate 9,355,873 of OX243918.1, read as the reverse complement.
ACAGGAACCTCCTCACAATGCGAGCCGTATCAAGGAGTACTGCCTTCTGTACCAGGCCCTTGATCCAACCGCGTAATGACAGCCTCGACAGATGGTCGGAGAGGCTCTTGGCCATCAGGCCGTTGGCCGTAACGCCAACCGGCACAATGATCGCCAAGTCCACATTCCACATGGCGACAACCTCGTGTGCTAAGTCGATATACTTGATTTGTTTCTCTTTCACAGCTTTCACGAGGTTCTCGTCATGCGGGATGGTGAAATCGATAATCATTGTACGGAATCGTAATCGGTCTATCACCACTATATCCGGCTTTTGGCAACAATAGTTCTATCAGTGATGATAGGCCGATCCCAGTACAACGTGACATGGTAATTTTCGAGAACTGGGTCGGGCACATACTTGTAATACGGTACCTCAGAATACACTATATTTTATTTCAAAGCAAGTTGCTGGTGAATAATAATTATATATTATTATTATACTAGTAGTACTGTAACTCTATTTAGTACTTATTAATAATTAGACTATTTAATCAAAACTACTACCTACTGAATACCGATATTATCTTATATATAAAATTCTCGTGTCACAATGTTCGTTCCCGTACTCCTCCGAAACGGCTTGACCGATTCTCATGAAATTTTGTGAGCATATTGAGTAGGTCTGAGAATCGGCTAACATATATTTTTATACCCCTAAGTGGGTAGGGTAGGGTAGGTAGGGTAGGTAGGGTAGGGTAGGTAGGGTAGGGTAGGTAGGGTAGGGTAGGTAGGGTAGGGTAGGTAGGGTAGGGTAGGTAGGGTAGGGTAGGTAGGGTAGGGTAGGTAGGGTAGGTAGGGTAGGGTAGGGTAGGGTAGGGTAGGGTAGGTAGGGTAGGGTAGGGTAGGTAGGGTAGGTAGGGTAGGTAGGGTAGGTAGTGTAGGGTTGTTAGGGTAGGGGAGGTAGGGTAGATGAATGTTTGGTGTTTTTATGGCAAAACAAAGTTTGCCGGGTCAGCTAGTATTATATATATTGTAATGGTGAAATAACGAAATAATGTAACGCATAAGCAACCATCGTTTTTATTTTTATTTTTAACCCCCGTCGAAAAAAGAGGGGTGTTATAAGTTTGACGTGTGTTGTTATCATAGCGCCTAAATGGTTGATCCGATTTTGATTTAGTTTTATTTTATTTGAAAGGTGACTTTGTCTAGAGTGTTCTTAGCAATGTTTGAATAAAATCGATTTAGCCGTTCAAAAGTAATTCGCATTTTACTCTTTGAATCCGGACTTTTTCGCAAGAAATCGTATCATTACAACGTGTTTCGATAGATAGTCGATTGAAGCGTGTCTGCTACTAGGTATATTGTATGTAGTTTAAAAAGCATGAAATAAAAATTAAAATCGGGCGTTTTTAAAATTTGTTATTTTATCTTGTTTTATTTGACCACTATCTCACCTCATCAATCGTTTTATCGAGCCTTTTCATAAATTCCTAATTTATTGAACATGCATTAAATTAATTATATCAATTAAAATAATACCTAAAGGCATGTCTGGATAAAGCTCATGCCTATACTAATCACGGATGCTCAGATTCGATCATGTTTGTTTTTGCAATTCCATCCAAGTGTTAACTATAGTCCTTAGCATTTTGTTACAAGCCACAAAACACACTACCTTAAACTTATTTACAAGCAAAAACAACGCTTCAACCAAAACACATAAAGTCTAATTTCCTATCACGAGTAAGATTAACGTAACGGTTGTGTTTCAGCTAGGGCGATAAATAGTCACTGTGTCATTTATAGTGTTCAAATTGCAATAGATGTAGACACAGTGTGTGCGTGTATGAAGTTGATTTTCGACGAGTGTGACACGCATGCGCGGTCCGAACAATAAATAGTCGAGCGAACGAAGGCAGACGAGCGTCGCTTCAATCTGCGGCGGTCGTTCCAACTCGCGTAAATAAAACTCTACCTTTACCTAAACAAAACATTTGTGTGTTAAAGAATTGGTGGTTTTAAATAAAATTCAAAGTGATTCTAGTAGTTTTCGTGAGTGACTTATTCAGTATAAGTGCAGTAATCAGTTTTTACAGTTTTGTGTCATAAATACATTTCAATATCTGCTGGGTGTGTTAAGGAAATGCTGCTTTACTGATCAGGTATTTATTTATTTGTTTTTTCACTTGTATATTCAGAATTAACATGTCAAAACCCGTGTAATTACAGGTAATTTATTCAGTAATATTTTAAACTGTGAATTTTATATATTCATTCATATTTATTTATTTGCAATATTTATGTTTGTTCTTCGGGTGAACTTATTTTGATACGTTCCAAACTTGTATATTTCGAAACATTGTTTGATTTATAGATGAGATAACGAATGGTTTCCTGTTCCCCGTATTCCTCTAAGTGGGCGGACCTTAAGCTTGTCACGTAGAGTGTATTAGTTCCCTTTCGCCCCTATTTGATCCAAATAGGTTTACGAACTATCTACGATATAACTTTTGTAGTTATGTTTGTAATTAAGGTTTCTGCCATAATGGGTTATTCGTATAAACCTCAGTACCGCAGCGATCGAGCTCTGCTTGGGTGAAAATTGAGGAAACTATTGTTTTCGAGAATTTGCTCAGATATGAGAACCAGCTAGATCGATTTCTGGCCCCAGAAAACCCAATCATTGCGCATTTTTAGAGCCGTTTTCGAGAACGTGTTTACAAATAAAATATATATACAGGGTGGGCAAAAAATCTTGGAAAAAACGAAACAGGGTGATAGTTGAGGTTACTAGAAGGAAAAAAAAAATTGTTTGTGGTTCTTTATGACCTACTGCAAATAGTCCCAAATATCGCCCTGTGTCATTTGATGCACGATTTTTGGCCCACCCTGTATATATATATACCTATATATACAAAAAATTGCTCGTTTAATAGTATAGGACATAAAATACGGTTTCTCATTAGGTATTTAGGGAGTACTTCTCATGATATCGAAATTCTAAACTTTTGAATATTCTGGTTCTCGTTTAGCATTTGTTTATAGTAATTAGATTTTTTTAAATAATGGAGTAACTTTTACTGAAGCAGCAGCATTGTTATTCCGACTGATTTCAATTTTTTATTTTAAAATGTGTATGTGCCTGCTTGCTTAAACTTTTCCGAACTTATAATACACACAGACTAATGCAAATACTTTATGTTTTTTTAATATTGTAACTATTTCTTCTTTTGTAACTATAAATCATTATGATGTTACATATTTATTGAGTTTCCTACAAGTAGAACTTTAATATACTTGAGTAATTATTATTACTTACATAAAATCAGTGCTAGGCTCGAAAAGATGACATCAAAAGGCAGTCATAGGTCAGAAATACATATGTCGCATCAAGGCTGGCCGATAGATGTAAACCATCGGGAAGTCAGGATGTATTCCCTTAGGTTAAGACATCGTGTGTGGGCAGGTCGTTGGGTACAATCGTGAAAATGAAATCACACAAATTATTCGATACACTGAGTATATTCAAATAGACACAAGTTACATTCTTGCTTACTAATATTACGGATCGACACTGATTCTACGACGTGTTAGCTCTACGGCTGTCAGTACTCAACTGCCAGTACATTTTAGCTCAACTGCTAAATTCTATTATCCCCACCACGCAAGTGGTTAGAGAAAGCGCGCCAAAGCGTAGTTGTCTTGCTTTGCCGCCAGATGGCGCGCTTGCGATTTGTTTTGACGTCCGTACTATTGACTAAACCCGACACATATATCTAGGTGCTATAAGAAAGTAGTAAATTAAATAAATTAAATGTAGTTTTTATTGTAGATACTCACGCCTATTTCCCATGGGTGTAGGCAGAAACTAAAGAACGTTACAGGTGGCTATTATGGTTTAAAATCTGCTAAAAAAAAACCTTTGAATTCCCTCATTCATTAACTCACAGACAGTTATCTTATCACAGAACCTCAATGGCTAGGTCTAGAAGCTTGGCAGTACAAGAGTTGTTTTAAAAATGAAGGTTGGCATTAAGGTTGTCCTGTATGGCGATTACTTCACTGTTAGATGGTGTACGCTCAAAATAAAAAATGATATCAATTTGTCTCATCATTATCTAGCCCTGTATGGAAACAAAAAAGTAAAAAAAAAACATGTAGGTATTTGTAAGTTATGAGCGTCAAAAGCTCCATATTTTATCACTAATTTCAACGCATCTTTGGGCGGAAATAAATACCATAAAAAGAAGGAAAATTGCAAAACAGTCACCATACAATGATAGATTAGCAGTTAAAAATGTAAATAATTTTATTTAAAACAAATACATTCAGTAGTATTTTCGTGATAGTCATACTCCCAAAGGTCTATTTAAAAAGATTCGCGCGCTCCTTTTCGTTCTAAATCATCATCCATTTAATATTTTCATACCATGAGTGTGTATAAGTACGCGCACTAGCTTCTTACTGCTCATCACAGCGTCTATCTTTCTCATACGTGTGTACGAGATAGCATGCATTTTAACCCCGGCCACAAAATAGTTCGTGCCGCTGTGTATATGTTTGAAAACTCTTTAGAATGTCAAATTGGAGGAAATTTTGTCAATCCGCCGATGGGCTATCACACCAGGTCAATATTATAATAGACTAGCTGTTCCCCGCGGCTTCGCTCCCGTGGATTCTCTTCGCTTCCACCTCACAGGATCCGTTTTCGGGATAAAAAAATAGCCTATGCCACTCAGGAAGCTACATTATAGCTTTCTATTGGTGAAAGAAATTTTTAAATCGGTCCAGTAGTTTCGGAGCCTATTCGGTACAAACAAACAAACAAATCTTTCCTCTTTATAATATTAGTATAGATAGTATAGAAGTAAAGACTAGCTTCTGCCCGCAACTTAACCTGCTTAAAAAGTGTTTTATTATCCGAAAGGATTATTATACCAAATTTATCGGGATAAAACATACCGTATGCCAGGCGTGTCCAGCACCCTAATTGTGTAAGTTCAAAAAATAGCACGGTATGCTTTCCTAGCATTCATTGCTTCACATGTTCAAAAATCCGTCTACTCGACAGCGTAAAACACGCAATGAATATTGTTGAGTTATTAAAATGAAAGAGAAGGAGTGCGCTTTGTACTCTTAAAACAAATACGCAATTAGGGTTCAGGTTATAAACTATCTGTGTGCAAATTTCATCCAAATCTGTGCAGCCGTTTTTGCGTGATTGAAGGACAAACATAACAAAAATGTCCCCAGAAACACAAATCAGTAGCAAATAACACCGATACAGCATTACAGCAACCACTCTTGATCAAATATTTATGAAGCCATAGAACCTCCCATGATAGATGTGTGAAAATATACCTATAGGTACTTAAATACCTATATCACGAGAACAACAGGCTTTCCTCGCTCGGAAGCCGAAGAAATACATAGGGAAGCCTTTTATATAATATTCTCACTTCTTAACGTACATCCTTACTATAATTTTATAAATGCGATTGTGAGTTTGTTTGTTACGTTTTCACACGGAAACTACTGAACGGATTTTGATGAAACTTTACAGAAATATAGCTTATAAATCAGAATAACACATAGGCTATAATTTATAAAGATATTGGGAGAAGTACTAATACTACGCGGGCGGATTAGTAGAATAAAATAGCCTGTGTTTATTTTTTGAATTTTGAACTGATTATATTTCCGGTTTAGGTAAGCTTGTCGTGAAATCTGTGAATGCAGTTTTGTTTCTTTTTTAAAATAAAGGAATCTTTCCTTTAAGTAAAATAATCTATCTTAAGGATTTGAAGTGGATTCCCTTCAGGGCCCATTGATTTCTTCCACTCTGTTTAATATAAGCCCTTGTTATAGGTATCGCAATCCAGAGTTAGGCCAATGACATGAATAAAAGACGGACTTATCTCGAGTTTCTGAAAGCCTATTCAACTTGAATTGCTGTCTTTTTTAGCTTAAAGTTGCTTGGTAACATGTCAAGCAATAAAATAATTTAATTAAAAAAATCAAAAAACTTAAAGCAGTCGGTGCTTAATGGAACGAATAAAACCGGCCAAGTGCGAGTCGGACTCGCACACGAAGGGTTCCGTACCATTATCGCAAACGTACCATTATTTCAACTGCAAAAATATCACATTTGTTGTATGGGAGCCCCCCTTCATTTATTTTATTTTAATTTAATAATTATTATTTTTTGAAGAGAATGTACAACTAAATATTCTGTGAATATTTCAAGCGTCTACATGTTGCCGTTATTAATATCGAGCAAAAAACGGCAAAAATATCACGTTTGTTGTAGGTATGGGAGCCCCCCTTAAATATTAATTTTGTACTGTTTTTTTATTTGTTGTTATAGCGGCAACAGGAATACATCATCTGTTTAAATTTCAACTGTCTAACTATCACCGTTCATGAGATACAGCCTGGTGACAGACAGACAGACAGACGGACAGCGAAGTCTCAGTAATAGGGTCACGTTTTTATCCTTTGGGTACGGAACCCTAAAAAGGCGTATACAAGAAGAAAATCATGCTGTGCAGTCGGAGGATACATATTCACAAGCTGGCTCACGTTTGGTCTCTAGAACGCCACATAGGAATATACATAGATACTGATAACATTACCCTCCTTCAGTAGACCGGTAGAAAACCATAGATTTATTCGAAAAATCTAAGAAAACTACAGCGTAGATTACAACTAAATAAAACATTATTTGAAAATTATTTGGATGTCACTCCTTTCCTTTCCATCCATTCCTATAATTTGCCTTCACATTTGGAATTCAACTGTAATGAAAATCTGAACGGAAATTCACAACTTGGGGTTACCAAGAGCCTTTAGATGGGATATTTATTGTTTTGGTTAAGGAACAAACAAAATTGTAAGACAGTAATTTTTAGGGTTCCGTAGCCAAATGGCAAAAGCGGAACCCTTATGGATTAGTCATGTCTGTCTGTCCGTCTGTCTGTCACAGCCACTTTTTTCCGAAACTATAAAACTTGAAACTTGTTGAAACTTGGTAATTAGATGTATTCTATGAACCGCATTAAGATTTTCACATAAAAATAGAAAAAAACAATGAATTTTGGGGTTCCCCATACTTAAAACTGAAACTCAATTTTTTTTCCATCAAACCCATACGTGTGGGGTATCCATGGATAGGTCTTCAAAAATGATATTGAGGTTATTAATATAATTTTTTTCTAAACTGAATAGTTTGCGCGAGAGACACTTCCAAAGTGGTAAAATGTGTGTGTGTGTCCCTGTAACTTCTAAAACAAGAGAATGATAAAACTAAATAAAATATATGTTGTACATTACCATGTAAACTTCCACCAAAAATTGGTTTGAACGAGATCTAGTATGTAGTTTTTTTTAATACGTCCTAAATCGTAAACCGCAACCGTCGTTACCAAGTACGGAACCCTTCGTGCGAGAGTCCGACTCGCACTTGGCCGGTTTTGATAAGATAAGGTAACGCACCTGTGCTACCCTAAGTATTGCAGATGTCCATAGTCAGCGATAACCACTTCCCATCAGACAGGCCGCATGCGTTTTTGCCACTTTTTTGACGAAAAAAGTTACTTTGCAATGTAAGTAAGTATATTATATATGTAAGTTCGGGTCAAATCATGCAACTGAATTTTAAAGCAGTTATCCTCAACCGATTAAGATGAAATTTTGCATACACGTTTGGTTTGGACGACAATGCACTGTAAGCTAAAAAGCTTGTTTACAAAAATATTTATATTTAATTGGGAATGAAAAAAAAGTAAAACAGTCGCTCCATGTAAAACACTAGTACTCAGCTGAATCCGGTAAGACTGGAAGCCGACCCCAACATTAATTGGGAAAAAGGCTAGGCAGATGATGAATTGGCAATGAAAAAAAATATGTATGACCGACCACGCGTAACTTTTTATAGAGTGGTCCGACTGTTTTTTTTATTGTTTTCGAATGTCTTTATTAGGACAATATTTCACATGATTACGCACAGATATTTTATTGTCAGTTTAGCTTAGTGGTACCTATTTTAATGGAAGGTGGTTGAAATCTGTTTTTTTTTTGTTTTGGGAAGCAACGTTCAAAAAAAGAATATTCGAGAAAAAGATCAGAGAGTTTACCTCAATAAAACCACTCCGGTGACCACTATAAGCACAACGAAGGGGTCCCGTTACCTTTTAAAATACCACCCCTGAATCCCCCCTTTGCAACTCCTGTTAAGGCATATCCTTGGGGAGACTGTAAAGGGGTCTCTCCTGATTGTTGAAACCTTCCTCGTCCCAATTAGTTACAATTTCCTGAGTACTTTCCGAGTTGGACTGGTGGACCAATGTTATATTTTTACCCGACTGCCGAAGGAGGGTAATGTGTTTATCAGTCTATGTATGTATGTTTTGTTCCTATGTGGCGTTCTAGAGACCAAACGCGTTGGCCGATTTTGATGATTCTTACGTCAATTGATTTGTCTTAACCCTGCGAGTGTCACTGGCTAAATTAATATTGATAAAAAAATGGTGGATTTTGGGCGCCATTTTGTGGAGGAAAAATTTTTTTCTTCTCTACCCATCGTGTGGGGTATCAAAATAAAGGGTTTTAAGAGGTGGTTACAAAAATATCTAACACTTATATGTTTAAATGTACTTAATTCTAAAAAAAATAACAATACTAAAATTTAAACTAAGAACTGCACTCCAAGAGCTCAAAGAATCGCAACATCAATGTCAGGCAATGTTGCAGGAGAGAGATGAATGTGAAGTCGAAGTGCAAAATGTCATCTCTAAAAACACAAGCCTTAAGCGGGAGCTAGTGGTGCTGAGTCAACAATATCAGAATGTTGTTGATGAACGTGACCAACTGCGGGTAGTCACGGATGGTTTCCATAATTGCAGTGATTTGTATGAGGAGGCTTTAGGTAAAGTTAGGGACCTAGAAGATGAATTGGCTCATGCTAATTCTCTAATCCAAAATCTGCAAAAAGAACAATCATGTACTCAGGTACAGGAAACATGCCATTTATATAGTGAATTAATAAAATCAAATTGTAAACCTCATTCCATAACCACTATTGACCTGACTGAAGATTCCTTATTAAATGAGACAAATAGGTATAAAGTTAGTCATAAAAAATTGAAAAAGTATGCTAAATTTAATAAAATAATTAAAAATTATACCCAGTACAGGAAACAACACAAAGTTTTCTTAAAAAATATTCCACTCAGAAAAGAACGTGTTGACCTGCTTAAAAAATTAAATAATTACCAGATCAAATTAGAAGACAGCATAAAAATCTATGAAATTGACACACAGCGCTTACAAAATGATATTCAGGTACTTGAGGATAAACTGGGCTCCCTTTACAGTAAATATGTTAGCTCCCAGTTACAAATTAAGGAACACATTCTGGCCGCAAACGAATTGCTGATGTGTCAATGTAATTGTCAGATAGACTCAAACCTGAAGGCTGTTCAGCCAAAGACAATGGAGGTCCAGCCTCGTGCTGAGAGGGTGTCTCAGGACAGTGTCTTTGACCTAGACATTCCTGATATTTCACAGGAAGTGTCTCAAGTTGACCGGCCTGAGACTGCATCCTTTCCAACAAATAATTGTCATCATGGTTTTAATTCGGTTATGTTTGCAGATGGTATTGGAAGAGGTTTAGGTAAATTATTAAATAGCAATCAGAGTTATTCAACTTTGAATTATTGTATGCCTGGGTCATCTTACAAGCATATCATGGAATCTGTAACAAATAATGTATACAAACCAGATACCAATGTAACTGTCTTTATAGGTAACAGTTTGGATGTAAAAAAAGATGACATCACTGAGTGTGTAACGGAGTTATTAAAGTTAAATTGTAATAAAATCGTATTGTGTGCTTTTCCATATTTGGAAAAATTGTCTAGTAGACAAAATAATTATATACACATGCTGAATAAGCATGTTCATTTCCTTGTCAGCCATTACAGCGACAAATTAGTTTTTTTGGACATCAACATTTTTGTTGATAAATTAAAAACGACAGGCAATACAGTGTATCTGCCTATTAGGGTAAGACGTCAAATAGCGAGGCTATTATCTTTTACTATAAACTCAGACATAAATAGTATGTCGAAGGCATGTACTGTAGTTGATATTAGTAGTAATACTAATATACAGGTAGTCAATAAGTTTAATAACGTTAGCACTTCTGCTATTAATATTTATAGTTTAAACTAGTTTGTAGGACAAGGGAGGGTACCAACAACGAAATAGTTACTAGTACATCCATCATCAAGAAGGTACCTTCTTGCTCTCACTTAGTTAATTTAAAAAAAGGGGCTAAGCAGAATTCCTTGAAATTATTCCATCAAAATATTCAAGGTTTTTCTGCGAAGCAATTGGAAATAGAACTGTTTTTGGAAAAAACAATGTTTGAAATTGTTTGTTTTACTGAGCATTGGCTGAAAGATCATACAATGCTAATTAATTATGAAAATTATACCGTGGGTAGTTGTTTTAATAGAAATATTATGTTACGTGGAGGTTCACTTATATTAATTAAAAATGGTATTAAATCAAAACCTCGTAAAGATATTGTAGATCTATCAGTTGAACATAGTGTTGAACTGTCATGCGTTGAGCTGGATAAGCATGTCATAGTGTGCGTTTACAGACCCCCCAATTATGGTAACTACTCTATATTTGAGTCAGTGATGGAAGATGTTTTGGCAAAACTTGCAATTGGAAATAAACTAATCATAATCTGTGGTGATTTTAATATAAATATTTTAGAGAGTAATTCAGATAGCAGTAGATTATTAAATCTCTTCAAATCATTTAATTTGTCACATGTGTTTATGGAACCAACACGAAAAACTGTAACTTCTGCTACATGTATTGATAATGTATTTTGTTGCTGCGACTACTTAGACAAAGCCATTATAAATTGTCTGCCTTCGGATCATAGTGGGCTATTGGTAACTTTTGAGTCCAACATACCAATTCAACAAGTGCAGATTCAATCCAGACCAATAACATCCGGTAAATTAAATCAGTTTAACAACAGTTTAATTAGTAAGCTAAGTGATCAAGACCTTACAGTGAATGATGGTAATATTCTATATAAAAAAGTTTTCTCAGTAATCCAAAAGGAGTTCAATAATTCTTTTAGGAAAAAAACTAAAACTGTATGCCCTAAGTTTTTATTCAGTGACTGGGCGACTGAAGGACTCAGGAAAAGTAGGGAAAGACTTTACGAGCTCTATGGCCTTAAGCCTTATATTAACACTGAAACTTTTAACAAGTATGTTGCTACTTATTCAAAAATTTTTAGAAATACGTGTAAAGTAGCTAAGGCTTTATACATTGGTAATAAAGTTAAAACCGCAGAAAATAAAATCAAGACTGTTTGGAAAATTATAAACAATGAAACGAACAGGAACAAAAGAAATAATACTGATTACACGCTTGAAACTACACATGGACTTATTAGAGATAACAAAAAAGTTGCTCAAGAATTTGTGGATTTCTTTACCAGCATCCCAATTAAAACTACTGAAACCCTAAATTCTTCGCCCTCACTTGCTTCTGGTTTATTAAACGCAAACGTTTCAGCCTGCCCGACAGAATTTAACTTTTCACATGTAAACCCAATAACAGTAATAAAAGCTTTTAAGCAAATCAAGATCAAATTGACCGAAGATCTATGGGGAATGTCCATCAAAGTTTGTACCTCCATTATTCAGACTATAGCGCCGTACTTAGCTTTAATTTTTAATTTGTGTGTAGATCAAGGAGTCTTTCCGGATCTAATGAAACATAGTAAGGTTATACCACTTTTTAAATCCGGGAACAGTAAAGACACAAATAATTATAGACCAGTATCGGTGCTGCCGGTTTTCAGCAAGATATTTGAAAAGATAATGCTAAATCAGATGCTCATTCATTTTAATACGAATAACATCCTACACGATAAACAGTATGGTTTTACCAAAGGACGTTGTACGACTGACGCTTGTGTCACCTTATTAAAACATATCTTTGAAGCGTGGGAAGAGGCACAAGATGCCATAGGGGTTTTCTGCGACCTGTCGAAAGCATTTGATTGCGTTAATCATGAAACATTACTTTTGAAACTTGAGCATTACGGGCTAGGCCAATCAGCGTTGAGTTTAGTTAAATCTTATTTAAATGATAGACAGCAATTAGTTCAAATAAACGGTGTCAATTCGTCCGGGTTAACCGTGAAAATGGGGGTACCCCAGGGTTCAATTTTGGGTCCTTTCTTGTTTCTAGTCTACATTAACGATTTACCTCATCTATTGAAAAACAATCTAAACATGGTGTTATTTGCTGATGACACTTCGTTGATTTTTAAGATAAATAGACGTACGAGTAACGTTGACGATGTAAATACCGTCTTGCGACAGGTTCAAAATTGGTTCACAGCTAATAATCTAGTTTTAAATGCTAAAAAGACTAAGTGCATAAAATTTGTCTTGCCGAATGTCAAAAGTAATGATTGTGACATTTTATTAAACAAGGAGAAGCTAGAATTCGTCGATAAAACGGTTTTTCTGGGGATCACGCTAGACTCGAGGTTGCAATGGGGGCCTCATTTAATATCACTTGCGGGGCGGCTAAGCTCGGCAGCTTATGCTGTTAGAAAAATACGTCAGTTTACTGATGTCGATACCGCAAGATTAGTCTATTTTAGTTATTTTCATAGTATAATGTCTTACGGTATCTTACTATGGGGAAGGGCTGCAGACATTGAGTCAATTTTTATTCTGCAAAAACGAGCCATCAGAGCGATATACAATCTTCGCCGGCGCGATTCTCTAAGGGAACTGTTTAAGAACATTAACATCATGACGGTACCTTGTCAATATATTTATGAAAACATCATGTATGTTAGAAAGAATTTACATCTTTTTAGTAAAAACGGTGACAGACATAATTATGTTACTAGAAATAGGGACCAACTAATTCAACCAGGTTTCAGGCTGGCTAAAGTAGCATCATCTTTTATGGGGTACTGTATAAAATGTTACAATAAAATTCCTCCCCACATTCTACAACTAAATGAGACGAAATTTAAGACTTGTATAAAACGCACACTATGTAGGCAAGCATATTATAAGTTGGGGGATTACATCGCTGATAAAAATGCTTGGCTCAATGCTGGTCCTGCTCCGCAGCCACTAGGGCGCAAGAACAATTAGTGATGGGCAGAAAAGTATCGAAGTATTGTTGGACATGCTGAAGACTGTATGCAAATTTTTGTATTGTATAAACTCAATTTCTTTTAGTATTATATAATTGCACAGCACATGTGTGAGTACTATGTTCCGACTGTAGATAAATCTACCATTCACTGTACCTATATGTCGTTCGTTGACTTCTGTGTGCCCTGGCAGTTGAGTGTGTCATGCTCTCTCTAATTTCTCTCTGATGGTGGCACATGTGTTGGATCATTCGGTTCCCTTCATGATGGTTGAGCTGAGTGGTGCCGATCCATGCGTCATGTTCGTGAACGGGCGCCATCAGTTGGGATTGGTCATAACTTAGCTGTCTCGGCCTGTTAAAGTGCTTTTTTTTAATTATTTGTTACTCTAGACGCTTTTACGTACACGTCTTTTTACATCGTTCTCACATATATGTATTTTTTCAACAAGAATGATGTAACCAAAAACTTGTAATTAAAACTGAGGGAAAAGAGTGTCCGGGGAGTTTCTTGCAAATTCTTCTCCATTGAGACCTACAGACGCTTGCGAATTTGCAACTAGAGTCATCTTTTTATTAATTTTTTGTTTGACAATTCAAAAGTACTTCTAAAGTTTAATTGAAATAAATACCTTGATTTTGATTTTGATTTTGATTTTTGATTTTGTTTGTTAATTAAAAAAAAGTTAATTAAAAAAATCAAAATACCCGACTGCTTAGGAAGCGAACTATAAAGACGTAAACAAGAAGAAAATCATGCTGTGCAGTCGGAGGATACATCTGTTTTTGGTCAGCCAGCTCGTGATTATGTAACCTCCGACTGCACACGCACGCCTTTTTTTTTCGTCGTCTTTTTAGGTCGCTAACGCTTTTTAAGCAGTCGGGTTTTTTAATTTTTTTAATTAATACACAAGTTCTTTCTAAGTTTATCTTGGACATCGAAGAAGGAAAACCATCGTGAGGTCACCGTACCATGACGTGTCAAAACTATAGTGGTTCGACTGTGAGAAAGGAACAGATGTATACAAGTTATACACATCTATCCCTTACGCACACTGGAAATAACCTTGCTCTAAGAGGTTATGGCCACCGTCCAGTTATATATGTTAGTTTGAAATCGCCAACCCACCTTGAGTATATAAGCGCGGGGATTAATACTCGTGCATTCTCTTCATGAGAAGAAGCCATTGCTTTGCAGCAGGGCTGTAGTAACAGGCTGGTACAATTATAATTTTAATTGGTCTGCACTGCCCTATGAGTATGCTATATGAGTGAAGAACATTTCTATGGAAACGAAATGGGGCTTATAAAATTAATAAAAGGACAGAATAAATTTCAAATGAATGGTAATCGAATTCTACTCTTTCCTATGGTTGTTAGTAGAAAGTAAACACTTTGTTTTTTGTACTGCTATTCTATTCTGAGGAGCTCGTGGCTAAATAATAACAGCCGCACTGGTCGATCATCAAGGTTAAGCCAGCTTAACGAGGTCGGTCCGTGGATGGGTAACCATTTCAACATACCGAGTTTCCTCCGTGCCTCGGCAAGCACGTTAAGCCGTTGGTACTGGCTGTCATTTGAAGATCTTTGACAGTCGTTACGGGAAGTCAGAAGCTTAAGATCTGACACCAGTCTTGCCAAGGGGTACCGTGTAAAAACACTGGTACTCAGCTGTTCCGGTAAGACTGGAAGCCGACCCAAATGTAGTCGGGCAAAACGCTAGGTAGATTGATTTACTGCAATTCTATTCTGATTAATTTCTTTGCGCGATCCGAAGCAGTTAAACCGTTTCTCTAAGCCCAGTTTTTTGATCCGTAGGTCTCAACCAATGGTTAAATACTTATGCTAAGCAATGGTTTCAAACTTCAGTTAAATGCGTGTTTTCATCAATTGTTAGTATCACAAATGGTCCAGGAAGTTGGTGAGTTAATTGTTTGACTATTATTTAGATTATCAATTGATAAATAAATTCAGTTTACCGAAAATTTTAACCATTGGTTAGGTTAGTTAACTATTGATAAAAAATGGGCTTTGGACTCTTTCAACTCTCTCTCTCTCTCTTTCTTTTTCAACTGTTGATTTTGGCTGTGTCCTAAATAGCGTTAACACAGCCTTAATATTCGCCATGATAACGGAAAAAACTGGCCAAGTGCGAGTCGGACTCGCATACGAAGGGTTCCGTACCATTATCGCAAAACACTGCAATAATCACGTTTGTTGTATGGGTTCCCCTTAATTTATTTTATTTTAATCGGATTAATTTTATTCGGATTCAGCCGTATCTATGCAGCAGAGTCATTAAAAATTGGACTTCTCGAATTCGTGCCGCCATACGAAGCCGCGGCGGACATTTGAACGATGTCATATTCCATCCATAATGGCATAAATGGGCCTTTTAAATAAAAAAATAAATTACGTTAATATCTCACACACATGTTGTTTTATTCAATTTTAACATCGACCCGTCCTTGTTGAAAGACCCTTTACAAATGTGTCTGGGGTTTCTTAAATTTTAAAATTTTATTTGTTTCACTTAGTTAACGAAAACTACATCCAATTGAATTTAAATGCGATGGACTTGTGCGCATTTGAAATAGAGTTTCATCTTTGCATATTATGAAGATAAAATAGTAGTAGTTTTATATTTATAGTGATGAAATTTGGCTCTGAGATGTGGTCGCTCACAATGGGCCTTATCAAAGTTTACGGTCACCCAAAGGGCAATGGAGAGGGCTATGCTCGGAGTTACCTTGCGTGATCGAATCAGAAATGTAGAGATCCGAAAGAAAACCAGGGTTACCGACATAGCCCGAAGAATTACCAGTGCCGTGGCCCACTCCACAGGACCTGTTTACGACATAAAAAATAGCCTATGTCATGTAGCTTTCCATAGGTGAAAGAATTTTTAAACTCGGTCAAGTAGTTTTTGAGTTTATCCATTACAAACAAACAAATTTACAAATTACTAATATTAGTGTAGACTAGCTTCTGCCCGCGGCTTCGCCTACGTAAAAAGTGTTTTACTATCCCTAGGTATCATTTTAGCTAGTTTACCGAGATAAAAAGTGCTATTCCAAACTATAATTTATCTCTATGATAAATTTCATCCAAATCCGTTCAGCCGTTCTGCCGTGCTTGAGTAACAAACATCCATACATCTAAACTTTCGCATTTATAATATTAGTCGGCAGTGTGAAGCCTGAGTAGAGGCTTCGCACGGGAAAAATATACAAAAACCCTTACTCATTTATAGGTATTTATATCAGTGAAAACCGTTAATAGTGACGTTGATAGATGCGGACAGCGACATTGTTTTGTACAATTTAGAAGTAGTTACTGGAGGAATAGTGACGTTGATAGACGCGGACAGCGACATTGTTTTGTACTATTTAGAAGTAGTCATCGGAGGAATAGTGACGTTGATAGACGCGGACAGCGACATTGTTTTGTACTATTTAGGAGTACTTACCGGAGAAACAGAGGCATAGTGACGTTGACAGACATTGTTTTGTACTATTTAGAAGTAGTTACCGGAGAAACGGAGGAATAGTGACATTGATAGACGCGGACAGCGACATTGTTTTGTACTATTTAGAAGTAGTTATTGGAGGAATAGTGACGTTGATAGACGCGGACAGCGACATTGTTTTGTACTATTTAGAAGTAGTTATTGGAGGAATAGTGACGTTGATAGACGCGGACAGCGACATTGTTTTGTACTATTTAGAAGTAGTTATTGGAGGAATAGTGACGTTGATAGACGCGGACAGCGACATTGTTTTGTACTATTTAGGAGTACTTACCGGAGAAACAGAGGCATAGTGACGTTGACAGACATTGTTTTGTACTATTTAGAAGTAGTTACCGGAGAAACGGAGGAATAGTGACATTGATAGACGCGGACAGCGACTTTGTTTTGTACTATTTACAAGTAGTTATCGGAGGAATAGTGACGTTGATAGACGCGGACAGCAACATTGTTTTGTACTATTTAGGAGTACTTACCGGAGAAACAGAGGCATAGTGACGTTGACAGACATTGTTTTGTACTATTTAGAAGTAGTTACCGGAGAAACGGAGGAATAGTGACATTGATAGACGCGGACAGCGACTTTGTTTTGTACTATTTACAAGTAGTTATCGGAGGAATAGTGACGTTGATAGACGCGGACAGCAACATTGTTTTGTACTATTTAGGAGTACTTACCGGAGAAACAGAGGCATAGTGACGTTGACAGACATTGTTTTGTACTATTTAGAAGTAGTTACCAGAGAAACGGAGGAATAGTGACGTTGATAGACGCGGACAGCGACATTGTTTTGTACTATTTAGAAGTAGTTATTGGAGGAATAGTGACGTTGATAGAGGCGGACAGCGACATTGTTTTGTACTATTTATTTAGAAGTAGTTACCAGAGAAACCGAGGAATAGTGACGTTGATAGACATTGTTTTGTACTATTTAGAGATTTATTATGCTTATGCATTATTGCACACTTCATAACAAGCAGAAGACAAAAAAAACAAGAGTACAATGGGTGGTCTTAGTGTACAGGGCAATAAATTAGTTTTCTCAGGACAGGCGGCTCAGTATTACGTTTACCAACATTATCTATGAAATTTTCATTAACCCGTGAAACAGTTTATTTACTAATGGTAGAACAGACAAGAAAAGACCCTCCATTGTGTCTGCTGAACGACAGTAGACGTCCTTTAGAGGATGAACCTGTCCCTTAATAAGTTAGGTCGGCTTCGGCTTTAACCCTGACGGTGCTAAGTCATATTTATTTTAATAGAGCGACAGCCATTTGTGCTGTCTGATAACAATACATGATCTACATATGTCATCTAATGGCTATACCACAGATAATATAATACTAGCATACAGATGCCTCATCCCATACAAAGAAACCGTGCCGACGTAACTAGCGTTTTTCATCTGATTATACCACGGCGTTCCACGGCGATAGACAGATCACCGTCTATATCCGTGGAACGGAACGGCACAGAACCGAACGCGATCAATGTACAAAAAATAATCAGAATAATCAGTATAGAACGTCGGCACGTTTTTTTTTGTATGGGATGAGACACCAATGGCTATACAAAAAAAATACAAAAAAAAATACAATTTTTACCTAACCAACCTTTCCTCTGCCTCCTCCTTGCGTCGATTCCCCAATGCTGGTTTGTGACCACATCATGGTTTCAAAACTTTCTTGTTGATGATGTTTCTCCAATTGTTCCTATTCTCAGCAACATGCACGGCTTCTGAGGCTTGATGTTCAACGAGGTTCGGATTTGGTCTGAGCAACGTATAGGACTTCTGCCTCTAGGCCATTTACCCTCGACTTTGCCAGACCTTTAGTAAGTTTTTACCAGGTTTGCGGACAATATGGCCATAAATGTCAAAAATCCAAACCTTTCACTATGTTTAATTAAATTGGGCCTTTCGTACCAAAAAGGACACATTTTTACGAAACCTTTACCTGGTTCTTTTTTATTACATTTGAGTACGGCCGATCTCCTGATACAGGAGCGTTCATCTAAAAAGGCCTTAGGGCTGAATAAAATTGGATAGGAAAAAGTAGAGAGTACCATAAAAAATACCTTTAAAACTGACATTGTTAAACGAATGAGGATATCATCCATCTAACTAGAAATTTTTAAAACTCACTAGCCACCTTTAAAACTAAAAAAATACCGGCCAAGTGCGAGTCTGACTCGCGCTCAAAGGGTTCTGTATCATCATCATCATCATCATTTCAGCCGAAAGACGTCCACTGCTGGACATAGGCCTCCCCCAGGCGTCGCCACATTGACCGATCCCGTGCGTGTCGCATCCAGCGCCTTCCCGCAACCTTAACCAGGTCATCGGTCCACCTAGTGGGAGGCCTTCCAACATATCGTCTTCCGGTTCGCGGTCGCCAACCAGAACTTTTCGGCCCCAACGGCCATCCGTTCTGCGAGCAATGTGCCCTGCCCACTGCCACTTAAGTTTGGCAATTCTTCGGGCTATGTCGGTAACTCTGGTTCTCCTGCGTTATCATCATTTCTGACGTGATCACGCAAGGAAATGCCGAGCATAGCCCTCTCCATTGCCCTTTGGGTGACTTTAAGCTTTCTGATAAGGCCCATTGTGAGCGACCAAGTCTCGGTCCCATAGGTGATCACTGGCAACACACACTGGTCATAGACTTTTGTCTTGAGACATTGCGGTAAATTGGACGAGAAGATACCACGCAACTTCCCGAACGCCGCCCAGCCGAGTCGGATTCGACGGTTCGAGGGTTCTGTATAAACAGCTACATTCACCAAAATATATAGGTTTATCAAAACATTACTAACATTCATAAACAATGAAAGCACTGAACATTGCTCTAACGAAGAGACAAAATTAACATTGCCGTGCGAAAAATGTTGTTCCCATAAATCAATTTACAATATTTTTACTATTCCTCGGAGTTTTCCAAGAACATTTTATAAGTTGGTCGACTATTACTCGTAAACTGGTAAAGCCTACTTAGCTGTGATAGTTTTCCTTTCAATTACTTTATATATGCTACTGCCGTGGATTTTTTCACATACCCAAAAACTTAATTTTAGCATTTAGCTGGTAGAGGGGGGGGACACACACTTGACTCTCAACAAAAATATACCATTTAAAGCTTAATTTTACGCAAACTGATCTCTGAATCGAAAAATGGTTTCCACAGTACCATAATATTTTTGAATAGCCTATCCAACGATACCCCACGCAATGGGAAAGACGAGGAAAAAGCCCAAAAATTTTTTTGTTCTTGTTTTTATTTTAACACTTTGATGGCGTGATTAATTTAATATATATCCATGCCAAATTTTAGCTTGCTAGTACCAAGAGTCTCTGAGCTAAGCAGCGAAAGGATGAACAGACGGACATGGCAAGACTATAAGAGTTCCTTGTTAACTAAGGAACTCTAAAAACATTACTTAACATTTCAAATAGCGAAAAAACATCAAAAGTTTCGTGACTATAAAAGTCTACACCTTTTTCGGCCTAGTTCTCTTTCGCCAAATCTCTGGAGTGTTACGAGTGACGCGATAAGGAACTTTGTTACAATGTAATTAAAATCAGAAGCAGGGATAGTAATTATTTTCCTCAACAATAAAAAGATAAGGGTGCCTTTCCACCAGAGATATAAGTGGTGGTTGGATGCATGGCAGTGCTGTAAAATGCTTGACTGTGTGGGGTTTTATTTCTTTAATAAGGGACTTTTATAATCGCAATGCGTATGCGTATGACCATAGAACCCAAAAACCCTAGAACCAAAAATTCGAAGACATGTGACATCCACCAACCCGCACTGGGCCCGCGTGGTGGATACCGGCCCATCCCCTCTCACGGAGAGGAGGTCTGTGTCCCAGCAGTGGGAACATTAATAGGCTGATGATGTGATGTATGATGTGATGACCACAGA
This sequence comes from Anorthoa munda, assembly GCA_945859665.1. Lineage (NCBI taxonomy): Eukaryota > Metazoa > Arthropoda > Insecta > Lepidoptera > Noctuidae > Anorthoa > Anorthoa munda. Next base: position 9,335,211 of record OX243918.1, on the reverse strand, counting down.
TAATATAATACTAGCATACAGATGCCTCATCCCATACAAAGAAACCGTGCCGACGTAACTAGCGTTTTTCGTCTGATTAAACTGATTATTTTTCTAAGAACATCTATCGCGTTCGGATCCGTTCCACCCATATAGATGATGTTAGCAGGGACTTGCAAGTAAAAGGGTTTACTCGGTTTGTAAATACTCGTTTTTTAAAAACCTACTGCGACGATTTCTTTTATAGTATTTTATTGCACGTTTTTATAGTTTAATTACAAATTAAAAAAATTGAGCCTCAGACATTTAAAACCGCGCCATCTATTGGAATCAATTTAAAATGATCCATTCAAATAATCTTTGAAATGTGAAATAAGAGCCCAATATTCCTTAATTTTGTACTTAAGAGAGTAAATCAAACAAGAACATACATTTTTACTCGTAATGATCGTTTCTAGAAAATCTTAATATTTCACGAAACTCATTAACAAATCGAAGCTTATCACGCCATCTAGTGCAATTTACTTACTTAATTTACCGAACGCGGGGTGCCGTGCGGACAGACGGGAGTGAGGTCGATGACAGTCGATGTGCACAGTTATTTTGTACGTGTTGTGGCTCAGTGTGCCGAGTGTGAGCGTATACTCGCGCGCCACCAAGCTACCTCGCACAACACTTGTGGAAAAGCTCCTTTAACGCCGACTGCTTCGCTCCCAGAACAATCAGCTCGTCCATTTCGATCGCAGTAATGTAATTACGATGTCGCCGTTGTTCCCGGGCGTTGCTACCTTGCTCTGATTAATCTTCGCTTAGCTCACGTAAGGAACTAGTGGCGTAATGGCGTATTGAGGTGCATAGATTAGTAAGTGAACTGCTTTTACTGTGTTAGCGGAGGCCAAGTAAATGCAGCGTGTGGTGTGTTATGTTGAGGATAAATGATGTGGACCTATTTCGTTTTCATAATTTTTTACTAGAGAAATCATGGGCGTACCCAGGGTGGGGCAGATGGGGCAGCCTGGCTTGTAACTATTCAAGAGAAAAAACTACAAGATGGGTACATAAATTTTCAATCACGCGAGCGAATCTCCCTTTTATTTGTATTTTTTTGATTTTCTGCGTACTGGTTCGAGGGGCCCTGTTTATTTTTACCACCCTGGGTTCCGGCAGACTTGGTCCGCCTCTTTTTTGTGTTTGCATACTTTTTCCCCACCCCTAAGCAAATGCTAGACGCCAAAGAGAAATTGTAAGCTTTCCCTGGCTTTAAAAAAAAAAACAATTCAGTGGTTAAAATGTTTTCGTCAGCTTGGCCTATTTATATCATTTTGCGTCAAGCCACATCCGATCAATCGTAAATGTACGGCCATGCAGTTCATCAGTTATCTCCTTTTGTTTTGTATATTAATTATCTTCCTCTCAATTAGGAGCTTTCACAATTGTTGTAGTGCACCATAATATTGTAATTTTAAGGGTGTGAGTCTGGAGATCTGTCATACAGGTCTCGAACCCATTATAGACTCCAGCTCTCACAAAGGTTTGAATCTGCCTGTAACCTAGGTCCTATGTATCGAAATTGTACCTTTTTGAGAGAAATAAACTAGTGTTATTATTATTTTTGGCAAGTGTTTCAAGTTCTCAGCTCTTAGGCTGGTTTAAGCTACGAAAGCGGAGGCCAAGTAAATGCAGCGTGTGGTGTGTTATGTTGAGGATAAATGATGTGGACCTATCTCATTTTCATAATTTTTTTCAATCTGGTTTTGTTTTAACAATCTCGGGACTCTGGTGTCCCGGTCCTTTGAAAGGCGTGTGAGGGGCTGAAGCCAACTCGCAGAGGCCTTGTTAGACATGTACCAGGAAAGGTGACACCAACCGACGATTTTCCCTGTATGCACTACGCAAGTGCTCCCAAGGGCTATCTCCGGTTGGTGTAGGACTATTGCAAAATATGGAGCAAAAAGTTATTGGGCTATGGATTTGGTAGGTTTAGTAGATCGATTGCTTGAAACTATAGGAGGACTACTGGCACCTGCCTAACCACTGTTGAATTACACGGCTATATAATGGCAGGGGATGACTGGCACACTCAATATATGGTCCCCCATAAAGGGTCGCTTGCACTTTAGTGACGAAGCGCCAATAGGGGGCAACATATCCGGAGGTGCTTGAGGAGAGGAGATTATTATTATAACTGTCCTTTAGAAATCTAAAAGTGGAGAACTGACGCAACCTGGGCTCCTCTGAAATATTTCTGATATATTCTTGGTGATATTTCTGCAAGCCGCACTTATTCAGCTATCAACTTTTCGCCCTGTACGGTACATGCTTATTCAAAAACCTCGCTAGCTCCCCTTCTTTATAGTAGTTTGTAGGTATTTTATATCATAACAGACTGTCGGGCTTCTGATTACTCGTAAAGACTGTCAAAGATCTTAAACTGACAGCCAGGACCAAAGAACAAACAGTCGAGGCACGAAAGTGTTCTCGGTAATAAATTAATGGTCACCCATCTACGGACCGACCTCGGCAAGCTTTGCTTATGCTTGAAGATCGACTTGTGGGGTGTATTTAGCCACGAGAACCTATGAGACAACCTTGTAATGTATAACTGTATAAATAACTTACTTTTAGTGTAGCGATAATTTGCCGTCATAACGAGAAAAGTTGCTTTTATGAGTTAGAATCGAGTAATACAAGCAGCGATATGCCACTAAAATCCTCCAGATCAGTCCCCCCGACCGACGCGTGCGTCAGATTCGATTTATCAATTTTGTTCAGATTCAAAAGCTGTTTTTAATCGTTCAATTTGAACATGCAGATTTTTTAAACCCTCACTTTATTCTTTAGTTGAATTTGCTTTGAAAGGGAATTTATCTAATAGATTCAATCGCGATTTATTTAACTTTTGGAATTTCTCGAAGTTAGAAGTAGTTTTCAGTACTTTCTGTGCTCGTGGCAGTCTAGTCTCGTGCTCACAAAGGGCTAACTTCATTCTAAACTTAGCTTTTTTCTACTTTATCTTTCTAAATTATTATATGAGAGAACGTTATCAATAAACCTGCCACATGCAAGCTACTTTTAATCTAACAAATAAGTTCAGCTTATAGTTATGCTTGGCACAAGTGTATCTGACACCCTTTTTTGCGTGATATCGTTTACACCTTCGTCAGCTTTCAAATTCTTTACTATATCAACTTGGAACACATAATACTTTTAAGAGGTACGCTACTGACTTACTGAGCAGGGTACTGTGTAAAAGTATATTCAGATTACTTGAAAACAAAAGTCAAAATAGCATGAACATTTTATCAATGTCAACACATCAAACTAACTCTTTTAATAAACTGGCTCTTTTATGAAATATAAATCAAATCTGTTGCATTTAAAAATCAGTGTAACATTTTTAATTAGCACAAATTATGTAAGCAGCGGCACCGGCGCGAGGGTTCGGTCCTGATCCGTTGATAGGATCTGCCGTACCTTTGCGGCCTCATTATTTGTTTCAATGGATTCACAGAATTTCCGCCATGCCGTTCTCCTGGCGGTTCTAATCTGTTTTTTGTATGCTTATTGGGTCTCTTTGTATATCTCCCAGTCTTTCGGGAGTCTTGTGTTTTTTGCTCTGTTAAATTGCTTACGCAGCGTGTCTCTGAGTTTACCAAGTTCAGCGCTCCACCAGGGGTTCCTCTCATTCCTGCTTTGTGGCGCTCTTGATTTACAGCATGCGTGGTAAGCTTCAGTTAGGTATTTGGATAATTTTATTACGTTGTGTTCTAATTGTCATAGGTGCCTTACGGTTACCCGGGAACGATGGTACGTGCGGGTTTTTTAGTGTTTGTAGTTAGTGTAAAGCGGATCCTTCTGTGGTCTGAGCAAGAACGCTCGTCCGATACGTGCCAGTTTGTAATAAGGTTTGTCGCGTTTTATGTAGCGAGTGTTAAATCTATGATTGTTTGTCCACGGGCCGTGGTGTAAGCCCTGAAGAGCGGCCCCTCCTCGGGTTCCTCTTCGCTTCACCGTGGGTGACCAAGCCACGGATTTTGAGCCTGAGTTATTTTGACTTGCCTCATCTAGGGGATATCGTTGTTTAGAGCTCGTTGAGTAAATTAAATACTATTTCTTTTTAACTGACTTACCACAAAGGAGGAGGTTCTATGTTCGAAATTATGTTTTTTTTTGTGTATGTTCACACATCTCTCCGTCAATTTTGGACCGATTTTGAAAATTCTTTTTTTGTTTGAAAAAGTATGTTTCGAAATTGGTCCCATTTTAATTTGGTGAAGATCTGATGAAGAACTTCGAAGATATTCAACAGAACTCTTCAATAAATTACGGCAAATCTCTCGGGATTGCTGCAATCACATGTCTGTTTATTTTTTATACCATTTCATAACAAAACATCACGCTAGTACGCTCTTAAGGTGTACACAAATCTCTTATTTCACTTCTTATTCTGGCGTTATAGGTACCTTAACCAACTTGCCTATTAGGTAGGTACAACTAAAAAGTGAAAAATAAAAAGCTTTTTTACAAAAAAATACTACCGACTTCCAAATAAAAAAACTACAAAGTGAAAAATAACTTTATTTTTGGAATTCGGTGTCCATAACGCATAAAATGGTACCTACCAAAGACACCGACTTCCAAAAATAAAGTTATTTTTCACTTTGAAGTTTTTTTTATTTGGAAGTCGGTAGTATTTTTTTGTAAAAAAGCTTTTTATTGTTTTAAGAAATATTGGAAAACAAAGGAATGCGAAGCCACCAAAGTCAGCATTTTGTACAAAACTTTGTGCCGAGGAATGTCACAGATCGGCGCGCCCCCGTTTACTTACTTTGAGCTGTGACTGTTTCATTTCAACACTAAATTCAAAATTCAAATCCCGAACTGCCATCAGGAATGGAACACGAATGTTTTACATACCTACGTTATGGCACACAGGGTATCAAAGACTTTGACACCGGTCAAAGGCATACTAAACAGAGTACCCACTTCAACCGGGTAACCGAGCCAGCACATGTAGCCCGTAAATATCCTGACCATGATCAACCAGTAAAGTGGAACTTTTGTCCTGTCAAAGGGGATCCTAAACCGTTTAGCAGTGGCACGATGTTGTACTTAGCAGTCTATAGCCTTTTATCCAATGCCTTTTACGGCTTGAAATCCGGTGCACTTTGGAGAGTCAGCCCTCCTGCCATCTAGACCACTGGCTGATTTTGCCAGAATATTTATTTTTGGACGAACATGTTACGCTATTCCCAACAGGTGCAATGGCTGAAAGCCAGAATATTCACAAGAAAAGCACCGAAGACGGGTCCAGGGCCCGTACAATGAGCTCTTAGAGCAAGGTTATTTCCAGTTTGCGTAAGGGACAGATGTATCTGAATAGTATATATCTGTTGATGTTGAGATTTATCTGGCTTGCATATAGTTGAATCTTTTCTTCAGCGGCCTGATCTGTTTCTGGTATCTGAATTTATAGATCTGTCCCTTACGCACAATGAAATGAAATAAACTTGATCTAAGAGCTCATGGTACGGTCCCTGGAGAAACGACTTAACTGTCTAGGATCTGGAAACAAAATTATTTCTAAAAGAACAGCGAAGGAGTAAGAAAAACTATGTCAATGGCTATTCTTGAACTATTCCTGCCGCGGCTGTGATAAACAATGGTAGTTTCTACATTTTATAATGACCCCATGCTATGGCCCCATATGCAAAAATTGTGTCAGGATTCAGAGGCTCTAGACTGTTATTACCCGACTGTCGAAGGAGAGTAATGTGATTATCAGTCTATGTATGTATGTTTTTCCTATATCGCGTTCTAGAGACCAAACGCGTTGGCCGGCGAGTGTCACTGGCTACATTAAAATTGGAAAAAAAAAATTGCGGGTTTTGGGCGCCATTTTGTGGGGGATTTTTTTTCATTTCCTTCCAAACCCATCGTGTGGGGTATCAAAATAAAGGGTTTTAAGAGGTGATTTCAAAAATATATAACACTTATATGTTTAAATGTAATAAAATCAAAAAAAAAATAACTAAAAAGTTGTAAATAAAAAAACATCTGGTTTTGGTCAGCCAGCTTGCGAATATATATCCTCCGACAGCACAACATGAATTTCTTTTTGTTTACGTCTTTTTCGTTCTTTGAAGCAGTCGGGTTTTTGATTTTTTTAATTAACTTTTTCTACCTGCGAATATTATGGTCGAAATGACAAAATGCAAGGGCTTGGTCAAGTGACGTTTTGATAGCACTTGTCATTCTCGTACATTTAATAAAAATATTCTTTAAAAATCTTTTTTAACAAGCTTTTTAGGGTTCCGTACCCAAAGGGTAAAAACGGGACCCTATTACTAAGACTTCGCGATCCGTCTGTATGTCTGTCTGTCTGTCTGTCTGTCCGTCTGTCACCAGGCTGTATCTTATGAACCGTGACAGCTAGACAGTTGAAATTTTCACAGATGATGTATTTCTGTTGCCGCTATAACAACAAATACTAAAAACAGTATAAAATAAATATTTAAGGGGGGCTCCCATACAACAAACGTGATATTTTTGCCATTTTTTGCTCGGTATTAATAACGGCAAAAGGTAGACGCTTGAAATATTCACAGAATGTTTAGTTGTATGTTCACTTAAAAAAATAATAATTATTAAATTAAAATAAAATAAATTAAGGGGGGCTCCCATACAACAAACGTGATTTTTTGCAGTGTTTTGCAATAATGGTACGGAACCCTTCGTGTGCGAGTCCGACTCGCACTTGGCCGGTTTTTTTTCGTATTCATCTCAGCAAACACTTTCATTTGATACCCATATCATGGCAATGCACAAAAATGACTAATCCACCATCTTGGGCCGTCCGCCATATTGGATTTAGAATGGCGTCACTTATGTAACCATGCATTGTTATCCAAACTAAAAGAGTATGCAAAATTTCATTTTAATCGGTGCAGGGTAACTACTTTAAAATCAGTTGCAAGATTTGCCCGAACACATACATTGAACATAATACATACATACATTGCAAGTTAAATAAAACCTTGTAAAAATAATATACAATTGCTATCGCGGTGCTTTTGTTAATAGCATTTCACTTGTCTGTGGAGTGTCGAGTCCCTGTACTTTTTAACGAAACCGACGGAACAAGAGGGATGTTATAAGTTTGACGTGTGTATTTGTGTATCTGTCTGTGGCATCATCAGCTCCTAAACGGAAGAACCGATTTTGTTTTGTTTGAAAGGTGACTTTATCGAAAATGTTATTAGCTATGTATGATGTAAATCAGTTAAGCCGTTCAAAAGTTATGCGCATTTTACTCTTTGGATCGGGCATTTTCGCAAGATATCGTGTTATAATTTCGTGTTTCGATGGATTCTCGATCGAAGCGTGTAGACTAGATAAATTGTGTAGTTTAAGGAGGTATTTGTGCCGGATTGATTTTCAATTTTACTTGTGGAACTTCTTGTCTAACGCAAAGTCAAGTCAGACATGAATCAGGAGCTTGACATTCCACCAAAACCCTTATTAAGTTTGCAATGTCTTACGTGTTTTCCGATTTTATTTCATATAGTATAACGATATGTTTGTTTCAACCCACAGAGGGTCAGTCTAGGGTTTGTACCAATCCTTTTATCTTTTTACGGGTACCCTAACTTAGAACATTGCATTATTTAGCTAGGTCTGCCAGCTGGCCGAAAGATTTCTATTTGAATATTTTACCTTTGCAAGAATTAAATTTCGGAAACTACCTTGTAGTCTTCATGTATTTTATGTGTTATTCAGTAGTCGGTGTTGTTCTGTTGATTTAACAAATACAGTCGACTTCCAAATAAAAACACTACAAAGTGAAAAATAACTTCAATTTCAGAAGTCGGTGTTTCTACTAGTTTCGTTTCTTCGTTTCTTACACCGACTGCCGAAATTTAAATATTTTTTTATTTTGTAGTGTATTTATTTGGAAGTTAGTTGTATTTATTTGTAATTTAATTTTCCAGTTTCTAGTTGTGGTAGGTACCTAGTTCTATAGTAATGTACAATAAACAAACATGCGATTACACAATCCTGAGAGATCTGCTGTCATTTATTGAATAGTTCTATTGTATATCTCCAAAGCTTTTCATCAGATCTTAACCAAATTTACCACCTCGGGAAAGTACCCTTTCAAACACTAACAGAATTTTCAAAATTCACATTGGCCGGAGCAATCTGCGAACATACATAAACAAAATACAAACAGTCAAAAATATGTATCTTCTCCTTTTTGGGAAGTCGGTTTAAAGTAGAACATTGATTTTGTAGTATACTAGCTTTTACAAGTTAATTCGTCCGAGTGCATGGAACCCAAAAATAACGAGCAAACGGGCTGTCTGACCCTTTACGATGTCATCATCATCATCAGCGTTTTAATGTGCCCACTGCTGGGACACAGGCCTCTTCTCTGTGAGAGTGGGATTGGTCCTTAATCCACCACACAGGCCCAGTGCGGGTTGGTGGATAACACATGTCTTCGATTTTTTTGTTCTAGGACATGCCGGTTTCCCCACGATGTTTTCCTTCACCGTTTTTAGAGCACCGGTGATGATATTTTTATACAAAGTAAAGCGCCTGCCTGGGTTCGAACCCACAATCTACGACACGTAACCTGAGTCACTACTGCTTACGATGTACTGGCATGATATGTAACTGTTTCGCAAAATAAAGGAGCCTAATTTTTAGGGTTCCGTACCCGAAGGGTCCAAATTAGTATTGCTGTCACTCAAGCGTCCATCTGTCTGTCCCCCTTTTCGTTCCGAAGATTTTTTTAACTTCACATTGTCGTATGAACCTGAAATTTGGTGATTATATTTATTATTCGCATCCAGCGCCTTCCCGCAACCTTAACCAGGTCATCGGTCCACCTAGTGGGAGGCCTTCAAACATATCATTTCCCGGTTCGCGATCGCCATTCCAGAACTTTTCGGCCCCACCGGTCATCCATTCTGCGAGCAATGTGCCCTGCCCACTGCCACTTAAGTTTGGCAATTCTTCGGGCGAGACGCACGGGATCGGTCAATATGGCGACGCCTGGGGGAGGCCTATGTCCAGCAGTGGACGTCTTTCGGCTGAAATGATGATGATGATGATTTATTATTACGTATATTTCATTAACAAATATCATATATTGATAAATTGGTACGGAACCCTAAATGTGCAAAGTCCGACACGCACTTGGTCGATTTTTTATTACATTTTTGCATCAGAAAACCGAGTTTTATATAAACGGGTACAAAAAGGCGTCTGCCAATTGCCTGTCACAATCAGTTCGCATGAATACTGTTGAATGTGTACAAATGTTCGCGGCAGATAGATTGGGTAATCGTGTAGAAAATAGCATCCAAAATGTGTATGTAGGCTTTTAATGTGTTAACGTATACCTACCTACTCTAGAAATACTTAAATACATACTAGGGCTGTAGATAAGTGACATTCTAGAAACGAATGCGACGCCTTAGAAATTGAAAATATCAAAAATGTATGAGAATGTCAAGCGCTATCAAAAAATGTCACGTAAAGAAATAAAATTGTCACGTAAGGTGACGTCTCCCGGTGACAAACCAAAAATGCCCGGCGGTCTCATTTTGAAACAATCACAAAACAAAAGTTCAACCAAAACATGTCTATGTCGAAGTTCGGTTAATAAAGTGTACTTTCAAGTGATTAGAAACCTCTACACCTAATTGATGGCCAAACACGTTCGGGCACAAATTACATTGTCATGTGTCCTTGACCCTTGTTAAGGTTGCCTACTGAAGCAATACAAATAATATAATCTTAATTATACACCTTAATTTATACCTTAATCTGTAAAGCATGTCGGAGCAACGGTTTTATAATAAACTAGCTGTTGCCCGCGGTTTCGCTCTCGTGGGCCACCCCACAGGACCCGTTTTCGGGATTAAAAAATAGCCTATGTTACTCAGGAATAACGTAGCTTTCTATTGGTGAAAGAATCTTTTAAATCGGTCCAGTAGTTTCGGAGCCTATTCGGTACAAACAAACAAAGAAACAAATCTTTCCTTTTTATAATATTAGTATAGACAAAATTATTAGGCACCATTTTCATACAAACTTTATATTACTCTAGCTTTTGCCCACGATTTCGTCTGCGTAATTCGTGATCTAAATTACTAATGTTAATCAGTAATTTAAAAAGCCTATATTTGTAAATCGCGCAATAATACTTTAGGTACGTGGGCCGCCTTACTTTGGTTTACCTTAAAAACTTCCACCCCTAAAAGATGATTTCAGAGACAAAAACTATCCTATGTCCTTCCCAGTGGTTCAAACTATCTCTATCTAAATCGGTTCAGCTGTTTAAGCATAAAAAGGTGACAGGCAGACAGACAGAGTACACAGGTGACACTTACAGGTGATACTTAGTACCTAGTATGGATTACATCTATACTAATATTATAAAGAGGAAAGATTTTTTTGTTTGCTTGCTTGTACCGAATAGGCTCCGAAACTACTGAACCGATTTAAAACAATCTTTCACCAATAGAAAGCTACATTATTCCTGAGTGACATAGACTATTTTTTAATCCCGAAGACGGGTCCTGTGGGGTGGTCCATGGGAGCAAAGCCGCGGGGAACAACTAGTAATATATATTATCACCGTGCCTGTATTCTTCAAAGGATGGATAAGCACACCCCTATTTCCCCCCATTTATGTTTAAGTCGCACATAATCATTGATGGCTGGATATAATGTCGTGGTTGCCCAGTGGCTAGACCTCACCTCTCACCCGTGTGACAGACGACGGACAGAAGGACCGACAGACGGACACGTAAGTGACAGCAATAGGAATCCGTTTGGACTCTTCGGGTACGGAACCCAAAGAAAGTATAGAAAAGAGTTTCTAAATCACACTACAAGACAGTTTTGTTACTTTATTTTGGTGTACAACAAACAAATTATGTTCTACTTATACAATTTTTTTTTTACTTGTATATGCTCATGCATACTGCACTACCACGGAGAGATAGTGTAGTTATGTGGGACTCTAACCCACTAAAACTCCACGGTGTCCTCATGTGCCTTTTATGGTGGGAACACGGGCACGCGTTAGCACTCACCGCGAACCCGCCGCGGCTGTCTGTCACCGGACCCTCCTCGGAAGAGTATCCCCCATCACCGGCGTACCAGAATACACTGTACGCCGTGACCACCCCAGGAACCAAACCAGCACATGGGCGCCAGACGACCCCGTGTATGGCACCCTTGGTCCTCCAGTGACGGGTCAAGGTCAATGGCCCCGCCACCTACCATTTTTCGGCCGCAGGGGATAGGGAGAGCGGCTAACGCAATACCGACACTCCTCCTCTCCTGCGGTCCCACCGCGTCCGCCATCAGACGGTGGCGACCCCGTCCAGGCCGCGGAAGATAGGGAGATCGGCTCACCGCAATACCGGCACTCCTCTCCCGCCGTGGCCACCAACCCACAGTCGCGACATCGTGTGGGATCTGGGACGCTCCACAAGACATCGCGGCCCGGCCCACAGGTGCGATATCGCCTGTTACCAAGCGGCACCGTAACCTACTAGTTGGCCGCTACGTCGCCGGCTTAATCGGCAAAAGCCTTAATAAGCGGACCCTCCTCGGGTTCCTCTTCGCTTCACCGTGGGTGACCAAGCCACGGCTACTGAGCCCCCCGCCTCGACAATGCGGGAACCCACCGGGGGGGATGTTCTGTTTATACCTACTATCTACAGTAAGACTCAATTTCATCAAGTATAGGAAGAAAGTAATTATGTTCCTTTGAGCGGCGGCGTTTATAAAAAAACTCATATCCAATTAAAAAACTTCCGTGTTCGCTTTAGGGCTTGGGTCGGCACGAACTTAGCAGGCTCATCCTTATAAAACTCGTACCTATATATATCTCCTAATTATAAAACTTCTAAGCCTGTGTAAAAACTTACTTTTTGTTGACCTTCTTTCATGTCTGGTCGGTCTACAAGATTAGCTCAGTTCATGGTCAGAAGATTAGCCAGTTGGCGAGTTTGATGTCGGGATTACTGGACTTATGTTTGACGTTGGTGGAGGTTATTTTACTAATCGGTGTCGATGTCCAGGCTAGGAACGTTATAAATCTTCGACGCACGTTTGGGCAGAATGGAGGACACATTTGGGTAATCAGTTTAATATCCAAGACTACCTTTACCTAAATGTAGATTAAATAAATACCAGTAGGTACCTACCTACTTCAAGAGCCTTCCAGCGTTATCGGTACCGGGTTTGAATATTAGGTGTATTTTACAAGCTTTTTATTAACTTGCAATGTATTGTATGTATGTATGTATGTAAGTGTGTTCGGGTCAAATCTTGTAACTTAATTACCCGGCTGCAAGGAAAGAGTTATGTTTTTCGCGCGTATCTTGTATGTTTGTATGTATGTAATATTCTTTATTACCTCATATCTTTCAATCTACTTGGCGGATTTTTATAATTAAGACATCGTTAGATAGGTCTTTACCACCCAAGTGTTCTTAGCTAAGTGCCTTTAAAAAAAAAGGAACATGGCGGATTTTGGGCGCCATATTGTAGGGGTTGCAATTTTTTTTTCTTCCATACCCATCGAGTGGGGTATCAAAATTAAGGGTTTTTAGAGGGGATTTCAAAAATATATAACACTTATAAGTTTAAATGTATCTAATTTGAAAAAATATGTTGACTAAAAAGTTATAAATAAAAAAAGTTAATTCAAAAAATCAAAAAACCCGCCTGCTTAAAAAGCGAACTAAAAAGACGTAAACAAGAAGAAAATCATGTTGTGCAGTCGGAGGATACATCTCGTATTAGTCAGCCAGCTCGCGAATATGTCTTTTGCCAATCATTAATTGAAAGTAATTAATTTATTTCTACTACACTACAATATTCTTACCTACCTGCAATGAACATCTACACTTAGACATAAACTGTATTGTTAACTCATTTACTGCAATAAATATAATAATGATATTATTACTTAATATAGTTACTATTTGTCACTTAGCAGATACAATATATAATGGCAACACTATGCTAAAGAAATTAAATAAAAAATCAAATTAATTTTTATTTATTATGTTTTTTTTTAATCTATTTTGGACCAGGCCTAATTATACTTTAAAAAACATAGACAATTAATAGAATGTCTTTCGTATATAACTCATTTCCAGACGCTCAAATTTAAGTCAGCTAAAATTTCGCCATTGTTCTTTGTGTTCAACGAAAAAAAAAAAATTAAATCTATTGCTTTTATCTGAGAAATAATGGCGACTCTATACGTATTATAGGAGTCAGACTTTTTAAATAAAAAATGTATATAGATAATTTCATCAACTTCCTTTAAAATAATAGTTATACATTAGCAAAGTTTATTATACATTAGCAAAATTTTGGTACGGGGTGCTTGGTACGGGCACTGAAATCTCTATATAGGAATACCAGTGCTTGTGTTAGGATTAATGGGGCGTATACGGACTGGTTTTCCATTTCAAGAGGTGTTAGACAGAGCTGTGTAGCGTCACCGTGGCTGTTCAACTTGTACGTGGATAGTTGTCTGATAGGTTTGAAAGAGCATGAGTACGGATTGAGGATGAATGAGTTGCCTGTCAAATGTCTTCTCTATGCAGATGATCAAGTTCTACTTGCATCGTCAGCAGAACAGTTACAAGACATGGTGACTGTGATGGAGGGAGTATAAATGTGAACAAGACTAAGATAATGGTGTTTGAAAGAGATAATGTATCGGAGTGTGAAGTGAAAATAAATGATAAGAGTGTGGAGCAAGTGAACGAGTTTGTATATCTGGGAAGTATGTTCACAAGGGATGGAAAGATCGAAGAGGATGTGGAAAGGAGAGTGAATGCAGGGAATAAAGTGAATGATGCTATACATGCGGTTGTGACCTAGTCGATGTCTCCGGAAGCTCTGCTCGCCGTTCACAACAGTGTGCTGGTGCCTACACTTATGTATGGATGTGAAGGTTGGGTATGGCGAAAAAGACATGCAAGTAGGATAAGTGCAGTAGAAATGCGTTGCTTGCGAAGTATGTGTGGTGTACCTTTAAATTATAGATTGAGGAATGAGGTAATAAGACAACGCTGTGGTTTAAAAGAAGTAGTGAAAAAAAAAAAAAAAATTTAGTATGTTAACATGGTTTGGCCATGTTGAGTGGATGAATGAAAGGCGACTAACGAAAGGTATTTACAAGACAGACGTGATTGAAAATGCCGTGGTCGTAGCAGGTGGCGTTCTTTAGTTTCTGCCTACCCCATGTGATTAGAAAACACACAACCACTTACCGATTTTGATGAGGAACGGGATCTGGAAACTGGGAATCACAACAATTCACAACAACCACTCTGATCAGGTTTAATTTGGTGATTTTTTTGGAACGCGCGTTGATTTGATTGTCTTATTTTTGTAAGGAAGGAGGGAAACGGAAGTGGAAAGGACAAGATGGCGGGTGGTTGCGATTAACCAATCAAAGCGATCCATTGTAGTTATTTCAAAATTTGAATGTGCGTCGTCCCTGTTTATGCAGTAATTACATTGATTATACATACCCCCGGCCAAAAAGGGGATATCCCTTTTTTATACACAATAGTCAGATGCTGGTAATTTACAATATAAGATAGTTTAGTGGACTGTATAATAAACAAAAGAGATTAGCTCAATAGACATTAACTAATGAAGCTAAAGTAAATACGTAAATACCTATACGAAATCTATTTAATTAACGACTAAAATATAACTAAAACTATTATTGTTAGAATGTGCTTAAACTAATCTATGTTATCGTTAACTGGTAATGGGCAGACCTTAGATAAAGATCTTATAAATAAGCCCTTAGCTGTTTTAACTTCCACCACTCTAACAACTGAATCCTGTCCAGGCATAATCCTTACAATTCGACCCATACACCACTGCAAAGGCGGTAAGTTATCTTCTTTAAGAAGTACAAGATCATTGACCTTTATGTCATATTTAATAGAATTCCATTTATTCCTCTGCTGTAGTGTATGGAGATATTCATGACTCCATCTCTTCCACACGTCCGTAACGATTGACTGTAATAAGTGCCAACGTGAAATTAGACTTAAACGTTCGTTAATGGGCAACTCGGGCACAGCTACCAGTGGAGTTCCTATTATGAAGTGACCCGGAGTCAATACTGATAAATCGCTAGGATCGTTGGACATAGGGCACAGTGGCCTTGAGTTAAGGATGGATTCAACTTGAACCAATATAGTCGTTAGCTCTTCAAAGGTTAGGTTACGATCGCCTATAACTCGTTTCAGGTGCATTTTGCATGATTTTACAGCGGCTTCAACTAGTCCATTAAAATGAGGACTAAGAGGAGGCGAAAAGCTCCACTCAATAAAGTGTTCAGATAAATATTGGTTCAAATTAGGGTTCTCTTTAATTTCTTTTGCAAAGTGATTTAAAATATTACTAGCGCCTTTGAAATTTGTTCCTGAATCTGTTCGAATTTCTTTAGGTAAACCAAGTCTACCTACAAATCGCTTAAATGCCGCTAGAAATGCTTCCGCTGATAAGTTACTGACAAGCTCAATATGAACTGATTTGGTTGTAAAGCATACAAATACACACACATAAGCTTTAATAATCTTGGCGTTCCTAATCCAACTACTCTTCAAATTAAAATGTCCCGTAAAATCTATTGCAATAGATAAAAACGGTCTATAAGATTTAGTAACGCGACTAGAAGGTAAGTTACCCATAAGCGTTTCAGGAGGCTGACATTTTTGACGAAAGCATTGCAAACATTTAAATACTCTTTTACGTATCACACGTCTAGCGGACAAAATCCAGAAATTTTCTCTCAGAAGTGACATCAAAAGACTAGGTCCGGCATGTAAGTGGTTTAAATGATAATAATCCACCAAAAGAGTAGTAAAATGGCAATCATGAGGCAACACCAATGGATATTTAGCAGTATAAGTAAGCGACGAATGTATCAGTCTACCCCCTACCCGCAACAAGTCATTATCGTCAATGAATGGATGTAACCGTTTTAATCCAGTGCTACATAACTTATTACTCTTAATAAGTTTAATGTCATCTTTGAAATGATTATACTGAACCATTTTGACTAAAACTAACAAACTGCTACCTAATTCTATATGTGATAAGTGACCATTAAATATTAATAATTTTCTACAGTTGCTTATAAAGCGTAGGCACCATGCCACTACACGGGTAAGTTTAGTAAACGAACTAAATCTATTAATCAAATCTTCACTAAATGATTTATTTTCAACTACTGAAACAGTAACCTTCTTGTGTTTTCTTAAACCGGGTACTGAGCCATAATTTAGTTGTTCACATGGCTCAGGCCAAGTGGACTTGTCTCCTAATAACCAAGTTGGACCCCACCACATATCATGGTGAACAAGCTCCTGAGGAGAAATGCCACGCGAGGCTGAGTCAGCTGGGTTTAGTTCTGATGGCACGTATCGCCAGAACTCAGGTGACACTGTATTTTGTATTTCACTAACCCGATGAGACTCGAATACCTTTAGCTGATGTGGTTCCGTTCGCAACCAGCACAATACGATTGACGAGTCACTCCATGCATACGTGTGTCTCAACAGGTCGGTATTTGATCTTAAACTGTCAATAACGCGTTTTATTAGTCGAGCTAACAACAAAGCGCCAGACAACTCGAGCTTGGGAATCGTCAGTTTTTGTTTGATGGGTGCGACACGCGTCTTAGAAATAAGAAGATATATGGTCACCCTACCATCAGTATGGATGCATCGTATGTAAACGCAAGCCGCGTATGCTGCGTCCGACGCATCGCTAAAACCATGCAAATCAAAATGTACTACGTCGTTAGACAAAACCTTTCGCGGAATGGACAAATTGGTAAGATAATCTAAATTGTTACAAAAGGCTTGCCATTCAGCAATAACGGAACTGGGTGGTGTCTCATCCCACTGTACCCCCAATTTCCACAATTGTTGCATTAATATTTTTACCTTAATTATGACAGGGGCCAACCAGCCGTTTGGATCGTAAATGCCGCTTATTTTTGATAAAATTTCTCGCTTTGTGCATTTGGTAGAATTAATCGAAACTTGATAACTAAAATGATCTGAAATTGGATTATACTTGAAACCTAATATTTTAAGTGACGTATCTTTGTCTTCTACAAACTGAATTTCACAAAATTCTGATGGCAAATCCGCAAGCAACTGCGGTTGATTACTTGTCCACTTCCGAAGTTCTAAACCTCCTAGTGCTAATAAATCTATGAGCTCGGCTTTAATTCCTTGTGCTTCAGAAATGTTGCTTGCTCCGGTGACTATATCGTCGACAAAAATATCATTTTGTAATACCTTCGAAGCACGAGGGTGAGTTTCTCGCCCTAAACTAGCAAGCTCATGAACACACCGCATTGCTAAAAATGGAGCCGAAGTGACCCCATATGTCACTGTATTAAGTTGGAATTCTTGTACATTACCAATTTCATCCCGCCATAATATTAATTGAAAATTACGATCGTAAGGATGGACTAATATTTGCCGATACATTTGGCGGATGTCTGCGGAAAAAACTATTTCGTGCAATCGAAAGTGAAGAATAATATCTACTATATCTTGTTGAAGCTTGGGTCCAGCTAATAAAATGTCATTCAAAGAATTCCCCGAACTACTCTTCGAAGACGCGTCGAATACACAACGAATCTTATCAGAGTCTTTTTTATACACTCCGTGATGAGGAATGTAGTATTTTGGAGAACGTTGGGCAGTTGAGGATTCAACTGGCTGCATGTGGAATAGAAGGTGATATTCTCGCATAAAATCTTTGTATTTTTTCTCTAAAACAGGATCGCGACTAAGTTTCTTTTCGAGTGAATGTAATCTATTCAATGCTGAAATCCTAGTTTCCCCTAATGTATGTTCACCCTGTTTGAAAGGTAAACGCACTATAAATCTACCATCTTGAGTACGTGAATACGTCTGCTTAAAATGGTTCTCACAATAGATGTCGTCGGGATGTGGTATTTTATTCTGAGACACTTCCTCAATATCCCAAAAACGTTTTAATGTCTCGTCAATGTTGCTAATGCATGAAAATGCTTGCAAACTTGTTGGCTTATTTACATTGTCAGAGTTAAAATCGCCCATTAAAACCCACCCGAATAATGTTTCAAAAGCTATAGGTAAGTTGTCACCCAGAACTAATTTATTACCCTGAAATATTCGAGCGCACACGCCTGCACCCAGGAGTACATCAATAGGTTTCTTAATATTACATAACGGATCAGCAAGGTTCAACATTTTAAAACGGTCTAAAAACTTATCATTTATTGTGGTTGTAGGTAAGTCGCACGTAATACGC
This sequence comes from Anorthoa munda, assembly GCA_945859665.1. Classification (NCBI taxonomy): domain Eukaryota; kingdom Metazoa; phylum Arthropoda; class Insecta; order Lepidoptera; family Noctuidae; genus Anorthoa; species Anorthoa munda. The sequence goes on along the minus strand of OX243918.1, from coordinate 9,316,842 downwards.
GGTAAAACAAAAGTATCTATACACAATGATGACTCATTTTTCTTATTTATCGCCTTTAAATACAATTTTAAGTGCCCCTTTACGCTGAAACTAATCGCACCGCCTATCCCTGTTATAGATATGTTCGATTTATCATACTTAGCGTTCAATCTCTGTAAACAATTCATTGAAATAAAGTTAGTCATGCTACCGGGATCGAGCAACGCGCGGACTCGTTGAGTGCAACCGTCCTTAATAGAAGTGACATCTATGATGGCTGTTGCGAGTAGTGAATGTCGCTGACCGCTATCGGGGTTCGCGCCGACACCGTGTGAAACATATGAGTGTGAAAGAGACGAATTAATATTCTGTGTTTTGTCATCGCGTTGGATTCCCTCAGACTTGATTTGAGAATCTTGATCGACACTTAATGCCGAAGATGGAGTATTATCATTCGGATCATAACTATTATTTAACTGAGCACTATTCACGGGGGTCTGTTCACTTGAAAGGTGAAGCAACGAGTTATGTTTTCTATTGCAAGTTTGACACCGAGACTTAGAAAAACAATCAGATACCCGATGAGGACGTAAACAATTAAAACATAAGTTTTTTGACGTAACAAAATTAAACCGAGATTGTGTGTCCATGTTCATAAACTTCGTGCATTTAAATAAATAGTGATAACTATTGCATAATGGACAGCTGCTATTATTTTGATTCGGTTTGTTTGATTGATCTGAATGATTATTGTGATTGGCTGATGTTAATGAGGCCTTAGGGAAGCTATTAGGACCCTTGTTGTGGGGAGTAGATTTGCTCCCGCTTTGAGCTACATTAAGACCTGACGTTTCCAAAGTCTTACATATATTATCTAAGTATGTGTTTAAATTATCGAAAGTAGGTATTTTCACATTTTGGTATGCAAGTTCGAATTTCGATCGTAAGTCATTATCCAGTTTTCGTACAAAAATGTGTAATAAAAGCAAAGACCACTCGCTCACAGGAAAGCCAAGACTTGTTAAGCCCCGTGTATTTTCCTGAATATTACTAATAAAATTACGTAGCTGAGAAACATTCCTGACAGATACAGTAGGTAAGGATAACATTGCGCTCAGATGTGAGTCGGCTATCATTCTCTTGTCATCATACCTATTTATCAATATTGAACGGGCCTCCTCATAATTCTGCGGAATATTAGTCAAATGTTTAACTAAGTTAAGCGGCTCGTGCGAAAGACAACTAAGTAAATAATGTTTTTTCTGGACTGGACTCAGCGATTGTTGATTATGTACTAAACTGTCAAATAGGTTTATAAAATTAGGAAAATCACAATAATTACCCGAGAAATGTGGTAAGTTAATTCTCGGCAATTTAATATTGTTATCTGATTGAAAACCAGTTGTAAGGCTACCCGTATTCGGAACACAATTCAGATACCTACATTTTATTTCCAAAAATTGATCTTCGAAATTAACATACTTTTGTTTAAATAACTCTAATTGTTCTGTATTAGAAGCAAATTGACTTAACAAACTTAGATAACAGTCCTCAACACATTGTTTGACTTCATTTAAATCGGCACATTTAATCTTGAACTTTTCAACAAATAATGGATCGTTTAAGTTACTTGTTGAAAGTGAATCGTATATGTTAACAATCTTTTCAATATAAAACTCAAATTTTATTACCAGCATCTGATTACTTTTAGCCATTTTAACCAAATGTAAACAAAAATTAAATGAAAAGGAAATTCCAATTAAGTTGCAAGAAGTTAATGGCCGCCGGCCGGCGTGTCGTGATTTACACTATCCAGCGAAGAATGGACCAAATTTGATTAGAAAACACACAACCACTTACCGATTTTGATGAGGAACGGGATCTGGAAACTGGGAATCACAACAATTCACAACAACCACTCTGATCAGGTTTAATTTGGTGATTTTTTTGGAACGCGCGTTGATTTGATTGTCTTATTTTTGTAAGGAAGGAGGGAAACGGAAGTGGAAAGGACAAGATGGCGGGTGGTTGCGATTAACCAATCAAAGCGATCCATTGTAGTTATTTCAAAATTTGAATGTGCGTCGTCCCTGTTTATGCAGTAATTACATTGATTATACACCATGGAAAAAAGGCATGTATGTAGCATTTTTTTTTACTTTAAAAAAGATGGAAACCACGTAGGTAAGGTCCTACTGGCAAAAACTCAAACAACATTATATAAGTATGTTTTACGCCACATTTTGATTTTAATAACTGGTATAGCCTCCTCGAACTTTGATTACAACATCAAGCCGGAGACTCTTCAAACTGAAGGCGAGGATTCGGAGGATGTTAGGGAATATATTTTTTTGTAAAAAATGTTACTAATGTAAACTATAATTTCAAAGGAAGTTGATAAAATTTTCAATAAAACGTTTTTTTCTTCTAAACTCTGACTTCTATAGTTTAGGTGAAATTGCAATTTCAAAAGTGTGGTATTTAGTTTTTTTTTTTTTTAAGGCCAGTGTATAGTTAGTAGGATAGTTTCAGGTTCGCCGCCCTCTGTGAATACCCAATTAGATTCGATATCACGTGCTGGATCAATGTCAGGAATTAATAGGATACAATCGTGACGTGTGGTTCAGAGGACTTACCAGCACTGATGTCGATAATCTTGAGCCCTCAATTTACAAATATGAAGTCTTAGCTTAAATCATCAAAGACACATTGTGAAACAAAAAAAGAATCTGCTAAGCATTTTCTCGTTAATCTAGTCTCGTAACCTAACCTAACCGCACGCAGCTGAATACATAGATTTTTAATAGTGCGACTGCCTATCAGACGTCCACAACCCAATAACTAGGTAACACAAAACCACTTGGAAAGACTGGTTTTAGGCAACGCGTAACCACCGTCAAAGATCTACAAGTGATTAAGCTGTCACTCAGCGGCTTAACGTGTTTTCGGGGGTACGGGCAAGCGTTGCCTAAATTTGAAAATCGACCCGTGCGTCTTTTATTAATTAGCCACGAACTTCTTTGGACAATCTAAGTCAAGGAAAAATAAAATTGTGAAAGACAAAACTTACCAATTTAATTTCTTCAAAGACATAATGAAAATAAACTAAAAGAGATACATACAAAGTCAGTAATTTTTCCTATATCTATAAAATTACCTAAATCCGAAAGAAAAATAAGCAAAATTTAAGAAACCCCCGTCACAAATACTTCTTTAAACTTCATAATTTATTTAATAGTTATCACGCTTTGATCGACAATCCATCGAAACACGTAATTATAACACGATATCCAGCAAAAATTAAAATGTGCATAATTTTTGAACGGGTTAACTAACCAATTTTCATTAAACTTAGCTAATAGCACTATCGATAAAGTCACCTTTCAAACAAAAAAAACTAAATCTAAATCGGTGCATCCGTTTAGGAGCTATGATACCACGGACAGATACACAAAGACACACGTCAAACTTATAACACGCCTCTTTTTCCGTCGGGGATTAACTTAGGAAAAGTAAGTCCAGTCTCAAACTATCTAACAAAAAGTTTTTCGCTTGCTTTTCGCTCCCTTGACATAGCATAAAGGTACCATGTTTTTTTGGGGTAAAAATATGCTGTGCCTACTCAACGAAAATGTAGCTTTCTATGTTTCGTAATCAGTTCAGTAGCTTCCTTCAGAGATTTCACAAACTATTTTAACCCTTTTTATACGAATTCCCAAAAAGGAGGAGGTTTTCAATTCGACAGTATTTTTTTTTTAATGTGTTTCCCTCAAAACTTTTTACTTACTAGGTGAACCGATTTTGATGATTCTTTTTTTATTTGAAAGCTGGTGCTTGTCATGTGGTGGCTTGCCATTTAAATTTCATCAAGATCTGATGAAGCACTTCGGAGATATGCATCAGAACTCTTCAATAAATGACGGCAGATCACTCGGGATAGCTGCAATCGCATGTCTGTTTATTGTTTACACCATTTCATAACATGACAACACACTGGTACGCTCTAAAGTGGTACGCAGGTGTGAAAAGTTCACCCTGGTATACTCTCATTCCACCGGTTTTGTTTAAGTTTCATGTTTTTGGGTTAATCTAATCTGGCATCACTTTGGGCATTATAGGTACAACTAAAAAGTGAAAAATAAAAAGCATTTGACAAAAAAATACAACGTCTTCCAAATAAAAACACTACAAAGTGAAAAATAACTTCTATTTTGGGAGTCAATGTCAAAAACGAAGAAACAGGAACAACAATTTTTTTGTAAAAAGTTTTATATTATCAGTTTAAATAAAGACGTAAAACCAATATTATTATTAATGGTTATGGAGATTAGAAGTCAGATTCAGGCAATTTTATCAAAGAAATAAATGAAAGGTCCCAGGAGATAACTTGAAGACCCGATATCTAAAGTTATTCAATAAACGTCTGGAAGCTTCAATCATAGAGAAGCAGGTCTTGGATTTTTTCCTTTTCTTATTTTCATCACTTTGCTAAAGTAAGTAAATACTTAGAAAGGTCAGGTAAGAATTCAACATTTGGTTTTATACGTTTTTATTAGTTTTCAGGACGAGCTTTTTAGGGTTCCGTAATCACTAAGACGTACGTATCGACGTAGACGACGTAGACGTCGTATTACTAAGACTTCGCGGTCTGTCTGTATGTCTGTCTTTCTGTCACCAGGCTATATCTCATGAACCGTGACAGCTAGTCAGTTGAAATTTTCACAGATGATGTATTTCTGTTGCCGCTATACGCTATACAAATACTAAAAACAGATAAAAATAAATATTTAAGAGGGGCACTACACACATACAACAAACGTGATTTTTTTGCCGTTTTTTTGCGATAATGGTACGGAACCCTTCGTGCGCGAGTCCGACTCGCACTTGGCCAGTTTTTTTTTATTATATTAAAATTTATATTTAAATAATAATATACCTATTCTATTTAAAAACCCTCTGTTGTCTGAAACATCTTCTGCTAGTAAGTATTAAATAAAAAATAAAAAAAATAAAAATCGTTTATTTTCAGGCGTCGAAGGCCCATAGCATGTTAGTAAAACTTAAACAACTATGTTAGTAGTAACACTTAAGCACACATGAATACACAAACAAACAGCATCCAATTAGAGGAAGATTTATCAAGTCCCATGTAGCTTGATAAACCTATCCATTGTAGGCCCGTCTACCCTGTCTGAAAAGACCTTCAGAACGCTATTGCTGCTTCCCCTCACTCTGCGCAACACTGATGCCACTTTTTTGCGCATGATCGCGAAATAATCGTCCGTGTGCGCGTCAGCGAACATCCCTGACGCACTACAGTAAGGCGGAAGCCTCAACAGCGCCCTGAAGGCATTATTGTATTGAATGCGCAGTGCGCTGTCTGCTTTTTGGGTATGATTAGCCCACAGACCGCTGGTGTAGAAAATTTGACAAAACGCCTTAAAAAGTGTTATTTTAACCGGTACTGAACAACCAGCAAACCTGCGTGCCAACATGTTTCCCCTCACAGCCATCGCCCTGCGCTCTCTCTCCATATCTAAGTCATCTTTAAGATCCTCCGTAACAATATGGCCCAAATATTTAAATTGTGCTACTCTACGCAAAGGTGAGCCGCTGAGTACCACGGGTGGGACATTGGAGGGACTTTTATTTCTTCCTCTAAACACCAACAGCTCACTCTTTGCAGAATTATACTTGAGCCCGTGCTGCACGGCGTATCTTTCACAAATGGTGAGTAATTTCCTAATGCCACCGATTGTGGGGCCCAGCAGCACCATATCGTCTGCGTAACTTAAGTTATTTAAACTAACTCCGTCAATATGACAACCGACATGAGTGCTGCTGAGCTCAACAAGCAAGTTGTTAAATATTAAACAATCTCGGGGAAGTAAGACCTCCCTGCCTAACACCACATTCGAGTTTGTACGGATCCGACAATGCATTGGACCATTTCACAAAGTTCCTCTGCTTGTCATACCAGATAGATAAAATTGACACCAATGCAGCAGGAACTCCCTCCTCCCGAAGCTTCCCCCATAACACCTTATATGAAACCAGGTCGAATGCTTTGGAAAGGTCCAGGAAACAAGCATACACTGGTGTTTTTCTGTCCGTATAATATTTGACAGTGTGCTTTAATGCAAGTATTGCACTCTCAGTAGACAGCCCCGCACGAAAACCAAACTGTGTGTCGTGTATTTTTATATCTACTGAGGTGCAAGTCAAGCACACTATCAAACACTTTGGCTATCACAGTTGCCAATGAGATTGGCCTATAATTCCCTTTGTCTGCTATGTCTCCTGTCCGATTTTTTATAATAGGTACAACTAACGTATCCAGCATCTCCTGTGGTAGGTAAGAATGCCCCACACATAGATTAAAAAACATAGACAATATTCTCGGCAAGTGCACACCCGCATTTTAAGATCGTAGTAGTATTTATAAGTCGTCATTTTTAACACAAAAATCCATGATGGATGTAACCTAGTGGGCTTGTATTTCGGTAGCTGATGAAGGAAATGCCTTCTCAAGGCTATATACCTATCAAACTTAATGATTGGTTCAGTGGTGGAAAACGCGGAACGATTGAAAGCGGATTTATTTACGTATGCATTTATGATATAAGTATGGGAGTTGAATATAACAAGATAGGTATACGCATTTATCAGAAGTTTTATTTAAGTAAATAGTAAGACAAAGACAAAGATATTTTATTTCAACTAGGCCACCAAGCTTTTGAACGTTACATGAAAAATGATTCAACCGTGCATTCGGAAAGTAGCTTGTTATGGAGAAGGATGCACAAGAAACTCCATACTTACTCTTTTAAAAATAATAGTTTTTTACAATATTTAGGAACATAGGTACATACATTATTAAATTCATACATGTGAGGACAATGCACCCAGAATAGCACTACACACTTTACCACCTACAGGCATAAAGTATTAAAAGTACTCACACATGTACCGTGCAGTTATATAATAGACACTAGAAAAACATTAACATCCGAAGCAGTTAAATTATGACCAATCCCAACAGACGACGTCCGTTCACGAACATGACGCATGAATTGGCACCACCCAGCTCAGCCATCATGAAGGGAACCGGATGATCCAACACACGCGCCACCATCAGAGAGACATTTGAGAGATCATGACACACTCAACAGCCAGGGCACACACAAGTCAACGAACGACACATAGGTACAGTAAATGGTAGATTTACAGCTGGGTACATAGTACTCACTCACGAGCTATATATACCTACTATATAAGACTATAGGTACCTACAGCAGTCTTAATCTGACCAAACATCATCTTAATCTGAATCCCTGCCACCGTTTGCGATGGCCGTTACCTACCAAAATCGCTGCCATTTTTCTATTTTCACGTCAACGTCACAAACAGCCCTTCAATACGGTTCCCCCTGTCCACTAGTGTCAATAAAAAGTGCCTGCAGTATTGACGCGAAGAAGTGGCGACCCAAATTTACAATCATACAGTTGGTTGACTTTTGAAGTTTATTTATTTATTTCAACACATAACAAGGTATACCGTATAGATATCTTAAGTAACATTACAAAATAATAAGGCGGCCAGTATTTCACAATACTAATGTGCACAATAATAGTGCTAGTTGACACTCTATTTCAGTAAATGAAGTGTGCCACTGTTCATAGTGCTTTGTAGCTATGCCTCAGTATCTATTTATGGTACAAACTTATTCATGCTTTTATAACCCTCTTTTTTATTGATATATATAAACATTTGTGTCGCAAAAAAACCTACTTCCAAAAAATAACGCGCTTTCTTTTCCGAAGTCAAGCAAGAATATGTTGTTGAGAGTACCGACCTCTGAGAGACCCCGTCTAATATACAATTGGTCCGACGAGCAGCCATCGATAACCACTCGAATGGCTCAAGGCTTAAAATCCTTATGAGCTAGACCTCCACATGACACGTTGTCTAGACCTAGAGCCTCTGATATCATTTGAATGACGCATGGCTCTTCTCATGTCAGCTGTCTATTTGTCTACATCTTCACGTGAGTACAGGAGTGACAAGGGTAGACGTTTTGTAGTAAATACAAGTGTGACATGAATACTAAGATACTTATCTTAGGCCTGTACAAAAAGCATAACACAGAGTTGAGAATATTGTCTGACATACTGTTAATTTAACGTCGGTTTAGCAACTTTTCGTGCAAGTGGGCCATAGAATTTACTCCTGTGGGGTTAGTAACATCTTATTTAAGAAATCACTGACACCGTTTTAAAGAGGTTCGAGGGACGCGACGTATTTAAGAAAAATTGTTCATAGAAAGAAATTGTTCTTAAAAATATAATAAGTGTTAGATAGTTTTTTTTAACGCCTTATCAGATCATTTCGCGTCTATCTGTTACATATGATTCGCGTCTCTTGGGGCATAAAAGTTCCATCTCTATGCTATTGTGGAACGCTAGTTTGAGTATATATCCAATTAATTTGTGAATGTTGTCCGCGAATTGAGTAGACGTCAAACTTTATCCACAGATTGGCATCCAGTTTTATAACTTGGCAGATGGTTTTTCGTATTCCTGACCGTTTTAAGATATTTACTTGTATTTGAGATTTCCGTAGTTCTATTTTTAGGGTTCCGTAGTCAACAAGCAACCCTTATAGTTTCACCAAGTCTGTCTGTCCGCCTGTCTGCAGCTTAGCTCAGAGACTCTAAGGACTAGAAAGCTATAATTGGCATGGAAATACATATTAATCACGCCGACATAGTGGTAAAATAAAATAGCGAATTTTTTTTTTTTTCTCGACTAACCCATGGTGTTGAGTATCGTTGGATAGGCCATTCAAAAATATTACGGATATGTGAAAATTATGTGATCCGTTTGCGCTTTAATATTTTTTTTTTTTGTTAGGTTAAAGTGTTATATTAGGTCCTTATTAGCGACACTATCGAATGGTGTAATAATACAGTAAGCGTCGTCTTTATTCCTGCCTAGGAATAAGGATTTTTCAAAAATCTAATGAACCAGTTTTATTTTTTTTTCAAAATCAGCCTCTTGAATCCTTTCGAGTGTTTTTCGCTATTCTTCATAGTTTCGGATTTGGCTATCCACGCCCACTTATAAAACTCATTCTGTGTATAACGAAATTAAAAGGAAAACTATCACAGCTAAGTAGGCTTTACAAGTTTACGAGTAATAGTCGACCAACTTATAAAATATGCTGGAAAAAAATAATTTTGTATATTGATATAATAATATGGGGACAACAGTTTTCGAACGACAAAGTTAATTTTGTCCCTTCGTTAGAGCAATTTTCGGTGCTTTCATTGTTTATGAACGTTATTAATGTTTCCTATTTATTTTGGTGAATGCAGCTGTTTATACGGAACCCTATCTGCGCGAATCAGACTCGCACTTAACAAGTTTTTTTTGTTCAATGTTATGTTAGCCGATACAGTGTGCAAAATAAACTTTATTTCTCAGTATTGTAATACACGTTCATTGCGAATCATATGTTCCACGTTACAGCGTCATTAAGTCTTGTCAAACTCGAATCAAATCTGCCAATCAAATGTTTGGTAGGTTAAAACTTCATAAAGTATTTTTCTCAGACCTGGCACTGTAATTGCCATAAAAATACACTTCCTCGCACATGCATTGGTCCACCCAACTTATCCCACTACGTACTATTAAAAGTCACGAAAATTTGTGAGGACTAACTCTTTCAGGCAAAATCAACGGATTTGAATAAAACTTTACTGTAATACTTTTACGCCAATATAAAAACTAGGCTACAATTTATAAATTTAGAAGTACAAATTATACACAGGCCGTAGTTTTTCGCTAATCATTGAGTAAAGGTCAGTAACTGTATATAAAGTGGTACAAACAACAATAAAAACTATAATCACGATAATGTCAGATTGATACTGATTCAATTTATTACAAACAAGTTCTGAAAAATCCCTTGGGTCCTTCACTAAATAAAATCACTTTAGACGGACATCTATAAAGATTGGCTCACCCAAAATCAAAAGCGTAAACGTACGAAAAAAAATCATCCCTACACCGATTAGGTCTCGGGTTCATAAAACGGTAGAGCAGCTTTCCATAATATCAAAAGAACGCTTCATTAAACATTTGAGGCCCTTGAATACCTCATGTTATGGATATGAGATGAATCGGAATACGGATATTTGAAATAATATCATGCCGGTCTCAGATACGGTTACGGACATGAAATAATCACTGCTTATTCGTTAGTTTCTGATAGTTTTGGTAACGGATATTAAACAAACATGCAAGTGACGCACGTATTTCGGCTCCGCCGGGCAGAGGCGCGAATACCTCTGAGTAGCTTAAAATCACGTCTAAACGGCTAGTCGTAACTTTTTAGAAAAAATAAATGTTACGTTAAACCATTTCCCTAATGATATGATCTAACAAAATTTTGATTTTTATTTGTATAACATAGTGTAATTAATTTGTTAAGTTACGTCTAACACGGAAAAAAAGCGACAATCGCACCAAAACCGCCGGTCGTATTAAAATGAAATTGACACCATCTCAAAGACAATATAATTATCGACATTTTGATCTAAGATGTTTTTTTAAGTCATAGAATAATAAGAAAAGAACAAAAAACTACTGAATTTTGGGTCGCGCGGGATTGAAACGAGTGCGCGTTTTGTTCCCTCAAAGTCGTTGGCGACTGTCGCCGTCTTAACGTGTCTCATTTCGCTCCACCCTATTCGAAATCATCCGAAACTTTTAAATTGGATTCGGTTACGGTTAAGGATAGATTTTTATTACAAATATCCGATAGTTTCGGATAAGGTTACGGCGCTCTTTAAGCTCTTTAAGGGTACACTAGTCGACGGCACGAACTATTTTGTGCGCGGGGTTAAAATGCATGCTATATCAACCGACAACACGTGGGCAATAGATGCTGTGACGAGCAGTAAGAGGCTAGTTCGCGTACAAATTAGCACTTTTGCAAATTTTTTGCGAAATGGATGATGATTTAGAACGAAAACGAGCGCGCGAAATTTTATAAACAGACCTTTGGGAGTCTGGATATCATGAATAACACACTAAATGTATCTGTTCAAAATAAAAATAATTGAATTATTGAACTACTAATCTATCCCTGTTTGGTGGCTGTTTTGTAATTTTCCTTCTTCTTATGGTATTTATTTTCGCCCAAAGATGCGTTAAAATTAGTGTTGAAATATGGAACTTTTGACGCTCATAACTTTCAAATATTCTTTATTTTTACTTTTTTGTTTCCATACAGGGCTAGATAATGATGAAACAAATTGATATAATTTTTTATTTTGAACGTACATCGTCAAACAGTGGAGTAATCGCCAGACTACGTTTGATCGTCTAGTGTAATCTTAACACCCCGGCCTCAGACGTTGAGTTTGTATTGAACCAACAATCATTTTTTCAGCAGTTTATTGGTAGTAGGTAACTTTATAGCACCCTTCTGTGAATATTTATAACGTAGCTTAAGAGCGTGAAGATAATATATTTTCATCTTCACACGTCGTCATTACTTTTTGTAGGCTCTTTAGCTTGAAATTATTTACAGAAAACATTCTATTTTTTCATTCGAGCCTAACTGGGGCAGGCACTTTACTTTGTGTAAATTATTTCATCACCACTGCAATGTGACATCCACCAATCCGCATTGGGCCCGTGTGGTGGATTACGGCCCGTTCTCTCCCACAGAAAGGAAGCCTGTATCCCAGTAGTGGGAAGATAACTATGATTCTGATTTTGCGATAGCAACATTTTGAAATCTAAACCCTTATGAAATTTGGCTGGCAGATGCAGCGTTTAGGCGCAACCAGATACCCTAGATCAGGGGTCGCAATAGTTAAAGACGGAAGTGTCGAAAGGTTTAAAAGGAATTTTTCCCCCGTTTTTTTCAACTGTAAACTTATGTTCGCACTAATGTAAATGAAAATTATATTCCGAGACACATGTGAATCCCTTGATTTGTGATAATGGCCCTGAATGCACGAGCATGGCGGCACTTTTAATAGTTTTATAGCCGTTTTAGCGCTTTACAGCTATGGAAGCGGTGGCAGCGCATTTCACAAGGAGAAAAATAACCAGCCAGGTGCGTGTCAGACTTCGCCCATTTAGGCTTTTGTACCAAATATAGAATATTGGTATTTGTTTGTGATAATAAACATATCACCAAATTTCAGGGTCATAAATGTCTATGGGAATTTAAAAAAATACTTCAGAACAAAATTTTGTGACAGATGACGGACATACGGACACGTGAGTGACAGCAATAGGGTTCCGTTCGGACCCTTCGGGTACGGAACCCTAATAACTATTTTAACTCAGGTTTTCAATTAACCCTGTTCAGTTGCTGTTCAGTAACGTTTTTTTTGGAAATTCTGATGAATGGAATTGTTTCAATAAATAAAATAATTGTTTCAGATTCGATGTGGCGGTAATTTAGACCACCTCGATTTTGGGTATTGGGTAGTAGCAGGAGTTTTACATAATACAATTTTAGAAAACTTACAACATTAACGTCAACGCCGTTTTATCACATAGAACAATTTATTTAAAAACAGTTGTCGCAATATCAGTATGAGCCTTTATCTGTCACTGTAATTACAGCATTACCAAAAAAACAGTATTCAGTCTTCGAAACTAAAAATAAGTAAATCAATGGAAAAAAACCCATTTACAAATAGCTTCCCGTCAAACTAAAAGCAATATTACCCATAATAAAAATACTTGCCCACTTATTTAGTTAGCTAACTACTACACTAATAGTACCTATACACTCAACATCTCAAATGCAGCGCCAGTGTGAGGCCCCTTCGCAGGATATTGCCCCTCCTCGTCTGCACTTCGTACGCAGCTACCTGCTCCTTTCAGGATCTGAACGTGGCGAATGCCAGAGCTGTCCAGGTAGCTACATACTGGTCGGACAACATTTGAATTTGAAATAGTTAAGACATGAGTACATCGATACGTAAAGAAGTACAAGTGACTACTACTATTCCTTATAGTAGCACTATTCACGAAATTCGCACGAAATATTCTGGTACAGACGAACACATCACTTCACAATAAAACATCTAAAGCTGCACTAGATAACATAGAAAACTCGTTACTTTTGACACGTGTATTTTCATTAAAACAGTCGACGAGTGTTGCCAGACTTCAGCGCTGTTCGCTTTGAAATAAATTTAGTTTTCACTCTATGTTGTCTAAAAGCTTGGCATGTATTTGGCTCTAAAACTCCAGGGAGACATGTTAGATCAAATTACATCCTTTGACAGCAGATATGTGGGTCGACAGGACAAAGAAGGTACTTAAACCTAGGTTTCGGAAAATAGTTATTAGATACTTAGATACCTAACATTTAACAGTAGGTCGGTGGTAACTCATTGAACTTGAGCTGGTCAACAAAATATCGCTATTGAGCGTAATTTGAAATAAAATCAATCATTTAAATCGGCACAATTAATAGATACGGCTGTTTATTTCGCATATTTGTCGCATGGCAGGGAATTAAGGGCCTACAACCGCTTTAGTGCCGTAAAACGGTTACTTTCTAAAGCATACTCCTCAGTAACGACTAGGTTCAAAGGTTTGAAAATTTTTTTTATTTATTTTTGATTCATGTACATTATTTTTAAACAAGGTTTTATCATGTAACTAATAGTTTCGTTTTAAAAAAAATATTATGTATGCGATATTTTGTCGCAACTTTTGGATGCGCCTCCAAAATGATAAAAAAAAATGATAAAAAAAAAATGATAATGATTGAAAATATTTTTACAAAGAAAAAATTATGGCTGGAATTTCTTCATAACATAAAAAGCATATGTAAATCAAATAATATTTTGCAAACAAAACCGTTCAAAAGAAGGTTCAATATTGATATTTCGGCTCCGAGCGGGCGCACGGCCAGTACTGCGTTAACATTGGGGCGTATATATCGCCTTAAACCTTTAGGGTACTTCCCGTTGACCTAGAATAATGAAATTTGGCAAGATGCAATGTCTTAGTAATAAAACTTAATAGCACGAATAAAAGAAAAAAAGTTTATTAACTTATTTGCAGTTGGTAAACTGACCGCGATCTATGTCGATGTAGAAGACAATAGTTTTCTAACGGCAAAGTTAATTTGTCCCTCAATACAGTTTATATTTTCGTAAGAGCTATGTCCAATGCTTTCATTGTTTATGAACTTTAGTAATGTTACCTAATTATTTTGGTGAATGTAGCTGTTTGTACGGAACCCTCGGTGTACGAGCCCGACTCGCACTTGGCCGGTGTTTTACCTCATTTCAGCACCCTTGAATACCGTGATAGGTACAATGTGATATTCTATACAAGTAAACTAATTATCAGTAGAAGTGTTCAAGAGATTTTTAAGTCATTTATATTTTCAACTAGCTATTGCCCGCGACTTCGCCCGCGTCTAACTCGTAAAAAATATATTTTTATTTTTATGTTTCCCGCCGGAACTACGAATTTTCTCGTGATCAAACGTATATGCGCCTATGTTACTCGTTATTACATCAGCTATCTACCAGTGAAAGTCCCGTTAAAATCGGTCCAGCCGTTTCGGAGATTACCCGGAACAAACAGACAGACAGACAGTCAAAAATCTAAAAAATTGCTTATTTGTTGTTAGTACTGTATATACTTTCACGTGCATTCAATAAAACGTTGTTATTTTGATATTTACAGACCATAGTTTTAGCATAGGTACCACGAGGAAAGCCTTTTATTTGCAAAGGGTTTTAATAACAACTGATAAAAAAACTGTCTCCAATTTATTTACAACATCGTTTTTTCTTCCACATACATGATTTAGGCACCATATGAATTCATCTCAATTTGTATCTGTGTCAAATAAAATACGCAAAGCTCGGCATGGAACAAGCATATTTAATAACTAACTACGTTTTTGTAACGCGGTCATATTTATGAGGCGAACAACACAGAAAGCCTTTTAGGAGGGTAGTAATATACAATCGGATGAATGAATACCGTGCTATGATTTATATACAGTTGAATATTAAGTGGGGAAGTAGGAAGGAGGTCCTGAGTATAAAAACAACTTTTTAATATTAAACGCTACTGGCAATCCGTCTATTTCGCCCAGCTGCTCATGGCATAATGGTTCACACTAAATGAATTTCTTTCTTTTCTTTCTTTTCTTTCTTTTCTTTCTTTTCTTTCTTTTCTTTCTTTTCTTTCTTTTCTTTCTTTTCTTTCTTTTCTTTCTTTTCTTTCTTTTCTTTCTTTTCTTTCTTTTCTTTCTTTTCTTTCTTTTCTTTCTTTTCTTTCTTTTCTTTCTTTTCTTTCTTTTCTTTCTTTTCTTTCTTTTCTTTCTTTTCTTTCTTTTCTTTCTTTTCTTTCTTTTCTTTCTTTTCTTTCTTTTCTTTCTTTTCTTTCTTTTCTTTCTTTTCTTTCTTTTCTTTCTTTTCTTTCTTTTCTTTCTTTTCTTTCTTTTCTTTCTTTTCTTTTTTTCTTTCTTTTCTTTCTGTTCTCTCTTTTCCTTTCTTTCTTTCTTTCTTTCCTGGCTAAATAATAACGTTCATTACTAACGGAGGAGTCTTGGATACCTCCGTTAAATTGATATTTGTCTCGGTTGTCGTTTGACGGTTTGGAGCCAGAAAATCTGAAACCAGTCTTAACAAGGGTTTCGTGTTATCCAGTTACTGGGTTGTGGAGGTCAGATAGGCACTCCTTTTGCTGAAAGTTATGGTTTCCACTCCAACATGCGCAGGTACGCGCCAGCCCCAAAGTACTATCCTGCAAACTGTAGCGGGTAGGTGGGTCAGCCCCATACTGGGACATTGGACATATAGGTAAGGCGTTTCACAAATATTCTAAGTAGTTTTTAGGGTTCCGTACCTAAAGGGTCCCAACGGAGCTGTCAGTCACGTGTCAGTTTAGTCCGTCGTTTGTCACACAATTTGGTTGTGATGAATTTTTGAACTTCCCATTGACCTATGAACTTGAACTTTGGTGATAATGTTTATTATTACGTATATTTTACTAAAAAATACCTATATATTGATAAATTAGATTTGTCTTTGGTACGGAACCCTAAATGTGCGAAGTTCGACACGTACTCGGCCGGTTTTTTATGATAGCTAAAAATACTAACAGTACTAACAGTATAATCATTTCAAGGTTATGGGTATATCTACTAAACAAATGAACATTAAAGTCTGAAATAAAAATTAATATATATATTTAAACCCATCATAACCCACTCCAAATATCCCTGAATAGTTAAAAAAACTCATTACCTTGACCATCTTTTCAAAGGCAGACCTTTTTAGCTCACATTGAAATTCTGCCGACAGAATTGGGTAGGCACTCATTTGCTTTGGGAGTTGTTATTTCGGCTATTCTAAAAGGCTTATAAATTATTTTGGACCAGTATAAAAAAATTCCATCAGCCCAAACTACCGCAAGCTAGTAGGTTGGTACTTGTAAATAAGTTTAGACGTGGGACATAGTGCAAGAAATGATGAAAAATATGCTCGTTTACACTAATGCCTGGCAATACGTAGGATAGGATAGTATAGATGTATCCCCTTTTCCGCACTTAGATTCCCGTTTGTTCCGTTGTGCGGATAAGCCTCCTCTCTATGAGAGGGAATGGGCCGTAATCGCGTAACGCTGGCCCAGTGCGGGTTGGTGGATGACACACGTCTTCGATTTTTTATTTCCAAGCCGGTTTCCTCACGATTTTTTCCTTCGCCGTTTTGAGAGCAGTTGTGACGAAATAACTCACAAAGTAAAGCGCCTTCCTGGGTTCGAACCCACGACCAAAAACTAGTAAGTCGCGGCCAAAATAAATGCTCTCATTTGGATTAGCTTTATCAACGCTATCTATTTGTCTACATATCTATCTTTCACCAGTTACAGTTCAAAATCCATCAGTACAATTATCATCATCATCATTTCAGCCGAAAGACGTTTACTGCTGGACATATTATGCCTCCCCAGGTGTCACCATATCGACCGGTCTTGTACGTCACGAATACGACGGAATGCCGCAGCGTTAACGATGTCATCGGTCCACCCAATGAGAGGCCTTCCAAAGCTTTGTCTTCCAGTACGTGGTCACCACTCCAGAAAGTTTCGGCCTCATCAACCATCAGAGCAGCGAGCCCTGCCCATCTGCAATTCTTTGAGCTATGTCTTTAACGTCAGTCCTCTTACGGATATCTTCATTTCTGATTCGATCATGCAAGGAAACGCCGAGCATAGTCCTCGCTAGTCTAATATATTTCATACTAGCTTCAGCCCGCAGCTTCACCTGCGTCATAAGTGTTTTATCGTCCCAAGGGAACACGCTATCGAGATAAAAACTATGTCCTTTCGGTCTCAAATTATTTGTATACCAAATTTGTGACTGAGTTACTTTCGCATTTATGATAGTTAATATAGATAGCATAGTATAATCATTTAGGTCTCCTTTAGTTTTAGTGAAAATGGGGCATATGATAAATATTAAACACTAGCTGTTCCCCGCGGCTTCGCTCCCGTGGACAACTCTACAGGACCCCTTTTCCGGGATTAAAAAATAGCTTATGTCACTTAGGAAAGCCTCCTATTCCTCCCTCCCTCCCTTCCTTATTTGTCCTTTCTATTGGTGAAAGATTTTTTTAAATCGGTCCAGTAGTTTCGGAGACTATTCGGTACAAACACACAAAGCAATCTATCCTCTTTATAATATTATTAATTAATTAATTAATATAGTACAGAAAGGAAGCAAAACCTAAATTATGGGTAAAGGCAATCCTTATCTTTTTTACACAGTTCTTAGTCATTTCAAAGCCAGATTAGCCAGAGACCTCGTCTAGCTCATAACTAATTTTATTACCAGTTACATTTTAACAAGGTAACTAAGTAAGGCACAAAGATAACTTAGTTAGTTCCACGAGCCAGTGAATACTAAACTTTTCTAAGCAACGCAAAATTAATTTAAAGTTTCATAATAGCGAAGATGGTTCCGTAGTTCAAAAAGTTGTCTCAAACATTATTTAATATTTTTGCGAAACATGTTTGCTGTAAATAAGACAAAAGCTAAATTCTTTCTTAAAACAGTTCCTAGTAGGTGGGGCTTTAATTTTGGAGGACATGTAATCTTTTACAATCACGTGACCAAGACAAATACACCATCGATCGATTCAAATTTAAAGGCAGCTGTGAAGTTCGTTTTTCCCGCTGTCACATGAATTCGCTAATGCGCAGCTACTTGCCGCGTGTTCTAAGCCCATTCAGTGTGAATCTATATTGTACCATTCTCATCTATTTTAGCTGACAAGCAACACAGGTATGGTGTTGCCTGCTGGCAAAATTACAGGCACAAAAGAGACATTCCAACTTTGTCTATACCTAAGGCTGACAACGCATCGTCTAAGCCCTTTGAGCTGCAAGTGCCTAAAGAAAAAGGTCAGTTTCTTGGACAATAATTAACACATCGATCTAAACTGACTGAAACTGACGGTCAAATACTCAAATACAACAAAATTTTAAGCTACCGTGTATATTTAAATGAGCTTGCTGTCCCGGTCACTTTGATGCATTAGGAAGCGACAGAAATACTTTAAGTTACAAAGTAAATTGGTATTAAATATTTAGACGTTAAATCCTTAGTGCCATTAAATATCACAAGCAGTTCATAAAATAAACCGTTTGTTACAAATGGATAGATACTAAAGAATCTTGGAAGGATTTATTTCGTATTTTATTGTAACGAGACCCTGAAAGCCACGAAATGGTTCTTCAAACGGATTTTGACGACGAAATTTTCTTTCAAGTCTGAAAGACGGCTTGTCGCTCTTGTCGGTTTGAATTTGAGAGTTCTCCTGTTGACAACCTGTTCAAGAGGCGACCTTGAGTTATCTACGCAAATTTTCGTTCAGTATAAAGATTTTTGATCTAAAATAAACCTAGATAAGGTTGCTGGTAGCATCTAAATGAGATTCGCCAAAAATTTAGATTCAATAAATGGGAAACGATTGAGAGCAGTGGTGGCCCAGTGGTATCGACCGCGACTTACACGTTGTAGGTCATGGGTTCGAACCCAGGCCGGCGCTTTACTTTGTGCAAATTATTTCATCACCACTGCTCTCAAAAACGGTGAAGGAAAACATCGTGAGGAAACCGGCATGTCCTAGAACCAAAAATTCGAGGACGTGTGACATCCACCAACCCGCACTGGGCCCGCGTGGTGGATTACGGCCCATCCCCTCTCACAGAGAGGAGGCCTGTGTCCCAGCAGTGGGAATATTAATAGGCTGATGATGTGACGTGAAGCGATTGAAGCCTTTGTCCAGATGTGGACTGCTTAAGGTTAAAGATGAATATTTTGAGTTCCGTAACAGAACTATAACCAAAATACGTTTTCTAAAAAAACGTGGTTAGTGAAAACGCCAGGAAATAATAAACATATTTATCTTATTGGTGATGTTTTTCAGAAAGGTTAGGTGCTATAAAACTGGTGTGCCTGTATGTATGTGTAATCAAAAAGATTATGTAAGGATCGTAGCAGCTGGCTGTGCTTTCTGCCTACTCCCATAGGAAAAATGCCAGTGTTAATTTACCTATGTATATATGTTTTCTGTGAAGGATAAGCCGATGAAGTACCTAAACAGTTTTGTTTTCAGATACCTCGGTCTGTTATAATCCCCGGCACGTAAGTTGGCAAGAGTCGTTAGATGCGCGGAAGTCGTTTTTTAGGTAGTGAAGCGGGGCGCGTCGAACGTTCCGAGAGCTCCATTTGTTGATCAGTTGACATAAGGATCATTGACCAATCGCGTCGCGTCCACGTACCGTACGATCCATAATATGGAGGGTTGGTCAATTCGCGCAATATTCGCAAACTTACCCCCTCTACGCCAAAACCTTGCCAATCTACATGGACTATACACAAACCGATTTGCTCACAAGTCCTCTTGGTATGGGTATTATTATATCGTGAACGAGGAGCTTAAAGCGGCTTAGATGTGCAACTTGGCATTCCTGTCAGAGCCTCTTAAGCAATCCATCACTCGACTAAGACTATATCAGTACAATGCTTCAGAAGGATCTAGACAAGTACCATTTTATCAACGAAAGCGTCGATTGAAAAAAAGTTAAATGTTTATGGGAATGTCAAGCGCTATCGAAATGTCACGTGATAATCCCTTACATTTTTTATGTCCCCTACTTTATATTTTATGTACTGCCAGTAACCTTCTTACTTTCTGCTATGTCGTTAGTATGAGTAGGGTAGTAAAAGATTGTAAAACATAAAATTGCTTTTGCGTAAATAAAAAGCAATTACTTTTAATGTTGAACCTACAAATGGATTAGAAAAATAGGTTTTCATGCAGGGATGGTACAGATAGCTCCAGTTCAGTCTACTTATTTTAACAATCTTATTCATAAAAATGTTTTTAGGGCTCCGTACCCGAAGGGTCCCTGTTACATGGAAGCTACATAGAACTACTCCGTTTATAAGATTCTCAGCCCGGAACAGGCGGCTATGTCTTCTACCAAGTTATAATGTTCAAACTATTTCTCTTAAATATCACGAAGAATATATGAGACATCTTGGTCAGTGTTTAATTTTAGCAATAATCACACTAATATAATAAAGGCGAAAGTTTGTGAGTGTGTGTGTGTTTGTATGTTTGTTACTTCTTCTCTCGGTTGGACGGATCTGGATGAAATTTGGCACAGAGATAGACTTTATAGACTTTTTATGCCGGGAATATGTTCCCTCGAGATAATTTTCGAGTATCACGCGGGCGAAGCCGCTGGCAGAAGCTAGTTCTCTATAAAAGTGGTACCTACTGTTTAGAAATCAGTTATATTGCTCGTGAACAGCCTAAAAGCTTACTCAATTAAATAATAAACACAGTAAAAAAACTCTTGACTTTCTAAAAAACCTAATTGTCTGTTTTGAGTCTTCAGCGTACATCCCAATCAATCTTAAATTAATTTTATTCTCATTTTGCGTTTCCAATTATTATCAAGTCTCTACAATCATAATCAGTATTTTAATGTTCCCACTGCTGGGACGCAGGCCTCGTCTCTGTGAGAGAGGGGATGGACCTTAATCCACCACGCCTACGAAACGTAAGTCGGGGCTGTTACCACTGGGCCACCACTGCTCTCAAAAGTCAAGTCAAGTCTCTACAAATTTGCCGTAAATTTATTGTTTTTTACATAAAAGCCCTAAAGGCGTAAACGTTTAGTTCGCGTCACCCAAGGGCTCGTTTTACTTTATTTATTTAGACTTCATGCACAAAGGTACACAGGCGGACTTAATGCCTTAGGCATTCTCTACCAGTCAACCTAGGGTGGTGAAGAGACAACATGGCAGGTGCATAGTTTTATAAAAAAAATGCTAGTAGTTATTATGATAAAATAGGTAAAATACACGTACATATATATTGATAATAATAATACAAGGGCTCGTTTTCACCTTGGTCAGAGGATAAGCATTGCGATACAACGTGACAACGCTGCCAGTCTTTTATTTATTTATTAAAAGCATTTACTCCCTGCACTTACAGTGTGACCTAACACGTGCAGAGAGCTAATAATTACATTAATACATTTACAACACAGAAACAAGTGGAACAATACCAGTGGACAGCGATGCGGAGGAGTTTTTCGACGCTATATTTTCCTCCACTGAATAAGATGAAATTTTTCATACACAGTTTGGATGAAAATGCATGGTTAGCTAAGTGACGTCATTCTGAATCCAATATAGCGGACGGCCCAAGATAGTGGACTAGTTATTTTTTGTGCACTGCCATAATATGGATGCCAAATGAAAGGGTTTGCTGAGAAGAATACGAATTGTAAGTTTTTTTAATTTTTTTTTATTACACCTTTTTTGTTATTTTTTTTTCATTTAAACATACAAGTGTTTTATATTTTTGTAATCACCTCTTAAAACCCTTTATTTTGATACCCCACACGATGGGTCTGGAAGAAAAAGAAATTGGGGCCCCCACAATATGGCGCCCAAAAGCCGTCATTTTTCTATTTTCCAACTTTAATGTAGCCACTGACACTCGCAGGGTTAAGACAAATCGATTGACGTAAGAATCATCAAAATCGAACAACGCGTTTGTTTTCTAGAACGCCACATAGGAACAAACATACATACATACATACTTATATACATACTAATAAAAACATTACCCTCCTTCGGAAGTCGGGTAAAACGCTTGTTCTAGAAAAGATTTTTAATTAATATTTCTTTAGGCTTGGTTAGTAGTATTTGACCTAAGTGTATTTGTATGTAGTTATAGTTTATTATTTATCATTAAGTATTTTATACTGTGTACATAATTACCTCCCTGAATCTATTTGAATAAATAGACTATTATTATAACTCTCGCTTGAAAAGGCCAGAATAAACGTCAGTAGGTACAAGTTTGTGACAACTGACCCAAGCAAGTCAAAAACAAGGATATTTGCCACAATAGCAATGTCTACACCGGAACGCAGCCCTTTCACTTTATTCGTGAACGCATCCTACGTCGGCGAGACTCGCTACAACTTCACGGCGGACTTCACTTCACTCAATATATTTTTGCGGAACGAACCGCCATATTTTTGTCGCGACAGATTTTATATAAATTCTGTATAACCAGTTTAAACTATTAAACTTCTCAACCAGTTCAGGGTCGATCTTTTATTGTATCGCCCACAGCAATAATATCAAAGTATCCTTTCAAAAAACTCCATTAACAGTTAACCTATAGGCTAACTAAATTTACCTGAATTTCAGACCAACGTCAACGTAAACCTAGTCCCTCGTTATCAGGTCCAGACTAGGTTTATTAATTAGGACCCTAATTTAAGTGAAATTAATTAAAATAATGCCAACGGACATGAATATACATTTTGTTTGACTTAGTTTAGGGTTTAGTAGTCCACAACTAAATTAAAAAGCTTGAAAATATTTTCTAGGGTAACTAATTATCCTTACTTTAATCTTGTTTGGCCAACTCCTTTGCTCCTTAAGGCTTCGTTGAGATTAACGATACGATTTTAGGCGTTTTCAGTATTACACTATCATATCACTCTAATATTATAAAGGTGAAAGTTTATGAGTGTGTGTTTGAAAGAAAAGAAAGAAAGAAAAAGTGTTTATTTGTCACAAAACGACATACAATATAAGAATATACTTAAGCTAAACCCTTAAAATAGTATTAGTACTACTTAAATTAAGTTACTAAAGACGAGAAATAAATCAAACAATAATAACAAACAATTATAAACACAAAAGAAATAGGGTGAAAAATATGTAGGCAGATGCATGTCGTGATTGTGACAATAAGGCTTTCACTTAGCATAATGCTGTACCATGGGGGAGCCACAGCACGGCGCTGATTTTCAGTGCTGAGTTTGTACGTTTGTTACTTCATCACGCTCAAACGGCTGGACGGATCTGGACTCATCTACCTTTTCGAGGGACAGGGCACCTGTGATATGGAGTGAGTTGGCGCGGTCAACCACCATAACTTTGGTTTTGGAATGGTTGATTTGAAGACCCAGTTCCATGCTGATCCTTTCAACCCTCTCCAGCAGCCTTACCATTTCAGCTTCGTTAGCCGCTAAAAGCGTTGTGTCTGTCGATCGTCACATTTTTTGTTGCACCATCGTGTCTCTGCCAGGTCCACCTCACGTTTCACCTTTCACGTTTTTTGAAGAAGGAGTTCACCATATAGAGGAATCCTTCTCCATTAAACTGGCCAGTAGGTGACCCCGGTAGTTCACCCCGGTTCACCCTCGTCTCGTTTGCCCAGTTTCGCATTACTCCACATGACAACGGTGAAAAGAGTTTTGAAACCATGCATGGCTTTGGAGATATCCTCATACATGGTCTCTACCTCGTCGTCGGGGTGTGCCGAGGTTGAGACGTAGACCTGTATTACCTTCAGCGAATATCTTGAGGATATTCTGAGTATAAGGTACGCTACCCTGGTCGATACACTCTCGATCTTCACCACGTTGTTCACAAGGGACCTGTGGACGATAAACTCGACACCATCCTGAGACTGCCGGTCACCCTTTCGGAAATAGAGCAGTTTACCGGATTAGAGTATTATCGAGTCCTCCCCCTCTCTTCGGACTTTAGATAACCCTATAACACTTCATCGTAACCTGCTCAATTCTTCCTCGAGTTCGGCCATCTTTTCGTCGGTCCGGAGTGTTCGCGTCTTTTACGTTGCCAGGTCCAGTCGTCGGTGTTTATTGGGGTAGCCGGATCCACTCCGGGGATTCTTCGCACCCCTTGCCATGCCATTGCCTCGACTGCTACAGTAGACGACGGTCCCGAGTGCTCGGCAGCCCGTCCAGGGCTGCCGAGCACTCGGGACCGTTTTATATCTATTTTTTTTGGTTTGTGGGGATTTTCCGTAATCGCCACGCTTGGCAGGCGGGTTGTCGATCGCATTTTGTTCTTTAAGTGCACAGAGAACGCTGCTACCCATAAGGTGAAATTCTTTACGTCCGTCACCATACGGTACTATTTGTTCCTGTAATATGTTTCCTCGGGATAATTTTCGACTTTCACGTGGGCGATGCCGCTGGCAGAAGCTAGTTTACGTTTAGTTTAGTTTTAGAACGTCAAAGAGTTTTAAACAATATTTACTCAACATTAGAGACGGACTTATGATCTTCTTCTTCTGCCTGGGTGATTAATTTTTATCCGACTACGGCGAAGCCAAAAGGAAGGGTTATGAATTTAGCAGTCTATGTATGTATGTTTGTATTTACGTATGTCCCTCCGTAGCGCCTAAACTATGCATCCGATTTCGATGAATAAGGTGCCAATCGATTCGTTATTATGGCCCGGGTAAAGTAGACAAAAAAAAGAGGTATTGTTTTTATTAAACTTTTTGCTTGTTCTAAAATAAAATTTTCTTCCACTAATACCTACTTAGCTACCTGGATAGCCTTGAATAAAATTTATTTATTTGATTTTAATATACGCCAGATGAATTTTAACGAATTCCTACAAAAAGAAATTCGGTAATAGTCACAGAGTCGCATTTTAGAGTAACACCAATCGACGGGAGTTTAGAACAGCAGCTTATTAGGTACTGAATAGAGAGACTTTAAAAAAGGGAATAAGACTGTTCTAGCCTGTTTAATGTTAAACTGATGGGTAAATTGAAACAAACCTTTGATTTTCACGTTATTTCAATACTGTTTACAGCATTTAAGGGTACACTAGTCAAAAATTCTTCCATACAAACGTAGTCTGGCTTTTACCCCACTGTTTGACGATGTACGTTCAAAATAAAAAATGATATCAATTTGTATTTTGTTTATAAAATTTCGCGCGCTCGTTTTTGTTCTAAATCATCATCCATTTCGCTACAAATTTGCAAAAGTGTGTATTCTTACGCGTACTAGCTTCTTACTGCTCATAACAGCATCTATCTGTTCCGCACGTGTTGTCGGTTGATATAGCACGCATTTTAACCCCGCGCACAAAATAGTTCGTGCCGTCGACTAGTGTAACCTTAAAGGTACTATTTTTAAATAAATTGAAATTAAACATTAAGAATTGTCGGTTTGTTAGAAACAATAATACCACCAACATAATACATGCATACATTAATTCACGCCTTACTCCCTTGGGGTCCCATCCCAGGGGGAGGTACAAATTACAGCACGCCACCTACTACGGTCCCTACATGATAATATGGTATTAGAGCGAAAATCCCCCTCGTTTTCTATCAAATCATCCTTGCATTTCTATTTACCCCATTTTACCCGGTCATTGCTTTATTTCAACCCTTACTAACGATAAAAGAAAATCTTGAGCACAGTATGCAGATGCAAATGCAAGCTACTTTTTCTAATGAAAGAGCCAACAAACATAAAAAGTCCTCATAAAATAATGAATGGAAGAGCTAATGCTTGCTCGTTCAGTTGTTCACTCTTGAGTACTAACTAACGTTCTGACGTCCTGGACCTAGAGTGTCACATACGACATTTAGCCGATTTTGAGGTTTTAATACCTCTAATCTAAAAATTCGTTATCTTTCCAAACAGTATTTTTTACTATCAGTACTTAGGTTCTGGATAAAAAATAAAAACTAGATAAGTGCGAGTCGGACTCGCGCACGAAGAGTTCCGTACCATTATCGCAAAAAACGGCAAAAAAATCACGTTTGTTATATGGGAGCCCCACTTAAATATTTATTTAATTCCTTTTTTTGGATTTTTTGTTATAGCGGCAACAGAAATACATCATCTGTGAAAATTTCTAGCTATCACGGTTTTTGAGATACAGCCTGGTGACAGACAGACAGACAGAAGGACAGTGGAGTCTTAGTAAAAGGGTCCCGTTTTTACTCTTTGGGTACGGAGCCCTAAAATCGCCCAAAATATATATGTTTAAAAACTTATTTTTGATAAGTAAAGAAATATATTTAAACTAAAAATATTTCTTTACGGAATAAAAACAAATGTTTGACACCCTAAACTCTCGTGTATGATTTTTAGTTGATAAAAAGCATAGTTTTTGATTATTTCGTGACTTTAATTTTTCGTCTACAACTCAAAATATGATTTTCTCAGATAGTGGCGCCCTAACTAGGACGGCAGCGTTAGTCTCGTTCAATCAGTTTAATTGGCTGGAGAGAACGGTAGCAATGTTTTTAGATGTACCTTTTCAGTAAATAGAACCTTTTGAGAAATCACTGTAATTTTAATGATGATTTTAAAGTACCGTTAGTGGTTTCAATATTAGGATGATTTTTCATCATCATAAGTATTAAAATGATTTGTGAAATTAAGCTGGAAACTGAACTCGAGCATTGATACTGATAGTTAGTACCTCCGTGAAACTCGATAATTATTTTGCTAGAAACAAAAAAAAGAGTTGCGCCAGGCACGGCGCATGCCATAAATAGAACAAAACAAAACAAATGGAAAAACTAAAATACAAATAGAAACAATATGCGTCACAATCTCGCAAAACGGCAACCACATTATATAGCCACTATAGTAAAATTATTGATTTATGTACTAAGGCCTATGTGATTTGATGTGTTATCTCATCGAATAGTACGAGTAAGTGATGATGTGGTCAACGATGGAGTACGCTTATGTTGAAGTTAGGGTAAGTTAATATTGTCCTGTTATTATTTAAGTGGTGTACAATAAAGTATATAATAAATAATAAATAAGTTATCAGGAAACGCAGAGGAAGGGCATTCTATTTAACTGTATGTAAAATTCTCTGCCGGAGTCTTTGTTTCCTGCTATAACATAAATGTATTTAAGTCAAGAGTGAATAGGTTACTTCTAGGCAAACGTGCTTCACCGTCAACCACATCATCGCTTACCATCAGGTGAGATCAAACGCGAGCCTAAAGTTAAATTTAAAAAAAAAAACAAAGAATTCCCAATTCGTGTTGTGCGCGTAGGTGGTATGTCGATGAGGGCATCGCCGTACTTCTTGTTGTTCGATCATTGAAAGGGCTTGGCGGAATTAAATTGCGCAATGCCACACACACCTCATACACACACACTCCTCGAAATGTAACCGGTAGAAAACCGATAGGCTGAATTTTTAATTTACGCTACATTCCTTTTCAATAAAAGTCATGTTTGTGCCACACAGCGACGCGGTTTATTTAAATGCTTAATTGCAACTTATATTATACTAGCTGTTGCCCGCGGCTTCGCTCCCGTGAACCACCCCACAGGACCCATTTTCGGGATAAAAAAATAGCCTATGTCACTCACGAATAATGTAGCTTTCTATTGGTGAAAGAATTTTTCAAATCGGTCCAGTAGTTTCGGAGCCTTTTCGGTACAAACAAACAAACAAAAAAATCTTTCCTCTTTATAATATTATTATTATTAGTATAGAAATGTGAAAATTTAGATGAATGTATGTTTCTCAAACACGCCAGAACGGCTAAACGGATCTAAATGTTTGGCACAGAGATATATTATAGTTTGGAATAGCACAAGAGCTACTTTTTCTGGATAAAAAGTAGCATTATGTTCTCTTGGGTAAATCCCCACTAGGTGGACCGATGACCTGGTTAAGGTTGCGAGAATCCGCTGGATGTGAGACGCACGGGATCGGTCAATGTGGCGCCTGGGGGAGGTCTATGTCCAGCAGTGGACGTCTTTCGGCTGAAATGATGATGATGATGGGCAAACATTCGAGTTTCATGGGGGTGAAGCTGATGGCAGAAACTATTTGAATGTTGTTGTAGTTGTTGTTGTTGTTGTTGATGTACTCACAAAATTACTTTCGCTTGGCGTCACACTAAAATCGACCATTGGGTTATGAACTAATACTCTATCCTGTTCCACTGAAAGCATGATGATGTACAATCTATAATCCGTAAAGTTTCATCTAAATCCTTTTAGTAGTTTTTGCATAAAAGAGTAACAAACATACATACTCACAAACTATTATATTTATAATATTAGTAAAATATAAATCTGATAAAATCTTCAAGAATCCCCACTGCCAAAGACAAGCTAATTAAAAACGGCCTAAGTAAAAAAACCAATATAATAACATGTACAAGTTAGAGTTTAAAACACGCCTAAACTTTCCGGGAATTCTCTAAAAGCATTAACATCCCTTCCTTTAGCAAACCTTAATGGCTTCCTCCTACAGATAGGGCCATCGTTATGTTTTCGTTTTGTTTTTATCTGTGGTACAATCACAGTAGAAAGCGAATTTAAAATTAGTTTTTATTTTTTTTTAATTTAGAGGATTTCTCTCCTCTCTTTCAGTCCATCCAAAGGTTGTCTGTAAGAGATTGCTCTGTGCGATAAGACCGCCCATTGCACACTTGCTTTTATGTTTTTTTGTCCTGTGTATATATTTTTGTGGTGTACAATAAAGAATATAATAAATAAAGAGGATCAACTTAAGGTTTATGTATGTTTGCTTCGTTCACAAGAGAATCTGCTTGACAGTCTGACATAATAACACTCAGTTGTTAATTAAAAAATAATGCGACACTAACATGGGCTACATAGAACAAAATTCATTTATATTTTGCAAGGCCCCCGGCTTCGCTCGAGTGTACATTAGTGTGAAAAAAAAAGCTTTGTTATCTTCATTAGAAGAGAAAACACTCTGTCGTTCTGAAGTGATGCGCTTACATACATCCGACAATTGATTTTTAACATGCTTTTATTAGCTTGGTATGTATAACCCCACGCATTTTTCACATCATCACATCGCATCATCAGCCTATTAATGTTTCCACTGCTGGGACACAGGCCTCCTCTCTGTGAGAGGGAATGGGCCGTAAACCACCACGCGGGCCCAGTGCGGGTTGGTGGATGTCACAAGTCTTCGAATTTTTGGTTCTAGGACATACCGGTTTCCTCACGATGTTTACCTTCACCGTTTTCAGAGCAGTGGTGACGCACGCTTTTTTACAATAATATTTTTTTTTGTTTACTACACCGTTCTTAATTAAAATTTATTAAAAATTATTTTCTACTTTTTAGTTTAGTTTTCTACTTTTAAGCGCGTTTTTTAAACTATTATTTGTTATTAATATAGATATTATAAATTTTTAATATGATAGGCGTTGCTTCAAAAGATATAATGTGTTCTGACTTTATAAATTTTAAAACTGACGAAAGTAAAATGTACTCGACTGTACGGTTCCCGTCGGCACCTCTCCGAAGGGAAATAGGCCGTGATATCGTTACGGGAGAATGGAGGCAAATATTTACTAAAGCTTGTTTGTCAAATATTATAGGATATATGGGAGACGCAGTATATTTGAAGTGTTTGTTAAAGATTTAATAAATAAACGATAAATTCTACGTATTACGAAGTACTTGAGCAACCTTTAAAGGGGATTGTTCAATTTCTATAGGGACATGGCCAGTCGTGTGAAAAAAGTTCAGCAAATAATATTTGATATTTCATATCAGTAAGAATGAGGATATAAACCTAGTTTTGAATCAAAAAAATATTATTTTTTACATTTAATTGAAACAGGTTATGCATGAAATAAACACATGTTTTTTTTATGAAATGATATTAAGATTTATTAATAGGTTCTGACACCTTGCCCAACTTAAAAATAATGGTCATGGTATATGCATAGCATACGGCCTATTCTACGGCCCCCCATACAGTTGCAACAATATTGTTTTATTGATACTAAAGTAAAAAAAATATTTTACAATGTTAATTCATACAAAGTTGAGAGATATTTGTTAAAATGGAACTAAAAAAAATTTGTAACAATTTATTTTTTATAGCGTCGTATTCACGAATGACCAAACCTGGACAATGCCTTTATAATATACCATCTAACCTATTTATACAAATATGAATATCAAAACCGCCCACCGTGCTATATCTGTCATCAAATAAAATAACGTACCTAAATAAAATACTTACCTACATGTGACACATGTGTTCACAATCACGCTATTTAGAATCTCTTTAGATCAGCGGGGTTCTATGGGTCTACGGCGTAACGATGCTCTTCGTAGCGGGGCTCTACGGCGTAGCAAAGCTCTACGTAGCGGGTAACAAGCACTACGCAAACAGTATACAGAATGTGAGTGATACCGACGAGAAAAAGAACCATGGATTCAGTAGGTACATGTTTCTGGATCCCCTGGTGTTAGAATGTTTTGTCGGCTTTTTCCTATTTTAGAAAAAAAAACTTATTTAAATAAATATTAATTCCCTTTTTTCACAAAAAACAGCAATGAAAATAAAACTTAAAAGCACTATCAGCTGTTTTTATAAAGTACACGATCGAGGTCAACGCCGTCGGCTAGTCCCTACACGCGCTGCGTCGTCCGCATTTTTTCCCTTTGTAGGCGAGCAGACAAAGGAGAATAATTAAAAATCTAATTGAACTAGATAGCAATAACGATTTTGAAATAATTGTTTATAGGAAATAGCCGACGAAAATCTATGGTATTTTTTTTCGCTTCTTTGTCAGACACATCCCCTATTATGTATCTTGGTACACACAATGGAGCCAAAGTTTGTTCTGTACTCTACTCAATGTGAGAAAGGTTTTCGGTATAATGCGCTAAATTGATACTCACTACGTACTTATTATAGTACCAGCTTTTTCCTGCGACTTCGCTTATGTTACAGGAAGTGGTTTTTTATGAAAAGTAGCCAATGTCACCTGCATTCGTTTGGCTTTCTATGAGTACGTACAGATATAACGTTTTCCAAGTATAGATGCTTTTACCGATTGTTTTGTGAATGTGGGAACATTGTAAGCCTTCTAGATGCTTGATAACATTTGATACTTTTTAACTCGTTTTACTTTTTTTTTTTAGTTTCTAACGTCTTATTGTCGGGCCTAAGTTGTCCTCTCATATCTAAGTAATGCATGCAAAACATGGAAATATTGTAAAAACAAACCATAGTTTTAAAAGAGTAACCATGGAGTTTCTTGCCGGCTCTTCTTCATAGGAAACGACCAACCCGAACCGTGCGCCTTTTGTCGACGATAGCGGGCAAGAATGTGTTACTTATAAAATTTTAATATAATAAATTAAAAAAAATCATCAATATAGAAAAATTAAATTTAATACATTTATATTATTAAAATTGTTTATTACAAAGCTTATACATACAAAAAAAAAAAAAAAAAAAATATTATTCACCATCGGAATCGTACGGCAGCAAAATAAAGCTTCAGATTCTAATAATTCTTCCTTCATGTCCATTATCAATAATTGCGGCGATGTCATAAATTTTTAAGGTGTTTGGTCTCCAACAAATCCAATAGGTTTAAAATGATCATCGTCTAAAAGCCAACCACAGTTTTCTGGGCGCAATTTTAAGCAATCTTGATCAGTTGCATGAAGCCACATAGAATTGACTTAAATCGTTCATAAAATTTTGACATCCCAATTAATATTATTTAGTACGTGTTGTCACTTGTAGGAGCTCGTGGCTAAATAATACCTCGACCCGTGCGGCTTCACGGGTCGATCTTCAAGGTCAAGCAATGCTTGACGAGGTCGGTCCGTGGATGGGTGACCATTTCAACATAAAGAGTTTCCTCCGTGCCTCGGAAAGTACGTTAAGCCGTTGGACCCGGCTATTATTTGCAGATCTTTGACAGTCGTTACGGGTAGTCAGAAAACTGAGATCTGACACCAGTATTGCCAAGGGGTATCATGTTACCCAGTTACTGGGTTGTGGAGGTCAGATAGGCAGTCGCTCCATGTGAAACACTGGTACTCAGCTGAATCCGGTAATACTGGAAGACTGTCCTGTTATACCACACGGACCTCGGACGCTCTACTTTCTCTCTCGCACCTATCAAATAGCTCCAATTCAAAAACTTTATAGATTGGCAATAATATTTCATGTTCGATTTTTTGCAGGCAAGCCTATACGATTGGTTTTGTAATTAAAATATCTTACTTATGATATAAATTTCGATTGGTTATCAGATCGGTGTAGTTACCAATATTGACATAACTGTTCACATCTGCTTGCCAGGTAGCCATGAACAGAAAAAGTAGGCAAGCCTACCTAGGCATATTCTGTGTGTTAAAAACTATCAGTTGAGATGAAATTCATTCGGTTATTAAATGAGTGAAGGTGAGTCCAGTTATCTGATGGGTGAAGGTCGATCTTCCACGTCTCCTCTACTATAACAACAAATACTAAAAACAGAATCAAATAAATATTTAAGTGGGGCTGCCGTACAACAAACGTGATTTTTTTGTCGTATTTTGCGATAATGGTACGGAACTCTTAGTGCGCGAGTAAGTTTCGCACTTGGCCTGTTTTTTTTTTTTCTTGTTCGTTCCATAGTTTAATTGGGAAGCAGGAGATTTGTTCACTGTGATACATTCGGTCAATTTACAAATTTAGGGACATAAAGCTCATAGAGTAACATGACGCCTTTATTCTGTAAAGAGATAAGCAGTGGTGTATCTAGAGTACTTTCACCCTCATTTCACCAGTTATTTTTAAGTCCCATATAAAATAAGGTAAGCCTTTTGTCATCAAACGGACTTAGATCCAAATGCACACAAATCTAGCTTCTGAGAAATATCAGATAGAAAACCATAGTAGCACCTTGCCCGACTTTGTGCCAACCCAGAACTTGATGATCAAAAGTAGTAGTTCAAAAGTAAGCCAACGAGACATCAAACAAATATAAATAAGCAAATTTTTAGGGTTCCGTACCCAAAGGGTAAAAACGGGACCCTATTACTAAGACTCCGCGGTCCGTCTGTCTGTCCATCTGTCATCAGGCTGTATCTCATGAACCGTGATAGCTAGACAGTTGAAATTTTCACAGATGATGTATTTCTGTTGCCGCTATAACAGCAAATACTAAAAACAGAATAAAATAAATATTTAGGTGGGGCTCCCATACAACAAACGTGATTTTTTTGCCGTTTTTGCGATACTGGTACGGAACCCTTCGTGCGCGAGTCCGACTCGCACTTGGCCGGTTTATTTGTTATATCTTGAAGCCAAATCTATATAAAAGCGAAAGGTCACTCACTCACCTATCTCGAAATATCGAAAACCGTATGATGATGAAATTTGGCAGGGAGGTTCCTCAAGTGAAGTAAGAAAGGATTTTTGGAAATTCCAGCCCTAAGGGGGTAAAAAGAGGGTTGACAGTTTGTATGAAATTTCTACAGTTTGTAAATTGGACACGTGACATTTTACATTTACGCTCTGGATTGATAAAAAAAATATCATGTATATATTGGGTTTTGGAAATTCTACCCCTAAGGAGATGGAAAGGTGGAAATTTGTTGGGCTTATGTATTTTAAACTTGGTATAAATACTAACCTAAGTAAATAGTAAAGGTTTTCATTATTAGTTTTTCAAAACTACTCCAAGACGATTTACGGGGTGTTCAATTTTTTTTAAGAATTTCACTGTACAGAGCTTTTTTTATGATGTAGGGGAGCACTAAGAAAGGATTTTTGGAAATTCAACCTTTTAGGGGGTGAAACTTAAAAGTCGTCTGTAGGATAAAATACGGATCACGCGAACGAAGTCGCGGGCGAAGTGCTAGTTGAGTTATATACATTGCGTTACTAGCTCAACAATCATTACAGCCAACATTATCTTTTTGTATCTTTCTTTCTTTCTCGTGTGAGGATACGGCCACCTCTAGTGTCAGAGTTAATTAAGCCGCCTTTGACTTGGCTATTTCAGACTTACATTAACTATATAAGTCCAGGTTTCCTCACGCTATATCTACATTTATATAATTGTGTATGATTACATACCTAGTCAGTAAAGCCAGACAGGTACTGAAAACTAATCCTATATCTAAACAGGTACAAGGCTCTTATGTGAAATGGGATAGTGAAGAAATTAATTGAAGACAAAATTAGAATTAAATTACTTAGTTACGCAATCACAAAAGCACACTCTTAGCAATGAGTTGAAAATATTCACAGCGACTACCTTTCTGACCTCCTTAACCAGTAACTGGGTAACATGATACAGCTTGGCAAGACTGGTGTATGAAATTATAGCTTCCGACTCATCATCATCATCATCATTTCAGCCGAAAGACGTCCACTGCTGGACATAGGCGTCGCCACATTGACCGATCCCGTGCGTCTCGCATCCAGCGCCTTCCCGCAACCTTAACCAGGTCATCGGTCCACCTAGTGGGAGGCCTTCCAACATATCGTCTTCCGGTTCGCGGTTGCCATTCCAGAACTTTTCGGCCCCAACGGCCATCCGTTCTGCGAGCAATGTGCCCTGCCCACTGCCACTTAAGTTTGGCAATTCTTCGGGCTATGTCGGTAACTTTGGTTCTCCTGCGGATATCATCATTTCTGACGTGATCACGCAAGGAAATACCGAGCATAGCCCTTTCCATTGCCCTTTGGGTGACTTTAAGCTTTCTGATAAGGCCCATTGTGAGCGACCAAGTCTCGGTGCCATAGGTGATCACTGGCAACACACACTGGTCATAGACTTTTGTCTTGAGACATTGCGGTAAATTGGACGAGAAGATACCACGCAACTTCCCGAACGCCGCCCAGCCGAGTCGGATTCGACGGTTGACCTCTTTCTCGAAGTTGGATCTACCCAACTGGACCGTTTGTCCCAGGTAGACATAATCATCTAGAACTTCAAGTAAACAGTCTCCGATCTTGATAGGAGTGGGTGTTACATGGGCATTCATCATGACCTTGGTTTTGTCCATGTTCATTTTAAGACCCACTCTTTCGGAAGCTCTATTGAGGTCATCGAGCATTGTACTGAGGCTCTCCATGGTCTCAGCCATGACCACTATGTCGTCGGCAAACCGAAGGTGAGTGATGTACTCGCCATTAACGTGCCATGTTTTGCCAACGATGCCAAGCGCCTTCCAATCCAGAACCTTGAAGACATCCTCCAGCGCAGCAGTGAATAGTTTCGGAGAAATGACGTCTCCCTGTCTCACGCCGCGCCGGAGAAGGATTGGTTTCGAGGCCTGATCCTGAAGACGGACTGACATGGTGGCGTTTTTGTACAAACACTTCAACACCTCAATGTACCGGTAGTCGATCTGGCACCGTTGGAGAGATTGCAGTACTGCCCAAGTCTCGATCGAATCGAAGGCTTTCTCGTAGTCCACAAACGCTAAACAGAGAGGCAGGTTATACTCTTCGGTCTTCTGTATGACCTGCCGCAGCGTATTTATGTGGTCTACGGTGCTAAAGCCTTTTCGGAATCCGGCTTGTTCGGGAGGCTGGAAATCGTCAAACCTGCGTGCGAGACGATTCGTGATGACTCTTGAAAACAACTTGTAGACATGGCTAAGAAGTGAGATGGGCCTATAGTTCTTCAGTCGGGCATTGTCGCCCTTCTTGAAGAAGAGTACCACCACAACCCTGCACCATGCCTGTGGCGTTTTGCCCTCGAGTATGACGGCGTCAAACAGCTTCTGAAGGGCCTCAAGGACAGGTTTTCCACCCGCCTTCAGGAGTTCAGCCGTGATTCCGTCATCACCCGGCGCCTTGTTGTTTTTAAGCTGTTTCAGAGCCATCCTAATCTCGTACAGGCTGACGTCCGAGATATCTTCGGTATAGTGTCGGGTCAATCTAGCTCTTGGGTCGTTTGCTAGACTCGCAACGGGCTTGCTGATTGATGTGTACAACTGCCCATAGAATGTCTCGATCTCCCTCAGAAGCTCCGGTTTGGCGGATACGATTCTGCCATCGTCGGTCTTCAGTCTCGTGAGCTGGCTCTGCCCAATAGCCAGATCCCTTGCAAATACCTTGGAGCCTTTATTTCGCTCAATCGCGCCTTTAATACGCTCGGTGTTAAAGCGGCGGAGGTCTCTTTTCAAGGATTTAGAGATCTGTCTATTGAGCTGCCGATATTTGCACGCCTCATCTGAAGACTGCAGGATCATCTCACGCCTCTCCTTCATAAGCTTGAGAGTAGGATCAGAGAGCTTTTTGTTTCTATCAGTACGACGGGTCTTGAAAAACTTAGACCCGACCGTATGGACAGCTTCCACGAACCCGTCATTGTATTCGTCCACTGAGCTCCCTAGGCACTCGAAACGATTCTGGAGTTCGAGCTGAAAGCTCTCGGGGTTTTGGACCTGAATCTGTGCTGGACGGAGCGTGGACTTCATCAGTCGAGACCTTTCAAGCTTAATATTAATGTTCAATGTGCCTCTTACCATGCGGTGATCGCTCCCGGTTTTTACCGAATTGATCACAGAGACATCATTGAACATATGCTTCCTGGTTGACATGATGAAGTCGATCTCATTTTTTGTTGCACCATCGGGGCTCTGCCAGGTCCAATTCCTATGTTCACGCTTTTTGAAGAAGGAGTTCATCATAAAGAGGCCCTCCTTCTCCATAAAACTGGCCAGTAGGAGACCCCGGTGGTTCCGACGTCCAACTTCAAATTGCCCCACTTGCAGCTCATCCTCGTCTCGTTTGCCCAGTTTCGCGTTGAAGTCCCCCATGACAACGGTGAAGTGAGTTTTGAAACCATGCATGGCTCTGGAGATATCCTCATACATGGTCTCTACCTCGTCGTCGGGGTGTGCCGAGGTTGGGGCGTAGACCTGTATGACCTTCAGCGAATATCTTGCGGATATTCTGAGTATCAGGTACGCCACCCTGGTCGACACACTCTCGATCTTCACCACGTTGTTCACAAGGGACTTGTGGACGATAAACCCGACACCACCCTGGGACTGCCGGTCACCCTCTCGGAAATAGAGCAGGTTGCTGGATTTGAGGATTATCGAGTCCTCCCCCTCTCTTCGGACTTCAGATAACCCTATAATACTCCATCGCAACCTGCTCAATTCCTCTTCGAGTTCGGTGATCTTTTCGTCGGTCCGAAGTGTGCGCGTGTTGTATGTTGCCAGGTCCAGTCGTCGGTGTTTGTTGGGGTAGCCGGATCCCGTCCGGAGATTCTTGGCACCCCTTGCCATGCCGTAACCTCGACCGCTACCGTAGTCGAGGGTAGGCAGGCTGAAGGGCACTAGGGGCCATTTTTTATTTGTGCTATTCATGGGGGGGTTTTGCCATAATCGCCACGCTTGGCAGGCGGGTTGGCGATCGCAGTATGGTTGTTATAGAAGCACAGAGAACGCTGCTGCCCATTCTCTGGTTTGTCCCTTAGTCGCCTCTTAGGACACCCACGGGAAGACATGGGATGGTGAAATTCTTTACGGCCGGCACCATACGGCACTTTACGGCCGGCACCATACTGCACCGTGCTTAAAGCACCGTGCGTAGCTTCCGACTACCGTGACTAAATACAGGCAAGTGACAAACGTTTTGTATCGAATCTCTTTCTACAATCCTTAACGCCATCTATTTGTATGGTCTGACCACGTGACTTTTTTTTTTTGTTTGGAAAATCATCCAATGACTTTTCCCGCTCTGGGTGAAGCGGGAGGGCGTGTCAGACTTTTACTGACTAAAACCCACCCGTGTTCCTTCAGTTGCTTGAGCCAGGGCCGCGGCAACTCTTTTTAAAATTTATCCGTGACTGACCACGTGACTTAACGCTCAGATGTGTCATTCCCATACATTGATGCATTTTCTACTAGCGTTATCGATTGTAGATTGTCAATTTGGCTATAGGTCACTTAAACGAAAATTCGAAACCTTCCAAAAATATATAGTTTCAAAACAGCATTGGCTTCGTCGGTACGCCGATGACTTCACCTCTTTACTGCTGGCGGCTTACAGCAAACTAATAGACAGCAATCAAGGACGAGCTTAGCCTCTAAAATGGCCGCCAGCAGATTGCCAATGCACCTAACCTTTTATTCGTTTTTTTCGTGTCTCACTTTAGTAGGAAACTGCGGTATTTTTTCTTCTTTATTTAGAGAGCTTTCTCGCTAATGAGTATATGTCACTCTGTATGGAATAAATAATAAAAGAACAGTACATAAAAGTATATTTAACAAACACAAAAAAAAAACTAAGATTTGATCGTCAAGGCGTACTATTATATTTAATTCATGTCATGTTTTCAACAACCTGCTCCTTCTTACAAGAAATTGATTTACTGACTGTACTTTGGATATATCTCGTGGACCCGTTGGTAATTCATTTATGAAACATATAAAACATTATTATAACTTTTCATGGACCCGGTGGGAAAAGAGGAACAATAGAATCGTGGACCTCTGGGAATAACCCTTCATGTCGTATTTTGTTTGATAAACGAGAATCTATGGTTGTTTCAACAATGTACCGAAAAAATTGGGTAATCAAATAATATTAATAAAAAGATACATTCCCACTTTACGTCTATGGGAGGTATCCGAAAAAAAATATTTTTCATGATTTTATGTTACCACTTTGTCGGAATTATTAATATGTACATGCCAAATTATAGCTTTCTAGTACTTAGATTCTCTGAGCTAAGCTGCGGACGGACAGACGGACAGAGCGAAACAATAAGGGTTCCTTGTTGAGTTCGGAACCCTAAAAAGAGAGATTATTTTGGCTCTGTCAAGAGTGAATAGAAGACGAATGTATACGCAGGCAAAGTAGCAACGCTGGTAGAAGCTATTTGTTAATTGTAATTATTTAATAAATAACACACAAGCAACAAGGTAAACCATGATACGTTTGAGAACATTATTAGGTAACTCGACCTTAATGTGAGAAGTTAATAGAACATTAACTTTGGTAATAGCTCATAAGAAGCCGTCGCAAACTCATTATCTAGAGACGCTAGGCTATAAGCAATTTCATTTTAGTTGACTCTAGTACGTTGCTGTTCCATTTTACGTAAGAATTGTAAGACTGAGACTTAGTAAATTTATTCTATAAAGATCTCACCGTGACTCAGGGACCTTCCTAGATAAGACAAGATACTAAAAATTTACTCCTTTTGCCCCACTTACTCTCATAAGGTCCGTTATGCGTTCTGGCTAAATTAACCAGCCTAGCTCCGCCCACCGAGGCTTTCTGCATGTTGGGTAGCCACGGCCTCGCAATCAAGGATGACGTGGGCAGCTGATTCCTCGGCGTTAAACCAGCTCCTGTAAAGTGGGCTGTCTGTGGCACCTAAGTTGAATAGATGTTTGTTAAGTGTGGCCCGTAATTGTCTCTATGATTATTCTAAAATATTTATATTCAGACTGAGAATTTTCTTGGAGAAAGTCAGGGCGAGAAATGGGTAAGCCTAGCACTATCATCTCGGAACCTCTCTTCGCAAGTTCATCTGCGGCACCATTGCCTAAGGATCCACTATGTCCCTTGTTCCACTGGAGGGTGATTCGATTGGATATCGATATAATCTCCAGAGCGAGGTGGAATTGAAATATTAGTTTGCTAATAGTTTGTTTGTTTTCAAGAGCTTTGAGCACGGCTAGACTATCCGATATGAATCTAATACCGTAGTTATGGATACCTAAACGGTTTACGGCAGTTGCGGCTTGTGTTAGGGGCGACAAATTCACATTGAAAGATCGAATTATGTGTGTAAAGTTAATGTTGAGGTCAAGGGAGTGTACGCCAGCTCCTGAACCGTTTTGTGTTATAAGGACCTTCCTACTGGCGAGAGGCGGTTTTTATTACGTTGATAGGCGATATTGGTTGGATTATTCCAAAAAAAACACAGTCCACGTGAACATCCTTTAAATTTAAATCGTCTGCCGCATTGTTCTATCATGAAGGTCCCTTAGGTGAAGTGAGCTTGAGCTTGGTGGTGTGTGTTGATAACGGATTACTCTATACTCATTTCGTCGGTGGTGCATGTTTTTCTACTGGTCAGATTTAACAGAATATAGCAGCTGAGTTGAGAATGTCTTTGGATAGATTTTTGCTCAATTAAAATAATAAAGTACACTCTACAATTGAAATTAATCTAAATAGTGGTACCTATTCCAAATAACTGTTTTGTCACAAGATAGCTCCGCCTACGGTAAAAAAACCAACGCTGGTATCTGTATGTCTGTTTATACGTCTAGCACAATCCAATTTTCTCTCTGACACACAAAAAAAAAGAAAACAATTGAAATTCCACTATATCTCGATGCCAGATTGAAATTCAGGTCTCCGGAGCTTTGATGTGAAAGTAGGTATTTCAATATCTGAATTATTAGACACTTGAATGTGCCCGATTTATATTAAATACAATGTGTACCTATTACTTTAGTAGGTATTATATTCAAAGATTATTATGTATCTAATAATATATAACAAGCAGACGATAATCTAGGTAGATTTAAATTTAGAGGATTTAATAGTCTGATAACTTTTGACTGAGGAATAAATATAGTTAAACACACACATACACAAACAACACACACACTACACACACTACATACTTATAATATTATAAAGAGGAAAGATTTGTTTGTTTGTTTGTACCGAATAGGCGCCGAAACTACTGGACCGATTTAAAAAATTCTTTCACCAATATAAAGCTACATTATTCCTGAGTGACATAGGCCATTTTTTAATGCCTAAATCGGGTCCTGTGGGGTGGTCCACGGGAGCGAAGCCGCGGGGAACAGCTAGTCTTCTATACAAAAGCTGTCAAACGGCCCTTTTTATACCTCAGTTAAAAGTTATTAGACAATTAAAAAATAATAGTGTTATATAGTAATCACTATATTTATTGATGGGCGTATTTTGTTTTTATACCTAGTATAAGTAGAATCTGTCTTAAGTAGAATCTGTCATATGTAGAATCTGTCAAAAGTAGACAATGATGTCAAAACAAGAAACTGTCAAATGTAGACTAAACGGAAAAATCGACATTCCCATACATTTTTGACGTTTTTCCAATCGCTTTCGCCCCACTTTCGATGGTAGAATGTCATTTGCCTAGAGCCTCAGATTAGGATATTCCAAGCTTTTTCAGAATCTGTAGATACTAAGGACTTGTTCAGTCATATGATCTTCAGCTCTCCCCAATGTTAAACCTACTAGCTTACTTATACGTCTTTTAAATTAAAGTCATCAAATTATTGATTCGCACAAGCACTATTACATAAGTATGTAAATACGTCATTCGAAATCACACTATTTAAATCACTTAATCACACTTATATATAATAAAGGCGAAAGTTTGTGAGTGTGTGTGTGTTTGTATGTTTGTTACTTTTTCACGCTCAAACGGCTGGACGGATCTGGATAAAATTTGGCACAGAGATGGATTATAGTCTGGAATAGCACATAGGATACATTTTATCCCGGGAATATATTTCCTAGGGATATTTTTTTTTATTTTTTTTGTAAATTTGATATTTTGGATGGATGTGTGTCGTGCGTGTGGTATAATGTGCACTTTTCACGCGGGCGAAGCCACTGGCAGAAGCTAGTAACGAAGAAAAGCCACATTGATGGATATATGATAAAGAGAACAAAGCCTGGCTTGTACATACAGTACAGTTGCAGTACCTACGGCTTGCAATCGGTTTACATGAATGGACGGGTTTTACACATGATTCGTTAACAAAGCTAAAAGACTCAAATTCTAATGTAGGCATCTCCTTGAGGTTGAGTCAAACAATTCTAAAAAGAAACTGAGAAGATTTTTTATGCTGTGTCTCAGATATTGAACACGTATGTAATAAATATAATA
This sequence comes from Anorthoa munda, assembly GCA_945859665.1. Lineage (NCBI taxonomy): Eukaryota > Metazoa > Arthropoda > Insecta > Lepidoptera > Noctuidae > Anorthoa > Anorthoa munda. Next base: position 9,274,760 of record OX243918.1, on the reverse strand, counting down.
ACCTTTAAGTCGTATTGCTTTTTCGTCGATTTTTCTCTGTAGACCTTCGAAAAATGCTGAATTTGTAACTCAGAAATAATTTGATGTATCAGTCAAAGTGTTTCTTTTTCCGTTGGAAATAAAATGATATTAAATTTGTATTAATACTTGAACATTTATGTTTACACTTTCTTATAGTTTCAATAATGATAAAGTTTTCTAAATATGTAATTAAACAGTGAAATCTCATTATTGTCACAATCGCCCATTCTATACCCTAGGGGATCAGATCGAGGGGATCAGACCGGAACAAATCAAAATTACCCGCAATTCATTAAAAAAATATATATTTATTAATACTTGAACACTTGTTTTTTCCCTTTCTTACAGTTTCAATAGTGATAAAGTTTTTCTAAATATGTAATTATAAAACACTGAAAAGAATTACGTTTGTTGTATGGGAGCCTCCCTTAATTTATTTTATTTCATTTCAATAATAATTATTGTTTGAAGTGAATATACAACTAAACATTCTGTGAATATTTCAAGCGTCTTGTTGCCGTTATTAATATCGAGCAAAAATATCACGTTTGTTGTATGGGATATAGATAGATATTAAAAACAGTATAAAATTGTGCCCTCAATTTTATCATCATCGTCATTATCAGCCTACAGCATTCCACTGCTGGACATAGGACTCTCCAATTGCACGCCATTTATATTCATTGAAAAATAAATTGTATTACATCTCAATTAAACCTGAAATTGAAATTCTAAACTAGTTTCGCTTACAATTAATTTCTTCATCTTTATGACATTATGGTAAAGTTTAATTTATATTTTCATTAAAACCTGGATATTGTTATAAGTTTTGCAAGTCAATAGCCGAAGGAATAATCTAAAAGCAATTTCTGAAGGTCATATTGTTCCTAAATAGATTTTGATTGAAATACCTTCCTTACGGACCCTGTATATTCCCTGGGGTGTCGTTAAATTGGATTGATGATAGTTAGGCAAAGGAAGCTATTGTTGTTTATTAATCATTTGTAATTAATATACAAAAACCGGCCAAGTACGAGTCGGACTCGCGCACGAAGGGTTCCGTACCATTATCGCAAAACACTGCAAAAAAATCACGTTTGTTGTATGGGAGACCCCCTTAATTTATTTTGTTTTAATTTAATAATTATTGTTTTTTGAAGTGAATATACAACTAATCATTCTGTGAATATTTCAAGCGTCTACCTGTTGCCGTTAATATCGAGCAAAAAACGGCAAAAATATCACGTTTGTTGCATGGGAGCCCCCCTTAAATATTTATTTTATACTGCATTTAGTATTTGTTGTTATAGCGGCAGCAGAAATACATCATCTGTGAAAATTTTAATTGTCTAGCTACCACGGTTCATGAGATACAGCCTGGACACAGACGGACAGACAGACAGATAGACAGACATACGGATCGCAAAGTCTTAGTAATAGGGTCCCGTTTTTACCCTTTGGGTACGGAACCCTAAAAATGATGACGAATATATTTTTAATAATAAGAATAAAATAATAGTCGTGTCAGCCAAAGGCCTAATAGCCACGACCAATACCTTAGTAGACTCTCGTTAGGCGGCTGGATCAAGGTCTTGATTCAGAAAGCAGTACTTCTGGACACGGCTCGAATTGTTCGGTGGTTCCTCTCTCTGGAGCTCTGACCGCCGCGCCTGTAGCTTGGACCCTGTTCCCGATACCGGTGGGCCTCTATTTTTTATATTTATAAATGCTTTTTCTTTTTTTTTATGTGTTTCATAAAAATATTTAAAATTTGATAAATAAGAACATAATTAAGGACATAATAAAATAATAAAAGATTCTTCCACCTCTGTCACTAGAGACACTCTACTAATATTATATTAAATTTATTTATCTGTTGAGTCCGTGAGGAAACGGCATATCCTAGAACCAAAAATTCGAAGACATGTGACATCCACAAACCAGCACTCGGCCCGCGTGGTAGATTACGGCCCATTCCCTCTCAGGCTCTCACAGAGAGGAGGCCTGTGTCCCAGCAGTGGGGACATTAATAGTCTGATGATGTGATGTGATTTATCCGTTGCTGGCCCACTACTGGGCAAAGATATCCCCCAAGTCCCACAAGGTACCCATTGTCCTCTCGTGATGTCTTAAACCAACCTTCAGGGTACGTGTTCAAGTCATCTCGCCACCCCGTTCCTATGATCAATTTATTATTTTTAGAGCCAATTGCACGAAAAACTTTACTCAGAGTTAGTTTCTGACAAGAGTTTAAATTGACAATATTGTATGACAAACTATGAATTTAACCTCGTGTTAGCAACTAACTCTGAGTTAACTTTTTCATGCAAGTTGGTCTTAACAGTGTAATGGTCAAGTCACAGTAAACAAGTAAAAAAAAAATCGCCATTTGATTTGTTAACCACTTCTGAAGAGCTCGCTCTTAACCTCGATCATACCTGATGGTAGACGATGGATGAGGTCTGCTGTGGAGCGAGCAAGACTTTGAAGGCTGATAAGCCACGGGTGCTCAGATTCTGGCAGAGAGTTTCACATTTTGGCTTTACACATAATACAGTGTGGTACAGAGAGATATGACAGTTTTAGTATTACTTTTTCATTAATTTCAGGCAAAATTGTTCTTAAATAGAAAAATTCTCTTGAATGAAAGAGCTGTTAAATTCGTTCCTATACTCTATTCGCTGGAGCATAAAATAAAAGGTAAACAATTCATAGTAAAGGTTATTAAGTTATACAGTGTCTTCTTTGCTGTCACTAAAATCAATAATAAAAAATATCATGTGAAGATGTTTATTTTATTAAATACAACAACCAAAAACACACATGCACAAGTATATATGTCAAACATTTAAATTATTACTTTCACATCAGCATTTTACAACCATAAAAATAATTTTTTCTCAAACATGCTTGGAAATGTGATCATTATTTTGACAACCTTCTTCGAGATAAATCGAAATTGCTGTACTGGTCAAATACATGCGCGCAGCGGCCGGCAAAAGTTGTATGAAAATCCATATCTGTCGTGTCTAGCGGCCAAATAAATTCCATAGTAAACTCATATCTGTCGTATAGTTTAAAAATGGAACGATGTTTTACTCCGGAACATGGCAACCAAGGAGGTAACTTATCAAAGGTTTTATTTAAATTTCGAACTGGCTTGCAAATAGAACGCTGTTTATTGAAAAAAAACAAAGGAACACTTTAACGCAGGAACAATTATTGTTGTTCGTCATTGATTTTGACAAAATGAGTTCTAGGTACTACTTAGTTTTAATTTCCGCGCATTATTTGAGAAAAGTACTATACAAGCCTTGGCCACAACTAGGCATTGATGGACTTACGTATGTGTGCCTCGGCTTCGCCTCGGCCCACATTTACACGTTCGTCCATCAATGCCTATTTTGCTGGCCGCTGCAGTAATGTACTATTTCTCAAACATGCTTGGAAATGTGATCATTATTTTGACAACCTTCTTCGAGATAAATCGAAATTGCTGTACTGGTCAAATACATGCGCGCAGCGGCCGGCAAAAGTTGTATGAAAATCCATATCTGTCGTGTCTAGCGGCCAAATAAATTCCATAGTAAACTCATATCTGTCGTGTAGTTTAAAAATGGAACGATGTTTTACTCCGAAACATGGACACCAAGGAGGTAACTTATCAAAGGTTTTATTTAAATTCCGAACTGGCTTGCAAATAGAACGCTGTTTATTGAAAAAAAAACAAAGGAACACTTTAACGCGGGAACAATTATTGTTGTTCGTCATTGATTTTGACAAAATGAGTTCTAGGTACTACTTAGTTTTAATTTCCGCGCATTATTTGAGAAAAGTACTATACGAGCCTTGGCCACAACTAGGCATTGATGGACTTACGTATGTGTGCCTCGGCTTCGCCTCGGCCCACATTTACACGTTCGTCCATCAATGCCTATTTTGCTGGCCGCTGCAGTAATGTACTATAATGTATAAAAAATGGTATTATTAAAAATAGCCAAAATTAAAAAGCATCTCGTAAGCCTGGAGTTCGGCACTATTATGATAATAAATAAAAGAGTGCTACAAAAGTAACCATTTTGCGTTGTAAGGTTGTATTTTTAAAATTAGTCGACATAAAACTGTTTGACGTTTGTTTGTACGGGGTACTATTTATTTTTTGCTCCAACGAATAAAATATAGTTCAACCCCCCTAGAAAAGTTACAAACGTTTAGTATCGAATCTCTTTCTACAATCGTTAACGCCTTCTATTTGTATCGTCTAACCACGTGACCAAGTTACGTCATTCCCATACATTGATTCGTTTTCTACTAGCGTTTTCGATTGTAAATTGTCAACTTGGCTTCTGATAATCTAGTTCAAACTAACGACCTGTCAGTTCACGAGTGTCCTGTTATCGCCAAATCCTTACTCAATTGCTATTGGCAGCTTTCCAATTTCAACATTTCCTACAACTGCATGTATGGAATTGATAAGATTTCATAAGTTTAGTTTTAATTTAAGTTTTGTTTATTGGTAAACAGAAATTCGAGTGCTGATATTATTTTCATCGGTATGTGGTTTAATTGTATAAAGCCAGTATTATTTATGTTTTCTTTAAATTTTGGTATCGGGTTTATGAATCTGAATGTTATAATTTGTTTCAACATTCTTTTAGGTATAGATAAATAATGATTTATTAGTATATTTGAATAGTGGATCTACATTTTCAAATAATGGTTCCTTGAATAATGGTTCAATGCTATTACATCAGTAGAAAACATTATTTAACCGACTTTCCAAAACGGAGGAGGTTCTATGTTCGATTGTATGTTTTTTTTATGTATGTTCAATCGGTAAATTTATGTATAAATTTTGTCAATTACGGACCGATTTTGAAAATTATTTTTCTTTGTTTTTTCTCTCGAGGTGGTCCCATTTTTTAACACGCTTTTATTAGCTTGGTATGTATGCATCTATGTAACGAAATCTTTGAACGTTATTTTCACACCCTTCAAAACGTCAGTTTAATTTGAAACTTTGCACACTAAGGGCCTATGACAAAGCAATAACTTAAATAGTTTGTCCCATTATCCTTACCAGGATCTTCAAGATTAGCTATTAAATTAAAAAGTTAAAAAATATTAATAGTTTAAATAAAACTAAAAACACTCTTTAATAGAAAACCTAAAAAAAAAAAAGGATTTTCAATAAATTTAAATTAAGAATACTGTGATTTACAAATATTCGATTGATTAGAAAAGCAAGATTGATGTAAATTGTTATAATATTTTATAGACAGATATTGGTAAAATTAGAGCCATTTTGAATATATCTTAAAAAGCATCCTACGCTTTTTTATAATATTTATTTTTTGTTAATCGTTAACCTTTCTTAATTAAAATTTATTGATAATTATTTACTACTTTCTAGTTTGGTTTTCTATTAAAGCTTGTTTTTGTTTTATTAGCCATTATTTATTTTTATAACGTTTCCCACACGAGGAATTACTTCCAGTTTCGTGAGTGTGTTTACAAACAATTAAACTCACATATACAAGATACCCAGATCCGGAACAACTATCGTAAAATAAAATTTTTGTCCCGTGCGGGAATCGAACCCGCGACACGCAGCGCAGCAGCCGATCACTCCACCACTACGCCAACCGTGTCGTCAAAACCCATTGTCACTAAAATAGGATCGGATGAGGGGATTCCATGGGAACCGAGGGTAGTCTTCAAATTTTATAGGCAGACATATAGCGATTTTGGTATTTTCATCAACATGACAAGCATTTGCATTCAGAAAGTATTATTTGGTGAAGTGGAACTAATGAAGAAGACCAAAGATGGCCACTGGAACTTTTCAGTATTTTGAGTATGAGATATCACAAATAGTTCAATAGGTAACTGTGATGAAGCAAATTTAAATAAATGATTTTAATGAAAATGGTATAAACGAACTGATCTGGTGATGGAGCCAGAAGGTAGGCACCGGCACTCCGTAATAAAACAATGTAACCCAGTCGTGTTTAGGCTTGTTGGAATTGTTATGAGAAGCCCTCTCTGGCTATCAATAATTTTCATGGTAATAACGTATCAAAATTAAAAAACCGGCCAAGTGCGAGTCGGACTCGCGCACGAAGGGTTCCGTACCATTATCGCAAAACACTGCATAAAAATAACGTTTGTTGTATGGAAGCCCCCCTTAATTTATTTTATTTTAATTTATTAATTATTAGTTTTTGAAGTAAATATACAACTAAACATTCTGTGAATATTTGAAGCGCCTACCTGTTGCCGTTATTAATATCGAGCAAAAATCGGCAAAAATATCACGTTTGTTGTATGGGAGCCCCCCTTTAATATTTATTTTATACTATTTTTAGTATTTGTTGTTATAGCGGCAATAGAAATACATCATCTGTGAAAATTTCAACTGTCTAGCTATCACAGTTCATGAGATACAGCCTGATGACAGACAGGCAGACAGAAAGACAGACAGACAGACAGACGGACCACGGAGTCTCAGTAATAGGGTCCCGTTTTTACCCTTTGGGTACGGAACCCTAAAAAAGATAAATAAAAACTTTTTAACAAAAAAATTACGAATTCCAAAACAAAACACTACAAAGCGAAAAATAACTTTATTTTCGAAAGTCAGTGTCAATAAAGAAAAAAGTCGGTACCAAAGACACCGACCCGGTTTAATCGACCTAAGTCGGTTTAATTTTTTTCTTTATTCAGATTAACTGAGCAAACAAAGATCTTTTTCTAAACTCCTTTGAGTAACTAGCTGACAGGCTCGCTTAGTAGAAAAGTTTGATAATGTCGCCTTTACCTTTGGCTCCCGAGGCATCTCGAAGCTACCCTACCTACCCTATGATACCCTAATTACTTCCAAAGATATTTGAACAGTCTACCTTGTCGCTTTCATCTACGGTTTTAGAATACGGAGCGAAGACCAGTTTAATTCCTATTTTCCTTTAATCTTTTCAGTCTTGTTACTGTAACAAATCCAATATAAATATAATAGAGTAAGCGAAGTAAAGTAATATTTTCTGTTTCAGGTGAAACGGGCCGCTCACGAGCAAAAGGTAAGCATTGCTATAACATAAATAGATTTAAATAAATATTCCCTCGTTGAATCGGATATCTAGGTACCTCAAGGTTTATCTGACCAGATATTAATTAAGAGAAATAAAACAGGCTTTTTGAAAAATTAAAATAAATGGGAGACCTGAGGCTCTAAAAAGTGGCATTGATGTCAGCGAAGCGTCGAAATGTCAATATCACGATGAATCGCTTACATTTTGACATTTCGATTATCGCCTTCGCTAACATCGAATGCCATTTGCCTAGAGGTTCTGAAGCTCTAGACAAGTACCATTTTGTCAACGTTAGCGTCGCCATAGCGATTAGATAACTGTCAAAAATGTATAGGAATGTCAAACGCTATGGAAATGTCACGTGATCAATCATTTACATTTTGAATATCGCCTTCGCTAACATCGAATGCCACTTGTCTAGAGCTTCTGAGGCTCTAGACAAGTACCATTTTGTCAACGTAAGCGTCGCCATAGCGATTACAAAACTGTCAAAAATGTATGGGAATGACAAACGCTATCAAAATGACACGTTTATTAACATTTTGGCATTTCGACCATCGCCCCGCTGACATCGAATGGCACTTGTTTAGAATCTCTGAGACTCTAAACAACTGATAATCTATCAACAAAAACGTCACGACAGTGACAGATCAAATGTCAAAAATTTATGGGAATGCCAAGTTTTATTGAAATGTCACGTGATCAATCCCTTACATTTTGACATTTTGACATTTCGACCTTCACCATCGCTGACAGAACGGCACTAGAGCCTCTGATGGATCATCTAACCTTCGATTTATTTGTGACTAGCGGACGCCTCGCGATTTTGCCCGCGTAGTTCCCGTATAAAAGTAGCCTATGTCACCCGGGGATAGTGTAGCTTCCCAACGGTGAAAGAATTTTTGAAATCGGTCCAGTAGTTTCGGAACCTATTCAGTACAAACAAACATACAAACAAACAAAAAAAACTTTCCTCTTTACATTTTCATTATTAGTACAGATAATAGTATTAGTGTATGATCTAGTATAGTATAGACTATTTACCGAGTTTAAACACGAAATTTCCAATAACAAGGGGATTTAAATTCAGAAACACCCGATGAATTCAATAAAAAAAATCATGATCAAAGCTAGCAACAAAAAGGAATTTTATTTAATTACAATTGACACCGTCCCTAACATTGATCTCAGCCACTCATTTATTCAAGACCCGTCAGCAGTAACCTTAATTTAAAAACCGGCCAAGTGTGAGTCGGACACACGCACAAAGAGTTCCGACCGTAACATATTTACCCGACTGCCGAAGGAGGGTAATGTGTTTATCAGTCTATGTATGTATGTATGTTTGCTCCTATGTGGCGTTCTGGAGACCAAACGCGTTGGCCGATTTTGATGATTCTTACGTCAATCGATTCGTCTTAATCCTGCGAGTGTCACTGGCTACATAAAAATTGGAAAAAACAGAATTGGCGGCTTTAGGGCGCCATTTTGTGAAGAATTTTTTTTTTATTTCTTCCAAACCCATCGTGTCCTCTTAAAATCCATTATCAAAATAAAGGGTTTTAATGTGTTTTGATATTTTTCTTGTTTACGTCTTTTTAGTTTGCTTTTTAAGCAGTCGGGTTTTTTGATTTTTTTTATTAACTTTTTTAATAAATGATTGTTATTTTCTGTCGTGACTCTTACAGGTATTTCTGTAGTTTATGGGTAAAGAAATGTTTTCTATATATTTTTCAAAATTATAGGCTCGGTAGGCTCGTCTATAAACGCTAATTTTTCTCCCTGTACTGCATTACAGTACTTTTGACATAATATGTAGTACCAACTGAATCGGTCAACAGTTTCGGATCAAATGGGAATAAACAGAAAAAAAAAAATTGGATAGAATGATGACTGAACTGAACCTATAGGGTTAAATTATTTTAAACAATGCACCTGTCGTGTTGTCTCTTCACCACGCATGGTGGATTGGTAGATAATGCCCAAGGCATTTAGTCCGCCTTTGTACTTAATTTTGTGAATAAATAAAAATAAAAATATATACGGAATCCTAAAAACACGAATAAAACCGAAGCGGACCCGAGTGACGCCGAAGCCTTGCCTTTTTAATTTTTTTCTCCAACGTTGCAATTTTTACCGAGCACGAATGTGACTCTCGGCTCTGCTTTGATACTCTCTTTGAAAACGATGCGGCTTTTTTATACTACAGCACTTTACCGCTCGTTTTTCAGAATCTAATTACAGAAAAAATGTTTTGCTAGCATGTCACTTATTATGTTTTAAATTTAATTTTGCACTTAAAATCTGACTACTAGATTTAAAGTATTGCGGCGTTTTAGGTTTAGCACGCACTGCGGTTCTTAGCTGCGCGAATAGGTTTTTGATCCGCGTACTGAATCATATTAACACGCACGGCGGATAAAATGCCACGTGAATTTTGTCTATCTACCTGTTCATAGAGCTCAAGCTATTCGCGTGAATTTAAACCGCGCCGCGGTGCGGTGGATTCTTTGGCAAGACACAAATTTGATATTTTAACGCAAGTGCAGCTTTATACAATTTCATAAGTCGCAAACCGCATCGCATCCATAAGTCAATCTCCACCCTGGGACCTGGAGGCGAAGGTACTCGCGTCAAACTCAGTGGCGCGAGGAAGCGAGGGCGCGGGGCGAAGGGCCGATGCAGTGACATGTGGAGTTGCGTCGGTCTCAGCTCTACGAGGTCCTGGTGGTGAAATGGCGGAACCCACGCCCGGCGAGGCCGGCGGTAGGCCTCGTTACCATCGAGGCGATCCGAGCAGTGCTCGAGCTCTGGCACGGCTACTTGTCGTTTCGGGTGACGCTGGTGGTCTCAGGGAATGGTTGCTTCGGGAAGTACCTGTGTCACATAAACAGGGTGCCGGACGTCCGGTGTCACCACTGCGTAGACTGCCGGGAGGACACATCGCGGCATACTCTGGGAGAGTGTGCCGCTTGGAAGTGCAGTGACCTGTCGCTGCCGGCTGTAATCGAGTCGATGGTCGGCAGCGAGGAGTCCTGGGATGCGGTGGTATCCTTTTGCGAATCAGTCGTCTCGCAGATGGAGGCTGCAGAAAGTAAGAGGAAGATCTCGTCCACCCACCCGGCCCGAGGCAGACGCACCGGGCATCGGCGGAAGGCGGCCAACGCCCTCTTCCAGCCCCCTGCATGTGTCCAGGGGCGACGGACTCGGGGACATCGTCCACCCCCACACACCAGGACCCGAAGTGGCGACGCGTAGTGTTCCACGCGCACCCCTCGAAGACGTCACGGGGGGAACACCTCACCCCTCCCCTCCAACCCGAGGTCAAGGCCCGCGGTGGTAGGCCTAAATTGAAGATGATCAAATTTTTTTGTTCTTGACATCGTGCCGTAGAAGGCGCAACATTCAATTAAATGTGACGATTACGATAAGTAGTTTAGAAGTTATGAGAAACAGATGAACATTCATACATACACACATACCGGCTAAAACATAACCCTCCCTTTTGCTTCGCCATAGTCGGGTAAAAAACTGGGCCTTAGGTTCATTTTAACCCCTATTCGTCAGTCTGAATTTTCTCACCAGACTGATCAGAAGTTACACTTGAGTGCACATCAATGTAGCCAATATTTTATTATTAAAACATTCGAGACACATATTCACGCGTCTGTTGTGTCAATATCAAATGTCACAATTCTAGGCATAATATCTGCTTCATGCTTCCTCTGTAACCATATTGTGTGCGGTAGACAACAGATTGTAGTAAGTACCTAAGTAATATTATTGAATCTTATTTTATACACAATTCTATTGATCTAGGTATCACGGGTTCTATTAATATTCTGGGGAAACTGTAGCGAGAAAGAAAATATTTTTAAGGCGCAAAAACGCTGTATTAGATCTATGTTTAAACTCAATGTGACCTACAGCTGCATACCTTTTTTCAAAAAATATAATCTTTTAACTTTTGCATGCCTATATATATTAGAAATAGCCATTTTTGTAAAAACAAATGATCACTTATTCCCAACTTTGAAAAATACTAGAAACAGGACTACAAGTTTAAGAACTCAATACGAAGATATGTTATGCATAGGTGGATATAATAGTAGTTTATGCAATGGTCATATAATAGGGGTTATTAAAACACGAGCGTAGGTTTATCAAATGAGGCGAAGCCGAATTTGATAATAATATTACGCGAGTGTTTTAATACCTAATTATATGCTATTGCATACACTACTTTATCTTCACTCATACAGTTGAAATAAAACAAAAGTGCAAAGGGAAAAAATATGTGGTATGGCGGGCAATTTATATTCTCATTGCGAAGCGCGCGCATCCACAGACAACTGACAATGACATGAGCCCATACGCGCCAGAAAATTAAAAAGTAAAAGTGTGCTATAAAAATTAAAAAGTTATTTTATGATGCAGTTGTTTGAAAATCGAAGGAAAATGTTGAACTATAATGGTTTTTTTTTTAAATTTTACCTATCCACGAACATAAAGTACGTGTTTATACAATATTTTTCGAATTCGTATTTGGAACATTACGTTGTGAGTGTAGATAAAACTGCATTATTGAGAAAGAGTGTTATGTGCATGGCTCCTCTTATTTATAATCATATACCAAAAATAGTTAAAGAGCAACCTTTAAGAATATTTAAAAAGCACCTTAAAAAATTACTACTTTCAAAATGCTATTCCTCTGTATCAGATTTCTTGAATGACAAGACTATTTAATTTTTAATGTTCTTATATTATTAATTAGCTTTAAGTAAATAGTAGTGTTACAAAAAGTTTTGCATGCCATGAGGCAGAATGTATAAGGATCCAAAATATTGTAACACCTAAATGTATTACCTACATTCTAAGCAAATAAATAAATCTATCTATCTATCACGTTTGCGCAATTTTTTGAAAAAATAATACAACCCAGATCTGTCCGTTATCATGACCATAGCATTTGTCCTGGGCTCTTAGAGTAAAGTTATTTTGAGCATTTGTAAGGGACTGATCGATGTGACTTGTACACATCTGTCCCTTACGCATACTCAAAATAACCATACTCTAAGAGTTTATGGTCGCCCCCCCGTATGATCATGCGATGAGGAGGGATAAAACGCATGTTACGAATATAAATGTGGATTGATGGAGAGGGAGCGCCGATCCCAAGGTACATGGGATAAGGGTAGGAAGATGATGAATACAACCCAAATCTAGTTCGAAATTAGGAAAGGTATCATGGCACTCATGGTCAGTTATTGATGCGCGCAACACTAGGTACCAGCCACTGCTTTTAAATTTGAATGAAACAACCAAAAGAACAGGTTACTAGTACAATTATTCATAAGAGCAGAATTTTAAATTCGACGGCATGGTTAGCGCAGTGGCTGAGTAATTCGATTCTTGTACAGTACAAATATTTGTATGACCTGCAGACAGTTGGTCAAAGCTGACTGTTTGTTTTGGTATATGTGAGTTTAAATGTCTTTTACTGTAAACGCATCCACGTTACAGACAAAAATCTTAGTGTGAGTCAACGTTTTTATATATAAAATAAGATATTCCATTTTAAAATCATTCACCACTTTTGAAGATCTTTGACAGTCATAACGGGTAGTAAGACGCCTGAATTTTGACACCTGTCTGGCCAAGGGGTATTGTTTTACCCAGTTACTGGGTTGTGGAGGTCAGACAGGCAGAAGCTCTATGTAAAACACTGGCACCTCCGCTGAATCCGGTGATACTGGAAGCCGACCCGAACATTATGTAGTTGCGAAAAGTCTAGGCCGATTGGTATATAAACTACCTAAGTACATAAAAAATCTAATAATTTTAATTTATTTAAAAATCAATTAAAAAAGTATAGTTGTAATACAAAAAGCTTATTATTCTATTAATGATTATTTAAATGAGAATATTATGTAATAATTAAGTTGAATAATTGTCCAATAATAGAATTATATAATGTATATGTAGGGAAGACTATGTAATTGTCAGGAAAGGTCATTATTGCGTGGGTCCTTTTCGGGCTGAGAATAAGACAAACTTCAAACTTCTTTGCTTTTATGTACCTAAGGTCACAATTAAACTGATCACGTTATGTATTGGAGAATAACGTAAACGACATTCCACCAAGCACATAGTTTGATCTACACGAATAATCAGTAACTCTCACTGTATTTCTCACGAATTCACAACTCAATCAAACTCGCCATCTTCTTCCTCGATCTCCTGTCTCATCCCCTCTTGTTCGCGCCAAAAACTAGAGCTTAGTGTTCTGTCAAGTTGACATCTGTCAGAGTCATATGAAACCATATCTCTCTTCAGAACGAAATCTTTAGAAGTGCCGATGGTGCAATTGTTAATTAATAATGTAATATTTTATTCTAATATTTTGCACACAGACATGGTAGGATATGGTCTAAAGAACTTTTATAAAAATGTCACCCTAAAAACTATCCATATTTCGCAAATAAATGATTTGATTTGATATCATTCACCACTTTATCTTAATAATTTTAATACCTACATTTATTAATTGCGGTACGAGTCTTGTTGGCAACACATAATTATCCATTTAACCCGCTACCCTCCGGGCTATATGTTAAATACATCAAAGTTATGTGTGAGTTGCTACTAATTGTTAAATTAAATAATTACTTGTGGTAACCGCAGGGTTACTTGCCTAATAAACATGTTACCCTGCTAATAATTATTATTGTATGGGTAATAACGCTTTTTCCCTCCCTTCTTTGTAAGACCCTCTTCCAAGTTTAAAGGTGGTCGGGTCTCCTTGTACGTCTGCGCCAGAGACCCTTTTTTCTGGGTTGTCTGAGTGGTCAGGTTCTCTCTCTTCCATTTCATCACCTTTTCCTCAATTCACACCAGTCTTTCTGAGGGGAGTCGTGCTACCCGTTTGGTACTGGGTTATGTTTGTCAAAATATATGCACTCGTTCCAAGCAAAATACTGGTGGTAATGATAAAGTCACCGGCAGATAACAAAAAAATAAAAGTCGTTAACACATGTATAACAATATTTTAAATTCGATACCACAGACAATTGACGATACGAAAAAAAAGTCGGTGTGCATATCGTAAAAAATAGTACCTACGAAAGACACCGACTTCCAAAAATAAAGTTATTTTTCACTTTGTAATTTTTTTTTTGCAAGTCGGTATTTTTTTTTTCAAAAAGGTATTTTTTATTTTTCCCTTTTTAATTTTACTTACCTAATAGGCAAGTTGTATAGTAAGTACCTATAACGCCAGAATAGATTACCCTAATAAAATGAAACTTGAACATAACCGGTGAAATGAGAGATCTGCGTACCTCTTTCGAGCGTACTGGCGTGATGTTATGTTATGAAATGGTATAAACAATAAACAGACATGCGATTGCAGCAATCCCGAGAGATTTGCCGTTATTTATTGAAGAGTTCTGTTGTATATCTCCGAAGTTCTTCATTGGATCTTCATCAAATTAAAATGGGACCAATTTCGGAACAAACCCTTTCAGACAAAGTAGAATTTTCAAAATCGGTCCACAATTAGCGGAGATATCGGTGAATAAACATACATAATGTCGAACTTAGAACCTCCTCCTTTTTGGTAAGTCGGTTAAAAAATGTAAAGGCAGTGTCGCTAACACGATCAAAACAAACTGACTTCACAGCATAATTTTCTTCTTGTTTACGTCTTTTTAGTTCAAGCAGTCGGGTTTTTTGATTTTTGGAAAAAATCTCTTTATAGTTTAATTCTTTTTATAGTTTGATTCGATGGGACGTAGTCGCGGTTGTACGGAATTAGTTAAAAAATGTGTTTTGAGATAGATGATTCAGAGACATAGTAGGTAGCCAATTTTAGAATATTTAAAATATTTTCTAAAACATGTCTACTCCAAAATTCTGACAAGTTTAAAACAATATTATTAAAATTTAATTGGTAGATAAGATGTTTGAAAAATTTTGGAGGTTCTGTCCTTTTGCGGTCCGCATACGGACTACGACCCGACAACCTTATCCTAACCTTGTAACGTAATTTCCTACTACAAGAGATATCGAATTACTAATTCATTACCTACATGTTGATATACTAGGTAGATACATACTCGTATCATACCTACTTGCTTAATAACCTGTAATGAATTTGTGATGCTCCCTAACAACAATAAGTACAAGTTACTCTTGAATCTGTAATCAATTCTTGTTCGTAAACGCTCACCTCGAGAGAATTCCAAAAACCGGTAATTAACTTGTTAAATTGACTGAAGAGTTTCATTTTATCTTGAGCGAATTTATAAATATACCAAATAGGATTAACTTGAATTTTTTTTTGGGATAGTACTTAACATAATTTTCTTCTGAAAACCTGTTCAATCTTAATTAAGAATTACATCAATTTGACTTAAAAATAAATGATTACAGCCCAAAGGGCCTTGTTCAATAAAAAATAGCATAGCCAGCTTTTTCAACTTATTCTATAGGGTACGACGCAAAAATGGATCAACGTGATTTCAGTGTATCGAATGAGTTTGAGTCATCGTGGTCGCTGCAGAAAAAATCTGACCAAATCATATACCCATCTCAAACACAGTGCCAGTGTGGGGCCCCGTAGCAGGATATCCCCACCTCTTTGTCTGCCCTTCGTGCCCAGCCACCTGCACCTGAACGTGACAAATGACAGAGTGGTCCAGGTGGCTACATATTGGTCAGACAAAATTTGAGAATAGTTGAGTCTAAATTTAAGTTTATCGACACGAAAAGAAGAAGTGTATCGAATAGATAACCTCCTTTTTTTGAAGTTGGTTATATATGACCTTATCTGTAGAACAATTTCTAAGAAAATGCATCGTGGCATTGTCGCATCGCACCGGACTGCTGTAGTCATAAGCTTCAGTGTGCTCAGTTTATAGCCATAATTTAACACGGACCGACCTAAACGTAGGTTCCACAGCAATATGGATAGTATTTATCGCACTTGGAGCTGTCACGTCACTCTGATGTTCGACTCTCGCTATTGGCGCACGAGGCGAAAGCAGGCGGGATTGCGGTTGAAGTGCACAGTTATTTTGAATATATTGTTGTAGGTATTCATTCAACAAGGACAAGGCCGCACTAAGTCAAGTGACTCCACACCGTTTTATTTGAAACTCGTGCTAGGGGCTGCATTATTGATCGAATGCATAGGGTACTGATAAAAACTTTTTGATCCAGGAGAAATACTCAGAATAATGCTCATGCATACTGCGCCACCACGGGGAGATAATGCAGTTATGTGGGACTCCATCCCACTAAAACTCCACGCTGTCCTCCTGTGCCACATAAGGCGGGAACAAGGACACGCGTTAGCACTCACCGTGAACCTGCTGCAGCTGTCCGTCACCGAACCCTCCTCTGGGGGTTACCCCCATCACCGGCGCACCAGAACACATTTCCATTCACATTCCGTCCGGCTAAGACCGACTGTTCGGCTATGACCGATTGTTCGGCTAAGACTGACTGTCCGCCTGGCTGATGCTGTCCACCTGGCTGATGCTGTCCGCCTAAGGCATGGCTTCCTAGGTGTGGAGTTGGCTGGCTGGCCTGTGACCCTACCGAGCGACAGGCATTCCGTTTTCATTATTTTTTTCTTCAACCCTCAACGTGTAAATATTTAACTAAGTAAGTTTTGGTGGGACCTACCGAGCGGCCCCTCCTTGGGCTCCACTTCGCTTCACCGTGGTTGACGAAGCCACGGCTACTGAACCCCCTCGCCTCGGCATTGCGGGAAAACATTGGGGGGCTTAAAACTACCCCTACCATAGCCTAGGTCATCATAATTCCAGTCCTTAGCTGTATTTACGCAAGTCAACAAAAAAGAGCGACAAAAGATAGAAATCTAGACACGCGGCGGCGTGTCAAGCCAAGTTCCAGCAAAGAAGAAACTGGTAACGCAGCAGCTGTGTTATATTACACGAACCATTTTGTTAGACTTTACCAAAAATCATAGCAAATAGCCTTATTTACTACATTACTTTTATATACCTCTCGGGTCTATCTAGAAATTAACGAGACCCCGGGTGTATTACCGGTAACAGGAACGAACGATCTGTCGCGATGACAAACACGCTCCATTGTGGACCAGCTGTGATATAATCGTAGGATTAGCGTGTTTCTCTTCAAAGATTTATGTTTTTACCCGACTGCTGAAGGAGCGTAATGTGTTTATCAGTCTATGTATGTATGTAAGTATGTATGTATGTATGTATATATGTATGTATGTATGTATGTTTGTTCCTATGTGGCGTTCTAGAGACCAAACGCGTTGGCCGATTTTGATTATTCTTACGTCAATCGATTTGTCTTAATCATGCGAGTGTCACTGGCTACATTAAAATTGGAAAAAACAAAAATGGCGGATTTTGGGCGCCATTTTGTGGGGGAATAAAATTTTTTTTTCTTCGATACCCATCGTGCGGGGTATCAAAATAAAGGATTTTAAGAGGCGATTTCAAAAATATATAACACTTATAAGTTAAAATGTACCCAATTCTAAAAAAAAATAACTAAAAAGTTGTAAATAAAAAAAGTTAATTAAAAAGATCAAAAAACCCGACTGCTTAAAAAGCAAACTAAAAAGACGTAAACAAGAAGAAAATCATGCTTTGCAGTCGGAGGATACATCTGGTTTTGGTACGCCAGCTCGCGAATATGTATCCTCCGACTGCACAGCATGATTTTCTTCTTGTTTACGTCTTTTTAGTTTGCTTTTTAAGCAGTCGGGTTTTTTGATCTTTTTAATTAACTTTTTTACTTTGCTTTATAACTATACTATACTTAAGATGTAACTTTGCAACTACTTTCTATCATTGCACTAGCTTCTGCCAACAGCTTCGCTTTAAAAGCCTATTTAAAAGCTTATTATGCCGAAGGAACATTATACCGTGATACAAAGTAGCCTATCTGCTATGCCAGACTATAATCTTCTTCAATGCTATTTTATCCAAATCCGTTCAGCCGTTCTGGCGTCGTCAAGTAACAGCTGTCATCCATCCAAACTTTCTTATTTATAATATTAATAATATAGTAGGAAGTAGGATAAAATTAACTTGTATAGTAAGAACAGGGCGGACCGCACGTTTATCTGACGACACAATTTGGTCATGCTTATGTCATACCTACTAGAAGCGTTAAAACGAACGATGATAATTATTTTTTTGTTCGAAAGAAGTTTATTCAGAAATAGTCTCATTTAAATTTGATATAGATCTGAAGAAATCATTGAATATTTACAATAGAACTCTTCAATAAACGATGGCAAGTATCTCGGGCTTTCTGCAATCGCATGTCTGTTTATTGTTTCCACTATTTCATAATTTTCCATCACGCCAGTACGCTCTAAATATGATGTGTACAGATGACATAGATGTGTACAGTTCACCCTGGTAATGTCTCATTCCACCGGATATGTTCAAGTTACATATTATCGGGTAATCTATTCTGGCATCACTGTGGGCATTATTAGGTACCTTACTATAGAACTTGACCATTATGTATATGTGACACTAACAGTGAAAAAAATAAAAAACTTTTTGTTGTTTTTTTACCCCTGTCCTACGAAAAGTTACTCTTTTTGTCTAAAATTATAAACGAATGATAATCATATTATATTAATTTTATTAACTAACGTCATAGGGTCTAGACAAAGGGACATTACATCAGTAATACCGATGGTCCAAATGCCAAAAGGGTCATCAGTTGGCACCACCCAGTTCTTCCAACTTTTAGCCTCAGTTTCATTCATTATCATTTCAGCCGACAGAAGACCACTGTTGGACATAAGCCGCAGTCGTCTTTATGTCATAAATTTTGTATAGAGCATTTTGATGGCCTTCTGTTCAGACTTATCGCATCACATCAGACTTAGCGTTAAGACTCTCGCAGACAGATGCGGCACGACAATGTGACACCAATTCAACGATCATGTCGAGTTTTTATCACCAACAATTTGTCACAGAAGTTGTTCTACGGAAGTTTTTATTAGAACCTTGATTTACAGGATGCTCTGTTAACTAGAACGAACGATCTGCCGCGATGATATACAGGCTTCCTTAGCTTCCTATATAATATTTCTGTGTTTCTCTTAACTGATTGACAACTACTTGTATGTAACCCACAACTTTACTGGTACATACAAACTTAGATATATGTAAGATTCTACCCGGGCCTCGGTCCGCCCTATCTTATAAATTCAATTTGCGATAAAATCAAGATACAAAAGCAAACTTTTTGTATCAAAGGAGAAAACGTGGAAGAGCAAGGCCGGACTTGAATAAAGAGCGTCGTAAGGTCGTTTTTAGTTTATATAAATAAATGTGTTTGTTCCAACACAACCGAATAGTTTTGCCAAATCACATTGGGCATATTGTAATAACTTAAAACTTTACTTAACTTCAGTGTCTTTCTAGACAACGGTATGGGTCCATTCGTAACATCAACATTTAACAATTTATATATTTACATTTATACATTACAATTGTATATTTACAATACACGTATTTTTATTTGTAAGGCACTCAACAAAAGTATACAGTCTAACTTATCGTTTATTAAAGTAAAACAAGTAACCCAACGTAGCAGTTGCCGAGCTAGTTTTCTGATTTTACCGAAGATGAGAACTAAGTTTGGCAAAACTGTTTACTTTCAAGGAGCACAATTATATATCAAAACACCCTAATTTATAAAAAAGTTGCACTCATTCAATGCATTCAAAACTAACACACTTCCTAAAAGCTAATTGCGTTGGATGGGTGCATTATAATTGCAATCGTGACGTCTGTGACGAACTTTATATAATTTCATGTAAGAATTCTTTCTTTTCTTTTCATTTTCTTTTTTAAAAAAATAAAAAAAACGTTGCCCCACACTAGGAATTTCTTCCTGTATCGTGGGTGCGTTTACAAACATATAAACTCACAATCACAAACACCCAGAGCCGAAACAACTATCTGTAGGTCATACAAATATTTGTTCCGTGCGGGAATCGAACCCGCGACACGCAGCGCAGCAGTCAATCGCTCAACCACTGCGCCAACCGTGAAGTGATTTTGTGCCTTTTTTTGATGATAAATATCTTTGGACCTAACAATTTAACATAGCTCTAACATTAGGTAATAAACTTTATAATAAGAATTATCATAATAGTTGTAATGCATACATAGGTACATGGGTACATGTAATGCTTAAAGGAAACCGTTTGTGCTGGTATGGTCATGTGATGAGGAGGAATGAAGTGCACGTTACTAAAAGAGTTATGAATATAAATGTTGATGGATGGAGAGGGAGAGGAAGGCCAAAGAAAAGATGAATGGACTGGGAGTGGAGTGATATGAAAGAGCAGGGAGTCAGTGATAGCGGAACAAGCCAGGGACAGGACAGTATGGAAGAAGAAAACATGTTGCGCCAACCCCAAACAACAAGTTAAGGGCAATAACATGGGACAAGTGCAGGAAGATGGTGATGAGTTATAATGCATACCTATAATAAACATGTGGATGGATGGAGACCCTCTCCATCCATACAAATAAAAGAGTTATGAAGATAAATATGCATGGATAGAGATCCCTCTCCATCCATGCTTATTTATATTCAAAGCCATGGAAAGGCCATGCCATACCATGGGCATATGAAAGAAAAGGGAGTGATAGTGTGATGGTGGACGGGACGGTATGGCAGAAAACATGTGTCGCGCCTACCACAAGTAACATGGGACAAGGGCTGTATTAGATGATCTTTAAAATAACAACTTCTTTTGTCTTAGATACACACACACGCCGAACGTATGACCAATATCCAGCCGGATTGTATTTTTTCACAAAATTATCAATTACTATCTAATAGTCTGATGATACAGTTCAATCAAGAAAAAAAAAAATAAGATTCTATTCGTTTTTCGTTTCTTTACAACCCTTTATAAATACTATTTGCAAGATCAAATAAAAAAGGTACTAAGCATACTTTTCTGAAAATAAATCTCGTAAAAGAAGATGGGATGAAAGCAATTAGAGGCTCACTCAAGTGGACTCATTCCAAGTGTAAACTTACTTACAGGCTTTGATAGAAATGTCAGCAGGCTCTTTTTATACTTTCAATGATTTAAAACTAGGTAGCAGTGTTGCCAATGTACATGGTCTGGATTACCCAAAAGTCAAAAAACTGACTGAAAATCCCCAATTTCGGGAAAAATAAAAACAATATTCCCCACATCTGATTTTTTTTTTTACATACATGACATACATTTTGCATAAGTTGCAGTTGCATAAGTTAATGTACTTTTTGCAACTCTCATTACGCCATTTTTTTTGGTTAACTAACATTTGAAGGATCAAATTTTAAGCTCCTTTCTTTTCTCTTAATATTTGCTCTAGAGGCCATAAGCGATAATTGTATATTTTATTTATATATGGATAATTGAGCTAGCTTGAACCGACCGCAAATATTTTTTCACTGTTAGGTTTATCGACTTGTACCTCATCATCTTCAGCCTTTTAATGTTGCCACTGCTGGGACACAGGCCTCCTCTCTGTGAGAGAGAATGGGCCTTAATCCACCACGCGGGCCCAGTGCGGATCGGTAGATGTCACATGCCTTCGAATTTTTGGTTCTAGGACATGCCGAATTTACACAAAGTAAAGCGCCTGTCTGGGTTCGGCCCCATGACCTATACATTAGTCAGGGTGCAACCAGTGGGCCACCGCTCCTCTCTCTGCTGACTCGTACCTACTCTAGGCGAAATCCAAAATAACTTCCGTCTTCAAATGGGTGCGGACTACTCCAAAATTCAGCATCATTTCAGTCGACAGACGGCCACTGCTAAACATAGCCATCTCACAAGTGTCACCACATGACCGGTCCCGTGCGTCTCGCATCCAACGGATTTCCGCAACCTTAACCAGGTCATCGGAAATTCAAAATTTAAATCAGATTAGTTCAAAAGTATCTCCCAATCATGAGCCAACTAACTTCTCTTCATCAAACTAGAACGGATCCCTTCTCTGACCTTTCCTGCCCATCAACAAAGTATCTAATGCCGGGTACAGACTAAGCGAACGAACGAACAATCCCTTAAGGTTGCCCTAGTCGACGGCACGAACAATTTTGTGCGCGGGGTTAAAATGCATGCTATCTCATCCGACAACACGTGCGAATGAGATAGATGCTGTGATGAGCAGTAAGAAGCTAATTCGCGTACGAATTAGCACTTTTGCAAGCTTGTAGCTAAATGGATTATGATTTAGGACGAAATCGTGCGCGCGAAATTTTATAAACAGACCTTTGGGAGTCTAGATATCATAAAAAAACGACTAAATATATATTTCCAAAATAAAATTATTTGCATTGTTGAACTACTAATCTATCCCTGTATGGTGGCTATTTTTAAATTTTCCTTCTTCTTATGGTATTTCCGCCCAAAGATGCAAGAAAATTAGTGTTGAAATATGGAACTTTCGACGCTCATAACTTTTTTTTTTTTCTTTTTTGATTCCATACAGGGCTAGATAATGTAAGAAAAATTTATATAATTTTTAATTTTGAACGTCCATCGTCAAACGGTGGAGTAATCGCCAGGCTACGTTTGCACGTAATCTTAAGAAAAAGAGAGATCTTAAGAAAGAGTGGGAACCACCGCACGAACAAGCATCAGTCACTACTACTTAGCGTCTCGTCAAATAATCAAGTTTCGTACCTATGTAGAACTCGTAGGACACCAGCCCGCCTGACGCAGGTCCTCACCGGACATGGCTGCTTCGGGAGGTTCCTGTTCAGGATAAGGCGGGAGGAAACGCCCGGGTGTCACCATTGTGAGGATCGCCCGGAGGACACGGTAGAACATACGGTGGAGGTCTGTCCTGCTTGGGTGGAGCAACGCCGTGTCCTCGTGGAGGCGATCGGCGGTGGCGACCTCTCGCGTCCAGCCCTGGTTCAGGCCATGGTACGGAGCGAGAGGGAATGGGAAGCTATCACCTCCTTCTGCGAAGCAGTAATGCTCGCGAAGGAGGAGGCAGAACGCGTGAGGGAGAGGCAACGGAGGCGCCCTCATGCCCCAAACCACCGCAGGAGACGCCCTGGGCGTCGGGAGTCACAAGCAGATTCCCGGCCACCGTAGGCGCGGGCTTGCGGGCGGCGAGTAATGGGTAGCTCGCCGTCCGATAAGGACCAGGCCCGAGTCGACGGCGCGTAGTGTTCCACGCGCGCCTCAAAGAGATGTCAGCAAATTGACGGGGTCCGCTAGGGCCGATGCCTGCCTGGGTCGCGGATAAATTTGAAAAAGAGTTACCGCGGCCCTGGCTCAAGCAACTGAAGGAACACGGGTGGGTTTTAGTCAGTAAAAGTCTGACACGCCCTCCCGCTTCTCCCCAGAGTGGGAGAAGTCATTGGATGATTTCCCACACAAAAAAAAAAAAAAAAAAAAAAAAAAAAAAAAAAAAAAAAAAAAAAAAAAAAAAAAAAAAAGACACCAGCCCCACACTTTAGTTACGACACATAATGACCGGTGTATGAACCTTCATTCCTATTTGCCCGCTTGTTCTGTATCCGAGCGAGCGTGTGGCGTCTATCGGCGATACCCATTTGTTCGCTCGTTCGCTTGGTCTGTACCCGGCATAAAAAAATTGTAGAATAACTTTATAAATCTTGTTAACTTCATCTCTTGAAGTTATAAGGACGGCCAGATGTCGTTTTCTAGTCTGAGCATTTTTATTTTAGAGAGTATATAAAACTTCTATTCAACGGCGAGAAGAAAATTGTACTTGGATTTTAAAAAAATGAGGTGAGGAGAGCAAAGCAAATTGCTCTTGGACACAAAATATTAGGTCATTACATATGACATTGGCGTTTTGTAAGGCAGGAACATAAAGTCGTTTTTTTTAAATATAATATATTTATTTAATCAAAGTATGTACCATTGCTATCTATGCACTTATGCCATCTCATAGGTAGTTCATTGATCCCTTTACAAAGAAACCATTCGGACGGGAATCAATAAAATCTTTGAAGGCGCTTTGGACTGCCCCATCGGAGTTGAATTTTTCCCTTGCAAGAAGTTATCCAAATTTCGAAAAAAATGGTAATCTGTTGGAGCAAGGTCCGGCGGTGTACGGTGGATGTCTTAGACATTCCAATTGAAGCTCCTCTAATTTGGTAGCCGTCTGTTGTGCAGCGTGTGGTCTTGCGTTGTCCTTAAGCAGCAGTGGCCTAGAGCGATTGACCAGCCTCGGCTGTTTAGCAGCTAGCTTTTCCATCATGGTTTGCAGTTGCTGACAATAGACATCCGCCGTAATCGTCTGGCCAGATTTAAGAAAGCTGTAGTGAACGACACCGGCACTAGTCCACCAAACGCTCACATGTAATTTTCGCTTGGGGCAGGATTTGGCTGGTTCGCCAGGGTTCAGCCATTGTGATGAGCGTTTCCGATTATTGTACAGGATCCACTTTTCATCACAGGTAATGATTCGATTTAAAATCCCTTCATTATTGTGCCGGTTGAGTAATGTAACGCAGCAGTCGACGCGCGTTTGTCGATTTGTTGCACTCAATTCATGAGGTACCCACCTTTCAAGCTTTTTCACCTTCCTAATTTGCTTCAAGTGGATTAAAACAGTTTTATCAATAACACTGCAGCCTGCAGCTAACTCGGACGTGGTTTGCGATGGATCCGCTGCCACAATAGCCTTCAATTCTTTATTATCAACTTTGTTCACCGGCCGTCCACGCCGGGCCGGACCGTGGCCGTGCTTGTTCTGCAAATTTCCAGAACGAAAACGTTGGAACCAAAAACGCACTGTGTTTTTTTTTGCGACACTTTCTCCATACACATAATTAATCCTTCGAGCCGTTTCTGCAGCACTGGTGCCACGACGGATGTCTTACTCGTAAATAACGCGATATTTCAAGTTTTCCATTTTGTAAACTGACTGGCGCAAAGGAAAACCAAAAGAGGAAAAAACAAATGAATTACGGTTTTCCAAACACAAAAGCATGAGCTGTATAAATTTAAAATTGGAATTCCAAACCAAAGAGGAGATATTTGAGATTAAAGTGGCCAGTACGACAAAACGCCAATTTCATAGGTAAGGACCTAATATAAGTAGAAAATAAATGATTTGTTGTTGTTTTAATTCTTTCGGCGTACAATAACAAAAAAAAACTTACTATTCATTGAAAAAGAGATTGATTCTGTTCTATCCGTCATCATCATCATCATATCAGCCGAAAGACGTCCACTGCTAGACATAGGCCTCCCCCAAACATCGCCACATTGACCGGACCCGTGAGTCCCGCATCCAGCGTATGTCTGCAACCTTCACCTGGTCATCGGTCCCCCTGGTGGGAGGTCTTCCAACGCAATGTCTTTCGGTTTGCGGTCGCCACTCCAGAACTTTACTGCCCCATCGGCCATCCGTGGTTCGTGGAGAGGGCTATGCTCGGAGTATCTTTGCGTGATCGAATCAGAAATGTAAAGATCCGCAAGAGAACCAGGGTTACCGACATTGCCCGAAGAATTGCCAAACTTAAGTTGCAGTAGGCAGGGAATGTGCCCTGCCCACTGCCTCTTAAGTTTGGCAATTAAGCTCGCAGAACGGATCCGTCAACATTTCAGCCAAAATAAGTCCACAGCTCGAAAGTCCCTAGATTTCTCAACTAAGCGTCACATGTCGAACGGTGCTGGGCTTCTCACATCCAGCGGACTGCCGGGGCCTTTAGCACGTCATCGGTCCACCCTGTAGAGGACCTCCGTCATAATTTTTTACTACCTCTTGTTTACAATCCGACTTAACTACGTCGATCAAATAATGTAGTAGCAATGTATTAGCATACAGTTATTAGTTCGTCACGAATTTCCCCAGTGTAATGCAAAATGCTTATTTACATAATCAAAACCCAACACAATAACAACACATAGCTAGTTTACCATAAATTCAAAGTTAGAACTTAAGGCCGATGTTCATTTGTTTAGCTCTAAGCTTCAATTGTGAGTTCGATCAAAGTAGCTTAAGAGACGCTGCAGAGATTTGTTGCACAATAGCTTTTATTACATTAGCACCATGATGCTTTACGTTTAGTGAATAACTGCTTAATGATATGATGGCATACACATAGAGAATGGATAGTATTTAAACGGGCGAAATTAAATTCAAATATAAGGTGTAAAATATACTGAATATGGCTTACTGAAATACTAAGTGGGCGACAAACTGTGGGCGAATACAAATGTTTAAAACTGCGTCCTGAAAATAGAAGTTTGTGGACGGAGCCCCTTCGCGCGGAACTCTTATTTCTGTCTACAGGGTATAAAGTATCCTAGCATGAAGGAGATGATGGGTGCTAAGTTCGCTCGCTTTGCTCGCCAACTTCAGCCCCCGTCATCTCCTTCGAACCTAACCTATCCGTGTCGGGGTTCTCTAAGCTCCCGAGGTCGCTTCGCTCGCTCTTGGACTAATTCGTTGAGAACACGAATACACCCGAACTCCCGCGCTGCACAGCGAAATCGCCTCGTTTGTTGTTCTGCTATTTTCAAAAGAATAATATGCTAAAAAAATAGAACCCCAAATGCAATTACAGTATGCAACAATATTATGCAACGTGCAATAGTATGCAACAATATTATTACCGCAGCTCCTAAAAGGTATTACTCAAACTGGAGAAATAGTTACTTACTTGCTCCGTTCATTCAGTATATCTTTTGCCTGGTTCATAATTTCCTATAGGGAATTAACTAAGGAATCAGCCTGGTTTAATTGACGATTCTCTAAAAAAAAAAGCGACTGCCTGCCTGCATATCTTTTACCCAACTATGTTATTGGGATCGATCGAAAGACTGTCTTTTTGACCTCCATAACCCAGCAACTGGCTAACACGATACCCTTTACCCCGGTGTCAATTTTTCTGTCTAACGTCTGAATACTCGTAACAACTGTTGAGGATGTACAAATGGCAGCCAAGAGCAACGGCTTATCGGTATATAATGGATCTTCACCCATCCGCGGACCAACGTCGGCATGTGTTGCTTTAACCTTGAAGAGTAAGCCCTGCGCCTGTTTTTATTCAGCCACGAGCTTATAAAGAACAGTTAGGTTTTGACCGTACATTGGTAATGTCTCACTAATGTACGGTCAAAACCCGACTGTTTTCTGTAGGACTTTGTGACTGCGGCGACGCTGCAAGAATCTGACATTGCCCAATCAGAATTTTAGATAGGATAGGAATACCTCAGTCCATTTGCGTTTGATGTAAATAAGTATGAAAGAGAATTTTCCAATAAAGATTTCAAGTCTTCGAAATAAAGGTATTGCGATACTGGCCATAAAGGCATATTTTTATTTCATTCCGTCGCGGCAAGCTTATGAAAATCCTAGTTTGTGATTGTGTACTTGTGTATTCAGTTCTGAAAAGAATAAACTACTGTGAAAGTGCATTGAAAATTTCCAGGAGAGTGGTCAACCAACTTTTGATTTCCTTAATATCTTTCCATGTCAACTGTGAGTGAAAATCATGTTTTTGGTTACATAACCTTTACATTCATTATGTTATTATATCATTCTCTTTCCAATTAATGTTTCAGCTGAAGCTGCAGTGAATGAAAAAAGGTAAAAAATACTTTGTAGCAACAATTAAAAACTTTTCGTAATTATAACACAGTCAGTTAAATGTACGGAACGACACGGCTCGCATTAAAGCGAAGTGAAGCTCAAACGAGGAACAAACTCATTATACTGGAACAGTTTAATTTTCACGAACATTTCATACGAACAATAACTTTAATTATTGGAAACACCGAAATTCAAACAGTTCGTTTCACATTTTCTCATTTGACAATCATACCAGTGATTAAACTTTCCGATAAATCGAAATGCATTTCAATAAACTAGTGTTGTGTTCAAAACATAATCGAATTAAATCCAACACAAAGGCTGTCATGGGGCAATTACAATTCATTGATATTGGCGACGTCACATGTCCCTTAATGGGCTCTCGTTAAGGTAATGTACTAGGTATAGAGATACTCTGCTTGCAGAATGAAAATCAATATAGAACGGACGTGGAAGCGAGGCAGACAATAATGGGAACTCGTTCGCGCCGTACAATGTATTCAATAGATGCACCTGCGATTCCGTCCTCGGCTCTCTCAATGGCGCCTCAGCGGTAATTACCAACATTACACACTTGTACCATAATGTACTATTATCTACTCTCATATCGTAATATTCGAATTATAAACTTCAAAACGAGTGTATATTGACATACTTTATAAACACAATACTGACATTTAAAAATTGAATCTTATTATAACACTTAATGCTATAAAACATTTTATCTACACTCATAACGTAATGTTCCAAATACGAATTCAAAAAATATTGTATAAACACGTACTTTATATTCGTGGATAGGTAAAATAAAAAAAAAGCCATTGCAGTTCAACATTTTCCTTCGATTTTTAAACAACTGCACCATAAAATAACTTTTTAATTTTTATAGCACAATTTTACTTTTTAATTTTCTGGCGCGTATGGGCTCATGTCATTGTCAGTTGTCTGTGGATGCGCGCGCTGCGCAATGAGAATCTAAATTGCCCGCCATACCATACCACATATTTTTTTTTTTTTTTTTTTTTTTTTTTTTTTTTTTCTGCGGGGCGTCTCACAGCTCAGTCAGAATGACTGGTAGCTGCTTAACCGGACTTTCCTACGGAGACTAAGCTATATAGCCTCCAGCTAGGCAAAAAATTACTAAACCTAAGCGACAACGCTGAGGGCTACCCCAGTTGGGGTCGGACCTCGGCTCAGGGCCGTCGCTGGGGGGACAAGCAAAAGCTGGATCTTGACAAGTGATTCTACCATCCGTTCGGAATAAGCCTACGTGGAGAAGAACGGACAAGAAACTCCATTTCATATCTAATAATTTAACTAATGCTCAGCTTCGCGGGCTGGCAAGATTTTAATTGAAGGGATACGCGACGAGCCTCGGCGGCGAGGACTGACGAATCGGTTTGTATTTCTACGTTTGTATATTCTACTCCATACCTAGGCTCTTAAGGAGCAGAGTAGAGATCGTGAGGGGTCAGAGGTGAGCCTCAATTGGCGAAACTTGGTTAGAAACGGTGTAGGTGCGACTTAAATGCGCACCCATTGACCGTTTCTATAAACGAGGCTGTCTAGTTCCTCGGTTATATTGGGGTACCTCTTGAAGAGGTCATTGGATTGGGCTTGGGTCATATCCCCGGCTGCCTCGATCCTATTGATCTCGGCAGCCAGCGATCTGGCCTCGTCCGTCATCCAGATTTTGTACGCACTGATGATGGTATCAGATACGCAGCGTCTGGGTTTGGGCGTGGATAGAGACGGGCTCTTAGCAGCGGCAGAGGTGGGAGCCTCCTGTCGGCTTTGAGCGGGCATGGGGGCTATGGGTGCCTGAGGGGCCGGAATGGGATGATCCATCAAGCCTGGAAGCTGTTGGACGGTCTGGGGAGCCACATTTTGGTGGTTGAGCTTGCCCCATGGCGAAGCCCTCTGAGGGGCTAGCCGGGGAGGGGGTTTAGTCGAGGGAGCTTGGCGTGCTTGACGCTCAGCATGGATTTTGGCCAATCTAGGCGCAACTTTGGGGGCTTTAGGACAACCCTTGTAGTTTGCCGTGTGACCGACTTGGTCACATAGCACGCAGCTGGGAGGCTCCGTGCATTCGGCAGGGTTTTTGGGACGGGTGCACTCTTTTGTGCCGTGATCCCCTCGGCACTTAACGCACCTGGGGCGGACAAAACAGTGTTTTTGGCTATGGCCATATTGTTGGCAGTTGTGACACTGACCAACGACAAAGGGACGGTAAGGTTTCTCGATAGAGAACCCTGAAAGGGAGCAGAGAGTCTTGATTTTGAAAATAGGGGCATAGGACTCGGTAGGGTCGCACTCGACCATTACCATATCGTATTCCTGTCCACCTCTTGCTTTACGCATGCGGTGGACGGCAATGACAGGGACTTTTTGTGCGGCAAGATCCGCATAAATCTCATCGACTGGGATTTCCTTCGGAATGCGCCGGATAACCACACGGGTGGGCGCTTCCGATGGGAGAGAATACGTATGGAACTCTATCCTCAAGGTTTTTAGGAGCCTGGTAAGGTTCCTGAAATCAGTAGGGGTCGGGAGTAGGATTTTAATGCCTACCTGGCAAGCGGTGGCACTAAGAAACTTGATTTTGCGTTCATCGCAAATTTTAGAAACTTCCGTCCACTTGGCCTTATCGTGGAGGAAGATAGGAGGGCATTTCTGCTTCTTGGGAATAGCAGCAGGGCTGGGGTCGCGGCTCGACATTGGGGAAGCGTCGGCCTGAGTTAGGGGACTACGGGAGCGACTCCTGGGGGCTGGGGAGCGATCTGAGCGCCTAGACCGCTGGGAAGCGGTGACAGGGGTGGGCTGCACGTCGGAGGAGGAGGTGGACGGCAGAGTTGGAGGGTTGGTCGAAGCGACCTTTTTGGGCTTGGTGGCTTTGGGGTGGGACTTGCCCTTCTTCCTCTTCCTCTTCCCCTCAGAGGTAGCTTGACAGCTTTCTGAGGAGGAATCGGCGGAGGCGTCGTCAGTAGTGACATAATCATCGGAATCATCCTTATGATCATCACCGGACATGGGTTCGTCAACGAGTGGACTGTCAACGTTCGGGGAGGCAGGATTTTCCGAGAAATTAATCGGAAATTTGAGAGTTGGGGGTTTAGTGGGCGCAAGCGCCGAAACGGGGGCGGGCGCCGGGTTGCCGATGGGCATGGGCTCCGGGGCGGGTATGGGAGGAGGGGGGGGGCATGTAGCAAGCTTATGGAGGATGAAATTAAGCCTTTGCTTATTCACGCTGACCGGACTGGGATCGTCCGACAACGCGTCCTTGACGAGCTCTATCAACGCTTCGACAGGATGCATCCTGTCGCTGTTGATAGAGCTAGTGCAAGTGAGGGAAAAGGGAGTGAGATATTCCCCGGGTGGACAGGCCCGGGGATGTGTGCAATCCTACACTCCCAGTCGGGTTAGACTGGGAGGTGAGTATCTGGTGAGCCCTAAGCTTGTTTACCTGCCACCAATCTTATTGGGTGGCAGGGCCCTAAGGTACCGGTAAACCCACCGAAGGTGGGCCACCCACCACTGTGTACCAAAAGTCTGGTACGTCGGGATAGAAAACACCCGACCGTGCCAGGTGTAAGCTGTGGGACGAAGCGGGGGTTGACTAGGCTATCTACCAAGGCCAACTGATCCCGCTCCCGACTCCAATGACTGCCGTGTCCTTATGGGACTTGGCGGGTGCTTGGGGCACACCCTCACTGGCTTGTTAGCACCGCTAGGTTTCCCGCCAGGGACCACACAAGATGTGGATTTGAGCTGCCACTACTAGTAACCAAAGTTACTAGTAGCGACACCTTTGGAGCGGCGTGCGAAGACGCGACGACCGCAGTGACGTCACGCAGAGGGGCGCGACGAGGCGGAGAGTGGGGGCGCCGGAGAGCGCGGTGGGGCGACGAGCAGCGAGACGTCCGCACGGAGCGACGGCTGGCGAGCTACCCATATTTTTTCCCTTTCTACTTTTGTTTTATTTCAACTGTATGAGTGAAGATAAAGTAGTGTATGCAATAGCATATAATTAGGTATTATATGACCATTGCATAAACTACTATTTTTTCTGTTACGATACAGGGCAAATCCAAGAAGTTAATATCACCAAGGAGTTTCCATCAATATTTTTTTTTAATGGAAAGCATATGTGGGGCGCGCCATTTTTATAGTGCCTATTAAAAAAAGTTTTAATTCCAATTTTTACTTGTCTGTGGCAAGGCCCGCTTTAGCGCATGCGCGGTGATGTGCTGGGTTTTGTCGTCATTCATTCGATTTTGCTGTATTAGCTCAGGAAAAGAATACCTGGAGGCCTCCGGGGGAGTCCTTTGCCCAACAGTGGGACAGCGTACGCTAATATAAAAAAGTGCCAAAATATAATACTTTCATAAATATGTATGTCGCATTGTTTTATATTAAACTAGCTGACCCGGCAAACTTTGTTTTGCCATAAAAACGCCAAACATTCATCTACCCTACCTACCCTACCTACCCTACCTACCCTAACTACCTACCCTATCCTACCCTACCTACCCTACCCTACCCTACCCTACCTACCCTACCTTCCCTACCTACCCTACCTACCCTACCTACCCTACCCTAACTACCTACCCTACCCTACCCTACCCTACCCTACCCTACCCTACCTACCCTACCTACCCTACCTACCCTACCCTACCTACCCTACCTACCCTACCTACCCTACCCTACCTACCCTACTCTACCTACCCTACCTACCCTACCTACCCTACCCTATCTCTCAAGTTTGATTGAACTGCACATGGTGTGCGAATTTTATTATAATCGGTTAAGTGGTTTAGGAGTCCATTGAGGACAAACATTGTGACACGAGATTTATATATATTAAGATAGGGGCCAGAACATGGCGTGACAACAAACGAGATTCGGAATATAAAACTAGTTTCAACTGTTCTTAGATCTTCATGCAATTATCCTTAATTAGTATGCAAGCAACTGACCAGCGATCGCAAATCGAGTCGAGAAGTGCAAGTGCAAATGGTTTTACCATACCCATTCGCCAATTCCCATCTATAAAAGGTAACTGGACTAAAATTATCATTTTTGTATCACATGACTAAGCCATAAAGTTGAAATTTCTTTGCCATAAAACATGGATTTGCAATCAGTGTTTATCTTAGAACGACTTTTATCTATTTTGACTTCTTACCACATTGTCTCAAGGCGAAAGTTTGTGATCAATGTGTGTTGCCAGTGATGACCTATGGCTCTGTGACGTGGTCGCTCACAATGGGTCTCATCAGAAAGCGTACAGTCTGGGTGACTAAAGGTGAAAAAGGCAATGGAGAGGACTATGCTCGGAGTTTCCTAGCGTGATCGAATCAGAAATGTAGAGATCCACAAGAGAACCAGGGTTACCAACATAGTCCCATTAATTTCCAAACTTAAGTGGTAGTGGGCAGAGCACATTGCTCGCAGAACGGATGGCCGACGGGGCAGAACAGTTCTGGAGTGGCGACCGCGAACCGGAAGACGTTGCGTTGGAAGGCCTAGGAGGCCTGGGTGGACCGATAACCTGGTGGAGGTTGCGGGGATCCGCTGGATACGGGACGCACGGGACTGGTCAATGTGGCGAGGCTTGGGGGAGGAGCAGCACCAGCAGTGGACGACTTTCGTCAGATATGATTATCTTATTGTTATTGAAGCAAGACATTCCTGTTACGACCTACCCACGTTTTCCTACCTCTACCAACCAACCAACATGTAATGTGATGCCTATAATTCAAACATTATTACGCTATTACTCACTAAAAGCCTCTCTAACAGACTATTACCGTAATTGCCTGCGGGCGAGTGAATAGTGCGGCTTGATTAATTTTAACATTCTATTAATAATTACCTGTTATTAATTTATGGATATTATGTAAACGAGCGAAAATCTATTTCTGTCTGAAGGGTCTAAAGTAACCTAACATGAAGGACATGGCGGGAGCTGAGTTCGCTCGCTTTGCTCGCTCAATCTGCACCCGTCATCCCCTTCTAACCTAACCTATCCGTGTCGGGGTGCCCTAGTTCCCGAGCTCGCATCGCTCGCTCTTGAACTAATTCATTGAAAACCCGAATTCACTCGAACTCCCGCGCTGCACAGTATGTGTGTATGTAACAATATTATTACCGCAGCTCACAAAAACCTCCTAAAACCTTTTACTCAAACTGTATAAATAGTGACTTACTTAATATAATGGTCGCCTATTCAGTATACTTTTTGCCCGGCTAGTAATTGCTCTTAGTTTATAAAATGCAAATATACACTTGAGATCAAAACTATCGCACATACACCCTATTTTAAACTTAAATCGCAAACACAATTAGATAATAAAGTTTAAAATAAATTACGTGAGCATAATTGCGTAGATCGTTGCTGATTGTGCATTGTTGTGATACCAAACGATTATAAGTGAAGATTCTTATCGTAAGTCATTTCCGAAAGTATTTTCGGATAAAGCGTCTGAAACTGTAGAATATACCGACTTTATGCAATCCTTTTAATATGTTTCTAACAAGAACTTACCGTTCTTTAAAAGTTCATACAATGTTATTTGATTATAAACTATATTTTCTAATATCTGCGATAGTTTAACATGTCCTGTTCGATAGTGTTACTATCAAGTGTAGGTCCTATTTTGTGTCCGTGGCATCAACAGTGGGCCCTATCAGAATATCAGCGCAGCGTTATTTTCTTTTTAATATCGTTGCACATGAGGCTATAGGAGCCTTTTTGGTCTCGCACGGGGTTATTAATTTTATTTTTTTTATTATTGTGTTTTACTGATCTCGTGTCTCCTGTGCGGGTCACAAATAAAAAAATTTTCTTTCTTCTTTCTTTCTATTTTTAACACTGACGTCTGGAAATTGCTGTTATTTTTCTCTTTGTAGCGTTTTTATTTGGTAGTCGGTTGTATTTTTGCGCAAAAAGAAATTCTTGTTCGATCTTTAGTGTTGTGTGAAAAAGTACAGGTACTCGTACCTAATTATTTATTTATATAAACATCTATATCATATAGAGCTAAAATGACACTATAGGGACTACTTTTTAACTCGAAGAATTTGTGATGGCAGCTAATTTATATCCCGAAATCACCTGTAAAAAAGTTGGATACCTAGGTAGAACCAGAACAGGACTGAAAATGTACAGAAACACCTTTTATTTTAGAAGATTTTAAGGAGTTCGTGGCTAAATAATAACAGTCGCACGGGTAGTCAGAAGCCTGAGATCTGACACCAGTCTTGCCGAGGGTATCGTGTTACCCAGTTACTGGGTTGTGGAGGTCAGATAGGCAGTCGCTCCATGTAAAACACTGGTACTCAGCTAAATCCGGTTAGATTGGAAACCGTCCCGACATAGTTTCGAAAAGAGTAGGGGGACTATTGATTGAAAAGTATTTTTTTTTTTTTTTTCCTTTTTTTAGGGTTCATCAATAGGATGGACCCTAATTTTATTACAATCTAGCCTTCTAGATTGAAGTGTGATAAAACCGCATTTATATTCAATATAACTCACGCACAAATACTGACCAGAAATCCGATTTAACAAAAATGCGATTTCGACCTTAAACGAACAAATCAATTAATTTGAACAGCTGCGACACAAATGGCAGCCACAATTGTACGAAACAAAATAGAGCAATTTCAAAAGGATTGGTGCAGTTTTGTTTGAGTTATTGTTGCGGTAGTTTTTGAATTGATTTATTTATAGTTATAATTATAACGAAATTTGTACCTAGATAAATGTTCAATAATATTTTCAACATGATTTTAGTTAAAACTGACTATGATCAGTCTTTTCTTTGCCTTATTTTAGTGCAGAAAAGATCAAACAGAAGCTGTAGACAAGTGACATTCTATAAAAAAACTGACCAAGTGCTAGTCGGACTCTCGCACAGAGGGCTCCGTACAAACAGCTATTAAATTAAATATCTTTTATTTCAGACAAAGTCCATAGGATTAGTAACAATTTACTTAAAAACTAGTGTTAGTAGGTACAGATATAAAATTAAAAACATATAGCTACACTTCAGCGTGGAGCTGCATCCACCTCTGCATCATCGGTGAATCCCACCGATCTGCGAACACACTGAGAATAGTGTTGGTGCTGCCGCGAACACGCGTCATCAGAGAGGCACATCTTTTTCTAATAATGGCGGCGAAACCATCAATGTTTGTGTCCGCAAACATCCCTGACGCACTGCAATGCCACGGCAGCCTCAATAGAACTCTCAGTGTATTACAATATTGGACGCGCAGGTCGCTGTAAGCCCGCTGAGTGAAAATGACCCACAGGCTGCAACTGTAGAAAGGACTGACAGTAAGCTTTGAAAAGCGATACTTTTACTGGCTTCGTACATCGCGTAAACCTGCGGGCCAGCATGTTACAACGAATAGCCAGCGACCTACGTTCCCTCTCAATATATTCGCTATATTCACCAAAATAACATTACTAAAGTTCATAAACTATGAGGGTACTGATCTGCCGTAAAGCGAATCTGTCGTAAAGCGAATCTGTCTTAAAGCGAATCTGTCCTAAAGCGAACAAGGGACTGAAAATTGCTCTAACGATAAGATAAACACAATTGAGGGACAAAATTAACTTTGCGGTTGGAAAACTGTACTCCCCATACATCGACATATGTCGCGGTCAGTTTAACAACTGCAAATAAGTTGATTATCTTTTTTTTTTTGATGTATCTAGGTACAAATTTACGGTTTTCGGATTTTTCCCTTTGCTTATGCTATAAGACATTCCTTCTGCCAAATTTCATGATTTTAGGTCAACGGGAAGTACCCCGTAGATTTTGATTCCCTTGCTTGATTCCCTTGCGATTATAAAATATACGTAATTAAGGGCTGTCTTGATTGCCTTGATCATCATCTGGAAGTTTGATTTTTTCACAGCTGCAATGGGTTGCAAACATCAGTACACGATATTAATTTCAACTCGATACCTCCATGCGTTCCCGAGATAAAGGGTCTTGACAGACAGATGCATAGACAGACGGACAACAAACTGATCATATAAGGGTTCGGTTTTTTTCTTTTGAGGTATGGACCCTAAAAAGTGTCGCGATAAAGATAGAAAAAATGTCAAAAATAGTAGGGGGAAAAATTTTAAGCGCTATCGAAATCATTTTGATGATACTTGTCTAGAGCTCTGTGCGATGGTGATGGTCGAAATGCCAAAATTTAAGGGATTGATCACGTGACCTTTAAATAGCGTTTGACATTCCTGGCCTGGAAGGTTTATTGTGGTATAATTATTTTGTACACTTGACGTTTAAGACAGTTTCCGGTCGACTACTTTACAGCCTTATTGCTAAGGAAAGCTAAGGTCGGAAAATGGACTAGTGGGAATTTCCACGGTTGTACATAGGTCCGTTTTCAAAGGAATATCCTAATATAGCACTTCTCATGTTGTTCATTCCTAGTAGGATTTCTGAAAAGTTGTCTCAAAAGGCCCTTCTCTTTCTCTCTTTATCTCATGTTTCTCTCTCGCTCCCTCTGGGCAGTTTCCCATGGGTATACCTTTCTCAAGCTGAAACACATCAAGGTTTTTTGTTAAATATAACATGTTTCTACTAAATAAATATATTTAGGTACTATAAGGGTCAAAAGTGCAGTCACACTCTACCAAAACGGAAAAGGCATTTTTTTGTAGGCAGCAGAATTTCAACTTTCCGCGGTTATTAGGAATAATCTATACTTTAATTTCTATACAAAATATTAAATCAATTGTGGATAATTTAACTTCTTCTACAAAAACTAGCCATTTGAGTTTTGGGATAGTATGACTGCACTTGTGTCCCTTGACTGTACATGTAATACATAAATTATTATTATAATGACAACAAACGTGGCGTAAGTAAGTATATTTAATATAATTAATTGCTTGTTTGTCGTCATAATTAATGTTTGCCCCGTAACGAATCTACGACCCTCGACACCCGAGTCTACGAACATAAACAACAGTTCATGATTTATTACCAACATATTATTTGACATAAAATTATAAAAGGTCTTATTCAGTAGTTCTGAAATGTGGCTAAAGTATAATCACTCCAGGTTAAGCTACGCTTGGCAAGGTCGGTCATAGGATGCAAGACAATTTTTTATTACATACCGATATTCCTTGATGCCTCGAAAACCACGTGCCTCGATGTACGTTAAGCCTTTGGTACCAGCTGTCATTTGAAGATCTTTGACAGTCGTTACGTTTGATAGAATACAAAAATAGTACGTTGTTGTAAGTTGGTTATTGCAAACGAGCTGTCATTAACAAACCCGAGCCGAAAACGAGGGTTTTTAATGTTGCACGAGTTTGCAATAACCTACACACCCGTGTATCACAAGACATTTTTCAAAACTTTTGCAACTGGACATATTTTTTTTACAACGAAAACAGCCTATTCGATTTTTGACAAATGTTGATGTGAAAATAATTAAATTAAAACTGGTAATTAAATATATTAAACAACCATTTAAAAGACTTTTGAGAGTTCAATGCTAAAACGTACAGAATCATTCATTTTTCCTCGTATAAAATCTATCCCATTTTATTCTATGTATGAAAACTCTTTGCTACTAAATTTTTTAAATTGACTTATAAATTTAAAAATCAACTGCAAAACTAATGATCGAGCTCTTAAACAAAAGTCACGACCGTGTAACAGAAAGATGCCTATGCATAAGAATTAATTTTCGAATCATAATTATAGCCTCTGAAAGTACGCCATGTTTAACAACTGTATTGATAAAGTAACTTCAGTGTTGCCAAGTTAGTGTGAAACAATTAAGACCGTCAATCCATGTAAAATACCTACTACATTCAAACTCAAAACTTTCCGCCTGATATTGGCCCCATTCCGTCAAATCTTCCAACAAGTTTTTATACCTATGTATAGTTATGAGTAAAATTACATTTACATTCCGTATCGATCGAAGAACTTACTTCCCTTGGGTCTAATTAAAAATCCATAAAAAAACATTCAACTTAAACGTTAAGATACAATAGACTACTGCACTATTTCGGCAAGAGCACTCAGATACAATAGACTACTGCACTATTTCGGCAAGTTAACAACAGAGCGCCGTGGCGCAGTGGTTAAGCAAAGCACATGAGTGAGGTGTTAACGAAGAGGTTGCGCGTTCGAAACCCACAAAAGTCACTTTTTGCATTTGTGAAAATTTATGTTTTTCGTTTTAAACAAGCGGCTTAAAAAACAGTTGATACATACATTTCATCAAAAAAAAGTGACAAATATTATTTGAATTATACTTTTTAAATCTTTATTGCCATTATGGACAATTTTGAAAATGAAAATATTACTGTCCGTAAAACATCAAGAGCAAAGTCAGTGGACAATATTTTAAATAATAATTTAAGCACTAGCTCTACGTTACTAGACGCCACAATGTTGAGCTTACCGAATGCTTCACTAAATGACAGCGAATATTCAAGCCTTAAAGATGAAATAAAAAAGCTAACAATGGAATTGGAAAGTGCTCATCTAGAGATCGACAACTTAAGTAGCGAAAATTTTCGCTTAAAAATGGATATAGGCCAATATCAGAAAATTATCGAAACCTATAAAAAGGTGAATTTAATTGATGCAAAAAAGTTCTCGCCAATTTCTGCACGAAAAAAAAAAGTCTTAAAACAAGTGGTTTTTCTACCCCGAATAAGAGTTCTTCACCTACGACTCATGAACCAGAGAGTGTCGCGACCGAGATAGACGTGGGTGACAGCTCGTTTAACACAGCAGGATCGATCTGCGGTACTGATGGAATACCTCCATGCAAAACCGCTATCGATTAATGACGTTCAAAATTCCAGCACGTGCATGAATCAAATTGACATCGACGCCGACAACAACGAACGAATTGAACAGGCATCTTTGAACTCGGATAAGAAGTTGGAAATAGGTAATATACAGACATCTAACGAAGGGCAGGAAACACTAAAACACCAATCTCAGTCAAATGATACCCAGAGAGTTATGATCTTTGCCGACCAATCTGGACATGGAGTCCGAAACATTCTGCAGTTCTATCTTGGGGAGAAATTTGCTGTGACGTCATTCGTAAAACCGAATGCAACCACTGAAGAAGTGTTAAAAAACTGCGCAAATATGTGTAAGGATTTTAACAAATCAGATTTTGTAATTATATTGGCAGGTTCAAATGAAACAAACCCTATGGACATTCAAACTTATTTGCACCATACATTATGCCAGCTAAAATTTACCAATGTGTTAGTCGGGCAAAATTACAAAAACAAGACCCTAAATGAAAACAATGTAAATAACTTATTAAGATTTGTGTGTTATAATTGTAAGAATTCATCTTTTGTACATTTTCATAATGATTTTAATATGTCAATAAAATATATCACAAAGTTGAATGCTTGTAGGTTAATCCACAGGCAAATTTTGCGTGTAAATTATAAAAGTAATTTTCAAAAATATACCGAAAACTTAATTATTCAAAATATTCAAAAATGCACCAAGGATGTTGCTGTACAGACCTGTAGTTTAAACGACATTAGTTTACAAACGGATAATATTAATATAATAACTCAAAATCCAGATGACTTTTTTCGTGACAAAAAATGAGCCACGCTTAACAATTCTACACCAAAATATAGCCGGTGCCTTAAACAAACGTGACGAAATTTCATTTGCCACATTAGATTTGCTAAATAACGAGATCAGTGTAGATGTACTGTGTCTTACTGAAACATTCTTGCTTGAAGGTACGGAAAAAAACTTTCGCCTAAAAGGCTTTACGACTGCAGCTTACTATTCTAGGAAAACTTCAAAAAGAGGGGGCGTTATTATTCTTATAAAAAACGAAATTGAATTTAAAATAATACAGGAAATACAAAAAATAAGCGAAACATGTGTATTTGAGTGTTGTGGTTTAGAACTTACTAAATACGGTATATTATTAATATGTGTATATAGAACCCCTTCGTCGAAGGTAACGATCTTTCTTGATAAACTCGAGAGTCTATTGAGGACTTTGTGTCGTAATACAAGAAAGAAAATTATTATATGTGGGGATACAAATATCGATATTTTGAAACAGTCAAAGGAAAGTAGGGAATATAATTACTTGCTAAATAGCTACAACATAAAACATGCTATCTTGACACCTACTAGAGTAACAGAAAAGACGCAAACTTGCATTGATCACATCATAACCAGCATAGAAAAAGGGTTTGCAAAAATACATAATCTAGGTTTATCGGATCACACGGCCCAATCATATTCTTGGGCTGTTACAAAAATACATCAACCGGTTTTAAAATGGTGGTATCAATTTAAACGAGACTACAGTAATGATAATAAGGAAACATTTTTAAACTCAATCTCATGTCTATCTTTTGGTGACGTATTTAATGAAAACTCAGCAAACGAAGCATTCCGCAAATTTATCGATACATATCTGCTATTTTATAATTTATGTTTTCCTACGATTCGCGTAAAAATTACAAATAAACCATTAAATAAGTTAAACTGGCTTTCTAAAGGTATAAAAATAAGCTGTAAAAATAAAAGTAAATTACACTATAAATTAAAATATAAAAATAATGAATCCCATAAAAACAAGTACAAAACCTATTCTAATTTACTGAAAAAATGCATTTTAACGTCTCGGAAAAATAATAATACCAAATACATAAATAAAGCTAAAAATAAGTGTAAGGCAGCGTGGAATGTAATAAAAAAGCATACCGGCACAGATTTAAAACGCTCCTGTATTCCAAAAATTACTGTGGACAACATTGACTGTGTAAGTCCTAAGTCTATTGCAAATCATTTTAATAACTTTTTCATTGACTCGGTTTCCAATCATAGCCATGACAATAAAGAAGATACAAGATTAAAACAAATGGATCATATCGAATCCATCAGTAATTCAATATTTTTGTACCCACTGGATGGTAGTGACCTTAAAAGAATAGTGATGTCTCTAAATGATTCCAAAGCTAGTGGTTATGATAATATTCGCACTGACATCATAAAACTGTCCGTCAATATAATTCTAGAGCCACTTCTACATGTTGTTAACCTCTCTCTAGAACAAGGAATATTTCCCGATTTATTAAAGAAATCAGTGGTGAGACCAATATTAAAAAAAGGGGATAGCACTCAAATGGACAATTACAGACCCGTGACTTTGATACCTGTATTTTCTAAAATTTTTGAAAAAGCTTTTCATAACAAATTAGCAAACTTCATTGAAAAGCACAAGATTATTAAGGACGAACAAAATGGGTTTCGTAAAAATAGATGTACGTCTTTGGCAACCTTTCAATTAATAAAAGAAATAACAGACTGTATTGACAAGAAAATACCGGTTACAGTTTTATTCATGGACATGAGTAAAGCGTTTGATCACGTTTCTCATGAACGATTATTGGAAAAGATTTCCAGATATGGAATCAGAGGAACGGCATATAACTGGATGGAATCATATTTGTCCGACAGAATACAATCAGTGGAAGTAACGCATTATAATGACCAAACTAAAACGTTAGAATCATCCCAATCTGCGTTTATGTTTAATAGATATGGCGTGCCACAGGGCAGTATTTTGGGACCGCCAATGTTTTTGCTCTACATAAACGATTTCCCAGAAATTATGAACCATAAATGTGTACTGTTTGCCGACGATACTACAATCATAATCAAAGGACATGATAAAAGTTCGTACGAACAAGAAATTAATATTGCTCTTCAAAGAACTATAGAGTGGCTAGAGACTAATAATTTAAAAGTTAATATTAATAAAACAAAA
Source organism: Anorthoa munda (assembly GCA_945859665.1). NCBI lineage: Eukaryota > Metazoa > Arthropoda > Insecta > Lepidoptera > Noctuidae > Anorthoa > Anorthoa munda. The sequence continues at coordinate 9,232,183 of OX243918.1, read as the reverse complement.
TTTATGCAATTCCACACTTATCGATCAAAACCGCTGGACCTAAATATATCCTATAAAGGGGTTGCCTTAGCAGAAACTGACTCTGTTAAGTTTCTTGGAATAAATTTAGATAAATTTTGTTCATGGAAAAATCATATAAATGACATTTGTGCTAAAATAAATAAATTCATATACCCTTTGAGGCGCATTAGCTGCGAGGTATCTAGAAGTGCCGCAATAACGGCTTTCCATGGCTATATAACCTCCACTCTAAGGTATGGTATTATCCTGTGGGGTCGTTGTGTGGAGATTGATCAAGCATTCGTAATGCAGAAAAAGTGTCTAAGAGCTATATTTGGGTTGAAGCAAATAGAGTCATGTCGTCCATTCTTTAGGAAATATAAAATACTAACTCTTCCATGTATTTATATATTAGAATCCTGTATATTTGTTTTCAAACATAAGAGACTTTATCAGCCGGCGACGAACTACTATGCCCCTTGATCTATGTATACTAATAAGTTATTTCAACCGAGGACGAATCTCACATTAACAGGTAACAACAGCTACATTATGTGCATAAAATTGTATAACAAAATACCAAATTCCATAAAAACGCCACCATTTTCTAGATTTAAAAATAATTTGACGAGGTTTCTAATTGAAAAATGCTTTTATAGTGTACATGAGTTTTTTGTAAGTTTTTTATTCTTTTTATTTTTTGTAAATTGCAAGGTAATTTTAAATTACGATTGTTATTATTTTGTCATAGGTTTTTATTATTGTGTGGTGAATATCGCCCATTATTGACATGATTATTATTGACACATGATTATTATCTTTATTATTATTATTTTTTTAATTATGATTATTATTTTGTGTTTGGTTATTATTATTGTGTGGTGAATCTTTCCTATTATTGACATTACTATTGTTTTTGTCATTGGTTTTTATTATTGTGTGGCGAATTTCGCCCATTATTGACATGGTTATTATTGACAATTATGATTGTTATCTTTATTATTATTACTTTTTAAATTATGATTATTATTTTGTGTTTGGTTATTATTATTGTGTCTCTCCTAATATTGACATTATTATTATTGATACTTATGATTATTATCTTTATTATTTTTTCATATTATATTGACATTTATTTAATTCAATAATTCAATTTTAAGGGGTTTATCTGTTTGGTGACTGCAAGATTTTGATCAATAACAATTTTAACTATTTGTAACTTTATTTTATATTTGCACGCCGAAATTAAAGGCAGGATAAGAGAATAATTTTGTACATTTTACCAACCTTCTGTACCTTATTTATGCAAATAAATGAATTTTGATTTGATTTGATTTGATTTAAGTTCGTATATGCGTTAAGGAAAACCTAGTGTTTGGCAGACGCTATGTCGTTTTACCAACTGCGACTACATTACGAAATCTATGTAGTACGCACTGCAGATAATAAACTTTCGTGCTTATTTTTTTTAGCATTCAGATGATAGTTTTATTTAGATTTAGCCACTAGAACCAAGGTTACCGACCTAGACCGAAGAATTGCCAAACATAAGTGGCAGTGGACAGGTAACATTGCTTGGAGAACGTATGGCGGTTGGGGCTGAAAACTTTTAGAGTGGAGACCGCGTACCGGAAGACAAAGCGTTGGAAGGCAGCGATGACCTGGTTAAGGGTACGGGAGTTCGGTGGATACGAAACGCACAGGAACGATCAGTGTGGCGACGCTGGGGGAAGGGGAAGCCTATGGCCAGCAGTGGACGTCTTACGGCTGAAATGATGATGAGTATACTAGCTTCTGCCAGCGGCTTCACCCGTGTGAAAAGTGGTTTCTTATCCAAAGGGAGCATTATATAGGGATGAAAATCTATGTGCTATTCCAGACTATAATCTATATCTGTGCGAAATTTCATACAGATTCGTTTATCTGTTTTGGCGTGATTGAGTATCAAAGTAACATCCATCCATGCATCGTCTACCCAAACTTTCGCTAATATAATATTAGTAGAAGTAGGATAAGCAGGTACCACTGTAATTTTCTGTATTTCTTTTCTCTATCTATTTTCCTCTTTATTTTGTTTACACCTTCAACTAACCTATCCTAACCTAAAAATATATCGTCAAATAAAAACACAAGAAGACATTGAGCTGCTCCAATCTGACCTAAATTCAGTTCAGGACTGGTGTGTGGACATTACATTTGCGCGAAAAAAGCACCCCTTACCTTCTTCTTACTCCCTCAATGGAACATCTCTGCAATAAGTTAAAAACATACGGGATCTAGGGGTAGTGCTTAGCAGTGATTTATAATTTTCCACGCATATTAACAATGTCATTAAGAAGGCTATGAAAATGGTTGGGTTTATTAGTAGAGTTGGCAAGGAATTTAGTGGAACCGTAGCCTTGAAAGTCTTGTATAATGCCTTTGTGCGCAATCTAGTGGAATATGCATCTCCCGTCTGGAACCCTACCTATAATATTCGTATAGACCGTCTTGAGCGAGTTCAAAAAAAAATTACTAGATGCTTGCGGTTTAAAGATCACAAATAGAGAGCAGAGCCGATTACGTAGAACGGCTAAGTCATTTCAAAATGGACCCACTGAAGCGATGAAGGGCTTTAAATGATTTGATATTAGTACATAAAATCGTAAACGGGACCACTTCAACTCCAGGTCTTCTTAACAAAATTAGCTTGGATGTGCCTCGTCATTCTCACGTCAGGTCCAAGCGCACCACTAGAACATTTTCCATTTCATTTATTACTAAGACGAGTCGCACAAACCTGGGACGCCATGCTCCTCTTAACAGAATGTTCATTTTATACGACAGAGTCTGCTCCATCGACAACAGTATCGATATTTTTTTATTTTTTTTTCTAATGGCTTTGCTCTTGACTCTAGTCTAGGTCAGAGGTGACAGAGACAGTGTCAATCGAATTATTTTTTCTGATAGTCTGCCAAAATAAAAAAAAAAGCATAAGAATCGATTTGTGTTCAGCTGCCTCCCCCTACTAATTTACTTGTCTAATTGATTTATTTTTAATTTGAAATAATATGATACAATTTAATTTAATAATTTATTTCTAATTTTAATTAATATATGTTCGTGTGTGTGTGTTTCAATTATTGAAATGATTTAATTTGATAATATGTACTTTGTTAATATTGGAATAGTAATTTTAATAATTTTTAATTTCATTAATAATTAATTAAGTTTTAATAATATAACTTGACATTTTGTCTTTTTTCTTTTACAATTATTTAGTTTTAATAACTGTTGAATTCTAATTTAATCAATGACATATATATAGGTATAACTTTTTAATTTTATAATAATTTGTATATTTCTATTATTATTTAATTCTCTCTTTTTAATTTTATTTTACAATGTACTTACAAGAATGTTATAACTAATTTTAGTTTATTTTTTTCAATCTTATGTTTGTTTTATATTCCTTTTAAAATGTGCATGCCTATAAGTGACTTGATTGCACAGGATCGTTTCTAGATGTTTCTTTGTAATGTTGATGTGTAATTGAGTCGTTGATGTGCCTTCTTAATAAATAAAATAAATAAACTAGTGGTCGCATGGGTTACTTTTGCGCTGGGTTCTGTGTTCGATTCACTAGTCGAGCAAGATACGCGAGTTTGCTCTATATTCCGCTGAGTGCGAGAGTCCTTTTTATTTTGATAGAAATATGTGTATTACGTTTTGAAAGCTAGTAAATTTTTAGATAGTAGTACTTCGACTCGTCGATATGCTGTGTCCCTTATTGGTGACATATCTATATCTGGCATTTCTCAGTTGCATCCCTCCTCATCACATGACAGTACCGGGACAAAAACGGTTTCCTTTCAACTTTTCTGTCACTAGCGCCATTTTCAAATTCCTCTTATATCAATTCATATTCTCAATTTATCCTTTTTTGTCACTCCGCACGTCCATCTCTGCTACATACAACCTCTTTTGTCCATATTTTTCACAACCCAACATTTTGATACATGCCTCAGTATCTTTTGTTTATTTTTTTGTTGATAGGCTTGCGCTTGACCACTATCACTGTTCTAATCACGGACTTGTAGATTTTCCCCTTTAACTTGAAGAGCATACGTGGGTCACACGTACAGTAGAGTGGAATTCGCTGCCCGAGTCTGTATTTCCCGATAGGTACAACCTAGGGGTCTTTAACTCAAGAGTAAATAGGTGATTTGTAGGCAAGCGTGCTTCACCTTTGACCACATCATCGCTTACCATCAGGTGAGTTAGTGGTCAAGCGCGAGCCAGTCAATAATAAGAAAAGGCCGGGTCATGGAAATAGTTTCACCCTTAAATGGGATTTAAAACTGACATAATTTGGATGTAGCACTTTTGCCGATCCCTTTGGGGAATACAGGCGTGAAGTGCAGGCAAAATTATTTTAATATATAACTATCACTACATATTATAAAACAAAGAGCCAATAAAGGCCTTCTAGATTTCTAGAAGCTTGTTAACATTCGTTAACTCTTATCTCGTTTATACAAACTATTTTTTTTTTAGTTTCTTTCGACTTATTGTCGGGCCTACGTTGTCCCCCCATATCTAAGCACTAATGCTGTAACATGTAAATATTGTAATAACAAACCAATTTATTTTAAAAGAGTAACCGTGGAGTTTCTTGCCGGTTCTTCTCTATAGGAAACGACCAACCCGAACCGTGCACCTTTTGTCGACGTTTTATAAGTGCCCATGTAGGCCTATGTGAAATAAACAACATTTGATTTTGATTTTGAAAGTCCCCCGCCGCGTCTGTCTGTCTGTTCGCGATAAACTCAAAAAACACTAAACGGATTTTCATTTGGTTTTCACCACTGGACAAAGTGATTCATGAGGAAAGTTTAGGTGTATAATATGTTAAGGTTTTGTGTTAATTGGTTGAAATATGCCGTTAATTGTTGTAAATGTCAAGCCGCCCGGGAGCTTTAATGGAAAACGCTGCCTAGTCCCTTTGAGATACCTATAACAAAACAATGTATGGTGGAATTGTTTCTCTTTTCTTCAGAAAAGTCCACGATGGCATAATTATGTCTATCTTTTAATGATAGCTTACTATACTCATTCCAACTTCAAAAAAAAACCGGCCAAGTGCGAGTCGGACTCGCGCACGAAGGGTTCCGTACCATTATCACAAAAATAACGTTAAATCACGTTTGTTGTAAGGGGGCCCCTCTTAAATGTTTATTTTATTCTGTTTTTAGTATTTTTTTGTTATAGCGGCAACAGAAATACATCATCTGTGAAAATTTCATCTGTCTAGCTATCACCGTTCATGTTATACAGCCTGGTGACAGATAGACAGACAGACGGACCGCGGAGTATTAGTAATAGGGTCCCTTTTTTACCCTTTTTGTACGGAACCCTAAAAATGGGCACGTATAATGCGGTAATTGGAATGCTATTTAGAAGAATACAGTATTAATCCTTATCAACTTAAACACGTTAGTTACCTTAAGCATTTCATGCAAGTTATGGTAATCCTTTACACCATATAATTTAAATGAATATCTTAGGCGTTATCGCAAAATAAAAACTAACACACGCGAAAATAATTCAAGCGCGGGTTTCACACCGATGCACGATGACGGGAACTACGACAGAAAAAACATGTAGGCATAAACATGCTCTACTAACCGTGCGAAGCCGGGGTGGGTCGTTAATTTATTTTATAAACAAAGAGCCGGCCTTTTTCTTTCACCTTATCCCTTACCAATTAGCCTATCATCTAAGACTGAGGCCTCATTAGTGCGTTTCATTGCGTCGTCGCAACGGATCAACGCATTGTACGCCAGACCTGCGGCGACGCCCCACGTCGCAACTCAAGAGGACGACGCAGGAAGGATGACGCGCTGCGCTGTCTGATCTCCGGTAAGACCACGGACAGTGTTTGTTCTGACACAATGTTGAATCTGAAATCCTCACTGGGATGCTGTACTGCGACGACATGCGTCACCCTCTTGCGTTGCGACGTCGTGCATCTCCGCGATATTCATTTTGCAACGCAAGTGTAGCATACTCGTACAATGCATTGATCCCTTGCGACGACGTAACGCAACGCACTAATGAGGCCTCAGTCTAACAGCTCAAGATAATACAGGTTTTACTCATTAATTGTATAAGTCACGCGGTGCAGTTATAGTGAGCAGTTGACATATGTATTACCTAGTTGGCATACGGCAGCTAGATAGTAAGGAGTCGACAGATTAATTTAAGAAACCCGCTAACGCTTGCGAGTTTCTGACGCGCCCTTCGAGAGGGTTCGGTGGTATTTGAGTGAAGTTTTTATTTAAAATCAGTTTGGTAGGAAAATGAAATCGAGTTTCAGAAAAATTCGGTTCGATGTTGGTTTTCGGTGAGTACTTTATTTCAATTTGATCACTGAAAATACCCAAAAATATTCGTCGGTGCTTTAACAGATATTAGTAATACCTCTTAGACGAAACAATAGTCGAGGTCCACAAACATGGAGCTACAGCTAAATATCCCGGTAGGTACAGTTTCATTTCTTTTGTCACACACGTCCTTACACACATCCATTCTGATAGCTACCCCTACAATCACCAGTTCCATAATACGTAATCTCCAATAATTCAATTATGTATTCATTCATTTTCATTTTCAAAGATCTTTATTTATAAATAAAATTTTACAAAAATGCACTTACCCTAAGACACATTAAAACATAGTAACACAGAACACTTTATGAGGCTACAAAATTCACCTTTCAAAGTTTATGGCAATGATTTTAACAGGAGCTGATTATATCATTAACTTTCAACTACATTATTATGGTAACTTATTAACAGTTTTACAAATTATTTAGAACACATAATTTTGCTGCTTGCATGTAGGTATGCCTAAGTAACTAAAAGTGTAATTTAGAATAAATATCAGCTGATCGCACGGTAACTGTAGAAAACTAGCAGCCGCGTGACCAGTTAACGATCAGCGGTCGGAACCTCCCTGCCGCCCGCGCTCCGGTGCTACAGCGGCCGGGGCCGGGGCGGCAGCGAGCCTCTCAGGGGTCAAGCCGCTGGTCGCTCGCACCTCAGCTGGTGGGAACAAAAGATAGTGATGCGGTAGGCGGTAAGTACCGTATCTATCGATATATGGTAGCTTATCTAAAGTTGATGAACATAGATTTGTGATCAAGGGGTTGGAAGTATTAATTTTATTCTTATTATAAAATCTAGATGATATTTTAATTATATGATTGAATAGTAAAGGAAGTTTAATTTGTTTATGAAGTTTCTTGAGATTAGTTTTAAATTTAGTATTATAGGACATTTTAACGGCTTTATTCTGTATGACTTGCAATAATTGGTGGTTAGATAGACATGTGCTACTCCAAACAGGACAAGCGTATGTAATACACGGACGGACAAGTGTAGTATAAATCCTAAGCTTAGTACTGCTACTTAATTTGCTTTTTCGATTCAATAAAGGGTTTAAAGCACCAAGTGCCTGGGCACCCTTAACTCGTAATTCTGATATATGTTTGGTCCAATTTAGTCGACTATCCATTTTGATTCCAAGATAACGCACACAAGTTCTCCAAGGTACTTTATGGCCTGCAACTTTTAGAGTTCTTAAGGGGGGTTGCCTAGCTCGAGAGAAAAATATAGCTTCCGTCTTACCTTCGTTTATTTTGAGTTTCCATTTCCTGAAATAATCAAGAAGTAAGTCGATTGAATATTGTAGACGACCTATTATGAGATCTGTATCGTCCGAAGAAGTATAAGAGGCAGTATCGTCAGCAAAGCAAGCTAATTTGGTTCGAGGTTGAATAGGGATATCATTTATGAACAGGAGAAATAAAAAGGGCCCGATAATCGAGCCTTGCGGAACGCCTGCTGGTACTTTATGGGGTGATGATGAGGTTTCCCTGATGTAAACAAGAAATGTACGATCCGCGAGGTACGACTGGATTAGTTTAATGAGAGGCATAGGCACCTCCAATGTGAGTAACTTGTGCAACAGGCCATCGTGCCACACGGTATCAAATGCTTTTTCTATATCGAGCAGAAACATTCCTGTGGATTGTCTGAGGTTTAAGTGATGGGATATGTGTTCAGTCACCCTAGCCAGCTGTTGAGCAGTTGAGTGAGTAGCACGAAAACCAAACTGCTCCTGGATCAGAGACTGCTTTGTGGCACCTAATAGTCTGGAATAAATTAGGGATTCAAAAAGTTTGCCAACAGAAGGTAACAGGCTTATCGGGCGGTAATTCACAGGTAAGGTACTGTCTTTTCCGGGTTTTTTAAGTGGTATGATCTTAGCTTTTTTCCAGATATTTGGGAAATAGCCCAGACCAAAACAACCATTGAAAATTTTTGTAATGTAAACTATCGCTTTCTGTGGCAAGTTTTTCAGGAGCAAGTTGTGGATTTCGTCATGACTAGCAGATTTACGGGATTTCAGTTTTCTCAGCGCTTTTCGAATCTCAAATGGCCTTAAGGGCTTTATAGAATCAGAAGTGAGTTTATAGGTATTTAAGATAGACATAGAATTGGATACCTCATCCTGGAGTTTAGAGTCACAAGCCCAGCTGGTGGTAAGGCTCATGTTTTCGGAAAACGCATTTGCTAAAGCGTTACACTGATCAACCGTGCTAGCCGTGAGGGACCCATCTGAGAGTTTAAGGGGGGGTATATCGGTAGGTCTAGGTTTGAGGGACTTAGTCAGACGCCAAATATCTTGACTGGGATTATCGACTTTTGCCAGTTTAGCATTCCATACGCTATCGACATAATTTTGAATATTTGTATTTATAAATGTTTGAAGGATGTTTATATTACTGCGATTGCTTCTTCTTAAGTTACCACTGGGCAGTTTCCGCTCATTACGACGCAAATAGTTTTTATAGCGGATTAAGCGTTTAATATACCTAGGAAGTTTTGTGGAAGAATCGCTATATACAGCAGTGGTAGAAGGTATGGATGAGTCTCTAGCATCAATAATAGTTTGTTGCAAATGAAAAATGGCAGTATCAATTTCCTTTTCCGAGTTGAAAGTCTTAGAACTAAGCATAATATTTTTATTGAGGTGGGAGCGATACTCATGCCAATTTGCGCAATTAAATCTGAAGTAACGAGTTTTTGGCTTACGACACAACGTACCTCCAATAGTATAGAATAAGGGGTAGTGGTTAGATGACAGGGCTGTTATGGTTTCAACCTTACTAATATAATTAACATTTAAGGACAGCACCAAGTCCGGGCTCGTTGGTCTGCGATTGGGGCAGTAGTTAACTTGAGTAGGTAAGTTAGGAGTATGTATGACGTAATCTGATTCAAGCATGTGGTTAAAAAGTGTTCTGCCTCGCGTGTTTGTATAGCTACTGAGCCAGTGAGAGTGGTTGGCATTAAAGTCTCCCATGATGACAACATGGGAACCCAAGCCAAACAGTAGCTCAAGGTCACTACGAAGCAGCGCTAGGTTAGGTGACTGATAAACGGATAAGACAGTATGTTCAATTCCTGACACTTTGACAACTATACCGATAGCTTCAATATTTATAGTGTTAGGGACAGTTAGAACCGTATGTTCCAGATCGTTTTTTACAAGAATAGCAACTCCCTGCCCACGACCAGAGTGATGCTTATCTTGGCGGTAACAGGTGAAACCAGGCGTGTTTAAAGTTACGTTTGAGGTTAATCTAGTTTCGCAAATACCAATAATATCGACAGATAAAACACTCACCGCCAAATCGAGCAGTTCATTTTGTTTCAAACGAACTCCATCGGAGTTCCAAGATAATAGGCGAAGTTCAGCAGAATTAGACATGTTTACCGAGATGAGTGAGTATAAGCATGACCTTTTCTAACCAGGACGTGCAAGCAGCAAATTGGGATTTTATGTTTCTTAAAGCTAGCAAAATGTCAAGCATATCCTTGGTGGTCTCATCATTGTGGTCAGTCGTAAGGTGATCGACCTGAATCTGGGATTTTGCTGGTGCCACGTTGTTAGTTCCTACAGTAGGCCATGTTGGTGTTGGACGGAACATCAGACTTGAAGGAATTGCCGATGGGATCGTTTTCGGTTGCAGTATCAAAGGTACGGGCTTACGCTCTAAGGCCTTCTTTTTTTCGATGCTGTCCAGGTACGCCAGTCGTATTCTGCACTTCCTGTAGTTAGCTGGGTGAGCTTCATTGCAGTTACAGCAATGAGCAGGCTCTGCACGGTCAGTCTTAGGACAAACAGCAGTTGCATGTGGAACAACACACTTTACGCAGCGAGGAGGCTTGTTGCAGTTATTGGATGCGTGTCCGAACTCCTGGCAGCGAAAGCATTGGGTGCCATGAGAACGATTAGGCTTGAATTTGCTGATGGTCACCACACAGCTACACAGGTATTTTATTTGCCGAAACTTAGATATATCAGCTCCTGCTTCCAGCTGTACCAGAAAGGGTGGACAAGGATTGTCACCACTGCGGGACTTAAGGGGTTTCACTGACGCTCCACCGAAACCAAGTTTTTCCAGTTCCTCTGGTAAATCCTCTTCAACATACGCCGGAAGACCGTGAATCACAGATTTCGGTACTTTTTCATCTTTTCTGGTGAAAGTAACAAAAGAGGCATTTTGAAGTCTTAGCCCATCTTTAACCGCCTGGTGCCCGTCAGTAGTGTGACAAATAACGGCCACCTTGCCACCATTTCTATATTGGAGGTGAAAGCGATTTGTCAGTTGTGTAATTTGGCGTTTTAAAGCCTCATGTGTCCAGTCGGTCTTCATGTCCAGGATGATAGGTGGAATATGCCCGGTCTTCATTACTTTGGTAGTTGCTTTCAAGTAATATTCATTCCCAGAAGATTTAGCGACTCCATCTACTGGAAGATCCTGGAATTTGTTCCGCGTTGGAATGTCTCGGGTAATATCAAACTTGGAGTGTTTGGCTACAGCCGGCCGCTTTGGCGTTCGCCAGCCATCTACATTTTCCGATGCTGGTCTCTTGGAATTGAGACTGCCAGTTGAGTCCGAGCGTTGAAGGTATTTTTCCATAACTACCAAGAAGTATCGCTAACGGACATGTTATCGATAGTTTCGAATCGACTCTTGGACTCACTACTTTAGATTAGGTAAGAACGAGAGGTAGTAATAGCGAGCGTGCACACGAGACAAGCGCAAGACGCAAACTGAGTGACGCAATTATGTATTAAAATCCGACATAATTAACAAATTTTAAAACTACCAACTCTATGTTAAACAAGACAAAGTTGAAATTCCATTACAAGCAATACTTTTTTGAGGGAGTTACAAATGTTCACTTAAAAATCATCTTAGAAAACACAACACTAAAGTCAAAAGTAGAGTTAGTGGTGAATGTGGTGATGGAGTTTAATTACAATCGCGTTGCTGACCGCATCGACCAATTTTAAACATTTATACAGTTCCCACAAAACCACAGAACGTGTATTATAAAAAACAACTTTATAGTGCCTACTTTTATATAAAACCCTTTAGAACACATTAATGTGTTTGTAGGTATAAGTAATGTTTTATTATTACCAAAATGATCAATTGACAGATCGACTTAAAATTTATTTATGCACTAGTGGCCCACCGCGGCTTTGCCTGTGTCATAATAATTTATAGCCTATAACCGTCTGGAATAATGTCCCTTTCAAATGGTGAAACATTTTTTCGAAGAGGTGTAAGTACACGTCTGAACAAAAGCACATAATTCGGACACCCTCTTTATAATATTATTAGCTGACCCGGCAAACTTTGTTTTGCCATAAAAATATCAAACATTCATCTAACCTACCCTACAGCTAGTATTTAATAATAGAATCTGAATCTCTGAAACGGCTCCAACGATTTTCATGAAATTTTGTATGCAGGGGGTTTCGGGGGCGATAAATCGATCTAGCTAGGTTTAATTTTTAGAAAACTTCGTTTTCTCTATTTTCACTGCTCCGTTAAACCTGTTTATATGTTTAGGATGTTCACGTCTAGAGACTTTAGACAAAGTAGTACCTATATAGAGTATAATGGGAAATAGCCATGCTGGACAGCAAGGCTATTCTATAGAAGCACAATAATATGATGTGCAATCGTGTGTGTTGTCTTTTTGAGAAAAATGTATAATGCTAGCACAGACAGTCTTATTATTACTTCGTCCATAACTTGCAATAACTTGATTAGCAGGATGATAGTACCTTTATAATACATGAGAGACATAAACATAGATCTGTATAGTAACACTAGTCGTCATACAGTGAACAAAAGTCAATCGTTAAGGGTACACTAGTCGAAAATTCTTCCATACAAACGTAGTCTGGCTTTTACTCCACTGTTTGACGATATACGTTCAAAATAAAAAAATATATCAATTTGTCTCATCATTATCTAGCCCTGTATGGAAGCAAAAAAATAAAATATATATTTACTTGAAAATTATGAGCTTCGAAAGTTCCATATTTCAACACTAATTTTAACGCATCTTTGGGCGCAAATAAGTACCATAAGAAGAAGGAAAATTGAAAAACGGCCTCCATACAGGGATAGATTAGTAGTTCAACAAAGCAAATAATTTTATTTTGAACAGATACATTCAGTCGTTTTTTCATGATATCCAGAGTCCCAAACGTCTGTTTATAAAATTTCGCGCGCTCGTTTTCGTTCTAAATCATCATCCATTTCGCTACAAATTTGCAAAAGTGTGTATTCCTACGCGAACTAGCTTCTTATTGCTCATAACAGCATCTATCTGTTCCGCACGTGTTATCGGATGATATAGCATGCATTTTAACTCCGAGCACAAAATAGTTCGTGCCGTCGACTAGTGTACCCTTAACATACATTTCAAAGAAAAAAATAGATTTATATCAATATATTGGTATTTTTTGGTAGGAATATGTAACAATAAACATTATCACCAAATTTCAACGTCAACGGGAAATCACAAAATTCTTCGCAACAAAATTTTGTTAAAAATAGCTGACTTTGATGGCTTCTCATTCCTTAATTTTACTGTTTTTTTAACCAAAATTCCACAGTATTTATCTACTCAACGAACTCTAAATAACGAAACCCCACTTGATGGGGCACGTAATAGTTATTTTTTCAGCCCCCTCCTCTATATGCATGTTTTTGGTGAAAATTTGAAGACTGTAGCTCCCACCGTTTAGCTATAAAACCCATGTGACAGACGACGTACTTACAGACAGACAGACACGTGAGTGATAGCAATAGGGCTCTGTTTGGACCCTTCGGGTACAGAACCCTAAAAAATAAGTTACACGCGCTGAACAAACTCACATAATTCGGGCTCGCTCTTTATAATATTAGTTTAGATTAGCCGGAAGACAGCACCTTTACAATAGTTATATGAGAGACATAAAAACATAGGTTTTTTTAGTATTACTTGTCGTCATACAGTGGTCGAAAGTCAACCGTTAACAAAATAAAAACCGGCTAAGTGCGAGTCGGACTCGCGCAAGAAGGGTTCCGTACCATTATCGCAAAAAACGGCAATAAAAACACGTTAGTTGTATGGGAGCCCGTTTATTCTGTTTTTTAGTACTTGTTGTTTTAACGGCAACAGAAATACATCATCTGTGACAATTTCAACTGTCTAGCTATCACGGTTCATGAGATACAGCCTGGTGACAGAAAAACAGACGGACAGTCCAATTTTTACCCTTTGGGTACGGAACCCTAAAAAGAGTTATTTAATCTTTCTGGACTCTTTTCAGAGAACTTTTTTGTTTCCGAAACATCGGCAAACTTATCTCTGACTGCAACCTGTTAAGAGTATTATCTATATTATTGCCAATGTTTGACGACACAGTTGGTGCAGTAGTTGAGCAATTGGCTGCTGCGCTGCGTGTTGCGGGTGCGTTTCCCTCACAGAACAAATATTTGTTTGGCCTACAGATAGTTGTTCTGGATCAGGGAGTTTGTTAGTTTAAATGTTTGTATACGCACCCACGATACAGGAGAAATCCTAGTGTGGGGCAAAGATTTTGTAAAGAAAAAAATACGTAAATTGGTTAAATTTATAAGTTTTCAAGCTGACATGGGCACAATCTTTCAATTAATATTTGTTTCGGGATATTTACCATGGATATTTAGATTTTGGTTGAAATCTCGATATTATCGAACCAAAATCTAAATATACATGGTAAATATCCCGAATTAAATATTAATTCTAAATTTATAACGTTTTTAAAACTTTATAATACAAAAAATGTTTGAGTAAATTGATCAAATGCTCATATATTGCAACAAATTGCAAGCCTTGTATCATCGCGTATTTGTTATTTTTTACGCAGTCCGACAGTGATCAGCACTTTAGGTCATGGCTCGACCTGTGCAATTCACAATATCAAGGCTGCCCATATTAGGTGGTAGATACTTGTCCTAATGAAGGCAATAAGGAAACGTTCCTAAGGTAAACGTAGGATGTCGATATCATCTGCGACACTTGAGGAAACGGCTCTAAACGTTTTACGAACCTCTTAAGGACTGAGTAAATTGAGTGTGGTCATGAACTTTGGTTGTTATGGATGTGAACATTGTTCTTTTACGAGTGCAATACATGTACGGTCAAGTGCGAAAATGTTGAGCCATTTTCAAACAAATTGCCGAAGTATTTATTATTTTCATTCAAATTATTGGCAAAATTGGGTCGTAGCAGGTCTCGTTTTGCAGTTTCTGCCTACTCCCATGGGGAATTTCTGAAACTTTATGTACGTATGAATCAGGGTTGTTGCGAACATCGGCATCAGCATCCGCGGAGCTACAGCAACAATTTCAATATCAGCATCAACATCAGCATTAGACGCTGATTATTAATGCTGAAGTTAAACCTTTTATATGATGGAGATGTAGATACTTATAGGTCAAGGATTCATTGAGCATTTACAGTAATAAAACCAAAAACTAAGAAACAAATCCAGAAACACTGACTTCCAAATTAAAGTTATTTTACATTTTGTGTTGTTTTTATTTGAAAGGCAGTTGTATTTTTTTGAAAAAAAGATTTTGTTAAATAGAACGTATCTTTGCTAAAATTGCAATACTAATAATACCAAATAAGATAGTTGTAGGTTATGCACAAGGTACTTGTAGGTGCTAATCTAGGATTTGTATTATAAGATTTAATCTTCTTTTATTTGAAAATCAAGGAAAACTGTCAACTTTTAGATTCACACTTTTCCCCGTTTTTAAAAGAAAATATCAGCATCAGCAGTGGTGATAAAAATATGCATCAGCAACTACCCTGGTATGAATGCGTGCGTAGTCGCAAAAATGATAAGGTTCTTAATTATTTAGCTTGCTGCTAGATATACCATTATTCATTATCCGCAGCCCACTTCGCCCACTGCTGAGCATATCCCTCTCTTTTTCTTGCCAATCCCCACGTACCAGTATCAAAATCAATCAAGTTCTGCTCATGATGGCAACTTACAGTGAACAAGATACACACATTCCTAAATTAACTAGATGAGTACCTACCGTAAAGGTGAAATTATCCACTTAGGAGCGTTCACGGTTTATTCAACCGATCAAGGTACTTTGGACAAGGAAACATTTCTAAAATATCCTAATACCATGCACATTGCGCCGTGGGTAAACAGCTGACTTTGTACTACGTGTTGTTAGTTTTATTGTCCACAAGTGTAGTTATATTACGCATGCTTCTAAATTTGCAGCAAACACAACTAATTTCATCAGAAATCCGAGCGACTAACATGAAAAAAAAAACATTTTTAGAAAAGCTGATTCTCGTCAAATCTAATTCTCGGTTGCGACCATTGATAAAAACTGTCAAAAACAAAATAAACAAATATATTTTTTTCAACTAGGCCAATAAGCGGCAATTTGAACGTCAAACATTATTAAATCTAAATTAAAAATGTACAAGTAATAAAAATTGACTCTACCGTGTCGCGAGTAAAATAGAAAAACCGGCCATTATTTCCACTTTATCTATACTATAATATATATAATCTATACTTCTATACTAATATTATAAAGAGGAAAGATTTTTTGTTTGTTTGTTTGTACCGAATAGGCTCCGAAACTACTGGACCGAATTAAAAAATTCTTTCACCAATAGAAAGCTACATTATTCCTGAGTGACATAAGCTATTTTTGTATCTCGTTAACGGGTCCTGTGGAGTGGTGCACGGAAGCGAAGCCGCGGGCAACAGCTAGTATTTTATAGATTTATATGATAAAGCTGTTTGTTTAGGACGTAGGTAATATCTGGAATAACATGACAGAATAAATGACTGATACAAAGGTACACTAAAGATGGATGCATGGGCTATTTTATAAGTTAAGGGAGTGTATCAGTAAAAAGTCAATAAAAAGTGTAGCAATCTTAAAAACTGTTTATTTTTAATGGTTTTTAACTTAGACCTTTTTCAGCTTATACTGTCCCACAGCTGGGCAAACGCCTTAGTGCTGAATATATAATAGAAATCGCATTCAAAGCCATTTCACAGCCAGAAATCACAAAAAGCATAAAGGCAAAGTTTGCATTCCTAATGAAAATAAAAGTTAATTTAAAAAATCATAAATCCCGACTGCTTGAAAAGCGAACTAAAAAGACGTAAACAAGGAGAAAATCATGCTGTGCAGTCGGAGGATACGTCTGGTTTTGGTCAGCCAGCACGCGAATATGTATCCTCCGACTGCACAGCATGATTTTCTCCGTGTTTACGTCTTTTTAGTTCGATTTTCAAGCAGTCGGGATTTTTAATTTTTTAAATTAACTTTTTTTATATATGACTTTTTAGTTATTTTTTATTAAGATTTAGGTACATTTAAACATATAAGTATTATGGCGCCCAAAATCCGCCATTTTTCTATTTTCTAATTTTAATGTAGCCAGTGACACTCGCACGGTTAAGACGAATCGATTGACGTATGAATCATCAAAATCGGCCAACGCGTTTGGTCTCTAGAACGCCACATAGGAACAAACATACATACATAGATTGATAAACACATTACCCTCCTTCGGCAGTCGGGTAAAAAGCGATTCTCCGAATTGCACAGTGTGCAATAAAGTCGAGGATGTACAACATTTGCTGATGGATTGTGTTCGAAATAAAGATGAACGTAAATCACTCATCATCGATATAAGACTAAACAGATTAGATGTAGGCTTAATACAGTCAATATTATCTGTAACATGTTCAGAGAGCACTAAAAAAAATGTGATTGACAGTTCTTATTTGTTGAGTGATTCACTTTCTTTGTTTTTAATAGGTATAATAAATATTATTATTAATAGATGTTACGATAAATTAGATGTATGAAGATATCTTGTAAAAGGGTATGATGGGGTTGTCATATCGGAGATAATAATAATAATAATATAGCCCTTTATTCTGTATTTTTTTTTGTTTTGTATTGTATTTGTTACAGTATGTACAGTATGTTTGTTTCAGCTCGTCCTCCCATCTTCTTATCTGCTTCCCCTTGCTGCGTTTACTGTCCCTTGGGTACCAATCAGTCATTACCTTACCCCATTCATATCGGAGATGTATGTATGTTTAACCAATTCATTCCCGCACAATGGGAAACTTCACACATCATTCTGCTTCACAAAAAAGGGTCGAAAGACGACATAGGTAACTACATATCGGAGATAAAAACCTCTAAATAAAAAGAGAAACAAGAAATTATAATATAAAAAGCATAAATATATTTGCAAAGAGAAAGGCCACCTTTGTCCAAAGATGAGCTACAAAAACAACACAAGTCTATAAAATTATAAATATCTATTTGTAGTGGTTTTGTTTAGTAAACAAAACCACTTAATACCTTCGTTAATGGTTTTTGTGTTAAAATTTAGGAAGTTCTCCATTCACAACTTTCACCTAAAGTTATCACTTGTTGCCTTCAAAACGTCCCTTTCAACTTACGGAACTTATAGGAACCTTCAAGATTGTGCGAGCTGTGCGACGCAATTTAAATTGCGTCAATTAGGCGACATTGTGTATTTCAGCGCGTGGTCGTCAACAGTTCAATGCTAGTCCTGCTCCACAATCCACAACCACTAAAGCGTTATGAATATATTTGTATTGTATAAACTCAATATCCTTAGTATTGTATAACTGCACAGCACGTGTGTGAGTACTATGTACCCAAATGTAAATCTACCATTTACTGCACCTATGCGTCGTTCGTTGACTTGTGTGTGCCCTGGCCGTTGAGTGTGTCATGCTCTCTCAAATGTCTCTCTGATGGTGGCGCGTGTGTTGGATCATCCGGTTCCCTTCATGATGGTTGAGCTGGGTGGTGCCAATTCATGCGTCATGTTCGTGAACGGACGCCGTCAGTTGGGATTGGTCATAACTTGACTGCTCCGGATGTTAATGTTTTTCTAGTATCTATTATATAAAGTCTGCACAGTACATGTGTGAGTACTTGTAATACTTTATGTCTGTAGGTGTTATAGTGGGTAGTGCTATTCTGAGTGCATTGTCCTCACATGTATGAATTTAATAATGTATGTACCTATGTTCCAAAATATTGTAAATTTTTTTTTTTTTTTTATAGAGTGAGTATGGAGTTTCTTGTGCATTCTTCTCCATAACAAGCTACTTTCCGATTGCACGGTAGAATCAATTTGATGTAACGTTCGAAAGTGCCGCTTGGTGGCCTAGTTGAAATAAAATATCTTTGTCTTGTCTTGTCTTGTTCACAGTAAGAGTAAATTCAGTTAGTTATTTCAGTATAGATTGTTTAATAAATGGGTAGCGAAAGAGTGATTTTCCGCCACAATTACATCGATTTTTATACACAGAAAATAACAAGCATTAAGTTGATAACGGATGTAAAAATTATTAAAATTAACCGGGTAAACATAAAGTTTAGGCGCGAAACATCACAATTAAGCAGGAAATAGTCAAAATAAATCCTTACAATATTTACTCTGACGGTAGATAAATATTAAAAATAAATAAATAGAACGGATGTTGTCAAACTAAATTCTTATTTAAACAAAACGGAATGTTATAATATTTTAAAGAAATAAAAAGGAAACAGTCAAATTAAAAGGTTAGCGTTAAGTTCATAGGTCAGCCTCGGGGTCTTTAAGTCAAGAGTGAATAGGTTACTTCTAGGCAAGCGTGTTACACCGTCGACCACATCATCGCTTACCATCAGGTGAGATAGTGCTCAAGCGCGAGCCTATTAATAATAAAAAAAAAATCCTTATAAAATGTCAACTGGAAATCCCTTCATTTTTAAAGAATTATAAAGGATTTCATCAAATTAAAGCTTGGTAATATATATTGAACCGGATATGGCAACATATTACATTCTAAGAAAGGAAATGGTCAAATTAAATCCTTATTAGCTGTCAACAGAATGTTACAATATTAAAAATAAAAACAGAAACATTAAATCGACTAATTGTTTCGCGCCCATATGTACGTATTTTCTAAGATAATTTCAAGTGCAAATGGGTCCAGTTGCAACGCATTGTGTCCATGTGAATGTCGTTGCAATTTCGCTTAGTAAAAATCGCTTATCAATGTGGATACAAACCAAACCGCGTCGACCCATCAGGATCGTCGCTAAGCTGTCGCTAAGTATAGAACTTTGTATGCGGTCGGTCGATCCCAAGATAATATGATTATCACTAGGCTAGCAAGCAGATGATTGAATTATAATGTCGTTAGTATGGACAAGGCGATGTCCTTTATTGGCACTCGGGATAATAATGGCCGGTTTACACATCTACACAGAGCATAGAACCGGGTTTTGAAAGAAGATTTTCTGTAATGATGTGCACTGGGTGGCAGCACGGACACGTCAGGTCCAGGCATCAGTCAAAGCGCTTAAATTTTTCATCGTCATCAGCCTTTTAATGTTCCCACTGCTGGGACACAGGCCTCCTCTCTGTGGGAGGGAATGGGCCGTAATCCACGCGGGCTCAGTTGGGCTGGCTGGCTTGGATTGTGATATATTAAAACTAAATGAAAGTAAATTTAAAACTTTAGTTAAAAGCACACTTTGTAAACAAGCATATTACAAATTAGATGATTATATTCAAGATAAGAATGCTTGGCAACATATTGGTCCCGCTCCGTAGGGCAATCTTTGGTGTGGACATAATCAAATTTGCTAATTTGTATTCCTATTCGTAGTTATTGTATTCTTATGTTATTTTTTATATTTTTCCAGAATTTGACTCACACACGGTTCCGTTGTTGTTGAATTAGGTATTTTACCTATGTTTGGAATATTTGTAAGTATGTGAGAACCATGTTCCTATTTATCAAATTAATGAATTTACCTGTTAGTGCTTTTATTACTTTATACCTGTACGTAGTATAGTGTGTAGTGCTATTTTTGGGTGCATCGTCCTCACATATATGAATTTATTAATGTATGTACATAAGTAAACATTGTAAAACATTTTAAAAAGAGTAAGTATGGAGTTTCTTGTGCGTTCTTCTCCATAACAAGCTACTTTCCGAATGCACGGTAGAGTCAATTTTTATTACTTGTACATTTTTAATTTAGATTTAATGTTTGACGTTCAAAAGTGCCGCTTATTGGTCTAGTTGAAATAAATATATTTGACTTTGACTTTGGTTTATTTTTGGCTCTAGGACAAGCCAGTTTCCTCACGATGTTTTCCTTCACAGTTTTGAGAGCAGTGGTGATGAAATGATTCACACAAAGTAAACCGCCTGCCTGGGTTCGAACCTATAAAATTGTAAGTCGTGGCCGTTACAATTGGGCCACGACTGCTCTTAAATTTATGACATTAGTTAAATTGACGTCAGCATCATGTTCATGTCATAAGTTATGGTTTCCAAGTGGAATACCTCTTGCGAAGGTGGCGCTAACTGGTGGCGTGAATTTGCCAGAAAACCGGCCCTCATTGAGAATTTGGAGATAATATAAGAACCTGTCAAACACATTTCACAAAGTTGGTTGATTGCCAAAGTTGAACAGATTTTCGTTTACTGAGTCCACTTCGTGTTGTACGAAGCTTAAATAAATTGTTGAACACCATATGAAGACATATGCTTTTTCATTATTTTATACTTGGTTCCATGCTAAAAAATGTCACGTTGTCACTGAATTTAAAGTCAGTTTTTATAGCTGAGTTTAAAACGCTGCTTATAGGGTAGAGTTTTACAGAAGAGCACAGAAAATCATAAAGTTACTTTCAATAATAATGAAATTCTGATTGATGTTACAATAATTAATTACTATTTTATATAGCGGTTATACAAAATAGTAATTAATTATTGTGTAGTAGATAGATATTAACTGAACTGGTTACGAACCATATAGGCATAGACTTAATAACGTTTGCCAAATTTAATAACGTAGGCGTGAACATTGTATGGATAGGTTTGTTTGAAACAGCCGTATTAAACAATGATTAATTTATACCAATAAATAATTGAAACAGGTACTCTTAATGGAATCCTCTGAAAATTACGTGTACCTATGTAATAAGTACATACATTGCTTTAACGCCGAGGAATCAGCCGCCCACGTCATCCTGGAATGCGAGGCCGTGACTTCTTAACTTACAGAAATCCTCGGAACAGTGAGATCGTACATACATTGCTTAAACGCCGAGAAATCAGCCGCCCACGTCATCCTGGAATGCTAGTCCGTGACTTCTTAACGGGCAGAAATCCTCGGCACAGTGAAGTCGCGGAGCCTGTGAAGCCCCCAGGAAGGTTCTGTGCTTTTGTGTGGCGCTAGACTGGGTGTTCATTTATTAAATATACTTCATTGTACACCAGAAGTTACATATACAAATATACTTTATTGTACATTGAGGAGCTCGTGGCTAAATAATAACAGCAACGCTTGACGAGGTCGGTCCGTGGATGGGTGACCATTTCAACATACCGAGTTTTATAACCTACGAGCAAACCACAAGCAGTTGGCCGTGGGAAAAACAATTAGACCTTAGGTGGACACCAGCGGCCTTTAGGATCTGCCTTTGACTTTTGTTTATGGTCATCGCGAAGCAAGCGGCCACCGCAAATTTTAATGATTAATTGTATAAAACTGCAGTTCTATACTGTAAAAGGCATACCGTGAAAACACAGGTGAAGTGAATATGTAAGCTTTCAATTCATCCAATCAGCGATCGCGACGGCACGAAGCGCGCACGCTCCCTTTTATTTTGGAAACTCAACAGTAGTCATTACGTGTTTTACACAATCGTGTTCGCCATTCGCCTCGTCACTCGACGAACATTCGACGAAACATTCGTATACGAGTGCCGTCGCGAACTACTGTTCACACATTCGCGGGGTGTATTATTTTGACATTCGCACACGAACATGGAGTACGTGAAAATAATTGCAGCATGCGCGCTACATCCGCTGTCGAGTAGACGAATTTTCGAACATACGAAACAAGATTTTTCTTGCATTCAAACAAGAAAAATCTATGTAGTCCGTTAGTTAGATTACCTAAAAATATTGGACAAGTATTTTTTTTTTTTACAGTGCGTTGAAATATCGTGTGACGTCACGGTGTGCTAAGCTTTATTACTGACAAAGTGACGTCACGAGCCCCCACTCCTGAACTTTGATGCGCTTTATCTTTGTCAATTTTTATTTATTTGATAAAGCAATACATACGTGCCCAATATTATTTGATAATCTCACTGACGGACTAAATAGAATTATCATTTTTCTACCCAGGAAACATCCCTATTAGAGTGCTGGTTTAATCGGTAGGTAGGTAATAAGAACATGTTTTAGGAATCGAACTCAACACGTCTCGGGTTGCCAGCGTGCGCAGGCCGGACGGCACATACATTTGCGAATGCAGGGCGCGGCGGCAACACAGCGCAGCTCAGCAAACACTCGTTTCCACGAGAAAGACGACACCTCTCATTATAAAATCGATATTCCTGATCCGGAACAGTTAATTTGTAATTGAACGGCATTAACTCTTTAATTTTACTTCAACTATTTAACTTACTTGAATTTCACACACGAGTTACCAACGTGAACGAGAAACCCTTTAAGGTTGAGTTAGTGGCCCCGATAATAGTAATATTGGGTATGTTTGAACTGAAACCCTGTTAAGTTAGTGACCTCGTATTAGGAGAATATTGCCTGTGTTATGTCAGGTTGGATTACTGGGGGTGCAAGTTGAAAGCCTCCACGCGGCGCACCCTGGGCAACGTCGGCGCCAACTGCCCACCCTCGTTGGGTGGACAGTTGGGGCGGGCGGCTAATTTCAACACACGAGGAAAGGTCACGGTTCCAAACACAGATCATCATCCATGATGCTCTGTGAAGGGAACCGGACTAGAGGCGGGACGGCAAGTCCGTCGCTGCGGTGGCCATCTAACGCCTACTCCCCCCTCTGCTGACAGAGGGTAGGTCGAGTGGGCGTGGAGTAGAGATGGAACCCAATCCCAAGGTCTCGCGTGCCGAGGGGATGAATGGCCGGAGGGTTTGTATCCGGTCCCTAGCGCTGGGAAAGGGACCTTACCCTTAAAAAGGGAAATAAAATGGAACAGAGGCTAACGGGAAAAAATCCTCAGGCGGGTACCCTTGCGCAACGCAAGGGCGAATCCCGCCCCTCTAGGGATCTCCTAGAGGGCAGCCCCATCGTATCTGAGGGGGGCACCAATAGTCTCGCGGGCCGGCAGACCACCGCCGACCTGCGCCACGAGCGAGAAAAGGAGCTCCAGGTTCACCTGGAGCAACTGCGCGACGTGGATGCACCGCTTGCCGTCGCCGACGGCAACAAGAGTCGAGGAGGCTCAAGTCCCCATGTGGACGTACCTCTTGCCATCGTCGGCGGCAACAAGAGCCGAGGAGGCTTAGATCCTGGAGGCAACTTGTCTGACCAGGACTCGCGTGGCACCTCCAAAGTTTGGAGGAAGCGTCCGCGCAGTAAGGACTCGGGGTCGCTGGGTCTCTCCTCAAGTGAGGAGAACCTGTCGGCCCCGAAAGTATCAACGGGACGGAGAGGGCGGGGTCGCGCGGTGGGGGCCACCGCTCGGGTGCCGGAGCGCGACGTAAGGGGTCGCTTCTTGCCTCGGCCCGACACGCCTGCCCCTGCAGAGTGCGTGCAGAGCGATCCCGGGCACATGAGTGCGGACCAGAGCGGTGGCTCCACTACCTCTCTGCTAGGGGCAAACAAGGCGGAGGTGAATGCCGCAAAGCGGGCGCAGCAACGGGCTGTCGCGGTAGACGAGGTCAATGAGTTGGCCCGACAGGCCCGAGAGCGGCGTACGGCTCGGACGGCGGATGCATCAGCGGTGGCGCTCAGTCACCAAGTGAGAGACGGTCTGAATGTCGTCCTGAAGGTTGCCACTAAATCGGGCAACCTAAAGGGCACGTTCACGCGTGCCTTGAAGGACGCAGTGGACAGCATCCAGGAGGCAGTTGAGGTCCTCAGTAGCCGCACAACCACGGAGGAGACGGCGAAGTTGTGGGAGGAGAACAGCCGTCTCCGTTCCGAGTTGGAGGACCTCAAGCGGCAGTTTGCTGCTCAGAAGGCAGCTGCCGATTCGTCCGTCACGGCCCCATCGCTGGCACCTTCGTCGGTTCAATCCCCGGCCCCATCGTCGGCCGCTGCACTTGCGGATGCAGAGGTCGAAAAGATCGCACGCATCTGCATGATGCAGTGTGGTCAAATGGTGGGTGCTCGGTTAGAGGCCATAGAGGCGAGACTGCCGGCCGAAAACCTCCGCCCACCGCTCGCTGCGGATAAGCGGAAAAAGGAGGCGCCCGCAAAACCAGGCCCGGCGGCCGCAGTTACACCAACAAGAGCCGGGCAAAAAGCCGGAAAGCCCGCTGAGGTTAGGTCCGCGTCCACTTCCCAGTCGGCGGCTGCGACCCCGCCGACGCCACCTGGCCCCTTTACGGAAACCTGGACGACGGTGGTCAAGAGGGGCCGCCGTCGAAAGAAGAGGACGGCGCCGCCGGCAACCGCTGGAGCACCCGCACCGGTAACAAATAAGGCCGCGGGACCGCCTAAGGTCAGAGCCCCACGCTCCGCGGCTGTAGTGATAACGCTGCAGCCCGGAGCCGTGGAAAGGGGCGTCACTTACAAGGCGGTCCTGACAGAGGCGAGGGCCAAAGTCGCGTTCCCCGACCTTGGAACACCGTCCGGCTTCAAAATGAAGCCGGCGATTACGGGGGCGCGGCTGCTCGAGGTGACGGGTCCCTCTAGCGCCGAAAAGGCGGACATTTTGGCCGCCAAGCTGCGGGAGGTCCTCAACCCTGAGGACGTCCGGGTGTCCAGGCCGATGAAGACGGCAGAGCTGCGTGTCGACGGTCTGGACGACTCGACGACCCCAGTTGAGATCGTGGCGGCCATTGCGCGAGCCGGCGGATGTCCGTCCGAGGATGTGCGGACTGGTGAGATCCGCGCCGACGCTACCGGGCTCGGCATGATCTGGGTGCGGTGCCCGGTGGCGGCAGCGAACAAGGTCGCTGAAGGTGGGCGACTGTTGGTGGGTTGGGTTTCAGCAAGGGTGAAGCTACTGCAACCCAGGGCATTGCGGTGCTATCGTTGCCTGGACATTGGGCATGTCAGGGCACGATGCACCGCCGAAATAGACCGCAGCGAGCAGTGCTATCGCTGCGGTCATCCCGGCCACAAGGCAGCCCAGTGCTCCGCGGCACCAAACTGCAGCCTCTGTACAGCTGCAGGGAGGCCTGCTGGGCACAGAGCGGGCGGAAAGGCCTGTGGCGCACCCGCGCAGCAGCAGAAGAGGAGAAGGAGGGCCAAGGTTGCCGGGGGCTCTTTACCCCCCCGTCAACTTGGCTGCTCTTCGGCCGACTCCCGGCCTAGGAATGGAGTGGAGGGAATGGATTGCGCATAATGGCGCTCTACCATTTCCTCCAGGGCAATATCAACCACTGTGCTAGAGCTCAGGATCTCTTGCTCCAGAGCATGGCAGAGTGGTCGATTCACGTGGCTGTGGTCGCCGAGCCGTATTTCGTCCCACCCAGAGATAACTGGGTTGGAGACCTCGACGGTTTGGTGGCCATTATTGGCGGGGCTCTTGTCAGCCCGTCCCGAGGTCGCGGCTGGGTGGCCGCCCTCGCGGACGGCGTTGGTATAGTTGGTGCATATTTTTCGCCCAACAAGAGTCTCGCCGACTTCGAGAGTTTCCTTGTCGAGTTGGGCGCCGTCGTAGGCCGACTCCACCCTCGCCCTGTGCTGTTACTAGGGGATCTCAACGCCAAGTCTTCGGCGTGGGGATCTCCGGTAACCGATGCTAGGGGTGAGGCGCTGGAGGAGTGGGCAGTAACCACCGGCCTGGTCATCTTGAACCGGGGCTCCGTTTACACATGCGTGCGACAGCGGGGCGGGTCAGTAGTGGACGTCTCGTTCGCTAGCCCTGCTGTCGCAAGCCGTGTCCGCGATTGGCATGTCGCCGTGGAGGTGGAGACGTTATCGGATCACCGATATATCCGTTTCGACGTCTCCACCCAGACCGCCGGCGGCCGCGGTACGCCAGCCCCGCGAACGGACGGTCCACGCTGGGCGCGCAAGCGCATCGACAGGGAACTTCTCGAGGAGGCCACCATTGTCCAGGCCTGGATCCGGGAGTCGGCAACAACCGGACCCGTCGACGTCGAACAGGAGGCGCTGTGGTTCCGCGGGGCGATGACGCAAATCAGCGACGCGTCCATGCCCCGGGTCCACGCACAGTCAGCGAGGCGCCAGGTGTACTGGTGGTCCGCCGAGATCGCACAGTTGCGAGTCACGTGCGTAGCGGCCAGACGCCAGTACACCCGATACCGAAGGAGACGTCGTCGGGTCCCTGATGAAGAAGCCGCGCGGTATGAGGTGTACCGCGCGGCGACGAAGACTCTGCGGCTGGCCATCGGCGAGGCAAAGAAGCGGGCCAGGGAGGAGATGTTGGAGACTCTAGACAGGGATCCGTGGGGGCGCCCTTATCGAGCGGTTCGAGGGGAACTTCGCGCCGCCGCGCCTCCACTTACGGAGAGTCTCCAACCCGAGCTGCTGGAGGAGGTAGTCGCAGCCCTCTTCCCGGCGAGAGCGGAGCATATCCCGCCGCCGATGGCTTTGCCCACGGCCGCAGAGTCTACAGAGGAGGACGCCATCACCGTCCCAGAGGTGACACAGGCAGAGATGGGGGCGGCCGTGATGCGGCTCCGGGCCAAGAACGTGGCTCCGGGGCCCGACGGAATCCACGGCCACGTATTAGCCCTCGCTCTGAAGGAGCTAGAGCCCTGGCTGAGAGGACTCTTCACAGCGTGCCTTGAGCGGGGCCAGTTTCCCACTCTATGGAAATCTGGTCGTCTGGTCCTGCTCAGGAAGGCGGGGCGCCCTGCGGACTCACCGTCCGCGTACCGGCCCATAGTGCTGCTAGACGAGGTGGGTAAGCTGTTCGAGCGGATAATCGCTGCCCGCCTCGTCAGCCACTTGTACAGAGAGGGGCCGGACCTGGACGAAAGCCAGTTCGGCTTTCGGCATGGGCGCTCCACCATCCACGCGATATCGCAGGTGAGAGTCCTGGCGGAGGAAGCGGTGTCCCGGGGTGGGGTGATGTTGGCGGTGTCCTTGGACATTTCCAACGCCTTCAACACCCTGCCCTGGAGTTGTGTTCGGGAGGCACTGCGGTATCATCGAGTGCCTCCCTACCTCCGCCGCATCGTCGGGGCTTATTTGGCGGAGAGGTGTGTCACCTACGTGGGACGTGATGGCGTCGAAAACCATCACCGCATGTCGTGCGGTGTTCCACAGGGCTCGGTCCTGGGCCCGCCCCTGTGGAACATCGGGTACGACTGGGTGCTGAGGGGCGAACTCCAACCGGGCGTAGACCTGACGTGTTACGCGGACGATACGCTGGTCACCGCCCGGGGGAGTTCGTACAGGGAGGCAGCGTTGCTGGCGACGGCTGCGGTCTCACAGGTGGTGAGCCGCATACGGCGCCTTGGCCTGGAGGTGGCCCTCAACAAGTCGGAGGCCATGGTCTTTCATGGCCCCCGGCGGGCGCCACCGCCCGATGCCCACATCATCGTCGGGGGGGCCCGAATTGCTGTCGAGTCAACCATGAAGTACCTGGGATTGGTGCTCGACAGCCGGTGGGATTTCGGCCCCCACTTCCGGCGGCTGGCGCCTAAGTTATTGGGCGCGGCTGGGGCGCTGTCAACGCTGCTTCCCAATCTGGGGGGCCCGAGCGCTGCCTGTAGGCGGCTCTACGTGGGGATCGTGCGATCAATGGCCCTGTATGGGGCCCCGATCTGGGCGGCTGACCTGACGGCCGGCAGCATCGCTGTTCTGCGAAGGCCGCAGAGAGCGATGGCCGTCAGAGTCATCAGGGGGTATCGCACGATCTCCTACGAGGCGGCTTGTGCACTGGCTGGATCCCCGCCCTGGGACCTGGAGGCGAAAGTACTCGCGTCACTATATCGGTGGCGCGAGGAAGCGCGGGCGCGGGGCGAAGGGCTGATGCAGCGACATATAGAGTTGCGTCAGTCTCAGCTTCGTGAGGTCCTGGTGGCGGAATGGCGGGACAGGCTTTCACGCCCTACCGCCGGCCTCATTACCATCGAGGCGGTCCGGCCAGTGCTCGAGCGCTGGCTCGGGAGGAGGCACGGCTCCCTGTCGTTTCGGGTGACGCAGGTGCTCTCGGGGCATGGTTGCTTCGGGAAGTACCTGTGTCGCATAAACAGGGAGCCGGACGCCCGGTGTCACCACTGCGTCGACTGCCGGGAGGACACGGCGCGGCATACGCTGGCAGAATGTGCCGCTTGGGAGGAGCCACGCCGTGCCCTCATCTCTGAAGTAGGCAGTGACCTGTCGCTGCCGGCCGTAGTAGAGTCTATGGTCGGCAGCGAGGAGTCCTGGGACGCGGTGGTATCCTTCTGCGAAACAGTCGTCTCGCAGAAGGAGGCTGCGGAGAGGGAGAGGGAGATTTCATCCAATCACCCAATCCGCAGCAGACGCGCCGGGCGTCGGCGGAGGGCGGACAGCGCCCTCTTCCGGCCCCCCTAAATGGGTCCAGGGGCGACGGACTCGGGGACATCCGTTGCCCTCCACACATCTGGACCCGAGGTGGTGGCGCGTAGTGTTCCACGCGCGCCCCTCTTAGACGTTGCGGGGGAGTCAAACACCTCACTCCCCCTAAACCCGAGATCGGGGCCCGGAAGCGGGCCGGCACTAGCCGGGGGTTGCGGAAGTATCGTTGTTCCCGCGACCCCCGACGTAGGTGTGAGATGGAACACCGGGGTGGTTTTTAGTCAGTAGGAGTCTGACAGACCCCTCCGCCCCCCCCAGGGCGGAGGACATCCAATGAGGATTTTCCACCCCGGAAACAAAAAAAAAAAAAAAAAAAAAAAGGTTGGATTACTGGTTGTGTAAATTTTGTGTAGGTACTTGTTGAATTCCATGTATGTTTGACTTTAAACAAGAAAGAAGATAAAACATTCATGATTTGTACCTAATAGCCTAAGATCTCACTACTAAAATCTGCATGTAAGTTTCATCTATACTATATGATTATAATAATAATATCTATACTAATAATAATATTATAAAGAGGAAAGATTTTTTTGTTTGTTTGTTTGTTTGTACCGAATAGGCTCCGAAACTACTGGACCGATTTAAAAAATTCTTTCACCATTAGAAAGCTACATTATTCCTGAGTGACATAGGCTATTTTTTTTATCCCGAATACGTGTCCTGTGGAGTGGTCCACAGGAGCGAAGCCGCGGGCAACAGCTAGTACTATATACAGAGGAAAGATTTGTTTGTTTGTTTGTACCGAATAGGCTCCGAAACTACTGGACGGATTTAAAATTTCTTTCACCAATAGAAAGCTATATTATTCCTGAGTAACATAGGCTATTTTTTTTGTCCCGAAAACGGATCCTGTGGGGTGGTCCACGGGAGCGAAGCCGCGGGGAACAGCTAGTAAATTATAAAGATAAAGATATTTTATTTTGCAAATATGGGTACAGTACAATGGTGATGGTATAGGTTCAGCCATATTTCACCAATAGGCATGCAAAAATTACATACAAACAAAACAAACAAAAACCAAGAATGATTCTTATTTTTAAACATTATTAACAGCAAGTTTAAATATTTTCATTAAGAATTCTGTTACGCTATAATATGCTTTAACTGTCAAAAAGCTTTAAAGCCTTTTTTTACAAGTATAATTAAAATTGAAATAACAAGGCAACCTGGAAACATGTGGCCGCAAATACCTTAATTTAATAAATTAAAAATTTATTATTGATTGTTAACCCCAATATACCTACAAGTTCCTTAAGTGAATCCAACGTCAGCTCCTTAGGCTCCCACAGACAGGCAGCAGGCGACAATGCGACAACGTTCTATCTGTAGCACAATTTCTATGAAAACGAGTCTGTCTGTGGGAGACATAAGAGAAACTCGTACAGAAAAACTATGATCTGAGTTCACATAATTCATAATTCAAAAATTTTGATAACATAACAATTCATCTGAATTATTTAAGGCTTGTATAACATTGTCTTAAAACTAATTCAACATTTTAGACATGATAATTCCATCAGTTAACTGAATAAAGACCTCTTTTAAACCTACAAGAAGATGCCTACGTATAATATTTATTATAAGAGCTTTATTTAAAGCTCTTATAATCTACATTATTATCAAGCTTTAACCTACATAAGCCAATCATTTAAAACATCCAAAAGCCCAAAAAAAATACAATGTAGTGATAATTTAGAAAGTTGTTAGGAAAGATACGAAAGACCTCTATTAACTGCGTCTTACTCGGATTCCTAAAATCCTGAAAAGCTGGCAATGTTTGTTGCTGTATATCGGAAATTGTGGCAAATTGTATCTACTTTGAAGTATACTGGGTGATTCTTTCCATAGGAGGAAGTTCTAAGCCAAAACCTGAAAAATATCGTAAAATTTTAGAGATTTTCCGAACACCACGTAGTTAGCGGAGGTATTTTGAAGCTGCAAACTTGGTTTTACACTATTGGTATTTATCCTAACACCATTACAAAAATACAATATCTACGGTGCAATTTTATGCGACTGGCCTACTAATAAACCAAGGTTTATAATCCAAGCAGTCAGTCATTATAAACTAGCTGTCCCACGCGGCTTCGCTCCCATCAACTGGCTACATACCCATCTACCCTACTTACCCTACATACATGATTGTTGCGTAACTTTAACCGTTTAAGCAGTGCACGCAACGGAAGATTTCAAACAGAAAAAAAAAACCCCGTTTTTAGAACATTTTTCATTGATATTCCGCTCCTATTGGTCATAGCGTGATGTTATATAACCTTCCCAAATAAATGGACTACCCAACACAAAAATAATTTTCTATTCCAACCAGTAGTTCCGGAGATAAGCGCGTTCAAACAAACAACCAAACTCTTCAGTTTTATAATATTAGAATAGATATAGCTCCCAGTCTATAAAATAGCCGGGGCACAGGCTGCCGTGCACCGTTGCTCGTGCTATATTCTTTGTTAAGGAGTTTGGTTTCCGCACTCAGTCCTTCAGGTGAACCATTCTGCATGGGCCATGGCGGCCGTTTCGTGGTTAGTCCAACTAGCCCACCAGAAGTTAGTTAGAGCTCCTGTTTTTCTCAGAACATCTGTGTAAGATTGGGTAACCCGAGGGTTTGTGTTTTAATCTGGGTGATACCTGTGCTTTCAAAGAGCACGTGTGCGACGGTTTCCTCAGCCTCCATGCAGGCTCTGCACAGAGGATTGTCCGTTATGCCTATTGTGTGGAAGTGGTAAGTGAGCAGTGTCCCGTGATGGTCCCCGTCATCAGGCGCAGGCCATTTCTGTCCAGACCTAATAAACGCCTGATTAGCCTACTATCCAAGGAGTGCAAAGTTTCTTTGCACTATCTGCAGCCCGGTGTCGAGGTCCACCAGTTCCCCACCTGTGTCTGGGTGAATTCCTGTAGCCACCTGCGTATTTGGTTGAAGGGGATGGGTACGACAGGTTCGGATCCATAGACCGCCGTGCTGGATCCTCGTCTCGAAAGCTCGTCTGCCGCCGTTGCTCGTGCTAAGTCGAAAATACCACGCAATCTGACAGCGCTGAATGATCTCTTGGATCCTAATCGAGCAAACGATCTCCAGCCTAATTACGTAAGTGAATTCGACAAGGCAAACGGTTTGAGTATGAACAATCGACCAATCACATAGAAGGAAATCCACATCGCTTCTTTCATCTCGCATGTGATTGGATGATTGTTCATACACAAACCCTTTGCCTTGCTGAAGTCACTTAAGCAATTAGGTTGCTTTGCTGATGAATAGACGATTATTTGTATGTCAGAAGTGCCGTAAGAGGAATTTAAGAAAGTGATGTTAACCTTCTTTCTTATGTTTTCACTTCCCTTTGCGAAGGCAAAAAAAGCCGGCTTACAAAAGACGGCTGAAAAGGTTGGCCGTAATGGACCTCGCAAAGTAGGACATCGGAATGTATAATGTCATGAATATAAAGAGGGAAATCTCGCTGAAGAACCTGCACCACAATATTACAACAATTCTGCTCATAGTCCTAGGACTGATTGCAGAAGAAAAGAGAGAAAAAAAATGTTTTCTCTTCATGTTTTACTCTGTTTATTTTGTATATTAAAATACGTATTTTGACTGTCTCTTTTTTGATTTTAGTTTGGTACTGTTTTTGTTATTAAATAAATAAATATTATTATCAAGTTAGAGCCTACAATACAGATCTGTTATCGCAAGTGAGCCAGCCTGACATCTCAAGTACTTGTAGCCCTTCTGCTTGGCCGAGCGACTTCAATACAAGCGTGTTCATGCCAAGTGGCGGCATTGAGCCTAGCTAAGCCTCGTGAAGGTTATATGTCTATATTTAAACATTTACTTTCTGTTTTACATAATAAACGCATGCCATGTGGCAATTGCTGGCTTATTTATTAGTAACTAGCTTCTGCCAGCGGCTTAGCCCGCGCCAAAGTCGTAAACAATCCCAAGGGAACATACAACAAACTTTAAACATAGTAAAAACCGAATTTGAACCGTCTACTTCTCACCTCGTTGGTCTAGGGGTCGCAAACACTACTTCTGAGCATGACGACTTAGGGATCAAGTCCCAGATCGAGCAAAGTGTACATGAGTGAGTATTATGTACTAACTGTAGATATACCATTTACTGTACCAATATGTCTTTCTGAATTTCGCATGTGCTAGGTATTTTTATTTTTTAGGGTTCCGTACCCAAAGGGTCAAAACGGGACCCTATTACTAAGACTCCGCGATCCGTCTGTCTGTCTGTCTTTCTGTCTGACAGCTGAAATTTTCACAGATGATGTATTTCTGTTGTCGCTATAACAACAAATACTAAAAATATAATTAAATGAATATTTAAGTCGGGCTCCCATACAACAAACGAGATTTTTTTGCAGTTTTTTTGCGATAATGGTACGGAACCATTCGTGCGCGAGTCCGACTCGCACTTGGCCGATTTTATTTATTTTTTATGGGTTTGCTCTTGACTCTAGTCTAGGTCAGAGGTGACAGAGACAAAGTCGACGATGGAGTGAGCTTACCCAGAAGAAGCCTATTCAATCTAACTTAAACGAGATTCGGGTTGTATGTGTTCGGAAACACAGACGCAGGCAGTGAGTTCCACTCTTTTACTGTGCGCACTATGTAGATGTTTGGAAGCGCTTGGTGCGACTTGGTGGAATGGCAACTAGGTGAGAATGGTAACTTGCAGTGCGTCTAGATGTCCGATGGTAGAAGGGGGCCGGTGGGATGAAATCGTGGAGTTCATGAGCACACTCGCTGAAGTACAGTCTGTAGAAGACCGACAAGTAGGCAACTTTACGGCGATGAGCTAAGCTGTGATGCTTGGCATCCACCAGTTTGACGTCGCCAATGAGCCTCTTAGCTCTGCGTTCCACCGAGTCAAGCGCGGCAAGATGATATTTTGCTGAGCCATACCAAAGTTGTCTGCAATACTCCATGCAGGATCAGACTTGCGCCTTGTAAAGAGTTAAAACCTGTCCAGGCGTGAAGTATCGCTTCACTCTGTTTAGGATGCCCAGTTTTTTGCCGTAATTTGGGCTTTGTAATCAATGGAGGCGCTGAAGTTGAGACTGGATGTCAACTCCATTATTTGCATTTCCCAAGATAATTTTGGATTTCCCCATTGAGCAAGCGTGGTGTTCAATGCTCATGTCTTTTTTAAATGAGAAGAGGCCTTTGCCCTGCAGTGGAACAGGTACAGACTGGTATTATTATATTATTACTAGCTTCTGCCCGCGGCTTCGCAAATGTGTGTTTTATCGTCCCAAGGGAATACAAACAATATTATGTCCTTCCCAGGGTCTAGAACTATATCCATGCTACATTTCATCTAAATCGGTTCAGTAGATCCAGAGATTACCCCCTGAAACCTCACCAACTTCTTTACTTCTTTATAACATTAGTGTAGAAGTATAGATTAGATGTTACATCACAGATGCAAACATTGCATAAAGTTCCGTTCACTTCATCGATTAACGACCTACAAAGGTATATTTATACGCGAGTTTTCTGTACCAGGTTTTTTATCAGAGAACGAATCCCCTGAGCCAACGTACCTAATCTTTAATCTGACGTTTGACATTACTAGTGGCTGGCATTTTCTTTTAACCTTACTTTTTTAGGGTTCCGTACTCAAAGGGTAAAATCACGACCCTATTACTAAGACTCCACGATCCGTCTGTCTGTCTGTCCGTCTGTCACCAGGCTGTATCTCATGAACCGTGATAGCTAGACAGTTGAATTTTAAAAACAGGTGATGTAATTCTGTTGCCGCTATAACAACAAATACGAAAAACAGAATAACATAAATATTTAAGTGGGGCTCCCATACAACAAACAGTACGGAACCCTTCGTGCACGAGTCCGCTCGCACATGGCCAGTTTTTTTTATCTACATAGCTATATTCAGTATGATAACACTCATCTTCACAGTAAATGGGTGGGTTTTGGGGAGATTTATGGCTTTTTAACCCACTGAATAGCTCAGCGCAGTAGAATCAATTTTTATTACATGTCAATTTTAAATGTTTTAACGTTCAAAAGTGCCGCATAATGGCCTAGTTTAAATAAATAAATTTGACTTTGATAGTGTATATAATTAATTTGTCTTTGCTCAATGACCAGAATATACATACGTACTGAAATTGTGCCTTTTATCTATCTAAATCTAAACCAAAATCATAACTCTCAACTCGTAGGCAGGCTAAGGCCCAGTTTTTAGATCCGTAGTTAACTTAGAAGTCTTAATTTTAAACCAACCCTTAATACTCGTATGAACCATTGGTGTTCAAATTAAGGTTTGGTTTCAAATTATGTTAAAACGCGTTTATGTTTAGATTGTTGGAAACAAATGGCCAAATAATTAACTCTCCAAATTATTTGACCTTTTGAAAGGCTAAAAATTAAAAAGGAATAAACGCATTTTATTGAAATCTAAATCCATTGCTTAGCATATTTAACAATTGGTTGAGTTAACTACGGATTAAAAACTGGACCTAAAAGGTAAAATTGCTTGTTTGTTAGCTTGCTAAAATCTCTGGAACTACCTACCTACTGATCCGACATTGCCGAGTGTCCTAATATATATTTTATACTAGAACAAGAAACACGCGGACGAAGTAGCTGGCAGAAGCTATTTCCAGATAAACAGGACGCCCAATATTTTATTGGAAATCACATTGTCAATAATTACACAATCGCCGTCCTAATTCCCTTGTAGAACAAAGTAGAACCCAATACAAATGCCAATCAAATCAACTGCCCGTTATATTTACTGACCAAAGCTTTGATACATAAGGCCTTTCTGGCCGATCCCTAGACTAGATGCCGTCCAATATACCAGCCAATATGTATGTAAATTACATTGTTACCTAATATAACTGGCTTTACTATTCGGCTACTTGGAACCAGAATATACACGTAGGTTGTTAGATGAATGTTATATTCCAATTGGACACTAAGAAAGATTTTGTAATAGTAGTTTAAGAAACGGTCATATAAAACACTAGTGTTTTAATAACCCCTGAAATCCATAGACCATGACAGTATTTTTCCACATTATGTCAATGAGCCTATACTTGCCAATAATGAATAAATTAAAAAGAAAAAGTGTGCTATAAAAATTAAAAAGTAATTTTATGATGCAGTTGTTTGAAAATCGAAGGAAAATATTGTCATGTAATTGTATTTATCTACGCTCACAACGAATCTGAATTCAAAAAATATTGTATAAATACGTACTTTATATTCGTGGATAGGTAAAATTAAAAAGAAACCATTACAGTGCAACATTTTCCTTCGATTTTCAAACAACTGCATCTTAAAATAACTTTTTAGTTTTTATAGCACACTTTTACTTTTTAATATACTAGCGCGTATGGGCTCATTGACTTAATGTAGAAAAGAAGTGTGAATTTGTCTATGGATGCGCGCGCTGCGCTGTCTTATTTCAACTGTATCACTTTTGTTTTATTTCAACTGTATGAGTGAAGATAAAGTAGTATATGCAACGGCATATAATTAGGTATTTAAACACTCGCGTAATATTATTATCACATTCGGCTTCGCCTCATGTGATAAACCTACGCTCGTGTTTTAATAACCCCTATTATATGACCATTGCATATACTACTATTTTTTTAAATTTTACCTGTCCTCGATAAAAAGTACGTGTTTATACAATATTTTGAGTTCATATTTGGAACATTACGTTGTGAGTGTAGATAAAAATACTTACTAATTACTATTAAAACTTTACTTACTTTTCTGTTTGGAGGATGTTCGGCCGGCACAATGTCTGTATCCACAAAACAGCCTGAGTGTTTACAATAAAAAGGTTTGAAATTTTTCCCTCAGAATCTTGTAGAAAAATCAAGACGGATAGACTAAGTGTAATTATGTGAAATTTTACAACCTTTCAAGTGTCTGGTAGATATTACCTCCGACGAAAATGTCTGGCATTATTGACTTCTAATTTCTAACGTTATTCTGTACAGCGTCCATAAAAATCAACTCGAATAGGTACTTCATTAAAACTTAGTACGGTTTTTACGTAGTTTTAGCACCTGATAGCTGAAAATTGGCCGTCGGCCCAATCTTGAAAATATGCGTATGTTCAAAGTACATATTAACCCTACTCAATCCCATGGTTTATGTGTGAAAAGGAAAGAGTTAAAGTCTGGGGCGTCTGGGACCTTGGTCCATACTAGTGATATAACGAATATAATTTTTTGGACATTCGCGGATGCGAATGCAAATATCTACTACTGACATTCGCGGATGAGAATGCGAATACGAATGTTCAGTTTTTGTTCAAATTTGGCGCCAATTGTCTATGGTTTGGTGGCAGTCTCGAGGTGCGTTCTGTTTGTATTTTCTTCCGGGAAATTTGTAAGACTTATGAAGCATTTGTGTCCATCTTATGATTTAAAGTCTCGCCCACGTTTGTTTACATTGCACACATATACGTTTTGTCTTATAAGTTCTAATGAACATTTAATTATTAAGCTTCATTGCCCAAAGTAATATAATAAATAAATAATACCAAATGATAAAGCGTAGACTGATAATGTGCTTACGAGGTTGTTACTTTCCCTTGCATTAAAAAACCTAAGAAATTAATAGATTTTATTAATCTACTATTATCTTCAAACTGTTTTTTTTTTCTGATTTGCATATTCGTAAAACATTCGCAGAAATATTGCGAATGCGAATGCAAATGTGAATATGCAAAAATATGCGAATTTCCGCGAATGCGAACGCTCATATTCGTTACATCACTAGTCCATACAGGATATCTATACGTACTGTTGTTTAATTAAAGTATCTAGCGCGTGACCCGCCAAATAAATAAAAGTAGATTTGGTCTAAAATGTGAGTAGGGTTAAACATAAAAGGGGATCGGATCCGGAGTGGAACGGGAGCTTGTTAAATATTTGAAGGGTCTTCAACTTGAATGGTGTTAGAGTTTTCGGCGAGTGACAATTTTATTGTACTCGTAGTATAAATTTAAATTTATAAAATTACTAGCTTTGCCAGCGGCTTCGCCCGCGTGAATATCGAAAATTATCCCGAGGGAACATATTCCTGTGATAAAAAGTATCCTATATGCTGTTCCTGACTATAATCTATCTCTGTGCCAAATTTCATCCAGATCCGTCCAGCCGTTCGAGCGCGAAAAAGTAACAAACACACTCACAAACTTTCGCCTTTATAATATTAAGTGTGATAAAAAGGTGAAAGTAGCTCTTTATTTATAAGGGTTTACAAATTAATGTAAATTGTTTGTGAATAAATAAATGAAATAAATGAAATGAAATATTACTTATAACACCACTTCAGTAATAAGACGCCGCCGTTAAAAAAGCCGGATAAACACATGGTGTCAAAGTCGTGAGTTTCACGGGGTGGTGACTGAAGGCTTCCATAAACAGGCACGATGCGACAATTTGGCAACTTGTCGCGGAAATTGTTCTAAAAGTTTTCTACAGATAAAACAAATTTTATAAAAACTCGCTGTCGCAATATCTCGTCTGTAGGAACCTTAACGACTTTAGATCGACGATAAGTGATAATAACCACAAAGACTCGCTACTGTACAAGGTAGGTATTGGAATAGCTCCTACGTGTTTTCCAGCCTTTAAGATGATGACAGTCGCCAACGACCTTGAGGGAACAAACTCGCGCACTAGTTTCACACCCGCGCGACCCAAAATGCAGTAGTTTTTTGTACTTTCCTTAATATTCTATGACTTTGAAAAAAAAAGCCTTAGATCAAAATGTTGATAATTAAATTGTCTTTGAGATGGTAAGAAATTAATTCAAATACGCCCGGCGGTTTTGGTGTGATTGTCGTTTTCTAGTCCATGTTAGACATAACTTTACAAATTACTGAACCCCATAGGGTAGCCATAGCTCTGAAACGTGGTCGCTCACAATGGGCCTCATCATAAAGCTTACAGTGACACAAAGGGCAATGGTGAGGGCTAGGCTCAGCGTTTCCTTGCGTGATTGAATCAGAAAGGTAGAGATCCGCAAGATAACCAGGGTTACCAAAATAGCCCCAAGAATTGCCAAACTTAAGTGGCAGTGGGCAAGGCACAATGCACGTAGAATGGATGGCCGATGAGGCAGAAAGGTTCTGGAGTGGCAACCACGAACCAAAAGACGTTACGTTGGTAGGCCCTCCACCAGGTGGACCGATGACCTGGTGAAAGTTGCGGGGATCTGCTGGATGCGAGACGCACGGGACTGGTCAATGTGGTGAAGCTTGGGGGAGGCGAATAAAACTAAAAAAATATCAGATCAAATTATTACGAAAATGGTCTAATGTGTATTTATATTGTAATATGTATTTTTCCAAAAAATTACTACTAGCCGTTTAGACGTCTTATTTTAAAATCAGCTACTGAAGGGTATCTGCGCCTTAATAAGTTCCATCGCTCTCCTTCAGGAAATGAAGCGCGAACATACCAACTACAGTTGCACGTTCGCACCACAACTAGTTGTGAACAAAGGCTTCGCTCTGCAATATATTGAAATGCCGCAGTACATACAGACAAATAAATGGACAATGCAGACGCTGTAAATTCAGTATTGCCACGTTTTTCTTTTGTTTTAGAACCTATTACTGAACTACGGTTGTAGTTTTCCGACTATAGAGGAGTATATCATTGTCAAACTGTGTTATTTCTGTAGTTAATCTGTAAGACTCGCTTTCTGAATTGTGTGTTCGTAGTTGAGAACGCGTCAAACCCAGTTTTCATGCCTAAGTTTGTCAGGTTTACACAGGACTACGGCGAAGCCAAAACGAGGGTTAGTTATGATTTTAACCGGTTTGTATGTATGTATGAATGATCATCTGCTACCTCATAACTTCTAAACTCCTTATCATAACCTAACAAATGAGCTATCATTATCTAACTAAGAGTTTGACACTAAAGTCGGTAAAGAAAATAATTAATTAAATCCTAACCCGAAAGGCTTAAGATCTTAACACTAAAGGCGGTAAAGAAAACAATTTATTAGTGAAATCCAAGCCCGAAAGGCTTTAGTTTGACACTAAAGGTGGTAAAGAAAATAATTAATGACATCCTAACCCGAAAGGCTTAGGATCTAAGAGATTGACACTAAAGGCGGTAAAGAAAATAATTAATGACATCCACCCGAAAGGCTTAGGATCTAAGAGATTGACACTAAAGGCGGTAAAGAAAATTATTAATGACATCCTAACCCGAAAGGCTTAGGATCTAAGAGATTGACACTAAAGGCGGTAAAGAAAATTATTAATGACATCCTAACCCGAAAGGCTTAGGATCTAAGAGATTGACACTAAAGGCGGTAAAGAAAATAATTAATGACATCCTAACCCGAAAGGCTTAGGATCTAAGAGATTGACACTAAAGGCGGTAAAGAAAATTATTAATGACATCCTAACCCGAAAGGCTTAGGATCTAAGAGATTGACACTAAAGGCGGTAAAGAAAATAATTAATGACATCCTAACCCGAAAGGCTTAGGATCTAAGAGATTGACACTAAAGGCGGTAAAGAAAATTATTAATGACATCCTAACCCGAAAGGCTTAGGATCTAAGAGATTGACACTAAAGGCGGTAAAGAAAATTATTAATGACATCCTAACCCGAAAGGCTTAGGATCTAAGAGATTGACACTAAAGGCGGTAAAGAAAATAATTAATGACATCCTAACCCGAAAGGCTTAGGATCTAAGAGATTGACACTAAAGGCGGTAAAGAAAATAATTAATGACATCCTAACCCGAAAGGCTTAGGATCTAAGAGATTGACACTAAAGGCGGTAAAGAAAATTATTAATGACATCCGAACCCGAAAGGCTTAGGATCTAAGAGATTGACACTAAAGGCGGTAAAGAAAATTATTAATGACATCCTAACCCGAAAGGCTTAGGATCTAAGAGATTGACACTAAAGGCGGTAAAGAAAATAATTAATGACATCCTAACCCGAAAGGCTTAGGATCTAAGAGATTGACACTAAAGGCGGTAAAGAAAATTATTAATGACATCCTAACCCGAAAGGCTTAGGATCTAAGAGATTGACACTAAAGGCGGTAAAGAAAATTATTAATGACATCCTAACCCGAAAGGCTTAGGATCTAAGAGATTGACACTAAAGGCGGTAAAGAAAATAATTAATGACATCCTAACCCGAAAGGCTTAGGATCTAAGAGATTGACACTAAAGGCGGTAAAGAAAATTATTAATGACATCCTAACCCGAAAGGCTTAGTATCTAAGAGATTGATACTAAAGGCGGTAAAGAAAATTATTAATGACATCCTAACCCGAAAGGCTTAGGATCTAAGAGATTGACACTAAAGGCGGTAAAGAAAATAATTAATGACATCCTAACCCGAAAGGCTTAGGATCTAAGAGATTGACACTAAAGGCGGTAAAGAAAATAATTAATGAAATCGTAATCCGAAAGGCTTACGATCATGCGGATTATGCAATGTATTGCTCGTTACTTCTTTGTAGAAGACGTCTGTCAAGGAGTCCAGGTACAAATTACACGTTTTCGTTCCTTTCTTGATGAAAGTGTACAAATTAGACATGGCACGCCGTGACCACCCCAGGGACCAAACTAGCACATGGGCACCAGATGACCCCGTGTTTGGCAACCCTTGGTTCCTGTGACGGGTCAGGTCAGTGGCCCCGCCACCTACCAATTTTCGGCCGCAGGGGATAGGGAGCGCGGCCAACGCTATACCGACACTTCTCCTCCCCTGCGGCCCCGCCGCGTCCGCCACCAGATGGTGATGCCTGGGGTGGCCACGGCGTGCAATGCATTCTATGCGCTGGTGATGGGGGATACTCCACAGAGGAGGGTCCGGTGACGAACAGCCGCGGTGGGTTCATGGATTAGTAGCCATAAGCGGCACAGGAGGACATCGTGGAGTTTTAGTGGGTTGGAGTCCCACATAACTGCCACCATAACCATCACATATCCATATATATATACATACGTATCATATATCCATCATCATATAACCATCTCGTAGTAGGGCAGTATGCAAGAGCATTAATACAAGCACAAATTTATTACAATGTATGTGGGCACTTCATGAAAAATCACCATACCATATTCAATCTAAACAAATAAATAAAATTGAAGTGTCTGTATGTAATATCAAAATAACAATGTTTAAATGAATGCGCGTGAAAGTATATACGGTACTAACAACAAATAAGCAATTTTTAAGATTTTTGTCTGTCTGTCTCTGTAGGTCTATCTGCCTGTTTGTTCCGGGTAATCTCCGAAACGGCTGGACTGATTTTGACGGGACTTTCACTGGTAGATAGCTGATGTAATAACGAGTAACATAGGCTACGTTTGATCACGAGAAAATTCATAGTCCCGGCGGCAAACTAAAAAAATAAAAATATATTTTTTACGAGTTTGACGCGGACGAAGTCGCGGGCAACAGCTAGTTAATACATATAAACAGTTATTCAAATTACGTACTAAATTAGACTAGAAGGCAATATACAAAATACTTATTACGCTATACAAACATAAACCGCGATATAAGTTTCATTACAATGGAGCCTGCGGCAACACCATAATTATGACAGTCAGCCTTTGTGATATTATTATCTTTTACGTAAATTGTTCGGAATGCCAATTATAAATTAGACAACATTTGCCAACATAATTTTCGCGACAGTAAATTGCCAAATACATGAACACCTAAATAACTTTTAATGAAAGAAGTATAAACTATAAAGGCTCCCACAGGCGGCTGACAACGCGACAACGATTCAACACCCTTTTTACAGATATGTCACCAGATTATTGCAAGCACCGTAATTTTATAATTAATCGCGTAAAATTGTAAACTTTTTGTTCTCAATAGAGCACGGGTCGAATTTAGATGACATTTGCTGTATGTGAAATAATCTGTTTGCAATATATATAGAGATAATTTTATAATCTCGCAAGATTCATTACAAAGTTACGGCGTCAGCAATAATCCGGTGGTAAATACAACATGTACTGATATAATTATCTCTATGAAAAACCTTGTCGCATTGCCGCGTCACTTAAGTCTTCGGGTGCCTTAAACAAATACATGGTGAGGAAAAGCGATGCAAACAATTAATCTTTTTTTAACGTGTGTGTTTTATACAGGGCATAAGCAGTTTTTAAAATATGATCACACCTTCCGTTAAATTCTGTATGTATCCATCATCATCTTCCTGCCCTTGTCACGCTATCACTGACTCCCTTTTCTTTCATATCACTCCTCACACAGTCCATCCATCTTTTCTTTGGCCGTCCCCTCCCTCTCCATCCATCCACATTTATATTCATAACTGTTTTAGTAACATGCGTTTCATCCCTCCTCATCAGATGACCATACCAGGACAAACGGTTTCTTTTCAACTTTTCTGTCACTGGCGCCACTTTCAAACTTCCTCTAATATACTAATTTCTCACTTTATCCATTCTGTATGTACCCACTGGTGCGAGTTGCGGGACACATTTGGACCAGGCTAGCCAGAGATAGGAGAGTATGGAAATGCATGGAGGATGCCTATGCCCAATCTTGGGTATCCAAAAATTAAAATGAATATCTGTTCTAGTCCATATTTCGGGTCCGTGGCTTATGCCCCCAGTGGTCGACGCACCTGTGGCCGACGCCCCCGATTCGATTAATTTCTTTAAAAGCAGTTCTTGATCAAATGTACTTTCAATCACAAAAATGTTGTCCAAAAATAAAAAATGTATATTGATTGTAAGTATAATGTATAATATTAAATCGTAATACGTAAATATTTATAACAAGCAAAAGCTTTTATATTGGTTGTATCTTTTCAAAAATGTAAGTCTTAGTTATTTTACATTATTTATTTATCTCAATAAGAAATCTATTAAAAAAAATTGTATATAAATCACAGTTTTCATCACTTTACCAAGAGAATCATTTAACGTAATTATAATAATCAGTCTCAAATGTAATAAAATAAGATAGTGACTTTATAGTCAGTCTTAAAAATTACTGCAGAGCAATTAACTTTTTACATAGTGAAATGTTCTTTTTATCTTTGTAACAATAATAATTAAACATAATCAACTATGAAACCTTAAACAAATGAGAATAATTTTAACTAATTATAACAGTTAGTTTCAATAAAATAAAACAAAATAATCGGGCTTGAAAAACAAAAGTACTCGTAGAGTAACAAATTGATGTGAAATGTTTTAAAATTTTCTAAGCATTAAAATAATCAAGTGTAAATACTTTTGTACATAATACATATGCTTTTAATGGGGAAAAAGGTGTGTAAGGATAAGGTTAAGTGGTGATCTATTCTCTCTGCTATTAGATAGATAAGTTTTGTTTTACAAGGAAAAATACTTTATTATGGTGAAACACTTTTCTCATTTACTGTACTAAGTGAAAAAGCACAAAAAAATATAAATATAAAATTTATCGAATCGGGGGCGTCGGCCACAGGTGCGTCGACCACTGGGGGCATAAGCCACGGACCCCATATTTCTATTATTATTTATATTTTTTTTATTCTTGCTCTTATTGTCGGATTTGGTTCTATTAATTCAATTTTACCAAATATTTTTATTTATTAATCGCAATTTTACTAATTAGTTTTAATTAAATTATTGATTTTATTTTATTAAATGAAATTTTATGAAACATATTTTATTTTTGTCAGTCATAAATTGATACCATATTATTTTATTTTTTTGTCATAATTTTTTAAATTAAATGTGACATTTTGGTGGAATTTATATTATAGTATAGCTACAACCTTCCCTCCCACAGGGAGGAGGCCTGTGTCCCAACAGTGGGAACATTAATAAGCTGATGATGTGATGATAGCTACAATAGTAAATTATTTATTCATAGTGTTATAATCAGATTTATTTTTATGCATTAAATTTTACCAGATATTTTAATTATTAATTG
Organism: Anorthoa munda; assembly: GCA_945859665.1. Classification (NCBI taxonomy): domain Eukaryota; kingdom Metazoa; phylum Arthropoda; class Insecta; order Lepidoptera; family Noctuidae; genus Anorthoa; species Anorthoa munda. The sequence continues at coordinate 9,187,187 of OX243918.1, read as the reverse complement.
ATTATTGTATGGATCATAATTATAGTCTATATTGGAATCATAGGGTCTATAAATATAATATTTGTTATTGTAATAGTGAGATAATTTATGTGATTTCTTTCTACATGAAATGGATTATATGTTAGTGATTGTAATAGTTGTAATATTTTGTGTTTTTGTAAATAAATGGCTTATTATTATATTATTATTATGTGCCCACTGTTGCTAAATTGTATTCTGTTTTTTCTTTCGTTCAAATCTTTCGTCTCATAACTCTATTAAATGTTCAAAGCAGAGGGTTCACTAGCATTCCATCATCTATCTTTCATACCACTTGATATTACTTTGTGAAATCCCGAACACTCAATCAAGTTAAATAAAAAAAACCGGCCAAGTGCGAGTCGGACTCGCGCACGAAGGGTTCCGTACCATTATCGCAAAAAAACGGCAAAAAACATGTTTTTTGTATGGGAGCCCCACTTTAATATTTATTTTATTCGGTTTTTAGTATTTGTTGTTATAGCGGCAACAGAAATACATCATCTGTGAAAATTTCAACTGTCTAGCTATCACGGTTCCATGAGATTCAGCCTGGTGACAGACAGACAGACAGACGGACCGCGGAGTCTCAGTAATAGGGTCCCGTTTTTACCTTTTGAGTACGGAACCCTAATAAAAAGGGTAAAAAAACCCTCTCTATGAAGTTAAAACGCTGGACGATAATCACATTAAAAGTTAGGTAGTTATTATATATGTTAAGCTTAATTAACCAACGAATTAATTAACGAAGCAGCAGCTCTGGGATTCACAGGATTGCCGCAGATGTGTAACTGGCTTTATTTACATGGATTTTTTTTAATTAGTTTCAGTTGAATTAAAGATGCAAAAGGAGTATGAGTACTGATGATATAAGTGTGATGTATAAGAAGTAGGTTTGTGACATAAGGATTGGTGTGTTTTCTGCCAAATCGCTAAGAGAAAAAGTCGTGACTTAATGAAACAACCATGTCATCATCATTTCAGCCGAAAAACGTCCACTGTTGGACATAGGTCTCCCCCAGGCGTCGCCACATTGACCGGTCCCATGTGTCTCGCATCCAGCGCATTTCCGCAACCTTAAACAGGTCATCAGTCCAACTAGTGGGAGGCCTTCAAACGAATCGACTTCCGGTCGCCACTGGTGGTTCCATGTCAATGTTAAATTTATCTTATCATCCACTCATTGATTACCACCTATACTCCAAGTCCTGCAATTGGACTCCACGTCGAATCATTAAATTGACACTTATAGCTTTTTATATATTGACGTTTATCGAGGGTTTCTTCCGTTGCCATGGCGACTGAAAAGGTACCCAACTGTACCGCGCCGATTTGATTTATTTTGATACTAACTGTCCCACGCGGCTTCGCTCCCGTCAACTGGCTACCTACCTAACCTACATACATGAATGTTGCGTAACTTTAACCACTTACGCAACGCACGAAAAGGAAGTTGTCAAAAAGGAATATTTTTTTCCCGATTTTGCAACATTTTTCATTTGTGCTCGGCTCCTATTGGCCGTAGCGTGATGTTATATAACCTTCCTCGACAAATGGACTATCCAACACAAAATTTTTCTATTCCAGTCAGTAGTTCCTGAGATTAGCGATTAGCGTTCAAACAAACAAACTCTTCAGCTTTATAACCCTCTGCAGCAGTAGGACAGATAAGCAAAATCCCAGATTAGCAGAAGGACAGATTTGCATAAGGGCAGAAGTACAGACCCACACAGAAAACAAAAATAAAATTGAATAGTTACAATTGGTAAAATATTAGTTTATATATGTTAGGGACTAGTCTAAAATAACAGACATGTATTTTTTTTTGCTGCCCTATCTCTGCTTATTGGGAACAATTGTCCTCCGAAGTACTGAAAAGTGACTAAACCCTCTAACTTCGGTAGAGAGTATTATTAAAAAAAATGCTAGTTAATTACTGGTTTGATTATATGTTTGAGAACATGAAGAAATAATGAACACGGGTATTTTTATATCGGTTCAAACTCATGTTGTAAATAACCAAACTGTATCTTCAACAATGAGAAACATAAATCTTTGAAGAGTGTTTTTTTTAGGAAAATATAAGGTTGAGCCGATATAACAAAACCCGGTAAAAGGTGTTTAAAATTAGAAGAATGGAACACAAAAGCAATTAAACCTCTTTATTTATTGGGTAGGTACAAATAAAACTTAATTAGCCTTCGTTCATTCAAATTAAATTTACAATTACCCAGTTTTTAATTAAAATCCGAGATAAATAAACTGCGAGTTATTAACTTAAAATTATATGAAAAGAGGTTCCGTCACAAAGGGCATAATTAAAAGAAACTGGCACAGTACGATACAAGGGGGTGTGTAAAATTTGAAATAATAACAAAAGATCTAATGATTATATGACCTAATTTCATTTAATATACTTTTTTTTAATATAACGATCAAATGATATAATGAATTATAGATATAAATTCATTTTACCTAATTTTATATGGTATAATGAACATTTTATATAATGCACGTTTGATATAATATTCATTTAGTATAACATTCAGTAACTATAATATTCAAAATCTCTAAGTTACGTTTAATATAATTTAGAAACGTCTATTTTGTCAAAGTCAAAGTCAAAACGTTTATTGCGAACTAAGTGTATAATGTTGGTGTTATGTTATATTAGTACTTAAGACTATATGTGACTATTGTGTTTTGTATATTTTTGCAAAAAGTTATTAGATTTTATACGCATGCCATTTTCGTGCTAGCAAAAACAAGCACCACATAAATATTGCTTGTTATTAGTTCGCTTTTATGCGGGTGGACGGATATTTTTTATTTTTCTGGCTGTCAAACAGTTAAACTATTTATTGTTTGTGTTGAGTATTACGTTTGCGATATTTGTTTTATTGATTAAAATTACTGCTATAAATTGCAGTACATACAAAAGTTCTAAAGGTGGACAAAAACGAATCGGGTCACCCCGACTTCACGTAGTCTTTTGGCTGCTACCCCTAGAGTGTATATAAAAACCGGAGGCGTGAAGGCGCGAAGGCTGCGGAGGTGAGCATGGGTGCCTATTCTTTGTTATGTAAAGGCGAAGGGGGTGCACTTCCCGCAGCGCCGGAGACGATGCAGAAGCAACTTTAGTGTTTTGAGGTTAGGTTAAAATAATTTGTTTTTTTCAAGATCGGTGCGTTACGTTAGAAAATTAGTTAATATGAAAATTAGGTGAAATGAACTTTACATGAAAAGAGTATTATACTAATTGAAAATTATATGAAATTAACGTTATACTATACGTTGTTAGAGTAAATGAAGGTTATATGAAATATAACATTAGATCATATGAAATTAGGTCATATGGTTTTTGATATAATTTTCATATGCTATATAAAAATTATATCAAGTGAAATTATACTATCTGTTATTATACCATACATTACACACCCGATACAAGGGTGCTTTTTCACCAGAACTGTGCGAGGTAAAACGGTGCGTGCTAGAGAAAAATATCTACTAGAGGATTTGCTTCATTTTCCCAAAGGAAAAGGGGCTAGAGGAGACAGGTAAAAAAAAAATTGCCCAAAATATAAAAAAATAATATGAATTGCAAAAATAAGCGTCACATCCGCGCAAAACGGCTATCGTGCAGCATAATGCTGCGGATCAGAGAGTTTGTACCACTAAAAAAACTTCTGCCGTCATTTATTGAAGAGTTCTGTTGTATGCGAGTGAAAGATGTGTGCGATAGATGCTAATCAGGAATGTGTGTGAGGCGGCTAGCGAGACATGTGTGAGAGACGCTGAAAACAGTCCGCTACGCCTCTTTACACCACTCAGCTACACACCCAGCTTGTGTCGCGTCCTTGCACTGCTTTTCACAACAAAATCAAAATCAGCGCCGCTTCACATCCTCACACAGCGTTGCAACCTACACCTCTTTGCTGAAAAAGCTCCATTATGACAGTAGGCAGGTGGGCCCGAAGTGACCAAAAGAGATATAATTAACAAACCACGAATGAAAGATTTGACCTTTTGAGTAAATATTACAAAGTAGGTAAAAAGGCTAGCTGTTTGACGACCAATGTTTGTGACAACTTCTTAATGAATTCTGTCGAACTTGACAAGTGACTTTAACGAGATATTTTCTTAATGTGATTTTTAATTTCATGGACTAAACTGACATTTGGGGGGTTGTCACTTTATCGTCCCATAAAAATAGTGTCGTACCCTAACTATCCTGAATGATCGAAAGTTAATCGAAAATCGAATTAGATCGAAAATGAAACTACTTCACGGCAAAAAAAAAAATTGTTTTGAAACTAGCAGCCCTCATTTAGTTTTTAGTCACTTCATTTTATCGATCGCATTTATTTTATTGTTGATTTCATATTTAACACAATAAAAGTTCATGTACTATGTGTATGAATACTGTTATATTTAAATATATTACATTTATATTCATAAAACATTTATTTACACCAATTTGTAAAAATAAATTGAAGACTCATGTCACATCGATTCGATGAATCACTTATGATTGAGCCTTACCTACAACACTATGTTCCGCGCTTGCAACATTTAAAAAAAATAAGGTCATCGGCAGCTGTCAGTTTGGTCCACGAAATTAAAAATCACAGTGTAAGTTCATCAATTTCGAATGTAATACTTTAATCTATACTAATCTTACTTCCTCCTACGAATATAAAAAAATGAGAGTTTGGATGGATGTATAGATAGATGGATGTTTGTTATCAATCACTCCAGAACGGCTGAACGGATCTGCACCCTATTTATGTAAGTTCAAAGAATAGGGCACGGTACGCTTTCCTTGCTTTCATTGCTTCATTTGTTCAAAAATCCGTCTACTAGATAGCATAATAATGAACACTGTTGAGTTATCAAAATGAAAGGGATTACTTGCGCAATTAGGGTGCTGGATGCACAGACATCTTCTTATCCAGGTGGTAGGTTTCTTTGTGATAATTTCAACATATACGCGGGCGAAACCACGAGCAGAAGCTAATAATATTATAAAGTTCATGAGTTAATTTTTTGTTTTCATCCCAGGCAATACCAGTCGGGTATGATTTAATTTTTTGTTTTTATTCCGGGCAATACTAGTCAGATATGATTTTATTTTTTGTTTTTATCCCGGGCTATACCAGTCGGGTATGATTTTATTTTTTGTTTTTATTCCGGGCAATACCAGTCGGATATGATTTTATTTTTTGTTTTTATCCCGGGCAATACCAGTCGGATATGATTTTATTTTTTGTTTTTATCCCGGGCAATACCAGTCGGATATGATTTTATTTATTGTATTTGATAGCCAATTCTTGAGCAAGGCTATTTAATATCACGGTTCGACAAGAGTTGAACGAAAGAAAAGAAGTCAGAAGAGCGCTAACCGAAATTGAAGAAAATAGATACGAAATCGCGGGGCGAAAGTGTAGGGGACACTTACAAAATAACTTATTATTTCATAGATAATTGCACCGGTCCATCATCATCACCATCATCAGCCTTTTAACATTCCCAATGCTGGGACTCAGGCCTCCTCTCATGAAGAGGGAGTGGGCTATAATCCACAACGCGGGCCCAGTGCGGGTTGGTGGATGTCACATGTCTTTGAATTTTTGGTTCTTGGACACGCCAGTTTCCTCACGATGTTTTCCGTCACCATTTTGAGAGCAGTGGTGATGAAATAAATTACGCAAAGTAAATCGCCTGCTCGGATTCGAACCCACGACCTACAACTCTTAAGTCGGGGTCGTAACAGCCGGGCCACCACTATAACGGTCATTAGGAGGTCTATATCTAATGCTAATGATAATGGTCATGGTAAAATTACAGCTATGACCTTACGAGGTAAGAGCTGTAATTGTGTTGAAGTTTGCACTTCTTACCCGTACCGTACCGTCTAAGTGTGTACCCTACACTAGTCGACGACACGATCTAATTTGTGCGCGGGGTTAAAATGCATGCTATATCAACCGACAACACGTGCGGAACAGATAGATGTTGTTATGAGCAGTAAGAAGCTAGTTCGCGTACGAATACACACTTTTGCAAATTTGTAGCGAAATGGATGATTATTTAGAACGAAAACGAGCGCGCGAAATATTATAAACAGACTTTTGGGAGTCTGGATATCATGAAAAAACGACTGAATGTAACTGTTCCATAAAATTATTTGCATTGTTGAACTACTAATCAATCCCTGTATGGACGCCGTTTTTCAATTTTCCTTCTTCTTATGGTACTTATTTGCGCACAAAGAAGCGTTAAAAGACGTTGAAATATGGAACTTTCGAAGCTCATAACTTTCATGTATTTTTTTTTTACTTCTTTGCTTCCATACAGGGCTAGATAATGATGAGACAAATTGATATCATTTTTATTTTGAACGTACATCGTCAAACAGTGGAGTAAAAGCCAGACTTCGTTTGTATGGAAGAATTTTCGACTAGTGTACCCTTAAGACATCCAAACTAATTCAGGGTAGCCTATTCTTAAGGAATGACTAAAACATTACAACCTTATCTTTGTCACAAAGCAATAAAAATTACAATGTACGCAGGGACAAATTATCTTTACCTTTACCGTCGGCGTCTATAAACATCCTGATGATAATTTATCTAAAAAAAATGTAAATGTATTCTATGCTTAACTAGAACATGAACAATTAATCAGTATCATTGTTTAGGCAAAAAGTAAAAAATAAATGTATCTGGGTGGCCGAGATCTGCTTGGATGAAAATAGAGAAAACAAAGGTTTTCGAAAAAAATAATTACGTGTTAAAAAATTGCAAATTATATAGAAATCGTTGGAACCGTTTTCGAGAACGTGATTACAAACATATATATATCGCAGGGATATGATGAAAACAGGGAATTGATCAAATCTCTCTAAGAGCGAGCGTAGCGAGCTCGGGAGCTTAGGGCACCCCGACACGGACAGGTTAGGTTCGAAGGGGATGACGGGAGCTGAAGTGAGCGAGCAAAGCGAGCGAACTCAGCTCCCGTCATCTCCTTCGTGTTAGGTTACTTTAGACCCTGCATACAGAAATAGGAGCCCCGCGCAGCGGGGCTCCGTCGGCTCTGCCACACAAATACTAATTCAACGTACAAAATAAACCTTTAAATTACTACAGAAAAGTTATTTTTGTCATTTCACTGAACCAATTTTGCTTAGAGATTTGATCAATTCCCTGTTTTCATCATATCCCTGCGACATATATACATAAACTCACGTTTTTTCGCTACGATCATTGCATACTTCTTTTGCTTCACTCACATACAAAAAAACAAACAAACACACCAACACATGTATATACAAATATTGCTCGTTTAATAGTATCGGATAGGAAAGGATAATTGCTCGTTATATAAGCCAAGTATAAGGTTTAAGGTCTCCTCCTTTTGCTTCACCTACGGTCATAACTTTGGTCAAACATTGTAAGAAGGTATTTCTGAAGAATATCACCAATAACTTCCGTGTATTTCCTTCTAGGGCACCCCTAACCGGCATTTCTACTCATAGAAGGTGGCATTCAGTAGTATCTGCCTACTACAACGTGAGTTTTAATAGGAACCTAAATTACAGACGGGCCGTAAAATGTAAAAATAGAAAAACTATGCTGTGAAACTGAAACTCTAGTACATTGAATATGATTGAACTAAAAAGCTTTCCAACAATTTATACCGTTCATGTCACTTTAAACTGTGCGAGGATTTAAACTAGTTTAAAAGCTCTAAACTTGATTGTACCCTTTGCTATTTTGCCTGTTAAAATAATATATCCAGTTTTAGCAATCAAAATTATCGAACAATCAGTCATCTTCTGTAACAAAATCTGAAATATTGCGTGCAAACTGAAACATTTTCTTACTCCCAGATCATCATTTCAGCCGAAAGATATCCACTGTTGGACATAGGCCTTTTTTTTTTTATTGTCAATAGTCTCGCGCTTGACCACTATCTCACCTGATGGTAAGCGATGATGCGGTCGACGGTGACGGTGCACGACGGTGCAGCTATCGGGAAACACAGACTCCGGCAGGGAATTCCACTCCTTAGCTGTACGCATAATAAAAGAGTCCCCAAAACGTTTTGTGCGTATGGGTAGGATGACCACCATGTACCGATGACGCATCGCCGTGCGTCTGGTTGTCCGATGATGGAACGGGCTGGGCGAAATTAAATCATGCAATTCCATCGCACACTCCCCGAAATGTAACCGATAAAAAACCGACAAGCTGGCAGCTCGGCGACGATTTTCAAGGCTCTGGAGCTTTGATTTGACCAGTACCTCATTACCGATGAGTCTCTTGGCCCGCTTTTCGATCGACTCTAGTGCATCAAGCTGGTATTTGGCTGATCCGTCCCAGAGATTAGAGCAGTACTCCTCCAAGTGTCGCCACATAGATCGGGCCTGTGTTGTCTCGCATCCAGCGGCTGTCACCAGGTCATTAGTCTACCTTGCGAGTGGCCATTTAACACTGTTTCTACCGGTAGGCGGTCACCACTCCAGAACTTTTCGGCTCCATCAACCATACGTTCTGCGAGCAATTTACTCTTCTCGTGGCAGTGGGCAGGGCAAATAAAGTTTAAAAATTGGTTGGGTTTATGTCGTTATCCTGGATTCACTACTCCCGGAATACTTAGATAATCGCTTCAAATCCCTGTAAAGTCAAAATCAATACTAACACAGGAACAATTTCATTATGTAAATACAATCAGCCATCAGTAGATTGGCTGTTTGTTGAACAGTGAACACCTTGCTATGGTGTAGACTTATGTAGTTATATGGCAGGGATCGTGAATCTTTGGTACGGGTGACACACCATTGAAAATTGGGCAATTTAAGTAGGTAGAAAATGTAAATGAGCAATGAATACAATTTATTTATGAATTTATTCAAACACACATGACATATTATCTTAGGTAGGTATACTGTTGACATTACAATATAATAAAGCCGCCAATAACAGTCACAATACCCCCTGACTAGACTCCGCTGATCTATATATTTTATTTTTTCACTATAGAAAGCTCGGGTCTGTCCCAATAGCCCCATTGGCCCAGTCCCATGATGGGACAACTCTACTATCGAATGGCTATGTACTTTTGCTCCCTGAAAATGCAAGGTTCAAATTCGAAGTTTCGAAACAAAGCCTCAGGATAAAAATAAGCACGTCACAAAGCAACATATCACCATTCTACTACTACTAAAAAGAGTATTTTTCGACTAGGAAAAGAGTATTCTTTTTAAATAAAGTATTTGAATTTTTTTGCATTACTTTGTCCTTACTTATTTTTCAATGAACATTTAGACCAAAAAGCTATACTATTTTGCGTACCATTTATGAGGATATACAAAAAGGTTCACCATCGCTGCTATACGGTGTACCATGAAGCTCGCGTGTGAACCAAGATAACATACAAATTGGATGGCGGGGCCGTGTGGTAAGATATCTATCGCAGTATTGATACCTTCTGATTACACGCTTTAATGTTGATTGGAGGACTGACAGTATTTTTAATTAGGCTTTAATTAATTTTGTCTGCGTCGTTGTTCTAGTTCGCAAGCGCTACTGGTGATCATGAGATTATTTTCTTATTTCTTTTTAGGGTTGGGAAATCATCCAATGACATCTCCCCACCAGTGTTCCTTCAGTTGCTTGTGCCAGGGCCGCGGTAACTGTCTCTCAAATTTATTCACTACCCAGACAGGCATCGGCCCTAGCGGTTAGCTAGTTTTGTACACATCTCTTTTGGTTTGGTCCTTATCGGGCTACCCATTATTAGCCCGCACCTATGGTGGCCGGGAATCGGCTTGCGACTCCCGACACCCAGGGCGTCTCCTGCGGCGGCTAGGGTCGTGAGGGCGTCTCCGTTGCTGATCATGAGATCCTAGGTTCGAATCTCGGGTCGGGTAAAGTGTTGTTGGGTTTTTGCCATCTGGAATTTCACATCATCTTTTGTAACATTTATTTGGGTAGGAGGATAATTTGGCATAAAAAGGAAATAAAACTTTCATTGTGCGCACAGCTAAGGAGTGGAATTCCCTGCCGGAGTCTTTATTTCCTGATAGCTACAACCTAGGGGTATTTAAGTAAAGAGTGAATAGGTTACTTCTAGGAAAGCGTGCTTCACCGTCGACCACATCATCGCTTACTATCAGACGAGAACGTGGTCAAACGCGAGCCTATCGTTAAGGGTACACTAGTCGACGGCACGAACTATTTTGTGCGCGGGGTTAAAATGCGTGCTATATCAACCGACAACACGTGCGTACGAATACACACTTTTGCAAATTTGTAACGAAATGGATGAAGATTTAGAACGAAAATTTTATAAACAGACCTTTCGGAGCCTGGATATCATGAAAAAACGATTGAATGTATCTGTTCAAAATAAAATTATTTGATTGTTGAACTACTAATCTATCCCTGTATGGAGGCCGTTTTACAACTTTCCTTCTTCTTATGGTACTTATTTGAGCCCAAAGATGCGTTTAAATGAGTGATAAAATATGGAAATTTCGAAGCTCATAACTTTCAAGTAATTTTATTTTTACTTTTTGCTTCCATACAGGGTTAGATAATGATGAGACAAATTGATATAATTTTTTATTTTGAACGTACATCATCAAACAGTGGCGTAAAAGTCAGACTACGTTTGTATGGAAGAATTTTCGACTAGTGTAACCCTTAAATAAAAAAATTAAGACTTTAAATTTATTCAGAGTGAAAGACGGCAATCGAGGTTGACTGGTAGATATCGCTGTCAGCGATAATAGTATTAAGTAGTATATTGTATATCAGCCTTTGTACCATCATCATCATCATTGCAGCCGGAAGACGTCCACTGCTGGACATAGGCCTTAGGCCTTTGTACCATGTACCATAGTTTTATGTTTTTGTAAAAATATGTGTAATTTTATTTTGCTGTAAAATAAAGTATATTCTATTCTATTCTATCATTTCATAGGTACATTACACTCGGGATACAAATTAACCAAAGTGTGTCCTAATCCTATAGGACATGGTATACCCGTGTGCTAAGTTTCATGAAAATTCTTGCAGTTGTTAAGACGTGAAAGGTTACAAACAGACAGACAGTTATTTTCGCATATGTAATGCAAATATGCATTATATATGCGAAAATAATGTATGAGTTGGGTCGCATGGATATTTATGTGATATAAAATTAACTTTAACAGATTATAAAATAAAATAGCCGCACGGGTCGATCTTCAAGGTTAAGCAACTCTCGACGAGGTCGGTCCGTGGATGGGTGACCATTTGAACATACCGAGATTCCACCATGCCTCACGTTGGAAAGCACGTTAGCCGTTGGTCCCGGCTGTCATTTGAAGATCTTTGACAGTCGTTACGGGTAGTCAGAAGCTTAAGATCTGACACCAATCTTGCCAAGAAGAACGTGTTACCCAGTTACTGGGTTGTGTAGATCAGATAGGTAGTAGCTCTATGTAAAACACTGGTACTCAGCTGAATCCAGTAAGACTGGAAGCCGACCCCAATGTAGTTGGGAAAAGATTAGGCAGATTGATTGATATTATAAAATAAGACAAAGCTTATTCTAAAAGCACCTCATCTCAGCATAAGGTACCTAAATCTCAAACCACTTTCTAATTAAAGAATACAACATCATTTTAGTTTTAAAACACAAATCTGTACAACGAAAAACGGTCCTCATACATGCGAAAAACGGTCCACTCATTATGCAGCGCTTTATCGCTGAAACAAGCTCTGATTTAGCGTAAAGCCGCTTTACCACCCACATAAAAAAAACAATTCGCACACTAAGTGAAAAAAACGTGAAAGTAAGCGACTAAGCTAACTGAAGAAAACATTATTAGACAGAATAACATAAAAATAAGACGGGTTAAATCCAGCTATTTGTGAAGGCGTTTTTATCTTTCTGAACATGTGACTTGATGTTTTTTTGAAACGGCTGGCGGTGGGCGCTGCCTGGTAGAGATTGTCACACAACGAAAAAGGCGCCGATTCTCTTGAGTAGCTGATTTTAAAATGAGAATCACGTCTAAATAGCTATAAGTAATTTTTTGGAAAAAATATATGTTATATTAGAAAATTTTCTTAATAATTTGATCAGAGCAAATTTTGAGTTTTATTCGTATAACATAGTGTAGTTAATTTGTAAAGTTATGTCTAAAACGGACAAAAACACGACAATCGCACCAAAACTGCTGGGCGTATTTTAATGAAATCAACACTATCTCATAGACAATTTAACTATCTACATTATGACCCGAGGTTTTTTTTTTAAAGTCTATAACTTTTAATAATAAGGAAAGTACAAAAATCTAATAAATTTTGGGTTGCGCGAGTGTGAAACGAGTGCGCTTTTTGTTCCCTCAAGGTCGTTGGCGTTAGTCGTCGTCTTTCTTGAGACGTTCGGTTCCGTCCAGCGTAGTTTGTCAGATATCATCATCTAAACATTTAACTGGATTCTTGAATTTGAACTAAAGTAGGTATCAAACTTTAGTTTAGCCAGAAAACCTATCAAACTTTGGCATCAATTTTCAATTCGTAAGCCGGCCTTATATCATGTATTTATAAAATAATAATACATTAATTATTTCTTTTTTTATGCACCTGCCATAAGATCTCATCACCGCCTTTGGTTGACTAGTAGAGAATGCCTCAGGCATTAAATCTACCCAGGTAAGTTGCAATTTTTTTTAATAAAAATAAATTTTCATTAAAAACGGAACGAGTCGTCTCGTCGTCGTCGTTAAATTTATTTGTGATACCCTGCACGGTCGATCAGATCGGAATAGAAAATATTATAAAATAAAACTGATCCCCCAGGGGATCAGATCGGGTAGATCCGACCGGAACAAATCCTTTGCAAGACTCCAGAATCTAGCTCAATGCAAACGATTGCATCATCATGCAGCATACTCTAATGTGATAATATATCAACGACTAAATCCTGTGATTAGACAGCATGTGTGGTAAATGGCTAAGGAAACCTCATATGGAAACACTCAGATTGCTCGAATGCCTTGCGCTGGCTTGCTCCAATAATGACAAACATTTAGAGTCCTGCAACGCGTCCGTTACTTAATTAAGTTATCGTGTATGTAGCTAGTAAAGCTTTAGCCACCGGCTTTGCCCGCATAAAAGTAAAAAATTATAGCATAGGGTCGTACTGGAAATAAAGTATCTCCTACCTAATCCAGGCCACGGTCTACACAAAGTTTCATCCAAATGCGTTCAGCCAAATGAGAAAGTAGTAATGAAAGGGCTAGTCACTAGCCCCTTCATTATCCTAAGGAAACGTACTAGATTATATATGATATTATAACCTGGAATACAAACTAGATTATAAACTACATATAAATATAGTATCTAAAATAGGTATAGAAGTATGAATTAATACTCGTAATTGTGATGGTTGTTATTGTTAAATTCAAATGTAATATTTTGCATGTCGTAACGCAAAATTTATTGCGACAATTTATGAATATTCCAACTTATATGAAGAAAGAAAGAAAAAGAAAAATTGTTTATCCTGCTCAAACTAAACGCACAATACAAAATAAAGAGTGGCATTCACTAAAGGTACAAATTAGCCAAAAGCCTCGTATTTAAAACAAAAAAATTATAAAAGTATGTCAATTTTGTCTATTGCTTGCTGAGAGCAATACACAGGTATACATATATATATACCTTTTTGTTTTTTGGGGGAAACCTTCAAAAGGCGCCTGGACTGTTGGGGAAAGACCAGGGAGTGTGGGATTTTTACCTCACTAAAACCACCCCGGTGATCACCATCAGCACTTGGAAGGTGCCTAGTTACCTCATAAAAGACCACTCCGGAACCCCTCCATGCAACGCCTGTTAGGGCACGTCCCTAGGAGAATGAGAGACGTCTCCGCGTCTCCCCTGAGCCTCGCTGTGCACGGAACTTATATATATACCTACATTATCAGCAAATAAATGATTTCTTTCTTTCTTTCTAAATGATAAATAAATGGTTAGATTTTGAATAGGATTATTAGGTTATCTTCTCAGATGTTATATCACTGTTAATGTCAAAGCCTTTTATTCCCTTTATATTATCTCAGCTCAGAAGGGAATAGAATAATTACGGAATCACAAAAATGCCTCCGGAATGTGCCTAAATAAATAAGCTTAGGCGGTTCGTTTTAATATTTCTTCCACAAATTGAAAATAACACAGTACGAAATTGAATGCCGGGTAATTTGTATTATTTTGCTGAAGGTTTTTGTGACTTCTTTTTAGGTAGTAAAATTTACTTTTAATATAGATGTTTTTTTTTAGGGTTCCGTACCCGCTTATCACTATATTTTTCCTTCCGACATGCAAGGCAAGACGGATGGTTGATGTAGCTGCAAAGTTCTGGAGTGTCGACCGTGAACTGGAAGACGTTGCGTTGGAAGGCCTCCCACCAGGTGGATCGATGACCTGGTGAAGGTTGCGGCAATCAGCTGGATGCGAGACGCACGGGATTGGTCAATGTGGCGACACTTGGGGGACACTTGGGGGAGGCCTATGTCCAGTAGTGGACGTGTTTTGGATGAAATGATTATATGATGCAAGGCAAGGAGATGTTTTATTTCAATTAAAATTTACATGCTGTTAAATACTTAAATAACAATAACTACCTATATATACAGTTAAATAAAAATAAAATAAAACTACGAACGCGTATAAAAGGGCAGGCGTCATAGGGCGTCAAAAAATTCGTCCACATCGCTGTCGACGTGAAAAGTGCCCAGAACGCTGGCAGCATTGCCACGTTGGATGGCAATGCTGATTCTCTGGCCAAGGAAAAGCCCAGCCTTCTGGTCACGTGAAGAGTCGATCAGCCGTAGCAAGGCATAGATACTAAAATCAACAAACCGTAACCTGGTGATTATTATAATGTTCACCCTTCCTCATTTACTGTGTTCAGCCGTAAAATATGCCTCTTACGGGCTGATACAATCATCCCTACTTTTAAAATTGTAACAATAAACATGCCTAAAATAATAGGAATATTCTCAAGAATATCTCTCTAAAATTTAGTCAAATTTCTTCAATTAAACAACTAAAGCCTAACTAATATTAAAAATGTGAATGTGAGTTTGTTTGGATGAAACTTTGCTTATGGATAGACCGGAACCTAGATTAGTACATAATATACTTTTAATCCCGATATACTGTTTCTTTGGATAATAAAACACTTTTCACTCAGTCGAAGCTGCAGGCAGTAGCTAGTATTATTTATACACATGTCCCTTTTGCCTGTCAAATTGGATGATACTTTTAAATTACAAACATGGGACTGAGTTTTCCATTTATAAAACGAATGAACATGTATTTTCATATTGTGTCGGCATTGCGTAACATTGTAGGATGCACGTGTTACATAAATTACACTGAACAAGCTCCTGCCGCCGCCGCCGGTTTCCCTCGAGTGAATTTTAACACGTTCAGTGCCACCGACTCGCCCGGAGAGTCCACGTAAATTTTATTCCAGCGCCGTAGACTCGCCCGGCGAGTTCAATGTGTATACTTGCACTCTAGAGGACCTAATGAACTCCACTGACGTTGAAACTGACGTGGCCATCAACTGGGCCCAAAATACTTAAAGAGACTTTATCGAATCGAAAAGAAAAAAAAAAGATACAAAGGAAACGTTCTCCTGGAATAAAAACCCACATCCTAGGTGCTTCTCCGTAGTCAATTGGACCAACAATAATCTCTATGCCAAAATCTATCAAAATTGCTCCAGCGGTTGAGACGTGAAAACTTGGCAAACAGACGGAGGGACAGACAGAGTAACTTTTGCATTTATAATATCCGTATTGTTTTTCGTTCTACGTATACGCACAGACACATGCATGCAGCCATGCGTAACGACGCATGTTTTTATGTCGGAGTAACGTTTTATCGCGTCTTCCGTGTGTTCTTTGCGATTAAAGCTCATGCATACAGACGTGACAATACAACAACCCTTTTTAGGGTTCCGTATCCAAAGGGTAAAAACGGGTGGTCACCAGGCTGTATCTCAGGAACCGTGATAGCTGGACAGTTGAAATTTTCACATATGATATATTTATTTTTATTTTTTTACAAATACTAAAAACAGAATAAAATAAATATTTTTAAGTGGGGCTCTAATGCATCAAACGTATTTTTTTTGCCGTTTTTTGCGATAATGGTAATGAACCCTTCGTGCGCAAGTCCGACTCGCACTTGGCCGGTTTTATTGCTTATCGGACTTTATCCATCTGCAAACCTGGACTCAGTTGTGTTTTACAGGAATTAAAAGTATTCTAAACATTGTCACTTTTACAGACGGATAGCCATCAAATCAGTACACCAGTTTTCCATTAAGACATCTCAAAACTTAAACAATCTGACGAAAAAAAATACAAAATTAAAAAAAGAAAAAGTTAAATTTATTTAGCAACATAAAACACGCAACATTAGTACCTGCGTACTGTGGATATAAAAACAATAAAAAAATATTAATTTGCATAGCAAAACCACCTGTATGCCTAAGGTCTATTTCAGTAATATATCATAGCCTCCTCCTCGCATCATGTGCCTCATTACTGAGGGTTGTGATTCCCTGGTATTCGTGCAAAAGACTTTTACTTCACCAAATTGAGCCATCTGCTTTATGTCAGACTAGCGGACGCCTCGAGGTTTCGCTTGCGTAGTTCCCGTTCCCGTAAGAATACAGGGATAAAAAGTAGCTTATGTCACCCGGGGATAGTGTAGCTTTCTAACGGTGAGCGAATTTTTGAAATCGTTCCTGTGGTTTTAAGTTTATTCGTTACATACAAAAATACAAATCTTTCCTCTTTATAGTATTAGTATAGACTAGCTGTTGCCCGCGACTTCGTCCGCGTCAAACTCGTAAAAAATATATATTTATTTTTTTGTTTCCCGCCGGAACTATGAAAATCTCGTGATCAAACGTAGCCTATGTTACTCGTTATCTTACTCAGCTATCTACCAGTGAAAGTCCCGTCAAAATCGGTCCAGCCGTTTCGGAGATTACCCGGAACAAACAGACAGACAGACAAAAATCTTAAAAATTGCTTATTTGTTGTTAGTACCGTATATACTTTCACGTGCATTCAATAAAACGTTGTTATTTTGATATTACATACAGACACTTCAATATTATTTATTTGTATAGATATAGAATTACTGGTTAAATTAAATTAAACTAAATTATTTCGTAATCATCAGATTTCACAAGATGCTTGTAGAGGTCTTCTTTTAAGTATGGCATTGGACATGCGTCACTCTTCCATATCTATATGTGTATTAATATAGAGCCTGAGCATCTGATGCTGCCTGTCGCTGGTTTTCTAATGAACCTTTCAAAGGACGAGACTAACATTCTGCCAGCAGGCTCATTACATATCTTGCAAGAGCAAAATGATAGCGATTTTTGCGCAATAATTGCTCTTCAATACAGAAGTTGTAGAGTTTTTGGCGATTTTTACAAATAAGTGCAATTTGACAAACAACGAGCGATTAGCAAACGATTGTGTAGTAGGTATCTACCATACCTGCACTGAAGGTAATTCCGACTTTTATGATATAAAGCGTTTGATCGCGCGATGATTGTTGATTGCTGTTTCTTATGTAATCAGCCTGCCGAACTCCACCATTACATGGAACATAAACTTCCAATGATAGCCTTTCAGAAATGAAGACTCTCTAGGGTAGAATTTGCTACTTTTCAAGAAAGAAAAAAAGAAAGAAAAATTGTTTATTCTGCACAAACTAAACGCACAATACAAAATAAAGAGTGGCATTCACTAAAGTTACAAATTAGCCAAAAGCCTCGTATTTAAAACAAAAAATTATAAAAGTATGTCAATTTTGTCTATTTTAAAAACATAAGCTAAAATGGATTTTCCATACAGCTGTCATCAGCTGATCATGATTTATATATACCTAGGAGATGAAATTAATTTTTTGATATTTGAGTAATACTTCCTTTGAAAAAGTTGTTTATATACATGCTGCCCATGTATATAAACAACTTTCTTAGCAATATCTATACAAATAAATAAAATTGAAGTGTCTGTATGTGAAAGTATATACGGTACTAACAACAAATAAGCAATTTTTAAGATTTTTGTCTGTCTGTCTATCTGTCTGTCTGTCTGTTTGTTTCGGGTAATCTCCGAAACGGCTGGACCGACTTTGACGGCACTTTCACTGGTAGATAGCTGATGTAACAACAAGTAACATAGGCTACGTTTGATCACGAGAAAATTCATAGTACCGGCGGGAAAGTAAAAAAATAAAAATATATTTTTTACGAGTTTGACGCGGTCGAAGTCGCGGGCAACAGCTAGTTTAAAATATGATCGCAACTGTCGGTTACATTCTGTATAACAACACTTTTCTCATATCCGGTTCTTATTTCCCGCCCTACATACTTAAGTGTTTTGTTACATTTTACCGTGAAACACTTGATTAGGCACCTTAAGGGGGACTAGTCGGCGGCACGAACGATTTTGTGGGTGGGGTTAAATTGTATGCTATCTCATCCGACAACACGTGCGAAAGGGATAGACGCTGTGATGAGCAATAAGAAGCTAGTGCGCGTACGAACAGACACTTTTGCAAATTTCTGGGCTAAATAATGATGATACAAATTGATATCAGTTTTAGGGTTCCGTGCCCAAAGGGTAAAAACGGGACACTATTACTAAGACTCCACGATCCGTTTGTCTGTCTATCTGACCGTCTGTCACCTTTTATTTTAAACTTACACCGTCAAACAGTGGCGTAATCGCCATACTACTATGGATGTAAGGAAGGATGACCGACTAGGGAACCCTTAACGACCAATAACCTCATTGAAAATCCATCCGCACTTTTATTTAGGCATTAGCTTTGGCCAGCAGCTTCGACCGAGGAGTAGGAAATTATTACCAGGGAAAACAAAAGTATCATATTCTTTTCTATGCTTCCCAAAGGTCCAATCTATCTTTTTACCAAAATTCATAAAAAATGGTTCAGCGGTTTTGGCGTGAACATCTTACAAACAAACAGACAGACAGAGTTAATTTTGCATTTATTATTATTCTTGTAGTGGCCTTTGGGGAATCCCTAAACAGGCTGCGAAGCCAAGTGGGCCGCTGTAGGTACAACCTGGTCAGATGGGGGTACTCCGATCAGCCACAATGTGACTGTGGAACCACACCGCAAACGATGCCTCATCTGTTGTCCTGCTCTCTGTGCACAAACACCTGCACCATGAAGGACCTGTGCGAGGCCAACGCTAGGGCTGTCGACGTGGCTGAGTTCTGGTCGAAGCACAACATTTAAATTGGAATCATCGACACGATGAAGAAGAGATTATTATTCTATTAAGTTAGGATTAATTAAATGTCGTTTCGTCTTAGTGAAAACGGACATAGGTCCTTAACATTTTAAAACACTATAAATAGAAATAGATATACCTAAAGTAATCAGTCACGCTTGGAATCCCCTGAAGAGACAACATGAGAGGATAATGTTTGTCAACGAAGTACGTGTGTATGTAACGTATGTAGATGTGAGTGTAATTGTGTATGTGTATTCAGTTCGCTGATTACCAATTAGTTCCAAGGAGAATTGGTTTTGATATCCAAGCTTACTGTATTATTATAGAGAGCAGTGGTGGCCCAGTGGTTACGGCCGCGACCTTCAAGTTGTAGGTCGTGGGTTCCCCAGGCAGGCGGTTTACTTTGTGTAAATTATTTCATCACCACTGCTCTCAAAACGGTGAAGGAAAACATCGTGAGGAAACCGGCATGTCCTAGAACCAAAAATTCGAAGACATGTGACATCAACCAATCCGCACTGGGCCCGCGTGGTGGATTACGGCCCATTCCCTCACAGAGAGGAGGCCTGTGTCCCAGCAGTGAGAACATTAATAGGCTGATGATGTGATGTGATGTGATGTGTATTATTATAAATGCGAAAGGATCTCTGTCGGTGTGTCTGTTCCCTTTTTACATTTAACGGCAAAATAGATTTGAATGAAACATGGTACATGAGTAGACCATATCCTGATAATTCAGGATATGGTCTCAGGATTTTATTTATCCCGGGAATATGTTCCCTTGGAAAAATGTTCATGAGGCCGTAGCCGCTGGTAGAAGCTCAGGAAAGATTTTATTTATTATTAGGTACTGAAATGTGTCACACATTTTGAGTAATTTATCGCTCGTGAGATCTCAACGGGATTTCGACTTTGTTTATATGCTGTAAATAATTCTGCCTCATATGAATTATCTAAACTTTAATACATCTAAGATTTTACACTTTTATATACTACTTTCTACAATTTATTAATGATGCTCTTACTCATTGCCAGGCCGTGGAAGATGGAGACCAGAGCTGATGATGACGAGGCACCTACAGACCCAGCGGCGAGGAAGCTCACACACCATGACTACACAGAACAAGACTTTGAAGGTAACTTTATTATCTTTTATCAAACAAATACCCTATCTACGTACCAACAATTTCAGGGATTACGGTTTTTTTTTATGGTTAAACGTATTTCACGAACTAAAATTGTTATAAAAACAACTAACTGTGTAGGAAAAATCTATTTTCCCAGGCATAATGCCGCGCTTTCGTGATCCTCAATATGTTTTACTTGTGAAAATAGATTATAGAGAAAATAGAACTGCACAAGTTGATTTCGCCTAGCCCTTTGGTCCGATGATGCACGGCAATACGCCATTGTTAAATGGTGGACATCCAACCCATACGCACATAGCTTTTTGCGAATACTTTCGTTGTGCGTACAGCTAAGGAGTGGAATTCCCTACCGGAGTCTTTGTTCCCTGATAACTACAAGCTACAACCTAGGAGTCTTTAAGTCAAGAGTGAATAGATTTCTTCTAGGTAAGCGTGCTTCACTGTCGACCACATTGTCGCTTACCATCAGGCGACATAGTGGTTAAATGCGAGCCTATCGATAACATAAAAAAATACCAACTTAGACAATGTATTCTCCGGGTACCTACCAAGAGATATTAAGGAAAGAGTGATGATCTGATGATAAATGATAAATGATAAATGATTTATTTTCTGTAAGTTGGTTTGTACAAACACTTTCACATGTCCATCATATTTTTTAAAACTAGATGAGGTCGGCGTTTCCTGTCTGACTACTCTGAGAAGAAAGGCCGAAACAAACTCAGAGGTCACAGTCTCTTTTAAAGTCCAGACAAAAACTTGGTTAGATCATGTGAAGACCATGTAGACTGATGTCTGAAATGGTCTTTTGAGAAAAGAACCAGCCAGATTGAGTGGACCTGTCCAGTCAGTGCACGCATTTGTCAATAACCGTGCAGCTCAACTTAGAATTTAAGGAGCTCAACGAATTGACGAACAATACCAAAGACAGGACATTCGGGTAGGCCGCATAAATACTCAAACTGCCAGACCATGATTAAAAACTAACTAAGATAAATTAAAATTAAAAAAAAGAATAATCCACATAGTCTTCACATTCACAATAATTAAAATAAAATAATATAATACTTTAAAAAGTAAATATTCTTGTCATTGCAAGAAAAATTAAAAAAATAAAAATATAATTAAAAACTAAATCCACGAAGCAAAATAAAAAAAAATAAAAAACGAAATTAATTGGAGCAGCTCAATCCCAAGCCTTTTTGTCCTCAACGTAATCTTTAATGTTATAAAACGCTTTCTGGCACAACTTACGTTTAATGAATGATTTGAATTTATTAACACTTAAACCTTGAACGTCGCTTGGAAGCTTATTATAAAAGCGTACACATTGACATCTAAACGAGCCACCTATTTTCTTTAGCCTTGTTGTAGGTACTACAAATTTGTGTTTGTTCCTAGTATTTATGTTATGGATATCACTGTATTTTTTAAACAATTTTATATTTTTATGGGCATATAAAAGATTTTCATAAATATACTGAGAAGGCACAGTCATTACATTAATCTCCTTAAATTTCTCTCTGAGAGAGTGTCTCGGGCTTAATTTATAAATTGATCGAACAGCTCTTTTCTGCAAAACAAAGATAGTCTGGATGTCGGCGGCATTTCCCCACAACAGAATACCATACGACATTACACTATGAAAATAGCTAAAGTATACTAAACGGGCTGTCTCTATGTCAGTTAAATTACGAATCTTTCTAACAGCATATGCTGCGGAGCTTAGCTTCTTTGAGAATTTATCTATATGTGGGCCCCACTGAAGCTTAGCATCCAAAGTTAGGCCTAAGAATACTGTGCTATTTTCAGGATTCAATTCTTCGCCCTTTAACATCACATCAGTTTTCACCTGCCTAACGTGAGGTAGGGTAAACTTAATGCATTTGGTTTTTTTTCCATTTAAAAGTAAATTGTTAACATTGAACCAGTGAACTACTTTTGAGATCGCGCTATTTACATCGTCAGTAACCAGCTGCTGACGTTTAAGTTTAAACAAAAGTGAAGTATCATCCGCAAACAACACTATATCATGGTTATCCTTTATGAGGTAAGGCAAGTCATTAATATAAATAAGAAACAAGAAAGGGCCAAGAATTGAACCCTGCGGGAAATTTTATGATTTTGGTGATTATTATGATGAATATGGAGTTTCTTGTGCGTTCTATGGAGTTTCTTGTGCGTTCTTCTCCATAATAAGCTACTTTCCGAATGCACGGTAGAATAAATTTTTATTACTTGTACATTTTTAATTTATTTAGATTTAATGTTTGACGTTCAAAAGTGCCGCTTATTAGCCTAGTTGAAATAAATATATTTGACTTTGACTTTGACTGTGATCGCTATTGCCAAGCTAACACGAAACAGCTATATACTAGCAGATATCTTCGAAGAAAGTAAGCACAGTATGTATAGTACAACTATTTTCTTAATGTATAATTCGAATACAAACGAATTCTAATTTCCATGTCCATAAATTATTAGATTTATCGTATATAATAATTTTAATTCAGTACTAAGTACTTTAAAGTTGTTTTGTTTTGTGTTCGGTGTGAAATATATAGAGCTGACGAAACACGAAGTTAGCCGAGGGATATTAAGATTTTTTTTACTGTATATCACTATTTATTATACAAATACTAGCTGACCCGGCAAACTTTGTTTTGCCATAAAAACACCAAACATTCATCTACCCTACCTACCCTACCCTAACAACCCTACACTACCTACCCTACCTACATGCCTACCCTACCCTACCTACCCTACCCTACTTACCCTACCCTACCCACTTAGGGGTATGAAAAATAGATGTTAGCCGATTCTCAGACCTACTCAATATGCTCACAAAATTTCATGAGAATCGGTCAAGCCGTTTCGGAGGAGTACGGGAACGAACATTGTGACACGAGAATTTTATATATAAGATATCATAAACTTGTATGTCTTTAGATAAGTAGCTATTATCTGGAATAGAAAGCGAGATTAGACACTATACGTCTGATGTTTAACGGACTTTCCAAAAAGGAGGTGGTTCTATGTTCGACTTTTTCTTTGTTAATTTTTTGTGTTTGTTTACTAATTTCTCCGTCAATTGTCGAAAGAATCTATTTTTTTTTCAAAGTGTAGGTATGTTCCAAATTGGCCCGAGAGAGTCACCTTGTTGACAGCCAACAGCGGATTCCAAAAGGATGTCCCGATATAGTCATTTAGAGGGTTGCCTTGCCAATAACATTGCCAGAGAAAACTAAAGATTCGAGATATTTCTTTTATAGTTTCTGCTAGCAAGGCGTCGCTATTAACCGAATTAAAAGCATTTTTAATGACAACCTTCAGGATGACCTCCCCTTGCATTTAGGTAGGTCGATTACAAATTTACAGCAAATCTTGTCTGCCATACTTAAGAAGTTCCCACGGCAATGGGACGAATCCTGCCATCCCTCTTGCGCAGGGCACATAAATTGGCCCCGAAAAAGACGTCGATGACGGTCTCGTTTACCTTACCGGAGAGCATAAAGTTCATTAGAGCCGTAAGCTCCTTCAAGAGCAACTCACTAGCTTCCGCGGCGCGTCGCCTGGACATTTATAGGTCTTTTAAGTGCTGAGGACTCAGGCCGTAGAGGCCGCCAGTAGAGCCACTCCTGAAGTAGCACATGGCTGTAACCACCTCTCGACCTATAATGGTGAGGGTGTGAATGTCATAATCGGAGGGGTCGGACATAGAAAAGCAATGCGCTGGGGCAGGGTGTTTGCTCTCCAGAGCTGTAAGTGCGTGCGTGTATCTGGAGGACACGGTGCCACCACATCGCTACTAAAAAGAATCTTGCCTGCTCCGCTAATTTTGATTCGACCAGTTGGGATATACCTCTTGAAGAGGTAAACCTCTGTCTCGATAATTTTGAGTCCAAATCATAAACCGGGATATTGCAGTTTTCTTTAATTTGTGTATTTAAAGTCTTTTTACTTGCCAAATCCTTTTGAACGAGTAAAATTCTGTAAGGGAATGTGAGAAGTTGTTCCCAAGCACATTGCTTGTTCTCCCGGACGGCAAGGTGGACGCAACAGGCATTGTGTCTATCGCCGCGGGGATCTCGTTTTAAAACTGCAATAGAATTTTTCAATTTTCAAAGTGTTTTCCAAAACGGGTCAATAGTGGATGTAGCTGGTGTAGGAGGTGTAGTAATATCAGGGTCTGATATGGATGCATTTTGGAGCTTATGTACCTTCCCAATATGCACGTTTAGACGACCACGTATTAACGATTGAGTTAACTACTGATCAAAAAACTGTACCTAAGGTCCAGTTTTATCGGTAAAACGCGTTTATTCGTCAATTGTTACTCTGACAAACTGGTACTGTGAAAATAATTAACTCGCCACAAATTCCAAATTTAAATATGTTTTCACCAGTATTCAGCCACGCCAACAGCGTTGTCATTTGCCTCACAAAGGTCTTTTAAGGTGAAGGTGTTGTTGCACAGAGAGCACGACAAAAGGTGAGGCATTGTTTGGGACCTGGCTCCGCAATCGCACTGTGGGTCATTGGAGTACCCCCATCTAACTAGGTTGTGCCTGCAGCAACCTACCTGGCTTCGCAGTCGGTTTAGAGATTTCCAGGTGGGCCACAACTTATTTGACTATTTATGGGGCCAACTACTGAAAAAAAATGGTGCCCTACAGAAATTTGCAAAAAAAATTAGCATATTTAACCATTGGTTAAGTTTACTACGGATAAAAAACTGGGCCTTAGCAAGCCAGAGCCAAATTGAATTTATTAAGTAAAAATGTGTAATGAAAACTTTTATGTACCACTTACGCAAAGTGCACGCAAGATTATGGAGCTTGGTTATGTAAGTTTTTATAACTTTATCACAGGCTCGTTCAATATTAAAGTTATTAAAATTTATACAAGGTCTAGCCAGAGAATAACTTTATTAACAGTTTTTTTTTAAATTAATAACTAGCTTCTGCCAGCGGTTTCACCCGCGTGAATAGTGTTTTCTTATCCCAAGGGAACATTATACCGGGATAAAAAGTAGCCAATGTGCTATTCCAGAAAATAATCTATGTCTGTGCCAAATTTCTACCAGATCCGTTCAGCCGTTCCAGCGTGATTGAGTAACAAACATACATCCATACTGTGTGTATCCAAACTTTCACATTTATAATATTGGTGTGATATTCACATTATGCTCGAGTTTGACCATTATCACACCAGATGGTAAGCGATGATGTGGTCGACCGTGAAATTTACCTAAAGCAAAATGCGGCATTCAAAGTTACAGCATGTTAAAGTTGGTAAAAAACTGCTTTGAGTAACTTCATACCACACCAAAATTCTTGAGAGGGTTTTTCAGATCATATTTAATTTAATGAAAGTGAGCTGCATTGAAGATAGGGGGAACTCTAAACGTTAGCCGCTCCAGTAGTTGTTGTGGTATTCATTCCACATCTTTTAGTCTACTTACGTTTTATAACACTATACAAACCACACGTGTATAACTTTTGAAATTGTATCAACTCATGTTACCCATTTTTATGTATTCTTTGATACTGTT
The DNA here is from genome assembly GCA_945859665.1 of Anorthoa munda. Lineage (NCBI taxonomy): Eukaryota > Metazoa > Arthropoda > Insecta > Lepidoptera > Noctuidae > Anorthoa > Anorthoa munda. The sequence continues at coordinate 9,161,099 of OX243918.1, read as the reverse complement.
AACACCTGAAAAGTATATTTTTATTCGCTCTGGTCACATCACACATCACATCATCAGCCCATTAATGTTCCCACTGCTGGGACACAGGGCTCCTCTCTGTGAGAGGGAATGCGCCGTAATCCACCACGCGGGCTCAGTGCGTTTTGGTGGATGTCACATGTCTTTGATTTTTTTGGTTCTAGGACATGCCGGTTTCCTCACGATGTTTTCCTTCACCGTTTTTGAGCAGTGGTGATGAAATAATTTACACAAAGTAAAGCGCCTGCCTGGGCTCGAACCCACGACTTACAAGTTGTAGACTTGTAAGTCGCGGCCGATACCACTGGGCCACCACTGCTCCTCTTCGTTACTCGTTCTGGTCATGATTTCTTAATTGAGATTTGAATTTGAATTCCAGAAGATATGACAGAGATCGAAGAAAAACGGGCGTCACTTTTTTCGTCGGGTTCTGGCGGTGAACGCCGAAAGACTATGATATTTACCTAGAAATACTAAGTGTTTGGTCTTATCTGCAAACAAGTCTGTATTATAACCAGTATGGTTTTGGTGGTGAAATTTGAAGGCCACATATTTTAGCATTGAATTACAAAGTATATCCTTGTCCACAGAGTGCTAATGAAGTTGTAATGAATTCAGTTTGTGAACCAGTGTTATGAGTCCCTGAAGACTGTAAATAAATACCGTTTATACTCTACTTTTACTTTTGTAATATCGAGATGTGCCAATTTGGTACATGGTGCAAGAGCTGTAGCGATGCGCACGGCCACAGCGCGCCCGCCATCAGCACACACAGATTCTGAACCCGCTTACATGACCGTCTACATGATACGCCACAGCCCAGCTCATACTGATACCTTGCTGCTTGCTTTCCTGTTCTACTTGACAACTGGCTTATCTGGAACTGGCCTACCGCGATCATTCCACGAAGAAGAATTCCTTGTACAGTTCCTGACCGTCGGTTGCCTGCTTAGCTGTCGTCCACAAGCAACCAACGTCGTGTGAAGCCAGCCCTTAGTATTTTAATTCTCAATATCCTTTTTCTAAGTTTATTATTTTTAATAACTCGTCTGAGCTTAACGTAACGGTACATTGTGGAGCACAATGTAATAGACAAAATCTTATACTTAAGTTGTAACAACACCTAACACACCTCTACTTGCCTGAAGATGTGTATACGAGTATCATGGGGAGTTTCTATGCTCCATTGTGGCTGACACAGTAGCACCATGTCATCTGCATAACTGATGTTGTTGATTCTAACCCCATCAACACTGCATCCGACACGCTGAGTGTGTGAGCGTGCTGCTGAGTGTAACTATGAGGTTATCCACGTATAGGTTGAAGAGCCTGGGAGACGTCAGACCCCCCTGCCTCACCCCGCACTCCAACCTGTACTGCTCAGAGACTGTATCATCCCATTTCACATGGTTGCTCTGATTACCATACCAGTACTGAAAAAGTCCACCATGTTATTGAATTGTGTGTAAAATTTACATTTTCTAGAATTGATCATGAAAATTGTATGTTATTTTTTAATCAACTCTCACATTTCAAAGAATATTTAAACAGATCATTTAAAATTGATCTCAATTGGTGGCGCAGTTTTAAATTTCTGAGGCATGCCACTCGATTTTTAAATTTGTATTGGTAACACATTTTGGTACAAAAAAAAACTGAAAAAATCTGCAAAAAATAATATAAAACAAAACGTCACTGTCTTTATAGAAAAAATAGTAACGAACCGAGAAAACCTTTTTACTTGCAAGTCGCTGCTAACACCATCTATAGCCGTGGAACGGAACTGAACGCGATCAATACAAATAATTAGACGAAGAACGCTAGTTACGTCGGCACGGTTTCTTTGTATGGGATGAGGCATCTAGTATTTATTATCTGTGTCCGTACTGACCGCAAAAAATCAATTTGCCGCAGTTTGACACTAATAAGTTACAGAAAGTCAAAGTTGAAAAACAGCTGAGAATGTTTGTTTGTTGTTGTTTCCCCTTTGTGCCGTATATTCAAGGGATTGCCGGTCAAGTTTCTTGATTAAATAAACTTTCAGAAACTGTAAGTTTGACGACCGCTGTAAATACTGGGTGTTTGTTTAATCACCTGTATCTGTTGAAGGGGGAGACTACACGGTAACGTTTAATTACTACTGATTCCCCTATACTTAAGATAGGTACATTGTATATTTATCTATACATATAAAATGCTTTGTCCTGAATGACTGACTGACGGATCAACGCACAGCCCAAACTGATCGTAGAGACCTGGAACTTGAAAGGTGTATTCTTTGTATGACTTAAGCATCCGATAAGAAAGGATTTTCCGAAATTCTACCCCAAGTGGATTAAAAAGGGGGGCAAATTTTGTATGAAAAATGTAATTCCTTCAGCTAATATTTTTGAAACTTGGCACAAATAGTAATCTAAGTAAATGATAAATATTGAAACTATTATTTTTTGGAAATTACCCCCTCAAGTCGATTTAGGGGGTGTTAAAGTTTTTTTGAAAAATCTTATTACTTGGGTTAATAAACTTGAAACTTGACACAAATATCAACCTAAGTAAACAATAAAGGTTGTCATTATAAGAAATCATACTAAAGTGGTGAAGAAAGAGGGGTAGAAGTTTGTATGGAAAACCTAGAATATTATGCCGCGATATAAAAAATAAGCTGTACGAGTTACTAATGCTATGCAGACGAAGTTGCGGGCAACAGTTAGTTTAACTATAAATGTACACAAACATCGTGAGGAAACCGGCATGTCCTAGAACCAAAAAATCGAAGACATGAGACATCCACGAACCCGCACTTGGCCCGCATGGTGGATTATGGCCCATTCACTCTCTGTTAGAGAGTGAATGGGCCATAATGAGAGAGACCGTGTCCCAGTAGTGGGATCGTTAAAAGGCCGATGATGATGATGAAGACACACATAATAAACAGAAAAGAAGAAGGAACAGAAAATAGGTACAAAGGCTATGCTTATTTGTAAAGAAATATTTTTCAGCATACCTGCAAAAGGAGAGTTGGCAAAAAAGATATGTAGACACCGTGTGTAGAGGAGAAATAAAAAGAAAAACTCATTAAACATTTATTACACAGGAATAGTAGTAGGAGTATTTAATTGTTGTAAGCTGCTGGTAAAATGGCTGGTTTTAGTTTTATTTCTTATCTCTATTTGTTTTTTCATTTTGCTTCACCTGCCATATTTTGTCTCTGAACCACCCTATGGTCGACTGGTAGAAAATGCCTAAGGCATTAAGTCCGCCTTTGTCCTTGTGCAAAAAGTTTTAATAAATAAATAATGAAATCTTACTAACATAATATTATATATGTGAAAGTTTGTAGGGATGTGTGTGTGGATTTAATTATTTATTTATGTATTCTTTATTGTACACCAGAAAACACAGTAGCAAAAGAAACTTAAAACTAAAAATATACAACGGGCGGCCTTATCGCATTCCGCGATCTCTTCCAGGCAACCTGGAATGGACAGTGATTGCCTGGACATAACATGGGGTTGTCAGTGGTATAACAATATTAACAATGAATATAATGATACAATAATACTTAATAAAAACACAAATAGATATATATATACATAAATACATACATATTTAGTATATAAGACGTGAAAATAAATGACGTATGACAATCATAGACAAAGTCTGTTTAAATACTAAGAGTACGATTACAGCGACAAGTAATGTTCCATGATGAGTCTTTTAAACACATGCAACAACTGAGCACGTTTAATTGGGTCAGGTAAAGCATTCCACAGACGAGCAGCCTGGACTGTAAAAGATTTATCCATGAAAGTTGTGGAATGCATTGGCATTTTAAGTCGCAAGTTATCTGATGACCTCAGGGATTTCGTGTGGGAATCGCAGATAAACTGAAAACGATCCTTGAGATAAAGAGGGGTGGAAGGAAGAAAGAGTACATTAAACAAAAGAGAAAGAATATAAGCATTCCGGCGAAGGCGAATTGGCAACCACTTGAGCTTTACACGGAATTCGGAAACATGGTCATATTTGCGTAAACCGAATATGAACCTTATACAAAAGTTTTGAAGCCGCTCAAGTTTATCGAGTTGTTCTTGAGTAAGTTCAAGATAGCTGGCATCAGCATAATCAAAGATGGGAAGAAGAAGAAATTGTGCAAGCGCAATCTTGGTAACAGTCGGCAGAAAATTACGTAGTCTCCTCAAAGTTGCAGCAGATGTGGATGTATGTTTGTTACTCAATCACGCCGGACCGGCTGAACGGATCTCGATGAAATTTTGCACAAAGATAGATTATAGTTTGGCACATAGGCTACTTTTTATTTCGGTATAATGTTCCCTCGGAAAGAGAAAACACTTTTCACGCGGGCGAAGCCGCTGACAGAAGCTAGTAATAAAATAAATAACTTTTCCGAAATCCTATTCAAATGGGGCAAAATATATCATAGTAGAGAATCTTCTAAATCTTGATTTAATAATTTCCAATTTTCTTTTGTTTTAAAATATTTTTATTTATCTTTTACTCGACAAAGGCGAAGCACAAAAATAGGGTTATTTTTTTGACCGTGTGTATGCATATATGTAAGTATGAATGTATGTTCATCTGTTCCCTCATAACTTCTAAACTACTTATCATAACTTGACAAATGAGATGTCGTTGGAAGCGTCTTGTTTGTCCGCTGGATATAAAGCTATGACGTCACTTTAAATTGAGTATGGCGCCCTCTAGAGGACACGAAGTAAATAACTAAAAAAATTCGCTCCTCCCCATCACGGGTAGCATCATTGAACAGGGGTTTTAAAATTGAGGTATGGTTTGGTAATTCATATTTTTGTCACAGTTTGCGAGGAAATCCCGTCAAAGTCATGAAAACTAATTTTTTACCCGACTACGGCGTCGCAAAGTCCACTCTTGTAACTTAAGCATTATCTAGATACATGTAAAAAAAACCGTAACAGAAAAAAATTGATGTAGCTCTGCGAAAACCCCAAAATTCTTTAAATAAAAAATAAGTTACAAAACTAAAACCGGAATACTGAAAAATCACGCTCTATTAGAGTTAGATTACTTATGTATTAGTCCTTTTTAGAGCGTGATTTTTCAGTAGTCGGGATTTCGTTTTTGAACTGATTTTTTAGTATAGTGCTAACATGCAACTGAAGCTATCGAAAATTCCACTACTGAGATATCTCCTTTCCTAAAATTAAGGGCCATTAATACTTTACTAATATTATAAAAAATCAAAAAACCCGACTGCTTGAAAAGCGAACTAAAAAGACGTAAACAAGGAGAAAATCATGCTGTGCAGTCGGAGGATACATATTCGCGAGCTGGCTGACCAAAACAAGATGTATCCTCCGACTGCACAGCATGATTTTCTTCTTGTTTACGTCTTTTTAGTTCGCTTTTTAAGCAGTCGGGTACTTTGAATTTTTTAATTAACTTTTTTATTTATAACTTTTTAGTTAACATTTTTTTCGAATTAGGTACATTTAAATATATAAGTGTTATATATTTTTGAAATCACCTCTTGAAACCGTTTGGAAGAAAAAATAAAATTGCCCCCCCACAATATGGCGCCCAAAAGCCGCCATTTTTCTATTTTCCAATTTTAATGTAGCCTATGACACTCGCAAGGTTAAGACGAATCGATTGACGTATGAATCATCAAAATCGGTCAACGCGTTTGGTCTCTGGAACGCTACATAGGAACAAACATACATACATACATACATACATACATAGACTGATAAACACATTACCCTCCTTCGGCAGTCGGGTAAAAAGGTAAAGTTTGTGAATTGTGAGTTTGTGTGTTTGTGACGTTGTAGAAAAAAACAAACCCAAAGTAGCAAAATGTTGCATATAAAAATCATTCTTTGGCTTTGAAAACTATTGATGATGCATAAAAAATATGTATTACATGATTAGGTAGGGTAGGTAAGGTTGGGTAGGCAGGGTAGGCAGGGTAGGCAGGGTAGGCAGGATAGGCAGGGCAGGCCGGGTAGGCAGGGTAAGTAGGTTAGGCTGGGTAGGCAGAGTAGGCAGGGTAGGCATGTTAGGCAGGGCAGGCCGGGTAGGCAGCGCAAGCCGGGTAGGCAGAGTAGGCAGGGTAGGTAGGGTAGAGTAAGTAGGGTAGGTATGGTAGGGTAGGGTAGGAGGGTAGAGTAGGTATGGCAGGTAGGGTAGATAGGTAGGTAGCCAATAGACGGGAGCTCCCGTCTATTAGTCAGCTAGTTCATTATATTATGTTATATTGCGTATTCGTTTGTTCAAAGCCATGAATTCAAAATTTTGAACTAAAATATTGTCTACAAAATACAAGAGTAACATCCAAAAGTTAATTAAACATTTATGAATGGAATATTTCCTTTCTTACTGATGGTTGCTGAAGGTGAAACTTAGACGACTGTTATTACAAAACTTTTGGTTAACTTAGCTCTGTTTATCGTCTGTAGTAAATTGCAAAGTCAAACCTAACTTATCAAAATATATTATGTGTTCGTTATAACTCACTAGCTTCTGCCAGCGGCTTTGCCAGCGTGGATGTCCGGAATTATCCCACGGAAACATGTTACCGGGATAAAAAGTAGCTAATGTGCTTATCCAGACTATAATCTATCTCTGTGCCTGTTCATCCAGATCCGTACAGCCATTCTGGTGTGATTGAGTAACAAACATCCATCCATCGAAACTTTCGCATTTATAATAATTAATTAGCTTTTTCCGGGGCTGCGCTCCCGTGGTGAGAATAAAAAACTCATTAACAAAAAACAAATTATCATGAAAACAAAAAACCCGACAGCTAAAAAATAATTAACTGAAAAGAGAAAAAAGTTTATTAAAAAAATCAAAATACCCGACTGCTTAAAAAGCGAACTAAAAAGACGTAAACAAGAAGAAAATCATGCTGTGCAGTCGGAGGATACATATTCGCAAGCTGGCTGACCAAAACCAGATGTATCCGATGGGTTTGGAAGAAAAAATAAAATTGGCACCCCACAATATGGCGCCCAAAAGCCGCCATTTATCTATTTTCCAATTTTAATGTAGCCTATGACACTCGCAAGGTTAAGACGAATCGATTGACGTATGAATCATCAAAATCGGCCAACGCGTTAGGTCTCTGGAACGCCACATAGGAACAAACATACATACATACATACTTACATACATACATACATAGACTGATAAACACATTACCCTCCTTCGGCAGTCGGGTAAAAACAAGTACTGGGTATAATTTTACACATACCTATATAGTATGTTTCAAACTAAGTTTTGGTACCTTATTTTCCATGAAAAACCCGCATTATGAAGAATAACTTAAAAACTACTCGTCAGATATATTGATTAAATTTAAATGGGACCCCACGAGAAGCACCAGATTTCAAATAAAAAAACCGGCCAAGTGCGAGTCGGACTCGCACACGAAGGGTTCCGTACCATTATCGCAAAACACTGCAAAAAAACACGTTTGTTGTATGGGAGCCCCCCTTAATTTATTTTATTTTAATTTAATAATTATTATTTTTTGAAGTGAATATACAACTAAACATTCTGTGAATATTTCAAGCGTCTACCTGTTGCCGTTATTAATATCGAGCAAAAAATGGCAAAAATATCACGTTTGTTGTATGGGAGCCCCCTTTGATATTTATTTTATACTGTTTTTAGTATTTGTTGTTATAGCGGCAACAGAAATACATCATCTGTAAAAATTTCAACTGTCTAGCTATCACGGTTCATGAGATACAGCCTGGAGACAGACGGACAGACAGACAGACAGACAGACAGACGGATCGCGAAGTCTTAGTAATAGGGTCCCGTTTTTACCCTTTGGGTACGGAACCCTAATAAAACGAGCAAGATTACTTCTTTATAATATTAGTTGAATCTATATCAGAACCAGCGTTATAACCTAAAACGCTTCTTTGCAGACAAAAAGCTGACAATCCTTCCAAGGATTGTAATCCTACTACTATAATTACAAACGGGAATGTTTGTGACGATGCATGGATGGATGGATGTTTATTACTGTTTAACGCATAAAATACTAAACGGATTTTGATGAAACTTTACAACAATGTAGCTTATAGAACATAATAACACGAAGGCTTTAATTTATAAAGATATTGGGAGAAGTAATAATTGCACACGGGCGGAGCCGCGAGTGGAAACTATTTCAAAACAAACTTCAAATCTTCAAACAACACGCTATTGAAAAACAAGGAAAACTACAAAACCACGCGAAGCTGACTTGTACAACAATAAAAATTTATCTGAATCTTTTTCTTTCAATCAACAGAAAGACGACGTACAGAATAAATTAACAACTACAAAGCAACATTTCATTTCTAGAACATTCTCTTTCAAAAATGGCAGCTTGAGTAAAAGAGAGGGAAGACTGTCTTGAACACCCATGGTGGAAATTAGGTCAATGGGGTGGACGGATCGGCTAGGGGAGCCGAAATCCTGTAACAGTTTTATCAACGTGGAGTCTTCCTATTCAACATAATTTTCGGTAGGATGCAATCCTGTAATTATTTCGTATTTTTAGACAGTTGTTGAAATAGTTACAGTGGTTATTAACCATGGATATTAAGGTATTAAATAATTAATTAATATTTCTAGCCTAAAAAATAATTAGGTACCGAAACACCGTAGACTTGTTGGGCGTCGATAACTATTTGATTTGAAATTACACCAAATGCAACCCCATGTCGTGTCCAGGCTCTCTCTTTTTTCTGGGTTGCCTGGAAGAGATCGTAGAACGCGATAAGGCTGCACGTTTTATGTTTGTTTTGTATTTTAAGGTTGCCTGATGTATTATTGTTTTTATTTTGGTGTAGGTACTATAATGTATACAGGATAACCAAAAAGTCGTGAATCAAACGCAACTAGGGCTTAGATGGGGCCATCAGCTGCAAAACAATTGTTCTACGGGAGGTCCTTATGGTCAACCCCTGCAGAGTTATAAATTATTTTATCTACACTCACAACGTAATGTTCCAAATACGAATTCAAAAAATATTGTATAAACACGTACTTTATATTCGTGGATAGGTAAAATTTAAAAAAAAACCATTACAGTTCAACATTTTCCTTCGATTTTCAAACAACTGCATCATAAAATAACTTTTTAATTTTTATAGCACACTTTTACTTTTTAATTTTCTGGCGCGTATGGGCTGTAGTAAAGAAGTTTCATTGTCTGTGGATGCGCGCGCTGCGCAATGAGAATCTAAATTGCCCGCCATACCAAATATTTTTCCCTTTCCACTTTTGTTTTATTTCAACTGTATGAGTGAAGATAAAGTAGTGTATACAACGGCATATAATTAGGTATTAAAACACTCGCGTAATATTATTATCAAATTCGGCTTCGCCTCATTTGATAAACCTACGCTCGTGTTTTAATAACCCCTATTATATGGCCATTGCATAAACTACTATTATCTACACTCACAACGTAATGTTCCAAATACGAATTCAAAAAATATTGTATAAACTCGTACTTTATATTCGTGGATAGGTAAAATTAAAAAAAAAACCATTACAGTTTAACATTTTCCTTCAATTTTCAAACAACTGCATCATAAAATAACTTTTTAATTTTTATAGCACACGTTTACTTTTTAATTTTCTGGCGCGTATGGGCTGTAGTAAAGAAGTTTCATTGTCTGTGGATGCGCGCGCTGCGCAATGAGAATCTAAATTGCCCACCATTCCAAATATTTTTCCCTTTCCACTTTTGTTTTATTTCAACTGTATGAGTGAAGATAAAGTAGTGTATGCAACGGCATATAATTAGGTATTAAAACAGTCACGTAATATTATTATCAAATTCGGCTTCGCCTCATTTGATAAACCTACGCTCGTGTTTTAATAACCCCTATTATATGGCCATTGCATAAACTACTATTGTGTTTAAAAGAGAAAATTGACTTTTTTACTAATTCTTATTAAAATTCGAATTCGGTTCCCGGGATGAAAAGTATCCTATGTGCTATTCCAGACTATAATCTATCTCTGTGCCAAATGTCATTCAGATCCGTCCGGCCGTTTGAGGGTGAAGAAGTAACAAACATACAAACACACACACTCACAAACTTTTATAATATGAGTGTGATGGCCTATGAGTTATTCTGTACCGCAGCTATATTTCTGTAAAGTTTCATCAAAATCCGTCCAATAGCCGTAGTTTTTGCTTGAAAAAGTAACAAACATTCATCCATCAATCCATCCTCATAAACTTTGACGTTTATGATATTAGTAAGATGTATGTACATATTTCAGCCATGTTTGTTGATATCTACAAAACTCCCTAACACCATGTTCGGTATGGGATAAGTTTGAGATTGATGGGGTGTCACCAAATGTGATAAATGTCTGTCCTTCTGTGAGTTATGTACCTACGATTGATTGCACTGTTGACGATAAGTTTTGTATTTTTATGTTCCAAGGAGTTTGGTAGGAATGTAGGTAGAGAAATAACAAAAATATGTCAATAAAAACTATTGCCATATTCGTACATAGGTAGGTAATTTACAGTCCGTTACTCGTAGGTACATACTTTTAATTTACAACATAATACAAGCCCATAAACAGTCAATAAAACAGGATTTTCAAAAGATACTAAAAATGGTACTTGAAAGCCTTTTTGGCAAATAAACTTTATTCGAATGAAAGAAAAAAAACTTTTGGTGAAAAAAATACAACCGACTTCCAAATAAAAATATATTTTCATTAGATCTTCAGAAAATAAAAAATAAATGTGGCAAATTCGGACACATTCTCTTTCAAACAAAAATACATATTTTCAAAATCGGTCGACAATTGCCGGAGAAATCGGCGATCATACATAAAAAACCGGCCAAGTGCCAGTCGGACTCGCGCACGAAGGGTTCCGTACTATTATCGCAAAAAACGGCAAAAAGATTACGTTTGTTGTATGGGAGCCCCACTTAAATATTTATTTTATTCTGTTTTTAGTATTTGTTGTTATAGCGGCAACAGAAATACATCATCTGTGAAAATTTCAACTGTCTAACTATCACGGTTCACGAGATACAGCCTGGTGACAGACAGACAGACAGACGGACCGCGAAGTCTCAGTAATAGGGTCCCGTTTTTACCCTTTGGGTACGGAACCCTAAAAAGCATAAATCGAACAAATAACCTTTTCCTTTTTGGAAATCGGTTAGTAATAAGTAATAATATACAGTAACAACTTCATCATCAGCATCATCATTTCAGCCGAAAGACGTCCACTGCTGGACATAGGCCTCAGTAACAACTTAAGATAATTATTTTGGTAGGAGGCAGATGGTATAATAATATTAAGTGCCCACCTAAATCAAGAAAACATAACCCAGAAAAATCGCTGCGATGAATAATAATGGAGCCACATTATGTTCGTCATCCAAGCACTTCCCGTAATTACAACTTCGTGAATAATTCACATCCAGTCACGAATTGAATAAGAATCACTCTATCTTTGCAAAAAAAAATCATCATCGGACTACCAGACGTACGGCGATGCGCCATCGGTACATGGTGGACATCCCACCCATACGCACTAAACGTTTTGAGAATGCCTTTATTACATCCATACGTACAGCTAAGGAGTGGAACTCCCTGCCGGAGTCTGTTTCCCGATAGCTACAATATAGGGGTCTTTAAGTCAAGAGTGAATAGGTTACTTCTAGGCAAGCGTGATCCATCGTCGACCACATCATCGCTTGCCATCAGGCGAGATGGTGGTCAAGCGCGAGCCTATATCAAATAAAAAAAAAACTATTTACTTTTGTAGGTATCTACTAATAGTCATTAAAATTGTGAAAGTCTGGATGTTCATAAATCGATCCCGCCTCAACGGTAGAACGCGTTTGTGAAACACGGGTAGAACTGGCTTAGCCAGTCGACAGCTGAATACTAAGAGTGTCATCATCATTTCAACCGAAAGAAGTCCATTGCTTGACCTTATGGCACCTCTTTAACCGTCACAGCCCTGTGCTTCGGACTCCCTCATTGATCAGGCCAATATATCGGTCCTCCTTGTGTGAGATCTCGAATGTAGTATACCAGACTCATCATCATTATCATTTCAGCCGAAAGATATCCACTGCTGGGCATAGGCCTCCCCCCAAGTTTCACCACATTAACCGGTCAGAGGTCACAGTGCGAGGCTTTCCAACGCTACGTCTGCCGGTGTAACGTCTGCCGGTTCGCGGTCGCCACTCCAGAACTTTTCGGACAAGGCTATATTTGGGTGTTGTCAATCACTTTTTGTAAAGCACAACTTATATTTACCGTAGTCTAAAACAACGGCACCAACGGCCAGTTTTTGAATTGAGACTTTGGAGTTGTTTGAGAATTGTGACTGAAAGTATCCAAACCATACTTAAATGCCAAACTTTGATAGATTTTAAAGCAAAGCAGAGTTTGACAAAAACTCAACTTCATATTCATAAAGGTGGCACTTCACATCGCTATTCGTGTTCGCGTATTTGTCTTATTCGCCCAAATAGGACGATGTGAAGTAGCTCTATTCGTCTCTATTTGCCTATTCTCACGAACAATACGAATACGCCAAATAACCGAACACCCGTATCCGCCCGGCTGTCGGTTTTTTGCAACATATCAAAGGATTGCGAATATGGCGAATATGTTCATTTACCGGTTACACATCGCTCGCCAAATAATAAGCCGCTGCTGCAGTTAACACGTCCATCGTAAACTATAGCAAAAATATTCGTAAATTTTCGGCATATTTGCTGTTCATAGACGATGTGTAGTCGGTGTATTCGTGTTATTCGGAATTCAACACGAATATAGCGGAAAAAGACGAAAAAAACCGCGAACATCGAATAGCGATGTGAAGTGCCACCATAACTCAGTAATCTGCCATATTTGTAGTTTTATACATGAAAAGAGATTTTCTAAGAATTATATTCTTGAGTAAACGCTTAAGAACCAAGACCTTTGTCCTTTGAAATGCTAACAAGAGCGTTTATGTTAAAGAACAAACTGTCTTTGTATACGTTCTACAGAAAGAGTATAAAAACTGCTATTCTAAACGAGACAACTTTTAACAATAAATATTCTTCAAAGCTTTGTATTTGTAACGAGAATTTACTATTTGCAAAAAATAACAAAGATGAGAGGAAAACGCAAGACGAAACTGTATTTGTTTTTTTTTAATTTAATGCAGATTTTATAACCAAAACCTACTAAAGAGGTTTGGCTCATTTTATCAACATATAATTTGTATTAAGTACCCAATATTGTTACGGTACGGTATTGGTAAGTAAGAAAATTATATGTCAAATAAAATATTGTTATATAGAGATAACGAAACGGACCAACGTAACAGATGCTGTAACTCACTGCAAAAAATTAAAATGGAAATGGTCAGGCCACGTTGCACGTATGAATAATGACAGATGGTCCAACAGATTAGTACATTGGACTGGCCCAGTCGGCAAAAGAAAACGAGGTAGACCCCCTGAAAGATGGCTTGATGAAATTAAAGAGACAGCAGGTAAAGACTGGGAATCAAAAGCCAACGACAAAACTGTGGAGTGAAATGGAGGAGGCCTCGAAAAGAGGTCCTTAATTAGAATAACAAGTATATCTAACTTAATATGCATTAACTATACTATTAAGGATAAATAAATGGCTTTAATAATAATAATGACCGCACAATAATTACAGATCACACTATTTATAACAACAGACCAGATATAACACTTGTTGATAAAGAAAACAAACACACATACATAATAGATATAGCGGTCCCAAACACTAATAATATACAAAAAACTATCTCGGAAAAAATTTGGAAGTACACAGAGTTACAAGAAGAAATTACCAGAGTTTGGAAAATGAACAGAGTTACAATAGTTCCAATAGTAATATCAACAACAGGTGTTCCGAAACAAATATACAATAGTTTTAATGTTCTCAATCTATCAAAATACACATACCTAACACTACAAAAAGCTGCTATATTGAACACTTGCCGAATAGTAAGAAAATTTTTACAGTTAGATTTAGATTACGATTTGAGTGCAGTACAAAATAATTCACCAGTTCAAATAGAAACTTAGGATTTCACCTTGGTTCACACCCGTGAGATCTTTTAAAAACACCAGGTTCTTACCTGAGAAACTTAAGTTTAAAAACCATAATAATATAGAGATAACTGCCTAAAGAAAATTACAGAGATCTCCTACTATTGATGACTTGCACGATTCTTCATCATGGAGAAGAAGATACAAAAATTAAAAAGTATACTCGTGTTTCTAAAACATGAGCTTTGCACAGAGTTTTTCTTATCAAACTTAGCCACATACTGCGACAGCAGGCAAGCACAGTTTGTCAAAATTTTCAGATCAATATGCTAAAACCAAGTTCAGGATGAAATTGAACCGTATTTCACCTAGCAACGGTTTGAAAGCGACTTGCACTAACCCAATTACAAATGGAGATGGAAATCCTGTAATAGGAAGCGGGAATATCCGATCGTAGTCTCTTTACTAGCTTAAGCCAGTGGCTTCGCTCGGGTGAAACTCGAATATCCACGGGGACGCATCAAAAAACTATAGGGGGGTGACCATAAGCTCTTAATGTAAGGTTATTTTGAGTGTGTGTAATGGACAGATGTATATGACTTGTATCTGTGATCTGTCACTTACGCGACCTCAAAATAACCTTACTCTAGAGCTTATGGTCACCCCCCTGCTGTCGCGGGACACCTAATTGGAACCGAGTTCCTTTCACTGTATGATAAAAGGCACAATTAAACGTAAAATGTAAAAAAAATACTTATTGAAATCTTGTTTATAATATACCTTCGAGGATTTTTTTTAACCGAATTCTCAAAAAAGAGGAGGTTCTCAATTCGGTTGTACCTATCTATTTTTTTAATGTATTTTCGGGCATAACTCCGTCATATATAGACGGATTTGCAAAATACATTTTTTTATTTAATGGGTATACTCTCGAGGTGACATAAATAACATAGCAAGCATTTATAGTATCATTTGGTAAAGTGGAACTGATGATGAAGACCACAGTTGGCCACCACAGAAGCCATGGATGGTATAAGATATCTCGAACACAACAGCGACTATGATGAAGCAAATACATTATAAATATATGGTACTAATGAAAATGGTACCAACGAACTGATCTTTTCCATGATGATGAAGCCGGAAGATAGGCACTAGAACACCGTAATAAAACAATGTATTTTAGTCGTGTTTGGTCTTATTGTAATTGAAATGAAATGTACTCTGGCTATATAATTTTCATAATAATATGAGGTACCACTAAAAAAAGTAATATAAAAACTTTTTAACAAAAAATTAAACCGACCTAAAGCAAAACACTACAAAGAAAAAAATAACTTTATTCTCTGAAGTCGGTGTCGAAAAACGGATAACAATAGGCTCCAAAAAGACAGCGACTTCGGCAAATAAAGTAATTTTTTGCTTTGTAGTGATTTGCTTTAGAAGTCGGTTAAATTTCTTGTTAAAAAGTATTTTTATTATACCAAGACAACTTTTACTACTGGGATGATATATACCGTATGTAGTTACTAATTCATGTGATAGTATTCTTTGTGCCAATTTTCATTCAAATGTGTTCAGTGGTTTAAACTATAAAACGTAAAAGACATACCTACATTCATAATATTAGTAATATGGATGAGTATTGCCGCTTCTGTCATTCGTCATTGGTAGTTAGTAGAGGCGCGGGGTCCCAGCGCTAGCAGAGAAAATTTGGATAAAATTTGAATGAATCATTTAAAATTGATTCCAATAGATGGCGCGGTCTTAAATTTCTGAAATTTTTTTAAATTTGTATTGTAACACATTTTAGTGCAATGAAACTAAAAACGTGCGAAAAAATACTATAAAACAAATCGTCACGGCGATCGAAGTACTTATAAAAATAATCATCTTAATCAGACGAAAAACACCAGTCACGTGTCGTGTCGGCACGGTTTCTTTGTATGGGATGAGGCATCTGTACGCTAGTATTATATTATCTGTGGTAGAGGCAAGCTCAACAAAGCATCCGTGTGATGTAAACGACATCAATGCTATGCTCGTTAGTGGCGCACAAAGCCAATATAACAGCTATGTGAAGTAACTAAGATACAGAAATAACATAATATTCATACTCCTACAATTCAAATCTATACAAATAAATAAAATTGAAGTGTCTGTATGTAATATCAAAAAAACAACGTTTTATTGAATGCACGTGAAAGTATACACAGTACTAACAACAAATAAGCAATTTTTAAGATTTTTGTCTGTCTGTTTGTTCCGGGTAATCTCCCAAACGGCTGGACCGATTTTGACGGGACTTTCACTGGTAGATAGCTGATGTAATAACGAGTACGTTTGATCTCGAGAAAGTTCATAGTTCCGGCGGGAAACTAAAAAAATAAAAATATATTTAACTAATTAACTCGTTATATAATAAAATTATATAACGAGTTTGACGCGTACGAAGTCGCGGGCAACAGCTAGTACACAATACAATTCATTGCTAGGAAGAGCCTTACAATCTGTTAACTTAAAGGAAGTATAGTTATTTATTGTACAAATGTACAAAATCGATTTTATTTTTAGTTATTTACGACCTCATTTTCAAAACAGTTGTTCAGGAAGTTTCTTAGCATTTTATTTTTGTTGTACCTACTCAGGACTTAGATTTATGATCAGCTACTAGTTTTTACCTACAAATACAGTATTGGTGAGTTGTGTCTAAATTCAGTAGCTGCGTTGTTGTGAAAGACATGCGCGATGCGATATCATATTCATAAAAAAGGTTGTCACATTGTCGTCATGTTGATACGCTGTACCTAGTCTTTACTAAGTCTAAAAAAAAAAAACCGGTAGACTGACAATTGACCTATCATCTATACCAAGGTCCAGCCAACGAAGTATTAAAAACAACGCAAAGGCATTTAACCTTTTAAAAGAAGCGTTGCACTAACAATCTAGCAACCCTAAAACCCATAAAGCTGTACATGGAAAGGTCAAGCACACGATCTTTAGTTTTAAAAGAGCTTCTGGATGGCAAACAACTGGAGAGGGCGATGAATGGGCCGCCTTAATGAACGACGCGTTTTAGTAACGAAGGGCTGGTCAATCTGCCTAGCCGTCTTTGTTGGGGTCGGCTTCCACTTTCTGGATTCAGCTGAGTACCAGTCTTTGACATGAAGGGACTGATCTCCACAACCCAGTTACTTGGTAACACGATACCTCTTGCCAAAACTGGTTTGACTTTGGTCAAGATTTTTGGCCGTTGACTAGGCCTACTTCACTCGACCGCTATGATTTTTACAGCGATTATTGTCTCTGAAGTTGGCGCTGCCAACCACTGCGCAAGAAACAGTTTGTCATCGAGTATACTGCATAGAGTAAGCGAGATGGGATGATACAACAAACGTAAGCGAGTGAAAGCTATCTTCACCTTTACATTGACAAAAAAATAGCTACTGTATCTTACAGCCAATTCAGAGACACAAAGATCCGTTGTGAATATTATAATGTCTACACTTCCGCGCGGTCCCGGCACCGCTCTGCCAGCAGGTTGTCATCGCTCGCGCGCAGAGCTCGCGCGTTTGAGGGGAGTGCGTGGTTGGTGGGCGCGGCGATCTAAGTTCTGCAGCCTCGCAAGAAACGAGCTGTCACGGAATCAACCCAACCGTCAAGGATATTGAGCTCAAAATTGTGTACTTTATCTCGGAGAGTGAAATATCTGTTACATAGTAACGTCTCTAATCTGTGCTTTGACTACTGAACGGATGTCAAAGATCTTCAAATAACATAACTGGGAGGAGGCTTGGTATGTAATGGATGATTCCCATCCACGAACCAACCTCGGCAAGCGTTACTTAACCTTTAAAATCGACCCGTGAGGTTGTTCTTACTTAGCCATGAGCTCCTAAGTCACGAATAACTAAGGGCCAGTACGGAATTTTAATTTTTGTAAGACATCCCAGGAAGAAAAATGGTGGCCATGTGGTAACGGCTGCAACATACAAGTTGTGGGTCTTGGGTTCGAAACCAGGTAGGCACTTTACTTTGTGTAAATTATTTCATCACCACTGCTCTCAAAATGGTGAAGGAAAACGTCATGAGGAAACCGGCATGTCATGGGACCAAAAATTCGAAGACATGTGATATCCACCAACCCGCACTGTGCCCGCGTGGTGGATTACGGCTCGTTCCCTCTCACAGAGAGAAGGCCTGCACACACAATTTTCCTCCATCTATCCTATCCTATTCTAAGACATCCCAGGGGATTGTTATTGATTAAAGATACTCAGAAATGTAATTTATCATTTATTATTGACACTAATGCCTGTTTTGCCAACTTCTGAATATGTTCTGGAAAACTTATCTGACAAATTACCTGGTTTGTATACATTCTGTTCTATCTTAATCAAAAAGAAAATAATTAAGGTGTAATTATTTTTATGTTGTTTTATTTAAAATAATAATAATAATACCAGCCTGTAACAGTTTCACTACAAGGCAAATGCCTCTTCTCATACAGAGAAGGCACGAGAATTGATCAACACGCTTGCTCAACGCGGGTTGGCGATATCAGACTTAAATTTATACATACATACATACAAATTAATAAAATTGAAGTGTCTGTATGAAATATCAAAATAACAACGTTTTATTGAATGCACGTGAAAGTATATACGGTACTAACAACAAATAAGCAATTTTTAAGATTTTTGTCTGTGTGTCTGTTTGTTCCGGGTAATCTCCGAAACGGCTGGACCGATTTTGACGGGACTTTCACTGGTAGATAGCTGATGTAATAACGAGTAACATAGGCTACGTTTGATCACGAGCAAAATTCATAGTTCCGGCGGGAAAGTAAAAAAATAAAAATATTTTTTTTACGTGTTTGACGCGGACGAAGTCGCGGGCAACAGCTAGTCTATACTAATATTATAAAGACGAAAGGTTTGTATTTTTGTATGTAAGGAATAAACTTACTACTACTGGACCGATTTCAAAAATTCTTTCACTGTTGGGAAGGTACACTATCCCCAAGTGACATAGACTACTTTTTATATCTGTGTTCCCACGGGAACGGGAACTACGCGGGTGAAACCGGGTGGTCTGCTAGTTAACTATAAGTCTAGGGTTCCTCAAGATGTTTTCCTTCAGCATTGTCTGTTATGTCAAAGATAAACTAAAGTTCGCTGAATACGCAACGTGTTTTTTTACGGACGGAATGGGATGAGAAGTTCGTTTCATACAAAATACCAAGGGACGCCACGTCGACGTTCCGTTCGTGCATCCGTGACTTATGCTCTTTCGAGTACATTTTGTATGAAACAATATTTTCAAAACTTATCGTTCCGTTACGTCCGGAATAAAACGTGTTACTTTTACAGCGACCTTTAGAAAGTACATAATATGTTGTTTTATTTGGAATACGAAAATTTACTGATAGAAAGATTTAAACCCGAAAAATGCACCGTTTCTGTGGAACAGGCCATAGGAGCGAAACCACGGGAGAAATTTAGTTTCTAATATAATCGTAAGTAGACACACTATAGGGACACTTGTGAAAACAATGTTTATTTTCTCAAACATGCTTGGAAATGTGAGCATTATTTTGACAACCTTCTTCGAGATAAATCGAAATTGCTGTACTGGCCAAATACATGCAAGCAGCGGCCGGCAAAAGTTGTACGAAAATCCATATCTGTCGTGTCTAGCGGCCAAATAAATAACATAGTAAACTCATATCTGTCGTGTTATTTAAAAATGGAACGATCTTTTACTCCGAAACATGGCAACCAAGGAGGTATCTTATAAAAGGTTTTATTTAAATTTCGAACTGGCTTGTACATAGAAAGCTGTTTATTGAAAAAAAAAACATAGAACATTTTAACGCGGGCAAAATTCTTGTTACTCGTTGTTCGTAATTGATTTTGAAAAGTAATAATTGTATTTGACAAAATGAGTTCTAGGTAATACTAAGTTTTAATTTCCGCGCATTATTTGAGAAAAGTACTATACAAGCCTTGGCCGCAACTAGGCATTGATGTACTTACGTATGTGTACCTCCGCTTCACCTCGGCCCACATTTACACGTTCGTCCATCAATGCCTCTTTTGCTGGCCGCTGCAGTAATGTACTATTAATAAAATGTAACATTAAATACATAAGCGTAGCGCGTAGCAGTTTGCTACGGCGTAGCACTCGTAGACTCGTAGCGTTAAATCGTCAAGTTTTCCGTAGCAACCGCTCCATCACTGTCGGATGGTTGATACCGGGAGTTCTACAAATAGATCTGAATGATTTATTAATTTATTCATTGCGAAATTATCAGGAGATAATTATATGTAAAGTATTTCAAAATGCCAGAAAAAATTGTATCTGTATTTTAGTTTAAATCCATAAAACGAAAGGTACCGTGGGGTACCTAGTTGGGACGGCACAATGAAATAAAAACACATTAAAACTGATAGAAGATATTTAAAAACAAACTGCACTTAAGGGTACACTACTCGAAAATTCTTCCATACAAACGTAGTCTGGCTTTTACACCACTGTTTGACGATGTTCGTTCAAAATAAAAAATGATATCAGTTTGTCTCATCATTATCTAGCCCTGTATGGAAGCAAAAAAGTAAAAAAAAAAATACTTGAAAGTTATGAGCTTCGAAAGTTCCATATTTTAACACTAATTTTAACGCATCTTTGGGCGCAAATAAGTACCATAAGAAGGTAGAAAATTGAAAAACGACAGTAGTAGTTCAACAATGCAAATAATTTTATTTTGAACAGATAAATTCAGTCGTTTTTTCATGATATCCAGACTCCCAAAGGTCTGTTTATAAAATTTCGCGCGCTCGTTTTCGTTCTAAATCATCATCCATTTCGCTAAAATTTGGAAAAGTATGTATTCGTACGCGTACTACTGCTCATAACAGCATCTATCTGTTTCGCACGTGTTGTCGGTTGATATAGCACGCATTTTAACCCCGCGCACAAAATAGTTCGCGCCGTCGACTAGTGTACCCTTAATACTTCTAACACATTTTTTTTCGTTAAGCTCTATCCGTCAATGGCGTCATTGGGAACTTTCTTGAAAATGCCAAATAGACAACAAGCCTTTCACGTTTTTGCCGTCCTTTGAAAAAACAAAAGAAATCTATTTTCAGCAGCGTCTATTATTTTCAGTAGAAAATAATTCCACGGATTAATTTTCAAAGCCTTCGTAGAAATATTTTCGTTGCTCCCTCCTAAATATGGGGCGATTTAGTTCAACAAAGACAGTGGGATTACTTCTATCATAAGGTTTCCATGGCAACGAAATTCAATTACCCTGAAACCTTACTTTGTAACGCTTCATTTCAAATTACCGTAGATAAAAATTAAAGACGGGTTTTGACAGCAGCTGTTGTCGGGTTAAATCTTGTATTTTCTACTAAATACAAGTACGAGTATGACTGTGGTATGTTAACCAAGATTTTTATCAAATCAAATTAATTATGTTTATTTCTTCGAATATGGTAAAAATTGATATTACAATATGTCCCCAGCATGTCCTGCCATAATATGGCGTACAAATATCTATATATATAAAAATGAATCCCTATAGGCAAGCGTGTTACACCGTCGACCACATCATCGCTTACCATCAGGTGAGATAGTGGTCAAGCGCGAGCCTATCTATAATAAAAAAAATAAAAAAATATTTCCCTTGGTCTCGACATCACGCGTGAACGGCTGGACCGATTTCGCATATTCTTATTTTGTTGTGTTTGTTATTGTTAAGAGAAGGTACTTATGAAAAAAAAAAAGAAAACAATTTTTTTTTTTTTTTTTTTTTTCTGCTGGGCGTCTCACAGCTCAGTCAGAATGACTGGTAGCTGCTTAACCGGACTTTCCTACGGAGACTAAGCTATATAGCCTCCAGCTAGGCAAAAAATTTACTAAACCTAAGCGACAACGCTGAGGGCTACCCCAGTTGGGGTCGGACCTCGGCTCAGGGCCGTCGCTGGGGGGACAAGCAAAAGCTGGATCTTGACAAGTGATTCTACCATCCGTTCGGAATAAGCCTACGTGGAGAAGAACGGACAAGAAACTCCATTTCATATCTAATAAATTAACTAATGCTCAGCTACGCGGGCTGGCAAGATTTTAATTGAAGGGATACGCGACGAGCCTCGGCGGCGAGGACTGACGAATCGGTTTGTATTTCTACGTTTGTATTTTCTACTCCCTAGGCTCTTAAGGAGCAGAGTAGAGATCGTGAGGGGTCAGAGGTGAGCCTCAATTGGCGAAACTTGGTTAGAAACGGTGTAGGTGCGACTTAAATGCGCACCCATTGACCGTTTCTATAAACGAGGCTGTCTAGCTCCTCGGTTATGTTAGGGTACCGTTTGAAGAGGTCATTGGATTGGGCTTGGGTCATATCCCCGGCTGCCTCGATCCTATTGATCTCGGCAGCCAGCGATCTGGCCTCGTCCGTCATCCAGATTTTGTACGCACTGATGATGGTATCAGATACGCAGCGTCTGGGTTTGGGCGTGGATAGAGACGGGCTCTTAGCAGCGGCAGAGGTGGGAGCCTCCTGTCGGCTTTGAGCGGGCATGGGGGCTATGGGTGCCTGAGGGGCCGGAATGGGATGATCCATCAAGCCTGGAAGCTGTTGGACGGTCTGGGGAGCCACATTTTGGTGGTTGAGCTTGCCCCATGGCGAAGCCCTCTGAGGGGCTAGCCGGGGAGGGGGTTTAGTCGAGGGAGCTTGGCGTGCTTGACGCTCAGCATGGATTTTGGCCAATCTAGGCGCAACTTTGGGGGCTTTAGGACAACCCTTGTAATTTGCCGTGTGACCGACTTGGTCACATAGCACGCAGCTGGGAGGCTCCGTGCATTCGGCAGGGTTTTTGGGACGGGTGCACTCTTTTGTGCCGTGATCCCCTCGGCACTTAACGCACCTGGGGCGGACAAAACAGTGTTTTTGGCTATGGCCATATTGTTGGCAGTTGTGACACTGACCAACGACAAAGGGACGGTAAGGTTTCTCTATGGAGAACCCTGAAAGGGAGCATAGGGTTTTGATTTTGAAGATAGGGTTATAGGACTCGGCAGGGTCGCACTCGACCATTACCATGTCGTATTCCTGTCCACCTCTAGCTTTACGCATGCGGTGGACGGCATTGACAGGGACTTTTTGTGCGGCGAGATCCGCATAAATTTCGTCAACGGGGATTTCCTTCGGAATGCGCCGGATAACCACACGGGTGGGCGCTTCCGATGGGAGAGAATAAGTATGGAACTCTATCCTCAAAGTTTTTAGGAGCCTGGTAAGGTTCCTGAAATCAGTAGGGGTCGGGAGTAGGATTTTAATGCCCACCTGGCAAGCGGTGGCACTAAGAAATTTGATTTTGCGATCATCGCAAATTTTAGAAACTTCTGTCCACTTGGCCTTATCGTGGAGGAAGATAGGAGGGCATTTCTGCTTCTTGGGAATAGCAGCAGGACTGGGGTCGCGGCTCGACATTGGGGAAGCGTCGGCCTGAGTTAGGGAACTACGGGAGCGACTCCTGGGGGCTGGGGAGCGATCTGAGCGCCTAGACCGCTGGGAAGCGGTGACAGGGGTGGGCTGCACGTCGGAGGAGGAGGTGGACGGCAGAGTTGGAGGGTTGGTCGAAGCGACCTTTTTGGGCTTGGTGGCTTTGGGGTGGGACTTGCCCTTCTTCCTCTTCCTCTTCCCCTCAGAGGTAGCTTGACAGCTTTCTGAGGAGGAATCGGCGGAGGCGTCATCAGTAGTGACATAATCATCGGAATCATCCTTATGATCATCACCGGACATGGGTTCGTCAACGAGTGGACTGTCAACGTTCGGGGAGGCAGGATTTTCCGAGAAATTAATCGGAAATTTGAGAGTTGGGGGTTTAGTGGGCGCAAGCGCCGGATCGGGGGCGGGCGCCGGGATGCCGATGGGCATGGGCTCCGGGGCGGGTATGGGAGGAGGGGGCGGGCATGTAGCAAGCTTATGGAGGATAAAATTAAGCCTTTGCTTATTCACACTGACTGGACTGGGATCGTCCGACAACGCGTCCTTGACGAGCTCTATCAATGCTTCGACAGGATGCATCCTGTCGCCATTGATAGAGCCAGTACAAGTGAAGGAAAAGGGAGTGAGATATTCCCCGGGTGGACAGGCCCGGGGATGTGTGCAATCCTACACTCCCAGTCGGGTTAGACTGGGAGGTGAGTATCTGGTGAGCCCTAAGCTTGTTTACCTGCCACCAATCTTATTGGGTGGCAGGGCCCTAAGGTACCGGTAAACCCACCGAAGGTGGGCCACCCACCACTGTGTACCAAAAGTCTGGTACGTCGGGATAGAAAACACCCGACCGTGCCAGGTGTAAGCTGTGGGACGAAGCGGGGGTTGACTAGGCTATCTACCAAGGCCAACTGATCCCGCTCCCGACTCCAATGACTGCCGTGTCCTTATGGGACTTGGCGGGTGCTTGGGGCACACCCTCACTGGCTTGTTAGCACCGCTAGGTTTCCCGCCAGGGACCACACAAGATGTGGATTTGAGCTGCCACTACTAGTAACCAAAGTTACTAGTAGCGACACCTTTGGAGCGGCGTGCGAAGACGCGACGACCGCAGTGACGTCACGCAGAGGGGCGCGACGAGACGGAGAGTGGGGGCGCCGGAGAGCGCGGTGGGGCGACGAGCAGCGAGACGTCCGCACGGAGCGACGGCTGGCGAGCTACTTTTTAAAGAAAACAAAAATTGCTACCTTACCTACATAGGTAGGGTAGGTATGTAGGTAGCTATGTAGGTAGGGTAGGGTAGGGTAGGTAGGGTAGGGTAGGGTAGGTAGGGTAGGGTAGGGTAGGTAGGGTAGGTAGGGTAGGGTAGGTTAGGTAGGGTAGGGTAGGTAGGGTAGGTAGAGGGTAGGGTAGGGTAGGTGGGTTAGGGTAGGTAGGGTAGTTTAGGTAGGGTAGGGTAGGTAGTGTAGGGTAGGTAGGGTGGCAATACCGGGTCACTAAATCATTCCGAAGCAATAAGGTCGATATTATGAGAACCCTAACTTCCTAACAGTTATTACACTACCCTGAATTAGAGTTTAGGGCCCTGAATACCGTGTAGTGTAATAAGCCCTTATTTCAGGTGAGCAAACCTGACATTTGTCAATGTCTGTGCACTGAAATGTAATCCGAACAAAATTAAATGAATTATGAATGAACGGAACAAGTGTTCTTTTACACTACATTACGATACGTAATACTTCGTTGTATTTGAATTTTTAACATGACATTCCATTTTAATCGTATTATATTAGACAATTCTTACCACAGATGCTTACACTAAGTCAGTGTTTCATCGGTGTGTTAAAAACTCTTAACTCTAGATTTACCTCAAACTCTTTGTGGTGCAAGATGAATTATATGATTAACCCTGAGCTAGCTGTTAACACCGAGTTATTTTGGATAACCCAGGAACGCGCAAGTGACTCTCAGAATAATACACAATTTTCACGCCGGTGAAGCCACGGCCAGGAGCTAATTGAGTATATGTCAAATTCTACTTGCATGTCAAAGTTTGACAGTTTTTCATGCCCAATTCCCCGAGTCTGGAAAATATTCAACTTCAATCTCTGACTTGTAAATCGATGAGAGATTAAGCAAGGCTCTTTAGAACCGGAGGTTAGTTGCGAATTGAAAGCGGATCGACCATGAAATAGCTAATATTGCCGCCGGCATTGCACTTGACCCAATTCCAGAGAAGATAAGATTTGGGACGTGTGAGATTGCATCGATTTATGCAAAATATTGCCAATACGACGTTTTCAATGCATACGTTATTTTGGAAAATGAGATTTTACAATCTGACTAGCTTATTACCGCTGTTTTGCATGCATAAGAAGTGATTTATTACAAGTAAACTTATATAAAAATAATAAAAATAAATTATTATATAATAAATCTTTCTTTCTATATATTATTCGGTATCAAAGTATCGTATGACGTCCTAATCCAGTCTGTGCCTAATTTCATCAAAATCCGGACAGCAGTTTAGAAATTAAAATGTTACAGACTGACAGACCGACACATTTTCGCATTTATTATATTAGAATGGGTGAATCAATTATTCACACAGTTGTTACACTCCATTTGAAATAACATTAGACGTCTTAACAATTCTTTTTATAGTCCGTTCAACTGATTTAGAGTTCTATCTCGTAAACTTTCGGATGACATAAAAAGCATAAACCTGTTACCAAGACAAACAGTTTACTACAGCTTCCATTTGTCGTATAACCAACGCAATAGAAGTCAAAATCGGTTGAACGGGCTGTAAAATGGGCTTATTTAAATGTCTAATGTTTTAGTAAATGGAGTTTAGTACCTTATTCAATCCAAGCTTATTAGATTTTTTACATGTATAAACATGTAAAAATTCTAATAAGCTTGAATTAAATGGAACAATGTTATGAATTTGCTATGACCATACAATTCTAGTGCTTTCCACATTAGAATTGCATTAGCTTTGAAAATACATATTTAATGCAACAAGGAACTAATAATACTTAGGATCTATACAAATACCATAAGAGAAAATTGTCTTGAATACCTTTTTTAGGGTTCCGTACCCAATGGGTAAAAACGGGACCCTATTACTGAGACTCCGCGGTCCGTCTGTCTGTTTGTCTGTCACCAGGCTGTATCTCATGAACCGTGATAGCTAGGCAGTTAAAATTTTCACAGATGATGTATTTCTGTTGCCGCTATAACAACAAATACTAAAAACAGAATAAAATAATTATTTAAGTGGGGCTCCCATACAACAAACGTGATTTTTGCCGTTTTTTGCGATAATGCTACGGAACCCTTCGTGCGCGAGTCCGACTCGCACTTGGCCGGTTTTTTTTTGAGGAGATGCCAGCATCTTTTTCAAGCGTAATCATATTTAGGTCTTCCAAATACCGTAAAACATGCCATCAAAACTACAAAGAAATAAAAGGGCCTAATGCCATAAAGTGAGAAACTTTATGCCAAACATAAATTATGATATGCTAAAATATCCGTAGGTATTAAAAAAACCTCATTGCATTTAGGCTCCCGCAGACAAGCGCGAAGTGCAATCGACGCCTCTTTTTTTTTCACTTCTGGAGTTTATATGGAAAAAATCAAGGTCAACATTGTGGAGAAGAGTAGTCTTGTCAGTATAGTACATCATATTCACACTTTCCCTGTTTAAGGCGCAGATTCCCTTGAGTAGCTGATTTTAAAATGAGAATCACGTCTAAACGGCTAGTCGTAATTTTTTGGAAAAAATATATGTTACTTTAGACCATTTTCTTAATAATTTGATCTAAGCACATTTTGAGCTTTATTCGTATAACACAGTGTAATGAATTAGTAAAGTTAAAGTTAAAACGGACAAAAACACGACAATCGCACCAAAACCGCTGGGCGTATTTTAATGAAATTGACACCATCTCAAAGACAATTTAATTATCCACATTTTGATCTGAGGTTTTTTTTTTTAAAGTCGTAGAATAATAAGGTAAATACAAAAAAACTACTAAATTTTGGGTCGCGCGGGTGCGAATCGGGTGCGCGTTTTGTTCCCTCAAAGTCGTTGGCGTTAGTCGTCGTTTTAAGGACTTGGTATCTACCTATAAACTTTTCGGATACTTTCAAAGCAGTCATAGATTGAGTCCCGGAACCAGTGACACGGTAGACTCAAAAAGAGAAGTCCAGACGAGCTTGACAAAGGATTGGCCTCAGATTTCAAAAACCAGAGGAAAATGGGCACAAATGATGTAGTGTTACAGGGAAATGGGCCCGCCTCGGCCTTTTCCCTCTAATGAGACTCTACAGGATCATAATAATACAGGCTTTTAGTTTTAGTCATACAGTTAATTTGTGGTCCTTCGATACCTACTTTCTTTAAAAATAGGGAGCGAATATTTAAAACAGATTGTGTCGTGGTACTTACCAGTAAAATGTTTCATATTTTAAGAACGAATGGAAAATTATAACTTCAAGCCCTTTGAACTCACGTTTCATTTTAACAATAGTAGTAGTAATCGGATATTAAGTGGAGGTTAGAATTCTTATGGCCAATAGGTTACCACTGGCATAATGTGGCTCGTTAGATACTAACATAAATATACTTTGATGTTCCTGTGTCTGGATCGTTATTCGCTTTAGCTATTTTCAACTAAGGTATTTTAAAACACATAAGATCTTAGAAAACATGTCTGTTTTTGAACATTCTGCCTTTAAACCTAATTTATGTTATGTTTTTGAAAAGCAAATCATATATTTTTACCCGACTGCCGAAGGAGGGTAATGTGTTTATCAGTCTATGTATGTATGTATATATGTTTGTTCCTATGTGGCGTTCTAGAGACCAAACGCGTTGGCCGATTTTGATGATTCTTACGTCAATCGATTCGTCTTAATCCTGCGAGTGTCACTGGCTACTACTATTAAAATTGGAAAAAACAAAAATTGCAGATTTTGGGCGCCATTTTGTTGGAAAAAAAAATATTTTTTCTTCCAAACCCATCGTGTGGGGTATCAAAATAAAGGTTTTTAAAAGGCGATTTCAAAAATATATAACACTTATATATTTAAATGTACCTAATACTAAAAAAAAATTACTAAAAAGTTGTAAATAAAAAAGTAAATTAAAAAAACTCAAAAAACCCGACTGCTTAAAAAGCAAACTAAAAAGACGTAAACAAGAAGAAAATCATGCTGTGCAGTCGGAGGATACATCTGGTTTTGGTCCGCCAGCTCGCGTATAAGTATCCTCCGACTGGTATGGTATGGTAGCACTCTCTT
Organism: Anorthoa munda; assembly: GCA_945859665.1. Taxonomy (NCBI): domain Eukaryota; kingdom Metazoa; phylum Arthropoda; class Insecta; order Lepidoptera; family Noctuidae; genus Anorthoa; species Anorthoa munda. The sequence continues at coordinate 9,132,188 of OX243918.1, read as the reverse complement.
TGCGCTATCACTAACCAGGTTTCCGAACATTATGAGAAGTCTTACCCATAACTCTCTTTCAATTCTCTCAGTAGCTAATACCATGCTGTCCCTGTCAAAGTTTCTTTGAACCTCACTCTACAGATATCAAAAGTGGAAGTTCCAAACGTCGTAAGTGACATATGAAGGCCTTTTATGACTTTTCAAAGAGCAAGGCATGTTCCTTACGACATTTAAAATTTCAACCATCGATATTGTAGTGGCCACTAATAATGCGAAAATACAGCATTTTTTTTTTACTATGTCGGGCGGATTCACACCTCGCCACAGTTCGAATTTCAAACTGATATTTAGAGCTTTTTTTTAACGATACAAACCAGCACATTATAACTTTTCTTTCAACTACGTAGTATAATGTTATCATTGATCACTACAAAACCGATCACAAAGGACGTATTATTTGCTTAGAACCAAAACAGTGCAGAAATGTTATATGAAGTCTCATTGTTGCACAGTTTTTCATTAATGCACTGTTTTTTATTTAGATATTAATTTACCACAGAGGTTTCATGTCTCCCATTAAGTTTAATAAAATGTATGCATTAGATCAAAAAGATACTGGCTGAAAATAAAAATCGCCTAAATAAAATCGATTTGATGAAAAAAAACAAACGCGTGCATTTTGTACCATTGTAAAACTTTGATACTTCATATTTAGCAAGAAAAGTAAAAAAAAAGGAAATAGACAGCGATAGGGATATGAATTCAACTCCAGAAAGAATAAATACAGCTGCAAATTAAATTATTAATAACCTTTTGCCGAAAAAGTCGCGTGATAAATAGTTTTCATTAACTTGAGTTTTTAGTTTGAATACGTATATTTTATCATGGTTATAGATTGGTACTGAAAGAAAAGCAGATTACGCACTTTGCTAAAGAGAGTAATTTTTTTTTTTTTTGAAAAAAAACTTTGCCCCACACTAGGAATTTCTTCCTGTATCGTGGGTGCGTTTACAAACATTTAAACTCACATACACAAACACCCAGAGCCGAAACAACTATCTGTAGGTCATACAAATATTTGTTCCGTGCGGGAATCGAACCCGCGACATGAAGCGCAGCAGTCAATCGCTCAACCACTGCGCCAACCGTGCGCCCAATTAATGCACTCGTGTTAATTTAGTGCCCTCGCATGCGCTCGGGTACCAACATAACACTCATGCATTATGATTATGACACTTTACGCTCGATGCAACAATCTACTATTAATGTTTTTATTTATGGCAACAATTCTACCATTTTATCACATTTTGATGACCGTGACACATACATATCACTGTATTATTCATGAATCTCTAATACCAGCTCTGTTATTGCAGCGAGGGCGTCAAATAACAGGCGCTGTTCAAATCAGGGCGCTTTGTTTGCATAGTAAACTGTGTGACGCCACATACGAGGTTATATTAGACGTATGGTGACATGTCTGTAGGTTTAGGATCTTTCATCTTGTGTGTAAGCTTGCCCAAACTTTTCATGAAAATATAAGCTACTTACACGGAGAAAATTGTCACTTTTGATTACTTGAAATAAGTAATAAAATAGCATATTAAGTACAGTACCGTCTTTACCATAAGGAGACACGGGGCCCGTGCCCAGGGCCCCCATCCTCAGGGGGCCCCGAAGGGCCGACAACCGACAATTTCTCCCACATTTATTCTCAAAACATTTCAGTAACAGTGAGCACCCGGGTCGAAAATAAAACTTACTTTTGTCTTAAAATTTTAGCCAAAATTTAGAAAAAAATGCAAAGAATTTGCAGAATTTACCATAAAGATATTAATGCATATGAACTCAAAATAGAATGTTTTCCAATATTTAAAAAACATAGCAAAGCGATCAACGGATTTGAATATCTCAACCTTACTTAACCTAATAAAGTCATATAAATGAGAAGGAACTTCCAAACGTTGAAGTTGTTACAAGAATATTCCTTTGCCTAATGGTTACCAATTGTAGTGGAGAGCGTTCATTTTCGCAGCATAAGAGAATAAAAAATGAATTGCGAACAACAATTTTACAAGAACTAAGTAATTTGTCAATTATGTGCATAGAAAGTGACATCCTTCAAAAAATTTACTTTTAGGATATAATAGAAGATTTTGCTAAACAGAAATCCCGAAAGAAACCACTATCGTAATCGTAACCAAACACCCAGCAGCATACTAATATCATTATTGACATATTATATTATATATTTGATTACCCATAATAAATAAAAAATCATAGTAGAAAAATGTTAGTATAATTCGTTTTCTTTACTTTCCAAAAGGGCCCCAAATTCTTGTGTGCCCAAGGGCCCCAGCATAGATAAAGACGGCCTTGATAAAGTATTAACATGGCACCAGCAAGCAAGGCTTGGAACCGGTTTGAAAAACCGGTTATTCTATGTTATATTCGGTTTTATCGTTTATTTAGTTCAGAGTCGAACCGTTAAAAGTGCGTTTTTGAAAACCTTAATTAACTGGTTTAGGCGGTGCCCACGCCTAATACTGAATCGTTTTTAGGGTTCCTTACCCAAAGGGTAAAAACGGGACCCTTTACTAAGACTCCGCGGTCCGTCTGTCTGTCACCAGGCTGTATCTCATGAACCGTGATAACTAGACAGATTAAATTTTCACAGATGATGTATTCCTGTTGCCGCAATAACAACAAATACTAAAAACAGAATAAAATACATATCCCCTCCCATACAGCAAACGCGATTTTTTTGCCGTGTTTTTGCAATAATGGTACGGAACTCTTCGTGCGCGAGTCCGACTCGTACTTGTTGTACATCAGCACGGTTGCGCATTGAAGGTAGGTGACAAAAACCGAACATTACCGGTTAATTTCACAAAACCTGTTTACGAAGTTTTGTTGCCTAAAACCGTTTAATTATAGTTTAAGGTACAACAAAACCGAAAGAAAAAGTTCACTATGCACTTAGATTTTAACCGGACCAATATATTTTCCGACTGCCAAGCCTTGCCTGCGAGTAAGTTTCAAAGAGTTAGCAAGATAAGTATTATAATAACTGGTTTCTCTAATCCTGTATTTATTTATTAAAACTTCATGCAATATAAAGGTACGTAGGCGGACTTAATGCCTTAGGTGTCATCATCTCACTGCTCTTCTACGATTTCCAGCTGTTTAGATCCAAGACTAATTAGGACCAGTTATCTGACTCCGATTGAAATGTGCCAAAGCTGGTCACCTCTGCTGCATGCCCAATGAGCTGTGGACCAATATCATCACTCTAAGCTCATGTAGGAGATGCATAAATGGCGGGCTAAATCATATAATTTTTTTTGCCAGAAATCTGGTTTATCAATACTAAAATCAAGGGCGTCGCCAAAGGGGGGCAGGGGGGGCAGGTGCCCCCCCTTAGAGATTCTAAAAAAGTTGCCAAATGTAAAGCAACCACAGTCCTAAGTCTTTCACTTGACTTGCTTGATTGATCATTCCCGTACGTCGCGAATGAATATATATAAACCAAACCCAACAGATCGAACCGTTGTTGATATCCTAAAATAGGCAACAACCTTCTTTCCCGACACGGAAAAGCGTTGAAAATTTTGATCGCTCTTCCGTGCACAACGTGTACGGTAGAGTTGCGTAGCTTTACACGTTGGACTCTGAATAGTGCTCGCCAAACTTCTGGGCCGCCCTGAAGTTGGCTTTCCGATGCGTAAGGCACGGATCGGTACTGTTTTTGTATGATTTACTACTGCGCAGACATTGCAGCCAACTTCGGGATGGCCAAGAAGTTTGGCGAAAACTATACCGATATTATTACAATCGCTGTAGATGTAAGGCTCGTACTACAAGTGAAAAGCTTCATGTGCTCTCGACTTTACCTACAATTCATACTTTTCTCATTCTCCATATCAACTTGCCCCCCCCCTAGGCCATCGGCTGGCGACGCCCTTGACTAAATCACATCTCACGGCGTAAAAATTCTATTACAACCCTTTTATTTCAATCAAATATAAAATTTAACTTAAAAGCCTTATATTACACGCTGTCACTTAACGAAATTCACCTCATCTGTCACCTTCCAAGTTCATTCACGTCTATCCGACACGGACCATTTAATACCCAACCGATCGGAAAATATTTTGTTGATAGATTCAATAATTATGCTGATGATTCTTGAATTATTTATGTTGTCTGAACAAGACCATAATGTATAAAAGTAAAACAGTGGATGTGAACTATTAACGTTATTTTATAGGATTAAAGATTGAGGAGCTCGTGGCTAAATAATAACAGCCGCACGGGTCGATCTTCAAGTTTAAGCAACGCTTGACGAGGTCGGTCCTTGGATGGGTGACCATTTCAATATACCGAGTTTCTTCCGTGCCTCGGAAAGCACGTTAAGCCGTTGGTCCCGGCTGTCATTTGAAGATCTTTGACAGTCGTTACGGGTAGGCAGAAGCTTGAGATCTGACACCAGTCTTGCCAAGGGGAACCGTGTTACCCAATTACTGGGTTGTGGAGGTCAGACAGGCAGTCGCTCCATGTAAAACAGTGGTACTCAGCTGAATCCGGTTAGACTGGAAGCCGACCCTAATATAGTTGAGAAAAGGCTAGGCAGATTGATTTATAGGATTAAAGTTATTAAATCTTTCATAATGATTGGATTCAATTATGAGCTCAATCTCTGGCGAGTCACTCACTCATTTGTGCTCTTCACAGGTTTTAGTAATCTAGTCTTGATCAATTACCTATCGTTCTTATTTTTATCGGTAAAAACAGCGACTCTAATTTGATGACATACATTTAACTCACAAAGACTCGCGCAGACAGTCGCGATGCTAAAAACCGACAAAGATGCGACAGTTTTTATATACATTGTTCTATGGATATGTCATTATTTATTGACCGAAGAACCATTTCGGTTGTCATTTAGTTGTCGCATTGTCATAGTTTTTTATGGCGGTCTGTGGAGATTTTAAGTCGCTATTAGGGATCATCGTAGGGAGGTAACAAAGGAAAATCAAATCTTTGTTTTATAAGAGACCTGCATATTATTAAAACTCTACTTCCAAATTAAACGGAGACAACATTTTCGTTTCCTTAATTGGAAATGCGGTCGTAGACACCCGATTTTTTTTTTTTTTTTATTTTTTTTTTTTTATTTTTTTTTTTTTTCTGTGTGTCGTCTCGCAGTTCAGTCAAAGTGACCGGTAACTGCTTAACCGGGCTTTCCTACGGAGACTAAGCTAAATAGCCTCCAGCTAGGCAAAAATTTCTAAACCTAAGCGACAACGCTGAGGGCTACCCCAGTTGGGGTCGAACCTCGGCTCAGGGCGTCGCTGGGGGGACAACTAAGGCTGGATCTTAATAAAGTGATTCTGCCATCCGTTCGGAATAAGCCTACGTGGAGAAGAACGGACAAGAAACTCCAATTAACTAACTAGAATTTAACTATTGCACAGCGCGTTAAGCGGGCTGGCTTGTCGATCTTTACTGGGACGTCGCGACGGGCCTCGGTGGCGAGGACGGAACGAAGGCGGTCTGTGTAAGCGAATTGTGCTGGTCTCTTTTTTGCTCTCTTGGAGCAGGGTAGTGGCGTCATCGGGGGTGGAGAGAGTGAGCCTTGGTCGGCGAACTGTAGAGATTTTTGAGACTTCATAGCGGGAGGCCGCTAGAATTAGGGGGTTGCTGTGATTGACAGCAGAGTCGAAGAAGCGCTTGGTAATGCGCTTCATGAATTGTTGGACTGTGGGGATTCTGAGATCGACATGGAGTTCCTGGTTACGAACGTACCAGGGGGCTCCCGTGATCTTTCTAAGAAATCGGTTTTGTATAACCTGAAGTTTGTGAATGTGGGTGGGACATGCGTGTGCGAAGACTGCACAGGCATAGGTCATGATGGGACGAATAACCGCAGTGAAAGTGCGCAGTTTGCACCTAAGTGACAAACTGCTGCTTGCGTTTATCATCCCATGAAGTCTGCCCATAGCGAAGGCGGCCCGCGAACGTGCCGCCTTTATGTGCTTGGCGAAAGTGAGGTGATCGTCTAATGTGACGCCCAGGTACTTGGCTTGCCTTTCCCAGGGGATCGGCTTACCGTACATGGTGATGGGTTTGGGGGGACGGTGTTTCTTGAAAAGATGCCTATACCTCGTGAACAGGACAGCCTGACTTTTGTCGGGATTGACTTCAATTCTCCAGAGGCTGAACCATTTCGCCATAGCGTTGGCTGCTCTCTGGAGATTTAGGGCAATGGCATTGGGTACTAAGCCCGTGTAATAGAGAGCCGTATCGTCAGCGAAGAGTGCCAACTGGGTCCCTTTAGTTTTTGGGATATCGCTGGTGTACAGCGTGAAGGATAGGGGGGACAATACGCAGCCTTGAGGGACTCCGGCTCGTATGGGGTGAGGGGAGGAGAGTTCTCCCTCGACACGGTAGCGGAAAGTTCTGTTCGACAACCAGTCTCGTAAGATGAGCACGAGACGATCTGGCACACCAAGTTTGTATAGCTTATAAATTAAGCCATTGTGCCAGACTTTGTCGAAAGCTTTTGCTATGTCGAAGAACAAGGCACCCGTTGACAGACCACGCTGGAACCCAGCACTAGTGTGTTCAACGATACGGTGCACTTGTTGGATGCAAGAATGTTTGGCTCGAAAGCCGAATTGTTCTTGGGGGATGAGGTTCTTTCGCTCGGCAAAGTCTTTGAGCCGCTTATAAATAAGTCGCTCATAGACTTTTCCGAGAGAGTTAACCAGACTGATAGGGCGGTAACTGGTAGGCTCCGATTTCGGTTTACCCGGTTTAGGGATGCCTATCACAGCGGCCTGTTTCCAGGCTTGTGGGAAGATGTTTTTGCTCAATGCAGCGTTGAAAATGGCCGTCATTAGCAATATTAAATGGCAGGGGAGGAGTTTCAACACCTTATTGGTGATGCCATCTAAGCCCGGGGCTTTGTGGGGGTGAAGATTTTTGATGACCTCCTCTACTTCGTCAGGGGTGACGGGAGGTAGCGGGTCATCAGGGTCTTCGACGGGGGGAAGGGAGGTCCTACGTTCGACTTCAGCGTCTACCATGTCTAGGTGAGCTTGGTCTACTGGTTGGGAGCTGGGTGAGCATTGAAGTTCGAGACTGTCAGCCAGGCATTCGGCTTTTTCAGAGTTTTCAAATGCTACACTCTTATCAGGGCGAATGAGCGGGGGAAAGGCATTCTCTTCAGTGGAGCGTAATTTCCTCTGAAGGTGCCAGAAGGCATGGTGGTTGGGCTCTAGTTCGCTCAGCAACTTATTCCATCCCGACGAACGGTGCTCATCAGTACGTTTCTTTACAGCAAGCTGTAATCTACGCATGTGAGCAACATTCGCGGGACAGGGAAAGTTCCTGCGGGCACGGACAGCTGCGTTCTTCTCGGTTATCAACTTCCGTATATCGTCCGGAAGTTTCCCTTGCTGGATGTCCAGCACTGGAACCTCCCTCGAACATTCGTTCAGGACCGATTGTACGTGAGTTGTAAGCGAGTCGATCGCCGCCGTCGCGTCCGCGACTGAGTCTATGAGATTGGGGATTGAGTCTAACTGGGGGGACTTGGTGGATTTCAGTTTCTCACTTACTTTCCTCCAGTCTGTGATCTTTTTAGTAGGGGGAGGCTGTCCTAGATCAGGGAGGCCTAAGCGACTGCCTAGGTCCATGACCACTGGACGGTGATCTGAGTGGAGCTCGTCTAGCGCATCTATCGAACGTAACCGAAGGTTAACGTTCTTAAATAACGCTACATCGAGGATGTCTGGTCTATGGGCGGTGTTATTAGGGAAGTGAGTGAAGCTCATTGGGGCAATAACATCGTAATGGAGGGAGGAGCCTAGGTCCAGCACCAACTTTCCCCTAGAGTTAGTAACGGTACTGTTCCAGGCTGGATGTTTAGCGTTGAGATCACCCGCTAGGATAACGGAGTCACTCAAGCTGAAGAGGGTAGTGAGGTCGTTTTTAAAAGCATCAGGGTTGGAATTCCCCGATGACGCCATGTGAGGAGGGCAATAGGCGGAGATGATGGTTATCGTTTGATGACCAGTCATTCCTAGCCGACAGGCTGAGTACTCAAGGTACGAAGTGGGGGCGGGCGGAGTGACTACGCTACAGTGGAGCTCATTTTTATAGTAAATGAGAGTGCCACCGCCGTGGCAGCGCGTCCTATCATTCCGAACTATGCGGAAGTTGGGAATTTTGGGATCGCGTCTGTGAGGTTTTAAGAGGGTCTCTTGGATAAGGAAGATGTCCAGCTGATGATCGCGAAGGAACGTGGCAATCTCATCACGCTGTGTATTAATGCCATTGGCATTGAAGAAACCTAACCTAAGGGATCGTGGTTTATGGCAATTAGCTCTTAATTGCGACACCATTTTCCGTTCCTATAGATTAGGCTGTCTAATTCCTTCGTGATAGAAGGATACCTCTCGAAAATTTCGAGGCAGGCTATGGGGTCTACGGAATTTGCTGGATCTGTTAATTCAGCATGAAGGGCACGGGCTTCTGGAGTCATCCAGATCGCATATGCGCCGAGAATAGTCTGGGCTACACTGCGATAGGAAGAAATTTGGGCGGGTTGAGTTATTGGGGGGGGGCGCGCGTCAACTCGGGTGGTGGAAGCCACCTTGTTGGTATGCGCTGGGCCCGTAGTGGCCGGGGGGGAGCTAGGCGCTGGGATGCTAAGTTCCATCAGCGCCGGAATGGTTTGGGATTGAGAGGGCACCAGGGCCGGGAAGGCCTTTTGGTGATTGAGCTTACCCCATGGTGAGACTCTTTGAGGAGCGAGTCTCTGGGGGGGGGCTTGCGAGGAGGGAATGCTCGCGTGAGGGTTTTCGCGCTGTTGGCGAGAAGTGAAATTCTTGGCCATTTTAGGCGCAAGCTTAGGGGCTTTTGGACAGCCTCGGTAGTTAGCCGGGTGCCCTACTTGGCCACAGAGCACGCAGCTGGGAGGCTCCGTGCATTCTGAGCGGTCTTTGGGACGGGGACAGTCCTTTGTGCTGTGGTCGCCTGTGCATTTTACGCACCTGGGGGTGGCGAAGCAGTTGGTCTGAGAGTGACCGTATAGTTGGCAGTTGTGACACTGACCAACGAGATGGGGGCGGTAGGGCTTTTCTATAGATATGCCCGACAGGGAGCACACTGTTTTTACATTGAAGATTGGGTGGTAGCCCTCAGTAGGGCTACACACAACCAGAACAATATCATATAGTTGTCCACCTCTTGCTTTATGCAAGCGGTGGACCTCTAAGACGGGGATATTTTGGTTGATTAGATCCTTTCGGATCTCATCAGTGGGGATTTCCTTGGGGATACGGCGGATCACCACTCGGGTGGACCGTTCCTCCGGGAGGGTGTAGGTGTGGAACGAAATGTTCCTACCTTTGAGAAGGCGAGTTAACTCTCGGAAATCACGAGAGGTGGGGACTAGGATTTTAATGCCCTGCTGACAAGCAGTGGCTTTTGAGTAACTGATTTTACGCTCAGTGCAAGCGTTCGAAACGTCGCTCCACTTCGCTTTATCTTGAAGATAAATCGGTGGAGGGGTAGGGATCTTCCTAGCGGAAGCTGTTTTCATGGGGCTGGGGGGGCGACTTGACCGCTGGGAAGCGGTAGTGGGGGCGGTTTGAGTGTCCGCCTGGGAAGACGGTACGGGAGAGGGGCAGGGGGAGGCGACGGGTGACGCAAACGGGGTTGCGACCAAGGTCTTTTTGGCCTTAGAGGCCTGGGCAGGGGCTTTATGTTTCTTCCTCTTGCCTCCTACGACTTGAAAGTCGTCTTCCTCCGAGGAGGTGGAGGGAGAAGAGGAGTCCTGGGATTCGGGGGCTTCCTCCATAGGGGAGTCTGGGCGGGAGTTGGGCTCATTTGCCTGGGTAGGGGCGGGCGAGCTAAGCTCTTGGCTAGGCTGAGGGACGGGGGAAGGCGACCTTGGTGAGTCGGTAAAAGCCATGAGAGGGGCTGGGGCGGGCGGGGTGGGGGTTGTAGCCGCTTTGAATGCGGCTGCGTATCTCTTTTTTAACTTAGGGTCCGTCAGGAGGATCTCCTGAAGGAGGTCAACAACTGCCGCGAACGACATTGTTGACGGGAGAGGGGGACTATTGCCGGTGAGGCCGGTAAGGGGTGTCTTCCCCGGGTGGATTGGCCCGGGGATGTGTGCAATCCTACCCTCCCAGTCGGGTTAGACTGGGAGGTGAGTTCCTGGTGAGCCCTAAGCTTGTCAACCTGCCACCAGTCTTATTGGGTGACAGGGCCCTAAGGTACCGGTAAACCCACCGAAGGTGGGCCACCCACCAATGTGTACCGAAGAAGTCTGGCACGTCGGGGTAGACACACCCGACCGTGCCAGGTGAATGCTGGGGGACGAAGCGGGGGTTGACTAGGCTATCTACCAAGGCCAACTGATCCCGCTCCCGACTCCAATGACTGCCGTGTCCTTAAGGGACTTGGCGGGTGCTTGGGGCACACCCCACTGGCTTGTTAACACCGCTAGGTTTCCCGCCAGGGACCACAAAGAGTGGATTTGCCCGGAAGGGCCAAAATAGCTGTCACTACTAGTAACCAAAGTTACTAGTAGCGACACCTTTGGAGCGGCGTGCGGAGACGCGACGGCCGCAGTGACGTCACGCAGAGGGGCGCGACGAGGCGGAGAGTGGGGGCGCCGGAGAGCGCGGTGGGGCGACGAGCAGCGAGACGTCCGCACGGAGCGACGGCTGGCGAGCTACCCGTAGACACCCGACTAAATTTCCTAAGTAAAATATTATAATTCGAGGTTTAGCTCTCGCCTATTTCCACCTCCAATATTGGACCAATTTAAAACATAATCCGTAAACGGAAAAAGAAAGATATATACTGTGCCCCTATATGTTTTTACCCGACTGCCGAAGGAGGGTAATGTGTTTATCAGTCTATGTATGTATGTATGTATGTATGTTTGTTCCTATGTGGCGTTCTAGAGACCAAACGCGTTGGCCGATTTTGATGATTCTTACGTCAATCGATTCGTCTTAATCCTGCAAGTGTCACTGGCTACATTAAAATTGGAAAATACAAAATAGGCGGATTTTGGGCGCCATTTTGTGACTAAATAAAAAAAAAAATCTTCCAAAACCCATCGTGTGGGGTAACAAATAAAGGGTTTTAAGAGGTGATTTCAAAAATATACAACACTTATATGTACCTAAATCTTAAAAAAGATCACTAAAAAGTTATTTTTATTTATTTTTTACTGTATTAATTGTTTGTTATTTGTATCTATTTTAACATACACAACAGATTTGGTTTCCGTACGTCACGGTCTAGGCGACCACTGAAAATCAGCGCCGTGCTGTCGGTCCCCCACGGTACAGAATTATGCTGAGTGGAAGCCTTATTGCCACAATCACGACATGCATCTGCCTACATATTTTTCATCCTATTTCTTTTGTGTTTATAATTATTTGTTATCATTGTTTGATTTATTTCTCGTCTTTACTAACTTAATTTAAGTACTACTAATACTATTTTAAGGGTAAACCCTTAAAACTTAAGTAAATTCTTATATTGTATGTCGTTTTGTGACAAATAAACACTTTTTCTTTCTTTCTTCTTATCTTTATCAGAAACGAGCAGTTGCCCGCGGCTTCGCTCCCGTGGGCCACCCCACAGGACCCGTTTTCGGGATTAAAAAATAGCCTATGTTACTCAGGAATAACGTAGCTTTCTATTGGTGAAAGAATTTTTTAAATCGGTCCAGTAGTTTCGGAGCCTATTCGGTACAAACAAACAAACAAACAAACAAAAAAATCATTCCTCTTTATAATATTAGTATAGATATGTATCCTCCGACTGCACAGCATGATTTTCTCTTTGTTTAAGTCTTTTTAGTTCGCTTTTAAAGCAGTCGGGTTTTTAGACTTTTTGAATCAACTTTTTTTTCCGGACCTATTCTGGGCTATCCACGCCCACTTGGAAAACTTTACCCTGTAAAATCCTCGTAACATTTCATTTCAGCACCAGTTATTGCGGCACGTAAAACATTTCTAAACCTCGCAGTACCTCTCAGCAAGTAAATAAAAGTTAGCTCCGACCGTTAGTTTGAAAAGCAGATGAGAGTTTATACCACATATATAAAGCTGTTTATATCCTATTTTTTATTCAGTTGTTAAATAATAAGCAGAGATGTTAAGGAGCTCTGTTACCGTAACCGTAACTATCGGAAATCCTAAATAAAAACCTATCCGTGACCAAATCCGATAAAAAGGTTTTGGATAATTTCGGTGTCAATTTAGATTTTGAAGCAACATTTAAGATTTGAGTATAATATACCTACAAAGTAATAGTTATTTATGCTACGAGTGCGGAAGGTAGATGATTTCCGATGAGTGGCATTTATTATTCTATATTCATTATTATTCACGAGCGAGCGAAGCGAGTGAGTGGATAAATCGACACGAGTCGGAAATCATCTTACGTACGTGTATCATACAACATTTTACTATGCACTGTGCGAGAAAATAAAAAAAAATATCTGAACCAAGAAATTAATAAAATGGCGGGCTTATTCTAGCGCGCTCAGCATACCACAGAATAACTAATAGTTCCTCGGGCATATCTACTGCGCATGTTCAAATAGCTGTCACGTCGTAACGCAAAAAGGCACGAGCAAAATATACGTTCTGCCAAACATATTTAATGAATATTTAAAATTAATGTATGGATCAAAATCTAAATCTAGAGTAATTAAAAACGCCTTTAATGAAGTATTAGTTTTATTTTACCTTTTATATGAATGATAATCTATACTTAACTAATTTGTAAAACTTTTCTCAAATAATAAAAACTCTATGCGTGGGGCTGACGTTGGAGTTACAAATTAAAAAAATACAGAAAAGTAAAAAGCACTAGTTAAAAAAAGTGACACTTTCCGCACAGTTTGGCTGCTTAGAAAACGCTCTTTTCGAGGACATGCATTGTAAAATTATTTCTTCTTCTTCTTTGTCCAACCCTCTTCCCAGTTCAGCTGGGGTCGGGTCTCCTTGTACGTCTGCGCCAGAGAGCTCTGTTCTGGGTTATCTGAGTGCTCAGGTTCTCCTTCAGGACCTCTTTCTGCATGTTTGACCACCAGGTGGCGGGCGGTCGTTCCCTTCCTCGCGGTCGATCGGGGATATTAAGGGCCTTTTTGATAGGGTTGTCATCTCCACGTCTCAGGATGTGGCCGTACCAACGCAATCTGCTTTCTTTGAACAAAGTAAAATTATTTATATTTAGATAAATAAGACGTGGAACGTAATCTCATATTAAATATCGTATTAATTACAAGTAAAAGCGTGAAATAAACCCAGAGAACTTTAAATTTAATCTCTATATTTTAAATTGTTTAATAGCAACAAGAGTAAGCATAGCCAAGAATTTGTAATACATAACATGATTTAAAAGAGCGTCCATGGAGTTTCTTGCGTGTTCTTCGCCATATAGATATACGCTTTGGAATGTGCAATTAGTTCTGCTTTTCTGACTCACCAACGCCTTGGTAATTCAAAATTGCTTGTAAAAAGGTTTAATTGAAATAAATGCATTGAGTTTGAGTTAATATCCTTCAAACATTTATAAGTAAGTGCGACGCCAACGCGACAGCGCGATTTATAGTAATTCTTAATAACTTCTATTTCTAACTTCTAAAGAATAACTTCCATCTTCTTTTTTTTCGTGTGAGTATTAGGCCACCTCTGGGAACCTCACAGGTCTCTGACTTGGATATTTCAGACTTACATAAAATAACTACTTTTTTGACGAAATCGAAAATAATATACAAAATGACATGAAGTTGACTAATCAAAATAATATTGTAAATTCGACAGCGCAATCCCTATTTATGGTAGGGTAGGTAGGGTAGGGTAGGTAGGGTAGGGTAGGGTAGGTAGGGTAGGGTAGGTAGGGTAGGGTAGGTAGGGTAGGGTAGGTAGGGTAGGGTAGGTAGGGTAAGTAGGGTAGGTAGGGTAGGGTAGGGTAGGTAGGGTAGGGTAGGTAGGGTAGGGTAGGGTAGGGTAGGTAGGGTAGATGCATATTAGGTGTTTTTATGGCAAAACAAAATTAAATTTAATTTTAAAATTAAATTTCAATTAGTAAAGATTTAGTTTTTTATTTTCCTCGTAGGTGTAGTATAAAGCACTATGTATCACTCGAGAGAAAGTGCGATTCCCGATCTCGGGTGTTTTAAAGCCCTCGCCTACGGCTCGGGCTTCAAACGACACCCTCGACGGTAATCGGTCACTTTCTCCTCTCGGTGAACAATGTACTATTATACTGTAGACGAATTTTTTAATGACATGTTTTATAATGATGAATTTTTTGTTTTTTAACTTTTGTGACTTTGACTATTGTACTATGACTATTGTTTAATTTGTATTTAATGTATTTTTCGTTTTTTCTTATCATGTATTTAATTGATTTAAAATATTATTTTTTCTAAGTCACATAAAATCTAATGGCACCTAATGCACTTATAAATTTGTATGTCTTAATTATGTCAATATATAGCGTACCTCCTATTTATGTAAACACCTATGTTTCACAAATAAAAGGATTGATTGATTGATTAACTATATAAGTCCAGGTTTCCTCACGATGTTTTCCTTCACCGTTGCCTGTGATGTTATGGTTTGGGAACCCTCATATGAGTTTGAAAAAGTAACATTGCCTGGATTTGAACCCATGACGCCACTGTGCCACCACGATATATTTATTTATTTATAATAAGCTCACCAACAGCACTGTCACTTACAATTCAAATAAAATAACATCCAAAATCGGCATTTCAGTAACCATGCAAATAACAGGTATGCATGACATTGACACAATGAATATTAGAGACAAAGTCAAACAAAAAGTGAGTCCAGTAGACCTAGATCTAGAACACTACAAAAACAAAACAAATTGAGCTATATAGGCGTACATTGTTCACACTGTTTATAAAGGGAACGTCTGTATGAAGATTGAGAAAACATCGATAGGGTAAACCGTCAAGTTGGACCTTTCATTATATAGCCTTGCCATACGTGTTAGGGGGCTATTAAAGGTAGAATTTAAGGCAATTGAAAAATGCGATGATATCGCTTGCTACGTAGGCTAGTTCTTAAGCTTAAATAGTTAATCAATTGCGCATCTATACAACCATTTATAATTTTATGCAGTATAAGTAAGTCAGAATTGAATATATAGAATATATTTTCTATTAAAGATTGTTGCATCGTTGTCGCATTATCGCGCCCAACCTCCAATAACCATGCCATCATGCGAATAACCCCCCAATGTTTTATTTTCTCGTAACCCTTATTCTTAAAAGTAATAAAGTGTGCTATTACAATGAAGACCCACTTCAAAAAATAATACATCAGGTATCCACACTTGGAACTGTGACGTCATTTCGTTCATTGGTAATTCCGTACGCGTGACGGAAGGTGAATAGCTCTTTACCGTGGCTGGAACGTGGTCCTTTTATCCCGTCCTACTGAAACGTATTTTTCGTTTATCTGTAGGTAGGTAATCGTATACCTACATATTTTACCTTGCTGTCGGCTATTGGGTTAGTGGATCATCGATTTTGAGGTTAAACTAAACTAAACTTACAAGTTGTTCCGCTTGCTTTAGGAGTTTCATGTTTAGAAAAAAAAACGTTGGAAACTAGAAACTTTGAAAGTTTAGTCAATATCCCCATTTGCCTAAATATAAGTTCATTCATAATTAGCTTGGTTTGATGCGAGAAGCGCATACGAGAATCTCAGGCCATCCTTGAGTCAAGTGAGCGCTCTTGCACAGGTGGTCCTTTGCTGTTTGTGTCGAGCAAACGCTCTCATAAAGGTGGTCCTGTGCTTTTTGTATCCAACAAACGCTCGTGCACAGCCGGACCTCTGGTTTTTGTGTCCATCGAACGCTCTCGCACAGGCGGTCCTATTATTTTTGTGTCCAGCGAATCTTCTCACACAGGCGGCCCTGTGCTTTTGGTGACTAGTGACTTTTCTCGCACAAGCGGCCCTGTGCTTTTGGTGACTAGTGACTTTTCTCGCACAGGCAGTCTAGTGCTTTTTGTGACTAGTGACTTTTCTCGCACAGGCGGTCTAGTGCTTTTTGTGACTAGTGACTTTTCTCGCACAGGCGGTCTAGTGCTTTTTGTGACTAGTGACTTTTCTCGCACAGGCGGTCTAGTGCTTTTTGTGACTAGTGACTTTTCTCGCACAGGCGGTCTAGTGCTTTTTGTGACTAGTGACTTTTCTCGCACAGGCGGTCTAGTGCTTTTTGTGACTAGTGACTTTTCTCGCACAGGCGGTCTAGTGCTTTTTGTGACTAGTGACTTTTCTCGCACAGGTGGTCTAGTGCTTTTTGTGACTAGTGACTTTTCTCGCACAGGCGGTCTAGTGCTTTTTGTGACTAGTGACTTTTCTCGCACAGGCGGTTAAGTGCTTTTTGTGACTAGTGACTTTTCTCGCACAGGCGGTCTAGTGCTTTTTGTGACTAGTGACTTTTCTCGCACAGGCGGTCTAGTGCTTTTTGTGACTATTGACTTTTCTCGCACAGGCGGTCTAGTGCTTTCTGTGTCCAGCGACCCTTCTCACATAGGCATCCCTGTGCTTTTTGTATCCATCGAGTATTCTCACACAGGACGCTCTGTGCATTTTGTGTCCAGCGAGTCTTCCCACACAGGCGGTCCAGTGCATTTTGTGTCCAGCGAGTGCTCTCTGCATCGAAGTCGACGTGGTGACGCTTGACTAGATGCCTAAATATAGTAGTGAATACCTGTCGGCTGAAATTATGAATAAGTTATTTGTCACCTGAAACTAATTACCAAATACTAAAGCCCCATCTTTCCTCAATTAAATATTTCTCTATATCATCAGTGGGCATATCGCTGTCCAATGCTAAAAATAGGCTTTTTCTATTTTACTCAACAACACTGTTCAGCTCTTCGTGTCTAATTTATCTTCATTTCCCTTTGGCTTAGGTACAGATATTTTATCACCAGCCATTTTGAAGGTTCGTTAGTACTTAGTATGTACTTAGATAGTTCTTGTTCGTCGACTCAACTCTACTTGATTGAGGTGACTGAACTTGATCATAAAGTTTAGTTACTTCTGTAATTGAACTTAAGACGAAGATAGAGCAGTCTAAACTAAAGTTACATTTGGATAATTAAATTTAATATAAACCAAGGCATCTGCTGACATTGCTACGTATTTACGATGTGATACAGAATTAATGTACACGAAACTAGATACTAGATAAGCTATGATTTATAGCCGTCCGTGATCAAATATGTATTTAATTAGGTATTACCTATATTGTGTCACTATAATCACAACAACTAATCGAATAAAGAAACAAAAAAAACCTAGAAACAAAAATTCAAAGACATGTGACATCCACCAATCCGCACTGGGCCCGCGTGGTGGATTATGGCCCATCCCCTCTTACAGAGAGGAGGCCTGTGTCCCAGCAGTGGGAATATTATTAGGCTGATGATGTGATGTGATGTGATGTGAATCGAATAAATGAACTAAAACGAAAATACGTCCTATATTTATACCGAAAACCTTTTTAACAATAAAATTATCCGACGAAATAAACATAAGTCAAAAAAAGTAAAAACAAAACAACTAAGTCTAGCATTTTGAGTTAGCGCCAAACAAACATGCCAAGCGTAGAATTATTGTAGCTAGGTTGACCTTCGTCGATTGTCTGTTTAGCGCCCGCCGCGCTACCAAAAAATGCTAGACTAAATGTATTTTTTTTTTGCTTTTCAGTTCGTTATTTCGTAAGTTTATTTTTTGTTGAAAAGGTTTATTTACGCTCTTCTGTATACTTAAATTTCAACCGAATCGGTTCACTATTGAAAATTTTGTACGAAAATTACATAATAAATCCTTTTTTGTACCTTTAAGGCTTTTTTAGGGGTGGGTTTAAACTTTGAGGTACACTTTTTCCAATAAAAAAAGATATTTTGAAATCTAACCACTATAAAAGTTATACGTGACAAACATATAAAAAAACACTTGTTAAGTTAGATACATACCTAAATAGAAAATATACAGTAGACAATTCTAGGATACAGATAAGCTAACCTGTAGGAACACAAATGTTTAATATTGAATACCCAGGGCGTCGCCAGCCGGTAGCGCAGGGGGAGGTAAGTTAACTTACTTAAACACCTACACTGTACTAATACTTATTGCAAATAAATGATTGATTGATTGATTGTTAATATATGGACGATAGGAAACGTATGAATTTTCAATATAATCAAAAGCACTGCTAGTGCGAGTCTTAGCACTACGGCGATTGCGATAATAAAACGGTGTAAATCTCCACGAGCTTTTGTCCTTACGATAAATTAAACTTGTAAACATAGTTATATATTATAATAATAGAATAAGAAGAATTTGGGACAAAATATAGGATAAAACAATAATAAAATAAAAATAATTTGGAGGCATTCATGAATTTTTCGTTTGACAAAATTTACAAGATTTTAATAATAAAGTAGTCGAGCGAGATCCTTTTTTACCCGACTGCCGAAGGAGGGTAATGTGTTTATCAGTCTATGTATGTATGTATGTAAGTATGTATTTTTGTAAGTATGTATATATGTATTTTTGTTCCTATGTGGCGTTCTAGAGTCCAAACGCGTGGGCCGATTTTGATGGTTCTTACGTCAATCGATTCGTGTTAACCCCCCGAGTGTCACTGGCTACATGAAAATTGGAAAATAGGAATATGGCGGTTTTTGGGCGCCATTTTGTGGAGGCCCAAATTTTTTTTTTCTTCCAAACCTTTTGTGTGGGTCGGAGCATACGTCTGGTTTTGTTCAGCCAGCTCGCGAAGATGTATCCTCCGACAGCACAGCATGATTTTTTCCTTGTTTACGTCTTTTTAGTTCGCTTTTCAAGCAGTCGGGTTTTTTGATATTTTTAATTAACTTTTTTTATTTATAACTTTTTAGTTCATTATTAAGTAATTAAAACACAATCTTCGGGTTTTTTTTTGTAAATTTCTCGGCCACTTTATTATGAAAATCATGTAAGTTGTCCGTGCACCACTCATCATGGTCAGACCATTAAGGTGATTTTCCTCCATAGTGCTTCTTAACCAGGGTGGTGACCTTAAGCTCTTAGAGCAAGGTAATTTTGAGTGTGCGTAAGGGACAGATGTATATGACTTGTATACATCTGTCCCTTTTTTACAGTCAAAACAAGGTACGGGGCAAGTTCGATCGCGCTATCGTATACGCTGCGCACGGTAGAGTGATCAAAATTTTTAACTCTTTTCCCATTTCGGGAAATAAGTTTTTTTGTGTCTTTTACGACATCAACAACGGTTAAATAATATGTTATGTGAGTGGACTTAAGACTTTGATTTCTTTGCATTTGGCTAGAATTTTTTTTATCTCTAGGGAGGGGCAACTGCCCCTACCTGTCCATAGCGACGCCCATGATGAATACTTATCCTTACTTATATAAATACACTAGCTGACCCTCGGGGCTTCGCTCCCGTCAATTGGTACCTACCTACCCACCTACCCTACCCTACCCTACCTACTCTAGCCTACTAACCCTACCCAACCTACCCAACACTACCTACCCTACCCTATCTAATCATGTAGTACATAAATTGTATGTATCATCAGTAGTTTTCTCAGCGCACGCCAAAGAATGAATTTTATATGCAACATTTTGCTACTTTGGGTTACATTATTGCAATTTTCTTAAGGATTACAAATTTTTTTGAAAATATATTATAGCATATGACACTCAGGAATAATGTAGCTTTCTACTGGTGAAAGATTTTTGAAAATCGGTTCAGTAGATCCAGAGATTACCCCTTACAACGTCACAAACTGACAATTCACAAACTTTACCTCTTTATAATATTAGTATAGATAAATTTACTACAAATATCGCACTTAATATTATAAAGGCGAAAGTTTGTGAGTGTGTTTGTATGTTTGTTACTTCTTCACGCTCAAACGGATAGACGCATCTGGATGAAATTTGGCACAGAGATAGATTATAGTCAGGAATAGCACATAGGATACTTTTTATGCCGGGAATATGTTACTTAGGGATAATTTTTGACTTTCACGCGGGCGAAGCCGCCGGCTGAAGCCAGTAACTTCACGTCTTTACGGCTGAACGGATTTGGATGAAACTTGGTATACTGGTACACCATGAACTGCATCCTTATTGCGTAAGTGAATTCGGCAAGACAAAGGGCAAAGAGTATGAACAATCAACCATTCACATGTGAGATGAATGACGCGATGTGGATTTCCATCTATGTGATTCGTCGATTGGTCACAATCTTTGGCAGTTGCCTTGCCGAATTCATTACGCAATAAGGCTGCTGGTTAGGACATAGAATACTTATAATCCTGGCAGTATATTTCCTTGGGATAATTTTCTATTCTTACGTGAGCAAAGCCGCTGGCAGAAGCTAGTAACTGGATAAATGACAAAGGTACCGCTGTAATTCTGTAAACTTCAAAACTTGGACTTAATTTAGATTTGATATTAATATTCAAACAAACAAAATTACTAACCAATATAGCTCACGGACAGAATTTAACTTTCACACTCTCCCACACACCAGATTAACCTGTCACAACGCATTGCAAATCATTTATCCACGGGATAGTGGATGTTGACACATTCTGTGTACAGTTAGAAACAAAACAACATGCCTTTATTCCCTCAAAGGATAGGCAGAGATGTACAAAGCTTTACTATACTATTAAACTGGGCAGCGGAACATTTCTCAATTCTCCATAGCCCACTTGGTAATTGGACGATGGAAACATGTAATTTTCTCCATAGACCAATTGAACAGATTGTCCATGATGTACCTAAATTATTTTTAGAAAGAAAGAATGTAAAAATATTTATTTGTGACCCTCCCCCGTACCTTGACGTGACAAAACTATCATCAAAAAAAAAGAAAAGAAAGAATCATAGTCCGATTGTAAAAAGGGACAGATTTATACAAAGACACATACATCTATCCCTTAAAAACTCAAAATAACCTTGCTCTAAGAGCTTATGGTCACCCCCCTGCACAGGAGTCACGAGAAATACGCAAAAACAAAAAAATAACAATAATAAATATAAAACCCCGTGCGAGACCAAAAAGGCTCCTAGGCTGCATGCGCAGCGTTTAAGTAAAAGGGAATTTTTAAGTATGGGCAAGCCGGTGCCGATTCGTTTATAGCCCTGTCCCCCGACTTCAAAATTAAGAAATTGAAGTCATGCATTCAGTTGTCAAACAACTTTAGCCTGAAAACTAATCAAACTTTGGCACTAAAATAGGATTTGACACTTTCGGAACTCAGAAGTCTCAATTCTGAAACCGGCCATATATCGGCCAATTTCCTATAATATAATTAGTAAAGTTGAAACGCCTTCGAGTTGTTGCCTGTTTTAAAGTGTTTTACCTAATAAAACTAAAAAAAAAATATTGAAAAAGCAAATAAATTTGATAATAATGCAGTCAAAAACAAAGCAAATGAAACAAATGACTACACTAAGGTATACTAACTTATAAATAATTAATAGTACAAACCTGGCTACGTACTTACATAGGTACTTATATATAAAAACATGATATAACTAGATGCGTCGAAGTACCTACTCCTCCACATCGCTGTCATTCGGAAACGTGTCCAGAAGCTGTGCCAGAAGACTGGCAGCATTGCCACGTTGAATGGTAATGCTGATCTTTGGGCAAAGAAATAAGACAAATAAGGTTATTTTTTGAGATACTACCTTTTGTTTTGTCATTTATATTATTTATAAAAGTTATTTGAGTAACAAGGAAGATTTTTATTTTGTATGGGTTTGCTCTTGACTCTAGTCTAGGTTCTAGTCGACAATGAAGTGAGCTTACCCAGAAGATGCCTGGGGGGTGACCACAAGCCCTTAGAGTAAGGTTATTTTGAGATCGCGTAAGTGACAGATGTATACAAGTCATATACATCTGTCTCTTACACGCACTCAAAATAACCTTACTCTAAGAGCTTATGGTCACCCCCCAGCTCTCTATAACTTTGAAGATAGGATAGTACCTAACTTATGCATTATACCTATAAAGCATAAGTTACCTATGTATACTCATATTTTGTAGATAATGTTTAGCTCTAGATCTAACTAAATATTTCAATCTCATCAAAACAAATCCTAAAGAAGTAATAATGATTAAGAAAGTCGCTAACCTAAAGAGAAAATCGCTTTTCTAACTGTCCATTGGAAAATTCAGCTATTGTTTCAACCGTCTAGACTAGACAATGCGAAGCCTTTCAGACCTCAAACACCGTTGAAACCGAGATCAAGCTCAAACTGTCTCCGTTCAATTGTGGGCAGCCTCACAGCTATCAGTTTACGATCTAAAATCTATTATTGGCTAGCTGTAGGCGGATCGGGCCGCAAGTTTAGTCTTCAAGATTTGTCTCTAAAACGTTAGGGTCAATGCTTAAAGCGCAACAAGTTTGGTTGATTATATTATAAACTAGCTGTTGCCCGCGACTTCATCCGCGTCAAACTCATAATAATATTTTTTTGTTTCCCGCCGGAACTATGAATTTTCTCGTGATCAAACGTTTGTTGTGCCTATGTTACTCGTTATTACACCAGCTATCTACCAGTGAAAGTCCCGTCAAAATTGGTCCAGCCGTTTTGGAGATTACCCGGATCAAACAGACAGACAGACAGACAAAAATCTTAAAAATTGCTTATTTGTTGTTGCATTCAAAAAAACGTTGTTATTTTGATATTACATACAGACACTTCAAATTTATTTATTTGTATTGATTTAATTTCTCTAACGTTTAAAATAGCCGCACGAGGTCGGTCTGGAGATGGTTGACCATTCATTAGATACCGAGACGAAGTCTCAAATGTCTTTAACCACCGTCGGAAAAAGAGGGGTGATATAAGTTCGTCGTGTGTTGCTGTGTGTCAATCAAACATAGCTAAGAACACTCGACAAAGTCACTTGTTTGAAAAGTAATCCGCATTTTACTTTTTGAATCTGGGTTTTATCGGAAGATATCGTTTCATAATTACGTGTTTCGAAGGTTGTCGAATGAAGCAAAAAAAAGCTTGAAATAAAAATTTAATTTAAAATTAAAAAAACCCGCAACACAAAACCTCGTAAAAGCAAAAAATAAGCCTCGTAGTCACTTTGGGGAACAGGTAAGTAAATAATATAAAATGCTGTAAACGTTGGCAGTACCCCGACGCGAGTACGAGGTTTATTTTCTGCTTTTTAGAGGTTTTTTTTTTTTAGATCTTTTGTAGTCGTGACGGGCAGTAGAAGTAGAATATCTGAAACCAGTTTTGCTGATCACAACATGCAAACTGGATAAAGACTGAGCATATTTTTTCACCCTGCCCTGCCTTGGATGGGTTTATTTAACGTGGGTAAATCTGTTTTCTCTACGAGTGTTTAGTCAAATAATCCCCCTCTCTATTACATGGTACTTAATATATATGATACGAGTATACAAACATCATAATGAGATAAGTATTCAGTCGTTGAATCTTCCCGTGACCATTAGGTATGACTTTATTCTACATCCTTTAAAACAAAGTAATCTTACAATGGTCTACCTAATTTTAGCCATAACATTATAATACATTGAGACTGGCAGCTGTTAATAAATTACCTACCTACATACGATTATTCATTGGATGAAATATTGTCTGCAACTCTACAACTCATTTCATTTCTCACTACAATTTCATCAGTGACAAAATCCAAACTTTCAACGAGTATTGAACTTTATTTAACAACGACAAAGTACGAACCAATTGGAATGAACAATTTGATGAAATGCTGGCTTATTTACTTATATACAGGGTACTGGAGACTCCAAAACCCAATTTAATTTAACTCGATATGAAAATTACTGAAACAAATACAGATATGGGGATTCATATAACAGGATTTTCATATACTGGCTGATTCGAAGGACCATTTTCTTTGTCTACGTGCTTCGCCAACGTGAAAGTTGGAAATGATTCCACGGGAACATACTACCACCAGTTTGTTTGGGGACAGAATCGGTTTAAATAACAATCGATAATTTTATAAAATAAATGTAGGTTTATATTTTTATGAGCCTCTTACCGCTGGTTTCGGCCGTGACTTACAAGTCTAGGTCGTGGCTTCGAACCCAGGCAGTCATTTTACTTTGTTTAATCGGTGGTGTACCCTAATTACCGAAACAATTAAAAAACCATTGTGTCATACGTGAATCCACGTTTTAGGCACTCAAGGGGTTAAATTATTTCATCACCACTGCTCTCAAAACGGTGAAGAAAATCATCGTGAGGAAACCGGCATGTGTTAGAACCAAATATTCGAAGACATGTGACATCCACCAACCCGCTCTGGGCCCGCGTGGTGCATTACGGCCCATTCCTTCTCACAGAGAAGAGGCCTATGTCCCAGCAGTGGGAACATTAAAGGGCTATAATTATGACGACGAGTCTGCTATGTCCCTCTGCAGTGCATTCCTTCCGTCATCCATTTTTGCCTGTCTTTTCCTACATCTGGCCATTACTACATATCTACATGTTTTCTATAAATTCATCAAAGTTTGTATATAACATAAACTTTTGTTCTCAGGTCACCGTGCCCATACTGTGTTCGTTGGTGTGCATGTGCCAGCCCGAAGACATTCCCACAGGAAGCACAAACACCATCACCGTAATGGGGAGAAGGATGCTGAGAGACCAGGTAAGACCATCAGTAGAGAAGAAGTTCTTGATAAGACAAAAAATAAAGATAGGAAAGATATAGTTGAAGAAAGTAACACTATTGTATCTAAATATAACGATATCGATTAAGAAAGGAGAAATAAACATAACATTATGACGATTTAATAAGCAAAGAAACGGATCTTCGGATCCCAAATCCTTGTATGTGTAAAAGAAAACACTCTCGATGTGTACATAAATTGTATCATGTTTGCTGTAAATTGAATTAAAACAGACATGAACGACACCCTTTCAAATCATATTTATGTGTGTGACATAACGTGCAAAGGTACCTATATATTCCTCTGTCTCACATACAAAATATTCTGAAGTTCATCTAAAGGCGGCTTAATTAGCACCAAAATAAAAAGCATGACACCCTAATTGTGTACGTAACCTTGCCAGATAGACTGTATCACAGCACAATATGAACTAAATTACATTGACGTTGCTCGCCCTTGTACGAAATTACCAACCTCATAAAATTAACTCCTTTGATATAAACACAATGAGGCTTGTTAGTCTCTGCGGTGTTATAACTCAACGCCAGATTAATAAAGTAGAACGTAATAATACCCTTTTGAACATCATAGGAAAATTGACAAAATATTCATTGGTTCCCTATCCATAGGGCCGGGGTTAATGACCAGAGTTAGAAGACTAAGCGTCACAGATGACGGCGAGACATGTAAGACAACCTAGTAGAAAAAAACTGATCATTATTTCTATTGAATCCAATTTCCTTTTCAATTTTGATACTCCATTTTAATATAGACTCATCTTACCTTTTGCATTAAGCATGGATTATTCAATCAGGATCTTTCCTTCCATTTCTGTGTTTTTAAGATTACTTAAGCATGTTCTTACAGCTTACGTTTTTATTATCTGTTTTATTCATGAGCCTTCGAGATTTTGTCATTTAATTTTTCCTGATGTTTTATTTCTGGATGTTTGCAATTGTCTTCTTACAAATCGTTTATGTTTACAATTTATTTTTCAGTAACTCCACCAGCCCAACGAGTACAGTTTATACTTGGAGAAGATGTTGATGATTCCACACTTGAGTCCCATCCGTTATTCTCCGAGATGGAGGAGCTGGTTAAAGATGGCGACGAACTTGAGTGGAAAGAGACAGCTAGATGGATAAAATTCGAAGAAGACGTTGAGGAAGGTGGCAACCGATGGTCTAAGCCGCACGTAGCGACATTATCACTACACTCTCTCTTCGAATTACGAAGTCTCATACTAAATGGATCGGTAATTCTTGATATGGAAGCAGGCTCTTTGGAACAGGTCGCAGATAATGTACTAGATAATATGGTAGCTGATGGCGGCATAGGATATGATTGTAGAGAGAAAGTCAAAGATGCTTTATTGAGGAGACACAGGCATCAACACGAGAGAAGGAACCATCATCATAATAATATGTCGAGGCTCCCATTGATCCGATCTCTGGCTGATATTGGACGGAACCATTCATCTTGCAAAAGTAAGTTACATACTACTTTACATTAGCAACTTCTCCTAGAATCATTTCACATATTGTGTTATTAATAAAAGTTTTCTAGCGTAAAATTCATGGGTCATCCGATCCTATCAGATTTCCAGGAAGGTGGCTCTCGACGCTCCAGTTCGAGGAGTTGTCGGGGGTCCACCTCGTCTCCTCACACTGCTCTTCTTCAAGCTTCAGACGCCAGAGGTTCTTATTTGGCAGTACCAGGTTAGCCATGCGTGTGATGGTACCCAACACATAACTGCTCACTGAACTCACGCCCTTACTGACATTCACAGCACGCACGAGGCTAATTTTAATGTTGTATATATCGGTGTAGTCTTTGGAGAAGGTTAACTAATCTGTATCTGTGACCCTTATTCTAAGATCCCTTTGAACATTGGCATTATATTATATTACAGTTGAAGAAGGCGGTTCAACCAGCGGACACTCTTACAAAGGAGAATTCAGTCGTTTCCTAGGCATACCTAGTGCGGGTAACCGCTTATCCTCATCAATGTTGTTTCTGCTCTTTCTTATTGTTTTCTATTTCTTACTTCTTTATCATTCTCGACCTACATCTTGCTATTTTCATGTAACTGTGCTCAACGCTGGTGTCCTTGTTTTGGTATAGTCCGCTATATGTCAGCTTTAACTAGTGCAGCCTTTTTATTTTACGTAAAAGTGTGTCTAAAATAGGATAGACATTACTAGATAGCATTGCAAAACATATGTCCATTGAATAAGTAATAAGGTTTATTGGAATTTGTTATTGCGCCCCATACTTCATATTCGAGTTGGGAATCTAGCAAAATAGCCTCATAACACAATTTTCGTAAATGTTGAATCTTTTATTCTTACGTTTTTGCTTTGACACGATATATCGCACAATTTTCTAAACTGGTTTTGAATGTTACAAAGGCTTTTAATCGTTCTTTATTTATAACTTCAGCATTAAGTCACAGAATTAAAATATTCCAGGTGCTGCTCACGATGATGGCATGGTGAAAAGTCCAAGCAGTATATCAATGCAAAGGAACCATAGCTCTGGTGACCTACCAATGAACGGAGACATAAATCACAAAAGCAACACAAACTTTATGCGGAAAATTCCACCAGGAGCAGAAGCATCAAATATTTTAGTGGGAGAAGTTGATTTCCTTGAAAAAACACTATCAGCATTTGTTAGACTGAAAACAGGAACAATAATGGGTGATTTGACCGAAGTTCCAGTTCCAACCAGATTTATGTTTGTTTTGCTCGGACCACCAAACAGTAACTCCAGTTTCCATGAAATCGGCCGAGCTATGGCTACCCTGATGTCTGATGAAATTTTTCATGAGGTCGCATATCGAGCTAAGAAAAGGGATCACCTTTTAGCTGGTATAGATGAATTTCTTGATGCCGTAACAGTTCTACCACCAGGAGAATGGGATCCTGCTATCCGTATTGAACCTCCAGCAGCCATACCTTCCCAAGATCCTAGAAAACGGCCAAATGACAATCATCCAAAAGAGGAGTTAGATGAGGAAGAAGAGGAACAAAGACAGAGAGAGGAATCAGGGTTAGCTAGAACCGGAAAACTATTCGGGGGCTTAGTAAATGATCTCAAAAGGAAGATGCCTTGGTACTGGTCAGACTTTAAAGACGCGTTAGCGATTCAGTGCGTCGCTTCGTGGATATTTTTATATTTCGCCTGTTTATCGCCTATTATTACATTTGGAGGTTTATTGGGAGAAGCTACCGGAAAAAATATGGCAGCTATGGAATCTTTAATATCCGGATTCGTCTGTGGAATGGGTTACGGCTTTTTTTCAGGTCAACCTTTAACAATTTTAGGATCAACAGGCCCTGTATTAGTATTTGAAACAATAGTATTCGAATTCTGTCGGCAGATTGGTTGGAATTACATGTCATTCAGGTTTTGTATCGGGACGTGGATAACGATAATATTGGTAATATTGGTAGCGATCGATGCCAGCGCATTTGTCTGTTACATTACCAGATTTACTGAAGAAAATTTCGCAACTCTGATAGCCTTTATTTTCATTTACAAGGTAAACATCTAAATTTGATAAATTTTGATGAAAGAATTGAGTAGCTTTTACGTTGTTCTAATTTTGTAACATTGTAGGCGGTGGAAAATGTAATATCAATCGGCAAAAAGTTCCCTCTAAAGACACGCCCTGATGAAGTTCTCAATTATGAGTGCTATTGTTTGCCAAGCAATTACTCTAAAGTGCCGGAGCAGTTTAATTGGACTTCGGTAGACAAAGAGTCTTGTCAGGTATATACCTAATTAAATTATGGTACTTAGACGTAACAAGTTTGCACATGTTTCTTGTATGCCTCATTATACTAAAGAGATAATAATAATAATATTCTCTAATTACAGTTTTACAATGGGACCTTAGCCGGCGGCGGGTGTGACACGAAAGTGTATGTTCCAGACGTGTACTTAATGTCCATAATTCTATTCTTGGGCACGTTCACCATATCGATAATTTTGAAGGACTTCAAGAATTCTTTGTTCTTCCCATCCAAGGTATGTTGAGTGGGTATAATAAGTATGTTTGACATTTTCAATAAAATTATGCAAGCTTCATAAAATTTGTTTCTATCTTCCAGGTTAGACAAATCA
The DNA here is from genome assembly GCA_945859665.1 of Anorthoa munda. Classification (NCBI taxonomy): domain Eukaryota; kingdom Metazoa; phylum Arthropoda; class Insecta; order Lepidoptera; family Noctuidae; genus Anorthoa; species Anorthoa munda. The sequence continues at coordinate 9,103,261 of OX243918.1, read as the reverse complement.
TCAGCGACTTCTCAGTAATCATAGCCATATTGTCAATGTCCTTCTTGGATTACAAAGTCGGCGTAAAGACCCCAAAATTGGAAGTACCATCAGAGTTCAAACCAACATTGCCAAGCAGGAACTGGGTAATCACTCCGTTTAGCGGAAACCCTTTATGGTCAGCATTAGTGGCTATATTACCAGCTTTATTGGGCACTATTCTAATATTCATGGACCAACAGATAACAGCTGTTATAGTGAATCGAAAAGAAAATAAACTGAAGAAAGGCTGTGGCTACCATTTGGATCTGTTCGTTTTGGCAATTTTGATACAGATATGCTCTGTTATGGGTCTTCCTTGGTTTGTAGCAGCAACAGTACTGAGTATCAACCATGTGAATTCTTTGAAAGTGGAATCAGAATGTGCTGCGCCAGGAGAGAAGCCACAATTTTTAGGAGTCCGAGAACAAAGAGTCACTCATATATTAATCTTTCTAATGATTGGATGTTCAGTAATACTGACTCCTGTTCTAAGCCATATACCAATGCCGGTACTGTTTGGCGTTTTTCTATATATGGGAGTAGCTTCCTTGAAGGGTCTACAGTTCTTTGACAGAATCTTGATAATGTTCATGCCACAGAAATATCAACCTGACCATATGTTCTTGAGACAGGTAATATAATCATTGTTACTTTCTTGCTTTGCGTTCTTCTTGAGAGCAATGTTCTTATATGCGCTCTTCTTTTAGGTACCAATACGTCGAGTCCATGTTTTCACCATAATTCAACTGACTTGCCTCGTTTGTCTCTGGGTGATAAAATCATTCTCCATGACATCAATTCTTTTCCCATTGATGCTTGTGGTAATGATAGGCATAAGAAAAGCTCTGGACTTGTTTTTCACGAGAAGGGAGATGAAAATACTCGATGACGTAATGCCAGAAATGACTAAACGGAACCAAGATGAGCTTCGGGAACTCGGTGACGCAGAGGTGGGATGGCATGCAAAACTATTAAACTTTTGCGGTCGAAACTAAAATGTTGCACTCCTTAATCGTTTTAGTTTCCTTTGTCATCCTATCGTTTACCTAAATATTTTTTGTTATTCATATTTAAATCTATGTACGAAGAAATAAACTCAGTGTTATGTTCACACACTCGCATTTTATTATTGCTATTTCGACATTTTCCTTATGATTTATATTTCGCCTTTGTACCTTTTTACTTGAATTATGGTGAGTAGTACCTATTTTCAAAATTATTACCTATTTTAGATTTTTTTATCATTATTAGTCCATACGATTTCTTTGAGGAAGTTTCTTAGGTTGTCCCCTTGTAGGATGCGACAAAGAGCAACCCGCCGCCGTACCAAGAGAATCTACAGATACCTTTGATCAATGGCAATATAATGAATATACCACTGGCGTCAATTAATATATCGGAGGAAGTAAATAAAACCGGGATATGGAAGCAAGTCAATAATAGCAACAAGATGAAAAATTCAAAATCTAAGACGGGAAAGAAAATGTGAGTGACTAGCAATTGACTATGCATGTAATACTGTAGCTCGACGTACTGAATTATCAAATTTTAGGTCAAGTATGAAGGCAGACTTCTACGTGTGTGATTTTCCAATCTTCTTTAACTTATATCGACTTTGTTTGAATAAAGTTTAATCCTGCAGCCTTATTGCCCAATTATTGTTCGGCAGGGCAAAGGATTTTACTCTATGAAAGAGTATAAAACATTTCCTTTATTTTTTTTTTTCTGTATGGCCAAAAATTATTGGAACCTTTCATTGGTGAAGATACTCTTTTCGAAAGAGTCCAATTATTTTTGGCAATACCGAAAAAAATAAAGGGAATTTGTCATACTCTTTCAAGAAGTCATAGCCTGCCGAACTCACATACACAATTAGGCTTCAGTATTTTTAACTACAAAACCCTTTCGTACTAACTTTCGGCAGATCAATGCTTCTCAGACTACCGAAAAATTTACATTCTATAAGCGATCATCATGATCTCATCATCAGCCTTTTTAATGTTTCCACTGCTGAGACACAAGCCTCCTCTCTGAGTGAGGGAACGGGCCGTAATCCACGCTCTAGGACATGCCGGTTTCCTCACGATGGTTTTCCTTCACCGTTTTGAGAGCAGTAGTGATGAAATAATGTACACAAAGTAAAGTGCCTGCCTGAGTTCGAACCCACGATCTACAACTATAAGTCACGGCCGTTATCACTGGGCCACCACTGCTCTCAAGATATCAGCGATAACGGTTGTCAAATATCCCAAAATATTTGTCATTGACCACGTAATGGCCTAATGCCATTAGCGTGCGTTCGTGCATGTGTAATCTCGCTTTGTCTAGGGCCCTAAAGTAAAAGTATTTCATGTATCTCTTTTTCAGTAACAAACACAAGAAAATAATAATATCCAAAAACGCACAAACTGAAATCGAAAGGCGACTATCAACTATGGACGAGGTAGAAGAAGACGATTCTTCAGCCAAGGTGTGCATCAACGACACTAAGTTCTAAGTGGAGCATGACTGCACCATATTCTTGAAGACTCTGCATGAACAAGCAACCTTATAACAACGTGCATGAAGTTCCAAATAGAATGATAGCACCCCTGAATCTTTTGGTTGTAAATCCCGATTTGATAGAATCTGATCTACAAGATGCAACTGAAATAGCGCAATGCCTGAAATGGTATAATTTTACTCATCATTATGAATAACTTTCACAGTGGCACCAACCCATTGATCACGAAAAAAAAACAAGTGTGCCGTATATTTTGTCGAGTTATGCAAAACTTGATAATTTTTCGCGATATCTGGATTTTGGTCCCGTAATAAAAGTTGTTCGTAATGATGAGCACCAAACCTAAGATCAAAAAAAAAACAAGTGTGCCGTATATTTAGCCGAGTTATGCAAAACTTTATAATTTTTCGCGATATCTGGATTTTGGTCCCGTAATAAAAGTTGTTCATAATGTTGAGCACAAACCCTGAGATCACGAAAAAAAAACAAGTGTGCCGTATATTTTGTAGAGTTATGCAAATCTTAAATATTTTTCGCGATTTCTGGATTTTGCTACCGTGATAAAAATTGTTCATAATGAGTACATTGGCGCCTTTTCAGGAATTACGTTTTTTCTGTTACATTCTGTATATAGAGATGATCTCATTAAACGTATTTTGTATGAGTAGTTTCTAGTTGAGCACTGGATGTTATGAAAATTGTAAATAGTGTGTCTAACTGTTACCGTTTTAGATTTTATTTTTAATGATTGAAAATGTGCAAATCGTAATTTATGTATGAAATATGTGTATATTAATAAATTAATAATAAATAGTAGGAATGTTTTTCATAGTACAAAAAATATTGATCTTAAAATGCAAAATTGTGTGTTTTAAACGTAATAAATGTAGTTTAGATGTCCCAGATATATTATCTGATTATAAATGTGAAAATAGAATTAGTTTTTAGCCACTAGATTCTAGAAAGAGCGATAAAACTTTTGACGTAAGTAGATTTTTAAATAATTTGTTGATATTTCCTTTTCTTTCCTTAAATAACATGTTTTATTGAATTATTATTTTATTAATTAAACTCTTTCTGCTTTTATTGTAACCGCGCACTCGTTTGCATCATTTTTACCTATTTATGATGTACATGATATCTATATAAATAATGTTAATTTTTTTCTTCTGCATGTTTTTTCTTTGGAAAAAATCTGTGTCTATTAGATTTGATTGATTGATGAACATCCTTTTACGGCAGGAAATCCTACCATTTCCTAGTGTTGCTGTACATACTTATACAAGCTTTTAGCAGTAGATAGATACTCTGCACTTAATAGCCATGACTATACAAAAATGCAAGCGAATAGACGTTAATCAATCACGTGTTTATTATAATAATTTCTTACTTCCATAACTTGTACCTATGATACACTAAGTAGATCAAATTAAATTAGGTAGCTAAACACTGCAGATGTGATTTGGTAAAAACGGGACCGGTAATTTCTATCCGTGGACTTATCCCAGTTGTAAATGACCCTTTGTGCCTATTGTTTGTTTTGTCTCCTGCTTGATATGGAGGGAAGTGGAAATTATGTTATATTTTCTCTACTCCTCCGTTATCATTTTCTGATTAATTTCGGTGCGGGATCCAAGAATGTTAAATTCGTTCTACGGGACTTCGTCGAGCTTCATTGCCCCGGCGCTTTTTTGGTGGTCGCCACTGCTGATTCTGGCTTTCAGGCGTTGCAGTGGTTTGAGAATAGTGCGGTGGGATTGCCTCAAAAAAAACAAGAGGCTCGCCCCCTTTTAGGTAGGTACTTGACTTGGGACTTAAACAAACCGGTGTGTATTTACTACTAGCACTTCGCCAGCAACTTCGTTCGCGTGATCCGTGTTTTATCCTACATATGACATTTTAATAAAAAGTTTCATACAAACTTTTATCCCCTATTTCACCCCCTTAGGGGTTGAATTTTGAAAAATTATTTCTTAGTGGATGCTTACGTCATAAGAGGAATACGTGTGCGAAATTTTAAGTTTCTAGCCCTAAGGGTTTGGCCTGTGCGTTGATACATCAGTGAATCACTTTTGCCTTTTATATATATAGATTGCCTTTTATGATGAGCATAAGTGCTCCTTTTATCTATCTATTTATAGATAAAAGGAGCACTTATGCTCATTTTTTATTTTTTTATTTAATAATTTCACTTATTATAAGAGATTTTCTTAGTTTTATCTTCATTAGATTTTAATACCCATCACATCTACGGATTTTCTCTAGCCAATTTAATTTGAATCTAAATTTCAACTCATCTGATAGACAAAGTATTTTTCAAAGCATGTTTTTTTCTCTTCCAAAGAACGTTTATTTTTCTATTTGAGCATCGACCTCTAAACGGTTTTCAGAACGACCACGTAAGGCGCAAAGATTCATGGAGCAGTGGTATCAGGAAATCAGAATCTAGAAAAGGTAGCACCTGCACCTCTGCTGAAACTTCGGTCTAAAAACCTATATCAATTACACATGCAGCCTAATTGCATACGTGAATAAAGTAAGGCGAAGGGTTTGATCCCATAAATCGACCAATCACGTGCGAGTTAAAAGACGCTTTGTGGTTTTCCGTCTATGTGATTGGTCGATTAATGGGGACAAATTCTTCGCCTAGCAGAATTGACTTACGCAATTAGGCTGCTGAATTCTCATAGGCCACAGTTGAAAGTATTTGTAACGCAAAATTACACCTTGAAACAACTTAAATGGTCCGTTTCTGAAAGAATAGTTTGAAGTTACTTAGTTTGAACACTACTTTAGACTATAAAGCGCCCAAAGTTTGTTATGTTTAGGGTTTGACACGTTCTCAACTTCATAACCTTATATTTTCAGAAATGAGCCAAATGAGATTTAACTGACACATAAAAGTACCTACGTTGTGTGTGAGAATTCAGCCCTTTTCATATGAAATGTCATTAAATTACCGTTATATTTAAGTATTAATTTACAATAAATACTTAAATATAAAGGTATATAAGTATTTATTAATATAAGTATTAATTTTACCGTTATATTAAGAAATTGGCACAAAGTGTGTTGATATAAATATGTGAGTATTTATATACTGTTTTTAATTTGCTTTATTAATTAAGTCCTTGTCTAACTGTTACTGTGTAGTATTTGTATTAGATTGTCGGATTATGTTTGCAATTTTAAATCTACATTTCAATAGCAATTTGAATACTTGTACTTTTAGGAACATAAAATCCTAAGGTCGAAAACGCAATGGCAGGCGGCTTCGTTAGCGTCACAGAGTACATTACTTATACGGACACTTAGATAAAGTACTTTATCTAAGTACGGACAGTTAGCGCCTAAACTCCATTTGAAATAACATTAGACATGTTTCCAAATCTTTTTACAGTCCGTTCAATCGATTTTGAGTTCTATCCCGTAAATATAAGGATGAGATAAAAAGCATAAACCTGTTACCAAAACCAACTGTTTACTACAGCTACCATTTGTCGTATCACCAACGCAATAGAATTCAAAATCGGTTGAACGGGCTGTAAAAAGGGGTAATTTAAACGTCTAATGTTATCGCAAATGGAGTATATAGCGTAGTGTAGTGAGTCGCCTGACGAGTAGCTAAGTAGAACCAACGTATAGTTCTCGGCACACTTCTTGGCCACTCTGATGTTGGCTACAATGGCTGCGCAGTAGTAAATCTCACACAAAAACAGCACCGATCCGTGCCTTGAGCTTCGGAAAGCCAACTTCAGGGCGGCCAAGAATTTTGACGAGAACTATATCCAATAATTGATCACTGGCCGTACTGCGCGCTTGCTGCCCAGTGCTAGGCTCTAGCTAGGTGCTAAGCAAGCCACCTGTCAATGCATTTTCAGCCTAAAAAAGGCCTGCAAATTCATACCGTAACTTATTTTTGACTAAGACCGCAGCTCACTGAAAGAGTATGTATACTGACCGCATGAGGTCTAAACCTGCAAAAGTTTTTGTAAATAATTCCGCGTGCAACTTGTGTACAAACCGCCCCGTGTGGTATAAGGCCAAGAATCGCAAACCGCACTTTAAAATAAAGCTTTCATACGAAGATAAATCTTATTATTATGCTGTTAATGTTATTTGTATAAACGAATGTGAGCAAGAGTTTCATACAAAAGTGAACTTCAAAGCGGTATATCTACATACAGCGGTAGCGGTATTTATGTGTGTTCTATCAATGTCGCCCTTAGGATATGCTGGCTGAACCAGTTTTCGTTGTTTTTTCTGCATAAACTAATAGACCTTTATATTTGTTAAATGCTTATTTAACAAATGTTTTAAATTAATTACTATTATAACCTTGATAAATTATTTTGTAATAACATTATATCTACATAGATGGTGCAAAAAGCCAGTAGTCTCAAAAATTAAAAAAAAATATATAACGAAGTGCCAATAGAGTAACACCATTAGTTTTTAGATTTGTACAATTTATGCCAGTCTAGAATTTTTAGATGTCGCCAAAATAGGTCCATGATTGTTAAATAATAATTATTAATTTGCTGTTAAATGGTTTGTTCATATAATTTTTAGAATAACTGTAATAGTGTAGTTTTAAAATGTTATTATTATTGTAAAATTAGGTGCATATAAATATTCAATTATGTTAACATAGACTCATTGGTATGCTAGTGATAATAACCTAATACTTAAACCTATATTTATAACTAGCTGACCCGGCAAACTTTGTTTTGCCATAAAAACACCAAACATTCATCTACCTTACCTACCCTAACAACCCTACACTACCTACCCTACCCTAACTACCCTACACTACCTACCCTACCCTACCCTACCTACCCTACCTACCCTACCCTACCCTAAAAATTAAAAAAAAATTGATGTTAGCCGATTCTCAGACCTACTCAATATGCTCACAAAATTTCATGAGAATCGGTCAAGCCGTTTCGGAGGAGTACGGCAACGAACATTGTGACACGAGAATTTTATATATAAGATTATATTTTTTATAAAAAGATATGTACCTATTTTTTTTTAATGATTGCAAAACATTTTATTCGTTTCAATATTGCGTTTCCTTTTAGGATGATTTCTCACAAAATAGTTTTATGTATTAATAGCTGTCGTGGTGGGCTGTATATTTGTTGATTGTTTAGTACAACTTCAGGCTTTTTTTTAAATTTATTTGTTATTTATTTATTTGTTGTTTGTTTGTTTGTTGCTGCTGATGGTTGAGTGGCGAAATGTTGAATAAAAAATGTGCCGCAAGCCACCGCCACCCATCCTGTAAACTTAAATTAATTTTCAAGTTCAACGGCCAATCGCATCATCTGACTTGTGTTTACTTTGTGACGAGTCGATAATTTCTTCCAGAAGCGGAGGTAAATAAATGACGAACAATGTTAATTTAGAAACATAAGTTTTTGACATTTTGCTCGGTGAAACCAGAAAGATATTCTTAACTGTATAACTAGGCAGCTCTCTCTCTCTGTCCACATTTCCTTCAAACAAAACTGTCCATAATATTTTTGTATCGTGCAAAATTACAGAGATGTGTAACGTGACGTGTTATTTTCTGGAACTTAGGAATGACTCATTAGATTTATTTTAAAATCTTGATGTTAAAAAACAGCATTGGCGATGGCGACCTTTCTGATGCTCGACGCGATTCGATTTATTATCACACTGAAAAGCGATTTTTACTAAGCGAAATATCATGGATGCAATTCGACCAATACGCACTTGAAATTTTCTTAGAAAATACGTGCGCAATCTCGTCTATCGGCGCAATTCGCACCATCAAGAAAATCCCTTACACTTTTAATCGATCCAAATACCGATTTTTTAGGGTTCCGTACCCAAAGGGTAAAAACGGGACCCTATTACTAAGACTCCACTGTCCGTCTGTCTGACTGTCTGTCACAAGGCTATATCTCATAAACCGTGATAGCTAGACAGCTGAAATTTTCACAAAAGATGTATTTCTATTGCCGCTATAACAATAAAAACTAAAACAGAATAAAATAAATATTAAAGTGGGGCTCCCATACAATAAACGTGTTTTTTTCCGTTTTTTGCAATAATGATACGGAATCCTTCGTGCGCGAGTCCGACTCGCACTTGGCCGGTTTTTTTTACTTTAAAAAAGTAATAAACCTATATCTAGAGCTACCCACCTTTTATTCCTCTTTTCAAATCTAGTATCCCTTATATTAAAAACGCCTAATGTTACTCTGTCTATTTACTAATACTTACTATATGTTTAAATAGTTATGTAATAGTAATAAGTAAATATAAGCAAAACAATTATTATTTGTACCTGGAGCGTTTGTTACGATTTGTATCGTTTTTGGAATATATTTGTGGAGTTTTATGAATAAATGGGTTTTATAAATGTATTTTTGTTGTTTCATTTTGAGCTACATATTTGTTAGAATGGCATTTGCTTTTGCAAAATACTAATATTATAAAGAAGTAAAGTTTGTGAGGTTGTAGGGATCTACAACATCTTATCTCTGGATTTACTGAACCGAAATAGAAGAAATTTTGCATGATAGTTTGAGACCCTGCGAAGGACATAGGATAGGTAGTTGTATTCCTTTGGGATGATAAAACACTTTTTAAGCAGGCGAAACCGCGGGCAGAAGCTAGTCATGTATAATATGAAAGATTAATTAAAGTCTAATGGTGCGTTTAATCCAAACGAACAAAGAGCTAGAACTAGAACAAGAGCATTCTTTCTTGACCTTTAGTGTAAACAAAAGCTCGTTTCTAGCGTTTATACCAAAATATCAACAATCAAAAATGAGAACAAAGAACTAGAATTCTAGAAGCACGTCCGAACACGCAAGCATACTGTCGTTTACATCAAGCGAGCGAGCATTCTTAGAATGTTCCGTAGAATCTTTGTGAACGCTGACAGAACAACGAAATAATGCTCTACATCTGTTTACACTAAAATAGTTAATAGAGGTGGGGATAGAATGAGCATTCGCTCGTCTGACGTAAATCGGCCTTAAAAATATTTGAAGTTGAGGCAATAAAAATCACCACTTTGTACTTCCCCCCGATTTCTGAATAAATTGAGTTGAGTATTCTTCTCTTGAGAGCAGTGGTGACCCAGTGGTATCGGCCGCGACTTACAAGTTGTAGGTCGTGGGTTCGAACCCAGGCAGGCGCTTTACTTTGTGTAAATTATTTCATCACCACTGCTCTCAAAAACGGTGAAGGAAAACATTGTGAGGAAACCGGCATGTCCTAGAACCAAAAATTCGAAGACATGTGACATCCACCAACCCGCACTGGGCCCGCGTAGTGGATTACGGCCCATCCCCTCTCACAGAGAGGAGGCCTGTGTCCCAGCAGTGGGAACATTAATAGGCTGATGATGTGATGTGATGTGATACTTCTCTTCGTTAGTTTGAAAAAGGGTTTGTCACGTCCACGAATGGTATAAAGATAGATGGTTTATTTTCTTCAGGTCTTCCTTATGGAATGCTTCAGAATGGAATCTTAAGGTTGCCATAGTCGACGGCACGAACTATTTTAAGCGCGGGGTTAAAATGCAAGCGATCTCATCCTACAACACGTGCGAAAGGGATAGATGCTTTGATGACCAGTAAGAAGCTAGTTCGCGTACGAATTAGCTGTTTTCAAAATTTGTAGCGAAATGGATGATGATTTAGGACTAAAACGAGCGCGCGAAATTTTATAAACAGACCTTTGGAAGCATGGATATCATGAAAAAACTACTAAATGTATATTTACAAAATAAAATTATTTGCATTGTTGAACTACTAATCTATCTCTGTAATCCGGTAAAAAATAAATAAATGTAAATCTATCCGGTGACTGTTTTGCAATTTTCCTTCTTCATACGGTATTTATTTCCGCCTAAAGATGCGTTAAAATTAGTGTTGAAATATGGAACTTCCGACGCTCATAACTTTCAAATGACTTTTTAAACTTTTGTGTTTCCATACAGGGCTAGATAATGGTGAGACAAAATGATATCATTTTTAAATACTGAACGTACATCGTCAAACAGTGGAGTAATCGCCAGTCTACATTTGTATGGAAGAATGATCAACTAGGGCAATCTTAAGGTACTTACTTGTCACACCGCCGACGATCAGCGAGAAGCGTGTAGAGCTAGAAACTAGAGACGAGCTGGCGAGCAGCGAGAAGCGAGTTTATAGTTCCGATAGTTTTGTCGCTCAGTTATAAGCGGGTGCTCTTGTACGACGGGCGATTACTCGCACCACAGATAATATAATACTAGCATACAGATACCTCATCCCATACAAAGAAACCGTGCCGACGTAACTAGCGTTTTTCGACTGCTTATTCTGGAAATTTTTTGTACATCGAACGCATTCGGTTCTGTTTCACGGTGATAGATAGATGGTGTTAGCAGCGACTTGCAAGTAAAAGGGTTTACTAGGTTCGTGAATATTTTTTTCTTTAAATATAGTGAAGGTTTGTTTTCTAGTTTTCTAGTATTTATTTACACGTTTTTACAGTTTTTTTTTTCACCAAAATGTGTTAAAATGCAAACTTTAACTATCGAGTGGAATGCCTCAGAAATTTAAATATGCGCATATTGGCATCAATTTTAAATGATCCGTCTAATAATCTTTGAAATGTGAATTAAGAGTCCAATATTCCATAATTTTGTACTTAGGAGAGTTGATTAAACAAGAACATACAATTTTTGTGTTCAATTCCAGAAAATGTTAATTTTACACACATTCAATAACAGATGGAGGAGCATATCGCGCCATCTAGTGAGATTTATTTGAACCAAATTTTCTTTCTTAGTAATGAGACGCCGTGCTCGCACCTATCGCTCGGGGTGGCCGCAGTGCCGCACTGTTGTTAGAAATGAACGTTAGTTGGTCTCTCGGCGTGAACTCTGACCTTTAATAGCTCTTGTCGCTGAGACAAACTTATGGTGAGCGAGTACCTAGGAACCACCAAGGAATTTACATATTTTTTTACATAGGTTTTCATATTTACCTTTTAAATGCTTAAACAAAATATTACACTGTAACAGTTTTTCTCATCACTGCCCGCGAATTATACACTCATCGAGAGTACTCGAAACAACCAGCGATCAACTATTACTATATGTGTCTCTTCTATTGACACGGGATCTTATATCCTTCGTACGTTTCTTCAGCGAGAAAATAGTCGATAGCTAATCGTTTCTCGTCGGCGGTGGGACAGGTCCCTTAATAATCTTACTTACTTACTCGCAGCGAAGATTTTTGTTGAAAAAAACATTGCCATGTGCATTAATTTCTAAAAATAAAACACCGAATGAAAATCATTAGATCATAATATTACTTAAGTAGTATAAACTAGTTAATCTTAAAAACAGCAATAAAAATAATGATAAAATAAATTAGACTATAAACATTGGCTAGGCGGTTAATTCTTCTTCTTCTTCTGATCTGGTACAAGTCCCATATCTTCTTGATGTTTCCTTATGAGCTTCTCTTGTACGTCTGGTAAGCAGGGAGAGTATCTGCTGTATTCCATGCTGAATTCGCCTTTGCCTTGTGTCATTGACCTGAAAAAGGAAGAAGGGTTCCCATGAAAAGTTTGTTATATGAATTTTTCAAGATTGTGTTATTAAACACGGTAGAAACAATGAAGGAATGACAATTGAATTGCTGCCTTTTTAGTTTCAGTTCGTTTTTAACCCCCGACGAAAAAATACGGGTGTTATAAGTTTGACGTGTGTACCTGTGTGTTTGTGTATCTATCTGTGGGTGTTACCACACCAATCGATCGATAGTCGGTTGATCGATTGGTGTGGTAGCTTTAATTGATCGACGGATACCGGTCGACTAATTAATCGATCGATTGCCGGTCGATGGCATCGGTCGACGTTGATCGACTGGTGTGGTAGCTTTAATTGATCGACGGATACCGGTCGACTAATCAATCGATCGATTGCCGGTCGATGGCATCGGTCGACGGATACCAGTCGACTAACCAACCGATCGATGTCGACCAATCCATTCTACCATAGATAGATGGCATCTATCGGCTATCGATCGATTGGTGTGGTAGAAACTATCGATCGACGTCGACTAATCCATTCTACCATCGATCGATGGCATCGATCGACGATCGCTCGATTGGTGTGGTAGAAACTATCGATCGACGTTGACTAATCCATTCTACCATCGATCGATGGCATCGATCGACGATCGCTCGATTGGTGTGGTAACACCCTGTGGCATCATAGCTCCTAAAGTTTAGAAAATTAAATCAAGATAGAGAGATAGAGTTAGAGATTTTGTAATAATTTTATTTGAAAATTAACTTTATCGGGAGTGTTCTTAGCTATGTTTATTGAAAATCGGTTCAGCCGTTCAAAAGTTTTAGTTGTTTTTTAAATTGTGTTAGATAGATTGTTGATCGAAGCGAGTCTACTACTAGATAAACTATGTAATTTAAAAATAATGAAATAAAAAAAATAGTCGGGTGTTTTGGAATTTATTAATTTTTGCTTGTACTTATATCATTTTCTGGAGGCTTTATTTATGCTGTTTATAGCATTTATAATTTTCGTATTTATTATCATATATATCGTATTGGGTCATTATTGTATTCTGCGTCAAAATACGCGCTATATACGCTTACATGCAAGAATCGATCTATTCAACTCCAATCGTTCTAGATATTTAATTTTGCCTTGGCCTTAATACTCGTAATTATCTAGGTATCGCTAGAACAAGGACTTAACTGTTCTAATTGTGTAAATCTCTCTATAACACTGAGGTTTGCTATAAGGCCCAGCGCACACCTGGAGAGGCGCGGCGAAGATACTGAGAAGATAACAATCTAAATTAGACCCTAATTCTTCTGTCATAAAGTTGAAAATATCATGGCAAAGATAAATAAGAACGAGCCGAGCGGCGCACGACACAGTGATCTCATATTGACCGTATATCAAGGTAGTTAAGGTTTATATTAAATTGTTGTCTTCAATTGCTCTCCGCCGCGCCTCCAGCGGTGTGCGCTGGGCCTAAGAGAACCCAATTATGGGTTAAGCTCGCCTTTGTACATAAGTTGTCCTTCTGTATTTGTGTATGTTTGCTTTGTGTACAATAAAGAATATGAATAAGGACTGATCTCCATTAACAACAAACCGAAAAAGATGCTTTTGGCCTGCAGAAAAAAAGACAGAGAGAGCCAGGAACTAACCCAATGATATCTTGAAGAAAAACGAAACGAAACCAACGTATTGGGAAAACTTTGTTGTGCGTACAGCTAAGGAGTGTAATTCCCTGCCGGAGTCTATCGAGTTTAACTGATAGCTACAACTTCTCTCTGGGAGTCTTTAAGTCAAGTGTGAATAGGTTACTTCTAGGCAAGCGGGTCTCACTGTCGACCACATCATCGCTTAGTATCAGGTCTAGCGGTCAAACGCGAGCCTATTAGGATAGTTGGATCCTCTTTGCCGCACTTAGACGCCTATTTGGTCAGTTGTGCGTGCCCCCTCTGTGTGAGAGGGAATAGGCTATAATCCACCACGCGGGCCCAGTGCGGGTTGGCGGATGTCAGATATCTTCGAATATTTAGTTCTAAGTCATGCCAGTTACCTCACGATGTTTTGCTTCACCGTTTTGGGAGTATTGGTGATAATAATTTACACAAAGTCTGCCTGGGGTCGGACTCACAACCTACAACTAGTAAATTGCGGCCTTTACCACTGGGCCACCACAACCTATTAATAATAATAAAATAATAAAAAAGTCTCACCTTAGTTCACCAGCATATCCAAACATATTATTTAGAGGAACTTCAGCGTATATCGTGGTCCATCCTTCAGATCCTTCCGTACCAGTGATGATACCACCTCTTTTGTTCAGCTGTCCAATCACTGTGCCGTGGAACTCTTCGGGTAACACTACTTCTACGAACATGATAGGTTCTAGGATCTGCCATGCGCCTTCTTCGAATACTGCGGAATGTAATAAGTGGTATTATAAAAGGTTATGAGGTGGCGAAAAGTATAAGTTATTTGAAGGTTTGTTCATGTATGAATCAGGCTTATAAAAAGGATTTTTGAACGAGCGAGCGCGAAGCTTCTCCGTTTCAGCTTTCGTATGACTGTCTGGATGTCTGGATGTCCGACTGTTCTCCTCTACAGATCGCATTCAGATTCTCGTGAAATATTGTGAGCAGGTTCGAATATTATATGATTTTTTTTGTGGATTCAGTTTTTGTAAATTTTTCAAAATGGCGGAGTTATGGAGGTTGAAAACGTAAAAGGTATATTGTCATTTCGAAAAATGTCACAAATCTTGTTTGTTACCCTCATTAAGACGCAACTTTTTCGTCACGATGTCTACAGCTCAGAGCCACTAATATAATTCTCGCCAAACTTCTAGGCCGCTCTGACTTCACAATGCGCAAGGCCGGCCGATGGGGCTGAAAAGTTCTGGAATGACAACCGCGACCCAGTAGACGATGCATTGGAAGGCCTCCTATACTACGTGGGCCGATGACCTGGTTAAGGTGTCGGGAATGCGCTGGATACAAGACGCACGGGATCGGTCAATGTGGCGAAGCCTGGGGGAGGCCTATGTCCAGTAGTGGACGTCTGTCGGTTGAAATGATGATGATGAGGTGACCACGCCGAGTGCAGCATCAGTGGCGAGCATAAGATCTTCCAAAATGCAGGTGTGTTTGGGACACTACAGCATATATTCTGCAAAGGAGCAACGCACTCACACTGGCGAGTCTGTAAAACCCCATTTTGCTAAATTGTGTTTGCAACGGTTCCGCGGTCCTTACTTATGTAGTAGTAAATGAAAAGACATTTTCTCAAACATGCTTGGAAATATGAGCATTATTTTGACAACCTTCTTCGAGATAAATCGAAATTTCTGTACTGGCCTAATACATGCGCGCAGCGGCCGGCAAAAGTTGTATGAAAATCCATATCTGTCGTGTTATTTAAAAATGGAATAATGTTTTACTCCGAAACATGGCAACCAAGGAGGTAACTTATCAAAAGTTTTATTTAAATTTCGAACTGGCAGCGTTCTATTTGCAAAATAGAACGCTGTTTATTGAAAAAAAAAACAAAAGAACACTAACGCGGGAACAATTATTGTTGTTCGTCATTGATATTGACAAAATGAGTTCTAGGTACTACTTAGTTTTAATTTCCGCGCATTATTTGAGAAAAGTACTATACAAGCCTTGGCCACAACTAGGCATTGATGGACTTACGTATGTGTGCCTCGGCTTCGCCTCGGCCCACATTTACACGTTCGCCCATCAATGCCTTTTTTGCTGGCCGCTGCAGTAATATACTATATAATATGACACCAACCTTCTTTAACCGCTCCATTCGCCGCCAAGAAGAAAGACAGTTCACTGGAGTCCACAATATGATGAGCACCGTCTTGTAGCCTGAACTTGACACCTGACACCTTGTGTCCTGACAGGTATCCCTTCTGACAGATGTCAAGGAAGCCCCTCTCTACTCCGGGCACGAATTGCTTGGGGATGTTTGTACCGATGGTTTCGTCGACGAATTCTAGCACTGGAAATTGAAAATTTTATTTATATTAGTTTTGGGAATAAATTCAGCCTTGGACAAGGCAAAGACAGACAGGCAAAAAGAAGAAGAAGGGAAAGAGAAGGCTTTTGAGGCTCATCATCATCAGATGCTCGAATTTTCCCACTGCTGGGAAACTCCTCTCTGTGAGTGGGAATGGGCCGTAATCCACCACACTTTGCCAGGCCTCCTATCTGTGAGAGGGAATGGGCCGTAATCCACCACGCGGGCCCAGTGCGGGTTGGTGGAAGTCACATGTCTTCGAATTTTTGGTTCAAGACATGCCGGTTTCCTCACGATGTTTTGAGAGCAGTGGTGTTGAAACAATTTACACAAAGTAAAGCATCTGCCTGAGTTCGAACCCACGACCTACAACTTGTAAGTCGCAACCGTTACCACTTGTCCATCACTGCTCCTCAAGATAATAAATACATTGTAGAAAAATACTATGTACTCACTTGTGTTGTGATCTGGAGGCAAGGGTTCCATGATACCGCTAACCCTGGCGTACTGACCGGCACCGCCAGACTGCTTCTTGTGTAGGTAATCGAATTTACACGGCGACATCATAGTTTCTCTGCAATCAAATAATTGCACCATGAAAATTATTAATCTATATATATAAAAGAAGAAACTGACTGACTGATCGATCAACGCACAGCCAAAACCACTAGGCCTAGAAGCATGAAATTTGGCAGAAAGGTTCCTCGAGTGACGTAAGTGAGCACTAAGAAAGGATTTTTGGAAATTCCCCCCTAAGGGGGTAAAAAGGGGGTTGAAAGTTTGTATGTAATTTCTATAGTTTGTAAATTGGACACGTGAAATTTTAGATTTACACTCTTGGTTGATAAAAAGAATGAATGTGTTTATTAGTTTTTGGAAATTCTACCCCTAAGGGGATAAAATAGGGTTGAAACTATATATGAAATTTCTTCGGTTTGGAAGGTAAAACATCTGAAATTGTAGGTTTACACTCTTGATTAATAAAAAAAACAATGAGTTTAATCATTTCCGGAAATGCCACCCCTAAGGGGGTAAAAAGGGGTTGAAAGTTTATATGAAATATTAACAGTTTGTAAGTTGGAAACGTAAAAGTTTAGATTTACGCTCTTGGTTGATAAAAATAATTAATATATTTATTGGTATTTTGAAATTCTACCCCTAATGGGGTAAAAAGGGGGTTGAAAGTTTGTATGTAATTTCTACAGTTTGTAAGTTGGACACGTAAAACTTTAGATTTACGCTCTTGGTTGATGAGAAGAATCAATGTATTTATTGGTTTTTGGAAATTCTACCCCTAAGGGGATAAAATAGGGTTGAAACTATATATGAAATTTCTTCGGTTTGGAAGGTAAAACATCTGAAATTGTAGGTTTACACTCTTGATTAATAAAAAAAACAATGAGTTTAATCATTTCCGGAAATGCCACCCCTAAGGGGGTAAAAAGGGGTTGAAAGTTTATATGAAATATTTACAGTTTGTAAGTTGGAAACGTAAAAGTTTAGATTTACGCTCTTGGTTGATAAAAATAATTAATATATTTATTGGTATTTTGAAATTCTACCCCTAATGGGGTAAAAAGGGGGTTGAAAGTTTGTATGTAATTTCTACAGTTTGTAAGTTGGACACGTAAAACTTTAGATTTACGCTCTTGGTTAATGAGAAGAATCAATGTATTTATTGGTTTTTGGAAATTCCACCCCTAAGGTGGTACATAGGGGTTGAAACTTTATAAGATATTTCTTCGGTTTGGAAGGTAAAGCAGCTGAAATCGTAGGTTTACGCTCTTGATTAATAAAAAAAAACAATGAGTTTGTTGATTTCCGGAAATTCTACCCCTAAGGGGGTTAAAGTTGGCAATTTGTTGGGCTTATATATTTGAAACTTCGCATACATACTAACAGCAAATAGTAAAGGTTGTCATTACAAGTTTTTCAAAACTACTCCTAAAATACGATTTAGGGGGTGTTAAAGATTTTTGAAGAATTTTACTGGACAAGGCTTCTTTTTATGATGTAGGGGAGCAAACGAGAGATATTTGTTTGAATGAAAAGTCTAATTCCTTGGGAAAAATAATAAAGGTAACATTAGTTATGAAACTTATCGGACACGTCATTAAAGTTTCGTAAATCCTAACTTAAACAATAGCTTATTTTTAGTCGCCTTCACTAACCGCACATAATAAAGTCATCTGTACCTACTAAGTTGAATAAAATACGAAATCATGCGAACGAAGTCGCGGGCGGAGTGCTAGTAATTGATATAATGCCTTAAATATTTGTGATTACTCATAGTCTAGAGAATGTTACACACACATATATTCTGAAACAGATTCCAGGACCGAACTAAGTAAAGAACACCTGTTTCTCAGGACATGCCACCTAACCCCACGGTAAAGTGAGTTTTCCTAATATTTTTATGGCAAAATGTTAACCTATTCGGTCCAATATTGTAAATTAAACAATCTGGTCTTTCTTTGTTTACAATTGATGGTTATTATTTGGGCCCAGTATGAACCACTGATGCTGCGAATAACGTTGCTACGGTCACGGGGTCTCATTGCTAAGAAAGAAAATTTGGTTGAAATAAATCTCACTAGATGGCGCGACATGTTCACACAATTCAAAAGAATTGTGTGTCAAATTAATATTTTCTGGAATTGATCATAAAAATTGTATGTTCTTGTTTAATCAACTCTCCTAAGTACAAAATTATGGAATATTGGACTCTTAATTCACATTTCAAAGATTATTTGAACGGATCATTTAAAATTTATGCCAATAGATGACGCATTTTTAAATTTCTGAGGCATTCCACTCGATTGTTAAAATTTGCATTGTTACACATTTTGGTGCAAAAAAACGGTAAAAACGTGCAAAAAAATATTATTAAACGAACCATCAGTGTATTTAAAGAAAAAAATATTCACGAACCTAGTAAACCCTATTACTTGCAAGTCGCTGCTAACACCATCTATCTATCACCGTGAAACGAACCGAATGCGTTCGATGTACAAAAAATTGCCAGAATAAGCAGTCGAAAAACGCTAGTTACGTCGGCACGGTTTCTTTGTATGGGATGGGGTTTCTGTATGCTAGTATTATATTATCTGTGCTACGGTTTATCAAAAGTGCATATGTAGGGGAAATTTATGCTACACTCAAAAACTGAGGAATAATCTTTAGGCGCACGGTTGGCATTGTGGTTGAGCGATTGACTGCTACGCTGCGTGTCGCGGGTTCGATTTCCGCACGGAACAAATATTTGTATGACCTACAGATAGTTGTTCCGGCTGAGTGTTGTGTATGTGAGTTTATATGTTTGTAAACGCACCAACGATACAGGAATAAATTCCTAGTGTGGGGCAAAGATATAAAAAAAATAAAATTTTAATAAAAAAATATTAAGAAAAAATTGCGTCGCACACTCCGAATGGGTGGGTCTCTGTAGATTTAAAATAGTTGGTGTGTAACCAGGATATAGATCCAAAGAAGATCACCCTCTATTTCTAACCTGACTAAAGCTGTATCTATATCTTAGCATAACATGGATACCCAACGCGAAGAAAGACATTTTGGTTCAAATAAATTGCACTAGATGGCGTGATAAGCTTCGTTTTGTTATTGCGTTTTGTGAAATATTAAGATTTTCTAGAGACGATCATACAAAATGTATGTTCTTGTTTAATTAACTCACCTAAGCACACAATTAAGGAATATTGAGCACTTAATTCACATTTCAAAGATTATTTGAATGGATCGTTTAAAATTGATTTCAATAGATGGCGCGATTTTAAATTTCTGAGGCACCCACTCGATTTTATAAATTTGTTTTGTAACACATTTTGGTACACTGAAACTGTAATTTAAACGTGCAAAAAATACTATAAAACAAATCGTCGCTGTATTTAAAAAAACGTATTCACGAACCGAGTAAATCCTTTTACTTGCAAGTCAATCCTAACACCATCTATTGCCGTGGAACGAAACCGAACGCGATCGATGTTCTTAAAAAATAATCAGTTTAATCAGACGACGACGACATCGGCACTGTTTCTTTGAATGGGATGAGACATCTGTATGCTAGTATTATATTATCTGTGGCTTAACTCACCTAAACGCAACTTTAGGCTTGCCCAGTTCGACGGGACAGTTGTACTCTCTCTCCATTCTCTGCGCGTATATCTCTAAGTGAAGTTCGCCCATACCAGAGACAACTGTCTCTTTATTATCCGGGTCGTAGCGAAACTGGAATGTTGGGTCTTCTTTGGTGAATCTGGAATAGATGGAATTATTGAGGGTACAGTATTTTTGCAGAGAATAGTTGATTTTCTTAAAAGAATCAGTAGTCTGAACTTGTGTTTGGTTAATGGCCTTATATAAAGTACCTATAGATTTCGCCATGGCGTGGCCGCACATGAGACAGCAATTGTTAGTTCTGGTGTTACAACAAGAGCAAGAACACTACAACCCACCATCGCACTGACACTTATTATCTATAAATAACCCTATTCCTTGTCTCAATTAACACATAATACCACGAAATCAAAGAAAATCAAACAGAACCGAGTTTGTTTGTCAAACCTGCCATTATATTAGAGTTTGACAAACAACAGAAACCGGCCATGGTGACAAAGACAAAAAATAATCTTTTGTCCTTATTATTTACATGGGGCTGCCAACTGGCGATCTCGCTCTATCAATCAAGCTCATTTTATGGCGATCTCTATAGGTACTTTATCTAAGTTAATGGCAATGGATTCGCCTCTGAAGCCTCCTATTATATGAGAGTTAAACATAACTGGCCAAATATAGGTGCACCCCTATTTAACCCTAAAAGATTGTAGTTTGCACAGAAAAACGACGAAGTATGTATGTATAGATAGTTCAACTCATCTGTGCGCGCGGCGCCATGTGTGCGTGCGATTGTAATTATATATCATGCCTTTGTGTGGCAGTGACGCGGCAGTCGTCGTCCGAGCAAACATCACCCACACATAGCGCCGCGCGCAAAGATGAGTTGAACTATCTATAAATGGAGTTTGTTTTGCCATTATTTGTCAAAGGACACAAATATCCTGGGTTTTATATTACATAATCAAATATCGTTGACAGAATTATTGTTGTAATAAACATTTTTTTCCAGATCTGATTATTTGTTTATTTATTTATTATATCTTTTATTGTACACCACTTAAATAATTACAGGACAAAACATTTAAAAAGATAAGTGTAATGGGCGGTCTTATCGCACAGGGCAATCTCTTACAGACAACCTTTGGATGGCCTGAACGAGAAGAGATAGACATAGGGCTGTCAGTGTACAAAATCTTAAATAATATTACTTAGATATTACATAAAATACATACATACAAATTAAAAGATTATGAAAATTCTTTCACGAAAAGAAAGCCCCGACAAATTAACGGGTGTTTTGGTGCCAGGGGGACGGAGCCACAGGAAAAAAGTAGCTCTTATAAACTACTACTATTCTTATAAATTAGCAACTTACCTAGCAACAGCCTTCGAGAAGTTATCTCTATCCTTATTATTCTTCGGCTTGATAGCCATGGAGACCACAGGGTCAGGTACGTGGATAGACTCCATAGCCAGCTGTATCTTGCCGTCGTTCACGAAAGTGTCACCGGACGCACAGTCTACGCCGAACAACGCGAAGATGTCGCCCGCCATCACTTCCGTTACTTCTTCCATGTTGTTAGAGTGCATGCGGACTAAGCGAGAGATTTTCACCTGGAAAATGAGTTATGAGAATTAATCTTCTGGGTATTTTTGTGATTGACATAAGATCTATTGTATTTTGTACTCGAAGTGTCCAAACGGAGCCCTATTGCTGTTACGTGTCCGTCTGTCTGTCTGTCGTCTGTCACACAGGTTTTAAAGTCTGACGGTTGTAGCTACAGTCTTCAAATTTTCACAGTATAACCATCTTGTTGACCCAAAGCCATACAAATGTCAATGTCAATGTCAAACAATATTTATAAAGGTTTCTAAGGGTTAAAGGTTTCTTTCCATACAGCTAAAGGGGAGGAGCACATATTAACATAAAAATACAATCGAATTGAGAACCTCCTCATTTTTAAAGTCGGTTAAAAATATTGTAAAACAAAGGAAAGAGAAGCCACCAAAATCAGCCATTTTAAAAAAAAATTGTATCGAAGTTTTTTTTTAACTTCCCATTGACACATGCACTTCAAATTTGGCGATAATGTTATATTTTACTAAAAAATATCAATATCATATTGATAAATCAGATTTATCTTTGAAATTGCCTAATTTTTCTATTAAAACCAACTTGTTTAAATTTTGGTGATCATTTTTATTATTACGTAAATTTTACTAACAAATACAACTATAATATTGATAAATCAGATTTATCTTTGAAATTGCCTAATTTTTCCTATTAAAACCAACTTGTTTTTGCGGTTTGATACGGAACCCTAAATGTGCGAAGTCCGAGACGCACTTGGCCGGGATTTTTATTATTTAATTAATTTCTCCTTTTTAGGGTTCCGTACCCAAAGGGTAAAAACGGGACCCTATTACTAAGACTTCGCGATCCGTCTGTCTGTCTGTCTGTCTGTCTGTCTGTCTGTCCGTCTGTCTCCAGGCTGTATCTCATGAACCGTGATAGCTAGACAGTTGAAATTTTCACAGATGATGTATTTCTGTTGCCGCTATAACAACAAATACTAAAAATAGTATAAAGTAAATATTAAAGGGGGGCTCCCATACAACCAACGTGATATTTTAGCCGTTTTTTGCTCGATATTAATAACGGCAACAGGTAGACGCTTGAAATATTCACAGAATGTTTAGTTGTATATTTACTTCAAAAAATAATAATTAATAAATTAAAATAAAATAAATTAAGGGGGGCTCCCATACAACAAACGTGATTTTTATGCAGTGTTTTGCGATAATGGTACGGAACCCTTCGTGTGCGAGTCCGACTCGCAC
Source organism: Anorthoa munda (assembly GCA_945859665.1). Classification (NCBI taxonomy): domain Eukaryota; kingdom Metazoa; phylum Arthropoda; class Insecta; order Lepidoptera; family Noctuidae; genus Anorthoa; species Anorthoa munda. The sequence continues at coordinate 9,080,171 of OX243918.1, read as the reverse complement.
TTGGCCGGTTTTTTTTTTCTGTTCTACTCCTGGACAAGAGCCTCGCTTCACTCCTTCTTATTACGCGAGCCCGTGCATTCTCCTTCCAGTTACCATTATTATTATTTTGTATAACTAAAATCCTTCCAGTTACCATTATTATCATTTTGTATAACTAAAATCCTTCCAGTTACCATTATCATCATTTTGTATAACTAAAATCTTGTTAAGCCCAGTTAAACATTAGATTTTTATAATTTTATTAATTTCTCCTTTTTTTCTGTTCTACTCCTGGACAAGAGCCTCGCTTCACTCCTTCTTATTACGCGAGCCCGTGCATTCTCCTTCCAGTTACCATTATTATTATTTTGTATAACTAAAATCCTTCCAGTTACCATTATTATCATTTTGTATAACTAAAATCCTTCCAGTTACCATTATCATCATTTTGTATAATTAAAATCTTGTTAAGCCCAGTTTAACATTTTGTGGGGTTGTAGCAAATTATGCTCAGTAGTCAACCTCATAATAGCTTACCAACTTCAGATAGCGATTACACACAAGCTTATCAATAAACATTTCAGTACTAACAGAATATAAAAGATATTTTTGATAAGTATTTAAGATCCTAAACTTTTTCTACTACTGAATAGCTTAATAGTAATCAATCTAGCATAAAACAATACACACCTTCTTCCCAGTCCTGGCATTAAAAATATTCTCTCCCCTCTTCAGCATACCCTGGTAACATCTCAAATATGTGAGTTGACCAAACTTGCTGACTTCCAACTTAAAAGCCAGACCGACAAATGGCTTGCTATCATTCCTCGCAGCATCCAACAGTATTGTCTGTCCCTCTCCTTCTTTAATTTCATTTATTAAAGCAGTGTTTTCCACTTCACCCGGATGTGGTAGATAGTCTAATACGGCATCTAGTAAAGGCTGGACTCCTTTGTTTTTTAACGCTGTGCCTACGAGGACGGGGGTGAAGGTACGTTTGAGAGTTGTTCGTCGGACTGCCTGCTTTATGTCTCCTACCGTTGGTGTTTTCTCTTCGAGGAATAGTTCTCCTGGAATTTAAAGGGTGATCATTAGTTTTAACATATATACAAAGCGACCGTAATCAATCTTTGAAGTTAGCATAATCTAGTTCATGTAATATGTACAATACAGGAAATGAATGATTCAAAACACTAGTCTTCAAACATTTGTCATCATAGAATGATATAACCTCATCCAAACAATATGATTGACGCCCTGTATGCAATATTAATAAAACAATGCATACAGTTATTGTAAATCATTATCACTTTGAATGTGATTTTTATGACTATTGTAATAAGGTTTAAATTGCAATGTAAAATAAATAAATAAAGCATTTATAGGTTCTAATAAATCTCACCTAAACTCTCATCAACATTAGACAGATGCTCAATAAGCTCGTGCCTCCTCTCTTGTACTTCGGTCCTCCAGTTTTGAGGTACTTCATCATAGCGGATCTTCTCTCCGTAATCTCCTTCAAAATAAATGGCCCTCTCTTCAATCAGATCTAAGATACCTTCGCATTCTTTCTCAAGGCCAATCGGGATCTGAACAAATGCAGCATTGTGATTCATTTTGGTACGCATTTGCTTTATTACCCTGGAATGTTTAACAAAATCAATGTTATTATTTATTGGATAATCACTTTTCCGAATCTTTTTTGTTCGAATTTCATTTCACCGAATACTATTGACCGACGTCTTTTGTGCTATATGCATTATTTGACATAATTTCAGATCATCGAAGTATCAATTGCCATAGGTATTATTTTACCGAACTACATTTCGCCGATTTACAAAATAAGTTTTTCCTTTTGGCCGAAGCCTCTTTTGAACTTTTTTCATTTGCCATATTTTCACCAAACCGATACAACATTTTAGGGAATATTATTTAGTCACAAATATATAGCCGGTAACTTGGTAGCATTTTCAATTTAAAATTGAAATAGTGTCATAAAATGTCAACATGTTGTACTACAAAATTTTGTGACAGAAACAAATCGCTGCAAAATCGACTTCACGCAGTCTTGTCTGTGTTTACGTATTTATTTCGAATTTTCATGCATATGATTTATTAATAGCATGCATTGACAGTCTTAAAAATTAATTATTTCAAAGATTTTTTTCTAGAGCGAGCGAAGCGAGCACGGTAATTAAGGGCACCCCGACACAAAAAACACAAAAGATTAACCGTGGAGTTTCTTGCCGGTTCTTCTCCACAGGAAACGACCAACCCGAACCATGCACCTTTTGTCGACGTTTTATAAGTGCCCATGTAGGCCTATGTGAAATAAAAAACATTTGATTTACTGCCACACTCAGAGACGTTAACGTTTACTTAAAGCTCTCCTTAGTAGAGATTTTTAGTACAAAATCTATACTAAGTAACGCGTTAAGTAACCGTTAAATGTCTCTGAGTGCGGCAGTTAGATTTTGAAGGGGATGACCTTGGTGTTAGGTTACTTTAGACCCTGCAGACAGAAATAGGCAATTTTTTCATCATCATCATCATCTTCGCGAGCTGGCTGACCAAAACCAGACGTATCCTCCGACTGCACAGCATGATTTTCTCCTTGTTTACGTCTTTTTAGTTCGCTTTTCAAGCAGTCGGGTATTTTGATTTTTTTAATTAACTTTTTTATTTATAACTTTTTAGTTATTTTTTTTTCCGAATTAGGTACATTTAAACATATAAGTGTTAAATATTTTTGAAATCACCTCTTAAAATCCTGTATTTTGATACCCCACACGAAAGGTTTGGAAGAAAAATAAAATTTGGGCCACCACATTATGGCGCCCAAGAACCGCCATTTTCCTATTTTCCAATTTTCATGTAGCCAGTGACACTCGCGGGGTTAAGGCGAATCGATTGACGCAAGAACCATCAAAATCGGCCCACGCGTTTGGTCTCTAGAACGCCACATAGGAACAAACATACATACATACATACATACTTACATACATACATACATACATACATACTTACATACATACATAGACTGATAAACACATTACCCTCGTTCGACAGGTAAAAAGAAAAAACATATTTTTTTAAACTTTCACTTACCTATGAGGATTAGACCCTAATCTGTCAAGCTTGTTAATAAATGCCAAACATGGTACATTATATCTCTTCATCTGCCGGTTAACAGTCAACGTCTGACTCTGTACTCCGCCCACTGCACACAATACAAGTACAGCTCCATCTAACACTCTCAGAGCACGTTCAACTTCTACAGTGAAGTCTACGTGGCCCGGTGTGTCTATGATGTTGATGTTGTGATCTTTCCAAACTGTGTAGGTGGCAGCTGATTGAATGGTGATCCCTCGTTGACGCTCCAACTCCATGGAGTCCATGACAGCTCCCACATTGTCTTTGCCTTTAACCTGATAAATGAAATGATTAGTATTTTTTTTTTTTTTTTCAACTATTTTCCATTAAACATTGAATGAGAGATCAAAAAAATATCTAAGTAGATATCTAAGATCCAATAAGAAATGTATGAGATCTTCACCAACAATTTTTTTTTTTTTTTATTTAGTTTTTCTAATAACTATAATATTATAAATGTGAAAGTTTGGATGTGTGTTTGTTTGTTACTCAATCATACTAGAATGGCTGAATGGATAGGGATGAAATTTGGCACAGAGATAGATCATAGTCAGGACAAGATACTTTTTATCGAGGGAATATTATGTTCCCTCGATAAAAAGAAGAAGATTCCCTGGGGATAATTTTCGACTTTCACGCGGGCGAAGCTGCTGGCAGAAGCTAGTACGGTAATTAACTGGCAAGCCGCAAGACTTAGCTACAATAATATAAATAAATAAAATAAAAAATAAAATTATTGCTTTTCTAGTATAAATACAATACCCATTTCTCTGCATGCTTTCTTCAACTTTGAATAATTATTTTAATAACAATCTCTATTTCTTTTAGTTAATCAGCAACATAAATCATTTTAAATATTATTTAGTTTTTTGCAGTTTATTGCAACACTTGTACTAGGTAAAAACAGTCTTATATTGAAGTAATACATACCTCGTGCATTTGGTCTATTCTGCCGGTGTAGAACAATATTCGCTCTGTAAGTGTAGTTTTTCCTGAATCGATATGGGCAGATATTCCGATGTTCCGGATCCTTTCCAAAGCCTTGTGATCAGCATCTTTGATGTGTGACGAGAATTTCTGCAACACATCACGTAAAACATCACTCCCGTGTCATTTTATTACGTTTAGTTTCAGAAATACATGAATAATAAAATTACGTAAAAACAACCGGATTAGTCGCCAATTAATTTATCGATGGAGAACTTAAATTTACCTCGATTTGTGACACATTTGATTTATTTACTCCTCTGAGAACGTTTGCTAACCGTAAAAAGTTTGTTATCGTCATTTTGCTTTCATAAAAATTAAATTATCACAGAATTTCCAGAATTTCTAGTATGATTTCTAGGTTATAGTTTCATGTCAATGTCATGTGGGGTGGAGGACTGGGGGGGAGAGACTCGAGGGGAGCGCCGAGAAGAACCTAGAAAGGAGAATAGACACGAGGAGAGGGATAGAGTGATACCACAAATTAAGAAATATTTTAGTACAAATCTTGTACGTACATTCGTATAAGTTTAACTTCATACTATACTTACACTTAAACTGAAGTCACTTCAGTATAAAGGGCTTATTACACTACACGGTATTCAGGACCCTAAATTTAATTCTGGGTAGTGTAATAACTGTTAGGAAGTTAGGGTTCTCCTAATATCGACCTTATTGCTTCGGAATGATTTAGTGACCCGGTATTCAGGGCCATGAATACCGTGTAGTGTAATAAGCCCTTAAGTGTAAGTTTAGTATAGTTCTAGCCAAACTTCTTGGCCGCCCTGAAGTTGTCTACAATGGCTGCGATCCTTAGATAAAGTACCTATAGATTAAGCCTTAAAATGAGCTTGATTGATAGAGCGAGATGGCTAATTGGCAGCTCCATGTAAATGATAAGGACAAAAGATTATTTTTTGTCCTTGTCACCATGGCCGGTTTCTGTTGTTTGTCAAACTCTAATATAATGGCAGGTTTGACAAACAAACTCAGTTTTGTTTGATTTTCTGTGATTTCGTGGTATTATGTGTTAATTGAGACAAGGAATTTGGGTTATTTATAGATAATAAGTGTCAGTGCGATGGTGGGTTGTAGTGTTCTTGTTCTTGTTGTAACACCAGAACTAACTATTGTTGTCTCATGTGCGGCCACGCCAGGGCTTTATCTATAGGTACTTTATCTAAGCTGCGATCCGTGCCGTGGTGGCTTCGTGTTTATGTTTGTTTGCCCTGGTTAGAGCTAGAGGCTTGAGTTTCAAAGGCCTTCACAGGATATTCCCCAGGCTAATTACGTAAGAAACAGCAATAGGCAATCATCGCGCGATCAAAAGCTTTATGAATAAAAGTCGGAAAGGTATAGTAGGTCCTACAAAATCGTTTGCTAATCCCTCACTGTCAAATCATCAAATGCACTTATTTATTTTTTTCCACACATACTGCGACACATGGAATTGTTGTATAAAACTCATTGCGGTAAAAAAATCGTGCAAAAATAATATCGCAAGAAATCCGAGTTTTGCCACAGAATCCACCGCACCGCGGCGCGGATTAAATTCGCTCGAATATTTTGAACTCTATGAAAAGGTAGAAGGAGACAAAAATCGCGCGGAATTTTATCCGCAGTGCGTGTTAGTCAAGTTCAGTACGCGGACAAAAATTCGCAATGCGTGCTAAGCTTAAAACTTATACTAAGCTGCTAAGCCTATAACTGTATTGAAGAACAAATATGCGCAAAATCGCTGTCGTTTTGCTCTTGCAAGATATGTAACAATAAGCCTCCCGGTTATTCAGTCGACAATTTTTGAACCGCGAGAGGCTACTCATTAAAAGTACCTACTAGTCTAGTCGTATATTTTTTTTACCAAGTTAAAAGAGTACCTACAAAGGTACTGTTTATTTCTTAAGAAATTTCTACCAGCAGACACGCGAAAAGGATTAATTTATAAGAAATGTAGACAAATAGTGTGTAAGAACAGGCAGAAAAGAAAAGTGAACGACTTATTACGTATTTATACTTAAGGTTGTGATTACTGGGGCATAAGCTTAATTGTATATTATTTTTTATTTGGTTTGAGTTTAAATGTTACGTTTGTAAATTTTCTGTGTACCAGAAATAAGAATAACCGTTTTTCCTGTGAATAGCAAGCCTTATGCCATTGACAACTAGATACAACGTGAAGTTAGCAGTTAATCTTCACTATAGTTAAGTTGGCAGCATGTAGCAATAGACAAAAAACAGTTTCTTTTCAGTTCAAAAAGAATATGGCCGTGTTGGGGCCGTGTGTAAGTGTAAATATGAATGGGCACAATAATATTCATAGTCAGTTAACTAAATCGTTAGAGAGAATTTTGGAGGATGCCTACTTGAGTGGTGAATTAAAACTAAGTGGACGCAAGTTGAGAGAGTTTCCTAAACCAGTGAAGTATGACCTGAGCGATACAGTTGTTGCTGGTAAGTCGAGTTTTATAAATAAATCGTGCTGCATTTCTATGCGTTTTACGTATAATATTTTATTTTGGGGCATGTTTAATGTTCTGTAAGTATAGCGGAGTGTTTTAGAGACGTAACCGTGTTATTTTTGCTTGCCGGCTGTCGTAGCGTCGCGGTGCCTTTATTTGTCATCAAATCGATTGAGATAACCACTTGAAACAGGAATTTCGATTCGATAGTCACCTGCATTTCTAAGAAACGAAGAGGAAAAATAACATATTGAACTTGTTTTTACGATACGTGCGATATTCAGACGATACCTTCATGATATGTTTTTTTTTTTATCGAAGTTTGGGAGATTGCTATCTTTCGTGGCCATGTGATCGGTAAAGCATACAGTTATTCGGTGTTTTTGAGACAACACTGCACTATTCGGTTTCGTGGAAGTTGTTTTACCTACATGCTACTATCATTATAAGTTTAATCTACCACCAATGACCAGTTTCACATTATTTGATCCCCTTATGGTTTTTCTACTGACTGATTCACGAAAGAAACTCACAGAAAGAAATAAATGTATTATTGGTTAATTAGTTTATGGTTATAGTGCATTCAGTTTTAAACCTACATTGCCTGTTATCAAATCAAAAATGTATCTTAACAAATAAGAGGTATAGTGTTATTAAAAGATGATATTGAATCAATGTTTCTGTGCACAATTATGCATGCATAAAATGTGCAGCTGCACAATTCTTGTTGGTATCATACACTTGAATCATGCCATACTGCCATGTCATAACCATAATGCATTCAAATACCTAGGTATGATAAAGGGACTTCTTATAATAAGTCTTAGTCATAGGATGGTGGTTGTAAACTGCAATTTCCTCCCAATACATAGTAGTTGCATTCAGGCAAGTAGCCTGTTTTATACAGGAAAATAATGTGGGCCTTGGGGATTTATTACCAATATTAATGCCTACAGAAAAATACTAAAGGAATTTGACCAAGTTAGCAGCTTATCAATATTTCTCTATATATTATTTCTGAGAAAGTTTGTTATAAAAATTGCGGTATTTATTTATCAGTTGTTTTTATCTATGAAAGTTGTAACATGATTATTTATTTTGATAACAAAGCAAATTCTATAAAGAAATTGTGTACAAACAAAACAACTCACATGTTTTCAATAAATAGTCTATTCTTCACAATATTAATCAGGTGTTAATTTTTTTACTGCCTCAGAAAGTATCATAATTAATATTCTATGATGTGAATCAAGCACTTGACCAGCTTGGGAAATAAAAAAATCCCACTATTGTCTATTGCCATAACAGATTCTAACTCAAAACTGGATGTAAAGAGTTTATTAGGCGAAAATGTCCTTAATGGCTTTATGTCGGTGACTTGTGCCCATAACTGGTTTCTTTTATTGCTACAGGCGCAGAGGCGCCATGAGATACGGTGTGGGCTATTCTAAAAAAAAAACGTAAATTTTTTATTTCGGTATTTTGCCGGTTTATTATCGTGGGCGGAGAGCGCGCGTGTGTTTATAGTTCACGCAGGTCAGTGCCTAAACTGCCTAATAATGTTGTGTTATGATGACCGGCACGTAGCGATTATTTCATCTTCTTAAAAGTACTGTAAAAGCGCTATTTTGACTGTAAGCTCCCCTGCGCGTAGCAAATAGTTCCTCGTCATAAAAGTACGAGAATATTGCTATTTTGACGAACGTCGACGACGCGTCTTTTGAAAATGTTAGACATCAGTTTAATAAAAATCAAAATTTCTTTATTCAATTAAGCCATTAAACGGCACTTTTGAAAGACAAAAAAAAAGAAAAAAAGTAACAATAATTGATTCTACCGTCTATTCGGAAATGTAGCTTGTTATGGAGAAGAATGGACAAGAAACTCCACACTTACTATTTTAATATAAAAAGTGTTTTACAAGTATTTGGTTACATCATTTCTTGTAAGAAAAAAAACATATATGTGAGAACGATGTAAAAAGACGTGCACGTAAAAGCGTCTAGAGTAGAACAAACAATTAAAAAAAAATATCAATACATAGGTAATTAAAAACAGGCCGAGGCAGCTATGTTATGACCAATCCCAACTGACGGCGCCCGTTCACGAACCACGCTTAACAAACCTAGCTACAATGCCTAGGTAATAAATAAAATATCTATCAGTTATATATCGTAATACTGCATAACCACAGCAACCACCTACGTTCCTGCGACCAGTTCCCTTCGGTCTTACAACTTGCGTGGGTTTAGGTGTACTATTATTTACTTGAGTTCAGGTTCACAAGTCTCCGTTTTTCTTTTACACGTATAACAACTGTAAACTTCATATAAGTACCTACCTAAGCGACAACAGATATACTGTTTTCTTTGCTAATAATACCGGTACCTAGTGTTATCCTGTCTAATTTATATAGTTATCTACACACGTTTTCTTCGAAGTTGTAAATGTTTTAAACTTCGGCATATCACTGTAGCGATATAAAACGGTATTTTATTGAATAGTTGCAGCACAGACAATCTACAAGATTGTCTGTCAGTGCTGCAAAAAATATGTTATAGTCAAACTTCGAAACTTCGGCGCTACTATGGCGAGATCCGCATGAGAACCAGGGTTACCGACATAGCCCGAAGAATTGCCATACTTAAGTGGCTGTGGGCAGGTCACATTGCTCGCAGAACGGATGGCCGATTGGGCAGAAAGGTTCTGGAGTGGCGACCGCGAACCGGAAGACGTTGCGTTAGAATGCCTCCCACCAGGTGGACCGATGACCTGGTGAAGATTGCGGGGATCCCCTGGCTACGAGACGCACGGGACCGTTCAATGTAGCGACGCTTGGGGGAGGCCTATGTCCAGCAGTGGACGTCTTTCGGCTGATATGATGATGATGACTACGGTGGGGTTTTATTTGTCAAACCTCAGGTCTCACAAGAAGTCTATAGCGTATTTATGTCTTATCCTAGGAGTGATCAAATTGGACACTCAAGGCGAAACTCAATACGACCTAATCAGGATATTACCACAATTGGTCAAACCCCAATTTGATCGTCCAGTCAGACCTAAATAAAGTTCAGGAATGTGTGTGGCATGGAAGTTAGGATCTTCTAGGTTTGCCTGTTTTGATATGTATATCAGTCACAGACACAAATTTGAATCTATTTCGGTGTTGCCGAAAGGTCTTGGTCAAATCAAGGATGAACCAGTCATTCAGCGAAGAGAGGATACACATCAACCTTTGACTATAACAGATATAAGAGAGGTAGGTAATTGGTAGCCATCAGGGTCATTTTGAGAAGCTTAGCGGATGGCCTGACTATCCTACACATTAATCCGGCCTTCCAATATTGATGACTGCAGCTGTTTTCACTCCGCCAGGCGGATTTACTTCGAATCTAGAGGATTTACTTTCAGAAAACACTCAAAAGGTTATTATCATAGTGTTGAGTGAAGGCAGGTAGAAAGCATCAAGTTTCATTCAATGAACCCACGGCACTCCCATATTTCACAAAAAAAGCGAAACATTAGGCAACAACAGAAATAGATTAAAGTAACGCATTGCACTTGCAGTTTTTATTTTAATTATTGGTAGGTCGCGCTTGACCAATATCTTACCTGATGGTAAGTGATGATTTAAACAAAACGCGCACAGAAAGGTCCGTTGCATTTCGTAATAAAATTATCTGTGTAATGTTATCGAATGGCTAACGCTTAGACAAAGAGCGTGTGTTAACGCGGTGATAATCAGATTCAAAAGAGAGAGTGGCGCTGTTTAATTTGTATGCTAAATACAGAACCTGGGTTGAGTGCGTCTGAAGTACCTATTAGCCTACGGTCGTATGCTCCTGCTATATTTTAACACCACACATTTAAAATGTACAATGTTCATGTACAATGTTAAAGCTAAAAAAAAATGTGGTGTCGGGTAGTCGTATTAAAAGAATCCTGTGCTAAAAAAAACATAAAATATCTTAATTTTCATGTTAAACATAGAACACGTAACTGACGCAAAAAATTAGAACCAGAATTTTTTGCGTCAGTAAAGAAAACCAAAAATCATTTCATGCGTTGAAGGCATTTTATCTACTGCCTCTGAAAGCAAATCAAAATGCCTCTTACCAACGATTTCTAAATAAAACACAAAATAAAGGACACACTAAAAGTTTTATTAGTCTTCCAGTGAAAAGGTCAAAGTAATCTTAAATCATTATTGCCTTTCTCAGAAGCACTCCAATTTGCCCCTTTTTGTTGTTCAAAACTTACTTCTCCACTACATTATTTTTACAACTCTAGTAAAGCATGACTGATTACTGCCTATCCATAAAAGGAGGTTTCCTTCAAAAACAAGAGAACTTCGTAATCTCTTTATCTTGGTAGACAATGACGTAACTTCCTCCGACCACTTGGCTATATTTTTTGTGTCAGCTAAAGTATTGTGTTTCAAGTTAACAGTACAGAAACTGGAGCTTGCATGGAAAACGGTTCGTTGGATGTATCAATTCCTAAAAGGTTTTACGTCGTGAACTCGGGAGAGCTCGAGTTTGTCCCCTAATGCCAGGTGTTATTTTAAACTAGGAGGCAAAGTATTGATTACTCTAAAATACTATTGTGTACTGGTACAGGTGTCTTCTATTATCATTAAAAGAATGTTGCTTTGAAATGTAATCATATCATCGCATCGTCCCTCAGTCCTTTGTGGCTTCTGAACAATGAGCCTTGATCATAATAATCTCAGTAGCAGTTGCGGGACCAGTGTATCATGCATGAATTAACTTCTATTTACATTACTAATCACAACATAGTTCGGAATGCGTTCATAGTCATACTCTGACATCAGTCAACACTCATCCGCAATTCCGCAGGCTACATCATACTTGGTCCTTCGAGCCGGATTATTACCATCTGTGTTAGAGTAGTTAACTAATAATTAATTAATCATACTAGGTAGTTAGGTACTACGCTTCTTAGGTCATTAATTCATTATCAATACCAAGGTCTTTAAACAAAGGAACGGACGAGCTCTTTAATTGAACATGCTGATAAACAACGAAGTACTACTATAACAATACATAACAGAAAAAGATTTCTTTTTTTTTAGTTGTATTTGCTCTTGACTAAATAAAACGTAGGTACATAAAAATTGGTACGACCAACTTTTTTGAAGCCAACGTTGTTTGACGAAAAATATGGCCTGTATTGTTTGAGGTATATAATTGTGGTACTGACGGCTGTGTTATTCTAAAAATGTTACTACGTAATGAAACAGAGAACTGCCCTTTGCCTGAATAGGTAGATTTTGTTGGAAGTTTCGAAAATGTAATTTAACTGTTCGTGGTTCTAAGTGCGTACTAACAACGGCTAATTACCGAAGTTTCGTTAACGAACAAGCTTTGCTGTGAATTTGAGCGATTTCTGGTATTTCGTCCATTAATAATTTTACTGACGCAAACTAAATCTAAAGGTCAAGTTTAACATTACGTGCACAAATAATATCGGTAGAGTCAGAAGCTGAGCTAATTTTATGCAGACTATTGGCATCTATTTGCATTTCCTGACTTTATTAAGTATTTAAATCTTGGTAAATAATTATCTTCTAACTAGCTTCTGCCAGCGGCTTTGCCCGCGTGAATGTCGTAAATTATCCCGAGGGAACATATACCCGGGATAAAGTATCCTATGTGCTATTCCTGACTATAATCTATCTCCGTGCCAAATTTCATTCAGATTCGTTCAGCCGTTTGAGCGTGAAGAAGTAACAAACATACAAACACACTCACAAACTTTCGCCTTTATAATATTAATGAGATGAATAAACTCGTTAGAAGATATTTGTAAAATAATCTTATAGGTACAATAATATTTAAAAACGACGTATTCCATTTGGGCACCCGTTTTAATGGCATCAGAGTTGATGGCACCTAAGGTAATCCACATACGGCACCCATCGACATTTTTCGCGTCATTTTTCCTTTTTCATCGACATTCATCGAGATTTAATAAATAACCATATTAAAAAGGCTATAAAATGATTTATAAATTCAGCAAGTACTGAATAGATTACCAGAAATCTAAATAAAAAAGAATCACTGATATTTAAATACACTATCGTTGAGTGTCATGCTAATTTGTATCCCTGAAAAATTTACGGTTCCTGCGGGCAAGGTTATCGGAACGAAGTCGCAGAACAGCTTACCTTTACCCGACTGCCGAAGGAGGGTAATGTGTTTATTACAAGCTTTATATTATCTTGCTTTCGTATGTGTATCCGGCAACAGCAGTAACCCATTTTTATTTATTAATTTATGTAACTTTGGAAACATTGAAATGATATGGTACTAAGAAGCTGGACGAGCTGGACTTAGATCATGACGGAGCCGGAAGGTGGCCATAGCAACTCCTCAACCAGATAAGATAGGTAACACCATCGTCTTTGGGCTCATGTGTATTGCAACAAGTGATATTACGTTTAGAACCTTTCAGTTCAAGAAGATTGCTTAATAAAAACGCTTAATAAAAACTGCTTAATACTTTAACACTGCCAAACGAAAAGGCGCATCTCTAGAAAACTAGAATCAACGCCTCAGAATTACCAGTAAATACAGTTAGGTACTTACCTACCCACATCTTGAAACGCACGTCTATTAAAAACCTCGTCACAACAGAGCTAAAATTAATAACAGCTGGGACGCCAAGAATCAGGAACTTTATCTCAAATGAGGGAAGTGGATTATTATCCTTTTCCTTCCACTCTTGGGATTTGAATACAGCTTTTTCTCTCATATCTAGGTCACCGTGGAACCAGTAAGCAGTTGATGAGGTTTAATGACATGCTAGAATTCATAAAGTTGCGTGGGAACTAGTTCAGACTAAAGAGTAACTTATGAAGGATTCAAGAGTTAGTGTCTATGGCATCGGATACACTCTGTGACATCCTTAGAAAATCTATTGGCTTTCATGTGATTGGCTCAAATAAGGGCAGAGAGCGCCGACTGAATTTCCTAAGTAAAAAGTCATAATTCGAGGTTTGTCTCTCGTCTATCACCTCCTCCAATATTGGACCAATTTAAAAGATATTCCATAAACTGGAAAAATAAGATATATACTATGCCCCTATGATGCTTCTAAAGATAATGTATCATCAAAAACCCGACTACTTGAAATGCGAAGTAAAAAGACGTAAACAAGGAGAAAATCATGCTGTGCTGTCGGAGGATACATCTTCGCGAGCTGGCTGACCAAAACCAGACGTATCCTCCGACTGCACAGCATGATTTTCTCCTTGTTTACGTCTTTTTAGTTCGCTTTTCAAGCAGTCGGGTTTTTTGATCTTTTTAATTAACTTTTTTTATTTATAAATTTTTAGTTATATTTTTTTTCGAATTAGGTACATTTAAACATATAAGTGTTATATATTTTTGAAATCACCTCTTAAAACCCTTATTTTTATGCCCCACACGATAGGTTTGGAAGGAAAAAAAAATTGGGCCCCCACAATATGGCGCCCAAAAACCGCCATATTCCTATTTTCCAATTTTCATGTATCCAGTGACACTCGCGGGGTTAAGACGAATCGATTGAAGTAAGAACCATCAAAATCGGCCTACGCTTTTGGTCTTTAGAACACCACATAGGAACAAATATACATACATACATAGACTGATAAACACATTACCCTCTTTCGGCAGTCGGGTAAAAAGGAAACTATAGGGGCATAGTATATATATCTTTCATATTCATTTTTTAGAATATTTGCCTGTGTTGCCTTAAAGATTGGGCGGAGGTCTACCTAAGTATAGTACCTACATCGGCTACATCGAAATTGCGCCAATTATGTTTTTGTTAACGGCATTCTATAAAAAAAACAATTGTTTTTAACATGTCATAATAACTTTGGGGGTGAGACTAATGTCATCATCCAGACTAGACCAGAATGCTGGATGGTAAAACTCGGTGAAACTGCCCAACCCGGTATCTAACGCAGGACCTCATGCTGAGCAGCCACGCTGTCGGTTACTGGACCAACGAGGGCCGTCCATTGCAATGTATAATAAGCAGTTACTTTCCTGTTTCTAAAGGAAGCTGGAGCAGTGGTGGCCCGATAGTAACGGCTACGACTTACAAGTTGTAGGCGCCTTACTTTGTGTAAATTATTTCATCACCACTGCTCTCAAAACGGTGAAGGGAAACATCGTGAGGAAACCGGCATGTCTTAGAACCAAATATTCGAAGGCATGTGACATCTATAACAAACGCACGGGTCGATCTTTAAGGTTAAGCAACGCTTACCGAGGTTGGTCCGTGGATGGGTGACCATCTTTACATAGCGAGTTTCCTCCGTGCCTCGGAAAGCACGTTAAAGGTCTATCCACACATATCAGGGCTTTGCCCGGGACGTGCACAGGACGCCTGATATGTGTGGATAGACCTTAAGTCGTTGGTCCCGACTGTCATTTGAAGATCTTTGACAGTCGTTACGGCTAGTCAGAAGCCTGAGATCTGACACCAGTCTTGCCAAGGGGTATCGTGTTATCCAGTTACTGGGTTTCCTCCGTGCCTCGGAAAGCACGTTAAGCCGTTGGTCCCGGCTGTTATTTGAAAATGTTTGACAGTCGTTACGGGTAGTCAGAAGCCTGAGATTTGGCACCAGTCTTGCCAAGGGGTATCGTGTTGCCCAGTTACTGGGTTGTGGAGGTCAGATAGGCAGTCGCTCCATGTAAAACACCAGTACCCTAACATAGTTGGGAAATAGACAGATACTGATGACTTTCCTGTTTCTACCACATATAAAAACACTGAAAAAGGTTATTGCAAATAATAATGCTCGTCCAATTGATTCAATGAGGGAAACACCTCGCGTGGCTGTCTTTCAATTTATTTCTCGCTTATATCTCGAAAGTGCTCTTGTATGTGCGATGAAAGTTGTAATTGTGATTATTTACGCTTATCGTCAGATCTGCTCTTAGATTAATAAGCAGACATGTTGTTAAGCATACTTGTTATACGGGCCGGTACTTTGAATGCTAGCAATTTAAATAGAGATTTCTACATCTGGATCGGAGAATAATTATATTTCAAATGCTTAACATGTTTATAAAAAAAATAACGTTATTTATGTAGCTGTGTTAATTAAAGGGAAAATGCAATATATTTGAAAATAAAATCGTAGCTGAAACGGCATCATGCGTAGTTCCCGTTTATTGTTTTCAACATTTATTTATTAGCCCACTTCCCTATTGTGTGTGCATTTATAACGGACTCATGTGTCGTCTGCAAAGTTTTGTACTTCAACTTTACATGCAGACCACGGTTCATGTACTTAATGGCAAAATACGCGTATAGACGACAGGTGCAACTGTGCGCGCTCGAGCGTATCCACACTCCGGATACGGGGGGACTATAGAACCAGGTAATTCCAGTTGGCTGCCTGCTAACTACACACAAACTACACTAACAAATTCTCGACTTTAATACCCAAGCCATAAAGCCGCTAGTTAAAATTTAAATGTTGAACTAGAAAGGCACGGATAAAATCAGTCCCCTGTTTGGAGATCCCATTCAACCGTTGACACTCCGCAGGTACCATAACAAGTTCATGTGGGTGGATGAGTGAGTGTGTTATGAAAAAAGTAAACAAACCAACATATCGTTTTCATAGTCTGTTATCGTTTTACGCCATAACTGTTCCATGGGATGACCTCTATGTATTTTAATACGAGCCTTATCTCACCTGACCCTTTTAATTTTCCAATACGTTGCTTCATTGGTTTTGTAAAACGACGTAAAATTAGCCCCAAGGGTAACTCTGCAAATTAGTATTATTTAAGCGTATTTAAATATTCGCTAGGGCCATAGTTTTGGCGAACTTTAAACTTTACAATGCATCGTTCTTATTTGATTCGTTGGCCGGTCGTCGTGATGCTAAGAATACTGATAGATGTAGCCCGGCTATGCGTGTTGAATACGAATCAGTAGGCTCGTGAAGACCTGTATTGTCTTTTCGTTTAGTCGGATAATTTTAGCGTGGTAATAAATTAGTATGCAGGTGGATACGAACTTCCTCCACGCTGGGCTTGTCTGGGCATGTCCTTAAATATTTACATAGACGTAGGCGACACGGTAAAGTACTCATGTGAACAGCTTGTTAGGTATTCTTATGAAAAAGGGTTAAATCCCTTTATTATCTGCTCTGGAATTTATGATGAACGAAAGCGAGGTATGCTTTTGCAGCTTCGTTAATTAATTTAGAACTGTGTGCCGTGCTATAGCGAAGAAATTTTTTTAGATTTATTTTTACATTTGCGCATAAAAAAACGGTTTTGCATTTGCCATATTTCTTTTTTAGTTTATTGCTGCCTAATAATATTAATAAAATAATAATAGCCTCGTTTACTGCTGCGATTAGATTGTTTTAAATTGTGTACAAAAAATCGCAATCTCTTTGAAGTGGTTGACCGATTTCCGTATTAGAAGAAAAGAAGCCATGATGAGAACTCAACGAGCAAAAGCAATAAATTCGATTGTCAAATCTCGAAAGCATGAAGCGTGCGCACACGCAAACAATCAGCAATCAATTTAAAACTTTCTTGCTGTAAACCACGCAGGCGTTACTCAAAACGGATGATAATAAATACATCGAAGCACGAAGTAAGAGCTACCGCAAGAACATTGATTACTTATCCTAACCAATAGTATTGATGTAAAAGTGGGTACGTTCGTGCCACTAGAATTAGCGTTCATTCTGCGTACAGCTAAGGAGTGAAATTCCCTGCCGGAGGTGTTGCCCGACGGCTACAACCTAAGAGTCTTTAAGTCAAGAGTGAATAGGTTACTTCTAGGCAACGTCAACGTCAACCACATATTTTATTACCATCAGGTGATTCAAAGAGACGTGAAGGAGACTCAAAGGAGACGCCCTCACGCCCCTAGCCACCGCAGGAGACGCCCCGGGCGTCGGGAGAAGCAAACCGATTCCCGGTCACCGTAGGCGTGGGCTTGCGGACGGCAAATAATGGGTAGCTCGCCGTCCGATAAGGACTAGGCTCGAGTTTACTTTTTTCCGAGTTTGGTTTGTTTCACGCGCGCCTCAAAGAGATGTCAGCAAAAGTGACGGGGCCCGCTAGCGCCGATGCCTGTCTGGATCGCGGATAAATTTGAAAGACAGTAACCGCGGCCCTGGAACAAGCAACTGACGGAACACGGGTGGGTTTTAGTCAGTAAAAGTCAGACACGCCCTCCCGCTTCACCCAGAGCGGGAGAAGTCATTGAATGATTAGCCATCCAAAAAATAAAAGGTGATAGTGGTCAAATGCGATGCCTATCAATTTATTAATAAAAAATCGGCTGGAAACCAATTTTTTCAGACCCGGTCTGGATAATATTTCAGTCTTGCATTTCTAGATTAATGAGCGTTGCGTCACTGGTTCAGGGAGGTTCATCGAGGCCATTACTCTATCAAATTGGCGAATTTGCCAAATTAACCTCCAATTGCCGGTAGTACTATCTCCTAATTAAGAATTTACTAGTCCATAGTAGTTACTGTCTGTTAATTGATACGCTACACGAGCATAGATGCAACAGATATGAAGTATGAACATTCGACATCCCCAAATAAATTTCTACAAAAATCGATTCCAGACGTGCGAAGCAGACAGTAAAAGTTAGTAGTCTAATAAAACCTGCGATTTCTAACAGTTTGCGTGCCGACTGCTCGTGGGAAGTGCATTGATTCAATTAAGAATATTAAATTAACTCCTCGCTACAGATCTGCGCCGGCGCACTTATTCCAGATCAAAATGCGCGTGAGTTAAAGTCTCGATTGGCAAACACACAAGAAGGATTATGTTCAACCATCTTGGCGTCATGTGTTCGTGTTATTGGTTTATTTGTGAGTGGATAATGCAATTACATTTTATTGAAGCAGACTTATAAAAGAACCATCTTATAAGTTGACCGTTTATTACAGAGACAATTCTTAAATTTTGGCGACAAACGCTTGATTAGGGTCAATTACAGTGTGTGTTTTGTAAACTTCAACACAAATAATACACAGACCTATTATCCCCAATTCTTTATTTCCATTTCGTGACCACAACAGTCGATAATCACCTCGTGTCACAATATATCACCGGTTCACGGCCTCCACAGTTTTTCTACTTCGTCATTCAATTAATTAGTATTTATATGTTAGAAATCTCCAGGTAATACAGTGTCATTGCCCGCCTATGGCCGCTGTTCTATTAATTTAGGTAATTGCCTTCGAAGTGGGCATATTTAACAACGATAATGGGATATCCATTCTGGGAATTGTCGGTCTTCTAGACTAATAAACGCCAATCATGTCTGGCTTTTGTAACGATCTAAATACTAATTTCGAGGGGGAAGCACTAGAATAATACCTGTGAACTGTCTTTGCGGCAAGGTCAGATTTGATTGACGTATCTTAAGAACTTATTACAACTCTTGTATCACTATGATTGATAAACGTGTTCAAAAGGAAAACTGTCTTGTTTGTAAACAATAAATTTATTGAGAGACGGAAATATCAGTTTTAATGCAAAGCCATATAAGGCTTGTGGTTTATAACCAGTGAAAGTTTAGATCATCGCCCACTAAGTAACCCCATAAAAACCTGTTTCAGTTTAACCATCTGTTTCTTAATAAAACAGCTACTAAACTAACTATAATATTTTATTTATAAAAGTTTCACAAGCTTGCTCCACAATCGGACCAATTCTCTTGCGGATTAGAGGTAGCTGTAGAGTTCCCGAAGGAACCAATCAATACTCAAAGCAAACAAGAAATAAGAATTTTGGGCTACCCTAAATACGATGCCCCTCTTTACTCGCCCTTTCCTTTCAAAGTTTCAACACACAATAAAGACGGACACGCACACACTCAGTTTCTCATCAAAAATCGTGCAGTTGCACATTATTGATATTGCACAGCATTTTGACGTTAGTACTCCGCAGTTAGACATTTGTCGTCTGTACGCTATTTAGCAATCGCATTAATGTCAGTCGCAATCGCTTGATTCAGCTATCAATATTTTACATTTCATTGAAGTGTCTACTACTACGCCAGACTAGCTACCGATTTCTGAATTAAGAATTAAACGTCGAGTATTTGTCAAACTCTAGTTTTGCATGAACATCTGACAAACTTTGGCGTTAAAGTTGGATTTGACATCGGCCCTTCAAAATGGCAAATAAATTCAACTGTCAATTCTCTCAAAGCTGACATTATTGCTGTGACAAAATCATGAAATGTAGACAGCTTTTCTCAATCTTCTGTAAAAAACGAGTCCCTCAGAGATGTTATGAGGCGATAAGTAGCTTATACTCTATACATTTCCTCTTTATTGCTTGAAAGCAATCTCAATATTACCAATAGTCAATAAATAATAATTCTAGCCACCCTCAGCCCCTCTCATCTCGCCCTTTACGTTTCACCGCATCGAATGCTGCAGCGGCATCGTCACTGACCCACATCGTAGGCGTTAACTCAATGACTGGGTTTTCGTAACAGGGTTGCTGTTTTCATGTGCATATTTTATCTTGATGATGTAATTTTCTGTATCTTTTTTTTTTCTATCCGCTCGGAGCTTTCTAAGATTCTAGACAAGAGAAATTCTATCAACACGTGTGGAAAAATATCAAAAATGTATGCCAAGCGTTATAGAAATTTCACTTGACATTTTGGCATTTCGACCATCCATTCTTCATCCATTCATTTCCTTTGCTGATAGAAAGACACGTTTTGAGCCTCTGTTACAGTTTTCTTGGTAACCTTGGTGCCTTTGTTCTTATCCGTATGCGTTGGCATACTGCAGAGCAAATTCATTATTTGACTTATGCATTGTATAGAAGCTACTCGTCTTGGTCATCCGCTGCTTTGTCGGGACAAAGCAGAAGACGAACTAGACAAATGAGACATGAAATTGGCCACACTGCCTAGTACAAAAATGACACTTATCCAGTAAACAGCTCAGCTGTTTTGTAAGTGCCAGGTTTGTTTGAAGCAACTGCTCCGCTCGTGCGGTCATTAGAAAGCATATAACAAGTTCCTTGATGAAAGATATGGGCAGTTGCTGATTACTAATAAAACGGTTGAAATATATTAATTCCATTTAGATTGAAATCTAATGACCGTACTTAAACTCCCTTATTTTCTGTCCGAGCAAATAACATTTTCTTATGAAATGTAAGTTCAATTTCCATTTAGCTTTATTTTACACATTTTTTCTCGACATAAAACACAACATGATTTCAATTAGTTTTATTACTGTGACTTGTAAGTTGTAGTTAACATATATTTTGTTGGTCACGCGATTTGCAAAGCCATTTGTCAGTATAAATGAAAACAAGTTTTACTTTCCGCTGATTGTGAATAGTGGTAGTAAAACGTACTACAACTGAACTAGTTCATTATCTATTAGTTCTATTACTTAAAGTGATCAACTAGAAAGCAACTGAGCTATCACCAACTAGCACAACTTTTCAGATTATCTTTAATTCATTAGCGTTTGTATCTTCAGCACTTAGACGTAAAGCTTTTCATCTACCAGTGATTAATCAACAGCATCCCTTCGATATCTGTATCCACTTGACGAGCTATCCTTTTATCGGCACATGTGGTGGTAATTAGAAACCAGACTTTAAGTAGATAGGCGTGAACTGAAGTACTACCAGATTTGAATAGCCCTGTAGCCCTGCTTTTGGCTTAGTTTTACACACCAGTCTCTTCTAGATTTTACTCCCTAACGTGGATACGAATTGGATAGTCAGAATAATGCCCCACTCAGATTGTAACAATATTGACTAGATAACTTTCTTAATTTTATGGAATCAAAGGCTTTTCGATTTGACTTTGGAAAATGAAAAGAAAGTCCGATAAAGATTTGATTTTTATTTGCTACTAGCTGACCCGGCAAACTTTGTTTTGGCATAAAAACACCAAACATTCATCTGCCCTACCTACCCTACTCCGCCTACCCTACCCTACCTACCCTACCCTACCTACATTACCCTACCCTACACTACCTACCCTACCCTACACTACCCTAAAAAAATTGGTACCCTACCTAAGGTAAGGTACCAATTTATTTTTTATTTTTTTTCATAAGAACCTTCTCCTAACAATAACAAACACAACAAAAAACGAATTAACAAAATCGGTCCAGCCGTTTACGCGTGATGCCGTCACCAAGGGAAATAGGGATTCATTTTTATATATATAGATGAGCAAATTTTGATCTTTTGAATGCCTTTTCGCAACTTCTCACATCAGAAAGAGAGAGATAATCTCTTTAATACTGCCTGAAAGTGTCTGCTAGTCTGTCCCAGTGATTTGGCAGAAGCTGGCAGCCGGTACACCACAACAATTTCAATTTCCACAATTTGTAATTTCGGTAACACTCAAACCTTCCTCGTAAAATCTATCAATAGCTCTATAGGCCATAGCTTTCAAAGCATAGTTATGTAATTGTGCTTTATGTTCACAGAGAGAACTTGTGTAATCTGTCCATTGGCTTATGGCATATGACTGTTAATTGTGCTAACGTCCCATAAAATGTGCTTTGGTTTAGCGCCATTGAGCCCATGGTCTATGATTGATGTATGTTGGGACTTGGCTTGTGTTCAACTGGAATATATTAAGCCTGATCGTCTTATATTGTTCGTTTCTCGTATGGTACAGCAATAGTAGAGCTTTTTGCCAGTGTATTGTAATTTTTTGTTATTCATTGTTTGTTATTTTTTGTTTACTAACTGTATCGTGTTCTGGAATTGCGTCTATTTTTCAAACATCCGAGCTCAACTGTAATTAATGGCCGACTGAAATAACAGTATTCAAAATAGAATCTGAAAGGACGGAATTATTGTTGAAAGATTCATTTCCGACAACACTTTATCTGTTCTCATAGAAAGTGATGATTTATACGGCACTGCTTATTCATATACGGATGAATTGTGAATAATTTGTGGCAGAATGTCAGAGATGAATACTCAATTGTATCGTGAGACCTAGGCTTCAATGCGGCAAGACTTGCGCAAGAAATTGCATTGTGAATAGGACAGTTTGCTCGCCTGAACTTTGGGTGCTTTGTCTACAACATTGAGAATGCATCGTATAACATAAATGGGCGTATTTGGCTTAAATAATTCCCATTCACGATTTATACGACTTGGAAAGCTGTTACGTTGATTGTAAAATTATCAGGCTGTAATATTACTTCATCGTACTTTATGGGTTGGCCTGAAACGTTGCATATTGCACTTGCCTTAAATTTGATTATGTTTGAGTCGGATATAACATGAAAACTATTACCCTCTTACTAATAAACACAGAGTAAAGTTATACCAAGTATAAATCTATGAAAATGTATGTTTATTCCTTTGTTATTCCTGGTATAACTTTATTCCGCGTTTATTAGTAAGAGGGTTAATGTTTGTTTCAAAAGTGATAATAAGTGATTCATCCTGACTTTTACTAGCAACCCTTTAAGACGTGTAGACCTTGGCTGTTTCCTGACGTCACATCCTCATCGTGAGACGGAACTTCGCTTCCTTCACTTTCCGGTCGACTGAGCTGGTCCCTTGCAACCATCACACGTCGGGAAAGGCCATTGTTTCGTGCCATTGTACCTATCATGGGTGCCGTGCCAGAAAATTGCCTGAACATAATAAACTTGGTGCATCTTTGATTTGCTAACTACATTGTGTAATCGAATTACCGATTGTAACTGTTTCATGGGAATTGTTTACGCTTGGTTTTTCTGGTAAATGTTATTTGGTTTTGGAATAGTATATATAATAGTCCGTGAAAAGATCACCGCGATCAGAAGATGGTAGACAAGATTGCATGATTTGACTAAGGTAAAAACCGGCCAAGTGCGAGTCGGACTCGCGCACGAAGGGTTCCGTACTTGGTAAATTGCGGTTTATGATTTGTGACGTATTAAAAAAAACTACTTACTAGATCTCGTTCAAACCAATTTTCGGTGGAAGTTTATATATTTTTTTCATATTTTTTTTTTTAGTTTTATCATTCTCTTATTTTAGAAGATACAGGGGGGGGGGACATTTTACCACTTTGAAAATGTGTCTCGCGCAAACTATTCAGTTTTGAAAAAAAATATATTAGAAACCTCCATATCATTTTTGAAGACCTGTCCATAGATACCCCCCCCCCACACGTATGGGTTTGATGAAAAAAAAAACGAGTTTCAGTTCTAAGTATGGGGAACCCCCAAAATTTATTGATATTTTTCTATTTTTGTGTGTAAATCTTAATGCGGTTCACAGAATACATCTTTGTACCAAGTTTCAACAGCATAGTTTTTATAGTTTCGGAAAAAAGTGGCTGTGACATACGGACGGACAGACAGACATGACGAATCCATAAGGGTTCCGTTTTTTGTCATTTGGCTACGGAATCCTAAAAATGTACATAAGTCTGTCAGCCATTCGGGTTCATTAAAATCATTATAATTGCCCGTAGATGACTAATGCTTACCTTTGCCGTAAATTAGAGTTCCAATAACTGTACAAAAGATCCAATAATCAATCTATCTTTTCATCAGCTAATCAATTAACTATAGAAGAAAATTCCAAAGCGTCTCATAGACTTGTAAATCAATATTCTCGTTGACCCTTTACAACGTTCCGTTCGACGTCAAGTCCCGTTCATCATAGAACGAGGTGACGCTAATCGTAAACCTTTGTATATGTGAATTGAATTAAACCATTTTATAGACTTCTCTTTTAACGCCCTACAAACATTTTTTTAATATCAACGCTGGAATAGCGTCCAGAAATAACCCGACACATATGTTTTCCTCGTAATTCGCACGTGTTTTATCATCGTGAATAACTGAATAACTCGTCACTGAAACACTCAAGAATTTGAAGTTATTTTATTACCTAATACAATAAAATATTTCAGTTCATTCCACTCTTTGAAGATTGGTTTGCCAAAACATGTTCCCATCACAGAATGCAAAAATACATTACTCATACAATGCTAATCTTGGCAGAGAACTGAGGCAAATTCGGGTCACATACTAGATCTATTTAGTCGACTGTTTCGGGAATATACGGGACATATGTTTGATTTTATATTGTACATGTGCAGAAATAAGTACTGTTTTTGATTACTGTTTGTCTTGAAGAATTAGGAGGCCCTTCAAAACCTAGGTTTAGTGTATATGTATGATTTATTTGGAATTATTATCAAAAACAAAGTGCAAAAAAAAAGTTAATTAAAAAATCAAAAACCCGACTGCTTAAGAAGCGAACTAAAAAGCTGTAAACAAGAAAAAATCATGCTGTGTATTCGGAGGATACATATTCGCGTACTGGCTGACCACCTGATCCTCCGACTGCACAGCATTATTTTTTCTTGTTTACAGCTTTTTAGTTCGCTTCTTAAGCAGTCGGGTTTTTGATTTTTAAATTAACTTTTTTTATTTACAACTTTTTAGTTATAATTTTTTTTTTATTACTTTTAAACATATAAGTGGTATATATTTTTGTAATAAGCTCTTAAAACCCTTCATTTTGATACCCCAATCGATGGATTTAGAAGAAAAAATAAATTGGGACCCGCACAATATGGCGCCCAAAAACCGCCATGTTTGTTTTTTTAAAACTTCACCTATCTAAGAACACTTGGGCGGTCAAGACTTATCTAACGATGTCTTAATTATAAAAATCCGTAAAGTGGTTTGGAAGATACGAGGTAATAAATAATATTACATACATACAAACATACAAGATACGCGTGAAAAACATAACCCTTGCCTTGCAGCCGGGTAAAAATGCACAAAGTTTCTGCCCTTTTCCCAGTCTATTGTTAAATTAGCTGAATTTAAATTACTGCTTAGAAGTGTACAATGTGCACATCTGTGCATTTCTGACACAATCAAGTGCATTTTATAATTGTCCCTTCCCAACACTTGGTCACGAACCTCAAATATAACACAGTTTCGTCGCGTGCCCTCTGCCTGTGTTATTACAGTCCTCCGGGCGCAGCGCGGGCGCATGTCACGAGGGGGCCCCACACGTGCCCCATTATGAATTCAAATCGTCTCCAAACAAACACGATGACACAAGATTATGGGTCAGGATGTGCTTTTTTAAATTCCAAGATTATACAGTACCACAAACTTTTACGGAATGATAAAATCAAAAATGATCTTTAATTCTTGAAAATAATTCTTATTGAATTCAAAGTAATAATTAACAATAACTTGAACATAATTAAAAATCTAAGAATTCCGCCTCGTATTGGCAGCGTGAACCTGGCTTTATGGGCTCGTCTTCGTAGCGGTCAAAGTTAGTTGTATCACCAGGACCCCTGTATTTTGGCACGAAAGGAGGCTGCGTCCGGCAGTTGAGAATATTTTCCCATTCCAGACCCTTAAACCACTTGTGGTTCTTATAGTCCATCACTCCGTTTCTCATCACACCATAACGGTGACTTATGTCAACTTGCAGAATGTTTCTGATAAGATCTCTTAGATCGCTATTGAAGCTAGAAGGACACCTGTATTTTCCACCTACGATTTTCTCGTAAGTCTTCATTGGATCGTTCGCGTAGAAAGGCGGGTATCCTGCGCACATTTCGAATAACAACACTCCAAAAGACCACCAGTCCACAGAGAACCCGTAACCCTTACTCAATATCAATTCCGGAGCTAAATATTCCGGTGTTCCACACAGAGTCCAAGTTCTGCCTTGTAAAATTTTACAGAACCCGAAATCGGTAATCTTCAGGTAACCAGTCTTATCGATCAGTATATTCTCAGGTTTCAGGTCGCGGTATACTAGGTTACAGAAATGCATATATTCCAAGGCCAGAATTACTTGGCTAGCGTAAAACTTCGCTAGTGGCTCTTCGAACTTACCCATTCGTCGAAGGTGGGTGAACATTTCACCGCCTGGTACGAATGGCATGATAAAATACACATAGCTGTTATCCTTGAAACTGAATTCCATGAAAACCGTAAAAGGAAACCTGATTGATTCGAGAATGCGTTTTTCGTAAAGCGTATGATCAACTTGTCGCATCTTCACTATTTTTTCTTTTTCCAATACTTTCATTGCGTATAGTTTATTGCTCTTTACATGCTTTAGTAACACTACTCTGCCAAAAGCTCCCGTCCCTAGAGTTTTTACTCGTTCGTACTCGCTGAAGTCCATATTTGTTTTTCCTCTCTTACACCAACTATCATCAAAGTCACTTTTTAGCTTTTTCAAGTACTTAGTGTACTGTTCTTGTTGCTGCTCAGTGTATCCATAGTGAACCTCGACGTCAGATCGGTAAGGTCCATCTTTTGAAGTCCCAAAACCTTTACGCGAATACATTTTATCTCAATGCTGAAACACAATTCAGATATGAAATTAGCATCGCAGCCATCGCGATTATGTTGTTCATATAAATTGTGACGGGCTTTTGTATACACTGGCAGGAAATTTGTGATTTCCGAAATTCGGAAGGGAATCGTGGATACGTTTATGTTTTAACGAGATCGAAAGTTTGGAAGGGTGCCGGGGGGCGCGGGACGAAGGGTGAACGAACTGGCTGAGGGGGATAGGTGGAATCAGCTGTGTTTAGGGGCGACACGCCATGCCGACAGCCGGTCGCCGTCCCGACCGGCGTATTGATCAGACGGCACGTGTAGCCTGCACATCGCTGCAAAAACTCCGAAATACTACGTACGTTCATGTAGAATTCGCTTTAAATAGGCGCCCATACCTTTAAAGGTTTCGGAACAGCGTCATGCTTTCGACCTTTTTAATCGCATTATAAGGTGAAATATAGGTCTGCTTGACCAATTATCCCTCGATAAGCAATCTCGATTCAGCGAGGGCGTTTGTCTAGACCACACCTTATTTCACTAGCTTAATGTTCTCGTGTGTACTCTACTCGTATCAAAATTATCTTGCTCTTATCCAAAAGATAAACTTTCAAATAAGTGCCGACGAACACTCGAGTCAACCAAATTGAGTTATTTACTTTCGTTTTTGATTCAACTATCTTCGATAGCCTAGAGTGCTAATAACAAATTAATAAAAATGATAACGAATTTCATGAATTTGTCAATAAGTTAGCTTGATGCCGGACTCCGATACATAAAAAAGTTAAATAAAAAAATCAAAAAACCCGACTGCTTAGTAAGCAAACTAAAAAGACGTAAACAAGAAGAAAATCATGCTGTGCAGTCGGAGAAGAGATATTCGCGAGCTGGCGGACCAAAACCAGATGTATCCTCCGACTGCACAGCATGATTTTCTTCTTGTTTACGTCTTTTTAGTTTGCTTACTAAGCAGTCGGGTTTTTTGATTTTTTTAATTAACTTTTTTTATTTACAACTTTTTAGTATTTTTTTTTCGAATTAGGTACTTTTAAACATATAAGTGTTATATATTTTTGAAATTGCCTCTTAAAATCCTTTATTT
The DNA here is from genome assembly GCA_945859665.1 of Anorthoa munda. Taxonomy (NCBI): domain Eukaryota; kingdom Metazoa; phylum Arthropoda; class Insecta; order Lepidoptera; family Noctuidae; genus Anorthoa; species Anorthoa munda. Next base: position 9,052,138 of record OX243918.1, on the reverse strand, counting down.
TGATACCCCACACGGGTTTGGAAGAAAAAAAAAATTTTTTTCCCCACAAAATGGCGCCCAAAATCCGCCATTTTTGTTTTTTCCAATTTAAATGTAGCCAGTGACACTCGCAGGATTAAGACGAATCGAATGACGTAAGAATTATCAAAATCGGCCAATGCGTTTGGTCTCTAGAACGCCACATAGGAACAAACATACATACATACATACATAGACTGATAAACACATTACCCTCCTTCGGCAGTCGGGTAATAAAACAAATAAGTGGCACACAGTTTCGAAATGGCCTTACCGTTACCAACTCCCTTTTAATCATATGTTTCCTGAATTGCAGTAATTTTAATATTAGATCTTATTATGCATTATTAAGGTCGGCAACCGGTAGTACAATCGCGAAAAGTACTATCATCGCCTTTAGCGTTCGTTATAGTACCGTTATCGTGACGAAACCTACTCGTACGATTGTACGACACACCATTTTTATAAGTATGACGCATGCGCGAGCATGCATATGTAGGCTGATGGAACGTCCGATCCACGTTCTGAGAACGTCAGGATCCTTCAGCAGATGGGTTCAACAAGGAGCGTAACTGGGTCCCTGTTTATTTAAGTTTTCGCTCACAGCGTTTCAAAAGCCTAAATTCGCTTTTGAAGTAGCTTCTCTTGTACTAATACATTTGCATGTTCCTTCTCCGAATTTTCTACCGAAGCAATTGGTTCATTATTTCCCTTAGTAATTGTTTAAAATATGTGCTACTTTTGCATTACATAACCCAATGTCCGTAATATTAGCCTTTTGTCATCTGTAACGACACTCACGGGACTGCCGTCGCCGATAATTTCACGAACAACTAATTAATTAATTATACCTGCTAGCTCGCGTTCTTGTTCACGTCAGGCCATCTCATTTGCATTGTTCGAGTGATTTGTTATTCAATCTACACCGGTGTCACCGTACAGTATACAAACTCGGTATGTACATGTTAACGGGTATCGCGATCGTATTGCTACATCGATTCATTGCAGCCAAGCTTTCGATTGATGGCCTAACCTGATACTTAAGACAGACATGTTTTTTGTAAGGCAATGAATCTGGTATCGGACCTTAATATGTGTAGTTATCATGTTTTCTGCAACATTTGAATGATGGGTGACGAAGTATTTTATTTTTTCTCTTTTTCTAGGGCTCATCAATAGAATGGACCCTAATCCTATTACAACCTAGACTTATAAATAGACTAATAAGTAATTTAAGTATAACTTAAACTATTACATTGTCTTTACTAAGAATGTGTCCAATAACACTTTTCTTATTGTCTCTATTAAGGCGAATACGTTTCGTTCTTGTCTTTGTTTGGTAATAATGTAATGAGTAGGAGATTTATTCTGCAATAGAAATTTAACTTAAACTATTATTGCTGAATTCTAAAGTCCTGACATAATCTTAAGACTTGTCTATCTTGAAGACGGCCAATTTGTTATGCTCAACAACATTCAAAGAATCTCTATTTTTTTAAGCATCGCACGTTTAACTTGATTTGATGTTATAATGTTACGCCGGATGACTTTATAGCATGATGTAATGTAACCTCAGTAACGACAGGTGCGTATTATGCTGGCAACAATCATGAGGAATTGCTGCCAAGGCCAAGGAGGCTCGCACTGATTGCTGTACGTGCTCAACTTCAAATTTAATTTGATTGACTCGAAGTTTTATAGCGCCCAATATGGTGAACAGGGATTGAGACATCATCGCCAGAGTCGATAGCGTCGTTAGACTGGAAATTGTTAGTTTAAATCGTATGATTGCTTCTCTCTATGCAGCACCATGAAACGTGAAATGCAAATCGAAGAGTGAGACGCATACTGCGCCCTATTTCCATTACGTGACATAACACTATTTTAGCTTCAAATAAACATAAACCTCCTGTTCTTTGTGCTCCGATTGAATAACCCAATAAAATGGTCAGAGCTAGCCATACTGGTATTGTTGCAATAGAGATAGCCAAACCTTTGTGAGGCGTTTGAGATTTATATGACTCGGTCGCCGGTCAAGGTTGGCTGAGGCCCGCAGTCCGCAGCGCATATATCGGCAATTTTGTACGTCACCAGATATTCAATCTAGGCAATAAATTTCGCTTCATAAAAAGTGTATTTTTTCTAGACATAAGTGGGTCTAAATGGCACTAGGTAATGCTCAATCACTTGAATTGTTTCTAGGCCACTACAATAACAACGATTATTTTGACCAAAATAGATTCGTGACGAGAAGTCGTTATTTGTCATCAAGATTGTTGGTGATATTTGTGTAGGAGACAGGAAGATACAAAGTTCAAAAAAATACAATCTAAAAGTCAGCGGAAACGTAGAGGATACATTTTTTAAGGACACCATTTTGATGCACGTACCTACATTTCCATTTTTAGGTATCCGGCATTTTTAAAGACTTGTAGGAAAACGCAGTTTGATGGCGTCGAAAACTAGGCTCGTTAGCAATGTCCACGTGGTAATGACGGTTATTTTTCGAGGACGCTAACCAACGTAAAAACTAGACTACAAACTCGTTCCTAAACATTCGGCACCAACCAGTTACCAGAGCACGCTCGTACGCTGAATATTCATCGCTTGCTAATTCGCTCATGTTTTGTATTTCGAACCGAAACTTGGATTCGTAAACACAAGACAGGGAAAGTAAATAAAAAACTATCTATTTCTGTTCACGACAAAATAATATATATTAGTATTTGCTCAGGCGTCTATGAATTGTTGATACGAGAGACCGAGCCAAGTTGTGAAATATGGAATTGAATATGATGGCAAGACAGTGACAGACATAGTCATTACACTGCAATAACTACACGATACGACCTTCAGTACATTAGATTGACTTTTTATTACACAGTTTACGTAAAGCTTCATGTCTATTGGTTTTTATGGAGATACTACATGAACAATTTTCATCTATCGCACTAAAAGGTTTCGACATTATCAAGGGTATCTCTTTGAAGAGGGATCAATGTTTACCTGCGATAATGTCTACCTGGAAAGCACTACCAATGCCAATGGAGTTTTATCCGATAACGTGTTGGCAAATACTAACTTCTCATTGATACAAATTGTGACGTCAGACTTGTCTGGAGATTCAATTTCTCTGAAGTATTTTTGCTGCGTTATTTCGTTCCAACCTCTGTCATTTACGTTGTCAATCAAAAGTTCAGGGTTGTTGGGTGGCGGCACATTACCTAATGGCCTTTAGCCGTCAGCCCTCCCTTCGTCATGTGGAAATAGCTCACCTTTTGTATAAAAATATACTCTCCTCTACTATCCTTGTAGGACATTTACGGTATTCCATGTTTATGCTATACGGTAGAAACTGGAAAACTACGACATTTTCTGTTATGAAATTCTAAAAGCCAGCAAGTTTTCCAATATGTAGCTTCGAAAACCAAGGCCAGATATTATTTGTGTCAATATTGAATTCTGTTCTGCAAAGGAAACCACATTGTTTTCCTCAGTAAGAGTTAAATAAGGGCAAAGTACAGTAAGCCCGTCACGCAATAAGTATAGTATTGTAATTCTAAATAGATTACATGTCTCGTATAAATTAATTACACTTTCCTATTATCCACTTGCGTAGCCGTCTGCACGCAAGAATAATTTCGAGGCTTCTTAGAAAGCTTTTGATCATAAACATCTTGTCAGTATCTGTCAATAAAGAGTAATTTTAATCTTTGGTGGTCGATGTTTGTGTTCCAGTTAGTATTAACGATCGCTGTCTCGTCTGATCGTCTCAGCAAGATTACATCATCAGAAACTGCATGCTTTGTGTTGCTCTTGAATTTATTTTTGTTTTCTCTATAAACTGCGCCGAGAACTGTACCCTTTGATGTAGCTCGATTGGTTCGCCTACGTGATATTTTACGCTTATTAAATCTCATCAAACGCTTTGGAGAATAATTATTATATAACATGTTGTCATTTATTTTGAGACCGTATACTATTATTAGATGTTATATTCTCGCACTTTACTATTATTTGTGGAAGTGTTTGCATAATATCTTCTGAGTTTACTAGTATTACTTGTGAAGGTACTGAGGCATATCGTTTTGAGATTAGGTACTCTGCATCATGAGTCATAACGAACATGTTGTATTTATGACAGTCGCCGGAAACTCTAGGATATAATCACCGAATACCAGGACTCAGTGTTGTCCTCGAAGTTATTAAGCCTCACGTTGGCCTCAATTGCTTTAGATTTATGTAAGTGTCCGCACCGTTGATGAATTGTAACGCGTTTCAGATTAGTTCTCGTTTTGATTAATTGCGAACGAGAAACAAAATTCGCAGCTGTATCTGGTAACGCCATTAGTCCGTTTGGCCATATGTTATTGTACTATTTTAAGAAGTTCAATCATGAATTCCCCATTCCAATTATAGTGGATTCTGTCAGAGGAGTATGAACACAATGAGAATTCGGTAAATCCCAAAACTAAACTAATAAATACGTCGACAACTGTGAGTTCGAATTTGCACACCTCATTACCTTTTCACATCTTCATAATTTTCATCAAAAGCATCATCTTTAATGTTAATTGCTGCTGAACCTCGCTCACAATTATGAGTGCCAAGGAGGCCTCGAGAGCTAAATCTTTCATCAAGTCTGGAGTAGTCTCATGTTCATTGTTCAAAGGCGTGCCTCTAGTCATTAATGCTTAGGAGACCTCCTTTTGTCGCCGCCCACGTTGTCTGTCAGCGAGGAAAAGAAACCTTTATTCTCAGCCTTTGCACAGGAACAAGCCTTGATGAACTTCGTCTTTCGAGGTTTGTGTTTGAAGATTGGAGTGACTTTCTCATTGTTTTAGTAATAATACTGTGAAAAAGTTTTTTTGTGTTGGTTGGACGCTAACTTTTTAATTATGTTTTGGTTTTATTTGATCTGAAGTCATCTTTATAAGCTCTGTGATCTATCTATACCTATGGTTGTTTTATTTACCGTCTCGTCTGTCTCTCTCTCTGTTACTTGTACCGATATTGTTGTTCACTTCTATATATATCACAAAACTAAAATATTAAACTAAAATGCGATTCCGTGACAAATTTGTAGTATCGACCCAATTTACCAAAAGTGAAACTATTCCCTGGATTGTGTCCATTAACGATATTACTTGGGCGCATCATCAGGAAAAAATGAGGCCGCTAGTATTATATATCACGAATTCACGTTATCATTTACGACATTTTGTTAGTTTTTGTTTGGCTTACTGATAGCACTAACTTATTTACGTGCCAAATGAGATTAGTCGGTACTGTAATTTAGTAACTGGTTCATCTTGATAATAACAATATTATCGTTATCGTTTTGGACATTTACATCAAACATTTGGGTTTGTTTTACACTACTAAGCTTTAGAAAAAGAGGTGGTAACTGTCTCATAATTATGAATGGAATGCTTTACTCCGTTAGCAACATTATCTACGGCTTTCTTTGAACGCCGCTCATCATCCAATTATTATATTTTCAAGTCGTATTTAACCGTATAATAACTTTAATGACACAGTGTCGCTGCAGGAAAACGTTGAAATTATTGTGAAGAAAAAGTTAAATGTAATGCATTGGACAGTTCTCACGAAACTCTGTAAGGAGAAACCAGTTTTGGTGCAGTCTCGCCCATTGATTGTTGACACACATTTTTTGAGGCAGTGAGTGATTCAACTTCAGATAATTATAGGTAGTTTATTTTATAGATATCTAGTATGAAAGATATCTTTTACAAGTATTTGTATGTCGATCCTCGTCTTTTTACCCGACTGCCGAAGGAGGGTAATGTGTTTATCAGTCTATGTATGTATGTTTGTAAGTATGTATATATATATGTATGATTGTTCCTATGTGGCGTTCTAGAGACCAAACGCATGGGCATGGCATTTTGATGGTTCTTACGTCAATCGATTCGTCTTAACTCCGCTACATGAAAATTGGAAAATAGGAAACTGGCGGTTCTTGGGCGCCATATTGTGGAGGGCCCATATTATTTTTTTCTTCCAAACCTATCGTGTGGGGTATCAAAATGAAGGATTTTAAGAGGTGATTTCAAAAATATATAACACTTATATGTTTAATTGTACCTAATTCTAAAAAAAAAATAACTAAAAAGTTATAAATAAAAAAAGTTAATTAAAAAATGCAAAAAACCCGACTGCTTGAAAAGCGAACTAAAAAGACGTAAACAAGGAGAAAATCGTGCTGAGCTGTCGGAGAATACATCTTCGCGAGCTGGCTGACCAAAACCAGACTTTTTTTGATTTTTTTAATTAACTTTTTCCATTACATGATGGTTGTTCATAACCAAAATTTGAAATCCATTTTATTATATATCATTGTTTGAGGCAAAACTTGGTTGTCATAACTAATAAATTAAGGCGTTGCGAGAAGCAAATATTCGCAAATTACGTCTCCTTCACCTTTATTTCTGTCTTAATGATCATTTCTCCTCGGTGTTGGGCCAACCCCTAAACTTGGCCGTTTCACATTCCTATTTGGGGCGACTCTGCTTAAAAGCCTTTGGTATTACGAGCATTTATCATTCGCAGTAGCGAACCCTGGCTGTTACAAACGCCCCTTGTCCCAGCTTTTAGCAAAAACTTAGGATTAGGGCCAGAAAAAATGTTACACGGAAAATGTCACCACACACAACATTTAGCAGACCTATTTAGAGCCGAAAACTAGTACACACGTAAGATACGCTTTCTTTCATAGTGAAGAACCCACTTGAGTTGTATAACAGATGTTTTCTATTTAGTCAGCTGCCACTATATCTGTCAGCCACAATGGGTAGTTAGCCCGTTAATAAATCATATGAATTGAGTTCAACTATCCTAAGATATAAGTGTTCTCAATAACTACTGGAGATTAGATTACATTAGCTGCGCCTATCAAGTGGTGTTGAATTGTTGTGTCAATCTTCGTTTACAATCGATTGGCTTTGTTAACGCTTCCTAATCGATCCCCGAAATTGATTTACAAGGAAATTATATCAGATTGCCAACGTTATTGTAAGCTTCATTTAGATTTTATTATGGACGTGAATTAAGATCATTTTTTTGGGCCAAACCGGTCTAAAATGGGCAACGATAAAATCTCGTTTAGTCTACATTTGACAGATTCTACTTTTGACATCATAGTCTACTTTTGACAGATTCTACATATGACAGATTCTACTTAAGACAGATTCTACTTAGGACAGATTCTACATATGACAGATTCTACTTATGACAGATTCTACATAAGACAGATTCTACTTAAGACAGATTCTACTTTTGACAGATTCTACATTTGACAGATTTTGAAAAAAGTGAGACAAGTAAGGAACATTGTTGCATCAAAAATAATAGTGTTATATAGTAATCACTATATTTATTGATAGGCGTACTTTGTTTTTATACCTAGTATTAAATGTTTGTATTATATAGTAAATAATATTTTTCGTTCAAGTTCGAGTTTCATTAAAGCCGTTCCGTACAAAATATATGAGAAAATGAACTGTGTCCTCATTAACCGACTTTCCAAAAAGGAGGGGGTTTCTCAATTCGGCCGTATTTATATATATATATATATATTTATGTGTATTCGCGGATAACTTCGTAGTTTACGAACCGATTTTGTTGATTCTTTTTTTGTTGGAAAGGAGATATTCCAATGAAGATACCGATTATCTGATGATGGGATCCTAGCTAAGTCGAGGGAACTCCTCAAATATTATAGGCATACATATAGCTATTTTGGTATTTTTATCAACAATGCAATCTTTTGCACTCAAAAAGTATCATTAGGTGAAGTGGAACTGATGAAGAAGACCACAATGGCCACTGGAATTCCGAAATAAAACAATGTATCCTAGTCGTGTTTGAGCTGATTCGAATCGTCATGAGATGTACTTTGGCTATAAATGATTTTCATGTTAATTGGAGAGTACCTACCAAAAGCAAAAAAACGAAAATAAAAATCTTTTTAGCAAAAAATCAAACCGACACCGAAAACAAAACACTACAAAGCTACAAATAACTTTCTTTTACGAAGTCGGTGTCGAATAACGGAAAACAATGGGTACAAAAGACACCGACTTCAGAAAAGAAAATGAGGAGACGGTTCATTTTCTCCTTGAACTTGAACGAAAAATATTAGTTACTATAAATATAAACATTTAATACTAGGTATAAAAACAAAATACGCCTATGAATAAATATAGTGATTACTATATAACACTATTATTTTTGATGCAACAATGTTCCTTACTTGTCTCACTTTTTTCAAAATCTGTCAAATGTAGAATCTGTCAAAAGTAGAATCTGTCTTAAGTAGAATCTGTCTTATGTAGAATATGTCATAAGTAGAATCTGTCATATGTAGAATCTGTCCTAAGTAGAATCTGTCTTAAGTAGAATCTGTCATATGTAGAATCTGTCAAAAGTAGACTATGATGTCAAAAGTAGAATCTGTCAAATGTAGACTAAACGTAAAATCTTGAGAGGTTAAGGTCGAACGCGTTTGTAAAAACTTGGTTACTTAATTTGTTTCATAATTTTAGTTGCCTTTTTTGTACATTGCCTTATTAGTTGAAGATATCTCGAATGCTTCCATATTACAAGTATGCGTGCATCCTTTGTAGCATTCCTAAGATGACTTTGGATCTCTATCAACTTGCGATTCAGTTTGATTCATTTTACTACTCATTTTAATTTCGTCGTTTCCTATACAACTGTGCATACACGATTTCTTTGTTGCCTTGTTTTTATTATCTTATCGCGATATCTAGTATAATTGGTGAATTAATTTTGCTGGTGGCCCGTGGTCAAAGAAATATTTGTAGCGTTTTCTGTGTTTAACTTATTCTTATTCGTCGTCTTCGTAACGGCCTGCATTAAAGATATTCCTAGCAGATTACAGAGCAGTTATACAGGAGTATCAAGCTCTATGATTACATAATAATCCGTTCCTATCCTTGTCAGTCTTGCCTGCGGTTACCATCAACCGCGCTCTGACGCAGTTTTGTGTCAACGAACCTAACTAGTTTATATAGCCTAGAAATTGTTTGTACTGTCTTATTACTTATGTCGATATGAATGTTATATTGGACAATTATATTGGTTCATGATTATGTTGTTGGACGGTTCAAGTAGTGTTTTGATATGTTCGAGATTGAAAGAGATGAAGAATCTATTATCAATTAATGTTATTATTCCCATTACCGATTTTTACGTTTACGGCACTATTTAGACGATAGCTACAGCGTTGGATTCTTACTGGACAGCATCACAAATTCACACCATTCTTTCATAAACTCTAAGTTTTGAATGCTCGCGAAGTTCTCATTCGTATTTCGCACTGGCATATTTCAAATACATAAGTTTTATATTTGGCTATAACATGTTTTGTTCCTGTAGGTAATTAAATAATTAACATCTTACCTGTTTTTATGATGGAATACCTTTTAAAATGTTTTTGCCTTGTAGAGATTCACAGGAAATCTATTCAAAAGTAATGTGGTCTGCCCAATTTTAAAGACCGGTTCATATTTTATTAGAGAACATAATCCCGGGATACCGGCAGGTATCTTGGTATCGAAATCCCGGGGTTTATAAACTGGTATTGAAATAATGTTCCGAAATTAGAATCCCTAGCTTGAAGTTTTAGAACTCTTAAAGTCTGATTACTTACAGGTAGTAAACTTAGCGACCTTCTTGATGGCTCGATACGATTCGATTTCATCATCGTTACCATTTCAGCTGAAAGACGTCCACTGCTGAACATAGGGCCTCCACCAAGTGTCATTGACCGGTCCCGTGCGTCTTGCGCAATCTTCACCAGAATGCGATGTATATCACACCAATAGACAATTTAAATTGCAAGTACGTTTACGTGCACGCAATGTAATACAGGCGGGCGAGCACGGCCTACTGTGACAGGCTTGAGTCACACATTTTTATCACATTTTGCAAAAGCCGTGATAAAATGCATGGCTCAAGCCTATCACAGAGGCTGTGCTCGCCCGGCAACTGATCTGCGCTTGAAATTTGCCTAAGAAATACGTGTACGCGGTATCCTACCAATATCGCCTGTCTCATCATTAAAGTCCTCTAGACTTTCTGAGTCCTTTCAGTAAAATCTTCCGTTGTAACTTCGCCTCTGCCGTCGCCGTGGTCGTTAGACGAATTATGGTTTCAATCTATTTCTGCGGCTTACGCACATATCCTCAAGCAATAACCTTTTATTTATTAATACTTGAGGTACCGTCCTAAATCATTCTTACGACGAACTTTCATGGCTGCCATTACTTAAGCCGTAAAAATACGTCTCACTTGTGAAAGTATATATTGTATCCCCTTGTTTCTACCCCTCATACGAAAGAAAATATTTAGTTTAATTATTCTTTGAAGTTTAATCGTTCTACTATGGTTTCATGAGAATTTTTTTTTTTTAAGGTATGGGAGAATTGTTATTCTTGCGTTTATTATAAGGTTCACAACTGATGACGAAAACGATATGCATTTTGACAGCAATTTCACAAAACCTTTTAGGGTTCTAGGTTCCTGAATTTATAGATACATAGTTAGCACTAACAATATCACTCAAACCATCGGCTTTGTCTTGGAAAGTAAATAATCAATCCTCTGTTTTCTTTTGTACCGTTTTTATCTTTTGAAAAGGACCTACTAAAAATATGACTTTCTTTGTTTCAGATTTGTCAAAAAATCGGTTCAGTGAATTACCAGATGAACTTACATCGTATGTTTTTTTAGAAAAGTTACTGTTATCACAAAATATCATCAGGACAGTCCCAAACGCAGTCGGAGGTCTCCAATCACTCACATATTTAGATTTAAGGTAAGCCAACTTTAATAATAAACATTTGGAATGTAACTTAACAATAGTCTTATGCTTGGTCTTAAAATACCTTATTAAATTATTCTAAATATTAACGAGATAATGTTAATCACTTTCAAATCAATTTATGGTCGCGCACGGTATTGTAATTTGCATTTCGCAGCACCTGCATCAATTCCAATTTCACGTTCAGGCGTAATTCCTCTGGAACTGACTTGAAATGTGGTAAGAGTGACAGCAAGAACATTCTATCAGGGTCATCTGAATCCGGCTTGGCTGGTGCATCCACGTTCGCAAAGGCAAATTCATCAACTGGAGGTTTATTCAGTTTTGGCACTTTAGCTGGTCGTCCTGTTTCTGCTGTATCAATAGAATTGTAGTCCCTAGAATCATCGAGAGCTACATCGAACGTAGTATCATTATCATCTTCTGAAGTTTCCTCGTCTTTAACCAATTTCAATTTCTTCTTGTATCTCCATACTTTCTTTTTCTTTATTGGTTTATCATCGTCTGATTCGCTGGTACCTTCACCGTCATCTTTCCGGGCTACTTCCTGATCTTTTAATAGGAATTGCAACTGTCTCCAGTAAATGTATGGTCTCTTTGTTCTGTTTGGATTTGATATGTACTTCTGAAAGCAGTCACGAAGGCTCTTCCATTTCTTTTGCAATTGGATTTCTGAAACAAATATAAATCTTTAATGATTGGATGTTTTAATTTATTTGGTTTTGCAGGTTTGACTGGTCTAAATGAGATATTCTTCCGGCAGTACCTATATCCTGCCGCTCCAAAATATAATATATTAATAGTTTGTAGCAAACAGTTTCACTGTATTTGTGTAAATATTAATAATGCCCCGTTGAAACTTCACCATCCCCGTTAATTACGAACTCTAAAATTTTATAATTGCCACACCACTCACTTTTTATGCAAATGTACCTATGATGAACTGCCTATAAATTTATGATTAAATTGTAACACTTCAGAGACCCATCAAAAAACATTTCAAACAAAAAACCGTTAAATAAACGAGGTCGCCGGTCTAGACCGGTAACGCCATCTGTTGGAGCGCCGCAACAACTAAACTTTAAAAACAAACTTGTGTTTACTTCGAGTCGTGTTCGACTGTTCGTAACTCCACTGTGTTCCTGATAACCTGACACGAAATAAATGACCGATAAATCGGGTAAACTGAAGTTTAGCGGTACTTACCGAGTTCCCTCATTTCACTTTTCGAAACCTTGACGTCCTGATTCATCAGTTCGGTGACCACTTCGTTCCATAGTTTGTACCTCATGTTTTTCGCGCGGTACTCCGCATCATGGTAGTCCCATATACCAGGACGCTTTCTGACTTCTTCAATGAGTCGTTCTGGGTCGTATTCAAACTGCATAGCGAGAAGGAATTCGTCGCGTCAGGCTACATAGGTCGTACACACGGGCGGGCGCGCAGCGAGCAACTGGCGTGCGGCGGGGGAACGCGGCGGTAACGTTCCAAGATGGCCGGCGCTAGCTAGGGTGAACAGCTTTATCAGAACACGATAAAGGACTATATTTAGCACATTGTGAATTGAATAAGGAAATTATTTAATTTACTCACGGCTATTGTTTGAATTGGTATTGGGATAACTTATAGTTTGTCAGGTTTGAATTGAATTGAAATCGCGTACTTGTCAATATTATTTTGGGAAAAGGATGAGCTCAGATTGATTAGGAACAGGAAAAATAAATAAATCACGTGTTTACATAATAATTGGAAAATACAATATGGTATTTTATTGACAACGTTGTTCATTGTAACAGGAAAGTAACGGTTAAAAAACCTTCGCTTCGCTGATGTATTGTCAAACTCTTCCCACGACGCAAAAAATGAACAAATGCAAATTTTGAGGTTTACCTGGCGATGAACATGTCCAAGACGAAACTGATGTCAAACCGTCCTTATTTGGACACCTTACCATTAGGAACATTAGCCCGTAATATTATCCTCATATAAACAGAGTGCGAAATAGAAACAGTGCAGTGTCCTAAAAACACAGAGCTTGGTTACCTTAGCGGCGACGCCCGCGGTGTATCGAGCGGCGCGGCTGATTCGCCCGGCGGAGGGGAAACGCGCGGGTTTGTGGCGACGACCCGTCGAGCGAACGCCAACCGCAGCCGTTTTTTCTGACACTATGTGTGTTTTGTATTCAAATTACTATGCAAACGTGGTGGGCTCGGCGCTTAGGTCTTTGACGTTTAAGCGACAGCATTTAAAATTCGAAACTTTTTGACTAGTGCATTACTTTTAAGTTTTTTAGTGGCCAGACGTTTTTTGTTTCATTAGTGTAAAGAATAAAAGTTCTCACACCAAGAGTTTTTAATGTTTTCCTACTTCTATGGACCTGCACAATCGATTGCTTGCAAAAAGAAAACTCATTTCCAATTAAAGTTTTATGAATCCTTAATTTTCTCGTTGAATCGAATTCTTCACCAAACAACTAAGAAACGATACCAATTTGGAAGCACATAGGTCAAGTTCAAACGTCAAACAAATCAGTTGCCCCCACACAGATATGACCAATTGATTCATCTCGCGTCTCACCGCATACAAACAAACATACAGACAAGCGGCTAGACAGTTTGCTATGACAGCTGGTAGAGTTTACTAACAAGATAATAGCAGGAACTTGTAAGTCGATTGTCGAACAATTGAAGGGCAAATCCTGAGAGCTTCCCTAGTTGGGTTGAGGGTTCAGGACTGAAATAGAATCTGCCTAGTGTTTATCCAACTATTTTGAGGTTTGCCTCCAGTCTAATTAGATGCAGCTGAATACTGGTATTTTACTTGGAGAAACTGGCTATCTCATCATAACCCAGTAACTGAGTAACACATTACCACTTCGCAAGACTAAAGTCGCCGCCAGATAACAAAAAAAATAAAGGTCATTGATCCGACTTGTACCAAAAATAATAATTAAGTTACTTGAAAACATGTTTTCTAGGGTTCCGTACCCAAAGGGGGACGGGTTCCAAACCCAAAGGGTTCCGTACCCAAACAGGACCCTATTACTAGGACTCCGCGGTCCGTCTGTCTGTCTGTCACCAGGCTGTATCTCATGAACTGTGAAAGCTAGATAGATGAAATTTTCACAGATGATGTATTTCTGTTGCCGCTATAACAAAAATATTAAAAACAGAATAAAATAAATATTTAAGTGGGGCTCCTATACAACAACCGTGACTTTTTTGCCGTTTTTTGCGATAATGGTACGGAACCCTTCGCGCACGAAGGGTTCCCCTTCGTGCGCGAGTCCGTCTGTCACTTGGCCAGTTTTTTTTTGTTTATGGAGACAGTTTGATCATTTTGACCCCAAATGAAAGATATACAGCTTAGAACCATATTATGTCGTTATAAATCATGTAAATCGTTCCACGCCTTTATCAGATACTAGCTTCTGCCAGCGGCTTCGCCCGCGTGAACATCGAAAATTATCGCAAGGGAACATATTCCCGGTATAAAAGGTATCTTATGTGCTATTTCAGACTATAATCTATCTCTGTGCCAAATATCATCCAGATCCGTTTAGTAGTTTTAGCGTGAAAGAGTAACAAACATACAAACACACTCACAAACTTTCGCCTTTATAATATTAGTGTGAAGTGTGATTACCTCATTACTGAATGGCAAGTGAAAGGGTCAAGAATGCCCCTTACCGCGATAAGTTTTTTGCACACAGGCTTTACATTTTTTTCGTATCTTTTTGAAATATTAGAATACATTGGTAGACTAACGACAATTTTTTTTTTTTAGAATTAGAATTTATTTATTTGTAAGAATGTAGTTTTACATAGTATGGTGTTAATATTTTTGTTAGTTCTATACATTCTACCACGAAATATATGGTGTACAAATATTTAATTGTCGTTCTTAACTAAGTACAATATTAATTTTAAGATTTGATTTTAAGATTTTTTTTATCTGGTGGTGACGTTAGTGGCAGATTTTCTGGCTTCTGACACCCGTATCGACTGCCAAAGCTCTACAAATGTCAGCCGGGACCTACCGCTTAGCGTGGCACAGAGCACAGATGAGTTTCGGAACTCTCGGTATGTAGATGGTCACCTAGTCACAGATTGACCTCGGCAAGCATTGCTTAACCTTTTTTTTTTTTTTTTTTTTTTTTTCATTGCTTAACCTAGAAAATCGACCTGTGCAGCGGGTATTTCTCAGCCACAACCTCCTTCATGACTAAAATAGAACATAAGCATGATAATGTGGCTGTGGCTAAGAGGGTGCTGATTTAAATTATATGCAGATTGTTATTGCAATATTGCGAGCGAAATGTGTAATGTAAATGCATCTCCCAAAGTAGCTGTTCAAAGTGATTTTAATACTTATGTCAGTAACACTGCAGTTAGAAGTTGTTATTCAGATATCCGACTTGAAACATACAAAGGTTTAGAGCACAGTTATAAATAGATCATCTTTTAAGACGACGACTAACGCCAACGACCTTGAGGGAACAAAACGCGCACCCGTTTCACAACCTCGCGACCCAAAATGTAGTAGTTTTTTGTACTTTCCTTATTTATTCTATAACTTTAAAAAAAAAGCCTCAGATCAAAATGTATATAATTAAATTGTCTTTGAGGTGGTATCGATTTCATTAATATACGCCCAGCGGTTTTGGTGCGATTGTCGTGTTTTTGTCCGTTTTAGACATAACTTTACTAATTAATTACACTGTGTCATACGAATAAAACTCAAAATGTGCTTAGATCAAATTATTAAGAATATGGTCTAATGTAACGTAAATTGTTTACAAAAAATTACGACTAGCCGTTTAGACGTGATTCTTATTTTAAAATCAGCTACTCAAGGGAATCTGCGCCTTTGTGTATGTGCTATCGAATATTGTTTGCGGCAGATTTTTCACTGCCTCTCATCATGATCTTCTTGAATCAATAGTTACACTTTAGATAATAGGGTAGTAGACAAAAAAAAAACTATTTAGCCCGTCGTCAGTTAGATAACCTAAAAATATTAAACTCGTATTTTTTCGTTTGTCACTTAAGACGACGACTAACGCCAACAAGCTTGAGGGAACAAAACACGCACTCGTTTCACACGCGTGACTCAATTTTTCTTAGTATTTTGTACTTTCCTTATTATTCTATGACTTTAAAAAAAAAGCCTCAGATCGAAATGTAGATAATTGAATTGTCTTTGAGATGGTGTCGATTTAAATAAAATACGCCCAGCGGTTTTGGTGTAGTTGTCGTGTTTTTGTCCGTTTTAGACATAACTTTACACAATAATTACACTATGTTACGAATAAAACTAAACATTTTCTTAGATCAAATTATTCATAAAATGGTCTAATGTAACATATAATTTTCCAATAAAATACGTCTAGCCGTTGAGACGTGATTCTCATATTAAAATCAGCTACTTAGGGGTATCTGCGCCTTAAACAAAAAAATACGACGATACATTGTATTGAAACGTGTGACTTCACGGTGTGCTACACTTTATACTGACAAAGTGACGTCACAAGCCCTACTCCTGAACTTTGATGTGCTTTATCTTTGTAACTTTTTATTTATTTGATACAGCAAACAATACGGGTCCAATATTATTTGATAATGTCACTAACGGACTAAATAGAATTATCATTTTTCTACCTAAGAAATATCCCTATTTGGGTTGTATCTGGCCTCTTTAATAGTAGCGTTAGTGGCGTAATTACGTTTATTAGGTTTTCTAAAGTGCAGGTATATGATAAGCCGTCATTTGGTATGCCGTACGTACTTCTTACCTAACTTAAAACATAGTAGGAATTTTAAAAGTTTTCTTGAACTTTTCTACAGTTTCCTAATTTAGGTATGTAATTAACTCCCGTATTCAACAAACGCAAGAAGCTGCCGCACAGAACAGATACCAACAACGTTGAACAATTTAGAAAATGGTTGTAATTAATAGCCCTTGGTTTAGAAATAAACTGCTTTATATGCGGACACAGTGGGCTCGCCTTTTATAGTTTTTTATTATCATAGCTATTTATGACATGGGCAAGTAGAATGCTTTTCTCGCGTTCGAAATTTTGCTTTTGAACTTGTTATTTTAGGATATTTTAAACTTTTCTTGCTTTTTACCCGACTGCCGAAGGAGTGTAATGTGTTTATCAGTCTATGTATGTATGTATATATGTATGTATGTATGTTTGTTCCTATTTGGCGTTCTAGAGACCAAACGCGTTTGCCGATTTTGATGGTTCTTACGTCAATCGATTTGTCTTAACCCTGCGAGTGTCACTGACTACATTAAAATTGGAAAATAGAAAAATGGCGGATTTTGGGCGCCATATTGTGGGGGCCCAAAATATTTTTTTTTTTCCAAGCATATCGTGTGGGGTATCAAAATAATGGGCCAATATAAAGGGCTTTAAGAGGTGTTTTCAAAAATATATAACACTAATATGTTTAAATGTACCTAATTCTAAAAAAAGATAACTAAAAAGTTATAAATAATACATCTGGTTTTGGTCAGCCAGCTCGCGAACATGTATCCTCCGACTACACAGCATGATTTTCTTCTTGTTTACATCTTTTTAGTACGCTTTTCAAGCAGTCGGGTTTTTTGATTTTTTTAATTAACTTTTTTTTGTTGTCTGCCTCATTGGTCTATGGTATCTCAGGAGGAGGATTTTGTGCGGACCTTAAGTACAAAGTACAACAACTTTAGGGCGGCCCAGAAGTTTGGCGAGGACTATACTTACGAAATTTAACAAAATTTATGCCGCGCTTTGTCTGTACTGGGGTCAATCCGACAAACGGACGAGCGTGGACCGATGAACAGCTCCAAGATTTAATGAAGTCTGCACCAACTTTTGTCCAAACTTCGGACGGATAGTTCAATGCAAAACAAATGACATATTGTTTCGCATTCATATCTGAAAAATCAGCCGGACCGACTTATAATTTTTCATAAACGGACCCCAAATGAAAGTAATTGGTGACCCGTGTTCTATCTCATGTATGAGATCTTGGGTTTGATTCCTTGGTCGAGCAAAAGTGTTATTGGGGTTTTCCATCTGAAATTTGTCAGTAGCAGCCTGGAGTCTGGATTTGTACCCAGTTGATGGCAATAGGCTCGCCCCGGATGCTATTACCTCTGCCTACCCTGCCGGGTAATACAATCGTGATGTTATTTTTTCTTCTGCCAGCGGCTTCTCCCGCGTGTGTCGAAAATTATCCTAAGGGAACATAATTCAGGGATAAAAATCCTATGTGGCTATTCCAGACTATAATCTATGTCTGTACCAAAGAACAATGGCGAAATCTTAGCTGAATTAAATTTGAGCGTCTGAAAGTAAGTTATTTACGAAATAAATTCCATTAATTGACTACGCTTTTTCAAAGTATAACATTAACTGAATCATTACGGATAAAAAAAATTAAAGTTATTTGACTTTTTCGTTAACTCTCATTAGCTTAGTGTTGCCATTTTACATATATTCTGCCAAGTGACAAGTAGTGACTGTAGTAAGTATATCATTATTGTCTTTGTAATTATAATAAACCTGAGTAAATAAAGTAACAATATAGTCTATGTTTAATTGTAGGTGTCCTTGCAGGTAGGTAAGAATACTATAGTGTAGTAGAAATAAATAAATTATTTACTTTCAATTAATGATGGGCAAAAAGACTAGTAACCAAGTCAAAATAAATGTGGGTTGGTTGTTGACGACGACCTTTTGATACACGTCAAAGTCGCTTAATAAATAAATATATCGTACTGTTTTCAGAGTATATTTCACATTTCATGATGAAATAACTAGGAAAGGGAAATACTAATGCGTTATTGCCCTTTTACTGCCACGATATTGTAATAATATTACCTATTAAACACATTATTAAAAGTCACTCAGACATAACCTACATAAGTTCATGACTGAATATCTATTATTTTGGGCATTCTTGAACAAAAATTCTAGCACGAACTAATTCAGAAGATGACCGTACCGTAGGAATTTAATCTCAGCTAAAACAATGTATGGGTTTCTGCCATTGTCCTTTCATCCAGATCCGTTCAGCCGTATGAGCGCGAAGAAGTTACAAACACATACACACACCACTCACAAACTTTCGCCCTTATAGTATTAGTGTGGTAAGTGTGATAGTGTGACTTTCTTGCCTTTTGTCGTAATATTTACGCAATAACGCTGTATTAGTCAGTTTCGTTTTCAGTGTTATGGTATACCGCGGTTTCTGCTTTTGATAGTGTTGTGCCTCATAAGGGAATTATTACGAAAGCCTTGTCGTTGTTAGGTAGTTATATTGTCTACTTATTTGTTTGTTTTATTCTTCGAAATATTCGCGAGGCTTTAAGAGTCAAACTGCCTTGGCACCATTGGTGGCTATTCAATTTAATTTATGAATTGAGGTTTTTAATTGATAAACATGTAGAATACATTTAATAACTTTTACTAATGGTGCCCCCACACTGCTGTTAAAAATGTTTACACACATTTTCTAACACTAATACATTTACTAACAAATGTTAGGAATTGCTGCATACTGTTAGGAATTGTTAGTTGTTTTGAGTGCTCCTACACTGATGGATAATATTAACAAAAGAAAAAGCGATCTAACTGCATGCAAGCACTTGTTACAACTTGTTAACTAACAATTTTGTGTTTACTAACATTTTCTTAACATCGTGATCAAATGTTTTTTAGGTTTCCGTACCCAAAGGGTAAAAACGGGACCCTATTACTGAGACTTTGCGGTCCGTCTGTCTGTCACCAAGCTGTATCTCATGAACCGTGATAGCTACACAGTTGAAATTTTCAGAGATGATGTATTTCTGTTGCCGCTATAACAACAAATACTAAAATCAGAATAAAATAAATATTTAAGTAGGGCTCCCATACAACAAACATGTTATTTTTCGAGTCCGACTCGCACTTGGCCGGTTTTTTAGAAAATGTTTACTAATGTTTGTAAACATTTTGAAAAGCGGTGTGGGAGCACCTTTACCTACAAAAGTAATTTACCATTTAATTTAATAATTGTCAACCAAATGAGTCCCTTCTATTCAAAATCCAGATTTGTGTTATTATTATTATTACAGAACACTTTCCCCTTCACATGGTGTGGTTCCCTTATCTGTACTGTTGGTAGTCACGCGATAACTTATCAAAACCGTTGCATTCAGCTGTAGTTATTGCCCTCATTATGTCAAGCTTCTTGAATAAAAAAATTGTACCTACCTACTACAACACTAGGTATGTGTACACTAATATACTTACCTAATTTAATTAATTGACCAATAAATCGTCGGCAATAGACTGACAATTAGTTTTTTGTCCGTCCAGGTAGATTAAAAAAAAATATTGGACACGTATTTATTCTTTTGACACGTAAACATAGAGACGACGATTTAATGCGTAGAAATATCTTGTGACGTCACGCTGCTAGAACATTTTATACTGCCTTAGTGACGTCACAAAACCCCACTCCTGAACTTTGTTGCGCTTTAACTTTGTAATTTTTTATTGATCTGGTAAAGCAAAAAATACGTGTCCAATATTATGTGGTAATCTCACTGATGGACTAAATAGAATTATCATTTTCTACCCAGGAAACATCCGTATTAAAGTAAACCTCTGCTTATGTTGTCCCAAGAAGATTAAATACCAACAGGCTAGACTTGAAAGTGCCTATTTCTATAATGAGACCCTATAGTTTTGTAATCCGAGAATGAGACTTGGTTGCGCCGAAAATACGTAAAATATAAGTGGCACAGTATTATGCAAAAAAACCGGCCAAGTGCGAGTCGGACTCGAGCACGAAGGGTTCCGTACCATTATCGCAAAAAAACGGCAAAAATATCACGTTTGTTGTATGGGAGCCCCACTTAAATATTTATTTTATTCTGTTTTTAGTATTTGTTGTTATAGCGGCAACAGAAATATATCATCTGAGAAAATTTCAGCTGTCTAGCTATCATAGTTCATGAGATACAGCCTGGTGACAGACGGATAGACAGACAGACGGATCGCGGATTCTTAGTAATAGGGTCCTGTTTTTACCCTTTGGGTACGGAACCCTAAAAATTCAGGAACAATATCTATACTATGACTTGTATGAATAACTGCTTGACATCAATAGAAGACGTAACCTTTTGCATTGTTCCATCATAAAAGATCAATATCACAGTAATCACGTGTTGCGATACACAACACTAACTTCACTTCCTACATCACAATAAAGAACCCTATTCCACCGTGATAAGAGTCACCGGTGTGAAGTACCGTGGGCGGGGTAAACGACCGCAGATGTCACGGCCAAGAGGTAAAGTGACATATGGATAAGGCGACCGATAAGTTACATACAAAAGAGCCGTTATCGTGTTCTTAAATACGTAGGGTTTGATAAGGAATTTCATGTTTCTTAGATCATGTTTTGGGGATTATTTAATTATTTATTATCTCTGAAAAATACGAGTGAAAATATATCTCTATTTTTAACCGACTTACCAAAAAGAACGAGGTTCTATGTTCGACATTATGGTGGACCGATTTTGAAATAGTTTGAAAGAGTGTGCCGAAATTGGTCCCATTTTAATTTGGTGAAGATCTGATGAAGAATTTCGGAGATATACAACAGTACTCTTCAATAAATAACGGCAAATCTCTCGGGATTGCTGCAATCGCATGTCTGTTTTTTGTTTATACCATTTCATAAAATTACGCCAGTACGCTCTAAAGGGGTACGCAGATGTGTACAGTTTACCTTGGTACAATCTCACTTCACCGGTTATGTTCAGTTTCATTTCATGATATTCGGGTAATCTATTCTGGCATTATGGGTACCGTACTCTTTATTTTTGGAAGTCGGTGTCCATAAGCAAAAAAACCGCCCAAGTGCGAGTCGGACTCGCGCACGAAGGGTTCCGTACCATTATCGCAAAAAACGGCGCGAAATTTGTTGTTATAGCGGCAACAGAAATACATCATCTGTGAAAATTTCAACTGTCTAGCTATCACGGTTCATGAGATACAGCCTGGTGACAGACGGACAGACAGACAGACGGACCGTGGAGTCTCAGTAATAGGGTCCCGTTTTTACCCTTTGGGTACGGAACCCTAAAAATAGTACCTACCAAAGACACCGACTTCCAAAAATAAAGTTATTTTTCACTTTGTAGTTTTCTTATTTTAAAGTCGGTAGTATTTTTTTGCAAAAAAGTTATTTTATCAAGATAATTGAAGGGCGTATGAAAATTGATATCCTGTCTCGTCTTGTTACACTGAAAGTCAACAGAACAAAAAGGTAAAAGGACGATAGAGTAATAAAATTACATTTTCTTTTATTTTAAAACCAAATTGAATACTCCCACTCACTATGAAAACCGACACCCACTCGGCAAAATATTGTCCTCAATTTTACCTAAAGTTCTCTTGAACTAATATTTAATTAAAGAGCTGGACCTTCATTTAACCTTCACGTCCCTCCCACAACTCCCTGCAAGCCCAATATCCTTGGAATAACATACAATTATTATTATTTTTCTTTTTGGTCAGTATGTCCAGCTGGACTGGTTTCGGTCAGACACCGTTTATTTTTGGCTCAGGGCAGGTGGGGTCCCAGCTGTCGTCTTACGCCATCCTTTGCATATGTATGCCTGTGGTGAAATTACGATAACCAACTGCCTTTGAAAAATCTTAATTATCATCATTAAAGAAGGAGTAAATCTGTTACTAGTGCTGATTTCTTTTAGTACTTATCAGCAGCCTTTTTAACCGACTTTCTAAAAAGGAGGAGGTTCTCAATTGGATTGGTATTTTTTTTTACGTGTTTACTCATTCTGTAATGAATTCGGCAAGGCGAAGGGACAAAAAAAAAAAATAACCAATAAAAAAAAAAAATATCAAAAGAAAAAACCAAAAAAAAATCAAAAGAAAAATCGACCAATCACAGAGACGGAAATCCACATTGCGTCTGCCATCACGCATGCGATTGTTCAATTTACGCAATAAGGGTGCTGATTACGAATATTCATTCAATTTAATAGACCGAAAAAATGCATAGGAAGTAGGATAAGACACACCTGGAAAAAGCTTAGCTTACTT
This sequence comes from Anorthoa munda, assembly GCA_945859665.1. Classification (NCBI taxonomy): domain Eukaryota; kingdom Metazoa; phylum Arthropoda; class Insecta; order Lepidoptera; family Noctuidae; genus Anorthoa; species Anorthoa munda. The sequence continues at coordinate 9,029,135 of OX243918.1, read as the reverse complement.
AATACATATTAATTTTTCTTAATTTTCTCTTACTTTCCTAACGAATCAGGGCAATTAAGACGACGACTAACGCCAATGACCTTGAGGGAACAAAACGCGCACCCGTTTCACACCCGCGCGACCCAAAATTTAGTAGTTTTTTGTACTTTCCTTATGATTCTATAACTTAAAAAAAAAAGCCTCAGATCAAAATGTAGATAATTAAATAGTCTTTGAGATGGTGTCGATTTCATAAATATACGTTCAGCGGTTTTGGTGCGATTGTCTTGTTTTTGTCCGTTTTAGACATAACTTTACTAATTAATTACACTGTGTTATAAGAATAAAACTCAAAATGTGCTTAGATCAAATTATTAAAATAATGGTCTAATGTAACATATATTTTTTACAAAAAATTACGACTAGCCGTTTAGACGTGATTCTCATTTTAAAATCAGCTACTCAAGGGCTGCGCCTTAATTTGCTAATTTAATGAGCGCTCTCGTTAGCTGCTTATAAAACAATAATAGCTCTTAATTATGACAAACGTTCAGTTCAAGCAACAGCGCAGACATTGAGAAATTACGTAGCCGGGGGTAATAGACTGAATTTTCCAAGAAATTTACTTTCTGGGTTCCGCCGATTTGCTATAACAACATCGTTTCTGCTTTCTTTTCGCGAATGAACTTGATACTGACACAATGAACACAATAACTGAAAATATGTCGTAAGTGTCGTAACTCGAGTAACCGACCGATTAGCCCCGTTTACAAACAGTTTGTACTCGGAACAACATCGACTGACACCCAACAAAAACAGTTGAACTGTTGTTCCTCTTCTGTGGAATACCACACAACTGTCACAATAACATGAGCTGGCGAGTCCATTGTTGCATTTGTAACACAAATACCCAAGTATTTACTGTTTATTTGTAGTGAATATTTGAATGTTTACGGATGGACGATACTGGCCGCTAATGACGTCGGTTAAAAAAAACCGGCCAAGTGCGAGTCGGACTCGCACACGAAGGGTTCCGTACCATTATCGCAAAACACTGCATAAAATTTATTTTATTTTAATTTATTAATTATTATTTTTTGAAGTAAAAGTACAACTAAACATTCTGTGAATATTTCAAGCGTCTACCTGTTGCCTTTATTAATATCGAGCAAAAAACGGCAAAAATATCACGTTAGTTGTATGGGAGCCCCCCTTTAATATTTACTTTGTACTGTTTTTAGTATTTGTTGTTATAGCGGCAACAGAAATACATCATCTGTGAAAATTTCAACTGTCTAGCTATCACGGTTCATGAGATACAGCCTGGAGACAGACGGACAGACAGACAGACAGACAGACAGACAGACGGATCGCGAAGTCTTAGTAATAGGGTCCCGTTTTTACCCTTTGGGTACGGAACCCTAAAAAGGTTACTACTGTCAGTATTCATTTTTAACCCCCGACGGAAAAAGAGGGCTGTTATAAGCTTGACGTGTGTATCTGTGTGTTTGTGTATCTGTCTGTGGCATCAGCTCCTAAACGGATGAAGCGATTTTGATTTAGTTTGTTTGAAAGATGACTTTGTCGAGAGTCTTAGCTATGTTTGATGAAAATCGGTTCATATGTTATGCGATTTCACTTTTCGCAAGATATCGTGTTATAATTACGTATTTCGATGGATTGTTGATCGAAACGTGTCCAGTACTAGATAAATTATATAGTTTTAAAAGCATGGGTTGATAATTAAGGGTTGGCAGCCGTATTGCGCAATACGACTGCAGGTCAGTTCTGCCAGACATTAGATCTGACTAAAAATTTTCACCTTTTTTCAATTTTAGTTTAAACTAGCGTCTGCCAGCGGCTTCGCCCGCGTGTATGTCGAAAATTGTCCCGAGGGAATATATTCCTGGGATAAAAAAGTATCCTATGTGCTATTCCTGACTATAATCTATTTCTGTGCCAAATTTCATCCAGATCCGTTCAGTAGTTTTTGCGTGAAATAGTAACAAACATACATCCATCCTCACAAATTTTCGCATTTATAATTAGTATAGATTAGGATATATCATTACATAATATCCCAATTATTGTTCATATACCTACAATTTTCATAGAAACAAAGCAATCTACATCGTCGAAACTGCCAAAACACTATCATAAAACCACCAGCAAAGCGTAACTCACGCTTTGTGATCGCGGTTCGTCGCACGCGCACGCTCCATGACGCCCGATCAACTCGCGCAGGCGCGTGATGACATACTAGGTAGGCTTTCGAATATGGGACGTCCGCGCCAAATGTGCAGCACAATAGAGCACTACTGCGGAGCGAGCATGGGCGTACCCAAGACATTTGTGACAAGACATGATAAATTATGTCATGTCTTACAATTTGTCTTAAATGCTAGCCGGGTCAAACATGTGACTTATTTTAAAGGCGCGACATGCCTTTCTTGTTGCTTCCCGGCGACCACGGCCTACTGTGACATGGCTTGAGTCACACATTTCATCGCAGTTTGGACGATAAAGCCATTTTGTCTTAATTATTAGTACCGGCGGCGTGAGAAAATTTCCTGACGTTTACTTGGGACTTATCGGGTCTTACTTTGCTAATACGGGCGCACCCATTTTGTCACAAATTTCACATTTAGACAGATGATTAAGAAAAATGTATCACTTTCGTTCGGAGGTGGTGATAAAATTTTATAGTTGAAAAATAAAATATTTTCCTTCTAATTACTGCACCAAATGGCAATAAATTTATTTTGTGTGTGTGGTGATCAATGCTTATTAATTAATTGAAATTTTACAGGATTATTAATTAATTATATTTTATTACTTTTTTATAATTGTTATTTTTTATTGATATTCCTATTTTTAATTATTATTTTTATTTTGATTATTACTTTTTATAATTATTTTCTTATATTCCATATTCTTCTTACTTTCTACATTTTAAATTATTTCTTAAATAAAACCCCCAAAAAATATTAATTAATTGAAATGTTACAGGATTATTAATTAATTCTATTTTATTACTTTTTTATAATTGTTATTTCTATTTTTAATTATTATTTTTATTTTGATTATTACTTTTTTATAATTATTTTCTTATATACCATATTCTTCTTACTTTCTACATTTTAAATTATTTCTTAAATAAACCCCCCAAAAAACAACTAAAATAAAAAATAGGGGCTCACCGGTATCGGGAACTGGGTCCAAGCTATTATATTTTTTAAGTAATTATTAATATTTTATTAATACTTAATATGTTATCAAACAAACAAAGAAAAATAAAGTGTGCATAAGTCTATGGTCGTGGGTCAAATATTAATTTGTGCCCAACAAAATTAAAAAGTATTTTATCTGTATGAACGGCACACTTTTATAAGTATTATTTTATTTGGTCGTCTATTCAGATTATGTCGCACTATGAAGTCAGCCACAAGAAAGGCATGTCGCGTCTTGAAACTATGTCACATGGTTGTCCCGTGCTAGTATTTAAGACAAATTGTAAGACATGACATATTTTATCATAACTTGTCAAGACCCAAAATATTTTCTGTTAAGAATTTGTAGTTCAAGTCGAAAAACAAGCAAAGTAAAAAAAAAATTTTTTTTTCTTAAATTCATGTTGGGATGCTGCTAGCATGGGGGTATCAAAGGGGGGTCTAAATTTTGGTTATTTTTTGCCTAGGACATACCGTTTTCGAGATATAGAGCGTTTTATGTAAAATAAAATAAAATTCGGCGGCCCATAATTCGGAAATAGTGCGTCGTAGGACTATGCTTCTCTGAACCTAAATGGTTTTTATGGCCAAGGTTAAACCGAAACTGCCATAAAATTGGCAAATTTCCGAAAAAGAAAACAAATTAATGTCAAGAAGTTATGCCACAAGTCAAGAAAATATCTCACGCCGCCGTGCTAGCATTTCAGACAAAATGGCTTTATCGCCCAAACTGTGATAAAAAGTGTGACTTAGGCCATGTCACAGTAGGCCGTGCTCGCCGGGCTGGAAAGAGCTGCTATTGTGTAACTCAATTGGGCAGATACGATATTATAACCAGCTATTTTGTGCATCGTTCCGATTTGGTTAACAACAGCACCTCATTACCGTATTTTTTTTATTTCCTGTAACAGATTTGACCGTTTGTTTCATTTTAATAGATAACTTTTCCCCGCGGCTTCGCACCCGTGGCTGATGGTACGAGTACAAATCATATCGCCACCTCTTTCTAGACGGCGCCTTCCATCTTCATATATTAGTTTTGAATTTTAGAATATCATGTTTGTCAGTCCTAAGACCCATTACGCACTAGCGGTTAACCGCAGGGGTGGCTGGAAAAGCGGCTAGTCGCGCGGTCTAGCCGCTTTTCCATTATAATAAGCAACCGCTTGGTATCGTACGACCTTAAGACGACGACTAACGCCAACGACCTTGAGGCAATAAAACGCGCACTCGTTTCTTGCCCGCGCGACCCAAAATTTAGTAGTTTTTTGTACTTTCCTTATTATTCTACGACTTTAAAAAAAAAAAGCTTCAGATCAAAATGTAGATAATTAAATTGTCTTTGAGATGGTGTCGATTTCATTAAAATACGCCCAGTGGTTTTGGTGCGATTGTCGTGTTTTTGTCCGTTTTAGACATAACTTTACTAATTAATTACACTGTGTTATACGAATAAAACTCAAAATGTGTTTAGATCAAATTATTAAGAAAATGGTCTTATGTAACATATATTTTTTCCAAAAAAATTCGATTAGCCGTTTAGACGTGATTCTCATTTTAAAATCAGCTACTCAAGTGAATCTGCGCCTTAACCGCGGCCCGCTTTGCCGCTGGTCACCATCTTATACGCACTGGAGGTTCATGGGCGGTTTAGTATGCGGCGAGCTGCCGTTGATGTATGTATGTACGCAGAGCGGGACCCTCGGCCCTAGGGCTTTGCACACCACCAAATTATTTAGTGCTTGTTTTGTGCTTCCCAAATTATTTACATTTACATTTTGTGCTCCAATGATGAATGAGTGGAGCTCACTTGAAGCAAAGCTACCGCCAGCGGGGCCCTCCTATGTTTATGAAAATAAAGGAATGAAACTTATGTTTCTTTTTCTTTTTTAAAAAAACGTTGCCCCACACTAAGAATTTCTTCCTGTATCGTGGGAGCGTTTACAAACATATAAACTCACATACACAAACACCCAGAGCCGGAACAACTACCTGTAGGTCATACAAATATTTTTTTCCGTGCGCGAATCGAACCCGCGACACGCAGCGCAGCAGTCAATTGCTCAACCGTGCGCCCATTTAGTGCACTAGGCTATATTAATATGCCGAAAAAACAAAATAAAAGTACATATTACCTTTTGAAAAACTATGAGTAAAATATAAATTCGTATAGTTATAGAACAACAATTAGTTAAATAAAAAATCGTAATTAAATACTAACAACACGTATTATGTTTATTTTCTAAAAGTATTTGTCGTAAAATAAACTAACTTGTAACTGTTTCTGAGTTTCTATAAACCGCTTATTTATATATTAATTTAATTTCATAAGCCGAGAGTACTTACATGAACGGTCAAACAGCTTGACGAGTTTTCATCCCGGTTGGCTAGTAGTAAGTAATAAAAATTGATTCAGGTAGTTCTGATTACATAGGCCGGCACTATTTGTAACAGTTTGTTCAACACATATTTTCCAGTTTGTGCTAACGATTTTCGACCAGATTCTTTAATTATAAGTACTATTTAATATATTTCAATGCTACGGCTTACGTCCAAAGCCCTAACTGTTTTCAAATAAATTCAACTGCTTGCGAAAAGCCTCTTTACATAAAATAAATCTCTTTGTCGAGAACTATTACAATTTCTTTGTCAGCGTTTTCGACAGGTTATTTCTGTCACCCCACTGTGAACAAATCGATATAATATCGACCTTGAATCCCCGGAGCGGAACGTGCGAATTGTTTGCTCTAAATTGTTAGGGGAAGCCATGTGGGGCCGTCAACGTCGCTTTCATATTGAGTGTGGGAGGCGAGGAAGACGGGGAAATCGTATCGAGGGAGTACAAAATTACACCTGTAGTTTGTGGCAATGAAGTGTTTGATGGAAATGGTCTGGATAGCATAGAGGCTAAGACATGGTGGATTTGTAAATAGAGATGTAGTAATTAGGAAAGAAGTTTAAGTCTAGATAAATCAAATAATATTCTTGAAAACCAGTACACATTGACAGGCATATCGGTCAATTTGCAAAATCTGTCAAGGCAGCAAAACAAATGCACAAACAATGTTTGCTGCAGCGCCCCATGGTGAGTTGTCACCGTAATACCTATCTAAGAACATGCACCAATCAAACCCGAACACATAAGAAAACTGGATCAAAATCGGACTAGTAGTTTTGGAGAAAAATGGCAACATGGATTTGCACAAACAAACATCCTCTCACCTCAAACGCATATACCGTCTCCGTTCCGTCGTGGGTAAAAATAATGAAATAACTTAGTATTTAGACCTGATAATCACCCAAGGCAGGTAATTCAGAGCGTTTTCCGTTTAGTATAATATGAAAGTGAACATCTCTGCCTGGCGAAACGGGAACAGTCCGGGCAAGAATTTGTTGTTTGATTGTTAACCTTACGTTTGTTGAGTGTTTGTTGATGTTTTTGCTTTGCCCAAATATGTTTATATCCTGCAAAGAACTCACTCTAAAATTCCCTTGTTTACCAAAAGCAAAATATGCACCTCAAAAATTCAAACAGAATATATAAAAATATTCTTACGCTGACCCAGATTCACACAGAATATTTTAGCTCCTACACAAACTAAGATCTCGCCCCCAATGTCTAAATAATTAAGTCGGGAACAGGGGGCACCCTACCCCACCCAAGTATACAGAGTATGGGGACCGACCCTCGCAAAACTCGCAGTAAATGGCTTCAGCAAATGTTATCACAGCGTCTGCTAATTTGACGAAGGTGTGTTGTAGGACACGATTAGGATACAACACAATTAACGGTTTGAATTGCTTTTGAATATATTATGTCAGAATGTTTGACAAATTCATTATGGCATGTTTCCCGACTGAGAAAGCTCCTGTTCTTGTGATAAGATTGTCGTAGAAACATGGAGGGATATCAAAAATGCTGTAACTTTGATAAAATTAATGTTTACGTTTAATCAGCAGTGGTGGCGCAGTGGTATCGGCCGCGACTTACAAGTTGTAGGTCGTGGGTTCGAGCCCAGGCAGGCGCTTTACTTTGTGTATATTGTTTCATCACCACTGCTCTCAAAACGGTTAAGGAAAACATCGTGAGGAAACCGGCATGTCCTAGAACCAAAAATTCGAAGACATATGACATTTACCAACCCGCACTGCGCCCGCGTGGTGGATTACGGGCCATTCCCTCTCACAGAGAGGAGGCCTGTGTCCCAGCAGTGGGAACATTAATAGGCTGATGATGTGATGTGTTATGTTTAATAAAAGTTTATGATAGCAACACCAATTGCTATAGGCTAGAATTATATTATATCTGTGGTTTTGGAATGAAGTCGTGGAAATGCCGTGGCTCTCTGAAGTCCTTTGATAAATCTGTCCGGTTTTAGAACATTTTGAAGTGATATAAGTTTTTAAACTATCATGGTCACTAACACTAACATTAACATTAGAAACGGGATATTTACACCTACCCGCAATGACTTTTTCAGTTTATCCGTGATCATGGTGCTTGCAACAGCACCGAAATATCGGGAACTCACAACATACAGTAAACATGGTAAATATCCCGTTTCTAATGTTAATGTTAGTGATTTTGAAGTGAGTACTCTATTTCTGATACGTCAGTCTGTCTGTAGTACAGTTTCATTTGATTAAACTAAACTAATGCGCTTGCAGTCTCCGCATGTGTCAGTGCAAATTGGCTTTAAAATGCAGTTGAAGACGGTCTATATTATATCAAAGGTACTAGTCATGGATGGTCTCAATGACGAATGATCCTCAACTCCTTTCACAGAGTTTCATCATTCTCAATAATATTATTACGTACACGAGCGTAAAATTTAATTAAAGATTTTTCTACATGAATTAATTAGTTACGGTCCGTTAATGTTACGGGCACTGATTTTGTTTTTGTTCTTCATTATAAAGTAATTATTTTTCGCGTATTGTACACGTGTGAGACGAGAGGTCGTGGAGGATGGTTTTAGGAGCAATGTGGTAAATTATTTATTCTCACGTCACTCTGCCAAAAGATCTGTCAACGTCGTCTGTTATTGCCAGTGTGTTAGGTTACTCCCTCGTACAGCCAAATTCCTAATAAACGGTCATACTGAATTAATGCAATAACAAAATGTGGTCTCATGGAAACCGACGTCACTATCAGCCGAAAACCACAACAGCTTGTCAAAAAAATACCGGCCAAGTGCGAGTCGGACTCGCACACGAAGGGTTCCGTACCATTATCGCAAAACACTGCAAAAAAATCACGTTTGTTGTATGGGAGCCCCCTTAATTTATTTTATTTTAATTTAATAATAATTATTTTTTGAAGTGAATATACAACTAAACATTCTGTGAATATTTCAAGCGTCTACCTGTTGCCGTTATTAATATCGAGCAAAAAACGGCCAAACGGCCCACGTTTGTTGTATGGGAGCCCCCTTTAAATATTTATTTTATACTGTTTTTAGTATTTGTTGTTACAGCAGAAACAGAAATACATCATCTGTGAAAATTTCAACTGTCTAGCTATTACGGTTCATGAGATACAGCCTGGTGACAGACGGACAGAGAGACAGACAGACGGTTCGCGAAGTCTTAGTAATAGGGCCCGTTTTTACCCTTTGGGTACGGAACCCTAAAAAAACCTAGGTACTAAAGTGTGGAACATGGAAAGTCCCAAAACCGAACTAGCGGTTCGGCTATACTTGCACTAAAATAACGAAGTCATCGAGAAAGCTTGTTTACATTGCAATCGTATGACAGTCTTCGTATTCTTGTTTCTGGTGAAATTGTCGCGCCGCCATTTATGGTGGCCCGATAACGGTCGTATCTCGCTGACAGGGCGATATTGAGAAATATGCTACTTGGAGCACTCGGATGTTTTGCTTCGTCGTCGCCACTGGGATGTGTTGTTGACACAAGGGGAGAGAGTCTATTTAGAATCTGATTAGGATTGAAATAACTTTCAATTTAATCCGGGAATGCGAGTATTATATCTGATGCAGTAACGAGTATAATTTATGAGTGTTCAGCAGCAAAGCAATCAGTTCTTATACATATAGTAGCGCCAGTCCAGGAATGTGAGATCTACTTTGTGCGGAATCCGGATGGGTCTTCAACACATCTGATGACACAGTCTCTTACGAGATAATTCAGAAAGAATTTCTACTAAATCCCTAAGAGTAGATATTTGTGTGGTTGAATTTTGGGCCCGAAGACAGTTTAAATATTTGAAGTTATTTAAATCGTTTGTAGCCATCGCAATGCTCAGAAGAGTGTGTATCCGAATCATTAGCGCTTTTCATAAACACAACAAAAAAATAAAAGCCCTTCAAAGAAACGACAGTATCTTTTACTGCTAGTGATACTTCTATCCCGGTTCGTTGATCCCATTCTACGTGTTTTATGTCCCTGTTTATGGGATTGTTTACGTCATCCCATACAATTATCGTTCCTGCTACTACATATACATATATGACACTTGCATCTCCCTACGGCTTCGCCCGTGTGAAAAAAGTTTTATTATCCCAAAGACCGATTCTTCAATAGACTTCAGATAACTTTAAAAATCTCAGTTAGACAGGTTTTGTACATTGATTACCTATATATCAAATAGTCATATTTATTCTTCAGTCAAAATTTATCTGGCTATTGAAGAATTGGGCCTAAAGTGAACTTACTACCGGTATGAAAAGTATCCATGTCCTAATCCAGGGGCAGCCAATGTGCCAAGTTTGACACGAATCCGTTTAGCCGTTAAGGTGTGAAAACTAACGAACAAACAGATAGAGCTGCTTTCGAATATAGGCCATTCTCATTGTGTCGTGTTCCATATCATGATCGAACTTTTCCAGCCAGCCATCCAAGTTCCCCTACAATTATTTCCTTGACACCGTCCGTTGACCTCGCATCTATTGATTCCTAGTCTTGCAGAATTGAATCCTGTTTTGAGTCTTAAGCGTCTAGACGGCAAAAAATATCTATGTATAGACTTGAAAGTGCACTGTAAAGTACTTTGATACGGTAGGGTAGTCTTTGTTTAGTATCATTCGGGTTTGTTTTCATGCTGTCTCCCTCGAGTACTCCCTCACGTTTATGTTTTGGCTGGGTTAATTCATGCCGTTCGGTTTGGGGAACTTTATTGGCTCGGCTTGATGTGCTATTGGTTTTATATTACCAGATATTGGGTTTTGTTGTGATGTTTTTGAAACAAGTATATTTGGAGTACCTTTTCAGATTCGGAAAAAGGAGTCCGAATGAATTTATGTACAAAGTTGAGATCTTAGTCATAAAACCACTCCTGATTTTTTTACCCCCAACGGAAAAAGAGGTGTTTGTCTGTCTGTGGCATCATAGCCCCTTAACGGATATACCGATTTTGATTTAGATTTTTTTGTTTGAAAGGTGACTTTGTCGAGAGTGTTCTGCTATGTTTAATTAAAATCGGTTCAGCCATTCAAAAGTTATCCGCATTTTACTCTTTGTATCTGGGTTTTTTAGCTAGATATCGTGTCATATTTACGTGTTTCGATATATTGTCGATTGAAGTGGGTCTACTACTGGGTATATTATATGTAGTTTAAAAAGATTTAAATAAAAATAAATTAAAATAATTTAAAACACCCGACACAAAACCTCTAAAAAGCAAAAAATTACCCTCGTACTCGCGTCGGGGAACCGCCAACATTTACAGCATTTTATTTGATTTACTTAGCGGTTCCCCGACGCGAGTGTCGGGGGTTTTTTAAATTATTAATTTAATTTTTATTAGTAAACATGATAATGATAACACACAACACACACAACTAAACATTGTTTTGACTTTTGTCTGTAAATATATCTTTATTAGTCTTTTTATGATTGTTTATCATACAGATACCTTCGCGGGCGGTCCTATAACAAGATCATCATGTTTACACGTCATAATCTAATCTGCATATAAAATTATCAGCTAAACTTTATACCGCACACGTTGTAATCCAATAAGTTGTTGAATGTAAAAGCTGTTTTATTCCGTTCCGTTTTTAAACAGGAAGTTTCTCTTAGAACACTCGTACACGAATGTTTACTAGTTTTCTTGGCACGAACTTCCAAACTATTAGGTTAGGCGTCGACCGATTTATGTTTCGACCGTTCTAATTACATCCAATCCCATTCTTCGAAGTAGGTTTGATGTGGTAAAAATAGCCGTTTAGTGATGTATCGATTGGGTGCATTTGTTTATGTTCGCGTTCATTGACTCTTAAGAATTATGTCGGTTACACTTTGTGATATAAGAAAGTGAAACAACGTTCGCTTTCCGTCATTCTTGATAAATGTAAGCCGCAATTATTATTGATATATATTATAGATTACATTATGCTCGATCGGAGCTCGTGGCTAAATGATAACGGTCGCACTGGTCAATCATCAAGGTTAAGCAACGCTTGACGAGGTCGGTCCGTGGATGGGTGACCATTTCAACATAGTGAGTTTCCTCCGTGCCTCGGAAAGCACGTTAAAGGTCTATCCACACATATCAGGGGCGTGCCCGGGACGTGTCAGGGCCGTGGCCGTGCTAAGACCGTGCATCCCGAGTCCCGTCAGGGACTTTCTGTTCACACACGTCAGGGATGTGACAGGACCGTGGACCGAGACCGAGGCCGCGACAAAGAGTAAAATAATAAACATTCCATTTGTGCCGCTCGGTCACCATTTTGTTTTCGAATCCGAGTATGGCTTCAGTGTAGTGTAGTGAAATATAAATTACATCACGCAATATACCGTATGTACTGACATCACTTGTCATTCACTTTGTTTCTTAAAAAAAAAACCGGCCAAGTGCGAGTCGGACTCGCACACGAAGGGTTCCGTACCATTATCGCAAAACACTGCATAAAAAACACGTTTGTTGTATGGGAGCCCCCCTTTAATATTTGCTTTATACTGTTTTTAGTATTTGTTGTTATAGCGGCAACAGAAATACATCTGTGAAAATTTCAACTGTCTAGCTATCACGGTTCATGAGATACAGCCTGGAGACAGACGGACAGACAGACAGACAGACAGACAGACGGATCGCGAAGTCTTAGTAATAGGGTCCCGTTTTTACCCTTTGGGTACGGAACCCTAAAAACTATAGGTACAAGTAAAGAATATTTACGACATCGACAACGTGCCGGGAAAATATCGGCACACCCGTGCCGTCACGGCGTCGGCCCAGACACTGAGGCTCTGTCACTGGCCCGTGCACGTCCCGTGCACGGACGTGTGTGAACGAGTTCATATAAAATGTTCCCAACGATATTTTTTTGAGTCCCTGACGGGGCACGGTCCGTCCACGTCCCTGGCACGGCCCTGATATGTGTGGATAGAGCTTAAGCCGTTGATCCCGGCTATCATTTAAAGATCTTTGACAGTCGTTATGGTTAGTCAGAAGCATGAGATCTGACACCAGTCTTCCCAAGGGGTACCGTGTTACCCAGTTACTGGGGCATGTAAAACAGTGGTACTCAGCTGAATCCGGTAAGACTGGAAGCCCACCCCAAATCCCAATATAGTTGGGAAAAGGCTAGGCAGATTGATTGATAATAGATAAGATTATTGCACTGAACTGTTATTACTTTAGTACATACCTACGTTTTTAAAACTATAAGAATGCATTTACCATACTTGAGGCAACTGTTAGGCTTCGATGCCGCCTGCAGCCAGCTCTCATGCAAGTTGCAACACCTACATTGTGGTCTACCGAGGTATATTGTCCTCAATCGCTAGGTCGGGCCCCGCAATACATTTACACTTGCATTCGAGTAATTTGCAGGTTGTACCAAAATAATAGGTCAGACGTTACAACTAAATCTAATGGCCCCTTTTCCCTTGTCCACAGTTCAAACCAGCTCACAGAATTACCGCGAGAAGTATGCCAGATGCCGCTTCAAGTGCTCTTAGTACCAGACAATATGCTAAGCACCTTACCCAAGGAGATAGGCAAGATGTCCTCGCTGGCAGAGCTGGATGCGTCCAACAACAGGCTAACGCAAGTGCCCATGACTCTTGGGGATTGCGCAGGCATGAGAGCACTCGACCTTAGCAACAATCAGCTGGGACTGCTGCCTTTACGTGAGTATTATTGCTATGAGGTAATATAACTTAGATGTAGGTAACCTAGAACTACTTAGAACCTGCTTACCTTCGAAGCAAGAGTGAACAGATGTCTCTGGATACCCGTGTTCTTTCGATGATGAAGCGAGCAGACCTAGAAGGTGTTATGGTAGACGACGAACCACCCTCGACCTACTATTTGGACCTTTACAAGGCCAGATCGAGGTAAAGAGCTGAACTTTTATTAATTTGTGGAAAGTAACCGATGATCATATTAGCGATTGGAGAGGTCTATGTCCAGCAGGAAACTGCTAGGACAGATGATCGATGACGTGGTTTTATTAGTTTTGTTACCTTGGCGATACATCACTGAAACAATAAGGATGCTCTTTTAAGTGCTCATCGTATAATCAGCGCGTGCGCAGGCATCATAAGAAGGTGCAATGATTATTGATAAAATAAGGAGGTGTTGATTGATGAATGATTGATTAGTAATCAATGGCTATCGATTATTTTATTAACCGATAAGATAGTCTGTGTGTTGCATTTTAATTATTTGTTTTTACGACTGTTCTTATGATAAAATAGCTTCTGCCAGCGGTTTCGCCTACGTAAAATAAAACGAACGAAATTCAGAGATAATTCTCCAAGGTCAAATCTATCTCTATACCAAAATACATCAAAATTGATTCAGCAGTGTCTATGTGAAACGACAGACAGGCGTTTCGTATTAAGGCGCTGATACCCCTGAGTAGCTGATTTTTTTTATAATGGGAATCACGTCAAAACGGCTAGTCGTATGTTTTGGAAAAAATATTTGTTACATTAGACCATTTTCTTAATAATTTAATCTAAGAAAATGTTGAGTTTTATTCGTATAACATAGTGTAGACAAAATTACGACAATCGCACCAAAACCGCTGGGCGTATTTTAATGAAATCGACACCGTCTCAAAGACACGTTAATTATCTACATATTGATCTGAGGCTTTTTTTTTTTTAAGTAATTGAATAATAAGGAAAGTACATAAAACTACTAAGTTTTGGGTCGCGCGGGTGTGAAACGAGTGCGCGTTATGTTCCCTCAAGGGCGTTGGCGACAGTCGTCGTCTTAATACTATTATTAGTAAGGAATACTGCACATCATTTGCAACATAGTTCCGTCTCATTTGTATCTATAACATTACCATTGTTGCATGTATTGAGTACAGCTCCGTAATATCGATAAGTGCGAGGGTATAGTCTGATGAAAACATTCGTGGCCTAGTTATACGGCTCGGTAGGTAATAGGCGGTATCGGAGAGTACAGTAACGAGGAAAACATAACACCTTGGAGCCCTGTTTGTGTTACTACTTTATAATTAGACATGAGTGAGTTTCAATTGCATTACATGTAGTTTTTCGTACTCCGGCACGAAGTAGGGATGTTTCCTGGGTAGAAAAATGATAATTCTATTTAGTCCGTCAGTGAGATTATCAAATAATATTGGACACGTATTTTTTGCTTTACCAAATCAATAAAAACCGGCCAAGTGCGTGTCGGACTCGCGCACGAAGGGTTCCGTACCATTATCGCAAAAAAGTCACGTTTGTTGTATGGGAGCCCCACTTAAATATTTATTTTATTCTGTTTTTAGTATTTTTTATACTAAATGTTATAGCGGCAACAGAAATGCATCTGTAAAAAATTCAACTGTCTAGCTATCACGGTTCATGAGATACAGCCTGGTGACAGACATACAGTCAGACGGACCGCGGAGTCTTAGTAATAGGGTCCCGTTTTTACCCTTTGGGTACGGCACCCTAAAAATTACGCAAGGGGGCTTGTATCGTCACTAAGGCAGTATAAAGTGTACTGGCGGCGTGACGTTTCACGATATTTCAACGCATTATATCGTTGTCACTTTATGTTTACGTGTCAAAAGAATAAATACGTGTCCAATATTTTTTATTAATCTACCTGACGGACAATAAACTAATTTTCAGTAAACTAACCTATTATGAGAAATACTTTAAATGTATGTCTGTCAGCAAGATTCCTATTACTACCTTGTCCTACGCTGCGAGTCCTGTCCAAGATACGATAGATCTACATTGCCAGCCTAGTTTCATCCACTGCTGACTTTAGGCCACCTCCCTTTAGTGTTATAATGCCCTGGTCTGTGCAAGTCTCGTCCTGGTTTTACCAGTGATAGCCTCTATATGGCCTGTTCCCTTCAGAGCCATGTTTCCCTGGTCTGTGCTAGTCTCGTCCTAGTCTTATCAAGCTCTTTTGAAGGTCGCATGATCATCAACATTGGAATCTCTTCTCTTCTTATTCTTTGTCTTCATTTCTGAAGGTCGTGCCCGTCCTGAAAAGCTTTGACGGAGTCAACGACGAGCTGCTTCCAAGCCACCCGTGTCTTAGGCTCTTCTCATAGCAGTGGTCACCGTGAGTCCCGTAATGGCCCTGATCTCGTCAGAACAGCGAGTAGGTGAACGTCCGCCTTTCTCACTACAACCAGTTTTTCCAGGTGGTCTGGCTCTCTGCGGGCGATGTGACCAAAGTAACTTAGGACTCGTTGATACCACATCGTGGAGAGTCTGGTTTTGATGTTAAAAAAAAATAGAATAGAATAGAAAACATTTATTCGACACAGACACAACACAACAACAACAATCACAAAGTAACAGAGAAGAATAGTAAAAAAAAGTACAAACAAGTTTAAAAACCGGCCAAGTGCGAGTCGGACTCGCGCACGAAGGGTTCCGTACCATTATCGCAAAAAAACGGCAAAAAAATCACGTTTGTTGTATGGGAGCCCTACTTAAATATTTATTTTATTCTGTTTTTAGTATTTGTTGTTATAGCGGCTACAGAAATACATCATCTGTGAAAATTTCAACTGAGTAGCTATCACGGTTCATGAGATACAGCCTGGTGACAGACAGACAGAGAGACAGACAGGCGGACAGCGAAGTCTCAGTAATAGGGTCCCGTTTTTACCCTTTGGGTACGGAACCCTAAAAATGATTGCGCCGGGCGTGCCCATACCGAAAGGGTTATCAATTCAGCATTTGCTGGGCGTCAGACACCCAGCGCTGATTTTCAGTTGGCACCCCGCTAGTGACACACGGACGTGGGTAAATAAAATAGATACTTAAAATAATTTCATAATGAGAATATGTGCTTTAACTTATAAATTAAAAAATAAAGATATATATGTAAAAATAGATAATATAAAGTAATAAAAAAATATGTAATGTATTATAATATAAAGTATATAAAGTGCTACAATATGATGGTTAAAATTGTCACAAAAAACTCCAAATGACAGTGTGGCATAGACGCAAACGGCTTATCACATCCAGCCAATCTCATCCCGACTTTTCGATACGATTGATTCATATTAATGATGATTTATGATTAATATTAAACTAAATATTGGGTTGAAATAAATTAAAATAAGATACATACATACATACATAAACTCACGCCTTTTTCCCATGGGGGTAGGCAGAAACTACAGAACGCCACCTGCTACGATCCTTACATACTTCTTTTGCTTCGCTCACATTCATACATCTAGTCATACACAAGATAAAAATAAGATAAGAATTAGATAAACGATTTGTCAATATTAATGTTCAACTGTTCGAGAATGTACATATTCGTGCGCTTGGCTGTCCATGGTATGCGCAACATTCTTCCAACATTGGAAACACTAGGTCCAAAATAATATCTGAAACCCATCATTGGATAAGTCCAGCCCGGCGAGCACGGCCTACTGTGACATGGCCTAAGTCACACTTTTTATCACAGTTTGGGCGATAAAGCCATTTTGTCTGAATAGCATTTGCACGGCGGCGTGAGATATTTTCTTGACTTGTGGCATAACTTTTTGACATTAATTTGTTATCTTTTTCGGAAATTTGCCAATTTTATGGCAGTTTCGGTTTAACCTTGGCCATAAAAACCATTTAGGTTCAGAGAAGCATAGTCCTACGACGCACTATTTCCGAATTATGAGCCTCCGAATTTTATTTTATTTTACATAAAACGCTCTATATCTCGAAAACGGTATGTCCTAGGCAAAAAATAACCAAAATTTAGCCCCCCCTTTGATATCCCCATGCTAGCAGCATCCCAACGTGAATTTAAGAAAAAAAATTTATTTTTTTTACTTTGCTTGTTTTTCGACTTGAACTACAAATTATTAACAGAAAATATTTTGGGTCATGACAAGTTATGATAAAATATGTCATGTCTTACAATTTGTCTTAAATACTAGCACGGGACAACCATGTGACATAGTTTCAAGACGCGACATGCCTTTCTTGTGGCTGACTTCATAGTGCAACATAATCTGAATAGACGACCAAATAAAATAATACTTATAAAAGTGTGCCGTTCATACAGATAAAATACTTTTTAATTTTGTTGGGCACAAATTAATATTTGACCCACGACCATAGACTTATGCACTTTATTTTTCTTTGTTTGTTTGATAACATATTAAGTGTTAATAAAATATGAATAATTACTTAAAAAATATAATAGCTTGGACCCAGTTCCCGATACCGGTGAGCCCCTATTTTTTTATTTTAGTTGTTTTTTGGGGGGTTTATTTAAGAAATAATTTAAAATGTAGAAAGTAAGAAGAATATGGAATATAAGAAAATAATTATAAAAAAGTAATAATCAAAATAAAAATAATAATTAAAAATAGAAATAACAATTATAAAAAAGTAATAAAATAGAATTAATTAATAATCCTGTAACATTTCAATTAATTAATATTTTTTGGGGGTTTTATTTAAGAAATAATTTAAAATGTAGAAAGTAAGAAGAATATGGAATATAAGAAAATAATTATAAAAAGTAATAATCAAAATAAAAATAATAATTAAAAATAGGAATAACAATAAAAAATAACAATTATAAAAAAAGTAATAAAATATAATTAATTAATAATCCTGTAAAATTTCAATTAATTAATAAGCATTGATCACCACACACACAAAATAAATTTATTGCCATTTGGTGCAGTAATTAGAAGGAAAATATTTTATTTTTCAACTATAAAATTTTATCACCACCTCCGAACGAAAGTGATACATTTTTCTTAAGGACGCTATTACATTTTTCTACAAATAACAGTACTTTTGAGGTACCTTTTTAATGTACATGCAATCACAGATGTGAAGATATCATGGTCTCAATTTAAAGATAATATATTCAGCTCCAGATTGGCATCAGAAAAATTGTATGACATCATACAAAATTTTCGCACAAATACGTTTTGCCCATCACAATAATCGCAAAAAAATTAAAAAAGTAGGGTCCGAATAGGACCCAGTTTAGGTAAATTTACAGCATATTTTATCTTCATAATTATAAAAAATTGCGGTATATATAGTCCTTTGCAGGTTCAGCTAATAATTTTTTAACTAAATCATTATATTTTTTAATTATTAGCAAAAAATAAAACACTTGCCGACTTCTTCATACATTTTGCACTCGAGGCCAGTCGAGGCTCATCATTCCGCGCTCAGAAGCGCTTGTGGAAGGACGGGCGTATCGCTCTCTCGCAAAAAATAATTACGATAAAAGTAATAGAAAAGATTGTAGTGTGCATAGGTGTGAGTCGTACTGTCGTCGTCATTTGTCGTGATCGAAAGGAGTTGATATTTTATCGGGCCGAAATAAAAGTATGTTTGAGTTTCCTATTATTATTATAATGTGATTTAGAAATTATGTTGGGTAAGATTGGGATTTGGATAGGTGGTGTTAAGCAGCTGTTGACAAGGTTGAGAAATGGATGGGTGGGTTTAAGCAGCTGTTAGTAAGGTTAGGATTTGGATGGGTAAGGTTAAGCTGTCGGTGGTGAAGTTTAGAAGTGGATGGGTGGGAGGAGGGTTTTTTTTTTATGTATGTATGTATGACGAATACGGAGCCAAATTTGACATCTTTTCGTCATGGGTGTCATTTTCATGATTTTTGGGGTCGCTTATATAGAATATGGGGTCAAAACCAAAATACAAGATGGCGCCGACAAAAATTTGACATCTTTTTGTCATGGGTGTCATTTTCATGGTTTATGGGGTCGCTTATATCGAATATGGGGTCAAAACCAAAATACAAGATGGCGCCGACGAAAATTTTACATCTTTTCGTCATGGGTGTCATTTTCATAGTTTTTTTGGTCGCTTATATCGGATATGAGGTCAAAACCAAAATACAAGAAGGCGCCGACGAAATTTTGACATCTTTTCGTCATGGGTGTCATTTTCAAGGTTTTTGGGGTCGCTTATATCGAATATGGGGTCAAAACCAAAATACAAGATGGCGCCGACAAAAATAAGACAAATTTTTGTCATGGGTGTCATTTTCATGATTTTTGGGGTCGCGTATATAGAATGGGGTCGCGTATATGGGGTCAAAACCAAAATACAAGATGGCGCCGACAAAAATTTTTTGGTCGCTTATATCGGATATGAGGTCAAAACCAAAATACAAGAAGGCGCCGACGAAATTTTGACATCTTTTTGTCATGGGTGTCATTTTCATGGTTTTTGGGGTCGCTTATATCGGATATGGGGTCAAAACCAAAATACAAGATGGCGCCGACAAGGATTAGACAAATGCTCGTCATGGGTGTCATTTTTATGGTTTTTGGATAGTATGTCATTACCTGCTGTAATGTAATGCTGAAAGCCAAAAAAAAAAAAATTAAGTATAAAAAAAAAACTTTTGATTATGAAATTTTATATGTTCCATGTAATGCAAAATGTTCAAGCCATTTATTATCCTTGTGGATGGAAATTATTTCGTTTTAGGTATTTTTTTAAAAAAATACATACTTATTACAACAAAGTGATATTACAAAAACTAGATTTTTAAACTAAAAAGAGAAAATAAAAAACTTTTTTGCAAAAAAATACTACAGACTTCCAAATAACAAAACTACAAAGTGAAAAATAACTTTATTTTTGGAAGTCGGTGTCTTTGGTAGGTACCATTTGTTTAAGTTTTCACTTTTTAGTTGTACCTACCTAATAGGCAAGTATAGTTACGTAAGGACCTATAATGCCAGAATAGATTACTCGAATATCATGAAACTGAACATAACTGGTGAAATGAGAGTGTACCAAGGTGAACTGTACACTTCTGCGTACCCCTTTAGAGCTTACTGGCGTGATGTTATGTTACGAAATGGTATAAACAATGAACAGACAGGCGATTGCAGCAATCCCGAGAGATCTGCCGTTATTTATTGAAGAGTTCTGGTGTATAGTTCCAAAGATCTTCACCAAATTAAAATGGGACCAATTTCCAAAAAGAAAGAGAATTTTCAAAATCGATCCACAATTGACGGAGATATCGGATAACATACAAAACCAAAAAAAAACGTACATAAAGTCAAACATAGAACCTCCTCCTTTTTGGTAAGTCGGTTAAAAAATTATAACTTTCCTGTGTCAAAAAATGAAAAATAATAGGTACCGACACCGACTGTCGAAAAGAAAATTAGGTTAGTATACTAAATACATCTGTTTACCCCCTAAAACCGTACAAGCGTGATGTTATGTTATGGTATGGTGAAACCAATACACACACATACGATCACAGTAATCGCAGGTCATTTGCTGTTTGTTATTGAAGAGTTCCATCGTATATCTCCGAAGATCTTTATCAGACCTAATATATTACCTATACAATAAAACCTTCCCTGAAAACACAAACATTTATCGACGGAAACACGATTAATATCGGATCAGTAGTTTTTAAGACAATCGCAGATACATATGGGTCGAATAGATAGAGCACCTCCTTTTTTTGAAGTCGGTTGAAAATAATAACCTACTTTTTACGACAACGGTTTGTAACAGTTACCAAATGCATTTCCAAAGTGCCAACTAACCTTCCTGAATCAACTTAAATAAAATAAAAAAATAATATCAAGGATCAATATTATTTGAGTAATGTATAAAATCGAGCGCTCAGTAGTTTCAATGAGTGCGTGCGCGTAATGTTGCTGTGTGCGACTTGATACCTAAATTTGAGTTCGTCGAAAATGTAACAGCGTCCTTAATCATCTGTCTAAATGTGAAATTTGTGACAAAATGGGTGCGCCCGTATTAGCAAAGTAAGACCCGATAAGTCCCAAATAAACGTCAGGAAATTTTCTCACGCCGCCGGTACTAATAATTAAGACAAAATGGCTTTATCGTCCAAACTGCGATGAAATGTGTGACTCAAGCCATGTCACAGTAGGCCGTGGTCACCGGGAAGCAACAAGAAAGGCATGTCGCGCCTTTAAAATAAGTCACATGTTTGACCCGGCTAGCATTTAAGACAAATTGTAAGACATGACATAATTTATCATGTCTTGTCACAAATGTCTTGGGTACGCCCATGCTCGCTCCGCAGTATAGATCATGACGGGTACGCGCAATGCATTTAAACCTAAGAAATAGCTGCAAGACTGAAGTTGCCTTTGTATTACCGTCTGTTTATTTATCTGTGGAAACCAAATAATGGCGGGGCTAAGTGGTCGAATTCGTTTTGATGTGTTCGTGCTCTTGGGGATTCTCTTTGATCTGTGCGGTTTGGATGCTATTTGACGGATGCAATCTTGTTAGTTACATTGTTGCTTTTGCAAGTGCATTAGCTACTTCGTATGGTAGAATTTCTTCGTATGGAAGCAGTGGTGGCCCAGCGGTATCGGCCGCGACTTGCAAGTTGCAGGTCGTGGGTTCGAGCCCAGGCAGGCGCTTTACTTTGTGTAAATTATTTCATCACCACTGCTCTCAAAACGGTGAAGGAAAACATCGTGAGGAAACCGGTATGTCCTAGAACCAAAAATTCGAAGACATGTGACATCCACCAACCCGCACTGGGCCCGCGTGGTGGATTACGGCCCATTCCCTCTCACAGAGAGGAGGCCTGTGTCCCAGCAGTGGGAACATTAATAGGCTGATGATGTGTGATGTGATGGTAGAATTTACTAGCTTCTGCCAGCGGCTTCGCCCGCGTGAATAGTGTTTTCTTATCCCAAGGGAACATTATACCGGATTGAAACCGGGTTGCCTATGTGCTAATCCAGACTATAATCTATCTCTGTGTCAAATTTCATCGACATCCGTTCAGTCGTTTTGGTGTGATTGAGTAGACAAACATCCATCCATCCAAAACTTCGCATTTTTTTTAGTTGCGAGTAAAAATAGTAGGTATTTGAGGCAGTATTAATACCAAGAAAAAAAAATGAAGCTGAAACTGGCAGCCAAAACGTAGCAGCCAAAGTACCCAGGGCCGTAAATAGTAAGGGGCCCTGTGCAACATTTTTTTTAAATTTTAATTTCTTCCATTAGATGGCATTTTAAGGAAAAATTTAGATTAATTACTTGAATATTAGGCAATTGACTTTTAGTCCGATTTTAGAATATTAAATTATTAGTGGATCAGATATTTTTATGAAATTTGCCACACGCGCGCCTGTGTGAGTATGTACGTGTGTGTGGGAGTGTGGTTGTCCTGTTTCCTTAGGAGCAGAAGATAACATAACATTTTATAACATTTTATTTTATAACATTTTTGAGAAAACTTGAAGAAATTCGTAGATTTTTCTTATTTTATAACATCGTGCAACGATGGAAAATTCTATAAATTGTCTGAGGCACTCTAGCATATGCCTAGTAAATATTTAAGCATGATTTAGTAGGGAGCACAAGGTACAACTATGATATTTTTGAGAAAACTTGAAGAGATTGAAGAAATTCGTTATTTTTCTTAATTCCTAATGTCGCGCAACGATGGAAAATTCTATAAATTGTCTGAGGCACTCTAGCATATGCCTAGTAAATATTTAAGCATGATTTAGTAGGGAGCACAAGATACAACTATGAAATTTTTGAGAAAATTAAGAAATTCGTAGATTTTTCTTATTTTCTAACATCGTGCAACGATGGAAAATTCTATAAATAGTCTGACACACTCTAGTAGACGCCTAGTAAATATTCAAGCATGATTTAAGAGGGAGCACAAGTTACAACTATGACATTTTTGAGAAAACTTGAAGAGATTGAAGAAATTCGTAATTTCTCTTAATTCCTAATGTCGCGCAACGATGGAAAATTCTATAAATTGTCTGACACACTCTAGCATATGCCTAGTAAATATTCAAGCATGATTTAGTAGGGAGCACAAGATACAACTATGACATTTTTGAGAAAATTAAGAAATTCGTATATTTTTCTTATTTTCTAACATCGTGCAACGATGGAAAATTCTATAAATCCTCTGACACACTCTAGTAGACGCCTAGTAAACATTTAAACATGATTTAGTAGGGAGCACAAGATACAACAATGACATTTTTGAGAAAACTTTAAGAAAAAGAATTTGTAGATTTTTCTTAATTCCTAATGTCGCGCAACGATGGAAAATTCTAGAAATTCTCTGACACACTCTAGTAGACGCCTAGTAAATATTACACATGATTTAGTAGGGAGCACAAGATACAACTATGACATTTTTGAGAAAACTTTAAGAAATTGAAGATTTCGTAGATTTTTCTTATTTCGTAACATCGTGCAACAAAATGGTAAAAAAGGTAAAAATAAGGTGGAAAAAAAATTTACGTTACACTTCATGTTAGTCATATTTAATTATATTTATGTTAGTTATCATTAACATTAATTAAATATTCGACTTCTTAAGATTAAATATTTTTTTATTTTATTTTTATACTATACAACATCTTATATGACCTGGGTTGGAGTCTCACATAACAGTGCTATCTCCCCTTGTTAACGCAGTATGCATGAATATTCATCCACGCTAAAAAATAAAATAAAAATAATGGTACGTTTTACTCCATGTTAGTTACATTTAATTATATAATTATATGTTAGTAATATTTAATTTTATATATCATATGTTATACTGTGATTTTTAATTTCGTGGACCAAACTGACAGCAGCCAATGACCTTATTTTTTTTAAATATTGCAAGCGCGGAGCATAGTGTTGTAGGTAAGGCTCAATCATAAATGATTCATCGAATCAATGTGACACGACACCTCAATTTATTTTTACTAATTGGTGTAAATAAATGTTTTATGAATATAAACGTAATATATTTAAATATAACAGTATTCATACACATAGTACATGAAATTGTTTTGTGTTAAATATGAAATCAACAATAAAATAAATGCGAAAAATCTACGAATTTCTTAATTTTCTCAAAAATGTCATAGTTGTATCTTGTGCTCCCTACTAAATCATGCTTAAATGTTTACTAGGCGTCTACTAGAGTGTGTCAGACAATTTATAGAATTTTCCATCGTTGCGCGATGTTAGGAAAGAAGAAAATCTACGAATTTCTTCAATCTCTTCAAGTTTTCTCAAAAATGTCATAGTTGTAACTTGTGCTCCCTACTAAATTATGCTTAAATATTTACTAGGCGTCTACTAGAGTGTGTCAGACTATTTATAGAATTTTCCATCGTTGCGCGATGTTAGAAAATAAGAAAAATCTACGAATTTCTTAATTTTCTCAAAAATGTCATAGTTGTATCTTGTGCTCCCTACTAAATCATGCTTAAATGTTTAATAGGCGTCTACTAGAGTGTGTCAGAGAATTTATAGAATTTTCCATCGTTGCACGATGTTAGAAAATAAGAAAAATCTACGAATTTCTTAATTTTCTAAAAAATGTCATAGTTGTATCTTGTGCTCCCTACTAAATCATGCTTAAATATTTACTAGGCGTCTACTAGAGTGTGTCAGACAATTTATAGAATTTTCCAACGTTGCGCGACATTAGGAATTAAGAAAAATTACGAATTTCTTCAATCTCTTCAAGTTTTCTCAAAAATATCATAGTTGTACCTTGTGCTCCCTACTAAATCATGCTTAAATATTTACTAGGCATATGCTAGAGTGCCTCAGACAATTTATAGAATTTTCCATCGTTGCGCGACATTAGGAATTAAGAGAAATTACGAATTTCTTCAATCTCTTCAAGTTTTCTAAAAAATGTCATAGTTGTATCTTGTGCTCCCTACTAAATCATGCTTAAATGTTTACTAGGCGTCAACTAGAGTGTGTCAGAGAATTTATAGAATTTTCCATCGTTGCACGATGTTAGAAAATAAGAAAAATCTACGAATTTCTTAATTTTCTCAAAAATGTCATAGTTGTATCTTGTGCTCCCTACTAAATCATGCTTAAATATTTACTAGGCATATGCTAGAGTGCCTCAGACAATTTATAGAATTTTCCATCGTTGCGCGACATTAGGAATTAAGAAAAATTACGAATTTCTTCAATCTCTTCAAGTTTTCTCAAAAATATCATAGTTGTACCTTGTGCTCCCTACTAAATCATGCTTAAATATTTACTAGGCATATGCTAGAGTGCCTCAGACAATTTATAGAATTTTCCATCGTTGCACGATGTTAGAAAATAAGAAAAATCTACGAATTTCTTCAAGTTTTCTCACAAAAGTTATAGTTGTATCTTCTGCTCCTAATGAAACAGGACAACCACACCCCCACACACACGTACTCACTCACACAGGCGCGCGTGTGACAAATTTCATAAATGCCATCTAGTGGAAGAAACTAAAATTCAAAAGAAAGTTGCACAGGGCCCCTTACTATTTACGTCCCTGGGTACTTTGGCTGCTACGTTTTGGCTGCCAGTTTCAGCTTTATGAAAAAAAAACCTATACGAATAGGTATATCCCAAAGCGCAATTAATATATTAAAGCATATAGCGCCGCCGGCCGCCTCATTAAGGTCACTTTAGAAACATGTTACAGCACTACCCTTTCACAGGTTCCCAATAAAAATAATAAAATTCTTTTGTTTTTCAGAGATCACCTACCTCAGGCTGGAACACCTGGACGTGAGCTGTAACTGCATATCGTCACTACCTCTGGAACTCCGCAACATGAACACACTAGTTACGCTTAATTTGGACAACAATCCCCTCGTATCTCCTCCCACCACAGTAAGAATATTATTACAACATTTTGAAAAAAAGAAAGAACATGTTTATTGTTACAAAAAAGACCTACGCTGATCTTAACACCCAGTATTTTTTTTTGGGTCGCTGCAGGCACAACCTAGTTAGATGGGGGTACTCCAATGGCCCACAGTGCGATTGCGGAGCCAGGTCCCAAACAATGCCTCACCTTTTGTCGTGCTCACTGTGCAACAACACCTGCACCTTAAAAGACCTTTGTGAGGCAAATGACAACGTATTTGGCGTGGCTGAATACTGGTCAAAACATTTAATTTTGGAATCATCGATACGACGAAAAAGAAGTATTATTTTGATACTAAAAGGTGATGCTCGTAGTTTCGACTGAAGCCAGGCGATCTTCGCTCAATGCCAACGCCATTGATGCACGTGTGATCTTCGATCCCATTATAGTAGTAGAATCCAGTGACGTATTAAATGATTTGGTACACCGGGCCAAATATTTTTATGCCGCCCCATAATTAATAAAAAAAAAGCGAAAACTCTTTAGTATGTTAATATTTTAACGGCGATTTTTACAAAAAAAAAATAAGTTAGTATAAGTTTTTTTTATTTATTTATTCAGTAGTATACAAGTACATTTTATATATATTTTTGCACCCTAAGCGAACTTGAAATATGCCAGACCACCTCGGGCCATCTTGGCCTAAGAGTAAATATGTTACTGGTAGTATTGGGCCTTGCCATAAAAAAGTACACACATATACTTTATATATATTTTTTGCGCCAGCGAACTTGAAAAATGGCAGACCACCTCGGGCCATGGCCATCTTTGCCTAAAAGTACGTTACTGGTAGTATTGGGCTTTTCCATAAAAAACGCCGTGACATCTCTGGTTAGATAATAGCAAAATTACTGCCGCAGACATTACAAAACTGGCATAAAGTGGGTGCATTAATGCTCCATGTAAAACGTTATTGTATTTACGGCGACCTATTTACATACTATGCAAAACCACATTCGTCATAGTGCAGTTTAAAAGGCAATAAAACTACTACTGCCGCTACGATTTTCAGCTGTTGCAACACTTTCCCTCGGGTTTTATGACTCGCGTGATATGTGAAGCTGTCAATACATTGTGTGTTTTCTTTTAACTACTTTCCGAACGGCGAGAGTGTGAATATGGAACAAATAAACACTGCCGTCTTGTGGTTTATGTTGTTATTTTTAGAAGGTGTGGATGGCATAATTGACTGTATTTGATAACATTTATGACATAAATGAAATAATATACTTGATGGTTTTCCTTGTTTGTGTTCCCTTCGATGCAATTTAATCCCTGCTAAAGTAGGTACAAGTACCAACAGTCGGAAATTTCCTATTCCACAGTAGCAAAAACAGCCCCAAGCCTTTTCACACAAACGGTAACTAATTGAATTTTGTTTTCGAATCGAAAAATCCCAAACAAAACAAAATTTAATAGCAACTATAATTTGAACTTAAAGTAATTACTTTATCTCAATACCATTAACAGTACATTTTGATCAGACAAAATGTTTTCATCTTTTTCTAGATTTGCATGCGCGGGCGCGTGCACATATTCAAGTACCTAGAAAACATGGCGAACAAAGACTCCTTACCGGCACACAGACGAGTAGACGACACGAGACGAACAGCCAAGCACAGCTCCTACATTAGCAGCTCACCGAACCCGAGTACGACTCACCAGATCACTTCGGGGAACGCCACGATAGACTGCCTGAGGCATAAGCCGAGGCATGTCGTCGATAGCGGATATAGCACTGATGGAGTGGACAAGAGATGGTCTAATGATGGTAAGTTTAACGTAGAACGACACAATGATCAGCCCAGCACAGCTGCCTGAGTTAAAGTTCTCGCCAATGATCTTGGCCGCTCTGAAATTGGCTTTCTGAAGCGCAAGGCACGGCACGGTGCTGTTTTTGTATGATATTGTACTGCACAGCCATTGTAGCCAACTTCAGAGCGGCCAAGAAGTTTGGCGAGTACTGGCCGAACGAGGCACGTTGTCGATAGCGGATACAGCCATGATGGAGTCTTACAATGATAGTAAATGTACATGACTTAATACTGAATGGTGATGCATCAGCCGGTCTATTCTGTAAAAATCATACCGTGAAAAATTGGGTGAAGTGAAGACGAATTGAGCTGTCAATCCCTAGCATATCGGTTGGAATGACGTTCAATTCGAGCTCACCTCACCTGAGTCATCACGGTGAGATGTCAACAGAATCGACCTGCAGCTCACTCCAAGCTCACCTAAGTTTTTACAGTAATCAGAATAGTACTACAGGTCTCTTCGGGAATTGCCATGATAAACTGCCTGGGCACAAGCCACTTACTTACCCATTCGTCAGCGTAGAGCGCTGAGGGCCTTGACTACCCTGTTTTCTTTTATTGATAAACCCACTTCTCCTTCTTATCTGACTTCTCATGATCAATTCCTTTGCTCTGCTCACAGTAAAAATCTTCGTTCCACCAATAATCGTCTTCTTCAATGTCCCCCTCACCGCTCTGGGTTTATCCACTCGTCCTTCTTTGTCCAGGCTATCTCTCTTTGGAATGCGCTCCCTCAGAATATCAGGATAGCAACCAGTCGGTTCTCTTTCAAATTTAAGGCACGTGAACACATTCGCAAGAAGTTTGCAGAATCATCACGGAATTGATTTGTTGGTTTCGGTTTCTCTATAACATTGTTTATGGAAGTATATATATATATATACTAGCTGACCCGGCAAACTTTGTTTTGCCATAAAAACACCAAACATTGATCTACTCTACCTACTCTCCCTACCCTACCCTACCCTACCCTACCTACAATACCCTACCAACCCTACCCCACCTACCCTACCCCACCTACCCTACCCTACCCTACCTACCTTATCCTACCCTACCTACCCTACTTTTTCATAAGAACCTTCTATCAATATGTAAAATTATTAAATTACTAAAATGGCTATAAAAAATAGGGGTTGGTGATAAAAAGTAGTAATTTAGGGTTGTATGTATTTTTTAATTTCACATTATAAAAAAATAAAAACAAATTATTTATAAATCATCAATTTATAAAATTTGTTAAAAATCGGTAAAGCCGTTTCGGATGAGTACGTTAACTAACATTGTGACATGGAAATTTTATATATTATATATATTTTACTCTATTTATCCTTTCATTTAGTTGCACCTACCTTTTTTATCTCTGCACCACCCTAAGGTCGACTGGTAGAAAATGTCCAAGGCATTAAGTCCGCCTTTGTACTTGTGCATAAAATTTTAATAAACAAATAAATAAGCCGAGAATGTCCAGCAAATGGAAATTTAATATGTGTCACTGTCAGAGCACTTCCGGCAGCTACAGCTATAAAAGAGATGAACTAAT
Source organism: Anorthoa munda (assembly GCA_945859665.1). NCBI lineage: Eukaryota > Metazoa > Arthropoda > Insecta > Lepidoptera > Noctuidae > Anorthoa > Anorthoa munda. The sequence continues at coordinate 8,999,459 of OX243918.1, read as the reverse complement.
AAAGTGAATAAGCGCAAAGCCATTAAACTGATGTTTTAGCGAGGAACTAAGGAAGATTAACCTTTTCCTTCAGTTTATTAATAGCCACTGCATGGTGTGGTATCTAATTTAGAATCGGAACCAGTTTCGAAACTTCAATGTTTATAGTTTTAAATGAAGCTTTGACGGTGAATAAACAAGACACGAAATTGTGTAATACCGTACTTACATTTCTCATTACGACTTTATTTTCATTCAAGTTTGGTAAACACTCCGTTAACGGCCCATTCACTTATGTCAAGCGTCCTTAAAGACTGCTGGCATTCAGAAATGGCTCCCGACCATTAAAAAATGAATGACGTGCATATAAACTTTTTTTACGTCCGGAAATAGGGACGGACTAAAATTAAGTCTCTTCAACCCGTTCTGGGACGATTTTTACTGTGTTACCATTCATATAAATTTCTAACAAACTTAATTATTTTTCCAAATTGCCACTGACCTAAAAAGAGTTCAGAATTGATTGGGTGCATGTTACAATGCAGTTTGCATAATGTTAGGAAAGCACTGGAAAGTTTTTAACCTAAATAGACTTGCACTCGAGCTTGCTTGCACTTTTGTAAGTTATTTGTTTACCTCCCAAGCAATATGATAGAAACTTAGGGCACGGTCGTATGGATAGCTATTTCAGTATGATATGCATACTGCAGTAGGCTAGCTATGTCAAATTGTTTATAGCAAGCGTATCAACGATATAAGCAAGGTGTATACAAGACACAGATCTCGAAAAAAAATCGACGGGTCCATACATATGTTCGCAGAACTCTTTTTTTTTTTCGCGATCTTAGCGTTGGTCCCATTGTAATGCCGGCTGTACACTCTCCCGCTAGAGCCCGAGGAAACGCTGCTGTACATTGAGTTTTCAAACAAAATACTTCTTGATTGAACTCAGTACTAAGAGCAATATTCATCATCATCGCGGGATCTCGCGCAAGCGTGTCCAGCCGGCAAAAAAGTTGAAAACAATATCATCATCATCATTTCAGCCGAAAGACGTCCACTGCTGGACATAGGCCTCCCCCAGGCGTCGCCACATTGACCGATCCCGTGCGTCTCGCATCCAGCGCCTTCCTGCAACCTTAATCAAGTCATCGGTCCACCTAGTGGGAGGCCTTCCAACATATCGTCTTCCGGTTCGCGGTCGCACTTCCAAACAATATATCACGGGAATTTAACGCGATGATTTAGTTTTTCTTTTTATTTTTTTCTTTTTATTTTCGTGATATAATATATTGTTTTCCATTATGAAAAGCGAAAGTTTTAAAGTTAATATGGCATAAAAGTTGTTCATAATGAAGAGTACAATGATTCCTTTTTAGGATTTGCGTTGTTTATGTTACTCTGTATATTTTTAAGAACTCAGTTCTATGCTATTCTGAAACCTGGCGTCTTTTCATCAATAAAAGACAGTAGAATCAATTATTATTACGTTTAAATTTTTGACGTTCAAAAGTGCCGCTTAGGGCCAGTGGAAATAAAAAAATTTGTCTTTGTCAATAACTTAAAATTTTGTTTAGCTCTTCGGTTTCTTGTGCCAACTTCTGCCCACTTGTGCTAAAAACTTAATTCAGATTAAGATGCTAACTCGAGGTTATATTAAAATATGCTATAAATAATGAGGGGTTAGCAACAAACTCGGAATTTGTAAATTAACCTAGCGTGGCGCAAGCATAGTTGCATTACCAAGATAATGGTAAACCTAATTCTCCATTCACAGGTGGTGGCGATTCCGGCGGAGGTGGCAGTGGTCGGTCAACACCGAGCACTCCATCCACCTTATCCCCTGGAGCTGCACTATCTCGGGCGCAGTCGCTATCCAGCGAGACTCCCCTCGCACCACTCACCCCTTTACTCTCCGGGTATGTTTGATACAGTACTTGGAACTTAGCTGGTGGCTTGTAGACAAAAATGAATTTGGAAGTTGTGATTTTAATTGGAAACTCAACCTAATAGCTGAACGTATTAGGTCTTTTTTGCGTTGCATGCCGGTGACACGAACTAGTTTGTAAGACTTTTTGAAGTCACATGATGACATTTTGGGTGAGTTTTATTCGTCGTGGCACTGGTATGCAAATAGATTTGATTGACAAAAATAACTAGTATTTTTTTAAACTGTTGGATAGCGGATACGAGCTTAGCAGATTAAGGGCCGACTTTTCAATAGTCTGATAACTTTTAACTGTGGAATAAAAATGGCCGTTTGACATATTTTCTATACAAAAGCTGTCAAACCCTCATTTTTATGCCCCAGTTTAAACTTATCAGATTATTTAAAAATCGGCCATAAATTAAATGAACATTAAATGAATTTTAATTTTGTAATAATTTTAATTTTGTAATAATTTTAATTTTGTAATAATTTTAATTTTGTTTCTACAAATATCTGCTCAGCTTGTCTCTGCTTTAATGGCAAATTAATTAGTTTAAAATTATTATTCTGGGTGTTTTTCTATAACTGTGTGTAGACTTAATAGCTGCTTATAACTTTATTTTATTTTTTTCGCATTGGCCGATACAGAGGTAAAACCTAAATTTAAATCTTTTCTCCGTTCTTCACAGCCATTTTCACCCCTATCCTCTGTCTCATGTTTCCGCAACGATATATCTTGGTAATGTTTAAAATAAATGTGTTTCACTTATGGGATAGTGCAGACGTAGCGTCGCTTTGCATAGTCATACCGATGTTACGTGCGTACGGGCCCACCGTAAATCTGAAAAAATAAAAACAGTATGCAGTTTCGGTATAAGTTTTTGGGACAAAATAGAAAAACCCGAAGTACGCAATACCAGTGGTGTCTCATCCCATACACAGAAACCGTGCCGACGTTCTATACTGATTATTCTGATTATTTTTTGTACATCGATCGCGTTCCGTTCCACGGATTTAGATGGTGATCTTTCTATCGCCGTGGAACGGAACCGAACCCGATCGATTTACAATAAATAATTGGTATAATCAGATGAAAAACGCTAGTTACGTCAGCACGGTTTCTTTGTATGGGATGAGGCATCTGTATGCTAGTATTACATTATCTGTGGCAATACTAACGATTATAAGTACAGTCATCGTCAAAAATATATGGAAGGAAATAGACGACTCGTCCAGATGCTTGTGACCCTGACTGTACTAGTCGTGCATTTTAATAGATTCAACCAGATGTGGCACAACAGTATTTTGTAACCAAGGGTCCTAAGTAAAACACATTTATTGCTGAACAGCAAATCAACCCAGATACCGTTGTAACTCCGCCTCTTTTTTTATTAACCCCGGTGTTGTCCCTTTCAGCGTCCGTATATCACCCGAAGGAAACATATCGAATGGCGACGAAAAGAGTAAATTAGCCCATCAACAAACCTACAGGTACATTGTCATGTTCGCACGACACTCACTAACATACGCACTGGTTTATATATGAATGTGGTTTTACTAAAGGTTTTGATGTCACATAGATTTCGTAGTTTGTGTGATGTTATTATAGAAAGAGCAGTTTTAAATACCTTCCTGATGGTTCGACGCGATTCGATTAATATCATACCGGTATGCGATTTTTACTAAGCGAAATTGAAAATACAGTACAACTATTTTCTTTATGTCCCCCGGCAATCATCGCATTTCCAAATACAAACGAATGCTAATTTCCATATCATTCAATTACTAGATTTATCGTGTTTAATAATTTGAATTCAGAACTAAGTACTTTATTGTTGTTTTGTTTTGTATTCCGTGTGGACTATATAGAGCTGTAAAACAATTTCTTGCCGGCGTTTTTAGCAGCTTTCCTCCCATTTTTTTAAATAAATTACATTAAGTTAAAAGAGTATTAACAACTCTATATACTTCCAAGTTGATTGAAAGCGTCCACACCAAGTGCAAAGGGCAACTGATAGAAATCCGACGACTGACGAAACACGAAGTTTGCCGAGGGACATTAAGAAAATAGTTGTACTTTACGCTCATATGGACGCCATGCGATGTAATTCGACTGATTTGCACTTGAAATGTTCTTAGAAAATACGTGCGCGATATCTCCATTGCTTCGCGCCATCAGGATGCACCTTAGGAATGTTTAAAAAAAAATCAGTTCTTGGAGTGATGATTATGGAAATAACAGAATGACAATGTTTGTAAAAGTATGAGCTCTCTTTCTATAACAACATCACACTTGTCTTCTTGCGGTACATATCGTGCATGTTATTATTAATTAATCACTCTACTAAAACTTATCTATTACAAAAACATACTCATCACCAAACAAAAACTACATAACTTGAACACAAGGTAAAGTGGAGAGAGCAGTGGTGGCCTAGTGGTATTGTACGCGACTTAAAAGTTGTAGGTCGTGGGTTCGAACCCAGGCAGGCGCTTTATTTTGTGTAAATTATTTCATCACCACTGCTCTAAAACCGGTGAATGAATACATCGTGAGGAAAACGGCATGTCCTAGAACCAAAAATTCGAAAAATTGTGACATCCACCAACCCGCACTGGGCCCGTGTGGTGGATTATGGCCCATTCCCTCTCTCACAGAGAAGAGGCCTGTGTCCCAGCAGTGGGAACGTTAAAAGGCTGATGAAGAAAGTCTTCAAACATGTATGGAATGAAAGGAGTTCGAGTTAGAGTGACAGTATTTAGTTATCTGTGGAGGGTATAGTCTATGGGGAGTAATGATGCTGTGTGCTAACGAGCAGAAAAAAAACCGGCCAAGTGCGAGTCGGATACGCACATGAAGGGTTCCGTACCATTATCGCAAAACACTGCATAAAAATCACGTTTGTTGTATGGGAGCCCCCCTTAATTTATTTTATTTTAATTAATTAATTATTATTTTTTGAAGTAAATATTACACTAAACATATTGTGAATATTTCAGGCGTCTACCTGTTGCCGTTATTAATATCGAGCAAAAAACGGCAAAAATATCACGTTTGTTGTATGGGGGCTCCCTTTAATATTTACTTTATACTGTTTTTAGTATTTGTTGTTATAGCGGCAACAGAAATACATCATCTGTGAAAATTTCAACTGTCTAGCTATCACGGTTCATGAGATACAGCCTGGAGACAGACGGACAGACAGACAGACAGACAGACAGACGGATCGCGAAGTCTTAGTAATAGGGTCCCGTTTTTACCCTTTGGGTACGGAACCCTAAAAAAGACGTTGACGACGAAAGTTGTTAAAATAGTGTTTATTGGAATAAATTAAGTAATCACAGTTACATTCAGGCATTGGATACCCCGATATCCTACAATGTATTACCTATATTATTACTAAACTAGCTTTATTTCCGTGGCTCCTCTCGCGTAGCCCACTTCACAGGTCACTCGATGATAGTGTAGCTTGTGAACGAATTTACAAAATCGAATGAGGACTACCAGAGATTATCCACTAAAAACAATAAAAAAACTGTCAGTGTCTGTTTTTCCAGTAGTGCTATTCTTTAGAAATCTCACCGTGATGGTGAGGTGAATTGAGCTCGGAGTGACAGTCAATCCCTAGCATATCGGCTGGAATAACAGTTCATTTCACCTAAGGCGATTAGCATACTGCACCGCATTACGCAGCTAAGCGCGGGAGAGCGTGTTCTTACGTTGCTTGATAGTATCTCTCCTTGCATTGAAAACACGCGTAGTGCAACACACAGAAAACGCATTCACGCACAGTGTCGTGTCTTCGTCGCCACGTACGCCCTCGCAGCGTATAGCGGGGCAGTGTGTGAATCGCCTAATTTATAACGATGAGATGTCTACAGAATCGACCTGGGGGTCTTTAAATCAAGAGGGGTTATTCTAAGCAAGCTTGCTTCACTTTCGACCACATTATAGCTTACCGTCAGGTGATATATTGGTCAAAGGCGAGTTTCTCAATTAAAAAAAAAACGACCAAGTGCGAGTCGGACTCGCGCACGAAGGGTTCCGTACCATTATCGCAAAAAACGGCAAAAAAATTACTTTTGTTGTATGAGAGCCCCAATTAAATATTTATTTTGTTCTGTTTTTAGTATTTGTTGTTATAGCGGCAATAGAAATACATCATCTGTGAAAATTTTAACTGTCTAGCTATCTCGGTTCATGAGATATGGCCTGGTGACAGACAGACAGACGGACAGTGGAGTCTTAGTAATAGGTCCCGTTTTTACCGTTTGGGTACCCTAAAAATATATCAAATTTTACCACCTTATAATATTAGTTTAGATGAACCTAACATAAATTTTTCTCAGCACCTTGACCCGACGTCAGCTATTCAGTCGTGAAGCTACACAGAACACACCTACTTTTCACGATATCCTCCAAAAATATATCTATCTACTACACGGTGAACGGAACAATCAATCATTCTATTTTAACCACGGCAGGCAACACTTGTGAGTTATTGTGGTCCGGCCCGTTAAAAATGTTCATTGAATTTCCTTTAAAGAAATGTAAATTGCAGGTGAACTTTTTTAAAGCGAAAAATATCAAAGTCGACAACTGTATTTTTAGAATAAATAACATAAAAATCAAAAACCAATAATTTTTTTTATTTATTTCAACTAATCCATTTCAAGATACATTTGAATTGTCAACAAAAAAAACAAAAATGAAGCTAGTTGCACATCTGCAAGCGTCAGTAGGACTTCTATATGGAGAAGAACGTTCAAGAAACTCCATGGACACTATTTTCCATCAATAAATTGTAATTACACAAGTATTTGGTTACATCATTCTTGTTGAGAACTATGTAAAAAGAAGTGCCCGTAAAAGCATCTAGAGTAAAACAAACAACCCCAAAATACAATAATTAATTAAAAAAAGGTCGAGGCAGCTAAGTTGTGACCAATCCCAACAGATGGCTCCCGTTCACGAACATGACGTATGGATTGGCTCCACTCAGCTCAACCATCGTGAAGGGTACCGAATGATCCACCACATGCGCCACCATCAGATAGACATTTGAGAGAGCATGACATACTCTTAACTGCCATCACGCCTGTATTCCTCGAAGGCTTACTTAGGCAGAGTTGCTCATAGGGCACACTCATATTTCTTTTTATCCTTTTTAGGGTTCCGTACCCAAAGGGTAAAAACGGGACCCTTAACTAAGACTTCGCGATCCGTCTGTCTGTCTGTCCGTCTGTCACCAGGCTGTATCTCATGAACCGTGATAGCAAGGCAGTTGAAATTTTCACAGATGATGTATTTCTATTGCCGCTATAACAACAAATACTAAAAACATAATAAAATAAATATTTAAGTGGGGCTCCCATACAACAAACGTGATCTTTTTTGGCGATTTTTGCGATAATGGTACGGAACCCTTCGTGCCCGAGTCCGACTCGCACTTGGCCGGCTTTTTAGCCTATATTGTCACCTCCGTACAAAAGCCCGCCATAGTCTTCCAACGCTCTTTAAATTTAGCCTTCTCCGGTCAATCCGTCAAAAAAGAGTCCAAATCGTTACGCCAGCGTTTCTTAGGACTGCCTCGGTTACGACGCCCATCCTCCAAAATATGTCCTGTGCTTTGTAACAAAACTAAGTATTACGAATTAATTTTCACAAGCCTGTAAGATTCCCACTACTGGAACCAAGCTTCCATTCTGAAAGAGGGGATTTCGAAGGCTTATCTATAAAATACTATGATTACAATAGATACATTGATACTGCCAATCTGGCAATGATTTTTAAATGAGTATCTCGACTACCCGATTTTTTATCCGTATGATGAATATACTTACAATTAAAGTCAAACAAATTTTACTACCATATGTCAGTAGAACGTATCACATTACTAATAGCATGCACGGTATCGTACGTCCGTAAACACACTAATTGGAGTCTCCCGAACTTCCGACTGTGGGTGCAGTCGGCGGTATTAACAAATAGTTCACACAGCTCGCTTTAATGAACAAAGTGTTTCTGGTACTCGTTTTATACTTCCTGGTGAGGTGTGGTCTAATGAAAAGCGATTAACAATTTTGAAAAAGTAACTTAGTTATCGATATGTCATTAATGTAGTTACTGTTTGGGTTGATGTAAATAATACAAATTATAAACAGAATTTATGTAAAGTATTAATTAGTAAACGAAATCTATGTGCCTTCAAACACCTATCTCTTGAAGTACAAAATCTTACTATACTTTTACAACATTCCAGACAATACAAAGAAGCCTTAAGACAGCAGCGTCAGCAAGACATCTACCGCCCCCGCACCGACCAGCCGTCCCCAGAGCTGGACTCGTCCCCGCACTCCAACAACCAGAGCCCCATCCACAAACCTACCCACTCCCCCGTCAACGGATACACTAGTAACGTATCACCTAGTCTATACAAAACCGCCTCTTCCAATAGCAGTACACTATCCAATACCTCATCCCCTAACCTTTCCCAAGTGCCAAACTCCCCTCTTTTACACTCCACCCCCAGAAGATTCCAGAACCAATCAACGAATGGCAATGGAGTCATAGAGAAACAAGAAGAGAACAAAAGGCCCGTACAGAAAGTAGTGCCATCGAGAAATGTCAACAGCAAATACGCGACTGTCAATGGGAATGTAGACTACAATGGCCGCCTCAACGGTCAATCAGACGCATACATAAAGCCTACATCTCCTTCAAAGTCTCCAACGAATACGATAGGGTACAACAGTTTAGGCAAGTCGAGTATACCGCGGCAAGTGAACGGGGACAGTGCCAGGTTGTTGACGACGAGTGTGTCGTTTCTAAAAGGTGCTGCGCCGAAGCCCCCCGGCAAGATGGCGTGGAACAAGGACGCGCCGGCTGATAAGCTCAGCTTTACTATGAAGAGAGAGTTTGATAAACAGAAGGAAGAGCTGGATCTGCTGACGCAGTTGAGATCGGTGAGCTTTTATTTTTGTTGTTTTTTTTTTAAATTGGCAGTTACAGAAGTTACAAATCACCAGCGCGCGTCTTGTTTTTATGCAACAACTGTAGGGGTCAGTTATTTTTTACCCGACTGCCGAAGGAGGGTAATGTGTTTATCAGTCTATGTATGTATGTATGTTTGTTTTTTCCTATGTGGCGTTCTAGAGACCAAACGCGTTGGCCGATTTTGATGATTCTTACATCAATCGATTCGTCTTAATCATTAAAATTGGAAAAACAAAAAGTTAATTAAAATAATCAAAAAACCCGACTGCTTAAAAAGCAAACTAAAAATACGTAAACAAGAAGAAAATCATGCTGTGCAGTCGGAGGATACATATTCGCGAGCTGGCTGACCAAAACCAGATGTATCCTCCGACTGCACAGCATGATTTTCTTCTTGTTTACGTATTTTTAGTTTGTTTTTTAAGCAGTCGGGTTTTTATTTTTTTAATGCAGCATTTTCTTCTTGTTTACGTCTTTTTAGTTTGCTTTTTAAGCAGTCGGGTTTTTTGATTTTTTTAATTAACTTTTTTTATTTAATAATTTTGTTGTCTTCTATTTGATATCCGAATTGTGTATAGTCAATTTGGGCTCCTTTAATTGAATTGAGAAGTGATCACTATCTAAACACCATGGAAATAGAACAAAATTGACAGTGTCATGGTACGAGTCACATCATCACATCACATCATCAGCCTATTAATGTTCCCACTGCTGGGACACAGGCCTCCTCTCTGTGAGAGGGAATGGGCCGTAATCCACCACGCGGGCCCAGTGCGGGTTGGTGGATGTCACATGTCTTCGAATTTTTGGTTCTAGGACATGCCGGTTTCCTCACGATGTTTTCCTTCACCGTTTTGAAAGCAGTGGTGATGAAATAATTTACCCAAAGTAAAGCGCCTGCCTGGGTACGAGTACTGCCTGCCAACTACTTTTGTGTACTCTGGGAAATAATAACGGGTGGGTTGAATAAAGACGAGAATACAATCAGATGATAGTCGATCGACGAAATTGTGGCATATTTCGAGACCGATGATATATTTTGAAGTCAAATGACCGCGATCTGGTTGCTCCGATTCTCTTCCTCCTTTTGAAGTGCCTTTTATTGATAGCCAGTATTGTTATGTCACAGATCATCGAGTCCCGCCTGAAGATGTCTCTCCCAGAACAGTTAGCCCCGGTGCTGTGTGACGGCGTGGTGCTGTGTCACCTGGCCAACCACGTGCGGCCGCGCTCCGTCGCCTCTGTGCACGTGCCGTCGCCTGCGCAGGTAACAGCAACGGTGATATGAATATTATATTGAATTAGTTATAACTGTACTAAAACTGAGATGGCTAAATTAGCCAATTTATTTTGACTATGGGCCAAAGTAGCATAGAGCTGGTTTCCTGAGTCAGTGAGGTAGGGTTGCGGTAGACCAAGAAGGAGACGGCGGGACGAACTAGACAGATTTCGTCAAAACTGGATTGAAGAAGCGCGGGCTTGTAGAAGTGGAAGAAGGTCTTTGACCTGGAGTGGGACTGAATAGCAGTATGAGTGAGTAGAATGCAGGATAAGTGATTATAAGGAACGGCAAGCTCTTTTCTTTGGTTCAGAATATAATGGTTAATATAATGGGTTTATACTTCGTCCCGCGCAACGTCACATGTCACAAGAGGATGTCAAACTTCTGATTAATTGATGACCAGTCTACAGTACTCGACGATATCTTTGAAAAATAACTGATTGTATACTGCTTCTTCGTCCGAAATTTCTTAAAGTATAAAATCTATGGTCGTGTTATGAATGATGAATAAATAATAATAATATTTTTTTTATTTCCAGCCCAAGCTAACAATGGCGAGATGTAGGAGAAATGTAGACAACTTCTTAGAAGCGTGTCGAAAAATTGGAGTTGAAGAGGTGAGTGACACTAAAATTACTATACATTGTCTTATTTATTTCTACCTTTATTTATACCCGATTTATTTTTTATTACCTATTTGCGACCATCAACGCGATTTAAAGTGCGAAGAAACTGTGTTTATCGTGATTAATAATAAAAAACTGGCGCAAACTTTGCATTCCCGCCGTGTCAATTTCGAGTGTTGCAGGGTCTTGTAAGATATCCTTTCGCGAGCAACAGAGATTATTGTAATGAAACTAAGAGACGGGTGGCGTGTGTTGCAGGAGGTCATCTGTTCGCCCGAAGATGTTCTGGGGCACCTGCAGAGCGACGGAGGGGACACTCTCGTGAACTTAGCTCGCACTGTCTCCGCCCTCCTCACACACGCCACGCCTCCGCCGCCCTCCGCTGCCCCGCCAAGGGATATCACAGACCTGCACGCGCACCACACTACACTCGCCTTCGAACTATCCCACGAGGAATGCGCCGGCGGAGACTACGACGAAACAGAGGATCCCGAATCATCACTAGAAGTCAACTACTACCAAAGGCAGCTCAGAAGATACTCAGAAGAACGCTTCATCAGCAACTTCAACTTCTCAGACAACAACCAACACTATACCATCGACGAATCCGAAGAATACCAAAACACTGAAAACAATAACACGGACTCAGCGCATTACTCACCGGCTTATACAAACAGTGAGCTAAGGAATAGAGGACCCTATTACCAGACGAATAGAGTCCAATTTGTGACGCCCTTTTGCAAGGAAGACCATGTATTGAAAAGCGGTAATTTCGAAATATACGACACAGATGAAGTTGATTTTCCCACGGAATTGATTAGGGAGGAAGTGGATGTAGAAAGATATGACAGGGGTAAAATGAATCTCGATATACAGAATAATCTGAACAATGTAATTTTTACCGAGACTGAGGCTCCTAAGGAGGTCGAGAACAAAGTTCTATTTACTTGTCTATGCCTTGGCACGTTCTTCGTGTCTACAATTTTGCTAATCATGTACCCTTTGTAAACCTTTACTTGATTCTATAGTGATTTATAACCGACCGAACATTTTAGACCTCATTTTCCGAAGATACGAAAGAATAAGAAAAAGGATCTTTCACTATTGTGTGACATTCTTTTTTCAAACATTCATACCTGCCACGAGCAATCGAAAGCGCGATGTGAAAGTGCAAAGGGTTCAAAACGAGTTTGTTTAATAGCTCTTTTGAGTAGAATCGAGAAAATTCATGTAATCTAGTACTGATAATCGTACATTTCGTGTCGAGCATAAAAAGTCGAGATTTTAACACGAGTGTTAAAATAAAGCCTTTTTATGCGAAACACGAACGATTCTTTTTCGCCTACCTGATGAGCTTACTTAATTAAATGCAAATAAGTTCCAACAACAATTTATTAGAAACGTTCAGACTAAAAACCACAGACAATATAAACAAAATCAACGCGCGCTTTTTCGAGAGGTAACAGGTTCCGTATCATTCTGCCAGTTACATAAAGATATCAAAACTCCATACAAAAATCATATCGTAACTGCATTATGTAATTTTGTTTTTTTTTAATTCTTTTTTTTGTAATCTTGTGTCTAAATGTTAATATTTCGAAACGAATTTCTTAGGCAATGTTACATAGTAGAGTAGTGGAAAAAAGCCCTTTTCTTATTCTGACCGTATATAATAAATACATTATTGTATTATTTAGGGGTTTGTCAACATCGGTCAACTTAACATGTTTGCCTTTAACGCAGTCTGACTGTGATTATGGTCTGAAATCGAATTTTGAGGCTAGCTTTTTAGAATGATCTTGTAATACAAGTCTGAAAGGAATTGGACGGTATTTCGACGGATTTATACAATGGAATTTATATTTTTTGTTTTAAAAAGACATTACGGTTGCAGTGAATTTGTTTGTTAGTATTGATTGGTATAGTTTTTTAATTATTAATTGGTATAATTCCACTTGTTATAAGTTCATTCCCATGTGAGGCATTTAAATTTTTTATTATTAGTTTTTTTTTTATTAATATTTTTACATATTTTGCCAATTGGTTTGTTTATTGGTTGCTATTGTCGGCTATTTTTGCGTGTTTGATTTTTGTATTTGTGTTTTGCAGACTGTAATTCTTCGTTTTAATGTAAAATATGCACTAAAAGGATTTGTATAATACACATGAAAGCTAGAAATACAGAGATAGCTATATATGCGTGTGCGCAAGTACGTCCAATCGTTCGTCAAAGTAGAAACACTTGCACTGGGAAAACCACCCTTAAAATTACGTAATAAAGGCCATATCGGCGTGAAGTTATGACCATGGATAGACGTGCGTAGAACCGACTAGCTATCATGCAGTCTGCAGAACAATTATTCCCAAGATCTCATCGTTTGTTGTGTTGAAGAGTGATTCGCTATTAAGTATAATTTAGGTTTTTTTTGTCTATATTTTACGTAACAATGCAATGCAATTATTAATGCAATTCTTATACGTAGCAACCGTAAGATATAAGTAGTCTTTTTGCACCAAATACGGTAAAATTTTACACGTTATACATAGATAGAAGGCACTCTTTACTTATAAACATTGTAATGGATAATCTCCGATTAAATTAGTAGTGTTAAAAAGTAAACATCGTTTATAAGTAAAGACATTAACGAATAAAGGAATTTCTGATATATAATTATGATGGCATTAGAGCCTATTTAAACTGATGTGTTATGTAGTTCAATAAAAATTTGACTGATCATAAAACAGATTGGTGAAGCCGAAAAGGCGTTAGACCAACGATTTAATTCTACAAGGTTGAAGAATCAATTGGGTATAGGAAGTGAAGTAGATAACAAATCAAAAGAAGCAATATTCCAAAGGTTAAGGCGCAAATTTGCAATCTAGGGATCATAAGTTCGATCCTCATATGTTGCAGTATTAACTTGAACCCATTTCTGGCACAAACACATTTAGCTAAGTTAAAACGATGGCGTAAACATTTCTAGAAAAAAAAATGGTATAAATACGTTCTAAAAAACGTCCGCTGTTAAATAAAAACTAGCCATAGTTCTTAAAAGCGGCATGTTAGAGCACACATATATAAATCTAACTAGGTGACGCGATTGTATGTACTTCGTGTGTCAAAAAACGGAGTAAAATGAGGACTTTTCATTTAGAATTATTGCCACCGGAAATGGTAATCCACCGAAACCTAGAAAAATGCCTTTTTATGCCATATTGAGCTTCTTCTTCTTCGTCGTATCGATGATTCCAAATTGAAATGTGTTTTGACCAGTATTCAGCCACGCCGACAGCGTTGTCATATGCCTCACAAAGGTCTTTTAAGGTGCAGGTGTTGTTGCACAGTGAGCACGACAAAAGGTGAGGCATTGTTTGGGACCTGGCTCCGCAATCGCACTGTGGGCCATTGTAGTACCCCCATCTAACTAGGTTGTGCCTGCAGCGACCCACCATACACCATATTGAGCTGTAAACTGACTGTATAGAAAAAGTTGGCCGAGGCATTGGAAATGTTTTCTTTCATCTATACGAATATTAGAAAGAGGAAAGATTTTTTCGTTTGTACCGTATAGGCTCCGAAACTACTGGACCGATTTTAAAAATTGTTTCACCAATAGAAAGCTTCATTATTCCTGAGTGACATAGGCTATTTTTATTATCCCGATGTCGGGTCCTGTGGGGTGGTCCACGGGAGCGAAGCCGCGGGGAACAGCTAGTTGGTAAATAAATTTGTTTTTAAATTGTGTGTGAAAAAGTGGCACGCTTGGTTTTCATACAGATGGAGGGACTTGCGTTATCTATACTCCATTTGCGATAACATTAGACGTTTAAATTAGCCCATTTTACAGCCCGTTCAACCGATTTTGAATTCTATTGCGTTGGTGATACGACAAATGGTAGCTGTAGTAAACAGTTGGTTTTGGTAACAGGTTTATGCTTTTTATGTCATCCTTATGCTAACGGGATAGATCTCAAAATCGGTTGAACGGACTGTAAAAAGATTTGGAAACATGTCTAATGTTATTTAAAATGGAGTTTAGTTAGATTTATATCTGTGTTAGAGTAGTTGTTGGATCACATAACACGTCAAACGAATACTTAAAAATCAAAAGTACAATAAACATACTCTAAAAACATTGGTGCATGAAGTATTATTGAGATGAAAGGAAATGTATTAACTAATATATTATACTGATAACGTAGTTTAGCTGTTTACTCGATACTTCTTATCAAATAAGAATTATATGCCTTATTCGGAACATCATATCGTTATTGTATTATTAATGCAAACGCTAACTTGGTTTTTTAGGTGAAGTTTCGGCACGGGTGCGCATTGCATAGTGAACAATAAATTAGGAATTATTATTTAGTGGAGTTAAAGGACTCGAAAATTGTGAAAAAGTGATACTAATTCAAGATTGGTAGATTATATTGGCACTGGTAACAAGGCTGCTAATGGAAAAGTAGTGACCGCAGCCAAACAAAATGAAGAAGCGAGTGACTTTAAATTTTATTTGAGACAAGATATAAGAATTTGTGTTACACCTAATACCTGTGTTTCGAGTATAAGTCGCGAGACACGAGTAAAGTCTCCCAACAAGGCCATATTTTCAACTGAGTTCGCGACAGCAGCATAAAAAACTCATAAAAAGATGTCACAATAATTACTTGGACCTATTAGAATTTGTGTTACAAGTGTTACATTTAATATCTGTGTTTCAAGTATAACTCGTGAGACACGATTAAAGTCTCCCAAAAACGCCATATTGTGAACTGAGCTCGCGACAGCCGAATAAAAAACTCATAAAAAGATCTCACAAAAATTACTTAGACAAAAAAAAGACATGGTGATTCATATGCAATGCGTGCCACGTCTCAGGTAGACAACTTTTTCATCGGTAGCGAGTAGTATTTAGTATTTCGAGGCTTTTTGCGTAACAATTTTACGAAAGATATAACAATATAAAAGACAAGTTTTACAAAAAAATGTTCTTATAATAAATTAATCAACCGATATCCCTTAAAAACGCCAACCAAACAAAATTGATGCCAATAAGATCAGTATAAATGTTATAATATTTATATATGATAATAATGATGTTTTACGCATTTATAAAGTGACAGAATATGACAAGTTTAAAGTATTCGTAAAATATATAAAAAATATAATTATTAATATATTGTAACCATTCCAAAGATGTGTTGATAAAGACTGGAGCTTCTGATAATCGTTTCTTAATACATTAAAACTTACTATCGCTGTTTTACATATTTCTTGCTAATTTTGTAACGTACTAAACTAGAAATTTTAGTTTATCTGTGATTGAGTTTTGCTATTTGGCCGTATTTTAATTTCTTCGTCGCTTTCTTGAACAATGAAAACCTATTACAGGTCTAGCGCCTAACTGTGTCAGTTCCTGAGGTATGGGAGCGGTACGGGAGGGGTGACAAGTGACGTGACATGACGTGTCCTAACTGTCTCGCTATACACGTGATACATTTTAATGCAGATATCTCTTACGATATGCTTAAGATATTTACGAGCGCGTACCTAAGTCAAATTTATTAATATTTCGGCGTGTGACAATAAAAACAAAACAAAACAATCGTCAATTTCAATTTTCTTTTTCTCGTCTGTTTAGGCCTTTTTGGTGAAAAACTTTACATTACATTCTTTTTCCCTCATTGACAATCCGTATTACGCTTCTTTCCGAAAATCCTGTAGTTATGGCAACTGTTTTATACATGTTAATGTCATCTTTAAACTCAGCAGAATTGGGATATAATTTTGTTGTTTTAAAATATTCGTACACTTTATAAACAACTTGTGTAGTTTGAGACCTTATTGGAGGACTCATCTTTAGTTGCGAATACCGTGTGCGTTTTACTTGAAGCGACCTGTCCAATTAACACGTGTTGACGACAGCAAGCCTGACGCCCATAGACTACTATTATATACTAGAGATAGACTGGCAACTTACGCATTCTTAAGCAGCGTCATCTAGTTACCCGGACATACACTATTCATCTGTCACGTGTAGGTCACGTGTCAATATAGCTAGATATAGGTATGTATAAATATACCGACTAGAATAATGTAGAATGAATAAAAATTCAGTTGTAGTACAACAAGAATCTAGTTTTGGATTTTTGAGGCTAAGTTTCCCTAATCCAAAACTAGACTAGTTGTATTACAACTGAATTTTCATGCATTTTACATTATTTATATCGGTACCTAATTCTAATTCAATAGGACACTAAACTAGTTGATTCGAAGGTAATAAAACAAATATCAATTTAGGATGTTCATATTTATTAGGTTAAAATCAAATGCATGTAAAAGCGTCTAAAGTAAAACCAACAATACAAAAATACAACATTTCACAAACTATAAAAATTAAACATTAACTGCAGTGCCAGTCTGCCTTAGTCGTTTCCGACCTCTATTTGTTTTATAATGCTCATGGGCTTTTTTTTTTAATTGATCATCCTTATCATAATGTATAGCCTTGCCCGTGAGGAGGTGGCTGACTTCTTTGCACCAAATATATATAAAAAATTTGATACTTTTATTAAGTAAATAATCAGTTAAAATATTATTATGTGTCTCGCACGTTATAAAATTAACATCTATGTTAACGACTACCGCCAATTTTATGTATGCAGCAATATTTTTTTTTAATGGTGATGATTTTAAAATAGTGTATGTTATGTTTTCTACTTGTGCAAAGAAGTCAAACAAACACCTCGTTGGATAGCACAGCCATCTTTTGCTATCATATTCTTTTATTTTTATATATCCATGGAAATCTTCAGTATAATCAGTTTCCATGGATTTGAGGCATGTTTGACATTTTTTAAACAGCCTACTTTTGGCTTGGCGTGCTAACCACCCACTGCAATATCCTATTGCTGCGCATTTTTCAATATTATTTTTATCTTTTTTATTTATCATGGACGTCGTGTCTATGAGCTCTATGTACATGTGCTCATATTCCACGACATTGATACCCTCGTTGCTAATTTGCTCGTCCTCTTCACATAAAAAAATTTTTAGTGAATCCAAACAAAAGTCATTGTCAGCCTCGCAATTTGCACCTACAGAGTGTTTAGATGTTAAATTGTTTAACAACAATGTCTTATACGAGGCTTCAAAGGACGAGCAATTTGGCATGATATTCGCATATCCATGGGCTCTTATGGCTCCAAAGAAATTTTCGAGGGCATCTTGATTTAATCTGCGCAACAATATGGCTTTCATACCTTTTTCATGAAGGAATTTGACCAATTTTTGAATGTTTTGAATGGTTTTTACCCAGCCCATTAATGATGGCACATTTCTTGGAGTGTCGAATTTCATAGATTTCAAGACAGGCAAACTGACACTCCAGAGTTCATGATGAGCCGAGTTAGTTTTGACAGCGCTTTTTAAAGGTTTTCCTGGCACAACTTCATAACTCCCACAATTCACACTATCAAATAGTTTGTCGAAGAATATTGCGAGATCTGCGGTATGAGTGCACTCTTCTGGCATTGCTCCCATCTCTGAAAATTAAGAAACAATTCCATTTATAGTCATTATCATTACTAAGGTTGAAATGCAATGAATAAGTAATTAATATACCTGCATATTTTTAAAGGCATGTTAGGATTGTTTACATTTAACTTTTTTAATGTTGAACAGAGTATAGATAATTAAGGGAACATTCTTGAAATTGTTTGTTCACAATAGTTATTAGATCACATCAAAAATTACAAAAAAAGTGGATGGGCGTCCATTTTTATGCTAGACTATATCATGAAAATATTTACAAAGTTAACTTTAAAAACCATGGTAAGGATATTGAAACATACCTGTCATAAATCCTAACGCTGCCCCAACAGAATGGCTGAAAACTTGTGCGCAGTGCTTAACCTTCATTTTCGGTATATGATTGGGCATAACATGCTGAGATGTTAAATTAGGCAGTATTTTAGAGCCTTTATAGTTAGGCGGCCTCTCAAATAATTTTCTGATATGGCTCCATTTTGCTGTTTGAGCTTTGCCATCCATAACATAATTTAGATTTTTGTTTATCAAATTATTTCTGATGCACTTCAATAGATGTGGAGGATCATGCAAGAAATAAATCTTTTCTTCATTTACTTCGAAAAATCCTCCTCTATAATCCGAACCTCTTCTCAAATATGAAGATTTGGTGTCTGTAACTAGACTGTTGATCCCAGCAACGTTTGTTGTACCTTGGTCACAAATAGTGGCTACAACTTTAAGACCAGCTTCTTGTAATTTTGTGATTACATCTATAATTTGTTTTTTTAAAGCTAATGTTTTAGTTGTACCGGCTGAATAGCTGTAATAAACAGGTTGCTTGTATGCTTTGACAATACCTCTTATCATGAACACCAAAACATGGTCACAAAACTTATCATCTTTTTGTTCACCATCATCCACAAAGCCTTCAATAGAGTCTCTTGTTTTGTTATAAGAACATGATGGGGCAATGGCCATTTCATCAAACACCAATGAGCAGTATCTTTGTATCCGTGGCATTTTTTCCACAACCTCCTTCAAATGAGTAAAAATCCTTGGATTGTAACCAGGACCCAGTTTTACTTTGTACAAAATATTCTGCAAAGTTCTTCTGCTGGGTAAAATGCAAAATTTACTCAAAATCCTATAGGCTTTAGGTGAAGGCTTATATAGAGATAAAGACAAAATTTTCTCGTCCATGGTAAATCTTCTACCTCTTACATGTCGTTTCCCAGCTTGCTTAACTTGCATAAGAAAAAATGTTTTTGCATTCACATCTTTCAAGTTTCTAGCAACAATCTGGAAAGCTTTTGTTTTTGTAATTCTTTTTGGGGTCATCCTTGTCATGTTGCATGACTGAATTTGTTCTGCATCTTTGAATTGTTGCTTCTTGCGTTGTGAAGTTCTAGACTGTCTCACTCTGGTAAGCTCTGAAATTATAATAATAAACTATTTAATTTATGTACTTATAAAATAATCAAAACTAAACTAACTGCTACACAAAATATAGGGACATTATACATAGTGCCCTGATTAATCACAATTAGTCCTTAGAAATAAAACTATGTTAGGAAATTGTAGAACTAATGTTGTTTGTACATGTGTATAAGAAGCGGACACTAATTATAATTTCCCTATACTATATAAGTATTATTAATGCAGTTTGACGCACTTTTGCATGTTTTGAGAATACTTTTATTATGCATACAGCTAAGGAGTGGAATTCCCTGCCGGAGTCTGCGTTTCCCGATAGCTACAATCTAGCGGTCTTTAAGTCAAGAGTGAATAGGTTACTACTAGGCAAGCGTGCTCCATCGTAGACCACATCATCGCTTACCATCAGGTGAGATAGTGGTCAAGCGCGAGCCTATAATAGATAAAAAGAAAAAAAAAGTTTCTTACCAGTGCTACTTTGATTTAATTGAGGTCTGGTTATTGGGACTGGATCAACTCTTATAGGATTGGATTGAAGAGATGTCGAAGGATGACTCTCAGGTGATACAGAATATGTTGACGGATGATTTTCAAGTGCTCTTTCTTGTTCTTGAGCTGAAAGTAATGATAAATAGCCATCAGAATAATTATAATATACGTTATATACAATATCATCTGCCTACCCTTTTTCCCAACTATATTGGGTTCTGCTTCCCGTCTTACCGGATTCAGCTGAGTACCAGTGTTTTACATGGAGCGACATGCTTATCTGACCTCCACAATCCAGTAACTGGATAACACAATACCTCATGGCTAGACTGATGTCAGATCTCAGCCTTCTGACTACCCGTAACGACTGTCAAAGATCTTCAAATGGCAGCCAGGACTAACTACTTAACGTGCTTTCCGAGGCACAGAAGAAACTAGCTATTCACATAGCGAGTTGATGGTCACGCATCCACGGACCGACCTCCGCAAGAGGTGCTTAACCTTGAAGATCGACCCGAGTGGCTGTTATTATTTAGCCACTAGCTGTCACATGTCTGTCGATTTTTTGGATCTAAGACATGCCCATTTCCTCACGATGTTTTCCTTCACCGTTTTGAGAACAGTGAAAAAGAAAAAAAATTACATAAAGTAAAGTGCCTGCCTGGATTTGAACCCACGACCTACAACTTGTAAGTCGCGGCCGTTACCACTGGGCCACCACTACTCTCCTGTTATATACAATATCTTCTTCTTCGTCTTAGTCCAACGCTTATATACAATATAATAATAATTAATTATAATTTAGAATATCTATGATGAGAATGAAAATAATAATTTACCTGATAGATGCAGTTCTGGAATTGCTAGTTTACAAAGATGGTGGTTTGGGTAAAGGTAAAACGGTTTGAAATGTTTACGACATACTCGCAGATTATTGTAAACATATTTCTTATCCTGCAGATGTAGACTGCCAATACTTGAAACCCATGTCAGGTATCTCTCAGGATTGGTTTTTGGATCTGGAAACCGATGTAGAGGAATACCTGAAATAAAACAAACGTGAAGTTATTATTATTATGCCATAAAGTAGAATATACTTTATACTATAATTGCAATAAAAACAAATATTATACATTAAATCTATACAATTCAACTAGCGGCCCAGCCAGACGTCACCCGGATTGTACAATCTATACATCTATACAAATAAATAAAATTGAAGTGTCTGTATGTAATATCAAAATAACAACGTTTTATTGAATGCACGTGAAAGTATATACGGTACTAAGCAATTTTTAAGATTGTTGTCTGTCTGTCAATCTGTCTGTTTGTTCCGGGTTATCCCCAAAACTGCTGGACCGATTTTGACGGGACTTTCACTGGTAGATAGCTGATGTAATAACGAGTAACATAGGCTACGTTTGATCACGAGAAAATTCATAGTTCCGGCGGGAAACTAAAAAATTAAAAATATATTTTTTACGAGTTTGACGCGGACAAAGTCGCGGGCAATAGCTAGTTATGTAATAAATATAGTGTGTTGGGAACTGTACTTGTTGCGCAGTAGTAAATCTCATACAAAACAGCACCGTTTCGTCCCTCACGCAATCGGAAAACAAAATTCAGGGCGGCCCAGAAGTTTGGCGAGAAAGGTACGAAAAAATATAAAAAATATATTATATTTACCGTCATCTTTGATGACTTGGCAGCCGGGCACACAGCACTTGTTTCGAGACATTGTTATTTACACAATAAAACACAATAAAATATGGTCCAAACTCCAATTTACGGAGGGCCTAAGCAAGTAATTTCGAAATCACGGAGGAACACAGCGGTCTCTTCTCGACGTGGTTTAGGAATTACACGATGTAAACGTTTATCTGCCAAGATTTTTAGCGGAAACACGGAGCAGCGAACTGAACTCGACGTAAATTACACTGAAAATCGCAAAGCAAACGAAATAATTACAAAAAGATGCGTGCAAACACAAACATTTTTGCAATTTGATTTTGAATTTCACCGATCAACCTGTACAGCCATTCCATATTTGTAAATTCTACTAATAGTTGCCTTTTTTATCAATATTATCAAATGTTTACTAAATACTATGATTAGACAAATTTTAAAAATGCAAATAAAAATACAAACAAATATTTTTAACTCACAATAGATTAAAATCAAAGATTATAAGTTTACCCTCCTACCAAAAATATACTACCAATTGCTTTATGGATATACGCTGGCAGCACTATTCATTTTTAGTTCATGTCCCGGTGTGTAGACGGCGCTGAATGCTATGAAATTAAAATGTATAGCAGTTGCCACCCTGTGCTGACGCCCAACTGAAGTTACGCGTCGTTTGACGTTTCGTAAACACACCACTCCCGTACCGCTCCCATACCTCAGGAACTGACACAGTTAGGCGCTCGACCTGTAGTTTCATTAGTACCTATATAGTTTTGTGATAAAGCTATCAAAAAAGAGCAAACAAAGCATTTTCTTTTTGTTGATATAGGCTCGCGCTTGACCACTGTCTCACCAAATGGTAAGCGATGATGTGGTCGACGGTGCAGCACGCTATTCTCCATTTTAGATAACATTAGACATTTAAATAATCCCATTCTACAGCCCGTTCAACCGATTTTGACTTCTATTGTGTTGGAGATAAGACAAATGACAGCTGTATTAAACAGTTAGTTTTGGTAACAGGTTTATGCTTTTTATGCCATACTTATATTTACGGGATAGAACTCAAAATCGGTTGAACGGACTGTAAAAATGGGTTGTAAACATTTCTAACGTTATTTGAAATGGAGTATAGTCTTGAAGTAACCTATGGCCCTATGGCTCTAGATAAGTGGCATTCGATGTCAGCGAAGGTGATAATCGAAGTGTCAAAATATAAGGGATTGATCACGTGATTTTCCGATATCGCTTGTCAATCCCATACAATTTTGCCTTTTTGACAAACAGTATCGCCTCGCTTTCGATGATAGAGTGTCACTTGTCTAGTACCTCAGTTCACTCGTTAACTTAAAATAACTTTATTGCAGTACAGCTTAAAACAGAGAAACAAGATCTAAAAAAATAAAACCATTTCTGTCTTTCAGTCCTTTATCTTTCTTAAGATTATAACTATTCCAACAAATTCCATATTAAGTACGCCAAATAGCAAAACGTTCGCTGAGTTCCGAGTCACGTCAATATCGCTAATTCGCGCGTCAAGATATCGAATATGGTTGCTTTTTACAGCCAATATACAAACGTTTCGCATCGAATCTCTTTCTACAATCGTTAACGCCTTCTATTTGTATGGTCTGATAACGTGTTCAGATGTGTCATTCCCATACATTGATTCGTTTTCTACTAGCGTTATCGATTGTAGATCGTCAACTTGGCTACAGGTGGGGCTTTTGATGCGTCAATAACGATTCTGACGTAGCTCGAAACGCGACAGTAATCTTTTATATTAATTATTCTGGTCATAAGCTATTTGTATATGTGTGGTATTTTCCTTCTACGCTTCTTAATATAATCTTACTTTTTGAGCTTTAAAGTCGCAAGTACAATGCTAATTATCGATAATTATAATTAAGAGATATCATAGTTGTTTAATATATAATTTAAAAGCTTATAGCATACATATATTTATTAGCTTGTGGTGCTTGGGTACTTATTTACGTAGTTTAGATGACTGGTTTTAATTAAACCTAAATATTTGCAACTACCCGCCTATGTTTCGAAAAAAAGTGTGTTTTGTGTGTGTGGACAGAAAATGGCTGCTTTATTCCATTTTTCGGCGTATGTATTTTTGTTTTAGAATTTATTACCAAGTTTTTTATTTATTATTAACTAAGAATTTTATTATATTATAACTTGCAAAAGATCTTGCAATGCACTTTAAAGTTGTGCGTGTGTATTACTCGTACAAAAGTTTCGAAGTCGAATATACTCAATATTTTCTTTTGAAAGTTCTGAAGACTTTACTAACAAGCTAACACTTTTTCATTCTTGCCAATCTCTACACGTTAAAGCCAGTCTAATATCTAATTCCAGTTATATTTAATTAAATTATAAGTTGATTGGTTTATCGTTTTCTTTTTTCTGAATATTTTCTACTAAAATTCAGTATTATAATTTTAGATGTAATTTGCATTTAACAACACGCATTTTTCACATAATGAATGCACTTTGAGAGAGATTTCTTTATGTTTATTCGAGACTACATTATGTGGAAGTTATGTCGAAATATTTTTGGCTATTAGTCATAGTTTTATTATAGAGAAAACATGTTTAAAGTGTACTTTTTTGTATGTACTTACAATGTTTCAACTACTTAAAGAAATAAATTTCTTATTGGCAGCCCTGGTGTTTTATTTATAACTAACTTATGCCCGCGGCTTCGCCCGCGTAAAAAGAGTTTTATCATCCCAAGGAAATACAAACTGTTCTATGTCCTTCCCAGGGTCTCTAAACTATCTATATGCCAAATTTCATCTTAATCGGTTGAGTAGATCCAGATACCTAAATACATTAAAGATTAACCTACTCATATTCAAAATAAATCATAACGTAATTTGCTAACATAACTCATTCAATCATTTTGCTGTGAATCATTAAAAAACTCACAATTTTAAGATGGAGTGATCGCAGACAGCTCCAGATATCTTAATCAATAAGGAAATGTGTTCTAATTACTCAATTATTTGTTCTCTCCTCTTGAAGAACTGCAAAGCACATAGAGAACACATTCTTTTTGCTGATTATTTTTTTACACTGTCGTAACTATCCCACTCTCTTTCAGAAACTAATGTGCTGCGCAGCCGACGTGCTGGAAGGCAAGGGAACAGTCCAAGTGGCCATCACAGTAACCGAGCTACTACGAAGACACGCGGCCCTGCGTGCATCACCACACGCCGTCACTAGCGCCACCTAGCGCCCGAAACTCGCACTCGCGCCCATGTCCGGACTGTCACTGTAACTACTGTACTAAACGTCAAAACTCGTGGCTGACAGCGGTCATAAAAAGTACGATTAGGATGGTGAATTCTTCTCGTGTCATCTCGCTTTCGCGTTTTATGGCCACAGCTGCTTCGAATATTGGAGTTTGTTGTAGGTGACGTCACAATGGTAGGGTAGACAGCGCGAGTTCTTGGATGTACAAATTGATCTAGTTTTTTAAATAATGCGTCTACATGGCTTGATCGAAGCTCGGCAAATGTGGTGTCGTTTCGTGCGATTATCACTCTTATTGCGGTTGCATACGACATTTTACCGTATGCGCTAGGCATTATAGAACTAGTCTATTAAACGGATAAGTCTTTATTCAAGATTTGCGGTTGAAATTATATCTTTACACTGATGTAGATGTTCCTTTTTTTATGAAATATGTTTACCTGTCACAAACTTTGGCACATTAGCCAAAGTACCGTTTCGATCCTTTCGATCAATTTTGTATAATGTAGGTGCAAGTTAGTCATAGGAAAACTAGTTGGAATTACTAGTTTTTATATTGGAATCGAAAGACGGTCCAGATAACAATGAACAAATATGTTAGTATGAACAATAAGTCAGTCAATAAAATAAGAATAATTCACAAGCAATACTTATGAATGAATAAATAATTGATAATTTATTAATAAATGAAGCGTAGTATAAATTTTCCATTTCGCGTCGTCAAACAATATAAAATTGGAAGTTAAAAAAGCTCTATCGATTTCATAAACTTAGGTAATATTCTTATAAATACATGACAGAGTCGGGTGATATAAATGGAACAAAAAGTAGAAAGCGTATCCTTTACAAATTGCTTTTCTACTGCTAAAGAGATTCTCGTGTTAAACCACTTTTATTGCACATAGTAGATTTTTCTTGAAATGCAATGGCGCAGACATAATACCTACCATTGCAATATCTGAGGCTAACGGAAAAGTTAGGTAATTACAAACTTAATTGGGGTTGGAGCAACGCGTTTCCGTGTTCCATGGAAAAGTTAAGCAATACAACAAATAATAGTTCTCAACACACTTACTCGAAAACTCGCTCATATCGCCCATTACCGTTTATTTCGCACTCGTGCGGAAAAGTGCGGTGGCTAGCCCCGCGAATATCGAAAACGAGATATTTTTCACAAAATTTTGTTACAAAATATTGTATTTATGAAATGTTATGTTTCTTCATAAGTGTGTTGAAAATTGTCGTTTGATATCTATGGGCATTTGTCATTGCGCACATCTCGCCAATGTTTGTCTCAATATGTACTATTTCAGCGATGTAGTACACAAAAACAACTGCACAATAAGGTGCTTTAAAAATAAATGCACAATACACGAATTTATTAGTGAATTTTCTATGAAACATTTTACACAAGTTAAATAGGCCGCATAAGTAGACAAATTGTTGAAGTCTTTATTCAAAGTGCCTCTTTACACTGGCGAGCAAAACATTGACCTTATTCAAAAGAAGCAATAACAATTTTCAAGCAACGAGTCGTTAGAAAAATTATGAAAGAAAAACATGATTCTAAATATTTCTTAAGTATAGCAATTCCGTCGAAAATTAAAATGGGTAATTTTCTGCTCGACAGTGTACTATCATCTTTCTCCGAAGTAGATCTTTGAAGTGTCTTAGCAAATTGGCATAGTCTGAATTTGAAATTATCAAGTTAGTACTGAATTGCACGGGCCTTATAAATGTTAGTATTTACTTCGATGGTCAGTGATTAGTACTAAAGTTATCAAATCCCCATGATACGAGAAAGCTGTTAAAATGTCGTAAGGGGTACGAGGGCTGGAAACCCTTGGTGGAAGGATGTATTCTTTATTTTTTCGCGAAGTAGCCCTGCTCTTTGGAGTCTCATCATTATTTTGTATTGACACCCGTCTATAAAATACCGATATTCAATAACATGTCAGTTTTTTTAGTAAATCAAGATCAGTACTTAATGATCTTGTAGGCCATGTGTATACGCAGGCCAAAGTAAATTTTAATTAATATCAAAGTTTTCTTAAACAAAAGCTGGTAATGATTTTATAGAGCCCGGCACGTAAATTGGCAAGGTTTTGGCGTAGTGGGGGTCAGTTTGCGCATATTACGCAAACTGACCAACCACCATATAGAGCGAACGGAACGCGGGCGCGACACGATTGGTCAGTCGATTCTTGAGCCAACTGACCAACCAATCGCGCGCTCGGAACGGTCCTAAACGTTCCCCGCGCCCCGCTTTACTACCAAAGATACCTAAGAAACGTCTTCTGCGCATCTAACAACTCTTGCCAACTTACGTGCCGGGGATTATACTCCATAACCTTTAGAGGGCCAGTTGTATGTGATTGTACCATAATTGGGGCTGTGCGTCTGTCATTAGAAATTACCTACTGTTAAGTAGTCGCGAATTAGAAGCTAGTAGATTTTTTCTCGATTTACTAATACGGCCGTGAAATACTTAAGAAACTGAAGGAGTTTGTTCACTTCCGTACTCTTCAAAATTAGCATAAGAACTGTCCTTACCTAGTAGTAAATCTACACTGTGCAACATGGTATGTAACTGAACGTGTAATGTAACGATTATTGAAACACCTTTTTATTTCATAATGTCGCACGGATAGAATCGTCGATTGAAGTTAAGGATGCCATTTGATCTATATTCGTTTTGGTACGTCATATTACACCTCTCGTTACATTACATGTTGCACGTGTGGTGTTGCACCATAAATTAATATAGTATAAGAATAAAAAATCGTGATAGAATGGGACGAGTTTCGCGTTGTTTAGGAATTGTGTAGGTTTTAAATTATTCGAAAACTTTTTGATTCTGAATAGACTCGTGTACTCGTGTGCAGTGATATAATAAGGAATTTTTCTCGTATATTTTTTGACTTGTAGATGAATTTTCATCAATATATAAAAATCATCCATCATCCTTGTTGTCATTTTGAACGAAGTTATCTTGCAAACACTGCAAAACCTAAATACAATGTTCATAAAATATTCATTAAATACATGAAATGAAAAAAAAAAAAAACTTGTAAATATTATTCACATATCCTTTTTACCACCGAATTCTAAACGATATGGAATTCTTCTAATACTCATATAGGTATTATAATTACATTATATACTAGTTTATAATTTTGTTCTCGTCACTTTTAAATATAGTCAATTCTCATTAATATAAGTCACAATAATGATGTAACATATTATTCGTATAATAATAAGAATTATATTATTAGTGTTGTGTTTAGTATGTTTTTCATAATTTATCAGAAACTAATGCTTTATTATTGATTAATTAGGCTTATTTTCTTTTAGTTCACATTTATATGAAGTCTGGTAGGTATGACGATCTAAACTTGAAGGAATTTTATTAGTTGAAGCCACACACTTAAATGATATTGATAGTAGGCATTATTCGCATATATTTTATAAACTTCGTGGCCTCGATGAATATGCACTTGTTTGATTTCAAAATAATAATTAAAATATGTAATTCACACAAACTA
Source organism: Anorthoa munda (assembly GCA_945859665.1). NCBI lineage: Eukaryota > Metazoa > Arthropoda > Insecta > Lepidoptera > Noctuidae > Anorthoa > Anorthoa munda. The sequence continues at coordinate 8,970,690 of OX243918.1, read as the reverse complement.
CATTAATTTAGTCGATTGAATTGATTGGTCTTTGCACTTTAAAAATACATTAAAATGATTTAAAAAAAAAGTTTAATGGTCCGTGTGTTTTTTTCGTTTACTTCAGAAAGAAAAGTTCTTTTTATTTTATGTTTTAGTTTACATTTATCGTTGTGGTTTTACTGCCAACTTACTACTATAAAATATTATAATTTTTGTGAACAACTCACATTATACGTAATAGTTTTTATTTCGCTCTTAGAGTTGTGTTACCACTGATTTGAAATTATATTGAAATTATTAATAAACTTTATAATTAATATGCATTTTGTATTCATCACAAACAACATTGTTGTTCTTAGTAGATACAGGGTTTTATTCAAAGGCGTTTTATTTTGTAAAATAATGGTACGCTACTGAATTAGTCGATAAAAAAGTAGTGAAAATATATATATTTTTGTAGTGATTATATTTCGAGGCCATTGATGAAGTTGACAATGCGCTGTTTTGGTTAAGCTGCGCTGCGTCATGCATGGATTAAGCTACGCTGCGCCATGCATTGATTACGCTGCGTTCAGCAAATTAAAGTCCCAAGTGTCAAAACGTGAGATAGTCTGCCTTATTCCTCAGTAAGCCAATAGCAAGATCTTTTGCACACTTTTAGAAAAACCTATTTCAAAATAAAATGCCTTTGTTTAAGATCTGTCAAATGGATTGTGTATAAAATAATAGATAATAAGAATTATTAAAGAACTGAAAGTTAGAGTCGAGTCTTTGTCCTGTTCAAAGATAATGTGCCAAAGACTAAGGTGAAGGATATTATTTTGATTGTAAAAATTAAACGTTTTGTGTAATGCACTGGTCTCCTAGTTTAAGTACCTTTGTGTAGCAATATCGTATCGTACACACATGTTTATATGTAGATAAAATAAAGGTATATACGTTTTCAAAATTATTATTTTGTTTTTTTATTATGCTACTCGCATACACGTTTTACACGACGCATCTTTTTCGGTAATGAATACGTTTGCTTTTCCAAAATCTTAAGAACAAAATATGAAACATCATTTTAGCCGAAAGACGTCCACTGCTGGCCGCCATATCAAACCTTTGCCTCTTGCACCGATCGGACTCCTGCGCCCTTTACCAGTCATTGGTTCAAATTATGGAAGCCCTTCCAAAGTGTTACCTTCTGGTATTTCAGGAGCTGTCGGACTCATCAACCGAATCATCATCGTCATCATCAGACCTTTAATATTCCCACTGCTGGGTTACAGTTAGACTTGTGTAGTACATGTACTATTAGGAATTAATTCCTTTAGGTGAACGAGAACGAACTATTCTGTTTCGGTCGTTTAAATCATTCATCTAGTACAGTAGTACAGTGAGCATCTGGCTCGCGAGTGCTGAATCAGAACGAATAAGTACAAGTGTCTGAGCGAGTTGAGAGATTAGAGAAGCGTGCGCGCGAGCGTGATGGACGATTTACGATGACCGACCTGGCGAACAAGTGAATCCCGACTCATGAAAATTCGATGAAGTTATATGTTACTTATTCGTATATATAATCAATAATTCATTAAAGTTGGCAAAATTTAATGACATTTGAATTATTGTAAAATGTTTAATCTAAATGACCGTCCTAAGCCTGCAAAGTATGAAGGAAAATCAAATATGTATTCCATTACGTCCAACTGACTGATGTCTTAAGATCGGTGAACTAATAGTACTAGAATACCGAACTAGTTCATTTGTACGATTGTACTAGTTCGGAGCGTTCCTTTCAGTGACCGAGTAAGTACAAGCCTAGTTACAGTCCTCTCTGTGAGAGGGAACGGGCCCAGTGTGGGTTGGTGGATGTCACATGTCTATGAATTTTTGGTTCTAGGACGGCATGTCCTTGTACTTCACGATGTTTTGAGAGCAATGGTGATGCCAGTCAACCGAATATGATACGGTAAAACCATCTTTTAACAAGCAAACATACCAACATATTACACAACTACCTTTTTTAGCTAGCTCCAGGCTTCTGGCATTGCAAAAAATTAACAAAAAAAAAGTTGTATTTCTAAAAAAATGTGCAAGGTAACGCAATGATTACGTCAAGCAGGCGTGGCCGCGTAATCGTCAGACGCTGACTCGCAAGTCGCGACCCCGCCTTATACGGCGCCACCATTGTGTGCCTGCCTTTATACACGGTGTGGATTTCAATTGTTATTGGTAAGTTGGAAATAGTTCCTAGTCTTGTTAACGGAGTTGGATTTGGGGTATAAGCTTATTAGTCCCGTCCTTTCTCGAGGTTGAGCTTTCGACTAGCCGACACGACTGTTCAATATCTGTTATAGTGTTAAGGCCATACCCTGACCAAAAAATCTTGAGCATTCCTAGTGCCCTAGCGGCACACTGGTAGCGCATGAATTACAGTAGTGAATACGCCCAGATTTTAGATTTTTTTTATTATAAAATCGAATATTGGTCATTTGAAAAAAAAAAGTTACAAAATGTTCGTTATCAAATTGTCTATCCATTAGTGTTAGTACAAAAATTTATTAATACACATTTTACGAGGAGATGCATGCTATCAATAATTATTTCTCATTTTTATGGTTTTGTTGGAAGGAGATTAGTGAAACATACTTCTTTAAAAAAAAAGTTGTAGTATACTTTTTGGAATGAATATTATGCAGAAATTTAATGTATTTTATGGGGGGCGCCATAACTGTTGTTCCGAGGTTAAAGGAGTTTTACACCTATTACAAAAATATACCTTAAAGCAGGTAGGCAGTTGCAATAACTGATTTGGAAATGGGGACTGATTGACTTTTTTTAGATTTAAAACGTGTACATATCTGACGGATTCCTACTTTACTTAGGAATCTACCTTATTTATGGGTTTAATAGTAGGTGGACTAGGTTGAACCATACGGTACTAAAGGAGTGTAAAATTACTCATTATAATAATAATCCGTAATATCTTATCTATCGTTACTTTGAGTTCTCGAGTCAGAAGTCCGCATGTTGTTTTCTCGTCCCCGCGCTAGATGGCGCTGTGTACCTCAGCGATATATAGCATCGTGGCCAAACACGTTTGTTCTGATATCCGAAATATGGCAAACTTACAATGAAAGTATATTCCCAAAACGTGCATCTATGGGTCAGATGCAGTCCACCATGTCTTGACTTACAGATGGGCACATCGCCGTAAGGTCTTGTTGGTCGATGATAGAACGGGCTTGGCCTGCTATTTTTTGTAGAACCTGTAAAACTTCGTCCTTTTTATGGGCAAAAACAGAAACGATCATTGAAGTTGAAAAGGGGACACAATTTATCCTGTATGCTGATCGATTGTATATTAGCAATTGATCCGTGTACAATTAGTTCGTATCTATTTCTAGGTTTTTAATTCATATCTACATAGGGAACCATCAGATTTACGAAGGGTTACGAAGGATTTTAATGGAATAAATCAGTGCACTATGCAGTCTATGTATAATGCCCGGTCATTATGGATCAAGTAGTAATGAATAGGTACTGATTTATACTTCTATATTTATCACATTAAATCAAATCAAATCATTTTTATTTGCTTAAACATGAGTCCATACATACGTAACAAATTGTCATCATGAAGGATACAAAATGATAGAACGTCATGTTTACCTTGGAAAATGGCATGCAAATATTAATAAAGAATACAAATCAAAATACTTAATAGAATGGTCATTATAAATATTAGAATTAATATTTGTTTCGGGATATTTACCATGTATATTTTGTATTTCGTTGAGAAAAACGAATTAAAACTACTGAACGAGTGTCGAGTAACTAGTGAGAGAAGTTCTGGTAGTAGCGGCATCGTGCGTGAAATACGAGTGAGGAAGAGGGTAGACAGATATGTCAGCTCGAAAATTTCACCCACCCGCAAAAACTTTAGTTCTCGTGATCATGGCGCTTGTAACGGTGCCGAAATATCGAGCTCTCAACGAAATACAAAATATACATGGTAAATATCCCGAAACAAATATTAATTCTAATGATTGTGACCATGTCAGCTTAAAAACTTATATTATAAATATTGCTACGTAACGGTTGGGCAATTTGATAATTATAGTCAAGAGCGAGCAAAGCGAGCTCAGGAACTTACGGCATCCCGACACGGATAGGTTAGATTCGAAGGGGAACGCCGTGCAACAGGACTCCATCGACTTTGTTGCTTAAATAATAATCGTATTTACCTATTATATATTAAAATCAATGTCAACATTAAAATAATTTAATAAAACACATCTTCTAATGACGTAATGGCCATTATTCAGAAAGCCGGTAAATTTAATTATTTCTGTAGTTTTTTATCAAATTGTCTACTCATAATGTGAATTTTTCAAATTGACTGGGCATTGTGAATAATGCCGTATTAATCACTTGGCCCTTAACATAAATAGTCATACTCCGAAATCCTAATTAATTAAGTAGGTAAGTACTTATATAGAGATTCCTGGAAAAAAATCCTCGATCGATACTTACTCGTACAAAGATAAATAAGTTCCCAAGACCAGCTGCATCCTAATAACGTTAACAAGAACCCAACTAGGTGAACTTCATTATAACAACAATAGAAATAGAAAGGAAACGAGTGCGTTACTACAGCCAGATAATGTCAAAAATCGTCTTCTAAGTACAATAGATAATTAGATATACTGCTTCTGTAATTGGTAAGCAGATTTATTAATTTGGTAAGCTGATAGTTTTTTAATTATTTGATAAAAACAGTTCCGGCTGGAGTAACGTTACCGCAGCCAGATCTTTTGTTTTCTAACGGGTATGTTGAAATAAATGTTATCTAAATAATTAGATATCAATTTGAAATAAATGGTACAACTTAATTTGTATGTATATTTGCTATGGTTGCGAAGATATTTAAAATCCTGCTGTGGTAACGTTTGCACGATTGCTGGATCTCGGAATTGACTAAACGGATGATTATAATTTTTGTACATGACATCTGGCTAATTAGTTATAATTTGTTACGCAATAAAAAAATCCACAATAATGCACCGTTTTGAAGTTATTTTAGTAAATAGAAATATGCTTTAATAGGCCCTAGCACTTCCATTAAGCGGTCCGGAGACTAACTTGACACGTTATTATATAGCTAATTACTGCCTATAAATGGTACTGAAGTTTCATTAGTATCCTATAAGTAATTAAAAAGTTATGAAGAAACTTCAATTTGTTCCGGCCACGGCGCGCAGCTGAGTTTTTTGAAGACCGATTAACCGAATTTCCTGTAGTGGTGGTAACTGAATCTTATATCAATAATTAGATATATAGTTCAATTATATACCTGTGAAATATCAGACTTGTACACTAATTAATTAACGAGATAATCGAAAAACAATACTTATATGTGGTAACCCGACCAAATCTAGAATGTTACAAAAAAGCGGCCGCGCAATACATTTTACCAACCTTCTAAAATTATTAGCATAATTGTCCTCAAAAGTTGGTACAGTCACGAATGAAATTTGTTTGATTGAAAAATTAAACCTACCATACTAAACGTTTTAATAAATTTAAAATTGCTCAAAGTAAGTGTCCACTATGCCATTCTTCATATATCTACCTACCCACGTTTAACCATTCTGTCGTCGAGGTAGGTAGGTACCTACTTACTATTTACAAGGAAGAAATTGCGCCTAATTAGTTTTTATTTAATTTTATAATAGTGTTTAGTTAAAGGAATTTATTATTATTTTTTAAATATCACATAATAACGATACATGGTATCGTTAGATTAAGGTGAATACCTATATGTAATATGGGCCCCGTAGCTTTAAAAAAATCCTGTAACAAATTATTGTAAAATGAGATTAGAAAAAACAATAGAACCTACCTACCTACTGTATATATAATATGTTAGTACTTACTGCACTGTGATGTTATTACATTTTATTATTGTTATGTGATTTTTTACAATAAAACTTAATTTTAAATATGGCTACAACTATTTTACTTTAACTTATTCGGAACGCTAAGCACGACACAACACAACATTGCCCGAAAGGATGGTCATAACCTCGAGCAGCTGATGATCACTGGCAAGAGGCCGAGGGTCATCAGAGCCGAGCCCGATCAGATGGTCTGACCATATACGTGCAACGCTGAGCACCAAGCTGCACGATGCACTCCACGTTGCCAAGGACAGACAAAGATGGAGAATCATCGTCAGAGAAAAGTTGGTCTCCTAGCTGTCACGGGAATCACGACCCTCAGTAATGAGGAACACGATGCGAAGAGGAGGAAGCACAACGCAGTGTAAATAGTGAAGGTGTTTATCAGTACTTAAATTAATTTATATACTTACTTACCATAATTAATATCTGCATAAAATTATCATCATGTACATAAGTAGGTACTCCATATTTTTTATTACCTAGGCATAAATATTTTTGAAATTAATATTCTATCTGTAGAAACAAAAATATTTAATTATAACTATGTTTTACTTTACCACTTGTGTACCAGTCTGTACCAAACACGTATTATTCTCACGTATTATCCTGTAAGTTGTAGAAGGTTGGTATAATGTATTGCGCGGCCGCTTTTTTATAACATTCTAGATTTGGTCAGGTTACCACGCATAAGTATTGTTTTAGGATTATCACGTTAATTAATTAGTGTACAAGTCTGATATTTCACAGGTATATAATTGAACTATATATCTAATTATCGATATAAGATTCAGTTACCACCACTACAGGAAATTCGGTTAATCGGTCTTCAAAAAACTCAGCTGCGCGCCGTGGCCGGAACAAATTTAAGTTTCATCATAACTTTTTAATTACTTATAGGATACTAATGAAACTTCAGTACCATTTATAGACAGTAATTAGCTATATAATAACGTGTCAAGTTAGTCTTCGGACCGCTTAATGGAAATGCTAGGACCTATTAAAGCATATTTCTATTTACTAAAATAACTTCAAAACGGTGCATTATTGTGGATTTTTTATTGCGTAACAAATTATAACTAATTAGCCAGATGTCATGTACAAAAATTATAATCATCCGTTTAGTCAATTCCGAGATCCAGCAATCGTGCAAACGTTACCACAGCAGGATTTTAAATATCTTCGCAACCATAGCAAATATACATACAAATTAAGTTGTACCATTTATTTCAAATTGATATCTAATTATTTAGATAACATTTATTTCAACATACCCGTTAGAAAACAAAAGATCTGGCTGCGGTAACGTTACTCCAGCCGGAACTGTTTTTATCAAATAATTAAAAAACTATCAGCTTACCAAATTAATAAATCTGCTTACCAATTACAGAAGCTGTATATCTAATTATCTATTGTACTTAGAAGACGATTTTTGACATTATCTGGCTGTAGTAACGCACTCAAAGGAAACACCGCTTTGTCGGAACACTCGGAACCGACACCGCATAGGCCCGATCCATTGACTTTTACAAAAACTCCTATTTAATACAAAATCAACAGACATGCTCAATTTTACGGCTTCTCTCTTTCTACTATTTACATTTACGAAAATCATCGTTCTTGTTTACAACTAATTAATTAAACGCCCACAAAGAGAACGCGCTGTTCAGCTTTTTTTTTAATTGTCTTTGTTCCCGCGATGACGTTGTACTTTGTATAATAGGACGTTTACAGTTTTGGGGTAAATCGAGCGGAAAATTGGGAACAATCACCCTTGTATGGGGTGAAAAGGGGCTGAAACACGCATTTATTAAAGTGTCTAATGGAATGGGCTTTACTGTCTTCCATAAAGCGTATTAGATGCATAGACTAAATCTGACTAGGGTCTACCTAGAGAGGCCTATACAACTATTCCTACTTATAATCAGGTACTCTACAGGTACGCTGTTGAAGTGTTGATATATTCAAACATAGTAAGGGTATTATTCTTAGGTGCCTTAGGTATGTTGGTAGGTTGACTCAATGAATTACCTTTCAGCAGTAGGTAGGTAATCCTTAGTATGGATATCATAAGCAAGATACTCGTACCTATGTTTAGACATCATTGCCTGTCGTGTTGGCCGTATATTTTTTTGTTCTAAAGTCAGGAGGCGCTATACGGGGCACCCAGCTTGAACTTTTCAGTAGCTACCTCTCTGGGCGAACTCAGTGTGTCCGAGTGGATAATCAAAAAAGTATATACCTCCCAGTTACATATGGCGTACCCCAGGGAAGTATACTGGGGCCGACCCTATACCTCGTGTACTTAATGAAAAACCATAATCAGAAGTAATGGAAATCACCACAACCCAAGTCCAAAGTTTGAACTCGACAGTACCTATACATACAAACCCAGTCAAGTCCGATAAAGAGACGTTTTATTAAAATTCAATGATAATAAAACCAGAAAACGCCAACCCACATTGCTGACATCAAAATATTTTACAATAGTACTAAATTCATAAAGTAATGTCCGTGCTCGCGAATAAAATGGACGCAAGACGCACAATCGTTTATTCATTCGATAGATGTGCAGATGTAAGGATACTGGGACGCGTATTGTCACATTACCACCATAGAGCGTTGGTAGGGTCTCTATGAGTTCTTTAAAAATGAAAACTAGGAACAGTTGCCGGGAGTGGGGTCACAGAAAAGACAGAATGTAGGTATCCAGCAATAGTGAATAGAGCTATGTATTTTTCAGACGTTACTTGTACAGAACATCCTATAGATTGCTTAGTTATTTTTGGAGCAAATTAGAATCTCTAACATAACTTTCTTTCGAAATCTGCCTTAAAGATTTCGATACGATGTGATGCAGCAAGTTTCAAGCCCTTTCTTTTATTAAATATGCAAGCAGCAGCAGCATTTTTTCAGGTCAGTCAGATGGAACTCACTGACTGACTAAGTCTTCCAACTAGATTAAGAATCCGAGACGCATGTCATATTTGGTTTTGCCAGCCCCCACACCCGCTTTCAAGGTTGCAGCTTATATCATTAATCGTTGCTTTCAATTCGTCTCTTCTAATCCCTATGTCCTACATCTCAACCCCAAGTCCATGGCCACAATCCCCGCGTAGTTAAGGAAGGCAGTTCATTTGCGCTGGTGTCGCAGCATGACGGCCTGCGCACGCGCCGTACCCCGCCGTCACTATTACCATACGTGGGACGCACAAACTGACAATTGAATTAATATTACATTAACTGCTATATTATTTAAATTGAACCGTTCCTATAATAGACGAATTCATTTAAATCGCGTTTATTAGCATAATTTAGTGTCGAGACTAAGTTGTTTTTTGATGGGGCTAATTTATTTATATTGTGTCTCCTTACGCTCATTAGTAAGCTCTCAATTAATAATGGATACTTCATATTTTCTTGTGAATTAAATGTTTGTGTTTTGCTGCTAGTGATAACTGTTGCTTGTCTTTCAGCTGTTTTAGTTCCTTCATACACCTGATAGGGGCATCTAATTGTGACTAGAAATAGTACATTACTGCAGCGGCCAGCAAAAGAGGCATTGATGGACGAACGTGTAAATGTGGGCCGAGGCGAAGCCGAGGCACACATACGTAAATCCATCAATGCCTAGTTGTGGCCAAGGTTTGTTTAGTACTTTTCTCAAATAATGCGCGGAAATTAAAACTAAGTACCTACTACCTAGAACTCATTTTGTCAAAATCAATGACTAACAAAAATAATTGTTCCCGCGTTAAAGTGTTCTTTTGTTTTTTTTTTCAATAAACAGCATCTATTTGCAAGCCAGTTCGAAATTTAAATAAAACCTTTGATAAGTTACCTCCTTGATTGCCATATTTCGGAGTAAAAGATCGTTCCATTTTTAGGGTTCCGTACCCAAAGGGTAAAAACGGGACCCTATTACTAAGACTTCGCGATCCGTCTGTCTGTCTGTCTGTCTGTCTGTCTGTCCGTCTGTCTCCAGGCTGTATCTCATGAACCGTGATAGCTAGACAGTTGAAATTTTCACAGATGATGTATTTCTGTTGCCGCTATAACAACAAATACTAAAAACAGTATAAAATAAATATTAAAGGGGGCTCCCATACAACAAACGTGATATTTTTGCCGTTTTTTGCTCGATATTAATAACGGCAACAGGTAGACGCTTGAAATATTCACAGAATGTTTAGTTGTATATTTACTTCAAAATATAATAATTAATAAATTAAAATAAAATAAATTAAGGGGGGCTCCCATACAACAAACGTGATTTTTATGCAGTGTTTTGCGATAATGGTACGGAACCCTTCGTGTGCGAGTCCGACTCGCCCTTGGCCGGTTTTTAAATAACACAACAGATATGAGTTTACTATGTAATTTATTTGGCCGCTAGACACGACAGATATGGATTTTCATACAACTTTTGCCGGCCACTTCTCGCATGTATTTGGCCAGTACAGCAATTTCAATTTATCTCGAAGAAGGTTGTCAAAATAAAGCTCAAATTTCCAAGCATGTTTGAGAAAAAACTTATTCTTGCTGGGCAGTCGACACAAGCCTAGTAGACTGTTACCGTAATCGTAATCCCACAGAGAGCAGTGGTGGCCCAGCGGTAACGGCCGCGTCTTACAAGTAGCAGGTCATGCGTACGAACCCAGGCAGGCGATTTACTTTATGTAAATTATTTCATCACCACTGCTCTCAAAACGGTAAAGGAATACATCGTGACGAAACGATGGCAACGACGGCATGTCTTAGGACAAAAAATTCGAAGACATGTGACATCCACCCACCCGCACTGGGCCCGCGTGGGGGATTACGGCCCATTCCCCCTCACAGAGAGGAGGCCTGCACGCGCAACGCACCAAATAGGAGTCTAAGTGCAGAAAAGGGGTTCATCTATCTTATCCACCCCGTATCCACCCCGTATCCTCGTCTTATCTGTTATCTACAGCGGCTAAACCTGGAAACTAACATTCAGGATCCTACTTTCCATACCAAAATCATTTAGCAATCCCAACTCAACACAACACCGACGAATATATCACAAGCCTATCCACAATTCCAGATTCCGAAGATCAAAATTCGTATAGGTGTGACTACCGCGGCTTGGCTGCAAAAATCTAATAGTTGTATAAAATTGGGACAGGATCTTTGGAATCTGGAGCAATAATAGTAGATAATAAAAACATCTAGTGTCAAGTAATCACATTCCTGCCAGTCAGTCGATACAAGACTCGAATATTATGTCAGCAATGATTCCAACATCTTGTATCCTTGCCTGATTTGTAACTGCGTCAAAATTTACAAGGCAGTTTCAGATATCATATTATTCCAAAATAATTTAGATGTAATTCAAATACAACACCAACAGAACACACCACTGGACTATCCACATCCTACTCCAGATTCCGAAGATCAAAATCTCGTATAGGTGTCACTACTGCGCGTTTGCTGCGCAGGAGTGGGCGTGACGTCACGCTGTGCGACATGCAGCTAGCTGCGCGTCGCACCGACACCACGTCATTTACATACTACACGTTTATGACGTCATCTTACACTTCCTTAAAAGTAAGTGGGGTTATATTTTTAGTTGTAAAAGTTTATCTTGCTACTGAAGTGTGAGCTGCGTTGGTTTTGTTATGGATCTGGTTCTACCAGGTTTTATATCTTTATAGTCTTCCTTTTTACTGCGTTGTAAGTTTTGGTGGATTTTAAGACATTATAATTTAGTGGGTTTGTTTATCCCGGCTTCTGTAACTCCAGCTGCCAAAGGTTGAAAGTCAGAAAACTGTAGTTTTCCTCTGTCTTTAACTTCACCGTGGTATCGCTCAACGACGATTGTTATTCCAACTATTACATTTCTTCTAGGCTTCCATCCTCATCCTCGCGTCGATTCCCTATGCTGGCCGGGTGTCGTGGCCCCATCATGATTTCAAAACTTTCTCCTTGATGATGTTTATCCACTTGCTCCTATTCTCAGCAACATACACGGCTTCTGAGACTTGATGTTCAACGAGGTTCGGATTTGATCTGACCAGCGTATACCCTCGACTTTGCCAGTGACAATTACCTTTAGCAAGTTGTCACCAAGTTTGCGGGCTAAATGGCTATAGAATAGAAGTCAAATATCTTGCGGAGGCACAGATTTGACAATCTTGACCTTAGTTAAATTTCGAGGTTCTTTTTTAAATCTCATCCACGAGGATATCTACATATTTCCAGACCATGAGTGACGATATTGAAATACGCGTCTGGATATTTTGGGCAATCCACCCAGACCAACCACCAACTTTCAGTATAATATTTATACAGTTTAATATACGGCTGCAGCCGTATTGCGTACGTGAATACGGCAACGCAAAGAGTTTGACCGCTATCCAATCGACCAAACACATGCGAGATGAATGACGATTTCCGTCTGTGTGATTTGTCGATTGGATAGCGGTCAAACTCTTTGCGTTGCCGTATTTACTTACACAATACGGCTGCTCATAATAATTATTGCATACCTAAGTAGTTCGTGCCAATACGGGAGAATTATTATTGCAGAGTGTGTAAGCTCATAAGCATGATATCATACACAAATAAATACTTCAGGATCTCTTACAAACAAATTCGGTCTGTCCGCTTGTTTGTTTTCGCCTTCTGATGTATGGAGGCATAAATAACGCGGCCCGGGGCGATCCAATTACTGGCGCGGGCGCAGCCAAACCCTGCTGAATGTTTTGTTACATTTGTTCCTTATATGACTTACAGACAGTGTTTGATTTGGACGATTGTGTTTGTATAATATGATTGGTTATTTTTTTGCTGCTGAATCGGGCTGGTGAAGAACGGAAAGTCTCATGACCAAGTGGCAAGTTCCTTAGAGAAACGTCCTGTTATTGTACCCAGAGGCAAGTAGCTTAGGTATTTACAAATTTAGACTAGTTGACATCCGGTTCCAGGAAGGTTAGCAATCAATTGAAATAAGGTTTTGAGTCTGTTAGAAAATTGAGTTGCTTTCAGAAACCTTAAGGGTACACTAGTCGACGGCACGAACTATTTTGTGCGCGGGGTTAAAATGCGTGCTATATCAACCGACAACACGTGCGGAACAGAGGACTTAGTGCGAGTTTTTACTCACGCGCAATCGCGTTAACGTAAACGTCAATTTGTATTGAAACTGGATAAGCGCCGTCTGGTGACGGTAAGGAGAAACGTCTTTTTTTGTATACATTTTGACATAAGAGATCGTTTACGTTATCACGAGTGACTACGTTAAAAAACTCGCACTAAGGCCTCAGATAGATGCTGTTATGAGCAGTAAGAAGCTGGTACGCGTACGAATACACACTTTTGCAAATTTGTAGCGAAATGGATGATGATTTAGAATTTTATAAACAGACCTTTGGGCGTCTGGATATCATGAAAAAACGACTGAATGTATCTGTTCAAAATAAAATTATTTGCATTGTTGAACTACTAATCTATCCCTGTATGAAGGCAGTTTTTCAATTTTCCTTCTTCTTATGGTACTTATTTGCGCCCAAAGATGCGTTAAAATTAGTATTAAAATAAGGAACTTTCGAAGCTCATAACTTTCAAGTAATTTTTTTTTTTACTTTTTGCTTCCATACAGGGCTAGATAATGATGAGACAAATTGATATCATTTTTTATTTTGAACGTACATCGTCAAACAGTGGAGTAAAAGCCAGACTACGTTTGTATGGAAGAATTTTCGACTAGTGTACCCTTAAGAAACTTTCTTGACTAGATAGGTCGGAACTGCTACACGAAAAGTTCATGCAATGATGTAAAGAATAGCTAGTTTGCAGACTCACTATTATAAAAAAAAAACAAAATTGCGATCTACATGATATTTCTAATTAGGATTTATGGAGGCAAATATTATGGTACAAATCTTATCAAGTAACGCCATGACAGGTTATCCATTACAGTCGTGGCTATAGGTAACGTACAAAAAATAAATCGTATCACTGATATGAAAGTTCAAATTGAATCAATAATATCTTCAAAACTAATTTCAACGAGGTAGGTATAACATTTCGCAAGAGAGATAGATATCCTGTCTGATACCTACCTAAAGCCTTTCCAATGAGCCGAGTCGTGAGTGGAAATTAAAAATTAATAAATATCATTCCTCATGCCATTCATTTAGAGTCAGGGTCATCTAAACACGTCGGTCGGTAACGTTCACTCGGGGCTGTGTCTGACTGAGAGTGGTTAGCGATTACTTAATTATTGATGACTAGCTGTTCCCCGCGGCTTCGCTCCCGTGGGCCACCGCACCGAACCCGTTTTCGGGATAAAAATATAGCCTATGTCACTCACGAATAATGTAGCTTTCTACTGGTGAATGAATTTTTGAAATCGGTCCAGTAGATTCAGAGCCTATTCGGTACAAACAAACAAAAAAATCTTTCCTCTTTAATATTATTATTTATAGTAAGTATAGATTGAGTTTCACGGGGTCCCGACGCTAAGAAAGAAAATTTGGTTCAAATAAATTTCACTAGATGGCGCGGTTTTAAATATCTGAGGCATTCTGCTCGAATTTTTAAATTTGTTCAATGAAACTGTAAAAACATGTAAAAATATACTACAAAACAAATCGTCACGAGTAAATCCTTTTGCTTGCTTTGCAAGTCACTGCCTAACACCATATATCGCTTGGGGGAGGACCGACCGCGTTCATGTACTTTTAATAACATAATCGGTTTAGTCAGACGAAAAACGCTTGTTACGTTGGCACGGTTTCTTTCTATGGGATGAGGCATCTGTATTCTAGTAACATATTGTATGTGGCCAAATATAGATATGATACGCAGAGAACAAAATGTATATAGGTACAACAAGTACAAGAGAATGCTATAAAAGTTGGAGGTACTGTGGCTGTGATCTTGCCTTTTATTATATTGACTATGTTGGGGTTGGTTCCAGCATTTTACATGAAGGGATCACCTTGTATTTTTTCATTTATTAATTCTACATTCATATAGATTCCTCATTTAGGCGTGGATGGTGGAAGATAAATTACTTAACTAACACCGGCAGCCTAATTGAGTAAAACAATTCTGCAAGGCAAAGGATTTTGACCCCATCAATTGACCAATCACATGCGAGATGAAAGACGCGATGTGGATTTCCGTCTATGTATGTAAGTACTTATGCAATTATGCTGCGGGTTGTGATTGGCTGTTGAAAATTAAATCAACCAATCAATCTGTTAATCGGCGATTAATCGTCGATTACGTTAACATTCCGATAATCGAGCTTCGAGAAAACGGGCACAAGCCAGGTGGATAACATGTCATTGAAATAATTTCCGAAAGGGAAAGCTCTTTTCTTGCTTGAAGGAACTTATGGATGAAAGAGAAAATATTAGTAAAAGATCAAGCCAAGATTATGAACTTTAACCATATGCTTGCTTCGCATCTACATCTACTTACGAATCATTTTCTCTTCGCTACGGCAGCCGCGCTCAAAGAGCCCCAAGCCTTATGCTGTCTGTCACGAAAGGCAACTTTGACTGATACTCTGTCTAATTGATATCTTGACTGATGAGCTTCACGTTAAAAAACTTAAATTGACAACGAAAAAACAACTGTGCTAGCGTGAGTTGAGTCTTTGTGAAAGGGGTTTTCTTTGTGCCAAATAGAAAAGATGGAGAGATAGGTTATTCTGCCGTTAAAGGCAGACTGATGATGGTTTTGATGATAAACCCAGAGTGATGTTTATATTCCGTTTTGTGGCTTTCAGTAGACTGTAGCAAAGAATATTTAATAGTATCTATCTACTTACTCAGGTAGATACTGAAGCCAAGGAGTCATAAGATAGGTGACTGAAATTAACTCAGGTCTGTGAGGCATTTTCAAGCACCGGACCGAAAAAGATTTTCAGTTTCCTGCACCGCTTAAAACAAAGCGAAAACTTTACAAACCTCAAAACATAGCACCTTATTTATAAAACTTTCTGACCATAAATTAGCAGGCTTTTAATTCAAATTTTCTATAGAGAATTTAAATTTAGAATCTGTGAATCAGTGTTTAACTCTCGTTTAACCTAATTAAATGGCTAGCGAATTTATAAATAAAGCTGATACTCGCAGACTTTTCTAAGATTTGACAAAGGTACATTAGCCTTCTCCAACAGATTGTAAATCTGCTGGTTCAACAAATTCAACACGTTTCTGCTGCGGATCCCTAAAAGCCCGCGCCAGCTTATTAAACCCTTTTAGTATGCGCTTTGGTTTAGCGTAATTGAGTCGAGGCAAAAGGTTAATTTCTTGTATAGATAAATTATAGTTTTCTTATGCAAATGTTTTGAGGCAAGTTTCGAAAATAATTAAATTCCTTTTTGGCCTGAGGCCTGGATTCTGTTTGTTAATGTTTTATGTGATTAGGAAGTTCGTTCTTTTAATTTATTGCTTTTAGTTAAGGATATAAATTAGATGTGGAAAGTAGGTATTGGGCTAACAATGCTGGTTGTGTAAAGGACCGAATTGGAGCGAACTATCAATGGAATAGATTTATGTTATCTTGCTTTATTGGTGAATTGATTACGAAAGTGATTTTTAGTTAGACATATTGTGGATAGCCGAAATTATTTAATCTTTAGTTAATTGTACTGGTGCAGCACGCGATTTAAACACTTAGAGAGAAGATAGGATAGTTATAGTAGATAGTAGGTATCTATTAATTATTTCACTATCTATTATACTAACCCACTACTAATAGCCGACTGTTAACCGTATACTATACACATAGGTTAAGTTGAGTTGAATTGTACATCGGCCAAATAATCGCCAGTTTTAATTGATTTTAGCGCGTACCAAATTAATGATTGCATAAAATTAAAAAGACATAAAAACATGCACCTAAGTTAATTAAGCACTTAAATTGGTACCAACTAATTAAACTTGAGATTACCCAACAGACCAATCGCGGCCTGAATACGAGCTCCCCATATTTGCATTCCTAATGAAATTCCCTAATAATTGTTATCGTAAACATTAATCGCGTTCCTGTACCTAATGCCAACCAATCATCTCACGTTATTGCTTTTAATAATGATTCTTTAGGACCCAAAGCCGACATCTCCAGATATTTAAAACCAGTAAAAAAATACGTTAACACACACGTTCACGTTACGTTCTTTAAATAAAAACCTTCGGAATTCGACGTGAACGCACGCGTTATGGGACAAAATTACATCCGAGGACTCTTACGATACAGTTGGCAGTAAATATCTTACATAAGTAGGTCGTTACAGGCATTTATGTTTTGTAGGCCGCGATGTATGGCCGACGGGACCGTACTAAAATGGCCGACCAGTATTTGTTTAAAATAAGGCGCCATAGTTTTAATATCGTAAATAACGACTAATTTCGTTCGTTATTAAATTTGGAGGGTACCGGACGGTCTAAACGCCTTCGGGTATCGGTATTGAGTTTTGATTTGTGAGAAATTAAAAATATTAGTTTCATAAATTGGAATTTATCCGAGAGGCCGAAAAATTTAAGATATTCTCGATGATTTTAATGAAAATTAACAGAATTATTGAGCAACACACGAGCCTGGGGCGAGGTGAGTTTTCAAAGAAACCAAAAGCGGATGCATCTTTTACAATCAGATGATATACGAGTGAGTGCAAGCGCCGATATCAAATAAAATATGCGCGAGAACATAACGAGGCTCTCCATTTAACAATTAACTTAACAAACAAACGTAATATATTGTGGTTAAATTTCAATACGAAAATGGCGGCGGAGCGGACGGCGGACGATAAGTCAGACTTCGCCTTAAGATATATCTATATGCATACAAATAAATAAAATTGAAGTGTCTGTATGTAATATCAAAATAACAACGTTTTATTGAATTCACGTGAAAGTATATACGGTACTAACAACAAATAAGCAATTATTAAGATTTTTGTCTGTCTGTCTGTCTGTTTGTTCCGGGTAATCTCCGAAACGGCTGGACCGATTTTGACGGGACTTTCACTGGTAGATAGCTGATGTAATAACGAGTAACATAGGCTACGTTTGATCACGAGAAAATTCATAGTTCTGGCGGGAAACTAAAAAATAAAAATATATGTTTACGAGTTTGACGCGGACGAAGTCGCGGGCAACAGCTAGTTATACAATATACTTATACAAACACACAATTTTTCACAAGAGTTATTGTATTTGTACTCATAAAGATTTGTATGAACGTAATGGATTTTACGCGTTCAATTCGTGACTTTAATTGACTTTTGGTTCTATATCATTAGTTATTGCATTAATTAGAAATAAAAAATACTAATTAAATACTGAATGTTGTATTACATAATTAATTTAAAGTAAATAGACGCACCAAGGCTGCATCATCTAATAATTTTAGTGTTCCTATTAATTATAATTTTTGAGCATTCAAATTGCGTAAATATAAACTTGAATCAAACAAATATGATGGACTGTATGTGCAATTATTTTTGTAAATATCAGATATGACCTTAAAACATCATTACCTACCAATGTATGTATGTGAAGTTAATTCAATGCTAGATGCAAATTGTATTTTAATATCGATGTTCTGAAATTACTGCTAATATTTCAGTTACCTACCTATCTATTTACGTTAATATAATGTAGAATTATCTGCAATATCCTACTTCAAAATGCACATGTTTTGTCATAAAGTTACAACGGGATTAATCTAATTAAAATAATGGTTGCATTCGCAAGTTTGTAGGATCTATTTCTACAAATCGAAATTAGTTCACATTTCACACAAAACGCGTACTATGTTTTTAGGGTTCCGTACCCAAAGTGTAAAAACGGGACCCTATTACTATGACTCCACGATCCGTCTGTCTGTCGGTCTTTCCGTCTATCACCAGGCTGTATCTCTTGAACCGTGATAGTTAAACTGTTGAAATTTTCACAGATGATGTATTTCTGTTGCCGCTATAACAACAAATTACAGCAGAATAAAATAAATACTTAAGTGGGGCTCCCATACAACAAACGTAATGTTTTTGCCGTTTTTTGCAATAATGGTACGGAACCCTTGGTGCGCGAGTCCATCTCGCACTTGGCCAATTTTTTTTAATCCTAAATTCGTTCTTCAAAAGCAGCCAGAACTACTCTACCTATTGTGGCAGCTGATCCAACCTCTATGATTAATAGAACCTGTCGTCTTTTATTGATATTGCAGGTTTCCTCATGGCTTCAGGTTTACTCACGATACTTTCCTTCATGTCGTTCGACATCACAGGCAACGGGCCTGATGTCCAAGATAATCTTAGAAATTACATTGGTCACTTATCCGGATTTGATACCACGACCTCAAGCATGAGGGGCGAGGTTTAGCCACTGGGCCACCACGACACTAATGCTATTGATTTTATATTTAGAATAGAAAAAAGAGAAAATATCTAATCTTTCACGGGATATATTAAAATGTACAAAAAATAAATTACATACGGTAATTTTCCAAGAGTTTTCCCGTGTTTTGTTAAATAAACATCCTCCTAAAGTGGACTTACCTTCTTCCCAATAGTCTTCTTTCTTTCTCCGAAACGAACACAATTTCAAAAACATACGAGTATCAAGCCATACCATGCCAAGCCAATATTTTTCTCAAAAGTTACAAAGCTATAAGATTTTTTGACGATATTTTGACGATGTTTAGACGTAGCAGAGCGATCTGATCAGGGGGGTGACATAAGCTCTTAGAGTAAGGTTATTTTGAGATCGCGTAAGTGACGGATGTATACAAGTCATATACATCTGTCCCTTACACACACTCAAAATAACGTTACTCTTAGTGCTTATGGTCACTCCCCTGAACCGTGGTCCTCACTCACTCTCTGTCTCTTGACAGTAAAGTGTTTCAAGAGTCTTCTTACGCAATTTCAAAAGCCCAACTATCTTCTCTATAAAAACCTATCAAGCCCATATCTCTGGATAGAATAAACCTAAATGATATTTCAATAGTTTGTATTGCAATCGGTGCGCGCAGCGGGTCATCGGCAATTAATAATTATTTAATAAGGCGCTCATTACGGGCCGCTCAACGCAATCAGGACTGGACAAGTTATGGCCGTCGCACCTACCAGTATGCTCGGCGAGATAAGTGGTTTACAGTTTAAATTGTATAAAAAAAAGTTAATAAAAAAATCAAAAAACCCGACTGCTTGAAAAGCGAACTAAAAAGAGGTAAACAAGGAGAAAATCATGCTGTGCTGTCGGAGGATACTTCTTTGCGAGCTGGCTGACCAAAACCAGACGTATTATATATACGTATACGTATTATATATACGTAAGTGTTATATATTTTTGAAATCACCTCTTGAAATCCTTTATTTTGATACGCCACACGATAGGTTTGGAAGAAAAAAAAATTTGGGACCCACAATATGGCGCCCAAAAACCGCCATATTCCTATTTTCTAATTTTCATGTAGCCAGTGACACTCGCGGGTTTAAGACGAATCGATTGACGTAAGAACCATCAAAATCGGCCCACGCGTTTGGTCTCTAGAACGCCACATAGGAACAAACATACATACATACATACATACATACATAGACTGATAAACACATTACCCTCCTTCGGCAGTCGGGTAAAAAATGAGTAGAATAGTTTCTACTAAAGAATAGACAGCATACAGGGATGACGAGTATTCCAAGTGGGCGTAGATGGCCAATTCCAAAAAAGCCAAAAACACAAAAAAAAAACCAAACACTCAATAGAACAAATAATAAAAAAAAGAAACACGGGGCCGATTTTGATGATAACTAAAACTAAATCATTGGGTTTTTGAACTGATTGATTTTTCAAAAATCCAATTTTTAGTTTCTGTTCAGTTTCAGTCAAACCAAAAGAGTTTTAGTTTTCATTAAAGGAAGTCACATTTGAGTGTATTCGCTATTCCTCATTGTTTCGGCTTTGGCCATTCACGTCCACTTGAAAATCTCACTCTATATACCTACTATTAGCAGTGTTTGGGATCCATAAAAGAAAATTGGTACAGATTTCGAAATGGTAACGCTCGGGACACATTACGAGATGCAGTAAGGGCCCGAACACAAAACTGCGAATTGATGCGATACGAATTCGCAACGCAGAAAACAGCAACAAGCTCGTAGATTTTTACCATGCGACGTCGCACCGCAGTTTTGTGTTTGTAACATAAGACAGGTCGCTTGAATAACATGGGGTAGAGTGGCACAGATAAACAGAATCAGATAACGTTCTTGCAGACTGGAAAACTAAAGACTACCGTTATTTTACGTTTGTCCGAATAAAAGTCTAAAAAATAAAATTATGTTTACAAATACATATTATAAGGAGAAATTTAGAATTTTGTGAGTATTAAGATATGGTGGAGTGTAATCTTCGGAACCTGTAATCCAAATAGAAGTGCAATAGTTTAAAATCGAAAATAAAATATTTTCGTAAATCCAGTAGTGTTCGTTTTAAATTACGAATTAAAATTGACTTTATAATAGACTACCCCACAAAATTACCCACTCAGTGTTTATCACCGACAGTACCCCAGCTCGGCAAGCGTATTGCCAGCGGCTATGGGCGGGATGGGCGGAGGCCTGGTCGCCCGCCCCTCGCGCTTGACAATTGAATCAGAGCCATATCATACGCACCCAATTATATGATACTACGGCTCATGAAATATGAGGGGAGATTGTTAACCCCTATGGCGGAATGAGAGGGTTCAGATTAAGATTTATATATAACAAACTTATTACCCGACTGCCGAAGAAGGGTACTGTGTTTATAAGTCAATGTATGTATGTATGTTTGTTCCTATGTGGCGTTCTAGAGACCAAACTCATGGACCGATTTAGATTTCTTACTCAATAAATAAAAAAATACTCAAAGAGGTTCTTACCTCAATCGATTTTTCTTAACCCTGCGAGTGTCACTGGCTACATTAAAATTG
The DNA here is from genome assembly GCA_945859665.1 of Anorthoa munda. Classification (NCBI taxonomy): domain Eukaryota; kingdom Metazoa; phylum Arthropoda; class Insecta; order Lepidoptera; family Noctuidae; genus Anorthoa; species Anorthoa munda. The sequence continues at coordinate 8,948,797 of OX243918.1, read as the reverse complement.
GAAAATGGCGGTTTTTGTGCGCCATATTGTGGGGGCCAAAATTTTTTTTTTCTTTCAAACCTATTGTGTGGGGTAACAAAATAAAGGGTTTTAAAAGGTGATTTCAAATATATATAACACTTATGTTTATTGTTAGATACAGATTGATTTAGATACCACAGTCTACTGTCTAAATGTTTAGACCTGAAAGTGAATACCTTACCGCGAGAGTTAGGTAAAACAACAGTTGGTGCGGGATGTCCACCAATTTGAATAATATCTCATTATTATCGAGGTTATATGACGACGAACTATTTATTTCAAGAAGAAATATCTTTAATTCTTTATCGAAAAAGAAGCCGCAGATTTTTTCATTATACACTATTTTTTATATATCCGACGAATTACATAGGTAAAGTTAAACTTTAATTAAGCAAAATAGAACTGAAATATGTGCTGAATACTAACAACCTTTCTGTAGTTTTTTTTTCTAATGATATGCTTGCGCTTGACCACTATCTCACCTGATGGTAAGCGATGATGTGGTCGACGATGAAGTACGCTTGCCTAGAAGAAACCTATTCACTCTTGACTTAAAGACTCACAGATTGTAGCTATCAGGAAATACAGACTCCGGCAGGGAATGCCACTTTTTTGCTGTGCGCATAATAAAAGTATTCCTAAAACGTTTGGTGCGTATGGGTGGGATGTCCACCATGTAACGATGACGCATCTCCGTATGTCTTGTAGTCCGATGATGGAACGGGTTAGGAGGTATCCGTTCATGCAATTCCAATGTTTCACCAAATGAAGCCAAAGGATCTGCCATCGTATGAAATTCATCAATGTGGACGGACATTCTTTGATTCCATTTTAACCTTTAACCATATCTCCTCGTTTAGTACTTCCCACACCATAAGCCAAAAGCTTCTCTTTAGCGTAATTCTGATATCCCCCATTTACGTCCACAGTAAACTTCAACTTAACGTTATGCCGCAGAAATAGTCAATTAAGCTCGTAAACACAATATTTTTAATGAAAGTATCATCGTCCTAGACATAAAGCATATGCAAAACCAATTAGACCTTTTTATAACCAATTAGACCTTATAAAATCTTCAGGTAAATATCTACTGCGACCTAAACGAACCCGACGTACCTGCAGTTACAGAGAACTATAATATTTTTATGTCACTATAATAAAAATTAGTAAAACATTAAAATATGACATTTGAAACAAAGCATCCGTTCCAATTAGGGGACCGTAATAACATAAAACTGTTACCAATATAAGTTTTACAACTGGACAACTTTACCCTCAATTTTATAGCTTCACAAACATGGTTGAAACTCCAATGAAATTTATATTTTGAATGGTAAAAATGCATGTTTTTATACGTAATAGTGCGATGAAACATAGAGAACTCATTAGAGAAAACAAATCATGATAATTAGGTAATAAAACCGTCTTTTGTTCCCATTGTAACGCTATCCCGTTGATTGGCCTTTACGACTCAATGATTGTTACAAATCTGTTTACAGTTGTCAGTTTTGTGGTATCACTTATATTGCTTTTCCTAGTAGGACATCATAAAAGTTGTTTGTTACACAATTAAATGAGTTAATTTGATTTATATGGAGTCCCATCTGGGGTAGTAAAACAGCTTGTACTTTGGAAGAGAATTTTCTCACAGTTGCAATCAGAAGTCCGTTAGGTGCTTGTAAGATACTCCAAGATTCGGTCAGGTATGGGTACATCTTTTAATACAAGATTTTATTAGGGAGGTAGGAAGAGAGTTGGAAAATTATTCAAAACAGGGACACAAGCGACTAGTCTAAAATCAGATAGAGATGTTTTACATAATTTTGAGTATAGTGCGCGAAACGTAAGTTGAACCAAAATGTATTATCGTTTTAATGAAATTAAACAATTTAAGCCGAAATAAATCCCTTTTCTTTGACCTAACCATTTATAATATACAAATTGTCAACGGTTAGGTACTAAAAAAATTATTCATTTCGGTTGAAATCGTTTAATTTTATTAATTGGTTCAACTTACCTGTCGCGCACTATACGTAGGTTTATGTTTAAAAGCTACCATAATGTGCTATAATATAACTATTTCTTATATAGGCAAGTTATTACCTAAGAAAAGCGTTCACTGCAATAGTGAGGGGCTAACAATGATATTCCTAGAACATAAATAAATACAATAAGTAGATTTGCAATCCCTATGTTTCCGTAGCAAAAATATCAGTACAAGAATGCAAAACCAAACGTTAATTAAATTATTACAGCAAAACACAGAAAAAATCTTCCGAGAACATGCTGTCTAGGTCTTTGCAATAGAATTAACAACAAAAAGCATTCGACTTAATTAATCTAAAAATAAATCATTATCGTCATGTTGGAAGTCATTCAGAAATATAGAAAAAAGAATTCACAGTCGAATAGTTAACCCTGCAATGCACTTGTCATGGATGAATACTGCCGCCGCAAGCAAAAAGGGCGCATCTGATCAAAACACAAAATGGAGAAAGAAAAGAAAAGAAATGGGGTTGTCTCAAAGTTTGAGGAATTGTTTCATTATAAGTATCTTTCTCCATCAAAAGATGTAAGTAGACACACATAAACACAATATTTATCATTAAAAAAAAAAATGTTCGAGATAAGTACACTCATTCAATTGCAGGAGATAACAGATTGAAGTGTAATTAATATTTGTAAATTTGAAAAGTAGAATATTTGTTCGGTGATTCTAATTTTTTCACTAGAGTAACTACAGCATGGAAACTCCTAGATAATTACTAGACGCGCCTTGTTTTCCTGATTCGCAATATGTAAATAGCCCCAAAACACATTAAAAACCGGCCAAGTGCGAGTCGGACTCGCGTACGAAGGGTTCCGTACGATTATCGCAAAAACGGCAAAAAAAATCACGTTTGTTGTATGTGATCCCCACTCAAATATTTTATTCTGTTGTTAGTATTTGTTGTCATACCGGCCACAGAAATACATCATCTGTAAAAATTTCAACTGTTTAGCTATCACGGTTCATGAGATATAGCCTGGTGAGAGACAGACGGACGGTGAAGTCTCAGAAATAGGGTCCCGTTTTTATCCTTTGGTACCCTAAAAAATACAAAGAAACTTAGAGTATATAACCTAAAATAGTGTGTCTGAGTGTGAGTGTGCATGTGAGTGTACGTGTTTGTGTGTTTTATTCCAACTCATATTGACGATGTATGCAGCGATGCGTATGTTCGCAATGCCAAAACGTAGGGTTTGACGTTTCAATAGCGCTTTCCATACATTTTTGTCATTTTTTTTATTTTTCTTTGATAGAATGTCACTTGTTTATTTCTAACTTAGTTTTGTTTAAAAGGTCAGATGTGCCCCTTTTTCTTCAGAGCAGAGCAGAGCAGTCCTATTTAATAATATCTGTCTTCACTACGGATTGCCACGCCAGCGTTATTAGCTATTATAACAATTATAGGCGCCACGGGTTAATAAAATAAAATTTTGTAGGAAACGAGTCATAAAGCGATTGCTAGAGAGTTGTTTCCAATTTACTTCTATCGGTTTTAGTGAATTTTACGGGTTCGGTTATAGTTTTTAGGTTACGGGCCAGTCAATTGGCTGTGTGCATCTCTGATGAAGTTTAGACGATTCTTATTAGAGATAGATATGTCCATTGGTATTTTTTTCCCAAACTTTTTTGTCCCACCGCTGGGTCACTCCCATAGTCTGCCACTGTTCCCGATATGTTGTCTCTTTTCCGACCAAACTGTCATAATCTAAGGTCATCGTACGCTTGTTGTACGCCTGCTTGCAGCTTACATACAAATCTAAGAAACTCTGTCGACGGAGCGTCAACGTCGTGCTCGCGTCACTGCATGCAGGCTTCATGATGCCTGCCGTACTGCATGTCATACGCCGCCGCCGGGGCGTACATCGCACGGATGCACGTATTAATTTCTAGTAAAAATGGCGGGAACGGCAGCGGATTTTGTTAAAATGATTGAAAACGTACGCGTGCAACACGCCTGGTGGACAGAGTTCAGTACGCTGGGCTTCACAAGCTGCACGGCAGTTAAATTCATTCTCCGGGACTTCGTCGAACTTCATTGCCTCGGCGCTTTTCTGGTGGTCGCCACTGTTGATTCTGGCGTTCAGGAGTTGTAGTGGTTTGGGAATAGTGCGGTGGGATTGTTCCAAAAAGAAAAAGCTGCACGGCGTATTTTGAAGCGTGTAAGAAGCTACGCGTCCGTGGACAGTAGGCTTAAGTCATGACGCCGGCGTTTTCTAGGCCTTCCTCGGCGACGACGCCCGTCCTTTGGCTTCCACTGTGAACGTCCATCTGTCCTGATGCATTCTGCACTCTCCTATATGACCCTCCCAGTCCTAATTAACATACAAACATGCGACGTACCGTCACGTAATTTGCGTTTCTATTTAGTTCGTTTGAACATAGCTAAATAGAAACATAATGTTTGATTCATCATCAGCCTTTTAATGTTCCCACTGCTGGGACACAGACCTCCTCTCTGTGAGAGGGAATAGGCAGTAATCCTCCACGCGGGCCTAATGCGTGTTAGTGGATGTCACATGTCTTCGAGTTTTTGGTTCTAAGACATGCCGGTTTCCTCACGATGTTTTCCTTCACCGTTTTGAGAGCAGTGGTGATGAAATAATTTACGCAAAGTAAAGCGCCTGCCTGGGCTCGAACTCAGGACCTACGATACACAAGTCACGGCCGTTACCATTGGGCCACTACTGCTCTTGTGTTTGAATAGATTTTTCTACTCAAAAAGTTTCGCATAATTAGTTCTTCTGATTTCTTGGACCTTTAGCGATTATTTAAAAATTAAAAAAAGATGACAGGTAATAATTGTTTAACATTTTCTCAAAATTTTGGTAAATCATAATTATGGTCATTATAATTGTGAAATAACGTAGCAGGCTATGACAGTCCCAGATTCTGTCTAAGTTTTCTTTTTTTAATTTTTAAATAATCGCTAAAGGTGCAAGAAATAAAATTACACCACAAACCGTCGATATCTGGCGATTTTCAAGTATGCTCAAAATATAAATAAAAGAGGTTTCACCTCAATTATAACGTAAAGCTCAAAATCATTGAATTAAACTGAAATGTCCTACATCGACACGTTCGTCTTAAAACAGAGTGGGCCATTAAAATTTCGCGGTCGGCCAAATAGCTTAATCAATAAAGGGTGATCGAGAGACAAAAACGGACGCGCAAATATGGCCGGTCTTCAGTGCCGGACTGGGCTTGTAGGGGGCCCGGGGCGGCAAAACCAAATGGGGCCCGGTAAGCAGTAAATTTTTGCACCCTACGTTTATATTTTATAGACCTGTAACCACAGATAATATAATACTACAGTACCTGAACCAAACTAAAATTATTTTGCTATTGTTTGGAATTTGGTAGATTATTGAGTTTTGGGACTTCCCGCCCGGTGCGAACCGTCTTTGAACCCAAAGTCAGACAGTGAGGGTTATACAATAATTGAGTGTGTTGCGGCAGAAGATGTAGTGTACAAAGTTACAAACAGGAAAATCTATACTTAATATAATATTATAAAAAGGAAAGATTTGTATTTAAGTATGTAAAAAATCAACTTAAAAGCTACTGGACCGATTTCAAAAATTCTTTTTCCGTTGGGGCTACACTACTTTTTACCCGACTGCCGAAGGAGGGTAATGTGTTTATCAGTCTCTGTATGTATGTATGTTTGTTCCTATGTGGCGTTCCAGAGAAAAACGCGTTGGCCGATTTTGATGATTCGTACGTCAATCCATTGGTCTTAATCTTGCGAGTATCACTGGCTATATTAAAATTGGAAAATAGAAAAATGGCGGCTTTTGGGCGCCATATTGTGGGGGCCCAAATTTTTTCATCTTCCTAACCCATCGTGTGGGGTATCAAAATAAAGGGTTTCAAGCGGTGATTTTAAAAATACATAACACTTATATGTTTAAATGTACCTAATTCGAAAAAAAAAATATAAATAAAAAAAGTTAATTCAAAAATCAAAAAACCCGACTGCTTAAAAAGCTAACTAAAAAGAAGTAAACAAGAAGAAAATCATGCTGTGCAGTCGGAGGATACATCTGGTTTTGATCAGCCAACTCGCTGATAAAAGATAAATTCTTTTAACCCTATCAGTGGTAGATAAATATAGAATATTATGATACGAATGATAAAATGGTGATTAAAACAGCATTATTTATATTTTTGCTCAATTATTATTATAAGATACTTATATATTAATTAATTTTGAACTGAACCCGTGACTTATCTGGGGTTAGTTAAAAATAGACAGTTTACAAATACCATCACATCAAAAAGGTAACGTTAGGAATATCCTACAGCCTACTATCCTACTTTATTAATTAATATTATAAATGCGAAAGTTTGTTAGGATGGATGGATGTATGTATGTTTGTTACTCTTTCACGCAAAAACTACTGAACGGATCTGGATGAAATTTGGCACAGAGATAGATTATAATTTGAAATAGCACATATAATACTAAGATGAATAAGTCCCCTTGGGATAATTTTAGACATTCACACGGGCGAAGCCACTTGCAGAAGCTAATGTTAAATAATTAACAAATGAACGCTTCAGGCCCTCGCTTTTCGAGTTTTCTCGAGTTATGCAGGTACCTATCTACTAACTTTCATAAACATGACCTGCCAAGTCATAAAAGATTCCCTTGCTTACAAACTTATTGTTTTTAATAGCATGAGCAAATATTATTTTACGAGCATGAGCATGTATGAGGCTCATGAACATTTTATGCTCATGAAGATGTAGACAAAACCAACAAATTTCGATTGATCACAGAACTTTATAAAAAAGTTAATCTCGCGTAAGTTGCGCGCACCGCTCTCGCCAAAGAATGTAATTAACTGAACACCAATAAAAATAATTGGACACAAAAAACGATCCGCCCTGAACCGTCATTTATTATTTTGATTACCCTTGTTATTGTTATGGGCTATTGATGTTTTTCAACTAGGCGCTCGATTGAACACAGTGGGACACTGTGACTGATTCGCGGCTTCGATGGCGTAGATTCTTGATTCACTGTGTCGTCGTGTGTCCTAGTTCGAAAACCGGCTTTATTGTTCCCGTTTATGACTCTGTTTGTTCCCGCCGACGGCGCGTGACGTGCAGTTTTAAAATTTTCTAGATCATAAAAAGATTCTTGTATTGTTTTTGGATTTAACACTGTAATTATATAAGTAATTTAATTTTATGTTTGAGTTACAACTGCTCTTTGGATATACTAATTTTATTATTCTTACAAGCTATACGCAAGAAGGTTGCTATTTTTAGTATTGTGTACTTTGCTTCAATGTTTAATTAAAAGAAATTGTGTGTTTATATTTTTACATTATAATATTTATATTCTATAATTTGCACAACAATTAAATTATGAAAATATTTGCCAACGCAAAAAGAACCCACTAGGCCCCGACGAGATTCGAACTCGTGATCTCCTGTTTACTAGACAGGCGCTTTAACCAACTAAGCCACGGCGCCGTTGTCACAACTGCCGAAATTTTAGATTATTTTTCGTTGATAACAATAAAATAAGACTGACTGAAAAATAAGAAAAGAAAAAGATAATATTTTTACATTGGTACTTTTTTTTACAAGCTTTTATTTAACTTGCAAGGTATGTTTGTGTGTATGTATGTATGTAAGTGTGTTCGGGTCAAATATTGCAACTGCATTTTAAAGCAGTTATCCACCAATGATTAAGATGAAATTTAGCATACACGTTTATTTTGGATGACAATGCACGATTAGCTAAGTGACGTCCTTCTAAATCCAATATGGCGGACGGCCCAAGATGGCGGACTAGCTATTTTTTGTGCACTGCCATGATATGGGTATCAAATGAAAGGGTTTGCTGAGAAGAATACGAAAAAAACTTGTTTAAAAAAATATTTTTAAATGAATAATTTCATTTATTTTTTTATGTATGTTCGATTTTGTTTTATTTACGGTCAGCTAAAGATAAATATAACAAAAACTATTCTTTTAAACCGTGACCCAATTGATTTTTATAACGTAGGTACTTACAGTCAGGAAAATTAATAGTTGTCACCTTATGTTTGAATATTACTTAATAGTAACAAAAAATACTACTAAACTAGTAATAATGAACAGTGGTGGTCCAGTGGTAGCGGCTGCGCCTTACATGTTGTAAGTCGTGAGTTCGAACTTAGGTAGGCGTAAAGCGATTACCTTTTTGTAAATTATTTCATAACTCTAAAAAAAAGTAAATTAAAAAAATCAAAACACCCGACTACTTAAAAAGCAAACTAAAAAGACGTAAACAAGAAGAAAATCATGCTGTGCAGTCGGAGGATACATATTCACGAGCTGGCGGACCAAAACCAGATGTATCCTCCGACTGCACAGCATGATTTTCTTCTTGTTTACGTCTTTTTAGTTTGCTTTTAAGCAGTCGGGTGTTTTGATTTTTTTAATTTACTTTTTTACGCTTTACGCAAATTTTGCGATACGTCTGCAGGTAGACCCTACGGCAATAGGACGAATGCCGCCATCCTTTTTGCGCAGGGCACACAGATTTGCCCCGTACAAAATATCGATGACCGCCTTGTTCACATTGCCGGAGAGCATGAGGTTGATGAGGGCCGTCAGTTCCTTCAAAAGGGACACTCACCAGCTTCATCAGCGCCTGCGCACATTAAATCCTTCAAATTTTGGGGTGACAGGCCGTCGAGGGCGCGGGTGGATCCACTCCGGAAGGAGCAGATGGCGGCACAAAGTTGTTGGGCTGTAATTTGTAATATGTTGTTTTCAGGATCGCGGGGGATTGGGAAAGGCGAGATCATCTGTCGGGGCGGGGTGTTTGCTCTCCAGAGCCACAAGTGTCTCTGGCGAGTACCGCGCAACCACATCGCTGCTGAAGATAATCCTAGCCGCACCTCTGATATCACCCTCACCTAGTTTAGACTCCATAATGGTGCAACACACATCTCCTGTTAATTTAGGTTCGAAACTTTGGGCCGACATGTTGCAATTGTCTTTATATATATGAGCGGTAAAAATTTTTTTGGTTGCCATATTTTTTTGCACATGTAGGATTCGAAACGGGAAGGTGAGTAATTGTTCCAAAGAACTTATTAAATTCTCTCGGACGGCGAGGTGGACACTACGCGCTAAACGCGATGCCACGGATGGTCTCGCGCCTCAAGGAACTCTTTTTATGACTCGTTTTGTTTACATCCCTACCTACATTTTCCTTTGTTTGCAGAAAAAATTACAATGTAAATATAATATGATTTTTAGCCTTCATTCATCATCTTAATCATCAGCCATTTAATGTTCCCACAACTGGAACCATTAATAATCCTTCTCTGTGAGTGAAGGAATGTGCCGTTCTCCACCACGCGGGCCCAGTGCGGGTGCGGAAAAATGGTGAAAGACAACTGGCATGTTCTAGAACCAAAAAATCGAAGACATGTGACATCCACCTTCCCATTAGATGTAGGTAGGTACTTATAATTAAAAATAATTTAATATTTATTCTTGGTATAATTAAAAATAATTTAATATTTATTCTTGGTATAATTAAAAATAATTTAATGTTTATTCTTGGTATAAATAAAAATAATTTAATATTTATTTTTGGTACTTTCAACTTGGGCGTCCTACAAGACAGCCTTAAAATTACAGACTCTATTAATAGCATCTAAAACAAGAAAGTAAAGATAGCTTTTCAGTTTACGATTTTAATTAAAGCGAAGATTTAGCCATAGCAAGAACTGCTAACGAACTATATAATCTTAGTACGAAGGCTTGGAAGTATTAATTAAATCGAATCACGCGCATACTTTGTAGCTGAGCGTTATTAAAGGCCCAGTAATGAGTATTACAGTAATAGTGCTGTAATAATCAATATTACGGCTGTAATTACGAGCCCGCGGATTATTGCTTTATTAAGCTCATTCAAGTCTATACAGGGTGAATTTTTCAAGTGTTTGATGGCAAAAACGACATTTTAAGACGCAAAAAAAAAACTGAAATAGTCTCCGGTCTAGTTTGATACTCGTTCTCGAGCCTCTTTCAGATTTAATTGAAAACTTTTGATACATATATTTTCTCAGACAGAAATCAACTCTCCTCAAACTTAATAAAAAAAACTATTGATTTTAAACTAGGAATCTAGGAAAATATTTATTTATCTGCTTAATCAAGTTATGAGCCAATTAAAAAATCGAATTACGCAGTTTTGGACCTTCTTGCATGACAAATCATTAAATGCCTTAGACAGTATTTGAAGCATGATTGATGGATTGGGACAATCTTCAAACGATTGATATAAATAGAACTATGATTGCAATTAAATTGCATTTAGCTATTTGTAGTGCAAGAGGCAACTTAAATGGCAGTGGGCAGGGCACATTGCTCGCAGAACGGATGACCGATGGGGCAGAAAGGTTCAGGAATGGTGACCGCGAACTGGAAGACGTTGCGTTGGAAGGCTTGCCACCAGGTGGACCGATGACCTGGTGAAGATTGCGCTTGCGAGGAACCGCTGGATGCGGGATGCACGGGACCGATCAATGTGGTGACGCTTGGGGGAGGCACATGTTCAACAGTGGACGTGTTTCGGCTTATATGATGATGATAATGATGAGTACAAGAGGACGTGCAATTTTAACAAAATCACCCCTTGAAAACTTAGCAATTTCTTTCAATTTCGGTGTTGTCCTTCACTTGAAAAACCTTGTATGTTTCTATATGCGGTGCGTGCTCAAATGTTTATTGTGGTAATTTCATAATGGCAGAGTCGCGGAGTGAGGGTTATAACATCTGTCAAATGTTGCACGATCCTAATATAAACTGCGGACAGAGTTAGAACTTATAGCCACTTAGTTAATATAGATATTGGTTTTCTTTGGTTTTATGAGCAAATTGTATGGGTGATGGAATGTGGAATGCAGTAATTTATGATTTACATCTAATAATTGGCAACAGCAATGCTAGTATTGTATTGGGTAAACGTAAGGTTCTACTACTCTACTAAGCCTGTGGGTTTAGTGTGAGTTTTAACTCACGCTCAATCGCGTTAACGTAAACGATCTCTTATGTCAAAATGTACACAAAAAAGAGGTTTCTCCTTACCGTCACCAGACGGCGCTTATCCAGTTTCAATACAAATTGACGTTTACGTTAACGCGGTTGAGAGTGAGTAAAAACTCGCACTAAGGCCTCAGAAAGCTATTGGACGGGTTTTTCACCAGAGGCATTTGATGTCAGCAAAGGCGATAGTCGAAATGCCAAAATGTAAGGGATTGATCACGTGATTTTTCGATATCGCTTGTCAATTCCATACAATTTTGACTTTTCAACCGGTTAAAAAAAAAGAGGTGGTTCTCAATATGTCCGCATCTTTTTTTTTAATGTATGTTACCCGATTACTCAATGACGCCTGGACCGATTTCAAAAATTCTTCTTTTGTTTGAAAGGGTATACTTCTCAGGTGGTCCCATCGTCATCAGATCAGAATCTGATGATGGGATCTAGGAGAAATGGAGGGAACTCCTTTATTATTATATTATTATTAATTCAATCATTTGCACTCAGAAAGTATCATTTGGTGAAGTGAAACTGATGAAGAAGACCACAGATAGACACTGGAACTCCTTAATGCTATGTATGTCACGGCTATAAGATAATATTTTAAATAATAGGCTGACTATGATTTATTTATTTATTCGAAATTATTTAAATAACACCTTATGATGAAGCAAGTACGGTACCATGGAACTGATCTGATGATGAAGCCAGAAGGTAGGCACTGGAACTCCGTAATAAGACAATGTATCCTGGTCGTGTTCGAGCTTATTGGAATCGTCATGAGGTGTACATTGGTTTGGATTTTCATGGTAATTGGAGGTACCCACCAAAACTAAAAAGAGATAAATAAAACACTTGTTAACAAAAAAAATAATTAAAATTAATCAATTAGTGATGGGCAGAAAAGTTTCGTAGTATTGTTGGACCTGCTGAAGACTGTATGAAATTTTTTGATTTGTATAAACTCAATTTCTTTTAGTATTATATAACTGCACAGCACATGTGTGAGTATTATGTTCCGACTGTAGATAATAGACCGATAGCGCTGGCTTATTTTGATGCCATAAGTTTAAAAAATTCTAAAGTTGCTTATTTTTTGCCTGTGGATACAGTCGTACCTATGTAGCTTATTTTTGCATTTTGTGTCACATCTGTTACTTGCATTTACAGTAATTCGATGTTTTGTGGTTGATTCTTTTTATTCTGCTTAAAACAGGCAAAAAAAAATTAAAGTTTATAATAATTATGGTATCTTATCTAGGATAGCTTGTGGAGTGTGCAAACCCAATTTGTGTCATATTTGCCCAGTGCAAACTGACATACAGTCATTATGTAAAAAATAGTGCAAAAAAAAATTACAATTTATGAAATAACTATTTCCTTTCTTAGATCACTTACATATTCCTATTAAATAAATTTGTGCCAAATTAGAGCACGGAATTTTAAGATTTTAATTTATTTTGTTTTACCAAGCTACAAACGCTTCAAAAAAATATTACAATCATTAGAGTTCACATATTCAATATCATAAATGCATGAATAATCGACATTGTAAATTTGTGTCATTTTAATGCACGCATATGTATTTAAATGAATAAAACACAAAAACAATGGCTGAGGTGGAAGCGGGCGGAGGCGGCCAGGCGGCATACGCACGCACAAACGTTCGTTCGGTACGATTTCTTCTTAGATGCGAAGCGTTCATAAATAAATAACATACCTATTATATCGAATATTGATTGACATTTATCTCCGCTACGTAATGAACAAATGTGTAACTTATAGAGATAAACATAATGACGTGCGAATTTTGTACAAAGCACGCGTCTGCAATCTTATTACCTACGATTGTCAATGGTCCATGCTTAGAAGACGGCAATATTTTTTTTTGGATTGACGCTTTAATTCGCTTCGAATTTGAACCTGAAAGCGGTAGGTAGATTGATATGCCGATACCTACCTACCTTTTTTTTTCGTTATACTGCTTCTCAATATCCCGCGCCCCACTTCGAGTAGGTAGTGTACAGTCAGCAAAACAAATAGAACACGAAGTAAAAAAAATACTAGATATTTTTGTTGTGTGGTGATAGTGATTAGTTTTATTTCATCACGGTCCCTAAAATAGTCTGCTTTTCCGACATCCCTTATAATGCTCGATTCTATGAAATTTAATAATCCCCTTTCATTAACCACACATCGACCCCCAATATGAATAACATTGTAACTTTAGTTACACATTGCTACAACTTTATATCATAAAATCAGCAAGAACAGACCTTTTTGTCTGCCTCTTAGCCGTATTTCTATGAGTAAGAGTAAGGTAAGAACTCCTTTTGTGAAATGAATAATTGCATTGTAATTATAAATGAACAATGTTTCTATTTAAGTATACTTGTAGATCAAATTCCAATACACAGTTTCGTTGTGATAAAGCCATTTTAAACTGACATACAATGTAATACATTTAAAATTTTGGACTATTTATATTTTAACCATATTGGAATTTTAAGTTACTATTCTAACCATATATTGTTTTTCTTCTTAAATCTAAACACTTATTTGAAATGTTATCATTGTAAAGAAAGATGCAGTGTTGACGTCGATAATAGGTTTTTAGTTCATCATTAATGGTATCAGCATAAATAGTCTTGGAGAAAAACTAAGAGTAGGTATGTAATAAAAATGTTTTTAGACTTATTCAATATTACAGATATATGAGTAAGTAGAATAATAAAAAAAAGTGTGAAGAAGTAATTGCAAACGAAAGGCGTGATAAGCATAAGGATAGGATAGATGGACCCTCTTTTCCGAACTTAGACTCCCATTTGGTCCATTGTGCCTGTAGGCCTCCTCTCTGTGAGAGGGAATGGGCCGTAATCCACCACGCAGGCCCAGTGTGGATTGATGGATGTTACATGTCTCAGTTTTTTTTTTACTTTAGTGTTTTGAGAGCAGTGATGAAATAATTTACACAAAGTAAAGCGCTTGCCTGGGTTCGAGCCCACGACCATACTTGTAAGTCGCGTCGGTTACCACTGGGCTATCACTGCTCTATGTTCTACTGTCCACTGGGTGGACAATTTGCAATAGGGGGAATTCATTTTTTTATATTAGGTAGGCTTGCGCTTGAACACTACCTCACCTGATGGTAAGCGATGACGTGGTTCATAATGAAGCACGCTTGCCTAAAAGTAACTTATTCACTCTTAACTTAAAGACTCCTAAGTTGTAGCTATCGGGCAAAACAGACTTCGGCAGGGAATTCCACTCTTTAGCTGTACGCATATTGTACGTATTACCAAAACGTTTATTGCGTATGGGTGGGATGTCTACCATGTACCGATGACACATCGCCGTGCGTCTTGTAGTCTGATGATGAAACGGGCTAGGTGGAATGAGATCATGTGATTCCATTGCACACTCCCCGAAATGCAACTGATAAAAACCGATAAGCTGGCAACTCGGCGACGATGTTCAAGGCTCTGGAGCTTTTACTCTACCAGTTCCTCATTGCCGAAGAGCTTTTTGGCCCGTTTTATTATCAACTTAAGTGCATCAAGCTGGTATTTGGCAGATCCTTCCCAGAAATAAGAACAGTACTCCATACATCAACGAACTTGCGCTTGATACAATTTGAGCAACTGTTCTGGCGTGAAGAACCATCTCACCTTTGCGAGTATACCCAACTTTATAGCAGCCAGCTGAGCCTTTGCCTCAATGTATGAACCAAAATCGAGGATCGTGTTGAACGTTACGCCAAGTTGCTCAAGATGGTCCATTATCAGCTCGTTTACACCTCAGAAGTAAGGAGCCAAGTGGAATTGGGTCATTTTAACAGAGAAAAGACACGACTGGGTTTTAGCAGCAAAGAACCTGACCAAATTGGCATCGCCCCATTTGGAGACTGGCTTCAAGGATAAGCTCAACCGCTCCACTATAGCCTCACAAAGTACAAGGATGGACAAGTACCTCTCAGCAACAGTGCTGTCGTCTGCATACCCAAGTTTTTAGCAGATCGTTTATATGCAGCAAAAATAATGCTGCTGAGAGTACAAACCCTTGAGGGACTCCGGTATTAATATCCAATTGGTCCCACGAGCACCCATCGATAACCACTCAAATTCTGCAATCCAATCACATATACCATCACCAGGCAAACCGAATGAAGGAAGCTTACTAATAAGGCTTCCGTGCCAGACCCTGTCGAAAGCTTTCGAGATTCGAGGGAGACGGCAAGCGCCTCCCTGTGCCTCTCGATTGCCTCACTCCAGATGTGAATGGCATACGCTAGAAGATCCCCTGTAGAACGAGTTCAGCGGCAACCATAGTGGCAATCACTTAGGATGTCATTAGCTTCTAGGTATGCCAGGAGCTTAATATTAAGCACACATAGAGATGGGTCTGTAATTGGCCAGATTAGCACGACTGTCCTTCTTGGGCACGGGCTGTACTTTAGCTTCCTTCCAAGCATTCAGCACTTTTCCAGTTGCATACGAAAGTCGAAATAGACGTGTCAAGATGGGAGACAGTTCGAGCGCACAAGTTTTAAGGACAAGTGCTGGTATTCCGTCGGGGTCACTAGCTTTATTCAAGTCGAGGTTGCCCAGCACTCTACGAACGTTCTTTTGATGGATGCGAATGTCTGACATATGTCTCACACCTACCAGGAGAAAGAAAGGGCCGCGCATCACCAGAATGCAGACGCAAAGACGCCGCAAAAAGAGGCAAATAATTTTGCCTTCTCCTCAGCGAAGCGGGCCAGCGACCCGTCACCCGCAGAGTGGTGGTAATGAAGGATGACAGAAGTTCGACTTAACCGACTTACCCAGGGACCAAAACACTTGCTGGGTAAGAAGCAACTTATGTCCCTATTCGGCCGTTGCAACACCTTTTTGCAGGACTTAGCAGCGCTGTTGAAGGTCTTCTTTTCTGACATACGTGACTCGCAACCCAAGGTAAACTATCGACACAGAGTATCGGTCTGTATCTGTTGTCAGCAGAAGGTCCAAGCAATTGGCCGTGTGCGAATCAACATCCCCCGTTGCCGTTGCCCCCTGAACTAGCTGGCTGATTAGCGCTAACGAAAGCTTATTTATCTCCCCTCCAGCATGATCGCTGCATTGGTGTAAGAAAAAAGATAAAAAAAAAAAAAATTGCTCTTCCATAGCAATTAACGAAAAGCGAATTTATTAGCTCTTCCATAGCAATTAACATGTCTTTTTTATCCGAATGTAACATTGACACACATGTAATTGTTGCTCACAATAATATTTATCAATGATTTTTCAGTCGGTATAATTGGTAATCGTACTATAAGATACAATAATATTCACAGAAAAAATCTTTCTTCAAATACCATCATGACCCCAGTGTAACAGTCGTTACAATGCTTTTCATATTAAAAATTCTTTACAATCTGTACTTTGTGACATTGCAAAAATCATACTTGCAGTGGTTTTATCAAAACTGAAAGAGCAATTAAAATTAGTAACAAGAAACCTAAAATTGTACCATGCTATATTGAGTTACAATGTTAATAATATTGGGTGTCGATATAACACATTTATTATATTCAATCTCCATTTTAGTCTTTCATAGCTTCATAACTAACTTTTAAGGCCCACGTGCGCATAGTTAGTTGCTAACACTAGGTTAAATTGACTGTTTGTTATACAATATTGTCAATTTAACCTCGTGTTAGAAACTAATTCTGAGTTTAGTTTTTAGTGCAAGTGGGCATGATTCAATCAAATACATTATAAATAACGTACGCACTTGTTTGTTGCAACTTGCAAAGACCTAATGTAAACAAATAAAAGCGCCGCGAGTCTGGCCGCCGCGCGCGCCCGCTCTTTTCTCTGCGCTCGCCCTTCGTGCGAAGAAGTCTAGTATTTTTTATTTAAATAATAAGATTTCGTGGATAAAAACGACACAAATTATGAATAGTGTTTTCTTACACCATAATAATCAAAAACACGTAAACTCTAATAACTTGCATTTTCTTTTGTGTATTTTACAGGCTATTGTAATAAAAAAATAAAATATCTATAAAACCCGTGGATGAATTCGACACAAAATATTTTAACCAACAGATATCAGTACTCTAAAACGAGTAACACTTATTTAACCTATTGTAATATTCTTTTAGAGCTAGTTGGGCGACGTATTAGGTACTGGTTAAATATTAGGATTCCCGTGGACAAGGATGACACAAAATGCCTATGTACATCAGTTAATACTTAGTTATTATCATGGAAGTAAAATTATTATCTCTAATTTTCTTTTCGACCAGTATTGAACGAAAAGACAAATACCTAAATTTCTACCTATGCAAGTACCTAGGATGACACAAACTTAGGTATTAGGTTGGGCAAATGGTCCGGAAACTATATGCGAAACACGAATAACTTTAATATTTTTGAAACCTCAAAACCTAGCGCTATCGGTCTATAAATCTACCATTCACTGTACCTATGTGTCGTTCGTTGACTTCTATGTGCCCTGGCAGTTGAGTGTGTCATGCTCTCTCTAATTTCTCTCTGATGGTGGCAAATGTGTTGGATCATTCGGTTCCTGTCATGATGGTTGAGCTGAGTGGTGCCGATCCATGCGTCATGTTCGTGAACGGGCGCCATCAGTTGGGATTGGTCATAACTTAGCTGTCTCGGCCTGTTAAAGTACTTTTTTTTGAATTGTTTGTTACTCTAGACGCTTTTACGTACACGTCACACGTTACGTAGTCGTCACAGAATGATGTAACCAAAAACTTGTAATTAAAACTGATTGAAAAGAGTGTCCGTGGAGTCCGTGCAAATTACCTACAGACGCTTGCGAATTTGCAACTAGAGTCATCTTTTTGTTAATTTTTTGTTTGACAATTCAAAAGTACCTATATTGTTTACATGAAATAAACTACTTGATTTTGTTTTTTTTTTTTTTTATTAGGTTTTTAAGTGACATTCTATAGCTTTCGATGATAGACTGGAATGCCTTGCAGCTTTATCACCAATGGAGCACTAACTTGTACCACGGTAATAATATCTTTACCGTGCTTATACTAACTATAGCCAGGTTACCTCACGGTGTTCTCCTTCAGCTTTGTAAGCGATGTATAGTTCCAAACCGACCCATATGTCACTGCAGGGATCCAGCAGAATATCAGCGTCAGGTATATTTGCCTGACACATGCTGAGCTGGACTCTCATTTGGTGCAACCTTGAGACACGCGCACACCGCACTGTGTTTTGATTGCCATACCTTAAGTTACCGGTGTCACTTTTACTTTTATTTCTGTAGGTATGGTTTCCTTTTTAGGGTTCCGTACCCAAAGGGTAAAAACGGGACCCTATTACTGAGACTTCGCTGTCCGTCTGTCTGTCTGTCTGTCTGTCTGTCTGTCACCAGGCTGTATCTCATGAACCGTGATAGTTAGACAGTTGAAATTTTCACAGATGATGTACTTATGTTGCCGCTATAACAACAAATACTAAAAACAGAATAAAATAAATATTTAAGTGGGGCTCCCATACAACAAACGTGATATTTTTGCCGTTTTTTGCGATAATGGTACGGAACCCTTCGTGCGCGAGTCCGACTCGCACTTGGCCGGTTTTTTATTTTTATGTTGGCTCCTTGTTTTTAAACATACATGTAAATTGTATTAATTTAATTAAGTATTTGTGTGTGTGTTGCGCTGTGTCTTTTATGTGCACTAAATAAATGATTTATCTATCTATCTATCAAACTTCCATGAACGGTGAAGGTAGCGTCTGTTGTTGAACTTGACTTACTACACGTTCTTAAGGTAAGTGCGTAAGTACCTTAAGATCTCATCTTCAGTTTTTCATCAATTCTTAATTATCTTATCTTACTTTTTAGGTGTAGTATATGTCATAATTCACTGTTGCACTGCTACATTTATAGTAATTACCGTAACATATTGACGTACGAATTGGGGTCATTTGCTACAATATAAAAGACAGTGTAATGTGTTTACTTGTCACTTTTACTATGGAGACTACCTAAATATAAACATATTCAACACTCCACGTTGAGTTTCTCTTCTCTTCGAGAGCTCCTCGTCAACATATTACATGGCGACCCTGCCACGTCGATACGGAATGGCGTTAAGAAACCACATCCAGAAGAATCAATACTTGTTCTATCATCAAAGAAGAGTTCCTGTAACCTTATAGAAGAGTTCCTGTAACCCTATAGAAGAGTTCCTGTAACCCTATAGAAGACTTTCTGTAAACTTATAGAAGATGCATTGCCAGTTCCTGAAAGAAGACGGAGACGAGTCCAGGGTATAGCCCGGCCAGAACGAGCGGTGTCCAGGGAAATCCCGGCCCATTGAATCCAGGGTATACCCTGGATTCAATCCAGTCATCGAACAACGAGTCGCACGGCAACGACGCAGAGCGCCTCGTGACTTCGTCATCGAGTTACCCGGTCAACGTTCGCAGCTCCGCACCGTCAGCAGAAATGAACAGCAGTCAATTGACCCACTTTCCTAGCTAAGTACATTTTTTTAAAGTCTAATAGGACTTCACTTAAACAGTATATTATTAATTAGTATGACTGATAATCTAGTAACATGTCGAGATCAATTACATCAAATTAGGGAATATTTGGTAAAAATAGGACCAGAACGTAGGCAAAAAGAGATAGCTTATAAGAAATTGGAAGAAGCTAAAGCGATATACAGTCAAGCGCAAAATATTTTGTCTCAGATTGAACAGTCAAAATTTAGTAGCAAAGACATTGATTTGATCAATAACTTAGTGGAACAAATTAAGACCGTTTATCAGAAAATACAAAGTTTACTAACAAGCCTAGATTCAGTGTCTCAAACACTTGACGAACCAGATACCAAGATGTCTCAGTTTGATTTAAAGACTGCGATAGCCTTGTTACCTGTAATGACAGGACAAGAGCAAGTTACGAAACAGCTCATTGATGCCATTTCACTATACAGTAGCATGATAGACAACACTTCTCAGAAACTTTTATTGAATTTTATTCTCAAAACTAGATTAACTCCTAGTGCTAAACTTCGCATGAAGTTATCTTATGATAGCGTAAAAGTATTAGTTGATGATATGCGAAAGCATTTGTTGCCTAAAAGGTCGGCTGAAGCTATTCAATCTCAATTATATCATTCTTCTCAAGGACGTCGGTCTATAGAGTCTTTTGGTAATGAGATAGAGGAACTTTTTGTTAACCTGACGATTTCTCAGTCAGACGATGATCCGACCAAATACGAAATATTACGTCCTATAAATGAAAAAACTGCCATCAAACGTTTTGCGGATGGTTTGTCTGATGCGAGGTTGAGCACAATTATTGCTGCCAGGCAATTCTCATCACTTCCAGAAGCGATTAGGAGCGCTTTAGACGAAGATTCTTCATCACCAAGGCATAACGAAGTTTTAAATTTTAGACGTTCAGACGCGTACAGACCGAATAATACATCTATCGGTTACAAAAACTCGAACAGTCGTAATAATAAAAATTATCAGTTCGACAAATCAAATAATAATTATTCACGAACTCGTACGTTTGTAAATACAGGTCAAAGAGGTAAACGAACTCAGGCAACTGGTGCATGGAATGCGAGACGTACTCCTTACGTACAACACACCGAGCACACTCAGCAAAATGACACTGACTGTGTAGACAATAGTGTCGACACGGAGACCCATAATATCCATGACACTAATATTACGGATAATCAGTTTTTTCGTTCCTAAATTAGAATGCTCTATTTTGAATTATAATAATACTAGCATAATTGAATGCACTGTAGATTCTACTTATGCCTTAGATCTTTTAGTGGATAGTGGAGCTAGCCTATGCGTTTTAAAGCACGAGTGGTTAAGATCTAAGACCCAATTAATTAATAATATAGTTCCGGAGAAGGTAACAATAAAGGGTGTAAGTGGAAATCTAACCTCTCTAGGATATATTTATTTAGATTTATATTTTAACAAACTGATATTCAAGGAAAAATTTTACGTTTTTCAAACCTTACCTTGTGCAGCTAACGCCATTTTAGGGCACAATTTCTTTATAAAATATAATGCTGTCATAAGTAATAAAAAAAAATCCTTAACGTTAGAAAATAATGGAGATCATATTAGTATACCTATTTTAAGGACTAATTATAATAAATATTTGTTTCCAATACCGCCGCGATGCGAGGTTATCCGGTACATACCTACCACCATACGTGGGGATTGTATTACATTAGCACAAGAAATACGCGATGGTGTTTTCATTGCTGGACTGATTTCGAAATCTAAAAATGGGGAAATCCCAATTCGAATTCTAAATACAACTAATAGCAAGGTGGAACTAGACTTGTCAGGGTTAGAAATAAATTCCACAAACAGCTTCGAAGTGTTGAACTTTGAGAATACGATATCTAACTCTGATAGAGTAAAAGCTCTATTTGGCCTACTTAAATTGAACACATACTTAAATACAGAAGAGCAAATAAGCATTGAAAAGATTAGTGCAAAATACTCAGATGTCTTCCAATTACCAGGCGATAAATTAAGTACGACCAACTTATTAGAACATAGTATAACACTGAAAAATGACGTGAGCCCTGCGTATAGCAAGCCTTACAGGATCCCGTACGCTTTGCGTAATGAGGTACAAAAACAAATACGAGAAATGCTCGATAATGATATTATAGAAGAAACTACGTCAGAGTGGTCAAGTCCCGTTCTTCTTGTGCCTAAAAAATCAGATAAATCAGGCGAGAAGAAATGGAGGCTAGTAATTGACTATCGTCAGTTAAACAATCGAATTGTAGATGACAAATTCCCTTTGCCAAATATCACAGAAATTCTAGATTCACTTTCCGGTAATATATATTTTTCTAAACTTGATTTATCTCAAAGTTATTACCAAATAAATCTTACAGAAAACTCTAGAAAATACACGGCTTTTAATCTTGACCGCATGTATCAATTATCTTTAGACAAAGACTCACGGAAGTATACAGCATTCACTACTGATAAGATGTACCAAATGAAACGGTGCCCGATGGGACTAAAAACGAGTAAAAACGATGGAACTATTGCGATGGCGGGATTGAACTACGATAAATGTTTTATTTATTTAGATGACTGTATCGTTCTGGGTAAATCCTTAATTAACCACAACAAAAATCTCACTTGTATTTTAGAACGTCTTAGAAAAGTTAATTTAAAATTAAATCCTCTTAAGTGCGAATTTTTACGCAGAGAAATTATTTATCTAGGCCATAAAATTACTCCAGAAGGTATTTATCCCGATCCATCTAAAGCTATCGTGTTAGAAAATTATCCAAGACCTACAAATGTCGACGAAGTAAAAAGATTCGTTGCCTTTGCAAATTATTACAGGCGTTTTATTAATAAATTTGCTGACATTGCATATCCTCTCAATCAATTAAGCAAGAAAAAAGCATCTTTTGAATGGTCCCATGAATGCGAATCAGCATTTAATACTTTAAAACGTGCACTCTGCAATCCTCCAGTGTTAGGCTATCCAGATTTAACAGATAAAAATAAATTTATTTTAAACACAGATGCTTCAAAAATAGGTCTGGGCGCCGTATTGTCTAACAGTAACGGACAAGTAGTAGGTTACGCGAGTCGCAATTTGAAACCCGCCGAAACACGATACCCAGTTATAGAGTTAGAATTGCTAGCTATTGTGTGGGCGATTAGGCATTTTAAACCTTATTTATACGGTAAACAATTCAAAGTTGTGACAGATCATAGACCATTAGTGTATTTATTCGGAATTACGGATCCCTCAAGTAGACTAACAAAATTTAGATTATTTTTGGAAGAATACGATTTTACTGTCGAATATCTTCCAGGTCGACACAATGGACCCGCAGATGCCTTAAGTCGTCTTCCTTTGAATATAACAGATTTAAAAAGAATTAACAAAAATGTAATATCAGTTATGACAAGGGCCCAATCTCGTAAACAAGCAAGCGGCTCCGATACTGCCGATTTGACATCTGAAATCCCTTTAACTTCTGGAACCTCTAGCCCAAAAGTTGTAGAAATTCTTAAAAAACCTATTAATAGTATAGAACTAATTCTAACTTCAAGAAAAGTAGTAAAGAACAGTTCAAATAGACCACACCTACTTAGCGACAGTGGTCACTTTGAGTTCAATGAAAACGAGTCAACAATATACCTACGATCCCGATCGTTTCCTACCGTAAGTGTGTTAGCGAGGGACTTGGAGTCATTTTGTAAAAGACTTAATACTAACGAAATTGTTGTGATCAAGAATAAAGAAAATTCACACATAATAAACGAGTTCTTAAGATGCATGAAAAGTTTGCAATCTGATTTACCAAGAATATTAGTAATTAAAGATCTAATAAGAATAAGTAACAAAGACGAAAAGACAGTTATCTTAAATGATTTCCACCTGTTACCTACTAGCGGACATGCAGGAGTAAACAGGATGTTGAATAATATTAAAAAATATTACTTCTGGCCAGGCATAAGTAATGATGTGATTGAATATGTGCATAAATGCAAAGAGTGTCAAATTAAAAAACACTCAAATAAACAAACAAAACAACCAATGTCTGTAACTACGACCCCTAATACAGGATTTGAGAGAGTTAGCTTAGATATAGTAGGACCTCTAGATGTAGACAATTATAACTACAAATACATTTTAACCCTACAATGTCATTTGACAAAATTTGTAGAGGCTTACCCTCTAACTAATAAGGACTCTGAATCCATAAGTAGAACATTTGTAAATAAATTTATTTTAAGATATGGCATCCCCAAAGAGATCATAACGGATCAGGGAACAGAATTTTTGTCAAGTGTTATGTCAGATGTATGTAGCTTATTAGGAATAACCAAATTACATTCTACTGCATACCACCACCAGACTATAGGTGGATTAGAAAACACTCATAAGAGTTTAGGTGCATATCTTAGAATTCAATGTAGCCAAAATAAAACAGATTGGAGTAGCTGGTTAAGTTATTGGTGTTTTTCTTTTAATACCACTGTTCACTCGGAGACAAAATATACACCGCATGAGCTTGTATTTGGTAAATTATGTAACTTGCCTAGTAACCTCAACTATACTTTAGACAGAGTAGATCCACTCTATAATTTTGACAGTTACCCCTTGGAATTAAAATATAGGCTACAGCGCGCATTATTAGATGCTAGGAATAATCTGATAATCAGTAAACTTAAGAGAAAATCATTATATGATAAGAAGTTAAATTCGATAACTTATAAGCCAGGTGATTTTGTACTTTTGAAAAATCAAACTGGACATAAATTAGACAACATTTATTTAGGACCATACAGAGTTCTTAAGGATTTATCACCTAATGTTGAAATATTGAAAAATAATAAATCCTATATTGTCCACAAAGATAATACTAAATTGTTTTGTGAACCATGACCTTTGTCAATGTGTTATTTACTTTATTAATTAATTATTATTATATAACTTCATTAATTAAAACAAAAGAAATTGTATATTTACTAATATGCCAATGTTATTTTTACCTAGTCTAAGTTTAACATATAAAAATGTAAGACTCAAGTGCGTACGTCATACATTTTTTTTTTTTTTTTAATCCGGTGGTGTAAAGGGTGTCTTTTCGGGGGAGATGTAGTATATGTCATAATTCACTGTTGCACTGCTACATTTATAGTAATTACCGTAACATATTGACGTACGAATTGGGGTCATTTGCTACAATATAAAAGACAGTGTAATGTGTTTACTTGTCACTTTTACTATGGAGACTACCTAAATATAAACATATTCAACACTCCACGTTGAGTTTCTCTTCTCTTCGAGAGCTCCTCGTCAACATATTACATAGGGTTCCGTACCCAAAGGGTAAAAACGGGACCCTATTACTAAGACTTCGCGATCCGTCTGTCTGTCTGTCTGTCTGTCTGTCTGTCTGTCCGTCTGTCTCCAGGCTGTATCTCATGAACCGTGATAGTTAGACAGTTGAAATTTTCACAGATGATGTATTTCTGTTGCCGCTATAACAACAAATACTAAAAATAGTATAAAATAAATATTAAACGGGGGCTCCCATACAACAAACGTGATATTTTTGCCATTTTTTGCTCGATATTAATAACGGCAACAGGTAGACGCTTGAAATATTCACAGAATGTTTAGTTGTATATTTACTTCATAAAATAATAATTATTAAATTAAAATAAAATAAATTAAGGGGGGCTCCCATACAACAAACGTGATTTTTATGCAGTGTTTTGCGATAATGGTACGGAACCCTTCGTGTGCGAGTCCGACTCGCACTTGGCCGGTTTTTTTACTTAATATTATAAATGCGAAATTTTGGATGTGTGGATGCGTGTTTGTTACTCAATCATTCCAGAACGACTGAGCGGATCTGGATGAAATTTGGCACAGAGATAGATTATAGTCTGGAATAGCACATAGGCAAAATTTCCGCCTATAACGCGGGCTAAGCCGCTGACAGAATCTAGGTTGAACGGATCTGGATGAAATTTGGCACAGATATAGATTATAATATTTATTTTCCCTTGGGGTAAGAAATCACGTATCACGCGGGCGAAGCCACCTGCAGAAGCTAGTTGTTTTATATTTATTAGATTTAGGTATGTTTATGTTGAAAAAAGACCTTCCTACCCTCTTTCGTTTTTACCCAGTCTTATGATATAGTTGGCCGATCTTTTAGCAGACTCCGAGTCTATAAAAGTTAGCAACCTTCCTCGTCTCAACGCGAATCGATATATATCACACCAATAAGTGTACATTCACATACACGCAATGCGATACAATTCCGATCGACCGATTAGTCCTTGAAATTATCTTGAAAATCCATGTGCGATATCGCCTATCGACTCAATTTTAAATACCGTCGCGTCATCAGGCAGGTCCCTTAACATCTCCCTTACATTAATTGGTTTTCCTGTTTCTCCTCTACAATTTAGAGCTTTAACAGGTTGTTCACTTTAACTTAACTACAAATATCTACTTAGTAGTTATCAACTAATTAAATTCAGCTGTTTAAATATCTTACACAGTTTAGATTCTTACAATGTATCGGCAAAATTACCTAAGTATGTCAATTACATTCATTACGCGCTTATTAAAGTCATGATGTTCTGCTCATAAAATGGGTCAACCCAAGCTAGGGTTACTAGACGTCAGGATTTATCCTGACATGTCAAGTTTTTAGGCTTTGGTCAAAGATGATTCTTAAGCTGGGAACAAATTATTGGACGCGGCTGACGGACGCGACTGACAGCCGCGACTTATAGAGTATCTGTGTAATGAATGTACATTACATTGTGCAAACTATCGGACGTAAGTCACGGACGTGACTTCGGGCGTTCGGACGTCCGATAGAGATCTGGCCCGCTGGATGTTTATGTCAGCCGAAAACGTCCGCGGACGGTGTGCACGGTGTGCGGGACGCGTCCCGGCGTCAGAACAACTCTGACTACGCGATATCCCGCACGTGCGTGCAAACACACGACTGTGCACACATATCAGTCGCAGCTGTAAGTCGCGTCCGTCAGCCGCGTCCGATAATTTGTTCCCAGCTTTATATCTTAGTTGCAAGTCGTAGTACCATAAGGCAGAAGTAGCGTTCGTCGAAATGACAATCACTCGAAGTTGCGTACTTTCAGCTGGCAATATTTGAGGTTAAGGTTCTTCGCAATAACATCTGTCGAAGTTGCGTGCATTGAAGTTCCGTGTTGTAAGCATATCGTTCATCGATATTATGGACTTCGAAGTCCCGTGATACAGACGAGTATATTGCAACGTATTGCAGCATTCTCCCCAAACTACCGTTACAAAACCAAAACCATTAGTTTTGACATGAAATTGAATAGCAATGCTGGCAACCCTTAAAATCCTCAATGGATGTCCTCCGCCCTGGGGGAGTCTATCAGACTCCTACTGACTCAAAAACACCCCGGTATTCCATCTCACCTACGCCGGGGATTGCGGGAACGTACGATCTTTCCGCAATATGCTGGTAACCCTAACTCAGGCTGTATACCCAACGTCTATCAGTAATTATTTTTTATTGGTATAATATTAATTTTGCTGTTATTACTGTACTAATTGCCTAGGTTTGCTTGAGGTCGACCTGCAGATGGTTAGGAACACAACAATAGTAATTTTTACGCGGCAAAGTTGCGAATGTTGCGATACAAGCTGTTACAACAAGGATTAATTTTTTATAGGTACGCAAATTAAAAATAGTGGTGGACTTACTTGTCTGTCTGCCTAGCCTTTTCCCAACTATATTGGGTTCGGCTTCCAGTCTTACCGGATTTAGCTCAGTACTAGTGTTTTACATGCAGCGACTGCCTATCTGACCTCCACAACCCAGTAACTGGGTAACACGGTAGGTACTCCTTGGCAAAACTGGTGTCAGATCTCAACCTTCTGACTACCCATAACTACTGTCAAAGATCTTTAAAAGACAGCCGGGACCAACGGCTTAACGTGCTTTCCGAGGCACGGAGGAAACTCGGAATGTTGAAATGGTCACCCATCCACGGATCGACCTCGTCAAGCGTTGCTTAACCTTGATGATCGACCAGTGCGGCTGTTATTATTTAGTCACGAGCTCCTCCTGGTGGACTTACTTAGTTTCAACAATTACAGGCATAAGTAGGAATCCGGAATCCGCTGGACGCGACGCCCAGGACCTATGCAGTATGGTATGGTATGAGTATGGCATGTATTCAGCAGTGGACACCTTTCCGCTGAAAAGATGATGATGATGCTGAACCACAATCAGACTCTTTGTAATGAATGTATGTTTGCAATGATGCGGATGCGTATTATAATGATAATGATGTCCAAAGTCCAATCCCACCTCCTTTTCTGAATACTGTCCAATATCCGTCTTACCATTCCTATCCAAAGTCCTAGAACAGTTAGTCCATAATCAAATGAGCAAGTTCCTATCCAAAAACAATCTCCTCAATCCCTTCCAGTCTGGCTTCCGTAATGCTTTGAATACTATTGATTTCGTTTTGCTTGGTATTCTATGCCTTGATGACCTTACTCAAGCGATAAGGCCGCCTGTTGTATGTTTGTTTTAATTTTAAGGTTTCCATATGTATTATTGTTTTTCATCTTGGTGTACAATAAAGTATATATAAATAAATAAATAAATAAACTCGATAAACTTGAGCGACTTCAAAATGTTTGTATAAGGTTCATATTTGGTTTGCACAAATATGACCATGTTTCCGAATTCCGTGTAAAGCTCAAGTGGTTGCCAATCCGCCTTCGCCGGAATGCTCATATTCTTTCTCTTTTGTACAATGTGCTTTTTACTCCTTCCACCCCTCTTTACCTCAAGGATCGTTTTCAGTTTATCTGCGATTCCCACACGAAATCTCTTAGGTCATCAGAAAACTTGCGACTTAAAATGCCTATGCATTCCACTACATTCTTTGATAAATCATTTACTGTCCAGGCTGCTCGTTTGTGGAATGCATTGCCTGACTCAATTAAACGTGCTCAGTCGTTGCCTGTCTTTAAAAAAACTTATAAAGGAACATTACCTGTCTCTGTGATCCTGTGCTTGTTTAAGCTGTATTGTTTTCTTGTTTGTATATTTAGATTATTTTGTATGTATGTATCTATTTTAGTAGTTTGTTTTTATTACCTAATTGTACTTAGTATTAACTTGTATGATTTCAAATTTGCACCAAGTGCAACCCCATGTCGTGTCCAGGCTATCTCTATCCATTCAAGGTTGCCTGGAAGAGATCGCAGAGCGCGATAAGGCCGCCTGTTGTATTATTGTTATAATTTTTATGTTTTTTTTTTGTATTGTTTTATCATGGTGTACAATAAAGTATATATAAATAAATGATGACGCAATATTCCAAACCAGCTTGATCAACTGGCGATCTAAATGAAAACTTTGCACTGATTTAACCAAAAAATAAGAGTTGAAAAGAAATCAAAAGTATACCGTCAATAATGGATACCTATCTGTAGGTAAATAAATGGTTTAACTTAAGTCCCGCAAGACGCAAAAAAGGGTACCTGGAATGATATGGGGAAGCCTTTATCCAGCAGTGGGACAGTACAGGATTATTAAAAAAATGTGTCCTAGATAGAAAAATAATGATAAGGCATTCAATTACATCCACACACAAGACATCCTACAAGGCGAAGTAAAACGACTGCCAACCCACAATTACAAGCTGTTAAACTAAACATTAACGTTACAGTTCGTAGATAAGGAAAGATTATTAATTGCGCTGTTTAGCTTCTAAATAAGGTCAAGATAAGTGAAATAATAATCACTCACTATTATGTCTTTAACCTGTTCTACAAACTCATTAACTAAGCTTTTGCTGGATGTTTGTTAAAGGAAATGCGGTTGTTAATCTATGTTCCATCAGATGCGTTAATTGGGCTCTTTAAGATTAGTGCTGCTAAAAGTAATCTGGCAGCGGCTTTGCACATTTAGTTTTAATCACTAATTTTCTTGTATTCTAAACTCCATTTACTATAACATTAGACATTTAAATAAGCCCATTTTACAGCCCGTTCAACCGATTTTGACTTCTATTGCGTTGGTGATACGAAAAATGGAAGCTGTAGTAAACAGTTGGTTTTGGTAACAGGTTTATGCTTTTTATGTCATCCTTATGTGTACGAGATAGAACTCAAAATCGGTTGAACGGACTGTAAAAAGAGTTGTAAAGACGTCTAACGTTACTTCAAATGGAGTATAAATTCTATCAAATCTTAAACTGTACTTAAGTCGTTCTTATTTCTGTATGAGGAGACCTGTCCGATGTTTTCGAGTTCGCTCCGCTTGCTCTTTAATTCTCCTGTCTTACTAGCTGTCTACCGGGGCAGAGGGGGCAATTCATTTTGACTATCCAGCCCTCTTAGATATTTAAATGTACCTAATTCGATAATAAATGTTAACTAAAAGTTAAAAATAATAAAAAAATATCTAAAAATCAAAAATCCCGACTGCTTCAGATGTGAATTAAAAAGACGGAAACAAGAAGAAAATCATGTTGTTTAGTCAGACGATACCCACGGGTAAGTAAATGACAAATGTTAAATGCCATAAATCTTCTGAAGACACAATACGATGCAAATGCAATGAATACTTTGCGCATGTTTGTTTACGCTACACGCAATTGTTACAGCTGTTAAAACTAACAGTTAAGAGTTAATCTCATAAAATTGTCATAGCAGGAGATTTTAAAATTGACATATTAAAAAGAAACAATAATTCGATTGGATTTGAAAATCTGCTATTTAATTTTAATTTAAAACTTACACTTAACGAACCAACTCGAATGAAGATCAAAACATGCATAGACAATTTTGCGAATATTTTAATAAGACCTGCAAAACCTTAGTAGTAGAATTCGCATTATCTGACCACAAAGCGCAACTTCTTAAATTCCCTGTCAATAAATTGTGCGCGATAAATAAGTGGCGTATTTATAGACGTGATTATAATAAAGAAAATGTATGTAGGTTTGAAAATCATTTAAGATGTTTGACATTTACAGAGGTTTGCAAAGCTGAAAACCCCAATACGGCATAGCAAGATTTCTTAGTTTTGTTTACTTTGCTTTATGACCTATGTTTCCCTCAAATCTGGATAACAGTAAATATAAAAAAAAGTAAATTGGAAATCACGTGGTATTCAGATTTGCAACAAAAAGAAACGTCAATTGCTGTGGCAGTGTAGGATAAAGCCTAGTCAGATAAATAAAACTCGTCTTAAAAATGACGCCATGAAGTATAAAAAAAATTATAAAACTGACTAAGCTCGCTCAAAATAATTATAAAATTATGACCTCCACGAACAAATCAAAAACTACCTGGCAAATTATTAAACAAAACAAATTAAATATACCAAAGTCTGCTATAGATAAAATAAAAAGTAATAATGAATCCATTACACAGCCAAAACATATAGCGGATGTCTTTAACAACTACTTTATAGAAAAAATTAAACCTATTGTTAAATCTGGAACAAGAATGACGGAACATATTTTAAGTAAAAAAGATTCTATGTTTATGGTACCTAGCAAACCGGAAGACGTTCTAAAATTATATCAACACTCAAAAATACGAATAGTGTAGGCTACGATGGCATATCCACAAAAATACTTAAAGTGGTAGCTCACGTCATATCCTACCTACCTACCTCCTACCACCTATCCTACCTTTAAGTTACATAATTAATTTGAGTATCAGTGCTCGTATATATCCAACAGCACTCAAAAAAGCTGTCGTAAAGCCGCTGTTTAAGAAAGACACAAAGAATTGATGGTGATTTATAGACTGATTTCGGTCATCACTGTAATTACCAAAATTTTTGAAAAAATTATTTACAAACATCTTAATTTATATTTAGAACGCAATAACATCCTCTGTAATGAACAAAAAGGTTTCAGAGAAAAAAAGACTATAAACATGGCAATTCATGATTTTTTACACACGGTGATGACAAATATGGATCAAAATAAACCAGTTTGCAGTATATTCTGTGATATGACTCAGGCGTTTGATTATGTTCAACACAGTATTTTACTTAAAAAAAAACTCGAAGCATAAGGCATCAGAGGTAACATACTAAAGTTTTTGAGTCATATCTTCAGCATAGGAAGTAAATTACAGAAGTCAGTAGGGTAAACATAACTACTCGGCGAGAAGAGTCTCATCGGTCGCAAGAACATGAAGTCATGTACGGTGCCCCTCAGGTCAGTGTTTTGGGACCTCCCCTGTTTACAATATATATAAATGACTTGCCTAAATCCACAGTGCACCCGATGAGCCTTTTTGCCGATGATAGTGTAGTGACAATTGACTGTAAAAATAGAGAGACATATAAATGCGACATTAATAATTCACTGACTGCAATAATAGAATGGTTAAATAATATTAACTTAAAATAAATTTGACTAAGACTAAAATTATACACTTTAGTCAACGTTCCTTGACATTTTTAAATAATCTTGACATATATTACGATAATAATAGCATGGACGAAGTTTATACAATCAAATTTTTAGGACTAATTATTGATAAAAGTTAAATTAGAAGGCACACGTCGAGACTGTCAGTAAGAAAATGAGTAGCTCAGCGTATGCTCTGTACACACTTGCTGCAGTTGTTGGGGTTGATACTTTGCTCACCGCATACTACGGGCTCGTGGAATCTATTTTAAGATACGGCATAATTTTTTGGGGTAACTCGACTGACAGGGAACTAGTCTTCAAAACCCAAAAGAGTTGCATTCGGTCGATGTTAAAGCTTGAAACCATTCAGAGCTGCAAGCCTTATTTAAAAAAAAACTAAATTTTGCCATTATCTTTCCTTTACATATTAGAAAATGCCATGTTCTTGAGAGCTAATCCGCATTTATTTTCTCGCATGGTAGATTATTTTTTTTAGAAACAGACGTGACAATACTCAAATTAGTCATCATCAGCACTAAACGGCACTTATGCGTAAAAGTGTCTTTTGCATGGCTCTAGAAATTTACAATAAATTTCCTAAAAGCCGAAACTTTTTTTTTGATCTGTGAAATTGATCTAGCATTCAAAAAAAAAGTTAAAGATTTCTTAGCAGATAAGGCTTATTATAATATAAATGAATTATTAAATGAAAAATATTTGTCATTTTTATACTAATTTATATTTTTTATTTTGACATTTTAAATAATTTAATGCTGGACATAATGTGATGATGATTCTGACATTCCATAACAAAAATTGTTTTTATGTATTTTTTATTATTATTTTTA
This sequence comes from Anorthoa munda, assembly GCA_945859665.1. Classification (NCBI taxonomy): domain Eukaryota; kingdom Metazoa; phylum Arthropoda; class Insecta; order Lepidoptera; family Noctuidae; genus Anorthoa; species Anorthoa munda. Next base: position 8,915,828 of record OX243918.1, on the reverse strand, counting down.
CATATTTTTAATAACTTGGCTCAATATGAAAAACTTGTATATTTCTATTTTCACATTCTAGAATGATAATTTTAACTTTTACACGACATTTTCAAATAATTTGAGTATATGACATGATATTTTAGATTTATTATTGTGATTTACATTTAATTATTTTGATTTGTATTCTATTATTAATATTTGCATGCCATTATCTAAGGCAAACATGACGCACTGTATTTTTTTAATTTTTAACATGCCTTACATATTGACAATTATTTGTTGTGTGTACTCATGTTTGAGCAAATAAATGATTACTTACTTACTTATTTACTTGCATGTCTTGCAAGCTAAAAGAAACTGGAACTAACGACGCATTAGTATCATTGTACTTACATAGTCCATTTTACGTTTAGACGTTAATGAATTTTGCAGCATAACTTTGTTTTGGTATTAACGGCTTAAGTCCTGGGGGTCAACTCCCTATCTCCGTCAATGAAGTTACGAACCTGTACGAAAGTAATCCGAAACTTCGGAGTGAAAAAAATAGGTGGTAAGTTAAATTTTTTGGACGGGTAAAAACACATCGGACGTAGTTACGATTGTCAAATTGTGTTGCCATTCATTTTTAGTTCGGCCCCGAAAGAATCATTAATTCATTAATTCCTTCGGCGCTACAACCCTTTGTGGTTCTTGGCCTCCTCAACGATCTTCTTCCATTTCGCTCTGTCTCTGGCCTCCTTTCGCCAAGATGGTTTCCTTCCCATCCTCTTCAAATCTTCCTCGGCACAATCTATTCAGCGCTTCCTGGGTCTTCCTATGGGTATTTTTTGAATCGGAGTCCACTTGGACATGACTCTAACGGCTCTGGTATCGCCCATTCTTTCCAGGTGACCTGCCCATCTGAGCCTTTGCGACTTGAAGAACCTGACAATCGTTTCCCCATTGATCAGGTTTTCCAATTCATAGTTCTTTCTTACACGATACGTGCCGTCGTCTCCTCGCACCGGTCCGCCATCCGTCCGTAAGTGATACGGTGTAGGAAACGCCCGTAACGAAGGCCGAAACTACGGATTTCGTGATAAGGGAGTAGACCCCTGTGTGACCCCTGCTGTGAACTATTAAAATAGCATAAAAACAGATGTTCTGTAACTATACCCTACAAATATAAACATGGACCCATAAAAACAAGGACTCAAGTTAACATAGCTCATAAAATCGGCACGAAAATAATCCTAGCACCTTATTTAAACATCGTTCTCACGGTTGCCGTAAGCTAACTAGTTACGATCGTATAACTTGCCTACTTTACATAATTAGACGAAGCTGTTGCTAGTCTGGGCCGCTCGTTACACCGAAATAAACAATTTGTAAGAACAAGCCGACTTTAACCCACCAATTATAAGGAAATCATTATGGTGCGAGCTTGGAACTGAGAGCGGTTTGTTAGTGGTGATATTGACAAACAATATTGATAGATTGAAATTCATCGCAGAGGAAAGCAAAAAGACAAAGAATTCTGCAGCACAATTTCTTTGATTTGCAGCATAAATAAATAAAAGAAAATAAAAACATCTACTTATAAATTGACAAACGAACAGTTGTCTATCCATTTTCCTGCCGCTTGCATTTACTTGTAGGTCTCGTTAGTTGACCTCGACAGACAACTTCTTGCTCGTTTAATCTTGTTCGATTATGCTTCTGAAAATAAATATTTAAAGTAAGTATTCTGAGTGGGTCTTACCAAAAGGTATAGTGTTGCCCAGTAAATGGGTAGTTGTGGTCATACAAGCAGTTGTTCAAACAAAATGTTATTCTCGCCATACTTCTTGGCGCCCTATACTCTCGCTCTCTCTACTGGCAGGTGATACTAATATAAACTGGTAGATAGATTATTGTACAAAAATAATTAAAAAAAAGTTAATTCAAAAAATCAAAATGTTCATGTTATGCAGTCGGAGGATACATATTCGCGAGCTGGCTGACTAATACGAGATGTATCCTCCGATTGCACATCATGATATTCTTCTTGTTTACGTCTTTTTAGTTCGCTTTTTAAGCAGGAGGGTTTTTTTATTTTCTGAATTAACTTTTTTTATTTATAACTTTTTAGTTAACATATTTTTTTCGAATTAGGTACATTTAAACATATAAGTGTTATATATTTTTGAAATCTCCTCTAAAAACCCTTCATTTTGATACCCCACTCGATGGGTATAGAAGAAAAAAAATATTGCAACCCGCACAATATGGCGCTCAAAATCCGCCATGTACCTTTTTTATAAAGGCACTTAGCTAAGAACACTTGGGCGGTAAAGACCTATCTAACGATGACTTAATTATAAAAATCCGTCAATTAGTTTGAAAGATATGAGGTAATAAAGAATATTACATACATACAAACATACATACATACAAACATACAAACATACAAGATACGCGCGAAAAACATAACCCTTGCCTTGCAGCCGGGTAAAAATAAGCAGATGATAATGTAATACAAGTGGGTCACCCAGGTTGTTATAACCGTTTGAAACCGTTTTTTTAACCGAACCGTCATTATAACCGTTTTAAAACTTGCATGATCCTTTGAAACCACAATATATTCTTGTCAGCTCAAAATACTACGATCGCCCATTTGATGTCCAAGTTAGGCTGTTTTAGTAGTTCTCACGTCATTTTTACCTGGCTACTATCTTACCTAACATTAGAGATCTTATTTCTTCCAAACATTTAGGTACTGGCTCAGCTGGAAAAAAAATAAAAAAAGGTTTACAAAAACTAAACTCTTCTAAAAAGCGTATAACTTACACCAACCACCCACATTTACGTCGTCACCACGAACAGAGTTTTCGAGTAAAGCGCGCGCATGCAAACTAACGATAAACAGCTGAAATAACTTCATGAACCGCCGCTAATCAGCTGAACAAATTTAATTTGCCAACGTGTCTGGAACACGCTGCAACTTTAATTGGAAAATGTGTAATTGAGCTCGGTTTAGTAGGGAAATTGTAGGCGCATTTTCTTGGCTTACAGTGTATCTTGTTCTGTTGTTATCACCAAACTTAATGAGGACTTTTGGGTTTAATATTTATGATGTTTGTTTTTGTTACGTGCGTTTTATTTTGTGTGTAATTAATTATTTTTACTTTCTTTTACTAGTTGTTGATCAAGACAATTAGGCAAATTACAACATGTAGATCGCCAGATTAATGTAACCTAAGTATGGGTAGATTTTTAACCGACTTTAAAAAAGGATGAGGTTCTATGTTCGACTATTATTTTTTTGTTTAGGAATGTTCACCGATTTCTCCGTCTATTGTGGAACGATTTTGAATATACTTTTATTTTGAGTGAGTATGTTCCCGAATTGGTCTCATTTAAATTTGGTATAGATTTAATGAAGAACTTTGGAGATATACAACAAAACTCTTTACATTGATGACGGCAAATCTCTCAGGAGATTAGCAAATAGTTATAGTAATGTAAAAATCTATTTTTTTTAATGGTCTCCTTCCGGCGCCATCATGAGAGTTCTATTTATATATATATATATATTATTTTATATATAGTATTTATTATAGTAAATATTTAAGTATGCTTATTTTAACTTTATACTTGTGTACTGATTTTACGTTTATAATTTTTTTTTTTATTTGCACCTGCCGTGCTATCTCTTCACCGCCCTAGGTTGACTGGTAGAGAATGCCTAAGGCATTAAGTCCGCCTATGTACTTTTATGTTGCATGAAGTTTTAATAAATAAATAGTACCATATTATTTAAATGTTTCTAAAATTAATGAGTAGTGCTGCTGTGTGTGTGATGCTTTATCGTATGCCAGGAAGTGTTCGAAACATCGATTACCTACTAGTTGGCGAACACCTAAAGTTGTCAAAAAATAAACGCCCGTTTTGACAGCTATAAAACTACTTAATAATAATTAAACTTGATGCTTGCAAATGATACTCGTTGTTATAATATATGGGTAACATAGTAATACATTAGGATTATGAATTTGATTTTTCAATTTCTTACGTAGAAAGTTATCGCGGCTTGTAAAATGAGAAACGTCAACGGAATTCTTAGATTGTGACAAATTTACTTGCGTAGGTGTGCAGGGTGCGCAAGGTAATATAAAACTTGTATAAACCAAGAAACGAAAACAGGATCATTGACTGCCGAAATTGAAGTTATTTGTCTGTTTGTAGAGTTTTTATTTTGAAGGCGGTTGTATTTTTTGTAAAAACCCTTACCTAGGCTTGTCGAAAAAATATCGATTTTTCTGATTCGATATATCGATATTTTTAGCCGATATATTTTCATCCGATACATCGATATATCGATACAAAATATTCAATATCGAAAAACGTATCAAAAACATTTTCTTTTTTTTCGAATTTAATTTATTAGCAGAATATTTAACAGAATTCAAAGCCGTAAAAGATAGGCACGAACGGCAAATTACTGTATTGTCTATGACTTGAATGTTTTGTTTGTGTTGCGGCCTCTTCACTTACTTTCAAATGTGAGTTCTTTTGCGTTGTGTGTGTGTCATCTTCTAATATTTTTAGAAGATTGCTATTTAGTTTTCGATATTTTCAAATTTTGCCTAATATAAAGGATTAACTATTAAAATACCTTCGTTTTTATTAAGACTCTCTACATTAAAATAATGTACAATTTGTATAAAAATAGTACTACCTAATAATGAGCCAGACTGAACTAAATACATTATTATTTTGTAACCGAAAATCTCTCCGGTCAATCATTTCAGGACGGTATGGAAGAAAAAAACGTATTGCGCCGATTTGAAAAAAGAATTGATGATTTGTTTGAGCTTCCGATATTTCAGCAACTGTTGCAAAAGCAATGTTTATGGAAAAATTGAAGTTACTACAGGCGTGTGTATCCAATCCATCTGGCCTTCTTAATTTGTTCATTCTGAGTTTAACAATAATAAAAAGTGATACATGTGGTTTTGAAACGTCTATTATTCTTTAAACAGTTAAGAAGTTATCTATACTAATATTATAAAGAGGAAAGATTTGTATTTTTGTATGTAACGATGTCAAAAATTCTTTCACCGTTGGGAAGCTACACTATACCCGGGTGACATAGGCTATTATTCATCCCTGTATTCCCACGGAAACGGGCACTACGTGGGTGAAACCGCGAGGCATCCGCTAGTTTAAAATAACGTCAAATATAGGTGCACATTTTAATTCTAATCAATAAAGTAAAAGTCAACACAAAACAAACTCGATACACAATACCGCTACTCAGTCAGAACGTGCCATTCCAAACCAAACAAAACAAAAGAACGGCAATTTAAACCCACTTTGAAAAAACTAGGCTAACACTTAAAAAGAAAAACTCCAGTGACGGCCTATCATTGGTTTTCCAAAGCAAATAACCACAACTTACCTTCGCGTGAGTTTAACTTAAACAGGGTTAACTAATAGCTTACTAACACAGCCGACACGAATAAAATTAACTGGAACGCTTTTCTAGTTTTCCGTTTAACTTACCACTGAACCGTAAAACTTAAGTTGACGGGGAAAAGTTCATTACGTGTGTCGTTTACAACGAAATATTTGAATGCGTTCGAAAGTTTGTCGAAAACTATAATGAGACAAATATGGTTCATTGTTTATGGTTTATGGATATGAAAAAGGTTTCATAACATGCAAAGGCTGTTTTTGACTGCCTTGAAAACTAAATCACAAGCGAACGAAACTTTAAAAAAAATCTCTGGTTAGACAATTCTCTAAAAACCGTGAAGGAAAACATCATGAAGAGACCGGCATGTCCAAGAACCAAACATTAGAAGACATGTGACATCCAGCAACCCGCACAGGACATGCGTGGTGGATTAAGGCCCATTCCCTTTCTCAAATAGAAGTGGCCTGTGTCCAAGCAGTGGAAACATTAAAAGACTGATGATGAAGGGCAGTCAATGGTTTTTAACTTATGCAGCCTCAAATAGTATTTATAATTTTAATTTAGGTCACACTAAACTATAAATATGCTTTGCAATTTTATTAATTTTCCAAAAGAGGCAATATAATGTTGTTTCAAAATACTTGTAACGCTTGTTACACAAGGCTGTAAAATTACAAAGTGCAACACTCCGCTATTTAAAAGAAAAAAAAAACACGCGCGTTCCATTGTTAAAAATTTCCCGCCAGCCCGTGTTCTACATTATTTTTGTAAACATAATCTTTATAGCTCTGTTGGTAAACCATACAAGCTTTTAATTTCAAATTTATAGATAAATACTGTTTGTCTTCGCAGAATTACTAAAAAAAAACAGAAAAAACACAAGTTTGAAAGTAGCGCCAGTGTCAGAAAAGTTGAAAGGGAATCGTTTGTCCTGGTATGGTCATGTGATAAGTAGGGATGAAACGCATGTTACTAAAAGTGTTATAAATAAATGTGGATGAATAGAAAGGGCGGGGACGGTCAAAGAAAAGATGGATGGACTGTGTGAGGAGTGATATGAAAAAAAAGGAGTCAGTGATAGCGTGGTAGCCGGATGACAGGATGGTATGGAAGAAGAAAACGTATTGTGCTGACCCCAAGTAACATGACACAAGGGCAAGATGAGGATGATGAGAAAACTCCTAAGTCAAAACAATTGAATCCAGCAGGACAGTTCTGTATTTTGCAAAAAACATATTTTACTGAAGATATTGTATTTTACTTAAGATATATTTGAAACTTTGACTGGTCGACTGTTTAGTTGCAAGTTTGAATCGGAATAGAGATGCAAGGTAAGGAAATAGCTCTTGCAGTTTTGAATCCGTGCCTCGTCCGTGTCTCGCACGGGGCTCGGCTCGCGCCCACTGCGGTCTAGCATAATCCATTATTCTAAAATGTTTGGGATTAACCACGTGTCATTTAGGTAGAGCATGTCAACCCAACGGAAAAAGAGGGCTGTTATAAGTGTGGCGTGTGTATCAATGTATCTGTGTATCTATCTGTGGCATTATAGCTCCTAAACAAAAAAGCCGTAGTGATGAAAATCTTATCAGCCGTTCAAAAGTTATGCGCATTTTACTCTTTGAATTGGGTTATTTTTGCAAGATTTCGTGTGATAATATACAATAGTTGATGTCATTTTGTCTAGGTCCTCTTGACTTTTCGAGGTCCACAAGACCTCATCTCGCCTTAACACGCCCTAACAGAAACATGAATACAATTCAAAAGTCCGCTGTAATACACATATCAACCCACGGCCAACAATTCTAACGCAATAGTTAGGGATCGCGTGCGGGCGGCCATTACAAACCTGCCACAGATTGCGTATACCTATTGATGGCTCATTCATTCGGGCTGCCGATAACGACCCCGATATCATATGCGAACGGGAATGAATACTGAACTGGAAGCTAGTTAATGTGCCGAGATATAGGTGATGTTATTAGGATTTGCGCAATTGTGTTTTATGCAATCGGTTTCCGATGTGGTGTTCTTTGAATGTGTTTGTTAAAGGTTGTTCTTAACCACAGATAATATAATAATACAGCCCTTAACACTTCAATTATTTTTCAAGGACGGGCAATCTACAGCCCGCGGATCAACACCCACCTGCCAAGGGTCAATCCGGGCCACAAATGTCATTTTGACAGTAGTGCACGAGTTACAAACCTGCCACAGATTGCGTATATCTATTGATGTCTCTTTCATTCGGGCTGACGATATCGGCCTGGATATCATAATTATTAGTACGGGAATGAATACTACACTAGAAGCTAGTTAATGTGTCGAGATATAGGTGATGTGGATAGTTTTTGCACTTTTTTGCATATGTGTTTTATGCAATCGGTTTCTGATTGTGTGCTGTTTTTCCTTTCGTGTGTTTGTTAAAGGTTTTCCTTACACACTTCAATTTATTTCCAGGAACGGGCAAACTACGGCCTGCGGGTCAATACTAGCCTGCGAACTTAGATAAAGTGCCTATAGATTAAGCACTGGCGTGGCCGCACATGAGACAGCAATAGTTAGTTCTGGTGTTACAACAAGAACAAGAACACTACAACCCACCATCGCACTGACACTTATTATCTATAAATAACCCAAATTCCTTGTCTCAATTAACACATAATACCACGAAATCACAGAAAATCAAACAAAACCGAGTTTGTTTGTCAAACCTGCCATTATATTAGAGTTTGACAAACAACAGAAACCGGCCATGGTGACAAAGACAAAAAATAATCTTTTGTCCTTATTATTTACATGGAGCTGCCAATTAGCCATCTCGCTCTATCAATCAAGCTCATTTTAAGGTTTAATCTATAGGTACTTTATCTAAGCCTGTGAAGGATCAATTCGGGCCGTAAATGTCATTTCGACAGTAGTACACGAGTTACACACCTGCCACAGATTGCGTAACTATTGATGTCTCAATCATTCGGGCAGCCGATACTGGCGCCGATATCATAGGAGATGTGGTTAGTTTTTGCGCATTCACACATTTGTGATTTATGAAATCGGTTGTCGATTATATGCTGTTCTTCTTCACCAGGGGTGAGTAAACTGGCCCATCCGAAGACCAATACCGGCTTGGGAAGAGTTTCAAACCGAAAGTCATTTTGACAGTAATAGTGAACTTTATTTAGTAAACAACCACATACGCTGGTGCGCCCCAGCCCCCAAGCCCCAAGTGTGTTTTCGCGCCGTAAGTGTAATTGTGACATTTTTACCTTTGCTTCTTACGGCAAAATAAAAAGCAACATAAAAACATTTTTTTCGTCTTTTTAGTTCGCTTTTTAAGCAGTCGGGTTTTTTGATTGTTTTATTCACTTTTTTTGTTTACAACTTTTTAGTTATTTTTTTTTAGAATTAGGTGCATTTAAACATATAAGTGTTTTATTTTTTTGAAATCACCTCTTAAAACCCTTTATTTTGGTACCCCACACGAAGGGTTTCGAAGGAAAAAAAAAACTTTTTCCCCCACAAAATGGCGCCCAAAATCCGCCATATTTTTCTTTTCCAATTTTAATGTAGCCAGTGACACTCGCAGGGTTAGGACGAATCGATTGACGTAAAAATCATCAAAATCGGCCAACGCGTTTGTTCTCTGGAACGCCACATAGGAACAAACATACATACATACATAGACTGATAAACAAAACCTTCATATCATCAATTCAGTCTTGAATAACTCTCAGCTTGGATTATGCCTCCCCTCTCTTCTGCATACTTTCAGGTTAAGTCCCAGATCCAGGTCAACCCCGGTACTTTGATGATATCGTCAACCCAACGCTATAGAAAATACATTCTAAGAAAATACCATACACAACTCTTTATGCGACAGCTAACATCCGCAAAAGTGCCTACAGAACCTCAAACCGTCACCTTCAATTATAAAATCAAGAAAGAAGCTCCCATTCAGTGTTCGCATGCAATCATTATGGCACGGGAGTCCGGACTGATTGACCACGTCCTTTGTCCAACCGACAGTGTCACAATACGGTTATTATAGCCACCATTCGACTTGGCAGCTGGCATTTCACGAATGTACCATTCACCTACTTGTTCAACCACATTTTTTCCCGCTTTTGCAAAGGTCGGCGTCGCCACTTGTCCAGGACAGGAAAAACAAGCGAGCATCGTCAGTTTCGCAACAGAATTTTAAACTTCACGACTTTGGAATAAGGGCTGTTGTTAATTTTTTCTACAGTGTTTTTACAAGTTTGCGATGGTGTCCGTTACATAGTCCAATATGATCTCATAATTGCATTAACTTAATTAACGCTTAAGTTTTGTTTGTTAGTATCAACAGTAGATAATTGTTGGCGAACAGAAAAAAATACGATGTGATAAAAAGTTGTAACATATAGTTAAGGTATTTTTATGGCGATATTGTAATTGATCGAGCATGTCCATCTACGTAAACGAGTTAGATAATATTGTAATGAGAAAGATAAAGTCTCTTGATGATGCCTAGGGGACGTAAAAACTATAAAGGTGTTTCAAGAAAAGGAAATGCACTGACTGTCAAAGAGCATTCAAAGGATATTGATTCCTACTGACTTTTATGCACATCTTAACGGCATGGTATTTATAAACTGTACAGTGTACAGTAAAGAAACTTAATTTGATTGATATGCAAAATTATAAATTAAGTATCAAAAATTCAAATCACAGCTGTGGTTTTAGTCGTAGTAAGAAAAAAATCTCTCACTCAATAACATACCTATTAAATCTCCAAATTATATCTTTAATCTCCTATAGCTAAGCTTAATAAAACGAAAACTTGCGTGTCGGTCCTATAGCAATAATACTAATTACTCTTTAACAATAATAATTATGTTTCTAGTAAGTAGTTAAATAACTTGTCGTTTTATAAGTACCCATAATTAATAAATAGTTGCCCACAACCGTTTTACCTATGCTTACACTATGTTTACAATACATAAATACTGCTGCACCTATAACCGTCGGATGCACATTGCGCAATGACATGTTTACTATCCATAGCTAATAAACAAAATCCTTTAAAATCTATCCTCATTTTAATTTTGGCCTATTTGAACATAGTATTAAGTAAGTCAACCTACGGCGGATAAAATAGTGCAATTTAAGGCTCCAGACCGACGGACTGCATTGTAACTGCACTCAGACTGCAAATTTGCAGTTTGAATGCAGCAATCGGACACAGTTGGTTTGTAGTTTTATTACAGTCATACTAACTGCGTTCAAACTCCGTCTGTCTAGACTGTCTAGATCCAATTCTTTTATCATTTTATCAGTATTTGTTTATCATTTTGCCACCGACTTCCGAAATTAAAGTTACCAATATATGCCAAGTTATTTCTCACTTTGTAGTGATTGAAGTCGGTTATTTTTGAAGTGAAACTTCTTTATCGACGTATGGGAGAAAATTTTGTACGTAGAGTCCGTCCAACGAAAAAAGTCCCGCGGAAATACATGGAACTAACAAGATTTGTTAGAGGACAGCGTACAGTCGCATAGAAACTAGCGCCGCGTCTACGGGACTTCTTTCGTTGGACGGACTCTATCGTCACGTTTTTCGGTTACGCGCCATGTTGCTTTTTTTATCAAAGTTTAGTAAAAATACTTATTCAAATTTAAGTGAATTTACAAGAAAAGTGAGTGATTATATATTTCGTTTTATAAATTCAACACGTATGAGCATGATTTTAATATATATAAATTAATTAATTTATAAATATAAATTACTCATTAATTGTATGCATGTCTATAATAATAAAATAGCTTTAATTTAATACGGAAAAAATTGTTTTTCTTAAGCCTTATCTACCCCATTTTCGTGAAGTTGCAAATAGTAGAAAAATGATATGTCGTAAAGAAGTTTCACTTCTTACCTGTGTACTCTGGTACACACACACATTTTTTTTATTTTATTTAAAGGTGTGTATTTAAAGCCGCTCAACAATCGATTTTCCTGTCTGTACACAGTCCGATTTACAGTTACTTTTGACACTTGGCATTATCTCTTGATTTTTATTTAATTTGCATATAACATCATCATCACCGTCCAAATTTACGACATGATGACGAACGTTAACTGGAATATCGTATTTATTTGCCAGTTGAAATACATCTACACCATATTTAAAGTACCGGCAAACGTAACGTAATCGCATTTTAATGTATATTTGAAAGCTCAGTAATTCAAATAAAATCTTCGTCAATTGTCACCACCAGCGAACCTTCCCAACATCAATGGCCGTCCTAATGTCGTTTGTGTAAAAAAATCAATTTGTTATGAACCCGCTTTGACGGCGTAAGGCCGGGTAATTCAGTTCCAAGTGACCGTGGTTCCTGCGACCGATTGTTTCGTTTATTTAACTTTTGTATGCGCGCGAGCAATTCACACCTCCCCCTTTACTACCTCCCCGCTTCATTGTGTGCTCAAACTGCGTGTCAGCTTAGGGTTGTCAGTTTTACATACCTAGATAACGCGGTTATCAAGCAAAAAGCCCTCGCGTGCATCGAGGAAAAAATGGATGTCTTTCTTTCGTTTAGTCGACTCGACAGCTCTTTTTTGTAATCAAATGTGTTGTTTGAGTGTTTTAAAACAATTATGCTCTCGTTAGCATAATATATAAAGATCATCATTACTCAGTTGATTAAGAATATTTAATTACTGCTGCGTCTAAAGGTTAGCATCGGGTTCGTCAAATATTAAAGAAGTCTAAAAATACGCTACAATTTCACTTGCGTGAGAGTCGAGCGACACGGTTGGGTAATTTTAGCACTTTTGGGGTTAAACGTTTTTGTAAAGTTCTTGTCCTTCGCATTTATATCCGAATGATAAATTGCTGCTGTATACTTTACAACGTTTCTATTAGAGTTAAGGGCTAATAAATTTGCGGTGCTTCGAAGAAAAATCGCCGTGTTTTTTCAAACTTCACACTAGGTACACTCTATCACGGAAAGATAAGGAACTGACACCGTTTTTTAACTTTCTTTTATATTGAATTGCAGAAAATAATGAACTTTTTAATTAATTAAGGCCCACACTTGCGCATTAGGTCAGCCCTAATGAATAGCAGTTTGCGTTTATTTATTTAACCGAAGTCGTCATTACAATGAAAGTCGGCCGAAGTCACCGGGCCATGTTATTCGATAACTGTGCCGTTTAACCACTGGGCACTAGAAATATTTGTAACAGCTGCGAATTTATATGTTCGCGAGACAATAAAAGGGAACAATAAAAATTACGTTTTTGTTATAAAAAGAGACTCTTTCGCATTACATTATTTTTTAAATTTTTCTCAACATACTGTTAAAATATGATAAGGAAAAGCATGTAGTCTACGCGTGCGAAGCCGCGGGCAAAAGCTAGTTATACATAAATGACTAGTGACTAATCATAAATGTGTATTATTTGCCGATGGAATTGTATTATTGTGACATCTGCCAAAAAGTATAAAATGAAATCTGATCATGAGATGGACACACAAACAAATTAAAACACACAGGTTACAGACAAATAAATTAAAATATTATTTAGATAAATCTAATTATTTACTGTTTAATAAAGCAAAACATACTAAATACAATTTCAATCTTAATAGTGATAGGCAAAAAGTAGTTCCACAAACTAAATTCTTAGGAGTACTCATAGATTAAGATCTGAATTGGAAAGTACACCTGGATAATATGTGCAGTAGGATTAATAAGTTTGTTTATGCTCTCAGACAAATAAAGAATGTAACTAACATTAAAAACAGCAAATACAACATCTTCATCCATCTTACGATACGGGCTTATTTTTTGGGGTAACAGCACGGATAGACACAGAGCATTTATTGACTTTTACAGAATATTTATCCGTCCTGACGAGTCATGTAAACTGTTCAAATCAAATCAAATCAAATTGTTTATTTGCATAATACAGAATCCCTTATGGGATTGTTCAAATTAACTCTCGAACTAGAGATCCATGCAGACTTGAATTGCAGCTAGGATACTCCTAAATCAGCCAAGTATGCAAAAAGTTGCCTTGTCATGTGTATACGCATTTATAACAGAATTCCAAAAGAAATAAAATTGTTATATAATATAAACTCATTTAAAAACAGATTATTGAAATGGCTGAAAGAACATATTTATTAACCATTAACCATTATTTGGCAAACCAACTAAATACACACAAGGACATGCATAATACTTATCATTAACAAATATAATAGCACTGCATGCAATGCAGAATTTTATTTAGATCTCATTACACAATAATAATTAACATAATGATGGATAACATTAATATAAATAATCTTTTATAATTATAATCAAATTGAATTTTAAATTAAATGAAATAAGATAAGATTGAGTTCAATAACAAATTACAAACATAATAAAAAAATAATATACACACAGAAGAAAATAAGTAAATAGAATATGTTTTGTGACATTAAAGATAGTTTTAACAATGAACTAAAAGTAATATTTTGTCATTGCGGATAATACTCAGATAAATGATTATATTATTGTATTGACCTTATCTGTGACATAGAACAAAAAATAACTAATATTTATTTTGCATGCAATTGATACATATCCTGTATAGCTAAACATGTGGTCTTTAGATTAATACCTGACTATAACAACTGTATACCATGTTTAAGACAAATAAAGACTTATCTCATCTTATTTTATCATATAAGTCCATTATATTGAAGGGTCAGGCAAATCTTTAGATGAATTAACTCAATAAAATCACCAAATACGATCTAGAACAGACATCCTTTCAAAGCACCGCTCTTCTCAGAACAATACCAAAGTATATGAATCAATAAACATAATTTGGATCACATTAGTATTGGTTATCAATTTCTTTAGTATTTCCTCTGTAATTTTTATATCATTGGTGGAAATAATTTGATGAAGGATGGGTGTAGCGGATGTCACGTCTCGAACCCTCGTTATGAGGTATTAGGAAGTTACGATGGTCATTCAGACGCTTGCCAGGGTTTTTTGAGGAAAGATACTTTTTAAAAGTAGGTCTGGGTATTTCCTGGACAGATTTTGAGTCGATACCTGGTTGATGATTAAAAAATACATGCTTGTCTGGCTTTGATGTTTCTTCGATTGCCGTTAAATCATTCTGTATACGAAGCTCAGTAAAATAGCTAATAGTAGCTCAGTAATGTAAGGTTTATAAATTTTAGCCAATTCATAAAATAAATTCTAGGTTGCCTGGAAGAGATCGCGGAATGCGATAAGGCCGCCCATTGTATTTGTATTAATTTTAAATTTCTTTTTATAATTGTATTTTAAGGTGTACAATAAAGCATATAATAAATAAATAAATAAAATGCACAAATTTATCTACGTATCAATAAAAATGTATCAATAAAAATCTAAATCAAAATCAATCTTTATCCTACAGTTGTACTAAATACAGAACACTTATGTTCTACAAACCTACATCATTCTCGTAACCTATGGTTTTCTCCGTAATTTGCCAAGCAAAAGTTTTTATGTGGGTTTGCTTCTAAGTAAGGAAAAAAGGTTTGCCTAGTTTACCACAAAACATTTGGATAAACAACTCGATGCTAGCTGAAATCCTGAAGTACATAAGTAGCTTAGACCTACATAAACCAGAACAAACTTTAATACGTAAATAATAATGTTGACTCATATAAACATATTTACTGCGATTATTTATTCTGATACCAACTTTTAATAGTCTCCAGATTATAGTTTAAAATTACCTAAATGCGTCTTTAATGGCGGAATTTAATGTTGGATTTAAAATGAAGACATCTGTACAAAAAACTAAATTGACTTTACCAATTGTTTCCTGTAGCAATAAAAGCACGGGGTAATATTAAAAAAGTAACGTAAGCGTGGAAATGAAATTGAATTTTCGAAAAGTAATATGAGATGTCCGTCCCGAATTATTTTTTATTGCTTTTAGCGGCCATTTTTGTGTCATTTACTTAACCTGTTATCGACGTAAGGCCGCTGAGACCGATATTACGAAAATACACCATTTACAAAGGGAAAACTAACCAAGCGAATCAAAAATGCCCGTAGTGCTGCGACACAGAGGTTAGAATCGATTGTAAAAACGGATTCTCGAACCAGGTTATTACTTTCGATCCACATAATGCTATTGTATAACTAATAATCAAGCAGGACTATTCGATTCGTTTATCTCATTTCGGTAATGTGTGTTTGACTCAAAATAATTGGAGGTTAAGTTCCACGTTAAATTGCTTTGGTAGTCGCTGTCACTTTTTAAGGCCACCTTATGTTCTAAATGTTCTGATTGTTTTAAGAATCTTACCGAGTGGCTTTGTCTTTAGACAGTTGCAATTATGAATAAAATGTATTTTCTTCAGGTGTCTAGGCAATTTAATTCTGTTTGTAACAAACTATGCTAAGGCTATTCATGGGGGAGGGTTTGTTTGATTTCCTTGCGTGATCACGTCAGAAATGATGATATCCGCAGGAGAACCAAAGTTACCGACATAGCCCGAAGAATTGCCAAACTTAAGTGGCAGTGGGCAGGGCACATTGCTCGCAGAACGGATGGTCGGTGGGGCCGAAAAGTTTTGGAATGGCGACCGCGAACCGGAAGACGATTTGTTGGAAGGCCTCCCACTACGTGGACCGATGACCTGGTTAAGGTTGCGGGAAGGCGCTGGATGCGAGACGCACGGGATCGGTCAATGTGGCGACGCCTGGGGGAGGCCTATGTCCAGCAGTGGACGTCTTTCGGCTGAAATGATGATGATGATGATGCTAAGGCTACAAGTAAACCTACATCTTGGTTTATCCATCAAATATATATCTGATCGTTCGAAAGAACTGAATCACACATACCAAAATCCTTACAAACGTTGCAATTTCAAATTGAAAACGAAAATTGCGAGCACACGTAATAAGAGAGGAGAGCGCCGTCTACGTGACGCTATTTAGCGTCAAACGACGCAAGCGCGAATTGGAAATCAAAACAAGCATTGATCCACAATCAAATCGAATCGAAACTTTAGCGTCGTGATCGATAACATACCATCCGATTATCGAAATCACGATCATTTGTGTGCAACGTTAATCCTTCACGAGAAATCCTTAACAAAAAAGCCATAGAGTTTATATTAAAAGAAAATACAATTCCATTTTCAAATTTGAATCGTATTCCACGTTCATAAAGTCGCTCAAAAATCGTTGATTCTGATTACCATTCGAGATGCGATTTGAATTTGTTCGAGTATCGACCACATGCTGCAGTTCGAAAACTTTACGACTCCAACTATTTCTTTGGATTATATTAAATTATAGCTAGCCGTGAAAATCGTCCCGTAATGTGTTGGCGAGATTACCCGTCCGTGGGACTGCGCGAACATATCATTTGGCTCGATCCGCTCCATCTCTAAGTGCGTGTAATGGGGCGTAATCTTTGAATTAGCCGTTACAATTTATTGATTCTTGTTTTGTTTTTACAAATGAATTATAGCTGTGTGTACAATGTTTTAAAAATGCATAAATAATATGGTCAAATTGACGTCCGATAGCATCATAAAAATTCAAGGCAATTTATTTTGACGTGGACGTTGAACGTGCACGTTTGAGGCGTTTTCCATTTTACGGTCGCATCGTTTACATATTTACAAACAGGAATCGAAATGCCTCAGTGCAATGCTAATACTGTGTTTACAGATTATAAATTCTAACATCAGGTGGCTGGTACACTTTACGAGATGTTTCGTCAATAAATTGCACATATAACAGGCAACTGGCAAGTGACCCAACAATTGTCTTGCTAATTGATATAACTACTGAATATGAATGAGTATTTTTCGTATTAGAAGTTTCTTTGTAAACTTTACACATTTTCCACGCTGGTAATAAAGAAAGAATACCATTATCATCTGTTAAAACTACATTACTCGCGCGATACGCTCGCTTGCTGCTCAGGAAACGCTAATATTACGGAGTTGACGTAATTTGTGAGCGTCGCCGGGTGCGTAGCGTAGTTATAAAGGTTCCGTATATGAGATATGACTTAATTTGGCTTCAGTATTTGATTGCGTGTGGATTTTGGAATAAGTTCTGTGGGTACTTTATGAAGAGGTGATTAGTAAAGTCGATGTCAATGAAGTTCTTGGTTTTTTATTAAAACATTATTGGTCAGTTTGAGAATTCTGTCTTGACGGTAAATATGTACGTTTTTATTTGTTCAAATAATATATGTTTACTTATCTGAATCTAATAAAGTTAGTATCAGTTATTTTTTTTGTTACTGTTGTTATTATTGCTATGTAGTGTACATGTATTTTTTAATTATTTGTAATATACACATACTACACTTCATTTATATCTTTTATATAAGTTGTATCACTTACATATTTAGTTACTATAAAACTGTTTTACGTCCGTCACGTCCAGGTCCCAGGTCGGTCACAGGTCCAGTTGAAAACCAGCGTCAGGCACTAGTTGCCCGACATTTTTCTGAACTGGTCCTATTTGGCGCAGCTGTGGGACACACAATGTTACATTTATATATTGTTTTCTCTCTTTTTTATGTTTATGTTGTGTGCTCTAGTGGCTTGTGTCAAATAAATGTGTTTACTTTCTTTTTTTAGTTTTCTTTTAATTATGATAGAATATTTAGAACATGCGTAAGTAAAGTTTTGAGTAGACATAACTAGACACAGCTGACCCTTTTGCTGCTTTCTGTTTTTTGATATGTCAAATCCCACTTTTTATTTCAATTTCACCTTTAAATTTCCGTGTATGTACCAGAGCTAAATACAATAAAAGTTACCTATAATACTTGGGTATAGTCCTCGCCAAACTTCTTGGTCGCTCTGAAGTTGGTTTACCGCATGCGCGAGGCACGAAACTGTGCTGTTTTTTTATGAGATTTACTACTGCGCAGCCATTGTAGCCAATTTCAGGGCGACCAAGAAGTTTGGCGAGAAGTATACTGAACACATTTTTCAAACACTTGACTTCCATTTTTGCTGGGATTTGGAAAAACTGTTTACGGTATTTACATAAAAACTTTAATTAAAACTTTTTTTTAATAAAGAAAACAGAAAGAAAACGTGTTTAATTGTCACAAAATGACATACAATATAAGTACCTACATGCTTATGCTAAACCCTTAACAATGTCTATTCCAAGAATTATATATCAAAAATCCAACAAATCATTAATAACAAAATGATTTTAAGGTGCATGCACATACCCCTCACACAGGCTATTCAAGGTAAAACAAAAAAAGTCAGAAGCACCTCATAAAATTAGGGCGTCAACAACGTATGGGTTACCCTATTTGTTCAACTCACTGTACCCTAAAAATGTCCCATAAAAAGCGTTAGTTGGCACAGCTAATGTCGATGTAATGAGCCTCTTATCTCACTAATTAAAAGTCGATTTGGCGCAGGCAAGCTTTCTAATGCCGACAGCGACACCTATATACAACACGACGTACTAACAAACTAACTGAGCGAATCCTTTTTAGTCTATGATTAATGTATAAAGTGACAGTTGGGTAATGAATGACACCGATTATAATTGAGGGCAGCTTTTTATGAGAAAACTTTGTTTGGATTCGTAATTACTCAGTTTTTGTATCAGTAATTAACGATAAAAGTCATCTAAAGTCTGATTTAGGTGAATACGAATAATTAATCATCATGATTATTTTGCTGGTTGAACAAAAAAGTTAATCAAATGTAGTGGAAGTCGTTAATGCAAATGAAGAAAGCCACACACATGGTTCGTCAGAATAAGTATTATTCCTTCTGTTAATATTGCATAGTAATTAGCAATTCTTAGTAAATCACTACAGGAGCTAAGATATTAATCTCTTACCTACAAAATTAGTTTCAAGATTATTATAGTATCTGTGTATTGACAAAAAAGTCAAAATAGTGAAAACTGTATTCTGAAATATTTCCCTAATTCGACTTACCAGTCTTACCGGGTAATCTTGAAAGATAATCTAGAAGATTCCCTCTTGTTACCTTCTTATAAGAGTTTATGGGGTTTTTACCACTAACCTGTTGTTTAAAGTATCCTTAATCCGAATCACTTGCAGCTAAACCCAGTTCTTACTATCATCCCAAACCAATGAAGCAAAAACCGTACCTAACCCATTTTAATTTGATATTTGTGGCACACTATATACCCTCAAACGTACTTGTTCCCACCACCCGCGTCAAGCTATGTAGTGCCATAAAAACACCATGTTTAACTTCTTGACTGGCTTGCCGAAGCCGAAACCAATCGATTCAGAGACGAAACCGAGTTTGTTTAGTTCACAACCCGACCGAATCTGACCAAAAAGAGGACTCGTGAATTGAATCCCTGTGGCATCGCCGAGAAAACACGTAGAAATGCGATGAAATTGTCTGATGGGAGATCACTGCTGGTTGGTAATGGACTTCGGGAGACGTTTTACGAATAAAACAAGCAGTGGATAGGTTGGCCTATTGTGTGGTAGTGTACAAATCGTGTTGTCGAGTACCGACGGACGCACTGAAAAACGCTATCATCACGAGCGCATCCCGTTCGAAAATGGCCATGGTAATAGTATTTGTTTGTTGATTTTCTCTGTTTTCGGCCTGTAACTCGATTTGCTTTTTGTTCTCCCTTCACAAAGGCGACTAAATTTCGTTAGTAAGTTATTTCTCGGTCGTGGCTGAGACTTTGAGAGCGTCGTGACGGTTTTCGGGACGGGAGGATACACGATTCGGGCGTGCACAATCAATTACCTTGTCATTAAAACAAATATTGAGTTAGGATTTAGTCTCGGACGTGGTCTGATGTAGACCAAGCCGCGTATTGGCAATTTAACTTTGATTACAATGATTTACGGCTTTTAAATTGCCAATATTATAAATACATATTTAAAAACTTGCGGTATGCGTTTATCAATTTAAAATTGCTTCAATTAAGAGGTAAGTGAATGAAGAAATTTCATTTTGATTAGCACTAATTAATCTGCCAGTGGTTAGAATCAATCGATGAATAGAGTTATCAAAACAAACTCACTAATAGGAAACTAGTTAGATGAACAGTTGTAACGTTTCAACACTTATCCGAATCGAATTGCGTTTCCTTTGACCGCCAATTCAGTTTAAAGTCACTGACTCCGTTGACTTTAGCCAATTAACCGTACCTTTTGTAATAAAACAAAGCATCGAATCGAATTATTTGTTCGTTGTTGTTGAAAAACCGACGTAAAATCACAATCGATAGTCGGACAAGTAAACTGGACAAGAACTGGAGTGAACGTCCTAACTAATTTGTTTTAAATTGAGTTGGTGAAATAAAAAACGAAGGAAACTCGAGACAAGAATCAGGGACAGTCACATCCGGAGTACCAAGTCACCGCTGACCGGCCGAGAAAAAATATGATGCATTGTGACTTGTGATTGATTTAGTTAACCGCAAATGGACACAATTGGTCATCCGTTCGACACATTAGCCAGATTTCCGACACCAAACATTCACACGAATATATTTCGTATTTCTAACCCTGTAAGTCCCTTTCCCTATAAAATGCCCAACAAATTGAGTCGACAACACTTTTTTATTATGCCGCACACTCTTTAATATTGTCACATTAATCGCAAACGCATCATTTTTTATCACGTTCGCATCAAAAACTAATTACCGTTATTGCAATAGCGCAAAAGCTGCGCCCTGACCGGATGCGCGTAATTTTTTCTAACGCGTCCGTTTCCGGTCATAACAAAAAGTTGAATATTGAATTTGAAAAAAAAATCATATCCCCTAACTGAATTTACGCGATCCGGGGCACTAACGACGGTAAAATAACAATTACATCAGCACAGATCGTATCTATATAATTTGGTGCGCGGACAAATTTCGTGTCGAGCTGTAATGGCGGCTGTAGTTTTATTGTGTTATTTACACAAATAAAAACGTTTATTTTTACATTTTCCCAAAATTAAATATGGGCCAATTTACTCTCGGAGCGGGAATTACGTTGTTAGTTATAATTTTGTGTGATTCAGAATAAAATGTGGCGGCAAGGGCGAGCACTGTAGCTACTACAATATAACCTAACGCTCGTTTGTTATTCACGTGTTATTACTCGTGTAATTCGTGTCGCAGCTGTAATTACTCGTGGGAGGAAATCCTCGTTGTTTTGTAATCAGTCGTACGTAATGCGCAATCAGTTTCCAGTGCCTGTTTATCTAACGTTATTATGATGATTGTGTTTCATTATAATACATTTAGATTTGAATATGAACACGGTATTGCAATAAAAAATGTTAAGTGCAAAGTAATTCGCGGAAATCATATTTTTCAGCAAACACAACATGACTTGATTTAATATCAGAAGTGGGATGAATTAAAGTAAATAGCGCTGTGACATGAAAGCGTAGGACACCTAGATGTCAGAGTAATTTTAACGCTCTAAAAAGTTAGAAAAGTAATTTAAATAACATACCATGAAAGTAAATTAAACATGGATTACACAGACATAAACCAGTGCTGTATGAAATGAAAACGCACTCAAAACCAACTGCCAGCAATCAAGATGATGAGGTAAAAATCATGCTTAAAGTTTCACACAGCACAAAAACTCATCTAAATCACCTAAAGTGGTGTAGTTTACTTTCTACAACAATTTTGGATGAAGCATTCTCCTTTGTTCGAATTTTAAAATTATGTTAAACATTATTATGTTAGAATAACTACCCGTAAAGCGATTTCATATGATTATACACGGGACTGCACATAACTCTTTGGATTGCGCCAAATGTCATTTTAATAGTTTTAATTACAACTGTTGGAGGCTAATTGCGAACTGATTACTATACTCTACTTTATCTCAAGGTAATGTTACTTCGTGGAAGATTTTTTTCTTTATGGAGCTTAGGAGTATTTAAAGAAGACTTTGTACTGACAAGTAATAATCATTTCTAGGAAGGCTGTAAGTTTAAACAATTAAAAATGATTTTTTAGTAGCGAAACAAATAGTGATTAAAAAGTTTCTTATGGTTAATGTAACACAAAAATATAAAAAGAGATATAAATACAATAGGATAGATTACATACAAAGGCGAGCTTAATCATTTGGGGTTAAGCTTAAG
The DNA here is from genome assembly GCA_945859665.1 of Anorthoa munda. Taxonomy (NCBI): domain Eukaryota; kingdom Metazoa; phylum Arthropoda; class Insecta; order Lepidoptera; family Noctuidae; genus Anorthoa; species Anorthoa munda. The sequence continues at coordinate 8,893,256 of OX243918.1, read as the reverse complement.
ATAACAAAATTCGTGTAAGCTAACCACAAAGTACCTCAGTGCCATAGAGAAATTTACAAATGAGGATATAATATCCAAGTGCAAAAGTTTCGTAATTGCTGATATACATATCTTTAAAACGAATAATGGTTTAGAATTATTCCGGGTTGGTCAAAAATTAAAAAAAACTATTTAGGTATTAGAATTAACTAATACTAATTAAGGGCCTTTGGTGTGGGATGCAACATGTGTCGATACCCTTACGCCATCCCATCTTCTTAGCACGGCGGGCTGTGCTGGGGCAGCTGCTGCTGGTGCAGAAAACCTCAAACGGCGCAAATATAACAACCTTATTGGCAGTTATATGTTTGAGCCGTTTGGGGTTGAGACATTAGGTCCATGGGGTCCGAGTGCTCATCGAGTGTTTCGAGACATAAGTAAACGGTTAGTCGACTGTTCGCGTGACCAGAGGGCTGGCCTTTTCTTCAGCCAGAGAATCAGCATTGCCATTCAACGTGGCAATGCTGCCAGCGTTCTGGGCACGTTTCCCATTGACATCGATGTGGAAGAATTTTTTGATGCGCTATGAGCCCTTTTCCCTCTCCCTTTTGTATGTAAGTTTGTTTTGTTATTAGTCATAAGATTAGGAATAGTCAATTGTACATATTAAAAATTTAATTTAATTAAAAACTAAAAATTAAAGGGAATATGGGTTAGGTCAATGTGGCAAAACTTGGGGGAGGCCCATCTTCAGCAGTGTACCTCTGTCAGCTGAAATGATGATTATTAAGATGATGGGTATCCATGCGAATCTAAATACCTAATGTAAAAAAGAACGTTTTCAGAGACAGTGCAAAATTTAAAAACAGATGCAAGAGAACCTGAAATAGAAGAAAAATATTGGTTTTAAAGTCAAAGGCAATCCAATGGATGCTAATTGCTCAAGACTGGTCGTTTTGTGTTGTGGTGGAAAGGCTTATGTCCAGCAGCTCAATAACGATGATGAAAAAAAAACAAAGATAACTTTAAAAAAAGCGGTCCATTTGCAATTTACCTTGCGTATGCGACTCTTGGGGGAGGCATATGTCCAGCAGTGGACGTCTTTCGGCTGAAATCATGATGATGATGATGTAACGAAGAAAGAAGACCAACGAGTACTTAAAATCCTTAGTTAGATTTATATCACATCGATAAGAGATTTTAGCGATTCAATTCGGCCGAAAGGATAGTACGCACTTAACGCCTTATAAATTGCGTCGCGTCATCAAGAAAGGGCCTTACTCTGTAGTACCATTGCCATTGCCTAGTTGTTCTAGTGGTCGCAACCGCTACTGCTGAGGTCCATTTTTTTTTGTGTGGGAAATCATTCAATGACTTCTCCCGCTGACTGTTACTGACTAAAACCCACCCGTGTTCCATCAGTTGCTTGTGCCAGGGCCGCGGTATCTCTATTTCAAATTTATCTGCAACCCAGACAGGATTGCTGAGGGTCCTGGGTTCAATTCCCGATCGAGAAAAGTATTATTAGGTTTTTGTAACTGGAATTTCTCATTATATAACCAACCAAAGTTCGGTTTTGTGCCCGGTTAATGGCAATAGGCCTAGGGGGCTTTACAGGACACTTCAATATTATTGGCGAAATGTGGGGCAGGGTTGCCCCATATTTCACCAATAATATTTCGCCATTCGGGGAAAACAGGCATGATTTTACGTTTTTGTGTTTTAAGTTTTTACATCTGCCAGTCGACAGAATAAACTGATGGACAAAATAATAAAGAGTACTGAAGAGTTTGTTTGTTTGAACGCGCTAATCTCAGGAACTACTGGTTGGAATTGAAAAATTCTTTTTGTATTGGATATTCTATTTATCGAGGAAGGTTATAGGCTATATAACATCACGCTACGACCAATAGGAGCGGAGCATAAATGAAAAATGTTGCAAAATTATTCCTTTCTGAGAGCTTCGCGGTAAGCGGTTAATGTTACGCAACATTCATGTATGTAGGGTAGGTAGGGTAGGGTACGTAGGTAGCCAGTTGACGGGAGCGAAGCCGCGTGGGACAGCTAGTATGTATTTGGACAAAACGTCTTAAAACATTCTCAAAGAACCAAGTTAAAGAGTTTCTTTGTGTATTTGTAACTCCTGAATTTTATTGTTAAGTCCCTGAATATCGGTGCTTGATAAATTTGAAAGAGAGTTACCGCGGCCCTGGCACAAGCAACTGAAGGAACACGGGTGGCTTTTAGTCAATAAAAGTCTGACACGCCCTCCCGCTTCACCCAGAGTGGGAGAAGTCATTGTTTGATTTGCCAGCCCAAAAAAAAAATGTTTGTCACTGCATGTGTTGGCTACAATATCTACTTATACATTTTTGTTACACCTCCTCCTTGCATCGTGTTCCTCATTATTGAGGGTCGTGATTCCCCGGTCTTCGTGTAAGCAACTTCTCCTTCACCAATTTGCGCCATCTGCTTCTGTCTTTGTCGTCGTGGAGAGCATCGTGCAGCCTGGTATTTAGCGATGTGCAGACTTGGTCTGACCATCTGATTGGACTTCGACCTCTCGGACGTTTCCCTTCGATCTTGTCAGTAACCATCAGCTGTTCGAGGTTGTGTCCGTACTTCCTGGCAATGTGACCAAAAAACTCCAGAATCCTACGAAGGCAGACCGTGGATAGTCTGACATTTATGTTTACAATATCTACTTATACATTTTTGTTACACAAGTGGGTATAATTTATATGACATGTATATTTATGACTCGTTACTGGGTAACATTTTTATTTTTATATATAATTTATTTTTGTTATATATTATAAAATTACACACCACATATTACTTACGAGTACGATACAGGACAAATATTAAAAAACAAATGGACAATAGAGCGGTCTTATCGCGCTGGTAGAACCCATATTGCACAAAACAGAATGCTACGATTATAAATAAATATATTTAATATTATTATATTATGTTATATTTAATCTATATTTATTTATAATCGTGTCACGATTATAGAGGGTTTTTTTTTACTCTAATCATTAGAGTAAAAAATTAAATACTACTAATAAAAATTATTACAGAGTAAATTGTTATACCTCATAATGACGTCCACGGTAAATTTAGTATTAGGTCCTTACATAAGAAATTTGGGTTTTTTGTAACGGGTTTCTTTGAACTGTGAAGACGATTCGACTTGAAATTATAAGTTCGAATAAACTGTATCTTAAAGGCATGTTACTTCTTTTTTTAATTTGTTACTTGGTTGTTTTTTAGGGTTTTTCTTAATCTATAATACGGCTAAATTAATATGATGCATTATAAAGCGTTCTCGATTTTTAAATAGCCCTATAGATACTACTTAATTTTGAAAGACTATTAATATTAAAGTCTGTATGGTAAAAAGGTCTTAAAGTAAAATAATTGTCTATTAAACCAAAACAAATCTTAGATTCACAGGTACTTTAACTAATATTAATCAACATAATCCTAAAAATAGTTCATTATCATGACCATAAAATTTATTCCACTGAGAAAATCAATTTGCCAAAGTTGTATTAGCTAACAATGTTGCAGCTAGTTGCAATACCCATAGTGGGCTGTTTATAGCCTTACATGCAATTTGCTCAAAGAAGCCGACATTCGCAGATAAATAGTACTCTTAGCTATATAAAGTTTTCATAGCTTCTAATTGGATACCAAATATGGAGGCCTCTATATGTCCTAAAGGGATAAAGGCATCGTTTAGAATAAAAAGTAACCAATAAGGCCAAAAGCGAAATCAAAATAGTTATATATTTTAATTACAAATATCATAATGCTGAATTTGTAATTTAAAATTATTTTCTATTTTTTATAATTATTTTATTAAATCCTAGAGTAATGCATTCATTAAAATAAGAATGGGATTTGCATCACATATTATAAAACTTTAAGATTACAACAAGAAGACCAAATCATGACTAGTTTCCTTTATCACCGACTTGTACTAGCAGCTAACTTTACGGCCTTCACTTAGGGTATGTAATGGGCACAAAATAATCTCTCTCTAGCTCAAATCACCCATTAACTCGCAGCATACTTAATTACAGCGCTAGTGGGCCACAGTTAGGCTTTTGACACGGCAGACAAACGCATATATCGTGACTTCGGCCAGTAAAGTCAGTTTGTTGATAAAGTCAATTAGCGGTATCGAAGTAGGGACCCGTATCAAGTGATTCAGCCCACAGTCGCGGCGGCGGTGATATCAGCGCGCCGCCATTGGTCGGGCGTGCCCAAGGGGTGTGGTCTCGGCCCGCTACTTTTTTGTTATACTTTTTCGAGCGGTGCGTAGGCGACCGTAGCCGGCTTTATTCTCTACCAGTCGATTGAAGGCGTTGGTGTGTTATAGTTTATTGCTCTGTTGTCGTTTGAGACGTCACGGGGTATCATGTAAATTGTGGCCTTTATTGACGGCAATTTATTCGTGTTCACTATCTTTCGTCTCGTGCTTAATAAGGACTTTATTTCGGAGTTCATCGGTGTGAATTGAGTGTGGTAAGTGTTTTTCAATTATTATTTTATTGCATCCGTTTAACTTTTTTATGTGAAGAAGTACAAACGATTATTAGTATGCCATTGTAAAATAAAATTTAAATTGCTTTTCTATAAATTTTTATATTTAAAAATAATTTTGATTCTGGCTACATAATGTATTGAAATTACTATTATTTTAATTACCATAAAAATGGAGTATTCTGTATTTATAACCGCCTTCATAAAAAGGAGAAGGTTCTCAATTAGTCGTAATCTTTTTTTATCGATTGTATCAGTACTGGACTTGTTTAGAAATTTATAAGTAAGTGCCTAAAATGTAATTATTGAAATTACTTTATATTATCTTTAAGCTAATTAGTATGAAAAATTTAATATTTTTTTCTTAAACGGCCTCAAAAATAACTAAATTTTACAATACTGTATACACTACTGTAAAATTTAGATTATCTTAAGGGAGTTTATTAAAAAATATCTGTACAATATCTTCAAAACTTAGATATTAAAGTGATCATGCTTAATAATTCAAAGGCACACTGACTTATAAAATTGTAAACCTTGGATTTGTTCAATTCTTAAATATTTGATATAATATTCAAAGAACATCCCTACAGTCCCAAAAAGTGAAAATATCAAACAAAAGCTAATTATATAGTTAAAAATAATTAATGACAGTATCTGCATGGCGCTTCCCATCTTTCTAATTATGCGTTACAACGATCTATTAAAATAATGACATTACTATAACAACTAGGACCGGCTTTCATTAATCAAAGCCCACTAGGTTATTTGACGGCTCGCATCATATTTTTTGGGAGTCAAAAAAGGCATAATACCTGATATTTTAAAGGCATTTGCATAATTAGGTGAATTTTATTGCTTTATTGAATTAGGGCCGATGTCAGGCTCAAAATTGAAATCAGCAGGGTGCCTTCTGTTGTTAATTTTGTTTATAGCTTGTATTATGGTCAGCTTTGAATGTTATTCCCATATCTCAAGCTCTATAAAAGTTGTTAGATATTGTAAAGATGGACAACAATAGCGTATTTATGTTATTGATCTTGATTTTATTAGCCTCCACGGCGGAATGTGTGGGTAATTTCATATTTTTTATAAGCTTTAGCCCGTGTAGTGTCATTTATTTTATTGCTGTCGTGTTTGTAGGCAAATATGTCGTGATCATAATTTGTCCAATTTACATGTATGTTAATTATAAAACTATAAAATATATTTTTAATTGCTGTTAAATTTGTAATAAAAATATTTCTATTCATATTTTTGCCGACGGCGGCTACGGCTGGCGCAGTGTGATGTAGATTTTCTTTAGATGTTGTAAACTTGAATGTAAAGTTAACATAACTAGGTTCAAGATATGAAACAAAATAATTTTGCATATTTACTTACAAATTCACAATACAGTACTAATTTGCCTTTTGTCAGAAATGATAAGTTAATAAAGGCCGCCTAATCCTTTCATTATAATGAGCATTATAATTAACTTCTGTGTTAATTTAAAATTACTTTAACGTATGAAGGAAAAATGACATTTATTATGACGTTTGGGGGAGGCCTATGTCCAGCAGTGGACGTCTTTCTGCTGAAATGATGATGATGATGATGAAGGAAAAACGAACAAAAGTTGGTGACGTTACGGAATATCCAAAACTTATTAGGTAAAGTAAAAAAAACTTATTAGGTAGTTTCCCGAAACTATGTTTGTAATTATCATAAACTTTCATAGAAAAGTTAATAATAATTGCTATGCACTACTTTATGTGTTAAAATGTAATTATATCATAGTCACATTACTGACTTCAGAAATGATTTGTGACTCGCATACAGACGTTGGATATCTTTATTACCCTTTCAACTGATCTCACGTCTACATTGCTGCAATGTTCACTAAATTGAGTTCTCACATCACAATAGCCTATGGAAAGAGTGATTTTAACCGATTTTTTACTAAAGGGTTGGCCGATCTCAATTTGATTAACATCACCAGTCACAAAGACCCGCGTCACTCTCCGGCTCGATGAGAATTTGATCCGGAGATGAACATCGCATCGAAGGTCAGAGATCTTCATAGAATAGACGATACGAAACCTTCGTGATGACTTGCGGATGCCTCCGGAACGCGAGCAGCATTGTTGATTGTATTAGACTTAATTAGATCTTAATTAACATTCTGGTTTCTCATTACACGCTACTCGATGCTACTAGCTGCGTTCGTAATAGGAATGTCCATTTACATCCATACAGCTTGTATCTTGATTATTTTTTTAATGTTCATAATATTAAAATTAAAGAATCTCCGTTGTTCGTTATGGGGTGATGAAATTGAATCGGATGTTATTGAGATTGTGATTACGATAAATAATATTAGCTTTGTGAATGTTATTAGACGCTCAGACGCTTTTTTTTCCCAAGTTGTTCAAAGAAACGAATTATGTAGAAATGTACGCTATTCCAATTGATAATAATTTAGCTGCCGACAATGGAATAACAAAGAATGTAATGGAAAAACTATGCTATGCGCTAATGCAGTTGGAACAAAGGAATAATTAAGTTGATCAAATAAATCTAGAACGGGGAAACCATACAATTATGGATTTTATTGCTTTGTGTTAAGTTCAGATAGAATTTTCCGAGTGACTAACTCTGGGTTGAGTGGAGAATCATGGTTTAGAGGAATTTCAACTTGTAGTAATAGCATTAGCGTGGTAATGTCAGGGTTATCAGGTAGCAGACAGACATCAGTCAGGGGACGGATGAGTCAGACACTTGCAGCTCTTATCTGAAGCTTAGCGATATAATCCGAGACACCATTAACACTTAACTCCAGACATAATGGACAAAAACGTTTAATCCCTCAATTCTTAGAGCTGACGATAAAGTGCAGAAAGGGGATTCCAAAGTTTGAATAAATATTTGTTTTGTTTACGCTATTATGGGTGTGTTTCCAATAAAAGGTGTAAAAGTGCAAGTTTACAGTAGTAAGTAAACAGTGGTAGTAAACAGGTAAGAAAAAAGTGAAATGTTTACGGAAGATTAATATGAGAATTACATTGATGAACTTAAAGCAGTTAGTGAAGACAATTCCAAAACTAAAGTATTCGATCCAAATTAATTCTAATTCAAACATTAATAATTCAAACTTTAAAAACTTTCTCATCAGCTTAAATAGATAACTTTACTTACAAAGGCTAAAACAGTTGATTATCACCCAAGTCTTGGTATAGACAAAAAAAAATATAATCCACCGGGCGCCTCGTGGTTCCTATCGCTCCTAATCCTATTATATTATAATTCTTTCAATGTACCCCTGCATAAAGGAAATGTTATCTAATCTGAATACATAAAAGGCCCATAATAGCTTATCGTTAGATCAACGCTACTAAATTGTTTTTCTTTGTATTTTTTTCTATTCATTCCATTATTTTCTGCGAACATACTTTTTTATATGTATAAACAGGAAATAGACGTTAATTTTGTAATTGAATTAATAGAATCGTGGTCTTGTGCCATAGAATCATGTATTTTATGGAGTTTATTTCACATTTCCATACTTAATCGAGTGGTGCAAAGATCTGATCAATATCTAACTAGTGTTAGGGAACGCGAAGGTAGTAAAAACCTAGGAATCGGTTGTATGTAGTTCATAGTTACAAGCATCTATTGCTTTTAAAACCTCGCAAAACCTCGCATTTTCTTACTTTTTTCAATAAGGTTTTTTTTTAACTATGTACAAATTTAACATTTTTCTCAACTTTGTAACCGTAGTTTATGGAAAGAATAAAATTATTATTCAACAACGTAGTATTTCGCTTTTATGGTGTCCAATTAGCTTTTACTTATCGCTCGCATTGATTATTCATTTTCTTGTGTTAATTCAGATTCAAGTTATGATTTAGGTGTAACGAACGTACATTGAATGTAAAGTATAGAGCAGCGTCTTGCATAGTTTCTATAAATCATTCATCGCTAATTTCACACCGTATTGTTAACTCTATAAGGCTGCGTATAAGTCAAATTATTACACTTTTTCTGTCCCAAGCATCGGCGAAACAGAGTTTAATTTATTCTTACAAACATGGTCTACAATTATATCGCTACGTGAATCGATTAAGGTACACACCACTTTAGGCCGTATAGCTCCACATACAACATTAGCTATTCCAAAAGCATGTTCATTTACGGCACTAAACTCTGACATTACAAGTTTTTACATTCTTTATAACGACCAGTGTTATCCAATAGTGTATTAAATTATTACGATCTTTGCCAATATTTATTACGCGGGAATTAATTGAAACACTATATCGTTCACAAGCGATACACGTCGAGTCATTAATTAATTATATGCTAAAACTCGCGTATACCTTATTCACACATTTTCAATTATACATAGAATAAATTGAATATCGTATACCGAAGTTACGGTTTTTCAATAAAAGGCGTATATTGAAACGAAAGTTTTCTTCAAAATTGGCGGTAATGGAGCAAAAAGTCAAGGTTTATTTGCAGCCGAGGGGCAAACGAACTCGGTACAGTCGGTACCGCTAGCTGTATATAAAAAAATGTCTAACAATGTGTCGATTACCCGCTCGGCAGAGCCAATCAGTGGATAATATTCGTCAATATTCACCGCGAGATCGCCGGAGCGTTAAAATTTACATCTTGATTGCTTTATTTAATTTACCCAAAGTATTTTTTTATTACTCTGCAAAGAGGAAACGCTGGACCGTGTCGTTGGTTAATTTATTTTTTCGTTTGCTCCCGAACAGTTTGTTCGCAAATTTCACTGACGCTTTTCAATATTTTTGTATTATTTGGGCGTAATTAGAATTTTTTTCGAAGAAAATTTCAATTTCTAGGAGAAGCGGCAGTTTCATACCAACATCAAAATGAGCTGTAGTTACTACTGTATTTGTATATGTATGTTTTTTTGTATAATAAAGAATATGAATATTGTTGAAAATGAATTCTATTAACATGAACATCTATGGATCGTAGAAAAAATATCTAATGCGTCTACAACATGCATTCCCCATAGACACAAAAAGTTATTATTTACGTTGCTCATAGATGACAGGTAAAATGTGTGACAAGAATTTTTTGCTGAAAAAACTTAGCAAAGTAAATTAATAATAATTTGGAGCTGATAGGCTTCTATTGCGTGTTAAAATAACTAGACAAGTTACACAGAATGGTACCTACGGGTAAGCCTACATAATAAATTTTATAAGCGCTAACTGAATTCTAAATAAACGTCATTTATTTTGGACAATTTAATCATGAACTAAATCTACTACAAAGTGGATCAAGTAAAACGCATGACAGCATCATGACAGATGCATGAAAATATGATGGGGCGAGCATGACGCGAATAGACGGAATTGAGATTAAGAAACAAATTCATTCATACAAACAATATTGGGCAAACAAAGGCTAAAATAAACCTAAGTTGTGGTAAAGCGCAATGGATCGCGATTACCAGCGCGTGCGGCAGATGCTCTAGCGCAGCCCGCAGGTGTCGTCACGCCTCATAGACACAGCAGATAGACAATAACCACAGACAGTCAACGATTCCAAGCTAGCAGCTAATCATTCGTGAACTATCACTAATTCTATTGGGCATAAACTTCAAGTTATAACAGAACTTAATAAACATTAAATCTGTGACGACCACAGACTTTAAATGGAATGTGTATAGTAGTTTACAGTGACGTCAAATAACTTTTGGGAAAACCTACATAATAATACAACATACAACAACAGTATTAGGGCAACATAATTTTAAATCTCGTTAATTGAGTTTATTTGTGGTTTATGTACACTTATTCGAATAATAATCGTAACAATTGTGATAAATTGTGATATTATTTTCCTTCCTCAAATGAACAACATGTATGACGTAGCTACAAAAACAAAAATTCCAGAATCTTTGCCTAGTTGTAGTTTATATTGTGTAGATGAAATATTAAAAGAAGTGATGTAATTATCGTCACTATTTAGCCCTTTTACAATTTATCAGACACTAGTAGTTCGCCCTTGCTTTGCGCGGCTTGAATTTGCAGAATAATATTGAACCTTCGTCTATGTGAAATTATGTATATTTTAAATGGTGAAAGAATAGGTTAAATATGTGCAATTGTACCGGACATTACCGACCACTTAAATGCAAAGTCACAAAATTCGCACCCTCTCTCATCTATGTCAGTTTATATTCATCTTTTTTTTTTCAATACATTAAATTACACTTATTGTACAGCATAAAACTTGTCTAAAACCTTAAAAGGTTTATGTGACAAAGTGGAGGAAGCAAACTCGCACCGCATATTACTAAAATAGGTAAACATAATTATATCTTAAAACTTAAGATGTGATGTGATAAGATATATCTTAGATACATCTTCATATCAAGTCATCTCTGTATTTCGTCTTTCCAGCCGTATTAATTTTATATAGCAAAATTATATAAAAACTAGCTACCACCCGCGGCTCCGCCCGCGTGGTAGTACTTCCACCAAAATCTTTTAAAATAAATTATTTTATGTTATTCTGTCTATGATATAACAGTAGTTTTTGCTTGACAGAGTAACAAACATCCATCCATCCTCACAAGCTTTCGCGTTTATAATAAAACTAAGTGAAGGATATACTTTTGCCATATTACTTTTGATTTGTATTTTAGTGTTACTGTCACATTCGATTTTCCCACAATAGCATAGTAGATACCTAAATCCAATAGTAGCAAATATACTAGTACTAGATCCACTTTTATAGATAGATTTTATTACTTCTGCGTGTCACCCACCGTGAGAAATACTTTCTTATTGTGTAAGTCTTACCTAATTTTACAATTGTTTAATCCATCTTTAAAAAGGTGACGTTAATTACTTTCTGTTTCCTTTCATTCAAGTGTTGTTTTGTCATTACTTGTAATCTCTCTTTTGTTACTGGTATTTTGGTTATCCATACTATCTCTGAGATTATCGATTTTAGGAAAATACTCTTGTCTATTGTTACCTTTTCTGATACCTGTGGCTTATCTCTTTCGTTTTCAAGTTCTGGTTCATTTAACTGATTGATTATAATTACCTGTAATACCTCTTTTTCTTAATTGGCAAAAACACTTGACGTTTTTTTTTAAAGCTTATCTTTATAAATGTTACATGGTTAATTAACGTTTATTCGTCATGTCTTGAATTTATTGGAGCGTTTCAATCATTTTAAAAGTTATAATTACGTACTGCTCATAAATTATTTATCTAATCAGTGTCTCTCACAAATTCTATTTCGGAGATAATGTTGTCTACAATATTGTTGAGTTGTTATTTATTGTATATAATGGCTTTATCCCTATTTATACAATATAGGTATAAAACCATGTAAAGTCCTGTAGGAAAATTAGAATCATCACCGCTGCATTAAATATTTGCATCTAATATGCACCTGTACTTATAATATCTACCTACGTATATAAAACAAACTGTGTATTAAATACGCGTATATTAATGGTTGTAGGTAAACTATTAATGATGTTTTTGTCAGTAGGAAAACCAACAAATAGGGTTATACCTATTAAATACAATATGGCTATAACATAATGATGTATATCCTATTCTCAGAATTTTGCTTAGAATACCATCACATTACAAAAAATATCTATATGATATTTTCAGATACTTGAATCAATTAAATCTTTTTTCTATCGATAGCCAAAGCATTAGCATTAAGAAAAATATATTTTAAGATAGATAATTTTGTTCTTTAAAATAATTAGTTATATCGCACGATATCGATTTATAGTCTTAATACCAACGCAAAATTGGCCATGAAGAATCCAGCCTCAGTTCTCTATCAATGGGCAAACAACGACAAAACAGAAGACGCTACTTATCAAACACAAAAGGCAGTTTAAATTAGCTTTTTGCACCATTTAACACAAACACAACAATTAACTCAATCACCAAGAATTAAAGCACATTTTAGAATTTAACTGAATGCTGGAACAAAATATAGCGTTTAAATATTACTGAAATGTAATTAAACACTTGTTTAATTGGATCTCTCTAGTTGATTATCTGTGCTAATTGTTTCTCAGATATAACGAATCGCTGTCTTAGCCCGGTTACAAAAATATGCGGTCATTAGTGACATTACGGTAATTCTTAGTTTTGTTCTTGTTTTTCATGATTAGCGTTGTTGACATTGTATGCTACAGTTCGCTAGCTAATTGCAGTTGGCTACCTTACCTGAGAAAACAGGCTTTTTATGTTAACGAGACAAAAAGTTACCAGTTTTTGCTTTCTGTCTGTCGAATAAACTAAAATCCAGTTACCTACAATATCAACGATCACGTCTTCGTCATCAAACTCTACAAGAGGAAATGACTCTATAAGTACTTCAATTGTTATTTTCCTCTTCATAAATATTATCTTTACGCTTTATTTTAATGCTATCAATAAAAATGTTAAGTTAAAATATTCTAAGTTATAAACACTTTTTTCTTACTAAATGGTGATAATTTTGCTGTACTTCATGTCAAATTTGTGCTCCGTATTTTAAAATTATATTTAATTAGTATTTAAGTGTAATTAGGGTTTAATTATAAGTAAAATCTCAACGAAACGCTATAAATGCTCAGGATTTTTGTTTTGCTGAAAAAATATCGAGTTATACAAGTTTGTGGCACGGAACCGGTAACCTATCAAACAGCTGACGACTGAAGTGCTGATCTACGGATATTCTAAGGGCAGTATTGTTTATTTATAGCACACGAAGTGTAAATTTAACCTTGTTACACGTTCTTGTTGTTTTGACGTATAAATTCTATTGATTTACTACTGTGCAGTGAATCTAAATAGTTTTGTTGTCATCTTGGAAAACGAAACAAATCCAAGATCCCAAGTACATAATTCTACTAATATATTAAGATAATTTAATAATAAACATTTACATAACGCTTTGATCGTTATTTTGCATAATTTAATTAGAACAACCTACCCCACATAAAAAAAAAGTAAAATCTCAATCTAATAATAAGCAACTAAAGTCAGTAATAAATAACTTTTTAGCTAATTCAACAGCCTACCTCATTTCTCTACTGAACTACACTAACTATTCTCTCCATTTCCAGCTTTGCTTTATTTTATTTTTCCTCTATTCCTTGGTTCTCACCGTCCCTTTTTTTTTTTCTATTTTCCAGTAACCTATACTGAAACCATGCCTGTGATGACCCGTAAGGCTACAGCTCAGGACTTAGAAATTAAATTGAGAACAGCACTCCAGGAACTCAAAGACTCACAAAGTCAATGTCGGGAGATGTTGCAAGAGAGAGAGGATTGTGAAGTAGAAGTTGAGAACATTGTTTATAAAAACACAATCCTTAAACGGGAGCTAGTTGAACTTAGTCAGCAATACCAGAATGTTGTGGATGAACGCGACCAACTGAAGGTAGTCACGGATGGTTTCAATAACTGCAGTTATCTATATGAGCAGGCTTTAAGTAAAGTTAGGGATCTAGAAGAAGAATTAATTTACGCAAATACTCATATTATTAAATTGCAAAAAGAACAGAAATCAACTCAGGTTGATGAAACTTGCCATTTGTATGATGAACTTATTAAATCAAATTGTAAACCTGATTCAATACCTACAATTGACCTAACCGAAGATTCTTTAATAAATCAGAGAAACTGTTTCAAAGTTAGTCATAACAAACTAAAAAAATATGTAAAATTAAATAAAATAATTAGAAATTGCAACAAGTTTAGGAAGCAACACAAGTTATTTATAAAAAAGATTCCACTCAGGAAAGAACGTGTTGACCTAGTAAATAAATTAAATAATTACCAAATCAAATTAGAAGACAGCAAAAATATCTATGAGATTGACACACACCGCTTGCAGACAGAAATCCAGGTTCTTGAGAACAGACTTAGTTCTCTTTACAATAAATATGTAAATTCAAAATTACAAATTAAAGAACACATTTTGGCTGCAAATGAGTTAGTGATGTGTCAGTGTAACTGCCAGACAGTATCAAATCTAATTGCAGTCCAGCCTGATGCTATGGAGGACCCGGTCCAAGCTGAGAGGGTGTCTCAAGACAGTGTCTTCGTAAAAGACAGATCTAATGTAGCACAGGATTTGCCTCAAGTAAACCGGCCTGAAAGTGCTGGCTTTGCATTTAGTCATAGTAATGAAAGTTTTCATTCGGTTATGTTTTCAGATGGTATTGGAAAGGGTTTAGGTAAATTAATAAATGGCAATCAGAGTCATTCCACTTTTAATTATTGCATGCCCGGGTCATCGTACAAGCAAATAATGGAATCTGTGACAAAGAATATATATAAACCAGATACCAATATAACTGTATTTGTAGGTAATAGTATAAAAGTAAAAAAAGATGACATCACTGAGTGTGTAACAGAGATGTTAAAGTTAAATTGCAATAAAATTATTTTGTGTGCATTCCCTTACTTGGATAAATTGTCAAATAGACAAAATAATCACATCCACATGCTTAATAAGCATCTGCACTTTCTTGTGAGTCACTATAGTGATAAACTAGTTTTTTTTGACATCAACATTTTTGTTGATAAATTAAAGTCGACAGGCGATACTTTGTATCTGCCTCTTAGGGTAAGACAGAAAATAGCTCGGCTATTATCATATACAATAAACTCAGACATAAGTAGTATGTCGAAGTATCCAGTCATTATTGATATTAGTAATAGTACTAATTTAAAGGGGGTGTATACCTTGAGTAACGTTAGCAAAAATGCTAATAATATTTATTCTTTAAACTAGTTGATAGGACAAGGGAGGGTACCAATAACGGAATAGATAAGAGTATATCCACCATCAAAAAGGTACCTTCTTGCTCACAAAAATATAATTTAAAAAAAATGTCTGAGCAGAATTCTCTGAAATTATTCCACCAGAATATTCAGGGTTTTTCTTCGAAGGAATTGGAAATCGAACTGTTTTTAGAAAAATCAATGTTCGAAATTATTTGTTTTACGGAGCATTGGCTGAAAGATTATGCAATGCTAATCAATTATGAAAATTATACTGTGGGCAGTTGTTTTAACAGAAAGATTATGTTGCGTGGGGGTTCACTTATATTAATTAAAAAGGGTATTAAATCAAAACCTCGTAAAGATATAGTAGACCTATCAGTTGAACAAAGTGTTGAACTGTCCTGTGTTGAGCTGGATAAGCATGTCATAGTGTGCGTCTACAGACCCCCTAATTATAAGAACTACTCTATATTCGAGTCAGTGATGGAAGATGTTTTGGCAAAACTTGCAATGGGTAATAAACTAGTAATTGTCTGTGGTGACTTTAATATTAATATTTTAGAAGATAATTCAGATAGCAGTAGGTTATTAAATCTCTTTAAATCATTTAATTTGTCACATGTGTTTATGGAACCAACCCGAACTACACTGACTTCTGCTACATGTATTGATAATGTTTTTTGTTGCTGCAACTACTTGGACAAGGCCATTATAAATTATCTGCCTTCGGATCATAGTGGGCTATTGGTGACATTTGAGTACATTATGCGAATAAAACAAGTGCAGATTCAATCCAGACCAATAACAGCCGGTAAATTAAATAAATTTAACAGTACTTTAATCTGTAAGTTAAGCGATCAGGACCTCACAGTGAATAATGGTAATATTTTGTATGATAAAGTTTTCTCAGTGGTTCAAAAAGAGTTCAATAACACTTTTAAGAAGAAAACTAAAACTATATGCCCTAAGTTTTTATTCAGTGACTGGGCGACTACAGGACTTAGGAAAAGTAGGGAAAGACTTTACGAGCTATATGGCCTTAAGCCTTGTATTAACACTGAAACTTTTAATAAGTATGTTGCTACTTACTCAAGAATTTTTAAAAATACATGCAAGGCAGCTAAGGCCTTGTACATTAGTAATAAGGTTAAATTAGCAGAAAATAAAATCAAGACGGTTTGGAAAATTATAAATAATGAAACGAATAGGAATAAAAGAAATAATACTGATTACACGCTTGAGACCACACACGGACTTATTAGAGATAACAAAAAAGTTGCGCAAGAATTTGTAAATTTCTTTACCAACATCCCAATTAAAACGACTGAAACCTTAAATTCTTCGCCCTCGATTGCTTTTGGATTATTAAACGCGAACGTTTCAGCCTGCCCGAATGTATTTAACTTTTCACATATAAATCCCATAACAGTAATAAAAACTTTTAAGCAAATCAAGGTTAAACCGACTGAAGATCTGTGGGGAATGTCCATCAAAGCTTGTACCTCCATTATTCAGACTATAGCGCCATACTTGGCTTTGATTTTCAATTTGTGTGTGGATCAAGGAGTTTTTCCGGATCTAATGAAATATAGTAAAGTTATACCACTTTTTAAATCTGGGGACAGTAAAGACACAAATAATTATAGACCAGTATCCGTGTTGCCGGTTTTCAGCAAGGTATTTGAGAAGATAATGCTAAATCAAATGCTCATTCATTTTAATACGAATAACATCTTGCATGATAAACAGTATGGTTTCACCAGAGGACGTTGTACAACTGACGCTGGTGTCACCCTATTGAAACACATCTTTAATGCGTGGGAAGAGTCGCAGGATGCCATAGGTATCTTCTGCGACCTGTCGAAGGCGTTTGATTGCGTTAATCATGAAACATTACTTCTGAAACTTGAGCATTACGGGCTAGGTCAAGCAGCGTTAAGTTTGGTTAAATCTTATTTGAATGATAGACAGCAATTAGTTCAGATAAACGGTGTGAATTCGTCGGGGTTAAACGTAAAAATGGGGGTACCCCAGGGCTCAATTTTAGGTCCTTTCTTATTTTTAATATACATAAACGATTTACCCCGTTTATTGGAAAACAAACTAAACATGGTGTTATTTGCTGATGACACATCTTTAATTTTTAAAATAAATAGACGTACTTGTCGGGTTGACGACGTAAATAACGCGCTTCGGCAGGTTCAGGATTGGTTCACTGCCAATAATTTAGTTTTAAATGGTAATAAAACCAAGTGCGTAAAATTTTCCTTGCCGAATGTCAAAAGTACTGATTGTGACATTATATTAAACAGGGAGAAGCTAGAATTCGTCGATAAAACGGTTTTCCTGGGGATCACGCTGGACTCAGGGTTGCAATGGGGTCCTCATTTGGTATCCTTGGTTCCTTGTCAATATATTTATGAAAACATCATGTACGTGAGAAAAAATTTACATCTTTTTAGTAAAAACGGCGACAGACATAATTACGTTACTAGAAATAGGGACCAATTAGTTCAACCAGGTTTCAGACTGGCTAAAGTAGCCTCATCTTTCATGGGGTACTGTACAAAATGTTACAATAAAATTCCTCCCCACATTCTTGAACTGAATGAGACTAAGTTTAAAACCTGTATAAAACGCACACTATGTAGGCTGGCATATTATAAGTTGGGGGATTACATCGCTGATAAAAATGCTTGGCTCAATGCTAGTCCTGCTCCACAATCCACAACCACTAGGGCGCAATAACAAGTGATATGCAGAACATTATTGTTTTGAGGTATTGTTGGACCTGCTGAAGACTGTATGAATTATTAATATTTGCATTGTATAAACTCAATTTCTTTAGTATTGTATAACTGCACAGCACGTGTGTGAGTACTATGTACCCAACTGTAAATCTACCATTTACTGTACCTATGCGTCGTTCGTTGACTTGTGTGTGCCCTGGCCGTTGAGTGTGTCATGCTCTCTCAAATGTCTCTCTGATGGTGGCGCGTGTGTTGGATCATCCGGTTCCCTTCATGATGGTTGAGCTGGGTGGTGCCAATTCATGCGTCATGTTCGTGAACGGACGCCGTCAGTTGGGATTGGTCATAACTTGACTGCTTCGGATGTTAATTTTTTTCTAGTATCTATTATATAACTGCGCAGTACATGTGTGAGTACTTCTAATACTTTGTCTGTAGGTGGTATAGTGGGTAGTGCTATTCTGGGTGCATTGTCCTCACATGTATGAATTTAATAATGTATGTTCCTAAATATTGTAAAAAAACAATTTTTTTTTAAAAGAGTAAGTATGGAGTTTCTTGTGCATTCTTCTCCATAACAAGCTACTTTCCGAATGCACGGTAGAATCATTTTAATGTAACGTTCAAAAGTGCCGCTTGGTGGCCTAGTTGAAATAAAATATCTTTGTCTTTTGTCTTTGTCTTTGTCTTTATTACGGTAACTTCGTTAAGGGCTCCCAAGCGAGACAGTATTAAAAAGCATTTTATTTTACTGTTAGTACTAGTTCAAATGCATATCGGGAACCTAGATAGTGTATTCCTTATTTGTAACATTTGTGCATATATTAAACTATAAGGAAATTTATATTACAGGCTATTTGAAATTGTTTAGTATTATCTTTGCTGAATAGAAAATCATTTTTGGCTATCATTTGAAGTTATCAACAGATCAGTCATTATCATCAGTAAGTTTAGTGTATAGACAATTTTCTACCGTCAAACGAATAAATTGCATTATAATACTATTAAATTTTCTCTTATAACACTCACCACCATGAAGATAAATTAATGATTCAGCTTCCCTCAACGTTAACTTTTTAGGCCATCTTAAAATTCAACATATTTTTATCACCAGCCATTACTTTCTCAGTTGTCAATATGAACACGTCCAAAAGCGTTTCAGTGGCGGCTATATCCATCGGCACTTACATTATATTCTCCATCAACAATGGCGAATGAAGAAAGCGGATGTTTGGTATTGCAATTTAGATGGGCAATAATGATAGTCGGTTAATTGTGCTTGACGTTTGATCACAAGGGCTCGAATAGCCCGAACTGCCCGACACAGCCCGTTGCATTGTAATAACTGCGCAACATTATCTTTTAATATAATTATATCTTGTTCATAATCAACGTAAATAAAACTGTGAAAGGTTCACATAGTGCCCCCAGGTTTAATTGATGATAGCTATCATGTACATGTGTATTTCAATATTTTCTATCGTTTTTTTTTTATTATAAAGACATCGTACGTTTATGGGCATTTCCTAAGCTCGATTATCTATAATTTTTGCATCAGTTACAAGATACACTGTAATTTTTTCGCCGTGACTGACATACCTGAACCATCTTTTTCGTATCTCACAGACTAGTTAGATTGGTCTTCCATCTCTTCCATTGTTATCAACTATAGAATACCTGTATGTGTTATATGTAATTTTGACTACTACTTGACCTAACATTAGTTTTTCAGAAGCTTTATATAGTCTTCTTTAACATAGATTCGACCTTTTGAGAAAACATTATCTTCACTATAATATTTATTTTCATTCCTAAAATAATCAACACCATTTTCTTTGTTTCAGAACTCAATTCCAACTAAATCAACATTTTCTACTTTCCACACTTCATCATGGGTGTCTCTGAGCCTGGTTCTTCCACCACTCCTGACCTTCCACCCATGGAACATGAACGTCCAGGGTCTGGCAGCGGGCTTGATGATGAGGACATTCCTCAGAGGAAACAGAGGAGATACAGGACCACATTTACAAGCTACCAGCTTGATGAACTGGAGAAGGCCTTTGGAAGGACTCATTATCCTGATGTTTTTACTAGGTGAGTAGATTAAGTTTCTGATGGCGATGCGAATAATAGGAAATTTATTTATTTTGATATAATTCTCAAGTTTTCAGACGCTATACATGTTTTGTCGCTTTAATTTGTCAAACAAAACAGGCACAAACGAAAGTGCTTTCTTGTATACAAATTTAATGTTTATTATTCAAAGGATCCCCGAAATTGCATCTCGTATAAAAGACCCATTTTAACGAGTAAAAACAATGAAGTGTCTCCCATCTTGCGAAATATCAACAACTTTATTAAGTCACAATTTTAATAAGACATTTTTATTGTTACAGAGAAGAACTCGCCTTGAAAATCGGCCTCACCGAAGCTAGAATACAGGTAAGAACCAGATTATTAATACAAATTAGATGTTTTTTTGCCGATATGTTAGTTATTTTGTCCTTCGAGACTTTAATGAATTTTGGAATCATACATTTATTCATCGGGACGATATTATTAAGTCAATCAAAACGTCGGTTAAGGTAAAGTAATAAAATCAAAGTGCGTTTTCTTGAGCGGTGCGACAAAAAGTCGCACGTTAGGCCCCCTACGGACGCGCGACAGGACGTCTGCCTCACAAGTCACGCTCAGTCGGATAGTTTACACATTCCATGCTCTATTAATATGGCACATAAAATCTAGTTGTAAGTACCGCTTTTAATAATTTACACTAGTTAATTTACTCAGTTGGATTCAATTATATAGATATTTAACATCAGAGATTTTCAATAGGATTTAATGGGATGTTTCTCATTGAGAATCAGAGGAGTTCTGTGAAGTTCCCATGGAAAATATCTGAATGGGGTTACGGGGTGAAGTACGTAAAATTGATTTTTATTCAATCGGTAAAATAATGTCTAATTGTATAGAACTTATATACTAAGAACAGTATCAGACTGGTATGAAATAAAACATATAAATGCTTTTTTTTTTATAAAACCTTTTAAAACTGTTATTTTATCGCGGTATAAAAGCGGATTAACGTAAATTAAATGCACTTATAAATAAAACAGTTTAATTGCACTCTATAATCAAGTTTGCATAAAATACATAATTAAAACAATTATTTACATTTTCTTAATAAAAACTTACTGATACTGGTAGTGAATTATTGCTATTTTTTAGTATCTATAGGAACCCTTTGGTCTATAAATTAAAAGATAAGTATATAAGTGTAAAAATTCACACGTAACGATAAAAGTTATGACATACAGACACACAGTCCCACGCGTGTTGCACCAATCAGGCAATCAGTACGTTTCATTAACATTTATAACATTATAATTACTTACTCATGACTTTATGGTCCTCATTTCATTGATTAACTTAAAATAAGCTTGTTTGGAATACTTGTTTGTTAATAGGAACACATAATTTTAAAGAAAATTGAAAACTCTCCATATTTTTTCTCATTGGTACTTAATTATGCAACTTTATAGCTGTTTTAATTAGAACTTATCTAAAATAGTAATTTTATGTTTTAGGCTCAAAATATTTTTTGGTTTATTTTAGAATTGGGATCAATTCATTTGACGACATTTCTGTTTTTCCGTACCTACCCGTAGTTCCCATTTTCGATAATTTTTAAATAGCGTCTTTAAAATTCACCCTGTATAGCACATTCATGAGTCAAACCTCTCAAAAAGCAGTTCATTACTCGAGAACCTCAAGCGGCGGAAATATAATAACCTCATCGGTAGTTATATTTTCGAGCCGTTTGGGGTTGAAACTCTTGGTCCGTGGGGTCCGAGTGCTCACGCTTTGTTTTTTCTTTCCAAACGCTTAGTTGACACTTCACGTGACCCAAGGGCTGGCTTTTACCTCGGTCAGAGAATAAGCATTGCCATACAACGTGGCAATGCTGCCAGTCTTATGGGCACATTACCAGTGGACAACGATGTGGAGGAGTTTTTCGACGCCATATTTTAGATTAGTATATTTTTTGGTTTAGTTAGTGAGTAGTTTATGGTTTAAGTGTTTATGTTAGTAGTCTTAGTTAATTAAGTATTTTATACACTGTATATACTTGTTCATTACTCTCAATAAAATAAAACGCAATTACGGGCAATATTTGAGTTGTAAAAATTAAATATTTGCCTCACGTACAAAACTTCGCTAGCGAATTTATACCATTGACCATATTTAAAGTTAAAATAAAAGGGCAATTCCCATTAAAATACTGCACACTTGCAATAAACTTTATTAATTTGAGTGTTTTTCGCGTAGTTTATTTTAAGTTATTCTGACATTCCACTTCACTGTAATTATAATATGAGTTTTTTGCATCGACAAAATTTGACGTCTGTCACTTTATGACAAACTAGCTTTGCCCCGCGGCTTTGCTCCTGTGGTAATTAATACAGGAACTGTGCATTTTAGGATCAAAAGTACATCTTTTATAAATATAACATATATTTAATTATACCTCATTATAATATTTGTTTTATAAGGATTAAGTCTAGCTGTTGTGTGCAATTTTCCTAGCATCCAAGACGAATCACAAAACGCACGTGTTTATCATCTGTGTACATCAATTAGGTCCCTGCTCTAGAGTCTAGCTTATATTTGTGCCAAAATGCCATCTAAAACTGTTAAGTCTACCTGAGATTGAGTTCTAAAAAAATTGCATTTTATTAAGGATTGTAAAATTATCAGTAACTATAATCGCAATTACTCAACTAAATAATCAGTAGAAACAATAATACAATTAATTACTAAGGAAGTTGTTAAATAAGCAAAGATTAACGATTTCTTTATACAGTTATTTATATAGTTGATAACTCGCATTGTGTGTTAATATTGTAATAAATATGATTTAGGTAGACTTTTATAATAAGTCAAGGCATTCTTTTTTTCTTTTATGGAAGCAAACGAGTCCAATAAAGCATCATTAGCACATATTTTTTCTCGCTAATAAAATCCATTTTAGTATATTGGAATGCTCGATTCCATATTCTTCATCGTGTAATTTTATTATATCAATAAAAGCATAATTCCAGTCACAACTCAAACTGTCACACTCAAAAGGCCCTCAAAAATGAATTTCACAAAACACATACCCATTTAAATTTTACAATTTTCAAAAAGGTCACATGAAGAAGTTAGTTTTTTCATACTATGCTTAAAGTGTACTATTATAAGAGATTAAAACGATTAATATCTGTCATTACGATGCCGGAGTATGGTCACAGTACGAAAACAAGCTTCCATATATGACATGTGGGGAAACGCGACTCCGCCCGTACACATATCGGTGGAACGACACCTTAATGATCACTTAATCACGGCATACGAGACCGTCGGATGTTTTCATTAATGTCCGAGTCACTGCAAAATTGGAAATACGACTTTGTTGGAAATTGCCAATTACTTAGAAAACGTTGACCGTTTTTACCTGGTAGAGGTAATGAAAAACTCACTTTTTGTTGTCATGTGAGGCACTTGATATTCTATTTTTTGATAGTTTAATTTGTATGTATCAGTCGCAATCTTTGCTATTGAAAGGAGACCTCCATAAGGAGTCAATGCTCATTTTGCAATGTAAATGCCATGCATGAACGACACATTAATATTAAAATTGTACAATTAGTGACTCATTCTTTAAGGAATGGAATTTCTGTCAACTTTACATATAAAGGTTTTGTAACATATGTCTTTATTCGATTTGAATTCTGCAAAATTATCCAAAGCTTTGGTTGAAACCGCAACATCGATTGCACAAGGTTTTAAATAATATATCAAACCTACGACCGGTGAATTGAAATATTAGTTATTATTCTAACAAAATCTTAATTGACTGCAAGAAATAATAAATCACATAAATATTTAAATCTATAAACCTACCTATTTCATAGACAGAAGTTACTAAACATGTACGATTCTATATTATAACGTTTTTTATATATTAATCATCAAATTGATATAGTAATTAAAATGAAACACAATTTGTAGCATTAATCATTTGAATGAACAATTTAATCATTCTTAGAAAAAACACTGTTCGGTCTCGTCACGAAGCAGAAAGCAGATCTTTCAACAATTTCTTTAATAGTTGCCATAAAGTTGATTGTGGCGCCGATATAATTAAAATATAAATAGTTTACACTAAAATAATTATCAATAGATTATACTACTTATACAATAAATGGATATATAATATAATAGTCATGTCTATGTAACGTAGCTAACCGGGTATTAATTAAAACCTTTTTGCCTTCAATAGCGAACCAGCTAATGACTGGACGTTCCATTTATGTCCAGATTAGGCCTTTGCAAGCAACACGCACAGTGACTCTTAATTAACTTTGATTTATGTTACATTTCTTACGTTTTTTTTATATTATCAACTAATAATACTGTCCGTAGGTCGTAAACTTTCTACTTGATTGTTTAATTATGTTCTAAGAAATATTAAAAAACTACTAGAACTAGAAAGCTAGCTTATAAATATATGTGGAAATTGATTAGTTGTACATAATGAGTGTTGGCATCGCATAATTCGATAATTTGGGATTGAGGAAAAAGCAGAATGTTGCTAGGTGGATATTGAAAGGAGTTAATCTGCCCGTTTTTAAAGTTCAACCGTAACTTTAGCTTTACGATAATTACATTAAACACAGACAGGCATTGTGAGTATAAGTGTGAAGCCATTAAATTAATTTTGTTGCAAGAAGTGAATTGATTATTGGCTGTTTTTTCTGTAAATATTGTTTGATTGTCTTGCGCAATTAAGATGACGAGTTATGTTTTGTTTTGACAAACTGTTTAAACCGATTAGCGTTGCAAAATGAAGAATGAGAATTGATTC
Source organism: Anorthoa munda (assembly GCA_945859665.1). Taxonomy (NCBI): domain Eukaryota; kingdom Metazoa; phylum Arthropoda; class Insecta; order Lepidoptera; family Noctuidae; genus Anorthoa; species Anorthoa munda. The sequence continues at coordinate 8,868,273 of OX243918.1, read as the reverse complement.
TTCGCCTGTCGGTGTCTTCACTTAGGTTTTTGAGGTTTTTACTTGTTTGACATTTGATAACATCAAAAATAGTTAGTTTTAGTATTGAGCCCCTCAGATCAAATAAAAAGTCAAGATGGAACATTGCAAACAACGAGGTGACGCCGGTTAAAACTACGTACAACGAAACTACGCCTTAGCTTATCAGTCGAGCTTTTTATTTGATCTGAGAGATCGACTGACAAGCTAAGGCATAGTTTTGTTGTAGGTGTGTGCGTGTAATTGTGTATGTATACGGCAAGGCGTAGTTTTAACCGGCGTCACCTTGTTTTTTGCAACGTTCCCTCTTGACTTTTTATTTGATCTGAGTTGAGCCCTGATCCTGTTGCCTAGTTATTATATCGTGGAGGACTGTTAGGCAGATGTTGCGTTCGGTAAGACTGGAACCCGCCTATAATATAATCGGGTATAGGGTAGACAGATTGACAAGTAAGCCCCCAAATTTATCGCATCCCATTTCTCATTCTCTCATTTTCTTGTCACCAGGTCTGGTTCCAAAACCGTCGCGCTAAGTGGCGTAAGCAGGAGAAGGTGGGTCCCCACGCTCACCCATACAGTGGCTACCTCGGGGGATCTCAGCCACTGCCGACTTCAGCCACCCTGCCGGGACCACATCATCCTCTGTCACAGCTTGGCTTCGGCCTGAGGAAGCCGTTCGATGCTGCATTAGCTTCATTTAGGTAAGCATCTTTCTTTTATTTTAATAGTTGGATCTATTTTATGAGAATTTGTGAGACCTCTCTGTTAGAAACTTTTTCGTTGAAAAAACGCCGGTCTTTTAGTCAAGTGTGAATAGGTTACTAAACAAGCGTGCTCCGTCGTGACCAGATCATCGATTATCATCCATGACCTTTTGTTATAAACCCAACTTGGCTGTTAACCGTGTATTATTTCTCTGCATACTCATTTCTGTATTTCTCCACACAGGTACGCAAGCACACCTCTCTTCGGCGCTCAGTACTTACCTCCGCTATCGCGCCCGCCTCTCTTCGGGGCCCCACTCTACGCCACATCGCCTGCGCATTTCCATTCCCTCTTTGCAAACTTGAACATTCCCGAGCCGCCCCGACTTTCCCCCGAGCAGTCCCGTCCGGCACCCGAACTGTCACATCCGTCTCCCGATCTCTCCCGACCGTCGTCCGATCACTCCCGATTGTCGCCCGAGGTGACCCGATCCCCTGCGCCTTCCATGTCTCCTCCAATATCGCCAGGCAGTGAGAGCTTGCACATGCACCCAGTAATGGAAGATGTCCGTACTTCTAGTATCGCTGCCTTGAGACTAGCGGCTCGAGAACATGAACTTAGACTTGAATTACTAAGACAAAGAGCTGATATGATGTGTTAATAAGAGATTACTTTATTTTTTGATAAATTCTTATTATAATGTAAATAATTCTCTAGCTGAATAGTTTTAATTTATAGTGAACATTGATTTGGTATCCAGACATGTATTTTTTTAGATTTTGTATATAAGTTTATTCTAAGCATGTTATTTTAGTTTTAAGTTTTCATTTTCCAATCTTAATGCCGTCCTTTCTTATGTAAGTTAAGTATTACTTTAGAAATAAATAAATACAGTTATTTTTACTATAGATGTTTGTTTTACCTACCACATCAACGCTACCTTTCTTTTACCAAATACTAAGAACTAAGACGAGAATACGTATATATTTATTACCCAACAAGTACAACAAAATAACCTCGAATCATTTTTATTTCATGTTTTTTAAATTATATAATTTATCTAGTAGTAGACATGCTTCGTTCGACAATCTATCAAACACGATTCGATCAAACACCTATGACAAGATATCTTGCAAAAATACCACTATTCGAACAGTAAAACGCCCATAAATCTTGAATGGCTGAACCGATATTCATCAAATATAGCGAAAAAGACTTAAAGATAAAGTCACCTTACAAACAATAAAAATTAAATCAAAATCGGTTCATCTGTTTAGGAGCTGCGATGCCACAGACAGATACAAAAATACACACGTCAAACTTATAACACCCCTCTTTTTCCGTCGGGGGTTAAAAACAAGAATACCTGAAAATTTTGAGAAGGAAAAACAAATAAGCATCATCTACATACACATTCCATCAGCGACATGCCAAAATGTTTGGGATTGACCACGTGTCAATTTGGTGGCGCATGTCAACACCATTTTCAACCTTTCTGACAACCGTTATCGTTGATAGATCACACTCACTTCACTTTTCATTTCACTTCTCACTTCACTTCCCACTTCACTTCCCACTTCACTTCTAACTTCACCACACTTCCCACTTCAGATCTCACTTCACTTTTCATTTCACTTCCCACTTCACTTCTCACTTCACTTCTCATTTCACCTTTCACTTCACTTCTCACTTCGCTTCTCTCTTCGCTTAAGAAACAGAGGACCAAGTCGCCCGAGAAACTCGCCGCGCAATCCGTCATAATTTCAATAGAAAAGGATGACTCAAGTCCTCACAAGAGGTCATCAATCGTACGTTTCTAGCCATGGATAACCATATTATAGTCTAAAGCTCACCATGACAGCCTAATGTAATTAATATCAACGGTTTCATCCGCAAAATATGGCTACGACCAATTTGTTCCACTGAGAATTACGAAGGGATACAGTTATATTGAAGGCGACTAGCGATTTATATGCATAATCAATCAAAGGGGTCTTAATCAACATTTCAGCCGAAAGGCGTCCTGCTGGACATAGGCCTCCAAGCATCGTCACACTGATCGGTCCCGATTCCCGCAACCTTAACCAGGTCAAGTCCACCAAGAGGGGTGCAATAAAGGCCATATAATTTTATATTTTAGAGAATAATCATCATCAGTTTATGGAAAGGGCTGTACAAGGAGTCTGTGAGCGATTGACTCCAAAACGAGATGATTCAGCAGAGAACCAAGTGGCACACAGAAGTGGCAATGGGACTTCTATATTAGCGGTAGAACAGATGACTGTTGTGTTAGATCATCATAGGCAAAATGCCCGAAGGGTCCAAACGGAGCCGGTATTTTTTTCTTGAATATTATGATTTCTGAAGTGTTCACACTATCACGTTTTAGAAGGAATACGTTAGTTACCCAGTACATATATAATGTGTACTTAAGACATTATATATGTACTGTAAAGTTTCCTGTCTGTAAGGGCCAATAAGTACTCGAACATACCTGATTGAAAAAATGGTGCAGGAAAATGACCTGTAGAAACAAAACAGAGGTCAAGGCTACGCCACTAGGCGTGAGATGAAAATAATGCAAAGTTCAATAACCTCAATGCACCTTTAGACTTTTTAGCGGTCAGCGTGATTCACGGTTTGTGAAGAAAATTGTTTGCTTTGGAGTTCGGAAGCAAAATGCAAGTATTTGATGATATACTACAAGCATTAACAACAATAGCAATGATTACGTTATCACGCATCCAACTCTTTTAATTTTTGCCGAGGTATATCGTACGGGAACTATGCATTTAAGTAGCATATGACACTGAGTGATAGTGTAATGCCCTTTCCTGGTGAAGCGACGATATCGTGCACGAATACTCTAAGAAAAATTTAAATGAGCATTGGTCGAATTACAACGCGTCCAAGTGAATATACTTGTAATTTCGCTTAGTTAAAATCGCTTATCGTGTCATATAAATCGAATTGCGTCGCACCATCAGGAAAGGACCTAATTTATTACAAAGTTTTACCTCTTTATAATATTATTTTCGACTATTAAATAACTTAGGGCCGATTTCACCAATTATATTAATCGCGATTAGTTCAACTAAACTCAGTTTACGCAAGAGGAACTCGTGGCTAAATAATAACAGCCGCACAGGTCGCAGCAGTGGTGGCCCAGTGGTATCGACCGCGACTTACAAGTTGTAGGTCGTGGGTTCGAGCCCAGGCAGGCGCTTCACTTTGTGTAAATTATTTCATCACCACTGCTCTCAAAACGGTGAAGGAAAACATCGTGAGGAAACTTCTTAGAACCGGAATCCGGCATTCGGAATGTCCTAGAACCAAAAATTCGAAGACATGTGACATCCACCAACCCGCAATGGGCCCGCGTGGTGGATTACGGTCCATTCCCTCACAGAGAGGAGGCCTGTGTCCCTGCAGTGGGATCATTGATAGGCTGATGATGATGTGCACGGGTCGATCATCAAGGTTAAGCAAAGCTTGACGAGGTCGGTCCGTGGATGGGTGACCATTTCAATATACCGAGTTTCCTCCGTGCCTCGGCAAGCACGTTAAGCCGTAGGTCCCGGCTGTCATTTAAAGATCTTTGACAGTCGTTACGGGTAGTCAGAAGCTTGAGATCTGATACCAGTCTTGTCAAGGGGTACCTTGTTATAGGGTTACTGGGTGGTGGAGGTCAGATAGGCAGTCTCTCCATGTAAAACACTAGTACTCAGCTGAATCCAGTAAGACTGGAAGCCTGGTATAGTTGGGAAAAGGCTAGGCAAATGATGATGAAACTTAGTTTACGCAAATACAGTGTTCTGATTGGTTGAGACCGCTGAAAAACTACCAATCAGAACGCTGTATTTGCATAAACTGAGTTTAGTTGAAATAATCGCGATTAGTATCATTGGTGAAATCAGCCCTAAAGGTGTATCTATTAACAAATAATATCTACAATATAATCAGTAGAAGAAATCATATTCATTTAAAAATGCCCATAATCTGTCTAGCATTTTTCCAACTACCTAAGTCGGCATCGGCGTCCAGTCAAAACGAAAAATAATACACAGGCTCCCAATAGCAAACACAACGAGGCAGGCCCAGATAAAGATGGCAGAATGCGCTGGACTCATCAACCGATTCGTTTCAACTAACGTTTATGAAAACTTCTAGCTGTGGTGCCGAACAAATATTTTGTAGCACGCCTGTCGTTTCAAGCGCTATAGAAGTTAATGTCACGCCTTTTGCGCCATCAGCGATGTGTAAAAAAAATATCCTTTTTATGCTTTTTTCACTTGTTTAGATCTAATTAATAAACGATTGGCCTACAATTGGGCGATTGAGCTATACTCGGAGTTTCCTTACGTGATCACGTCAAAAATGAGGATATCCGCAGGAGAACTAAAGTTACCGACATAGCCCGAAGAATTGCGAAACTTAAATATCAGTTGGCAGTGCACATTGCTCGCGGAACGGATGACCGATGGTGCCGAAAAGTTCTGGAACGGCGACCGCGGACCGGAAGACGATGCGTTGGAAGGCCTCCCACCAGGTGGGCCGATGACCTGGTTAAGGTTGGGGGATGGCGCTGGATGTGAGACGCACGGGACCGGTCAATGTGGTGACGCCTGGGGGAGACCTATGACCAGCAGTGGACGTGTTTCGGCTGAAGCGATGATCATGATGACCTACAATATCTTAAGCAGAAAAGTGTTAAGTGGGTAGCAAAGCATTTACTCTGCAGTAGGATAACAATTTAAGCGCATGTAATAATACTAAGTTCAAGCACCTTACTAAACCGCCCCCACTGGCACCCCAACCCCCGCACAATTCAACGCCGCAATGATTCACCGCCTCGCCGTCAATCACACACAATCATCACCAATTTGGCATTAGTCACCCAAGGCCGGGTGAAGGGACGACTCTACGGCTCTACGTGCCGCAATTAGGCCTGACCTCATACTGCTAGGGACGATACTGCGGTTGGAGCTAAGTCTAGATTGTACGTAAATATAGCTCGGCTAAGTGTGTTTTGGTAATTGGGCTGGATTTAAATATTTGAATAGTTTTGTGATGATACTTAGATAGGCAAAATGATCTGTGAGACTTGTTGTTAATGTTTAGAAGTCCTTGAAAACTTGCAGAGCAATTAGCTCCTTTTTAAGTAATAACTGCACATAGCTAGGATTTTTTAAATTCAGCACATGATTTTAAATAGTGTCCATCTATCTCGTTTCTTCCTTGTTCTTCTCTTCGCTTTGGAATGTGCGATTAGTTTAATCTTTCTGACTGACCGACTCCATGACAGTTCAAAAGTCAGTTCAAAGTGCCTGTAAATGGTTAAACTGAATTAAACATTAGAATAGTCAACGCATTAGAAGACGCATGGTTAGGTATCACATTAAATCAACAGCTTTTGGATCTAGTATTTTTTATTTATCTCCTTTGACCATCTCTCCTTTGACTATCTCGCCTGATGGTAAGCGATGATGTGGTCGACGGTGAAGCACGCTTGCGTAGAAGTAACCTATTCACTCTTGACTTAAAGACCCTAAGGTTGTAGCTATCAGGAAACAAAGACTCCGGCAGGGAATTCCACTTCTTAGCTGTGCGTACAATGAAAGTATTCGCAAAACGCTTTGTACGTATGTACGTGTACGGGTGGGTTGTCCACCATGTACCGGTGGTCTTGTTGTCCGGTGATGGAAAGGGCTAGGCGGAATCAAATTGTGCAGTACCATCGCACATTCCCCGAAATGTAACCGATAAAAATCCGACAGACTGGCCACTTGGCGTCGATGTTCAAGGCTCTGACGCTTTGAGGCTACCAGTGCATCGTTGCCGATAAGCCTCTTGGCCCGTTTGTCAATCGACTCAAGTGCATCAAGTTGATATTTGGCAGATCCATTCCAGAGGTGAGAGCAGTCCTCAGGGATATCTGGCGTCCCTCATCATATAGGACAACGGAGAGTTATATCGGATCTTTATAAATCCTACTAAAGTGGCTATCCTCAACTCATATGTAGGCACGTACTGTGAAGCTTCGGGCATTTTTTTGCGCGACTTCATCTTCCCAGCTAAACATTAAAAGGTAGTAGGGGATTTCTACTAAAAAATATAAGGTGATAAAGCAAAATAATAATTTTTTCAATATTTTTATCTTTTTTAAAACAAGCATTTTTCGTATTTTTCTCAGCAAACCCTTTCATTTGATACCCATATCATGGCAGTGCACGAAAAATAACTAGTCCACCATCTTGGGCCGTCCGCCATATTGAATTTAGAATGACGTCACTTATTTAACCATGCATTGTCATCTAAACTAAACGTGTATGCAAAATTTCATCTTAATCGGCGCAGGATAACTGCTTTAAAATTAAGTTGCAAGATTTGACTCGAACACACTTACATACAAACAAACAACATACATCATTGCAAGTTAATTAAAAGCTTGTAAAAAGGGACTTTAATTATTGTCGTTCAAAAAGTGCTGATATACTAAGCTTTATTTAATAAATGTATTTTTATTTGATAATATGAACTTCACCCTTTGTGTTGAAATGCTTTGCTTCTTTGGAAACACCTAGAAAAACATAGATCCAGCCATACGGTATTCCATAACCATACATAATTGAATATTTATTTTTAACAAATCATATTTTAACTGTCAGTTAAATTTTAATTTACTACAATAGTGTTACTTATTGCGATTATAATGCATTCAGCTGAGTCTAAACTGTTACCGATTGCAATTTTCATGTACCTATCTATTAATGATAAGTTATTTGCTCGGTTGACCTTTCCAATAGAATTTCAAATTAAGTAATAAACTTAATAGAAAGTCTGAAATTCAAATAAGGTACATATTTAAAGGTGGTAGGTTAAGTAATTAAGGCGTATATATTCGCCAATGTTAACACGGTACTGGCCGTGAACCCGCTCGGTGCCAGAATATCAATATTGGACCTGCTTTTGGACAGTTTTGTTTCCATTATTTTTTTAATTAACGTAACGTATGTAGGTTAAGAAGAAATTTCAATCATAATTTTTTCTGTGTAAAAATAATTTTACTACTTGGATGTTTAGGAGGACTATGCAAAAGAAGCGAAAAAATATCGTGTTGTTAATGATTTTTTTAAAGCAAAAGTATTATCAGTCTTACAAAAAAAACATGTTTCACAAATAATGTACATGAAACAATATTTTTTTTTCAAATCTTTTAATCTAGCCGTTCCTAAGGGATATGCTTTAGAAAGTGACCGATTTACGGCACTAAAGCGGAGTAAGGGCCTTAACTGTTAGTTTCTGGGGCTCTAAAATGAAACATGACATGTGAAAAAACTGGCCAAGTGCGAGTCAGACTCGCGCACGAAGGGTTCCGTACCATTATCGCAAAAAACGGCAAAAAAATCACGTTTGTTGTATGGGAGCCCCACTTAAATATTTATTTTATTCTGTTTTTAGTATTTGTTGTTATAGCGGCAACAGAAATACATCATCTGTGAAAATTTCAACTGTCTAACTATCACGGTTCATGAGATACAGCCTGGTGACAGACAGACAGACGGACAGCGAAGTCTCAGTAATAGGGTCCCGTTTTTACCCTTTGGGTACGGAACCCTAAATATGAACATTAAAAGGCTAATGATGATGAAATTCAAATAAAACTTTTTTCTTCAACTTCCCATGAGTCACAGTTGTTAGCTTAATCAGCTAATACTGTGTCCACTGCTGGGACACAGAATTACCCTCTGTGAGAGGGAGTGGACCATAATCCATGTGGGCCCAGAGCGGGTTGGTGGATGTCAATGTCAGAATTTTTGGTTCTCCGCCGGTTTGGGAGCAGGTATAAAGCTCTAACAAATGCATAGTTGAACTCAAAATTAATCATATCATATCAGCCGAAAGACATCCACAGCTGGACATAGGCCTCCCCCAAGCGTCACCACATTGACCGATCCCGTGCGTCCCGCATCCAGCGGATCCCCGCAACCTTCACCAGGTCATCGGTCCACCTGGTGGGAGGCCTTCCAACGCAATGTCTTCCGGTTCGCGGTCACCACTCCAGAACCTTTCTGCCACATCGGCCATCCGTTCTGCGAGCAATGTGCCCAGGTATAAAGCAGCAATAAATGCATAGTTGAACTCAAGATTAATCTTATCATATCAGCCGACTGACGTCCACTTCTGGACATAGGCCTCCCCCAAGCGTCACCAATTTGACCGGCTCCGTGCGTCCCGCATCCAGCGGATCCCTGCAACCTTCACCAGGTCATCGGTCCACCTGGTGGGATGCCTTCCAACGCCGTAACGTCTCCCGTTTCGCGGTCGCCACTCCAGAACATTTCTGCCCCATCGACCATCCGTTCTGCGTTCTGCGTTCTGCCCACTGCCACTTAAGTTTGGCAATTCTTCGGTCTATAGCGGTAACCAAGATTAATATTATTTTGAAAACCCTCTTTAAAATTTCATACAGGTGTTCTGTGGGTAGAGAACATGCGAACGTGAGCTTTTATAGAAAGAACACTAGCTAACTAAAGAGAGAGAAAGTTCCGTACTAAAACTGTTACATTAAAGAGCTTTGTTTTACATGCAAAATTATTTTTTCTAAAAACGTAATAAGATCCTTCAATAGTTATTTATGCTACAAGTGCGGAAGGTAGGTGATTTCCGATTCACAGACAGACACGAGTCGGAAATCATCTTACGTACGTGTATTATACAACATTTCACTATGCACTGTGCAAGGAAATAAAAAAATATATCTGAACCAAGCAAGAAATTAATAAAATGGCGGGCTTATTAAAACGCGCTCTGCATATCCACAGATTAACTAATAGTTCCTCGGGCATATCAACTGCGCATGTTCAAATAGCTGTGACGTCGTAACGCAAATAGGCACGAGCAAAATATACGTTCTGCCAAACATATTTAATGAATATTTAAAATTAATTTATTGATCAAAATCTAAATCTAGAGTAATTAAAAACGTCTTTAATGAAGTATTAGTTTTATTTTACCTTTTATATGAATGATAATCTGTACTTAACTAATTTGTAAAACTTTTATCAAATAATAAAAACTCTATGCGTCGGGCTCACGTTGGAGTAAAAAATAAAAAAAAATACAGAAAAGTAAAAATCACTAGTTAAAAAAAGTGACACTTTCCGCACAGTTTGGCTTTTTTTTTTTTTTTTTTTTATTTGTTATGGGTTTGCTCTTGACTCTAGTCTAGGTCAGAGGTGACAGAGACAGAGTCGACGATGGAGTGAGTTTACCCAGAAGAAGCCTGTTCACTCTAACTTTGAAGAGATTCGGGTTGAAGGCGTTCGGAAACACGGACGCAGGTAGTGAGTTCCATTCATTCGCTGTGCGCATTATGAAGGATGTCTGGAAGCGCTTGGTGCGAATTGGTGGAATGGCAACAAGGTAAGGATGGTAACTTGCAGTGCGTCTCGATGTCCGATGGTAGAAGGGGGCTGGTGGGATGAGGTCGTGGAGTTCTTGAGCACACTCACCGAAGTACAGTCTGTAGAAGACCGACAAGCAGGCAACTTTGCGGCGATGAGCCAAGCTATGTAGCTTGGCATCCGCCAGTTCAACGTCGCCGATGAGCCTCTTGGCTCTGCGTTCCACCGAGTCAAGCGCGGCAAGCTGATACTTAGCTGAGCCATCCCAAAGGTGGCTGCAATACTCCATGCAGGATCGGACTTGCGCTTTGTAAAGGGTTAAAAGCTGTCCAGGCGTAAAGTATCGCTTCACTCTATTCAGGATGCCCAGTTTTTTGGCCGCAATTTGGGCTTTGTACTCAATGGAGGCGCCGAAGTTGAGATTGGATGTCAACTCCATGCCTAGGAGCTCGAGCCGATCAGTCACAGGAACAGATGTACCCCGAAAAGTAGGAGTATGATCGAAAAGACTCCTTTTAGCGGTAAAAAGACACGCCTGTGTTTTGGTGGCGTTAAAGGAGACCAGATTGTCATCACCCCACTGGGAGACAAGGCTTAAGGTCAAATCTGTCCGCTCCACCATAGCCTCTCTCAAGGAACGAACTTCATCCACGCTGGTTTTTGCGCTGGACAGGTATCTCTCTGAAACAGTACTGTCATCTGCGTACCCAACAATACCAGGCAGAAGTAGGTCATTGATGTGCAGCAGGAAAAGAGTTGCAGAGAGAACAGACCCCTGAGGAACTCCGGCGTCAATAGCCATAAGGTCAGAGGAGCAGCCGTCAATGACTACTCGGATCGACCGTTTGCTGAGGAAGTCTGATATCCAGCTACAAAAACCAGCGGGGATGCCATACGCAGGAAGCTTACTGAGCAGACTCGCGTGCCAGACCCTGTCAAAGGCCTTCGAGATATCAAGCGACACAGCAAGTGCTTCGCCGTGTCTCTCGATGGCTTCGCCCCAGCAGTGCGTGACATACACAAGAAGATCGCCAGTTGACCGTCCCCGGCGAAAGCCATACTGACGGTCACTGAGGAGATTATTGTCTTCAAGGTACGTCAGCAACTTACTGTTGAGTACCCTCAACAGTAAGTGGCTGCTTGGAAAACGCTCTTTTCGAGGACATGCATTGTAAAATAATTATTTAGTTAAAATATATTCAAAGCGCAATAAATAATTAGCAGTTTCCTAAATCCCGGGCTTTAATTGCCATGTTTAGGATTATGGGGATTTTATAGGAGGTATTATCAACTCTATGTTACTTACTTCCTCGAACTTTAGGTAAATATACTCTACCTATTCCGATCCCTGGTTATTGCGTATATTTTACTAGCAAATATATATATAAAAAAAATACGATTTTCTTTGAAATTCCCTAATTTTTTTCTGTAACAACCAACTTGATTTTGCGTTTTAAACCCTAATTTTGCGAAGTCCGACACGCACTTGGCCGGTTTGTAATTTACAAGAAAAGTTGTTGATCTATTCGTTGAAATTTATTTATTTTATTCATATTTTCTTTTTTTCATTCTGTTCAAAAATAATTAGAACTTAATCAAATAGTTTTGTTTTTAGAAACGAATTAATTTGAAAAAATAAGAAAATGCTGCACTGAGCAAAAATAATTGCCTAGTTTCTGGCGAACACGTTTCTTCCAATTAAACGTTTATGCCTACTTATGATATTTTTAATAATTAATATACAGGTTAACGATAAAGTCTTAAAAAGGAAACCAAATTTCATAATCACCCTCTTCAAATACCTAATCATGAATTCATGATCTCATTATCTTTTTTAACTAAACTTTTATAGTAATTTAAATATAACAACTCGGTCAGCCCTTCGACAATCGACCACGCAGTCCCTGAAGCACTATTTTCTTTACGACAATCAAGAATACATAAAAGCATCCTTTTCAAAATTATATTTAATAAACATCAAAATTTTATTAGTATTTATTTGACAAACAATTACACGCATCCTTTGTGATGATAATGGTGCTTATCGTAACATTTTATGAGCTCCGCCGGCCAACGGAGCATGATTAGTGATGGGAAATCAAAAACATATCGATATCGAATTGAGATGCTAATTGTTGGAAACCAGCTTGGGGAGGTGGCTCTAGTTGTAATCGGGCTTTATAATTTGATGCTGATTAGTTAGTTGAAATATGATGATAGCTGGAGTTGCAAAAGGAAAGAATGTACGATAATCATCTGCCTAGCCTTTCTCCCAATTATTGTTGGGGTCGGCTTCCAGTCTTATCGGATTCAGCTGAGTACCAGTGTTTTACATGGAGCGACTGCCTGTCAGACCTCCACAGCCCAGTAACTGGGTAACACGATACCCCTTGGCAAGACTGGTGTCAGATCTCAGGCTTCTGACTACCCGTATCGACTGTCAAAGATCTTTAAATGACAGCCGGGACCAACGGCTTAACGTGCTTTCCGAGGCACGGAGGAAACTCGGTATGTAAAAATTGTCACCCATCCACGGGCAGACCTCGTCAAGCGTTGCTTAACCTTGAAGATCGACCCGTGCGACTGTGCCATGAGCTCCTCAGAAGAATGTACGATAATATGTAATAAATATATATAATAATTTATGGAGTTGCTCTGCAAATTTACTCACGAGCTCCTCTTGGAAATCTATCTGAGGTTATCTCAACTATTAATAGTGATCTGGCTCGTATTTGTGACTAGATCAACAGGTTCGGACTTGTGGTGAAACCCATACAGACGCAAGTTTTAGTGGTAGGCAACTGCCTACCACTTCCGTTCTTGAACTCAAGAACGGTCTCAAGGATCGACTGGACGACTCTTACCCAAATTTCTTTTGACAACTCTGTTATTCCTTTTATGGAGAAAGTTAAGAACTTGGGCATATTTCTTGACAAAACTTTCTCTTAGACTGCCCAGCTAAAGAAAGTTAGCCGCAAGCTATTTGCATCTGCTGGATCTTTGAGAAGACTGCGTAATTTTATGACGACTGCAACCAAGATTGCGCGTGCGCAATCTCTTTTGCTACCCATCCTTAATTATGCTGCTGCCAGCTATCTTGACTTCACATAAGCGCAACTTGATGAACTTGGGCGGCTTAAAAAAATTGTATAAGGTACATATTTGGTTTGCGCAAATATGACCATGTTTCTGAATTTCGTGTGAAACTCAAGTGGTTGCCAATTCGCCATCGCCGGCATGCTCATATTCTTTCCCTCCTATAAAATATTCTCTTTCTTCCTTCTATCCCTCTTTATCTCAAGAAACAATTTCAGCTTCTATGTGACTCGCACCTGAAAGTTCTTAGGTCATAATATGAGACTTAAAATACTAATGCATTCCACTACCTTCCTAGACAAATCTTTTACTGCCCAGACAACTCGTCTATGGAATGCATTGCCTGTCACTATAAAACGCGCGCAATCACTACCGATTTTTAAGTGACTTGTAAAGGAGTAATGTAAAAATAAAATAGTACATTGGAAAAATCTGGAATATTTTCAAATTATAACCGTTTAAAGTGAAATTGGGCAATGTTAAACAGCAAAGAAACAACTCAAACCATTAAAAGACCAACTGAATAGGAATGCTAGCAAACGGAAATTGCTCTAAAGGTCACACATAGTTATATCAATTTCCTAAATTAAATAAAAACAACTATATTTGAATTTTCTATCATCGACAGATTAAATAAGTGGCGTGTCAAATCGATTTCCACGAGCATTCGTGGTACACAAATGTTTATCGTAACAATTATCGATAATGCCGCGCCATTGCGTTTGATTTTTTAGTGTTGGAACTCGGCTGGTGCAAGCGCCTGCGCCTGGCTAACTTTTATTCACCGATCTTTAGGTACCCGAGTTTATAGCTTGTCGTAAATTATGCGAAGGAATAAAGACGTTTTGTGAACGTGCAACGATGCTGGGACGTTTCCATTTAAATTATTTTAAATACACTCACGGTTTAATGCGGCCGTATTTATATTAAGCTTTGTGTTGAATCAATTTCGCTTTAATATTTGGCATCGTTGTGTGTCGCGCTCTAACTTATGTGTTTGTTTTCTTCCTCCGTCGTGCATAGCTGTCTCGATATATACCATATTGATGATTTACATCACTGTTCGATATATATTTTCGATAACTTAAAGCAGAATTATGATTTTACGTGACACTCGCTCAATCAACAGTTGGATTTTAAATAAATTATCTATAACGAATTTCTTTTTTGAAACATAAAGTATGGATACGTCACCAATTTCGCTTGAAAAAAGGAATTTATAGTTATTATAAGCTTATCTTCTGCTTAACTGCTAATTAGATGAGTTTAATTTGAAATGGAATGAATTACCAATTAGGTGTGAATAGCTAGTCCTGATGGTTATCAGGTTCTGAACAACAAAGTTCAATTTTTAATTGGAAAGCGATTCGATTGGCTTCAAGATTCGATGTCAAGACATCTCTTTATATGTTCATCGATAATTCATTACCCTAGAGATTTCTTTTCTGTTAAATTTTAATTAGTATATAAATTATTCGTTTTCTTTATATAGATCAGGATTATTTGCAACAAAACAATCTACGAAATTTTTTCGACAAAATCAATAAATGAAATATCAATGTAATGTTCAAGAAACAGGTCAAAGAACATTACCTCTCCGCCATATAATAATTTTATTTATTACTAGCTTCTGCCCGCGACTTTGCCCGCGTTCAAAGTTAAAAAAAATGCTTCGATCGCCACCAAACTTTACAGGATTATCCGCTATGTCAATCTTAAGATGGTCTGAAAATTTCATTAAAATCGATCCACCCGTTTCGGAATTTATAAGGAACATACATACTTTCTCTTTTATATATATAGATAGATAGTATGTATGTATTTTTATGGTCTGTATAATATATAGTTAAGGTATATGTGTAATTTATATATAATTAGTTAAGTTATAATAGTCTATTTTAAGTTTCCTTATTTCCATCTACACACTGTGTCTTCGTCTATCATCCAACATTCCAGTCGCAGGTCTGCTGGAAGAAATTTCTATTTAAATAAGCAGTACCTTTGTGCTCCTTTATCTGTATTACTTTTTTTTTCTCTGTTAAGTGTTTTATGTGTACATAAATAAATAATAATAATAAATAATCAAAACTAAGTAAGTACATCAATGGTTGGGATTGTGTTTCCGAAGTTTTCATTGATTGATTTATTTATTGAAGTAGTTTTCATTATAAAGATTGGACTGTCACCCAGCACAGATGGAAACCCCTTCCCACCAATTAGCTAAACAAAATACTTGAATTCGGCCATATTGCGCCAAAACACGTTACCGATTAAGTAATAATACATTTTATAAACACTAATAATAAGCAATTAACTTCCAAACTAATAGTTTCAATACACAAGAACACTGCTCCGACCCCAATTAGTCTAAAAATTATTTATAGGGTACCCTAAACATAAATGTTTATAGCACTATACATTGATTAGTATAACGAACAAGATACTGTTTGATGATCGAATTAACATTTTATAGAAATTAATCGATTTTCTATTTATATCGATATTATAGCGATGTGCCATAAACGTCTAGTTATCGCTAATGGTAACATATGGGGTTGCGGCAACTGTTATCGTTTCCTGTTATGTGTTTTAATCAACTTTTACGTGAAAGGAATTATTGTCAAAGTTGAGTTGCGACTGAGGATGAGGAGCTCGTGGCTAATTAACAACACCCAGGATTGATCTTTAAGGTTAAGCAACGCTTGTGAGGTCGGGCCGTAGATGGGTAGAATAGTATAGGACAGAATAGGACAGAATAGGACAGATAATCCAGAATAGTATAGAAAAGGACGGAATAGTATAGTATAGGACGGAATAGGACAGATAATCCAGAATAGTACAGAAAAGGACGGAATAGTATAGTATAGGACGGAATAGGACAGAATAGGACAGAATAGGACAGAATAGGACAGAATAGGACAGAATAGGACAGAATAGAACTGAATAGGACAGAATATGTCAGTATAGGATAGAATATGTCAGAATAGGGCAGAATAGGACAGAATTTTTCTGCTGACGTCATCATCATCATTTCAGCCAATAGACGTCCACTGCTGGACATTGACCGGGGAGGCCAAGCATCGCCACTCGTATCGGTCCTATACGTTTCGCATCCAGCTGATTTCCACAGCCTTGACCAGGTCACCGCTCCACCTAGAGTGAGGTCTTCCAACGCTACGTCTTCCGGTAAGCGGTAGTCACTTCAGAACTTTTCAGCCCCATCAACCTGCTGACCTCTTAAACGTAGTTACCTAATCGTATAAGGAATACATTTCAATAAATATAAAAACAAAACAATGGAGCAAAATTGACCTTGACAGTGTTTACACACTGTTCCACTAACAGAGAATTCTATTGTTCTATATTTCAAATATTACCTATTCATTAATACAATCCGTAACAGATAGATATACCTAACTGTATACCCGTCACTTTGAATGAAAAAATGTTCACCCGCTTCCATCATTTCATTATCAACGAAGCACTAGGTATTAAAGACTAAAATAATATTTTTCGGAATAGATATAGGGAAACACAGTGGCCCAGTGGCTAAGACTTCGCCTCTCGTACTTAAGTTTCAAATCGCCAACCTGTTTTGTACAAGCGTGGATATTAATGCTGAAGCATCAGCATCAGCATTAGCATCACGACTATTATGTCGTTGCAGATGCAAATGCAGTTATTTTCGTAAACTGTTGTGAAATTTGATAAATAATGCGCCCCCGTTGGGAAGTGAAATATTGGCGTACCTACATATTTTAAATTAGTGAATCAAGAATCCACAAACTGTAACTTTTGTAAAAAAGAAAAAGAATGATTTGAAAAGATCTAATACTTGAAAATCATCATCCTGATGAGTTTGAAATCTTTTTAATTAGTGATAAAGAATTACAACAAGCCCTATTTTTTAAAGAAAATAGAAAAACAAAACAACGAATTGTATTTTCTAAAATAATTGAAGTCAGCATTAGCGGATGTGAAAAAAATGTGAATCAGCAACAACCCTGGATGCAGGTGCACAATATATATCAATACATTTTCATCTCAGCACCTCAAACAAGTAAGTTATCCTGTTTAAAGACAGTGAGCAAAATTCGATTTTGCTGCGAGCGTGAGACAAAGTAACTTTTTTTTTAAATGCCGAGAACAGTGCCGGGTCTACTCACAACATTTGAAAGATTTGAACGTCACTTTGTTCTGTCACTTTCACTTCGATACGAAAAAAGCGATTCGATTTTCAAATTCCATAATAATAGGCCCAAAGAAGAAACCAACAATAAAACGTTCGGATACACATCATAACTGTAACATTTCAAATCATCGGTTTAAATGTAAGTATTATACTTTATTCTTAATAATCGAATTATATTTTTTTATTATCAAATAAAGAGATATTGAAGAAAAAAAAAAGTTTATCATGTATCTACATAATTATTTTTAAGTTATAACAATCTTTATTATGACAGAATAATTTAGTAATAGTTCGGTTTCCGAACGTATTTTAAAAAAAAAAAAGATTATTTTTTTTATTATTTTCTTCTGTGACGCTAGCTACAAAGTTCGATACCTACACATTGGATATTATTAAAAAAATTATAAATAAATATGAGTGAATCCAATGATGAAGTCTGCTATTTAACAACGGAAGAATTGAAGAGAAAGTTAAAATTGAGAAATATAAGGCATTACTCCCTGCTAATACGAAAACAGATCGATTTTTGTTGCAGTATCATACTGATAAGTTTTCTAGATAGCCTGGAGTCAACAAAATAGGCGGGACGTCGCGAGACATAGCCACTTTTCTAAAACTACAGGAACCTCAGCTTTACACTGGACATTGGACACTGGACACTGGACTGGATTCGGCGAACTTCGGCCTCGCTTTTGCCTCATTCAGGAGCCGACCTCACTAGATTAAAACGACACGGTGGACGGAGGCCGAATACGGTCGCGGAAAGATATATTGAGTGTCCGATTCAAAATAAATCTAAAATCTGTAAGCGTATAGTAGAGACCATAAGCTTGACGCCATTGAAATCTTTTGCGACCTCTCGAAAGCGTTCGATTGCGTTAACCATGAGACACTATTGTTGAAACTCGAGCACTATGGGGTTAGACATACGGCCCTTGAATTACTTAAATCTTATTTGAAATCCAGACAATTTAAAGTTCAGGTAAACGGCGTAAACTCTCTAGTGTCTGAAATGACAATGGGCGTTCCTCAAGGCTCTATATTGGGTCCATTCCTCTTTTTAGTTTACATAAACGATTTGCCCCAATTATTACAAAATCAACCGAAGATCGTGTTATTTGCTGATGACACAACTTTAATATTTAAAATAGATCGGCGGTCACAAAATCTTGATGATGTGAATAAGTCTATTCATCAGGTCCAAACTTGGTTCACGGCAAACAATTTGGTACTAAATGAAAAAAAAAACAAATGTATTAGATTCAGATTGCCGAATGTCAATAGTAGCGAATGCGACATCATATTGAATGGGGAAAAGCTGGACTATGTAAATCAAACAGTTTTCCTGGGAATCACTCTGGACGATAAATTGCAATGGGGGCCTCACATAACATCTCTTGCGGGTCGGTTGAGCTCGGCCGCGTATGCTGTTAGAAAGATAAGACAGTTGACGGATGTGAAGACCGCGCGTTTGGTCTATTTTAGTTACTTTCACAGCATTATGTCATACGGTATTTTACTGTGGGGTCGGGCGGCTAAAATTGAACCAATATTTATATTGCAAAAGAGAGCTGTGAGAGCCATTTATAAGTTAAGTCATCGAGAATCTTTTAGGGAGCTATTTAAAAAGATTAATATTATGACAGTTTCTTGCCAATTCATTTATGAAAATATTATGTATGTAAAGAAAAATTTAAATCTCTTTAGTAAAGTTAGTGATAGACACAATTGTAATACTAGAAATAAAGATAAGTTAGATCAGCCATCTTATAGATTAGCGAAAGTACACACATCTTTCATGGGGTACTGTGTTAAATTCTATAACAAAATACCTTGTGAGATATTCAAACTTAATGAAAGAAAATTTAAAACAATAATTAAAAGCACACTTTGTAAACAAGCATATTACAAATTCGATGATTATATTCAAGATAAGAATGCTTGGAAACATGCTGGTCCTGCTCCGTAGGGCAATCTTTCTTTCAGTTTGTTCCCACTAGTTCTACTGAACAGTTCTACGGTAGAACTAATGGGATTTTTTTTCCCACTAGTACTACGATTTTAGGTATAACAAAATAGTAGAACTATATGTTTCTACTAGTGAAGAAACTATCAAAATGGTTAATTTGTATACGGCATATTCATAATTATTATAGTAACGCTTTATTTTTATTTATTTTCTTCTCTATTTGTTTAAAAAATTGACTCGCAAACTGTTCCGTTGTTGATGAATTAGGTAATTTACCTATGTTTGCAATATTTGTAAGTATGTGAGAACCATGTCCCTATTTATCAAGTGAAGGAATTTACCTGTTAGTGCTTGTAATACTTTATACCTATATTTAGTATAGTAGTGCTGGGTGCATCGTTCTCACGTATAAGAATTTATTAATGTATGTACTACTTATGTAAATATTGTAAAAATACTTTATTTTTTTAAAAGAGTAGGTATGGAGTTTCTTGTGCATTCTTCTCCATATCAACCTACTTTTCCGAATGCACGGTAGAATAAATTTTTTATTACATGTAAATTTTTAACGTTCAAAAGTGCCGCATCATGGCCTAGTTGAAATAAATACATTTGACTTTGACTTGAAACAGACCTCAGATCCTTGGTCTCGCCCGTCTACTTCCAGATTCTCGCATACCGGCGAAGAGTCACCTACTTTCATTTTTCTCCCGTCATAATACACACGTAAGGAAGCCGAAACCTCAGCGAATACTCAAACTCAGGTGGCTAACACAACAATATCGATTCCAAACAAAACTGTTACTTTTAATTTGAAAAACTGCAATAATTTTACTTTTAATTTTTACAAATATACATGTGGTTTAATTTTTACCATGTTGTATTTTTGTACCTTTAGATAATATGTTCTCGCTGCTGAGGTGAAAAGTTGTACCCATATGTTACACGAGACCAAAGTTATTTGCATCTCGTATCTTTGAATCCTTTGCTTACTCGGGATCAGACTAAAAAAAAAAACAACTTTGCTCTTGCACAAATAACTGTTCTACCTAAACTTTCGGGGTGTATTGGCAATATTTATGTAAATGGGTAAAGTTTCCAGAGGACTAGACAAGGATTTTAAAAACGTCAAAGTACCAAAATCAAAAATAGTTTATTTCAAATAAACCTTAAAGGTACCTATGAATTATCAAACAAAAAAAGATGAATCTAGCTTTGCAAATGTTTTCATCAGTTTTTATTACAAGTAAACACACACACACATTGTTTGTGGATTCATGCATTCTTGTTGGAAAAATACATATGTCTATAAGATAACGATGTAAAAAGATGTGCACTTAAAAGCGTCTAGAGTAAAACAAACAATAGAAAAATACAAAAAGTATCAAATTAAAAATGGCCGAGGCAGCCAAGTTATGACCAATACTAACTGATGGCGCCCGTTTACGAATAAGACGCATGGATTGGCACCACTCAGCTCAGCCATCATGAAGGGAACCAAATGATCCAACACATGTGCCACCATCAGAGAGACATTAGAGAGAGCTTGACACACTCAACTGCCAGGGCGGGCACACACAAGTCAACGAATGACACATAGGTACAGTAAATTACATTTACAGTTGGGACATAGTACTCACACATACCTAACTTTATACCCACAATCATATTTACCTATCTCAACGTAACTATATCTAACCTCAACTTAACACCGCTTAAAATCAACAGTAAACACAAATAACAGAACAGAACATAATACACCTATTTCTGGCCCTACCAAAAAATCGTGACACAGTTACGTCTTATTCAGCATACCAACTCCTAATCAGATAAATAGGCAGCACAAGTCAACGGCTGTGGTTTGCGTCCAAATTGCTGGATGCCAGTCGTTGGGCGACCATTAGTTGCGGTTAGCCTACTCGGCCGACTGAAACTGTGCCATAATTATGGTGGTTACGATTATGACCTGTGGTGACTGTTAGTAGATTTTTGTGACAAAGGTTTAGGTGTAGAAGGTGTGTTTATCACCGAACTGAACGTATCTAACTTACATGCCTAGATAGATAGTCAAAATTTCCAAAATAATATTATAAATGCGAAACTAACTCAGTACGGTTTTTTGTTTATTACTTTTTCTCGCCCAACCAATTTTTATAAATTTTATTAATTTATATATACTTTATTGTACACGAAGATAAAACAATGCAAAAAGAAACATTAAAATTAAAACAAATTGCGGTCTCTTCCAGGCAACCTTGAATGGACAGAGATAGCCTGGACACGACATGGGGTTGCACTTGGTGCAAATTTCATATCATACAATTAATTTAACTAAGTACGATTAGGTACTAAAAAAAGACTACTAAAATAGATACATAAATACATAGTTACATCTAAATATACAAACAAGAAAACAATATAGCTTTATAAACAAGGACAAGATCACAGAGACAAGTAATATTCCTTAATGACTGTTTTAAAGACAGGCAACGACTGAGCACGTTTTTTGGATCAGGCAATGCATTCCACAAACGAGCAAATCAGTAAATGATTTATCCAAGAATGTAGTGGAATGCGTAGGCATTTTAAGTCGCAAATTTTCTGATGACCTAAGATATCTCGTGTCTGAATCGCAGATAAACTGAAAACTATCCTTGAGGTAAAGAGGGGTGAAAGGAGTAAAGAGCACATTGAACACACAAAAGAGAAAGAATGCTCATAGCATTCCGGCGAAGGCGTATTGGCAACCACTTGAGCTTTACACGGAATTCGGTAACATGGTCATATTTGCGCAAACCAATTATGAACCTTACACAAATATTTCGATATCCCTCAAGTTTATCGAGTTGTTCTTGAGTAAGGTCAAGATAGCTGGCATCATCATAATCAAGGATGGTAAGAAGAAGAGATTTTGCAAGCGCAATCTGGGTTGCAGTCGGAAGAAATTTACGCAGTCGCCACAAAATTGCAGCCGATGCAAATAACTTGCGACTAACTTGCAGTTGGGCAGTCCATTAAAAGTTTTTGTCCATGAATATCTCCAAGTTTTTTACTTTGTCACTGAATGGCATAACTGAATTGTCAAAAAGAACTTGCGGAAGAGACGTCCAGTCGATCTTTGAAACCATTCTAGAACTGTCCACTACAATAACTTGTGTCTTAATAGGGTTGCCCATCAGTCCATACCTCCTGCTCCAATCACAAATGAAAGCCAAATCAAGGTTTATGGTTACGATAGCCTCGGACAGCTTTCCGAGGGGTGCCCGCGAGTACAACTGTAGATCGTCTGCATATATAGAATTAACAGTAATAACTGAAACGGTCGAAATGATTAAGTATCAAATATACCTGTTATATGTAATAGTAACTATCAAATATAACACGATATTAAAATTACACAGAATGGTTAATTGGAATTACTTACCTTTTTCCTCTACATCCTGCTAACTGAGGGGTTGTTGAGATACATTTGAAATTGCCTCCTTTACTTTCAAAACTGTATGACAGATGTCACTCTGTCCGCTAAATTTTTAGTTTTTTTTTCTACTTTATGTCATCAACTTGCTTAGTTTCATTCACTGGTTCATTCTTTTTCCTTTTTAGGGTTCCGAAGTCAACAAGGAACCCTTATAGTTTCGCTCTGTCCGTCTGTCCGTCCGCAGCTTAGCTCAGAGAATCTAAGTACTAGAAAGCTATAATTTGGCATGTATATACATATTAATAATTCCGACAAAGTGGTAACATAAAATCATAAAAAAAAATCTTTACGGGTTCCTCCCATAGATGTAAAGTGGGGATGTATTTTTTTTTCTCATCTATCCCATGGTGTGGGGTATCGTTAGATAGGCCATTCAAAAATATTAGTTTGTTCCAACCATTTTTCGATTCAGAGAATCGTTTGCGTAAAATTAAGCTTTAAGTTGCACGTTTATGTTAGAGTCAAGTGTGTCCCACCCCCTGCCAGCGAAATGTTTGCTCTTGGCTTTGTGAAAAAATTCACGGCTGTAGTAAATATAACGAAATTAAAAGGAAAATTATCACGGATAACAAGGCTTTACAAGTTTACGAGTAATAGTCGACCAACTTATAAAATGTACTTGGAACAGTAAAAATTTTGTACAAATGCCATTGAAAAATTACTTAAATAAAGTTGATAGCTGTGTAAAACAGAGGAAATATAATGCTTGCGAACCATGTAAAAATATACAAAAAAATGAAATCATAACAGGCTTTACAAGTTAACGAGTAATAGTCGACCAACTTATAAAATGTACTTGGCACAGTAAAATTTTTGTACAAATGTCATTGAAACATTACTTAAGTAACGTTGTTAGCTGTGTAAAACAGATAGTAAATATATGCTTATGAACCATGTAAAAATATACAAAAATAAAATCGTAACATCCTTCATCATCATCTGCCTAGCCTTTATCCCAATTATTGTTGGGGTCGGCTTCCAGTCTTACCGGATTCAGCTGAGTACCAGTGTTTTACATGGAGCGACTGCCTATCTGACCTCCACAACCCAGTAACTGGGTAACACGATACCCCTTGGCAAGACTGGTGTCAGATCTCAGGCTTCTGACTACCCGTAACGACTGACAAAGATCTTCAAATGACAGCCGGGACCAACGGCTTAACGTGCTTTCCGAGGCACGGAGGAAACTCGGTATGTTGAAATGGTCACCCATCCACGGACCGACCTCGTCAAGCGTTGCTTAACCTTGAAGATCGACCCGTGCGGCTGTTATTATTTAGCTACGAGCTCCTCCCTAAAATCGTAACATCCTTAATAGTAATGATTTCTAAATTAATAATGTTTAAGCTCGAATAACGCATTGGAGTGGCCAGGGTATGCATACGGTGCATGCGCGCGGTGGAGTCTATTTTGTGTTAGTGCAGAAGTATTTTCGACGTTTTGTAATTAAAACGTAAAAGTAAAGTCAAATTAGATTCGATTTCCAAGCAAATTACTTATTTTCTTTTGTCGATATCCTTCTATAAAGTCAATATTCGACCCGACTTCATCACTCATTGAGTAGCGTAAAACTTTCCAAAATGAAATAGTGAATACCGCAGATTAAAGGATTCACCTCTAATCTGCGGTATTAGAGGAGATTAGAGGTGAATACATACGATTTTTTTCTAATTCCGAAAGAGAAATAAACAAGGAGCGTGCACGCAAGGATCCAGGAACGAACTATACCTTATTTAGTTTAAGTCAAGAGTGAATAGACCACAATATCGCTTACCATCAGGCGAGATAGTCGTCAAACGCGAGAATATAGATTAAAAAAAACATCATCCTATGTGGGCCCGTTTTTAGACTTTGTGAGCCGCTGAAACCGTTCTAATGTTCATGTAACAACAACAAAACCCTCTTTTTGGTCCGCATTATTATGCAACTTCGGAACCCTATTATTGCGCGTGGCCTGACACGCACTTGGCCGGTTTTATTTTAAATTCGACTGGGTTGCTATAGGTAGCTTACGGGTAAATCCAAGAGTAAGGAAAGAGCAGTAAGTCCGAGGCTAATCCGTGTTTATTAATAACATTAGTAAACCTAAGTTAATCCTTAGTTACTCCGGGATTAGCTAGTCTAGAGTAACTTCGGCGTAAACTGGTAATAAACCATTAATATTAATAAGATAGTTAAGGCGCAGATACCCCTGAGTAGCTGATTTTAAAATGAGAATCACGTCTAAACGGCTAGTCGTAATTTTATGTTACAATAAAAAATATTTGTTTCAATAGACCATTTTCTTAATAATTGGATCTAAGAAACTTTTGAGTTTTTATCGTATTTTGTTTTTATAGTGTAATTAATTGAAAAAGGTATATTTAACACGAACAAAAAAACGATAAAGGTCTATCCACACATATCTGTCGTCCGGCGAGCACGGCCTACTGTGACATGGCCTAAGTCACACTTTTTATCACAGTTTGGGCGATAATGCCATTTTGTCTTAAATGCTAGCACGGCGGCGTGAGATATTTTCTTGACTTGTGACAACTTCTTGACATTTATTTGTTTTCTTTTTCGGAAATTTGCTAATTTTATGGCAGTTTCGGTTTAACCTTGGCCATAAAAACCATTTAGGTTCAGAGAAACATAGTCCTACGACGCACTATTTCCGAATTATGGGCCTCCGAATTATTAATTTTATTTTACATAAAACGCTCTATATCTCGAAAACGGTATGTTCTAGGCAAAAAATAACCAAAATTTAGCCCCCCTTTGATACCCGCAATGCTAGCAGCATCCCAACAAGAATTTATGAAAGAAAAAATTTTTTTTTTTACTTTGCTTGGTTTTCGACTTGAACTGCAAATTCTAAACAGAAAATATTTTGGGTCATGTCATGTCTTACAATTTGTCTTAAATACTAGCACGGGACAACCATGTGACATAGTTTCAAGACGCGACATGCCTTTCTTGTAGCTGACTTCATAGTGCGACATAATCTGAATAGACGACCAAATAAAATAATACTTATAAAATTTAAAATAAAATAATACTTATTTTTTTATTTTAGTTGTTTTTTGGGGGTTTTATTTAAGAAATAATTTAAAATGTAGAAAGTAAGAAGAATATGGAATATAAGAAAATAATTATAAAAAAATAATAATTAAAAATAGGAATAACAATAAAAAATTACAATTATAAAAAAAAGTAATAATATAGAATTAATTAATAATCCTGTAACATTTCAATTAATTAATAAGCATTGATCACCCATCACACACACAAAATAAATTTATTGCCATTTGGTGCAGTAATTAGAAGGAAAATATTTTATTTTTCAACTATAAAACTTTATCACCACCTCCGAACGAAAATGATACATTTTTCTTAATCATCTGTTAACATGTGAAATTTGTGACAAAATGGGTGCGCCCGTATAAGCAACTAAGACCTGATGAGTCCCAAATAAACGCCAGGAAATTTTCTCACGCCGCCGGTACTAATAATTAAGACAAAATGGCTTTATCGTCCATACTGGGATGAAATGTGTGACTCAAGCCATGTCACAGTAGGCCGTGCTCGCCGGGAAGCAACAAGAAAGGCATGTGGCGCCTTTAAAATAAGTCACATGTTTGACCCGGCTAGCATTTAAAACAAATTGTAAGACATGACATAATTTATCATGTCTTGTCACAAATGTCTTGGGTACGCGCATGCTCGCTCCGCAGGGCCGTGCCCGGGACGTGACAGGGCCGGGCCTAGGCATTGAAGATTCGTCACTGGTCCGTGCACGGACGTGTGTTAACGAGTTCATGTAAAATGTACACACCGATATTTTTTTGAGTCCCACGGGGCACGGCCCGTCCACGTCCCTGGCACGGCCCTGATATTGCGTGGATAGACCTTAATCGCTCCAAAACCGCCGGGCATATTTTAAATGAAATTGTCACCATTCAAAGACAATTTAAATACCTACATGTTGATCTAAGGCTTATAACTTAAGTAAAAGAGAATAATAAGGAAAGTACAATAAACTACCGAATGTTGGGTCGCGCGGGTGTGAAACGAGTGCGTGTTTTGTTCCCTCTAGGTCATTGGAGACTGTCGCCATCTTAAGCTATAACGCATTTGCTTATTTACTTATTTATCTAATCATTTTCAAATTCTGTCAATGAACACAAAACAACGCCCAAACACAATCGTGTGACCCTGACATACGAGTTGAAGATCAATACTTATTTGTCTAATCATTTACAAATTCTGACAATGACGTCAACGCCCAAATACAATCGTGTGACCCTGACATACAAGTTAAAGATCAATACGCAGTATTCAATCTACGCATACGCATACCAAAATAGTAGCCAGACTTACAAAATGGAAGGTCGGTTAATACACTATTTCCCGAATTATAAATTGCTAGCGTTTTCCCGCAGCTTTGCTAGGGTTAATGATTTTCCTGCGGAGCAGTTATTTTTTTCGGGATGACAGTTACACCTAGCTTATTAGTCCTGTGTGTTTCGCATCCACTGGACTCCGGCAGCCTTGACCAGGTCGTCGCTCCACCTAGAGGAAGGCCTTCCAATGCTACGTCTTCCGGTACGCGGTCGCCATCCTAGAACTAAAAAAAATAAATTAAAAAAATACACTGTCAAAATATGATGGCCTCACCTGCCTCTTCGGAGAGTAATTGAACTATTGAGAAAATATTGTGCTCGATAATTGTCGCTCCATGTTATAAAAATTTTGAACTGTTTGTGACCTAGGATGCCATCCGTAGAGATTTACATAATTATACATCTGCTGTCTCTTTGAAAATATAGCTAGTTTTGCTACATTAGGCCCACTTGTCATCGCTTCTAAATGATTTTAACTACACTCACAACGTAATGTTCCAAATATGAATTCAAAAAATATTGTATAAACACGTACTTTATATTCGTGGATAGGTAAAATTAAAAAAAAAACATTACAGTGCAACATTTTCCTTCGTTTTTTAAACAACTGCATCATAATAGTACATTGTGATACAAGGATGGAAAGTAGTTTTTAATGACACAAGTTTGCAATAACCTACACGCCCGTGTATCACACGATATTTTTCAATACAGTTGTGGGAAATAGTAAAAACAAATCAAAGAATTAGATTTGTTAATTCACAAAAAAATAATATTTTTGCGCGTTTTTGCAACAGGATTTTTTTTTTTTTTAAATCGAAAACTGCCTACACAGCCTATTCGATTTTTGACAAATATTGATGTGAAAATAATTAAATTGAAACTGGTAGTTAAATATATTAAACAACCATTTAAAAGACTTTTGAGAATTAAATGCTAAAACGTACGGAATCATTTATTTTTCCTCGTATAAAATCTATCCCATTTTATTCTATGTATGAAAACTCTTTGCTACTAAACTTTTTAAATTGACTTATAAATTTAAAACTATACTGCAAAACTAATGATCGAGCTCGTAAACAAAAGTCACGACCGCGTAACAGAAAGATGCCTATGCATATGATTTAATTTTCGAATCATAATTATAGCCTCTGAAAGTACGCCATGTTTAACAACTGTATTGAAATAGTACATTGTGATACAAGGGTGGAAAGTACGAAGTAAACTCGTGTCATTAAAAACCCTCGCCTTCGGCTCGGGCTTGTTAATGACAGCTCGTTTGCAATAACCTACACGCCCGTGTATCACACGATATTTTTCAATACAGTTGTGGGAAATTGTAAAAACAAATCAAAGAATTAGATATGTTTAAAAAAAAAAAATTCGCGCGTTTTTGCAACTGTACATATTTTTTTTACAACGAAAACAGCCTACACAGCCTATTCGATTTTTGACAAATGTTGATGTGAAAATAATTAAATTGAAACTGGTAATTAAATATATTAAACAACCATTTAAAAGACTTTTGAGAATTAAATGCTAAAACGTACGGAATCATTCATTTTTCCTGGTAAAAAATCTATTCAATTTTATTCTATGAATGAAAACTCATTGCTACTAAACTTTTTTAAATTGACTTATAACTAAAGGCGCGTTTTTGCAACTGGACATTTTTTACAACAAAAACAGTCTATACAGCCTATTCGATTTTAGACAAATGTTGATGTGAAAATAATTAAATTAAAACTGGTAATTAAATATATTAAACAACCAAAAATAACTTTTCAATACAGTTGTTAAACATGGCGTACTTTCAGAGGCTATAATTATGATTCGAAAATTAAATCTTATGCATAAGCATCTTTCTGTTACGCGGTCGTGACTTTTGTTTACGAGCTCGATCATTAGTTTTGCAGTTTAGTTTTAAATTTATAAGTTAATTTAAAAAGTTTAGTAGCAAAGAGTTTTCATACCTAGAATAAAATGGGATAGATTTTATACGAGGAAAAATGAATGATTCCGTACGTTTTAGCATTGAACTCTCAAAAGTCTTTTAAATGGTTGTTTAATATATTTAATTACCAGTTTTAATTTAATTATTTTCACATCAACATGTGTCTATGATCGAATAGGCTGTATAGACTGTTTTCGTTGTAAAAAATGTCCAGTTGCAAAAACGCGCCTTTAGTTATAAGTCAATTTAAAAAAGTTTAGTAGCAAGGAGTTTTCATACATAGAATAAAATGGAATAGATTATATACGAGGAAAAATTAATGATTCCGTACGTTTTAGCATTTAATTCTCAAAAGTCTTTTAAATGGTTGTTTAATATATTTAATTACCAGTTTCAATTTAATTATTTTCGCATCAAC
The DNA here is from genome assembly GCA_945859665.1 of Anorthoa munda. Classification (NCBI taxonomy): domain Eukaryota; kingdom Metazoa; phylum Arthropoda; class Insecta; order Lepidoptera; family Noctuidae; genus Anorthoa; species Anorthoa munda. Next base: position 8,838,651 of record OX243918.1, on the reverse strand, counting down.
ATTTGTCAAAAATCGAATAGGCTGTGTAGGCTGTTTTCGTTGTAAATAAAATATGTCCAGTTGCAAAAACGCGCGAAAATTTTATTTTTTTGTGAATTTACAAATCTAATTCTTTGATTTGTTTTTACTATTTCCCACAACTGTATTGAAAAATATCGTGTGATACACGGGCGTGTAGGTTATTGCAAACGAGCTGTCATTAACAAGCCCGAGCCGAAGGCGAGGGTTTTTAATGACACGAGTTACTTTCCAACACAATATCACAATGTACTATTTTAATTTTTATAGCACACTTTTACTTTTTAATTTATTGGCGCTTATGGGCTCATTGAAGTACTGTCATTGTCTAAGGAGGCGCGCGCTGCGCAGTCATGCACAATGAGAATCTAAATTGCCCGCCATACCAAATATTTTTCCGTTTCCAGTTTTGTTTTATTGCAAATGTATGAGTGAAGATAAAGTAGTGTATGCAATGGCTTATAATTATGTATTAAAACACTCGCGTAATATTATTATCACATTCGGCTTCGCCTCATGTGATAAACCTACGCTCGTGTTTTAATAACCCCTATATGACCATTGCATAAACTACTATTAAATCTCTTTTTGAGATTGTCGTTTACTCCAATTACTCTAGAAGCGTTTTCGGCTTAAGCCGGATCAACGGATCGCCTTTTGTAGTGATCACTACTTTCATCAAATTACTTTAATGACCAGTGACTTTTTGATTTATCCTGAATGAAAAATTTACTGTACCAAGTAACCATTTTTGTAGATTTTTTCAAAATCTGTCGGATTTGTAAGATGAATCATTCTATTTATATTTGTTTCGGGATATTTACCATGTATATTTAGATTTTGGTTGAGAGCTCGATATTTCGGCACCGTTACAAGCGCCATGCGCTCTCAACAAAAATCTAAATATACATGGTAAATATCCCGAAACAAATATTAATTTTAATGATTGTGACCATGTCAGCTTAAAAAATTACATTATATTTCTGTTTCAGCTCTGATTTCGTTTGTCTGGACAGTTACCGATTTTCGTGTAGTGCAGAAAAAATGCAGTAAAAATGACTTCTGCATTGCCACAATTGCCACCGATAACACCATGAAAGTGGCGATGTTTTGGGCCAGCAAATTTTAGGGCCGAGCTAGCTAAACGAAGAAGCCCCAGTCAAACTTTCAAGCTTCTGGCTCAAGACTCAGGCTTTTGGGATCAGAACCGAGTCTGACGGTTTCAATCCAATTCTCTCTCTACAAAAATCATAAAACTACATTACCTAATAACATAACAGGGTCTAGCTGGTGAGACTAATAAAAAACCCGTGGCTTATTTGGGAACAACGCATAAGCGCCGTTCCGTGCGTGTTGATAGTTTTCTATTATGAATTCAATCAACATAAATTAGTTTTAATTTGGCCGATGACGACTCGGCTACGGATTCATCTTGTCCGCTTGTTAAGGTGTGTGCACATGGGAGACGAGACTGTATAAGTTTTTAGGCATTATTTTATTACATACACAAACTCACGCCTTTTTCCATGGGGTTAGGCATAAACTACAGATTTTTTTTTTTTTCATTATTTTTAACGGACTGCCCAAAAAGAAGGAGGTTCTCAATTCGGATGTTTATATTTTTTTATGTATGTGTTGTTATGTATGTTTTTATGTATATAACTCAGTCATGTATGAACGAATATGCAATATTATTTTTTTGTTTGGATGAAGTTTATACCGAAATGGTCCCATTTAAATTTGGTAAAGATCTGATGAAGAACTTCGGAGATATACAATATAACTCTTCAATAAATGACGGCAAATCTTTAGGGATTGGTGCAATTGCATGTCTGTTTATTGTTTACACCATTTCATAACATACCATCACGCCAGTATGATCTAAACGGGTACGCAGATGTTTACAGTTCACCCTGGTATATGAGCTATGAGAGTGTACACTCCCATTCCATCGGTTATGTTCAAGTAACATGTTATTCGGGTAATCTATTCTGGCATCACTGTGCGCTTTGTAGGTACCTTACTATAGAACTTGTCTATTATGTACCACTAAAAAGTGAAAAATAAAAACATTTTAACAAAAAAATAAGACCGACTTCTTGAGCAAAACACTACAAATCGAAAAATAACTTATTTTTCCGAAGTCGGTGTCTAAAAATAGAAAAACAGTAGGTACCAAAGACACCGACTTCGGAAAAAAAGTTATTTTTCGATTTGTAGTGTTTTGCTCAAGAAGTTGTTTTTTTTAATGTATTCTTTTTTTGAAAATTCCCCAGTTAAAGATTTCCATCTCTGAAAAAAATACATGCAAAATATTGAGGAATGTGCCACAACTTTTTTTTTTCTAATCTGTCGGCTCGCGTTTGACCACTATCTCGCCTAATGGTAGCGATGATGTGGTCAACGTTGAAGCACTATTGCCTAGAAATAACCTATTCACTCTTGATTTAAAAACCCCAAGGTTGTTAGCTACAAAGACTCCGGCAGGCAATGCCACTCCTTAGCTGTGGGCACAATGAAAGTGGAAAGTTCAATTTTGTGTTATTAGTCAATTTTTTTTTATAATTTATTATTTTTTTTGAATACTTCAATACCGTGAAACATAATACATTATAGTTTGCATCACTGTTTTAAAAAGATCTTCAATAAAATAACGAAAGAATGTAGTTACCTACAAATTACGTAAAGATGAATGTAACCAAGTGACTTGAACAGCTTAACAGTTTTAACTATTGTTTTATGGGCTGTGGACTGTGAACCTGTTAAGAGAAAACGTCCTGTTAATTTTAAATTTCTTATTTAAAAGAACCATGTAACAAAACACGTACCAGATTATTCCCCAATCTTGCATCGTCTGTGTGCCCCCGCCCTAACGCGATCATTCGTTTTTGTGAATCCACGTTGATTATGAGTAATCAATTTTTTTGTTTATTTATAATTTAGTATCGAAATAATCGGAATTGAGTGGATAATATATGTTACGTAAACATGTCCAATGTCAAAATTCGTGGGTTAACTTTTTGTACTACACTTCATAAAAGATAGCTTGATCTCTGCGACAGCTGTCAGTATCAATACAGTAACAATACCGCTTGACAGGCTAACAATACCATATACGTCAGTTTGACATAATATGTCGCAGAGATCAAGCTATATTTTATGAAGTATAGGTATAGTTATTAGTGTAGTCTCTTGACTACAATCTACAAAAACCTTGTTTGTTAAATTGACTGCCTTCATACCCGCACGGAACACATAACAACTCAAAAATAAATTCCAACAATTGGATGCAATTGATGCAAGTGATACCTACCTATTGTATCCAAACGGTGAATGGTAATTTTTATTTTTGCAATAAATAAGGTGTATTAGACTTGTAAATAAATACATACACACGTTATTAGTACTTGCACACATAATGCCAATAATTTATTTTATATTAGAAGAAGGTATTATTTATTTTGTTCGTTTGCATCACGTGTATAATTCAGTGTGTTTATTTATTCAGTACTTTTCTATGAGGTCAACACAAGCCCATTGTATAACACAGTACTCATTCAATTCAAATATTTTATTGACAAATAACAAACATTTAGACCAAAATTACTGACTGACCTGACTTCCGAGCTAGGTAAAAAAAACTTGAGTTACAGATATAATTAGGCTAATTTGATTAATTAACCCCTGGCATTTATGTTTTGTTTTCAGTAAAACTGCATTATATTTAATCTCTCTATCTCTCTTGGTCGGTCTCTCATGGCTGAGGATCGTGGTCAGCATCAAGGTTGCATCTGGAGCGGATGATCTGCCTCCACCGGTTTCTGTCCAGCGCGTCCCTTACGACCTTGTAGAATTTGGAGGCCGACGAGTCTTTCACTTGATCGGTCCATCTTGTTGGTGAACGTCCGCGGGATCTTTTGCCTTCGGTGTTCCCAACCACAATCAGTTTATATTATTATATTTTTTATATTTATATTTAATCTACCCTCTACTAAACAACAAAAATAAAACGAATTCGATATAGAATGTTGATTTTGTTGTACATCGATTTAACTGAGGTAGTACACATGAAAGATGGTTGGAGAACTTAAAGTGTCCAAGATCATAGGGCTAGAAGTTTCCTCCCCGGTGGGTACCCGCATTGTCGAGGCGGGGGGCTCAGTAACCGTGGCTTGGTCACCCACGGTGAAGCGAAGAGGAACCCGAGGAGGGGCCGCTCGTCAGGGCTTTTGCCGATAAGCCGACGACGTAGCGGCCAACATGTAGGTTGCGGTGCTGCCTGGGCAACATCGCAACTGAGGCGGGCCGTGATGTCGTATGGGGTCTCCCAAACCCATACGATATCACGGCTGAGGGTTGGAGGCCGCGGCGGGAGAGGAGTGCCGGTATTGCGGTGCGCCGCTCTCCCTGCCTTCCGCGGCCTGGACGGGGTCGCCACCGTCTGATGGCGGACGCGGTGGGGCCGCAGGGGAAGAGGAGTGTCGTTATAGCATTGGCCGCTCTCCCTATCCCCTGCGGCCGAAACATAGTAGGTGGCGGGGCCATTGACCTTGACCCGTCACAAGGGGACCAAGGGTGCCATACACGGGCTCGTCTGACACCCATGTACTGGTTTGGTCCTTGGGGTGGTCACGGCGCACAGTGTGTTCTGGTGCGCCGGTGATGGGGGGTAATCCCCAGAGGAGGGTCCGGTGACGGACAGCCGCGGCGGGTTCGCGGTGAGTGCTAACCCGTGTTCCCGCCATAAGCGGCACAGGAGGACACCGTGGAGTTTTGGTGGGTTAGAGTCCCACATAACTGCGCTATCTCCCCGTGGTAGCGCAGTATGCATGAGCATTTCTCCACGCAATAAAAAAAAAAAAAAAAAAAAAAAAAAAACAAAAAGGCTAGAAGTTTAGATTAGAGCGAGCCTAAAATTTTCATTTCTGCTGTCAGTTGATTGAGCTTGACAGCTCAATCAACTGACAGCAGAAATGAAAATTTGTGTGCATTGTTAGTAAAAATTATACCTTCATCTTGGCCAGAGTATAGGTACGGATTTATCTGAAGTCTTTGCACAACGAGCCATGTATAGTCAAGGCTCAAAAGTGCAGTCTTACTCTCCCAAAACTCAAATGGCTAGATTTTGTAGAAGAAATTAAATTATCCACAACTGATTTAATATGTTGTATAGAAATTGAAGTATAGATTATACCTACTAACCGTGAAAAGTTTAAATACTGGATAAAAAAAAATTGCTGCGTGACTGCACTTTTGACCCTTTACTGTACTTACACCGGACCTAGCAAGGTCGAAAATGTAATAGGGACAAGCCTACAGCCATCAACCGGACACCATATCCTCCGCAATTCCAAATGAAAAATCCCAATAATACTTTGCTTGATCTGGGAGTAAACCCAACGGGGCGAGCACGGTCACTGTGATAGGTTTGAGTCACACACAAATATTATGGGTTTGTTAAAACCATTTTTCGATTCAGAGATCCGTTTGTGTAAAATTAAGCTTTAAATTGGAAATTTATGTTAGAGTCAAGTGCCCCCCCCTGCCAGCGAAATGGTTGCTCTTGGCTATGTGAAAAAAATCACGGCAGTAGTAAATATAATTAAATTAAAAGGAAAACTATCACAGATAAGTAGGCTTTACAAGTTTACGAGTTATAAAATGTACTTGGAACAGTAAAAATTTTGTACAAATTCAATTGAAAAATTACTTAAATAACGTTGTTAGCTGTGTAAAACAGAGTAAATATATGCTTATGAACATGTAAAAATATCATCATCATCATATCAGCCGAAAGACGTCCACTGCTGGACATAGGCCTCCCCCAAGCGTCGCCACACTGACCGATCCCGTACGTCTCGCAATCAGCGGATCCCCGCAACCTTCACCAGGTCATCGGTCCACCTGGTGGGAGACCTTCCAACGCAACGTCTTGCGGTTCGCGGTCGCCACTCCAGAACTTTTCTGCCCCATCGGCCATCTGTTCTGCGAGCAATGTGCCCTGCCCACTGCCACTTAAGTTTGGCAATACTTCGGGCTATGTCGGTAACCCTGGTTCTCTCGCGGACCTCTACATTTCTGATTCGATCACGGAAGGAAATGCCGAGCATAGCCCTCTCCATTGCCCTTTGAGTGACTGTAAGCTTTCTGATGAGGCCCATTGTAAGCGACCACGTCTCAGAGCCATATGTCATCACTGGCAACACACACTGGTCATAGACTTTTGTCTTGAGACGCTGTGGTAAGTTGGACGAAAAGATACCGCGCAACTTCCCGAACGCTGCCCAGCCGAGTCGGATTCGACGGTTGACCTCTTTCTCGAAGTTGGCCCTACCCAACTGGATCATTCGTCCCAGGTAGAAAATAAACTCTAACGCGCGCTTGTATCGGCTCCTTTCGCAATTAGCACCCGCGGTGGTACTTAAATAGATAACTCCTTCAGTTACTATAGTCTTATGTGGGCCCGTTTTTAGACGTTGTGTGCCGCTAAAATCGTTTTAATGTTCATGTAACAACAACAAAACCCTCTTCTTAGTCCGGATTATTATGCAACTTCGGAACCCTATTACTGCGCGTGGCCCGACACGCAATTGGCCGGTTCTTATTAGTAATGGTATATGTACTAAAACTAAAAAGAGAGAAATAAAAAAAAAACAAAAAAATAAACCGACTTTAAAACCAAAACACTAAAAAGTGCAAAAATAACTTTCGTTTCGGCAGTCGCTGTCGCAAAATAAGAGGTACCAAAAAAACGACTTCCGAATAATTTTTGCTCTTTTTATTGTTTTGCTTTTGAAGTCGATCATATATTTGTGAAAAAAAAATTCTTCATTTCTTACAGTACACTGTATACAATAGTCTCATCTCAGTAGACCTGACCTTTTCTCTCCATACCTATCTGTTTTCACACAGTCCATCATTCCTTAGCTCTTACAAAAATATAAACAACTCACAACACAAGCCCGCAGGCTTATTACGTTTATTTTGCAAGAGCAAAACGATAGCGATCAAACACTTTATGTCATCAAAGTCGGAATTACCTGCAGTGTAGGTATGGTAGGTCCTACACAATCGTTTGCTAATCGCTCGCTGTTTGTCAAATGCATTTACAAAAAAAAACCGCCAACAACTCTAAAACTTTTGTATCGAAGAGCAATTATTGCACAAAAATCACTATCGTTTTGCTCTTGCAAAAGATACGTAATAAGCCTGCCGAACTTCACCAAGCCATTGCTAAGTTAGAAAGCTCTAAGTTATTACCATATGCACATGCGGATAATCGTTGTGCCTACGATTAAGAAAAGGTGGCGGTTCCTTTCAAGTACAGGGTTCAAATCCTCGTCGATTAATTACGAAACTTGCACATTGCCAGCAATTATTACAAGAAAAAGCTCTTTGAAAATACATTGTTGTGATAGTCAATGTTTCTAATGTGTTATTAGTAGTAAATAGTTAATTTGTACACGTTTTATGTGAAGAAATTGTTGGTTTAACTCGCCTATTTTATTTGATAGTCTTGGTAATAAAATTCCTTATTATTTTATGGTATTTTGTAATGTGGTGGAGAATTTAAGTGTTCATTGACCCTATTCAGTCAAATCCAATGAGAGCTTAGTCTCTCAAAGAATATCTATGGAATCATTAAGTGCACTCCTTGCATAAAACAAACTATAACAATAACATTAGCCTATGCTACCCCACTGCAGGAGAAATGGCTCCTCTCCCTCTCTCTATCCATTTTTTCCAAACTTCCGCGATTTAGCGCCAGCCCCTTGAAAAGCAGTCCTGAGGCACTATACAAGTGACATTCTATCATCGAAAGCGTGGCGATAGCGATTGTCAAAAAGGCAAAATTGTATGGGATTGACAAGCGATATCGAAAAATCACGTGATCAATCCTTACATTTTGACATTTCGACTATCACCTTCGCTGGCATCGAATGCCACTCGTCTCAGTTCCACAATAACTTAGGTTAGGTAAAACATGAGGACCCGAGGTGACGGCGCGTAGTGTTCCACGCGCGCCCCTCTTAACGTAGCAGCGAGAGTCAAACTCCTCACGCCCCCCAACCCGAGGCTAGCGAGGGCTAGCGGGGGTTGCGGAAGTATCGTATGTTCGCGCGACCCCCAGCGTAGGTGTGAGATGGAACACCGGGGTAGTTTTTAGTCAATAGGTGTCTGACAGACCCCTCCAGGGCGGAAGACATCCAATGAGGATTTCCCACCGGAACAAAGTGGGTTAGTTAGGGGTGCATGTTGAAAGCCTCTACGTGGCGCACCCTGGGCAACGTCGGCCCCAACTGCCCACCCGCTTTGGGTGGACAGTAGGGGTGGCTGACTAATTTCAACACACGAGAAAGAGTCATGGTTTGGCACACATGTTTAAGCCCAATTAAAGTAACATATGTAAATATTGAGCAATTCCAACAATATTATATATATGCGTGTCAAATTGATAACCTCCTTTTTTTTTAAGTCGGTTGAAAAATCCTCAAATCTAAATGTATATAAGTAAATTGTATTTGATATGGTGACAATTTCATTAAAATACGCCCGGCGGTTTTGGTGCAATTTTCGTTTTTTGTCCGTGTTAGAGATAACTTTACGAATTAATTACACTATGTTATACGAATAAACTCAAAACTTTCGTAGATCAAATTATTAAGAAAATGGTCTAAATGTAACATATAAAATAACTTACATAACTGGCAAAATGTAGGTGTACCATAGGAACACGTCTGCCTAATTATAGATCTAATTAAATAACACCTTGGAGATATAGGCGTGAAATTAGTGTTGGTTTGTAGAGTCCCTTTCAAACCACAGTACCTTCATTTCAAGATAATGAACAGCATTATGTATGTCTTCAGCGATAATAAAAAAAACGGCCAAGTGCGAGTCGGACTCGCGCACAAAGGGTTCCGTACCATTATCGCAAAAAACGGTAACAAAATCACGTTTATTGTATGGGAGCACCACTTAAATATTTATTTTATTCTGTTTTTAGTATTTGTTGTTATAGCCGCAACAGAAATACATCATCTGTAAAAATTTCAACTGTCTAGCTATCACGGTTCGTGAGATACAGCCTGGTGACAGACAGACAGACAGACGGACAGTAGAGTCTTAGTAATAAGGGTCCCGTTTTCACCCTTTGGGTACGGAGCCCTAAAAACAGTGCTAAAACTTTAATCCATCTGAGCAGAAAATTTCACAACTACAAATTGCCAATTCAAATAATCCGTTTGCATAACGATAATTTTCTATAATAATTTTCATGTCTTAACAATAATAATTCTTATTTCTAATGGCTGCCAATCGGCAATTGTTTCGCATCGATACACAAACCGATATCATTGTGGTTTCATAAATGGTTTGCGTTACGTTAGAAATATTGGAAAAGGCATTTCTTTAGTTTATTTTTTAAATAGATTTTTTTATATTTAAATGAGGCTTTTGTAAGCTATTATATGTTTTATTAACTGGAAGAAGATTTGAGACGAGATTTTATTAAAAAAGCTGTTTTAAAATAGGTAAACAAAGAATGACAAAACCCTTTTTCTCAGACATGCTTGAAAATTTGAGCATCATTTTGACAACCTTCTTCGAGATAAATCCAAATTGCTGTACTGGCCAAATACATGCGAGCAGCGGCCGGCAAAAGTTGTATGAAAATCCATATATAAAATTAAACGATATTTTACTCCGAAACATGGCAACCAAGGAGGTAACTTATCAAAGGTTTTATATAAATTTCGAACTGGCTTGCAAATAGAAAGCTGTTTGTTGAAAAAAAACAAATGAACACTTTAACGCGGCAAAAATTTGTCATTGATTTTGGAAGTAATTGTATTTGAGAAAATGAGTGCTAGGTACTAAAGGGTCTTTCAACAAGGACGGGTCGATGTTAAAATTGAATAAAACAAGATGTGTGTGAGATATTAACGAAATTATTTTTTTATTTAAAAGGCCCATTTATGCCATTATGGATGGAATATGACATCGTTCAAATGTCCGCCGCGGCTTCGTATGGTGGCACGAATCCGAGAGGTCCAATTTTTAATGACTCTGCTGCATAGATCCGGCTGAATCCGAGCGATGGCCTGCGTTATGTTGGCTTTCAGGGCAGGTTTATTGGCATAGACCTGCGACTTCAGAAAACCCCACAAGAAAAAGTCTAGCGGAACTCTAACTCTACCCTCAAACCGTTCATGCAGAATGTCGATTGTGTCGTTCGCTGTGTGGCAAGTAGCGCCATCTTGCCCTCCAATGCTCCACAATCCTTGGCCGCAACTAGGCATTGATGGACTTACGTATGTGTACCTCGGCTTCGCCTCGGCCCACATTTACACGTTCGTCTATCAATGCCCCTTTTGCTGGCCTCTGCAGTAATGTACTATATTGCCACAGAAATCGACATGCCTATAAATTACGTTTGAATTGAAATACGGTACTCAATTACGCAGCATATATGTAGAAATTTAAATTTATAAATATTTATTTTGTTCACTTTTAATGTATAATTACTTCAAAACAATTGGGTATGACATATTTTTGCATTATTTAATCGTCAATGAATTCGACTATTAAATACCTAATGCATATATGTATGTCTTTAAACATTAATGACAATTAGTAATCATTGAACGACAATCGATCAACGTAATTAAATTTTTAGTTGCGTGAATAATTCAGATCTATGTGGATGAAACAGGCTAACCGTCAATATTTTTTCATAATATGTCCAAATATTGACAGGGTGATATATTAAAGAGATCATCTTATACTGTGGGGGTGACATTATCACTCAGTGATAAAACCCCTTATAATAAATAAAGATTAAAAAAAAAAAACTTATACTGAAATTATTAATTTTCATGATTATCAACACCCCCTTGAAATATTGTCAATCAATGATATATTAAACAAACGAATAAAGTGTTTACAACAGCGGCAGCACACATACACACTTTTCATTCATCTGACATTTCACTACAAGTCAAAAGGGATGGCTTGATAAAACCAACAAGAAAAAAAGAGACAGCTGGTGTTTGTCACTTGCGTGTGAATGTAAACAAACATTATTCTGACCACCAATGTTTTCTTCGTTTTCTAACCTCCAAATATAATAGGAAAAAAAAAAAAAATTGTTAATTGAGGTGTATTGCGTACTTACAAATGGTATGAGATCCCTTCTGTTTTATGTACTTTGGTATCATAATTATAACACATTCTATATACACACGATGACATTTTTTTAAATTTTATTTTTGTTTCAACAAAGCGTTATCGCTCTTCGCCATGCGTGACATAGACTAAAGACTATACGTCCCAATTAGGACGTATTCGAGTCTTCACAATGCACGCGCTCATATCATAACTGTTTACTAGAATGTCATTGTTGTCAATGAATTAAGTTCCCTGGAAACTTATAAATCAACTAGCTTATTTCACCAATGACGATACCCTGATTCCTGAAAAGAAAAATAAAACTCTAATTTTAAACTATTTTAGAAATATAAATCTAGTTACAAATAATTTATCTATTCAATCGTAACATTTCGTAGCTCACGGTAACAATTACGATTGCGACCGCGATCAATTGCGATCGCACGCGACTTCCTCGGCGCGACCGCAATCTCGGCGCCAAATCGATCGAAGCTGCCGAGATGTTTGCTTTTGCTCTTATCTGTCATTATCTGTGGTGTAAAGTGGTTCTACTCTATGACTATTGACTATGGGTAATCAAGTACAATGGGTTTGAATTTCTCTATTTTTATTCTTAGATAAACATGGTCTGATTTGTTGGTATGGTAGATTTGATACGTGTGTATGAATAATTTGCTCTTAGCCAGGCAATCAGAGCAAAGGTCTTCCGTGGTGTTTGGCTATGGTACCATCTAGATTCTAGGGCCTAGGTAGTCATTCCTTAGTCACTAATGATTTGAAGAAGATTTTTTAATTTTTGTGGAAGTACGTAGGTATGGGTACAATATCTACTGTATGTTTCTACCCATTCCTACGTGACTTCAATTTCGTGTGTTGTGGATGGAACTCGTGAAATCATTTATTTTATTTATTTATTTATTTAATAATTAATGTACACACACAGTAAAATACATAAAGACAACACATCAAGACAATAGAGTACAAGGGCACTGCTTATTTCTTAAGAAATTTCTGCCAGCAGACCCGCGAAAAGGAAAAATGAAAAAGATATGTAGACAATAGTGTGTGAGAATAGGAAAATAAGAAAATTGAACGACTCAAAAGAAGATTTAAAAATTAGCGCACCTACACAAATAGTGTAATGGTGGATATATACAAATATAAATACATAATTGTAAAATATATAGATACTTATGTATAATATATATATATACATACATACACATATATAAATAAAGGTCAGACTTGAGAGGATAGATAATGCTCTTTTAAACGTGTTTTGAATAGTGAGATAGTATTTAAATCTCTGATGCTAGGCGGAAGTGAGTTCCACAATCTTACAGCATGGACAGAGAAGGAATAGGAATAATAACTGGTCTTATGTGGAAGGGATTTAAGGAGAGATTTGAGATGTGATCTGCATAGTGCATCTCTGGGGCGAGCGTAAGAGAATCGCTCACGCAGGTAGGAAGGATAAGAGGGGTTATGCAAGATGTTGAACAGGAGACATAAAAGCCGAGTGTTCCTACGAAGACGGATTGGGAGCCACTTGAGTTCCTTGCGAAGATGAGAAACATGATCATACTTACGTAGACCAAAAACAAAGCGAATACACAAGTTTTGCAAGCGCTCAAGCTTGTTTAATAGCTCCTCTGTGGCATCCAGGTAGCAGGCGTCGGCATAATCTATAATCGGCTGAATAAGTGTTTGCGCTAAAGATATTTTTGTCGTTAAGGGCAAGATACTCTGAAGGCACTTCAGCGAATGGAAAGAGAAATGTACCTTACGACTGACCTCATTGACCTGAGCACGCCACGAAAGATTAGAGTCTATGATTACCCCCAAATCTTTTGCCGTTTCGGTATAATCAATTCGAACACCGTCGAGGTATAAAGGCATCAGGGAAGTGACGTCAGCCGCATTGCGAACAAATTTGCTGCCTATGACCATGGCCTGAGATTTGCTAGGGTTTATTTGCAAACCAAATGACTTAGCCCATAAACTGATACTTGCCAGGTCCTGGTTCATTGCCGCAATAGCCGAACCAGCGTCATTTATAGAGAAATGTCGATACAGCTGCAAGTCATCCGCGTAAAGATGGAAACTAGAAGAGATTACTCTGGTAACAAAGTTAATGAAGATAGAGAAAAGGAGAGGTGATAGTACGCTACCCTGAGGAACACCCTCAGTAAGGCTACACCAATCAGAGAATGACTCATCAAGGCGAACACGCTGAGAGCGTCCTCGAAGATAAGAGTTGAACCAAGCTAAAGCGGAAGAAGAGAAATTGATAGATTTAAGAATACCTAGTAAGATGTCGAAATCCACAGAGTTGAAGGCGCTACTAAAGTCAAGCAATACAAGCACCGTAAGGGACTTATTCTCCATAGCCCAGCGGATATCGTCAGTTACTTTTAACAGTGCAGAGACAGTGCTGTGACCCGCTCGAAAACCAGATTGAAAGGGAGAAATGATCGAGTTTGACGCCAAGAAAAAGGATAACTGTCTATGAACTAAGTGTTCACAAACTTTAGAGAGAAAGGGAAGAATAGAAATAGGTCTAAAGTGAGTTAATAAAGATGGATTATTGGTTTTAGGTAAAGGTATGATGTGAGCCTGCTTCCAAACCGACGGAAAAGAGCAAGAGGTGAATGAGTGATTAAAGATGTGAGTTAGGACAGGAAGCAATGAGGGAAGGATAAGAGTAATCATTCGGGAACACAACATATCATCACCGACTGCCGAAGAAGTTATTGCAAGTACAGACTTCTTAACGTCCTCCTCATTAACGTCGCTAAGGTTAAAGATTGAATATTGTGGCAACGGCATACTAGAAAGACTATCTAAAGTAGCGGATTTGACGCGCGGATCAAGAGAAAAAGGAAGAAGAGAGAAATGTTTGTTGAGATCATTGAGGTTCAAATCCTTGCACTGGTTGGTAGGCGATTTTCCTATGCCTACAGATTTAAGAAATTTCCATATATCGGACGAACTGCGGTTAATGAGTTGTTCATGGAAGTAGCGCCTCTTAGCATCCTGACACAGATGACTGCAACGGTTACGTAGATATTTGTAGTAAGAGAGATTTAGGTCTGAAGGTCTACGTTTATATCTGCTCTTAGCTTTGTCCCTACGGGCCATATACTCTTTAATATGTGGTGTAATCCATGGTGCAGGATTATGTCGCACTTTGACTCGTCGAATAGGGGCATGCTGGTCATACAAGTTGAGTATGGTTGAGTTAAGGCACTTCACCTCACCATCGATGTCATCGTTCTCGACTAGAGGAGACCAATCGAGATCGCCGGCATCACGCCGCAATGCCTCCAAGTCTATACCCTTGTAATTACGAAGATGTAAGAGCTGGGGCTTACGCTTGGGAACACGGATACGATATGAAAGATAAATAAGATCGTGGTAAGAGAAAGTAGCAGTAAGCTGGCCATGGGAAGAAACATTAATAGGAGAGGAAACGATCATTAGATCAAGTAAAGAAGGCGTACAATTAGGAAAATAGTGAGTTGCAGAGAGAGGCAAGACTTGAAGATTGAACGAAGATAAGAGTGAAAGGAGTTTAAGGGAGCGAGAGTCATTTTTAATCAAGCAAGTATTAAAATCACCCATTAAAATGAAGTGCTCATACATGGGGCATAGATCGCTGAGAATGGTGTCAAGAGAATTAAAGTAGTCAATGTGAAGATTAGGACTGTAGAGCACTGCAAGCAAGACTTTCGTGTGATGAATACATATTTCGACAAACAAGTATTCAGCCGACTCAGAATAAAGGGAAGGAGATGCACTAACCACCCTGTAGGGCAAATCGGCACGCAGGTACATAGCTACACCTCCTCCACCCTTGCCAATCCTATCGTTGCGTATTAAGACGAAGCCGGGGAGTGAATAGTGAGTCGAGAGGAGAGAAGGCTTCAGAAAAGATTCTGATATCAATACTGCATCCAGGTTGGCACTGCTAAAGGATGCCAGAAGTTCAGAATAGTGACCAGGAACACTCTGGGCGTTTATGTGTACAATATGCAGATTTTTAGGATCATTTGAAAAAACAGAAAAGATTTTATCATGTAAAGTGAGTGGCAAGGAAGTGTCACTGTCCGCACTAGCAAAACTATCAGAAGAAGAGCATGAGAAGAAGCTGTCATTAATATCAGCTACATCATTCATAATGTATAAAATAAATATATACCTAAATATTAATACAAATATATAAATAATATAAGTAAAATTTATGTTATTACTTAAAAATAAAGTTTTCTTGCAATTAGAAAACCACCCCAACTCGCTGGTATATTGGCAGAAATTTTACAAATGTAACTATAAAAAGAAACACAAAAATAAATTTAAACAACAACTAGAAGAAAGAAGAAAAAAAAAAAAATATATATATATACAGTGAGATACGAAAACAAACGAGTTCAATGGATTTACACGTCGCATTATTTGCAGTAACAAAACGCAATATGACTAACTGACACCTGACAGATGATAACTGACAGATCGACAGATGCCTACTGTCAGTGTCAGGTCATTCTGTCAAAACAAATGTAAATCATGGTCATCTTAATTAAAAACTAAACACCGGCGGTTAATAAATTAAAATTAAAACATTTAAGGTGACACAGCAAAAAACTACTTTATGAACTACCGGCGGCCTAGGAATAGAAATAGTGAGTCACTCGTGCTAAATGACCAAATAAAGGAGTGACGTGAATGGACTAACAATAAAAACAAAAATGAATAATGTTACTTGCGCTGACGCGTCTTCCTCAAATTCTTAGCGGTCGCAGCCGTTGTGGCAACCACAGCAGTTCCAGGTCCCCCAGTTTGCGCAGAGCCTCCAGAGTCGACTAAGCAGGACGGAAATTTGACCATCAGATCTTGAAGTTCGCCTACCGTATCGATCTTTCTTCGGGATTTATCTGGGCAAATAAGAACAATCTTTCCCTCCATGGACCAGCAATTAAGCAAGCCAAAATGCTTGCGAGCCGACATAAACAAACGGTGCCTCGCCTGCGTTAAAAACTCGGAGATGGTTATCCCGGTGCCCTTGAGTGCTTTCTTGCTATCCCACACTAGCTGACGGCTCTCCATTTTAAAAAATCGTACCAGTATGGGACGGGCCTTCTGCTGTGAGGATCCGAGTCTATGACAAACATGGATAACATTCTTGTCCTTACCCAACTCTGTCAGTTTAATTTGGTTGGATAAGATGTTGTGGACCACTTCATTTAACTTTTCATTGTCCCTCTCCGGAACACCATGAAATAACAGGACCTTCCTTCTCATCGCAGTCTCATGCCGGTCAAACCCAACAGCAAGCAGCTCAATCTGAGATTTTAATTTAGATAGTGCTTGATATACAAACTGCTTGAAGTCTGAGAACTCACTTGCAATTGATGAAATGTCAGGTGAAGCCGATGGAGTACCAGAGATAGCCCTCTGCAATTTTGCTTCATAATCCTGCATTCTTGATCCAAATAACTTCTCAAGGTCCTCGAGGCTGGCAGTAAGTTTAGAGTCCATGTTGTAATATTGAGTGTGACCGGGTATTACTTTAATTATTCTATTTGTATCTCAGTGCTACAAACTTGATATCAATAGATAGCGGGTGTGGGGCGGTTTAAAATTAAATGGATTTGTTTAATTCATTAAATAATCATATAGGAAGAAGGTAAATTGAATGCTCTTATATGAAGTAAGAAAAAGGAAATACCCCAATATTGGTTAAAACTAAATCCATCAGTGCTAAAAGTCTTGCAAGTCATAAACAACAATAATAGGTAAACATTTAAATCCAATCCATTTCTTTTTATTCTGTGGTTACGTGGCCAGCTTATCTAAAGTCTAGACGCCATTTATCGGCCGAGACGTTCCGATTTCAAACAAATTTCAAATCGAGTTCTTTATAAATGTCATTTGTTTGTCGACTTCGGCGCGTGCCCGCTAATGGAAAGCTTTACCCAATGATTCGTTTTTGGAAAAAAATTAAGAACTGTCACGAACTGGATTTACTAAGCTATTTTGGGTTTTATTCCACAAAAAATAAGGTTAGAATTTGATTGTGTCTAATGTACAGTTTGGATGATTCGGTCCGGGTTCGTGCTAACGTTATCAGCCAGCATTATTTGCTTCGAGTTTCGATGTTTCTTTTAACCTTTTATCGAATTCCCAAAGAGTGTTTTGAATTAAAACATTATTTGCGTGTTGTGAGCGAATTTAAAGTGCTTCGCGATTAATCGAATCGAAACACGATCGTGTTTGATTTAATCGATATTTATTTAGAATTTGTTCTAAATTACTTTAAAGAATTGCTTTATTTCTTTTGATTTCGGTATGTTTCTGAGCTCAGTCGTAATAGAGGCGTACCCATTCGCTATTATTTTCGTAAAACTGGTCTTATTTCAACCTGATTTTATGATAGGTACAAAGCCAAGTCTCAAGATGCATCTCCTAAAAATTTGCGTCGTCACCTACTGTGCATTATTAATGTAGGTAAATGCCCGATTGCAAACTCAACCCCCGTAAATAGATGTTGTAAATAAAGTACAGAGTTGCCTATAATGTTTTTTCTCCATAACCCCGTCCCCATGAAAACCTTTAGAAATAATTTCAGGACATCATCATCATCAGCCTTTTAATTTTCCCACTGCTGGGACACAGGACTCCTCTCTGTGAGAGGGAATAGGCCGTAATCCACCACGCAGGCCCAGTGCGGGTTGGTGGATGTCAAATGTCTCCGAATTTTTGGTTCTAGGTCATGCCGGTTTCCTCATGATGTTTTCCTTTACCGTTTTAAGAGAGCAGTGGTGATGAAATAATTTTCACAAAGTAAAGCGCCTGCCTGGGTTCTAACCACTGGGCAACCACTGCTCTCAAATATAAATAACTAGCTTTTACCCGCGGCTTCGCTCGCGTAAAACGTAGAAAAGGAAACACAGAGTAGTAGTACAAAAATAGTGTATTGTGCGTAACATAAAATGCAGTAGGTACTAATTTGATTTTTGATTCTTATAAATATTGTTTATGTCGTCAAAAGTGTGGAAATAGGTTGTGAGCACAGAGTTGTAATTTTTAATAACTTACTTTAACACAGTCGTGTAAACAATATTTTAGTTTTACCATCTTTTGCTAAAACATATTGATTATGTGGACTTGATACTTGTGAACACGCTACATACAGTTGCCCATGGGAAAATCAGTTTTTTTCTAAATTCACTCCTGCAACTTTCAGTGTTTGCCCTTGAGCTTTATTTATGGTAATCGCGAATGTCGCTTTAAGGGGAAATTGCAACCTTTTAAATTGGAATGGCATATTGGTTGGGATTATCGGAATACGTGCAATCATTACATCTTCTCTCTTTGCTATTCCTGTCATAATTGTTGGCCTTACTATATTGCGTCCTAGGTATGTTATTTGTAGTGGGTGCCATTACATAATTTTGGTGCGTCCAGATTTCTCATTAACAGGACTGGGACACCAACTTTCAGCCTCAACGTATGGGACAGCACGCCTGATAATTCTAAAGAGTTAAGAAACTCTACAGGGTAGGGTAGAGTTTCTCACCCTGTAGAGTTTCAGGGTTAGTCACTCTGCTGCCACTTGCTTCAAGCTTGCTTGGAAGGATGTATTATATTTACTTATTCTGCTTAAAAAACGGCGCGATTCATCACTGTCATACAAAAGCAAAGACTTGAGTGGTACTTCTGGCTCACCAAGCGTTGGAACTGAAACTTTTCCACCAGAGCAACACATACTCGATGTCTCATCATTCCACTTGAGTGCTTCACAATATCTAAATTTTTTATCCATGTTCCCTATGAGAACTAATCGATGGTTAGTGTAATCAATCAACGGGTCATAATCAGACGCAGCGTTGTGGAACGACTCTCATGTATTTCTTGCAAACGTACGTCTCCTTTCAGACTGCCGTTGAGCTCGTAAAACACGCCGTATTTGGGATTGTTCAGGCGTCTCAGCAGCTATCGATGACGCATGACGTTCGGCATCTAAAATCCGAAGGGCCTGTGTTTGCTCAAAGGTCTCACCAGCCCTTTGAGTTGCGTGACGGTCAGCATCTATGAGTTGGCGAGCTTGAGTCTGGTTGAAAGTCGCAGCAGCCCTTTCAGTTGCGTGACGCTCAGCATCTGCGAGTTAGCGAACCTGAGTCTGGTCTAAAGTCTCAGCAGCTCTTTGAGTTGCGTGACGCTCAGCATCTGCGTGTTGACGAACCTGAATCTGGTCTAAAGTCTCAGCAGCTCTTTCAGTTGCGTGACGTTCAGCATCTGCGAGTTGGCGAGCCTGAATCTGATCGAAAGTCTCAGCAGCTCTTTGGGTTGCGTGACGCTCAGCATCTAAAATTAGACGGATTGAGTCTGCTCCTCTGTTTCTTAGCTTCTAGCTACTCTTGCTGTTCGAGCTCTGCTAGAGCTACGGCTCAGAGGAGATTTACGCTTGCGAGGCATATCCACAGCATAAAAATATCCCCCTAATAAAAATAAGCAGTAGAATATTTTAAAGTTTTGCTTAAATGACCACTTTCACGGACACTGACACTGACTTTTTCAAATTGACACTCAAATCTTTCATAAACAATTATATCATGCCTACAGCCGAATAAGAAGGACGCCATAAAAAGTTTCATATTATTTTCATATTTTATAACTGCTCCACCCCATTTCTCCCGCACCTTGTTTTATACAAAAAAGTAGCCTATCCCAGGATCTCATAATATCTGCAAACTAAATTGCATCTAAATCGGTTCAGTGGTTTAAGCCATAATAAGAAGTTTCATACAAATCTAATCCACCCCCCTATTTCATCCCCTTTGTGTTTTATGCAAAAAAAAGTAGCCTAAGTCCTGCCCTGGGTTTCAAACTATCTTCACACCAAATTTCATCTTAATCGGTTCAACGGCTTAAGCCATAATAAGAAGTTTCATTCAAAATTAAACCCCCTCCCATTTCTCCCCCTTCGCATTTTTTGCAAAAAAAAGTAGCCTATGTCCGTTCCAAGGTCTTAAACTATCTTCTTACCAAATTTCATCTTAATCGGTTGAGCGGTTTAAGCGTGAAAAGGTAACAGACAGACAGACAGACAGACAGACAGACAGACAGAGTTACTTTCGCATTTATAATATTAATATTTTTTTTATTTGATTTCAATGCTGATATAATAATGACGAGGTTGTTACAGATGTTCTATCTCACGACGGCGGGTTGGTCTTAGTCGTGTGTGTACAAGCACATGCACTTTTTTTCTGTTTGTGTAAGCTCGGGAGCGCTCGGTACCGCTTACGCACACAGAAACAACGTGCATATAATGCATCTGTCGCAGTCATATTGTATAACACGCCGTATTACAAATAGGCTCGCCTGATTGAAAAACGTCGCTGTTTTGAAATGCGGCTACCTTTCTTTCAGCCGGTTCATGGTAGCGATACGTTCTACAAAGCGGCGTTCAACGTTTAGCTTTATTGTAAGCAAGAAGAAATATAGGGTGACTATAAATTTATGCCGCGAACCGGAAGACGATATGTTGGAAGGCCTCCCACTAGGTGGACCGATGACCTGGTTAAGGTTGCGGGAAGGCGCTGGATGCGAGACGCACGGGATCGGTCAATGTGGCGACGCCTGAGGGAGGCCTATGTCCAGCAGTGGACGTCTTTCGGCTGAAATGATGATGATGATGATAAATTTATGAACAACGAATTAGTCCAGCGAGCGAAGCGAGCTCGGGAACTTAGGGCACCCCGACACGGATTAGGTTTGAAGGGGATGATCTCCTTCCTGTTAGGTTACTTTAGACCCTGCAGACAGAAAAAGGAACCCCGCCCTGCGGGGCTCCGTCGACAAACTTTAATTTTCAAGTCGCTGTTGTCGATTGCGACGCCATTTTTGTTGTTATGATCATGCAGCGCGTATCAGATTTCAAAGCGGCGTATCGAAGATGCGCCCGTTTGTATGGCCGCCACGTTACTAAGCCGCTTTGAAGAACGCGAAGTGCTCATACAATGCGGCGTACTTTACTTCAGCTGAATTGAAATCCGGCTGAAAACAAATAGCCGCATTTCAAAACAGCGGCGTTTATCAATAGGGCGCGCCTTTTTGTAATACGGCGTGTTGTACGATAAAGGTTTATCCACACATATCAGGGCCGTGCCAGTACGTGCCCGGGCTCGTGCACGGACGTGTGTGAACGAGTTCATATAAAATGTACCCAACGATATTTTTTTGAGCCCCTGTTGGGGCACGGTCCATCCACGGTCCGTGCACGTCCCGGGCACGGCCCTGATATGTGTGGATAGACCTTAAAGGGCTTATTACACTACACGTTATTCAGGGCCCTGAATACCGGGTCACTAAATCATTCCGAAGCAATAAGGTCGATATTATGAGAACCCTAACTCTCTAACAGTTATTACACTACCCTAAATTAGGGTTTAGGGCCCTGAATACCGTGTAGTGTAATAAGCCTTTAAGGTTGCACTAGTCCAAAATTCTTCCATACAAACGTAGTTTGGGTTTTACTCCACTGTTTGACGATGTACGTTCAAAATAAAAAATTATATCAATTTGTCTCATCATTATCTAGTCCTGTATGGAAGCAAAAAGTACAAAAAAAAATTAGCTTGAAAGTTATGAGCTTCGAAAGTTCCATATTTCAACACCAATTTTAACACATCTTTGGGCGCAAATAAGTACCATAAGAAGAAAGAAAATTGAAAAACGGCCTCCATACAGGGATAGATTAGTTGTTCAACAATGCAAATAATTTTATTTTGAACAGATACATTCAGTGGTTTTTTCATGATATCCAGACTACCAAAGGTCTGTTTATAAAATTTCGCGCGCTCGTTTTCGTTCTAAATCATCATCCATCTCGCTACAAATTTCCTCCCCGGTCAGTGGGGCGGAGGGGTGCGCGTGCGTCGCATTTACACCTACACACACACACGCTCACTAGTTTAGCTACCGCCCGGCGCCCGCGCCCCGCTGCCCCAGAGGGGCCTCAATCGTCTGCTGCATAATATATACGTCACCGTAATTACGCGCGTGCGGTGTATGTTATTGATATTGTGATATCGACGATAACGTATTCGTATAATATTTTATAACATTGACCCCTGGCTTGAACTTTGGAGACCGATATTCCTGTATGTGTTGTGTTGATTATTTTGAATTGGTCCGAAATTTTACTGACCCTGGCGTTCGTGGGATTTCATACTGATTTACATGGCGTTTGAATTTGAACTTGTTGCGTAGGTGAAGTGATCTTCAGCAGTTCAAGTAACAATGGGTAAGTTGAATCTTTTATCGAATTTAGTTTGTACAATTCATGAGGGCGCTTGACTTGACTTTTATACCTAAATAAACACAGACTTGTAATTCTAATATTTCACGCGCATTTATAAAATTTTAAAATTACAAACTGCCTATCTTTATCTATAATTAGAAAATCTTTTTTTAAAATACTACCGACTTCCAAATAAAAACACTACAAAGTGAAAAATAACTAATTTCGGAAGTCGGTGTTCTTGTTTTTGTTTCTTCGTTATTTTTTTTTTTTTGTTGTGGTACATAAAGATCAAGTTCAATAATACCTATAATCTCAGATTAGAGAAAATCTGAGCCTAAAATGCCCAAATTTATGCCTGAATAGATTACCTGAATACCTAACATAAAACTAACATAACCGGTGCATTGAGAGTGTATCTTTCAGGGTGAACTGTACAAATCTGCGTACCCCTTTAGAGCGTACCGGCTTGACGTTATGTTATCAAAAGGCCTAACCAATAAACAGTTTTGCGATCGCAGCAATCCCGAGAGATTTGCCGTTGTTTATTGAAGAGTTCTGTTGTATATATTAGGATATTAGATTCCAATTAGATTAGGTATTTTAAGATTTTCGATAGTCGTGCCTACTTATATCGAAAGTTCATTATTATGTAGGTACCTATCTGTTATATCGATATCGGCTCGGCTTCAGCGGCGGACAAACACAAAAGGAAGCTATTTTTTAACCGACTTCAAAAAGGAGGAGGTTCTCAATTTGACTGTATTTTTTTGTTACTTACCTCAATACTTTTTTAATGTGAACCGATTTTGATGATTCTTTTTAGGGTTCCGTACCCGAAGGGTAAAAACGGGACCCTATTACTGAGACTTCGCGGTCCGTCTGTCTGTCTGTCTGTCTGTCACCAGGCTGCATCTCATGAACCGTGATAGCTAAACCGGTGAAATTTTCACAAATGATGTATTTCTTTATAACAACAAATATTAAAAACAGAATAAAATTAATATATAAGTGGGGCTCCCATACAACAAACGTGATGTTTTTTGCGATAATGGTACGGAACCCTTCATGCGCGAGTCCGACTCGCACTTGGCCGGTTTTTTATTTGTATACCTACTATGCGCGCCGACACTCACAAGCTCGGCTCAGCCACCCGAAGCTATTATATTGTATTGTGATAACAAAGAGAATATTTCAAACTGCTATTGTAAACAAACAATCAATAAACAATTTACAAAATAACATTATTTTTTATTTGATGAACCTAATTACCTAGAAAACAAGTCTCACATCAAAGTGGCGCTGTCGAAAAAGCAGTTATCCTGACTCTGGCTGGTATGAAATACCTACTTACGGGGAGGCGCCTGTAGGTTATAGCTTACTAGCTAAGGTAAGTAAATACCTATTTAACACACATTGTAATATTTGCAAAACCTGCAATAAAATACAAAAACATAAAGACATGACCTACACCCGTGCGCATAGAGCCTAGCTTTCCGCACGCGCTGGTACGATACCTACAGTCAGCGAAGCCCTGGCGCCCGCTCTGCCAACGTAAAATCTACCGACTTGACGCTCGAACACTTTTCATTCTTATAACTAAGGGCATAAGGTTCAATAAGCGCGCAAGCGGCTCGCGCTGCTCTGCCGTCGCCGCCGCCAAAAATAATTAAAAAGTCAAATCTAACATTACTTGTCGATAATAACAATATCTATGTAAATTCACATTTTCGCAAAACATCTTATTGTCAAGTTGGCAAAGTCGCGGGTAAGTATAGGTGCATAACAACAAGTAAATTGAGTGCCTTCTAATTACGTTACACACAGTAATAATCCAAAGTTCTACCGGCACGCCGGTGCGGTGGCGCGTATGCAATTCATTGACAACATAAACATAAAAAATAGGTGTTAGCTTTGACACCGCAACCACACACAAGTATATTATAGTAATCTTTGCACACACACCGCCGCGCTGTCGGCGCTCTGCAATGAAATTGCGCATGTGTGCGTCACACAGCGTTATGAGTGTGTATACGAACACGATCTAGCTTCTTACTGCTCATCACAGCGTCTATCTCTTTCCTGCGTGATGTCGGATGAGATAGCAAATATTTTAACTCCGCCGCCAAATAGTTCGTGCCGTTGACTAGTGTAACCTTAAGGCTGCGACACATCTACACACACGACTAAGACCAACCCGCCGTCGTGAGATAGAACATCTGTAATAAATTCGTCATTCTTTCATCAGCATTGTATGATTTCCGGATACCACACGGTATGCAAAATCTGCAAGAATCGAAATCTGTTTTGAAAGTTTTGCAGTTATGAGATGACATCATAATCACAGGTTTCCTGATAGCTGATGTAATATATTATTTTTAAACTAAGTTGACAAGATAATAATTCTCAATTGGCTAATAATATCAATCAAGTTTCTTAATTTACTATTTAAATTAATAATTGGGTAATAAATTGTTATTAGGAACATGTTTGATTGAAAATAATATTTTGTCATGCATTTTGGTCTTACAAGCGCGGACTTTGCAAAACCGTCACTGGCTTTCTTTGTCAGGTCTTTTTAGGTTCTGTTTTAGACTATGTCAACCTTCAGAGGAATAAGTCATGATTTAAGATGGAAACACACTTACGTGTCGTGGCATGACGCGGCGCCTTCTGAAGCAATTGATTGGCTACAAAACCCGTTGTGTTGTGACGTGGGCTGAATCTGTCATTTGATTGGTGGATCCCGCGCAACGCCACGCCACGCATGACACGTAAGTGTATTTCCGTCTTTATTCAGTTTTAATGTTACTCGGACAAATGAATACATTGAAATTAGATTTACTTAAAGAATACTCAATGAATATCATTATTTTTATTTTACAATTAGTTACCCGTCTCTGAAGGTGAAGTAGAGGCCACTAACCTAGTGCTCCAATATAGGAAGAGACCTCAAGAAATCCAGAACAAACAACCCAACACAGAACAATTTGGCGCAGGAAAGTTTGCCTAATAAAATTCTCTGACTTTTACTTAAATAATATAACCCTACCTAAGGTTTTTCTTTTTGTCTGTACAAGATTTGCTAAAAAAGCATAGTCCGAAACACAACTCAAAAATAT
Organism: Anorthoa munda; assembly: GCA_945859665.1. Lineage (NCBI taxonomy): Eukaryota > Metazoa > Arthropoda > Insecta > Lepidoptera > Noctuidae > Anorthoa > Anorthoa munda. The sequence goes on along the minus strand of OX243918.1, from coordinate 8,813,034 downwards.
TAATAATAGTGCAATTCCTGTTTCGACCGGATCGGACTAAACTCAGCGGCCGAAACGCCTACTAAGCCAATGAGAACAGGAAAGGAAGATGACAGTTGCACGTGTAAACAAACCAATTTTTTTGCACAGTCACCTACTATTTTTCTCATTATCATTTCGTCTGTTACTCTACACCCGTGTATAAACTACCTACCGAAATATTCAAACAACACCGCATAAAAACGATATTACACAAGTCAAAACATTAATGTCTAAACAAAAATTCAATCAGCGACGACTCAAGGCCAATCTCAGAGTCATTAAACTCGATTCTTCAACAAAAAGCCGTACGACGAGCGATTCGATCCACAACCCTTGCGTTCACGAGCATTCAGCAAAAAACCTCTGATCTTCGATAACTCAATTTGGACCAATTTATTGCCGGACGGTAGGGGAAATGTAGGTAATGGGGATCACTTAAGCGAGAATGAAAAAAAAAGCAAATCTATGTATCAACTATTTATTGCTGTGTTCTTATTATAAACTTTACTTTCTTAACTATCAATTGAGATCAACTTTAATCACTTTGGTTTATAAACTTTGGTTCAATAAAAAAATAAAAAAAAAATAAGTTTGATCACGATTGTCAACATCGGTTGGCAATGGTGATCAGCATGTGGACAATGGTGATCAACACATATCGCACACATAATTGTACGCAGAGTCCCATCCAGTACAGTCGGCATGAGCCCATAGCCCACAAGAAGTGCACCGGTACCATATTTCGTTATTTCGTCCGAATTCACCGAGATTAGGTTGTGTGGGCAATGGGGATCAGTATGTAGGTAATTGGGATCACCTGACTCCGATTACCTACATGGGCAAACTGACGGAAAAAAAAATCCTGAGGAGAAATTATAGGTTATAATAACAATAAAGCTGTTGAATTGCACACTAAAATGCTACGACTATTACACATTACAAGTACAGTAATAAATATTTGGTATTTTGTGATTTACCTTCGGATTTATCAACTCGAAAAATTAGATGAAAATGGCGCGAAACCTTCACACACCTGTTACTCTCCGACGCGTCGCGCGAACTGAGCCAATCAACGGCCGCGCACGGGAATGACGTAATGCTAGCGTGTAGTTATGTTAGCATCGTTTGGTTGCGTTCGGTTTTTGTTATTTTGAGGTGATCACCATTGCCAACTGACTCCCATTGCCTACATTTCCCCTAATAGGTGCAGCTACCTTGCTTTTTCTTAATTAGTTTTGGATGGACGTGACGATATGGCGATTGTTAGGTGTAGACCGAGTGTTGGTGCGTGTACCTTAATTTTGTGTGTGGGACAGAGGTAAGCTTTCCTATGATAGTACGTAAGATGAGCTTCGTGGTTTCGTTTCGACTAACTTTTGTTGGAAACATCGTATTTTTGTTGGCCTGTTTAATAAGCAGAAAATGTGCCATTCATTTCAAATGCGAATTTAAAAAGATTCCACAATTTTTGTTCATACTTTGGGTAGTGGTAGAGCGCTTGGCTCTGGGATAGTTGAATAACGACTAAGTATATTTTTTTCATGTCTATCATAAAACGAAACCCCTAACTTGGTTGGAAAAAAAATGCAGGACGAATCGGTTGATCCAGACCATATGCTGTTCAAACTTTGAACAGTAAATGTCTTTTTTGACACGCTCTTTTCTTAATCATTACTAGGTGCATCTCCGGGAGCTTGAGCCTGCCTGTATTCAGTGTTGATGGCCAGTATTTTTCTAAATTGTCACTGAAATAAAAAATACTATCACCGTTATTTATAAAAGACTGCATTTGTTCAAATTCAAATTCATTCAAATTCAAATAGCCTTTATTTCTGATAATATAAATACATTTTACAATTATTATTATTACATATTTTTATAATTTATTATACATGCTATATATCATTTCATAATACCATCATGCTATTAATTTAAAATTTTAAAATTAAAGATTATTACTTAATATTATATAAGACTAGATTTAATTATATTTTATTTAATTCAATTTCATTCCTATAATTTCAATTCTATTTTGTTTATTCTTATTCTATTATTTATATTCTTATTCTACATGCAATAGTATTATTTTAGGATGCTATTAACCAATAGTGATTATTATATAACCATAGTTTAATTACATTTTACAATAATATATTAGTCTTCGACATCGGTAATGCTATTATCAGATTGCCCTTTGTCATAGGCCTCCCTTAGGGTTTCCCATATTTCCCTGTTTGCAGCTTTTCTTTGCCATGTTGTTGTAGCAGTTTGTTTGATGTCATCCTCCCATCTTGATTTTTGACGTCCTTTCCGTCTTTTCCCATCTCTGGGGTACCATACAGTAACATCTTTTGTCCATTTTTTCCTCCTGTTTCTTATCATATGGCCTGCCCACGTCCACTTAAGTTTTTTCACTGTGTATAGGGCATCTGTAACTTTTGTCTTGCTTCTTATATTTGTTAGTTTTGTATTGTGTTATATTTCTTATTTAGTATAAGAGTATGCCAAAACAAAAAAAAATGGAAAGAAGCATTCTAAGCATCAAGCTACGGGATAAAATCAAACTAACTGCATTTGTTAGCAACATTTAAATTCTATAGAGAATTTGAATTCAGAATCTGTTAATAAACAGGCTCCTATAGATTTATAGTTGTTCGGAGTCAGTTTCTCTTCAATCCTTCCCCATTTTTCAAATCTCGAATTAGGCATTTAGAAACATAAACTACTAGTGACGAACCCAGTAGGTCGTAAGAGGGCGGTGGCGCCGTGTAGTCGAATAATTACCTTGCTTATACCGGCGGGCAGCCTCTTGTTTCGCAAATCATCGTCGCTCATTTATTCAAACGCTGTACTGGTGAACACACAAGTGTTTGGGCGTTTGAGTTAGAAATATGAAAATTATTAAAAGAGAGTGGGAGAAGCGTCATTATGTCAAGGAGGGGTTCATCATCATCAATTCAGTCGAAAGACGTCCCAAGCGTCATCACATTGACAAGTCACGTGCGTCTCGCATCCATCCGATTCCCGCTACCTTCACCAGGTCATCGGTCCACCTAAAGGGAGGCCTTCCAACGCAATATCTTCCGGCTTGCGTTTGCCACTCCAAAACTTTTCGAACCCACCGACAATTCGTTCTGCGAGATCAATGTGGCCTGCCCAGTGCCCCCTAAGTTTGGTAATTCTTCGGGCTATGTCGGTAACCTTTGTTCTCAGGGGTGTTAATAAGTCTTAATTGTACAGTAATCCCCAATATTTTTGGTTTGGTTGGATTTAGGCTTTCGGATATAGTGACACCGACGCCGCCACTTACAAACTAATGAGATGACGTCACACAAATCCTGCATCGCGCAAGCAAAGTTTTCGGCACGATTTGAACACATGCAACAGTCCGACAATAACCGTTGGGCAGTTGCCCGGACCAGACACAACACACGTCTGGTAGGAGGATCCTCCCTTTTCTATGGATGTTTGTGGGACTTTACTCCCTGTTCCGCATGCCTCCAAACTGGTGACCCCGAACATGAACGTCAGCGCAGCCTTCGTGCAGAACTACTTCATCGTGACGTCATCATCACTTCCTCAAGCTTTCGAGCAGCGAGTCACACAGCCAGCCAGTACCCACGGCATCTACGGGGGTATCCTGACCACCAGCAAGCAGCGGACGCGCATTCCTGGTCATCACCGTCAGGTACGAAATTTACTACTGCGCAGTTATTTGTAGCCAACTTAAGACCGGCCAAAAAGATTGAGGATGACTGTCTATGGGATGATGTTTTACCAAAAGCAAACCTGGTTAAATCATTACATTTTCATAGAATATCGCTTTAGAAAACACCCCACTCACACGCACAAAGCGTTTTGAGAATACTTTAATTGTGCTTACAGCTTAGGAGTGGAATTCCCTGCTCCTGATAGTTGGTATTTAAGTCAAGAGTGAATAGGTTACTTCTAGCCAAGCGTGCTTCTCCATCAACCACATCATCGCTTACCATCAGGCGAGATAGTGGTCAAACGCGAGCCTATTGTTATTAACAAAAAGTTTTTGTCTAAAGCCAAGAACTAAATCAAATCTAGAGGGAGTTTTGGCGGGAACGTGATGGCGTCTATGTTGCTTCTCTATTTTATTTTCCTAAAATTGTCTTAAATTTAATATTAATAGTGTAAAAATTGTGATTTTTTATTCTAATAATATTAGTGAACGTGCACGAGTGTGGGCAAGTAAAACACAGCGCTAGAACATGAGTTTGTACATGTTGTCGACAAAACGCCGTAGAAGCTTCCAATAAAGTTACCGCCATTTTATTTGGTAGGCCCAAATACATTGGACTAAAATCTAAAGAAACTAGAACTTCTATTCTAAACGTGACACTGGCTAAATGCACAAACCGTGCGAAGCCAAAACATTTAAACAAAAACTTGAGTCTAGAACAAGGTATTGTTTAAACAAAGTCGTGATGTAAAGCTAGAAAAGTGACTATAAAAATAAATATGAGATAAGAAACAGGAAAGATAGTTTGAAAAACTATATTGAACTAGTTCTGTTCAACTAGGTAAATAAAAAAAAAACGTAGTAAATGGGTTTGTGATCTTTATCCTGGCACGTGTAGCACAAATCCTGAAACTTATAACAGTGCTGTAAATTGGAGAAGATACAAGATAAAATTACAAATTAATTAAACCCCGATTTAAATTTTTATTTCATGCTTTTTAAACTACATATAATATACCCAGTAGCAGACACGCTTCAATCGATAATCTATCGAAAAACGTATTAATGACACGATATCTTGCGAAAAAATCCAGATTCAAAGAGTAAAATGCGAATAACTTTTGAGCGGCTAAACCTAGGTTTTATTCAAACATAGCTAAGAACACTCTCGACAAAGTCACCTTTCAAACAAAAAAAAACCAAAATCAGTTCATCCGTTTAGGAGCTATGATGCCACAGACAGATACACAGCAATACACGTCAAACTTATAACACCGCTCTTTTTCCATCGGGGGTTAAAAATACACGTACATCAAGGCTTCATTACTTCAGATAATAAAACCTTTTGAGCTGGAACTGATATCGTCCGGCAAACTATTTTATGTGTAATTGCAGTTGCTTCTTTGTGTTGTTGGTGGCCTTATGTCAGAAAGTAAATTACTTTTCTCAAATATGCTTGGAAATTTGGGCATTATTTTGACAACCTTCTTCGAGATAAATCGAAATTGCTGTACTGGCCATATAAATGCGAGCAGCGGCCGGCAAAAGTTGTATGAAAATCCATTTATGTCGTGTCTTTCTTTCTTTTCTTTCTTTCTTAGTTTTAATTTACGCGCATTATTTGAGAAAAGTACTATACAAGCCTTGGCCACAACTAGGCATTGATGGACTTACGTATGTGTGCCTCGGCTACGCCTCGGCCCACATTTACACGTTCGTCCATCAATGCCTCTTTTGCTGGCCGCTGCAGTAATGTACTATAGATTTTCTTCAGAGAAAAGCCACTTACAAAAAGAAAGAAAAAAAGTGTGACATAAGACGTCACTGCGTTGGTCTGAATGGATTATGATTGGTGTTCGGTATTATTTATTCTGTGTGCTCGGGTCAATTTCTTCCTCAAGTACCGTCGGCGGTTCGACACCGGCAGTCTTATTGCGTAATGAATTCGGAAAGAGCAAAGGGCAAAGTGTATAAAAAATCGACCAATCACATAGACGGAGAGCCACATCGCGTCATTCATCTCGCTTGTGATTCGTCGACTTTTCATACTCTTTGCCCTTTCCTCTTTTCGAATTAATTACGCAGTAAGGTTGCGGGAAGATGTTTTGTAACTTTCAGTAATATTTTGGATATTAATCAGTATTCCCTCTTCAAAATCACTGTGTGGGGTTGTATCGCGATTTACTCATGAGTTTCGAGTTGGCCGGGGTATTTAGAACAATGTTTTGACGTATCTAAAATCATCATGCAGTGCCCAAACACAAATGTGGTGTTCGTCGCGATGTGAATGCGGCACCCAACAGAGACTTCATGAAAATTAGAGGTGGCAATAAACGTGTTAAAGCACCAGACCAGTTAGGAGAACTTTGATTTTAAATAATAAATCAGTTCCTAAACACAGCGCTCTACGACTGTACAGTAACAGAGAGCGATGTAAATTGAATTAGGGGGCGTGTACACGGCGCGGCGGCGGCAGTGCTACGGTACCGAACACATGCGAGGACACACGGAAGCGGCCATTTATTATAATTAATTGTAAATCTACAAGAGATAATTATAGCTAGCTTCTGCTTCCATCCTGCAAGAATGACGGTAAGACATAAGCTACATGAGATGAATTCGAATATAACCCACCGACTTAAATCTACTTTAACACGTGGAGTCCCGTTTCGGAGTAGAAATTCTGAAATGTTCAAGCTACTGTTTTTATGCTGAAAAAAAAATTTATGCTCACAAACAAGTTACAGCAGATCTATACTAATACTAATATACTATACTATAATATTATAAAGAGGAAATATTTTTTTGTTTGTTTGTTTGTTTGTACCGAATAGGCTCCGAAACTACTGGACCGATTTGAAAAATTCTTTCACCAATAGGAAGCTACATTATTCCTGAGTGACATAGGCTATTTTTTAAATCCTGAAAACGGGGGTCCTGTGGGGTGGTCCACGGGAGCGAAGCCGCAGGGAACAGCTAGTATATTATAAAATAAAACAAAAAAATCTATTGCGATCATTACGAAGATTGCCACCCTGAGGGCCTAGTCAAATTGACATACCATCAGCGGTAACTATTGTCATAAATCCAGAATTTCATGAATGTGGTCAATATCAAACTTTGTGGACTTTTGATAATATTTAATACTGCACAGATAGAATTGTCTAGAATCGTGAAAGTTTTTATCAGAGTTCATCGAAATCATGATTCTAAAATCTCATAAAATACTTGTGGTTCATTAAAATATTTGTTTATGAATATATGATGGCAACATTGTAAGAAAGTAAATTGAATTAGTGGGCGTACATGGTGCGGCGGCATCAGTGCGGTACCGGACATATATTGATTTAATTATTTAAGGGGAAAACAAACCATTACATTTTAAAGCAAGAATTACAAAAAATACGACCAAATGCGTAATCAACCACAACATTTATCTTATCACACTTTACACTATATCTTACTATCCTACTTAATATTAATATTATAAATGCGAAAGTTTGTGAGGATGTATGTTTGTTACTCTTTCACGCAAAAACTACTGCACGGATATGGATGAAATTTGGCACAGAGATGGATTATAGTCAGGAATAGCACATAGCATATTTTTTATGCCGGAAACATGTTCCCTCGGGATAATTTTCGGCTTTCACTCGGGCGAAACCGCTGACAGAAGCTAGTTTAAAATAATTAATAATTAAATAACTAATTATGGCAATGTTGAAATAAAGAATTTTAGAAAGAAGTAAAAAAGAAAGAAATTTGTTTATTTGCCACAATAACGACATAGAATTTTTTGATTTTTCTTTTAGTTAAACCCTTAACGATAGTATCAGTAAGTTAGTAACTTGCAATGTATGTATGTATTTACAAGCTTTAAATTAACTTGCAATGTATGTATGTATGAATTTACAAGCTTTTAATTAACTTGCAATGTATGTATGTATGAATTTACAAGCTTTAAAAAAACGGAATAAAACGGATTTATATCGAGGGCCATGAATCACTCGCGTCGCTCAGGATTCTAACACTTCAATCACTACCTACATTTGTTAGAATCCTTCACTTGTTCGTGATTCATCTATGGCCCTCGCTTTAAATCCGTCCTTTATTCACTAGTTGCATAATATACTATTGTATCATTTTATTTTTTTGTTGGTTGGGACAATGTTGAACAAAATTGATTGGATTAATCGAACAATACCAGCATTACTTAATGAGTTTTCATTTGTATTTGTCTGTCGGATATGTGTTACATTAAACTGTATTTATGTAACAATATATCTAAATAAGTAAAATCTGTTCTTCTAATTATTCTACATTTTGTCTTATGTTTATTGCATGCCATGGCAGCCTTTAATTAAGGCTATACTATAAAATATGAGTACTTTAACATATAATTTTTTTGGTGTATGGTTTGTTGGTTGTCCTTAATCATCATCATCATCATTTCAGCCGAAAGACGTCCACTGCTGGACATGGGCCTCCCCCAGGCGTCGCCACATTGACTGATCCCGTGCGTGTCGCATCCAGCGCCTTCCCGCAACCTTAACCATAACCAGGTCATCGGTCCACCTAGTGGGAGGCCTTCCAACATATCGTCTTCCGGTTCGCGGTCGCCATTCCAGAACTTTTCGGCCCCACCGGCCATCCGTTCTGCGAGCAATGTGCCCTGCCCACTGCCACTTAAGTTTGGCAATTCTTCGGGCTATGTCGGTAACTTTGGTTCTCCTGCGGATATCATCATTTCTGACGTGATCACGCAAGGAAATTCCGAGCATAGCCCTCTCCATTGCCCTTTTGGTGACTTTAAGCTTTCTGATAAGGCCCATTGTGAGCGACCACGTCTCGGTCCCATAGGTGATCACTGTCCTTAATAAAATAAATAAATCTTACCAGATATTTACCTGCCATCTTAGATATTATTAGATATGATGACAGACGAAAATATAATCATGATCATGACGAACATTCCACCAAAACAATTATCATATGATCTACCGCTCTACCGTGGTTTAAATGTAAATTGAATTAGTGGGCGTATACACGGTCCGATGGCGGTAGTAACACTATACATTTGTCTATGTGTATATAATATGTATACGTGTATGTACACGGAAGCGATCGTTAAAATTAACTGTGTGGATGTTTGTGGATGTTGTGATTAGCTACCTCTTTTAGCGGTAGATTAATTGAGATCAATCTTGTGTAACTTTTATCGTCATGGGTAGTTATGACCTTTTATAGCTTGTGGTATACAACCTTGCAGACCTCTGTGGCGGGCTGTTATATTTGTGAGACTCTGAGTCTCTGACGAAGTTGCGAAAACCTGACAGAAAAAATCGAAAAAAAAAAAAACTTTTAGTTTTCACGCAACATTACTAATGTTATTAACTGTGTTATTTCTCACAAAAAAATCAAGATTAAAGCTAATACAAGTAAAAATTTCCAAAACCACCGACATTATTTTTATTTCGTTCTTTTTAAATTACAAAATGTATCTAGTATGTAGACACGCTTCGATCAACAATCTATCGAACACGTAATTATGATTTAGCATACCATCTTGCGAAAATAACCCGATCCAAACAGTAAAACGCCCATAACTTTTGAACGTCTGAACTAATTATCATCAAACATAGATAGCTAAGAACACGATACCTTTACCTTTCAAACAAAAAAGCTAAATCAAAATCGGTTCATCCGTTTCGGAGCTACGATGCCACAAATACACAAACACACAGGTACACACTTCAAACTTATAAACACCCTCTTTTTCCGTGGGGTTTACTAAAAAGTGGTTTGATACTTACTTCCTCTGTAAGACAGGATCCGACAGAAGAGTTGATGCAAGTATCCAAAAACTATTAAGGTTCTGCATCTCGCAGCTTACGAATTAGAGTAAGAGAAAGATTTTCTGAATAATAAAAATGGGTCTTAGTTGAGGTTAAGGGAAATCGATTTCTACGCTCACATTGGAGGAATAGAGACAACAAAAACCCAGAAGAATCATGACAGATTTAAGGCAACATGGTCCTTAAGGTTCCCCTAGTCGAAGCCACGAACTATTTTGTGTGCGGGGTTAAAATATATGCTATCTCATCCGACAATACGTGCGAAACAGATAGATGCTGTGATGAGCAGTAAGAAGCTTGTTCGCGTACGAATACACACTTTTGCAAGTTTGTAGCGAAATATATGATGATTTAGGACGAAAACGAGCTCTCGAAATTTTATAAACATACCTTTGGGAGTCTAGATATCATGATAAAAAGAATAAATGTATATTTTCAAAATAAAATTATTTGCATTATTGAACTACTAATCTATCCCTGTATGGTGGCTGTTTTGCAATTTTCCTTCTTCTTAATATGGTATTTATTTCCGCGCAAAGATGCGTTAAAATTAGTGCTGAAATATGGAACTTTCAACGCTCATAACTTTCAAATAATTGTTTTTTTTTTACTTTTTGTTTTTATACAGGGCTAGATAATGATGAGACAAACTGATATATTTTTTTTATTTTGAACGTACATCGTCAAACAGTGGAGTAATCGCCAGACTAATTTTGTATGGAAAAATGATCGACTAGTGTAACCTTAAGAAGCAATATTCAAACAAGTCAGTAATTCAGGGTGTTATGTTAGTAATAACGACGCTGATATAGCCTTAGATCTTTGCCGAATAATCTCAAATTAAACACGGAAAAAATATATCTCTTCCTTAATATATCGAGTAACCGTCGCGGTCCCAATTACCCGCGCATATATTTTGACATGTCATGTGATTTGAATTCCGAACACGTCGAAAGATAATGCAAAACGTATAGAATATCTTTAAATGAAGCGTTAAACCATTTTATTTTCTTAATATATCGTTTGACAGTTAATTAATATTAACTTTTGATTGTGTGTAAGAATTTATGTTGCCATGCGTTTCGATCTTTTTAAGTTTTTTATTTCAATGACTATGTCCTGAATCCTTCGAAGTAAAGCCATGTATTTGTATTTATTGGCATATTGCTATCTTGTGCAACCTGCCTATATAAATAGGCTTTCCAATATTATTTATCCAATATTAGTAGAAAAATTCTATATAAATCTATTTGTTTTCTACAAATATCGTGATAGCACGTATTAAATTGAGTATTATTAAAGCTAAAACAATATTCGTCAGAAATAGCACAATGAAAAAAAAACTAAACAGCTTCTGTTAACAAAAAGATAATGAACACAAAATTAGTTTTGTCTATTAAAAATTTAAAATCTCATTCACGAACTCCCATTTTTCCTAATTACAAAATTCGCCACATCGTTACTGGCAACACAGAGCGGTTCAATATTTTGGCGCCAACTCGAGTCGGCGTTGTTTGAAACAAAGCGACGCGGGCGCAGTTGATTGCGCGCCAGTGACTTGCGCTTGCGCGGGCGCCCGCGGCACTCCGTGAAATTGGGCATACCACATACACAAGGTTCCGTACCCTTACCGACAATCGAAATTTCAGACGTCGTAAGTGACATAAAAATGCACTATTAAATTTTCAACGCTAAAGTCATCGCCGACATTTGCAAATCCAACGGTACATTTTATGGTCGATATTTGAAATTTTAAGTGTCGTAAGGTATAATATATGCACTTTTGAATTCTCAACCCTCTGCTTAGTGACGACAGTTGAAAATCCAATGTATGTTCCTTATGACATTTCAAATGAACACCATCAATATTTGGGCAGAATAGGGATTTGAATAAAGAATGTTTCAATCTTCGAACGTGTAAAATTTTAAGGGTTGAGGTAAATTGATTTCTTCGGTCTTTGATAGGATAGAATGCAGTTTGGTGCGCTCGTTTTGGATTTTAATTGAGAAAATGGCGTTGGACTGCGTTTGTATCACCCCGTTTCATCGTTTAGCCTTACTGATTTTAATTACGTGATTTTTTAAGTCACTTCTAATGAGTCCATAGCTGAAAAGGTATTAAAATCAAAAGGTACAAAAAAAAAGGTTAATTAATAAAATCAAAAACCCGACTGCTTAAGAAGCGAACTAAAAAGACGTAAACAAGAAGAAAATCATGCTGTGCAGTCGGAGGATACATATTCGCGAGCTGACTGACCAAAACCAGATGTATCCTCCGACTGCACAGCATGATTTTCATCTTGTTTACGTCTCGTTAGTTCGCTTCTTAAGCAGTCGGGTTTTTGATTTTTTTAATTAACTTTTTTTTATTTATAACTTTTTAGTTACTTTTTTTCGAATTTGGTACATAGAAATATATAAGCGTTATATATTTTTGAAATCGCCTTGTAAAATCCTTTATTTTGATACGCCACACGATGGGAAAGGAAAAAAAAATTGGGCCCCCACAATATGGCACCCAAAAGCCGCCATTTTTCTATCTTACAATTTTAATATAATCAATCATCAAATTCGGCCGACGCGTTTGGTCTCTGGAACGCCACATAGGAACAAACATACATACATACATAGACTGATAAACACATTACCCTCCTTCGGCAGTCGGGTAAAAACTAGTCTGAAACCGATTCACTCATCGTTTCCACAGAGCTACTCTCGTAGTCTTTGGGGAAAGTCCGATAGAAATTCAACCTTTAAATCTTCTTATTTCAAAACCCACACACCCCCAAAACTTAATCTAGTCGGCATATCGCTTTCAAAGTACGCCTTCATAATCTATTTATTGATTCAATAGTAGTTCTCTGCGCTACAATGCTGACAAACAAACAACGGTAGTTCATTGTAACCGCGTCGGCTCCTTTGTGACTAACTAAACGTCGATGACTATACATTTCGGTTTAATATACACGATATAACGCCTTATATAAAATACTACTTATATACTGAAGACAAAAAAGTCTTGACCTACAGTGGGCCGTGGAACTACGGAAATATGTATGAGGCCTTGATGTTTGCCTTTAGAAAGTGGCGCCCTCATGATGTGTCAAGTTATACTGGTCTCTTAGTACTTTTAATGCATTGTGATACTGATTGATATTATAAGTAGCGGTAGCACTTTTTTGGCCGCTCACATTTGAAGTCGTATTTTTTTGTAGTATGGAAAATCGTTCATAAATTAGACTGGATATGAGAGCGCATAAGAAATGTATTGGTTGTAAAGTGGCGTTAAATTAGGTAAGTAAATATATGTTTAGAGTACATATAGGACAATTAATTTATGTCTAGGATGGTTTACATTACGCTATATTTATATATAGATGATTATTTTAACGGTATCTTAAACATTGTAAAAGATACAGCTGTAACGACAAAAAGTTTCAAAGTAGAGTCAATATTATTTCACAGAAAACCTCCTGTTTCGAAAACTATGTTCTTACTCTTGCCTTTGTTACTATAAACTAGATTAACTTAGTTTTTGATTGCCTTACAGCCCCAATATTCACAGATGTAAATCACACAGGCAAAGGACAAGACGTACAACTACTGAAACCGCATTGACTTTCAACCTTTAAGTTAATTCGAATTTTTTTCATGCCAAATTCAGATTCGTATTATGTAGACATATTAGGCAGATAGCCTAATATTATGTAGATCTAGGTAGATACCCAAAGAGGAGAGAGCTTAAATTGTTGTTTTTAGGGTTCCGTACCCAAAGGGTAAAAACGGGATCCTATTACTAAGACTCCGCGGTCCGTCTGTCTGTCTGTCACCAGGCTGTATCTCATGAACCGTGATAGCTAGACAGTTGAAATTTTCACAGATGATGTATTTCTGTTGCCGCTATAACAACACCCACCCACTAAAAATAGAATAAAATAAATATTTAAGGGGGACTCCCATGCAACAAACATGATTTTTTTGCCGTGTTTTGCGATAATGGTACGGAATCCTACGTGCGCGAGTCCGACTCGCACTTGGCCGATTTTTTTTATAATATTTTTAGGTTCTCTCTCAAACTTTAGAAGCCTATTCAACATTTTATTAGCCATTGAATCTACAAGCCCTAAATCCATTCACCGACCGTAAGGTCTTTGAGCAAGAGCAAGAATGACCCACCACGACACAATCACAAAACTCACCCCATCACCAAACCAAGACATTAGAATTCTAACCCTCACTCCACATAAATCGGGGCCCACCCTTTTTGTCTTCAGTAATGAGAACATTACCATACAAATAGAACCAGCCTGGCCCAGCGTATAATTGGGTACAGCACCCCGCTGGCTCTGCGCCTTTGAGGCCGCCGAACGCTCGGACAGACCGACTGAAATATATATGTGAATGTTGGATGCAATGATTGCTTCACAAATATTGGTAGATGGTGATAAAATGTGACCCTATTTGTTTATTAGAGAATGCAGATCGATGAAGCTTTTGTAAAAAATGTTATTAGCCGTGTGTGGATGGACTGAGCAATAAAAGAGGTATCAATTGAAATTGCTGGCGTTCTGGTCGGGGTAATTAAGTTTTTCTGTTTGATTGTTTTTTTTCGTTACTTTGAATTCAATTTTTGCACGGTGGTAGGGTACTTTGTAGTACCCGCCTGGCTGGCAACCACCCTCAAGTTGAAAATCTGTCGCCAAGCACCTTCCGGTGTGTTCCGACAGCAGCACTTGAGAGCCAGTTCCCTTCTAGGCTTTGTGTGCTTACCACCATCGGCCACATCATCACTGACCACGGGGAGATTGTGGTCAAACACAGGCCTATACAGAGTAAAAAAAAAAAAAAAAAAAATTTGATGGAGTTTGGTGACATTGTTGTAGAATTACGTAATACTAATAAATAGCCACCTTCAATTGACCGAAAACTCAATAGTGAGTCTTTCGCCCATTGATTTTAATTACATTACCTACCATTATCGTAAAAAAAACAAGTGCGAGTCGGACTCGCGCACGAAGGGTTCCGTACCATTATCGCAAAAACGGCAAAAAAAACACGTTTGTTGTATGGGCGCCCCACTTAAATATTAATTTTATTCTGTTTTTAGTATTTGTTGTTATAGCGGCAACAGAAATACATCATCTGTGAAAATTTCAACTGCCTAACTATCACGGTTCATGAGATACAGCCTGGTGACAGACGGACAGACAGACGGACCGCGGAGTCTTAGTAATAGGGTCCCGTTTTTACCCTTTGGGTACGGAACCCTAAAAACAAAAATACCCTTCCCGATGAAATGTCGATGATGAAACCATTCGTTACTGAGTACCATTCATCGAACTACAAGACGTACGGCCATGCGCCATCGGTACATGGTTGACATCCCACCCATACGCACAAAGCGTTTTGCTAATACTTTCATTGTGCGCACAGCTAAAGAGTGGCATTCCCTGCCAGGGTCTTTGTTCCCTAATAGCTACAACCTTGGTGTCTTTAAGTCAAGAGTGAATAGGTTACTTCTAGGCAAGCGTGCTTCACCGTAGACCACATCATCGCTTACCATCAGGCGAGATAGTGGTCAAACGCGAGCCTTTACCGATTATTAAAAAAAAAAAACTTGCTTCGAACTTACGCACAGCATTTCTAAGACACTTTAACTAGGGATCTAAGCTAAGCGGGGTCTACGACGAAATTGCTATACGGGGTCATTAACGCTGCTACCCATTGACAGCTCGAAGTATGGTCGTAAAGATACTTCGAGCTGTATACGACGCTGCTAAGCGGTGTATATGACGATCCTAATTGTAATCTACAACGTTACTACGCATTCTCTATGACGAATCTTCTATGCTGTATACGACTCAGCTAAGCGGGGTCTACGACGACGTGGCTATACAAGCTCCACAACGCTGCTACGCGTTGTCTACGACGATACTTCGAGCTGTTTACGACGCAGCTAAACGCCCACGTAGCTGCTACTCAGGTCTACGACAGTCCTAGTTAAGGTACATAGGACGATCTTAATAGAGGTGTACTATGAAGCTAAGCAGGCCTGATAGGACGTTGATATGCGGGCTCGACATTGTTGCTACGCGGTGTCTACGATGCTTCTATGAGCTGTCTAAGACGCTGCTAAGCGGTGTTTGCGACGCTACTACGCTGGTTCTACGACAATCCTTCAAAGAGTCTACGTAGCGGGTGCTACAATAAGTACTCATCTATGCCAGGGATGGCGTTGATGAATACAACTTGGATATTTTGTCAACAAAGGCACACGACAAAGTATATTGGGCACGATAAATGAGGTTATTTAGAATCTAGGTAATTTGCAACAGCAGAAATGACACCAACTCCTACTTATATTTAAATACAACATAAAACTGTAAATACATATTAGGATTGCTGTAAGAATTTCTGGGTGCAAATAAAGAAGAATAGAATTCATAATAGCATTTAGAGTTTTTTTTTTTTGTTAATTAAGACAGAAAAGTCAAATATTTTTGGTGGCACTTCATAGTAAATTAAAAAACCGGCCAAGTGCGAGTCGGACTCGCGCACTAAGGGTTCCGTACCATTATCGCAAAAAACGGCACAAAAATCACGTTTGTTGTATGGGAGCCCCACTTAAATATTTATTTTATTATGTTTTTAGTATTTGTTATTATAGCGGCAACAGATATACATCATCTGTGAAAATTTCAACTGTCTAGCTATCGCGGTTCATGAGATACAGCCTGGTGACAGACAGACAGACAGACGGACCGCGGAATCTCAGTAATAGGGTCCCGTTTTTACCCTTTGGGTACGGAACCCTAAAAATGGCACGTTTTCTAATAAAGGTTCACCCTGGCCTACGCAATATAAATACCTAGTACGAGGACATAAAACTGAAGTCTAGGTATTTTTAATATTAAATGAAAGTCATAACAATAAAATCAAAATGTATTATTTATTATATTCTTTCCACACACAATCGACAGGAAACGACAAAAGACGAAGAACAAAGGACGGCTTCGTCACTAATATAATGTTATGCCTCAATCTATAACAATCAACTTGCAAAATCAGCCCTAGTTTTAGAGAACAATAAATAATAGCTAATCAAATGCTGCAATTATCTGTGTTTCCATTAACACTGCTATAAATATTGGGGACCGATCGGGCGGTAGATTCGAGCAAAATCCGCCATAGCCGGCAGCAGTTCCGTATACGAGAGTCTAACTAGAATTTATGACTAGGAGACAAATATAGAATGTTTAGGGATTGGACAACCGTTTTTGTATTGCGAGGGTTGCCAGCTTAGTAAAGTTAATAAGCCGCTGGAAGCGAGAGCACAAGGTCAGTTGATTTGCCGGCGGTTGGGGCAGGCCTATGGCCAGCTGTGAACATCTCTCGTCTGAAATGAGGAAAGTTAACGATACTCAAGAAATAAAGCTTAGCAGACCTACCTTTTGTCTTAGTTTTCTGCCGGATATAAGTTTTTTTAAGGAAAGCACCTCATTTCAATAGTCCATAGCTAGAAGCCCGAGAAGGCTGCAGTTTGCCAACGCAAGGAGCGTTCTCTTAGTTTGGATGGCAATTTGGATATGTTGCTACCAGTAAATTATTTTTATTCTTCGAGTGTTGGTAGCCAACTAAATAGCGTTGGGTCTGAATTCAGCTACGAGTTAGGCACCATTGATACGTATCGTCCATCAGTCCAGGGGGGTAACCATAAGCTCTTAGAGCAAGGTTATTTCGATTGTGCGTACAAGGGATAGATGTATATGAATTGTATACATCTGTACCTTTTTTCCAGTAGCACCATGGTAGTTGTGACACGTCATGGTACGGGGGCAGTTCAGTCTTTAGTGAAATGTGAAATTTTATGGGTAAATGAACCTTTCAAGAATATGGCGTACAATCTGAACCTACTTCTATAAAGCGGATGTGAACATAGAGCCCGATCGAGCATGATATCTACCGAAGGGTTCTAGAACTTACTTTTATCTATTTTGTGCCATAGAGCTGTACATTATAATTTTAATTTTTACTCTAGTTTTGCCGATGTCAAAGGCCCTGGCCACGGGCCTACTACCTACGTATGAGGATGGATTTGGGATACCTTAAACACGATTTTGCAAAAATATCACTATTTGCTTCACTTTGTAGAGTTTAGACAACCCTATTCACGCTTTGTTCATATTTCTACTTCATTCAGTGTCGAAGTTGATTTAGTTAGGGGTCCCACGCTATCTCAATTTATGTTACTAAATTAAAATAAACGGAACGCGAATTTGTTACCGCTAATTGTGAATTGAAACATTATTTAATTTATCGTCTACTTATCTATTACCGTAAGTACGTTACGTATTACCAAAGTAAATACATATGCATTGTTATTTGAATTAATTTAATTGTTATTCTATCAGCCTTGTTATTTTGATACTTTTCAATTTAATTAACTGGAAAACTACTGAGTATTATTTGGCAGGCAAACTAGTATTTATTATTTCAATTAGTGATAGTCTAAAAATAAATACGTTTTCTTTTTAATTTTGTATGTGGCTTTTATATTCATGAAATTAGTGGAACGTAATTCATTATCTGCCTAGCCTTTTCACAACTATATTGGAGTCGGCTTCCAGTCTTACCGGATTCAGCTGAGTACCAGTGTTTTACATAGAGCGACTGCCTATCTGACCTCTACAACCCAGTAACTGGGTAACACGGTACCCCTTGGCAAGACTGGTGTCAGATCTCAAGCTTCTGACTACCCGTACGTAACGACTATCAAAGATCTTTAAATGACAGCCGGGATCAAAGGCTTAACGTGCTTGCCAAGGCACGGAGGAAACTCGATATGTTGAAAATGGTTACCCATCCACGGACCGACCTCGTCAAGCGTTGCTTAACCTTGATGATCGACACGTGCGGCTGTTATTATTTAGCCACGAGCTCCACTAGCAAATTAGGGGAACGTAATTGATTGGAAAATATGATTAATTAGGTCTTACGTGACATTAACATACCAGCACATAATGAACTAAGGCAAACTAAAAAATACTTAACAAAACATTCCATAGCTATTAATTAAGTATATTTTTTATGATAATTACAATAACACCTACTCAGAAGCCGCCATAATTATGTCAATACAACTACAGCGCCTAATAAATAAAAGTAACACAAAAAGCGACAACACATTAAGAAAATAGCATCAACCGGTGTCTTTTGTGAACTTAAACACTGGCACTTATCAATAAACGCAATTATAACTCATTAGAACAAATCGATCGAGCGGAAAAAATCGCGCAGTAATTGTCGTCATTGACGACTAAAAAGTCGCTCGGTCGCAATTGTAGGCCGCTGAGGGGCGGCCAGGCCACGCCTTCGGAGGCGTAGGGAGGGCCGCGCGAGTGCGACGGCCGAGGAGGACGGAGGACCAGTCGGCCTCACCACCGCGGAGCCACCGCGCGTTGCGCGCGACTGTCGCAAAAATTCGCGCAACTACCGCCGGGTAACATACGTGCCTCTAGTGCAACCTTACGCTCTTATCATTCGCATCCGAGTGACTTCAGTGATTAGACTGCGGCAACCGACATATTACACACAAAAGCAATTTAATAAAAATTGCGAATTGCCAGCTGTGACTAAAACTATAGTGGCCAGTGACTTAACAAGTGCAAAATCTCACACCATAATAAAAAAAAAGCAATGAGTTCCAAATACGAATCATCTGTCAAACTTTCCCGCGCGTGACCGAAGATGTCAAATAAAAACAAAAGTACTGTTCTGAAATTGTTTTGTGCCAAGGTAGCTGTCAAAAATGGACTTGACAACTCGTCGCGGGGACATGTTGGAAGGAACAGGGGACATTTTATCGTTGAACGGGACTGAACAGGTGTGCCGGGAGCTAGTGAACGGAACGGAGAGCGGTTGTGACGTCAGCACCGTGACACCGGAAGTGACGCAGTCGAGGAAGACCAGCTCGTTCAGCATCAGGAACCTCGTTGGGACTGGAGATTCGGATAGGCCGTCTGACAATACGCCTACTCCTAGCGATGGTAAGTGGTTTTTTTTTTTTTGTTATTTTTTTTGCGTCTTGAACCTGTGCATTTGAGCAACGGATACCATAGTGATGACGAAAATGACACATTGTTAGAATGAGTGAAAAAAAGAGTTGATAAAAAAATGCTGTTCAGTCAGATAAAACAATCAGAAATAAAAGTGTCTTCTAATAAGATTCTCTGATAATATAAACTTAGTACTTAAATTAATGATTACGGAAAGGAAACATTCCCAGGACCATTAATTAATTTTTGACATGTGAACTATTTAAAATTCGAACAGATTTTGTGTTCAATAATGGAGAAACAACAAACAATGGCCCAAGGTCAGCAACAAATTTCGCATTATTTTAAATATTTTAAACAATTAGATTACTAATGTTTTTAAACTGTTGTTTCTCATGACATTTAAATTAATTTTAATTGTTTGATTACACAGATTAATTCTGACATTTGACTCCAATGAATATTCTGATTAGTCATAAACAACAGTGATTTGTAGTTTATTACATAATGAGAGCGGTTGTGGCCTAATGTTAACGGCACTTTGTACAATTCTAATCACCAGTTCATCACTACTTTGAAAACGCTCTCGTGGGATGCTTGTGTCTCAGATTGTGCTTTCAAACGGTTGAGGAAAATATCAAGAGGGACTTTCAAGAATACTTAGTTTTAGTTCTAGTTTTAGGTTAAGTACTCAAGGTACTTACTATGTGTCTTCTATCAACTCTGATGAATTTATGTGGTAAATTACGGCCCACTTCCTCCTTCAGAGTCAGAGTCGTCGCCAGGCCTCCTGAGGAGGTCCGGACTCCAACAAAGCAGAGATTTGCAGAGAAGTCCAAAGCGGAGACGAGAAGAGAAGTTTTTCAAGAATTATAATATAATTCTATAATCTAATTGGTTGTTTAAAAAACATCTCCTCTCCGCTCGTCTCGTATCCGCTTTGGTGGAGTCCAGGCCTACAGCAACAGCAGCGGTCATTATAGGCTGATTATGTTTGTGCCTAAGTTTGCGCAAAAAGTACTATTGTTGCGCATAGGGTTAGCATTCATACGGCTTTATACGAATATTGCCTGACATTTGTCATTCTGTCCGGCATTTTTTCAAAAGTCCGCCTGTTTGTCAGGACTTTTTAATTTTACTTGTACCAACATATTTTTAGATCCCTGTACTACAACAACAACATCAACATCAACTATGGCAGATCAAAAACGTTCAATTCTTCAAGTTCTTATAAATAATAGAGCATTTATGAATAGAGCGTAAAAGTAGACTTATTCTCTTCTTTTAATATTTTTCAGAACCATTTAATGGCTATTACACTAACAGAGGTTTCGGACATTCCATAATTAATCATATTAGTTTTCTAACATTACTTACATCTTTGAATATTATTTACGCAACAATTTTGATAGGTAACGTATGTGTTCCTATAAACAAACGAATCGTATAAATTACCAATAGTATTTTTTGTTAATGTTCCATTGGAAGCTATTGACGCAAAAGCCCTTTGATACCTCAGCGTCCTCCGCCGGCAGACAAGTATGTCTGCCAGTGCCAATTATTATGCTGCAAATTATGCAAACAAACATACCATCAACATTGATTCTAGTCATTGATTTCTAGTTATCTTGGGGTGTATATCTAATTAGGGTTTATAACTAAGTAAGTATTATTTTTTCGCGATTCAATTTTGTTTTCCCAACATACTAATAATAACCTATATTTACATAATATCACGCCTTTAGTACGCAAGGCGTTAGGTAAGGTCGAACCCATATTAAACATTGGTTGAGTTAACTACCGATCAAAAAACTAGACCGACAGTGGTTGCAATGGGCCAGCAATGGTATAAAATTTCAATAAAACGCGTTAATTCGTCAAATGTAAGTCTAACAAATGGTCAAATAAATAACTCTTGATCGTATTTCACCATTTGTGAGGATAACAATTGAAAAAAAAATGGTCTTTTACCGAAATTTACTACCATAGTTTAGCATATTTAACCATTGGTTGAGTTAACTACTGATAAAAAACCTGGGCCTTATTTGACCATTTGTGAGGCTACTTATAATTGATAAAAAAAAATACTAATTTTACCGTTTGTAACCATTAGTTAGCATATTTAACCATTGCTTGAGTTAACTACGGATAAAAAACTGGGCCTTATTTGACCATTTGTGAGGCTACTAATAATTGATGAAAAAAAAACTAAATTTACCGTTTGTAATCATTGGTTAGCATATTTAACCATTGGTTAACATAACTACGGATAAAAAAACTGGGCCTTAGCCCGACCTGGGAATAGAAATAATAGAATACAAGAACTCACGATCAGTAGTCGCGCGCTTCGCCTTTCGACCGTTGATTGTTACTCTAGTAGTAACAATCTTATTTGAGACTTCTTTGTTCTTTGAAAATTATATAGAGCTATTTCTATACTCACTAAAGTGGTTGTCTAACCAGAACTTACTAAGCTGATACAACACTCCAGCTATTGGAAAATTATCACTTAGAACGAGATCACGCTTTCATTAGGTAAATATTTCTACTGATGTGCCATATATTACCGTATTACGATAATATCAGATCAGCTGTAGGTATGACTTCACAGCTCTCTCAGAGTTGTTTTCAGAGCATAACACGAGTGAATCTTTCATGTGTATTGGATGGCAAGTTAATCAATCAAGAAATAAAACTGCGACAAAACAAACTCAACTTGAAAATCCGAAAATAATGTCAATGCATAGATCTACCGTTAAATATGGGCTTCAACTGTGCAAATCAGACATTAATTGCTCCATGGCTTGCTATATCCTGCATACCTTGTGACTTTTGTTCGGAACAGTGCCAAGGCTTTTACAGAATGGCTTTCTTAGAAAATGTAGAACTTACCTGCATACAAATCTGTTTTGCCAACTGTACACATAGCTAAATAGTCGCTAATTCTAAACTGTTACAACTTGCAGTTCTACTTAGAATTAGAGCCGCGCCTTAAGTAATGCAATAACTGTAAATGTTATTTACGAGGTTGTTACTCAATAACTTGGCAACTTCTTGGTCAATCACAGTCTTGTTCTGACACATAAATGCTTTGGTCTATGTAGATGTGGTTTTCACCTCATTTTCCACTTGTTAATAGAAGCTGAAACAAGTTATGATTATAGTGGTATGTGACCAGTGTGTAAAGTCCCACAACCTTATTTGAAAAGGGGGTTCCTCCAACCAGACGAATGTTGCATCTGATGGGCAACAACGCCCAGGTTATGGAATATATAAATAATAGTATAAAAATAAATAAAAAACACGCTTTAATAGAAAACCAAACTAAAAAGTAGAAAATAATGTTCAATAAATTTTAATTATGAATAGTGCGATTAAAAAAAATTGTTAAAAAGTTTGGGGTGCTTTTTAAGACATTTTCAAAATGACTCTACTTTTACCAATATCTGTCAATAAAATATTATAACAATTAACATCAAGCACCCCACGCTTTTTTACAATCAAATACATATTTTTGTTAATCACACTATTCTTAATTCAAATTTATTGAACATTATTTTCCACTTTAAGAATAATGGGACAAACTATATAAATTATTGCATTGTTATCGGTCCTTGATAAGTGTGCAAAGTTTCAAATTAATTCGATGTTTTGAAGGGGGTAAAAATCACGTTCAAATATTTCGTTACATAGATACATACCAGCTAATAAAAGCGTGTTAAAAATATCGAAACGGCACAAATTAAACGCTGCTCATACTGATGAAATTAACTTTCAACCAATCGTAGTTTCACATTAATGTTGCGATATTTTTCATTAAAGAAACTGGGCCCAAGTTTGGTAACTAGACCCAAGCCTGCACAGGTTTGACTGTCGCATGTCGGCATGAAGTTCTGTGTTTAATTTTGTGCCTAAGCCAAGAGATGTATGTATTGCAAGTGGAACAGGGTATTGAGAAATATAGGGATTTCTTTTGGATTATTGCAGGATAATATAATATACATACATACATAAACTCACGCCTTTTTCCTATGGGTTTAGGCAGAAACTACAGAACGCCACCTGCTTCGATCCTTTCATACTTCCTTAGCTTCACTCACATTCATACATCTAGTCATACACACACGCCGTTTATTAGTACAGCGCACCTGGCCTTTCTGAAGAACATTACCAATAAGGTATATCTATGTATGTCTTTCTAGGGCGTCCCCTCCCGGCGTTTCCATTCACGTCTGCCTTGTAAATACCTTTTGTTAGTCGCCTTTCATTCATCCTCTCAACATGGCCAAACCATCTTAGCATACTCATTTATATAATATACTTAGTTTCAATCTCTGTTGTAGGTAATGTATGTCTATCTTCAGAACAATGCATTGAATGTATAAATCATATTAGGTACCTATGCCAAACCAGATGACGTATGTACCAGGGGAATCCTTGCCCGCATAACCTACAGATGTCCATTCAGAGAATGATTGATTTGTTTTGTGTCACTCCTAGCACTCAGAACATCAAGGGGTCTAATGTTATTTATAATAAAAGATTTCATTTTTTCTTCTTCTTGACAAAACTTTTTATGGAGGCCTGATAATTATTTTTAACTGACACTGGTTATTTGTTCAATTGTTTACTCAAGAAAACATAACAGGCCGGGTTTCTCAATGCTAATTTATCGCAAAATGTCACAGCCAATCACAGCAGATAACTGGCGATTATTCGTCGATTAAGTTAACAGCCCGATAAACGAGTTAAACCAGGGTACAATTTGGTAATACCAAAATCATCTGCCAAACTGCACTACAGTTTGTCGGCAGTGATCTAGGCTTATATTAATTATTAAGTATATACATACAACAATAAATGCTGAGGCAAAAATTAAAGATAGACAGATTCATTACATTATAATAATCATTGCATTGGAGACATCAGTGAAAACATCTCTTGCTGGTTGTTATAATTGAGACAAAGATTTCGCGTTTGTGGGCAAATTGTTAGTGTACAAGAAATTGAAATATGTATAAGATGCTTTGAGATATCTAGAATGAAATGTACAATAGTTGACAGAACTGTAATTATGGACAATGTGACTGACTTAGGTATGTCATCACTTGCGTTATGAGTGTCGGTGTTTTTTTTAATCAAACATGTGCTAAACCTAGTTAACAATTACTGCAATAAACATAATAGAACATAATAATAGCACAGAGATCAATTAACTTAATTATATATTTGTATGCTTGCTAATTATATGCTTGGAAAAACTGAGTTTACGACCATATTATATTGACATTACCGTCATAAAATCATGTCAGATGACTGATGACATCATAAGGTCTTTATTTCAATGATTTTATTGTTTTTTATGATCACAGAACTGACCATAAATGTACAATGTAGGCAACATATTCTGCAAATTAGTTGTCGACATATTTAGCGTACGCGATGTCACGTGATGTCATTTGCAATTACAAAAGTATCATTTGCAATAAATTACAAATTATAATTGCTTTATTTATTGATTGTATTTTAATTTACTATGTCGCTAAGTTGTTTTAATAAGTAGTACTTGATTAGCCTTGATTTACATATCTGTAATGATAATGTATGACGCGTTCGCATAGCTGAATTTATTGATAAATCGTTTGCGACTATTTTCAATACAGTAAAAGCTTTAGATTATGCAAACGACTAATTGGCTTAGATTTAGGGTAGATAGTATTTAATGTTGCATTTTAGCGACACAATTTTTAATGCAACTGCCGTGTTAGAATAATTACTATAATAATCTATAGGTGTAGAGAAAGGTACACGTATAGGTAAGTATCTACACCTTGTTTCGGAATTAAGAATTTTTGTTTGAGAACTTGTAAAACTACTTTAGCATAAAAACTTAAAAACTTTGGCATAACTGTATGTTGGACGAGTTCTCACCTTAAAATTCCCAATTCAGAAACGGCCTGACGGATTATGACATATGAGGTGTCGTTGGATTCGTCTCAATTGTGAGAGTGACATAGGCTATATCATTTTTAAAAATAGCGCCTAAGCCTAAAAAAAAGGGGGTGATACAATTTTATTTAGAAAAGCCGACCAAAACTTCGTTTGTCACCGCTGGCTGCACCTCATAATATTTAATGTATAAATTATATGTAGTACTTGTTTTTCTCTTTTCAGTTAATACATTTTTAGCAGTCGGGTTTTTTTTCACTGTGTGCGTCATGACTGGCGGTAATAACACCTTTTTCTTTCCTCATTTCTTTATAGAAAACACCCCATTTTTATGCATTTCATGCTAAATTTCAACGTTATAGCAAACAAACTGAAGGGAATAAGCAAAACAAATCAATCGACATTAATGACGTGTTTACATCTTTAAAATAATTTGCTAGCATGTGCAAAAGGGCCAATTAAAGTATTCAATAAAATGCAATTTAGATATTTTACAACATGCGCAGGCGCATGGGCCACTTTATTAGCAATTTGTGACGTCATTGAGTCAGGGATCGACCTCGTTGCTCAAAACTGTTTAGTATTGCTTTATGAGTTTATTGATTTGCAATAAACTACATAATGTACTGTCTATATTCATTAGCATGATTGACCCTTTTCTGTTTTGATTCGTAACTAAACACAGACAGATATGTCAGCTCGTAAATATCACCCACCCGCAAAGACTTTAGTTCCCGTGATCATGGCGCTTATAACGGTGCCGAAATATCGAGTTCTCAACGAAATACAAAATATACATGGTAAATATCCCGAAACAAATATTAATTCCAATGATTCGTAACTAGTTTCTGTCTGCCAGTTCTCCCACGTGACAGTCGGAAAAAGTACTACTATATTCTAATCCAGACTGCCAAACATGGGTTATTCGTGTGCCAAAAATTGTCCAAATCTGTTCAGCGGTTGAGGCATGATGGATAAACATCCTACACATACAGACTTCAACATTAGTATAGTCCCCGGCATGTGGCAAGGGTTTGTGGGGGTAAGTTCGCGCATATTGTGCGAACTGACCAACCACCATATATAGCGAACGGAACGTGGACGCGACGCGATTCGATCGCGCGCTCGGAACGGTGCTAAACGTTGCCCGCGTCCCGCTTGGTAACCAAAGGACCTAAAAACGACTTGTGCGCGTCTAACGACTCTTGCCAAGTTACGTGCCGACAACAATTTTATAAGTAGCAAGTAGGATTTTGCTAACTGTTAGCAAAGGCTTCAAATCAAATCAAATTGTTTATTTGCATAATACAGGTAGGTACAAACAGATGTTACAAATAGATATAATAAAGTACACTGTATCATTACCTAATAAGGTGTGCAAATGTTTATATTATTGCCAAATTTATTAAATAATTATTAAAATAACATTACAAAATAATTACACTCAAAAAATAAAATAAAATAAATTCAAAATACTACAAATGTCAAAAGTGAAATAAAATAAAAAAATGTCAGATTGAAATTACATGTCATAACTTAACAATCAAATATATTAAAGAGCTGTCAAATTTAAGCATGTCACACTATTTTTAATGTCATATTATTCAATGTCAATAAATTACTCTTACTGTAGGTCTATCTATATTTTTATCCTGTAGGTAGTCCTTGGTATTATAATAACATTTATTCACTGGGAATTTGTGCAGCTTCGACTTAAATTGATGTACAGGTTACTTTCACTAATGTGTCTGCCAATTGAGTACATACCTACGTAGGCTCATTAAGCTTGCTAAACTTAAAGCTTAAGTATCTAGGTATATTTCTGTACCTATTATTGTTGTATTATATTTACCGAATTATTGTTAATTTATATAATCAACCACAAATTTAAAGGGAAAATTCCAATGGGATTTTCCTGGAATGTGGTACTTCCTTTGTTGGGTGCCTAGGCACTTATTTCAATTTGTCATCGAAAATAAATAAATACACAAAGATAACGTTTACACATTAAATAAATACTAATTATAATTATCCTTCACTTTGAAATCGGTTGGTGGTGAAAAATATTATTTTTTCCTTATCAACCGTGAATACACATTATAATTTGATTAATAATAAACTAAACTATATTTAACTTTATTTGGTCAGCGTTACCGCTGAGCACGAGGTCTTGGATTCGATGCCTGGGTCGAGCAAATTGTTATTGTGTTATTACCCGACTATGGCGAAGCAAAAAGGAGGATTATGTTTTTGACCGCTATGTAAATATGTATGTCAAAGTCAAAGTCAAATATATTTATTTCAACTAGGCCAATAAGCGGCACTTTTGAACGTCGAACAATAATAAATCTAAATTAAAAATGTACATTTAATAAAAATTTATTCTACCGTGCATTCGGAAAAGTAGCTTGTTATGGAGAAGAACGCACAAGAAACTCCATAAATATATTCACCTATTCCCTCATAACTTCTAAACTACTTATCATTATTTGACAAATGAGGTGTCGTTATAAGGCTATGTGATGTCGCATTAAATTGAATATGGCTCTCTCTCGGGGGCACGAAGACAAGAAAAAAAAATTGTTTCGGTCCACCCCTTCATGTGTGGCATCATTGAACAGGGATTTTAAAATAAAGGTAGGGTTTCGTACATCATATTTTTGTCAAGCGTACCGTTTGCGAGATATACCCCATCACAGTCATGAAAACTATTTTTTTACCCGGCTACGGCGTCGCAAAGTCCACTCCTGTAATTTATGCAATATCTAGATACTTGTAAAACAATAAACCCTAAACAGAAAAAATGTGGCTGTGCAAAAACCCCAAAACACTTTAAATAAAAAATAAGTTCTAAAACTAAAACCCGACTACTGAAAAATCACGCTCTAAAAAGTATGAAACAAGAAAATATTCTCATCTGAAATTGTTATGTACAAACTATTCCGTAGCAAAGTGGACCACGGCCACGGTTATCCTCCGTGGTCGTAGTCCATTTTGCAGTAGCACGGTAGGTGGCATACGACCATGGTTATCCTCTCCGGAATAGTTTGAACATTACAATTTCAGATGAGAATATTTTCTTGTTTCATTCTTTTTACCCGACAACCGAAGGAGGGTACCTAATGTGTTTATCATTCTATGTATGTATGTCTGATTGTTCCTATTTGGGGTTCTAGAGACCAAACGCTTTGTCGACTTTTGATGATCCTTACGTCAATAAATTTGTCTTAACCTTGCGAGTGTCACTGGCTACATTAAAATTGGCAAATAGAAATATGGCGGATTTTGAGCGCCATATTGTGTATTCCCATCGTGTGGGATATCAAAATGAAGGGTTTTAAGAGGTTATTTCAAAATATATAACACTTATTATATGTTTAAATGTACGAAATACGAAAAAAAAAAAATATAAATGAAAAAAGTTAATACAAAAAATATTAAATACCCGACTGCTTAAGAAGCGAACTAAAAAGAGGTAAACAAGAAGAAAATCATGCTGTGCAGTCCGAGGATACATCTGGTTTTGATCAGCCAGCTCGCGTATATACATATTATCCTTATTAGGAGCAGTGGTAGCCCAGTGGTATCGGCCGCGACTTACAAGTTTTAGGTCGTAGGTTCGAGCCCATGCAGGCGTTTTACTTTGTGTAAATTATTTCATCACCACTGCTCTCAAAACGGTGAAGGAAAACATCGTGAGGAAACCGGCATGTCCTAGAACCAAAAATTCGAAGACATGTGATATCCACCAAACCGCACTGGGCCCGCGTGGTGGATTACGGCCCATTCCCTCTCACAGAGAGGAGGCCTGTGTACCAGCAGTGGGAACATTAATAGGCTGATGATGTGATGATGTGATCCTTATTATCCTCTTTAACCGACTTCCCTAAACGGAGGAGGTTATCAATTCGACTGTATTTCTTTTCATGTGTGTTACCTCAGATTTTTTTTTACTATGTGAACCGATTTTGGTGATTCTTTTTTATTTAAAAGCTAGTGCTTGTCTTGTGGTCCCGTTTAAATTTCATCAAGATCTAATGATGAA
Source organism: Anorthoa munda (assembly GCA_945859665.1). Taxonomy (NCBI): domain Eukaryota; kingdom Metazoa; phylum Arthropoda; class Insecta; order Lepidoptera; family Noctuidae; genus Anorthoa; species Anorthoa munda. The sequence continues at coordinate 8,783,400 of OX243918.1, read as the reverse complement.
CTTCGGAGATATATATCAGAACTCGTCAATAAATGACGGCAAATCACTTGGGATAGCTGCAACCGCATGTCTGTTTATTGTTTACACCATTTCATAACAAAACATCACACTGACTTCCAAATAAAAACACTACAAACTGAAAAATAACTTCAATTTCGAAAACAGGAACACCGACTTCCGAAATTGAAGTTATTTTTCACTTTGCAGTTTTTTTATTTGGAAGTCGGTTGTGTTTTTTTGTAAAAAAGTTTTATAAGATCCAATACAGATCTTGTTACCATTAAAAAAAAAACTTCCACCCATACAGTCCACAGACCGATTAGCACGACCTATCCTCACCCCCTTAGTGCCGGCACCATCGCAACGTGACGTCACGTCCCCTAACCAGCCGCTTCCGCAACTAAATGAACTCTCGACAGGTGAACTTTATAGAAACAATCGATTCGTGTTGTTCCATGCTTTGTAATCATTTGTTGGTGTTGAAGTTAATTTTTATGTTGATAAAGTTGCAATAAAAATGACCAGCATTTAAAAGAGGTTTTTATAGCAGTACACTTCTGTAAGTATAGTAGCAACCACATAGGTAGATCTTAAAAGTTAAGCAACCCTTGTTGAGGTCAGTTTGTGGATGGGTGACATTCGTGCTTCAGGGGGCACGTTAAACAGTTAGACCCGGCTGTCATTTATAGATTTTTTACGGGTACTCAGAAGCTCTGACTGCAACGCTTGCCATGGGGTATCGTTTACCCAATTACTGGGTTGTGGAAGTTAGATAAGCAGTCACTTCTTTTATTATACTGGTATTTCTTGAATCTGCCCTGGCAGTTAAGCTTGTGTCATCATGCACTCTCAAACGTCTCTCTGATGCACATAGTAGGTTCATTCGGTTCCCATCATGATGGTTGAGCTGAGTGGTGCCAATCCATGCGTCATATTCGTGAACGAGAGCCTTCAGTTGGGATTGGTTAATTAATTATTGTATTCTAGGTTCTTTGTTTTACTTTAGACGCTTTTACGTGCACGTCTTTTTACATCGTATAATTGTAAAATAATAGTAAAAACCGGCCAAGTGCGAGTCGGTCTCGCACACGAAGGGTTCCGTACCATTATCGCAAAACACTGCATAAAAATCACGTTTGTTGTATGGGAGCCCCCCTTAATTTATTTTATTTTAATTTATTAATTATTATTTTTTGAAGTAAATATACAACTAAACATTCTGTGAATATTTCAAGCGTCTACCTGTTGCCGTTATTAATATCGAGCAAAAAACGGCAAAAATATCACGTTTATTGTATGGGAGCCCTCTTTTAATATTTATTTTATACTGTTTTTAGTATTTGTTGTTATAGCGGCAACAGAAATACATCATCTGTGAAAATTTCAACTGTCTAGCTATCACGGTTCATGAGATACAGCCTGGAGACAGACGGACAGACGGATCGCGAAGTCTTAGTAATAGGGTCCCGTTTTTACCCTTTGGGTACGGAACCCTAAAAATCATGCATGCCATTGGACATAAACACTATAGCCTAGCATTAAGTATAAGTAATGTGTATATGTAATGTTTTGCATGTCAAATATTTGACTATGTATTAGGAAACTATGTATAACTTACTTAAACACGTAGGTGGTGGACAGTGTAGACTGTACCAATACTTATTGCAAATAAATGATTGATTGATTGATCGTTCTCACATATGTTTAAATGTCCAGCAAGAATGATGTTACCAAATACTTGTAATTTGTTGATACATTCCTCAATCTATCATTTAAACTTAAACCACACATATAGCTAATTATTAAATATTTTATACACTCTGTAAATTTTTATCTATGTAACCACATCTTTATGTAATGAATGTGAATGAACATTTATAATATTCTAAATTCGCATGACTATTCAAAACCAGCCAGATTTTTTTGCAAGCCTGTTCTACGGTTCCCTTCAGCTAGCAACCTTCACAATTCATACTAATCTAATTTATGTTTACTCTATGAGACTGCATTTACAAAGAACAAAATAATGCCTCGTAATGCCCAAACGTGACAAAACTCTTAAAGGTCTTAAACTCTAAGGACATTGTCACGATAGAGTACTTTTGAAGTGATTAAGATTGTATCTTGTTTGATCGTGTGACGTTATGGCCTTCTAAGTTTCACTTTATGTAAATGACAGGACAAAACATAATGATATTGACATCTTTTTGACACTTACCACGTGTGTGGTCAATGGTTTGGAAGAAAAATCCAGTTTAGTTTCAATTTATAGGTAGCCAGTGTTAGCTTGATCAGTCAAGTCATTTAGATTTTCTGTCTGTCACATGCAGTTGCCACAATATATCTATAAGATGACACAAAGCAACACTAGATTCAGTAGCGACTGGTTCTACATCGAATAAACAATCAGAAAGAATAACACTGAACACACACAAAAACAGTCAAATTATCAATTTTCTTTGCGATTGATAGCGACATAAGGCAGACAGACAATCTAAATGCTTGACTAGGAATCTACTAACGAGCATATAGATGGCCTATGTTATTTTTAGATAGATCAGATTAGAGCCCGGAAGGATCTGATGATTCTAACCGCTTTCTTGTCATGTCACTAAACCATATTTTGTCCGTCCAGTACGTGGACGGCGCTATTGTTTATCTCATGTCTACCAGAGTATATCAGCCCAACACCTAGCTAACAGCGATAACAACTATGTATATAGGCTTGTGTTGTCTTGACAGTAGATACAATTGATCCATCGAACATCCAGTGCGAATGCGGTGCTCCTGTACAGACTAGTACCTGTATAACCCAATTGCTGGAATGTCCCAACTGTGCATTCACTTGCACCTTTGATGATCTGTACAACGCTTTTGAGGCTGCAATAAATTTGGCCACCTACTAGACCCAAACCAAACAGTCTGATTAAATATACAGTTAAAGGTCAGAAGTGCAGTCTTTACTCTCCAAAATTCAAATGGCTAGTTTTTATAGATGAATTTAAATTATCCAAAACTGGTTTAATATGTTGTATAGCAATTAAAGTATAGATTATACCTACTAACCGTGAAAAGTTGAAAATCTTCTACCTAAAAAAAAATTGCCGCAGCTGCTTTGGTAGAGTGTGACTGCACTTTTGACCCTTAATGTACAATCGAAACGAAAAGTTTTCTTTACGATGATAATACATGATCGCTTTAAACTAGTTAACTTAGTCGTCACACACAACCCTCACTTTATGCTTACTCAATACCACCATATTTCTTTACCCCAACTTCCCACAATAGATCATAATCCGCAGATGTTCCAAGGAACCCAACTAGTTAATCTTGTTCAGCATTTTTTACGCTATATTCATGATATCGGTAATTCAGCTCACCCACTGAATACTAAGTAACCCAGTTATTCTGTGGATAGTCGGACTTCACTGTAAGTTTGAGCTGCAATAATATTGATGCAATTAGGACTTATTAATCACTTTGAAGTACCGAGGATCGTGGCTAATTGGTAAGTGAAGTCGATCGATCATGCAGCTTCGAGTTTTCGAGTTGCTAAAAACTTCTAGTAATTATTTTTATATTGTGTGTCTTGGTGTCTGAAAATTAAGTTGAAATTAGCGCCTCGTTCGAAATCGTATTATTAATTCAAGTAGTATTAATCTCCGATCTAGATATTGATGCTTATTATTAATCTTTTGCTTCATATTTTAATTAAATCTTCCGTCTGAATGTCAAAATTATAGTGATAGTCTGCTAAAATCTCTATTTAGAGAAGTTGAAAACCTTAAGGTGACAGTACAGTATTTTCTGTTCATCATAGAAAAGTATGCTTTTCTATTTCAGATTAGTAGGGGAAGATATAAGTGGTTGATTAGTTCACTAACTACTGATATATTTTTATAACAAACTGTCTGTAAAAAATATGAACGCATTTTCCCTTCAATTTATTGAGTTCCTACAAGTCGATTACTAGATTTATCTAAAATCAATTAAACAAAATTATAAAAATACAGCGTGGCGTACCTATAACCGAAAACAGTAAGTAAGTAAATCATCAAAATTAAAACCGGAATCCACCTTTTACAACCTCCCAACTCTACCCAAGTGTACTCATGTAGTACAAGCAAAAACACAGAAGCGAAATAATTTCAACTGTAATTTTAATAATATACTAGTAGTACGTGCGCCTGTTATTAAAGGCAGGTAACAATTCTTACATATACGGCAGGCAGGTGCGTATGCGCAATCAATTAATTATTTCGCTTGTACTTGTAATATGGGCACTTTAGTTCCGTCACTTGTTCGTGTATTAATTTTCAAGTTGATGCTAGGCTTTGGCTACCAAAAAGGAAAAATTCACCCATTTGTAAATCTTAGGTTATGGGTTTTACTGAGCCCTCTTTGTTCTATAGTAGGACCGCCGACCTATTTTGTATGGACCTTAAGTAAACAGTACAATATAATTTAGTTTGTAGTATTACTGGAGTAAGTAATTATGCGCTATGTCTACTGCTGTCACAACGGATGGATCAACTAATCAAAATCTTCATTGATATTGTCTACATCTACATTTACATAATTATTTAAGTTTATTATTTCAATTTAATCAAAGGGGGAACTTTACGGACCGCGTCGGTTACATTATTTAAAAAAACGGACCCCAAATGAAAATAATTGCTGACCCCTGTTCTATAGGTAATCAATTTAAAGCATTACAGGCCTTATTTATGAAAATGTCTTAGCAGTTTAAAAACTGATTAGCAGGTTACTTTTTCAAATTTTATAAAGGTCTCGGGCCAGTAAATGTCGAGAATGCGACGCAGACAGCGGTTGATGATGACTTGGATTTGGCGTGAGATGTTCTTTGTGACCTTCCACGTTTTGCACCCGTAGAGCAATACCAATTTGAGATTGGATGACATAGAATGTGTTAAGCAATAGTCGAACAGTTTCGAGATTTTACTAAATGGTGTTTTTGTTAACTTTTGTCAGAGCTTGAAACCTACTCTACCAGAATACACGCAGATTTTTTTGTTTGAAATTGCAAATCTTTGACACACGGTCACAAGAAAAAAAAAAACAAAAAAAAGTTTTTATTGTTTCTCATACAATTGTTCTACAGCACAAAATTGAGGCAGCCCCGATAAGTTATAAGGATACTTGTAATGGGGTTACCTCGCAACTTCCCGTGGGTTGCTATCTAAATACGGAAGAAAACATAAGATCCCATTATTTTAAAATTTATTTTCAAAATATTTAAATAAAACACCTACAAAAAAAGCTAATAAAGTTTTTGCCATAATCAAGGTTTATTCTTCTAGTTATGTGTTAATAATTACTTAAAAATACAAATTAAGCAATAACTATGTATGTTACAGAAATTACAATTTTTTTAAAATAAATGCTTACAATGGACACACTCGCATATAAAAGCTATTAAGACTGACAATGGTGTTAATTTTAGTTTGATGTGAATAATTAAAGTGATGTATGTACTCGAATGTAATCATTTACATTTTAATAACCTCATAATATTGTAAGAAATTCTTATTTCAACGCCATTAATAACGTTAACATCTTTATAAAATTTTATTATTAAGTTACAAACTATAATACACGGTTTGTAGGAAACAACTTATAATTACGAAAACTCTTAGAAGCATACATTTTTAAAAAAAGAACTTTAATATTTTAAAAAATATTGCAGAATAGCTACCACCATTATAACTTGACCTCTTCGTTTGTTTTAAGTGAGGGGTCTTGATAAAAAAATGCACGTTTTTGAAAGCGTATTCTGATATAATTCTAAAGAAAACTAATTACGAATGAAGTTATCGTGTAAAGGTGCTGTTTCAAACGTACGTTTTGTAATTACGCGCATTATGCATTTCCTATGTTGTAAAGTTATCCTAGTCATGCTCAATGATTATTAAAATGAGGATATGTTTGCAAAATGTAATCGAAGAACGTAATTTGTATGATAGGAAATGGATAGATACTAAAATAACCATCGGGCTACTATACCATAATTATAAACAAAAACAAAAGGTAAATTAATTATGTGCGGATGTTTATAAACTTTATAATATTACATACATAAACTCAAGTTTTTCTCCCTTGGGGGTATAGTATTACTAATATTCATCCATTAAGCTAAAAATATATAATATCCATTTCTTATCAAGTTATCATACATTCTTTTTTTAATATTTTAGATTGGGCAACACATTAAAAAAATTACAAGTTTTTATTTTAGGGTTCGCACGGTTTGTGCATTTAGCCAATGTCACGTTTAGAAGTTCTAGTTCCTTTAGTTTTTAGTCCAATGTCCTAGTTAGGCCCCAGCAAAATGGCGGTAACTTTATTGGAAGCTTCTACGGAGTTTTGTCGACAACATGAACAAACAAAAAACAAAACAAACAAAATTCCTAGTGTGGGGCAACGTTTTTCAAAAAAGAAGAAAGAAAGAAACTCATGTTCTGCCCCTGTGTTTTACTTCCCCACTCTCGTGCCCGTTCACAAATATTATTAGAATAAAAACCACTATTTTACACTATTAATGATTAAATTCAATTTAAAACATTTTTATAAAAATAAAATAGAGATGATGTTGCTTACATTGAAGCCATCACGTTCCCGCCAAAACTCAAAATCAAATGTTTTGTTGATTCCAGAAATGCCTAAAATAATGTCCTAATCTAATATTTAGTAAAAAAGACTACGCTTTAGCAAGCAAAGGTTTAAATCCTTGACCATAAATGTCACAAAGCCAAAGGGCACTAACCCTCGACAGACGCCATGTCTGAACGTTTATGGCCTACAATCAAATTATTCAAAAACACGGCTCCTTAACTATCACCACAATAATTTACAACCAAAACGAAAACATTCTAAAAATCCGAAGCACGCGCACGGAATCGAAAAACAAACATTCTGATGCCCAGAAAATCTTGACTCTAAATAAAGTGCTGATACCTTAACAAATGACTTATGTTTCTGGAATTTAAAGTAGTGATCCAATGCAAAAATGATATAAACCCTATTTAGAGAAAGATAGGGGTTAAAATCCTTCACATTCAAAAAGGATTTTACACAGTGACATGGATTTAAAAGTGAGAGTTATCACAGGGTCCCATTTGAGGCGCACGCGCGGTCCCTTGCACTAAAAATAAATAAAAAAAGGATCACTTATGAAGCTCGTAAAAATAATGCCGTCTGACCATTACACAATGGTTGATGGAGGGACTCCTGTACTAGCTTTATGATAAGCCATAGTGGTCAGCGGTTGAAGAATGTTAGGTTCGTAAAATAAAGTACATACCATAGAGCTGTAGTCACCCGTATAGCCCTTGTATGTACTTAAGTGGCTGTAAACTATATCTTGCAATTTTGGTGGGTGCTTTTAGTATGCATCTCCATCAAATCGAAAGTTCTAAGGCTAAACCCCTCAGTGGCACAAAGACCACTCCATTGGACCTGGTTGTTAAATAATTTTCTGTCTGGGGGGATTGGAAGCCGGCCCTCAAGTAGTTAGGCAAGGCTAAGCGGATGGAGCTCATTACGGAAGCTGTTCTAAGACAACGGTTATTAGCCAACACAATGGAAGAAAGCTTTTTATGAACTGCAATGAATAGTGTTTCGTAAGTTTGTATTAAAATAGGCCTAAAACCAGTCATGCACAAAAGGTAATTGGGTAGTATCAACCTGTAAGTGAAGAAGCAGACTAGGGGTAGTTGTTTCCTCCTAAAATAGAAATACAAGAAAGTAGAAGCTTCTTTAAGTTATAGCAACTTCTGGAAACTTCCTCCAACAGCCAACTCCAAGAAAAACTGAGAATCATACGTAATAACTACGTAACTAAATAAATAAAATCACATTAGAACCACATCAGAATAATCTCCATCGCATACAGGAAATTAAATGATGTAAAAAATGTACACACAAACGTAATAGAATGTGTATAAATAAAATATTGTAAAATGAACGCGTCTGATGATCGCCGCCATCTTGAATCGAGGTCTCATCGCAAGCGGGCGGAAATTGGCAAGAATCGTCACTGCAATGCTTGTTGTAATTTGTCATCATTCAACATGCATCAAATTGATATTCGTTTAATGAAGTTTTATTTAATTCTGCATTGCTTTAAATCAATTATGATATTGATAATAATTATTAACTGTTTGAGTCGTTTTTCTATTTCCTGCCATCCTGTGTGAGTTTATTGCCAATTGTGTGTTTCTGTCTTAACAGATTCTTGAATCTGATTATTGCTGCTCTGAGGATTGAATTCCTGATTATTGAGGGAATTATCCTTATTTTAATCCAGACCATAGAGTAAACAAAGTTTTATAATCTGTTGTCATTTCAGTTCATGTATCTGTGTGTGTGTGTGTGTTGTATCTGTGTGTTGTGTGTAGTGTATGTGTATGTGTGTGTGTTTGTGTTGTTGTATATGTGTGTGTGTTGTGTGTGTGTATGTGTGTGTGTTCTAATCTAATCTATAATAACCAATCTAATCTATTAACTAATCTAATCTATTATCTATCTAATCTATTGACTATGTTATAAATAAAATTCAAGTATTTCAAGAAAACTAAGCTTCAAATAGAACTTTTTTGTTATAACTTAATGCAATTACATCCTTAATATCTTTGTTTTCAAATGGTTATTGCTTATTTAGCTTCCCCATTATATCTATTGGTGCTATCGTTAATAATAGAAAATATAACATTATTGGACGACAAAATTAGTGGAAATTGTTATTCCTACTAATGTATTGGATATTTTTATAGCTCATACACTTGATGTGGGCTGTATTCAATTCCATGACTATTTTTACCTAAGTATGCCATTATTGTATGCATATTGCTTTCAATCGTTAATCTATAAACTACTATCACCATTATTTCAACTGTAAAAGTCAATCTATAGACTCTTTTTGGGTCAACTGTTACGTTTACATTACTTGAATTATCTAATGAAATTTCTGTTTTCAATTTGACTTTAGTATGCATTGTTAATGTTTTAGCCTCACACGAAGTGGCCCGATGATTTGGTGAAGACTGCGGGCATATGCTAGATGTAAAACGCACAGGACATGTCGAAGTAGTGAGGCCTATGTTCACTAGTGGACATCTTTCGTTTGATATGACGATGATATCATAAAAAAACCAGCGAATTTCAAACGAAATCGGTCCATTAGGCCAAATCGCTCGCGCTTCCACCGCACACGTTTTCCGGTAATTTGAAGTACAAGATGCAACATTACCAGATAAGCAGAAATAAAATAAAACAAACAGCTTCTCGGGTAATTTGCTAGCTAATGGTGAACCTTATCTGCCTAATTAAAATGCGATTTGGCACAGACTACATGAACGTCGACTTAGGTGATTGTCACACTGCTCCTGATAGCAATCACTTGATTATTGTTCTACTGTGCTAGGGCATGTTTTCCGTTGCTGTTTGAATTATTATTAGTGTCAAGAGTGCACATAATAAGAGCTAGGCTTGTAATTAAATTCACGATTGCGATGTTAATAACGTCGCACATTTGTTTTGATTATTTGCTGTAATTAGTTTTTTATTGTTTGTGTCTTGGGTTGTTAACTAGAGGTGGAAATGAGTTAGTTTGAGTCACATCAGGAATTATAATCTCTGCCAAGGATATGCTTCGGTTATTTTTGCTGGCAAGCAGGCGCTTTACTTTGTGTAAACTATTTCATCATCACTGCTCTAATACGGTGAAGGAAAACATCGTGAGTAAACCATCATGTTCTAGAACATATGCACATAGACATCCGAATATATGTATTTAAGGACTGATTATATGCTATGCTATATTTTTACTGGTTAATCATTACGGACGGATTTAGTTCCATTTTTAATTTCCTTGAATATTAATCAATAATGAACGCTCCTACTTATTGCGCCCAAATTATCTTAAAAGTTAACCGTTGACTCGTAAAGTAGAAAAACCGGCCAAGTGCGAGTTGGACTCGCGCACGAAGGGTTCCGTACCATAATCGCAAGAAAACGGCAAAAAAAATCAGGTTTGTTGTATGGGAGCCCCACTTAAATATTTATTTTATTCTGTTTTTAGTATTTGTTGTTATAGCGGCAACAGAAATACATCATCTGTGAAAATTTCAACAGTCTAGCTATCACGGTTCATGAGATACAGCCTGGTGACAGACAGACAGACAGACAGACAGACAGACAGACAGACGGACCGCGGAGTCTCAGTAATAGGGTCCCGTTTTTACCCTTTGAGTACGGAACCCTAAAAACTACAGATAGAGTAGTCTTTAATTTATAATTTAACTTATTCAAGGAATTTATTTTTGTTCAGTGTGGCGGTATTTCCTGTTATTTCTGTACCTGTACCAAAGTTTTTACTTCGATACTAAGAGTTTTTGTTGTATTTTAATTTATTTTTGTTTGTATGCTAAATTGGTATGTATTTAAAATAAATAGCAATTTAAAACAACAATGCGTTATAAATAACACAATCCATTTAATTTGGAGACAAGGTATTGCTAGGTAAATTGTATCTAGCATAACTAATGCCCCTACTTAATGAGGTTTTTCTATACCTAATGTAGAGCTCAATGAGTACTGTGTACCAACTGTAAATCTACTATACCATTTATTGTACCTATATGTCGTTCGTTGACTTGTGTGTACCCTAGCAGTTGAGAGTATGTCATACTCTCTCTAATGTCTCTCTGATGGTGGCAAATGTGTTGGCTCTTATTCGGTGCCCTTTATAATGGTTGAGCTGAGTGGTGCCAATCCATGTGTCATGTTCGTGAACGGGCGCCATCAGTTGGGATTGGACATAACTTAGCTGCCTTGGCATGGTTTTAATAATATTGTATTTTAGAATTGTTTGTTTTACTCTAGACGCTTTTACATATGTAATTTCCCAACAAGAATACTTTTCTTTGCGTTTTTACTCCAAATACTAGTAATTGAAAATAATGGAAAAGAGTGTCCGTGGAGTTTCTTGCACGTTCTTCTCCATATAGACCTACTGACGCTTGCGAATGTGCAACTAGTTTCATTTTTGTTTGTTTTTGTCTGACAAATGCAAAAAATCCTTTTGGTCAAATTGAAATAAATATTTTTTTAGTTTGATTTTGCTCTGATTCTAGAAATTCAGTCAGTTTCTATAATAATACCAGCCTGTAACTGTCCCACGGCTGGGCATAACTCGTTCTCATACAGAGAAGACACGAGTATTAATCACCACGCTTCTTCAAGGCGTGTTGGCAATTTCAGACTTATGTTACTCGTAACTATAAGTCCAGGTTTCCTCAATCCTTAAGATGTTTTCCTCCACTCCTGCCAGCAATGTCTAAGATTAACTTAGATAGTACTTAGGACTTTAAAAAGTAACATTAGTACTTGCCTGGATTGGGACTCAATACCACGAGAGGTGAGGCCTTAGCCACTGGGTCACCACGATATACAGTACAATTATTTTATCTATGTCCCTCGGCATCTTCGTGTTTCGTCAGTCGTCGGCTTTCTATCAGTTGCCCTTTACACTTGGTGCAGACTGGACGCTCTCAATCAACTTGGAAGTCTGATCCGACGACTGGCGAAACACGAAGTTTGCCGAGGGACATTATGAAAATAGTTATACTGTACAAATATGAGACGGGTTATATAATTTAAAAATGCACAGCTGAAGGTGTTATTTTTAATATATTTGGCTCTATAACGAATTAAAATATATCTCCACCAAGCATTCGAAAAGAACTCCTTCCAGTTCTTAACTTTTCGAACATTTTTATTTATTACCCCAATACGTCCATGAATCGCCATTTGTTGGACCACAATAAAAAAACACATAATAAGCATAATCACGAAATCGACCCTAAAAACTTTCAACCCTTCCTAATTCGTGTACGGAACCCACAATAAGAATCAATTTGTGGCACCTCACTAAACGCATGGCCATCGAATTACAGGCCTTTGTGTCGTTACATCACTATTAGTTCGGAATACATTAGATTTTGTTTTTATATTGAATTTACTATGCAGTATGGTGGCTTGGGACAGATGACTGGTGGGGCAAATGAACATGACGGTAAAAGCATTTACACATTTTTTTTTTAACACTTACCAAAGGTTTGGTTGCTGGTTATGAAATTATTGGGACATAAAAAATTTATCTATTTGCTAATTAATTTGTATTATGTATTATTTTTAATGTTTACTCAAAATTTAAGTTACAAAACTTGTTCGGTTATTTCTTTTTTCCGCGTAACTTTAATACAAAGTCCTACAGGTAAATTTTGCTTATCTTTGGTAAGTAAAGACTTGCGCCTTTTGAAGCCAATTTTTTAGTAAAGGTGGGTTTAACTTTTTTTCTTTGGCTAAGTCCACTAAGCACAATAACTTGCGTATTACTCAACTTTCCATAAGTACTTGAATGGAATACTTCCTTTCATGTAGATTTAAAAATACCTAGCTGTTATTACCCTTTCGAAGGTTGGAACTCAATGCAACTTGGCTTAATGGCGCACATCTATTAGCAAAAATAAATGATTATATACTTACTTATTGTTGGACATAATATATGCATGCATACTACGCATAAGCTTGACAACACTCATTGCATTTAAAATTTATTAAACAACTCACAAACGTCCACAATTGAATTGAAAATACCCGTTCAACTAAAAAAAACACATTTATTTTAACCCTTCATCCAAAATGGCGACAAATAATTAGTAAGCCATTAAGCCCACGCTTTGGGAACCAAATGGATTTTTTTCGCCAGCCAAATTGCCGTGCACTGAACTATCCAAGTATTAAAACCACATTAGTTACTGCTTAGCGTAACAGTGGACGATTATGCTCCCGTATGATCGAATTATAAAGGTTTGGGAATGATTATAGTGTCATGTTTAGCAGGGACGAAAAGGGGACTTTAAGTTGTTATAAAATGTTTCTAAGAATGGGTCTGCCATTTTGTTTAATACAACTTGAACTACTAATGTGATCGTCTTATGTTTTTCAATAAATTTCTTGGGTGTCTCTTTTAACTGATAGAGATTCACTTGCAGTGGCGTATATCCTTGTAGGCCAAGAGGGCCGTGACCGGTGGCCCGAAAATTTTGAGATCGCTTTGCTCGCTCTTACATTCTTATGCTTTACCTCGTAAATCGATAACGTAACCAGAGGCCCTAGAACTAACAATCTATCATCAAAAGCGTGGCGATAGTGGTTGAAAAATTGACAAAAATATATAAAAATAAATATATGGGAATGTCACGTGATCAATGTCATTTTGGCATTTCGACCATCGCTATCCCTGACATCGAATGATACTTTTTTGTCTAAAGTCTCTGTCCTCTTTAGTATTTGGGACCTACTTGCAGTAGGGTATTTACCCTTAAGCCAAGAGACCCTTGGCCCGAAAAATTTTCAACTCGCTTAGCTTACTCTTGCATTCTACATACTAATTATTTTCTGCGTAATTCGACAACGTAACCTACCAATGCTACAATTTTAGAGCTCGCTTCGCTTGCTCTCGGATGTTATTTTTGCAGATTCACCGTTTCGTCATTACCATAGTGAAGAATTTTCCCTTCTTTTGTTAATTATTGGGCGGCATACCTTTTGACCCGGGCGGAATCTTAAAAATACGCCTCTGCTTGAATGGGTCTACGAGACTAACCTAACCTTTAAAGGGAAATCATTTGCTCTCTGAACATTATTTCAAACAGCAAACTGTGAATTTTAAAACCCCTCATTACAAAATTGCGTCCGTTGATCTAATTCTAAAACAACGCTCTCCTCATTCTTCACACAATCATTGCAAAATTAGACCTCTTTACTGTCGAAACAATACAATAATCACATAATATTCGATAACAAACCAATCCAATCTGGACTTATCATAACAACGATCAAAGAAATAACACTAATAACATCGTTATCAAATATATTATTACCCCTGTTATTGGATTAATGGCTCCCAAAATTGCTTAATAATGTAGAACCATGGTTACTATTGTTTGAAAGTTTCTTATTGACTATTGGCTTTCGTAATATCACTTTATTGCGGCTATAAAAATAGTTGGGAGATTAGGCATTGGATCTGGCTTTCTGATTGGCTGTTCGAATATTGATGTATGAATTTTTGTAGCTTATTACGGTGATGCTGCAATGTGGTAGGTATTTATAGCGGCTAAACGCTAGTTTAGACGGACGATCGAGAAATTTCAAGGTTTTTTTTAATCGAGATTATTGATCCACTCCTGCTTTGCACGGTATTTAGGACTTGATAAAACACTGAGATTTCTTAATTATATTTATAATTTCAAATTAAAGTACTTTTTACTTAAAATTAATTAATCCGGACTAAAATCTCTAAATGATAGTGAAACATCAAAATCCGTTGCGTAGTTTTGAAGTATAACGCGGCCCTATAGACTGACATGAAAATGAACTTTATCATATAAATTCGAAAACAAAGAAAAGATGGATAGATTGTGTGAGAAGTGAAAAAAAGGGAGTACATGACGACGACGTAGACGACGACGATGTGATGACAGGACGGAATGAAAGGAGAAAACGTGTTGCCCCGGCGCAAAGTAGCATGGGACAAGAGCAGGAAAATTATCAGGATTAATACTAACGACAACCATGTTGCAGAGGATTTAAACGTATGTTACTAAAAGAGTTATGAATATAAATGTGGATGGATGGAGAGGGAGAAGAAAGCCAAAGAAAATATGGAAGAAAAGGGAGTCAGTAATAGCGTGACGGGGGACAGGACGGTATGGAAGAAGAAAACGTGTTGCGCCGACCCCAAGTAACATGGGGCAAGGGCAGGAAGATGATGATGATGATGATAGTAACGACAAAAAAAAACAAATAAAGTCTTGAAAGCTACCGTCTTTGGAATAGAGAGCCTTAGATAAAAAGGAAAAACAGAACAAAAGTTACGATCACTTCAAGGATTTGCCTAGGAAGACTAGCGTAGTATTGTTGCCTTCTAGACGTTATATTTATTTATTTAATACTTTAAGTACATAAACGTACAGAGGCGGACTTAACACCTTAAGCATTTTCTACCAGTCAACCTTTGGGTGATGGAGATACAAATAGTGGTAAGTGCAATTACGATAGTAAAATGGATTTGAATACAAGGGCTAAATATAAGCTAAAAATAAATACAGTTTTATTATACAATAAATACTAAAACAAATAAACTAAATACAGGTACTACTTAACAATTAGTTGAAATAAACAATAGGGAAAAAAAATATCGCTATGACGATACTACTGCCAACTTCTCGCGAATGGGTGTGGTTGTGTGTTATAATACTCAGCTATAACATATTATATGTTTAATTTATCTAATCAACATTATAATAATCGTTACAAGATGTCTCATCATCTACCTAGCCTTTTTCCCAATTATTGTAGGGGTCGGCTTCCAGTTTTACTGGATTCAGCTGGGTACCAGTTTTCTACATGGAGCGACTGCCTATCTGACCTCCACAACCCAGTAACTGGGTAACACGATACCCCTTGGCAAGACTGGTGTCAGATCTCAGGCTTCTGACTACCCGTCACATCACATCACATCATCAGCCTATTAATGTTCCCACTGCTGGGGCAAAGGCCTCCTCTCTGTGAGAGGGGACCTGACTACCCGTAACGACTGTCAAAGATCTTCAAATGACAGCCGGGACTAACGGCTTAACGTGCTTTCCGAGGCATGGAGGAAACTCGCTATGTTGAAATGGTCACCCATCCACGGACCGACCTAGTCAAGCGTTGCTTCACCTTGAAGATTGACCCGTGCGGCTGTTATTATTTAGCCACGAGCTCCTCTATCTCCATCGTTACAAGATGTCTGTACGGAACAAATAGTCATGTTTTCCCTTTTACAGTTAAAATACGTGTGTAAACCTTTTGTATGTGGATCTTTAATGTACTTTTAACATTTGTAACTACTAGAAAAACTAAAAGAGGTACACGTATTAAGTAAGAAAAACAAAACGCGATACAAATTTAAAAAACACATTTATTATTTTTAATCTGTAATACAGTCACGCGCTCTCGGATATAATTTCGAAACTATTTATGACTTTTATAAGTTTGAATGGCAATTAAAATGAAATGCCAACTTTTTCTATATTAAAATTAATTTTATTAACATGGAACATAGTTACTTAGTAATAATAAATAGTTCGTGTAAAACTAAACGTAGTTTATATTTACTACCCTTAAGAGATACATAAGTGCTTTGGAATAACTTGGTCATGTTTTAGACACGAAGTTTCTGTTTCATACGTTGGTAGAAATGTCAAACCTGAAAGTGTTGCTATATTCGTTTGCAATGGTGTGAAAATAAATGTAGAACAAACTACGATAAAAACGAAGCTGAAATAAAAAATAAAGTACACAGCTAAAGTGTGGTACTCTGCCAGCGCATATGTTCCATAAAACCCGACATATTTGGACATGTTTGTTTGAAGTCGAGAGCTGCTGGGCGAGCACGGCCTCTGTGATAGGCTTGAGTCTCACATTTTATTACGGTCTTTGCTCCCAAACAATGATAAAAATGTGTGACTCAAGCCTGTCACAGTAGGTCGTGCTCGCCCCGCTGGTTCAACAAGAAAAAATGTATTTCTAATCTACATCTACCAGTATAAATACAACTGCCAAAGTTTCTGCAAATAGGCTAGAGGCTGTAGTTTAGTCTCCACAGGAAAGCCCCGCTTAAGCAATAACCAAACACTCTGTTTGAACTGCGAGCCGAAACTCAAAAAAAAGCCGCTAACAATTTGCAACAGAATTTTCCAAGAAATCGTTCTAATGATCAGAAGGGTTTTTTAGTCTCACAAAAAATGCCTTAAGGATTTGCATTGTGTCATAATTCAAAGCTCCCGTGTTTATTAATCCTTGCCGAAAAAGAAGCTTACCCACATTTCACACAAAGGAAACGAGGAAATAACAAATAGGGGAGTTAACGTAAAAATAGAGAAACAACAAAGCTAATCGCCACTAATCCTACACACGTAACAACCTCATTTGATCGAGGACCCTAAAATAAGTCATTACTTCGCTGACCGCCATGGGATTGTATTATGGATAGAGCACGAAATCTACTAGAGACCCCATTAGTCCGTTACTTGTAACATTCGTGCCAGTGAAATGCAAGCACAAGGTATATTTTTTTATGTTTTGGCTTCACTGCATAAGCTTCCAAGCCAAGTTCAAGGTCTAAGTGTTAATAAATTCAAATCATTCATTAAACGTAAGTTGTGTCAGAAAGCGTTTTATACCATTAAAGATTATGTTGAGGACAAAAAGGCTTGGGATTGAACTGCTCCAATTAATTTTGATTTTTTTATATTTTACACCGTAAATTTAGTCTTTTAATTTTTTTTTTGGTTTTCTTGCAATGACAAGAATATTTACTTTTTAAAGTATTTTTTATTTTTTTTTATTTTAATTATTGTGAATGTGAAGACTATGTGGATCATTCTTTTTTTTATTTTAATTTATCTTAGTTAGTTTTTAATCATGGTCTGGCAGTTTGAGTATTTACGAGTATGCGGCCTACCCGAATGTCCTTTCTTTGGTATTGTTCGTCAATTCGTTAAGCTCCTTGAATTTTGAATTGAGCTGCACGGTTATTGACAAATGCGTGCACTGACTGGACAGGTCCACTCAATCTGGCTGGTTTTTTCCTCAAAAGACCATTTCAGACATCAGTCTACATGGTCTTCACATGATCTAACCAAGATTTTGTCTGGACTTTAAAAGAGACTGTGACCTCTGAGTTTGTTTTGGCCTTTCTTCTCAGAGTAGTCAGACAGGAAACGCCGACCTCATCTAGTTTTAAAAAATATGATCGACATGTAAAAGTGTTTGTACAAACCAACTTACAGAAATAAAATCATTTATCATTTATCACACGGTTTTTGAATTTAGCCAGTGTCACGTTTAGAATAGAAGTTCTAGTTTCTTTAGATTTTAGTCCAATGTCCTTGTGGCCCCAATAAAATGGAGGTAACTTTATTGGAAGCTTCTACGAAGTTTTGTCGACAAAATTTACAAACTCATGTTCTACCGCTGTGTTTTACTTGCCCACACTCGTGCACGTTCACTAATATTATTAGAATAAAAAAAACACAATTTTAACACTATTAACATAATTTTAGGAAAATAAAACAGTGAAGCAACATAGATGTCATCACGTTCCCGCCAAATCTCCCAAGCACAAGGTTCTAATCTCATATACAGCCTTAGTTCTGAACTGTCACAGGCTGTCAATTTCTAACCGCTTGGTTTGTACAAAAAGCTTTGACAAGCGTTTCCCTGTTTGGATGGTACTCGTATATATGGTCAGAAAAGTTTTTATTCCTATGTACCTATGTACGTCACTATGTCCTACAGAAAAGAGACAGACATTGACTCCGCAGTCATCAGTCTCTTTCTACAAAATAAATAATTTAGTGACGGAATTCCTCAATCCGTTCCTCTACGGCTATAGAGTAAACGGTGACACTAGCACACTTGTTTTTTATGGAAACATTTGACAACACGGTCTAACCACCACCGTCGTAACAGTGGCCGCTGAGCCGTCTTAATACACTGTGGTATTAAGTCTATGACTCTATGACTCTATGTTAATGGCCGCCAAGCACGGATATAGCGAGTGCCACAGCTATAACAATTTAATATTTATAGACATGTTACATGGTTGTGGACAACACATTTCCAACTTGTGAAAATGGAAATAGTAAAGATGATGAACGATTGTTTGTTAAGTAGAGTAGGACATGTAGTTAGCAGGGTAATGATGTAGAACACTGTAATGTTTTAATTCATGTAGTAACATTAACATTATCATAAGTATAGAGAGAATAAAGCTGGAAAATCTCTTATTTCAGCTGGCAATAATATAACCAAACTACTATTACAATACATGGATGGAATACGACACAAAACTAACAACCAATACACACCGTCGTCGAATTATTGATCCAAGACTCTGTTGATCCAACACAGTTCATCGTTTCGCGTGCGTCTCCTCTCTATCATAATTTCTGAAAGTCGCGCCACACATATTTCAAGGGTGGTTTAAAAACGCAGAAGCTTCTGCGAGCTTTTACAGGAAAGTTCGTAGCAATGATAGCATTTCCAAAAGCTTTAAAATTATAAAGTCTACTTATTCCCATGAGACATATTCGATTTGTAAGCTTAGTAATATATCTCTCTCTTCAATATTTAGTAGAAACACAAGTTCTTGGCCAAGAAGAAATTCAAACAAAAGTCAAAACGTTGAAGCTACTTCACGTTCGCGAAACTTAGATAACCAATATATGTATAAATAGATTTATTATTATTGACAATATATGCTCTTATATCTAGCAAAATAATTTTATAACTCCTGTCCTTAGCAGGCTGTTACATACGACTTTCTTGAGAAGACAGGTACTCCAGAAATTTTATGTTTTTCGCTTCTAGCACTGCATCTAATAACTATAAAATTGAACTTACATTAAGTTGTTTTACTTCGACATTTACTGCTCGCGTAGTTTAATATTATTTCGCTCTTGTTCGACTTTGATCTGTTTGCTATAAATTTTAATAAACGTTTCTATTATTATTAATTGGTATTGCGTGGCCTCCTGTATTACTCATATCTCTCTCATCTTCATCGAAACTTTCGGTGGTATCACTGAATTTTGGAAGGCCTCCCTCTAGGTGGACCGAAGATGTGGGTAAGGCTTCGGCAATCCGGTGGATGCGAAACGCACAGAACCGATCAGTCCTTTGGAGGACATCTTTCAGCTGAGATGATGATGATGATGACGACAGAGTTTGATAATATTTTCATTTACAGTTAAAGGTATGTTCAGCTCTGTGCCGTAATATTTTAGTGTCAATGGAGCTTCTGGCTAGTTCTTCACTATAGGCATCTCCTACACTTTGAAATGAACAACTAACTTTATGACTAACCGTCTCCTTGTCAATTAAGTGTTTGTAAATAAATTATTTAGTTTGGGTCTGAAGAAGGATGTAATTGAATTCACTTTTATTCTCTTGTCACTCATCATCTTATAGCGCTACTGGGTTTCCTGATAAGCTTCCGCGCAAAGTTTCTATGAGGTGAATTTAAAAAAAAACATTCTGGTCCTAAGTTTTAAAAGCGGTATCCAGATTCCAGAGGTTAATTTGCCTAATCAATACTGCGGCAGAAGTAAATTTTAAAATCATGGACCCCAATATACTCCCGCTAAGATCACGACGTGATCTCGTATATCTTTCCCAAATGATGTCATCAAATCTAAAGCAAATCGCGCTAATGTTGATACAATTATAATGACATATATTATAAAGTTATTTAGCGAGCAATTAACTTGAAATTATATACACATTACGGGAAGACGCACTGCTTGGGCCACTTGAACCGCATCCGGCGCGGGCGCAGCAAAAAGTGCGCCTATCTAGTGCGTACGCGCAGAACAAAACTCAAATGGTTTCTTTTGCTGCTTTCAATGTAAAATGTGTTTGTATTGCTAGTCGTTTGTGATTGTTACAGCGGGGCTCAACATTTTATAGGCAATGTAATTTAGCGACGTTTCAAATTCAATTTCGCAGAAATTGAATATTTTAAATTAAGTAGTCTTTTGATAAATGTAATGACTATCCTAAATGTATGACGTGACGCTCTAAATTGGACCCCATTAAAATAGCGTGTCACACTTTTTACCGAACAACGATTAAACAGCAACTTCGTATATTGCCAGTTAAATTCTTAATGGTCACGAAATAAATCACCTGGATGATTTACAGTATTTGTTTATTTATGCGATATTTCAAAGAAATCGATATTTCATCCGATTCTCCATAGTTAATGCGCAACAAATGTGTCTTTAAGTAAATCGCGTTCTATAAAATGATTAATAGAGTAAAAAATGTTGCAAATCTCTGTCTGGTACGTGGCTCGTGTCACCGCGGCTGCGCGCGCGCCGCTCCATTTCACTGCGCTCAATGGACGACCATTCAAATTGCCCACAAACCGCCATCTTTGTTTTTTATGTACCCTCGTTTTTCCGTTCTTTCAGTAATAGTTGATTAAACTTGAGTTCGATAAACTTTGTAATCACTTGGACTGACGTTCTCAATTTTCTATCATTAGGTGACTCCACATTTCTCTGGTTTACCGGAACACCCACATCACGTCACCTGACGAAGGATACTTAACATATTGATGATGTATTTAGTTCCACTCCAACCCCTCCTTATTATATCAGAAATCTAATTTCAGCAAGTTGCCGGAACACATGCTCAAATTCGAGAAGGATTCGACTACGCCAATTTGGCAGACAAAGATGTTCATCAGAAACAATGCAGAACTGATTTGGATATAATGAATTTATGAGTTAACAGATTTCCACCGTTCGGCTGGGTCCTCTGGGAGCGGAGCGGAAACAATGAGACGCCGATTGCCGCTATAATTTCATAGTCGATCCGTTAACAATATCTCGGTGGTGATAAAAAAGTGATTTAGTATTATTAGGCGGACGATGCGGCGGAGATGCGAACGCGGAGAATCGATTTGGCGTCTCTGCGTGAAGTTTGTTTAGCGGAACGGTAGCGGGCGGCGGCGGGGCGGGGAAGCGGCGCGCGGGCGACGGACGTGCGCCCGCGCGCGGCACGCCCGCCCCAACCTGCATTACAGCCTATACAAGCTTTATTGGGCTACATTTAGTGACGCTTTAGTAAATAGTTCAGCTTGTTTTTCACCGTCTTTTTAACACTGCATCGCTTCAGCACCGACCGTTTTAACGGTCCCACAATTTAGCCTCGTAACATTATTACCACTGTCGTTGTTCAAGATAAACATCTATAATGTAATTTGGAAAATGAAATTATCATGTCCATAAATGACATTGAGGGGTTGGAAGTAAATGAGGTGGCATTTCGTGTCTAAATTCACGTAGCGCGCGTTAACGACAGTAAAAATAACAATTATAAGGGCTTGATCTCTATCTTTGTAATCGTTTCAGACTAATTTCGGGCGATAGCTTCCCGTTAATATTCTGTTTACACTTGTAACATTACGGGACTCCATTAAAAAGCTCAATTATACACCAACACCGAATCTGGGTTTAAATTATTGTAATTACAACGCACCCTTGGTTATAGATGTCGTAGATAAGGTTACATCCTGTTTTACAATAAATGTTTTTATGTGCACCTAATGTCAGCCTTTGCTAATTGTTAAATTCTAATGTTACCTACATCTAAGTGTAATTTGGCAAAATATGCTCACTCTTCATGGTAGATAATTGCGGATAAATTATGAATTCACAAAATGACTCCACAATTATATTCACAAACTTTTACAACGCTAATGTACCAACAATTTGCACGATTTTGAAATCTCAGTAAATCTAAATATGTAATCAAAACTACATTACTTTACGTACCTACCGGCAACATTAATATCAGTAATAGAAAACGTATCTCCGGAAGAATATAATAAAAATGTTCCCGAAATGTCTCATGATGACAATCTCGACTTCCGGACCACACCGACAGAGGTCTTCGCTCTGTTATTAAATGCCGACTGTGTGTTGACTCGCCGCCACGTGTCATCAACTTACAAACCGCAAAATATAGACCAACATAATAATGCGACCGATAAACCCAAAGATTTTAAAATCCTCATTGATATAAGGATGAAAATGTACCGAAATATACTAGCCAATAATAAATACGAAGCAATCATAGCACTAATTCACACCACAGACGAAAAAAAAAACAACAAAGCTCCTGGCGCCTTATCATTAGCAACTTCCGAAAAGGGGCACATTTTTTTCATCGTCTATCGGCCGAACCTCAAAAGGACAACAAACTGACAAATTGTACCAACAAACAATGCTAAAAGCAAAAAAAAGAAGCTCCCTCGAAAATGAATTAGTGGTGCCAACAAAGAAAAGCTTTACGTAAGCGAGTAATTGCCTACTGCAACTCTTTTGTTGTTCGCAATGACAATGAAGCATAATGATAAAGGATTCATTATTTGTCAGTGTCCTTAATACCACCTTTCAAATATTTTACTCGAAATTGAAACAGCATATTGAAAGCTTCGCTTAACAATTGCATATGTACGTAAGACGGTATGAATACAGGAAACGAACGAAGCGGTCAGTTAAGCCTTTTTGTATTTGCGTCAAGCTTAATGCGGAGACATTGTGTAAGTTAAACAATCGAGGATGAATAATTATCCAGCCGAGGCATCAAAATCCTTTTAACCATTTCAATTTTCTTATCAACAAGGACTAAGTCAAACGTCAGTCGTCAAGCAAAATCTCCAAAAATAAATTAGTTAATGTGCATAAAGTGGTCGAGCTCGTGACTGGCCCCACAGTGAACCCGGAGTCGCGGCCACAAACCCATTTTTATCTTCGCGTCAATTCACCTTTGTAAAATATTGATATTGATAAAGCAATAACGCTTAGTAACCAAGAATTTCCTGTTACATACGTCAAAACAAATCGCCGAATTCATTTGTATAATAGTAACTAAGTTCATAGCCAAATTAGTTTTGCTACCGATCCACGTCGAACATTTTTTACCGGTAGCGGTAACGACTCAAAATTGATTACCCACTTGGAAAAAAATCAATCGAACGTTGTAATTGCTTTCTATCTTCTCAGAAATTCAATTTGTCAATTAAGACATTAAAAATTACTCTTGTTATAGTTGAAAGACCGGCTCCGGTCGTGATCGTGGAAATCACGTTTGTTATTAATTGAATATTGCAAATAATCAA
The DNA here is from genome assembly GCA_945859665.1 of Anorthoa munda. Classification (NCBI taxonomy): domain Eukaryota; kingdom Metazoa; phylum Arthropoda; class Insecta; order Lepidoptera; family Noctuidae; genus Anorthoa; species Anorthoa munda. The sequence goes on along the minus strand of OX243918.1, from coordinate 8,759,573 downwards.
TCGGCACCCACGAGCAATTACATCTGCGACGTTGGATACCGTCGGCGGCGGCGGGATGATATTATCGGCACGTATTAATTTATTGGCGAAATCGAATAGGGCTAATTTAAAATAGGAAAGGTGGGGAAATAAGTTTATAGCAGGCGGAGTTGCGGAGTGTGCTCGATGTGTAAGCTATTGGCCAGCGTACCGCAGGGGCGGGGTCTGGGCCCCATGTTTTATTTGAATTATGGATGAGGTATGCTGCGTTCGTTTCTTCAAACCAGTTGTGAGTGCCGCAGCCTCGCGCCCGCTCGCCTCTCCCCTTCTAATTAATTGATGTTTTCATTTAATTGCTTGTTCTTTAATTACTCGGTCATATCTGAAATTGAGTGTTTAACTTTATTAGATTTAGTGTTACAGCGGGAGAGACTATTGCCCGTCGTTTAACTGTGAGTGCGAAAAATATATCTTATTCTACTATTTCTAGTATTCCTTCTCATTAATACCCTTTAATTTTTTCTGTTTTATTTATTTCCTCTTTTTCATTAGCTATTGCTGTAATGCAATTAATGTTGTTAGTTATCGAGCAACTCACATAAAAACTGTTTAATTTATATTAATTGCATTATATTGCATTATAACATTGGCAAACCACGTTTGATTTTAATTAAATTTGTTGCTAAATTAATTATGATCGTTGGCAGTTAATCAGACAAAATAATTATCGTTAAATTAGCCCACAAAATGATGGATGGTGATCTCTTCCTTGTTATAATTTAGTGTTAACGTTATTTGTTTGCCGACGGAAACGGCTTTACCCGGTACCGTGTCTGTATGTGCTAAGCAACAAATTTTCTAAAATAAATATATTCATTTTAAGATTTCTTATTCTCTTAGTTCCCAGTTATAATATAACCCTCGGCATCTACTTCACTCCATGTAATATATCATAAATGTAAAAAATATAGTCGTAATTTTATACTATTAACAATTTTATTATTCTAATTGTTAATCTTTGTTTTAATTGTAATTGTATTATTTCTTATTTATATTTCTTTGCATAAATTAATTATAATAAGTTATGACTTAAGTTGTTTTATAAACTGTATTTAAATTTTTGAATATTAAACTTTAATGGGCTATTCAATTTGTACCTATTTTTATTTGTTTATTTTTTCTATCGCATTTCTGACAGACAAATGATTATTTATTTATTTAATTTATGCCATAAAAACATTAATGTGCTCAAAGACGTATGTTTACTCATTATGAGAAAAAAAATGTTTTTAGCCAGCATATGTAGTAAAAATAGATACATTTAATACTTATATTCTTTCCCTCTTACAAATAAACGCGGTATAAAGTTATACCAGGTATAACAAAGGTATAACCATACATTTTCATAGGTTTATACTTGGTATAACTTTATACCGCGTTTATTTGTAAGAGGGTTTATGTTGTGAACATGCCAATGTCACCGTTTTGATGACTGTATTCTTGTAAACTTACTTCCCATCAATCATCAACTGATCATTACAATTCTATCATCATTATTGATCCAGCCTAACCGATTCAGACTTAGGCCTATCCAGATTTACAAGATAGCATTCTTTCTTATTGCTGATATATCAATACTTGATACTTAAACTAATTAAACTGCTCTGATCTTAATTTGATCAGTGATTAAGCAAATGAGAATAAATCATCATCAGACTTTTTAATGTTCCCACTGCTGGGACACAGGCCTCCTCTCTGTGAGTTGGAATGGGCCGTAATCCACCACGCGGGCACAGTGCGGGTTGGTGGATGTCACATGTCTTTGAATTTTTGGTTCTAGGACATGCCGATTTCCTCACGATGTTTTCCTTCACCGTTTTGAGAGCAGTGGTGATGAAGGTAAATGAGAATTACCAGCTGTAAAGTTTGACAAGCTTTCTTGATAGCTTGAAGTATAGTCCTCGCCAAACTTCTTGGCCGCCCTGAAGTTGGTTTACCGCATGCGCGAGCCACGAAACGGTGCTGTTTTTGTATGAGATTTACTACTGCGCAGCCATTGTAGCCAACTTCAGGGCGGCCAAGAAGTTTGGCGAGAACTATAACACTGACAGGTGGCTCCATCTACCGTCATTTTATTGCTTTAGCATCCATCAGCATAATTATATGTAGGTAATTGGGGAGCCCAAAGCGATGACCTTTTTAACCGACTTTAAAAAAAGGAGAAGGTTTTCAATTCGTCTAAATGCTTAGTTAATAAAATAGTAAGAAATGAATAACATGTCGATTTCTAAGAAAGCTGTAACAAACAGTTTGAAGTTATTACGTTTTTCAATCAGTAATTGGTTAATGATCTGGGAACGGCAGAAAAACTGATGTATTATCTGCTTCTTATGACAAGAAGTACTGGGCCAATTGTACAATGTAAGATAATTATTAGACTTACGTAGTACTATCTTTATTTTATCATGTAGGTTTAGGTTAAAATTGTTTTGGAGAGAATGGAATCAGGTATATTATATCAAGCTAGTGAAGAGCTCCTTTAAAATAAGTCTTTTGTAATACTTAGTAAAGATTTTTAGGGTTCCGTACCCAAAGGGTAAAAACGGGACCCTATTACTAAGACTCCGCGAGCCGTCTGTCTGTCTGTCTGTCCGTCTGTCACCAGGCTGTATCTCATGAACCGTGATAGCTACACAGTTAACATTTTCACAGATTATTTATTTCTGTTGCCACTATAACAACAAATACTAAAAACAGAATAAAATAAATATTTAATGGGGGCTCCCATACAACAAACGTGTTTTTTTTGCCGTTTTTAGCGATAATGGTACGAAAACCTTCGTGCGCGAGTCCGACTCGCACTTGGCCGGTTTTTTTTAATACTTTGCGCCACTCTAGGCATTTCTCCTGTGACGTGGGTGCGTTTACAAACATATAAACTCACATATACAAACACCCAGAGCCGGAACAACTATCTGTAGGTCATACAAATATTTGTTCCGTGCGGAAATCGAACCCGCGACATGCAGCGCAACCACTGCACCAACCGCGCGACCAAAGTATCGAAGAGAACTTAACTGGAATATAATATTTTAATATAATAATAATTATTTTAGATTTGCACTTTTTCCAGACTATGTGAAAAATATTTTTAACAAATAAAAAATAAATACTTTTTTTAAACAATATTTTTAGCTTACTGTGCATTGTCATCCAAACCAAACGTGTATGCAAAATTTCATCTTAATCGGTTGAGGATAACCGCTTTAAAATTCAGTTGCAAGATTTGACCCGAACATACATTCATACATTGCAAGTTAATAAAAAGCTTGTAAAAAAGCTTCGGTTCTCTGATAATGTAATGTTGTTATGCCTTTCTTTCCTAAAGATACACAAAAGGCATTGCACCCGACTTAGATTACAGGAAAGATAATTATGATATACAAAAAAAAAACACTTTTAGTCGGTGTTGTTAATAAAAACTGGCCAAGTGCGAGTCAGACTCGCGCACGAAGGGTTCCGTACCACTATCGAAAACGGCAAAACAATCACGTTTGTTGTGTGGAAGCCCCACTTATATATTTATTTTATTCCGTTTTTGTTATTTGTTGTTATAGCGCCAACAGAAATACATCATCTGTGAAAATTTCAACTGTGTAGCTATCACGGTTCATGAGATACAGCCTGGTGACAGACGGATCGTGAAGTCTTAGTAATAGGGTCCCGTTTTTACTCTTTGGGTACCTAAAAATTATGAAAACAAAAACCTTCGCAGGAAAGCCCCATTTACCTACTACTAATCCATATTCCATTTCACTAGCAAATAGATTGCATGTTACTTTGGTAAATACAATAAATCACTCATTGGTTTTATCTCCACAGTAAATGCAAAACGAACAGATAAATTATACCGACAAGGTGTGTTTGCTAGTGGAGTCTACAGCCATGTTTCGACCATATTGGGTTGCAATTTGCAATATATTAATTTATTATCGCGATAAGTTGTTACTGATGGACTCGCTTGCCTAGAAAAATGTTAATGGATACACAATGGACAAATGGTACTTAATTCTTAGACTCTTGTTTACACATAATTATATTCAATTCTTGATTGTAAATTTGTATTGAATAAATTATTGTATTGTATTTTAATAAATGACGATTTACTAATATGAAATGTAGAGATCCGTAAGAGAACCAGGGTTACCGACATAGCCCGAAGAATTGCCAAACTTAAGTGGCAGTGGGCAGGGCAAATTGCTCGCAGAACGGATGGCCGATGGGGCAGAAAGGTTCTGGAGTGACGACCACGAAACGGAAGACGTTGCTTTGGAAGGCCTCCCACCAGGTGGACCGATGACCTGGTGAAAATTGCGGGGATCCGCTCGTGCGGAACGCACGGGACCGGTCAATGTGGTGACGCTTGGGAGGGGCCTATGTCCAGCAGTGGACGTCTTTCGGCTAATATGATGATGATGATGATTTTAATATAAAGGTTTTGTTTAAACACGTGACTAATTTGAAGATCCATCAATATGTTTTAATCAAGTAAGGAAACATTGTGAAAGAAAGTTGTACCTTTGCTGAAGATGGGCAGTTATCATGCATTGGGTACGTTATTCTATTGTAGTACTAGCTTCTGCCAGCGGCTTCGCCCGCGTTTAAAGTGTTTTATTATCCCAAGGGAACATTATACCGTGAAAAATCCTTATGTGCTATTCCAAACTATAATCTATCACTGGGCCAAATTTCATCCAGATTCGTTCAGCCGTTCTGGCGTGATTTAGTAACAAATATACATCCAAACTTTCGCATTTATAATATTAGTAAGATTTATCCTTATCACAGAGGAACGGCTTAAGTACCAGTAGCACAAATATTATAGGCTGATTTTATCAGCATACAGAGCTAAATATTCTGCCTCTATGTACTCATTTCACTTTTTCATCTAATTTAGGTATTATGGACCATCATCATCTTCCTGCCCTTGTCCCATGTTACTTGGGGTCGGCGCAACACGTTTTCTTCTTCCATACCATCCTGTCCCCCGTCACGCTATCTCTGACTCCCTTTTGTTTCATATCACTCCTCACACAGTCCATCCATCTTTTGTTTGACCGTCCCCTCCCTCTCCATCCATCCACATTTATACTCCTCATCAGATGACCATACCAGGACAAACGGTTTCCTTTCATTATGTATTTATAGATCTTAGATATTATGGACAAAGTCTTTTTAAAAGAAACCATGCCTTCACCTGCTTCTTCTAATAATATTTCAAGAAAACACTTATTAAAAATAAACGATTTCTTGCGCAAAATTGAACCTCAATACAAAAGGTTTAAGCGATTCTGGCAGATATGAATAAATTAAATACCTACATATTAAGATAATTAGTAGATATATTGAAGTGAGTACTTACGTTACTCCATTTAGCTTGGGCACGTTACATTAAATAATTAAACACATGCATATTCAGCCATTTTTAATGAGAAGGTACTAAGAAACAAATTAATAACCTATAGAACTTTTGACAGCTTTAATATGTTACTCTTATTAATACTGTCTAAGCATTGTCGGTATATTAAAAGTTGTCTAGAATGTTTGTTCGTCCATCATTTTAATAACTAATGGCTAATGGTGTCATCTGTTATACTGTTAGCACCTTAATAGAGAAACCTATAATTCTAATTATTATAGTGTCTAAGTAATATTAACTCATTAGTTTTGTTACAAGTGTTAAATAATATTCATTTGTGATACATTCACTTCATTATTTAGTAGGCAGTAGAGTTCAAAATCGAGCAAAACCATTTGAAAACTATGTTGCAATAATTATCATATATAGTGTAACACATCAGTATTTAAACAAGGTGGTCTAATTCAAATGTTAAAGTTATTATAGGTTTATCTTTGTCATTATCTAGTTATAAAAGTCCACTGCGTACATCAGTGACTAGACTTGTCACTTTTTACGCACTTCGACCTTTAAACACAACACTAATTGCTAGCCTTCAAGCGGACCGACGCACTTTATGTGCACATCACTAGTCACCTCGCCCACCCAACTAAATTACTGTCCACACAAAGACCCTAACTGTACAACCATACTTTATTCGACAACCTTTACAGAAGCGTGTATTAAACTATAAACATAAAATGTGACAAACAAACATTGCGACAAAACATGTTATAACACACTCCAATCAACACAAGCACTTATAAACTCGGACAAAAGTCCAAAAAGGACAGCAGACGAAAATATGTGACAGAGGCATGCAGCCTTACCTACCGAGATAACCCTAAAATGAGGACATAACAAAAACTATACGGGCGAAATTAAAAGCAGCGACGTACAAGCAACTAACACACGCTCTAACGTTTTGTGATAAGCTCGTTGACTTTTTGGGGCCGACGTAATTTGTCGAAGGCGCCAAAGATAAAGGCGGCAATTTGGTCGCGGAGGCCCCAGGCACGCCGCCGGAATGTCAACCGGGGTAGCAGGCGTAGGGTTAACACGCAACACGATATGTACGAATACGAACACGTTTTAGAAATTGAAGTTGTTATTTATTTGGTGGCAATAAATTTTAACACTGTTTTGTGAAATAATAAAATATGAGAGTTTAAATTTTTCACTTCTTTCGTAAATTACGCGCCACTGGTGTAAAAGCGTGACGTCAAAATGTCATAGCGGTATTATGTCGTTTTGACAATGAAAGGCGCGAAAACGCCATGTGCGCGCGGGCACTTGGGCTCATTCTGCAATATTTTACCGCGACACGCTGATCGGCGGAGCTACACACGCGACACAGCCCGGATAAAGGCGCGCGTAAACTATACGTCACGAAGTTCTGTACAAGCTTCACGGCAATATGTGTTCACTTATCGTGAATCGGCGATTTCATTACAAACCATCTCAGCTCACCAGTTATTACGTGTCACGCGATTCCGACGTGACTGATCCCATTTGAATTGACGTATGGTACAACAGGAAAGGGTTATTCAGCAAATTGTATGATGATAGCAGTGTTTACGTTGCAGAAAATAGTGTTCAACAATGACGACACAAAATCACAATAAAATTTGCTGTACGTAGATTACGCTTAGAAACATAATTACTAAACCTAACTCGTCTAATTCTCACAAAAAAGGAATCCAGGACAAGCCATTTCACCTTCACCTATTTCCCCAAAAAAATTTACTAGCAGACAATCTGTTAGCATTTCGTCCACGTCTCGGTGGTCGCGTGTCCCCACACTCATTATACGTAACTACTTATCGTACGGACTCTGTCTCAAACCTTTTAGCTGGTGACGCAGTCAATAAATCTTGACATATCTAACTGACGGCGGCCGCTACGGCGACGACACACAAATATTAATTGCGAATATATTAATAAAACTGATAGTTTGAGCCCGTTTACTGATGGATAGTTTGAAAAAGGTTTTAGCAATTTTTTAGGAACTTAATCCGGATGTTTTGGAATGTCTGTCCGAAAGTAGACGTTAGCACTGGTATTAAAGATGGAATTTGCACCTCAATGTTTACCTTTTATGTAAATTATGACCTTTTTGTTTTGAACATTAAATTCATATCATCTATATAATAGATCCTTAGTTGCTTGTGTTGTAGGCCAAAAGAATGTCTAAATGATTCATTTCGGAATTAAAAGTCCATCATATACGTAAGGCAATAAATCAATTAAAAAATGCTGAGAAATAAGTACACAATTTTACACGGTCAAGTTCATACAATCATAACATATTCATCGCAAAACGTGTAGGACATAGTCCAGTGCTTCCACTACATGTCTAGACCTAGGTATTAATAAATCTGCCCATATCTCCCAGCACACGACGATTGCCAACAAAACACTTTCTGATTCACATCCTTGATTCCATTAATTGGTTTTCATATCGCTGTACGCAATGCTACCGTTTCGTCCGTCAATTAATTCATTTCTTTGAAACCCAGTTATACGTAGTCTATATCGGTCGTTCAGAGAAGGACTCGCCCGCATTTCAATAAGAAATTATCAAATTAGTTTCATCGGAAATAAAAAAACCGGCCGTGCGACCACAAAGGATGGCTGGCATTGTTCACAGATTTTAAAAATCATCCATAATTAAATGGAATTTGGTTTTTATAAGCGCGAGCGTTTCGCCATGATATAAATTCCTGCATCGACGATACAGTTGGGCTATTGAAAAAGGAGTCATTTGCCACCCTGCTGGATGCGACTGTTCAATATTGAAAGGACATATCGCAATGAAGGGTATAAACAACAAATCAATAATAATAATATTGTACTTAGGACCTTCTTTGAAATGTATAAGAACAGTATGAGGCCAGTCGCGGGCCGGCAAAAAGTGGTCAAGATGAGGTGACTGATTCCGCGAAGAATCCAGGGAGCCCAGCTCTGGTTATAGCACACAAAATAACAGATTGTCGAGCATTCTTTATTAGGTACTCCAAACGGGCACATGTCCTGCTTGTCACTCCGGTGGTCTTGATCATGCTAATGTTGAGAGACGTGATACAACGACTAAGTATGTTATATCTTGCCTTAAATTTCCACTATTTATATCTACACTAAGTGTTCATGAAATATTACCCATTATTCTACCATATATCAAAGTCACAGACAAACGCTACTAGCCAATAAATAGTTATTACTATGAGAATGGGAGTGCCATTTGAGGTTAAATGGTTTTTGCATAAAATAACTTAAATGGACAAATACCCATAGATATCGAGTTGGATTAATGACAACCAATTTGATACAGACATTCAAACTGATAGATATGACTTATAACATTTAGAATTAAACGCTTTGCTATTTGGCACACTTCAATATTTAGTTTGTATTGGTTTCTATAAATGTAACTGTAAAATGTCAGAATATCAGGTTAGGGCAAGGTAAACCTGCACGCGAAGACAGAAATATAACAATTACGGTAGTGAGAAAAACAGATTACATTGTATCCTATATAACTTGATTAAAAAAAAACTTATAAGTATCAAGGTTTCAATCACGTTTTAATATTTATGAAACATCTTCATCTGAACCTTAATGAAATGGAAACATAACTTCCTTTTTTTGCATCACCAGCAATTCTCTCTAAATACCAGAACTGGTACAAAGCCCGGAAATTAATCGCAACGTTATTATACTCACACCTAGACATTAGAAGGTGGCGCACGTTCAATCCTCATCTGTATAGAATACAAACATAAATTACAAAGATAAATAAGACATCTCGATATAAACGCAATGATCATTACAGACGACAAAAACAGCAAATTGTTCTAAGAAAAAGTGAAATTTCAAGATAGAAACATCATTGAAGACATTGACGACATAAAATGGGAATTGCCGGGAGCATTCAATGCGATAGGTGAAAAAAGCAATATACACCAAGTTGTAGATCGGTATATCTTTCTCAGCTCAGCATGAGACTAATTATGCTATGGGATGATCGAAGGACAGTTTTTGTTCTGTCGCGGTCGCCATTACACCCGAGTTTCGAGTCAGAATTGAGTTTTTAGTTTGGCATAACTTAAATTGCATTTTTGTCACCCACCGCCGTTGAGACTTGATTGTAAAATGTTTTTGCTTGTTGATTACGAGCCTCATGTTTATTCTGCTGTGTCTTCATTAGTACCGGTATTTTGTTGTTTTTTGTTCCAAAGGTAAAATTGGAGATACGATGATATACAATTTTGATTTTGATTTGATTAGGTTATGGCTTTATCACGCCATTATTTCGATTCCCATCGTATTGTTGTAAAGCGATTGTAGTGCTTTTTGCTTTCTGGGGGTTTTCTGGTCGTAAGACGGTTTTTCCTCCAAGAACAAAGTTGAGTAAACATATCAAGATAATACAGAAAAAATATTTGCGGCCAATAAAATTCTTTCATCATCAACCATAAACTCTTGAAAATATTCTAGTACATATAAATACACAAAATTCCACTTACATATTTATGATTAAGACCATCAAGATTATCTATATGAGTTTCTAATAATTAGTACTCAATATGGCTGTTGACTGTATTACCTATCGGAAAACGTACTTGTGACTAATTAAACTTCTTGTGTAAACCACTTTACCTTAATTGTCATGTACGATATGAATGCAATAGTCACTCGCTCTGTCTATTTACTTCATTAGAAGGGACAACAACTGGGTTTAAAACAAGCTAACTGGGAGATCGCGTAAGTGACAGATGTATATAAGTCATATACATCTGTCCCTTACACACACTCAAAATAACCTTACTCTAAGAGCTTATGGTCACTCCCCTGTTCCATATCTCATCATCATCATCAACATCAATTTAGGTGAAAGACGTCCACTGCTGAACATAAGCCACCCCCAAGTGTCACCACATTGGTCATCATGTCTAAACATAATTTACAGTCTCAAGTCAAGACAAATTGACATTCGATCATTTATCGCCGATTGTCAAAAGTCAAAAATATATGGGATTAACCATTTGAGTTTATATCAATCATTTCGCATCAGTATTGCTATCCAACGAAGCAATACTGCTATCGTTCTGGGCACTTTTCCCGTTAACAATGATGTGGACGATTTTTTTACGCCCAATGAGGTCTCCCCTTATTAAACACGTTTGCATATAGTTTGTATATAAGTATCTATGTTATGCATTCTTTTTGTTGCAATCTGTTGAAATTAATTAAAAAAAATGCTATCATTTCGCTTCTAGAATGTCACATTGTCTAGGCACTGTAAAGTCACCATATGGATAATAGATGGCTGCATTCTCATACGTGGGTAGTTGCGTTTCTCAAACTTAAGACGTAGTAACTCAGATTTCCCTTTAAGTCTGAAATGGGCATAAGTAAATACTTCACTGTAAGTCTACGAATCCTATGAGCTCATACTCGTGGTGAAATTAAGCATCCGAATCAGTTCATCGAAGTGAAAAATCGGGGCATATGATCCTAGTATCATTAAGACCACACATTTGTATGAGAAATAATGTCATTAAATAAAAAATAAGATGCAAAAACTTTCTATATTCGGAAACAGAACAGAAGCAGCTTATTGATTCCTAGTTCCGAAAATACCGACTCAGACACTAATCTTCATGGTTATCTCATCTTGGACATATCATAATAATATGAGAGAGCTCATACGATTAATATTCTTTTCAAGATAATGTCTGGACTTTAAAAGAAACTCTGACTTCTGAGTTTGTTTCAGTGTTTCTTCTGTATTTACTTGGCAATTAGCCCAACATTGCTCAAAAACACGATGGTCTACCGATATACAAACCTAATTAAAACAAGATGGTGGATCCCGAAATCTTTAAAAACGGTGGCATTATTGATTGACACCAAACACGCTTTCAGCCTGGCTTACTTTCAAATATGTAGAAGTACAAACACAAAGTATATAAAAGTGAGGTTTCGTGCGGTATCGTAACATCGGAGCGGCATGTTGATTGCACCCCGGCTTAATTAAATAAACCGTTTCTCAGTAACTCTGTTTACTCGTTACTTGAAGGCTTAATGCCACAATCAGTGGTTGTATATACCAATGATGTTATTACTAGTACATTTCTTAGAGAAGTGATATTAAAATAGATTTGTGTTTTCAAAACTAAAAGTAAGTTTGTAAAGGGCAGGACTATATTTCAGCCAATCATCGATAAGTTCATATGCCGTTGAACAAAACGATTGCACAAAAAACATAAAGAACTGACAATGTCAAAATTTTTGTATTTGTAAGACACTACAACTTTTTGACGTGTATTATAAAGTTGAACACAACTCATACAAAAAAAAAACTGGCCAAGTGCGAGTCGGACTCGCACACGAAGGGTTTCGTACCATTATCGCAAAAAACGGCAAAAAAATCACTTCGGTTGTAAGGGAGCCCTACTCAAATGTTTATTTTATTCGGTTTTTATTTGTTGTTATAGCGGCAACAGAAATACATCATCTGTGAAAATTTCAACTGTCTAGCTATTACGGTTCATGAGATACAGCCCGGTGACAGATGGACTGACAGACGGATCGTGGAGTCTTAGTAATAGGGTCCCGTTTCTATCTTTTGGGTACGGAAACCTAAAAAAACAACTAGAAAACTATAGCTACAGTTTTGCTTCAAGAATTTTGTCGAAAAATCGTCAGAATTCTTCAACTTTACCCGAGGAATCTGTTTAAAAAACTCCCTCCTTCTTGTGACCTACCTTCGATACCATTCCCTTGCCGTCTTTGGTTCTCAGAAGTTGTTCATGTTGGAACAGGACACCGTTTTGATGAGCACAGTGCCGTGATCAGTTGAAACGTTCGTATAGTCGCGTGCTAGGCGTGTCGGTGGTAGTATGGTGCAAGGGAATAGAGAAAAGCGGAATGGATTTTGAGCTATGTCTCTTTCAAGCTAAGACACATACCTCCAAATCCATTCCACTTAATTCCGCAAATATTGTACTGGCTTCGTTGAATTTGTGTTGTTGATATATTTCAAGTTACTTTGTGTATCATTTTGTTTATAACAGCCTCTATTGGCCAAAATAGGAAGCACTTACTTATATTATGAGTATAAAATGTGGCTTGAAACATTCACAATATATTCAATAGCAGTATCTTAATCCTCGGTAGTGGTTTTATTTCTAAGTATTATTTTGACTTTATCCATTAGGAGATAAATCTTTGCAACGCTTTAAGTGTTTATTAGTACAGTGTTCTTCTAAGTCAAAACATATTATTTTAAAAGTCACTTCTTCTCCTATCTTGTGGCAAGCATGTCAACTCTGTGTTCAGTGTATGCGGCCGCGGAAACGAGCAATTTCCTCTTCCATTATAATTGATTGGCGTAATTGCGAGTGGATTCTTTCGCGAATGGCCCACTCCAAGTCACCCAGGCCAACATGATTACGCCTTTCGGCTAATAAGACTGCAAAAAAACCTTAATCCCATTAGGCACATGGGAAAATTGTGTCTAACGATCTTATTCTTGGTGAATGGATATGCTATTTTTACTGTTCATGATTAATTTCACCCGCATATGTTTTTGCATATTACATAAGGGTGTATTTTATTAAAACGTTACATGTTGGTGTTATAGAGGCAGTTAAACACCTCAAATTGACAGTTATGCGCATTTAATTAAAGTTTTACTAAACATAACCTGGAGGTCTGCTTACAATGTAACGGATTCTAGTATTGCTATGCATCCTGTCATTTTCTTGCTTTATTTTATGGTCGACTTTCCTTAAGTACCTGTTTATGTATCATTAGTGTCTTTAGTTCTGTTTCTCTAATTTTCTTAGTAAATTGTTACGATACTTTGTTGTCTTCCACTTCTACTTCATTCAGTTTAAAGTTCACTTGAGTCCTTGGAAGCTTATAAGTTTCTTTTTCTAGAGTTGTCTGCTCATTTACTGACTCATCGTTGTTTAACTAAAATAGTCTTTTGCTATTACCAAGTTCAGTAACTTTATCAATATTATCATAAGATCTGGTTCTACCTATTCCTTCATACCCTTGATAAAAACCCTGATCAGAAGGAAGCCAGCTTCCTTAATTTCTTCCTTTACGACGTTCGATCAACCTTAACGTCTTTAGAAAAATATCAGATGCTGCAATTTTGTATGCTTCCCTATAATAAACTGCAGTTTCATCTACGTTATCAAGCTTAATTAGAAAACAAAGTATGATTGTAAATAATTGCTTATTAATAAGCCTAAGGTATCAATCAACGGGAAAATTATCCACGTCAATGATAACAATGGAAAGATGAATAATGTCAACACCTATTATTATAGGAATAAGAGTGGCTCCTTCGTGGAAGCATTGGCACTAATTAGATCATTTTCTTCATTAACTAGTTAATGGCGATTAAGCATTATATCTAGAAATATCGGTATTTAATTAACATCGCGTCAGAGACGAGATAAGTGGTCGTAGGGTTCCTTGGTTTAGAGATGGAAACGCTTTTGAAAACTCAGTAGAATGCTGAATAGAGATCTCTTAATGACTTCCCTGGTGATGAAACTGAGTATAAAAGCCCTACTTTTCTATAAATTCACTGTAAGTAGAAACACCTAGATAGTCTTAAAACCGAAACATATCAATATTGGCGACGCTTGGGGGAGACATATGACCAGTATTGACCAGTAGTGGACGTCTTTCGGCTGATTGATGATGATGATGATGACATCAATATTGCTTACAAGCAATAGACATGACATAGTGGTTTATATGATGAAATTCTTATGTACAAGGAGGGGTTTTTTTTGTATTAATCGTGTGTCCCACTGCAGGTTCAGCATACAAGCATCGTCTTGGATAGTAGGAGAAGATTGGTTGGTCGTTTACTCTTAATAAAAAATAAAAGGTTGCAGTTAAAATTGTTAACAGCAACTACATAAACTCAGTACCTAGTTAGTCTTCAACATTGCAATTACAGTTGTCTGTTATGTGTAATTAACCCATTACAAGCATTCGCCGACATAATAACATTTCTCTCGAATTCTATCAATCGTGGGAATATTATCATTTGATACAGTTTTTCCACTATTCCCACTATAGTGATATCAAACTACGGATTTATTAAATACGGATTTTGGAACAATGCACCCCGTTGAGAGTCTAATTAAAAGAATAATGGAACAATAACTTCTATCGGTAATGGTACACGATGTACCGAAGATCCGACATTTTTTTTCAGTTTTTGTTCAATTGTATTGTTCTATTAATAGATACTTTGATACTTTGCTGCGAATGTAAGTCACTTGTACAGTCTGGAGTTGGCTCAATTTTTTTACAGGTAAATGTTGCTCAAATATTTTAACCAATGGATTAATGCCGCTCAAAATATATTGATCACATCGAAAAGGTGGACAAAAAAAATCGCTTAAAGTTAATTTATGCTGCTAATTTCGTCAAAACACAAATAGGTGGATATAAGTTCCATCCCGCGGTTTCACCTATCAGTAGTTGTTATTACGAAGCTTAAGTGACTTTATGCAAAAAAGAATTGAATTAAACCACATACTTACGTATTGATTGAAGAAAATTTTAGTTTATGTTTATTATTAAAACTAAACACATGCAGTAAGCTAATCAATTGGTAGGCCTGTTGGTCTACTCATCATCATCAGTCATCATCAGCCTATTAATGTTCCCACTGCTGGGACACAGGCCTCCTCTCTGTAAGAGGGAATGGGCCGTAATCCACCACGCAAGCGCAGTGCGGGTTGGTGTATTTCACATGTTTTCGAATTTATGGTTCTAAGAAATGCCGGTTTCCTCACGATGTTTTCCTTCACCGTTTTGAGAGCAGTGGTGATGAAATATTTTACACAATGTAAACCGCCTGCCTGGGTTCGTACCCACAACTCGGTCTACTACCTCCCACCAATAATGCCCAAAGCTGGAGTTTAACCTGTCCATATAAACTTTATCAAATTGCCAAAGCATAACTTTCCCATGTTCTACTATCAAGAATTACTATAAGCTCAATAAAATAAAATATTATGAGCACATTTCTCAAGCAGCTATGTCCACGCTAAGGCAAACGAGTTACTTGTTTAATTAAAGACCATTAAAACGTTACAAACGTGTTTACAATAATTATGGAATGACATAAAAATAACTTAATGAATTGTGCGAATAACATACAAATGAGTATTGGACGTTTTTTTATAAAGAAACGTTCACACTAGGGCTGAGTAAGGAGTGTTAATCGGTTACACTTACAATCCTGAAGACTTCTAAAATCAGGGGAAAATACTACTTTCAGAAGTTCACCCGTGAAAGTGAGACCTTCCTCTATACATACCGAGTCCTCTCCGTCCGTTGGTTCTAGTTATTAATTGAAGATCTTTGAAATCATTATTTACTTATTGTGAAGTCTTCAGCCTGCTATGTATTGTGTAATCTTCAGCCTGCCAGTTGTAAATGGCCTCTTGTGCCTATTGGCCTTGTTGTTCTGTGTCCTGCTGGATATGGAGGGAAGTGGAAATTTGTATTTTTTCCTACTCCTCCGTTATTCTTTTCTGATTAATTTCGTTGCGGGATCCAAGACAGTTAAATTCATTCTCCCGAATTTCGTTGAGCTTCATTGCCTCGGCGCTTTTCTGTTGGTCGCAACTGTTGATTCTGGCTTTCAGGAGTTGCAGTGGTATGGGAATAGTGCGGTGAGTTAGTCCCAAAAAAAAACTTCCAATTGGGCGTTTGTTTACATTTTCTATGTCCCTTTTCCAACCGGCAATGGCCTCCTCAATATTCTCCATTCCTGTCTCACCTTGGACACTCCACCCCATGTTGTTCTAGCAAGCTGACTTATGTTATCTTCCCACCTTTTTAGCGGTCTACCTTTCGTTCTTCGACAAGACCTGACTTGTGTACCAATAGGTAACTATATCTCTTCAATTGTCATTCCCTCTTATCTCTTACGAAAGATCTTATTTTTAATACCTCGCCAAAACTTACTCCTAAGCTCCACGTTGACAATGAAAAAATAAAAGACGATCATCAAAAATCATCACGAGTTCTAATACCTTGATAAGGCTCACCCAAGCAGCATTGTCTCGATTTTTTTTTTTTTTTATAAATCTGCGAAGTAATCCTCTTATTCCTCAAAGTGCATTAATTGCAACCAGTCAAAACACTGACTGTCATCCAGAATCTTAACTTCAATAATAATTTATTGATTGACAAATCCCATCGCGATTAAAACAAAATTAACATACCACCCAAAAACATAGTCTTGATCCTTATAACTAAGGTAATAAAGTGAGAATTAAGTTGGATCAGCTACAAATAAAAATATATTGCAGGATCGGTCCAGTTTAAGCAAGGGCTGTCAAAAGGAGATTTATGCAAAAAAAAAAATTCTGTCATTAGTCTTAATACCATTTGTATGGACAATTTTGCGTGTGTTTCTGAACAGGATTTTTGGAAGAAAAAATATAAACTTCAACTTGTACCGAGGTTGATCGCATTGTTTTTTTTACCCGACTGCCGAAGGAGGGTAATGTGTTTATCAGTCTAAGTATGTATGAATGTATGTATTTATGTTTGTTCCTATGTGGCGTTCCAGAGACCAAACACGTTGGCCGATTTAGATGATTCATACATCAATCGATTCGTCTTAACCTTGCGAGTGTCACTGGCTACATTAAAATTGGAAAATAGAAAAATGGCGGCTTTTAGGCGCCACATTGTGGAGGGGCAATTTTCTTTCTTATCCAAAACCCATTGTGTAGGATATCAAAATAAATGTATCTAATTTAAAAAAAAAATGCTCGTTTTGGTCAGCCAGCTCGCGAAATGTATCCTCCGACTGCACAGCATAATTTTCTTCTTGTTTACGTCTTTTTAGTTCGCTTTTTAAGCAGTCGAGCTTTTTGCTTTTTTAAATTAACTTTTTTACATATTAAAAGAATTGTTAAATGGGTATTAAAGTAACGTTTATCTATAAACACATATATTTTTATTTATATAATAAAAAATACCCTAAACCCGGGTTCCGGAACATACGGACCAATTATAATATCAATATACCAGAGCTTCAAATTACGACAAATTGCTCATTCCTCGAACTAAATCAATCGATCTCTAATTAACCCTCAAATGATCGCGGCAATATAATTATGAGCAACAATTACTAATTATAAATAATTATTATAATCAGCGCATCAGCCACAAGAAGTCTCGAGTGCCCCTAACTCAATTAGCTTTACAAGTTCTGTGATATTATAAGAACTACTTATAAATAATAACAGGTTCATAATCAACTGTTAAGGGTACACTAGTCGACGGCACGAACTATTTTGTGCGCGGGGTTAAATTGCATGCTATATCAACCGACAACACGTGCGGAACAGATATATGCTTTTATGAGCAGTAAGAAGCTTGTTCGCGTACGAATACACACTTTTGCAAATTTGTAGCGAAATGGATGATGATTTAAAACGAAAACGAGCGCGCGAAATTTTATAAACAGACCTTTGGGAGTCTGGATATCATAAAAAAACCGGCCAAGTGCGAGTCAGACTCGCGCACGAATGATTCCGTACCATTATCTCAAAAAACGGCAAAAAAATCTTGAATACATGATATTTTTGCCGTATGGGAGCCCCACTTAAATATTTATTTTATTCTGTTTTTAGTATTTGTTGTTATAGCGGCAACAGAAATACATCATCTGTGAAAATTTCAACTGTCTAGCTATCACGGTTCAAGAGATACAGCCTGGTGACAGACAGACAGACTGACAGACGGACCACAGAGTCTCAGTAATAGGGTCCCGTTTTTACCCTCTTTGGGTACGGAACCCTAAAAACGACTGAATGTATCTGTTCAAAATAAAATTATTGGCATTGTTGAACTACTAATCTATCCCTGTATGGAGGTCGTTTCTCAATTTTCCTTCTTCTTATGGTACTATTTACGCCCAAAGATGCGTTAAAATTAGTGTTGAAATATGGAACTTTCGAAGCTCATAACTTTCAAGTAAATATTTTTTTTACTTTTTTGCTTCCATACAGGGCTAGATAATGATGAGACAAATTGATATATTTTTTTATTTTGAACGTACATCGTCAAACAGTGCAGTAAAAGCCAGACTACGTTTGTATGGAAAAAAATTCGACTAGTGTTCCCTTAATAGAATGATTTACGTCTGCTGCATTCAATAGATCGTTGTATAGTGAATTTTCTTGTCTTGGTAGCCAAAGTCAAAATTCTTGAACGTCATAAATTTTAAAGTAATAATAATTACACACAGACACGTAGACATGTAGGAATATAATAGAGTTGAATAGAATAGAATATACTTTATAGTACACCATAAAAGTTATACACATTTACAAGAAAATAAAAGCTTATTTATACGTGTACAAAGGCGGTACTCAACATATAATGTTCCCATTGCTAGGACACAGGTCTCCTCTCTGTGAGAGGGATTGGATTGTTGTCTTCTATGGAGCACAGCGTTGAGGTTTGTGATTTGTTTTCAAATTATGATTCTAGGATATACCCTTACGATGTTACCATTCACAGTTTCGAGAGTGGTATTAGAGTACATAAATCTATACTAATAATATTATAAAGAGGAAAGATTTTTTTGTTTGTTTGTTTGTTTGTTTGTTTGTTTGTTTGTACCGAATAGGCTCCGAAACTACTGGACCGATTTAAAAAATTCTTTCACCAATAGAAAGCTACGTTATTCCTGAGTAACATAGGCTATTTTTTAATCCCGAAAACGGGTCCTGTGGGGTGGCCCACGGGAGCGAAGCCGCGGGCAACTGCTCGTATAATATAACTAGCTGACCCGGCAAACTTTGTTTTGCCATAAAAACACCAAACATTCATCTACCCTACCTAACCTACCCTACCTACCCTACCCTACCTACCCTACCCTACCTACCCTACCCTAACTACCTACCCTACCCTACCCACCCTACCCTACCCTACCCTACCCTAACCTAACCTACCCTACCTACCCTTCCCTACCTACCCTACCTACCCTACCTACCCTACCTACCCTACCTACCCTACCTACCCTACCCTAACTACCTACCCTACCTACCCTACCCTACCCTATCTCTCAAGTTGGATCGAACTGCACATGGTGTGCGAATTTTATTATAATCGGTTAAGTGGTTTAGGAGTCCATTGAGGACAAACATTGTGACACGAGATTTATATATATTAAGATATATCTTTATTGAACAAATACCTTACATTTTTTGCTTAATATCTAGCTTTTAAGCAAGAAAAGGGTATAGAAAAAACCGGCCAAGTGCGAGTCGGACTCGCGAACGAAGGGTTCCGTACCATTATCGCAAAAAACGTTGGTTGTATGGGAGCCCCACTTAAATATTTATTTTATAACTTTTTTTGTATTTGTTGTTATAGCGGCAACAGAAATACATCATCTGTGAAAATTTCAACTGTCTAGCTATCACGGTTCATGACAGACGGCCTGGTGACAGACGGACAGACAGACAGACAGACGGATCGCGGCGTCTTAGTAATAGGGTCCCGTTTTTACCCTTTGGGTACGGAACCCTAAAAAGAGGAATTCCAAAAAAAAGATGAGTGAATAGTGTGGACAGAGCCATGAGAAATGAGAACAGATAGCTGGAGAGTACTTAAGGAAGAAGAAGACATACTACGTCAACACCAAACAACTCAGGAGAATGATGACACTGAACTTAATGTCAAAGCCTAGATAAGTTAAAAATGAGGCTAAATTACTAAATGTCAAGTTCGTCAAGAATCGTCAAGTTGTTTTTAATAGAAAATTAACAATAAGCGATGACTCTACAATTTACTAATAATTTTGCCTATGAATTGTCTATTTCCTGTAGCTGTTAAGGAAAATAAGATTCTGATGAAATGTATTTCCCATCCATTCCATCAAAGTTCCTTTTTTTCATGTACCTAACGAATGTTTCCTCGTGGCAATACAAAAACTTAGTTTCAAGGTTTTTATTCATTCAGAAAGAAAACAACAAAATAGGCTGAAAATACACGGAAAATTTAAATCAAAATCTGGTCTTTCAAATTAAATGTATGTGTCTATGCTTACCCCCATCACGGAAAACAGGCGATGTTATATCATGATGATATGTAATTTTTGTACCAACCTTGATTCCTACATTGATTTAAAAGTTGACGTTCAAAGCAGACAACAAAGAAAATAAATCCAGACAACGCTGATCTGAAAAACATTTTCCACCGTCTTAAAACAACATTCTCATATCAAAGTCTGACATTTAAAACATTATATTACCTTAACTAACACCCCACCAGTTCCTTCCATGACACCGCAAACCGTCAGACATTTTATTTATAAGCTAATCATTTAATTAACATGCATAATTAAACGTGTTTAATCAACGTTCTGTGAATCTATGATTAATAGGATTGATAACAGGTGACTGTGCCGTCAGCAATGTAATGGTTTGTAACTAGAAATTTATTACAAGCTTAGGTAACTTTTGGTTTCCTTTTACGCTGAAGGAAATTTGAATTTGGCGCTCGTAACTCAACTACGTATACTCTATTCTTCCTCGTGTCACTGGCAGCACAATATTTAGATTTTTGGCCAAAACATTGCCACTTCCACGGCATCGTCGCGTCGGTGGCGGTCACATTGGCGGCATGTTTTGAACCACAGATGACAGGATAGGAAGTGGACCGTAGTGTGCGATACGGCATCTACACCCTGCTTCTGTCCCATCAAGGAAGCTCCACTTTGAGAGGTTGTAGTTACACCTTCCTATTTGTATTCCGAGATGGTTTGCACCAAGTGCAACACGATATCGTGTCTAGGCTATCTCTTTCCATTCAAGGTTGCCTGGCAGTGATCGCAGAACGCTATAAGGCCACCTGTTGTACGTTTGTTTGAATTTTAAGGTTTCTTTTTGTATTGTTTTATCTTGGTGTACAATTAAGTATATATATATAAATTAATGGTTCAGGAACTTCCAAGTGGGCCACGAGGCTACCTTACTACTACGAGTAACACACACCTAAACCTAACTACTAAAAATATGCCAGACCAAATAGATATTGGGCCTTTTACAATAGGGATAAAGGTAAAAAGATAGGGACCTGTGAACAATGATGTTATATATATACTGAGGCAGATACAGTTTACCGACGTCTGCGTGGCAATGCAAGCACAAGCTGACCAGCTTGAGTGAACTCAGTCCTGCGTCTGACCGCGACACGAACGTACGTTTGAACAGTATGTTTATTTCTTTCTGACATCGGGGTCCTATTTATAACTCTGTGATCTTTTAACTAACTCAGTGATAGAAATAAAGTTCCAAGTTCCATAGGTCATATGTAGGTAGCTAAAGTAAAATATCCCCATGTTTTTATTTCTTTGTAATGAATATGGCGTCTCTATGGGTTATTGGACGATTCGGCCGAAGTTAATTTTAGAGAAAAATAAATAAAAAAGTACAGTCGTGCTCGGAAATAATATGAAGAATTAATCAAAATTAATAGATATTTTTCTAAAAACTAGGCAAGCAATTCATTAAATAAGTAATTACCACTTAAAACGTGGATATATGCCAGTTAGATAAGACATTTATACCCAAACTACCAGGAGGCCAGAATCATGAAGAAGTATTGGCAGGGCTAGGATCATTAGCAGTAGAGACTAACGGAGTACTAGGACTTCAGAATACTCCGGTACTCTTTTTACCGCTCATGATTCTTTTGATTCATTGGCGACAAAACACTGTCCTTTGGCATAGTTTCACACACTTGTCTAAGGTCTCAGTATTTTCAAAATCTGATTCATAATCATCATTTTAGCTAAAAGACGTCCACAATTGGACATATTATGCTTCTTCCAAATCTCGTTCAAGTTTAATCTTACGTACCCCTATATTCCAAATCATCGACTTCACCTCGAATTATCAAAAGTACAGTTATTTGCTACTTATTGATATTAATAGGAGTTTTACCCGTTTTCATGGCGTTTGAGTGAAGACATTAAACCAGACTTGGAATATGGATATAAATGAATCCACTTAAGGTTACACTAGTCGATAATTCTTCCATACAAAAGTAGTCTGGCTTTTACTCCACTGTTTGACGATGTACATGCAAAATAAAAAAATATATCATTTTGTTTCATCATTATCTAGCCCTGTATGAAATAAAAAGTAAAAAAAATATATATTTTGATAGTTATGAGCGTCGAAAGATCCACATTTCGACACTAATTTTAACGCATTTTTGGGCGCAAATAAATACCATAAGAATGCGGAAAATTGCAAAACGGCTACCATACAGGGATAGATTAGTAGTTCAACAATGCAAATAATTTTATTTTGAACAGATACGTTTAGTCGTTTTTTCATGATATCCAAATTCCCAAAGGTCTATTTATAAAATTTCGCGCACTCGGTTTCGTCCTTAATCATCATCCATTTCGCTACAAATTTGCAAAAGTGTGTATTCGTACGCGTACTAGCTTCTTACTGCTCATAACAGCATCTATCTGTTCCGCACGTGTTGTCGGTTCGTATAGCACGCATTTTAACCCCGCGCACAAAATAGTTCGTACCGTCGACTAGTGTACCCTTAAGCAGTTATGTACGTTCTTTAATAATTGTGTTTTCTTTTATTTTCAGGTAACCATCATACAACACATTTTTGGGTAGACGACTTTCAACGCAGTAAGAATCTGTTTTATATGAATTCAAGAATATACGATTGTTTTTTTTTTTGTTTTTGTGATGTGTCCGAGTGCATATTTTCATGACGTTGTCATGGCGACTCGACTGAGTCCAATGTAGTTCTTACAAAATAACTTGCCATCTCTGATTTTTATTCATCTCCAGCTTTTCATGACCTTTTCTGTCTACAAAACGAATCTCAATATATGTTTAAATGCTTAATCCTTTCATCATCTATTTAAAATAAATCATAAGTATTATAAAATAACACACTCTCGCATTCAATAGCCAGGAAAATTATTTTCCTGTCCATTGTCAATGTGGCGTAATTATCTGTACAACATCCTTGCTACATTATCAGGCTATTGTCACCTAAAATTATACGTATCTATCTGAAACTAAATTTGTCGGCAAATGTCCAATGTCAACGTCCTTCTCTCTGTTATAATTATGTTGAGTTGATTATGTTTTCCTGTCGATCTAATTATAACATGATTTAGCAAAAACATTATATTATCAATTGATCACTAATACAATAATCAGTGACAGCAGTGGTTGCCCAGTGGTATCGGCCGCGACTTACAAGTTGTAGGTCGTGGTTTCGAGCCCAGGCAGGCGATTTACTTTGCGTAAATTATTTCATCACCACTGCTCTCAAAACGGTGAAGGAAAACATCGTGAGGAAACCGGCATGTCCTAGAACTAAAAATTCGAAGACATGTGACATCCACCAACCCGCACTGGGTCCGCGTGGTGGATTACAGCCCATTCCCTTCTCACAGAGAGGAGGCCTTTGTCCCAGCAGTGGGAACATTATAGGCTGATTATGTGATGTGATATGATAATAATTATTATCAAACTCAATTCTAGGTATGCTGACGGTTTATGGACCATGTATGACACTGCACTTTTGCCTAGTTTCTGGAGCAAAAATTATCAAAAGAATGATGTAACAAATTGTATAGTGAGATGCGGTGTGCTGTTTTCGAATGCTTTAACACAATTCTTCTTCATTGCCTTGAACGTTTTTCTTTATACCCCCCCCCCCCCTCGTCATTTCTTTTCATTGGCCAGTGCGAGTTTTGTCTCACGCTGGATCGCGTTACGTAAACGTCAATTTGTGTTGAAAATGGATAAGCGCCGTCTGGTGACTATAAGGTGACTATAAGGTGAAACCTCTTTTTTTGTTTGTATGGAATTTGACCTGGTGCAAGGTTGCGGGGATTCACTGGTTGTGAGATGCACGGGACCGGTCAATGTTGACGCTTGGGGGAGGGCTATGTCCAGCAGTGGTCGTAGCCCTCCCCCAAGCGACGTTTCGGCCGATATGATGATGATGAGAATTTGACATAAGAGATCATTTTTACGTTAACGCGAATGAGCACGAGGAATCCTCGGAATACTCGACCCACTGGTGTGTCGTTTCGAGTAAAGTAAATGTTTGTCAATCAATGTTTTTATTTCGCAGCCGTTCCCAAAAAATAAAAGGTAAAAAAAACAGAACACTACGCTGTTAACCATCTTACAAGTGAAAGTCTTGATCCCATTTCTAGCCCTGAACACACAAACATACAGACACACATATACACAGTTATGTCAGCGAACGTTATTTAATTTATGCAAGTTGGGATTATTAATACGAAATACGGATGTTTGCAAATCAGTTGGCTGGCGAGGCTAAAGCGATTAACGTCTCGCCGGCCGATTAGACCGACCGGTCGCATTGGCAGTGTTAAGGGTTATGCGAATATTAATAGTGAGAAATTAGTATTACTTGTAGTAAAAGCGTACCATTTATTGTGTAATAAATAAGGGTTAATTTTCCGGTAGACTAAAGGTCTATCCACACATATCAGGGCCGTGCCCGGGACGTGCACGGGACGTGGACAGACCGTGCCCCGTCAGGGGCTCAAAAAATATCGGTGGAAACATTTTATATGAACTCGTTCACACACGTCCGTGCACGGGACGTGCCCGGGCCCGTGCACGGACGTGTGTGAACGATGTCCGAGCCCCTGACGGGACCCGGCCCTGTATTTTTTTAGCTTTATATAGCTTTATAATTATTGTCGTTTGAATAAGGAAGAGAATCCAGAAATTTTCACTCGACGACTCAACACCAGAAAAGTTAGCTATCTGAACAATAATTTGCCTTTCCATAAGTCCTCAGAAAACAATTTCAAATGTCGAAATACCCTAAGCATTATATGTCAGGGTCGCTTTGTATTAATCAATTAAATTAATAAATATCTCATAATAAATCACGTTTAGTAAGAGACCACGCAAACACAACACGAATATTCAACCCGTAACTGGCCGGGCCACCTAGAGAGACCCGGGTCGCCAATCCTCCGCGTCACCGTTATCGCTCGTATCGGCCTCTCCCGCAAGATTTATGCGCGTCATAAACTTGACGCATATCGGCCGATAATACGGCCGTCACCACTCGAATCGCCCCGGCAGCGGGACTAACCCACTATACTATACCAACTATACTATCGCCTCACGCACTATATTGAAACAGTTGTACAACATCCATTTAAGAACCACACTTATTAGCAGAAAACGTGATTGTTAGAAAAAACCGGTGATTAAGTTATTTTCCTCGTCAATTCAATTTGCTACAAAGGCTATGTAGATTAACATTAAACCGGTCGACCCCTCTTAGCGAACGGTTAACGCTCGAAGCCAATAGTAAGTATCAATGTGGAGTCAGCGTGCGCATCTAATGTCCTCACACAAAGCTGCACTTACGTAGCGGGCAAACGATCCCATAATTACGGGTGTGGAGTACGCAGGCGCGAAGGGCGATATTTGTTTGCAATTAGTGCCCGCACGGGAAGGTGATGTCCGGACGACGTTTGTAATTTATGGTTGCGCGAAAGTACCGAGTTGAAAGTGAGGCCGGGAGCGCCCGCAGCTGCCGCTATACCGTCTGACATTTCCGCGCGCATTCTAGGGTTAAATTGCACCGGCGCGTACACACAGTTCGTCAAAACTGATGAATTGATGATGATTGAAATAATTGTGATGAAAGTACTACCTACAACGATCTTATTATTTTGTCTTAAATTACATGTTAAAGCAAGTATTTTCACGGATTTCAATAAAAAAAGTAAATTAAAAAAAAATCAAAAGACCCGACTGCTTAAAAGGCGAACTAAAAAAAAGACGTAAACAAGAAGAAAATCATGCTGTGCAGTCGGAGGATACATATTCGCGAGCTGGCTGACCAAAACCAGATGTATCCTCCGACTGCAAGGAAGGTGGGAAGAAAAAAAAATTTGGGCTCGCACAATATTGCGCCCAAAATCCGCCATTTTTCTATTCGCCAATTTTAATGTAGCCAGTGACAATCGCAGGGTTAAGACGAATCGATTGACGTAAGAATCATCAAAATTGGCCAACGCGTTTGGTGTCTAGAACGCCACATAGGAACAAACATACATACATACATAGACTGATAAACACACTACCCTCCTTCGGCAGTCGGGTAAAAGGGGTGGTCTGTGTGATTGGATTGCAGACTTCCTGAGGGATCGATCTATTCGAGTCGTTATCGATGGCTGCTCGTACGGACATTTAGATATCATCGCTGGAGTCCCTCTGAGGTCAGTGCTCTCGGCAACATTGTTTTTGCTGCACATTAATGATCTGCTAAAACCTGGAACCTTTTGGTACCGACTGCAGCACTGTTGCTGAGAGATACGTGTCCGGCGCACGGGCTACTGGGCATCAGATACGGTCTCTCCATGGTTGTACGCTTGAACCTGCCCTTGAAGACTGTCTCCGAATAGGGCGATGTCAATCTTAGTTAGTTTCAATGCTGCTTAGGCGTGTCTTTTGCCGCTAAAAAGAACCCTGAGATGCCGAGTTGCCAGCCTGTTGGTTTTTTATCGGTTACATTTCGGGGACTGTGCGTTGGAGAGTCCGCCTAGCCCTTACCATCGTCGATCTACAAGACATACGGCCATGCGCCATCGGTGCATGGGGGTCATCCCACACATACGCACATAGCGTTTTGCTAATACTTTCATTGTGCGCACAGCTAAGGAGGGAATTTCCTGTCGAAGTCTTTGTTTCCTGATAGCTACAACCATGGGGGCTTTAAGTCAAGAGTGAATAGGTTACTTCTAGGTAAGCATGCTTCCACCGTCGATCACAACATCGCTTACGATCAGGCGAGATAGTGGTCAAACGCAAGCGAATCAAAAAATAAAAAAACCAGCCAAGTGCGAGTCTGACTCACGCACATAGGGTTCTGTATAAACAGCTACATTCACCAAAATAAATAGGTAACATTACTAACGTTCATAAACAATAAAAGCACCGAACATTGTTCTAACGAAGGGACAAAATTAACTTTGCCGTTCGAAAACTATTGTCCCCATCCCCATATATCAATATACATTTTTTTTCTTTTCCAAGTAATAAATCTTATAAGTTAGTCGACTATTACTCGTAAACTTGTAAAGCCTACATAGCTGTGATAGTTTTCCTTTTAATGTCGTGCTATACACTGCTGCCGTGATTTTTATTCACATATCCAAAAGCAACCATTGGCAGCCAGCTGGCAAGGGTGGGGGACACACTTGATTCTAACACAAGTTAGACATTTAAAGCTTAAAATATACGCAAACAGATCTCTCAATCTAAAAATCTATACTATATATATAATATATCTATACTAATTACTAATACTAATTACTAATAATCTATACTAATATTATAAAGAGGAAAGATTTTTTTGTTTGTTTGTACCGAATAGGCGCCGAAACTACTGGACCGATTTGTAAAATTCTTTCACCAATAGAAAGCTACATTATTTCTGAGTGACATAGGCTATTTTTTATCCCGAAAACGGGGCCTGTGGGGTGGTCCACGGGAGCGAAGCCGCGGGGAACAGCTAGTATTATAATATTTAAGAATGGCCAATCCAATGATACAGGGGTATCATACCATGGAATAGATGAAAAAAAAACATCCCCGCTACGTGTACAGGAGATACCATATAAAAGTTTTTTTTATGGTTTTATTTTACCACTTTATCGGTGTGATTAATATATATATCCATGCCAAATTATAGCTTTCTAGTACTAAGAGTATTTTAGTTAAGCTGCGGGCGAACGGACGGATACACGGACATAGCGAAACTATTAAGGTTCCTAATTGACTACGGAGCCCTAAAAAGGGCATTTCCTGACTCTGAGTAATTTTGCGAGCAAAAAAGTATTTTTTATCATGGTTTTATTTTACCACTTTATCGGTGTGATTAATATGTATATCCATCCCAAATTATAGCTTTCTAGTACTAAGAATATTTTAGTTATGCTGCGGGCGAACGGACGGACACACGGACATAGCGAAACTATAAAGGTTCCTAATTGACTACGGAGCCCTAAAAAGGGAATTTCCTGACTCTGAGTAATTTTGCGAGCAAAAAAGTATTTTTTATCATGGTTTTATTTTACCACTTTATCGGTGTGATTAATATGTATATCCATCCCAAATTATAGCTTTCTAGTACTAAGAATATTTTAGTTATGCTGCGGGCGAACGGACGGACACACGGACATAGCGAAACTATAAAGGTTCCTAATTGACTACGGAGCCCTAAAAAGGGAATTTCCTGACTCTGAGTAATTTTGCGAGCAAATTATTGTCAATTTTCAAAATATGAGATCAGCTGCCCAGAATGACGTACGTGGTTCTAAATTAATGAGTTGGAATCTTTTCCGTATTTGGTTAAAAACAATGGACTTCCTCCTGAAATTCAGAGTGCCTACATGATAACAAATTGTTTTATGTTACGGTTATTCCCCTTTTCAAACTGTAGTTAGTTTAGTGTTATTTTTATTCCATGATTCACGTAAGCCTTATGTACTTGTCTTCAAGTATGTCGAAGATTAATCTAATTAACAAGATTTTCCAGGAAAATAATTAGAGACATTAAAGATAATTACTTTTTTAATTCGTAATATACATCTTAATATATATATTTCTTGTGTGCGTGTGTATGTGACTGAACTCCTCCTAAACGACTGGACCGATTTTGATGAAATTTTTTGTGTGTGTTCGTGGAGATTCGAGAATGGTTTAGATTTACAATAGAAAAAAAAAAAAAAAAATGGAAAATGTATAAAAGAAAGTCGTGTTAGTTACACTATTTATAACTCACGAACGGCTGAACCGATTTGGCTGAAAATTGGTAGGGAGGTAGCTAAGAACCAGGAGAAGGACATAGGATACTTTTAATCCCGTTTAGGGTAGGGTAGGGTAAGTAGGGTAGGTAGGGTAGGGTAGGTAGGATAGGAAAGGTAGGGTAGGGTAGGGTAGGTAGGGTAGGGTAGGTAGGGTAGGGCAGGTAGGGTAGGGTAGGTAGGGTAGGGTAGGTAGGGTTTTTTTTTTTTTTTTTTTTTTTTTTTTTTTTTTTTTTTTTTTTTTTTTTTCTTAACACTAATCCCCGCCAACGATATTGGCGCCTTATGTGCTCAACCTCAGTCATTCCGGTCAATCTTTTATGCCTCTCGTACTTTCATTCTTCATACTATTTCTTTCTTGCATTCATCATCTTACATTCTGTGGGTAGGACGCCCACTTTTATTTAATCTATTCTATGGGCATGATTTATTTCTTATAAAAATAGTAGAAATACAATAATGTGCAGAGGTGCTATTTACAATGAGCAAAAGGTGCTATTAAGACAATTTGTGCGAAAAGTGCTGTTTATCTCAGGTATACATGGTGCGATTTATCACAGTAAAAATTTGTACAGTTATCGTATTACGATTTGGGAGGGTAGGTAGGGTAGGGTAGGTAGGGTAGGGTAGGTAGGGTAGGGTAGGTAGGGTAGGGTAGGTAGGGTAGGGTAGGGTAGGTAGGGTAGGGTAGGTAGGGTAGGGTAGGTAGGGTAGGGTAGGTAGGGTAGGGTAGGTAGGGTAGGGTAGGTAGGGTAGGGTAGGTAGGGTAGGGTAGGTAGGGTAGGGTAGGTAGGGTAGGGTAGGTAGGGTAGGGTAGGTAGGGTAGGGTAGGTAGGGTAGGGTAGGTAGGGTAGGGTAGGTAGGGTAGGGTAGGGTAGGTAGGGTAGGGTAGGTAGGGTAGGGTAGGTAGGGTAGGGTAGGTAGGGTAGGGTAGGTAGGGTAGGGTAGGTAGGGTAGGGTAGGTAGGGTAGGGTAGGTAGGGTAGGGTAGGTAGGGTAGGGTAGGTAGGGTAGGGTAGGTAGGGTAGGGTAGGTAGGGTAGGGTAGGTAGGGTAGGGTAGGTAGGGTAGGGTAGGTAGGGTAGGGTAGGTAGGGTAGGGTAGGTAGGGTAGGGTAGGTAGGGTAGGGTAGGTAGGGTAGGGTAGGTAGGGTAGGGTAGGGTAGGTAGGGTAGGGTAGGTAGGGTAGGGTAGGTAGGGTAGATGAATTTTTGGTGTTTTATGGCAAAACAAAGTTTCCCGGGTCAGCTAGTATCTTATAATTATTATGAGTAACTCGTGCTAGATGCTTAAGCATCAAATTAGCATTACGTGGTAATAAAAATAAATATGTATTAAAGATTTTTTTTATTAGAAGAATATATCTAAAGTCTTGCTTTCACGTTTTAGCACTTTTAAACAAAAATGAGTCATCGTCATCGTCGTCATCAGCCTTTTTTATGTTCCCACTGCTGGGACACCGGCCAACTCTCTGTGAGAGGGAATGGGCCGTAATCCACCACGCGGGTCCAGTGCGGGTTGGTGGATGTCACATGTATTCGATATTTTGTTTCTATACATGCCGGTTTCCTCACGATGTTTTCCTTCACCGTTTTGAGAACAGTGGTGGTGAAATAATTTACATAAAGTAAAGCACCTACCTGGGTTTGAACCCACGACCTACGGTTAAAGATATTTATTTTCTCAAAAGAATTAACAAATTCACATATAGAGAAAACATAATAGGTTTATAACAATGTTATCTGCCAGTAAGCGTAGATAAAAAACAAAAACAAGTATGCATCTTAAAACTAACATTACAAAAATACTTCGACCTACAACTTATAAGTCGCGGCCGATACCACTAAGCCACCACTTAAACAAACAATAACTGGTCAAGTGCGAGTCGGACTCGCGCACGAAGGGTTCCGTACCACTATCGCAAAAAACGGCAGAAAATCATGTTAGTTGTATGGGAGCCCCACTTAAATATTTATTTTATAACTTTTTTTGTATTTGTTGTTATAGCGGCAACAGAAATACATCATCTTTGAAAACTTCAACTGTCTAGCTATCACGGTTCATGAGATACAGCCTGGTGACAGACAGACAGACAGATGGATCGTGGAGTCTTAGTAAATAGGGTCCCGTTTTTACCCTTTGGGTACGGAACCCTAAAAAGAGTATAAAAAATAAATGACTTTTACAGCATTTATTTAGTACAATAATCGAAATATAATAAAATTTAACAACTGACTATTACATGCTAGTATTATATATATTATTAATAATATTTATTTATTATTATTTATAATAATATTATATATTATAATGCTATTACACAATCGGCTAAGTAGTCGCCACTTAGTTTGAACACCTTAAATACTTTCGAACGACTTAATAATCACATGCGCACTTTTAAATAAAAAACAATAATACAATTTTTGTACGTAATTGGGATTTTTCTAGATATTTCTGGGGCTTTTGATAACGCATGGTGGCCAATGCTACTACTTAAAATGAAAATTCGGGGCTGCTATAGAAATATATATAATCTAGTTTACTCTTACTTTTTGAATGGTTCCGCGAAGCTCAAACTCGGCCATCATTCCATGTCGAAGTCTCTCACCATGGGATGTCCTCAGGGTTCGGTTATTGGTCCGCCTTTATGGAATTTAGGCTTTGATGATTTCCTCGCGATTCCTCTTCCAAGCGGCTGTTCATTAACCGGTTACGCGGACGACGCTCTTCTGCTCATTCAATCAAGTACTCGAGCTGGACTCGAGAACTTGGCTGACACTTGCCTACGATTGGTATCTCAGTGGGGCGATCGAAACCGCCTGACCTTTGCTCCGCACAAAACTTATCAACTCATTTTGAAGGGTAATCTTAAATCGTGTCCTACTATTAAATTTAATAACGTTCCCGTAAAAAGGAAGCAGTCCGTGTGCTATCTTGGTCTCGTGTTAGAGAGGAATTTTGCATTTATAGATCATATTAAAATAGTCGGTGAAAAAGCAAAAAAAAATTTCTATGCCTTAACGAGAATATCTAAATCTACGTGGGGTCTGTCTTTTTTAACTTTAAAAACTATTTATGGGGCTACTTACTTGGGTTGTATTTGCTACGGGGCGCCAGTTTGGGCTGATAGGGCCACCATAGGGGCGGTGCGACGTAAGTTGCTTCAGAGTCAGCGTTTGGCTTTGATATTCTTATGCAAAGCGTACAGGACGGTTAGTACTGAGGCCTTACCGGTACTTGCTGGCGTACTTCCGGTCGACCTTGAAGTGCAGCGACGTGCTGCAATGTACTATTCCGCACGAGAGACCACGGACGCGAACTTTTTAACGCGGAGTGGCCGTGAGAAAATCTCTAGATTATTTAAACCACCTATTGACGTCTGGGAGGAACTTTTATCCGAATGGCAATGTAGGTGGGATAATTCTATCAAGGGCCGACATCTCCACCAATTCTTTCCATCCGTTCGCGTTCGGCTGGCCAGGACGTGGCTGGAGGTGGATCACTGTGTTGCCCAATTTCTCACAGGGCATGGTAACTTTAAAAGTAAATTGTTTTCCTTCAAGCTCGTTGCCTCGCCTTTATGTCAGTGTTCTACATCTGACTGCGAATATGTACAATCTGCACATCATATCTTATGGGAGTGTATTCTTTGGCAGAATGAACGTAATATTATGTTGAATAATGTAGAGGCTACCTCAGGAGTTGTTTACTATACGGACCTTGTGGAAACTAGAACAAATTTCCGTGCGTTCAAGCGTTTTTGCCATACCTATTATTGGAATCAAACATAGCAGCTCACAATGTTAGGACCCATTAATTATTAATTCTTATTTTTATCCGTGGTGCTAGGCAACTGGGCTTATCCCAGTTGTAAACGACCCTTTGTGCCTAGTGGCCTTGTTTGTTCTGTCTCCTGCTTGATATGGAGGGAAGTGGAAATTTATGTTTTTTCCTACTCCTCCGTTATTCTTTTCTGATTAATTTCGTTGCGGGATCCAAGACAGTTAAATTCATTCTCCGGGACTTCGTCGAGCTTCATTGCCTCGGCGCTTTTCTGGTGGTCGCCACTGTTGATTCTGGCTTTCAGGAGTTGCAGTGGTTTGGGAATAGTGCGGTGGGTTTGTCCCAAAAAAAAAAAAAAAAAAATACAATTTTTGTATTATCTACTTGTCTAGCTACTGTATCATTGTTAAGTATCTAAAATTATTATCTAAATGTAATAACAATTAACTTTATCTATGAGCAAGCACTTTGGCGTGTTTTCACGCAGATGAAGCGAGCAGTACTTGAAGCACCAATATTTTTTGACACCTCAGGCCGTTTGTTCACCTTCGACACAGTACGACACCGCAAAATGTGGTCACGATTCAGAGCTCCATAGATTTGTATGGAACGTTTGTTCATGGCACGACACCGCACCACACGCGACACGATTTTAATACGGTTTTACGGCTATGCCGTCGATGCCGCAATGTCGTCGCGGTATTTTGCGGTGACGATTTAGCGGCTGAACAAAACCGGTATGAGTTTGTTGACGACACGACACGCCGCACCGCACGGCTCAGGCGAGTTTCGTCACTCACGCGCTTATAAAACAATACAAGTGCACTGCAGTGTCGTTGCAGAATCGTGTCTAGTGAACAAACGAACGGACGACAGACCGTATGCAGTGTGTCTTGGATTCAAAATCAAGACCGCAAAACGTGTCGTGCGGTGCCTCGTGAACAAACGTCCTCAAACAATTAGCGACCAGTTGTGGACATACGTGAGACAGTACATTAATGACTGCTTAAAATTGCAAATGTGTCCGTACCTTTGTATGACCGCCTGTGGAACTAATAAAAATAATAACAACCGTAATTGTCCATTAGCACGAACATTAGACGTGTGATCGAATTACTGTGAAATTATTTTATACGTGGCACAACACTATCGCGACGCGAATAATAAACGGTATAATGATGTTATTAATAACGGTTACAAGAGCAGTTTTAATAGTGACAGAATAAATATAGCGCGCAT
The DNA here is from genome assembly GCA_945859665.1 of Anorthoa munda. NCBI lineage: Eukaryota > Metazoa > Arthropoda > Insecta > Lepidoptera > Noctuidae > Anorthoa > Anorthoa munda. The sequence goes on along the minus strand of OX243918.1, from coordinate 8,725,176 downwards.
ATAAGGGTTAATCAACTATTACGAGATTATCTTAGACGATATTTTCATTTTACACCGTATTTTGTTGTTCTAATTTATTTAAACTGAAGTGCTAATACAATAAAAAACTTTATTACAAAAAAATATTACCGACTTCCAAATAAGAAAAATACAAAAAAATAAAAACTTTTTGGAAGTCGGTGTCTTTGGTAAATACATTTTTTTTTCGTTATGGACACCGATTTCCAAAAAGATAGTTATTTTTCACTTTGTAGTTTTCTTATTTGGAAGTCGGTAGTATTTTTTGTAAAAAGGTATTTTTATTTTTCGCTTTTTAGTTGCACCTACCTAATAGGCAAGTAGTTACGTAAGGTACCTATAATGCCAGAATAGATTACCCGAATATCATGAAACTGAACATAACCGGTGAAATGAGAGTGTACCAAGGTGAACTGTACACATCTGCGTACCCCTTTAGATCGTTCTGGCGTGATGTTAGGTTATGAAATGGTATAAACAATAAACAGAAACGCGATTGCAGCAATCCCGAGAGATTTCCCGTTATTTATTGAAGAGTTCTGTTGTTTATCTCCGAAGTTCTTCATCAGATCTTTACCAAATTAAAATGGGACCAATTTCGGAACATACCATTTCAAAAAAAAAAAAAAAATCTAAGTCGGTCTATAATTGACGGAGATGTCGATGAAAATACATAAAAAAATAACAAACATAAAGTCGAACATAGAACCTCCTCCTTTTTGGTAAGTCGGTTAAAAATATATATCATTTTTACATACTTATAAGATGTACGACGCATAGGTCAAAATTTGCATGCAACAAGTGTAATTTTGAAGTGTAACATTTTTTTTTTTTTTGTGAATTTATTTCCTGTTTCGATTTTTAAATTAATAAAAATCATGACTCAACGATGTCTATGATTATTTGAAACATGAGTGTAAAGAACTATCGATCAATTTTTTTACCAACGTAGTGAAGATAAAATCAACCCTGCGCGCGCCGCGCACCGCAATTAGAACTCATTGAATTATTTTTTAATTTAGTGCGACAACACACGCACTCGGGAATTTAATTTCCTTCCAAGTGAGTAGTATCATTTTTTTTTACAAATTACTTTATGTGTTCATCTACGCCTGTTGCATTTCTATTTTCATTATTATAAAACTTTTATATTTTTATTCTTACAACGTCATATCGTAGAAATTAGTTAAATTAACTCTGATCAGTTCGTGATCGGTTTGTTGTATTTTAATCGATATAATTGCAATTTGCCGGTACGCATTCTCTAGTTAAAATAATTGGAAAATAACTTTAATTTGCTCGGTAAGTCGTTGTTGCTTTTGTAACGTTAAAAATTTCAATTATATTCAAAATTGGTATTTTGCTACGTGTTCCTATTTATACATATCTCTAAATTAGAACATTTAATAAAATTAATTAAGATCCTGTTATCAATTAATTAATAACAGGACATGTACATTTACTTTTATGAAAGTCGGCACATAAAAGTATATAATGAAATCGGTAGCTCGTTTGTACTTGGTAATTATTGCGCGATACGATCTTATCACCAAAATATCGTGATTGAAGTCTATTTAGATTTTAAAAGAGATAAATATCGTGTAGTTGCATAAGGCAACACCGATAGATAACGTGTTTACTCTATGCGCAATGACTAGAAATATTTTGCTATTATACATGCGTATACATTATAGTTTACAAGTATTTATTTATCCATATGCGAAAGTTTGGATGGATGTATGTTTGTTACTCAATCACGCCAGAACGGCTGAACGGATCTGGATGAAATTTGGCACAGAGATAGATTATAGTCTGGATTAGCACATAGGCTACTTTTTATCCCGGCAAAATATACAGTTTCCGTGGGACAATTTCCGACTTTCACGCGAGCGAAGCTGCTGGCAGATGCTATAGTATTAGATATAAATGCGAAAGTAACTCTGTTTGTTTGTTACGTTTTCAGATGAAACCGCAGAAAAACCAATTCTGCTGAATATCAGTACAGATATAGGAGAACAAGACGTAGGCTACTTTTTTATACCAGGAAAATGTTTTCTTGGGATATTTCACCACTTTTACACGGGTGAAACCGCTGGTATTAATATAATTCCACTGCTATTATCAGTTCTAGTCTATCATGAAATTATATGGTGTATGTACAACCTTTAATATTTTATCTATATGAATTATTTTAATTTATTAATAATGCGATAATGCAAATGAGGAACATTAAAGTGCGTAAGCGCAGAGTGGGTTACAGTTTTGTAAAAAGAATTACACTACAATAAGATTCTTCAAGATATGCATGAGCAGTGCGTATACAAAAAAAAATCGCAAAAAAAAAAATGTACATTGGTTGTTATCTCGAACGGTAATGGCGCCAACAAGTACGCGGTATCTCTTTGTTACAATATTAATAAGATAAAACAATAAGTACCGCCGAAAGGTGTGTAATGTGAAGGTAACGCCTACATCTAGAGCTGGGCCATTACGATAACTACCGTGTTTTAACACTTGTAGAAGGTCTTCTTAGTCTCGCTTATCTGTAATTAACATACTTGGTATCGCCTTAACAAGAACTTAACATGGAACAACAGCTGGGTACGAAAAATATGTTTTTGAGAGGAATATCAATTTGCCTTGCAGATTAATATTTTGTCAGGCTACTAACAGCCCTACCAATTAATATATAATATATTAAATAATAATAATAATATATTAATAATAATAAATAATAATAATAATAATTAATATATAATAATTAATATATTATATTATATATATAATATATTAATTATATATATATTATATATATATAATATATTATTATTATATATTATATTATTATATTATTTTTGCCTCTGTCATCTTTTTATTTCATTGACACCTCTTTTCACCTTACGCATCATCCTCATCATCAGCCTTTTTTCAATGTTCCCACCGCTGGGACACAGGCCACCTCTCCGTGAGAGGGAAAGGACTGCAATACAACACGCGGGCCCAATGCGGGCTGGTGGACGTCACATGTATTCGAATACATTATTCACCTTACGCATTTTATAAAATTAATTTACACGTACTAAACAATTTTCCTACATACACAAGCGCCAACGGAAAGAAATATTAATTAATTTTTTTATAATAAATAATAAGTTAAGTTTACCTGTCATCTTGACCCCGCAAGTTAAGGGTTAACTCCGCCGCCATTTTGAAACATGCGTACGCGCACTATCTTTTCCTCGATCTATAATTGCATCGAGAAAGTCTCACTTTTCCCGCGTTTTGTACACCCTACCACTTTATTCGATACAAATTGTTGATATTATTACTATACGAGTAGTGGTGGCCCAGTGGTATCGGCCGCAACTTAAAGTTGTAGGTCGTGGATTCGAGCTCAGGCAGGCGCTTTACTTTGTGTAAATTATTTCATTACCACTGCTCTCAAAACGGTGAAGAAAAACATCGTGAGGAAACCGGCATGTCCTAGAACCAAAAATTCGAAGACATGTGACATCTACCAACCCGCACTGGGCCCGCGTGGTGGATTACGGCCCATTCCCTCTCACAGAGAGGAGGCCTGTGTCCCAGCAGTGGGAACATTAATAGGCTAATTATTATATGTATTACTATACTACTGTACTATTATTAAAATTATAACTATTATTAAGTGAGTTTAATAAAAGAACATCAACTGTTTTACACAGTAGGAACTTTTTTCCTGTGAATCTGAAAGTTAGGACTTTATATGTTTTATAAAGCCGTTTAGTACTTCCAGTGTTAGCTGCTTATAATTTTACCATGACTGCGTGCCTATAAAGTCTTTTTCAATGGGTTAAAAAGTGTTATTAACGTCCAAGGCATCGTTTCAACTGTGTTTTCTATTGATTTTTATCGTAGGACAAAACTACTAACGTCGATAAAAAATACTGTTCTGTAAAATTATCGCTGACGACAATATTACGACAATCGTGACGTGTTAACCTATTACGTGAACAGCTTCATTTACAAGACACGACACCTTGAATAGGATGACATTTAAGGTCTATCCACACATATCAGGGCTGAGCCCAGGACGTGACAGGGCCTAGGCATTGAAGATTCGTCACTGGCCCGTGCACGGACGTGTGTGAACGAGTTCATATAAAATATACACACCAATATTTTTTTGAGCCCCTGACGGGGCACGGTCCGTTCACATCCCTGGCACGGCCCTGATATGTGTGGATAGACCTTTATCGTCATGACTGTGTGAGCTGAGCTTTAGCAATGCATCTCGAAAAATTAAACAAAATAGCAGCCAGTATTAAATCTAGCTAAATTAATAATTACAACGTCAATTACCGTCTCAACCGAACCTAGCGAAAAACTGCCATCATTATTTAAGTAGGATTTTTTTTCATAATTTTGCAATTACACGACCCAAACCTATCGTTATGCTGATTGATATTAATAAACTAACTATTATTTTATAACACATTTCAATTACAACATACACACAAAAACATTATTACCTCTGCTTGCAAAAACATAGAAGGCACAAAAACGCCACGATAAAGCAAAAACGTATAAAAAGATCACGTTATTTGATTAGACCTAATTACATTTCTGGTCGTAATTAACTTGCACGTATCATTCCCTTTGTTTTATTACAAACAGATACCAAATTAGCAGCGAACCCCTCGTACTTAAAAACAATAAAAACTAAACCCTATTGTTATATGCTTAAGAGTAATGAATGTTCAAGTGGTCAGCAAAACGAATTGGTGAACGGTAGATGTCTTAGGCCGAGATAAGCCCGCATATTATTAAGGCATAATTTACGATGGAAATTATGGCGATTTGTTAATTTTATATTCTGCAGTGTTATAAGATGGCGACGGGTCGTTTAGGTGTCTCGTAACACTATTTGTGGAGTAGTTAGGATTAATGTTTTGGACCATAATAATATGAATTTGCATAGATCATTATGATTCATAATTTGGTAGAGGCCATAAATGAGACGGTCTAACAACTAACGGTGTTAGTCCGCAGTTTTAAATAATGATTGGAAAGTGATTAACCTAAACAAAACGACACTGTCTCAGCAATCAGATTCAGTCAAACCAGTATAAAACGAAAATAATGACAGTGTAGACACCTCTTTACGAACTCAGATGCGTTATATGACCAACAACCTTAAGACCAAGTTGTCATATAAAGCATCAGACTTTGGAAATAACTGTGTTTGTTTTCTTTTTTGGAAGATTTTCGGTAGTTTCCCAACTACTCATTTTCGCTTTTACTAAGGTTGACCAAACAGACTTTTTGAGTCAGGATAATGATATTCCTGGCTCATTCATTGATCTGTTTAATTAATAATCATCATCAACATCATTTCAACCGAAAGACGTCCACAGCTGGACATAGGCCTCCCCCAAGCGTCGCCACATTGACCGGTCCCGTGCATCTCGCAACCAACGGATCCCCGCAACCTTCACCAGTCATCGGCCCACCTCGCGGGAGGCCTTCAGTAAACTTAAAGCAAGTAAACTTCATTAAAAATAATACATAACTCATTTATCTTAACACGTGTCTCTAATTATAAAAAAAAACACACAACTACATAGAAGTCGGCTATTATAAACAACAATTTACCCTATGCGCACAAGTCCAATAATTAAATTATATCAAATAAAGGAAAAATTAGCAAACAAACGTACCATCACTAGGAATAACTGTAATTGTGTAAAAACCCAAAGGAAAATGGTGTTCGAGCCGGTGTCACGACCCGCACGCCGGCAATTAAATAATTATACATAATAGCTGCCCACGCTCTGCCTGCGCATCTGAGTAAGACCCCAACGACTTGCTCTCGAAAACTCGATATAAAATCGCTCTGATATCATTATCTTGATTAAAGGTTGATACAATGATGTTGAATTGTGATTTGGTAGACTGATGACCAGGACCAGGTCGGAGAGAGTCAATGCTGCCTCTTGCTAGGCAAAAATATCTGTCCTTAATAGTGTGTGGCATTTCCTTGTACACCAGAGAGCAGTGATGGCCCAGTGGTAACGGCCTCGACTTACGTATCGTAGGTCGTGAGTTCGAACCCTAGGCAGGCGCTTTACTTCGTGTAAATTATTTCATCACCACTGCTCTTAAAACGGTGAAGGAAAATATTGTGAGGAAACCGGCATGTCCTACAACCAAAAATTCGAAGACGTGTGACATTCACCAACCCGCACTGGGCCCGCGTGGTGGATAAGGCTTACTTTTTTTTTCTTTGAAGCTTTCGTAAAATTCAAGTAGTTTGTGACGTAACGATATTTCAATTCACTTTTATCATCAATTGGCGCATTATTATTAGCTTTTTTATCAGAATAATTGTCCGCCGCCATGAAGCTTCCCAAAAACAAACTAATATCAGCGCCTGTAACGGTGGATAATATAACTATTTTACGATAACATCACTATAATATTCGACCATATGATGAAGTAGCCATGCGTTTAGTTGTTCATATCGTCAAACGCTGATTATTTATTCATCTGGCCAGACCACACCATAATGGGGTCAGCGGTTATTTTCTATGTCATGAAATACAACCATTTCATGAAATAGTTAGGCGTTGGCCACATCATGAAGTGATCAATTCTAAGATCTGGCCACGACATATACATTACACGACATATACTAATTGGCGACGTCAAACTGGTGGATGCCAAGCTTCACAGCTTGGCTCATCGCCGTAAGGTTGCCTGCTTATCGGTCTTCTACAGACTGTACTTCGGCGAGTATGCTCATGAACTCTACGACCTCATCCCACCGGCCCCCTTCTACCATCGGACATCTAGACGCACTGCAAGTTACCATCCTCACTTAGTTGCCATTCCGCCAATTCGCACCAAGCGCTTCCAAACATCCTTCATAATGTGCACAGCAAAAGAGTGGAACTCACTATCTGCGTCTGTGTTTCCAAACGCATACAACCCGAATCTCTTCAAATTTAGAGTGAACAGGCTTCTTCTGGGTAAGCTCACTCCATTGTCGACTTTGTCTCCGTCACCTCTGACCTAGACTAGAGTCAAGAGCAAACCCATAATAAATAAAAAAAAATACGTAGTCAGACGGAAGCTCCATACGGGGATGTCTGTATGTGGAACATTCCTCATTCAATCTTTTTACAAGAAATCTTTGTCAAATCCGAGAAGTGCGACCTTGCGTTCAACATAATCCACGTGCACAATGTCGACAAAGTTGTAACATCACAACAAAGTTGAAAAAAGGCCGGTGATTCAGCAATGATAGTCATTTATTAATTACAGTAATAAAATACAGAGAACAAACAAGATTGCTCGATAGCTCGAATTGACTCGAATACTAGGAATATAATCAAACATTAATTGTGGCGCTATTTGCCACAAATTGCCCCACATTATGTCAGGCGCATTATCAGGTTAATTGCATATATCTCAAATTGTAATCCTAATAGAGATAAATATCTATTTGAGGAATGAGGACAGGTTTGTGATTGCGTTTTTATACCGCTTTTATTTTAGTCCCGTTTTTCATGACGCCAGCTGTAGAGGGTTAGCAAGGCTACAAGTAAATTCATACAATTGGTACCATGAACTCAAAAGGATGTGTGTTTGTTGATTCTTGACGCGTTAACTCATCATCAATTTAGTCGACAGCTGTACATAAGCAACATCAACCAGTATTTTTCTTCTTCATCAGTACACTCTTGGCAAAGCGGTCGTGGTCACCATGTTGGACCACCAGCCACTTAATAGAGTCGTTGCCTCGTTGGGACACGTGACCGAAGAACTTTGGACGAGTTTGGATGTGTGTATATTTGTTACTCATACACACCAGAACGGCTAAACGGATCTGGATGATATTTGGCACAGAGATAGATTATAGTCACAAATAGCACATAGGATACTATTTATCCCGCGAATATGTGCCTTCGGGATGATTTTCGACTTTGACACGGGTGAAGCCGCTGGCAGATGCTAGATGAAATTTCCTCCCTAGGAAGCAAGTGAAACTGCTAACAACAAGGTTCTCGCAAGATTAAAATCTCAATGACGTACGATTCAATAGGTACTTGTAGTCTTTATCAATCGGCTGATTGCAATTAAGCAATGATTTTGAGACAAGGAGTCTCCAAATCATTGTCGGCTAAATGTTATCGACATTGTTGTGCAATTTAATGCATTATGTATTACCTACTGTGATCTTTTCCATTCATTTCTTACAAGTCAACGTTAGAGAGAGCAGTGGTGGCCCAGTGGTAACGGCCTCGACTTCGGTGTAGGTCGTGGATTCGAACCCAGGCAGGCGCTTAACTTTGTGTAAATTATTTCATCACCACGCTCTAAAAACGGTAAAGGAAAACACCGTGATGAAACCGGCATGTCCTAGAACCAAAAAGTCGAAGACATGTGACATCATAAAATCCGCACTAGGCCCGCCTGGTGGATTAAGGTCCATACCCTCTCTCACAGAGAGGAGACCAGTCTCAACATCAACTTCTTAATTAAAAAATCGGGGGTGTATTATGAAATGACTTCACTGTCTCGTTAGTGCAGTAGACACAAGAGCTGGGCTCTCTTGATGGAAGCCAAACTTCACAGCTTGGCTCATCGCCGTAAGGTTGCCTGCTTGTCGTTCTTCTACAGACTGTACTTCGGTGAGAGTGCTCATTAACTGCACGACCTCATCCCACCAGCCCCCTTCTACTGCCAGACATCTAGATGCACTGAAAGATTTCATCCTTACCTAGTTGCCATTCCACCAATTCGCACCAAGCGCTTCCGAATATCTTTCATAATACGCACAGCAAAAGAATGGAACTCACTGCCTGCGTCTGTGTTTCCGAACGCATTCGCACACCCGAATCTCTTCAAAGTTTTTCTGTGTAAGCTCACTGCATCGTCGACTTTGTCTCTGTCACCTCTGACCTAGACTAGGTTCAAGAGCAAACCCAAGGCAAAATAAAAATAAATAAAAATGTGAGTAACATTTGTCTAATCCTCTACTACCTTTATTCTTGAAAATCATGCTGCCAACTTAGTATCTAATGGATAACTGTCGACAGGTATCACTCATAAAGGAAGTAGATATAATTTAATGATTATGCTACGAAGGTAGGTAACTAGGTTACCAGTTATGACTCAAAGACAGCTATTAACTGAGACAGGGAGATTCAATGCTGAGTTTGTATTAACCACAGAGATAATATAATACTAGCATACAGATGCCTCATCCCATACAAAGAAACCGTGCCGACGTAACTAGCGTTTTTCATCAGATAATACCGATTATTTTTTGTAAATCGATCGCGTTCGGTTCCGTTCCACGGCGATAGATAGATCACCATCTATATCCGTGGAACGGAACCGAACGCGATCTATATACAAAAAATAATCAGTATAATCAGTACAGTACGTCTGCACGGTTTCTTTGAATGGGATGAGACACCGCTGTATTAACTATGTAAGTATCTGAGATTGTAGCTTATCTTGACTATTTGATAGTTTTTGCGAAGTTCAGTTAAACAATAGACAATATTCTTCTCCTACATGTCGATGGTACAGTCAAATTGTGTTGGCCCGACCCTGGACTCCCTATATATTTTTTTTGTCATGGGTTTGCTCTTGACTCTAGTCTAGGTCAGAGGTGACAGAGACAGTCGACGATGAAGTGAGCTTACCCAGAAGAAGCCTGTTCACTCTAACTTTGAAGAGATTCGGGTTGAAGGCGTTCGGAAACAAAGACGCAGGTAGTGAATTCCATTCATTCGCTGTGCGCATTATGAAAGATGTCTGGAAGCGCTTGGAAGCGCATTATAGCGCTAAGTAAAGAGACTAACCTTTTCTTGACTCTCCATGAAGGTGAGCCTTGCCCTTCAAGAACGAACCCAAACTGACAATTATAATGAAAGTTCTCAACCTGTCTTTTCGAGGACAAGTGTACCTATAGGAGCGAAATAGGCAATTCCATATATGTGCCAAATTTGTACCGTATAATGAATAATTTTAGACTTTGTCACGGTAATGTCAAAGCCATTTCGATGGCTTTTCTATTGATTCAAGACAGTGATGAAAGCCAGCCTGGTGTCTCTTGGAATCACGATTGCTCATTGAAACCAGTAGCAGCTAAATTGTTGATGGCAAAAGGCTCCCACAGGCATGTTTTCATAGGATTTGTCTTTACGGATAGTTTTGGCGATGGGATCCCTAACAGCACCGTACTGGTTGGCAGAAGCCTTCGTTAAGCAGTCGGATAAATAGTGTCGCTACCTAAGGACTTGTCCCTATCACCACGTCACGACGACGTCAACGTGGTACGGTGCGGTGTCGCGGCGCGGTGCTTTGACGTGACGTGTTAGAGTACTGTACGGCTACGTCGCCGTGGAACGACACCTCCTACGTCTTTGGAAGCGATACGTGGCGATACGCTCGCTCATTTGATCTTTAAATGTCTTAGCGATAAGTTGTGCAAAAAAGAAATATGAAATGCTGTTACTGTCAAAAACTACAAAACATTGTTTCGTTCCGTCAGAAATGCTGAAAAATTTACCGGAATTTTTCAAGGCACGACAACGTGTTACGTTGTGTGATGGCAACGTGAATTAACGTGCCGCACCGCACCGTACTTCTTTGATTACGTCGTGACGTGTTGATTGGGACAAGCCCTAACCAAAATTATGTCGATATTAAATAATTATTACCTACTTAAGAATGATGAAATCTATCACTCATATCCGCCGATTCCTAACAAATATCGCCTCTTACTCATAAACCCTTATCTTTCCGCTGACTTCGATCAAGTCGGGGAAATATTTTGCTTAACTTATCACGTCATTAACATTTTCCTTTGAATTACGTCATCATTCAATTAATTGAAACAAGAAACAGGAAACTCGATAAAAATGGATTTTTAATCAAAAGTTTTTAACTTTAAATGCTTGGTTTAGTTTTTTTGTTAGTGTATTGTTAACACTATAATGCTATTGTTTGACATAGTGTCATAAATTGGTGGCTTATACTAGCCCCAAGATGATGTAGCCATTTTATGGAAATACTTGAGCTCTTTTAAACTCCTCATAACTTTGAAGGCCTCCCACAAGGTGGACCGTTCACCTGATGAGGACAGCGGGTTTCCAGGACCGTCTGACGTGGTGACATTAGAGGTAGGCCTGCGGTCAGAGTAAACGTCTGCCGGCTGAAATGATGATGAAGATATTATCTATACTATATTAATATTATAATGAGGAAAGATTTTTTTGTTTGTTTGTACCGAATAGGCTCCGAATCTACAGGACCGATTTAAAAAATTCTTTCACCAGTAGAAAGCTACATTATTCCTGAGTAATATAGGCTATTTTTTTATACCGAAAACGGGTCCTATGGGGTTGTCCACGGGAGCGAAGCCGCGGGCAACAGCTAGTAATCTATATCTATAATCTATTTGTTTTTTTGTTTATTTGTTTGTACCGAATAGGCTCCGAAACTACTGGACCGATTTAAAAAAATCTTTCACGAATAGAAAGCTATATTATTCCTGGGTGACTTAGGCTATTTTTTAATCCCGAAAACGGGTCCTGTGGGGTGGTCCACGGGAGCGAAGCCGCGGGGAACAGCTAGTATAATATTATAAAGAAGAAAGATTTTTTTGTTTGTTTGTACCGAATAGGCTCCGAAACTACTAAACCGATTTGAAAAATTCTTGCACCAATAGAAAGCTACATTATTCCTGAGTGACATAGGCTATTTTTGAATCCCGAAAACGGGTCCTGTGAGGTGGCCCACGGGAGCGAAGCCACGGGCAACAGCTAGTATCTAATAAATAATCACACTAATATTTTATAGGCGAAAGTTTGTGAGTGTGTGAGTGTATTTGTATGTTTGTTACTCTTTTACGCAAAAATCAGTGAAAGGATCTGGACTGAAGGGACTGGAGGGTATTTTTTTTTACTGCATATCACCCCATCTATCGCCCTGCTTCGTTTGAGCCACGATTTTTTGCTCTTCCTGTGTCTATATACAAACGAGCAATTCTTGTATGTATATAATCTGAATCTGTATGGAAACGCCGGGAGGGGACGCCCTAGAAAGACATACATAGACCTTATAGGTGATGTTCTTCAGAAAGGCCAGGTACGCAGTACTCATAACCGGCGTGTGTGTATGACTAGATGTATGAATGTGAGTGAAGCAAAAGAAGTATGTAAGGATCGTAGCAGGTGGCGTTCTGTAGTTTCTGCCTACCCCCATGGGAAAAAGGCGTGAGTTTATGTATGTATGTATGTATATAATCTGAATCTCGGAAACGGCTCCAACGATTTTCATGAAATTTTGTATGCTTTGGTTTCGGGGTCGATAAATCGATCTAGCTAAGTTTCATTTTTAGAAAACGACGTTTTCTCTATTTTCACTTTCACCCAAGCAGAGCTCGGTCGCCCAGGTACTAATATTTACGCAAGGACCGAAGGAAGAAAAGGTGGCGTTTTATAATATCTGCCTACCCACATGGGTTTGAATACAGGAAAACTGAAAATGTATACCTAATCTATTTTGAAAACCATTAAATATTTGAATAGGAAGTAGTTCCACTGTAGGTAAGCAATGAATTGGCTCTGACGCATACCTACATTATATATTTTTGTAAATAGGTAATAATGTTAATGATGTTTACCATGACTGATACATTTCGGGGAAATACTTAGTGAACTTTTAACATGAATGTAGTACCTATCGCATACATAATTTGATGTACTTCCTTGAAAAACAGACAGGCAGAAGTGCCTTTCTTGACGTAATGTTCTATGTGATGGGGCAGAGGGCCACAACAGAAGTCCGCAATCGCGAACGATCTTGTACTTAACGCTTCACCTCCCTCGACGTCTTTCCAATGCTCGGCGCTTCTGCCAACACGGGGTGACGGTAGCAACCTAATTACGTAAGTAAATTCGACAGGGCAAAAGGTATAACTCCATGAAAGAGTGTGCCAAATTCCCTTAAAATTTATTCGGTATTGCCTAAAATTATTGGATGCTTTCATACAAACATACATAAACTCACGCCTTTTTTCCATGGAGGTAGGCAGAAACTACAGAACGACACGTCCTACGATCCTTAGGTACATAATTCTTTTGCTACACTCACATTCATACAATAATGGATACTTCCATTGGTGAAGATACCTAATCTTTTCGAAAGAGTCCAAGATTTTTTGGTAATACCGAACAAATTTGTCACACTCTTTCATGGAGTTATACCCTTTGCCCTGCCGAACTCACTTATGCTATTAGGCTGCAGGTTTGACAAGGCGGTCATTCTTTCTCTTCCCTTGGAGATTCCAATCGCAAACGCTTGTTTATATGATCAGGATCCCTACGAAGCGTGTGGCCAATCCATCTCCACTTGCGGCGCAGACTGAAAAATTGTGCGTAACATTGATCAGAATTTTTAGCTCCTCATACATACGGTTTTGGAGCCACATGTCAGTGACCGCAATACTACCTTATAGCTATATATATATATAAAATTTATAAGTGAGTGTTTGTATGTATGTAAAAATACTGAATTACTTTTAAATAATGACAAATAAATTTATTAATAAAATGCAAAAATTCAAGAAAAATAGTAGTAATAGTAGTTTTTGTTTTATCGGAGTCGGTTCTTTCTTACAAAAAGTTAGATGAATTTAAATTGTTCAAGAAGTAAAATATAACAACAACTTCAGATACTCGGATAGTTGTACTCCATATTCGACAGATGGCTTTGTGCATTTGATTAAATTTTCTGAATGGCGGTGTTATGATTCTCCGCGGAAGAATGACACTAGAAAAAAAAATGGTAGGTAGGTACGGTAGGTAGATAGGGTAGGGTAGGCAGTTGACGGGAGTAACTGACGGAATAGTCACGAGAGAATATTTTCACAACATTTTCCGTATTAGAACAACTTTCCATAATGTTACACTCTAATGATAATATCGCAAATACACATTCAAGTTCTTCCCATAATTAGATAGCTTCATTAAAATCTATTTAGCCGTTTTTGCATTACTTATGTATTGATGAACTTCACTTACTTTCAACTTTCCCTCTGTTATATAAATTAAATGAAAACTCATTTATATGTTACTTACAATTACTTACTTTTTGTGGAACATGGGAAATTACGATTATTCTTGAATGGTTTTTCCACTTCGTTGTTGTAATCTGAGTCGTAAAATGTATTTACAATGTTTTGTATTATGAATCCGATGTCATAAATTCGATATTTATATGACTGTAGCATGCGAAGGGTTAATAGAGAATTTGTTTCGTAGAAATTTAACCTGTATGAAGTTTAGAAAAACTTTTCAGGCATGATTGTACACGAACGTATAATTTGATTTTTAATTTCGTAGACTAAACTGACATTTGGGGTTTGTCACTTTATCGTCACAAAAAAATTGTGTCATACCCTAACTATCCTGAGTGATCGAAAGTTAATCGAAAATCGAAGTAGATCGAAAATGAAACTATTTCACGGTAAAAAAAAAATTGTTTTGAAACTAGCGGCCCTTATTTAGTTTATACTCATTTATGTCAGACTTCATTTTATCGATCGCATTTATTTTATTGTTGATTTCATATTTAACACAATAAAAGTTCATGTACTATGTGTATGAATACAGTTATATTTAAATATATTACGTTTATATTCATAAAACATTTATTTACACCAATTACTAAAAATAATTTGAGGAGTCATGTCACATCGATTCGATGAATCACTCATGATTGAGCCTTACCCACAACACTATGCTCCGCGCTTGCAACATTTTTTAAAAATAAGGTCATTGGCAGCTGTCAGTTTAGTGTATGAAATTATAAATCACAGTATACACAAAAAACTTTGATATTCAGCAGGAAATTCAGTTCATGAATCGATTAAAATCTTACATCAGCCACCGTAATTAGTTATCAAAAGATTTTTCTTTTTTAATTGATTTTTCTAATCGACCCAATTCCCCGATGGTATCACAAATGGAAACCGAAATACAAAATGTAAATTAAATAAAAATAAATGTTTTATTTCGTTATCGGCTCCCAATCGCTCTATCAGGAGTCAATTCTATTATTTTCAAGATCCAAAACGTCGGCAAATCGCTCGATATTTATCTAAATATGTTATCACCGATAACAGTTGGTATTGTCATCTAATCTGAGGATCTTATCTTTCGGAACGTTTGTTGTTAGATCAGATTTTATTTGTAAACTTAATAAGATCGAATACTGCATTACCCAGATACGTATAATCTTATAATTGATAATCTAGATTGATATCTTCTCGGGACCTAATTGGTTAATCAGTATCGTGATAGTACAAACTTGGTTTGTCAGAGAAATAAAAGTGCCGCTTGTTCGATAAACCCTAGATCTCTTCGAGTTCCGTGTGTTGATTTAAACAAAAACTATTGTTAATGGATTATCTACAATGAATCTAAATTGGACAAGCATTGTTACCATGTTATGTATTAAATGGTCTATGTAATCTAATGTTCGCAAATCTATGATCTGTTTATTCATTCAATGTAATGGGATTAACGTTGAGATTGATTAGAAGTTTGTTCGTGACTCTTTGAAATATTAATAAGTAGCATAATTACTTATCTACGAAAAGGATAATTAAATTAAATTATATTTATTTCTCCATAAAATTGTACAATTTTGAACATTATGTTTAATTTTTTTTTTTTAAGGTCATTACATATATGTCAAAAATAAAAATGAGCAACTGCGCCTGAGCTAGGCCGAGCCTGTATTTCAGGACGCAGTTCACCTGCCCGACAATATGAACAATACAACAGTGGTTACGTTTACATAATATTATATAATTTCAAAGCAAAATAACATTTTACAACAAAAAAGAGTGAGTGTTGTGTGTGGTGTGCTTGGGTTGAATGTGTTTGAATGAGTGTTGTGTGTTTTTGTTTGGTGTGTTTAATAGTTAAACTTCATCTTAATGTTTTAAGAAGTTCTTCTGTAGTTTCATAATCACAGGTAATTAGGAAGTTCAACAGTTTGGTTTTGCATTCACGTTTACTTAAGGTATAGATATTAAGATTAGTATTTAATTTATTGTATAGAAAAGGACCACTAAAGCAGAAAAACCTATTTGTAAATGAATGTTTAAATTGAAAGGACTGGGGAACTACAGCATTTCGACGTCGCTTATGAAGAATATTCCTGTCAAGAAGGGTAAGGGAGTGTTGCTTTAGGATTGTAGTTATGATGTAGAGTTGGCGTACGGTCGGTAGGTTCCATGACTGGTATAAAAGATGTGTGGGGTAATCTATGGGTCGGAAGGAGCTAACTTTTAGAATTGCCCGTTGTGCTATTTCAAGTGGAAGCAGAGTGGTTTTGGCAGCTCCGCCCCAACATGAAATGCAGTAAGTTAGAAGCGATTGACAAAGTGCCCTGTAAACCTTTTTCAAAATAAAAATATCTGCCACACACCGTAAATTCTTAAACACATAGATGAGTTTTCTCAGTCTGGATTGGAGTAATGATAGATGTGCACTGAAGTTCAGCGATGAGTCCAGTATGACACCCAAATATTTAACCTCCGATTGCCTGGTCAGACAAGGGCAATTACATGTTGTGGCATTTGTTGGGTGGGGATGAATAGAGTGAGATTTAAGGGTAAGTTCTATGGGGGGTTTATAAGGACTTCTTGTATAAAAGGGCATGTACATAGTTTTGCCTGAGTTCAGGGTGAGAACATTTTGTTTCAGCCAGTCTGAAACCCTGTTGAAACCATTCTGTGCCAACGTGAAGGTGTCCTCCCAATTATTAGCAGAAAATAGCAAGGCTGTGTCGTCAGCATAGGAAATAATGATACCCTGCTCCAGCTTTAGTTCACAGAGGTCATTGAGGTACACTAAGAAAAGTGTAGGTCCCAGCACAGAGCCTTGTGGGACACCAAAAGTGACAGGAAGATCAGTGCTAATGTGGGAATCCACCCTCAGGCACTGTCTACGACCACTCAGATAGTCCTGAAACAGTTTTAGCTGCAACCCCCTTATTCCAAGGCGCTCCAATTTAGCTAGAAGACGCGGGACAGACACCGTATCAAACGCCTTGGCAAGGTCAAGGAAGATGGCAAGTGCTTTGTTCCCATAATCAAGTCTCTTAATAATATGGTCAGTAAGATTATGCACCGCATCCTCTGTTGACCTCCCAGAACGGAAACCAAATTGGCAAGAGGAAAGCAAATTGTTACTTTCAAGATATTTAACAAGTCAAGATATTTAACAAGTAAATTGTATGATAATAGCCTCAGCAGGAGATATTTAGGTGCATTCGGCAATTGGTGCACTCTAGAATTTGGTAGAATCTTTAGTGTGATGCGCGGTATGCTGATTGGCTAACGCCCGGTTTCTAGAAAGAAATTATCGATGCGTCACAAATAAAACGCCTCACAAGTGGCGCGATCAGCTGTTGTAAATTCATTAATTCAATCAAAGCTGCGTGCGTTTGAAAATTTGTCATATTTATTTTGTTTCTTTAGCATCTATGTCACTATCTCATTGCTGGTCTGTCCGAAGTCCTGCCAGGTATTCGTTTCTAGGGCCACCAGCTCTTATGATACGCGTCTGGTGTGCCTAGCCTCAGGGTCTTTACATCAAGAGTGAATAGTTTAGGGCTTGTCCCCATCACCACGTCACGACGTCGACGACGTTGAACGTTACGGAGCGGAGCTTCACGGTGGCGTGAAGTGCATTATTACATTACCGTGTCGTAAAAATACACGTCACGAGTACGCAACGTATCAGATGGAGACAAGCCCTTACTTCTGGACAAGCGTGCTTCAACGTCAATCACATCATCGTTTACCATCAAATTAAATATGTGGTTAAACGCGTGCCTATCAAAAATACAAGAAAAATTTAAAACCCCCGACACATTTTTATTTCATGCTACATAATGTATCCAGTAGTAGACGCGCTTCGATCGACAATCTATTGAACAAGTAATTATGACACGATATCTTGCAAAAACCGCCCGAATCAAACAGTAAAACGCCCATAACTTTTGAACATAGCTAGGAACACTCTAACTTTCAAACAAAAACCATTCAAAAACTAAATTAAAATTGGTTCATCCGTTTAGGAGCTATGATGCCACAGAACAAACAACAAACACACACGTACACAAGTCAAACTTACAACACTCGTCTTTTTTCGTCGGGGGTTAAAAAAACAGCTTAAAACAGATTAAAAAAATTCCACTGCCTATCAACTCTATTTATCATAAAGTCATTATTATTTATTTTATTTTATAATAGTTATTCAGGCTTCTGAGTTCTGACGTCACAGACATTTAATTTTGCATAGTATAAAAATCTACACCAACTCTTTCACAAGTTTTCCGTGTTAAACAATATTATAATCTTAACATGTACAAAATGGTAACCCATCCACAAACTGACCGCTCCAAACACAGCTTAACCTCATCCATTGTTTTTCTCCAAAGCAAACAAAAGTCTAATTTTACAAAAAAAATATGGTCACCCATCCACAAACTGACCGCGCCTAGCACAGCTTAACCTTGTAAAAATTTACCACGCGCCCCTCCCACACAAATAGCACATCCTAAAGATAAGTAATTATAAAATTAATAGAACAGCTACATACACACGTAATCCAATTCGCTATGATAATATCACAAAGGCGTTATATATACTCGTAAATATATATTTGCAATATCAAGGCTTATCGCTACATTGTAGAATAGAACAGGCTCATTCTTACAGCGACCATCATCTATGTGGTACGTCAGGAAGGAAAGCGCAGGAAAGAAAGAATACTGACATGGGAGTGAGTGAAAGTGAGTGATTAATGTGAATGGTTTATTTGTGATGTCAAACGGTGATTGAAGTTTTTGTGGTTGTATATTGCAAAAAGGTTTGGTGATTTATAGTTTGTTAAAGTTTATTTTTATAGTGGAAGGTGTGAATTAATTATTTTATCTACATAGCTTTTTATTTATTTCTGAAATGCATTGTATTATTTTTACGATTGACTTGGCATTTTGAGTTAAGGTTAATGTTTCTTTTCTCTCAATTTAC
Organism: Anorthoa munda; assembly: GCA_945859665.1. Classification (NCBI taxonomy): domain Eukaryota; kingdom Metazoa; phylum Arthropoda; class Insecta; order Lepidoptera; family Noctuidae; genus Anorthoa; species Anorthoa munda. The sequence goes on along the minus strand of OX243918.1, from coordinate 8,706,044 downwards.
GCTTCCTTCCCTTAGGTGATTTACAGATACTAAGAGTTAGTAAAATATTTCCTACCTATGTGTGAAAATTCAGTAATACCAAAAACATTTACCTCTGTTTTCAAATATCTCGTAGAATCCACTGGTGTCAATCCTATTATGCTACACTACACCTAAAAAGTTGTCTTTACGGAGATCCCTCAACAATTTGGATATAGGCTTCTCAAAACCTTGGATAAATGCAAGTCTTTCCCTAATTGCGTTATGCAAGTCTTTCCCTAATTGCGTTATGCAAGTCTTTCCCTAATTGCGTTATGCAAGTATTGCCCTAATTGCGTAATATTTTCCAAAAAATTACAACTAGCCGTTTAGACATGATTGTCATTACTGACTATCGGCAACATAGGCGAAACTAGTGGGAGTCAATATTATGCAAGTATTTCCCTAATTGCGTTATACAACTCTACTTTCTGCCTTCACCATTCAGCCAATCCAACTCACAGCTAACTTCCATACATTTTTTTTGTCAGCCTTAATTATGCCACTCTATATATATCAAGCTCGAGCCTAAGAGAGAAATGCCACCAAGGGATACCGCCATCTTCCCTTTCTGACGTGACCCCGTCCAGCCGCAATTCATTTAAAAGAATTAAAATGAAAACGTAAAAGTCTCACTTATTTTAATTAAAATAAAGACTTCCGCGAATACGCGGTAATCTGCGAGTTTATTTCTGCAATTTATTAATTTAATCGCACGCGATCTCTTTTGCTTGGATTTAGTTGTTTTTGTATTACTTTTTAGTTGTTTTCCGACGGTTTACGTCATTTCATATGAACAATTAACTGATTGTACTGCGCTAATAACGTTATTGTTCCTATTTCCTGTAATATGCACATATATGTCCGTATATAAATAAGCAACATACAATTTTATAATTTTGCATAAGTATGAAAAAGTTATTTCCTTGTTTATTTTTTCTCAATTATAAAACTTCGCATTTGCTGGCCGAGAGCACAGATAAAATACAATACTAGATACAATGAATCAGAAGTCTGGAAGAAGCCAAATAAATTAGGATAAGGACAAGAGAATGGTGATGAGCATCATTGAATCTTCCACAAGTTTCTTGCTCTCTCTTCTATTCGGTTAGTTCTGCTATGCTCTAGTCCCGCTATGGTCGACTCGAAAAATACCTACTGAAAGGTAGTATGCCCGAAATTCATCGACTTCAACAATGGAAGCTACAGATGGAAAGAAAAGTGTTTGAATTCAATTAAATTGAGCGGGAAGCTGAAAAATATTAAAACTAACTAAAAATATCGAAATATTAGTACGTAGTATTTTAAGGTTAAGTTTCTCTTTTACGGAAATACGTTTCGTTTTTCACAGCTCTATGGAATGGATGGACACTTTATTTTTAAAATGAATGACGCGACGTGTTGAGTGGCGGCGAGGCGCGTGTGCGTTAGTATGATGAAACGGAACGTTTAATAACTTTTTTTTGCGAAAGTAATGGCATTTACATACTAGGTTTTCTTAATTTGCTTTTTAAATGGTTAAATAAAATATGACACTGTAAAACTTTTCTTCATCACTGCCCGCGAATGTAATTTCGGGCATAGCGGGGCTAGAGCATAGCGGAACTAACCGCTTCTATTCACTAAAACAAGTGGCAGTAGGCAGGGCACATTGCTAGTAGAACGGATGTTCGATGGGTCAAAAAGTTCTGGAGTGGCGACCGCGAACCAGAACATGCTGTGAAGGAAGGCCTCCCACTAGGCTGGCCTATAGTCGCTATGGTGCCGATAGTCAGTAGCTGATTTTAAAATGACAATCACATCTAAACGGTCTGTCGTAATTTTTTGGTAAAAATATATGTTACATTAGACTATTTTCTTAATCATTTTATCGAAAAACATTTTGAGTTTTATTCGTATAACATAGTGTAATTAATTTTTAAAATATTTTTCTTCTAAAACGGAACAAAAAACGACAATCGCACTAAAACCGGCGGGCGTATTTTAATAAAATTTTCACCATCTCAAAGACACACATTTCAATCTAAAGATTATTTTTAAAGTCATAGAATAATAAGGAAAGTACGAAAAGGTCGTTGGCGACTGGGGAATCCGGTGGATTCGAGACGCACGGTCTATGGGGTGATACTTGGGGGAGGCCAATGTTTCTGCAGTGGACATCTTTTGGCTGAAATGATGATATTTTTTTTCCTTTGTCCTAACGTCTATCAAAACGATGGACTCTAATCTTATTAGAAACTAGCTGTTGCCCGCGACTTCGACCGCGTCAAACTTGTAAAAAATATATTTTTATTTTTTTAGTTTCCCGCCGGATCAAATGTAGCCTATGTTACTCGTTATTACATCAGCTATCTACCAGTGAAAGTCCCGTCAAAATCGGTCCAGCCGTTTCGGAGATTACCCGGAACAAACAAAGAGACAGACAGACAAAAATCTTAAAAATTGCTTATTTGTTGTTAGTGCCGTATATACTTTCACGTGCATTCAATAAAACGTTGTTATTTTGATATTACATACAGACACTTCAATTTTATTTATTTGTATAGATGTATAGATGATTATTCACTAACACTACTTATCGATATCAATGTTACAACGATGCTACACTTCTATTCACCTGTCAAACACAAAACAAAACAAATACTAACAAAATCACGCACACAAGAGCAAGCAAAAATCATTACGAGCAATTACAAACGTGTTGTTCTCTTCTAGATCCATTAAAACTGATCAATTATAGTCATAACACCATAATCAGTGGCCAATTAACTTAATGCCATTAACTGAATTAAATGACACAATTGATTACTAGAAACGGAGGTCGGAATTATCAGTAATCGTTTGAAATCACGATAGGTATTTTTTTTTATATAGGATTTTTATAAACAGAATCATTTGCTCGTGTAGTTGAAGTTATGATGTGGCGGCGCCTTTTTACGCGACTGCCGAAGGAGGGTAATGTGTTTATCAGTCTGTGAATGTATGTTTGTTCCTATGTAGCGTTCTAGAGACCAAATGCGTTGGCTGATTTTGATTATTCTTACGTCAATCGATTCGTTTTAACCTTGCAAGTTTCACTGACTATATTAAAATTGGAAAATAGAATATGATTTTGGGCGCCATATTGTGGGGTCTAATTTTTTTTATCATCCTATCGCTTTGTGTGGGGTATCAAAATAAAGGGTTTTGAGAGTTGATTTCAAAAATATACAACACTTATTTATTTAAATGTACATAATTCAAAAAAAAAATGTTATCTAAAAAGTTATAACTAAAAATCAAAAAACATTCCTGCTTAAGAAGCGAACTAAAAAGTCGTAAACAAGAAGAAAATCAAACTGTGCAGTCGGAGGCTACATCTGGTTTTGGTCAGCCAGCTCGCGAATATGTCTCTTTACAGCTGAATAACTCTTGCCCTTATTTACAGTTAGGCAATCATATAACTAGTAATTCTTTTGACCATGATGAATATACCATGGTCGCATAGCATCATGCGTCAACATGAGCGATATACAAAGTCGATTTGCAACAACAGTAATTTGTCATGTCTAGTCTAAAAACTGAATTAAATATCATTTACTTGCAAAATGAAAACTCCGTACAAAACTGCCATTTACCTGAAGATTAACACGTCAATTTCCCTGCGAACTTTATTTATAATTCATCGCTGCGTTTTTACTAGTCGTGACACGCGGCTATGAAGCCGACCACCAGTAATTAGCAAACAAATTGATTCTAACGCTAACCTAACTGGTACACATGACAAAAGAGTTTAGAATGCAGGCGGGTAAAGAACGTGCCGTATAAAATGTGCAGGCAATTTCTACTTACATCCTCTTCTTCCCAAGTAATCTAGAATATTAACAAATTTCCTAGATTACTTGGGATTACATATAGTGGCGATTCAAAAAACCATAATTAGAGTGGCATTCTAAATTTACCGAACATAATAACGAATTTCAGACTTTTATTGATATGTGTTAAATAATTGATTCAGATCACGGCTGCAAGTTTGCTGTAATTAAGTTAACTGCACACATAATTCATTGTCGTCAGTATAAGCCATTTATATGTAATGCACGAGTGTGAAACTGTCCCTCAGGTATAATAAAACGCTTTAACATTACGTAAACATTATAAAAAAAAAACTTGACAGCTTAGAACTCTATACTCTATGGCCGGCTGTCAATACTTTTTTCGCTTGACAGCTTAAGTAAGCTGTAGCCTGTAGCTGTCGGTCAAGTATATAATAGTAGTCGATGCTGTCGGTTCTCAAGCCTAGGTTGTTAACTGATATAATTGTCTTCCTATAAATTACAGGGCTATTAGAAACAATGTAAGAACTGTCAATGTGACGCTAATCCCCATTAATCATAGTCTAGTTTTGCGTCATTTCTATGAAATATAAAGATGTTTGAAAAATTTGTGGAAGCAATTTAACTGTCATTTGCTTCTATATAACATTTCTTGACGTATGGACAAAGCTTAAGGGGAAATGATATTCTAGTAAACAGATATGTTATACACTCACGAAACAACCGAAAAAAGTGTTCCACACAGCAGCGGCAGCACACATACACACTTTTCGTTCATCTGACATTTCACTACAAGTCGAAAGGGATTAAACCAACAAGAAAAAAGGAGACAGCTAGCGTCTGTCACTTGTGTGTGAATGTAAACAAACATTATTCTGACCACCAATGTTTTTTTCTTTTTCTAACCTCCAAATTTAAGAATATTAGGAAAAAATATTAAATAAATTAGTAAATTGAGGTGTATTGCATACTTACATAAGGTATGAGATCCCTTCTGTTTTATGTACTTTGGTATCATAATTGGTACACTTTCTAAATACACACGATGGCATTTTTTAAATTTATTTTTTGTTTCAACAAATTGTATCACTTTTCACCATGTTTGACATAGACTAAAGGCTATACGTCCCAATTAGGACGTATTCGAGTCTTCACACAGCGTGCGCTCATAACATATCTGTTTACTAGAATATCATTGATAAGGGGTATATTATTATGGATATCTGCAGGAGTGACTTAAATATTTACCTATAAATACAGGATGCAATATAAAATACATACAAAAAGAAATGTATTTTCCATACAGAGTTGTCGTCAACTAACCAAAATTCGTATGGGAGATAAGTTTAAGTCACTTTTTCGAAAAGTGTCTATTTCTTGGAAAAAGTTGTTCATATACGTGGCAATTGCAATTTTTTTAAATATGATCACACGTTTCCGTTACACCCATAGATATCTAACTACAGATGCTATTGATATATTCAACGCACATACAAACAACATCTGTAACCTATAAATATCGAAAAGTTTGATTAGCTATCAATAGATCTGATCTTAATAAATTCTTCATTGATAGATTGATAACACTACTTTAAATTACCTACTATAAACAGACGTAATATAGAGAACTCACAGCGGTTGTTTATGTCTCTGAAGTTGGCTGCAAGACCCTGCACAGTACCTATTTTTACCCGACTGCCGAAGGAGGGTAATGTGTTTATCAGTCTAAGTATGTATGTATGTAAGTATGTATGTATGTATGTTTGTTCCTATGTGGCGTTCTAGAGACCTAACTCGTGGGCCAATTTTGATGGTTCTTACGTCAATCGATACGTCTTAACCCTGCGAGTGTCACTGGCTACATGAAAATTAGAAAATAGGAATATGGCGGTTTTTGGGCGCCATTTTGTGGAGGCCCAAATTTTTTTTTCTTCCTAACCTTTCGTGTGGGGTATCAAAATAAAGGATTTTAAGAGATGATTTCAAAAATATATGACACTTATATGTTTAAATGTACCTAATTCGAAAAAATAATGAACTTAATACTTATAAATAAAAAAAGTTAATTAAAAAAATCAAAAAAACCGCCTGGTTGAAAAGCGAACTAAAAAGACGTAAACAAGGAGAAAATCGTGCTGTGCAGTTGGAGGTACGTCTGGTTTTGGTCAGCCAGCTCGCGAAGATGTATCCTCCGACAGCACAGCACGATTTTCTCCTTGTTTACGTCTTTTTAGTTCGCTTTTCAAGCAGTCGGGTTTTTGATTTTTTGATTTAACTTTTTTTTGTGTCAATGTTGAAGATGAAGATAGCATTGTATAACTGCCTCTTGCACTCGCTTACGTTTGTCGCATCGTCCTATCTCGCTTACTCTATGCAGTATACTCGATGACAAACTGTTTCTTGCGCAATGGTTCGCAGAGCCAACTTCAGAGACACAAAGATCCGCTGTGACTGCTATACTACTGTACAGTAATTTTCCATTTCATTTATATTTTAATCGTTGAACTCTTGAATCTTTTGTTTGTACAATTCACTCTTGTAATAATACCTGCGTATTACTGTCCCACTACAGGGCAAACCCTCTTCTCGTACAGAGAAGGTAGGAGGATTAATCACCACGCTTCCACAATGTGGATTGGCAATTTCAAACTTATATTACCAGAAGTCCAGGTTTCCCCACGATGTTTTCCTTCACCGTTGTCAGTGACGTCGAAGATAAACTAAGAAAGTACATATAAATAGAAAAATTCACATTAGTACTTGCCCGGATTTGAACTCACAACTTCAAGAAAGAGAGGGGAGGCCTTAGCCACTGGGCAATCTTGACATTCAGACACCAGACAATTCACTCTTAATTTAACATAAAATTGTTCACTCACTAAGTAAATCTTTCTTCTTTTCCAGACTACTTCACCCAAACCCAAGAGTACCAGAAGTACGCGTCAGCTATGGGGGTGTCAGAACCCCCAAAAGACGACTCCCCGCGGACGACTCCCGAGTTGTCACGCGCCGACCAGTCACCCTCCGAGCGCCCCCCTCCAGGGTCCGCAGACAGTGACGATGCTGACGAGTTCGCGCCGAAGAGGAAGCAAAGACGGTACCGGACCACCTTCACCAGCTTCCAACTTGAAGAGTTGGAGAAGGCTTTCTCTAGAACACATTACCCTGATGTTTTTACGAGGTGAGTTGAAATGAGATCAGGGAATAAATCTACTCGTGTTGGTATTTTTTTGCTACAAAATAAGAGTTTGCCCCAACACTGCCTGGTAAAGTTTTGTCGAAGAGGCTTCTTGATTGGTTATGGCGTTACGTACATACTTTTTAACAGCAAAATTTACATTATAAGTCATACTTAATATATTTTCACCGTCTTAAGGTCTCGTTGGGTACATTTTATATGGACTCGTTCACACACTTCCGTGCACGGACGTGTGTGAAAGAGTTCATATAAAATGTACGTACCGATATTTTTTTGAGTTCCTGACGGGTCACGGTCTGTCCACGTCCCGTGCACGTCCCGGGCACGGCCCTGATATTTGTGGATAAACCTTTGTAATTTATAAGAAGATGATAATATATATACCTAAGCATCAACCTTTGTACTACCTACAAAATACTAGGTATTGAATGGAAAACGAAACCAACGAATCTTAATCCGAATAATTATGAATGAAATTCTTGAATGAAATCACAAAGGAGTGGTGCAAACATTTTCACTTATCAAGCATTTATCAATGAAATAATCCGGAACTTCCTTAATTTATAATAGGATAATGAAGATAAAATGGCCGCTTAGCAGACATTAATATCTTCAGCAAATTAATTGTTGCAGGATTATCATAATCCATCGTAAAATGAACTGATGTTCGCTTTATCTTTCATTTACGCAATAACAATAGCAATAATAAATAGATTTCTTTGTTACACACGGATTAAAAAAGTCTATGGTTATTAACTTTTGTCTGTGGTACAGAAAAAAACGCAACTGTCAATGGCATTTTCCCGCCTTAATCGCAAGGATGACATTCTTGCACGACGAAATTAATTGACTACAAGTTTGTTAAGAATTTAGTTAACAATTTCATTAGTGGGTTGGTATGTAGCCATGTAGTAAATAATTAGACAACTATAGGTTTTCAACATTGAGCATATGTACAATTGTAGGTGGTACCTAAATGTATTCTTTCATTTTCTTTTAGAGTGGCAAATAAATTCAGTTGTAAAACGCAGTACCTATGGCTGCTTTTGTAGTGAATAGGGTTTCCTTCTAGTTTCTAGACATATTTATTTAATGTCCCAGAAGGCCAGAACTTGAGATTTCTTGTCTAGGAATACCCGTATACCTATGGACTATTTTGAATTATATGAACTATTTTTAATATTGTGTTGCCGTTTTGTTTCAGAGAGGAGCTCGCTATGAAAATTGGCCTAACAGAAGCTCGAATACAGGTAACATTACATACCTAGCGTATTTCTTATTTCCTGACGTAAAACTATTAAAATAATACAGAAATAGGAGACCAGAACAAATATTACGTAGATACTTAGTCTCAACTGGAATAGTTTACTTATGTTGAGGTGGATGTAGTTGATAGTAGGAAGTAGATACTTACATTATATTCAGATGTCTTATATAAGCAACTTGCTAGCTTCAGCCAGTGGCTTCGCCCGCGTGTAAGTCGGAAATTATCCCACGGTAATGTTCCCGCTATAGACTACTTTTTAAAAGCTTTTATTTAACTTGCAATGTATGTATGCAAGTGTGTACGGGTCAAATTTAGCAAAAAAAATTTAGAGCTGTTATCCTCCACCGATTAAAAGGACATTTTGCACACACGTTTAGTTTGGATGACAATGCATGCTAAGTGACGTCATTCTAAATCCAATATGGCAGACGGTCCAAGATGGCGGACTAGTTATTTTTTGTGCAACGGGTTTTCTGAGAAGAATACGAAAACAGCTTGTTTAAAAAAATACATATAAAATTTTATTATAAGTAGATAAAAGTAGCCTATGTGCTATGCCAGACCTATCTCTAGTAACAAACATCCGTCCATCCATCTATCTATTAATTAATTTATTAATAATAGGATACGATTATTTTCAAAATATATTCGAAAAGAAAGCACCTATTAAAGGACTTGTCAACAACTACATCAAACTCGTCACGTGCCTTCTTCATAAAAAAAATCAGCCAACTCGAATTCCAAGTAACTCATAAACTTAAAAATATACTTGTTAGTCCCACAAAATTAAGTGTGCCAGTGTGAATTATTTAACACACAATAACGTTCAGCTGGTATTTCATTACGACATAGTAATTATGGTGTGGGACATGTTCGTATTAATGAAAATTACCTATTCCGTTTGTTAATTATCCGTGGCGATGTAAAGTGTAAGTAACTGACTGACGTGGTAACGTCAAAAGAAGCAGGAAGGCTGGAGAAAGTTGCAGTTATAAAAATATATGTGTTTAATAAAAATTCAATTATAAATTTTAAAAACCCCGGCACAAAAATCCGAAGCAAAGAATAAGCACCGTACTCGCGTCGGGGAGCCGCCAACATTTACAGCAGTTTATATAATTTTTAAGTGATTCCCCGACGCGAGTACGATGCTTATGTTTTGCTTTTTAGAGGTTTTTGTGTCGGGGGCTTTTTAAATTTATATATTTTTATTTCATGCTTTTTAAACTACATATAATATACCTAGTAGTAGACACGCTTCAATCGACAATATATCGAAACACGTAATTATAACACGATATCTTGCGGAAAAACCCAGATTCAAAGAGTAAAATTCGGATATCTTTTGAACGGCTGAACCGATTTTAATCCAACATACCTAAAAACACTTCCGACAAAGTCGCCTTTCCAAAAAAAAACAGAATTGGTTCATCCGTTTTGGAGATATGATGCCACAGACAGACACACAGATACACAGCAACACACGTCAAACTTGTAACACACCTCTTTTTCAGTACGGGGTTTAAAATATATGAACGCCTCTGATTGCAACCAAAAGTGTTGCCGATCTCTTCAGTAAAGATCTCACCAAAAAATCTTAGAAGAGGTGAACTTGGAGTGAATTGTTCCCCTGCAAGTCTATTATTTAAAAATGTCAAAAAATGTGAAATGATCGTGAAGTTAACTGTCAATCCGGGTGCTATTAATGACACCTCACTTCACCTTTCTATGTTTTCACGATGGCATTATTAAAGGATAGCTCTACCTCTGTACCCAGATTCTCAGCGCTAAGAAAGAAAATTTTGTACAAATAAATCTCACTAGATGGCGCGATATGCACCGATTTTTTATTGAATGTGTGTTACATTAACATTTTCTGGAATTGAACATAAACATTGTATTTTCTTGTTTAATCAACTCTCCTAAGTACAAAATTATGGAATATTGGGCTCTTAATTCACATTTCAAAGATTATTTGAACGGATCATTTAAAATTGATGCCAATAGATGGCGCGGTTATAATTTCTGAGGCATGCCACTGGATTGTTAAAATTTACATTGTAACATTTTGGTGCAAAGAAACTGCAAAAACGTGCAAAGAGATACTATAAAAAAAACCTTCACTGTATTTGATGAAAAAAATATTCACGAACCGAGTAAACCCTTTTACTTGCTAGTTGCTGCTAATACCATTACCGTGGAACGGAACCGAACGCGATTGATGGACATAAAATTATCGGTTCAATCAGATGAAAAACGTTAGTTACGTCGGCACGGTTGATTTGTATGGGATGAGGCATCTGTATACTAGTATTATATTATCTGTGACTGTACTAAGGGTTTTGATAAAAAAAGAAAAAATACTTATCGAAATAAAAATGTTTTTTCGTAAATAGGTAACAACTTGCTACTACCCCGTGTATTAAATACCTTATCCTGGGTACGATAATTAACATATCTTTCAATTACATTGCACAAATCAATTGATATGCAAACAAGACTAATTGAATAAAATAAACAAACAAGAAAGTAAAGCACGCTTTTAAAGTTGCCGTAATCACAACCAGATTTTGTGTTATCACTGGTCGAGAAATAAATGCAGGGCCGGATCCAGGGGAGGCACGAACTCCCTAGACCGTTGCAATAAAACAAGGTGGCGAGACTCTGGAAAAATGATACTGAGAGATATTGATACCTATTACACTGATTTAAAAACATTTGTTAGTTTTGCGTAAATAAGTAGGAGTAAAAGTATTTTTTAATGACCGAAAGTTATTTTTTTAGACGAATCCGATCATTAATCCGAAAAAAATAGTGCTATACTAGAGGGGACACTCCTTACTTGGAGGCCCCTGTGCTCCCCTCCCCTCATCAGAAATAAAACCTGGATCCACCCCTGCCTACCTACTAGACTATATTGAATCTAAGGCTTAGTTAACGCTTATTATACTTCCACCTGCACCCAAGGCGAAGCAAGGAATACATTATCTCAATCAGCGTTGAGTAGATAATCAGTAACTTAAACATAGACTTGTTTCTTGTAAACAACGGGCTTTACAACAGCTGATATGTAGTTTTTAATGGGATATTCTTTTTACTTCATACTAAGGCGAAGACAAAGAAAGGATATGTAGTCAGTTGTGAAAAGTAGGCCAATAAAAAAAAAATATGATTTTATTCATAATTCAATAGGGTAAATGTTAGAACAAATTGATAAAAGTGAAATATGGCCACTCAAGCAAATTAATTGTCTAATGTTTTTCACAACAATTCTGATTTTATCCGTTACTAGCTGTTCCCCGCGGCTTCGCTCCCGTGGACCACCCCATAGGACCCGTTATCGGGATTAAAAAATATGTTATATATGTCACTCAGGAATAATGTACCTTTCTATTAGTGAAAGAATTTTGAAATCGGTCCAGTACTTTCAGAGCTTATTCGGTTCAAACAAACAAACAAAACAATCCTTTCTCGTTATAATATTATAGTATAGATATGATGTGCAAATCAAAATTAATTTAAACATAATAAGCAAATCATTTCGCTGACTTTACAGTGTACCCTTGCCTTGCAACGATTTTAGAAATATTTTCGATAAATAACTAGGAAGTCACTTTTAAAATCAAGCAAGTCGCGTCAATCAGCACGAGCCCTTATGAAACGGTATCAGAGACCAGATACCAGTACCACTAATTCCTGTGGTTCCAAGGACCTGTCACGAAACCTTCAATCAGACCAGACCGAATCGAATGAGACACAGAAACGACTGCTGTGATAACTATAATAAACTACTGAGGATATGGAGTTAAGATACGAACTGTGCTCACCAATGGAGGAGGCAGTTTTTTAAATCATACTTAACGCGTCTGGATAACTACTTTAATCAAACACATGTGTTTGATTAAAGTAGTTATCCAGACGCGTTAAGTGATACTCTGTGTACCGATTAGAACTCTTTATTGTACAGCAATAACAACATTTAATACAAAGATAAACAATACAGAAAAAAAAAAAAAAATAAGAATAATATTTTCTTTTTCAACTCTAAAAGTACTTTCTTATGTTTATCATGGACATCAATGAAATGAATTAAATTATTAATTAAGGGCTTGGAGTTCCCAAAGGTGGCCTAATTCTTAACTCTGACACCAGAGGTGGACACATCCTCCAACGAAAAGAAGAAGAAGAATTATTTAATAAATCCTTATAGTTATTATAAGTGCTGTAACTGTGATCCTTATAATATTTTTAGTTTATTTTTTGCCTCTTTTTAGGGTTCCGTACCAGAAGGGTCCAAACGGAGCCCGATTTCTGTCACTCATTTGTCCGACTGTCCGTCGTCTGTCACAAAATTTTGTACCGAAGATTTTTTAACTTCCATTGACCTATAAACTAGAAATTTGGTGATAACGTTTATTATTACTTATATTTTACTAATAAATAGACAATATATTCTACATTTGGTACGGAACTCTAAATGCGCGAAGTCCGACAAGCACTTGGCCGGTTTTTATAAAGTATCAAACGATTAATTTAAAGTTAAAATTGATTCTTGAAGTTAAAATTGCGGTGTTATATGAACCTTGCCTCTATTAGCAATACTTAGGTGATTCATGGCGCTTATTAATTATGGTGTAGTAGGTTATTCCAACCACACATCATGAATAATTATTAATTAACACAATCGTTACACGTGTCACATTTTTTATCAGTTTTGCCTAAGACGATTTCCATCATGGTATTATAAAATAACTAGCTGTTCCCCGCGGCTTCGCTCCCGTTGACCACCCGTAGGACCAGTTACCGGGATAAAAAAATAGCCTATTTCACTCAAGAATAGTGGAGCTTTCTATTGGTGAAAGAATTTTTGAAATCGGTCCAGTAGTTTCGGAGCCTATTCGGTACAAACAAACAAACAAACAAAAAAAATCTTTCCTCTTTATAATATTAGTATAGATTATTAGTATAGATAATATTCATAATTATGTAGATGTACGCTGTATTGTATAATTAAAGAAAATCAACGCCAATTAGTCCATATGTGGTAAGACTGAAGGACTTACCAATATTTAATTGAGTAAATAACACGGTATCAACTTTTAAAGCTCTAGAATAGCGTAAGTTGGAAATTTAATGTCCTTTGAAAGAACTTGAAACATGTTTAAACCAATAATATCAACAACTCCTAAACTTATTAGTTTATAAAAAATATCTACGCAAATAACGGTGTTTATGCAACTAAAGGCTAACAAGGTGACAAAATAAAATTGTAATCGTCTAAGGTTCTATGTTAATAAATAACTTAATATTCTCGCTGTTATGTTATCTTCAATTATAAATGCAGATTTTGATATAATTGTTTGAATAAATGTTTATATATTCATTAATATTAATATAAAACGCCGATTTATCCAATATTTCATACTTTATCGAGTGACCCCCGCTGTGCCATTGGCTGATTTTTAATTTTTACGACATTTTACAGTGTCGTTTGCATAGCTAATGTTCTTTAATATTTCATTAAAAAAAAAGAAATCACACAAGTTTGTATCGTAATTGACGTGTTTTACTACTAATTTAAATACATATTAACTAAATAGGTATATAAACATGCATCTAGGACGTCAATAAAACTGAATGAACGATTCTAAATGGTTTTATGTACTATAAAATTACCGCTGTGTACTAGCCTCGTCAAATTAATTGATTGAGAACTATAAAACCGAGAAAATTTACACTAATTTAATGTGTTCCCATTTCCTACAACTTTTGCTAATTCATTGGTATATCTTGAGGGATCGTATCTTTTAATCATACAGTTAATATAGTCCTATATGTACAAACTCATAGCCGTACATTCTCATTTTATTTTTTTCTGATATATTTATGTAATATCTTTGTCGAATAAATATTATTTGATTTTGATTGATTTAATTTGATACATTTTCAAGCATTTTTTTTCTTTGGTTTTGATTAAGTTTTTTTTTCGCCTGACTTGTCACCTTTACAAAAACAATTTCGTATAATCCAGAATACTGTTTGGAGAGCAAAATTATCAAGCCTAATTAAGATACCTCCTCCATTTTAGCAACTCTTCAACTCTCCTTGTTGCTCGAGATCTTTTAATAATCAAACGAAACCCCCACTTATTTGTCGCAACGGTGTATTTTGTTCACAATCGATACAAATTAATGGTTCAGGATAAAGTTATCGAGACGTACAATGGATCAATATAATTCGTATTGTGAAGAAACTGTCGGATGGAACGTCAATGATTTCTCACTAATTGGTATTAAGACGAAATTGTTCGTAACTAAACTAGTTAAATTCCTCGGCTCCGTCTGCGTCTTTAATGCAGATGCTACTGCGTGAAAGAGTAACATCCATCCATCGTTACAAACTTTCGCGTAAACAGTAGTTGTAGGATTGTTTGTTACCTTACAATAACTAAATCAATTCGGATGAAATTATGTAATAGAAGATAATATTGAATGAGTCATCAACCATTGCTCACTAATTGGTATTAGAAGAAGAAGAAGAAAGTTATAGCAGTGTCACCTGCAAAGGATTTTTTATTGGCATTTGGGACATTTATATTGCATAAGTCAATTATAAAAACTAGATATAAAGTGGGACCCAATATGCTTCCTTGTGGAATGCCATAGTAGATGTGGAGCTCATTGCTACTGTGACGATCAATTTTGACTATTTGGGAGTTATTTGTGAGGTAGTTTTGAAATAGATCAAGTTGCAATCCCCTGACACCCATCATCAAATGTCTTCGCAAAGTCTAAGAATACAGTTAGGACCACTTTATTAGTGTTCAGATAGTGTAGTTAGTTAGTATAAAATACTTGAACCAATAATAAAAAAAAAAAATGTTTCTAACCACTAACGATTGAAACAAATTCGGATGAAATATTAATTTTGAATGGAACGGCAACAATTTCTCACAAATTGATATTAGGGTGAAAATTATCGATTAAATTCTTTGTTTACCCAAAGTAACGACTGACTCAATTCGGATAAAATTGAATAAAAGGAATGGCAAAGATAATGTTAAATGCAACGTCAAACATTTCTCACTAATTGATAATAAGGCGAAAATAATGAAGCATCGAATGAACCAATTCGAATTATATTATGTAATACGTATGGCAAATATAATGTGGGATGAAACATCAACAATTTCTCACTAATTGGTATTTAGCATAATTTTTTGTTACCCCTGTAACGACTACCCCAATTCGGATCATAATGTATCTAATAGGAAGAATATATTCTTTATAACATACTCGATACATAAATATGAAGCCCCAGGCACAGTTCATTAATAAAATGCTCAAAAAACAAACTAGCTAGCCTGTTTTGGCGTTTGACATTTTATTAACTACATAATTTAATAATGTTTTTATATCCACTTCGAATTAACAATGGCGTGTGTGTTGTATCATGTATATTCTATGTAACAGCTGCTCAACTTATACATATAGGTACATTTGGATAAACCTTTCTTCCTTATTATTATTAAAATACACATCCTTAAGAAAAGTAGTGGAGCTTTTTTGGTCTTGCACGGGGCTTTTATTTTTATTATTGTGTTTTTTTGTTTTTCTCTCTTTTTTCACTAGTAAATATTTTTTCATTTTCTTTCTTTCAAAAAGAAGTTTTGGACACTTTAAAACTCATATCCTCATGCATAAGAAAATGCTGTGTGCTAAAATTATACTCTCGCCTTTGACCACTATATCGCCAGATGTTAACCGATGATGAAGCACGCTTGCCTAAAAGTAAACTATTCATTCTGACTTAAAGACCCCTAGGTTGTAGCCATCAGGAAACAAAGATTCCGGCAGGTAAATGACCTCCTTAACTGTACGCACAATGAAAATATTCACAAAACGCTTTGTGCTTTGTATGGGTGGGATGTCTACAACTAGGTACTACAAGATGTACGGATTGCCGTACGTATGATGGAAAGGGCTGGGCGGGTTTAAATCGTGCAGTTCCATCGCACGCTCCTCGAAATGTCATCATCAGCATTTTAATATTCCCACTGCTGGGACACAGGCCTCCTCGAAATGTAATCGATAAAAATCGACTGGCTGACAACTCGGTGTAGATATTCAAGGCTGACTCGAGCAGTGCTAAGGGCACTGGTCGAGTGAAAGCGCCAGAGCCAATTTATTTTTAGATATCACTGGCTGCATAAGAACCACCCCAACAGCAGCCATGGAGATAGCACTACAGATAACTCACCTTGACCTGTACATATAGCAAGAGGTGGCGCTAGCTACCATCAGACTAATGCATATGGGGCAAAATCCTCACAAACCACAGGCTAAAATCCTGGACCGGGCGATATAGTATCAACCACTCATAGCTGCCCCGTGTGACAGAACACAAAAACAACTTATGTTCAACAAATACTATAACATACAAACGATAGAGGAAGAAAGGGTCAGTTAGGAGCCAATGAGTACGAAACTACACAGATGGCTCAAAAACACAAAACGATTCAGGTTGAACCGTTAACCTCACATACCGCTAGGCACACACAGTTCGATATTTCAATGTGAATGTGCCTTGACACAAGCACCGCAACAACCGAAAACTGTTTGGGCATCTAGAACTACGATATCAGATTCCAATCTGATAGTCTGGATGTGCTCAAAGCTTTAGAAAACCAACTAACTAACAACAAATTAATCATTCTTTTTAAATTTTCTTTAAATTAGTCTCAATATCACCTCATTTCTAGCTTTGCAATTTTTCATACACTCCATCCATTTTTTCTTTGGTTTTAATTCCGTATACCATTTTTTTGTGTAGAAATCCTCATGGATTCTTTCCGTCTGGGGAAGAGGCTTATGTTGGACTCTAACCGACTAAAACCCCACAGTTCCTACCGCTACCATGCGTCGGACGCCCGGATTACTGTTCACCCCCACCCCCGACTGATATCGCCCCGCCTTTGCTAGCGGGCCCCTTCACCTATTGCAATCTAACGACCGCATATTCTCCCATTAAAACGCCTGACTGGTTGAGCAACGACTCAGCACCAAGATCGCCGCTCACAGGTCGATCCTTATGGTGGCCGATATCATTAAACGCCCTTGACGCCCGGCTGCTCTTCTGGTACGGGTTATGCTGTCTCTCCCTCTCGGCTGCCTCCTTTGCATGCATCACCTCCTCGCAGAAAGAAGTTACAGCATCCCACTCACTCTCGCCTCTGATCATTACCTCTCCACCATATTGTAATTATTATATATTATTATGTATGTATTTTTATCTTCTATATGTTTATTTAAGGTATATGTGTTATTTATACATAATTAGTTAAGATAAATAGTTATATAGTTGTTATAAGTTTTTAAACTGTCATGGTCACTAACACTAACATTAACAGTAAACATGGTAAATATCCCGTTTCTAATGTTAATGTTAGTATATAGTTGTTAGTCTATTTTAAGTTTCCTTATTTCCTTCTACACACTGTGTCTTCGTAAATCATCCAACTTTCCTGTCGCAGGTCTGCTGGAAGAAATTTCTATTTGAAATAAGCAGTACCTTTGTGCTCTTCTATATGTATTATTTCTTTTCTCTGTTAAGTGTTTTGTGTGTACATAAATAAATAAATAAAATAAATAAATGGACTGAACAACGACCGGAAGCGAGAGATCGTCCGGTCCTAGTGCCATGACGAGGGCACAACGCTGATGAGCCCAAGCTGAGCACTCCTTCAGCGTATGCTGCTCCGTTTCTTCGGGGCAGTCAATGCAGTGATGACAAGCGGGCGTCCGCTCCATACTGCTTAATTCATTTACCTACTCTCGACATGATCCTCTTTTCTCCATATCGCATACCACGTCAACCAATTTAACATTTTTTTGGTACTTACTCGACTTTCTGAAATGGCTGCTCATTGCCGTCCTTCACTAAAAGTCAGGGTAGAAACCATCAATGGAACTTTAAAACTACCTTGATTGCCCGAAACGTGGATCCACGCGAGACGCAATAGCTTTTTAATTGTTTCGGTAATTACGGCTTTCAATCGGTTAATTAGACTTTAATCGAACAATACATAGGTACATAATTTTCAGTAAATTATACTTTGAAATTGCGCTCTTTATGACCAATAAAAGTAGGTATTCATTCATACACTGTTGCAAAAGTATCTTTAATTTTTAGTACAGTGAGAAATATTAAGAATTCTTTAAGTACCTAGTTATAGTAGGAAAAACAACTGGCCGAGTGGTTTATTGTATTTTATTAGTAAGGTGATAACTAATTAGCAACATTATGTCCACAATGTTACTCCTCCATTATCTTACTAATATTATAAATGCGAAAGTTTGGATGGATCTGATTAGGATCACAAAATTTTATCCAGATCCGTTCGGCCTTTTTACGCCCGAACGGATCTGGATGAAATTTGGCACAGATATATATTATAGTCTGGAATAGCACATAGGCATACTTTTCATACCGTTATAATGTTTCCCTGGGATAAGAAAACACTTTTTCGCGAGCAAAGCCGCTGGCAGAACCTAATATTTCATAAATATTTACCAATTCAGTATCTTCATAGGTTTGTTGTGTGTATTCCGTGCAAGCTTTCTTGTCTACTTTCAATCAACCTTCCTACACTTTTACCTACTATGTTGGAATCGGCTTACAGTCTAACTGAAAGCAGGTAGGTACCAGTATCTTACAAGGAGTGACTGCCCGATCGCCACAACCCAGTAACTGGATAACACGGTACCCCTTCCCAAGACTAAATAATCTCGGTATCTGGTACCCACGAATATACCTCAGCAAACATTACTTTACCTTTCAAATCAACCCGTGTGGCTGTTGTTATTTAAACAAGGGTACTTTCTTCTTGTCTACTTTCAATATCTATCTGAAATCTCTAGAGGCTCCTCTCCCCGACGACCACCCTCGAGCCGACGTCGACAGATGCATCAGCAGATGGATCACCACGAGCCGACCACACGTCTGTAGGTCGTTCATCATCATCATATCAGCCGAAAGACGTCCACTGCTGGACATAGGCCTCCCCCAAGCGTCGCCACATTGACTGGTCCCGTGCGTCCCGCATGCAGTGGATCGCCGCAACCTTCAGCAGGTCTTTGGTCAACCTGGTGGGAGGCCTTCCGGTTCGTGGTCGACACTCCTGATCTTTTCTGCCCCATCGGCCATCCGTTCTGCGAGCAATGTGACCTGCTCACTGCCACTTAAGTTTGGCAATTCTACGAGCTATGTCGGTAACCCCGGTTCTCTTGCGGATCTCTAAATTTCTGATTTGATCACGCCCTTTGGGTGACTGTAGTCTTTCTAATGAGGCCCATAGTAAGCGACCCTGTCTCAGAGCCATAGGTTGTCACTGGCAACACACACTGGTCGTAGGTCGTACAGTCTGTATTAATTCTCGACAGACGCAACTCGCACGCTCGCAACATTAAAATGTATGTTGAGACCGTAGCTACCGCAGCTATTTATTTATTTAGTACTTTTTACTTCTACTTGAGTGTGCATCAAGTAAAGTTATTAAAAAGAAGAAGGTGGTGGATGCTGGCTATACAACTCCGATAATCTGAAGCGTTGACTGACGAGTGGACAGTCTCCTGACGCTCGCGCTGAAACACTTTGTTGCGTGCTACAAAAACCGACAACAAACGGATTAGTGGCAGACGTATCTGCCGACGTTAAATACCTACCACAGACGAGCAAATTTCCCCGGATGACCCTTCAGGTCCGAGCTCTGGATGCAAAGATCCGATTTGCAGGCGTACTCACCCCTACTTCATGCAGCGTCCTCTTGTCGAGGTACGAAACTGGGGAACTAAACAGCCTTGTCTACAAGGACGGTCAATGGGTTCGTCAATAAATATGAACCCTCCCGATCCCGATAAAATTAGCCTGCAATTAGCATACAAAAACGACCGCAATCGCCGAGGTGACAAGCGTTGTCCCTGTCAATCAAAATTCAAGCCAGCCCGCGAAATGCTGAGCTAAGATACTAGCTAAAAAAAAAGGAGTTTCTTGTCCGTCTACTCCACGTATTTTCCGAACGGATGGTAGAATCACTTAATCACGATCCAGCCTTTGTTGTCCCCCAGCGCCGACATAATTCGAGGTTTAACCCCATAGTTGTAGCCTTCAGCGTGGTCGCTTAGGTTATGCTTTTTGTGCCTGGCTGGAGCTATCTATTGTTTAGTCGCCACAGGGAAGACCGGTTAAGCAGTGAGAAAATCGTATGATTTAACCAAGAAAAAAAAAAAAAACCGTCTACACGTTGACGACGCGTTCGCAAATATTATCTACTGATGAATCTGACGTGTAGAGGAGGCTTAATTGTCATGTAAAACTCCCAATCTATTAAATAATTCTTCAAGCCTCTAAAATATGCTGCCTACACCATAAACCTAAAGTACATTTATTCCAATTATTTAAAACCATAAACCAGCGCCATTTCCATCTTCACCATCGCTTAATGTCCACCGAACGAGGCGACTTCTTGACATACCTTCACACTTAACATGAGACGAAGCTCTTAAGATATTACGACGTCTTCCGACCAAACAGCTTCCATCCATTTAAGTAATAGGCGCGTATTTTTCAAACCCTTGTTTATTAAATGAGGTCATTAGCAATTTTCTTGTATTATTACCAGTTGATTCGATCATGGTGCGGCTGGCGGCTAAGATTGCGCTTTTATGGATTTTGAAGTTAAGTCTGTATATGTTATTGAAGGCCCCTGAGACATTGTGACACTTTCTGCTACATGGACCATTACAGCAAAACGTATGAATGTTTCCTCCCTTAAAATCGATGTAATCAAAAAGTTCGCTATAATAATATGTTTTGGACATTGGCCAAGAATGTTCGTTTCCATTTACATAGAACTTAGTTGAATTAATTTACATCAGGTTGCCAATGGTAATTATTGACCACAGACTCGTTTCCTACTGACATGTCGCGTGGCCAATTCCAAACATTTGGGACTTGAAAACCGTTATCGTTGAAAGAATTTCCCTTTATCTTGACCCCGAAGTTAAATGTTCTCGAAAAAGTTGAGACGAAGATGTCCCGAACGCATGCCAAAATTCGAAGCAACTACCCCACGCTGGGCACCAAGTTTATAGCCCAACGGCACCAAGCGCAGTTTTAGCGCTCCAGCGCACTTGATCGCAGCGCCTCGCGACCGACGTGGTCATTACCTTAATGCGCGACTCTGTTAAGCTATTAAACACGGCACCTGGGACGCAGTCGGTGCCTTTTTGCACCCACCGGGCCCGCATGCCGCCAGCCAGCCAGACCCACACCAATTACAACATTTATAAATTCGCGGCCTCAACGCCGTATGAAGTCATATCCGTAATGGCCATTGTAAACTTAATAGATCATACAACCCCACACAAATTCCAACCATAAACACCACTCGTTAAGGCTCAATATCAACCACCGACCCACACCGTAAACATAAAACGTTTCTTGTTTATCACAGCATCCGCTAAAACCGCATCGACATTTACAGAAACGGGTTTAATTTTTTACAATACATCATTTATCATAAGTGAATTAATTTAAATTGCCATAAAAATAACAGTTTACATAATGGCCGTACGGTTCGTGACGATTTTTTTCGTGTCTCAACATTTTTGTACGTGCATAAATATTTCATGGTATGTTAATCGACATTTTACTAAAGTATTGAATTGTAAACTTTTTGCTGAAAACGCTTTTTGTTGCTAATAAAATATGATGGCTGTCAGGTTGAATGCTGCAATTAAAATTTAATAACACCGTATTCTACAAATTCTAGTTGATTGCGTCGATAGAGACATGATACGAGTACGTATTACGTTCCGACTTGCTCATTGAATGGGAAATAAATAAAGCAGGGCTCGCGACACGCAGCTTATGTCTTTATATTTATTAAATGGATCTATTTCTTGATAGAAAACACATTTAACTTAGTTAATTCGCATTAGGATAAGGCTAGGTGAGAACACGAGTAAGAAACAAACAATGTTTCTTACTCGTGTGAGACACCTAGCCTTAAGGAGTATTTTTCCTCGTTAAAACTCACGTTATGGCGCAAGGAGCGATGTTTTTCTTCTCGGGCGAGGACATAAATAATTGTAAAAGACATCTGACGAAATTATGAAATAATCATGAGTTTGTTGAACAATAATTTATTGTTGTTATAATATAATAAATATCTGTTTGGTTGCAATATTTTACGACACGTATGTCGCGGCTACAATGTTTAAGAATCTGCTCAACATGTTTTAAGACATTGTAATACAGATATATTCAATACATGTATTGAATGATCTCATTGGTTTTGTGGTAGGCAGCATTTATTAGACATTGAAGGATATGAAGGAGTGTGTAAACAAAATTGTGCTTATTGATATTTCAAGGCGATTTATAATGCTATATATTTTCGAAACACAATCGTGTGTTGATGTCCATTTTAACAACGATGTAATTACCTTTGAAGGCTGTTGAGAGTATATTATTTTAACCGACTTTCGAAAAAGGAGGAGGTTCTATGTTCGACTTCTTGTATGTTTTATTTTTTTTTTGTTTATGTTCACCTATATCTCCGACAATTGTGGACCGATTTCGAAAATTCTTTTTTTGTTTGAAAAAGTAAATGCGCCGAAATTGGTCCCATTTTAATTTGGTGAAGATCTGATGAAGAACTTCGAAGATATATACAACATAACTCTTTAATAGATAACGGCAAATCTCTCGGAACTGCTGCATTCGCATGTCTGTTTATTGTTTATACCATTTCATAACATAACATCACGGCAGCACGCTCTTAAGGGGTACGCAGATCTCTCATTTGACCGGTTATGTTCAAGTTTCATGATATTCGGGTAATGTATTCTGGCGTTATAGGAAACTTACTAAACAACTTGCCTATTTATACTTTTTAGTTGTACCTAATAAGGTACAACTAAAAAGTGAAAAATAAATAAACTTTTTTACAAAAAAATACTACCGACTTCCAAATAAGAAAACTACAAAGTGAAAAATAACGTTATTTTTGGAAGTCGGTGTCCATAACGCATAAAAGATGGTACCTACGATAGACACCGACTTCCAAAAATAACGTTATTTTTCACTTTGTAGTTTTTTTATTTGAAAGTCGGTAGTATTTTTTTGTAAAAAAGTTTTTTTTATTAGGGACAATAAACAACAACAATAATTTTATTTTATAATCTTAACATAAACAGTGTAATGCTTGAGAGTTACTCGTATTAACAATATTTGCAGCCCTACAATACTATAAAGTATACCTAAACAAATTTAAAAGTTTTCTTTTCACCACACTTTTCAAAATAATTTAACTCAAGTGCCTACTGGTATGGTAGATAGTAACTTCAATTCCTCGTGTAATTTTTATTTACTATTCTACCTCACTTCTGGGCAAAGACCTTCCTCCACTCCCCAAGCTCGCAAAATATTTCCATCTTTTAAGAATAAGAAAAATTAAAGAAAAAACAAACTCTATAATTGCCTAGAAAAATAACACTCCTGCTACCTGATTATGATGTATGAAGTAGGTATCTCGTATCGTTATTTATCGAGTTAAGTATAACTGCGTGTTCAGTAACTAGGAGTTTACAACATTTAACACCTGTTACTGAACGTTACGCGTGGTTGGCAAACCGAGAGGAACTAAGTAGATGGGTTATGTAACCAACTTGAGAAATGATAGTAGAGTAGTTTGGGAAGGTTTAAATTTGTGATGGGCAAAGTACAGCCCGCGAAAGCATTTAATCCGCCCGAGGGTCCTTCGACATGAATAATATATGGCCCGCGATAATCATATTTTGACGGTCCAGATGTATAAAGTAGATTCTAATTTTCCGCCTACCATGGCAGGGCCTTAGAATAAAAGTTAAATTGTAATTTTTAACATTTGTGCAAGCGTGTAAAGCTGTAATGTTTTTATATGATTATTATAAGTTTAAACACAAAATGCATTTTTCCTATAATTCTGGCCCTCCTCTGAAATTTCTTGAACTTTTTGGCCCCCTATTAAGAAAGTTTGCCCACCACTGGTTTAAATAATGGTCCAATGAGAACTAGTAAAAAAGCTGTAAAAAAGATTGTCTATGATTTACCAGCTTCGTGGCAACATATCAAGAATTAAAATATCTAATAAATAACATATACAGTGACAAATATTACCTTATAGATTAATAAAACCTAATTTTAGCAAAACGTTTTCTAAAGTTGATTTTTTTATTATTTCATTCCGTTTAATCGCTTCACTCCTTAATTCCTGACACTCCATAAAATCATAATTAAGATCCAGTTTTAGAACAACCGAGAACCAGCATAAATCTTACTTTAATAAATATAAATGCGAAAGTTTCGATGTATGTTTGTTACACAATAACGCCAGAACGGGTGAGCGGATCTGGGTGAAATTTGGCACAGAGATAGATTATAGTCTTTATCCCGAAAAAATGTGCGATTGGACAACTTCCGTAATTCAAGCGGACGAAGCCGCTAGCAGAAGCTAGTCTTTTATAGTTACCAACTGGAATTCTGCATCTGGAACGAAAGTCTTCCATTTTCCGTCGCTGTACATTTTTAATCATACTATTTGGGCCCAGTAGGTGATGGTAGGTAGCGTTGGAGGTGCTCAAGTCATCTAGGTTGTACGTCAACGAATATTTGGGGCACTCCAGCAAAGGCACTCCACTCTTCACCTTGGTATATCCAAGCCGATTCCAACCCTAAAAGAAAACATGTAAAGCCAATAATCAATACTCAACCAATATCTTACCCTCCTCATCTTTTCTAGGTCTGGTTCCAAAACCGTCGAGCCAAGTGGCGCAAGCAAGAGAAGGTGGGTCCTCAGGCCCACCCCTACAACCCGTACCTTGGCGGCGCGGGAGGAGCGCCCCCTCCGTCCGTGGTAGCTTCGATGCCGAACCCCTTTTCACAGCTGGGATTCGGGTTCAGGAAGCCTTTTGATACGAACGCCTTGGCGCAGTTTAGGTGAGTTACATTATGTGTTCATTTTTTTAAGCTAGAACTACACTTACATACATATCTCTGCCTTATCCATTGGAGAATATTAGGCTAGGCAACAGGTGTACTCTGCTGCGATGACGCCTGTTGAAGAGACATTTGGATGAGAAAGATGTTAAATTCTGATAAGATCAGAAGATTAAAATGATATTATTTATAAAATATATATAATATATATTACAATTTATTGATGAGCAATTATTATTATTAGCGTTATTAGGTGCACCTTTTATATTTCTATGGGTGCACCTCTACAAAGATTCCAAGACTGCTTAAAGATCGTAAAAGAGCTAACACACTGTAATTTTACTGGTAAAACTGAAAGTCATGTTTTATAAATTCAACTATGGCTGGAGGATTCAAACGTAGCCTATAATAATTTCGATATTCAAAGGTATTCAACATAATAAATATACCTAGGTATCCTTTAATAAAATTGTTTATTTCACACTGTCCTAACTCACCATTGTTTTGTCACCAGATATGCCACCGGCGCACCAGTCCTGGGCGCGCAGTACCTCGGAGGACCACTCCCTCGTCCGCCACTATTCAGCGCCCCCCTCTACAGCAGCCCTCCCTTCCCCTCCCTCCTCGCAGGCCTCGCAGCGCATCCCCGACAGTCCCCAGACCCACCCCAAGTCTCACCCCCAATCTCACCAGGAAGCGAGTCACCCCCATCTCAACCATCGGCCCCAGAAATAGAACGAAGAAGCTCAAGCATTGCTGCTCTCAGAATGGCTGCAAGAGAACACGAATTGCGATTAGAAATATTAAGACAGAGGCACCATACAGACTTGATTAGTTGAGCAACGTTGCCCTCCGTTTCGGAGAACTCAAATCCGGTTTCCTAATTGAAGCTTGAACCTTTGGCAAGGCTGGTTGCGAATCTAGAGAGCTTGAATGTTACTTATTTGTAAAATTTCGGGATTAATGGTTGTTATGATTATGAAGAATTAACTCAAATTGAATTTAAGCTTACTTTTTGTCACTTTGCCGTTTCAAGATATTGTTACTTTAGCTTTGTTTTACAATTGTTTAGCTGTATTTTCTTGAACTTTTGAAGCGTATGCCTTATGTCTTTTGCAGTCTTGACAATTCCAGATTAAACTCTTAAAAGTAAATGGAAAATTTGTGAACAAGACTAGTAAAAAAATAAAATAAAACTAAAGAACCAGTTAGATATCTTAATTGTAATTAAAACACGGTTGGCAGAGTTCTTGAAATGTTTCTTCAAGATAATGACAAAAAGTGACAACAAAATTAAATAGCTCAGTACTTACTTAATTACAATAGGTTTAATTTTTTTCTGTAAATTATTTGAATGTATAAAAACCTGTTTCAGTGAGCTATAAAATATATACATATTATACTATATTTTGGCTTAATCGCCATGTAAGATAACTATTATAGTAAAAATTAGTACATTTTTATGTTAATACTTTAAATATAAGATGTAGACTAAAATCCGTCCAATATAGGCCTTACTGTTATTTATTGTAGGATAAGAACTTATTAATTTTAAGTTGTCAAGTGATGATTGTGAACTCAAGGGAAGTCTCCATGGCTCTGTTGTGCCTTTACTCAAAAAGTATTAAAAATCATTTTTGTATACGTAAAAAGTAAGGACAATAAAACAAGTTTATATAAACAGTTATTTATTGATAATGTAAATATAAATTCCGATATAAACTCTGAATTAAAAAATATATCATCACATTTTATGAGTTAATGAGTTTTGCGTGGGGTTTGCAAAACCTATGTTTTTGGTGTGGTGTCGGTTGCCATTTTAATCAATAACTATTCAAAATTGACACGATTTTGTATTTTCTTGGAAAACATAAGTTATATTAAGTTGCACCAAAGAGGATTGAATGTAAACCACAAAGTTCTGGCTGAAGAGAATTTTTTAATAGCTGCACAAACCACAGTGTCTTCGCTTCTACTGTTTGTTAAAAGGATAAAAAAACATCATTATGGATTATCTTGTATAAAATAAAAGTATTGAAACCTTTTACGTATTTATTTTTTTATATGAGAACCCTATTATAGCAAGAACATTGATTAACGATGATCTATGAATTCAAGATGGAGATTTGAGTAACAAATTGCCGTTGATTGTTTTAATAAATGAAACAAACCACTTTCTACTGATCCGATGGGCTCTAATAACAAAAACGGAAGCTTTTATATTATTGAACACAGAAGCCATTGCATAACTTTTCGAAATACTATTTCATCTAATCAAACGTGAAAAATGAGTCGATAAACTATTCCAAATCTCCCATCAAATCAGCAATTACACTGCGTACTATAGTAGTGCGCCAAAATCGATCAAACACACACAGACAACCGTTCAAAATATTCAATTAGTTCAATAAGACTTTCGTTCAGAGAAATAATGTTCACCTTTCAACGTTCTCGTTCATCAATCACGGTCTTATTACACGTCAGAAGTTGAAAAATATAGCAGCTTACTGTTTGAGGGTCGGGTCATTCATCACAAAACGTTACAACAATGGCCTCACATTAATTACATAATCAAATTCAATTAAATTGTAATTCAATAACATGCAATTACATTGGATGCCGTCGTGGGTAGCTCGGTGCGTGGGACGTTTCCGATTGGCTCGTGATTATCCATTAATCTAAAATTCAATTATCTCATGATTTAACATCGTTTGATTGAAAGAAAGCCGTGACTCACGTTTATTAGTTTTTTTCTTAATTTCTACTAAAATTTTAATGGCGGCTTTCTGTTTGCTAGAGAGGATATTGGCTATGCTTAATTATGAAAGTTATGGTACTTTGAATATCTTGGTGGACCGCGTATACAAACTGCAATGACATGTTTCTAAACATTGCTGCTTTATGATCGGCTAATTGCCAAAGCTGTTTTTTTTTTTTTTTTTATCTATTTTAGGCTCGCGCTTGACCACTATCTCACCTGATGGTAAGCGAAGATGTGGTCTACGATGGAGCACGCTTGCCTAGTAGTAACCTATTCACTCTTGACTTAAAGACCCATTAATAAGGAGGGTTAAGAGCAAACCTTGTACTGGGTCAAGTAACTTTACCTAAGCGAAACGCATGGCTAGAGTAAACTTGAATTTGTAAATCTATCAACGGATTTTTTCATTGGTCGAAGCTCATCGGAATACTGCAGAGCACCATGAGAACGATAAAGAGACGACAGCAAAACGAATTATAAAGGCTATATATAGGTAATGTTAGTGAAAACCAGCGACCTTAACAAGAAAAGGACAAAAAAATAATATGGTATTCAAAAACGAATGCACTTGGAATTTCGGTAAAACACCGTAGCGAAGAATATTTATAGCCACATAAATAATATTCTACGAGTTCCAAAATCAGATATTAATGAAAAATAAATATGAGTTCGGTTAATTTAATTGTAATCGAATTTTTATCCTCCCGAACTCATCTGCAGGGAACGCCTCCCGACAGCCGCTTATTATGTGGTGGCCTAAGTTACGTGCGGCCTACGGATAGCGGGGAATGACGTGGAGAGCTTGACTCGCTGTTGTGCGTACATTTATGTTTCTTTTAAGGTAACTTTATTGAAATTCGTTGAATATAATATATGGTTTAGTTTGATGATTTAATAAGTGCCTGTAGTTTCTAGTTCCTTAATTAGGAATAGATATGAAACTGAAAATTACAGGCTCCATAATTTTACCTAATAGAACTGGAAATAAAAATTACAGACTGCCATTTCAATTTTAAACAAATTTCAACAATTTTATACATTGATCGATTTTATCATTTTTGCAAAATATTTTCTTTTAATTTATTTTAGTCCAGCGACCTGCCCCCGCTTTAATGAAGTAATACAATACTTATTAAGAATGGCAATACTTATTATAATTAAGAATGGCAAAATTTTATTTTAGGTCGTTTTTTACAATAATACAAAAATTCAGTATATTATAAACGTGTTGGTGTTTTCGAGCTTATGGCACGCGTGGGCTGCAGCTTAAAATCAGCGTCAGGTGGTATACCCTGTATTACCATTTGGCATTAGGCTGAACTGAGGCCCTTTTGGCATTAATAGTTTTAATTATTTATTTTGTTGAATTTTAAGGTGTTTTTGTTTTTAATGCCAATAAACACATTTTTCTTTCTTATTTCTGTCTTATTTGTCTGTGAGCAATGGTCAAGGCAAGACTAGAAATTGCTCCTTTGGAACCCACTTTTCACAAGTGGTAGCGGTCACTACCGTAGAGTTATTTTAAAAGTTCAAGTCAACAAGCCGTAAGAAAGTGAAAGTATTCCCCATTTCAAACGCTTATAACTTAGACCAACTCGCGGTTGCCGTACAGGGTGGGTCTTCGCCAAATCTAATTATGAAACCACACAAAAAGTAAGAGAGAAAACAACATTTTTGTATGTTTTGTGGCATCCTAGAATTTGCCCGTGTGAAACAGGCCTGCCTGTTGTGACAGGCTATTATCATCTTATGGGAGGATTCTGAAATTGTAGACCATAGAGTGTCTTAATTATAAGTTGAACCATGCGTTTACAATGGACAGGAGTCTTTCACTGTTTAATTTTAGGGTTTGATTTATTTAAATAAGATAAATACGGTTAACAAGAATCTTTAATTCTCAAAACACTGGCTTTTACTTACATGAGAAACTTACATATTTATGCAATTCAAAGTAAATTGAGTGTAGTACTTAAGGCGATATATACGCCCTAATGTAAACGCAGTACTGGCCATGCGCCCACTCGATGCCAAAATATTAATACTGAACCTATTTTTGGACAGTTTTGTTTGCTAAATATTCTTTGATTTACATTATGCTATTACAGTTATGAAGTAAATCTAACCATCAATTTTGTCTGTGTAAAAATATTTTTAAACATCCAAGTCGTGTTGGAGGATAATCCAAAAGAAGCGAAAAAATATCGTGTCGTTAATTATTTTTATAAAGCAAAACTATTAGTTACACGAAAAAACCATGATAATGATGGACATAGATCAATATTTTTTTGTAAGCCTTTTAACCTAGCCGTTACTAAGGAGTATGCTTTAGAAAGTAACCGTTTACGGCACTAAACCGGTGGAAGGCCCTTAAGTAAGATAGCATAAATAAATTACAGAATATTTAATTAAATAAGAAGGAAGTATCTTGATATTTTTCCATGCCGTCTGAGATTCTGAACATAAGATCAAGAGGAATTACGGAAACTGAATTGAATCTGAAACATAACATGATAATTCCTTCTTATAAACCCACATAACTCGTAGACAAATATGGTAACTACTAACTACAGATATCCACAGTAATTTATCTGAAGACCAGAAGCAAGCGTTCGGTTACAAAGTACCAGAGCACCACACGACGCGGGAGGCGGAATCCCAAGTCATTAAACAAACACGAGATCGGCTGGTCTCGTTAGCGGGGCCACGCCCACTCCTAATCAATTCTCATAATTAATCGATACGCCCGATCACGATACTAACATCCGAATATCGATTACAAATAACGGTCGATAGAAATCCTCATAATGCACGCTTTGTTAGCAACCGGGTCATTCTACTTTTCGACACACGAAAACCTGTCAGTAGCTATAAATGTCTGTAGCATCATCATCAATACGTTTTTGTACATCGATAATATTTCCAAAATAGAACCTCCTCCTTTTTGTTAAGTCGGTTAAAACAATAGCCAGGGTGTTAAAGGTTAACCAACAGAATTGACAGCATATTTGGCATTTTTGTCTGATAGTCTGTTTAGTGTGCACGCATCACGTAAAATGTACGAAACCAACGCAGATAAAGAAAGAAAGAAAAAGAAAGAAAAATATTTATTTGTGACCCGCACAGGAGACACGAGAAATAAGCATAAAAATTACACAATAGTCAAAATAAAAAACCCCGTGCGAGACCAAAAAGGCTCCTATCTCAGCATGTGCAGCGATATCCAAAAAAGGAAATAACCCTGCGCTGATATTCTGATAGGGCCCTCTGTTCATGCCACGGACACACTTACGGAAACGGAAAATACAATATAAAAATAATAATAATAATATAATTTTTTTTTTTTTAATTGTGCGTAACTTGAATTACCTAGTTTTTGTTTCATCGCAATCGGTTCACTCTATCAAAAGTAAGATGAATATAAAGTGTTCAAGAAGTAAAAAAATAACATCACAACTCGGACAGTTGAACTCCATATTCGATAGATGGCATTGTGCATTTGACGTCATTTTCTGTATGGCTGTGTTAAGATTCTCCGCGGAAGACACTACACAACACACTAGAAACAAAATTGGTAGGTAGGGTAAGCAGTTGACGGGATCGCAGCCGCGGGCACAGCTAGTAATTTAATAAGTAGCTATATGGTGATATTGGTAATAACGTTATTCTTCTTTGATAACGCAGTATACTTTCACAGCCCTGTCTGTGGTCTAGTGGTCGCAAGCGCATCAGCTGAGCTTGAGGTCCAGGGTTCGAGTCCTGGGTCGGGCAAAGTGCTATTGGCCTTTTCCATCTTGAATTTTTCATTAACAACCCGGAATCTGGACTTTATGCCTGGTCGATGGCGATAGGCTCGTCCCGTATTACATGGGACTTATACCTAACTGGCAAAATTTGGGTGTACTATAAGTGCACATCTGCTTAGCCCTTTGGGAAATGCCGGCGTGATGTTATGTTATGTAGGTATTCTTCCAGTACTTGCAAATTGCCCTTCGAAAAGTTGAATAGAAGCCCAACTTGTTCCAAAAAAAGTATTATTTGCGCGAGAATGACCAAGTTGTTCAAAATATTATTTGCGCTAGAATGACCCAAGTTGTTCAAAGTATTATTTGCGGTGGAATGGCCCAAGATGTTCAAAGTACTATTTGCGCTGGACTAGCCCAAGTTGTTCAAAGTATTATTTGCGCTATTAGAATGGTTATTCAAAGTATTATTTGCGCTAGAATGGCCCAAGTTGTTCAAAGTATTATTTGCGCTTGAATGGCCCAAGTTGTTCAAAGTATTATTTGCGCTTGAATGGCCCAAGTTGTTCGAAGTATTATTTGCGCGTGCGATTTAATCAAAATACTCCAAGTTTCCGACGACGCGAATCCAAATAATTCGTATCGAATCGTTAACTAAACGATGGGTGATTTTATACAATAAAACTAATTCGAAATAATAGATTTTCTACGCTTCGTTATGACCGTGGCCAATCGATGTAATAAAAATTTATTAACGATTAATAAGAATTACTGAAAAAATCGCCGATAAAAGTAAACGTTGTATCGAAAATGGTAAAGTTTAAGAGGCGGTTTTGTTAATTTTAAATCACGTATAATTACTCAATTGCAAGCTTATAGAGGTAACATTAGTTTCGGACGAGTCAATGTAACCTTCAGTGCCAATATTAACCCCGAGTTTCTCAGCTCTAAATTATCGCATCATCAAGTGAAAAATTGTCAAGCACGCGATATTTGCTGTAGCGTGCTTGACAATTTGTCACATTAATTCTGCGATAATTTAAAGTTGAGAAACTCAGTAAGTATGTAAATATAAACGTAGTAAAGCTTCTTAACGAATCTTTGAATAAAATATTTTGTCAAGTAGACTGCCTACAAATCTGTGCTGATCATACTTTTACTTAATTCGTCGAATATACTATTTTTAAATCAATTTTGATCACTGCCCATTCGTCCATACCCAGCCCAGTCCAGCTCCATAACCTCTGAAAGCAGCAATTTATACCTTAGTATACATATGCCTACATCTACCAGGCTTTTGAAAACCACCTCAAAACCTCCAAACGAAAACAAAAACCTTTAACCAACATACATTACTTAAACTCATCAGCCCTCATCATTACCGTGTTACGCGGCCTCTGGTCCCTAAACAGTCGATAAACTGGACCTCCTGGCTCCATCAATCAAAGCTGCATCCAATGAGCCTCAAGAAGCGCCACAATGATTTATCAGCGAGTCTGTGCACGGCGCGTAATGGCCAGCGCATCACGACTTGGATCTGAAATGAGATCTTGTTTGAAAAAAAAAAAATACATTTGATTGGGTGTATAATTGTGGGAAAGAATTTTGAGGAGGACTTAATTAATTGTTTAATTTGAGTTGGTAATTAATAAGCATCTAGTTAATACTTATATTATTTAACTACTAATTTACAGACAGATTTTAGATTCATGCCATGTCAGCCAGGCTTGAGGTAATTTATTTTTTTGCTCAATGTGGCCAAATCTCAGAAAAAATTGAATGTAACTCATGTGGAGTATTTAATATGCACTTTATTCACTCAACTAAATGTAACATGTTCTCAGAAAACAGCTTTGACGCTTTTTTGATCAATATATTCAATAAAAAAAATCCTGGTCTTGTCCGATGACTGGACACCAGTATCATTCTAAAAAATTCAAGAATGAAGGTACAAACAAACTTCTACATAAAGTACACAGCATCCTTAAAATAAATCAAATCATCTATCCAAATATTAATACGAGAACATCACTAAATTAAAATAACAAATGGCCGCCAATATCTCATACCAGAGACAACTTAGACTGTAAAACAAAACTACCATAGACAAACAGTAACAAATGAGGCCAGTTGAAATTGAATGGGCCAGTTTTAAATGCGATATTTTTGTTTTAATATCCAATTATGGAGTTTTAAATTATTCGAGACTTTTTCATCGGTTGAAAGGCAAGTCTTTGGACTAATTAATGATTTCCTCACAGCTGGGGATCCTTGGCGATTAGGGAACGCATCGGTATGTCGTTATGTTCTCAGTTTTGAAGAGTTGAGGATTAATGTTGAAAGGGAATTAGGAGTGTTTTTTTGGCTTCATTGGTTTGAAAGGTTTTTGGGAGAAATTAATATAGATCAAGATGAAGTGGTATTAAGGATTAGGAAATTAATATCAAGTTAACAGTTACTCAGGGAATAATTTCAAACGTTTGCCAAGACATATTTTATGGCTTACCTACCTATCTTAGTAACAATATCACAATACTTACGAATAATACTTAAATGCAATACTTCACAAGCTAACATTTCAGTGTTAGGTACATTATTACTTTATTTAATATTGACACCTTCTCGTAAATTTATAGTCTGCTAAGATATAAACATTAATTTACATCTGAGTGCAAAGTTAATCGTAAAAAATTAGCAATCACTGTAAAATATTGATTTCCCTTCCTTAATGTTACGAAACGACTTTTGTTAAAGATGGAGATTATGTGTAAGGAAATGTTTATTATGTACAAAAATGTGAAAATCGCTGAAAGATTGTAGCCATCTATTAATGAACGGATGGATTTAATATCCAAGTTTTTGATATTTTAAATAAAACCCAACTTTCCGTGAGAAACGTTATTTTTTAATAATTTCAAGAATCAAAATTAGCAAAACAATATCGAAAATAGACAATGTAAAAAAAGAAAAAATATAAAATACATAGACAAGTTATCAAAAAAGGTGCCAATCGGGCACACCATCTGACCCTACCTAGCTTTAATGACTGACAAGAGTTTAGTGCTTAAAACCAGCTTTGTCCGAGTTTTAAGGAGGCGCCTCCATTCTTCTCTTTCTCACAAAATTAAATTGGGTTTACTACAAATATTAGGATTAAACCAACACATCTGCCTCTGTCACCAACAAATCAACACTCCAAGAAATTCCTAGGCTCTACGTTCAAAGCCCGGGAATGCATTTGGAATATGAGCAGGGAGCAAATCCGCTAACTGCTTGGGGCCTTTACTGGGCACTTTGGGGAACATACGGAACGAATGGAGCAGCTTCTGTGCACATGCGATGCACTGGCTAGTAAGCGAATGAATCTCCTAGGGGTTGGATATCCAAAACCAGAAGACTATAGGCTCTTTTCTCCTAGCCTCGTTGTAAAACTCATGAAAAGAGTTTTCGTGTGTTCGATAGATTAGATTTCAAGATAAGATAAGATAAACATATCGGCTAAATATTTACTACAAAATATATAAGTAGCTAGATAGGCACAACGCTTTTAATCATCAGACATGGCTCCTCAATCCTCACTGACACAGTGGGACCATCTAGTGGGAACATCGCAAAGAGAAAGAAAATATACTTTTCATCTAAGGATTAAGTGGGTACCAAAAAACTGAGAATCTTTTGACGGTTCTCAAATAGATTTCCTTTTTTCCTTTCTCCCGTGGCTGATTTACACCTCATACTCGCTCTCGAATACTTACATACATTCATACACTCCAACATACATCCATATACTCCAACATACAATCTAACGCTTCAACATACCATACATATTTTTTTCTATTTTATTTATATTTTTATATTTTATGTTTTTAATCTTGTTTTTTATAACTTTTGATATTATTTTTAACTTTCGACGGACTATCGTTGATGATGTTCACATCGTCTTTAATTTTTTATTATATTGTATTGCTGTGGGCCTGGTGCCCTGGTGACCTGTAACACAGGCTTTTTTAAAACCTACTTCAGGCACCAGTCTCTTACAATGGTGGAATATAGCATTAGCCAAAAACATTGTTAATTTTAAGATAACCTATTATTGTAAAGAGAGAACAAATAAATGAATTGAATTGAACCATTTACCAATCATGACATGTGATTGAGTAAAGGAAACCTCAAACCCTAATTGATTGGCAGATAGATGCTTTTAAAATCAATACATAGCACAACATCAATCCCATATTCCCCGAAGGGCAGAGGTGCATTATAATACAACGACGATTCACCAGTTATGTTTAAGGACGGTATTCCAGATGCACATGCTCATGCTCAACTCAGCTCAAACTGCAATGGGCAGTTGTGATTGATCCACGATCCTAGACACCCCAAACGTTACCGAACTCTTTAACACAAAATCAGTGGTATTGAGTAGTGTTAGCATTTACTTGGAACTTACTCGTACTTGCTTACTTGGACTTTAATTTTCATTCAATAAAGTTATGTTTAAGGGCGGTATTCCAGATGCTCATGCTCATGCTCAACTCAACTCAAACTGGCAATGGACAGTTGTAATTGGTCGTGCTCAAGTCCACGACCCTAGACACCCCAAACGTTACCGAATTACTTGCTTACTTGGACTTTTATTTTCATCCATTAACTACTCTACATTTTGTGTAGAAATATTTCGGTAACGTCTGGGGCTTCTGGGCTCTTGCTCTATTGAGTACACATATGTCATGTTATACCAAATTTGAGAGTTGTGATTGGTTGGCAGTTGATTGGTAGGTGTGGCCAATGTTGAGTTTGAGTCGTGTATGAGCGTCTGAAATAAGTGCCTGTCTCATGTAATTATGAGGAGAGCCTATTACCATCAACCGGTCACAAATCAGGAAAGAGAAATTCCAGACGAAAAACCCAATGAAAGTTTGCCCAACCCTGGAATCAAAACCTCACGCTAAGCTGTGGCACTTGCTGCCACTAGACCATCGAGGCAAAAAATTTAAATCATTAAATCAACATAGAAAGTCAAATTACGGTTTACATATTTATTTATAATGAATTATCTCATCAGCGGAATATGAATAACATTATTTCTATAAAAACGTGAGAGAGGAGAAATGCAAAGCTGAGTTAACGGGTAGGGAAATTACACAGAATGGAATGATGTGATGTGATTGCTCGAATAACAGCAGCATGAGGAAATTAATGTAAATTGCCAGTATTGGACATCCTGATAGAGAAAGGCATAGTATTTGAACATGTCTGTTTTTATCTGCCAAGACTTATGCCATCTCATTTGGGTCGGGTTGCGTATTTACGTTTCCATGTCCAATAGGACGCAGTACTGCCTTGAAACACGCACGGGTTTGTTACGCTAACTCCCTCTCCAAATTCGTGTTCAATTTAATCAGAACTAGACTGAAATGAAACGGTTAGATGTTTAGTTTCAACGATTGCTTCTTCCAAATGTTTCGATGATAAACTAAAAAGAGTCAACCCAAGATTACGGCTACGAGTTGGCTTCTAAAATATCCGTCTCAGTATCTATCAAATCAGAACAACAGCCATTCTTTTTACCCGACTGCCGAAGGAAGGTAATGTGTTTATCAGTCTATGTATGTATGTATGTATGTATGTTTGTTCCTATGTGGCGTTCTAGAGACCAAACGCGTTGGCCGATTTTGATGATTCTAACGTCAATCGATTCGTCTTAATCCTGCGAGTGTCACTTGCTACATTAAAATTGGAAAAAACAAAAAAATCTTCCAAACCCATCGTGTGGGGTATCAAAATAAAGGGTTTTAAACGGCGATTTCAAAAATATATAACACTTATATGTTTAAATGTATCTAATTCTAAAAAAAATAACTAAAAAGTTGTAAATTAAAAAAGTTAATTAAAAAAATCAAAAAACCCGACTGCTTAAAAAGCAAACTAAAAAGACGTAAACAAGAAGAAAATCATGCTGTGCAGTCGGAGGATACATCTGGTTTTGGTCCGCCAGCTCGCGAATAAGTATCCTCCGACTGCACAGCATGATTTTCTTCTTGTTTACGTCTTTTTAGTTTGCTTTTAAGTGGTCGGGTTTTTCGATTTTTTTAATTAACTTTTTTTTTATTATCTTAACTAACACTAGGGATTAGTTTGTAATGTAACGTTCTTGTAATGTAACGTTTGTATGTCGTTTTGTGGCAATTAAATACTTTTTCTTTCTATCTTGGTCCTGACAGATTCGAAGGAAGTCAGTCCATCATCACTGACAGGACTATTGTAGCCAATAAGCCTGATATTGTGGTGGTGGACCGAATCGAGAGGCGTGCAATGATTGTTGACATTACCGTCCCGAATGACGGAAACATCGTCAAAGCCGAGAAAGATAAGCAAATCAAGTATCTTGACTTGGCTCGCGAGGTTGTCGAGATGTGGGATGTAGACACAGCGATCATTGTACCGATAGTCGTGTCAGCTAATGGCATAATAGCCACGAGCCTCGACCAACACTTTAGGAGGCTCTCGTTATGCAGCTGGATCAAGGTCCTGATCCAGAAAGCAGTACTGCTGGACACGGCTCTTATTGTTAGGAAGTTCCTCTCTCTGGAGCCCTGTAGGTTGGACCTTCTTCCCGATACCGGTGGGCCTCTATTTTTTTCATTCAACCAATCACAGTAGCTAATCTGTGTGTACAACAAGTTTTAGGGTCCATATTTTCGTAGAATATTTAAGCACAGTGTATGGACGCTATAAGGAACTAAGGCAGCCATCACAAGAACGACTTAAGAACGTCTTTATGAGCACCACGCTAAATCTCGAGTTACCCAACCAAAAGTAGAACATTATATGCTAACATTTAAGCCCCGACCATTCACGCCATACCACACAAGTCACTCGTCCAAAAGCTAATAATTGCAGTATCAACCATCACTGGTAGGGAAGCTATTAGAGACAAGTAACAAAAACTACGCTATTTACAGTGCAGGTCATTATTTTGATATCATTATGTACAGATGAAGATGTCCGCTCGATTACGTGGTGTGACAAGGCTTTCAGAGCAATAGTGGGAATGGAAAATAGAATCAATCATGTGTGTGTGTTTAGGGTTCCGTACCCAAAGGGTAAAAACGGGACCCTATTACTAAGACTCCGCGATCCATCTGTCTGTCTGTCCGTCTGTCGCCAGGCTGTATCTCATGAACCGTGATAGCTAGACAGTTGAAATTTTCACAGACGATGTATTTCTGTTGCCGCTATAACAACAAATACTAAAAACAGTATAAAATAAATATTTAAGGGGGGCTCCCATACAACAAACCTGATATTTTTGCCGTTTTTTGCTCGATATTAATAACGGCAACAGGTAGACGCTTGAAATATTCACAGAATGTTTAGTTGTATATTCATTTTAAAAAATAATAATAATTAAATTAAAATAAAATAAATTAAGGGGGGCTCCCATACAACAAACGTGATTTTTTGCAGTATTTTGCGATAATGGTACGGAACCCTTCGTGTGCGAGTCCGACTCGCACTTGGCCGGTTTTTTTTTTCTAGCAGCGAGGTTTGTGATGAACCTGACGAACCCTAGGTTTCTAGAAATAATTTATAGATGCATCACAAATAAGACGCCAGTCAAGTGACAGGATTGGCGGTTGCTAATTTCATTCCACCAATCACAGTAGCTAATGTGTGTTTGACAATTTGTCACACCAAGTTTTAGGGTGCATATTTTCGTCAATATTAAGTATAATATTTAAGCACAGTCCAAAGATCCAAGACTGTCTTAACCATCACACTTAATATTATAAAGGAGAAAGTTTATGAGTGTGTGTGTGTGTGTGAATTTGTATGTTTGTTAATTCTTCACGCTGAAACAGCAGGTCGGATCTGGATGAAATTTGGCGCAGAGATAGATTATAATCTGGAATAGCGCATAGGATACTTTTTAGCCCGGAAATATGTTTGCTTGGGATAATTTTTGACATTCACGCGGTCGAAGCCGCTGGCAGAAGCAAGTACTTAATAATTATTAGTAACTAATACAACTTCCCTACTTCATAGCGGAACAGTGTTGACCAGGTAGGTAATTAAGTTGAATTAATGATAAACAAATCAATATATTATAGCTGTAGTGCCTTACTAAAGGAACGTAGGAACGAGGAGCCTCAACAATGGAAGCTGAACAGAATACAAAAACAAACTTCTTTCAATCATCCCATAGCGCCATCAGCTCTTACATCACACAATGAGGCGCCCGCCCACAGCAGACAGGATTTAAATAAATTCCTAATAACTTACCCTTCTGTCGATCATCAAAATTGAATATATTCCAACCTATGACCCTGCTTATATCAAACTTTAGAGCTCCATCTAAAGCTCCATTTAATTTTATGACTGACATAAAATTACACTGTTTTACAACGTTTATAAGCATAAAGAAAGTCTCCTTTATTGCGTCTATCATAGACAATAATAAAAGAAATAGAAAGAGATTTACATTTCCGCTGTAATTATTTTTTTCTTAAGAGATTGTTAAATTGAAAAATAGAGTTTTTCTTTGGAACATTTTATCTGTCATTTAATCATCGCAATTAATTTCATTGTCTTCCTCATCAGTTTAAATCTTCGTTTAAAATCAAACGCGTAAAAAATAATATCAAAGAGGAGGATGTCAACACTGATATCAAACAAACTTTTTATTACAACCCCACATGTTAACTACTCATAAAAAAGTATACTATTACGTTTACATAGTGACGCGACTCAAACTATCAAACCTTATGAAACGATCAAAAAACATTCAATTATCCAATATTTTTGGTACGCACACGCTTTTTTAAATTAAAAAAGAAAGGTAATCAGCCTTGGTACTAAATAATGCATGGAAAAAAATCAACAAAAACATTTAGAAACAAGCAAACGAGCTTGATTAGGGCCGATGTCACGCCGATAAAGGCCGTAAAGCCGAAAATTGAAAAGGTTACTTCATTAAAAATGCTATATTTTACAATTTTTAAACAGGCAGGTGAACCCTATGGCGGTATGGAGGGTGACCATAATGTAGGGCGTGGAGAATTATTGTTTGTTTGTGGACTTTGTGTAAATGAGTTTCGTTAAAGTAGTTGCTGGGAACAGAATTTTTGTTACCTAATAAAATTAAATACTCCGGATGCGAAACTTGTTTATGTATTTTACTAGAAGTAAATATTCAGAGTCATATTTGTATTCCTCTCACAGAGAGGAGGCCTGTGTCCCAGCAGTGGGAACATTAATAGGCTGATGATGTGATGTATGATGTGATGTGCTATTTGTATTAACTTGATGCACTATAATGAATTAATTTTAGTGTATCTATTTCTGACTATTTAAAGAAAAAGGAATATTAGAATCTGCCACATAACTTTATCTTATGATGAGAATTTAAGTTTTATTCAAAATCTTCATACATTTTGGAATAATCCTTTACCTATTATAGCTGATCAAAGTCAAGCAGCACCAAGCCTAGCCTCACGTATACTCACCCTACAGCCCGGCGTCGACTCCCGCGCACCCCGCTGCGCGGATCTAATGAAATAAACTGAAAATCAACACGCGTACCCGCGCCGCGCCTCCTTTGTGCCGCCGCACGACCCACTCACGATATAATTAACACCAGAATTTATTATAATACTGTCCCGAAATAATCTTACGATGCGTGGACACGCTATTGTTGTTTTTTAATCAATATTATTGGCAGTTTGTTTTCGCGCTCGGAATTTGAATTTGGAATGTTTGTATTGTTTGTGGTGAGGCGCCATTTGTTTTGCGTTTTGTTTCGTCTTATTTTGGGACAGCTTCTTCGATATATCAATCACCATTATTGGCTTTAAAATCAATCGCTTATTAGCTTATTGAATTGTCTTGCATTATACGCCTATGATAATATGAACTGAAAAAGTCTATGAAGAAGAGAAAGCTCTCACTGAGCTAGAGTAAGCTCATTTGAAAGCAATGTCCAGAGAAGGGACTTTTGAAAGGGACATTTTCGGTAGATCAAAATGTCATCTCTGTCAAAACTTCCATTTCTGTAACAGCCAGAATGACGGACGCCGAAAATATGCCTTTTCTACATAATGCAGAATTCGGTAAGTCTTTCAAAGAGCCATCAAGAAATCACTTTTCTACACGCATCAAATGTGTCTAGAGATCAAGGACGTTTTAAAGTATTGCCGCAATTGTGGATTATTATTTTAACTTTTTTGAATCGTTATTTATTCTTTTTTGTGAATTTTACTATTTGAATAAAGAATTTTCGTTTACGTGTAGTGGGTCTGGGTTCCCGAGGGCCGCTGAGAGTTGCACCTATAGAACCCCGAAATCACGGGGCCCGTTTACAATGGGTTCGCAAACACAGAAATTGAGTGGAAGAAGACTGGCGTTGTGTATGCTTTTACGATCTCGTTTCGGTATGATACGTTACATACCGAAACGAGATTCATCGATTCATCGTCTTGTATCCACAAGACGTAGGTACTCGAGTTTGGAGGACCACTGGACGTCAAGAACGTTTGAATTTCTGTCAGGAAGTTCATTCATTTGGAGGGGAACAATAATGGTTTGGGCCCCGGTATTTGGATCGGTGGAAGAAACGATCTCATTTGGATCAGGGGCAACCTCAATGCTCAGAATAATGCGTTAATTGGCGACAATTTGCAAAAATTGCAATTATTCTTAATTTTTCAAAATATAGGAATAAGTTGTTATAACTAAAATAGTAATTAAATTATAAAGCCAGTCTGGCAGACTAGATTTAGTAAATATTAATTGGATAACTTTTGATAGTTAAAAATGTAGGTAATAGATCCATACACACTTTTTATGTGTGTACTTTCAAGAGTTAAATTATAGTTTTGTTTAGTCGTCAAGAGCTCCCTAGAAAATTCCGTATTTTACAATTTTTACAGTTCCTCTCCACAATACAATAATAGAAACAAACTCATAAATGCATGAACAATACGAACAAAGGCTGGTGAAGCCAGCACACAGCCAGGTAAGGTCAGGGCCTCATTTAAATGATTGATCAGGCTAATTCAATCAGCCTGCTCGCATAGACTGTAGGTAGCCGATTGGCTCCCAAGCGAGTGATGAATTACACTTATTAAGTTAAGGAGTTCATACAAAAAATAGATTTGAATTATAATTTGATCCGTGAGTGAAGAATTTCGGTTGTTATGTAAGGTCGTGTTCTATGTATTTTGGATTCTAGACAAAGTGAATTTGTGTCAGTGATAACTATTGTCAAAATGTTCAAAATGTAATGTATGATTATCAAGTGGTACCGAAATATCACTTGATCAATCCCTTATATTTTGTCGTTTGTTTGGTTTACATACCTATATACATATATATCTATACTAGCACTTCGCCCGTGACTTCGTTCGCGTGATCCGTGTTTTATCCTACAGATGAATTTTTAGTAAAAAGTTTCATACAAACTATTTTCCCCTATTTCACCCCCTTAAAGGTTGAATTTTGAAAAATCCTTCCTTAGTGGATGCTTACGTTATAAGAGGAATACGTATGCGAAATTTTAAGTTTCTAGCCCTAAGGGTTTGGCCTGTGCGTTGATACATCAGTCAATCAGTTTTGCCTTTTATATATATAGATAGATATATAAAAAAATAACCCCTATTTCTCCTGGTCACGCTATAACTTGAGAATGGCTGGACCGATTTCGCTAATTCTTTTTTTGTTGTGTTTGTTATTGTTACGAGGAGGTTCTTAGATAGAAAAAATAAAAGAAAAAAATTGTAAGTTACCTACCTACTATTTTAGGGTAGGTAAGGTTAGGTAGGGTAGGTAGGTAGGGTAGGGTAGATAGGATAGGGTAAATAGGCAGGGTAGGGTAGGCAGCTAACGGGAGCG
Source organism: Anorthoa munda (assembly GCA_945859665.1). Classification (NCBI taxonomy): domain Eukaryota; kingdom Metazoa; phylum Arthropoda; class Insecta; order Lepidoptera; family Noctuidae; genus Anorthoa; species Anorthoa munda. Next base: position 8,662,312 of record OX243918.1, on the reverse strand, counting down.
AAGCCGCGGGCACAGCTAGTAGTCTATATAGTATCTTACATACCTATTGATTTACAAATTGACTAAAGCCTCTGCTCGGTGATATTTGGTTGCGGCTAATGCGCTTGATAAAAACAAGAGATTAGTAGAACCTTAGTAGTACCTTTTTTTTTCTAGTTTATGGAATATCTTTTAAATTGGTCCAATATTGGAGGAGGAAATAGGCGAGAGCCAAACCTCGAATTATGACACGTTACTAAGGAAATTCAGTCGGAGCTCTCTGCCCACATTGCCTTTTAATTTCTTACATTTTGGCATTTGGACCATCGTCATCGCTGACAACGTATGACATATTCTCTAGAGCCTCTGGTCTCTATAGTATTTGGTTGTGGCTATGATATCACAGGGTTTTCGGCCTTACGCCTATACATCATAAAAGATAGCTTGATCTCTGCGACATATGTCAAACTGACGTATACGTTATTGTTAGCCTGTCAAGCGCTATTGTTACTGTATTGATACTGACAGCTGTCGCAGAGATCAAGCTATCTTTTATGAAGTATAGTTTCTTTAGTGCAACAAATCAGAGAAAGTGTTGTGTAAATGAACAAAACTCTTCACCGATTCCAACTAATAATTTTATTAAAATTCCGATAATAACGAAACACACTATACAAGTTCTTAAATGGTTCTTCCTCCGGTATGCGGTTCCATAATTATTTTATTGTCATTTTTACATCAATAGAGAACCATTCATATTTCCATTACTCGATAATAAAAGGTAAACCGATACTCTATCGATACGGTATTAATAAAGAACTAATATTCGTGTGTAACGGTAGGGGTGCGCCTGCGCAGCGTGACGTCTCTTGTCGCTACACATCCAAAGAGATGGCCAGACGAAATCGATTATGATTCGCAGGTGCAAATAATGTTATTTTTATTGATAAAAAACTCACTCGAATACTTTTTCGGCCATTTTTTTGGCTTGATGATGTTATTAAATATTAATAGATTGAAATGATTATTTCATAAATATTGATAACTCGTTAATAAAATTATTGTGCGATGGCCATGTTTGAGGATAAAATTAATGTTGGTCAATGATGTTAGAAAAAGCTAATAATACAGCTTTCGCATGAAATATGATATCAATATCGGCAACATCGATGTTAATGTGTATTATAGGGATATCGTTTTAGACATAATTGAACCAGGGAAATGTCAAGCAGTTAATAATATACAATCATCTGCGGTTTTAATAAATTCTAGTTAGGAGAAGCCTATAATAAAATAATATTTTTTTATAACGATTTTATTAGCTTGGTATTTATCTATGTAACGGAATCTTTGAACGTGATTTTCACCGCCTTGAAAACGTCGGATTTATTTGAGACTTTGCACCCGTATCAAGGACCGATGACAATGCAAGAAAAAGAAAAAAAAATCTTATTTTATATAACTAAAAAGTAAAAATAAATAATAGTTTAAAAAAAACTAAAAAACACGCTTTGATAGAAAACCTAACTAAAAAGTAGAAAAAAATTTACAATAAATTTTATTTCAGAATCGTGTGATTCATGATCATCATCATTATCATATCAGCAAAAAGACGTCCACTACTGGACATAGGCCGCCCCCAAGCCTCGCCACATTGTCTCGCAACCAGTGGATCCCCGCAACCTTCACCAGGTCATCGGTCCACCTGGTGGGAGGTCTTACAACGCAACGTCTTCCGGATCGCGGTCGCCACTCCAGAACCTTTCTGCCCCATCGGCCATCTGTTCTGCGAGCAATGTGCCCACTGCCATTTAAGTTTGGCAATTCTTCGGGCTATGTCAGTAACCCTGGTTCTCTTGCGGATCTCGGATAGTGGGTATAGCAAAAAAAGAAAACAATTATAATAAAAAAAGTTAATTAAAAAGATCAAAAAACCCGACTGCTTAAAAAGCAAACTAAAAAGACGTAAACAAGAAGAAAATCATGCTGTGCAGTCGGAGGATACATCTGGTTTTGATCCGCCAGCTCGCGAATATGTATCCTCCGACTGCACAGCATGTTTTTCTTCTTGTTTACGTCTTTTTAGTTTACTTTTTAAGCAGTCGGGTTTTTTGATCTTTTTAATTAACTTTTTTTATTTACAACTTTTTAGTTTTTTTTTTAGAATTTGGTTCATTTAAACATATAAGTGTTATATATTTTTGAAATCGCCTCTTAAAATCCTTTATTTTGATACCCTACACGATGGGTTTGGAAGAAAAAAAAATAATTTTCCCCCACAAAATGGCGCCCAAAATCCGCCATTTTTGTTTTTTCCAATTTTAATGTAGCCAGTGACACTCGCAGGATTAAGACAAATCGATTGACGTAAGAATCATCAAAATCGGCCAACGCGTTTGGTCTCTAGAACGCCACATAGGAACAAACATACATACATACATACATACATACATACATACATACTTACATACATACATAGACTGATAAACACATTACCCTCCTTCGGCAGTCGGGTAAAAAAGCGTGGACGCGCTACCTACAGATCAGTATCTCCAGGTACTTCTTGGTTACTATTAATCACCTTTGCAGTATTACTCGTATCTGTAATATTATCAAAATTAAATGCCTCGCTAATTACACAACACCTCAATTTGGTGGCGCCTCAAATTATCAAAACTGCTTGCCTAACAGCGCAAAAAAATACTCATTAGATAATTAGCTATTTAATTAGTTTACACTGCTTAGGAAATACAGTAAAGTCTTATTCGAACGTTTAAGGTTATGATAGTGACAGGTTAAATCCGCCTCAATCTAAATACACGTTATTTGAGATAGATAAGATAGGATTTGTTTCTATCAAATTACTATATATTTTACGTTTATTAGGGTTCCGTACCTGAAGGGTCCAAACGGGGCCCTAATGCTTTCACTCACGTGTCTGTCTGTCCGTCGTCTGGCACATAGGTTTGTCCTAGTCCAAGTCCATCAATGCCTAGTTGTGGCCAAGGCTTGTATAGTACTTTTCTCAAATATTGCGCGGAAATTAAAACTAAGTAGTACCTAGAACTCATTTTGTGAAAAATCTATGATGAACAACAAATTATTGTTCCCGCGTGAAAGTGTTCTTTTGTTTTCTCAAACATGCTTGGAAATGTGAGCATTATTTTGACAACCTTCTTCGAGATAAATCGAAATTGCTGTACTGGCCATATACATGCGAGCAGCGGCCGGCAAAAGTTGTATGAAAATCCATATCTGTCGTGTCTAGCGGCCAAATAAATTACATAGTAAACTCATATCTGTCGTGTTATTTAAAAATGAAACGATCTTTTACTCTGAAACATGGCAACCAAGGAGGTAAATTATCAAAGGTTGTATTTAAATTTCGAACTGGCTTGCATATAGAACGCTGTTTATTGAAAAAAAAAACAAAAGAACACTAACGCGGGAACAATTATTGTTGTGCGTCATTGATTTTGACAAAATGAGTTCTAGGTGCTACTTAGTTTTAATTGCCGCGCATTATTTGAGAAAAGTACTATACAAGCCTTGGCCACAACTAGGCATTGATGGACTTACGTATGTGTGCCTCGGCTTCGCCTCGGCCCACATTTACACGTTCGTCCATCAATGCCTCTTTTGCTGGCCGCTGCAGTAATGTACTATTTCCAATAAACAGCGTTCTATTTGCAGGACAGTTCGAATTTTAAATAAAACCTTTGATAAGTTACCTCCTTGGTTGCCATGTTTAGGAGTAAAAGATCGTTCCATTTTTAAATAACACGACAGATATGGATTTTAATACAACTTTTGCCGGCCGCTGCTCGCATCTATATGGCCAGTACAGCAATTTCGATCTATCTCGAAGAAGGTTGTCAAAATAATGCTCAAATTTCCAAGCATATTTGAGAAAAAAAATATAATATTCCATTGACCTAGGAACTTGTAATTTGGCGAAAGTGTTTATTATTAGGTGTATTTTACTAACAAATACCAATTTATTGATAAATCAATATTTTTCTTTGAAATTCCCACATTATCCTATTGCAACCAACTACAAACCAACCGTATGGGAATTGATTCCTTTCGACCCTCGAGTAACAATCTACTATTTGCTAGCTATAACTTCCTACATTCGTGATAAAGGCTCTAAAATATATAAACGTCGTGGTGGCCCAGTGCTTAAGACTTTGCCTCTTGTACTTGAAATCCTGAGTTCGAATCCGAGCAAGTACCAATGTGGCTTTTTCACAATGTGACGAGGATAAACGAATAAATAAATAACCCAAGGCTCTTCTATTGATACAACTAAAACCATAGATAATCCACCACGGCGGCAAAGGTATTCATTTAATTTAACATTGTAATGGGACATGTCAAGCACTCGAAACCGTCGACGATGAAATATGACTTGTCTATGATTTATTGGAACATATTATCTTTTTTTCTCCATTCACCTCCGTCTGTAAATGTAAATAAAGTTTGGCATTTGATTTAATAACACATGTTAGGGAGATCAATGTATTGGTTATTTGAATATTTTATTTTGTTTTTGTTACGTTCTACTTACGTGGTGGCCCAGTGGCTAAGACCTCGTCTCTCGTGCTTGAGGGCGTAGGTTCAAATCCGGGCAAATAACAATGTGACATTTTCAAATTCACATGTACTTTCCAAGTTTATCTTGGACATCTCAGGCAACGGTGAAGGAAAACATCGTAAGGAAACCTGGACTTGAATATTTAATGTAAGTCTGAAATAGCCAAGTCTGAGGCCTGTGGGGTTCCCAGATGTGGCTTAAAGATACCAGAGGTTGCCACATCCTCACACGAAAAAGAAAGAAAAATGTTTTCGTTACAAGTTACTTTAACAGAGAGGTTTCGTAAGTATCTTCCTGCGTATCGAGAAGTAACCAGCCCGCCAAACTATGGCAAACCACTGCAACTCCTGAATGCCAGAATCAACAGTGGCGACCACCAGAAAAGCGCCGATGCAATGAAGCTCGAGGAACCCCAAGAAAATGATTCAACAGTTTTGAGTCCTGCAACGAAATTAATCAGGGAGTTCTTTCCTGTCAGTGCTTAGAAAAACAACATAAATTCGTTTCGAGCTGAAGTTATCTAAATAGTAAATACTCAACACTTTCCTTTTCAAAATTGTGCTATTCTTCTTAACTTCTTTTGAAAAAGCCTAAACAAATAAGACATTTTTGTTTTCAGAGCTGAAACTTTTCACCATCATGTGGCCTGCCCTCCTTATTCTGGTTAAAAAGAACTTGAACAAATACTCTGTCAAAGCCTTTAACTCAGATTCTATTACCAAAATCCTATCCCCACAGCCACACGTGCCAACTAATGAGTTTACCAGAAAATTACACAATTAGTGCTGTCCGATATAAACAGGCATAACAGCAGACCAGCAGTGAGCGATAGCCAGCCCCGGGGCATCCGTCAACCAATCACGAAAACCTCCCCCACGTATGCAAAGTAGCACATAAGAAGGTTCTTGGTAAAACGGATGCGTTAAGTTCTATGCCCTATTCATTTGCGTTGTTAAAATGATTGACACATTCAATTAGTTGGGTGACCGGTAGACTTCCCAGCTTGGTTCTTAACTATTAACATTCCCAGCTTCATTTGACCCCTACAAATGTGCGAACTTTCCCCTCTATGCCCTACATATCCGTACTTTGAAAGGTAAAGGGGAGGTCTAGTTAAGCTGGTCAGTTAAAAAGGGTAGGGTTATCGCATTGTCTTGTGGTTTCACTGTTGTTTTCTGCAATTAGTGAACGAATGGCGTGTATCTGTTTAATAGGCCTTTCAGCGATACACATCGCTTCAACAAGGAATTTTGTTTTGACAGTGACTTATTGTTTTAACGTTAATTTTAGATTAATTAAAAAGGTTCTAGTTTTAACATCCTCTTGAAATGAATAAGGAGAAATTCAGGCTGGTATGCGGGTAGCAATCAAAGGGAAAGAGAGGTGTTGGTAAAAAGGGATTAGTTTGGTGGGTGGGTGGTTGTTTCTGGAGTGGCGACTGCGTATCGGAAGTCCTAATTTCCTTCACATCACATCACATCATCAGCCTATTAATGTTCCCACTGCTGGGACACAGGCCTCCTCTCTGTGTGAGGGAATGGGCCGTTATCCACCACGCGGGCCCAGTGCGGGTTGGTGGATGTCACATGTCTTCGAATTTTCGGTTCTAGGACATGTCGGTTTCCTCACGATGTTTTCCTTCACCGTTTTGAGAGCAGTGGTGATGAAATAATTTACAGAAAGTAAAGCGCCTGCCTGGGCTCGAACCCACAACTTACAACTTGTAAGTCACGCGCGATACCACTGGGCAACCACTGCTCAGTAATTTCCTTCAGAACGCCGTAATATCAAGATAGTTTGAAAGGCCTCCCACTGAACCAATAACCTGGTGAACGCTGCACGAACCCGCTGAATGGGAGACGCTCAGGATCGGTCGATGTGACGAAGTTTGGCGGAGGTCTATGTCTAGCAGTGGCGTCTTTCGCCTGAAATGATTTTTTTCTTTCTAAAATACTGGCATTCTGCTGCTTCCTGTTAGGGTATAAGCTGACCCTAGACTAGATAGTCGGTAAATAGCTTGGCAGATGATAATGACAGGTTGGTAAGCGACCCGATCTAGTTCAAAACAGCACGCGAATAGCTGGACAAATTCAAAATAGACAAAGTGGAGTTTCTTGTCAGTTCTTCTCCACGGTAGGTACTTTCCGAACTGATGGTAGGATCAATAATAGTTAAGATCCTGCCTGTCCCCTTGCTGTCCCTTCCAGCGACGCCCTGAGTCGAGGTTCGTAGCCCGCAGCGTGGTCACTTAGGTTTAGAACTAAATGCCCTGGTTGGAGGCTTAGATTAGTATCCACAGGATAGTCCGGTTAAGCAGTAGCCAACTACTTTGATTGAACAGTGAGACGCCACAAAAATAAAAACATTTTGGTAAGTCCTAATTGCCTTCAATACGCCATAATATTCAAGTTACTTTGATTTAAGTAAGCCATGCTACAAATTAATAACAATCTCTATAGTGTTGACATATTCAACTTCCTTTAGGCCTTTGTAAATAGCACTTAGGTACAGTTTCCTATAAGAAAATGGGCTCTACTTCATTACTAATTTTAATTGTTATTAAAACTTCCTCTTAATATTTCTTTATTGACTTCAATTAATATAAAATAGATAAAACCAGCTCTACTATTTTCATGTACGTCGGCAATTAGAAAAGCTCTAACGCTTTTCTGCAGTTTCAGAAAGCTAATTTAATATTCTTTAGTTAAGTTATTTTATTACTTTATTGTACATCCTACAGCCAATGTCATCCACTCACAATTGCTTTTGCTAAATCTAGCTAATTCGACAGGTAGAAGCAAGTGTTAGAAGCTCAGAGAAAATAAAACTAGCTGACTGTTAGTATTGTGAAAAAAGTTGCCAGACTCCTTCGAAAAAGACTGGTCCCAAATATCCCCAGGTATTTAAAAATGGAAGAAGAATGGAATATTCTTTGTCCTATAGTGGACAAATAAAGGCTAGTAATTAGTTCAAGCGATTCTAGTTTTCATAACCAAAACCTCCCTGTATTGCCGCATCAGCCTCACACCTCCAAATATCAATTTATACATTCTATGTACCATCACAAAACACCGCAATTACAGCTAAAGATACCAAGACGTCTACATTACGTTTTAAATTAGATCATGACTTTCGTCAGTTTTTTTATTTGATTTACACGCACAATGGCGTCTTGTGGCGACCAATCAAATCCTCAGGCAGGTTGTAATGAAGTTGTATCGTATACAAACTGCTTTCTGCTACTTTTTATAGGTATATTTCAATTAGGTGTCATAATAGCAAAGGGTAGGCTGTCGATGGTTCATAGATTATGTTAGAGACGTGTTATTCTTTTATCGGTTGGAAATATCGACCGTAATGTAGGCAATTCTAACTCATCTGCCCAAAAAATCCTAATCTATTTTCACACCAAAAAAAAAGTCGTGCTATATGCTAGTCTAAGTTGTTGTGCTTCGTATCAATATTTTTGGTGGTCGATTTGTGCTTGCTGGGAATTTGCGCCCCCGTTTTTTGAACCCCTTGCACCTCGGTTAAAGACGATCCTGTTGGCAGATGGTTCAATAGAGTGGTTTTCCCAAGTTTTAGTTTATATGACAACGCTGCTGCTTTATCTTCTCTAGCTTTCCAAACACATTTGGAGAATGTGTCACCAGAGGCCTTAGTGCGAGTTTTTACTCACGCTCAATCGCGTTAACGTAAACCTCAATTTGTATTGAAACTGGATAAGCGCCGTCTGGTGGCGGTAAGGCGAAACCTCTTTTTTTCTATACATTTTGACATAAGAGATCGTTTACGGTATCACGAGTGAGTACGTTAAAAAACTCGCACTAAGGCCTCAGTTTTTAGGTGGGAAACCACCACGAATGGTAAGCACGGTTTTATCGAAATCTACTAAAACTCAGGTAATACGAGGCTATTTCAAGAAGTTAGATAGCAAGCAAGTTTTCCATCCAATCCATCTTTGCATTGCGAGTTTCTTCCGTGCCTCGGCAATCACGTTAAGCCGCTGGTCCCGGCTGTCATTTGAAGATCTTTGACAGTCTTTACGGTTAGTCAGAAGCCTGAGATCTGGACAACAGTCTAGCCTTGAGGTATCGTGTTACCCAGTTTCTGGGTTGTGGAGGTCAGATAGGCAGTCGCTCCATGTAAAACACTGGTACTCAGCTAAATCCGGTTAGACTGGAAGCCGACCCCAACATTGTTGGGAAAAGGCTAGGCAGATGATGATGAGATAGCAAGCAAGTTGTGTAGTAGCTTATCTATTATCCTGGCATAAATGAGGTGAGTTCTGATTCTCGAGGCCAGACTGAATGACTAGCTACTTATGGCACAATCTTGCTATCCTAACTTTTAAATTAGCCGTGTGTAACTCGGATACGACTATATAAAGGTTGAAAAAATGCATGTGGACCCCATAGTCATGATCTAGCCTGCCCCTTTGCTGTCCCCCAGCGACGCCCTGAGCCGAGGTCGGTACCCCACAGGTTGCCTCCAGCGTGGTTTAGCTTTTTATTGCCCTGGCTGGAGGCTCTAGTTTAGTCTTCACAGGATCGCTCGTTTAAGCAGTAGCCAATCACTTTGATTGAACTTGGACCCCATTCTCCCTAGAGACTGCCTGATACCCGAGAGATGTTTCTTCTCAGACTCATAAAATTCTCAATCTAAATGTGAGAATCCTCAGTGCGGATTTATCACAACCATAACAATTTGCCGACAAGTATGTTAATCTATGACAGTATCAGACAGCATCAAGTGAGACATTGTCAGTGTCGGCGCGGGCGCATCCCAGCGGGGGCAGATTGCGCGCGCATGACACAGCTCCGAAGATGCACGAACGCTGCCGATTGACGCTCGTGCCTTCAATACGAAGGCATTATATTGGCAATGGATCAAAAGCTTTACAGAGAGCTTTGTACAAAAAGCATTGATCCGTTTGAAATTTGAAACAGATTTTTTAATGCAAAATATCTCTATTCTCTGTTGTAAATAATACACTTGAAAATGTAAGTGTGAGGGCCAACATCTTATGAAAATGGTCGCCTTGAATAATGTATATGGCCCATTATAATGGTGTTCCACAATCCCACAAATTAGATACAATTAATAATTCACGTTCAGGAGGCTTAATTCATTCCTGAAAGATCTCTAAAGTTAAAATCGTTTAATTATTCATCGATTAATTGAACCGCCTGAAAAACATCACTAAAAAGATCATAACACGTCAACAGCAATAATTGCCCACCATAACTATATTTTCCAGAAAATTGTCCACTCCGATGAACAACAAAAACAAAAGAATAACGGCATCAGTATCATCATAAATACGTCACCAGCCGAACGGTCAAATCATAAAACTCATCAGAGGGCATAAACCGCGGCCATATTGGAAACTGGCGGCATTTAATAATCTCATTGAAAATGTTGATTAAAGCGAGAAGACGCCTCTGCTACAAGCTTTATTAATAGGCTTATGATTGCGGGCTCTATTAAAAGTTATCACAACACCACCGGACAGGTTGAACAAGACGAAAGTTGATTCTGTATGGCCAAAGAATCGATAAACCAACGACAGTGTTGTACAGACCTCTCGTACCGTTTCAAAACGGCTTTTGTTTTTCGTATGTGGCGTGTATAATTCAATTACCTGGCCATCAATTACGGTTTATTATACAGTTGCAATTTTATATGGATTCAAGGTTGAAATAATTATTTTGTATCTGATCGCTATCAGCTGATACCTACACTTTTCTTAATTCTCACTGTTACAAACAAAAACAGGCCAGAGTGTAAAAAAACTAGACGTTTTTCAAACTGACACGGACGTTTAAAAATCAGCCACAAAGGTTTTACATTTCGTAAACTCCTAGTCTATGGCTTGACGCGCCTCCTGTGCCTGAGTGATTGAATGCGAGAGCAAATTATAGGCTGTATGGACACCTTATTACTGCTCTCGGACTGTTAAAGCAATTTAGCTGACATTTAAATAATTCCGCACCGAATGAGGGCACCAAGTAATGACGGTTTACTTAATGTTACCTCGGCAACACCATGGAGCTTGCTTCTTTAAAAATTGTCGCGTGCCGCGAGGTTTTCACGTTACAAGACTTTTAATTTTGAGGTCTTCTTTAGAAAGTGTCATTAAAATCCAGTTATTCCATTTTTGAAAATGTTTTTTAACATTCCAGTTAGGAATTCTATATTCGAATTCGTTTTTAGCAAAATGGCGGTTAGGGTTAGGTGCACGCGGTCTCGACTTTGACTCGCGATAAATAATTTTGATTTTATCTATATCGTTAGTGTAAATCAGATAGATATTTAGATCTGAATAATGATGATTTACCTTATGGGACTATCTATGTATGATTTACATCTTCTTTCTCAAGAAGATTATGCCAGAAGGCAGTCCGTTCAATACTTAGTTAATTTATTGATGTTATTAAAGGAAAAACTGTAAATATATAGAATGTCAAAAATTTAAATAAAAACTTTACCCAATTTTAACATGACAACAATTAAAAGAATACCGTTTTATAAAAACCGCCACCGGTTGACGCTCATCAAAAAATTTCTCCCCGATAAAAAAAAAACACAAATCAAAGGAGCCGTTAATCAAAACTTCGCAGCGATTACACACCATGTAAATTAAACACTTACGTTTCCCACCAAAACACGAGATCGGCAACTAAACAAATTCAGAGGCAATTACAAGTTCTCCCTTGTATTAGCAACAAAATGAACTTGGGACTAATGATAGTGGTAGCGGCATGTTATGGGGGGCAATTACGTTGTGGGTAGCACAACAAAATCCGGTAGTTAATTAGGCTAAATTGTATAATGTTGGTGCGGTAGTTTGCGACGAGTAATTGCGGGCCCCTGGGCCCCTGCCGCGGCCCGAGCTCGGCTAGTGACGAGCGACGGCCAGTCTGCTGGTAATTCCCTGATTTGTTAACTAGTTCTCTCTGGTGATGTGTGGAATACTGACGGGTGAGGATTTAAGGCTTTTTAGTCGTGGAGTGGCAGGAGAAGCTTTGTGATTGACACCGTGGAAGGTAAATGTCTGTCGGCTTGTATGAATAAATGTTTCTCTTTGATGTGTATTAAAAGAAATATGATTATATACGAGGAGGAGAAAGTGACAAAAAAGAACTATCTTTTCATTTTCATGGTTAGGCTACGAACTTTATAAATGCATCTCGTAGTATAAGGTTTCCCTGCCTACCCACAAAATCACAAAAATGTCACATCACACTAATATTATAAAGGCGAAAGTCTGTGAGTGTGTATGTTTGTTAGTTCTTCAAGCTCAAACGGCTGGACGGATCTGGATGAAATTTAGATTATAGTTTGGAATAGCAAATAGGATACTTTTTATCACGGGAATATGTTCCCTTGGGATAATTTTCGACATTCACGTGGGCGAAGCCGCTGGCAGAAGCTAGTTAGTGAATAAACCATTCTCCGCTCAATCCAAAGGACCATCAAACAATTTCCTCAATAAGGTGAAAATTGTATTGAGGGAATTCTCCGTACCTCTATACTTTCACCAACCTATACCTCCAACCTTCTACGTAATGGACATCATACTTCATACATAACTATATTAATAAAAAAGGTGTCGTTATTCCTCTCAAATTAATGCTTCACATCAAGGAGTCGCGAAGATACCCAAACCAGTTATATCTCTATAACTCGTAAGTACTTCACATAAACGTATAATTACCTATCAAATCACTCAGCTGACAGCCAATTAATAACGGCCAGAGGACTTGTCTTTCATAATTTGAATTATTACTCGATGGTGTGCGGATAAATAAAAACAAAATCAAATTATGGGCCATTTATATAAACCAATTTGCATGGCATACTGTTACGATCTGGCGACACCGGGACATTATCTGTGGTCGGCCCATTGGAGGCCAAACTAGTATAGGTTGATGACTAACTACGTATCAGAATGGCCGTCACTTGCTTTCGCAACCAAAGGCCCAAATTAAAAAACATAACTGTCAAAATATTTAAATTTCGAATGAGGATTAATGTCGGCGCAGTTTGTTTTTGGGATTGATGGATCACGATGGCGCAAAACTAGTCACGACTTCACGACCTTGCCGGAAACTGAACTAAGCGCAATAGCAGTCTTTTAAAAGCTACGTAAAGTTAATTTTAAAAACTCTGACGTTAACTTATAAACATTCTCTTTCCAAGTGTTCCTAGCAGTCACTGGCTAATATTGCAACAAGATATATTGTCTCATGCAAAGCAACAGGCTAACATTTTCAGAGTGGATTTATTATGTACAAAAATAACAAATTGCCTATTAAAAGTTCAAAAGGAAAGAAAGGTTTGCTTAAGAAACTTACCCCGAGTTTCTCAGCTCTAAATTATCGCAGAATTAATGTGACAAATTGTCAAGCACGCGTTATCTGCTGTAATTTGTTGAATGAATTTTCAACAGCCAATCACAGCAGATAACGCGTGCTTGACAATTTGTCACAATAATTCGGCGATAATTTAGAGCTGAGAAACTCGGGGTTAATGTTGTCTGAATAAGTGTCCACAAAAATTTCTCTAAAAAACCTCACAAGCTTTCAATAAACTAATAGAAATTAATTAAAAGCAATAGCAAGTGTCAAATACTTGCGACACGAATAGCCGCAGTTGCAATCAGCGGTTTAATCGAACGGCTATCGCCTAAGGGCATTTGCGGTCACTTGACGTACGATGTGCGAACTCAGCAATTACCGAAGTCACTGATTACACGGTGCGATCGGTGACGGTGATAACCGAGTGTTCTTGACGATTGACGACTGACAATCGCAAGTGTGGAGCCGGCCTATTATGAAATATGAATGAGATGCAAATTAAGGTCGGATTATGACAAAAATTGCTGTCAACACCTTTGAATATCGAATGCCTAGCTATAATAGATTTATGAATATAACATGAAACTATAATTTTAATATTAAAACGGTCTTTAGTAATATGCAGAATGAACAATGTTCTACGGAAAGACTAACTAATGTACGTTAACAAAGTTTACAGTTTCAGCATTCAGATTTTACAGAATTCAGAAGATAGATACATGGATAGCTGAACACAGTACGCTTACGTTTACGAAGATAAGGTATAAGTCAAGATTCTGTTGATAGACAAACCTTGGGAACCTCTCTTTCAGTAAAATTTCCAGCAAATAAAATTACAGGTGTTGCTTAGTTATCGATATTATTCTTGAAATGAAAAAGATGGTGAAGCGATTTTTACTACAAAATTTTCAAAGGCGTTGAGTCCAGCGACAAGTCGTGTGTATTAATCGCACGTTTGATGGTGCCTCCTTAAGGTTACACTAGTCGATAATTTTTCCATACTTACATAATTTGTCTCATCATTATCTAGCCCTGTATGGAAGCTAAAAGTAAAAAAAATATATATTTGAAAGTTATGAGCGTCGAAAGTTCCATATTTCAACACTAATTTTAACGCATCTTTGTGCGAAAGAAGAAGGAAAATTGCAAAACGGCCACCTTACAGGGATAGCTTAGTAGTTCAACAATGCAAATAATTTTATTTTGAAAATGTACATTTAGTAGTTTTTCATGATATCTAGACTCCCAAAGGTCTGTTTATAAAACTTCGCGCGCTCGTTTTCGTCCTAAATCATCATCCATTTCGCTACAAACTTGCAAAAGTGCTAATTCGTACGTGAACTAGCTTCTTACTGCTCATCACAGCATCTATCTCTTTCGCACGTGTTATCGGATTAAATAGCAGGCATTTTAACCCCGCGCACAAAATAGTTCGTGCCGTCGACTAGGGTAACCTTAAGGTGTTATTGATGATGTTCCAAAAACAAAAATCGTGAGTGATCATTAAGTCATTAGTGGTAATAATAAAGTGATCAAGCTTGTCCTGTTAAGGGGAAAAAACAAATTAAGGTCACATCTTAAAAAAAAATTTTTTCTCTTGAACAAAATAAAATTGCCCAATAACCAGGATTTACGTAAGTAATATTATATTTACACGAGCAGTTGCCCGCGGCTTCGCTCCCGTGGGCCACCCCACAGGACCCGTTTTCGGGATTACAAAATAGCCTATGTTACTCAGGAATAACGTAGCTTTCTATTGGTGAAAGAATTTTTTAAATCGGTCCAGTAGTTTCGGAGCCTATTCGGTACAAACAAACAAACAAACAAACAAAAAAATCTTTCCTCTTTATAATATTATATAGTATAGATAAATAAAAAGAACACTAAAGAAAGAACTCGCTCTAAGCAAAAAAACCAAGTTCCAGCTCGAAGAACCTGGTAAAAAACATACGAAATAAGCTCATAACAATACCACATACATGTAAAATCCACAAAGTTCTGTAAAATCTTGACTTTTATGCACGGTTCCCTTGTTCGATTCCTAACCCGAATCATTGTAGGACGATGACAAGTTAAGAAATTAAATGAATAAAATCGGTAATCGGCTTAAGTGGCAGTGGGAAGGGCATTCTCGCAGAATGCGTGATCGTTGGGGCCGAAAAGTTCTGGAGTGGCCGCGTACTGGCAGACATAGCGTTGAAAGGCCTCCCTCTAGGTGGACCGTTGTCCTGCTTAAGGCTGCGGCATTCCGCTATACTCCATTTGAGATAACATTAGACATTTAAATAATCCCATTTTACCGATTTAGACGCCTATTGCGTTAGTGATATGACAAATGGCAGCTGTAGTAAACAGTTGGTTTGGGTAGGTTTATGCTTTTCAGGCCATCCTTATGTTTACGGGATAGAACTCAAAATCGTTTGAACGGACTGTATAAAAAGGTTGCAGTAATTTCTAATGTTATTTCAAATGAAGTATAGATTCCAGGCACACAGGGACAATCGATGTGGCGACGCATGGCTTATGTCCAGCAGTGGACTTCGTTCGGCTGCAATGATGATGATTGTGACTAAAATAGCACTTTATTCAGCACAAACTAAACTACTGTTAAACGTTTGATTTGACGTTGATATGAAAAGCTTTCCTATCCAGTAACGTTCAAAATTATCATATCAAATACTGAATAGCTTATCAGTACTTTCAGAGAAAAACCTACATATTTACCTTACTATGTAGCTACTTAAAAATTAAAGATGGACACCGCAAAAAATCCTCACAAATTCCACGCTGGACGCCGGAGAATGGAAACGGTATACAGCACAAAATCGTGATGAATTACGACGTGCTAACACCGAATTACCCACAGCGATGATTACACGGTTAACACAAAAATGATACCGCCATTACATCGATAGAACTGTGAGAAATTAGTGAGGCGAATCGCAAAACTGCACTCACCCGTACCGAATAACAATTACCGAAATCAATCGATAAAATCGCAAAGTTTAAGCTGTTGTTTAAGAAGTATTTTGCACAGAAGGCATTACGATTGATCGATTGAGTAGTTTTGAGATTTTGAATTTGGTAGAGTTCGAAAGTTGAATGAGCGTAGACTAGCATTCTGGCAGCACTTTTCTATTTTTAATAAAAACCGGCCAAGTGCGAGTCGGACTCGCGCTCGAAGGGTTCCGTACCATTACCGCAAAAAACGGCCAAAAGAAAAACGTTTTTTGTATGGGAGCCCCTCTTAAATATTTATTTTATTCTGTTTTTAGTATTTTTTGTTATAGCGGCAACAGAAATACATCATCTGTGAAAATTTCAACTGTCTAGCTATCACGACTCATGAGATACAGCCTGGTGACAGACAGACAGACGGACCGCGGAGTCTCAGTAATAGGGTCCCGTTTTTACCCTTTGGGTACGGAACCCTAAAAATGGAATGGTAACTTTTATTCTAGCTGAAAACATTTTGATAGACAATGTAGGAGTGTCAACACTTTTCTTATTATGAAAATAGAATGGCGCCATATTTTGTTCATAATAAAACAATATTTCAATTTGTGACCAATTTTTAACGACAATTCGTTTACAGAACAATGTAAATGTAAGCAACTCTAAAACATAAAATAAACTAACTTAAACAGAACCTAAAACTTTTACACCCAGCAAAATTAAATTTAAAACAAACACAGAAAAACAAAACAAGATGGCCAGTAAAACTGAAAGAACTAGCCACAGGAAAGAACCAATATAATTTCATTACCTACGCTCATCTGCCTCCATTTTTCTTAACCAACATAGTTACAAAATTGGTGTTGCAATGTTCAGCATTACGGAGGCCATAAAAGCTTATAGCATTGTAGACCATTATCCTTCATAAGCCTTCATCCTTATAAAGAGTAGCGAGTGCCAGCAGTAGAGTTTATAACCACTTAACTTTAAACTGAGGTTGCGTTCAGTAAGTACTCGTAATTGGTCAAATAGTCTCACTGAAATGATTTTTTGTGAGATTATTTTTACTCGGGCAGTTTTTTTTATATTGAAAGTGATTTTTTACTGAAAATAAACTAAGATTTTAAACAGTTTTTAATTTAGCTGTTCCTTTTTGGGGTTCCGTACCCAAAGGGTAAAAACAAGACCATATTACTAAGACTCCGCGATCCGTCTGTCTGTCTGTCTGTCCGTCTGTCACGATAGCTAGGCAGTTGAAATTTTCACAGATGATGTATTTCTGTTGCCGCTATAACAACAAATACTTAAAACAGAATAAAATAAATATTTAAGTGGGGCTCCAATACAACTAACGTGATTTTTTTGCCGTTTTTTGCTATAATGGTACGGAACCCTTCTTGCCCGAGTCCGACTCGCACTTGGCCGGTTTTTTGGTCGTTGATGTCTTTTACTAGAAGAAAGGAACTTTTTAATTTATTGTCATTTTTCTCGTTTAGGGCTTTTCAATCTTACCTTAGCTGTTAACTTTTAACTTAAAGATAAATGTGTATGTTATGTATTTTATCTATACAGATAAATAAAATTGAAGTGTCTGTATGTAATATCAAAATAACAACGTTTTATTGAATGCACGTGAAAGTATATACGGTACTAACAACAAATTACGAATTAAGAATTTATTTAAGCGTAAATTATTTAAGCACTACCTGAATTGTTTGCATTAAGTACCTACTTACTTACCTGCAATTCTAATTTTAAGCACTTGCGTAATTATGTACCTACCTGAGTAAGCGAGTATGATTGATCCCGCAGTCAAACTGTATGTGCAGTTTTGCGGGAGTGTGCGTAGCTTATAAGTCTACTCTGTATTTTTAATAAAATAAATAAATAATAATAAATAAGCAATTTTTAAGATTTTTGTCTGTCTGTCTAACTGTCTGTCTGTCTGTTTGTTCCGGGTAATCTCCGAAACGGCTGGACCGATTTTGACGGGACTGATGCTGATGTAATAACGAGTAACATAGGCTACGTTTGATCACGAGAAAATTCATAGTTCCGGCGGGAAACTAAAAAAATAAAAATATATTTTTTACGAGTTTGGCGCGGACGAAGTCGCGGGCAACAGCTAGTTAGTTATATAGTTTATTAATATCCGACTTTTATTATTATTCATATTTATTTGTTTAGTTTTGTTCTCCTACCACTGTTGTGTTCTTTTTAATCCAAAGGTTGACTGGTAGAGTATGCCTTGCTGCATTAAGTCCGCCTATGTATTACCATTGTACATGAAGTTTAAATAAATAAATACAGCTTCACGTATTATTATCTACAAAAAATTTCGACATTTTTATCCCACAAAAAAGTTATCTGACGATTCATAAATCGATCCTGAATAAACTTCTATTGATCAATCAATCAATTATTTGTCTGAATATGGTACATTATGGTCTTAAGATTAATATATAGTATCACCACATTCTGCCAAGTGTGGCGTGCAAATATAGGTACAAACATTATAGGACATAGATTATTAGCCTAGTATTAACATTATTAATTGCGTAATTACGAACAAAAAATTCACAATACAATTCAACACATTAAACTTAAAGTAACATCACAAACACACACAATTTATTTAGGATGTCAAGGTATCATTTAACGCCAGAGTATCAAAGAGTAACATGTCAAATTATAACATATAACAATTAAATTAAAAATGTCAAAGTATAAAATATTAAAATTCAATTAATTCAATTCAATCTGCCTAGCCTTTTCCCAACTATATTGGGGTCGGCTTCCAGTCTCACCGGATTCAGCTGAGTACCAGTGTTTTACATGGAGCGACTGCCTATCTGACCTCCACAACCCAGTAACAGGGTAACACGGAACCTTTTGGCTAGACTGGTGTCAGATCTCAAGCTTCTGACTACTCGTAACGACTGCCAAAGATCTTCAAATGACAGCCGGGACCAACGGCTTAACGTGCTTTCCGAGGCACGGAGGAAACTCGGTATGTTGAAATGGTCACCCATCCACGGACCAACCTCGTCAAGCATTGCTTAACCTTGAAGATCGACCCGTGCGGCTGTTATTATTTAGCCACGAGATAACTAATTCAATAAATTCAATTCACGATTCAATTAATTCAATTGATGTACAATAATTACAATTACAATTTTAATCACTCTATTGAAGATAGGCAGGAATAAATAAATACCTGAAAAGTTTTCAAGCTGTCTCGATTTGAGCTGTCACTATCTGGTGAGTACAAAGTGAGCAGATAAGCCTAGAATTATTACATTACGTGCACTTACCGTGAAATATGCGCCTGCGCCGGAGTTTATCACTACTCACTACCTGCCAGCCAGTCGTACTAACTAGATTTACAACGTGTTTGCACTTTCTCTGGATTTCAATTTGAAATGTTTTGGTTTGAGTTATGTTTGACTTTTAACCTGAGCACTATTATTATCTTCTATTATTAGCTTCTGCCAGCGGTTTTACCCGCGTGTAAAGTGTTTTCTTATCCTAAGTAGTCATTATACCGGGACGAAAAGTAGCCAAATTTCATCCAGATCCGTTCAGCCGTTCTAGCGTGATTGAGTAACAAACATACATCCACTCACACATCCATCCAAAATTTCACATTTATTATACTAGCTTTTGCCAGCGGATTTGCCAGCGTTTAAAGTGTTTAATCTTCCCAAGGGAACAGTATACGGTAGATTATGTGCTATTCCAGACTATAATATATCGCTGTGCCAAATTTTATCCAAATCCGTTCAGCCGTTCTGGCGTGATTGAGTAACAACACAAACATACATCCATCCAAACTTTCGCATTTATAATATTAAGTAAGATTAGTAAGATCTATCTATACTGATAGTTAGATTCTCTTCAGACTCCCGACCCCGGACCCCGACTCCGACCCAGGTCTTCTGACCCGAATCTCTTCAAAGTTGGAGTGAACAGGCTTCTTCTGGGTAAGCTCACTGCATCGTCGACTCTGTCTCTGTCACCTCTGACCTAGACTAGAGTCAAGAGCAAACCCATCATAAATAAAAATAAAAAACCGGCCAAGAGCGAGTCGGACTCGCACACGAAGGGTTCCGTACCATTACCGCAAAAAAACTACAGAAAAATCACGTTTGTTGTATGGGAGCCCCACTTAAATATTTATTTTATTCTGTTTTTAGTATTTGTTGTTATAGCGGCAACAGAAATACATCATCCGTGAAAATTTCAACTGTTTAGCTATCACGGTTCATGAGATACAGCCTGGTGACAGACGGACAGACAGACAGACAGACAGACGGATCGCAAAGTCTTAGTAATAGGGTCCCGTTTTTACCCTTTTTGGTACGGAACCCTAAAAAAATACTAATTAACTTAATTCTCTACACAATGATTAAGTTAATTAAAGTCTGAAGAGGCTGTCTGGCTGGCTCGTTCTATTGCCAAAGAATTGGCTTGCCATTCAACGTGGCAATGCTGCCAGTCTTCTGCATGACAGCGATGTGGAGGAGTATTTTGGTACCTACGAGAAGTGTCAGGGGGTTCCATTTTATTTCTTACTAGCTGTCCCGGCAACTTTGTTTTGCCATAAAAACACCAAACATTCATCTACCCTACCTACCCTACCCTAACAACCCTACCCTACCTACCCTACCCTACCCTACCTACCCTACCCTACCTACCCTACCTACCCTACTAAACCCCTAAACGGGATAAAAAAGTATCCTATGTCCTTCTCCTGGTTCTTAGCTTCCTCCCTACCAATTTTCAGCCAAATCGGTACAGCCGTTCTTGAGTTATAAATAGTGTAACTAACACGACTTTCTTTTATATATATAGATTGTTTAATTATTTTGTATGCGTACGTAAATATGTTAAGTATACCTGATTAGTTTGTTATCTATTTATGTTAATAATGTATATTGTAATTTAAAATAAAAATTAAAAGGAGTAAAAAAACATCAAATTAAATAATGATCTAATGAAACGGTCTAAAATCAAAGTATTCAATAACTTATTTCATAATAAGCCAATGAGAATTAACACGCAACACCGCCAAACATCTCAATTTAGGACTGTAAACCAAACAAAAATCAACAATAAAATTAATGTGAGTATCTTTGAGGTCAGGGTGTCCGAGTAATCTTACCCATCAACTTTACAGCATCTGGCTCGTAATTCAATTAAAAAATTCACAGAAAAGAGGCACTGACGGCGGCGGCGGCGCAATCTACCAAATTGCGCACCACCACACATCGGGAGCCCTAATTCCCTTAAATATTATTTTTGCATCCTTTATCGTATATTTTGAAATTAACCCGACCTCGGTAATAACTGTTATGCCGACGTTTTTGATTAAATTCGCCCAAAACCAATACTTATATGTTATCAAAGTGTTATCGTTGGCGAGGAAAATTTGCGCGGGAACCACGTCGGCCATTAGTGATTGTTGGACATAAAATGACGCAAGAAGTCGTAAGCACCTCCTCTTTTGTGTTTCGATAACGAACTTTTGGTCTAGAGCCGCTTTTATGCTAAGCAGGTGAAGCTTTTATGACGCTAATCACACTTAATTTGGGACAAAAGTATTATTAATAATCTCGAGAGCTACTTAGAGCTATTAGACTGCTAATAAAAGGTGGACGATCCAAAATTAGTGACGGAATTTGCTAGAGAAGATCTGATTACCCAATGCATATTGATCATTAGATATATTGCCACATAAAGGCCCATAATAGAACTAACTGCTTACGTAATACAAAGAATGGTCAACATGTTTATTTTAGTTTAATTTATGAAAGCTCTTCCTGAAAATTACAATGTAAGCATAACTTTTTAACCACTACGACGCATATATAATCTAATAATGAATATGGGCTTTATTTACACAGATACAAGTATATACAGTGTATAAAATACTTAATTAACTAAGACTACAAACATAAACACTTAAACCAAAAACTACTCACTTACCTAATCTAAAATATGACGTCGAAAAACTCCTCCACATCGTTGTCCACTGGTAATGTGCCCAAAAGACTGGCAGCATTGCCACGTTGTATGGCAATGCTTATTCTCTGACCGAGGTAAAAGCCAGCCCTTGGGTCACGCAAAGTGTCAACTAAGCGTATAGAAAGATCTTTAAACAAAGCGTGAGCACTCGGACCCCACGGACCAAGAGTTTCAACCCCAAACGGCTCGAAAATATAATGACCGATTAGGTTATTATATTTCCGCCGATGATCTAATAATTGATCTAAAACTAAAACTAGGTGACCATTCATTAAATTTACAGATAAAAAAATTACAAAAAATGTTACCGCTTCCGATGAACGAAGGTTCTTCAATGTCGAACACGGATTAAAAACAGAAAAGATTTAGCGAAATAAATTTTATACAGAAAAGGACCTAACTAATTAGGTCCTAACAACGTAAATTTATCTAACAATAATATTTCATCACTTCCACAAAAGTTCTCAAAACAATTTATAAGCCCGCCATTTTTAGCTTCATAATTTTCCCGCGCTGGCTAATAGTTTTGAGCGATTATGTATGGCAACACTTTATGCTGCATTTGCATAATGAAATTACGGCACAGCCCTCGGACATCGCACTTATAAAAAATAGGTACGGCCATCTTTTACCGTATAAATACGAAATTGATTCGATCAACGGTTATTAATCGAATTTTCCGTACCCAGCGATAATCGATTTAGGTTAGTTTTCAACAGTACTACCAACATTCAGAAGATAATTGCGACTAATCGCAAAAGAAATTTTACAAGAATTTTGAACGGAATTTGTAATGCTTCTAAGAATACGATTTAGCAATTTTCTTAGAAATAAATACTTATAACTTTTTTCATTTTAAAAAGATCGTGAAAAGACGCCACAAAAATGATTCTCGTGATCGGTATCCGAATAAAAAAATTAATTACTTCATAATTACTTACATTTATTACAATAAATTAACTTGGGATGATCACGATATATCTATTTTGAAG
This sequence comes from Anorthoa munda, assembly GCA_945859665.1. Taxonomy (NCBI): domain Eukaryota; kingdom Metazoa; phylum Arthropoda; class Insecta; order Lepidoptera; family Noctuidae; genus Anorthoa; species Anorthoa munda. The sequence goes on along the minus strand of OX243918.1, from coordinate 8,639,399 downwards.
AAATTAAAAACATAATTACGGAATAATATCACTAAGAAAGAAATAATTAGTAATGTTTCATAATTATTAATTTGACGCAACGCTTTCCTTGACCGCTATTACCGAGAGCCCATATTTTAGACATGTTTAATACCACACGAAGTAAATCTATGTTAATGTACCTATGAACCGTATTTGGTGCATTACGTTTTATGTGGGGGGAGAGTGGGGCTAAAAGTGCCGGGAGTAAGTTGTCCCGATGAGTAGTATTGGAATAACAAAAAAACAGAATCGACGGCTCAACTAGAACTAACCCCACAGAATAATATATTCTTGCCATTGATTTTTAGGGTTCCGTACCCAAAGGGTAAAAACGGGACCCTATTACTGAGACTTCGCTGTCCGTCTGTCTGTCTGTCTGTCTGTCTGTCTGTCTGTCACCAGGCTGTATCTCATGAACCGTGATAGTTAGACAGTTGAAAATTTCACAAATGATGTATTTCTGTTGCCGCTATAACAACAAATACTAAAAACAGAATAAAATAAATATTTAAGTGGGGCTCCCATACAACAAACAAGATTTTTTTGCCGTTTTTTGCGATAATGGTACGGAACCCTTCGTGCGCGAGTCCGACTCGCACTTGGCCGGTTTTTTTTTGTTAACTGTTGTTAGTATACAAAACATAATCACTTAATTTGATGAACTACAAAACACTATTTTAGCGTGTGTGACCTTAAACACAGATAATATAATACTAGCATACAGATACCTCATCCCATACAAAGAAACCGTGCCGACGTAACTAGCGTTTTTCATCTGATTTTACCGATTACTTTTTGTAACTCTAAAACATTGTTTGGCGCTAAAATAGTGTTTTGTAGTTCGTCAAAATATGTGACGGAGTTAGTTGTTCCGTTCCGATCTATCTCATATAATAATGTTTTGGTAAGAAAACTGTTTAACGATGCACAAAACAATATCACTATTCAGAAACGCCAATAATCATTCTTTAAATATGTGCGTAAACGACACAGTATAATACACTATTTTCAAGCAAAATTTAGTTTTATTATGAAATGCGGCACGTTTGGCCCCGCTCTCCCCTACAATTACTTCGGAATGCATTGAAGTGTCAGCAAGCGATGGATTTTACATATTTGGACTAATTAATTTTTCAATATTTTTATGTTTTCGGTGTATTTTATTTGAGAAAGTAAAAGTTTGTTTAGTTTTTTTTGTAGTTTTTGGTTAAAGTGTATAGGTTTTTAGTTTTAGTTATTTAAGTATTTTATACACTGTATATACTTTTAGCTATGTAAATAAATACCCTAACTTACTTTTCACTAATTAATTAGTTGAATTATTATGGTTATTTGGCTTTTCTTTTAACAGTCCTTCAGCCAATGGCTTAATAGCCACGAGCCTTGATAACACCTCAGGAGACTCTCGTTAGGTGACTGGATCTGTTTGAGATGGCGGTACTTTTGGACACGACTCGTATTGTTAGGAGGTTCCTCTCAGCCCTGGCTGCCGGTAGCTGGGACCTTCCCGATACCGGTGGGCCACTATTGAGTTCTGACGATTCCATTTGCAGCCACAAATGGGATCGTAATAACAGATCAATTATTTCCAAAGTCAATTCTCTAAGAAATCAATTAATGAAATTGTTATTAATTAAGTTGAATACGCAGTGATTCCAACTCCGATGTTTCTGAGGTGAATTCTCAAATCAAGGAGATGAGACATTTCTTTGCAGTCATTATCAACATTACCAGCCGAGAGACGTCCACTGCTAAACGTAGAATTCCCCCAATCGTAACCACAACCATCGATCCTATGTTTCTTGCAGAAAGCGGATGTCAGCGGCCATCACCAGGTCTTCAGTCTACCTTCGGGGAACTCTTCCAACATTATGCCTTCCAGTCCGGTCTGATTTTGTTTTCAAAAGAAAAGTATAAAGTTATATTGTCGGTGAAATCCAAAACGCAACGGAACGGCCCGAAAGCTGCCCCATCGACGATTAATTATGTCAGTGTTTGTTTTGCAGTTGCAGTATTATAATTCAAACCGTTACAATATTTATCCTAGCTCAAATACAAGTTTAAATGAATACACTACCTAAATAAAACAGGTAAACTAAATAGGTTCTAACTTTCACCCATTATCCGACCCTGTATAATATTTAATAACAAAACAAGCTATAGAGTAAACGATTTAGCAAATACCTGTGTCACAGACCACTCTAACAAGGTACTTAAGGCTCTACTCATCGCCTACGGCTATTACATTTTAATGTACAGCACTAGCTCGCTCCTCCCACTTACAGCTGGAGATTTCCTTAACTGGCAACATTTTTAAATAGGTGCGTGTTAGCTGCCAGGGTCATTAGGTTTGCTTTGCTTATGTTCCAAATACAAATGCACGTTAGACTTCTCTGTAAGGCCTTTTACACACGCCCCGGTTGCCGGGTAACCGGCGTCGAAGTGTATAGCCATGTACGTTAGCTTTCACACGTACCGGTGTATATTGCTATACATTCGCCGCCGAGTACCCGGCATAGGCTACCTGACAACCGGGGCGTGTGAAAAGGGAACAAAAATACTGCAGTGGTAGATTTGTTGTAAATTTTTCAATATCGAGTTAATAAACTAATAATTAACTAAAAAGTAATTTCATTTCTAGAAATAGAGCTCTTTATAACATGGACGGTCCACTTTATCATAGAGATTCAAAAATACATATATAGATATATAGTAGGTAATCTTGTAAACAATAGGTTTTTCTTTGAGCATAAGTTTCTACAACCTAATGGCTAATCCATAAATCTTGCGGGATAAATTATGTACGTGTAGATATTTTATGATAATAAGATGTTTTCACCCCATAAAAGGCGAAGACCGTGGATAAATCACAATATTATTGTACAGGGAAGTAATAAAAACCGATTTTCCATATATATGACCACGCACGCCACGTCTGCAAAAAGACGGCAAATCTTAGCTGATAAAAAAATGTGTAGGATAGGATAGATGGAACCCTTTTCCACAGTAAGACTCCCATTTGGTCCGTTGTGGGTATGCCTCCTCTCTGTGAGAGGGAATGGGCCGTAATCCATCACGCGGGCCCATTGCGGGTTGATGGATGTCACATGTCTTCGAATTTTTGGTTCTAAAACATGCCGGTTTCCTCACGATGTTTTCCTTCACCGTTTTGAGAGCAGTGGTGATGAAATAATCTACACAAAGTTAAGCGCTTACCTGGGTTCGAACCCACTACCTACACCTACTTGTAAATCGCGGCCGTTACCACTGGGCCACCACTGCTCTCTTTATTTTTGAATAATGTACACATATAAATAAACTTAGCAAGGGCGCTGGTTGCAACACCTATCTGTTTTGTTAACTAATTGTAACCCTCAAATGATCCAATTGATTTATGTTAACATGCTTTTATTAATCTGAATAAATTTATTTATTACTAGCTGTTCCCCGCGGCTTCGCTCTCGTGGACCACCCCAAGGGACCCATTTTCGGGATTAAAAAATAGCCTATGTTACTCAGGAATAACGTAGCTTTCTATTGGTGAAAGAATTTTTGAAATCGGTCCAGTAGTTTCGGAGCCTATTCGGTACAAACAAACAAACAAAAAAATCTTTCCTCTTTATAATATTAGTATAGATTATTTTTTTTATGATTTTAAGGTATTTAATTACAAAGATACAAGTATATACACTGTATAAAATACTTAATTAACTAAGACTACAAACATAAACACTTAAACCAAAAACTACTCACTTACCTAATCTAAAATATGGCGTCAAAAAACTCCTCCACATCGTTGTCCACTGGTAATGTGCCCAAAAGACTGGCAGCATTGCCACGTTGTATGGCAATGCTTATTCTCTGACCGAGATAAAAGCCAGCCCTTGGGTCACGCGAAGTGTCAACTAAGCGTTTGGAAAGATCTTTAAACAAAGCGTGAGCACTCGGACCCCACGGACCAAGAGTTTCAACCCCAAACGGCTCGAAAATATAACTACCGATGAGGTTATTATATTTCCGCCGCTTGAGGTTCTCTGCAGCCGCAGCGGCAGCGCCAGCACAGCACGACGAGCTAGGAAGATGGGATGGCGCAAGAGTATCGACACAAGTAGCGTCCCACACTAAAGGCCTACCCAACTTCCATGGAAACAAAGACATCCCGTCCGGTCTTTTGCCATCGTCACGTGCCAGGCCATGGGGTTCCAATACGGCCGGAACGCCGACGGTGACGAGAGCACGTCGGATGATGTCGTTTAAGTTTCCGTGACGCGCTATTCGACCCGCACTTCGGCTGCATGATAGACCGTGGTGACCGAGGCTGTTGACAACTTCGCCACAGTGACAACGATGAGGAGTACAGCAGGGAGCGCCAAGACGTAGGGAAGCAGCGAGGCGGAAAGTAGTGTCGTCAAACAAGGTGCCTATGTTCGACGACGGTAGTGCGTGAAGCCAGAGGCCCGACTCCCACTCACCCACAGCCAGCAGGCGAGCGCGCTCGGCAGGAGTGGCAGAAGTGGCAATTTGGTGCTCCTGAACTGCTCTGCATAGCGGCTCATCCCACCGTCTCTGGGATGATGGGTAGTCGGGGATATTACAATTCGGGCAAGCGAGTCTCCAAGCATCAATAGCCTCGGTGAAGCACGGCACATCAAAATTAATCAGTATGGGTGCTAGGATATTCCTGATTAATTTCTCAGTACCGTGGACCGAGGATATAAATGCCGGTAAACTAATACTAGAAATTTTGCGGACGCCGAGGCCCCCCATACGGATGGGAAGAGTAGCTTGAGCCCAAGCTCGGTCGTCCATGGCCACATTTAAAATTGAAGTAAGTGTATGACGGATAATTTGGTCCATTTTTTCTAAAAGATGAGGGTGCTTCCAAAGATGGGAAGCACGAAGGAAATATGTTAATTTGGGGCCAAAACAACAAAAGCGGATTATGGTGATAGCCGAATGCATGTTAATTTGGAGCAATCTTTCCGAAATGTTGTTGAAATTTTGAATTTTTTCCTCAATAAAATCGGGAAAGGAATCATCGAAGACTGGGGATCCAAGGAGACGAAGAGAGCTTTTTTCAATAATTTTAATTTCGGGGGCTATTTTATTGAATTTTGAAAGTGTCACTTGTCTGTCGGTACTGTCAGATAAAAATAACTCACATTTAGAAAAATTTAGATCCAGTCCTATAGAATGTAGATGGTGTTTTAAAAATTGCAGGTCATCTAAAACTGTGTCTACATCGCCTCCCAGGGTTCCATCATCGAGATACCAAACGTTAAATTTTGAATTTAGCTGTCGAATAATTGGGTGAATAGCCAGACTGAAGATCACTGGCCCGAGAGGGTCACCTTGTTGACAGCCTACAGCGGATTCCAGAAGGTTGTCCCGATAAAGTAATTTAGATGGATGCCTATAACATTGCCAAAGAAAACTAAAAATTTGAGGTATTTCTTTTTTAGTTTCTGCCAGCAAGGTGTCCCTATTAACCGAATTAAATGCGTTTTTAATATCAACCTTCAGGATGACCTCTCCTTTACCAGAATTTAGGTAGGTCGATAATGCATGTACGGCAGCCTCACAGCCCCCTTTGGAGCCGTAACCAAGCTGCAGGGGCTGAAATTTATCCGAAACTACCTCACCATACAATTTACAGCAAATCTTGGCTGCCATACGCCGGTAAGTAGTTCCTACAGCAATGGGACGAATCCCGCCATCCCTCTTGCGTAGGGCACATAAATTGGCCCCGTACAAGACGTCGATGACGGACTCGTTTACCTTACCGGAAAGCATAAGGTTCATCAGAGCTGTAAGCTCCTTCAAGAGCAACTCACCAGCTTCCCCAGCGCCTAAACACATAAGGTCCTTTAAGTGCTGAGGACTCAGGCCGTCGAGGCCGCCAGCAGAGCCACTCCGGAAGGAACACACGGCTCTGATCACCTCTCGACCTGTAATGGTGAGGGTATTAATATCAGGATCGGGGGGGTCGGGAAAAGAAAGACCATCCACTGGGGCAGGGTGTTTGCTCTCCAGAGCTGCAAGAGTATCTGGAGAACACGGTGCCACCACATCACTACTAAAAAGAATCCTGGCTGCTCCGCTAATATCACCTTCCCCTAATTTAGATTCGACCAGGTGGGATATACTTCTTGAAGACATAAACCTCTGTGTCGATAATTTTGTATCCAAATTATGGGCCGAAATGTTACAATTTTCTTTAATTTTTGAAGTTAACGACTTTTTGCTTGCCAAATTCTTTTGAACATTTAAAATTCTGTAAGGGAAGGTGAGAAGTTGTTCCCAAGCACTTTGTGAGTTCTCCCGGACGGCTAGGCGGATGCAACCTGCAAGATTTTGTGCTACTAGAGGTCTAGCGCCGCGGGGAACTCGTTTTAAAACCGGAATAGAATTTTTCAATTTTGATAGAGTTTTCCAAAAAGGGTCAAATGTGGATGTAGGTGGTGTAGAAACAACAGGGTCTGAAGTGGTTGCATTTTGGGGCTTATGTGCCTTCCCAATATGCACGTTCAGACCCCGCTTACCTTTAAAGAAACGTGCCTGGGTGCACAGAGGACACCTCTCCAGGATGTTTAGTGATGAAGAAGGTTGATACGCACTAATGTCCACCACATCACTGCTACCACTTAACATATACCTATCTATTTTAATTGGAACACTTAGTTACTATTTACAAATAAAACAAATAAAAAACTAAACAATAAGTACAAAAAACACTAAAAATTGACAACTAGTGTCAAAGCGGCGCACATAGACTAATATATATAGATTGGCGGCGCAGACGCGCTGGCGGCCTGGGGCACCGCGAAGTCCAGAAGGCAACTCGGTTGCGGCGCCCTGGAGTTGACGAGTTGCACGCAGGCCGGCGTCGCCTCGTCAGCTCCGCCCGTTTAGAACGAGCGCGCAGTGAAGAGGCCGATTTTTCTGTTCTGAATTTTCACTCTCGGGAACACTTGAGTTCGATTATCATTGATCGAAGAGATAGATTGAATGGAAACGGCTTTGGGGTTAATATTGCAGTCGGTTTTGTACTCTGGATTCTTGAACGAGCGTCCTCGCTTGCATGTAACCCAGCATTCGTGGATCGGTCTCTGCTTGAAATTGATGGGAAGCTATCACAATCCCCGGGTGACATAGGCTACTTTTTATCCCAGTATTCCCAAGGGAACGGGAACTACGCGGGTGAAAGGTAGTAAAATTAGAATGAAAAAGTAACTTTGCCTGTCTTTTTGTTACAATTTCACGCCGCTGAACAAATTTAAAATTTTACTTAACGGAAAAACATTTTATTTCTCCTAAACTGTCACTGTCATTATAGATAGATTATTATATAACTTACGCCTTGATTCCTTTGAATCTAAGCAGAATCTAAAGGGCGTTACCTGTTACGATCCTAAGTTTAGCTTCTTTTTTTAATAATAATTATACCAGCCAATAACTGTCGCACTGCAGAGTAAAGGCCTCTTCTCGTACAGAGAAGGCACGAGCATTGATCACCACACTTGTTCAATGTGGGTTGGATATTTCAGACTTACATTAACTGTAAGACCTAGGTATCCTCACGATGTTTTCCTTCACCGTTGCCTGTGATGTCCAAGATAAACTTAGAAAGTACATATTAATTTAAAAAAGTCACATTGTTATTTGCCCAGAATTGAACCCGCACGAGAAGCCACTATAGGGCACAGATTAGAAAAGTCTAGGGCACCACGATCATTTCTTTTTTTAAATACTTTTTTTTGATTAATTGATAGTAGATTACGCACCAAGGGAATAAAGTCTTACGTCACAAGCGGCATATTGAACCCTGAGCGTAAAGAGGGATTCGATGGATTTATGTAGAGTCATATGTGGGAGCAGTGGTGGCCCAGTGGTAACGGCCGCGACTTACAAGTTGCAGGTCGTGGGTTCGAGCCCAGGCAGGCGCTTTACTTTGTGTAAATTATTTCATCACCACTGTTCTCAAAAACGGTGAAGGAAAACATCGTGAGGAAACCGGCATGTACTAGAATCAAAAATTTCGAAGACATGTGACATCCACCAACCCGCATTGGGCTCGCGTGGTGGATTACGGACCATCCCCTCTCACAGAGAGGAGGCCTGTGTCCCAGCAGTGGGAAAATTAATAGGCTGATAATGTGATGTGATGTAGTCATGAGTGAAGCGGATGGTTCAAGCTGCCCAAGACGAAGACAGGCTTTATCCCAGGGGAGCATTCCAACTCTATATTTCACACCTTCTGCGAGACAATAAAAAGCTGCTGTATGTATTGATTTGAATATTTTGTTTGATACTTATTGTAGATCTGAGCATTGAATAAACGCACCATAGGCTGGTTGACTTTCGAGTTCCTGCTAAATATTGGAAATAAACTAAAACGACGGATTCCACAGACATAGTCTTGACTCCTACTTTTGTTGTTCTCCATTGAACTTTTGATTTTTCCGGTAGTAGATTTATTAATAATCTCCATAGCACCTGTTTTGATAAACTCTGGGTTAGGTCTCTATCGCCCGACATTTTTTGTCAACATGAATATTGCAATAAAATTCACTGAAAATAACAGCACCAAACACCGTCTTTTGTTTCACATTCTTTGAAATAGCGCCATTTTTCTTTTTTTGTCTTCTTATATTATGGTGTTGCTTAATATTATGGTGGCCAGTTCGATTGCTGAACAAACCTCTTTACAATGCCATAATTATAAGCATTTTTTTACTTAGTGTTCCATGAGTTTCCACACGAATTTGAAGTTCCAAATTTAAATCACTTTACTCCCTTGGGAGTTTCATCATAGTTTACATATTTTGTGTTGCTTTACTTTGAGATTGCATGATATGTAATTGTGATGTGATTTTTTTTGCAATATTATAGTGTAGCCGTTTGTTCCTATGTCCATTTATTATCATAAGTTCATAACTAGCCGATGACACATTAATCTAGCAACACGGAGAAATGTCGTTGTAGGGAGGAACCACCTCTGCCACAGAGATGCCTACAAACAAAATGTTGCCATTATTTATAATTTAGGCGTGATGATATTATGTTTAGTACCTAAGTACGGCCCTCTTAGAGGCCCTTTTAGAATCTTCTTTAACACAGATTTTCTATACAAATACCTAGATACAATGTAATCAAAAACAACGCAGCATAATAAACACTCACATACCTAACCTATGTAAGAATACAAACAATAAGTAATACTACTTATTAACACAGACCGTACTAATAACATCTAATAAATGTTGTCAAAGCATTCAGACAGCGCGCTTTAAATCAACAGTAAAAAGAACAATGTTGCCAGCGTTTGTTAATAAACTCACACAAATGACACTCGGCTATAATTTATTTTTTACGGGCAACACAATTAGCGGCCGTTTCTCCGCACAATTGCTTTACAATATAAAATTGATGCCCAGTTCGTCTCTGTTTGTGGGTAAAACGTGCTCACTGTGTAGTTTTACGTATTTTGTGATTGCTATTAATAAATTTTATTATGATTCGTTTACTTTGTTTCGTGGTTAAACTGTTGGCTTTTATATATATTACGATGACCAGCAATTAAACAGACCTGGCTCTGTAATTGTTGACCATGGCAAGATATTTAAAAAGGTCTAATAAATCATCATCATCATCATTAGCCTTATAATGTTCCCACTGCTGGGCATCCTCTTTGTGAGAGAGGTAATAGGCCTTAATCCACCACGCGGGCCCAATTTGGTGAATGTCACATGTTTTCGAATTTTTGGTTCTAGGTCATGTCGGTTTCCTCACGATGTTTTCCTTCACCGTTTTAAGAGCAGTGGTGATTAAATAATTTGTATTGGTGGTCTAATAAATACTTGATTAAATAATTTGTATTGGTGGTCTAATAAATACTTGATTAAATAATTTGTATTGGTGGTCTAATAAATACTAAGTGGAAATCTATTTGATTATGTTGCTTCATCGGACATCGATCTTAAGAAATGTTTAGCATTCAGCCCAATGCAGCCACTGCAACTTGCTTACTCTGCATGCTATGTGGTTCTCGGTAACCCATCCTTAGGTTTAACAGAAGAAGAGACCAGGGGCTTTACCATGACCTCTTAGAGCAAGGTTATTTGCGACAGATATATATTACTTGTACCAATACATGTAAGTATTCCTAACGCACAATGGAAATAATATTGCTTTAGGAGCTCATGGTAGAGCCCAAGCTTTCATGGTTTTTAATACAACTTACGTCGATATGGTCACCGTGTTAATTGCCTACACAAGGTACTCCAGAATTAGAACGTAAACAACTATCAAATTACACAGGTCTGCGATGAAAAAGATTTTTGAGTAATTTTATATGAAACTGGTAAATGTTGAACTAAATATTACAAATGTGAACTCTGTTTTGATGTGTCACGTTACATTTATTTATTGGCGTATATTTAAATAATAGATTCCATAGTCAACATTAATTTTAAAAAGAATCGATATATTCGCATTTTTTTATTACTTACATATTCCATAGTCTTTAATACTATTTTGAGGATTCTGATAAAGATTGTCCAAGAAATTTTAAACGCCTATAAAAACTTAGGTTGTATGTAATTATGTTTGAAAATTAATTTTTTAAAGTCTCATATTTATCGTTTTTATTCTTCTTTTTTAGGGTTCCGTACCCAAAGGGAAAAAACGGAACCCTATTACTAAGACTTCGCGATCCGTCTGTCCGTCTGTCTCCAGGCTGTATCTCATGAACCGTGATAGCTAGACAGTTGAAATTTTCACAGATGATGTACTTCTGTTGCCGCTATAACAACAAATACTAAAAACAGTATAAAGTAAATATTAAAGGGGGGCTCCCATACAACAAACGTGATATTTTTGCCGTTTTTTGCTCGATATTAATAACGGCAACAGGTAGACGCTTGAAATATTCACAGAATGTTTAGTTGTATATTTACTTCAAAAAATAATAATTCATAAATTAAAATAAATTAAGGGGGGCTCCCATACAACAAACGTGATTTTCATGCAGTGTTTTGCGATAATGGTACGGAACCCTTCGTGTGCGAGTCCGACTCGCACTTGGCCGGTTTTTTTTTAAGATTTAAAAGAAATGTAAAGTAGATATCGAGGCCATTGGGTCGTTATTATGATGGCGGACTACTGCTGATGTTTTTTTTTATAAAGAAAAATGTTGTTATTGATTGTTTTGTTATTGAGTTTTTTTTCTCAGATGAAAAAATACCTTTAAAAAAACAAACTGTTTTTTTAAAGTACGAAAATAGAAATATGGTAAGGCGGTTATCGTATATGACTTGATATTACATTTTTTTTTGTTTAATAAGAAAATACCATTGGTTTTTTATTAAATAGTACATAAATGTCTTAAAATAATTGGCAACACACTCCCACTCCCACTGAAGTTTACCATTTACGGACGAGGATTTTCCTAATTATAAAGAAAAGGTGATTCTGATTGTAACAAATTAAGTATTTTCTAAGTTCATAATAATAGGTACCTACCCATTGATTTAAATATAATTTGACTTTAATTAAAACAAAACAACCAAATTTAGTGTTTCACTTTTTCTGAAAATTAAATCCAAATGTAGAAAAAAAACGACGGTGCCAAGCTTTCTCATGTTTTTTTTCAAGATTGTGAAAAAAAACCGTTTGTTTTTTTTTTCAATTTACATCTCTAATTTTACACTTTTGTATTTTATGAAAAAATGCTCAATAAAATTTAGAAAAATATATAAAGGATTCTTAAACATTTAATTTAATTTTAGTCTTGTAGTTATTTCTCTCCGAGCACGTTACCATCTAATTCTGGTAACTGTGACGATATATATCTAAAGATTGTCGTTTTATATGACTTTTAAGACAACGACAACGAATATTAATAACAAAAGAAAAAACTTAAAAATAATAAAACGCAGACCTGTGTTACTAATCATGCTGCCTATGTAACAGCACCTTTTTCGAACTTTAAAATGTTTGTCTGAAATTACCTAATTAAAAAAGAAGTCTAATTTTGCAATAGACAAACAACCACAATTATTTTGTATTAAGCAATTAACCACAAAGGTTATAGTGAAGAATTTAAAACTAAAACAACGCTAAAATATCTCCACATAATAATGTAAGGGAAAGGTGAAATTTAATTGCCGTGCGTACATTCTAGTAACAGCGGAAAATTATCGCATAAATTCAAGGCGATTGACTTTCTTTATAGTTTGATCACGACACAAATTGTAATCATTCTACAAAGTTCACAGTTCTAAATATTCTAGCTGTACCTGTAACTTGTGGGTACTATCATGTAAAATTGTAGACTGACATGACTAAAATTAAAACAAAATACTAATTCTGTGCCCACTGAAAATCGCGATGACGGGCTTGACCGCACTATTGAATTTGTAAAAAACTATCGGACAAAAGTTGCATGCAGAAGACAGTGTTGTTCCGATCTATAGGTAATTGGCTCGAAGAGGAAGCTCCGAGATCCTTACGTAGACGAAATCGTGGTAGGACCAAAATCATAATACACCATTAGATTTGTTGCACTGTGTAGAGTTTGTACGCATGTTTTATTTTTGTTTGTAAATTAGTGTAAGCAGTTGTTGGTAGACCTAATAAATAATGTAAAATCAAAAAAAAAATTATTTATGTCTTATATACAAGGTGGGCCAAAAGAAGTCATCCGATGTTGTTTGGCTCTCTTTTTTTTTTCTAAATGAAAACCTTCGATTCTGTTTTTTGATTATGTTTATTTAAACCTTTAGAATTGTATTGGTCAAGTCGAGAAAATCTTCCCGACTAATATCGTCCAAATGGGCGACGTCACAATTGATTGCCATACGGGCTCGTTTTATGGCATTTTTCATCACTTCAGTGAGAACTTCGGGCGACAGATTCTCGCACTCGTGTCGAATGTTGTCCTTGAGGGCTTCCAGAGTCTCGGGCTTGTTCACGTAAACACGGGAATTCAAAAAAACCGACCAAAAAAAATGTCTGGAACGCTTAAATCGGGCGATCTTGCGGGCCAGTACAAATCGCCAAAACGAGAGATGAGGCGACCCGGGAACGCTGCCTTCAGAATATCGGTTGTGGCTCGCACAGTGTGTGCCGTTACTCCGTGCTGTTGGAACCACATGTCCCTCAGTCCTAATTCGTCCAATTGCGGCAGAAAAAACTCGGTCAACATGGCCCTATAGCATTCTCGAAAAAAAATGGCCCGATGACTCCTCCAGCGTGAACAGCGCACCGTGCAGTCACTTTGAGCGGGTGTAATGGCTCCTCGTGCATCACTCGTAGATTTTCGGTACCCCAGAAGCGATAGTTTTGCTTGTTCACGTACCCGCTGAGGTGGAAATGAGCCTCATCACTCATTATGATTTTGGTCGAAAAATCGTCCACTTCTTATTCCGCGATTATTCTGCGTTCTTGGGGAGTGTATCGCTCCATGGTTTGTTCACTTGTACTCTGCACCTGTCTAGTCCACAAATGTAAAACAGATTTGACATTGGCGGCCATTTGCAAAAATGAGAGCATCTTCCAATAAGATGATTTCTTTTGGCCCACCTTGTATATCTACATGGGCACTTATAAAACGTCGACAAAAGATGCACGGTTCGGGTTGGTCGTTTCCTGTGGAGAAGAACCGGCAAGAAACTCCACGGTTACTCTTTTACCCTATGAACTATTAAAGTATCGGAACCTAGGAAAATGCCAAGACGAAGTAAGGTGCCACGTAAGTTAACAGCATCCGTATCTAGTATTCGGTATGCATCTCTGAATCTCCTTCGAATCCTGCAAAGCATTATATAAAGGACTCTCTCAGTAGAAACATCTTTAACTACCGTATTCTAGAGTGAAATTATCGAGGCGCCACCAACTATAATAAAAGCTTATGTCTAATAATGCAATAGGGATGTTTCCTGGGTAGAAAAATGATAATTCTATTTAGTCCGTCAGTGAGATTATCAAATAATATTGGACCCGTATTTTTGCTTTATCAAATTAAAAAAATTGACAAAGATAAAGCGCATCAAAGTTCAGGAGTGGGGGCTTGTGACGTCACTTTCTCCGTATAAAGTGTAGCATACCGTGACGTCACACGATATTTCAACGCACTGTATCGTCGTAAATTGCAATTGGTTTGTTGAACCAATTTTATTTTTGTAAGAAATGGAAAAATCATATATAAGTTTTCATACAAAACTATTTTTAGTTTTTTTTTTCATTGTAATTACAAAGTGAAATCCAATCGAAAATATTTTTATGAATCCAGTACCGAAAACACCCCGACAGTTTGCCGAACAAACCCGAGCCCGTGTGACGTCACAACGTTCATTTCTACTCATTGTGGCACATAGCGTATACCACGCTTATACAGTGTTTTGACTTTTAACCGATTCAATCTTGTTATTATCGTCAATATATTGATGAATATCGAATATATTGATCATAAATATCGAACCTTAAAGTTATCGTGCTTGCTTCGTATCATTATGTACGAACACTACAAAAAGATCCCCATTACCTATATGTGTTTCGCGCAATAGCCAAGTACCTAGCAATCTGTACTAAATTTGAGAAATGTTCTATGTCTAACTAGATTCCAATTATAATGTGTTAATTATGTTGTTATCTTGTTTTAATTTAGTATTAGATCCGTATTAATTTCTTACTTTGATCATTAAAAACTGAGAAAAGTAAATTTTTAAGGGAACTTTCGAGCAAAAATTACATTGTTGTATAATTACGTAACTTGAAAACATGATTTTTTGTTTATGGAGATATATTTATTATTTGGAGCAGTGGTGGTCCAGTGGTATCGGCCGCAACTTACAAGTTGTAGGTCGTGGGTTCGAACCCAGGCAGGCGCTTTACTTTGTGTAAATTATTTCATCACTACTGCTCTCAAAACGGTGAAGGGAAACATCGTGAGGAAACTGGCATGTCCTAGAACCAAAAATTTGAAGACATGTGACATCCACCAACCCGCACTGGGCCCGCGTGGTGGATTACGGCCCATTCCCTCTCACAGAGTGGAGGCCTGTGTCCCAGCAGTGGGAACATTAATAGGCTGATGATGTGATGATGTGATTAATTATTTTATTCTTAAATGACAGATATAGGCGTAATACTAATATTTCTGTTTGAATTATGAAAATCGGTCGACGCATTTAAGAGATATTTACTGACGAATTAGTGTAAGGAAAATCTACCAAGTTAATATTTTCACGTTTCTGTTCTACAAACTGTAAAAGTGTTTGTAAATATGTAATATAGATATTAGTGTTTAATATTATTAAGGGATATGTAAATAATGGGAATTAATTGTATCTTATTTAGTGGTATCTAATGAAATTTTTTGATATCCAAAGTCGAAGTTTCGCGCCAATCGTGTTTGTTTACTTTTTATTTTACACCAATATCACCTACCCATATTGGTGTAAAATAAAAACGATTACGTTATGACAATTATGTTTCTAAATGTACCTGTTATACAACAATAACTAACACCGGTCCACTAACACGTAATATTCATTACGACTACTTTATTTATGCTCAAAACTTCCAAATCGTCTATCAGGTGGGTATATTATCGACATTAGCCTTTATGAATCCTTTATCACATATGACTTAATAAAATTTGTTGTTTAATAATATTTTTGCACTAATTTTCGGATATTTTTAATCAATCCACGTGTAGTTGACACTGCATTATCGTCATTTCCTTGAACGTTATGACGTCACCAACATGGCGACTAATTTTGGCCCGTTCGTAGTCACTTCTTTTCAAATTTTATCGATTTTCAATTGCTTATATAAAAATTAAAAAATATATAAAAGAGTTTTTTGAAACGACAATATAATTTAAGATATGTAAAGTTTCGAAATACATAACAAAAATCGTCAACTTTTTTTAATTCAACATCCCAATTGTTTACGTTGCAAAAGAAAAATTACGTGTCCAATATTTTTAGGTGATCAACTGACGGACTAAATAGATATTTATTGTCAACTACACTATTGGCTGTTGAAAATGAATTAATTTAATAGGTAACAGCGCTACTTAAAGCATTTGAAAGTCACATTAATTTTGCAATAATTTTTGTTCTGGAAATTAGGCGAAGGTATCCTTTTCATCTATCGCCTTTCAAAACGCCCGCGTGAATGTCGAAAATTATCCCAAGGGAACATATTCCCGGGATAAAAAGTATCCTATGTGCTATTCCAGACTATACCTAATCTATCTCTGTGCTAAATTTCATCCAGATCCGTCCAGCCGTTTGAGCGTGAAGAAGTAACAAACATACAAACACACACATACTCACTCACAAACTTTCACCTTCATAATATTAGTGTGACTACCCTATTGGCTGTTGAAAACGAATTAATTCAATCGGTCGCAGCAGCTACCTAACGCATTTGAAAATTTGTCACACTAAATTTGCAATAATTTTCGTTCTGGAAACTTTTCATCTATCGCCCTTCAAAATATAGTACAAAGTGGTTCGAAATATCGCTACACGATCTATTGGTAGGCATAAGCAGGTACCTATATCTACTTAACCTTAAACACATCATTATAATCTAATGTTACCACAATACGGCTGCACAAAACCATTATGCCAATCAAACCATCCACATTATTTCGAAATATTTAGAAGAAAATTATCTAAAATTAGTATAGACATACAGATGTTGCGGTTAAGCCTAATCCCTCAATCCTTGAGTCCGTGTAATCTTTACCCAAATTACGCCATTTTGGAAACGACATCTCTATATTTTTGATGGCTTTATTAAATGAAAATATTGCCAGGAAACAATGATCGAACGGTGCACGCGAATGTTCAATTTACAATAATAGGTACCTAATATAATTTTTTGCAATGGATGGACTTAAAATTGTGATATCTACACGCAAAATTATGATTCGTGACATTTTTTGTCTCTTGGTCTAACACGCATCTGGCTTGAGTTGAGTCCTCGTAAGGGTTTAATTTGAGATAGGTTCGGGCTCTTTTTATAGATAAACGTCAACTGCTGATCAATCGATGTTTGACCAATTTCAACCACGGTCAAACGGGCATTACTATCAAAACTCTTGGTAGACGGATTAATTAACACATTTTTGTTGTTAGCCATTTTTATATATTAAAAATATATAAATAGATTAAGTAATCTTAATACATAACTGGGCTATCTCCTTGTGGTAGCGCAGTTATGTGGGACTCCAATCCACTAAAACTTCACGGTATCCTAAATCTGTGCCGCTTATGGCGGAAACACGGGCACGTGTTAGCACTCGTCCGTGAACCCGCCGCGGCTGTCCGTCACCGGATCCTCCTAAGGGGAGTAATCCCCCCATCACCGGCGCACCAAAACACATGCTCACATCAAACGACAATCATAGACGAAAATGGATGAGAAAGAGCCTGAAAGAAAGAGTTTAGCATATAAAATTTCTACTGCTAAGAGACAAGCCACCTCCCTAAGAAAAAGATCGAGCTTAGCGACCCCACCGGACATACCGTCGAAGTTTTAGTTACTGCTATGTCCTAGGGCAGTTTCCTGTTTCCTTACCACTTCTTCTTTCTCCGTTTTGAATGTAATATGCTAATAAATAAATTACACAAAGTATAGCGCCTGCCGAAATTAGAACTCACAATCTACAACTCGTAAGTCGAGGCCGTTACCACACAGGACCACCACTGCTCACCACTGGTGCTGCCAAATGAGTTTGCCTACTGTGCTTTCTCCTGCAGTGTATCTACCTTTATTCCTACCATTTCAAATTGTGGCCAAGTACGTACATACCTACCAAGATACTTGTTCTGACTATAGTTATTTGTGTGTACTTGTTGACCTATTACTCCAAAATGGAAGTTTAATTTCTTAACTTTACTGTTTACAAAGTTCTTAATAAATAAAACGAATTTAATTACTCAACGTTAGTAGGAACCGCGACAAGGCAGCTGTTATTTTTACTGACTTAATATAACTTCTTGTCACGTCGGTGCTTAGCTCAGCAGGTAGCCAGTAGGCTCGACGGTGGGCAAGACCTTATTGAGACCTCTTTAAGCAGGTGAATGGACATTTCGGGCACTCAAACAAGTGCGGTGTTTGGTCACAATAGGATGATGTATTTATTAATTAAAAATAAATATATCGCCCATATTTTTTAATTATTTGTAAATTGTTATGGAATTGGCAGATGGTTCTGCGTGCGTGTCTGATGGTAGCGCTCTGTCTTTTACAACTGCAGAACCTCAAATATATATAATTCTCATAGGCGTTAAAAATTACAGAATGAAAAATTAGAATTAGAGTCGAAATGGTTTTTCTCCACTCACTACACACTCGTAGTATAAAACAAAGTCGCTTGCCACGTCTGTCTGTATATCCGTTAACTCCTCCTAAACCACGCAACGGATTTAGATGGGGTTTTCAGCATCAGGGGGGAGACCGTAAGCTCTTAGAATAAGGTTATTTTGAGATCGCGTAAGTGACAGATGTATACATGTCATATACATCTGTCCCTGACACACACTCAAAATAACCTTACTCTAAGAGCTTATGGTCACCCCCCAGATAGATATTTTTTCACAGAAGGTTAAATATTGATTAGGTATAAAAACGATAAAAAGAAGATGAAAACTCAGCTGCAAACGATAAATTCACATCTTTCACCTCTTTTTCTCTAAATTACACCTGCAGCCTTATTGCGTAATGTATTCGGCAAAGCAAGGGAAAGAGTATAAACAATCGAGCAATCATTGACAGAAATCCACATCGCGTCTTTCTTCTCGCATGTGATTGGTCGATTGCTGATTCTCTTTGCCCTTTGCCTTACCGAATTCATTACGCAATAAGGCTGTGCGGAGCCGAGACGGATCGCTATTTTTGAATACATTAGTTACACCTGGGAATAGCTAGGGTGCGGGGTAGTCTATTTTCCATTAAGTAAAAAGCCAAAAAACCGGGATCCTATAGAGAAATTCCAGATATAATAACTCAATATCACAATCCAACCTAGAAATCGAACCAAAACCTCACGTTCTCCAGTCGCAATCGCGACCACCGGACCACCGAGACAACAATTTTTTTACACACGTTTGAACGATGTCACGCAGCAGGTTAGGAGGAGTAGCGTAAAGGCAAAATTATTAATCCGACATTTAAAATAAATGACAAGATCATCCATCTATATGATTAACTCAATTTATACAGAGACAGATACCCCAATTACAGGCGGACGACGTCGGGACGAAAATGAAGCAATTTGTGGCAATTGAGGGACAATCTCAATTTATCACTATTATCCTTTGGCGAGTAATCTGATGCACTGCCTTTATTAAAGAAGCTTGGCCTGTGGTAGGCTAATGGGAGGAAATAATCGAATTATATAATTAATCTAAATTGAGATGCAGATGTTAAATTTTGTAAAATATATTGTATAGATAAAAAGAAAAAAAAATATCTATCGATTGCCTCGATGGTCTAGTGGTCATGCACACAGACTTAAATCTAACTAGATAACGCAAGTCCCTCCATCTGTATCTTAGATAAAGTACCTATAGATTAAGCCTTATAATGACCTGGCTAATTGGCAGCTCCATGTAAATAATAAGGACAAAAAATTATTTTTTGTCTTTGTCACCATGGCCGGTTTCTGTTGTTTGTCAAACTCTAATAAAATGGCAGGTTTGAAAAACTCGGTTTTGTTTGATTTTCTGTGATTTCGTGGTATTATGTGTTAATTGGGAAAAGGTATTTAAGTTATTTATAGATAATAAGTGTCAGTGCGATGGTGGGTTGTAGTGTTCTTGTTCTTGTTGTAACACCAGAACTAACTATTGCTGTCTCATGTGCGACCACGCCAGGGCTTAATCTATAGGTACTTTATCTAAGCCAATAAAAGAAAACATTTCCAATGCCTCGGCCACAGATAATATAATACTCCTCGGCCAACCATTTCTATAGGTACATTATTTACAGCTCAATATGGCCAGGGCCTGATTAACCCTTAGGCTAATTAGGCTGCAGCCTAGGGCGCGAGGATCGGAGGGGCGCGGGCGCGCTGAAATCGTGTCTTCACATGCACTATTAATCTAGCACCATTGCATCTATCCTTCCTATTTCAACTAGACCGAGACAAAACACTAAAACTAAATGCGCTGTGAACTAAAAAAGCTTGGGATTCCCTGATTTTAACAATAAATTTCAGTTCATACAAACGTAACAGTTCTGGAAGCATTAAACTCTATTTGCGAAGATGAATATTAAAGTAAAGAAAATATTAGAAAAAATTAAAACTCTAGAAATTACAATAATGTTGTGCTTATGGAACTCTGTGCTCGTAAAGTTTCCAATCGTTAGTGCACAGCTACAAGCAAGTTCTGTTGATTTATCTAACGTTGTTACTCTTTATGAGACATTACATGCTTATCTTGATACGTTGCGTGACGAAAAAGAGTTCAAAATTTTGAATCAGAGGCAATCAAGAGATGGGAAGTGACCACATACACAAAAGATGTAAGAAGAAGAAAGAAACCAAAATTACATTTTGATGAAGTTTAAACGGGGCACATTGAGTTAGAAGGGAGACGATATTTCATCTTTAATAATGATTATGCAGCTATTGATTGTCTTAGGGCTGGTTTCTGAAGTCGATGTCACATCTAAAATCCGCTGACAATTTGAAACAAATTAGCCAGCCCTCAGTTGTCAGTGGGTTCCTCAAAACTGCATCATCGAAAAATTACGTAATCGCTTGTTACATTAAATAATCGCCAATCGGAATAATTTATTTCGGTTGGCTACCCTAGCTGGTATTCATTCCCTTAATTCACTACTATAACGTAATCAGTAACTTTAAATAGTATTTTATCTTGAGCGGCTGGATTGGTGTAGCCGCCAAGTTAAGCAAACCTTACCAAGGACGATTTTTGGATGGGTAACCACGTTTTTTTGGTTTGCTTGTTTTGGATGGCCGACCCCGCCAGGTTAATCAACACTTACCAAGGTCAGTCTTGGGATAGGTGTACTTTTTTTTTTGTTTGCTTGTTTTTGAACTGAACCGAACCTTCCTCACGCGTATTAGCGCGTGGAAGGTTTGATAAAATACTATTTAAAGTTACTGATTACGTTATAGTAGTGAATGAAGTGAATGAATACCAGCTAGGGTAGCCCACCGATATAAATTACATACATACAAAAACTCACGCCTTTTTCCCATGGGGGTAAGCAGAAAATACAGAACGCCACCTGCCACGATCCTTACATACTTCTTTTGCTTCACTCACATTCATATATATATCTAGTCATACACACACGCCGGTTATATGTACTGCGCACCTGGCCTTTCTAAATAACATCACCTATAAGATCTATGTATGTCTTTCTAGGGCGTCCCCTCCCGGCGATCCATTCACGTCTGCCTTGTAAATACCTTTCGTTAGTCGCCTTTCATTCATCCTCTCAACATGGCCAAACCATCTTAACATACTCTTTTCTATTTACTACATCTTCTTTTAAACCACAACCAATCCACTTTTAAAATAAATTAATGCTGATTATTTAATGTAACAAGCGATTACGTAATTTCTCGATGATGAAGTGTTGAGAAACTCACTGACAACTGAGGGCTGGTTAATTTGTGACAAATTGTCAGCGGATTTGAGATGTGACGTCGACTTCAGAAACTGGCCTTTGGTGTTGAGAAATTGAAAGTAGAATTATTATAAACATCATAATGGCGGGACCAACTCTTGTAATTAAAAGATTCTACCACGTATATTTAGCACCCATTTAGTACTATTTTGTACCTATCCTGAAATTTTAGTACGTCACACGGCTTAAGTGGCATTTCACGATAACACTGGTCCCGCCATTATGATGCGTCATTATGGCGAGACCATGCCTGTACTACAAAACTACAAATAATTAAATAATTCTGATTAAACCAGTATCTAGTACCGGATTTAATACCTCCAAAAATCAACAGTGGTTGACGGAAATCCGATTAGCCTCATTGCAAAATATTTTTTTCATTTTTGACATTTTCTATGCCTGATTAATTTGACGAGCAAAAATACCTCAAGTAAAAAGTTGCAGCTACATTTCGTGTAGACAGACGCTTTATTATTAATTATATTGTTGTGAAACATTATGTTACTAGATAACGGTTAGGCCAAGGCAGGTAAATTATTATTAATCATATTTTATAAAGGTATTACTAAAAATAATCTGTACATCCTACTTATTAAATATGTTTAACTACCTTTTTACGCGAGGGCCAGTCTGCAATAAATCTTAATAAAATTTATTTTTTTCTACCTATCTATGTCCTTTACAGACTTTGAAACCATCCAACCGATGAGCCCAAACCAGTTTAATTAGAAAGGCAATAAAAATGCCAAGATGGTTTAAGACCAAAAAAAGCAATGAAGCGCCTGTAAGAATGTGGCTGCAACTTTTTACTTGAATTGCTTTTGAACGTTTATTTATTCAGGCGTATAAAGTGTCAAAAAATTACAAAAAATATTTTCCAAAGAAACGACTAGGATTTCCGTCAACCACTGTTGATTTTTGGAGGTAAATCCGGTACTAGATACTGGTTTAATCAGAATTATGTAATTATTTGTAGTTTTGTAGTACAGGCGTGGTCTCGCCATTATGACGCATCATAATGGCGGTACCAGTGTTATTGTGAAATGCCGCTTATGCCGTGTGACGTACAAAAATTTCAGGATAGGTACAAAATAGTACTAAATGGGTGCTAAATATACGTGGTAGAATCTTTCAATTACAAGAGTTGGTCCCGCCATTATGATGTTTATGAATTATTGACCGGCGATTATTCGTCGACTATTTTAACAGCCCGATAATTGAGAGCTGGGAAACGAGTGTTAACGTGCACTTCAAAAACCGGCAAATTATGTATAATACAGTAAACACAAATTGGATTTGGTTTCATAAGGAAACTGCATGAACTAGACGACAGTGAATTTATTAGAAGTAAAGCAAAGGAGTTAAAACAGCTATATGTCACTGATTTAGATGATTCCTTTGCAGAAGAATGCGTCCATTTGGCGCAGTTTTTAATATCTGACACCGAGGCCGAACATTCTATTTCTGCCAGAACCCCAAAGGATTTGTTGCAGTTAATAAAAAGTTTTAATATTTCATTCATGTTCCCGAATGTGGAGATAATATTAAGAATTTTACACTAGTAAATAAAGTCCAAACTAATATACTACTTTTTAGGCCGACCGTAACACACCCTGGCGGGGGCGCGTCCTCATAATTAGCCTAGGGCGGTCGGAACTCTTAATCAGTCGCTGAATATAGCATAAAAGGCATTTTTCTAATTTTTGGTGGATTTCCGGTGCCGATAATTCTAAATGAAAAGCTCAGATTACGATCATTGATCGTAGCTTTACTCCGTTTTTTGGCACGCGAAGTACATACAATCGCATCATCTAGTTAGATTTACGTCTATGGTCCTGGAACAATCTTCAGAAAGCAATGTTTCTAGGTTTCCGTACTCAGTAGTACACTGGTGTCTGGATTTGCGTCCAGTCGACGGCATCATCTCACCATGTCTTAAAAAACTGGTAAAAAGGTGAAGTCAGGATAATTGTTACAAAGGCGAGATATCGCTTGCAACAGTATAATGTTACGAAACGTATATATGTTATGACCCGAATAAGGTCTATACCGTGTGTGGTATCGCATCACGGTTCATGAGATACAGCTTGGTGACAGACGGACAGACAGCGGACCGCGGAGTCATAGTAATAGGGTTCCGCTATTACCCTTTGGGTATGGAACACTTAAAATGTGTTGGGGTTTTTTTTTTTTTTGTAATATATACTTTGCCCCACACTAGGAATTTCTTCCTGTATCGTGGGTGTATTTACACAACATTTAAACTCACATACGCAACACCCAGATCCGGAACAACTATCTGTAGGCCATACAAATATTTGTTCCTTGCGGGAATCGAACCCGAGACACGCAGCGCAGCAGCCGATAGCTCAACCACTATGCCAACCCTTTTGCCTGATATAATTGTGATCTTTGCAGTAACTAATCTCAAATAACACGTGGGCAGATACACCTGTGATGAAATACCAACCCTTTGCTTTGTGGCCGTAAGCCACTCAATATTTCGAGGTAATTGTTTTCAGGGACTACCATACAGTAAACAAAACACCAATATGTGACAATCAATTTAATACGAAATTCAACACTAATTGTTCTGCTTCGACTCCTTAGCATTTTGGAGTGCTTGCGTCAAGTACAGTTTCGCAAGGCTCTGGGAGCAGAACTGGCTTATATGTTGGCTGTAAGTGTTGATCTGGCCAGCAACGATCATAGGGTTGAGCCTAGGTGGAACGGGGTGGGGCTTGAACAGTTTGTTGACGTCTTCTTCAGGTAGAGGAGGTTCATCCTTGGCGGCTCTGGCGAGGTTCTCTTGGGTCCTCTTGGCCAACCAGCGGTGCTTGTCCTGCTGTTGACGGACTACCAACTGCTGGTATCTGTTGAACTTGATAGCTTCTTGGTTGAGTTCGTCGACACGCTCCATTAGGCTGCGGAGTTGGCCTGGGGAAAGAGATGTGATGAATGAATATTGAGAATTCTAAGTAGTCCAAGAGGACTTTATTTGTGATATTTTCCCTCGATAAATTTAAATTGGGGTCTTGTCTACCTCGCCAGTGACTTCATTTAATAGTGCACCATAGAAGCATGCACCACCACAGTGATGAGAAGTATTACGAATCATTTTATCAGGCCTTTTATTTATATTTACTAGTCAAGATAGCGAAAACATTGGAGATGCTGATAACATTGAATCAATATTTATATTGCAAAAGAGAGCTTTCAGAGCCATATATAAGTAAAGTCACTGGGAACCTTTTAGGGCATTATTTAAAAAGTTTAATATTATGAGTTTCTTGCCAATTAATTTATGAAAATATTAAGTATTTAAGGAAAAATATACATCTCTTTAGTAAAGTTAGTGATAGACACAATTGTAATACTAAAAATAAAGATAATTTAGATCAACCATCTAATAGATTAGCTAAATTACACAAATCTTTCATGGGGTACTATGTTAAATTCTATAACAAAATACCTTGTGACATATTAAAACTAAATTAAAGAAAATTTAAAACTTTTGTTAAAAGCACACTTTGTAAACTAGCATATTACAAATTAGATGATTATATTCAAGATAAGAATGCTTGGAAAAATGCTGGACCTGCTTCATAGGGCAATCTTTAGTGTAGACAGAATCAAACTAGCTATATTCATAATTATAGTAATGGATTTTTTTCCTCCTAATTTTTTGTTTGAATGTGAGAACCATGGTCCTATTTATCAAAAGAATGAATTTACCTGTTAGTGTTTATATATACGTAGTATAGTAGTTTGCGTACATATCCTCACTTATATGAATTAATGTATGTATTTAAATGTTGTAAAACACTTTTTTTTTTAAGTGTGGAGTTTTCTCCACAAGCTACTTTTTGGAATAGACGGTAGAATCAATTATTATTACTTTTAAATTATTAACATACAAAAGTGCCACTTAATGGCCTAATTGAAATAAAGAAGTTTTGATTTGATTGTTTCATTGATTTGCTCATGTTACTTAGGAAATGTCTTTCTTTAGTAACATGAATTGTTGAATATGAATCGTTTGTGAGAGGTAATTTTTTGTCTGCTCAGTGGTTGTACTATGATGCGTGAAGCCATCATGATTCCATTGTGAAAAAGGGATAATGCTATGCGTTCTGTAGCTTTCTCCATCTCACACTGAACATATAACCACATATCATATACACACACACACACACACACACACACATATCACATTTCATATTATGGCCCTTAAGTCTATACCTTTAATATCTTCTTTAATGAGAACTCACCTTCCAATACTGAAGCAGTTCCCAGATCCAGGAACTTGGATCCCTCATCCTCAGGGATCATCTCGGAGAGCTCTGACATCATGATGTTGGTCAGGGGAGAGTTGCGAATCACGATGGGCACCTCGATGAACAGGCTCTCGTAGCCGATCTTCAGGTTGCGGAGAGCTTCCGGGGTGTAGTCGCCTTCCTTGTACATAGCGATGGCCTGGAATGGATTGATGATTAAATTAATATAGGTCACACATTATTTTTGTAAAATAAAGTCTATTAGATCTAGAGGAATAATTATGTCTTTACTTTCAAGCATAAGCATATTTAACTTGCTAAGAAACATTAATCATATGGGTACATTTCCTCCTGCATACAACTCACATGCAAGCTTAATCACTTTGGGGGTCACAATCAAGCGATTGATCATAATTTATACCTCGGTAGCCCGCAATATAATGTAACTTGCTTGTGAATTGCTCGTAGGTGGAAATGCAGCCTAAGCATAATTCATCATTTCAGACAAAAGACGTCCATTGCTGGACTAAGGCCTCCCCAAGGGGTCACCCCCTTTCATTTACTTAAATATAAATAATATTAACAAGTTACATGATATTTATAATAAGGCTTTTCTAACAGACCTGAGGAGTCAAGCGGTAAGCCTTGAGAGTGAGGAACCCTCTTGCAGACTTCTTGGTGTCATAGATGACTACCACACTCTCCTCGATGGAGGTCTGGTAGTGGTACTGGGACTCCAAAAGCGATTGGCTTAAGAAGTTGCCAACATCTGCGCTTTGGTACCTGAAAGAAAGAACATTTTATTTATTATTCAAATATAATTCGCACTTTGAAAATATATTTTAGTAATATATTGGCAACATTTTTATTTATTAACATATATACAATTGAATATTCTAAGAAAAACAAACCTTGATAAAAGTTTTATTATGGCTTGGGTAATAATTCAGACATCATTTGGCATAATCTGACCCGCTTCGCGAAGAGTGGTGGACAATTGTTTTTAAGTAAAGAGAATAATGTGACCTTTCACTGCATTTGATTCAAAATCGATGGAGAAAAATGTACAGAAACGTTTAAAAAAAATTAAAGTCGACGACTTTACATTTTGATAAAAATGAGGTATTTGCTTAAGTTTTCCGTGTGTCCATTACTTTCCAGAATTTCATCGTTATTAGCGACGCTATCGGATCGTGATCAGCATATTTATTTTTTCAAAATCAACAGGTTAGATTACTGGTTCAGGATATTGAGTTTTCAAAAATCGGATAATAGCTAGTTTAGCGCATAGTTTTCATCAAAACGGCCCCGGGACTCTTGTCAATGTATATTGCTTTTCCTCAGTTTGGGATATGGCCCAATGAAAAAACTCAACCTGTATATGATAATTTTAAATATTTTTAACATGTCCATTACTCAAATTAATATGATTAATGCCACAGCAAATCAGAACCATATATGAATACATTCTGCTATATTTCGTTTGTGTACATGGCATACGGCTATGGTTTCCAGACTAAGGTGCCCCTTTATTTTACTGATAGCTAGTATCTAATTATCAATTTACTTGTTTTGTTTGTATAATTGTTTCATAACTTATTTGTTTGTGACAAATGTTTAAAAAAGTAGCAATGAGCAAGCTACTTTGTTTCTGCACAACACGCCAATAGTGAATCATACAAATTTTGATTAGTTAACAAGAGCAATGGACACTTTTGTAAGTGGCAATCCACTTAATGCTTATTTATTATATTAGAGGACTTATTTTGGCAGCTGGTGGGATGGCTATTCAGTCTATTATAACAAGCCAAAGTAGGGCAGCTCATTTGAAAAATCGCGAATAACCATACCTGTGTAAAATCAGGTTTTCTGGTTGAATTTTGATATTATGAATCAACAATTCAATTTTATTTAAATCAATTCTCCCTTACCATCCAACATGAAAATGATCAACATTAACACGACGGAGCCTTCTCATCATGTCAAGCTGGTACTCCTCCTCATCCATGGTGTCATCGTGCTTCGGGAAGGGGAAGCAGTTGGTGATCTCCAGGCGGTTCTCCACAACGAGACCAAGCAAGGCTCCCTGGGCCACCTCCATGTTGCTGCATGATTCTTCATGGCAGTGTTTCACTATTTTCATTACAGCCTAGAAATTTTGAAATAAAGCTATATTAAAACCTTAAAATACATTTATGAGGGGCTGGTGTTATTTGTGGCAGGAGCTATAATTATTCAAGATCATGGATTTAGAACCACTTTCATAAACATGAAGAATTCTATTAATGTTATAAATGTGAAAGTCTGTATGTTTCGAAATTTGTTAATTTATCATGTATCTGCTGTGCAGATTTGGATATAAGTTTGCATTTCGGATTTGGACATAAGATACTTCTTATCCTAGTAGTACCTTCCCATGGCATAATTTACGATTTTCTTGTGGTCTACCCCTCGCCGGTGTAAGCAAAAACTAGTATTTCTACTAGTACTAGTACTACTAGTATTTAAAAGAGAATAAAGGAAGATAAAATGCTAAAAACACTGTAATAAATAATAATAAAGATGTTCTATTGCTTTATGCTCTGATTACAGTTATCAGTAACATATAAAGGAGTTTGTTTGTCTGTGGTACAGAGACTTATCATGACCATAATTTAATTTATTCAAGCAAAACAATAACAGCCCTTACATACGATACCAACATAGGTTAGGTACCATAAATAAAAACCATACCATAAATACCAAGTAAGGCTCAATACATTACAAAACATGGAAAACTACTTAACTATACCACTTGTCATAGTGGTGGATATTATGTATGGAACAGCTGACTACAAAATTTTGGGGGATAGTTGTGAGTGTTGTTATAAGCATATGATATAGAAGAGAATGAGGCAAATATTGTGAGAAAACATAGGAGTAGGATAGAAAAGATGGATCCCCTATTCTGCATTTAGATAGAGAGAGAGGAGGCTTGCACACACAACATACCAAATGTTGTGTGTGCAAGCCTCCTCTCTGTGAGAGGGTATGGGAATGGTAATCCACCACGCAGACCCAGTTTCAACACAAAACATCTAAATTGTAAGAGCTCTAAATCTACTTTCTGAGGACAAGTGTCTACTTATATCATCAAAATAGCCCTTTGTGGTGCAATATTTCTTTATTTCATCAATGTAATTAACATTAGTATCAAAAAAAACGTTTACAGCTATGTGAAATGTGATGCATAGTTAAAACTAGTGATGAATAACAAACAAAGAATGTTGTTTTTCGTTTCTAGTTGACTGTCATACATTAATCAACAGTTTAAATGTGCCAAATACAGCTGCCATCACTTAATCCAGTCAACGAATGTGTCATTGCTATTTTAATTACCGATCATCATCATAATATCTACATGCGTCTCATTCTTATGCAAAAATGTTTGATGTTATCATTGTTTACAAAACACAGCTTTTTATAATCGTCTTGAAATGCTAACATCCTAAGAACACAGCATAAAAC
Organism: Anorthoa munda; assembly: GCA_945859665.1. Classification (NCBI taxonomy): domain Eukaryota; kingdom Metazoa; phylum Arthropoda; class Insecta; order Lepidoptera; family Noctuidae; genus Anorthoa; species Anorthoa munda. The sequence continues at coordinate 8,609,907 of OX243918.1, read as the reverse complement.
ATGCAAAATACACAGTTTCCAGATGCTAATGTATCCTGCCAAAGTTACTCAATGTCACACAGTGAGATCATCTCTGTAACTGTCTACCGGCAGTCGGGTCACCGAGGTAAATGTCCGAAAAGAGTGCATGACTCATACTTAATAAACTTTCACATTGTAAACAAATTACTTCTAATAAAACGGTACAGTCGCCAAAAATTACTAAAAGCATGAAAATTATACGAAATACGAGTGCCTTGTCGTAATTATGGTGTAAACAATGAGGGTAGAATGATATTTGTGATATTTTTGTACTTTCTAGGAAGCGAATGATAAAGTTTATGTCCACAACATAACCTATACGATCGATCATAAAATAATTAAAAAGTTGATTTTACTTAGATCATAAGCTTCAAAATACTAAGTAACACTTCAGAAACACAAATAACATGACAAATAATGCGCAATTGCTACACAAACCGTAAAAACAGAGAATACATGACGTGTCGACGAGGAACAGCTTTTCGACTATTAGTAACATTGCAAGTTAAGAATTTTATTAAAAATCGCTATAGGAATATCATTAATTGTGTACATACCAATCCATCGCACTGAACGTACGTAATTGTGGCTTCAGTTTCAGGAACGCGCCTAGAAGGCCCACTACGGTTCGCCATTTTTGTGAAAGGTTAGCTTGATTTTGATTTTTGATAAATTTGACATTTGTCAATCAATCTCAATGTTACCATCACGAAATAAAAAAACTACTGCTACATAACGGTTATAACCACAATCGTACTAGAGATGCTACGCGTTATCGATGTTATAACGTTAAAGCTTCGTGTCTAATAACATTATTTTCTTCTATCTTGTCTTTGAAATAATCAGCTGTCATCTGTCAATTTTATTATTTGTCAATCACAAGCAATCAAAAGTTGTAATAAAAAAATCTTATCAAACAAAGATAAATAAACCAGTGTTTTCTTAGTTATCTAAAATATTTAGTCGTCAATGTATCTAGTAGTGAACAGTTCCATTCAACAACGTAATATGTGCGACTACGGCTTAAGACAGTGTGCATTAGTTCTTCCGCCCTGATTTAAATCGATGATACTCCTACTTTCAATTCAATGAAGAAAGGAAGTAATCATTGAATAATGAGTCAGCATAATTTCTGGAGAGGATTAACACCATTGAACGTGCCATCGTCACAGCAAGTACCTGATAAAATTGTAAAACTATGTGCTCTGGGCACAGACTTCATTGTGTTAGGAAATGACCATGGGCTTTATCACTGCGAAACTGTGGAGGAAACGTTAAACTTTAAAAAAATCTGTGGCATTTCAGCAATAGACATATCATATCATAATGATATCCTTTATATTATAGATGTACATGGTCGGCTGTATAAGACAAATGCTAGTTTTAAAAACAAAGAAGAAATTATTGTTAAGGAGGATGCCAAATGTTGTCCTCATGGTTTTAAAAGTTCCAGTTATAAAGTGAAGTTTAGAAATGTAGTCACAAGTGATTTCGGACAGCTGTTCATAAGTAGTGATGGGCAGCTGTGGGGCTCTGGTGCTATGCCCCAACTCTCAATAGACACCAGTAGTGTTAAGAAAATTCCGTTTTTTGAAGGAAGAACTGTGTATAGTGCTTCAGTGGGTCAGAACTTTGCTGCAGTAATAGCTAGAAAAAATGTTAGACGGTCCGGCAACTGTGATACAGAGAGTGATAATGATGATGAGGAAGTGTTTGCTTCAAACTGCTCACAATGCCAGACAATAATAGGCCTAGCATCCCCCGCATCCGTGCCATCCCTATCAGAAACCTGCCCTCTTGGTGTTCAAATTAGTAAGTCTAGTGAAGATTCAAGTAGTACTACAGCCCCCCAAACTGATGTTCATGTTGATGCTCATAGTTTAACAGAAGATTCTAGTCCCTCATCTGAGGAGTCAAAAATTGCAAGAAAAAACTCACAAAAAAACACAAACTTAGAAGAAGATCACAATTATCAAGATGCTAAATCAACAGATGATGCTGATGACCAGACAGATAAGGAAAGTGAGACTGGAGAGGCAAGTGGAGACAAAATAAATAATATATTTATAAACACTGATGCTGCTAGACAGTTCCTGAGTAGACAGCTCTCTTGGGTATCAGCCGGTGAGGACTATTTAGTAGAATACACAGAGAAACCAACTAGAATAATAAAAGAGAATGTATCAAACCTTACTAACTTTGTTTATGAAGGAGTCAAAACTGTAGGTGACAAAGTAGCAACATTATCAAGACATGTCAGTGGTAGCAGTGACAACAATGATACTGTGGAATTACAAATGAGAAGTCACCATGAGGAAATAAATTCTCTGATGTATAGCTGTACCTCTAACTGCAACCTGGAAGATTTGCACTTTTCCACAAGCACATTAAGCAGTGAAAAAGAGTTTGAAGCCGCAAGAAAAACAGAAAACCTCAAAAACATGTCTAAACTTGGTAAGAATATTTTAGCTACAGAATTATGGACCTGGGGCGACATATCATATGGCCAATTAGGTGTAGGAGATACAATGAAAAGAATCAAACCAATGGTGGTCATGACTTTATCAGGTTTTGGACTTCAAAAAGTATCTTGTGGTAAATGGCACTGTTCAGCTTTAACATTAGATGGAAGACTCTTCATGTGGGGATACAACCAATTTCATCAAGTCAGTTTTGATTGCAGAGAAGATAAAAGTGGTCCTAAACAGTTTACTGAAAATTCTGACAGTGATAGGGTAAGAGATATGATAGCTACTGATCATCACACTCTGGCATACACCCACAATGAAAATATATTCTACATGGGGAAGCACACCGAGGGGTACACAGACTCTATTGTTAATCTTAATGTCAAGAAAGAGCAAGAAGAAACTGAAAAACAAACAGATATGACTGTAAAGATGACTGATTCACAAAATTATGCAACCAAACCCCAAAACATGTGCTACCATTGGAGAATATTGTCTTCTGGCAACATCAGTTATTGCTCAATAGAAGAGACATCCATATGTCCTGAATTCCAAGACCTGTCTATTGCTCAAAGATATCTAGAGGAAATGCTTTTGATATATCATAATCTAATAAAACCTTTTCTTAAGAAAAGCAAAGCTGTAACAACACATTCCAATATTTACGAAACAGTTTGTGATATTTTTGGTGACATATTAAACATAACTGCTCTGAATGTTCTCTCGATGTGGCAGTACGCCGAGAAGCATATAAACGAATGTGATATTTCTTTGATAAAAAATTTAGAAGAGTTTATTTATTTATACAGAAAGTATTACGTAGCTGTAAGCAATTTGATAGTTATCGGCGGTTTCGCGCAGATCAACAGTCTCGTTGATGTCCCGTCTGCTGTTTATAGTTTGTTTAGCGACCAGCTCCCGACTAACAAGCAGAAGAATAATAAAAAGACTTTGGAAGCCATAGTAGGCCTCGCGTTCGTACAACCTTTAACAAGATTGAGCTCTTATAAATGCATAGCTCAATCGCTATTGAGATACAAAACGAAAAGAAAAAAAGTAGACGTGAAGTCGAATATAGATGAAAGATTGAACAAAGTTATAGCTTCTCTCGACTCTTTGATAGACGAACAAGAAAAGAAGCGGAAGGAAGCCGACGTCACAAAGTTGTTTTGGGAGACAGTAGGGAAGAGTCTTGAGCAGTACCGAACACCAGAACGACGACTAGTAAGAGAATCCAAATCCCGAGCGCTGAATTTAGTGAATCCGGGACGGTTTTCATCACACTGGTTTGTTCTGTTCAACGATCTTTTCGTGCACGTTACCGGTAGCACACCTAACTTGCATCCTTTAGAAACCTTATGGGTCGAACCGATACCGAACACAGATTCTCTCCAAAACGTCATTCAGCTCACGACGCCCGAAGAAATTATATCTGTTGCAACAACTACGGAACAGGAGAAAACTGAGTGGACGCATGCTTTGAACACTTCAATAAGACTGGTGTTAAACAAGGACAATTTCAAACCGCCTGCTGTACGGACAGCTAGTCACGCGTTTTCTACCAGAAATGCTTTTTACAAAGAAGCGAAGTACACTGGAAGATGGTTGGATGGGAAGATCCATGGGAATGGAAAGGTGGAATGGCCTGACGGCAAGCTATATGTGGGGCAGTTTCAGCTGAATGCGTTATGTGGACATGGAAAGATGGAAATGCCAAGTGTAGGTAAGAATTCAAATGTATTTACTTCACTAATTTATTATGCACTCTATTCTATATCTGTTACAGAAACTATACAAAACGTAATGACAATTAGGCTAAGGCAAAACACTAAATAGGAGGTCTAAATCCAATTTTAGTCACAATTTCATAACTTTCATAGTTCGGTCGCCAGTCACGCCAAAATACATTTTTCATTTTACAGATTGAAGTTTACACTAAGTTTCATTTCTGTATCTTAATTATTTATGTGAAAAATCGGGATTGGAATTTCCACTTTTCTTACCACCAGTTGTGAGCTTACGCTAAGTTTAATTTCTGAATGTTATTTATTTATTACTCCGGGTATGCTAGTATTATATTATCTGTGCTCCGGGCTAGTAGATCTTTGGTTTATTTTGTGCCTCAATCTAGATCTAGCATTCTACCTTTAGCATTTACGATCTCAACTTTCGCTCGATCGACTTCGCCGGCGGAAAGACACGAGTGAAAGCCAATCTATACTATAATAATATTATAAAGAGGAAAGATTTGTTTCTTTGTACCGAATAGGCTTCGAAACTACTGGACCGATTTTAAAAATTCTTGCACCAATAGAAAACTACATTATTCCTGAGTGACGTAGGCTATTTTTTAATCCCGAAAACGCGTCCTGTGGGGTGATCCACGGGAGCGAAGCCGCGGGCAACAGCTAGTCTTCCATAAAGGGAACCTTATCTGTATCTTAGGTATATTCAATCTGGTATTGATTTATTAAGCTAAGCATTTCAATATAAACATTTCTCCTTTTGTTTCTCCGCCATTCAAGCTGACCGCTTTATGAATACGAATTCGTCACGCGAAAAGCTGCGTCATAAATTCATAATCATTTTTAAGGTGCAAATTCTTGTATATTATGACTTATGAATGATATGAATCATAATTTATATGAATATTAATAGCCGGAATAGGTATTTAGACAGTAGGTAATATTTACGCATGATTAATAAAAACCACAATGTCAATAACTGTAATCTATTCAACATAAATTCGGTTTAGATACTCCCAAATCGGAATTGTGGTTCGTTACCAGGTAAATCACAAAATTAACTGCAAATTACCTATTAATAATTTAATTAAAGTGTACCTACCCGTATTACCTAGGTACGTATTAATAATAATTTAGAGCAATTTCGTTTTAAAAATAAATATCAACGACTTCTGTGTCGTCGCAGTATGCGATAGCGGTAAGGAAGATTGTGTGTCCAGCACCGCATACTGCAGCGTGGTGCGTTCCGATCAAGTAACCAAAGTTATACCTATGTCAAAAAAGTTAGTTGGGAACTTTTTCTTGAAAAAGAGTTTCAGAGAAAAAGACAGCAATTTTAAGTTTTCTCGTGAAGCATAGATTTTTTTTAAACTCTTTCCAAAGTTTGTATGAAATACCGTGCCGCGTAAACACTCTTGAGCTACATTGAGGAAATATCAATTGATATCTATTGTCTCCAATGAGGAATCGTTTAAAAGGTATTTATTCTTCTACGTCTATTACAAGTACGTATATAGATGTAAATAACGTCTGAAAGAATATTGTTATAAAGTATAAACTTATTTTACTTTACAATTATATAGTACCTAATATATTGTAAGTACACACATGTACAGTTACTACAAATACAAAATATTAGTGCCAAGGTCGTGTTGCGAAATTTTTACAAACCTTCACAAATGTGCTAACGTTTTAAGTACACTGGTAGTGTAGTGTAGTGTTCAAGTCACGAAAATGTCTGCCTTGCTGATTACGCCTATTAATGTTCCCACTGCTGGGACACAGGCCTCCTCTCTGTGAGACGCGATAGGCCGTAATCCACCACGCGGGCCCAGTGCGGGTTGGTGGATGTCACATGTCTTCGATTTTTTGGTTCTAAGCCATGCCGGTTTTCTCACGATTTTCCTTCACCGTTTTTGAGAGCAGTGGTGATGAAATAATTTACACAAAGTTAAGCGCCTGCCTGGGTTCGAACTCACGACCTACAACTTGTAAGTCGCGGCCGATACCACTGGGCCACCACTGCACTCTCTGCTCTGCCAGGGTTTAGTATAATTGGACAATATAAATTTCTTGGCAATACCAATGAAAATGGTTGGCAGAAGCGACAATTTGAAAACTTCATAATCATTCTCGTATAGTAATAGTAACATCAAATCTTCATCGTTTATCTAAACGTGTGATGGTAAGCGCTATCGCTATCGTAGGTTCGATGCCCGGTTCGGACAAAGCGTTATGATGTTTTTCTATCTAGTCTAGAATTTCGCAGTAGCCGCCCGGTAGGTATACGTCTGCCTAATGCTTCAGGGAATGGCCTGATGTTAAAAAAATCATCCAGTTTCGACTGCCAAACATAGTTTTTTTGCTTCGGGAAATGCTCATGCATAAATTGCATAATGCGCCCCCGCCGCGGCTTCCAACTGTTAAATAAGATGTACAATGTATATACATTTATCTAAGTTGGCAGTACTGTTTTTGTTTCTGTCGTTAAGGATATGATTCGTGTGGTATTACATTTCTTCTCTGTCACATACTTGTAATGGTGCAGTGTTCAATTAAAATAAAACAGCTTGATTAGTTAAAATCTCTGCATTTCATTTAAACTAACTTCACCAACCGTAGGCCGCGGCAGTAGAGTAGTGCCTATCCCTTGATCCCTACATTCCGCGTCGCCACCGTCTGATGGCGGACGCGAAAGGGCCGCAGGTGAGGAGGAGTGTCAGTATAGCGTTGGCCGCTCTACCTATCCCCTGCGGCCGAAAAGTAATAGGTGGCGGGGTTTCATGACCTGACCCGTCACAGGGTGACAGGGGGACCACGGGTGCTATACACGGGGTCGTCTGGCGCCCATGTGCTGGTTTGGTCCCTATGGTGGTCACGGCGTGCAATGTGGTCTGGTGCGCCGGTGATGGGGGATACATACTCCCCAGAAGAGGGTCCGGGGACGCGAGCCGCGGCGGGTTCACGGACGTGTGACATGTATATTTTTTATGAATTTCTCCCATTGACTGTCCATTGTATATGTGTCATGAAGATAGCCATGTTTAGCAGTAATCGTTACCACTACTAGTACCAGTCAGGCATTTAATTTTATTCATAATAGAACGAGGAATAATATAAATAAATTCCTAATTTGGGTATGCTGCGCTTGTTCAATTTTCCTTCGTCACGGGCATTTTACGTGGTCACGATAAGGCATATAATATAAAGTCAGACTGAGATATATTACCTATCTACACCAACCCATAAATAAACTATAGTTATCTCCACTATAATAATCCCCTAAATATTATTGTTTTCTGTGAAATCCCCGTACATAACTTACCCCGTAAATACTTATGAATATGGACAACTAACACTATGGGACAAACACGAAAATTTAAAAAATAAATAACTCTTCTGTTCAATTCGCAAAACTCGACAAAATATAAGGAAACAGCTGTTTTTGCCGCGATGTTATGTTTGATCTCGTAATGGAAGTTGTTAATAGCTATGAGAACTTTCAGTCCCTGTATAGCTTGGAAATTATTATGATTAAATTATTAATAGTAACTAACTATTTATGCCAAGAAACTAAATTGCGTTATTCAGAAGCGAATCGCTCAACCACTGTGCTAACCGCATGTTAGATAAAGGACCTAATAATAAAATAATAAGCAGTCAATAACGTTTACATAAACTGTCATCACTACAAAACAACACATTTAAAATTACAGGAATCTACGAAGGTCAATGGAAGGACAACCTCCAAAATGGTTATGGCATTATGAAATATACAAACGGCGACATCTACGAAGGATATTTCAAGGATGGCAACCCCCACGGCCACGGTATCAAGAAACAAGGAGACTTTACTTCATCATCAGCTACTATTTACACGGGGGAGTGGGTCAATGGGGTCAGACAAGGTTATGGGGTCATGGACGACATTGGGAAAGGGGAGAAGTATCTGGGTAACTGGAGCGACAATAAGAAGAATGGTTGTGGCTTAATCGTGACCTTGGATGGGATTTATTATGAAGGCATATTCATGCAGGATGTTTTGACGGTTAGTAGAGATAACAAAATTAAAATTAAAAGTAATTTATTCAAATTAGATTGAGAGCCAGCACTTTTTGAACGACAAAATACAGTCCCCCAAAACGCCCGCCCGTCTACACATTCTATTGTTTTAGCTGGGAAAAAGAAGTGGTGTGGTGCAACAAATACCCCAGCAATTAAATTAATACAATTTAATAAGCTTTTGAAAGCATGTCTTTAACACCTTAACTGCCAGGTGACCGACAGACAAACATTTTCTATTGTGTCTCATTGTCTGGCAGTTTCTAAAGCATACTCCTTAGTAACGGCTAGGTTACAAGGTTTGAAAAAAATATATATTTATGTATGTTTCATGTACATAATTTTTGAAACAAGGTTTTTTCGTGTAACTAATAGTTTTGCTTTAAAAAAATAATAACTTTTCACAACTTTTGGATACTCCTCCAAAACGACTTGGATCTTTAAAAATATTTTTACACAGTAAAATTGATGGCTGGAATTTCTTCATGTCTGAAACAGCATATGTAAATCAAATAATATTTTGCAAACAAAACTGTTCAAAAGGAGGTTCAATATTGATATTTTGGCACCTAGCGGGGCACGGTCAGTACTGCGTTAACATTGGGCGTATATATCGCCTTAAGGTGTTTAGTATAGATTAAATCCAGAACTTCTGTAGCCCTCTAAACCTTGATTGAGGTTCAACATTTCAACGGTTCTTGAAACTGCCAGTAATACACACAGTGGCGGCCTTAGGGGGTGGCGAACAGGGCAATCGCCCGGGGCCTCACTTTTGCAGGGTCCTCGAGCTACAACCCAAAAAGCTTACTATTTTATCCTTAGCAAACAATAAAATAAAGTTGGTAGATTAGGAGTCGAGTATTAATAAGGGTCGGGTATTAATAATCACACTAATATTATAAAAGCGAAAGTTTGTGAGTGTGTGTGTGTTTGTATATTTGTTACTTTGTCACGCTCATACGGCTGGACGGATCTGGATGTAATTTGGCACAGATATAGATTTCAGTCTGGAATAGTACATAGGCCCCGGAAATATGTTCCCTTGAGCTAATTTTCGAAATTCTCGCGGTTCGCCCGCGGGAATTATGAAAATTAGCCGCTGGCAGAAGCCAGTTAATAATAAAAACAATAAGTGCAGAGTTTTCCATTTCTCGTATATCTCATTGTAAAAAGGACAAGGGCCTCGCTCGCCCGGAGCCTCGCAGCGGTTAAGGCCGCCCCTGAATACACACTCCATATTCATATTCTCCCCATGAACTATCTCGCTCCTGAAATATTTGAATTTCGATTGAACTTGTCAACCACATTCCCACCCTTTTCTAAATAATTTTCATAATCTTCCAGGGTCTCGGAGTCATGGTGTTCGAAGATGGTACCCACTACGAAGGAGAGTTCCGATCAGCTGGCGTATTCTCAGGCAAGGGAATTCTGACCTTCTCCAGTGGAGATAAGATCGAAGGTTCCCTGAGTGGAGCGTGGACAGAGGGTGTTAAGATATCAAACGCAACTATGCATTTGAACGTATCCAATCCAGTGCTGCCAACGAATTCTAAACCTAAGTGAGTTGTATTGAAAGTTGATTTATCTTTGTGGACCTAAATTATGTACTGTATTAAACTATAAAACAAGCCATCATTCGCAAATAGTGGTTTAATAAATATGTTTATTGAATTCTTGAAGAATTCTTTGTGTGAACAGCTGTACTGAAAAAAAAAAATAACTTCCTTATATCAATAGCTACAAGGTCGACTTTATACATCTGATGGTTTCCGAGTCAGTATGGGCAGAAGTGTAATAAAGATTTCCATCTTATAAACCTGCTGAATTGTGTATCGACCTTTTGTCACTACTCTGACAAATTATTATCGACTTAATTGTATTATTTGGCTGGCATATTACTATGCAACTTTGGACATTAACTAACAATTTATTGGAAACTGATATTGTCAACACAATTTAGCACTATGTAAACAACATTAAGCGTCGAACTAATTATTTAAATACAACTGATAATGTCAACACACGTCATAATGTAAGCAACTTTAAGCATTAAATTAATTATTTATCACACTAATATTAAAGGCGATAATTTGTGAGTGTGTGTGTGTGTATGTGTGTGTTTGTATGTTTGTTACTTCTTCACGCTCAAACGGCTGGACGGATCTGGATGAAACAGATCAGTATATCGGATGGTACAAAGATAGATTATAGTCAGGAATAGCGCATAGGATACTTTTTATCCCAGGAATATGTTCCCTCGGGATAATTTTCGACATTCACGAGGGCGAAGCCGCTGGCAGAAGCTAGTTTACTATAGTATTGGTAACACAGCATTATATAAACAACTTTAAGCATTTCACTAATTATGTAATTACTACTGATAACATCACACATAGCCTAATTATTTGTTTACATTACAACTGATATCGTAAACACAATAAAATTAAAGAAAACTCATTGGACATCATCATCATCATATCAGCCGAAAGACGTCCACTGCTGGACATAAAAAGAAACAAAAATATTTTCATGTTCTAACATTTATTTTCAGCTCATTCGGCAAACGAAGCGTCAAACCAGATCAAAAATGGAACGCCCTCTTCCGTCAATGTTTCCAATGCTTAGGCGTCTCTGAATCCATCCTGACCCCAACTGGCAACCATTTTGCAAATGGCCCATCTGGGGTTACCATAGACAATGCCAAAATCTGGCAGAATGTAGCCGTTGCCATATCGTGTTCGCACAAAGAGAGGAATAAAATGCCCATGAGGAAAAGAGGCAGCGATTTGGAGAAGTCCGTTGATTGCTTAGAAGTTATACCGCAATTTGGACAAAAGACTCTCAGTTTGGAAAGCTATGCGGAATTACAACAGTATTTGTATAATGTGAGTACATAATTTATTGTTTGGTTTGTTATTCTGTGGCGTTCTGTAGTTTCAGTTTCTGCCTACACGGAAAAGCTTAAGTCTATGTGTGGATCAAAACCTACATAAAAGGCCATTACTCAATTCAAAATTAAGCTTACAACCAGCACTTTTCGAAAATCTAAATTTTTAAGCAGTTTATTTATTTATATACACTTTATTGTACACCATAATAAACAAGAAAAAAAGAAACTTAATACTATAGTATACAATGGGCGGCCTTATCGCATTCCGCGATCTCTTACAGGCAATTTGGAGCAGTTGAGCAGGTAATGAAAGTCTCCAATACCCCTCTTCACAATGTTTTAGTTGGGCAGAAGTGGCTCAACAAACTCCCCAGCACCACATGTCTGTTAAGGTTACACTAGTCGAAAATTCTTACATACAAACGTAGTCTAGGGATTACTTCACTGTTTGAGGATGTACGTTCAAAATAAAAAAATATATATATTTGTCTCATCATTATCTAGCCCTGTATGGAAACAAAAAAGTAAAAATAAAAAATATTGAAAGTTATGAGCGTCGAAAGTTTCATATTTTAACACTAATTTTAACGCATATTTGTGCGCAAATAAGTACCATAAGAAGAAGGAAAATTGAAAAACGGCCTCCACACAGGGATAGATTAGTAGTTCAGCAATGCAAATAATTTTATTTTGAACAAATACATTCAGTCGTTTTTTCATGATATCCAGACTCCCAAAGGTCTGTTTATAAAATTTCGCGCGCTCGTTTTCGTTCTAAATCATCATCCATTTCGCTACAAATTTGCAAAAGTGTGTATTCGTACGCGTACTAGCTTCTTACTGCTCATAACAGCATGTATCTGTTCCGCACGTGTTGTCGGTTCGTATAGCACGCATTTTAACCCCGCGCACAAAATAGTTCGTGCCGTCGACTAGTGTAACCTTAAGTTTGATTTTGCATGTTTAGTCAATGGCATTTTTCCAACTATAAAGATGGCTGGATGACCAAGATCTCTTGGGAATCCATGCAAATGGGAAACCATACTAAAATACAGGAATCAGACAGGCAGATTATAAGATTACGAATGGTTTAAAAAATTCTAGTTTCTTGGCATCTTAAGTCCTTATAAATGAATCCATGCAGTAGCATGCAAGGGTTAGAAGTTAAACATCTTTAATGAAGAATAAGAGGGTCAAGGCGATAATTATGTAGGTTAGGATAGATGCGTTAATAGAGAGACTTAGACTGAATAATAAAATGGTCCGTAATCCACCACGCGGGCCCTGTGCGTGTTGGTGGATGCCACACGTCTTCGAATATGTGGTTCTAAGACATGCCGGTTTCCTCATGATGTTTTCCTTCACCGTTTTGAAAACAGTGGTGATGAAATAATTTACACAAAGTCACGGTGTCTCATTAATAAGAAAAAAATTTTGGTTCAAATAAATCTCACTAGATGGCGCGATATGCACCTCGGTATCCACCTATCTGTTATTGAATGTGCGTAAAATTATCATTTTTTGGAATTGAACACAAAAATTGTATGTTCTTGTTTAATCAACTCTCCTAAGTACAAAATTATGGAATATTGGGCTCTAAATTCACATTTCAAAGATGATTAGACGGATCATTTAAAATTGATGCAAATTGGCGCATTTTTTAATTTCTGAGGCATTCCACTCGATTGTTAAAGATTGCATTTTAACACATTTTGGTGCAAAAAAAACTGTAAAAACGTGCAAATAAATACTAGAAAACAAACCTTCACTGTATTTAAAGAAAAAAAACATTCACGAACCTAGTAAACCCTTTTACTTGCAAGTCGCTGCTAACACCATCTATCTATCACCGTGAAACAGAACCGAATGCGTTCGATGTATAAAAAAATGCCAGAATAAGCAGTCGAAAAACGCTAGTTACGTCGGCACGGTTTCTTTGTATGGGATGAGGTATCTGTATGCTAGTATTATATTATCTGTGACAAAGTATAGCGCCCGCCTGGGTACAAACCCACGACCTACAACTTGTAAGCGCCGCCGTTACAACTGGGCCACCACTGCTCTCGATAATTATGTATTTCTTCACTCTAATGAAACGAAATGTGCTTAAAATCGACGCAACGCAATAGGGATGTTTCCTGGAATAAATCCTGGGTAGAAAAACAATAATTCTATTTAGTCTGTCAGTGAGATTATTAAATAATATTGGAGCCGTATTTATTGCTTAATCAAAAAAATAAAAACTGACAAAGATAAAGCGCATCAAAGTTCAGGAGTGGTAGCTTGTGACGTCACTTTGTCAGTAAAAAGTGTAGCACACCGTGACGTCACACGATATTTCAACGCACTGTATCTTCGTAATTTTTGTTTACGTGGCAAAAGAAAAATGCGTGTCCAATTTTTATAGGTTATCTAACTGACGTATTAAATAGATATTTTTTGTCAACTACCCTATTAATTATCAAAACACCTAAAAATTATAACTAAAGCTTCTACTAACCTTACAATTATCTTACTTTTTCCTTTCTTATCTTACTACAGCTTGCTCCATATCCACAGGCCTGCGAGTCTACCCACCACCCCCTAGGTCAGTTAGTCTTGGGGGTGACAAACGCCTTCAACACCACTTATGGTGGGGTACGGGTGCACCCCCTTTTACTAAGCCACGCGGTTAAAGAACTGAAGAGCATAACCGCTAGGTTGTATCAAGTTGTGAGGCTGTTGTTTCCTGCTTTGCCGCCAGAGGGCACTGATGCTGTACTGCCTTATAAGAAGAGGGAGGATGGTCAGGAGGTGGAGCATGAGGATAGTAATCCTATTGATGGGTGAGTTTACCTTTGTTTTAGTTATACACATCAACTCAGCTTTTCGCAGTCCACTGCAGGGCTCTCCTATGCTGCACCACTGCAGAGAGTTCTTCGGTGTATTTTTTTAATGGGCTTGTAGAACTTTCTACTGCTGAAATCGATCCAGTTCAACGATACAAACTGTTATTTTTCCTAAACCTGTAAAATAATATGAAACGAAAGCACGGATTTAAAATTTTATTCTCGTTGATAATAGTAACAACCGTACGGGTTGATCTCAAAAGTTAAGCAACGCTTGCCGAGGTCAGCCCGTGGATGGGTGACTATCCATTAAAACACCGACACTCTACCGTATCTCGGAAAGAACGCTAAGCCTTTGCCGGGACCAAATTGACATTTGAAGATCTTTGACAGTTGTTACGATAATCAGAAGCCATACAATCTGACACCAGTCTTGCTAAGCGGTATCGTGTTATAGATAGTTCAACTCATCTTTGCGTGCGGTTCTATGTGTGAGTGGTTGTTTGCTCGGACGACGACTGCCGCGTCACTGCCACACAAATGCAATGTATAATTACAAGCGCACGCACACATGGCGCCGCGCGCACAGATGAGTTGAACTATTTTTACCTAGTTTATGCGTTGTATAATAATGTTAGAGTCTGGCAATTGAAAGTAGACACTCGAATTATTTGCATACTTTTTATATGGCAATGCTATAATAATGTCAACATCAATTTTTGGTGATTTGTTGTGGTCTTGATAATAGCATTTATTTAAGTGAAAAATGAATAAAACAATTCAAAGTGGATTACGGGAGATGTCGTTTCGCATGATGTCTAAATATCAAGAAAAAAATCAGGAGAAAGACGTCGAATTAAAAAAATACCAAGATTATTTACGTGTGGTGTTAGATTTCATAACTTATTATAACGCTAATAAGTTGAATAAACCAAAATTATTACAGAATACTGTTGTTTTTTATTGAGATTGATACATAATATCTAAAATATTACCTACCACAATTACCAATTGTATTTTCATTCAGACGAAATAAAATAAATATTTCTAAAGTATCAAATTAGGTTATTCCAGTTATTTCATACTAGTTTTGGGGTTGCTATGCTGATATTTTTTAAATTTTCCGCGCTTTTTCAGTCTCTACTTTCGTTTGCCAGACTCTACTCAGCTGAGTCCGGTTAGACTGGAAGCCGATCCCAATATATTTGTTATTTTCCAGTGAAGTGGTATCAGCTGCATCTCTCCTCCAACCAGCCTTGCTACCTCGGGTGCACCCAGCACTCTTCGTACTATACGCCCTTCATAACAAGAGGGAAGACGATTTGTACTGGAGGAGGCTTCTCAAGTGGAACAGGCAGCCTGATCTCACGCTCATGGCGTTCTTGGGGATTGATCAGTAAGTGTTCTTTGAAAATTAAATATGTTATGTGCTGAGTTGCTTCCATCCATTCCTAGCTTTACCCGGATTTATAGCCTTCTGGAATTATGTTCCTTTCAAGGTGTGAAAGAATTGTTTTAAATAGGCACTGAGGTTTCGTTCCCTCTCACAGATAGGAGGCCTGTGTCCCAGCAGTGGGAACATTGATAGGCTGGTGATGTGATGTGTGAGGTTTCGTAGATTACCCTCCACATAAACACAAACTCACAAAATTTGCTCTAGTGGCGTCCAGGGAGAACACATAGTTACATTTGTGAGGTATGCCCAAGCATAATTAGCGATTACTTACCTATATTAAATACTAGCTGTACCCCGTGAGTATGCCTTACAATGCCACGCAAAGTAAAAACCGGCCAAGTGCGAGTCAGACTCGCGCAAGGGTTCCGTATCATTATCGCAAAAAACGGCCAAAAAAATCACGTTTGTTGTATGGAAGCCCATCTCAAATATTTATTTTATTCTGTTTTTAATACTTGTTGTTATAGCGACAACAGAAATACATCATCATATGATTATGATTAATACTTGTTGTTATAGCGGCAACAGAAATAAATCATCTGTGAAAATTTCAACTGTCTAGCTATCACGGTTCATGAGATACAGCCTGGTGACAGACAGACACACGGACCGCGGAGTCTTAGTAATAGGGTCCCGTTTTTATCCTTTGGGTACGGAACCAAAAAAAGGGTGTTCATATAGATTTCCCCAGGGACTATTAACGCCAAGATTCTTCACGGGCGTACGCAGATCAACCCATGAAAGTTTCTTTAGAATCGGTTCCATTTTTTAGGAAGCATAGAAGACAATCATACAAAAATACATTTTATTTCTATAAACTTCAAGTTTTCTCACGAATTCAATGATATCCAAGATAAACATAAAAGTACATATTTTTTTTTTTTATTGCTCTATTTCTATTCTAGAAAATTTTGGGTAGGCTACACGTGTCCGAACAACCAGATGTCGCCAACGTCACCGCTTAAAGAGCAGCTGTTCCAAGAGGCGGTGGAGACACTGCAGCAACTGAAGACTACTTTCTCGCCGATAGAGAAGCTTCTTGTTATCAGGAGCACCTTCCAGAAGATGACTATCGCGGTTCAACAGGAGTTGGGTAAGATTTACATTCTGAATTCGTTACTTTAAACACTCCTATTAAGTTTACTGGTCAAGACGAATATCTACTTAATTATGCAGTATTGCCATGTTCATACCAGATATTAAAACTGATGAAAATATACATAATAATAATATTTTATTTATTCATGAATAAGAGACAACCATACAAATTAACTTAATAATTAACACATAATAGACAAAAATCGTTTAAAATAATTTTGACAATAAAATTTAGACAGGTCGGCAGTTGGAAAATATATAAAATATATTATATACAACAGATTCCCACAAGGTTCCAGTTACAGTTACACATAATTAGGCAGATTGTTTACTTAATCTTTGATTGGCATAGGTAATAAATTTTGGTAATTTTACAGTTATATTAATTAAGATACATGATTGGAATTGTCTATGTTGTTTTGTGTTTGGATATAGGTGTAGGGATATGTATTATGTATGTGTACAGTTATGTGTGCTCTATCATTTATGCGCCCTGTTATACCAAATTATTTAGCAGATTTTCAGTGCTGTTATAGTCTAATACATACAGACATAAACCTGGCATATTGGCATAACAGGATGTCTTTTAAATAAAATTATTATAATAGTAAGGGTTCAGGCTTCATAGATTTGCGATTTCAACATGCCTTTCCCATGACACAGTAAAAATATACAAACAGTATGGAAACTACCTACAAAAACTCGAAACGGCACACTCACACAAACATAAGCACCGACGAGAACATTAAGACACTTCTGCAGTGCTATCAATAGTGCGAGCTGTTTAGGGGTCACGTCGATGCGCATGTTTGTGTGAGTGTGTCGTTTCGAGCGTTTGTAGGTAGTTTCCATACTGTTTGTATATTTATTCTGTGTTATTCATCATCAGATAGACCATGGGGGTCTATCTGATGATGAATACCACTGTTCCACTTTGTCTCCTCCTGTCAATACCTATGATCCTCATCTTAGCGACTTCAGAAGCCGAAAAGTCATAGATTTCAGTATTCTTATTGCCCTTTGATTGGGAATTGTCTCATACAAATACTAGCAGCCCGCCCTGACTTTCCCCGGTTTATTATTATTATTTTTATGTCTTTAACAATCTCGGGACTCTCGAGGTCCTGATCCTTTGAAAGGCGTGCCTGGGGCCGAAGCCAACTCGCAGAAGCCTTGTTAGACATGTATCATGATATTATATGACACGATTATTATTATCTTTGAGATTCGCGGACACTAGGGTCCCGAACCTTTGAAAGGCGTATCAGGGGCCGAAACCAACTCGCAGAGGTCTTGTAACACGTGCAAGATGAAATGTGACACCAACCGGCGATTATCCCTGTAGGCTCGAATCACTACGCAAGAGCACTCAAGGACAATCAATTAATTAATCAAATTATTATTATTAATTTATTATTTTTCTTTATTTTTCTTCATTCTTATTTAATACATTTTTAAATATTTAATAAAAGGAAACTTAAAAAACATTTAAAAATATAAAAGATAGAGGCCAACCGGTATCGGGAACAGGGTCCAAGCTACCTGTGGTTAGGGCTCCAGAGACAGGAACCTCACAATGCGAGCCGTATCGAAGAGTACTGCCTTCTGTATCAGAGCCTTGATCCAACCGCCCAATGACAGCCTCGACAGATGGTCGTCGAAGCTATTGGCCATTAGGCCGTTGGCCGTAACGACAATCGGCACAATAATCGCCGAGTCCACATCCCACATGTCGACAACCTCGTGTGCTAAGTCGAGATACTTGATTTGTTTCTCTTTCTCAGCTTTCACGAGGTTCTCGTCATGCGGAATGGTGACATCGATTATCATTGTGCGGCGCGCTAATCGGTCTATCACCACTATATCCGGCTTATTGGGTACAATAGTCCTGTCAGTGATGATGGACCGATCCCAGTACAATGTGATATTGCCATTTTCGAGAACTGGGTCGGGCACATACCTGTAGTACGGTACCTCCGATGCCACAAGAGTGTATTTCAGAGCAAGTTGCTGATGGATAATCCTGGCTACAAGGTTGTGCCTATGCAAGTACTCTTCGTTAGCTAGCCGAGAACAACCAGAGATAATGTGGCGGATCGATTCACCCGGGCGGTGACATGGCCGACAGATGTCAACCGTGCCATCCTTCACAATAAATCTCCGGTAGTTATTCGTCATGAGGACGAAGTTATCGTCCATAATTGCACAGACAAAACCTTCGGTTTCCCCAAAGAGGTCACCGAAACGCTATTATTTTTATTATTAAATATTTATTATTTGTCCTTTGTCCATCTGAAATATTAATGATATACTTCATATATAATAATACCAGCCTGAAACTCCTCTTATCATACAGAGAAGGTACAAGCATTGAAAGAAAGATTGAATGATTTTTTGATTGATTGATTGATTTTTTGGTGAAAGATTTTTTCCAATAAGAGCAGTGGTATCCAGTTGGTAGTCTCCAGCTCAGGCGATCTTAACAGCATGTTACATCGTTATTAAAATCTTCTTTCAAAATTGTTTCAGGTTCAAACTACCTCTGGAGTATGGACGAGTTGTTCCCAGTGTTTCATTTCGTGGTAGTCCGCGCACGAATCTTACAACTGGGCTCTGAGATTCACTTCATCGAAGACTTTCTCGAACCAAACATGCAACATGGGGAGCTGGGACTTATGTTCACCACGCTCAAGGTAATGTGTACTTTATTTTGTATGGATAGAGTGGGGAATAGAATGAACATTATGTACTTAATAAGGCGTTATTGTATGGTTTTTGTCACGTTCAAGATAATATTAATCTTACTGTGTACACGATAGAGTCGCATATTGAATGGTCATTTTGAACTTATTGTGTACGTGACAAACGAAAAGTCTAAGTTATGCTCAAAGCATACCAGACTGCAAGAATTTTATGTAATTGTGTTAAGGTTCAAATTAAGGTTTAGTTTCAAAGTAGTAGAAAAAAAAGCATTTTGTTGCCACAGAAATCGACAAGCCTATGAATTATGCTTATGTATTTAAATTGCATTGTAGTAGAGATTATTGATGAAATCCAAACCAATTTAAACCATATTACAACCTACTAAAGTGTAAATTCCCTATTTCCAGGCGTGCTACTTCCAAATCCTCCAAGAGAAGATGTCGATGAACTGAAGCAACTATATAATAACGAATGATCTCGCAATACATATGGTGCGTAACGTTTAGTTGTAGCTTACGCAATAATTTGCTATGTAAGTCCTCGCTAGGTGTTCTGTTAGCTTGTAGGTGTTCTTACGACGTATACAATTTGTACTAATCAAACTTTAAAGCCTGTATTCTGCCGTTCAATTTGAGTAAGCAGTGGTGTATAGTCTGTATAATTGACCCAGGAAGTTGCAATAAGCTTCATCATTTTCGCCGAAAGACGTCCACTGCTGGACATAGACCATCGAACGGTCCTGTGCATCTTGCAGCTAGTGGCTTTCCGCAGCCCTAACCAGTTCATTGTTCCATTTAGAGCAGTTCTGCAAACAATGTGCCCTGCCCATTGCCATTTAAGCTTACCATGCAGAAATCAAGACAGACTTCCTGCTACATTAAATTCCTGAGATGCAATAGGCTGACAGGTCACAAGTTCAGAGTTCGAGAAATTCATGATTTCACAGTTTTCCCAATCTTTCTCAGATCAAACCTTCATCGTTAACAGTACAGTTGTGACCAGCAGTAGATCAAAGACGCATTCATTATTATCATTTCAGCCGAAAGACGTCCACTGCTGAACATAGGCCTCCCCTAAGGACTGGTTGACGACACGACACGACAAATTGTGTTTACCATTCAGAGATCCATATATTTGTATGGGCCGTTTGTTAATTTCTACGACACCGCACTACACACGACACGATTTACAAACTGTGTTTCTGCTATGACGTCGCGACTTTTTTGCGGTAACGATTTAGCGGCTATTATACAAAACAAATATGAGTTTGTTGACGACACGACACACTGCACCGCACGGCTGACGCATGATTCGTCACTTACGCGCTTATAGAACAATATAAGGGCACTGCAGTGTCGTTGCAGAATATTGTCTAGTGAACAAACGAACGGACGACAGATCGTCTGCAGTGTGTCGTGTGTAAAAATTTGACCGCAAATCGTGGCGTGCGGTGCCTTGTGAAGAACCGACCTAAGTGTCGCCATATTGACCCGTCCCATGCGTCTTGCACCCAGCGAATTACCGCATTCTTCTTTAAAATCATCATCAATCATGTAGACTCTAATAACTATGCTCCAATATCATCATCATATATCCAATAGGCTGGCCACACAAAGGTAAAGTCAGGGGTAGGGATGCAAGGTTTATAAAAACAATATCGATATCGCTCTTGATATATCGATATCGGTATTGATATATCGGTATGTCGGTCTAGTACGCTGATATATCTATATTTTATCGACGTTTTATCTTTTTTTTATAGTTTAGTAGCAGTGTCTTATACAAATCCAATTTAGTTTTCAATCGGTTACCGATTATGTATGTATTATTTATGTATGAATGTAATTTTTTCATAACTTACCTATGTGAATAATCAAAAACCATACCACACTCACCACAGATTAGAGACGTTATGCTTCTTTTTTTTTAAAGATTTATGGTTCTGGCTGCCATCAACACACAGACAGTCAGTGTTGCCAGTAACAACATTTGATCCGATTTTGTGGGTATTTTAATTTGGGCGGGTTTTTTAGATATTTCGTTACGATATATTGAGTTCATTCAATAGATACCGATATCGGCGTAACGTCGATATATGTAACTATCGATATTTTCGGGCATCGATATTTATCAGTTTTCCAATATATCTCTGCATCCCTAGTCAGGCCATTCCGGCCCGGTCCAGTAAGAACAATTGCTTATTGTAAGTCTAGATTGTATAGCTTTTTTTAAAAAACATAAACAAATTGTATACGTCCTTAACCATGATAATTGTTATGTAATTCTTCTTGTTATATAATTGTAAAATGTCTATTATATAGTATGGAGAGGTAACCGTACAAAGTCCCGTTAAAAATAGACTCGTATGATCTTTCGTGTATTTTTAACTGAAATACACTTATAATAATTGAATCTGATGGCATGATATTAATTTAATTTATGAAGAATTAAAGAACAATAATTAATTATAAACATTATCTGTGGTAACATTTTTTTGTTAATTTATTTCAACAATATAATCAACAATGTCAACTTAAAGACACTATAAACTGTCTTAAAATTCAAATTATGATAGCGTCTTATGTCCTTAACTTAGTAGCTAGATAAATCAAGTTGTATTTGATTTTTAATTAATAAAATGTACATTAGTTACAAAAGGTTTCTTACTAGAAAGAAAACTTGACCGCGTTGCCACCTGCAAGCAACTCGCATGTAAGCTTAATAGGGTAGTTGACAAAAATATCTATTTAGTCCATCAGTTAGATAATCTAAAAATATTGGACACGTATTTTTTCTTTTGCCACGTTAATAAAAAAATACGACGATATATACAGTGCGTACTGACAAAGTGACGTCACAAGCTTCCACTTCTGAACTTTGCTGCGCTTAATCTTTGTAAATTTTTATTTATTTGATTAAACAAAAAATATGGTTGCAATATTATTTGATAATCTCACTGACGGACTAAATAGAATTATAATTTTCTACCCAGGAAACATCCCTATTTCATTGTAAGGCACGATCGAGTGATTGATCACACTGACACTATAGCTCGGTATTTAAATCCCCGGCACGTAAGTTGGCAAGAGTCATTAGATGCGTAGAAGTCGTTTTTTAGGTATCTTTGGTAGTGAAGCGGGGCGCGGGGAATGTTTAGAACCGTTCCGAGCGCGCGATTGGTTGGTTAGTTGACACAAGGATCGACCTACCAATCGTGTCGCGTCCACGTTTCGTTCGCTCTATATGATGGTTGGTCAGTTCGCGGAATATGCTCGAACTTACCCCCACTACGCCAAAACCTTGCCAACTTACGTGCCGGGCACTGTAGCCCGCAATGTAATGCAACTTGCATGCGAGCTGGTTGCAGGACGAAACGTGGCCTTATAATAAATTAAATATTGTCATTAATAAAATGGCATGTCTTTTAATTTACCTCGTATACTGGTATTGTGTAAAAAAGATGTATTTTTTTAAAAGTGTGTTTTAGATGTGTTACAGTTTTACCGAAAATGTTGTTTGTGAGTGCGTCCGTTGTGACGGTCGATTAGAAAACCCGTATTCCGATGATTACGGACCGGTTTAATGTGTGTAATTGTAAATAATCATGCAATATCATGTGCCTACGAGTGTTTTTGTATCTACCATTCATATTAGAGTACTTTTCATTAAAGAAGGCCTGCTATACAAAGGTTACAGCAGTAATAAAACTAATGAGGCCGCAGTCCCATCAAGGGCTACTAATTTACTCTACTTCCAAACTATATTATACATATACATATAACAAGTCGGTACCTTCCCAAAAACAACTTAACGTATTGCATATTACACTCTGAAAAGGAAAGGTTATGCTCCTTTCCATTACCAATATTTTGACGTAGAAATTGATTGTAAAGAATGAACGAAAGCGGAAGAATCAAGATAAAACTTCACTATTGGTATTGTGTAATGAAATGATGTCCTAATGATTTGGAAATAAATCATTCTAGTTTGATGAAACATAGCACGCAGTAGATGAACTTCAACTCAAAGGAGGATGTTTATACTCTTTCCAAATTAGTTTCACAATACCGATAAAGTTGAAAGAAATGATTGTAATTCTTTGAAGGAATCGACATGTTTGCTTTGCAGAATTCACTTACGCAATTAGGCTGCTGAGGTTGGCAACATTTTATCGCTGCATCTGTGGGCCTTCTTTCATGGAAAGCATAGACATTATTTTTTTATTAACCCCCACCTCTAGAAGACTTTGAAACACACCATTGAATTCATTGAATACTCCTGTAGACTATTACGAAAGTATTTATTTTTAAAGTATTAGGCAACTAATAAATATTTTGTTTTAGTTGTTATACTATATAATTGTATTGCCTATGTTTTAGTTTAGTTATGTTGAGTGCCAAAATTGTTTATACGCCGTTTAGCTTTAGTATGTAAAACGTGGTGAGTGAACGAGACTTTGTGCGGTCGAAATAAGAAATGGTGGATCTTGACTGAAAAAAGCTTAACTTCATTTCGATGAGTTTTTTCCCTATATTGACTCAAGTGAAGATAGTTTGACAGGTCTATCCCACTTCTGATTTTGACCGTATAGAAACGGATTTTAGAATAAATAAATACGGTATACAGAGACTAGCTAAATTGTAGAATTTTGATCTCTTCCTAGTGAAAAATTATAAGAAATTAAATGACTCGTTTACTCACTATGTTTTTGACCATTCCATTTAATAATATGAAAAAATAATAGGTTAACAATGCTAAGCAATAATCCAAAGGTCTGGTAGTACAAATGAGAATTGTTATGTAGCGAACAAATTGTTATTTTTTTATTTGACTTTTTTCTGTTGCTAAGTGTGAAGTTGTTTCTGTTTTTAAGCTATAAGCCTAGCGTTGAACTGAGATGGTACCTGATGAAGCTGCACAGTGCGGGAGGGGTGTGAACTGACACGTATCTTATATTGCAGATAGGCGATGGTGAGCAATTATGTATTTTGCCGCCTGCTGATTAGCAACAATAGGGCATAAAAAACAAAATCAACACTCCTCCCTGCAGCTACCGGGCGAGGGCACCGTGGAATGTTTAGGCTTATAGCATTTTTGTGGGCAATCTATGTTGCCAGTTGAAAAGTTTTAGAAGTTTGGGTGTGCTAGAGAGAGTAGCCCACTTGACATAACAGACTTGTCTATCAAATGATTTCAAAAATTTCTGCGGGAATTTTGAGTTCAGTAATTTTATAAATCCATCCACCGACACGGCCGATCCAATCTTCATTGGTAGGTCAAGGGGTTGCCATTTGATAACAAAATGCCTTTTTGTGATGTAAATAAATCGATGGATTTCCAATAAAAAGCTTAGTACAATAATTTATTCATAATAATAATAACAGTCTGTTATTGTCTCATACAGATATGGCTCGACCAATCATCAATAAAAGCAGTTAAAATAACTAATAATTTAAACGGGAACCCCGCCGTTTAGTATTAACCCTAGAAAACCCGAAACGAGTTATTCATTGTTACAAAAATACCATAAAATATGAAGGTAGATTGTTAATGATCAAAACGATTGTTGAATACAATTGATAAGTACCATATCATTAATGTTACATAAATACGTTAATTACTATATTTATATCTTTGTCCTATGTGAAAGTGTGTGGTGTTTAAATATTTAAAAAATATATATTTAACATTTAATAAAATTCGCAGTAAAATATTGACTTTCATTTTATATAATAACTTCTGCCAGCGGCTTCTAACGCGTGATCTCAAAATTAGCCCATGGGGACCTTCTGATGGAATAAAAAAACCCCTCCTTACCTAGCAATCTGATTCGACGGCTGGCCTTTTTCTAGAATTTAGACTGGACCATTTGACCCGGGAGCCGGGCGCAGAGTAGAGAAGTTTGCCGATGAGGAACCCTCCCGCCTACCCGCGCGGCGCCCCGCGTTCGTGTCGTTTGTTCGTTGAACGTCAGCGTCATCATGACGTCATCGGCAAACTTTCTACGCCTGGCTTATAAATATAATCGTCTACAACCAAAGATTACTATTATATACTGTCTACAACTTCGAGTGTAACTCCGATCTTGGTAGGAGTGGGTGTTCAATGTGTATATTTACCGTATTTAACATGACCTATGTTTGTTTCGTCATTTTAAGGCCCACTCTTTCGGAAGCTCTACTAAGGTTATTGAGCATTGCACTGAGATCCTCTATAGTCTTAGCCACTCCCACTATATCGCTGGCAAACCGGAAGTGAGTGTTGTATTCGCTAATTACGTCGATGCGTAGCCATAATTGAGACGTCGACGAAAATTTGCAAGCCGATTTTTTTTAGTACACAATCCCTCTGCCAGGTCCACTTCCTGTGCTGACGCTTTCTGAATAAGGAATTTAACATATTATAGAGGCCCCAAAAACTAGCCAGTAGATGACTCCGGTGGTGCCACAGAGAAAAATAATATATAGGGTAGGTGGTGCCGACGTCGAACTCCAAATATGATAAGCTGCAACTGCTGCAACTGCTGCAAGTGCTCCACTCGCAGCTGTAGCAGACGATGATGAATATTCATGATCGTCGCGTGTTTACTTTCAGATTTATAGTAATAAGTATTAAAAAAAAAATTGGACACAGAAAATCTTAGGCTCAATTTACATTGCCGCGGAATGGCCAACTTTTGCAACGAAATTGAACTTTATGTCAATTATGTAACGTACTAACTAAATGCGAAACAAAAAAGAGGCCTGCGGAATTCTCGAGAAAGTATTTAGATTGTACGATACACGAATTTTACATGCTAACGAATCTGCGCGCCATCTCGCACAAGGAGCGCAATGACGCTTCTGTTCCATTCCGCGGCAGTGAATGAATGTGACTACTATACTGATAGGAAATGAAAGTAGAAATTAAAACGCACATAATTTATTAAGGCTATTTATTTCATTCCTATAAAATAACATACCAAATGTCTCTTTTGTACAACGTCATATCAAAAATGTACACCATTATATAAATTTCGTCTCAGGTAAATGTTACCTAGCTACTCTCGTGTCTCCCCTATT
This sequence comes from Anorthoa munda, assembly GCA_945859665.1. Lineage (NCBI taxonomy): Eukaryota > Metazoa > Arthropoda > Insecta > Lepidoptera > Noctuidae > Anorthoa > Anorthoa munda. Next base: position 8,583,575 of record OX243918.1, on the reverse strand, counting down.
ATTTTCATGGCTATTATTACATAAATATAATTATAGTCCTCTCACGTGCCTAGTCTGATAGGTACAAAAAGTTCATAATACCGAATCGGACGCAACTTTATAAAAATACATAACTCACCAGAATTACAACCGCCTTGTATTTCTATAAAACGAGTCCCCCGTAATGCTGTACAATATATCTACAATATGCCAACTTCTATTCACTGTTAAAATTCATTGTTACGTGAAATTGAATCTTAATCATAAAGCTTTAAGTCCAGAATACATTTTATGTATATATTTTAAGGAAGAATATTGCACTGTTTCTTTTTGTAAGCTGGAAGTTACATCCGTTAAGCATATTGAAACTCTGGGATATATTATAAAATCTCAAATAAATAATATACAATTTGTATGGGAAGAGCGGTAAATTGACATAGTAACATTTTCACGCGAGGCTAAAAATTATAAACTATCACATAAATTAGCTTCATGAAATTACATAGGCACAAAATAATTCTGAAACTAAAATAAAATACTATTAAAATGGATCTTTTCACCGCCTCGGACGCGAATGGACATCAGCGTCAAACATTTTAATAGTTAAGAAATAAGATTAAAACTAACTAAGATTTTGAGTATTAAAAATGTATCAGGTGTCTGGGTGACAATTTGTTTGCGTGGCGAGGCGGTGTAGAGATCAACAGAGGCGTAGTGATGGGATGCGCTGAAGGAACATATACTTAGCAATAAAACTACCAAGATTGACTGCCTTTTCTGCCTCCCTTCAACGCAACTCACAATAAAAACACCAAAATAAACTTACGTAAGCCTCGCGTCAAAATATTTGAAATATACACATATAATTAATTTTCTACTATCAATTACACGGTAAGAGGAAGTCTAATATTGCAGAATATATAATTTATAATATTCAGCACTCTAATATAAATATTTCATAAGAATATAAACTTGATATATACCGCTCTAAGTAGGTGTAGATTAAAATTTTGGGGCAATCTCATTGTATAAGGCAGTGACAGGTGGGTAGCTATTATTTATCATGTGTATAAAAATTCGAGAGAGTATTACTTTACATAATTTATTTTCTAGAGGCAAGAATTGATGACCGATCGACTCGAATACAAAAGATATGTGGTACAGCATAAGCACAATTATAAAGAATCGTATTAACTGACTCATTTTGTTCGTAACGTTAAAACCAGCAATGCTGTTGTATTTTGTACTTTGTTTTCAAGCAATTAAAGTTGAGAGTGCAAGTGAATAGATTCTGCGGTGCAATTCATGTCGCGTATTGAGAATGGGTGTAACACCTTGAATTAGTCATTGTTGTTTTGAATTAGTACGCGACTCAAATTGCATTCGTTTCAAAATACTAACCAGCCGTTATAACTGCAAACAATTTGACTAATACGTAAGTGACAGTGGAGCTTCACTTTACTCTTAATTCATATAACGTTTCTATTGAATTCTATTATCACTAGAATGTTTGTTATATGATTTATAATTTCAATAAATAATGGGTGTAGCAATTGAGAGAAAACCGAGTGTCGCTTACGTCAAAATACTTATAAAAGCACCGATAGAAACAATCTCAAACAATTACGTCAACAAATAAGCTCATTCAGAACAATTATAAGAAAAAAACAAGTTATTGCATACTTAAACTTCATTTCATAAGTCCTTATACATCAATGTTAAATTACATAAAAAAAATCCAAATTAATGATACAACAACGATACCAAATCTCGCTATAAATGTTAGACATAAAGTAATATTTTATACCCATTATTAAAAAATATGATATTATTAGCAAAATATCAATCGAATTTTATTGCATGCATTTTTAAATAAACGTTAACAATTATTTGCCTAAATAACATTGTTGGACGTTAAAAAATACGATAATAATAAAAAAAAATGATAATAAAAGTTTTTTTTAAATAAGATGGTCACAGGGAGGTGTTTCCTATCAAGCTAAATACATTTATAAGAAAACGCGTCATTTAAAACAACAGAATCCTTAAGTCTATAGAAATCAACGTATATATTACTATATATAACATCCTAGGTCTATGTTAATGCTTACAAATAAATGCTGTCTACGTGGGGCTATGGTGACGTGTGACGAGAGTGAACATGCGATTATAATTAAACGTGTAATCCACATAGCGTAGAACGAAAAGCCGCGTCCACAATTGCTCAAGTTACACACTAAGGGCACAGTAAAAATATACAAACAGTATGAAAACTGCCTACAAACGCTCGAAACTCGAAACACTCACACAAACATACGCACCGAGACCACTCGGGCACTTCTGCGGTGCTGTCAGTAATGAGCACCGCGACGCGACGAGCGTTTGTAGGTAGTTTCCATACTGTTTATATATAACTGTGCTAAGGGGCCGCTTCCTGAATTGAGTATTTGGAGTTAAGAACGTGTCAAAAATTATTTCAGTGCCTATATCAGGTTCAGGGTTAAGTAGAATTGATACCCAACTGAAAATTATGAATTCAGAAATCGGGTTTAAGATTATATTTAAAGTTTTAATATGCTCATCGAATGTAGACTTTAAGTTTTTAAAGCTCATTTTCAATCATGTGCTTATTGCTTGAAAACGGGCGCACATTGAGATTTTTTGAGAATTTATAAGATCCAATCACTTTACCTTCTTAGATAGTGTTTTTATAACACTACGAATAACTCGATCCGATCTTTATGAAACTAGCTAACTAAAAAGACCTTTACTTCCACTTTTTAATGCGTATACGCATATAATCCCCGACGCGGGGAACGTTTAAGACCGTTCCAAGCACGCGATTGGTTGGTCAGTTGACACAAGGATCGACTGACCAATCATGTCGAGTCCACGTTCCGTTTGCTGTAATGTTTGTTGGTCAGTCCGCGCAATATACGCGAACTTACCCCCACTACGCCAAAACCCTACGTGCCGGGGATTAAACCTGTTATTTTGACTACAATTAACTTTTGTAGACTATACAGTCCCTAATAACGTGAATTGATATTAACTACGTATAAAACGTTAAATTGGACATAGAAAGTGCGCCCGTTGATTCAGAAGTTGACATTTTAACGGTTCTCGGCGTAACGGTACTAACTTCGGAGGACTATAATCTTCTAACATATATGGCCTCTGTAACGACGTGGATTACAAGCGCACTGTGTGAATCTGCCTATATAAAGAATACACCTAGCATTAAGCGTATACCTAAACATATGTATAAGGTATATACACCTGTGTAGTCACTAAATAACAAACTAACGCGTATATTAAGAGAAAGTGATCATCTACATTGATATCTCCATAAAAAAATCACCATTTTCAATCAGTTAAGTTAATAAAAATCTTATTTACAAGCTCCTACAAAACAATAATAGTTCCGACATCAAACGATAATACAATAAACAATAAAACCGTTTTGCTAAGCAATTAAAACAAATAAATACATGGCGTGAATGAGCCAAGGAGTTTCTTTTTTATATAAACGTTACTTTTTGTCCGCCAATTGTGATATTCTCAGTTTGTAAATTTTTGTATACCAATCGTATAAACCGAATGTGCGTAGTTTACTTAACAGTCAATAATTTCGAGCTGCTTAATCAACTAATACTGAAAGCACCATTTAGTATTACCTAATTTAATCAATTCTTACGTAAGTCAGATAGAAAAATTTGAAATTTTAGTATTTAGGTTTCGACCACACTTCAGGCAAGGATATGCGATAATATTATTTACGATATTCGATAAGGTAGACGGAAATATTGAGCTTCGCCGACACTTATACCGGACGTTCCGCTTTTATGCAAAATAAATGCATTACTAAGCCAATTTCACGATACAACAAATGCAAATTTTGGACTGAAATTAAAGGTTTGTTTTGATTTAAATTACATTAATAATCCTTCGTCCGTTGTACACGTTCCATAATATCGCTACGCCTTGCGTGTGCAGTCGCAACTTTAAGTTGGTAATACATGACACCCAATAATTTAACATACAAAAATATTGCCATCATAAAAATATGTCGTTAAAATTCATAGAGATATATTCATTTAAGTTTAATTATATTTTTTGTAAAAATGGCATCAAATACTACAAAGCTAGGTTAATACTGAGATGACGAATTTTAATAATAATATTTTTAAGCATGCATTGTATTCTGCTCATGTGGAAAATGGGACGCATTGGCGATATTCAAGCACATTCTTTTCTTCATTAGATCTTAAGTTGACCTGATGTAAGCAGATATCTCCAGATATTCGCCCAGTCTATACAAGAGCAGAAACAACATAATGAATATGTTTTTAGATGCCAAGTTGATCTGATACTACGTTCACCCGTGTGTAACATACAATTAAAAGTATTTAATTCATAATTAATCATTAAAAAAACACTCATTTATGACACTGTCGCGATTGACTTCTTATTGTCACCAATAACTACTTAGGAGGGGGGGAAAGGGGGAGTTTCACCGTAAAAACAAAAAGGTATGTACACACTAAAGTTAATAATATGTTACATGACGTGGGATAATTCAATACTTGGATCTGTCTAATGTGCACAAACCTTAAAGTGACCCGTATTACATCACTTCTTAATAATTGACAATCCTCTATAGTCTATCATTTATTCATAAGTTCATAAATCAATAAAATAAATCGTAAATAAGTATTTTCGCTTAGAAATTAGATACAAAATGTAAATCCATAATTTATAAAGTAATATTTTGTTGAATAAATAATTCGCATACCTCTCGATAATCTTATAAAATTAATTAGTTGTAAACTTGTATAATACTCACAACGGATCTTTGTGTCTCTGAATAGGCTGCAAGACCCTGCGCAGTAGCTATTTTTGTGTCAATATTGGAGATGAAGATAGCATTGTATAACTGTCTCTTTCACTCGCTGACGTTTGTCACATCATCCTATCTCGCTTACTCTCGATTCCAACTTCAGAAACACAAAGATCCGCTGTGAATATTATAACTCCATTACGTTTCGTATATATTAAGAGTTCCAATGTAACACGAGTCACGGATCAGTGCGACGCAATTCACCTTAAGTGCTATTGTTCTGCCACTAGCGCTTTTCTTACAATTCAATTGTTTATGTATAATATAAATGTATGTACATTATCAATTATCATATTAATTCTAACCATGATTCAAGCGTCGCCATCATTACTCTCTTATAAAAATATTTACAGGTTTCACTAGTGCTGGATACTAATACTTAAATCCCAGTCGAATTTTAGAATCCGTGATTATGTTACAAATCTATCAATTTAAAGTTAAACATCAATATGTAGTCAAAGACGAAGGCAAATCAAACAGATGCGACATGTCGTAATCATCGATTCCCATCAATTCTGACAAAACACCAGAAATGAGCGATAGACAAAAGACTGCAACCACGTCGGTAAAAATATCCTAACTTATCTGTATTTGATCCCAAGCACGATATAAGTTGTCGAATAGTTATGAAAATGAAATTCAGTGAACGACGATTGCATTTTAAAAATACACGTTAAACATACGTTAGTCAGCCCGAAAAATATCGATAGAATTACGTCCAAATATATACGAACACTTCGTTTGCAAGCTCACCAAAGAGTGGAAATGTTAAATAAAGATTATCATCACAAATCCATCATACAGACCACTTACGCACTAAGAAATACCTAAAATGTATAATAGGTAGAAATAATGTCCTCACTATCCAGAAGGCAAAATTGGCACTTAAGACGAAGTTCGCTCCTTTCTTGAGTGTTCGCAGGAGTGTGGCGGCCGGGGCTGGTCGGGGAGCGTCGGGCGCGCTCGGGCCCACTCGGGCGGCGTCGGGCGCGCTCGGGCCCGCTCGGGCGGCGTCGGGCGCGCTCGGGCCGGCTCGCGGCGGCTCGGGCGCGCTCGGGGCGGGCGGCGCGCGCTATGTGCCGGGCGAGCTGTTCGCCGTGGGGTTGTACGGGTGGTTCGAGTTCCGCAACACTGTGTATACACTATCCACCTTTGCAAGTTTCTCGAAAAACGGTATCAAGTCCAAAAGTTCTGAATCTGTCATGTCGTCGAACCATGACGCGACAGGTACCTGAAACGATAAACAGGAATAAGCAACAGATTCTACAGATAAGATAAATCTACTTTGCTCAAAATATTATCTCGAATGAGGCATTTGCATTTGTCATAGCACAGAATTTGGTATTTCTATTTACTCGACATTACTCATATTTGGGGAAACTTTCACAATGAGTGTTATTTGCCATCTTTGTATTTTGACAGCCTATAAGATTAATAAAAAAATCACAAAAACCCGACTGCTTAAGAAGCGAAGGAGGATACATCTGGTTTTGGTCAGCCAGCTCGCGAATATGTATCCTGCGACTGCACAGCATGATTTTCTTCTTGTTTACGTCTTTTTAGTTCGCTTCTTAAGCAGTCGGGTTTTTTTATTTTTTTAATTAACTTTTTTTTATTTATAACTTTTTAGTTATTTCTTTTTCGAATTTGGTACTTAGAAACATATAAGTGTTATGAAATCGCCTCGTAAAACCCTTTATTTTGATACCCCACACGATGGCATTGGAAGAAAAAAAATATTTGGGCCCCCACAATCTGGCGCCCAAAATCCGCCATTTTTCTTTTTTACTATTTTAATGTAGCCAGTAACACTTGCAGGGTTCAGACGAATCGATTGACGTAAGAATCATCAAAATCGGCCAACGCGTTTGGTCTCTGGGACGCCACATAGGAACAAACATACATACATAAATACATAGACCGATAAACACATTACCCTCCTTCGGCAGTCGGATAAAAAGCAGTATCATCCAGTTATTTCCATCGCTATCGCCCGTAAGTAACCTAACATTACTCAAAGCTATCAAACTTACTTAAAAAAACTAACCAGCAAACAAAAATATCGCCATCAGTATCAGTTCAAAATTACAGTATTATTTATACCTAGTAATTATAAGATAATATAATAACGAGAAGAATTGCGTAATACGGTAAATATTAGCTTATTAATACGATCATATCTATTTCCATGGAATGTATGATATGATGACAGGTCAGACTACTACATGAAGATTCAATCATAGGATTAATAAGTAATTGATTCTATGTTTATTATTTTACTAGCTTCTGCCGGCGGCTTCGTCCGCGCGAATGTCGAAAATTTATCCCAAGGGAACGTAATCCCGGGATAAAAAAGTATCCTATGTGCTATTCCAGACTATAATCTATCTCTATGCCAAATTTCATTCAGATCCGTTCAGTAGTTTTTGCGTGAAAGAGTAACAAACATGCATACATCCATCCTCACAAACTTTCGCATTTATAATATTATAGTAGGATAGTAGGATTATCATACACTATTTGATGTCCTGGTAACTAGTAATAATTTAGTATCTTCTACTAAAAGACTTAAGAACCATCTAATTACAGCAATCAAAGAATACTATTTTCTTCAAATAGTAATAGTTAACAAGTTGTAAGACAGTAATCTGATGGAGAATTAAGTGCTTATGCCAGATTTAACCCCAACTACTCATTGTAACTGATCAAGGCACTTGTCCCAGATCAGCTCAGACCCATATAACCAGACCATTTTTAATTACTCGAAGAATCGAAGTGATTATTACCACCCTAATAATTATATAGTCAAGAAACTACCTCAAAGGCTCATTTTATCATCATAAAAATGGCTTTGGCTCAGTCAGAAACAAGAAATTCAAGAATTTCTCCTGAAGAAAATCTCTAATCTATATATATAAAAGAAAGTCGTGTTAGTTACACTATTTATAACTCAAGAACGGCTGAACCGATTTGGCTGAAAATTGGTAGGGAGGTAGTACTTTTTATCCCGTTTAGGGTAGGGTAGGGTAAGTAGGGTAGGGTAGGTATGTAGGTAGGGTAGGGTAGATATGTAGGTAGGGTAGGGTAGGTATGTAGGTAGGGTAGGGTAGGTATGTAGGTAGGGTAGGTATGTAGGTAGGGTAGGGTAGGTATGTAGGTAGGGTAGGGTAGGGTAGGTAGGGTAGGGTAGGTTAGGTAGGGTATGTAGGGTAGGGTAGGTAGTGTAGGGAAGTTAGGGTAGGGTAGGTAGTGTAGAGTAGTTAGGGTAGGGTAGGTAGTGTAGAGTAGTTAGGGTAGGGTAGGTAGTGTACGGTTGTTAGGGTAGGGTAGGTAGGGTAGATGAATGTTTGGTGTTTTATGGCAAAACATAGTTTGCCCGGTCAGCTAGTATAATCATAAAGCAATCTGCCTAAGAGTCAGCAAACCACAGACTACTTACCAAACGACCTACGACACAAAAAGCGGGGCCGTAACCACTGGGCGACCGCTGCTGACCAAACCTAACCGACTGAACTATCGGCCGATAAAAAGTCTGTAGTTTGTGGATCCTCTAAAAGATGAATATTTAGTTAATAATACTCACAGCATTATCAGGATGGAATATATAAGAGGCGGGCGAGTTGTCGACGATAACTACGCGCCGCAGGTCGCGGCCGAGACTGTTGAGGTCCTTCACGTAGTTGCCGCGGTGGAACACGCAGCTGTCGCGGAACAGTCGCGCGCGGAACACGCCCCATCTGGAACAAACATTATTCTAAGTTAGATGGAGAAAAACAACACTGGTGAGATATTGTTACGGCAAACGTAGCCTCAACGCGATAGTTTCGATTCAATTGCCACACAAATATGAACCTTATGCAATGAGGAAAGAAAAACATTGGCCATGGGAGTATTAGGGCCGGCGCATACTTAGCTCAATAATTTATTTTCTTTGGCAAACCAATATGAACTTTATTTACGTTACAATAAAGTCCAAAATAAATGAACATAACGGCACGGGCGTGTCTTTTGTTTGCTTTGATGTGCTCACAAACAAGTGGAAGTTTTTTGTTCGCTTTTGCCAGCTACGTTTTAGTCCCATGTAATAGGGGCGACCCTATTGCCATCAACCGGATACTTATTCAGACAACAAGCTGTTACAAAAAATGTCCTTCTTGATGGTTGAGCTGAGTGGTGCCGATCCATGTGTCATATTCGTGAACGGGCGCCATCAGTTGGGATTGGTCATAACTTAGCTGCCTCGGCCTGTTTTTAATTACCTATTTATTGTATTTTTTTATTGTTTGTTTTAATCTAGTCGCTTTTTTACGTGCACGTCTTTTTACATCGTTCAGACATATATGAATTTTTTCAACAAGAATGATGTAAACGAATACTTGTATAACACTTTTTTTAAAAGAGTAAGTTTGGAGTTTCTTTTCCGTTTTTCTCCATAAAAAGCTACTTTACCGAATGGACGGTAGAATCAATTATTAATACTACTAAATTAAATTTTTGAACGTTCATAAGTGCCGTTTAAGGATACACTAGTCGACGGCACGAACTATTTTGTGCGCGGGGTTAAAATGCGTGCTATATCAACCGACAATACGTGCGGAACAGATAGATCCTGTTTTGAGCAGTAAGAAGCTAGTACGCGTACGAATACACACTTTTGCAAATTTGTAGCGAAATGGATGATGATTTAGAACGAAAACGAGCGCGCGAAATTTTATAAACAGACCTTTGGGAGTCTGGATATCATGAAAAAACGACTGAATGTATCTGCTCAAAATAAAATTATTTGCATTGTTGAACTACTTATCTATCCCTGTATGGAGGCCGTTTTTAAATTTTCCTTCTTCTTATGGTACTTATTTGCGCCCAAAGATGCGTTAAAATTAGTGTAAAAACATGGAACTTTCGAAGCTCATAACTTTCAAGTAATTTATTTTTTATTTTTTTGCTTCCATACAGGGCTAGATAATTTGAACTTACATCGTCAAACAGTGGAGTAAAAGCCAGACTACGTTTGTATGGAAGAATTTTCGACTAGTGTATCCTTAATGGCCTAATTGATGAAAACAAATTTTCGTTTTGTCCTTACAATTTTGTCCTATATCTATTAATTTTATTATTTAAGCCACTCATCCACACAAGGGATAAGGGCAAGTGAATGATGACGATCCACCTATCCTTACAACAAAAACGTTTATTTATTTATTAAAATTGTATGCACAAGGTAATATACAAGTTGTACTGTTCAAAGGCGGTCTCAAATCTCAATGGTTTAGAAGTTAAGACCTTTTTACCGACTTAAAAAAAAAAGAAGCAAACAACTCGACACGCATGTATGTAATATTGTTGGAACTGCACAATATATACACTGCTATCATACACGTGTGCCAAATTTCATAAGTGTATGTTTGTCCACGCATTTCACCGAAACTACTCGATCGTGATCATAATTTTTGTTTGGATTGAGTATCTCTCAACTTAGGGCATTTTGCATTTTTCATCAAAATCGGGCCAGCCGTTTTCATGATATGGAGCACACAACAGAACTCCTTAGCGACAAACAGCACGAATGTGTAAAATGAATTATTATGGGTATTTTGTCAATCCTTTGGGTTAGGTTAGGTTAGTACTATAGAAATTGCTCATTTTTAGTGATGGTGTACTAAAACTAAAAAGAGAGAAATAAAAACTATTTCTTGTCTTGAGGTACCCCTCTTGAATTTATAATTTTCGAAACAAAAGTTATTTTGCACTTTTTAGTGTTTTGCTTTTGAAGTTTGTTTATTTTTTATGAAAACAGTTTTTTTACCAGTAGATCTCAGAGTCAAAGACAGGGTTGATAAAAATCACGATTTATATAAAAAAATCAAAAAAATCGGATTTATTTGATTTAATTCAGATTTATTTGATTTAAATCGGATTTTTTTGATTTTTTTACTTTCTGATCTTATTTAATTTGGAAGTCAGTTATTTATTTTAAAAAAACACAACATAAATATTTGGTTATTTTAATTATTAATAAAATTAACTAAAAACATATTTTTTAAAGAACTTTTTTATAAATTCATAATATTTTTTTAAAGTAATAAAAAAATATTATGAATTTATAAAAAAGTTCTTCTCAATTCCAATATTTTTTTTAATCACACTTTTTGTCATATTTAGTAAATATGAACAAGGAAAATAAAATAGACTTTAAATTAATAAGGACATACAGCCATTTGGGTTTTACCGGATAGATATTTTTATTAGCCTTATATTTTTTTCGAATTAAGTTTTTTTAAAAGGAAGACTAATTTGGCTGCTTTCTCGGTGCCTAATCTATTTCTTATTTTGCTGTGCACCAAAGTCATAATTTTTGGCTGATTTGGTCGCAGTAAAAGAGTATATATATATATCGGAGGAAGGCATATCGCTTGTAAACTTATTACTTCAGGTTTGTTTAATTGGCAACATTTAGCTTCTGATCAGTTCTCAGTTCGATTTTATTCGATTGACAACACTTTATTTTTCTTATGTCAAAATACTCGATTTGGATTGGATAATACAAGCAGTAATTTGCCGGAAGAGATTCTCTTAGCCAATAAAAAGCAGGGGTGTCATAGAGGCACTCTGAGTGGGTTCTCCGGCCATATTGTGTCGTGAAGTTAGAAAAAATACGCGCGGACGCGCGTTTTGGGAGTTAAAAAGGAGTTGAGAGAAAAAGAGTTGAGAAGTAGCCTAAAGTGGCGTGTGTGAACTTGAACAAGTGTGTTTTAGTTGGGAAAAAGCGAAACGATTGGTGGCCGAATCCGCTGCTTTGATAAAATTGGAACAAGAACTATCTCTAAAACGGCATAAGTTACCTGCTTTGTGCATTGCATACCCACGATATGCCCACAGACCGAGGGTATTATTGAAGATACCCCTCCTATCTCCGATATATATATATATATATATATATCACTGATTTTTTTTTTAAAAGTCATTTGATTTTAATCGCGATTTAAATCAAGTGATTTAAATCATATCAACCCTGGTCAAAGACATGGAGGTAATTAATGAATTTTTCTACGTTCATTTCCAATTAATCTTTCAACACAATCAGTTGGCCTAGTGCAGTACAATAGACGATCAAAGATAACACAAATAGCGTTATAATCGCGAGCATTACTCTGATTCACACGCAAGGCACTCACGCATCATATCATTTTCTAATTACCCTGTTTAATTATATGCCTTGTTACCGTTTAAAGTTAACTGATTAACATAATTGAATTATCTTTTATGTACTTATGTGTGTCGTACATGTTGCTAAAATGTTTATTATGTGGATATGGAGTCTGATACCAAAATTATAAAGAAAAAAGAGGAAAGATTTTTTTTGTTTGTTTGTTTGTACCGAATAGGCTCCGAAACTACTGGACCGATTTTAAAAACTTTTTCACCTGTCTATAATTTATATTCAAAAAAATTAGAGATCCTTATAAAAATTGCAATAATTTAACCCCAAAAGTCGCAAAATTTTGCCTATAAAATTCATTATTTGGCGTGCGCTGAGAAAACTATTGATGATACAGAAAAGTTATGTACTACATGATTAAAGTACTCATTATTACCTACAAAAATTCTGCAAGAGAATATATCTTACTATCATAGGTAAATCACATGAAATTGGCTCTGGAAACCATTAATTGTGCAAGAATCATTTTGTCATCGAGTAAACTGCATAGAGTAAGCGAGATAGGACGATGTGACAAACGTAAGCGAGTGAAAGAGCCAATTATACAATACTATCTTCATCTTCGTTGACACTAAAATAGCTACTGCAAAGGGTCTTGCAGCCAATGTCAGAGACACAAAGATCCGCTGTGAGTATTATACATACCTATATATATTTTTTTTTTATTTATAGGGTCTTTTCAATCGTGTTTTCGTTGCAACTTTAGGATTTATTTACTCGACAAAGGCCCAGTGCAATATGCACTAAATGTGACACATAATAAGTTGTGAGATCGCTTCACGGCCATCATTTTGCATATTACAAGGCTACAGTAAAACGAGTAGTGAAGATATGATTCCAAACAGGTTATAAATTCGAGTAGGTTCTAAATATCTACAATTTTATTGTTAACTAGCTGACCCGGCAAACTTTGTTTTGCCATAAAAACACCAAACATTCATCATACCCTACCTACTCTACCCTACATACCCTACCTACTCTACCCTACCCTACATACCCTACCCTGCCCTACCTACCCTACCCTACCTACCCTACCCTACCTAACCTACCCTACCTAAGGTAAGGTACCATATTTTTTTCTTATTTTTTTTTTCATAAGAACCTTCTCCTAACAATAACAAACACAACAAAAAAAGAATAAGCGAAATCGGTCCAGCCGTTCACGCGTGATGCCGTGACCAAGGGAAATAGGGATTCATTTTTATATATATAGATTACAAAACCTAAACAAGGCGAAAGTCTATGACCAGTGTGTATTGCCAGTGATGACCTATGGCTCTGAGACGTGATCGCTCAAAATGGGCCTCATCAGAAAGCTTACAGTCACCCAAAGGGCGATGGAGAGGACTATGCTCGGAGTTTCCTTGCGTGATCAAATCAGAAATGTAGAGATCCGCAAGAGAACCAGGGTTACCGACATAGCCCGAATAATCAGCCTACACCAAATTAAAATAAATAATTTAAAATTTCTGTATGTCAAAGTTCGTACATACTAAGGTACATTAACAGCCATATTTTGATACATAACTGAGTTTGGTCGCGACCTCAACATTGTGTACTTAACTAGTTATGTACATACTAGAATCAGTTCGGCCAAGTTTCACCATTGTTCTTCCATAGTAGGTTAAAATTTGGAAAGGCGTCTCGGAACGTCATGTCACTCTTAAGAACTGTTTTTGGTAACGAAAGCATAACCATTTAATTATGAGGGAAAGCATGACTACACAATAGCAGAAGCAAAGTGGCTAGATTAAAATAAAATAAATTTTTGTATTTTTTTTAAAAACATTGTCCCACACCCTCGTTACCATTCCTAAACGTAAGGTTTTTGTCCTGGAAAGGGATAGCCAAGGCTGATAGAAAACTATATATCCTGTTATGTTGAGACATAACAGGATATATTGGGTGAGCCCAATCCTTGAATTCCCTAATAAACGTTTCCGATGGTCTGGATAAAATCTGGCTTGGAATAGTCTTCTTTGTCGTATCGATGTTTCCGAATTAGGTAATAGTGATAGATAAGTATTACTCACTCATTAACTGTACAATGATGAACAATAGCAACACACCTGTTTAGTAGGTCAGCTACAGGGTCGCCGTAATTTGTAAGCGAGGCGGTGAAGAGCACACATTCATAAAGCTCGCTAAAGTATCGCGCCAACTCTCACCTCTCGACCTCTTCAGGACTTACACCAGCAGTCTAACAGTACCAACATACCTGGGACCAGCGACGGGGTCAGCGTATTTAGCAAGCGAGGCGGTAAAGAGAACACACTAGTACAGCTCGCCACAGCATCATGGCAACTCGCCCACTTCTGACCTCTTCAAGGTTTACACCAGCAGTCTAAGTTTCAACTCACCAGCTGTCCAGAAGGTCTGCAAAGAGGTCGGCATACTTTGCGAGCGAGGCTGTGAAGAGCACACACTCATACAGCTCGCCACTAAATCGCAAGAACTCTTCCACTTCTGACATCTTCAGTATACCAACAATAGCAACTCACCTATCCAGTAGGTTATGAGAAACGGGGTCGGCATACTTAGCGAGCGAGTCGATTAAGAGCACACACCCGTACAGCTCGTCACAGCGTCGCGGCAACTCTCCTACTTCTGAACTCTTCAGGACTTACACCTTGATGACCAAGTTAGCTAAACTTGATTGAAAGCCGTTCTAAGGAACACTGGGGATCTTATCTCGTTAAATAATACTCGGCCCCCTAGGGATTTTACTGGTCTTGCAAAACAACTCACCTGTCCAGTAGGTCAGCAACGGGGTCGGCGTATTTTGCAAGCGAGGCGGTGAAAAGCACACACTCGTACAGCTCGCCACAGCGTCGCAGGAACTCGTCGACGTGCGGTCGTTTAAGGACGTACACCTGGTGGACGGCGCCGTCGATCTCGACAGGCACCACGAAGTCTGCGTTATTTATCGGCTGGAAAGATTGGAAAAGGAATTTTAAATGGTATTATTTGGCAAATCTTGGTATTATTTGGGATCAACTCTGCTTGTGTTGGGAATTTGGGATCACAGAATGCAAAACTCCAACAGAGGCGCCATCGCCAGTGCCATCAAAAATTGATATGGCCGCGCAATAGCGCCGATCACAATTTTGGCTGTCAATGCAATTGCACCGATCACAATTTTGGCTGAAAATTGCAGCGATCACAATTTTGGCTGAAAATTGCACCGATCACAATTTTGGCTGAAAATTGCACCGATCACAATTTTGGCTGAAAATTGCGCCGATCACAATTTTGGCTGTCAATTGCGCGGATGACAATTTTGGCTGTCAAGACCATAGTCTGGTTATCACGGGTCATCTATTTGTGTGAGTAGACGGTGACATACGCTTGGTTAGTATGAAAGTATTGACAATGCCAACTCTAGCATTTGCCGTCGAGGCGTCTCGGTGCTTTGAGGTTGGGGTTAAACACATAATTCTAAAAAAACAAGTTCTCTGAAGGCATAACTCTAGCAAAACTAGAGCAAACCTCGTTATTTGATAAACTTTTTTGTCTTCAATAAAAACCTTAATTAAAACAATCAGTCAGCTAATATTTATTTGTACATTTTAAAACGCTCATAAATACTTCGGGGACATGTCACATGGTGTCAAGCTGAAATCACACGCACGGCCAATTATGTTTCAGGCACTTGTGTCAACAATTCATTAAGAAATTAAATAAATCATTGTCTGCCACCGCAGCTGTAGAACATAATGATATACTTACTAACTGCTGACTACCGAATAAAAAACGATCTTTATCTAAAAGAAGCGAAGATATTTAAGAAAAATATACGCAATATCTACATCGTGAATGCATGAGTCATCGGATTACTCATGCAGCATCGTCTTTAATCTATGTATTGTTGTTTTATAACTATGAATCCCAAAAGGGTTTTATGCATTTGCATATGTAAAACATAATATGTTTAAGCATATTATGCAAATGCATAAAACCTATATTATTTATATTTTATAGCATTATTGCATATTTTCATATTTTTTCATTGATAATGAAATGAAATGTGTTATTAACGTTGTTGTATTATTAATTAAATGTTGTTCTATATTCTATATAAAAACGAAGGTCTGACCTGAAAAGGTTTCTGCAGCAATGGCGCCAAATTTCAAGTTCTATCTAATAAAGTCGACGTAGGAGTCATTTTCAGCCTACAAATTAATATAAAGTAACACAAAAGTCTCTAGAAATACTAGAAAAATATTTGTGTGTATCATCATCAGCCTATTGTTCCCACTGCTGGGAAACAGGCCTCCTCTCTGTGAGAGGGAATGGGCCGTAATCTACCACGCGGGCCCAGTGCGGGTTGGTGGATGTCACATGTCTTCGATTTTTTTGTTCTAGGACATGCCGGCTTCCTCACGATGTTTACCTTCGCCGTTTTGAGAGCAGTGGTGATGAAATAATTTACACAAAGTAAAGCGCCTGCCTGGGCTGGAACCCACGACCTACAACTTGTAAGTCGCGGCCGATACCACTAGGCCACCACTGCTCTCACCGCTGGCTCACCGCTGCTCTCTTTGTGTGTATGTTTTCACAGAAATTACAACTGATTATACTTAAATATATTTGGACAATAAACGTAAATTTTAATGAAAGTAGTAAAAAGTATTTTGATAGTGCTTATTCTGTGCAAACTCACGCCGCCCTTTTTAGGGTTCCGTACCCAAAGGGTAAAAACGGGACCCTATTACTCAGACGCCGCTGTCCGTCTGTCTGTCTGTCTGTCACCAGGCTGTATCTCATGAACCGTGATAGCTAGGCAGTTGAAATTTTCACAGATGATGTATTTCTGTTGCCGCTATAACAACAAATACTAAAAACAGAATAAAATAAATATTTAAGTGGGGCTCCCATACAACAAACGTGTTTTTTTGCCATTTTTTTGCGATAATGGTACGAAACCCTTCGTGCGCGAGACCGACTCGCACTTGGCCGGTTTTTTAGATGCATAAGATATTTGCATGCTTATTTTGGCATTTTGCTAGTGCATATAATCCGATGTCTGATATCAAAACAAATTCAGTTGGTTATGAGCTCAATTCATCCTTTTCATTTTGCCAGCATCCTCTTGTATGTGATGGAAGAAAATATATATGAAGGCAGAATCTGGGCCGTAACCCATCATAACAGACCAACATCCTCTCCATCAGTAAACGATCACTGCCAAACAAAGGCCTCCTAAGAAATCTAAAGGATATTTCCATAATCAGCCAACTGCCCAAAAGCATGTGCAAGTCCATAATGAAGAAATCTATGCAAAGCCGTGTCTATTACATAACAAAAAAACCTTCACATAACATTAAGTAAGGATACTTTTAAAACGACAACTAACTGACAGGCAAATCATGTAACTTTAGAATTATAATCTGGTAACTTAGCAACATAAGCATGTAACTTATATGGTAAGAGAACGATTTCATTCAAAGTTTCCTTCGTCTCAAATATCAAGGGGCACCGATTTTGGTTATGTTCTGAGTGCTGTGGGTACATGATTTGGTTGGTGATGCGCTAAACAGACGTGCTTTTGTCTGATTAATGACGTAAATGTGTGCTAAGTGCTAAGCGTAAGACTTATGGTAGGTTTTTACAGTAGCTCAAGGGAAACCGATGTACAGTCTCCCAAGAGATGTGCCCTAACAGGGCGTTGTACAGAGCAGGTTCCGGTGGTCTACTAACGCCAACGACCATGAGGGAACAAAACGCGCACTCGTTTCACACCCGCGCGACCCAAAATGTTGTAGCTTTTTGTACTTTCCTTATTATTCTGTGACTTTAAAAAAAATAAGCCTCAGATTAAAATTGTCTTTGAGATGGTGTTGATTTCATTAAAATACGCCCAGCGGTATTGGTGCGATTGTCGTGTTTTTTTCCGTTTTAGACATAACTTTATAAATTATTTTCATTATTTTATACGATTAATAATTAAAGTTTGCTTAAATCAAATTATTAAAAAAATGGTCTACTCTAATATAACATATATTTTTTCCAAAAAGTTACGACTAGCCATTTAGACGTGATTCTCATTTTAAAATCAGCTACTTAAGGGAATCGGAGCCTTATGACGTCACTGGCCTTCGTTGTGCTGATAGTGATTGCTGGGGAGGTGCTAGAGAAGTAGATTTCGCACACTCCCTGGTCTATTCCCCAAAAATACAGGCGCCTTTTAAAGGTTACCCGTGAATAACAAAAAAGAAAAAGGCTTTTTACAATAACGTCATAATCTATACAAATAAAAAAAGTGTCTGTATGTAATATCAAAATATATTTTTTTTTTTTTATTGCATGTGAAAGTATATACGGTACTAACAACAAATAAGAAATTTTTAAGATTTTTGTCTATCTGTCTGTTTGTTCCGGGTAATCTCCGAAACGGCTGGACCGATTTTGACGGGACTTTCACTGGTAGATAGCTGATGTACGTTTACGTTTAATCACGAGAAAATTCATACTTCCGGCGGGAAACTAAAAAAATAAAAATATATTTTTTACGAGTTTGGCGCGGACGAAGTCGCGGGCAACAGCTAGTATATCACATAAAGATGTCTGCCACAGGCAAAATAAACTCTACCAAAAAGTCTTCAATCGATGCCTTTCAAGACTAAAGCACTATTATAAGAACGTTAGACCTAGATAATTCGATTACTACTCTAGACTAAAGCCTTTTCTATGTGGTCTAGCCCTAGACTCTAGAGGGATTTCATAACTTATGACACGCACGAGGCAACCGAAAGAAATTTCTCTTGATAAATTAGTATTTCTGAATTTTTTCCGTTTGCTTACAGCAATTTGTTTACCAAATCTTGAGGAATAAGTATTGTCACAAATCTTGGCGTATCGAGAACGCGCAAAGGAACTGTGCCGTTTTTTTTACAGTTTTTACTCACGCTCAAACGCGTTAACATAAACCTCAATTTGTATTGAAACTGGATAAGCGCCGTCTGGTGGCAGTAAGGCGAAACCTCTTTTTTTCTATACATTTTGACATAAGAGATCTTTTACGGTATCACGAGTGAGTACGTTAAAAAAACTCGCACTAAGGCCTCTGGTTGTGCATTTGTTAATTACCTCAAGACATCCTTAGAGAAAAACGAACCAAGAGGACAATCGGTAAGTTAACAACAATCTAAGGAAAATAAGCCACATTATCATTTCTAGTACAAAATATGAGATTTCTCTCTATTGAACAATCTAATAATGGCTGCAAGGGCAGTCAAGTAAAGCCATTGTTAAAGAGAAAACACACAATCGTACACATAAAACATTAATTAAAAATATATTTATGTTGTTTTGTAATTCAACCTACAGACAGGTAAAAGGGTTATTTTATTTGAAACCAGCAAATACGTGACAAAAAGTAATTCCACTTAAGTACTGATGACGTGTTCATAATAATCAACCTGTTTAAATAACTCTGCTTTTTAACCGAACCATTTAACAGAACGAACAAACATAATATAAATCTTATCAGGCCAAAACGAAATGTATTAACACGGGGTCTCATTGTTAAGAAAGAAAATTTGGTTCAAATAAATCTCACTAGATGGCGCGATATGCACCTCCATCTGTTATTGAATGTGTGTAAAATTAACATTTTCTGGAATTGAACACAAAAATTGTATGTTCTTGTTTAATCAACTCTCCTAAGTACAAAATTATGGAATATTGGGCTCTTAATTCATATTTCAAAGATTATTAGACGGATCATTTAAAATTGATGTCAATAGATGGCGCATTTTTTAATTTCTGAGGCATTCCACTCGATTGTTAAAGTTTGCATTTTGGGGCAAAAAAAAAACTGTAAAAACGTGCAAATAAATACTAGAAAACAAACCTTCACAGTATTTAAAGAAAAAAATATTCACGAACCTAGTAAACCCTTTTACTTGCAAGTCGCTGCTAACACCATCTATCTATCACCGTGAAACAGAACCGAATGCGTTTGATGTACAATAAATTGCCAGAATAAGCAGTTGAAAAACGCTAGTTACGTCGGCACGGTTTCTTTGTATGGGATGAGGTATCTGTATGCTAGTATTATATTATCTGTGGTATTAATTAAAGCACGAAAGGGTTAGATCACAGACATAAATCTAACTAGATAACGCAAATCCCTCCATCTGTATGAAAACCAAGCGTGCCACTTTTTCATACACAATTTAAAAACAAATTTACTAAAGAAAACATGTCCAATGCCTCGGCCAACTTTTTCTATGTAGTATTTACAGCTCAATATGGGATAAAAACCGGCCAACTGCGAGCCGGACTCGCGCACGAAGGGTTCCGTACCATTCTCGCAAAAAACGGCAAAAAAATCACGTTCGTTGGATGGTAGCCCCACTTAAATATTTAATTTATTCTGTTTTTAGTATTTGTTTTATAGCGGCAACAGAAATACATCATCTAAGAAAATTTCAACTATAGCTATCACGGTTCATGAGATAAAGCATGGTGACAGACAGACAGACAGACGGACCGCGGAGTCTTAGTAATAGGGTCCCGTTTTTACCCTTTGGGTACGGAACTCTAAAAAGGCACTTTTCTAGATTTCCGGTGCCGATAATGCTCGAAAGCGCAAAATACGATCATTGATCGTAATTTTACTCCGTTTTTTTAAGTACGTACAATTGCATCATCTAGTTAGATTTATATCTGTGGGTTAGATAGATTGGGGGGAAACAAGTCACAAAACAAAGGGAAATACGCGATTGCTCATACCGTACATAAAATATAACAAGAATACCATCGTAAGTATTTACAAAGAAGATATAAACAGTAATATTAATTGATAATTTGCATAAACCTAATACGTAGTAGCCGTAAAGGTCGCTCCGACATATTATTTGCGTGACGCGAGGCAACTTCGTTTTATTTATATTGCGTCCAAGAAAACTCCAAGGAAAAGTATACTACCTACATACTTACTACTTATTAGCTTTATTACTTTTTTACTAACCAGCTACATAGCGTGGACGACATTTTGTTTCCAAATACAAATATAAGAGAGTCAAAACACAAATTCAAAAGCGACGAAGCCGTAAAACGTACAAATGAAGCTGTTTGTAGCAAACATTCAAGACCGAACAAGTAAACAAACATGCTACTGCGAAATAAAGCCAGTCGTGAGTCGATCAAATCAATATAAAAGTGATCTTAGCAAATTACTCAATCACTTATTAAACAACACTTCATTGACAATGATTACTTTATCGAGGCGTTTGTGCACTCGATCAGATACTTATACTGGCAGGGTTTCATTACAAAGATAATAAAGAAAGGTTTCGACGATGAAGGTTTTATTGGCTCGCTTGTTTCAAACATTCGCGTAGTTCTTCAATTCAGGCTATCGGCCATCTGAGACTTACGTGAAGCTGTTTGGACAAAAACAAGTCAATCCACCAAAATCGCGTCCGAGGTTCCAAATACAAAAATAAAACTTTATCACCCGCTTCAAACCCAACGATTTCTTAGCGAGCAAGCTCAACTCACAAACTCAAATTATACCTGTATGTATTTGCTGCCGGGAGAGGGCACTGGCTCCTGTAACACAGGTTAATCACCTAACACAGGAGTCAGGACTTAACTGAATTGTATCCTTTTTTAACCCCCGACGGAAAAAGAGGGTTGTTATAAGTTTGACGTGTGTTGCTGTGTATCTGTCTATGGCATCATAGCGCCTAAACGGATGAACTGTATTAGATTTTTTTTTTGTTTGAAAGGTGACTTTGTCAAGAGTGTTCTTAGCTATGTCTGAATAAAATCGTTTTAGCCGTTCAAAAGTTATTCGCATTTTACTCTTTGAATCTGGCTTTTTTCGCAAGATATCGTGTCATTATTACGTGTTTCGATATATTGTCGATTGAAGCGTGTCTGCTACTAGGTACATTATATGTAGTTTAAAAAGCATGAAATAAAAATTAAAATGGGGGTTAATTAATTTGTAATTTTATCTTGTCGTCAATAAAGCTACTATTATTCCTTTTTTTTTAAATTATCTCCTTTATTCAATTTCTTTTCTTATTGTATACATTTTTAAATATTTTTATAAAACATACAAAATATAAAACATTTCAAAATATAAAAAAAGACGTGTGGCACTCGGGGACTGCCGCGGTAAAGCTATTGCATAGCATTTTGTATCAACTTATGCAATTATAATTTTTTTTTTATTTATTTTTTTTATTCATGCAGTATTGCTTTTTCTTTGATATTAATTCAAGTTACACTTTTTGAGCGTGGTGACCGTTAAGAAAACAAATTTTTGTATTATTAAATAAATAAAAAAAGTTAATATTGTTTATTAAACGAAAATATCTAGGTATAAATAATAGGTATAAATAATTAGGTATAAATAGTGTAATGACACACCAAAACAATATTCATTTATAAAAAAAATATCTAGGTATAAATAATAAGTATAAATAATTAGGTATAAATAGTGTAATGACACACCAAAACAATATTAAGAAGTGATTATCGAATTTCGCGCGATGTACATTTATATAGATATAATATTATATATACCTTCTCTGCGCGGCATTCATGTGCATTATCTATACACCAAAAACAAGTTTCGTAGAGTCGTACAATACGTCTAATCGCACACAACGCCGTGTCGAAGACTGCCGAACTGAAACGACGTTAGACGATGCACGGCCTTCAAGCCACACCTCCTTGCCCGTCGGAGTGGGGAGCGTGAGGTTTTTTTTCGTTACGGAATTTCTGGATTCGGTCCCCGCGCTCAAGGCCCGCGATAGAAGCTATGCAATAGCTTAAAAATAGAGGCTCACCGGTATCGGGAACAGGGTCCAAGCTACCGGCGGTCAGGGCTCCAGAGAGAGGAACCTCCTAACAATGCGAGCCGTGTCCAGCAGTACTGCTTTCTGGATCAGGCCCTTGACCCAGCCGCCTAACGAGAGCCTCCTAAGGTGTTCGTCGAGGCTCGTGGCTATTAAGCCATTGGCTGACACGACTATCGGTACAATGATCGCCGTGTCCACATCCCACATGTCGACAATCTCGCGAGCCAAGTCAAGATACTTTTTTTTTTTTTTTTTGGGAGGGAAATCATCCAATGACTTCTCCCGCTCTGGGTGAAGCGGAAGGGCGTGTCAGACTTTTACTGACTAAGACTAAAACCCACCCGTGTTCCTTCAGTTTTTTGTGCCAGGGCCGCGGTAACACTCTTTCAAATTTATCCGCGACCAAGTCAAGATACTTACTTTTTAATCATTATTATTATCATTACCTAAGATCATTACATTACCCATTGACGAATTTATCGATACGGATGAACTGCGTAATCACCACGCCCGCGTCGGTGATCTCATGGTTGACCTAGCTAGTCATAACATAAACCAAAATTATGTTCCCTCAGAGCACGTAATATTACCAACGTGACGGGTAACATAACTTGAAGATATAATTTATTTGTGCAACATAGCCCCAGAAGCCGATAGCTAACTATTATGGTTGCGGAAGCCAGAATTTTGATGTGTGAGCGTAAAGTAAACATGGGAGTTACAAGAATTAGCTGCGCAGGTATCTATATATATAAAAGAAAGTCGTGTTAGTTACACTATTTATAACTCAAGAACGCCTGAACCGATTTGGCTGAAAATTGGTAGGGAGGTAGCTATGAACCAGGAGAAGGACATAGAATCTTCTTGAAATTTTTATCCCGTTTAGGGTAGGGTAGGTAGGGTAGGGTAGGTAGGGTAGGGTAGGTAGGGTAGGGTAGGGTAGGGTAGGGTAGGTAGGGTAGGTAGGGTAGGGTAGGTAGGGTAGGTAGGGTAGGGTAGGTAGGGTAGGGTAGGGTAGGTAGGGTAGGTAGGGTAGGGTAGGGTAGGTAGGGTAGGGTAGGTAGGGTAGGGTAGGTAGGGTAGGGTAGGTAGGGTAGGGTAGGGTAGGTAGGGTAGGGTAGGTAGGGTAGGGTAGGGTAGGGTAGGGTAGGGTAGGTAGGGTAGGTAGGGTAGGGTAGGTAGGGTAGGTAGGGTAGGGTAGGTAGGTAGGGTAGGGTAGGTAGGGTAGGGTAGGTAGGGTAGGGTAGGTAGGGTAGGGTAGGTAGGGTAGGGTAGGTAGGGTAGGGTAGGTAGGGTAGGGTAGGGTAGGTAGGGTAGGGTAGGTAGGGTAGGGTAGGGTAGGGTAGGGTAGGTAGGGTAGGGTAGGTAGGGTAGGGTAGGTAGGATAGATGAATATTTGGTGTTTTTATGGCAAAACAAAGTTTGCCGGGTCAGCTAGTTAATAATAAATACCCGAGTTCATAATATTATAAACTTCCGAATTTCTCGTCCAACTTGCTGCTGGACTATCTATCTTGCAGTTTAGGACAAAGACTTGAAGCTCCAACTTCGTAAAGTTGTCTGATTGACCTTTGGGCAAGTTCTATGCAATGCTGGCAAAAATTTGAGTAGTATACATATGTCTAGATTGCATTTTGGTGAACTCTGATTGTGGTCATGGTATACCAGATTCGTTTGACTGATGAATATTAGACCTTGGTAAGCATAAATACTGTTCAATATCATCAAAGACATTTCACACGAATTACATTAGTAAGCCAAAGCATTTTTTGCTCAGCTAACTAGATTCAACGAAATAAAATCGACTTTTTGGTATAACATGGCTGGGATTTATCTTGCCAGCTTTTAGAACGTACACTTTATTGTTTCCGCAACATAAACCAGTCGTATGAACGATCATGTAGCTTCGCTAGACCATACTATTTGGCATTTATTTTATAGGCCACCCATCAAGAGAAAAATGAAATCATTTCTACATGTCAGCATAACACGACGTCTATAATTCATTATCAAGTTACCCAATCAGTATCAAATCTTATTTATAATCCTCATGTCAAAACTTTGTCAGTCCTTTTGTCTTTTAAGTTACATCATCACGTCAAATCCGATTCAATTAATTTAGTTCAGTCACCTTCAAGTAAATCTGATTGGATGTCCGTTTGTCCCACATCCATATATTACTGACACAATTAAAACATTTAAGATTATTAATTAACCGTTATATTGCTGATCAGATACAGGTCAATATTCATATTAGATCCGTACGGTATTAACGGTAGGTAGCCTGCCTGACAACTGTTTTTCTAAAAAAACTGGATATCTTGAAGATATTTTGTTGCCAAATAATATTATTATATTAACAGTTTTATTTAGTCAATATTATTATTTTGAGTTGTAGAATATACCAATATTTTGGTGTGTACCAGAGTATCAGTATAGCTTAGATTTATTTTACCTGAAGCGAGATAGAGATCCTTTTATGACCGAAATATTGCCAGCATCTTATGTCAAACTGAAACGGAACGGTTCTTGCTTTAAGTGTTTGATACTGTTTGTTTCGCTAAGATTTAAAAACATCCCAAATATTTCAGTAAATACCAAATAAATTGTAATTTGTAACAATGAGACTTTAGGTAGATAAACAAACCGAGAGATTGAAGAGTTTGGTTCAGCAAACTGATTTCCCCCACCTGCTTGTTTACGGTTCTTTTGGAGCCGGTAAGAAAACTCGCATGATGTGCTTACTGCCAGAACTTTATAACCCTGGTGTGGAACAGCTCAGGTAAGATTAACGTTAAGAGCTATACCGACAATCTGTGTTCATACCATCGTAATGAGACTTGAGACATAAAAACTCGTCCTGTCTAAAAGAATCCTAGCCGAAGCTAAACCAAATAATCAAAGTCCTAACGATAAAAGAGTACACATTGCCCTTCAACAACTTTCAAGGTCTACATTGTACTATCGGTTAGACATTGTGGATGAGAATTGATTCCCGATTGTGTGGCCAAACATATCGAAGGCCGAAACCTTGACACGGCCGAGCTAACCAAAAGTGAACTTACAATGGCAGCTAACATATGGCATAGCAGAACACAATTCGTACTGACAATACAACATTTGCGGTTTTATTAAGTCTCGTATCAGTTAGCCAATTTGGCCTTGTAGAACTCACGACAAATCTTGCTCTGTAAGCCCAAGAGATTAGTACAGAATCTGTGCGTGATTTTTTACTTACGAAGATTACCTGCTTGGATTAGGTCAAATATGCTAAAGCGGAAGCTATACGTTTTGTAAATAGACGACAATATTGACTAACTTTTCCGGTTGATATGACTCCATTCAATCAAGTTTTTATAGATATATGCATGCAGTATTCGAACGACAGCGTAAAAATCTTGTTAGCTAACGAAACGAAAAACTTTCTACATTACGCACTGGTCTGGATTATGAAGTGATTAAAAACTTCGTTTTATTTGATCTATCAAGATTGCATTTCTAAAGAGAAGGCAGTGTTTTTGCGTTTTCTAAGCAACTGCACGTAACAGCGAATGCTCCATTAGGGATCGGAAGTGAAGGGTGTCGGTCACCTCATTTTCTATACCACGTTCACCGTACTCGCACACTTATCCACGGACAAAGTCGCCAGCTCGAGTAAACGTATGCACGATCACATTTTTGCTTGGTTACTACAAGATTCGATATTAGCGCTCATAGAAACGGTTGGACGGCGTGTGAATGTACCAATCAGTCTATTTACGTAGGAGTCAAAGTTCAGTGCACACCCTACCCGGGTTTAAAAATAGTCCAGTCAGTTCAATAGAGCAAAAATTGAGCTTGAGAATCTTTATACTCAACCCATATTATCTCATCGCTGGCCTCTAGATATAGATTGACTGATGTTTCGTTTTATAATACCAAGCTAAATGTAGCAATGAACAATTGGATTGATGAAGCGACACTAGGACATAAGGTGTCTGAAAGTGGATGTGCTGACTCATAAACTTTTTAATTACACTGTTTGAGGCATCAGCATATAAATCGATTTCACAAATGGTAGTGCTCTATAAGGAGAACAAATGGACAACAACAGAATATAAATAACCCCATCAGGACATGAGCACTTATAAAGTATTCGTCTATATGACAGGGAAAATTCAACAGATATCAAGGAAAGAATTAGGTCACAATGTTAAATTATTTATACAACTTCTAGATTCGCGACAAACAATGACAGATAATTTACTGCAATCTGGTAAAAAACAGCGTAGATAAATTGCCGAAATTATATCACGAAGACAATGAATTTATTTCAGAAATTCAGGAATTTATCGTGACAAGAGACAGTTAAAGAACAAATTGTTGACTATAAGAACCGTAAGCAAAAAATGAAAACAATAGAATATAATAGGACTCATCCTTTCCGCCCAGCATAACAGTGTCTCAGTGTCCAAATAAAGATAAAATATTCGAAAGATCGACAAATTCTTTTAAGCAAAGATCAGATTACTAAGACTTTCATGAATCGGATTGCTGTCTGTGCAATTTTGAACGGGCATACCGACCCGACCAAAACGATCAAGTCTTGCTTAAATGACGACGTATTGAGAAATTGGCAAGCATTCGAAAATACTTGACTGCTCGTCGAAGGCAATGATGGTTGATGATTAAGATTTAAGAATCTTTTTTTTTTTTTATTCGTTATAGGCTCGCGTTTGATCACTATCTCGCCTGATGTTAAGAGATGATGTGGTCGAAGATGAAGCACGCTTGCCTAGAAGTAACCTATTCACTCTTGACTTGAAGATCTAGGTTGTAGCTATCAGGAAACAAAGACGCCGACAGGGAATCCACTCCTTAGCTGTACGCACAATGAAAGTATTTTCAAAACGCTTTGTGCGTATGGGTGGGATATCCACTTTGTACCGATGGCGCATTGCCGTGCGTCTTGTAGCCCGATGATGGAAAGGGCTAGGCGGAATCAAATTGTGCAGTTTCATGGCACACTCCCCGAAATGTAACCGATAGAAAACTGACAGGCTGGCAACTGTCGGTGTTCAAGGCTCTGGAGCTTTAAGTCGACCAGCGCATCGTTGCCGATAAGTATCTTGGCCCGTCTGTCAATCGACTCCATTGCAATACTCCATGCATGACCGTATCTGGCCATGGACAAGAATCGATATTATCTAAATCGATATCCTCGTACGATCATGACTTCCTGAATATCCCAATCCAGAATTAACTTCTTTTATATCTGGAGTGTTTCTAATTAATAAGTTACCGTCTTTATATACAGCACCTATGTTTATTATGAAAATAGTATCTAAACTAATCGTGTCAAACTCGTTCAGTTAGCATAGTCAGTTCGTACCTGAGCTAAGTAGTAGGAAGTATTTTTAGTGCCGCGTACATTTCAAAGGCTTCGCTTACGGACTACGTGAAACGGCTATAATTTTGAAAGAATCTAACTTTCTGTTTTATTTTATTATAGCTAGTACGACGCTTATGATCACGAATAATCACGATCTATCCAAGTTATTAATAGATTGAAAGTATGACTGGTATATTTATTTGGCGCTATGATTACGGTGGATGTTTTAATTTTAGTTAGAGAAGACCCGTGCCAGCCTTTCGAGAAGATTTGCGGAAATTGGTAGTTCTGGTATGGGTATGCGAGGAAAGAGTAACTTATCGTTGAGATAGTTTTGAATACGAATGTGGATGGTTATAGTAGAGGAAGAGAAACGGATTAAGACGTACAAGACGATATGGCTACATTCGCGAGCTGGCTGACCAAAACCAGATGTATCCTGCGACTGCACAGCATAATTTTGTTTACGTCTTTTAGTTCGCTTCATAAATATTTCGCTTCATATTTAAAACTTTTTAATTAACAATTTTTTTTTCGTATTAACATAATAAGTGTTAAATATTTTTGAAAAAAAAAAATTGGGCCACCACAATATGGCGCCCTAAATCCGCCATTTTTTCTATTTTCCAATTTTGATGTAGCCAGTGACACTCGCAAGGTTAAAGACGAATCGATTGACGTAAGAATCATCAAAATCGGCCAACGCGTTTGTTCTCTAGAACGCCACATACTTATACACTTCGGCAGTCGGGTAAAAAGAGGTGAAAAATTATACGGCAAACAGAGATAATATGAAGAAGATGATGATGTCAAAAGCGTTTCATCAGTTTAATGTTTTCAGCTGCAGGATGCAATGTTGCATAGGTACTCTCTGCAACCAACACGTCACTCAATGTTTACTTTTCCCTTACACAAGCTTTGGAGCAATGCTATCTATTTTGATATCCAATCAAAACAATTTTACTCATGCGACATGACACATTTATAATGGATTTTCCTGTTTTGTTTACACCTATCATAGTATAGATTGATACAAAGCATTTTCCTCTATCGATGCATGTTGCGTAGTCTAGGAGCGACGATGTATGAACCGACAATAGAAGGGTGTGGGCGTACGCCCGATCGGAAGTTAGAAACCGACCCATTGAACTATTGTGGCCTACCCACACTATGTTTACAGATACGAAGTTGTTTTAAAGTACCTCTAAGACCTCATATATTTATTGGCAATTAAAAAACGTAATGTAGCCATAATAATAGACGGCAATTGCATATTATTTCTAACATACCTATCATCTTTGTTTTGTTTTGAGAGACAAAAGGACAGTCTATATGGGGAGGTGATGATGATTGCAAGAGTAGGTAACGACGAATTCTTTGATTACTTACAGCCAGAAATATTGTAACCTAATCATTTTTAGGGTTCCGTACCCAAAAGGTCCAAACCGAACCCTATTGCACTCACGTGTCCGACGTCTGTCACACGGGATTTACGACTAAATGGTTGGAGCTACAGTCTTCAAATTTTCTTTTTATTAGGCATGTAAATTGTCAATTTTATTTTTTTTAAGGTGCTCCCATACAGCTAGTGTAAAAAAATTTGAAACAACGATACTCCACTCGATGGGGTCATCGAATGGAGTATCGTTGTTTAGAGCTCGTTGAGTAGATAAATACTGTATTTTTGTATGAATAAATATTGGAAGAAAAAGGAATGAGGAGCCACCGAAGTCACTTATTTTTACTACATGTTGTACCGAAGAATTCTTTAACCGCCCATTGACCTATGAACTTGAAATTTGGTGATAATGTTTATAATTACGTATATTTTACTAAAAAAATATCAATATTTTGATAAACCAATTTTTACTTTGAAATGCCCTCATTTCTCCTATTACAACCAACTTAATTTTGTGGTTTGGTACGGAACCCTAAATGTGCGGAGTCCGACACGCACTTGACCCGCTTTTTCTGATACGAGCTAATAGAGCAGTTACATACACCGCAAGTTGAAACAAGCAATAATTAACTCTACCACATCGATAATGTTTGTATTTTTTACACCCACAATACTTTTAAACAAAGTGCATATCATTCTTCGATTACAAAATAATGACAAGCGCTGATAGAACGAGTTCTCAATAATCTTATAACATTGTCGTAACCGATACGTTGCAGTCATTTTGCCTTTAAGGCGCTATTTACGCCCCAATGTTAACTCAGTACTGGCCATGCGCTCGCTCAAAATATCAATATTGAACGTCCATTTTAACAGTTTTGTTTGTAAAATATTATTTGATTTACATATGCTATGTTAGTTATGAAGAAATTCCAGGCATAAATTTTTCTGTGTAAAAATATTTTTAAACATCCAAGTCGTTTTGGAGTAGTTTCCAAAAGTTGCGAAAAAATATCGTGTTGTTAATTATTTTTTTAAAGCAAAACTATTAGTTACACGAAAAAACCTGTGTTCAAAATTATGTACATGAACCAATATTATTTTGTTTTCAAACTTTTTAACCTAGCCGTTACTATGGGGTATGCTTTAGAAAGCTACCGTTTTACGGCACTAAAGCGTAGGTAGGCCCTTAACATTCAATCAACGATGATGACCGCTTTTTATCACGCAGTTCGGCATTGGCAAAGTTTCAAATTAAATCATGTCTCAGAGAGAAATGGAAGCGAGACTTTCACATTATCTCCGAGCTGTTTTACAATATTAATCTGACCATTTCCCGTTTCGCTGCGAGCCCTTGGTCGACGGCACGCTCTAGTTCCCAAACTGAAATGTTAAAAAGAGCAAGTCTTTTGGAACGGGAACAAACCGGTCAAATGCGAATCAACTCACGTGGTACACATTCCTGACCAATGTAATTATTTGGGATACCGCCCGCTAAAAACATAAAACGTTTGCTTTTACTAGCTGTTGATTTAACTTTGCGGTCGTAATTGGGTTTTTAGGGTCATCATCTGTAGAATTGGGATAGCGTCAGCGCCGCATTCAATTTACATTTCTTTGTACTACTCTAAACAATCCAATGCCTCGACACGAGAACTGTTGGCATTCTGTCTCTACCTTTATTTGCAGCGTGTGCTGCGTAATCGACCTTTTGAATGGTCGCAGGTCTCTTTACGGACATTTATTTGTTGACCACATTGCGCAAAATTATTGACGCAATTAGTGACGAATATGAGGAAACAAACCGTGAAGGAAAATGTTGTGAGGAAACCGGCATGTCCTAGGACCAAAAATTTAAAGATGTGACATCTACCAATCCCACTCGATTAGGGTCCGTGCCCACTCAACCCGATTAGACTCAACCCGAAGAATAATACCGGAAGTTTTACTACCAATTCAGTGCCATTTGTACAGTCAGAAAAAGTGATATTTAATTCTGAATATTTTAACTTTGGAAGTTAGTACCTCCTTGTTAATCTAATAATTATAATTACGTTTATAGACTGATCCAATAAATACCACTGTGCCACTAGCTATAAGATTGTAGTGATAATTAACAATAATCTGTGATTTTTACCACAAAGTACAAAGCGTATCATCTGCCTAGCCTTTCTCCCAATTATTGTTGGGGTCGGCTTCCAGTCTTACCGGATTCAGCTGATTACCAGTGTTTTACATGGAGTGACTGCCTATCAGACCTCCACAACCCAGTAACTGGGTAACACGGTACCCCTTGGCAAGACTGGTGTCAGATCTCAGGCTTCTGACTACCCAAAAAAGCGCCCGCAAAGTACAAAGCGTATACTATATTAAAAATTAAACCAAACATTATTTAAATTTTACAGTCTCTGTGATGCAAGCGTTAATTCAACATTTTTCTGGCTGACTATACATCGACGTTTTACGCCTATCAAAATAGAAATATGCAGGTATTATTCTTCGGGTTGAGTCTAATCGGGTTGAGTGGGCACGGACCCCTCGATTATAGCCCACTCCCTCTATGAGAGGAGACCTGTGTCCCAGCAGTGGGAACATTAAAAGGCTAATGATGATGAGGAAACAAGCCTCGTTAAAAGCGAAACATTAAGCTATTAACGAACGTACTACAGCAAATTGATGACACACATCCATTGAGACCACGCCGAGTCGTACGAAGACGATTAAACCTTTGATAAGACCCATTTGAAATTGCATTTAAAAAGAGGAAACTAAAAATTATTCGATGCCGAATTTCCGATACCTGTGTTATCTCCATTTCCTTTGCACAACCTGTTGCCACTTAAAATACATGTGCTGATTGCTAAGGCACTTGTAACATGCCGAATATGGGAAGCAAGGATGCCATAAGGCGTAATGAACAAGGGCAAGTTGCAACAGATTAGAGCAGCGAATATGCGTCACGTAGATTTCGTTTCCCACACAAATAACGTATAAAACAAAACCAATGGATTTACGTCATAACTGTACGGGGAATCGAAAATATTACGTTATACAGTGTCGCAGTTCTGTGATTACATTACAAATTATTCAATTCGTTCATTACCGCGTCTAGCGTTTACACGATAATTTCATGAAGGTCGTTATGCAAACTCAGAATGTTTCGTAGGCAGCTATATGGCGCCCTTGGCTTAAGATTATGACATCATAAAATATGCCGTCTCGTCTCCGAAGTAGTCAGGTGTCGCCAATATGGAGATTCGGTTTTTATTGCAGTTTGGGTACCTACTAAAACGTGGCGCGTCACGCGACGGTGTGCCCCCGTCACGAATCTGTTATTAAACAGCATTCAGTTTGGCACGTCGATTTGTTTTATAGCCGACATCATTATGTTTACTACAGAAATTTTGTTAAACGATCAGTAGTTTAATACATTTTTAAAGAATATTAAACAGTTTCGCGTTGCACTATTTTACAACGATAAAGACTTCCGTCTTATTATCTCGTCGGCAAAACTGATAATTAGTTGCATAATGTTGATCTTGTAAATAGAATTAATATCAATATATTTACATTGTGAACGGAGTACAATGGAATACCTACATTCTGTGTTTGTCATTCTTATGTATGAACATTTTATTAGCAGCAGACGTGATCCTAACATTAAATATGCTATGATAAAACCACAGTCAATTAAGATAGAAAAATCAAAACAATATTGGCACAACAATAATCTGATGCACCAGCCCTCAAGGTTATCAAACACGATATGAATGAATTAGGTGTGATAAAAGATACATTATCTGCGATGTCGGAACGAAAAAGTGATAATGTAGCGATAAATATTTATATCAATAAGATATGGAAATTGATAGGTAAGTTTGGTCTGATCGAAAACAAAGCAATGTCATTTTGTGAGAGCTGCAGTTTTTGCTGGCACTATGAGTTAGGCGGGCCGCATACGTACGTTTTCCGCATTCGATTGCCGAATTCGTTTTCCGTATTCGGAATCCCGAATGCACCGTACGCTAATAAAATACATTGACTGCCGCACACGTCCGTTTTTTTTTCGAATGGAACACTTTCCGTACGTACGTATCGAATGCCAGCCAAACAAAGCCTTAGGCGGGCCGCATACGTACGTTTTCCGCATTCGATTTCCGAATACGGAATACAGATTCGGAATTCCGTGAACCTAGCGCAGACGTTAGTTTTTAGGGTTCCGTACCCAAAGGGTAAAAACGGGACCCTATTACTGAGACTTCGCTGTCCGTCTGTCTGTCTGTCTGTCACCAGGCTGTATCTCATGAACCGTGATAGTTAGACAGTTGAAATTTTCACAGATGATGTATTCCTGTTGCCGCTATAACAACAAATACTAAAAACAGTATAAAATTAATATTTAAGGGGGGCTCCCATACAACAAACGTGATATCTTTGCCGTTTTTTGCTCGGTATTAATAACGGCAACAGGTAGACGCTTGAAATATTCACAGAATATTTAGTTGTATATTCTCTTCAAAAAATAATTATTACTAAATTAAAATAAAATAAATTAAGGGGGGCTCCCATACAACAAACGTGATTTTTTTGCAGTGTTTTGCGATAATGGTACGGAACCCTTTGTGTGCGAGTCCGACTCGCACTTGGCCGGTTTTATGTATTTCTTGTTTGGCTGGCATTCGATACGTACGTACGGAAAGTGTTCCGATCGAATGAAAACGGACGTGTGCGGCAGTCAATGTATTTTATTAGCGTACGTTGCATTCGGAATTCCGAATACGGAAATGAATTCGGAAATCGAATGCGGAAAACATACGTATGCGGCCCGCCTTAGAATGATGAAACAAATGGTACTTCGGAAGATCTCGCAAATGATCGGTTATTTGTCAACAGTCATAATAATATTTTCGTACACAAAACAAGGCAATGACCACGATTTTCTGATCATTTTAAAACGGGAAATAATAAGTCTAGCCACAAAATTATTTATTGGACACGTGATTAAACTTCTAATTTTATAACTAAGCAACGGGAAAATGACATAGCCTCTAATAAACTAATTCGTCTTTTTTGCAACGCCAACTAAATATTCTACAGAAAGCGTCAAGTAAAGATCATCAATTATTGTGACTTGTCCTTCTTATTTATACATTGCCACGTAATTTACTAACTCGGCCACGGATTTTATATCTTGTCACCATTTTACGTTTTACAGCTTCAACGCAATATCCTCAAAAAAATATAATTCAAGCTTCTATCGAAGAAAGAAAGAAAGCATAATTTATTATAACTTAGCATGTAAAACAATACATCATATTCTTTTATCGTGAAAATAGCCACTGCATGATTTGGCGCGAGTACGCGAGACGACAGCGACCGGCCATTTGCACCAATCAGAGAGCGCCATTCGATTCATGTGACGACGAGTTGAGTTGTCCAAGAGCGAGCGTAGCGAGCTCGGGAGCTTAGGGCACCCCGACACGGACAGGTTAGGTTCGAAGGAGATGACGGGAGCTGAAGTGAGCGAGCAAAGCGAGCGAACTCAGCTCCCGTCATCTCCTTCGTGTTAGGTTACTTTAAACCCTGCATACAGAAATAGGAGCCCCGCGCAGCGGGGCTCCGTCGACTCTGTCGCATAAATACTAATCCAACTTGCACCTATTCTATATTAAAACCAAAAAATATAGTCTTTTATTTTGTCTCTCCTCAATAGCTTCTGGTAATATTAGTGGCCAATATACTATTTGATGAAATGTTTTTGCAATTTTTTTACGATCAATTAATATGGGATGAGTTACATTTTAAACGTACTGAGTTAAAAAATTAGAAGCTAAATAAATATATTTTTTGATGTCATTTAATAGTATTTTAGAAATTTACTGTTAGAATGCATGTTAAAAATTTTACACGTAAGTTACATTTTAAACGTACTGAGTTAAAAAATTAGAAGCTAAATAAATATATTTTTTGATGTCATTTAATAGTATTTTAGAAATTTACTGTTAGAATGCATGTTAAAAATTTTGATGCTAAAAAATAACCATCATGCTGAGTTGTATTTAGAGTGGTTTACATAGAAGATAACTAGTGGCTAACATAGTATTATTTAGATGCTCGTTAATTGTGGCTGACTTAGTAATTTAGAAGGCAACATACATTTTTGGGGGCGAATAATGATATTAAAAAGAAGCCTGTTTAATTAGCACCCTTTTAAAACTACATTGACCGACTCAATATTCTCCGTCGTTTTTCGGATGAATTATTGTATCAAATTGAGCGATTAATTAAAACAAATCAATTGAAAAGTTAGTTACGAATAAGCAAACGAAACGGCGATTCTGAATTATTTTAAAATAGTAAAAAGTAGGCCAGGGAACAGGTTTTATGATTATTGTCCGAATGTTTTGTCGCTGGCGGACAAAACCATGGCCGATTTTGGAGAAAACTTTCACTCGGTTATGATAATAAAACTGGCTAAGTGCGAGTCGGACTCGCGCACGAAGGGTTCCGTACCATTATCGCAAAACAACGGTAAAAAAATCTCGTTTGTTGTATGGGAGCCCCACTTAAATATTAATTTTATTCTGTTTTTAGTGTTTGTTTTTATAGTGGCAACACAAATATCTGTGAAAATTTCAACTGTCTAGCTATCACGGTTGATGAGATACAGCCTGGTGACAGACGGACAGACAGACAGACGGATCGCGAAGTCTTAGTAATAGGGTCCCGTTTTTACCCTTTGGATACGGAACCCTAAAAATGGCATTGTGTTAACTCGAGGCAAAAAGTTTACAAACAAACAAAATTTTCAATAGATATTTTTTTCATTATACAAAATTCGAAAAATAAACGTTAAACTTATAAGAATCCTATAGTAAATATTTGTGAATATCAATAAGCATTTAGCTTAAAATTGCACAGATAACATAAGGTAATAAATAGAGGTTTTAATTAAGAGTGGCAAAAATAGTCATACCTATTTCCTGTTTATAAGATAACATTGCTTGAATATTGTTACAATTTGATAATGGTATTGTGTACCTTGTGTTTCAGTTACAATAGAAGATTTATAAACAGTTACAAACTGAGATGCAGTTGGTCCTATCTAAGGTGTTTTGTCAGAAACGTTGTTGACAACAGATCAAAAGAATGTACCAATTGTCATAATAATTAGCTTCTTTCAGGTTTATATTTTAATAAATTATATTGTATTCTTCCAGATTTATATTCTAATAAATTATAATTAAACAGTCTTTCAATTAATTGAAAAAACCAGTCAAGTGCGAGTCGGACTCGTGCACAAAGGTTTCCGTACCATAATTGAAAAAAAAACAGCAAAGGAATCACGTTTGTTGTATGGGAGCCCCACTTAGATATTTATACATCATCTGTGAAAATTTCAACTGTCTAGCTATCGCCGTTTATGAGATACAGTCTGATGACAGACAGATGGATTGTGGAATCTTAGTAATAGGGTCCCATTTTTACCCTTTGGGTATGGAACCCTAAAAAGATCATACAGATTTTTCCCGTAGATGTATTGTTGCATTTTTTCTAATAAGGTTATTATAGGATATCAAGTAATTACAATAAAATTACTAGACATTAAGAATAAAAACTTTACATGATTCTTTTTTCCATAATTGCAAGTTTTTATAAGAAATACCTACTTACATAGAATCGCTAGCTATAATTGAACATATAAAAAGAGTGGAGCATTTGAGCTTGGAATTTAATCACATAATTGCTGCATTGTCTGTCTGTTTAAACTACTTATGTGAGTCATAGATTAGGTACTCGGCTATGAAGATCCTACTTTGGTAGGTGATGTTTAAAAAACTTAGGAATTTTTCATGGATGGGGTGTAAATCTACCATTCATTGAAGTAATAATTTAATTTTATTTTTACCACAGTAATAATTATTCTACAAGTTTGTTAAAAAAAAATATAGGTGTCAGAGACATTATTCTTGCACTGGCCTCATTTTCACACATTTCAATATGTGCCCAACTGCCCACTTCTTAAAAACAATTATTAATGTTTTTAAATTCTTGTTCTTCTTACGGAACACAATATGTGAATTTAAAAAAAATTACTCTTAGGTTGGTAGCCATGATTCAGCATCCATAACAGAGCATCTTGTGTTGGTGAATTTAGGGTAATTACTGGTGGCACCCATTAACCTACTCTATGTGAGCTTGTAAAGTGAATAGTACTTAATTCTTTCTAAGAACACCTCACATAAAATGGGCATAAAAGTTGGAGCATTTTAAACTTTTTTGTATGTTTATACTTGGGTAAGACAAAAGTGCATAACGAAGTATAAACATACAAAAAAAGTGGAGTAATTGACAGAATTTTTTTAAAGCCTTAATAAGGATATCATTTAAGCGTTTAATCATAAGTATTATGTATTGTTAACACAAGAAATGACACAATTATATTTTGATAAGTTCTTTTGATAAATTATGAAACACGTTAAACATACAACCCACACCATTTAGATAACGAGATAAATACTAATTTTGAGAATAATAAGCTTATTATGCTTGTGATACCAAGAAATTGATGTATAAATACTAGATAAATACAGTCAACATACTGAACACAATGAATTAATTAGCTCCACAAGTAACTGAAAACCTGTTTTTGCCAAGATTTAACAATCGAGTTCATGACCGATGCAGAATTTTAGTTTTAATTTGTAAAAACACTAACTGCTAAAAATAAACAATCAAGATTTATTATTAAAAACATGGGCACATACCTTGAATGAACTGTGAACTAATGTTTCGTCAAGATCAATGACCATACACTTTTTATGCATGTCCTGGTGTCTCACTGGTGGTAGCAACGGTCGGGGGGCATGTTCTGCCATGACCAGCAGCCCCCGCTCCTGCGGGAGCGGCGAGGCCCGGCCATCGATGCTGTTCGCGCCATTGCTGCCCGGTGGGCCCTTGCCGCGCCCGCCGCGCCAACAGCACAGCAGCGACCGCAGGAACCCGCCGCCGCCGCTCGACTTCTTACTGCCAATCGGGGCAGAGCCCGGCACCGGCGTAACATCCCCCTCATTGTGCTGGCCGCCAGGGGATGGCCCTAAAACAACCATTGCACATCAGAACACTCCAACACAGTAACACTCACGCGGAAGCTCCAATAAGTATCACCAGTTGAACCGTAAGGAAAGAGAAGTTCTCAAGGTTGCTGTAAATGTTATCGCGTCCACACGATCCAGTTGTTTACCTCACAGCACACGCACGCGAATCGGAACCCAGGGAATACAAAACGTTCACTAATGCACTGATCCAACATCGATCACGATCAGCAAATATTTACGAGTCGTGAGGAGGTAACACTATACGCTCTAATTTGATGCTAGTAGGTAACAGGTGTAATTCGGTTGGGATTTACCTCTGTCGGATCCATAATTGTTTAATTGCTCGTCATCCCGTGACACCTGAGTTATAATGGACGATGCGTCCATTTAAACATTTGTTTTCGGCCCTAAGACAAATGGCAACGGAGTTTTTGTAAAATTTTAACACCATAAAACTATTTTTTATCTCCCTTCTATCTTACAAAATGGCAGGCTCTTGGCAAATACCAACTTCAAATGTAGCCAACACATAAAAATTATACAATCTTATTACTCTTTCTACCACGCACAGGTTTAGAAAGAAAGAGTGAAGTGACAATACTTCACATTTCATATTTTGTAAAGTTGCTACTTCTGTCAACAGCCAAAAATAGTTTAGCTGTCGTTCATAACCTGAATTCCTGAAAATAAACACGATTTTTCCTTTATGTATATTATACATACCTGTAGAATGTCTGAAATATTTTAATAAATGAATTTAGATATAAAATATAATTAATTAAAAAAAATTAAGGACACCAGCTTATTGTGGTTGTGCGTAATATATATTTAGTATTTGAACGCACGCTTTAGTGATGAAAACAAAGTAGGTATGTAATTATCAATAAAGTTTAGATTATAAAATCAAAATCATTGCTGAGTGTAACTTGAAAATTGTTAATTAATGAAAAAATTATTACAAACACTAAAGTGTTAGTTTGCAAAATAGGTCTCATTTATTATCTGTTGAACTTTCAAACTATTCAGTGATGTCTTTTAAGTATTTTACGAGTATCGATTTATCATAAAATAATATCGGTATTGTCATCATTTCTACTTAGTAAGCATGAACATTCCTTTTTAACTAAGTTTAAATTTCATCATGACATGTGCTCCTCTTTGTACATTCAAGTACTGTTTTTTTTTTGCAAGTGACTGTCTTTTCGTAAGCAGAATTAGATTGTTAATCTTGAAAAAATCATGGTAATAATTTAAATCATAAAATTTCATCAAAATAAAACTGTTGATTAACAGTAATGCCATTAATTAATTTTAACTCTGAAATAAAACATTAATCGACTACGGTTTTAAATCGATAAAACTAAATAATTCTGAATTAATCCTAATTTACTGACAACACTAGTGACGAAGATGCTGTGTCGACTTGTCAAAGCCAGATTTGTTTAGTTTTTTCTTAAGAAAACCCTTAAAATCGTGTTTATTTATAACCAATGTGTGGCAAGCAGAAACTGCATCAGTTTTGAAACAAATTGACCCCTGAAATTGGTCAGAATGTCGCAAAGGGATCCCGGACCTATACCGAATAGGTGGTTGAGATGTCCACGAAAGGCCACGGGACTGGTTGCTGATAAGTTTATGGCTTTCAAGACACCTTTGGGAGCTCAGTTTAATGATAAAGTAGCTGATGAATACCGTTTCACACCATCCATGTTGTTTGTTTACATGAAAAGTATGAAAGTAAGTCACATTTTCCAGTGTCAATTTTTTCGCATTTGTTTTGTTCTAAACAAACTTACACAGCTGTAATCAATGCAACCCTACTTACTTTTAAAGTTTCTTACATGAAATAAGCAGTTCAAGTACACAATATTTAATTAATCGCTCACTTGACCTATAAATACCATGACACAAATTATTATTGTTTTCACACATGAAATTCTATTTTTAGTGGGATTAGAGAATGTCCACATGCTTTACAAATGAGTTTTCACAATGAAGTTAAATAGCCTCTCTTTTCTATTTTGATTTCTCTTGTAGTTAGAAGTAGAATGAAGGTAGGAATTAAATATAGCCGATGATTATAATGAAATACAAAGGAGTATATTTTTTCTAGATAAAGCTTGGTCTATGGATAGATCTCACAAACACAAGTCGGTTTTATGACAAGGCGGAGGTAGAGGAAACCGGCTGTAAGTATGTGAAAATGCAGTGCCGGGGTCATGGTGAAACTCCATCACCTGATCAGACTAGGTAAGGATTAATTTAGGTTGAAATGATATTTGTATTAAATTGTAATTTGTATGATAATCAAAGTGAAGAATTTAGTTCTACTTACATGTGTATTGATGACGGAAAACCTGCCAACAATTTAATTTAATTATAAACAAATCCAGTTTTTTGAAGAAATTTAAACTATGTATAGTGGGAAATTAAATGGTTGTCAGACCACTACAGCATATGCATAATCAGCCTATAATCCTCCCACTGCGGAGACAGCCTACTTCTCTGTTAGAGGGAGTGGGCCGTAATCCACTACGTGGGCCCAGTATGCCCATTTTGGAGGACCATATGACAATGTTTTCTGCTATCATTTGCATTTATTTCTTAATGCTGCCCGTAAATATTTAAAATAAGCATAATGCAGTGCATAAAACTATTTACATGCCAAACTATTCATTCCTGTACTCTGTTCCTAAATAGGCAGTTTTATTGGAACAAACAATAATTTTTCAGGGAATTCATCTCGTTAGTTAGCAGATTTGTGAGTCAGAAACCTCTGGAGCTGATTGGTGTACACTGTACCCATGGCTTCAATAGGACAGGGTTCCTTCTCGTCTCGTATATGGTGGAACATTTGGACTGCAGTGTTCAGGCAGCTATCAACGAATTTGCTAGGATGAGGTAACTTACATAAAATTTCAACTCAAAAATTGTTCCCCAAGAGTACAAAGATTTTTGGATTAATTGTTAATAAAAATTAACTTTTAATTTTATTAAAATAGTTGTAGATACAATTAAGGTATATTTTTCAGGCCTCCCGGTATATACAAACAGGATTATTTGCAAGAGTTGTTCCGTCGCTATGATGAGGTGGATGATACACCGGCTGCTCCCATGCTGCCTGATTGGTGTCATGGTAAGCCACCAAGCATTTATACTACTGCTTTCAGTTGACACTACTGTTTTTTTTTGTTGGCTTAGTGTAGTACAAAGTTCCAGTTGAATATGAGGCCAGTTTATACCTAGATTTTAATGGTTGACGTGAGACCTACTGTACCAATGTTTTAGGGTTCCATAATTTCATGTGCCATAAAACATTGTGCCACTCACCAACAACACTTACCTATGAGTAGATGATACTCACAGGCAAGTGTGTTTTTCTAGAAAGTCCGATTCCGTAGTTTTCTCATTGGTACATTCCCTGGCACGTAACATGGCAAAGTTTTGGCGTAGTGGGGATAAGTTCGCGCATAGTGCACTGACTTAATGCAACAAAAAAATGGTAAATTTTATTGCTTGTCATTATTATATGGTTATAGCCATTATTTGTTTCTAAACAT
The DNA here is from genome assembly GCA_945859665.1 of Anorthoa munda. NCBI lineage: Eukaryota > Metazoa > Arthropoda > Insecta > Lepidoptera > Noctuidae > Anorthoa > Anorthoa munda. The sequence continues at coordinate 8,541,226 of OX243918.1, read as the reverse complement.
GTCTGTTTAGAAGAAAGTTTAAGAAAGGAGAGGAATTCGTGAATTTAAAGGTAAAGAAATTTATGATTGTTGTATAATAATATAATACAATATAATCTTTATGCGCTACCTCGGTCCCCGCTTCTCGCTTGATAAACAAAGAGACCTAAAAAAAATCGGCCAAGTGCGAGTCGGACTCGCGCACGAAGGGTTCCGTACCATTATCGCAAAAACGTCAAAAAATCACGTTTGTTGTATAGGAGCCCCACTTAAATATTTGTTTTATTCTGTATTTGTTGTTATAGCGGCAATAGTAACACATCATCTGTGAAAATGTCAACTGTCTAGCTACCACGGTTCATGAGATACAGCGTGGTGACATTCTGGGTCTTAATAGGGTCCTGTTTTTACCCTTTGAGTACGGAACCCTAAAAACGACTTGTGCGCATCTAATGACTCTTGCCAAGTTTCATGCCGGCGACTGTTGTCAATGAGTAAAATAAACAAAAATGACGAAAACAGTACTAGAAGAAGTATCTTTAAAGATGTACTTACAGAAATAGGAAACATTTATCAACTGCAATACTACTTCTGTGGACGACGAACTAATTCTGATCAATTATATTTAAGTAATTTAATAATTGTTCTTTTAATTTCAGAGGAAGAAGAGGAAGATGACGAGGATGTACCTAGTAATTCGCAAAACTCATCATCTTCAACGTAAGTTTAAAATCTTACAGTAAACAAAAAATAGCCACGTTCCATGTAACTAACACCTTTACACTAATACATAGACAAAATTAATAATCATTCAAACAAAATAACTTTTTAACACAAGACACTTATACAAACAATGCCAAATATTTGACTAAATAACACAAACATGATTTCAAACGTGCAGTTCGATGTCTGATTAGCAATCAATGATATGTGATTACTTATCTCTTTTTGGATTGTACAGAAGGTACCTTGTTATTGTATAAGACAAAATATCAATCACTAACTAAATAATAAAATATGCTTTTACGACATTATTTCTATGTCAATAGTTATATTAAGAAGATATTGTACTTGCATTGATAGATTAGATTAATAAATAGTGCGTAAATAATAATGTTTTCGTACTTGTGATAGTTAAAGATAATAATTGAAGAAACTCTTCAATTGTTCTATTATTTTAACAAAACATGAGTGCAATGTGAGTGTATCTCTGCCGAACTCTTCGGGCAAAATACAGCCGTGATGTAATAGCAAACATGAGTTTGTACAAAGTTTATAGTATACTAGCTCACCCCCGCGACTTCTCCCGCGTAAAAAGGATTTTTTTCATCCCAAGGGAATACAAACTATCCTATGTCCTTCCCAGGGACTCAAATTATCTCCATGCCAAATTGCATCTAAATCGGTTCGGCAGATCTAGAGATTACCCCCTACAAACTCACAAACTTTACCTCTTTATAATATTATCTATACTAATATTATAAAGAGGTAAAGTTTGTGACGTTGTAGGGGGTTATTATGGTTTAAATATGGCACACATGCTAGTGTGTCCCAAGTGCCCTTACACCTGCACTTTGGAAGACCTTATGCTCGCCACTGACGACGCAATTGGCGTGGCCACCTACTGGGTCCAAAATTTATAAAGAGTTTCCCATCGACTCGAAAAGAAGAAGAAGAAGAAGGGGGTAATCTCTGGATCTACTGAACCGATTTTGAAAATTCTTTCACCAGTAGAAAGCTACATTATTCCTGAGTGGCATAGACTACAATTTATTAAAAAAAAATTGAGATCCTTATGAAAATTGCAATAATGTAACCCAAAGTAGCATGGTGGGCAGGGTAGCCAGTTGACGGGAGGGAACCCTGGGAGTCAGCTAGTATAGTATAGATTAAGGTTTGAGATCGGCGTTAGCGATGCGGGAATACGCTGGATGGAAGATACACAGGAGCAGTCGATGTGACGACGGTTGGGAGAGCCTTATTTCCATTTATGGATTTATTTCGGCCAAAATGAAAATGATGATAGCGACGCGGTCTAGGCAGTACCTAAATTGATTTTTACTTAATAGCTTTTGTCCATTTCGATACTAGCTACGGCAATGTTTTAAGGGTACACTAGTCGACGGCACGAACTATTTTGTGCGCGGGGTTAAAATATCAACCGGCAACACGTGCGTAACAGATAGATGCTGTTATGAGCAGTAAGAAGCTAGTACGCGTACGAATACACACTTTTTGCAAATTTGTAGCGAAATGGATGATGATTTAGAACGAAAACGAGCGCGCGAAATTTTATAAACAGGCCTTTGGGAGTCTGGATATCATGCAAAAACGACTGAATGTATCTGATCAAAATAAAATTATTTGCATTGTTGAACTACTAATCTATCCCTGTATGGAGGCCGTTTTTCAATTTTCCTTCTTCTTATGGTACTTATTTGCGCCCAAAGATGCGTTAATATTAGTGTTAAAATATGGAACTTTCGAAGCTCATAACTTTCAAGTAATTTTATTTTTTTACTTTTTTGCTTCCATACAGGGCTAGATAATGATGAGACAAATTGATATCATTTTTTTATTTTGAACGTACATCGTCAAAAAGTGGAGTAAAAACCAGACTACGTTTGTATGGAAGAATGTTCGACTAGTGTACCCTTAAATGCAATTTTTCTGTCAAAGACATTATTTTTATTCTAATCCTCATAACTCAACTTAGCTTGGCCCATATTATTATTAAAAAAAAAGGTAGATACTATTTATTATAAGGTCTTGACTTAATGTCCTAATCCTATGCCGCCATTTTGGGGAAGAGGGGGTCCATAAAAGTTCTCCATCGCGATCGGTCTTAAGCTTAACGCTTCACCTAACTTAACGTCGTCTCACGTATTATAGCGTAGCACATGGTAAAAAATTTTGGTCATGAGCGAGCTAAGCAAGCTCAAAAATTTCATGTGCAAACAATTCACCATTAAATACCATTGCAGCCCCCGCAAACACAAAGGCAAAGGTAGAAAAGAAACTACCCACAAGAAAACTACATTCATGCCAGGTGTTCGTGGTGTAGAGCCTTTTGACACACAACCCCGACTAAGCGAAGTCCAGAGGAAGGCCCAACATTTCTGCGAATGGAACACCACCGGGTTCCCAGGTTCGCAACCTGTATCTATGGATACCGCGAACTTGAGGAAGTTGCACGAGAAACCTTATAGGGTCTCGTGGAAGGCTGATGGTGTTAGGTATGTATACTTGAATAATTTAATTTTTGAACACATTCAAAACTGGCTCCTATTGCAAAGGTTTTAGGCTAACAATGCAGTGTATGTCATGCGTAGTAAATTCATTTCTGTGGTGATTATACTTGAATAATTTCATTTTTGAACACATTCAAAACTGGCTCCTAATGCACCGGTTTTAGGCTCACAATGCAGTGTATGTCATGCGTAGTAAGTTAATTTCTGTGATGATGCAGTGGTGGCTGGCCCAGGCTGGCTCCGACTTATGAAGTCGAAGATCTTGTGTTCGAACCCAAGCAGGCGCATTACTGTGTAATTTATTTTATTACCACTGCTCTCAAAACGGCGAAGGAAAACGTCGTGAGGAAACCGGCATGTCGTATGAGTAACATTCGAAGACATGTGACATCCACCAACCCGCACTGGGCCCGCGTGGTGGTTTACGGCACATTCCCCTTTCACAGAGAGGAGGCCTTTGTGTCCCAGTAATGAGCACATTAGAAGGCTGATGATGATAATGATGATTATTTTCCACTCCCTTGTCTATTATGTAACAAATTGTCTAAGAAATTCGTTTCGAATTATGAATATTTAGACAAGATAAAAATAAAACAAAGTTACGAAATGACTTTTGTATGGATCATTATGTAACTGGCAGTATGATACTGAACCTGTTACCTGTCGAAAAAGCGCGCGTTGATTGTGTGTATATAGTCTCTGGTTTTTAGTCTGAACGTTTATAATAAATTGTTGTTGGAACTTATTTGCATTTAATTAAGTAAGCTCATCAGGTAGTGGATAAAGAATCTTTCATGTCTCGCATAAAAAGGCTTTGTTATAACACTCTTATGTAGTTAATTTAATTAACTTAATTTTGACGTTGCTCGTGTTAAAATGTCGACTTTTTATGCTCGACACGAAATGTACTATTCTATACATACACTCGTGCGGCAAAGTGTGTTTTTTTTTATGAGTCTGGTTGGCGACTAGCTCCTACAAAAATCGAATACGGCGCGTTCATGCCACTGGTCTCCGCGGTTGAAAACACGCATTGTCAGCCAGTGAATTAATTTAAGGATTTTTATTGAATTCTTTAAACAATTTGTCTTCAGATATATGATGTTGATCGACGGAGAAGGCGAGGTGTACATGTTGGATCGAGACAACTGTGTATTCAAAGTAATCGGCCTGCGGTTCCTACACAGAAAAGATCTCAGAAGGCATCTGAAAAATACTCTACTTGATGGTGTAAGTTTATGTTTCTGCGAATTCTTACTTTAGACCATACTTTGGAGCAAGTTATAGTATTATGAACTTTATTCTGTCCACTCTAAAGTTGTTAACAGAAAAAACGATCTTGGATCAGTTTAAATCGAAAATTTTGCAGGGTACACTAGTCGACGGTACGAACTATTTTGTGCGCGGGGTTAAAAAGCATGCTATATCAATCGACAACACGTGTGGAACAGATAGATGCTGTTATGAGCAGTAAGAAGCTAGTTCACTTACGAACACACACTTTTGCAAATTTGTAGCGAAATGGATGATGATTTAGAACGAAAACGAGCGCGCGAAATTTTATAAACAGTCCTTTGGGTGTCTGGATATCATGAAAAAACGACTGAATGTATCTGTTCAAAATAAAAGTATTTGCATTGTTGAACTACTAATCTATCCCTGTATGGAGGCCGTTTTTCAATTTTCCTTCTTCTTATGGTACTTATTTGCGCCCAGCGTTAATATTTGTGTTGAAATATGGATTTTTCGAAGCTCATAACTTTCAAGTAAATATTTCTTTTTACTTTTTTGCTTCCATACAGGGCTAGATAATGTTGAGACAAATTGATATCATTTTTTATTTTGAACGTACATCGTCAAACAGTGGAGTAAAAGCCAGACTACGTTTGTATGGAAGAATTTTCGACTAGTGTACCCTTAAGAACTTATTTGTGTTGAAATATGGAACTTTCGAAGCTCATAACTTTCAAGTAAATATTTTTTTTACTTTTTTGCTTCCATACAGGGCTAGATAATGTTGAGACAAATTGATATCATTTTTTATTTTGAACGTACATCGTCAAACAGTGGAGTAAAAGCCAGACTACGTTTGTATGGAAGAATTTTCGACTAGTGTACCCTTAAGAACTTTACGTCAGTTTCAACAAAGTTCGAAATTCAATTCTTTGCAAACTGTTTTCTAGATTTGTGCCCAATCGATGGCAATAAGACTAAAACATAACCAGCTAAACCGGAAAAATTGGCGTGATGCTATATAATGTTAAATCTACAATTTCAGGAAATGGTGATAGATAAAGTGGACAACCAAGACATACCTCGTTACTTATGTTACGACATTATTAGCTTTGAAGGGGCCGACACGGGTAAAATGGAGTTCTTCCCAACCAGACTGAATTATATCGAAAGTGAAATTGTTAATCCTAGGTAAGAAACCAATTTAGTTTTGTTATTTTGTTTGTAGGATACAGATTGCCCATATACCGGTCGTTTATGAGGTATCGTGTGCCTTATTTAAATAAGGCAATCTATATTTTCAAAGGGATCCAAGTTCCCTTCCAAAATGGGCAATCTCCGTTTAGATTAGAACAAAACAAGGGATTTGCAACTCTCTTTTGTTCGAATTTTGCTTTTATATTTACGTACTTTTCAAATATTTTTGACTTATTTGTGCACTGCTATGTTATCTCTCCACCACCCTTCGTTGACTGGTAGAAAACCGCCTTTATATTCCATAAAGTTTTAATAAATAAATTATATTGCTTAGGTTCACAATGCGCAAGCGCACGTCAAACTTCTAGCGCTCCAAATTCAAATAAGAATTAATATAATTCTCAAATATGACATTATAGGCATCAAGCAATGAAAGAAGGCATCATAAAGAAAGAGCGGGAACCGTTCAGTATACGACTGAAGCAGTTCTGGGAACTTCCTATGGCGCGGCAGTTGTTAGGCGAGAAGTTCGCTAAGACGCTGTCGCACGAACCTGATGGACTTATCTTCCAGCCTTCTAAGGAGGTTAGTACTTTAAAATAAAATATGGAACTATACTAGATTGAACGAGAAACTTGATTAACAATTGAGCAAACGAAAACCAACGAGTGTGTCCGCACGCAAGACGTCGTGAGTAGCTGTTCATCGGGGATTTTTTTTTTTGTCGGTAGTCTCACGTTTGACCACTATCTCGCCTAATGGTAAGCGATGATGTGGACTACGGTGAAGCACGCTTGCCTAGAAATAACCTATACACTCTTGACTTAAAGACGCCCAGGTTATAGCTATCAGGAAACAAAGACTCCGGCAGGGTATTCCACTTCTCAGCTGTGCGTACAATAAAAGTATTCCCAAAACGCTTTGTACGTATGGAGGGGATGTCCACCTTGTACATCCCCTCCATACGTTCAAAGGTGGTATGGTGATGGAAAGGGCTAGGCGGAATCAAATTGTGCAGTTCCATCGCACACTCCCTGATATGTATCCGATAAAAAAACCGACAGACTGGCCACTCGGCGTCGATGTTCAAAGTTCTGGAGCTTTGAGGCAACTAATGCATCGTTGCCGTTAAGCCTCTTGGCCCGTTTGCCAATCTACTCAAGTGCATCAAGTTGATATTTGGCAGATCCGTCACAGAGGTGAGAGCATGTCCGAACTTTCGCTTTATACAATTTGAGCAGCTGTTCAGGCGTGAAGTACCGTCTCACCTTTGCAAGGATTCCCAACTTTTTTGCAGCCAACTTTGCCTCAATGAATGGACCAAAATTGAAGGTCGATGTTAACGTAACACCAAGAAGGTCAAGATGGTCCGTTAAGGACACGGTTACACCACGGCAAGATGGAGCCGGGTGGATTCCCATTCGTTCGTTCACTTGGTCTGTACACGGCATTATAAGAAAATTATAATTTGCAAAGGTACTTAGGATAGTATAGATGGACCCCCTTTTAAGCACTTAAACCCCTATATGGTCCGTTGTGCAGGCCTCCTCTCTGTGAGAGGGAATAGGCCGTAACCCACCACGCGGGCCAGTGCGGGTTGGTGATATCACATGTCTTCGAATTTTTGGTTCTAAGACACCGCCGGTTTCCTCAAGATGTTTTCCTTCACCGTTTTGAGAGTAGTGGTAATGAAATAATTTACACAAAGTAAAGCGCCTGCCTGGATTCGAGCCTATGACCTACACTTTTAAGTCGCGGCCGTTACCACTGAGCCACCACTGCTCTCTGCGAAGGTACTTATATGCTTCTGCAATCATCGCCACAGCAACCCAAACGTTAAGTCAAAATAAATTGCGAAAAATGTGCCTGTAGCCTTATGTGAATTGCTCGCACGCTAATAAATAGTACATTTCGTGTCGTGCATAAAAAGTCGAGGTTTTAACACGAGCGATGTAGCCAATTTCGAAAAGCTACATGCGAGTGTTAAAATAAAGCCTTTTTATGCGAGACACGAACGATTCTTTTTCCACTACCTGATGAGTTTACTTAATTAAATGCAAATAAGTTCCAACAACAATTTATTAGAATCGTTTAGACTAAAAACCACAGACTGTATACACAATCAACGCGAGTTTTTTCGAGAGGTAACAGGTTCAGTGTCATTCTAGCAGTTACATAATGATATCAAAACTCCATACACAAGTCATTTCGTAACTGTAATTATGTAATTTTGTTTTTTTTTTATAATTATATATTTTTTTTTTTTTTTTTTTTATCTTGCTTTGGTGCACTCGTTCCACTAAAATCCCCTAGATCAGTCCCCCCGGGGATTACACAGCACTCAATGTTCCATTACGATCCCTATGCTGGGGATTCTCTAGGTACTAATAAGTGCTATTCCTTTAGGTGAGGTTCGATAATCCCAAAAGGTTTTTGTAATTCTTTTAATAACATCTAACTGAACAATCACTTTTGTAGATATTGATGTTACGATTTACATCTGATTTGTGTGTATTTTTTCGTTCCAGAGATACATAGCAGGACCATGTGAGGATGTGCTGAAGTGGAAGCCGAGCAATATGAACAGTGTAGACTTTAAGTTAAAAATTGTCACGCAGGGTGGACAAGGGTGAGTTTATAGACTTTTATATTTAACGTTATTCCTGTATTTTCGAAGAGATAGATAGAATCGTAAATAAATTGTGCCAACCACGAAGACGCGTCCTACTCTTCCTCCAGAAAAACGGACACTTGCACTGTAAATAAATACGAGGAAAACAGTGGGGTGTGCATTTATGGTGATATTATAATCACCAGTTATTTCATCAGTTATCAAGCAGCCGAGCTTACTACTGATAAAACCTATGGAAAAATATTTCAGCCGGGGTATCGAACCTAGCACTAGACCAACGCGGCAATCCATTTATTGATTTGATAACTAAATCATCATCTTGACTTTTTCCTATATTATTTTAGGTTGCGCATATTTCTTTCCTTCTCAACAACTCCGTTTTTAGGGTTCCGTACCCATAGGGTATAAACGGGGCCCTATTACTTAGACTCCGCGGTCTGTCTGTCACCAGGCTGTATCTCATGAACCGTGATAGCTAGGCAGTTGAAATTTTCACAGATGATAGAATAGAATATAATATACTTTATTGTACACCATAAAATTATACACATTTACAAGAAAAACTTATTTATACGGGTACAAAGGCGGTCTTATCGCTGACAGCGATATCTACCAGACAACCTTTGGATGGACTGAAGAAACAGAATAAAAAAAGGGGGTAGTCTGCGGTGTACATAGTGCTATTAGATTAAAACATAAATATATACAAGATAATATTACTATAATAAATACTACACATAAACCTATATATAAACATACATACGCAATATGACATGAAATTTATAGAAAGAGAGAGAGAGGAAAAATAAAAAAAATAAAAATATAGATGATAAGAATATAGATGATGTATTTCTGTTGCCGCTATAACAACAAATACTAAAAACAGAATAAAATAAATATTTAAATAGGGCTTTCATACAACAAACGTGACTTTTTACCCGACTGCTGAAGGAGGGTAATGTGTTTAACAGTCTATGTATGTATGTAAGTATGTATGTATGTATGTTTGTTCCTATGTGGCGTTCTAGAGACCAAACGAGTGGGCCGATTTTGATGGTTCTTAAGTCAATGGATTCGTCTTAACCCCGCGAGTGTCACTGGCTACATTAAAATTGAAAAATAGGAAAAAGGCGGTTCTTGGGCGCCATATTGTGGGGGCCCAAATATTTTTTTTTCTTCCAAACCTATCGTGTGGCATATCAAAATGTAGGGTTTTAAGAGTCGATTTCAAAAACATATGAAACTTATATGTTTAAATGTATCTAATTAGAAAAAAAAATAACTAAAAAGTTAAAAATAAAAAAAGTTAATTAGAAAAATCAAAAAACCCGACTGCTTGAAAAGCGAACTAAAAAGACGTAAACAAGGTGAAAATCATGCTGTCCAGTCGGAGGATACATATTCGCGTGCTGTCTAACCAAAACCAGACGTATCCTCCGACTGCACAGCATGATTTTCACCTTGTTTACGTCTTTTTAGTTCGCTTTTCAAGCAGTCGGGTTTTTTGATTTTTCTAATTAACTTTTTTTTTGCCATTTTTTGCGATAATGGTACGGAATGCTTCGTGCGCGAGTCCGACTCGCATTTGGGCGGTTTTTTTCCGTGTTATTGTTTACACTATTGTTTTTCAACCTATGTAGGTTTGCCCACTGCTGGGCAAAAGCTCGCCTTCATGATATTCCCCTCATCCCGGTTTATCAACTAAATAAACAATTTTATTTCAGCATCCTGCCCACAAAAGTAGGGTACTTATACGTCGGTAAAATGGACCAGCCCTTCGCGTCGATGAAGGTGACGAAGGATATCAAACACCTTGACAATAAAATCATTGAGTGCACCTTCGAGAATGGACGATGGACGTTCATGAGGGAGCGAACGGACAAATCTTATCCTAACAGCTATAATACCGCCACATGTAAGTATTTTAAGAAACATTAATAGCATTTGTGCTACTTAAATTTCAATAGATAGCGCGATATGTATCGATTTATTATTGAATTTTGTGTCAAATTTACATTTTCTATGATTTATCATAAAAATTGTAGATTCTTGTTTAATCAACCCTCTTATTTCAAAGACTCACTAGATTTTAAAATCCATACCAATAGAGGGCATGATTTTAAATTTCTGAGGCATTTAACTCTATTTAAAAAAATTTGTATTGTAACATATTTCGGTACAATGAAACTGTAAATACGTGCAAAAAAATACTATAAAACAAATCGTCAATGTATTTAAAGAAAAAAACATTCACGAACCGAGTAAACCCTTTTACTTGGAAGTCGCTGCTAACACCATCTATCGCTTGGGGCGAAACCAACTGCGTTCGATCTACTTTTAGTAAAATAATCAGTTTAGTCAGACGAAAAACGCTAGTTACGTCCGCACGATTTCTATATATGGGATGAGGTATCTGTATGCTAGTATCTGTGGTACGGTAAATGTGCAACAACAAGCAGATATCATGTCTCGTACTAACTTGACCTTCCTCAAGCTGAAAACGCACTGGCAGGTGCCAATTTTCGTAACTAGGCGCACTACGCACTTGGCACCTTTGCGAATCGCCCAATGTATATGAGTGTCCATGCGTTTTCGACCAATGTTGGTCAGCACCCTCCTACTCAAACCTTAAGAATGCTGCAACCTCTCCCCAATCTAAGCTACTCTCCATTTTAACAATGTTTATTTCTTTCCCCAGCGGTCTGCGAGAGCATAAAGGACCCAGTCACCAAGGAGATCTTACTCGACTACATCGACCACCACAGGTTTCACGACGACTCCGATATGATGCCACCTCCCAAACGCATGCGCCGATAGCGACCTCTGTAGTTAAATAAAAAAACGACACGTAATAAACGATGGCGCGATTGTCCGTGTTATTTCTTTGTTGATAGTTAACCATAGAGTTTTATTCGATAGTTTTTACTCGTGCAATTGGGTATTTGACTACTATAAAAAAAACTAGGTATCCACATCATCTTCCCGCCCTTGTCCCATGTAAATTGGGGTCAGCGCAACACGTCACGTTATCACTGAATCCGTTTTCTTTCATATCACACCTCAAACAATCATTCAACCTCAATTCACCTCATTCAGTCTATCCAAATTGTCCCTCCTCATCACATAACCATACCAGGACAAACGATTGCCTTGCAACTTTTCTGCCATTAGCGCCACTTTCAAACTTTCAAATCAAATCAAAATCAAATCAAATCAAAATATACAATACAACAAACACAACAACAACAACACAACAACAAACACAACACCTCTCGTCTCTCTCTTTTTTTCTCTACAATATATATCAAAAGATTTTTGATACATACCTACCTATATCTCACCCTACCTAGGGTAAACCACCCAATCGCTGGCACACCTGCATTTGCCAATAATTGATTATCTTACCCTACCTTATATTATATACAATTCTTTTTCTTAATTTTTCTTTCCGTATAACCTTTACCAAAATATGAAAAAAAGATGAATGATATCGGTAAAGTGGCGTGACCAAGGGAAATAGGGATTAATTTTTATACATATTAAAGAAGTTACAAAAAAAAAGTACACACAAGAAGTTATTCGTTTACACTTATCACTCTTATCGATTTTCCTGAATGACGCGAAATCTCTACGGAATCATGTGCCGTCATATAGTACAAGTAGGTTCTGTCTGAAAACCGTTGATTTCGAGAAATCTAATAATAAATATGTAGTCAAATACCCTATTTTATTACACTAAGTGGAGCTGCAATAATTTCATCATAAAAATATTGATTTGTTGGATCACATATAGGTAATAAGTCCAACGAAATTTTAAGCTAGATTTTGGACCCATATTTCATATTTATAATGTACAACAATCGCTTTCTCTTTTAAACAAAGAAATCAAAAATAAAATTGAGTCAACGCCATTGATATTTTAATTAAATAGAAAGTGAAGAAATAGTCGTTTTATACTGGGTGCTACAAACAGATTCTAAACTAGAAGCAATAAGTATGACAATCGAGCTATCACTAAACTCATTGTTGTTGTTAAATCAACTAAATCAATCTAAATCTAAAAGTTACTTAATTGTAATAATATTATAGTATAAGATCTTATAACATCGAGAGCTTACATCCACAAAGCATTGTCTTTTATTTTCACATTACGATGTGATTTATCTTTTGTGTAATAAGGAATGTTACGTTGTATTAAACATTATGAAATAAATTGTATGGATAGTTAATTTATGAAAATCATTTTTTTATTTTTTATGGGGGGTAACCTCACAAAGGACGCATATTCCCTAGGACCCTAATGAACACATATTCTGGGACAACCATCTTTTAAAAAAAACGAAATGCCCGATTATTAGTACCGAGAAACCGTTCGGCGATCAAAAAGAAAGAAACTTGCTTTTAGACGTAACCAAAAAGTGATTGCAGTTGTGGATCTCAGGCCAACTCTCATTTTCGTATCGCTGGCTGGAAGATCTCCTAGGCATATCCTAGGCTATCTGATGAACAGCCTCCGAGATATTATAACATACATGCAGGCTGCTACTCTGCCCAGGACTACTAGGAAATTGTTATCAATGCATACTGCAAGAAAAGAGTATAAGATTATGTGGTGATCTAACATATAAAAAACTAAACTATATGACTAAAAAAAACTAAAATTTAACATTAATGGTATAATTTAACAGCCAATAAAGAAATACCCTTTCCATTATAACAACATTATTAAAGATTTAATCTTTAATATCTTTTTATATATTGCTCTCAAGTTTTTTGTTATATTTCCATTTCATTTCTCCGCCATCAGTGGTACAATATATCTTTTTCTCTTTGCTCAGTTTCGTCAAGTGATGGTTGACATTGTATGCCGCTGCTGTCCACAAATGTTCAGGTGTGTCAGTGTAAATTTGCTTAACCAAGTCCATGGCATTTAGTGCATCTATGTTTGACTTCAATGTTTCTAGTATTTGTGCCTCTCTTTGGTTCCTATGGGCTATGTAGTAATTTATTTTTTCGATCGGTTTCTGAAAATGTTAAGGCTAGATTAGAATTAATAACATTTTATAAATTAGTGGTCAATTTTTTTTTTTTGTGATTATTTTTTTTATTCACATATGTACATTATTTACAAACTAAAATTAGAACTAAAATAAGAAAAACTAATATGTACAATTACGGGGCGTCAAAAAATTCGTCCACATCGCTGTCAACAGGAAAAGTGCCCAGAAGGCTGGCAGCATTGCCACGTTGGATGGCAATACTGATTCTTTGGCCAAAAAAAAGGCCAGCCGTCTGGTCACGTGAAGAGTCGACCAACCGCTTGGCGATATCCCGAAATAAAAGATGTGCACTCGGCCCTAGTATTTCAACCCCAAACGGCTCATTTTTTTTTTTTAAATCTTTTATGGGTTTGCTCTTGACTCTAGTCTAGGTCAGAGGTGACAGGTGAGAGACAAAGTCGACGATGGAGTGAGCTTACCCAGAAGAAGCCTGTTCACTCTAACTTTGAAGGGTTGTAAACGTTTGGAAACACACGCAGGCAATGAGTTCCACTCTTTTGCTGTGCACATTATGAAGGATGTTTGGAAGTGCTTGGTGTGAAGGCAACTAGGTGAGGATGGTAACATGCAGTGTGTCCAGATGTCATATTGCGCTTTGTAGAGAGTTAAAAGCTGTGCAGGTGTAAAGTACGGCTTTACTCTGTTCAGGATGCCCGGTTATTTTGCCGCAATTTGGGTATGCTCAATGGAGGAGGCGCCAAGTTGAGACTGTCAGACTGTGTGTGAGATGTCAACACCATGCCTAGGGAGCTCGAGCCGTTCAGTTACAGGAACAGATTTACCCCAAAAAGATAGGAGTTTAGATGAAAATCTCCTTTTTTTCCTTGGTAAAAACTAAGTAGTAATAATTATACAATAGTGTTTTTTTATTTTTAGGGTTCCGTACCTCGGAAGGAAAAAGCGGAACCCTTATAGGATCACTTTGTTGTCCGTCCGTCCGTCTATCTGTCTGTCAAGAACCTTTTTCTCAGGAACGCGTGGAGATATCAAGCTGAAATTTATATCAAATACTCAGGTCTACTGTCCCTTAAAGCTGTGAAAATCAAACTTCTAAGCCAACGCAATCAAAAGATACAGCCGTTTATGCCGCAAATATTAGACACTCGAAAGGAAATCAAAACCTACAGTACAGGGTACGTCCCGTGAACTCTTGGAAGTTTTGTACGAAGAAACGTCTTATAGCACAGATAGGAAAAATTGCGAAAACCGTTAATTTTTTGTTACATCATATAATAAAAATATTTTTAATAATTTTAAACTTACTACCCCTTTCCTCATGAATGCGTAAAGGTATTAAATTGAAATTCATATTAAATACTCAGGTCTATAACACCTTTAAGCTGTGGTTTGTATGGAACCCTCGGAGCTCGAGTCCGACTCGCACTTGGCCGGTTTTTATTATTATAGTTAGGCTCGCGCTTGATCACTGTCTTACCTCATCCTGGCTGGATTTTGTAGTATCCTGTATCAGTCCAGGTACACAAAATCCCAACAAAAAAAATGATTGCTTAGGCCAATATGGTGCAATTTAAACATGCTGAGAGTGTGTGCGTTTGGTAATACGTATGAATATAGGTGGGATATGTGTGTGTAAACAGATGATTAAGTTTTGATAAATTACTAGTGGATCACATTCTTAAAGACCATACAGACCGCAACACAAGGAGGTCAGTCAACTTAAGTTAGAGACAAGAGTGCTAAAATATAAACTTGTCAGAAACTAGTGATTGAGGTTTAAAAAAAAAACAAAGTAAATAATTAACTAATAACTACATACCTCAACAATATTACCATGCCCTGGATAAATAACTGCAGGGTTTAATTGAGCAATTTTTTTCAAACTGTTCATATATGAGTGAAGGTCTTCAAACACAGCAGTTCCCTCGCCCAGGATGCAGTCTCCACTGAAGAGGATATCTTCCTCTGACATAGTCATCACCACATGGTCTGTGGTATGGCCAGGTGTATGATGAACCTTGACAGTCGCCCCAGCTACCGTTAGCACTTGGCCGTCAAATAACCAGTTCATTGGAATATCACCAGGCACTTCGTCAGGGTCATCATCCACACTTCTCTGAAACTTCCATACAATTGGCTTTTCTGAAAAAATATTAGTGTTTGAATTTACCTATTGTTTGATAGAGTATGATTTTTTAGGATTCGTCATGTCTGTCTGCCCGTCCGTATGTCACAGCCAATTTTTTCCGAAACTATAAGAACTATGCTGTTGAAACTTCGTAAGTAGATGTATTCTGTGAACCGCATTAAGATTTTCACACAAAAATAGAAAAAAAACCGGCCAAGTGCGAGTCGGACTCGGGCACGAAGGTTTCCGTACCATTATCGCAAAAAACGGCAATAAAATCACGTTTGTTGTCCCCCTTAAATATTTATTTTATTCTGTTTTTAGTATTTGTTGTTATAGCGGCAACAGAAATACATCATCTGTGAAAATTTAAACCCTCTTACAAATAAACGCGGAATAAAGTTATACCAGGTATAACAAAGGAATTACCATACATTTTCATAGGTATACTTGGTATAACTTTATGCCGCGTTTATTTGTAAGAGGGTAACTGTCTAGCTATTTCGGTTCATGAGATACAGGCTTGTGACAGACAGACGGATCGCAGAGTCTTAGTAATAGGGTCCGGTTTTTACCCTTTGGGTACGGGACCCTAAAAAAAAGAAATTTTGGGGGTTCCCCATACTTAGAACTGAAACTCATTTTTTTTTTCATCAAACCCATAAGTGTGAGTATGGATAGGTCTTCAAAAATAATATTGAGGTTTCTAATATCATTTTTTTCTAAACTGAATAGTTTGCTCGAGAGACACTTCCAAAGTGGTTAAATGTGTCCCCCCCCCCCCCTGTGACTTAGTAAAATAAGAGAATGATAAAACACATTTACCATGTAAACGTCCACCGAAAATTAGTTTGAACGAGATCTAGTAAGTAGTTTTTTTTTAATAAGTCATAAATCGTAAACCGCAATTTACCAAGTACGGAACCCTTCGTGCGCGTGTCCGACTCGCACTTGGCCGGTTTTTTAAATATGCAATCAACAGTGTCCTTTGTAAAAAAATATAGGTAAGCTATTATGTAAAAGCCACATCTTAGGAAAATGTTGTACACACAGTTTATTTTTTTTATAGTTTATAAGCTCGCATGTCAAATGCTCGCACTATCTCAACTGATGGTAAGCGATGTGGTCGATATCGATGCACGCTTGCCTTCTGGATCTTTTGTCAGCAGAAGATCCAAACAATTGGTCTTATGCGAATCAACATCATTGCCCCTTGGACCAGCTGTGCCGCATCAGCCGCCTTACTGAGGTACTCTGTGAGCCTGGTTGTCTCCTGATCTCTGCTGTGCGAACGGTAGACACAGGCTTAGATAATTTTATCCAGACCTCCACCAGAGCTCACAGCGTTGTGAATCTGGAGTCCTCAAGGTTACGGAGACGCCGATAGCATGTGTTGTCACGGGCGTACATACACCCGCGCGAGGTTTAAAATTGTGCTCCAGGGTAAACCCTGGGTAAGATAAGTACGACACGTCTAACGGACTCGCTATCTGCGTCTCCGTAAGGAGAAACACTGGTGAGATTTGAGTGAAACCTATAATATTGGTCAGGTGCACTTTATGGGGGAGGGGCCGCTGTATTAATCCAGTATTCTTTTTCCTTGATATTATCATCATAGAAGAGTGAATGGAGGAGAGGAGAAGGAAGTGAGACGAGGTGCCACACTGCTAAACCTACAGGCAAGCCCAAGCCCCGCCCCTGAAATGTCAATTGATTACCTACTTATTGGTAGTTATTTAGATAATTATTTTGTTTTCCATCATTTAAGGAGTAAGTAAATACACTTGTTGATTTTACAGGAGCAGCACATACTTATCATCTTTTCAGCCACGAAACATCCATTGCTGACCATGGCCGAGAGAGTCCAAACATCATATATGAAAATAACTGTTCTATTCTGAGTTATAAACATAATGGATATTATTTCTTACTAGCTACTGTTGTATAAAGGTCCTCAACTCCACCAAGATGATCATGATGCCAGTGAGTGACAATAATATGCTCGATGTTTGCTTTTTCCGATTGCAACACCCTTGCCAAGTTGTTTTGGTACTCTGGCACATTTTTGTCACCAGCGTCTATAAGGATCCGGCTGAAATATCAAAAAGTTTGCATAACAAAACGAGATAGAAGTGAAAGGAATGGGGAAGGCCATTGACAAGGGAGTGGGACAGCTTAGTATTAAATAAATATACTATTTATTGTGTGTATGGTGCACATACATGGTTTATAAAATTGTTTAATAAGTAAGGAGTTTTGCAATATGAAGGCTCGCACCTTTGCACTTACACATGCAACCTACTTTAGATATTATGAGAATTATGCAGCAGCAGCAAGCAGAGCATTGATGATGCATTTGTATCAATATTTAATTTAGTGTTCTAATAGACACGGTTTGGAACGGACAACTTGCATTTTTATTTCTTGATTCCAGCCCATTGGCACTCATTGACATTTTTACATTACACTAACATTTGCATTGACAGTAATTAATGATAAGGTGTATTTGCTTTTGCACCCTACATATTTTTTATTGGTCCTTCGAAATTATTGCAAGTACCGTACTGTACAATTTATTGGTCAGTAAAACGTTGCGTGTGAGCTGTGTTTTGATCGAGTGTTGCCGTGCAGAAGCAGTCACAGCATTCCAGGTTTCAGAGCGAAATGTTGCATCAGCGTAAAGGGAGAGTTCCTGAGTTTCAAGTAAGATCACAAATTTTTGTTTTATTCAATTAAATAAATTGTAATAATAATAATTGCAATATTTATTAGCACAATAAATATTTATTTTACTTCCACAGAAGTGCCTTCGAAACATTACGCTCTGTTACTTGGATTACCAGCTTGCCCTCATGCCGTAAACACAGTGTGTATATATTAATAAACATTAAGCCTTTGTTAAAAGAACAATGAAAAAAAAGAAAAATGTAGGTGTGGGGATCATAATGGTGCCCTGCAATAACAATATTGAGGTGTAAGGTCGACAATAATTAACTTATAATAGAAGCATAATAATCACTGCAGCGTACTTACTTCTTTCCAGTTCCTAACAGATATGTGTTGGTGCCTTGAAGAGTCATAACGCCTGGGTTACATCCTAGAATCCTAAACACCCTATTTGTAAGCCTGGCCACCGCTGGAATAACATCTGCCATGGTTGATTAGATCTTATTTTATAAAAAATGTGGGGGCAAATTTTTATTGATGCACTGGGTTTACAAATTTGATATTATGAAATAATTAAAATGAATATTCAGTGAGACAGAAGCTAAGTACAAAAACTATGCTAATGCAAAGTATTAATATTTGAGACGAAATCGAATATTAAGAAAATAAATAATATATATAATTCCAGTGTGTCGTCGATTCACTAACCGACTATTAACATTTTGTTTGTTTAATATTTGTTGAAAAAGGCTATGCAATTTTGCAGTCAAAAATATTAACTAATAATTAATTTGCTTGAAAACAGATAGACTTCAACTTTTGCGAATTCCGAAATCGAATCGGTGGACTTTGACAGAATGTTCGCCTCACGGTTTTATCTTTGAATCGCCAAGGAACTTATCTCAACTCAAATTCCTTGCCAATATCAGCACAACACAGAACACCTTTTAACTGTCAGAACAAGCACCACAAACACACAGAACTAAAAAAAACTGGTAGAATCGTGTATTCGTAATAACTAAATGAAGTCGATAAAAATCTGAACTCAATTTTGTTTTGTTTGAATTTGAAACTATTTTTATTTACTCTGTGTTTGAAACCCAGATCAACATTCAACACAGAAGTTCAAGCAGTTATTTATGTATGTGTGTTGTTGAGTTGTTCACTTGTTGTTGTGATGACTGTGTGTGGTTGGTTTGGTTGTGGGTCCGATAACTTCGATATATCAAAACGTAACTTATATCGGATATGTGTTAAATCGATATCTATATCAAAATAACCAATATCACTAAATAAAATAAAACCGTAACAATGCGAAAACGTACGAACTACGAACAAAACGCAAACTTCACAAACGAAACGATAGCAACCATAATGCGCTATAGATAGTTCTCGCCGAACTTTTTGGACGCCCTGAAGTTGGCTTTCCGATGCGCAAGGCACGGTGTGGTATTGTTTTTGTATGAGATTTACTACTGCGCAGCCATTGTAGCAAGGGCGGATTTAGGGGGGGGCACGGGGGCACGTGCCCCCCCCAGACGGCATTTTGTGTACTGTGGAGATTCCATCACAGTACCTACATACATAGAACCAAATCAAATTACAGAGTTGTTAAAATATATGAATAAAATAACAGAATGAAACTATTCACCACTGCACTGGAGGATGTCTTCAAGGTTCTAGACTGGAGAAACCGATTCGCCGATGATAAAGCTGTCATGGAGGACCCCAGTACAACGCTCGATGACCACAGTAGAGCTTCCGAAAGAATGGGTCCAAAAATGAACATGGACAAACCAAGGTGATGCGCTCATCTCGCACCCACTCCTATCAAGATCGGTGGCTCCACAGCCGAAGCCGTGGACGATCATGTCTACCTGGGACAAACGGTCCAGTTAGGCAGGTCCAATCTCGAGAAAGAGGTTGACCGTCGAATCCTACTCGGCGGGGCAGCATTCGGGAAGCTGCGCAGTTTCTTATCGTCCAACTTACCACAGTGTCTCAAGACGAACTTATGGCCCTGAGACGTGGTCGCTCACAATGGGCCTCATCAGAAAGCTTACAGTCGTCCTTGCGGGGAACCGATGACTTTGCCGAATATTTTTTGGAGAAATTTCATTTTACCGAAAATTATTGACCGAAGTCTTTTTTGCTATATGCATTATTTGACATATTTTCAGATCATCGAAGTATCATGTGGCATATGTATTATTTTCCGGACTACATTTGGCCGATTTAAAAATAACTTTTTGCTTTTGACCGAAGCCTCTTTTGTACTTTTTTCATTTGTCATATTTTCACCAAACCGAAACAACATGTTAGGGAATATTATTTAGTCACAAATATATAGCCGGTTACTTGGTAGCATTTTCAATTTAAAATTGAAATAGAGTCATAAAAGTATTTCAATTTTAATATGTTGTGCTACAAAATCGACTTCACGCAGTCTTGTCTGTGTTTACGTATTTTCATGCAAAAGATTTATAAAATAGCTGTCATGCATTAGACATTTTTATTAATTAATTATTTCAAAGAATTTGTCCAAGAGCGAGCGAAGCGAGCTCGGGAATTTAGGGCACCCCGACACGGATAGGTTAGGTTCGAAGAGGATGACGGGAGGTGAAGTGAGCGAGCAAAGCGAGCGAACTTAGCTCCCGTCATCTCCTTCGTGTTAGGTTAG
The DNA here is from genome assembly GCA_945859665.1 of Anorthoa munda. Taxonomy (NCBI): domain Eukaryota; kingdom Metazoa; phylum Arthropoda; class Insecta; order Lepidoptera; family Noctuidae; genus Anorthoa; species Anorthoa munda. The sequence continues at coordinate 8,520,441 of OX243918.1, read as the reverse complement.
ACCCTGGGTGTTGGTTACAGACCCTGCAGACAGAAATAGGAGCCCAGCGGAGCGGGGCTGTCGACAATTTTTTTTCAGGTCACTGTTTTAAACATTTGTATTCACCCGCTGTTTCTCTCTCACTTATTATTTTGATATGCGTTTAAATATAAATATCTCGGACAAATGTTATTTCGGCTAAGTGTAAATTCGGTAAAAAAAATCCGACCAAGTAAAACCTTGGAGTAAAGAAAAAAATCGAATTGATAATAGGTCAACTAAGACAGTGGCAGACGTGACTTCGATGAAGCAAAAAAAAAAAACGAAACAATAATAGTTGAAAAGTTTTAGGTGAAATGAAATTCGGTCAAATGTTGTTCGAACTTATGATAGGTAACCGTCCTTGCGTGATTGAGAACCAGGTTTACCGACATAGGCCGAAGAATTGCCACACTTAAGTGGCAGTGGGCAGGGCACATTGCTCGCAGAACAGATAGCCGATGGGACAGAAAAGTTTTGGACTGGCGACCGCGAACCGGAAGACGTCGCGTTGTAGTGGACCAAAAGCCTGGTGAAGGTTGCGGGCATCCGCTGGATGGCCTATGTCCAGCTGTGGAAATCTTTCGGCTGATATGATGATGATGAACAGAAAGAACATGAGTGAAACTCTTGTCTTTCATAACCCTTCCTGTACATACTTGAACTTGTCGAAATAAACATGAAGTATGATACTTCAAGTTTATTTCTGACAGTTATTGTTGATTTTTTTGCTGGTCCGCCCCTTGTACCCCTCCCAGAAAAAAATCCTGGATCCGCCCTTGCATTGTAGCCAACTTCAGGGCGGCAAAGAAGTTTGGCGAGAACTATACCTCTCTTTCTAAGTATTATTTTTATTTTATTGGTATATAACCACTCCGCTGAGCGGAGGGATAAGAGATGCAGGAAATTCGAGGTAACTCCATTTGAAATAACATTAGAAATTTTTACAACCCCTTTGTACAGTCCGTTCAACTGATTTTGAGTTCTATCCCGTAATTATAAGGATGGCATATAAAGCATAAACCTGTTACCAAAACTAACTGTTTAATTCAGCTGCCATTTGTCTATAACTATAAAAGTGTGAGTTTGCGTTTGCTTTAGTTCGCGTTCGTTGTTAGTTTGCTCATCTAAATAACACTTAGATAAAGTACCTATAGATTAAGCCTTAAAATGAGCTTGATTGATAGAGCGAGATGGCCAATTGGCAGCTCCATGTTAATATTAAGGACAAAAGATTATTTTTTGTCTTTGTCACCATGGCCGGTTTCTGTTGTTTGTCAAACTCTAATATAATGGCAGGTATGACAAACAAACTCGGTTTTGTTTGATTTTCTGTGATTTCGTGGTATTATGTGTTAATTGAGACAAGGAATTTGGGTTATTTATAGATAATAAGTGTCAGTGCGATGGTGGGTTGTAGTGTTCTTGTTCTTGTTGTAACACCAGAACTAACTATTGCTGTCTCATGTGCGGCCACGCCAGGGCTTAATCTATAGGTACTTTATCTAAGAAATAACATGTTAACTTTTGCAAACTGTACTACTGATATCGATATCTGAAAATCGTTTTCGATAGCGATATGAAAACTGTATATCGGTTAAACGTAGAGTGGTTAAATTCTCTGTGGAACTGGTGAAGTGATTATACTTGGTTGGTACATACCTTAGATAAAGTACCTATAGATTAAGCCTTAAAATGACCTTGATTGATAGAGCGAGATGGCCAATTGGCAGCTCCATGTAAATAATAAGGACAAAAGATTATTTTTTGTCTTTGTCACCATGGCCAGTTTCTGTTGTTTGTCAAACTCTAATATAATGGCAGGTTTGACAAACAAACTCGGTTTTGTTTGATTTTCTGTGATTTCTTGGTATTATGTGTTAATTGAGACAAGGAATTTGGGTTATTTAAAGTTATTAAGTGTCAGTGCGATGGTGGGTTGTAGTGTTCTTGTTCTTGTTGTAACACCAGAACTAACTATTGCTGTCTCATGTGCGGCCACGCCAGTGCTTAATCTATAGGTACTTTATCTAAGGTACATACGTAGTATCTCTAAGTAGTCTGTGGTTGGTACTTCCCATCGCTATTCGATGTTCGCGTTTTTTTTCGTCTGTGTTTGGTATATTCGTGTTGAATTCCGAATAACACGAATACACCAACCAAAGATTACTATTATATGACACCAACTACACATCGTTCATGAACAGCAAATATGCCGAACATTTACGAATATTTTTGCTAAAGTTTACGTGGACGTGGTAACTGTAGCAGCGGCATATTATTTCCATTGTGCTAATAACCAGTACATGTTAGGCGTACGTAAAAACAAAGTTGTTAAAATAACATTGAGAAGAAGACGCTGGTGGGTGTTAAAAATTCACAAAAATCGTATTAAGTACTACTGAGCGAGCGATGTGTAGCCGGTTAACGAACATATTCGCCAAATCACCATATTCGCAATCCTTTGCTATGTTGCAAAAAACCGACAGCCGGGCGGATACGGGTGTTCGGGTATTTGGCGTATTCGTCTTGTTCGTGAGAATAGGCAAATATAGACGAATAGAGCTACTTCACATCGATCTATTTGGGTGAATAAGACAAACACGCGAACAGGAATAGCGATGTGAAGTGCCACCTCAGGCTAACACTAACGTAACAATAACGTTTAAGTCAGTTTGACATATGTCGCAAAGATCAAGCTATCTCAAGAAGTATAGTGAAGTCGATTTTATAGAGAACTAGCGGACGCCTCGCGGTTTCAACCGCGTAGTTCCCGTTTCCGTGGGCATACAGGGATAAAAAGTAGCTAACCCGGGGATAGTGTAGCTTCCCAACGGTGAAAGATTTTTTTTAATCGGTCCAGTAGTTTTTAAGTTTAGGTATTCGTTACATACAAAAATACAAATCTTTGCTCTAGAATATTAATGTAGATAAAAATAGATCGTAATCACATTGACTTTCATTAAAAAAATAACGATTTATATCGTTGATTTTTTAATTATGATTTAAGAAATAATCTTCTCGCAGAGTGTGTTGGGCTATTGAATAAGTTCGAACGCATGTTGATCAGCTGATCTATTCTGTTATGCTTAACATGCACTGCGGTTTTTATTTTCACGATATTATGTCGCACATTCTGCCATGAAGTTGCACGCATTGCGATAAAAAACATGCGGATATAAAACCGCAAGAAATCCGTGTCTTGCCCCAGAATTAAATTTGCGTTAATATTTTGACCTCGAGGAACGCCTGTAAGAGACAAAAAACGCGCGGTATTTTTCCGCAGTGAGTGTTAGTTATGATTCAATACGTGGACAAAACTCACGATAATAAAATATGTGCGGCTGATTAAAAAAAAACAAACCGTAATGCGTGCTAAGACTTAGAATTTCAAGAATACTTAAGCGCTTATTACACTACTAATTGATATTTAATCAACCAATCGTTACTCGAAATTGCGTTCGCGATCCGCAAGTAGTATTGTGAGTCGCCCGTGCATTTGTATGTGTATGTATTTCGCGGGCAGCGAAGTATTTTTGTCGGGAACGTGTATCTCTGACAGGAATCTCAGTCCAGACCACGTTGGACCGAGAGCCGCCCTGAAGCTGGCTTTCCGATGCGCAAGGCATGGCTCGGTGCAGTTTTTGTATGAGGTTTATTGTTGCGCAGGGTCGGACTGACCATATAGTCGAGGGTGCGTTTGCACGCCTCGCTGGGCCCCAGCCAGAGCGGACCCCCAACGGGCCTGACTTGCGGGGCTTGCTGCTAGCCGCGCAAGTCAATACGGCAGGGGCCCGCGCAGCCTTGGGCCCGGCTATTGCGACCTACAACTATAGTAGATAGTTGTATACAAACCATGTGACTGTAAACTTTTATCACAATATGACAAGCACACCAGCACGTACACCATATAAGTTGCATATTATGTAATTCTCACCATTTCGTTCACGCAAAAGACTTGTGAGCAGGGCCGGCTCTATCTAATGGCTATTTGGACTTCAGCCCAGGGCTCCCATACCCCATTGATGACAGTAATTTAATTCAAATTCAAATATTTATTGCTCAACACTGTCAACACAGTACATTTTCATACATTTCCAGATGTCAAGTAAATGCGCAGTCCACTTTGTTGCATCAATTCAGGCATCCAAAATTATCATTAAAATTACACAATTTCATAAACTCTAATTAATACCTTATGCAATGTTATACTTTCAAAATTATTACCCTACCAAATCTCATAAATTCAAATGAATAACTTATAAAATCTCATAAATTAATACCCTATTCAATGTCATTAATTTAAGTTATTGCGTCATTGATTTAATGTCATAAATTCAAAAATAATTAATTAATATTCTACAAGTGTTGAGAAAATCCTTTTCTGCTTAAGACAACCAACTTTCTTACTCCTAATTCTGTACAAAAGTCAAAAGAAAATCTAAATCAATTCAAATACTGCGCGTACCTATTTACAAACATTTGAGAGCTCACTTCGCTCGCTCTAGTCGCTCTTGCACCTTACATTTACATTTCTGCAAAAGTCAATAAATTCAAATAAAAATATATTAAGTGTCAATATTATTTTATTTATTACATTTATTTTACGGAATCGTCGGCCCTCAAGTTTGTTAGCAGGGCCCGAAAATTTCATGATCTGCCCCTGCTTGTGAGAGACGCTTTTCATTGGGGCTAGAACAGTTGGACGCTATAAGATTAAACACAGAATCGGATCTAATCAAAAATGGCGTGGAGAAAACCATTAATTACGATCAAGTAATTCACTGGTTATCTAAGAAACTTCTGCGTATGTATGAACTAGCTTCTGCCAGCAGCTTCGCCCGCGTGAATGTCGAAAATTATCCCGAGAGCATATATTCCCGGGATAAAAAGTATCCTTTGTGCTATTCCTGACTACAATCTATCTCTGTGCCTAATTTCATACAGATCCGTCCAGCCGTTTGAGCATCAAGAAGTAATAAACATACAAACACACACACACTCACAAACTTTTGCCATTATAATATTAGTGAGATGAGAAGTGGGATGTGATGTGATTGTAAAATTTACCTTCATACGGGGACGGCGGCGTGTCAAATTATCGAGTTTGCTTCGCTCGCTTTTGCATTCTAGAATCTAAACGACGACCACCTAAACTAACCGAGATGCTAAAATTTACACGCTCACTGATTGATTTCCGATATTAGATCTCACTAACGAAATTTCGATATTAATATCGGAATTAATATCGCACTTTCGTTAAATATAGCAATTTTTTTGTTCATTCCACAAGTTCGGTTTATGGCTGGTAGAGTACAATAAAAAAACATGTTTATGCCGCCACAAAATAGGATTTGCTATTGTGTCTCTCTCTAATCACCAGTGACTGTGTTATCGGGCGCTTTTTTACCTAAACTGCACAGTTGTTCCCAAAAAAGAATAAAACTCATGTCTCTCTGAAAAATGTTAATCTAAAAAAGTCCATAAAGTAAATGTTTATCGATCAATCTGAAAAGTAGCCCCGATTAATGTAGTGAGTAATAATGATTTATACATTCAGTATAAGTATCGATCAATGTGGCGACGCCACTGCTGAACATAGGCCCGAAGGACCTATGTTCAGCAGTTGACGTCTTTTGGCTGAAATGATGAAGATGATGCGAGACAATGAAGTCAAGTAGTGGAAGTTGATTTATCCAACAGATTAATGATAGGTAAGGTTTCCAAGCAGTTATAAATTTGAAATAAAGTTTAACAAAGATAGGTTCCGAAACAGACCTCTCTAAAGTATGAAAAACTATCTTAGCATTCATCATCATCATCATCGTCATTTCAGCCGAAAGATGTCGACTGCTGACAAGCCTCCCCCAAAAGTCGTCACATTGGCCGATGCCGTGCATCTCAAATCCTGCGGATACCCGTTACCCAAGCATTAATCAATGAAAATATTATTGTTACAACGGGTTCTATGAATCTGTGTATTTACTTGTACTCTTAGAGCTAACATTTTTTCATTTTCAAGGCACAGATTATTTTTTGGCCCATGCCTCTTCTTTCATTGACTCTCATACTCTATGGTCTATTGAATTTTGTCAATGACTGAGATGAGTTCTCGTTAGAGTATTTTTTTTTTCTATGGATGAGTTTTGACGTTGACAGTGACACATTCATATTCATTATTGACATTTCCAGAAAAAATGGCTGGTGTGCTGGTTAGAGTAATTCAGAGGACAAAACCACAATTGGGTATATAATTAGTAGCATATTAAACCCCATAATATGCGATCTTAAGTCAAGGATTAAGTTCCTAATGTATTAAAAATCTAATCAAGTACACAAGTAAATGTTATTGTTGGGGTGCGTAGTGTGTGACTTATATAATTTTTACGTCTCGTTTTAGGCATTGTTGGCCCACTGGTGACTGTCAGCAAGAGTAATGTGCCGGTCCGATACCAAGGTACACAGAAGCAGCCAGAGGGCAAACAGCGGGGCGGACCGTTGGCGGATAGCGACAGAATCTTCACGAACTTGTACGGCCGACATGACTGGAGACTCAAGGGTGCACTGTCGCGCGGAGACTGGTACATGACCAAGGAAATATTGCTGAAGGGCCAGGACTGGATTATCAGTGAGTACCATTACACCTTAATATCACCCTATTATGAAATATTGTTCTATTTCTTTTAGAAATAAAATATCTGTTGAACACACAAACACTGCTAAAATTAGTAAAAAAAAAATATTTATTTTGTTACTTTGTCCAGATTTCGGTATAATTACTGAATTTTCCAAGTTTTATTTTGAAGGTATACAGAGATCCTTGAGGAAGGGTTTGGTCCAGCAGGATAACTAAAAAACTTCGTGGACTTCTTTCTCTTAAGAAGATAATGTTGTGCAATATATGGGTATATTGCACAACATCCCAAACCCAATTTTGGGTTAAGCCCGCCTGTGTACATAATCTGTCCATATGAAAATTGTGTTGTAACTTTATTGTGTACAATAATGATAGATATACAAAGATACCCAATATGCATACAAAAAACAGATTAGAATAGCTCCTGTCCTCCTGGACAGCATGGTGGAAATTCTGTGAATCCACTGAGACAAATAATGAGGCCGCAAGGGTACATAAGATCCTATCAACTGATCAAGATCGATCTCTCTGCATGCTGAAAAAACCCGACAACTCATACACACTGACTGACAATGAAACCAGTAAGGTCCTCCTCGAAACTTACTTCCCGGACTGTAAAATCCTGGAGGACAGGACATGGGAGCCTGAGCCAGAAGGGAATCCAACGGACCAAGACTGGTCTAGAGCCCACTATATAGTAACAGCAGACCAAATAAAGTGGGCTATAAACACTTATGAGCCATACAAGTCGGTAGGGCTGAATGGCATTTTCCCAGCCCTGCTACAGTCAGGGGTAGAGTATCTAACACCATGGCTGTTAGAGATCTATTAGGCCTGCAAAGCGCTTGGATATATACCTCTCTCATGGCGCAAGGTGAAAGTCATCTACATACACAAACATGGGAAAACTGATTACACACAACCCAAGGCACATATACCTATAAGCCTCACATCCTTCTCACTGAAAACCCTTGAAAGACTTTGCGACAAGCACATCCGAGATGGATCTCTCAGAGTAAGACCACTACATAAACAACAGCATGCATACTCCACAGGCAAATAAACAGAATCCACGTTACACAGTGTGGTCTCTAAAATTTAATGCACAGTGGACCACAAAAGCTCAGCTCTGGGCACCTTTATTGATATCGAGAGTGCCTTTGACAAGATCATGTTCAACAGCTTTAACACGGCCCTCAACAGACACAGCATAGACACTACCCTTGGAGGCTGGATTACCAACATGCTTAAACTGAGAGTGGTTCAAGTCACGGTTCAAGTGTCGTTAACACTACAAGGGCCGTCGTCGCGAAAGGGCTATCCGCAGGGGGGCGTACTCCCGCCACTCCTGTGAAACCTGGTATTGGATAGCCTCATCAAAACACTCAATGACAAAGGTTATTAACGTTGGCTATGCGGATGACATAACCATGATAATAAATAGGACCCACGAAAACACCTTATGCATCAAGCCCTGAAAATTCTAGATGAATGGTGCAGCGAGCACCAACTCTCAGTGAACCCCACAAAAACTAAAATTATTCTCTTCACAAAGTAGAAAAAACCTATGACACTGCAACTACCGCGATTCTTTGGAACATCCCTGAGCCTTTCAACAGAAACCCTGGCCATCTATTTGGTCAAACAACTGAGTTGGGCAAAAACATGAACTATATCACTACAAAAGCCAGCATATCCCTGTGGCAGTGCAAGCAACTGTAAGGCAGAAATTGGGGGATCAGCCCCATGGTCACCCACTGACTATACAACACAGTCATTCCAACCAATGATTACTTACGGCTCTTTGGTCTGGTGGCCCAGGACAGACCTGAGCACAGCCCTGAGAGATCTCGAAAAATTGCAGCGGTTGCAAGCGCAATTTAGGGCACACGGTATGTCGTTGCTCGGACGTGGTTAAGACGCGCCATTTCGGCGCCCGTGCCTGATCAAATTCCGCTTTATTTCCATGCATTTTGTATGAAATTTGAATGGAATAGGAAGCCGCCCGTGCCATGTCCGCGCCCGACGCCATTTCTATAAACAGTGTTGACCGTATTGTGTTCCTGACCTACAAACATGAAAATACTGATAATCTCAATGTGTCTTAACAATTTAATGATTTAATACTTTTGTAATGCTTTAATCATTAATAAAATTACAGATGAGATGAAAACATCTGGTCTTCGTGGTCGCGGTGGTGCGGGTTTCCCCACGGGAATGAAATGGTCATTCATGAAGAAACCCTCAGATGGACGCCCCCACTACCTCGTAGTTAACGCTGATGAAGGAGAACCTGGCACTTGCAAGGACAGGGAGATCATGAGACATGACCCTCACAAGTTGGTAGAAGGCTGTCTGATTGCAGGCCGTGCTATTAATGCCATTGCTGCCTATATCTATATTAGAGGAGAGTTTTACAATGAGGCCAGTAATCTCCAGGTGGCTATTGCTGAGGTGAGATTATTTTAAAATTTATTATAGACTTTTCCCACCATTGGTAGTGGTCCTGCCAAGACGAGCCTAACGAGTAGTAGAGTTGGCTTGGCTCCACTTGAGATCTGATAACTTATTAACAGTGCAGTGTTTCAGGTGGGTTATTTAGTTAATTTTGCATTTTTAATAGTAATATTGTGTACTTGACACTTTTTTGTTTGTGCTGGTTGCTGGGGCTGGTTTCCGCAACTCGACGACCAAGCGCGTATTTTGCGTAAGGGGAACCTTTGACTCTTATACCAATGCCAAATATACTTACATACACAAATACCTAGATCCGGAACAACTATCTGTCATCATCTTCCTGCCCTTGTCCCATGTTACTTGGGGTCGGCGCAACACGTTTTCCTCTTCCATACCGTCCTGTCCCCCGTCACGCTATCACTGACTCCCTTTTCTTTCATATCAATCCTCACACAGTCCATCCATCTTTTCTTTGGCCGTCCCCTCCCTCTCCATCCATCCACATTTATATTCATAACTCTTTTAGTAACATGCGTTTTATCCCTCCTCATCAGATGTCCATACCAGGACAAACGGTTTCCTTTCAACTTTTCTGTTACTGGCGTCACTTTCAAACTTCCTCTAATATACTCATTTCTTACTTTATCCATTCTCGTCACTCCGCACATTCATCTCAACATTCACATCTCTGCTACATGCAATCTCTTTTCTTCCATCTTTTTCACAGCTCAACATTCTGATCCATACAGTACGACAGGTCTAATCACGGACTTGTAAATTTTTCCCTTTAACTTGAGGGGCATCCGTTGGTCGCAAGTTGTTCCAGTGACCTGTCGCCATTTCATCCATCCCGAGTTGATCCGTTGCGTTACGTCTCGGTCTACCTCGCCATCCCCTTGGACAAGCGACCCTAGGTACCGGAAGTCGGAGCACATCGGTATGGGTGTTCCAGCGAGAGCTATAGGCACGGAACTGGAGAGACCGCCAAAATCGTAGAACAAGTATTCGGTTTTAGTTCTGCTCAATTTTAATCCAACATGTCTGTGGTGATGTGGTGGATCACCAATTTGCTCTAGGCCACTTTCGGCAACCAGCACAATGTCATCGGCAAACAGCAATACACCAGGGTGCCTCTTCCTGTATGTCCGGCGTCAGCGCGTCCATTATCATCAGGAAGAGGTAAGGACTGAGAGCCGACCCTTGGTGCAAGCCGACCGCCACACTGAAGCTGCCAATAGTGCCCACTGTAGATCGGACTTGGGTACTGCATCGACTGTACATCGCTCGGACCAACTGTACATACTTCCCAGGCACACCTTTCTTCTTACGGGCCCACCACAAAACCTCACGGGGCACCCTGCCGTATGCCTTTTCGAGGTCAATGAACACCATGTGCAAGTTTTTATGTGCACTTCTGTATTTCTCGCACAGCTGGCGTATTGCGAAAATGGCATCCGTTATACCCCAACCAAACATAAAACCGAATTGGTTCTGCGATACACCACGCGTTCTGCGCTCTTCTCTCAGCCGCCTTTCAATAACTTTCTCCCAAGCTTTCATACTATGTGACATTAGCTTTATTCCTCTATAGTTGTTGCATTCCAGCACATCACCTATCTGTATAACAACTATCAACTATCTGTATAGTAGTATATATCTGTGTATCTGTATATCACTATCTGGCAACATATTGAACAACCAACGAATCATTAAAATATAAAAAGATATTAACAATAATACTTTAAATTTCTCTAATTTCAGGCCTACCAAGCTGGTCTACTAGGCAAGAATGCATGTGGTTCTGGTTACGACTTCGACGTGTTCGTTCACCGTGGCGCCGGGGCCTACATCTGCGGCGAGGAGACCGCGCTCATCGAGTCCATCGAGGGCAAACAAGGCAAGCCCCGCCTGAAGCCCCCATTCCCCGCTGATATCGGCCTGTTTGGATGCCCCACTACGGTCAACAATGTGGAGAGTATTTCTGTCGCGCCGGTAAGTCTTTAAGCACAAATTCTTCATATGATCTAGATAAATCCTTGTCCCATGGTTCTTGGGGTGTTTCAACATGTTTTCTTCGTCCACTTCGTCAACCAGCAACCATCTGACTTTTCATTGGATGGATTAACTGGGACCTCCCTCTTCATGCATCCACATTTATATTCATAGGTCTTTATTTGAATACCCCTCATTTCATCTGACTTTTTTCTCTGCAGTCAATCTGCCGTCGCGGCGGCGCATGGTTCGCATCTTTCGGGCGCACGCGCAACCAGGGCACCAAGCTGTACAACATCTCTGGACACGTCAACACTCCCTGCACGGTCGAGGAGGAGATGAGCATCCCCCTCAAGGAGCTGATTGAGAGACATGCTGGTGGCGTCATCGGAGGATGGGATAACTTGCTAGCTGTCATTCCTGGAGGATCCTCTACCCCGCTTATGCCTAAACAGTAAGTTATAAAACATTACGCCTGTAGTCTTAGAAAGATTAGGTTTCATGCAATAAACCTGTCATTACACCCATTTCCTGAGTCCTGTGTCCCAGCAGTGGGTTCATTAAGAGGATGATAATGATTATTGCCCTACTTCCACAGCGTCTGCGACACCGTCCTAATGGACTTCGACGCGCTGGTAGCCGCCCAGTCATCCTTCGGTACAGCAGCCGTCATTGTCATGGACAAGTCCACCGATATCGTGAAGGCCATCGCCCGCCTCATCATGTTCTACAAGCACGAGTCGTGCGGACAGTGCACGCCATGCCGCGAGGGCGTCGGCTGGATGAACAAGATTATTTACAGGTGAGTTTCAAGATTATTAGACAACCATTCATCTTTTTTCATGTGGGTAGGCAGAAACTAAAGAATGCCATCTGCTATATATTATCCTTACACACTCCTGCTTCATTTACGTTCTGCACGCACGCCGGTTATGAGTATTGCGCCAGTGGGTTTAAAATAATTTAGATTAGTTTCAGACACAACACATATTTCCATTAATTCTGTGCAACAATAGAAAACAAAACCACTCAAAAGTTGGCATAGCCTGCAGAATAAGCAAGCTATAAAAACCGTTGAACAGGTGACATCTAGTGTGCTTAGTTCTCAACTATTCTTCTGATTACGTCAGTGTCTTTAGTTCTGCCATTTTATAGTAGATGGCGTTAAATTCATGACACTTTTCTGTTATTTTAGATTTTTTTAAACTCAAGGACGTTGAAATTTTTGCTTCGATTTTTATTCGGCCTTTGCCACTAATGACCAGCATTTCCATATGCCCACTATCATATTACTAATAGGCTTTACAATATACGGCTGCGTTATCTGACATTTATGTCATTAACATTTAGGTTCAAATTGGAAATATTGACTCGCGTTTGTGAAATGCACAATATGCACGCGAGCTTGTATACTGTAAAATGCTGTGTTGTGCAGTAATGTTGGATAACACAATCCTGTGATTATCTCATAAAGTTACCTGTGAATAAAATAATAAGATTACAGGCACTCACCAACTCAGGGGTTAAATATTCACATTGTGGAGTGCAATGAATATGTTCAGTACTGAGTAACTTAGCATAGATTGAATTTAAAGTGGACATTTATTTATTTATTATTATATAACATTACTAGCTGACCCGGCAAACTTTGTTTTGCCATAAAAACACCTAATATGCATCTACCCTACCTACCCTACCCTACCCTACCTACCCTACCCTACCCTACCTACCCTACTTACCCTACCTACCCTACTTACCCTACCTACCCTACCCTACCTACCCTACCCTACCTACCCTACCCTACCTACCCTACCCTACCTACCCTACCCTACCTACCCTACCCTACCTACCAGGCCCTACCCTACCTACCCTACCCTACCTACCCTATCCTAATTTTCCATTTTTTTTTTTTTTTTTTTTGTATATCTAAACCATTCTCGAATCTCCACGAACACACACAAAAAATTTCATCAAAATCGGTCCAGTCGTTTAGGAGGAGTTCAGTCACATACACACGCACACAAGAAATATATATATTAAGATATTTATTACAGCAAATTAGCCATTTATACTAAAAACCTATGTTACGTGTTACGTTAATCCTATCACTGTCTTCCCACAGAACCGCAAACTTTTTAACAGTATCGCCTTTTATTAATCATTTTGTCAAACAACCCCAATCCATACATACATAAATAACACATAATATTATAACGCCAACACTTTTTTTTACCTTTACAGAATGGTTGACGGAAACGCATCACCTAAAGAAATCGACATGCTATGGGAGATCTCCAAACAAATTGAAGGTACGTGTTATACCGTCTGACTTTGAAAAGAAATCGTCGACGCGTTACAATCTTGTGATTAATATGTCTTTTAAAAATTCATGTAACCTATCAAAGCTGGTAATGCGTCTTTGACAATTTGTAACATTAATTTTCGTTCTAGAAATTGCAATGTTTCAAAAATATTTTTCTTTTGTGTTGCTGGCAACACTACTTGCAATCTCCGTGTGACGTCAAGACACGTGTACGATAATTTCATCATGTTATGTTATAGTATAATCGTCACCAATTAATTAATCCCTTGCTGTAAAGTTCCGCTAGAGGGCGCGTCCGTCATGGTTTTTTCCTAACTGTTAAGTACTAATTCAGTTCTTAAAATTACCGATAATTCCATCGCCTACTTATTCAACTGTAAAAAGGTCCTATATGCTGGTAGCTATATGTTAGTTAGGCTAGCTATATGTAAGTTAGGCTAGCTATATGTTGGCTAGGTTGTCTTGAAAAGATCGCTTTTAGCGATAAGGCCGCCCATTGTGTCACCCAGTGTAATATTTTCTTCGTCTATACTTTCTGTAACTTATATGGTGTACATAATAAAGAGTATTCTATTCAAATTTATTCTAACAAAATTTTGATTGCGGTGGAATTTGAACTTTGTCATGAACTTGAATGTTGATTATATGTTTAAAAACTTACTGATTATCTCAAATTCGGTTTTTTTTTTCTCATCTTGATTGGAAATTTGAGCATTATTTTGACAACTTTCTTGCTATACTGGTCAAATACATGCGAGCAGCGGCCGGCAAAAGTTGTATGACAATCCATATCTGTCGTGTCTAGCGGCCAAATAAATTACATAGTAAATTCATATCTGTCGTGTTACTTAAAAATCTAACGATCTTTTACTCCGAAACATGGCAACCAAGGAGGTAAATTATCAAAGGTTTTATTTAAATTTCGAACTGGCTTGCAAATAGAACGCTGTTTATTAAAAAAAAAAACAAAGGAACACTTTTACGCGGGAACAATTATTGTTGTTCGTCATTGATTTTGACAAAATGAGTTCTATGTACTACTTACTTTTAATTTCCGCGCATTATTTGAGAAAAGTACTATACAAGCCTTGGCCACAACTAGGCATTGATGGACTTACGTATGTGTGCCTCGGCCCACATTTACACGTTCGTCCATCAATGCCTATTTTGCTGGCCGCTGCAGTAATGTACTATAAACGTACAACAATTAGTAAATAGTAACATACCAATTTTGTTTTCCAGGACACACAATCTGCGCGCTGGGCGACGGCGCCGCGTGGCCGGTGCAGGGCCTCATCCGCCACTTCCGGCCGGAGCTGGAGCGCCGCATGGCGCAGTACGCGTGCGTGCACGGGCCCAGCAAGGCGGAGCGCCTGTACTAGATGTTAGACTAGACCAGACCAGCTTGTATCACGGTGCACAGTTGCTATACGTTGCGAGATATGACGTCCTAAAATTCTCTGTATTTCGTCATCAAAACAATGACAAGTCGAAATTTTAGATAAATAAAGGAGGTTCTATTTCACAACACATTGCAACGGATAAAATAAAACGTAGTCATTATGACGTCACGATGTGTCACTATCGTTATTTTATTGTTTTTATATAATTCCCGGGACTCATTCCTAACAAGATTTTCATAATTTTTTAGAAATATGCATTTGATGTTTATTTCCTCATTAATCTACTTTTTATAAGATTTTGTCCTTATATTTACCATCGATTCGATTTTACCCTGAAATTATAGTAGGCAAGACGATAAGATGTACAAGTAAGTATACAGGAGATGTGCGTATGCAGTTAGTCTTGGGTAATGTGTCTCGGCCATAGACACATAAAGGGCTTATTACACTACACGGTATTCAGGGCCCTGAATACCGGGTCACTCCACCATTTCGAGTAAATAAGGTCGATATTTTGGGAACCCTAACGTCACAGTTAGTGTCAGTAACAGTTATTACACCACCTTAATTTAGGGATTAGGGCCCTGAATACCGTATAGTGTAATAAGCCCTTAACACAAAAAAATATTCTGTGTAAATATTCTTTGTACTTATCGTCTTTGCCTCTTGTACAATATCTATGTAGATAAATGTTTCCTTGAAGTAAAAAATTATTGTATAATAAAACAATTTGCCTGGTATCTATTTATTTGTGACTCGTTGAAACAACACCGTTACTAATCGCATACGGGTGATCAAGTAATTTAGTTAATTTTGTAAAATATTGTAATTAGAAATAAATGTTCTGAGATTTATTTTATTGTTGGTTTTTATGACAATATTTTCAATTTGTACCTTATATTACTACTCCAGTGTATTGATGAGGACTATTCAAATCCTTGTTTCCAATTGATGTTATTTCTACTCAAAAAGTAGCAACTTTAGGATAGTGGAAATTAAGTTGATTTTAGATTGACCACATACATATGAAAAAGAAAAACGGGGACTATTATGGTCTGCGCACACTGGCGAACAGGACGGCAGAGGATTCTAACTGTATCAATTGAATTTAATAGTTATCCAATCAAAATAAAGTATATACTTCAATGCTCGGTGATTGTCTTCGGAGCATCGGAGTGCAGTTTTCTCTGGAGCACGGTTTCTTTATTTTCCTCTCTGTTTTTACCCGACTGCCGAAGGAGGGTAATGTGTTTATCAGTCTATGTATGTATGTATGTTTGTTCCTATGTGGCGTTCTAGAGACCAAACGCGTTGGCCGATTTTGATGATTCTTGCGTCAATCGATTCGTCTTAATCCTGCGAGTGTCACTGGCTACATTAAAATGGAAAAAAAAACAAAAATGGCGGATTTTGGGCGCTATTTTGTGGAGCAAAAAATTTTTTTTTCTTCCAAACCCATCGTGTGGGGTATCAAAATAAAGGATTTTAAGAGGCAATTTCAAAAATATATAACACTTATATGTTTAAATGTACCTAATTCTAAAAAAAATAACTAAAAAGTTGTAAATAAAAAAAGTTAATTATAAAAATCAAAAAACCCGACTGCTTAAAAAACAAACTAAAAAGACGTAAACAAGAAGAAAATCATGCTGTGCAGTCGGAGGATACATCTGGTTTTGTTCCCCCAGCTCGCGAATATGTATCCTCCGACTGCACAGCATGATTTTCTTCTTGTTTACGTCTTTTTAGTTTGTTTTTTAAGCAGTCGGGTTTTTTGATTTTTTTAATTATTATAACTACTATCAATACCAAAAAAGCAGATACGTTGAAACTAGTTGAAAGGGTATTCAGCATCAGCAAATACCTACATGGTAAAATTAAATTAATTTGCAAAACTTCACAGATGTAATGACCCACTAGGAATTTCTTCCTGTATCGTGGGTGCACTTACAAACATATAAACTCACATACACAACACCCAGAGCCGGAACAACTATCTGTAGGTCATACAAATATTTTTTCCGTGCGGGAATCGAACCCGCGACACGCAGCGCAGCAGTCAATCGCTCAACCACTACGCCAACCGTGCGCGAGATGTAATGGGTATGTATGTATGGGTATGGTAGGGTAGGGTAGGTACCTATGGTGAAAATCAGTACCAAACTACACTACCACCGCACCTGTAGTGAACTGTACCCACTTGAAATTATAAGTTAAGAATTATTCTGGTTTGATTAATTCGACCGTGTATTTCGTCACATCACCTTTGATCCAATGTGAACGCAATTTGGTCTTCATGATTTGTTGATGTCATGTGTACAAAAAAAATAATGGTCTTATCTGTAGGATTTGTGGGCAAAACTAATCAAACTGTTATCTTTTTCGCAAAACGGCAGTCATTCTGAGTTGCTGATGGACTTGATCATGCTTGATGTCACCAGAATATCGCACGTAAGCGTACGTAGCTTAACTTAAGTGGCAGTGGACAGGGCACATTGCTCGCAGAACGAATGGTCGATAGGGCCGAAAAGTTCTGGAGTGGTGGCCGCATACCGGACGATGTAGCATTGGAAGGCCTCCCTCTAGGTGGAGAGCGATGAACTTTTCAAGTCTGCGGGAATCCGCTGGATGCGAGGTGGCAACACTTGTGCAAGCCACGAGTCGCCTACTAAAATTTCTTACTTTTTATTATTGATAGGCTTGCGCTTGACCACTGTCGCACCTGATGGTAAGCGACGATAAAGCACACTTGCCTAGAAGAAACCTATTCACTCTTGACTTAGATTCCCAGGTTGTAGCTATCAGGAAATATAGACTCTGGCAGGGAACGTACTTATAGTCCTCGCCAAACTTCTTAGCCGCCCTGAAGTTGGTTTACCGCATGCGCGAGACACGAAACGGTGGTTTTTGTATGAGATTTACTACTGCGCTGCTATTGTAGCCAACTTCAGGGCAGCCAAGAAGTTTGGCGAGACCTATACTAAAGTCCTTATCAACACCTTCCCCACGTAAAAAAGACTGAAGGGACTATGTCCCAATTGACCTACTGATTAAAACCACAAGGTAACCATCCTGAGCCTCTGTGAATTTTATCGCATCGCTGTAGGTATGCCCGCCATCCGGTTGGTCATCATAATCTTGCAGTATTTTATCTTGAAAGTCTTTAAGAATTCGGGTACCGACTTATCTGGAAACTGCGCAACTCGACCAAGGTAATAAATTCTCTAATCGACTGTAAACTTGATTGACTCAATACAATACTTATGTCACACTTACTTAACTAATTTAGACGTGAAGCCAGTGAAGGCGCTCTGACTTCATTGGCTTCATAACTGTAGGTCGCAAGTGTATCTATGAGTGCATTCACATACCTAGATATCTGGTAGCTAATGCCAGTCTGCCAGCACTTCCAAGTGCCGACTCCCGAAGGTTGTTCGGCCAACGCTGGTCGGCCCAAGCAGTTTTCGTACCTGTAGTACATATTATCTGTGCCTGTACGAATATATAGCAAGCGCTGACAAGCTCTTGCTATCTGGGTGACCTCGGTTCGTGCTGGTTCCACTGGAAAATCGGCATGATATAAGTTGATACCAGCCGGGCGAGCACGGCCTACTGTGACAGGCTTGAGCGGCTTAAGTCACATTTTTACCACAGTTTATGATTGGTAGATTGAAAATGAATTAGGTACTCGTATTTATCAATGAAACTTAGATACAGACACACATCGAGAGTTGAGTACTGTGAAGTTTGGCAACGTTGCAAAAATGATGACTAATTACGGGTGACAATTTTTGACCTAAATTAATTATGATTGATGATACTTATATTCGAAACTACTTCCCTTTCACAGAGAGGAGGCCTGTGTCCCAGCAGTGGGAACATTAATAGGCTGATGATGATATTCGAAACTATGCATAATTGGATCACATATTCTAGGACTTTTTTTATTAGATTCTTTAAGTAAATACTTTATGTATTTACTTAAAGAATCTAACCCTAGAGTTAAGGGATACTTATAAAAAAACACCTTGTATATGTACCTAACTACGTTTACGTAGCTGTCAATGTACATATTTTGCAAGATAATAAGGAAGGGAGGGAAATTCCAATGTAAATATGTATTGCTATGGCAATATCGTATTGTCTATCTAACTAATCTATTCATCAATTTGTCGTGTTATCATGATTGATAAGATTCCGATGGATATAAATAAGTAGACAAAATATTACGTAATTGATTGTGATGGACATTCAATAGATCCAAGTTCAAAGCTGATTGAAGTCACGTTTTCTTCTATGCGATAAAATTGGAATTTTCACCGAAATTTATTTACTTTACACACTGCAACACTTAGCTAAACATGTAAAACATCAATGCTGTTTTTAGGGTTCCGTAACCAAAGGGTAAAAACGGGACCCTATTACTAATACTATAAGACTTCGCGATCCGTCTGTCTGTCTGTCTGTCTGTCCGTCTGTCTCCAGGCTGTATCTCATGAACCGTGATAGCTAGACAGTTGAAATTTTAGCAGATGATGTATTTCTGTTGCCGCTATAACAACAAATACTAAAAACAGTATAAAATAAATATTAAAGGGGGGCTCCCATACAACAAACGTGATATTTTTGCCGTTTTTTGCTCGATATTAATAACGGCAACAGGTAGACGCTTGAAATATTCACAGAATGTTTGGTTGTATATTTACTTCAAAACATAATAATTAATAAATTAAAATAAAATAAATTAAGGGGGGCTCCCATACAACAAACGTGATTTTATGCAATGTTTTGCGATAATGGTACGGAAACCTTCGTGTGCGAGTCCGACTCGCACTTGGCCGGTTTTTTTGTTTGCCCTGGGGATCTTGTATCACATGAGCTAGAAGAATATGATAAATAATTGACTACCTATCAGTTTTCACAAACGCAAGGCAATGCCTAAATAAAAAGTTGGAGTTTCAACGCTCGGTCACGGTAAAGAAGATATCTTTACCGTGGCTCGGTTTAGTGCCGAGAGTTGTTAAACAAATAAGGCAATACTTATTATTTAAGTAGTTAATTAACACTTTCAATCGTTCATGTGACGTTTTTAGGGTTCCGTACCCAAAGGGTAAAAACGGGACCCTATTACTAAGACTTCGCGATCCGTCTGTCTGTCTGTCTGTCTGTCTGTCCGTCTGTCTCCAGGCTGTATCTCATGAACCGTGATAGCTAGACAGTTGAAATTTTCACATATGATGTATTTCTGTTGCCGCTATAACAACAAATACTAAAAACAGTAAAAAGTAAATATGAAAGGGGGGCTCCCATACAACAAACGTGATATTTTTGCCGTTTTTTGCTCGATATTAATAACGGCAACAGGTAGACGCTTGAAATATTCACAGAATGTTTAGTTGTATGTTTACTTCAAAAACTAATAATTAATAAATTAAAATAAAATAAATTAAGGGGGGCTCCCATACAACAAACGTGATTTTTATGCAGTGTTTTGCGATAATGGTACGGAACCCTTCGTGTGCGAGTCCGACTCGCACTTGGCCGGTTTTTAAATTACGGTATATTGTGTGCCGCTAAACTACGAAGGGCGTTCGACGGTCGTCGCGAATTCTAGATATTATTATATAATGTATGTATGCTTCACCTTGCGGGTGCGGACTTCATGAAAATAGATCTGCTTAGGACGCTTTCATTTTAACTAACCAATGAAAATAGGAAATACCTACTAATTTGTGTAGGTTTAGAGTAAAATAATTTATTTTTATTAGAGCTTAAGTAGAGATAAGTAGGTACTTGTCTACTATCGATTTGATAGCGATTGACGATTGATTGATACTTAATTGACGAGCTAATACACCTAGGTACTTCGTGTAAATACCTGGGTAAACTTCATTTGTTTTTTCGGTGAAACCTCACCCAGTTACCTTTGTCACAGATAATATAATACTAGCATACAGGTGTCATCCCATACATAAAAACCGTGCCGAGTATTATTAGGTATTTTTGTTTTATTTAGGTATTTAGTGTGGGATGAACTCACGTAGACTTAAGTTAGTTAAGTAAGCCTAAAAATAATGTCCGACGTAAGAGTCAACCAATGGTAATATTAAAAAAAAAAAAAAAAAATACTTATAAAAAAGGGCGCGGACTGCCATATGTCCGCGGTAGAAAAAAAATTAAAAAAACCGTGCCGACGTAACGAGCGTTTTTCATCTGAATAAACTGATTATTTTTTGCAAATGGATCGCGTTCGGTTCCGTTCCACGGCGATAGATAGATCACCATCTATATCCGTGGAACGGAACCGAACGTAACCGATGTGCAAAAATTAATCAGTACAGTACGTCGGCACGGTTTCTTTGTATGGGATGAGACATCTGTATGCTAGTATATTATCTGTGCCTTTGTTACAGGAATAGTCCGCTACCGCTTGTTACATATTTACTTATTCATAAGTACAGCTCTATTCAAACTTACTGACGGCTGTGAAGTTCGCTTCTCTGTATAGTTGTTCAATCTCACGAAGAAGGATGAATCGTAGCAAAATGACTCTGAATCCGACGTCATAAAAGTTACGTAACCCTTCTTCGTGAAATAGAACAACTATACCCCACCCCTTATCCCGATGTCACATGAATTTGCTACTGGTGGATTGTCCCGTGCCGCCATTTAGTTTGAATCTTACTGTTTTTACAACGGTTAATTAATTAAATACCTACTCATTTTTAATCTGCTTCAGGTATTTAAATATGCCTACCGTACATAATATTGAATGATTGCGAGTAGGTACCTAGGTACTTAATGTCAATATTCGATGTTGTGTTGACCTGCCTTGGCCCAAAGAGGTTGTTTTGAAGCTATATTGACATCAATCCAAGTAGGTACCTACACGTGTGACCTACACGTATTTTATATCTTTAATGTCTTGATCCTGAGCCGTCTTATGTATTTTTGCTTATCAATTCCAAGAAAAGGCGATTACCTATTTGGAAAATTTTCTGTACAGATCTATAAAAAAATTATGTTCCTACCTACCTACCTAACAACGCAACCAATTATAGGTTGGTACTTTTTATCTTGATTAATTACTTAGTACTAATACCTATTTATTAAGGAGGACACGCTGCTGCGTTGCATTTCGGAGGTTCGACTCCTGCACGGAATTAATATTTCTATGGCTTACAGATAGTTGTTCCCGATCTGGCTGTTTGTAGACTCACCCTCGATACGGGTGAAATCACTAATGTGGGTGTGAAAGGAGATCAACCACTTTCTCTGGAGCTTTGGTAAATTGGTACTTCTTTGTACAGCAGGTACCGACGTTGCACAGCAATGTCACACAGGAACATAAAAACACACTGTGTTTTATGATTTGTGTTGTACAGCAACAAAACTTATTTCAATATAAACCTACTTATTTGCCTCTAAAAAAGGATTCGTCCGAAACACCACTCAAAAATATTAATAGTAATGAAATTCCTGTTTGGTCGGACGAAACTCAGCGGCCGAAACGCCTACTAAGCCACAGAATAAATAATAGTACCTAAGCCCCCAACACGTCGTAATATTGCCAAAAAATTGCCGTCGTTTTCTTTTAGTACAAAAAAAAAAACATGAAGACACAAACTGGAATGTAAAACTGTCTAATAAATAAAACAGTGTAATTACATTGCATCGACTACGTACATAATACGTGATGTAACGCACCTACCTACTTACAGGTTTCCTACGTCAAATAGTTTCCTCGAATAAAATTGGAATTGGAACTCGATGTTCAGCTGTTACACGCACTCCATTGCATTGCAATTAAAAAAAAGAATTCCGAATTATTTGAATATGAGTACCTATTTGTCATACTACTTTACTTATCGTACCCCTGCCAATATTTGACACACTCTTATCTCCAAATTATAATTTTATTCGTAACTCAATTCAGAAACCGGCCCATAATAACAAGAACGTCCCTAGATTGCGCCAAATTATAAAATTACGCAACAGTAAATTACTCTTCGTCATTCGCCATGTTCTTTCCCTAAAACATGCGATTTAATTACATAAGTAATTATATGTTTTAATTAGGCAGCAAGTCAACAGATAATATACCAAGTGACGTGCAAAGAGTATGTAACACTAATGGTGACGTGATTTATTTACGCAGTTCTTTCAAACTCTATAAAAATAAGTCAATTATACTACTGTTTTAATAGGCACTTGGCAGTAATCACGAACTTTTGAGTGGCGCCTTTTATAAAAATAAATTGTTTGTATCAGTTCTACCTAACAGGAAAACTGTATTGGAGTTTCAATGACTAAGGCACTGATTGGTTGGGTAGGCAATAATGTCTGCCTACCAATACGTCGATACATTCAAATTGAATCCAATTTCGTCTGCAATTATCTGCTAGAGAAGTTCAGAATTGACTGCATGTGGGGAGCAGACTTAATGCCTAATACTTTTAAAATTGGAACCCTAACAAACGTGTTCTATGGTAAACAAAAACAAACGTAAGTAACCCTTCTAAGGCCTAACATTAATAGATCGGTTCCAGGTACCAGGATAATGAGCGGAAGGTAAAAACTTTTGCAACCTACTTGGCCACTCCATATAGTAACCACAAACAATATTATCCTTAGTAATAGTCTTGACGGAATTTACGCTGTGTGACCGACAATAGTGACGTGTATTCTTCTTTATCTTTTATTAGGTACCGTCAGCTGTGCGTCTGTAGTAATTTTGAATTATGAGAATCCAGCCTATTGTTATGAAATTTATGCAAACCGCCCGTTCCGCAATAAATAAAAAAAGTTAATTAAAAAAATCTAAATACCCGAATGCTTAAAAAGCAAACTAAAAAGACGTAAACAAGAAGAAAATCATGCTTTGCAGTCGGTGGAAACAAATAAAAAAAAAATTTTATCCCCACAAAATGGCGTCCAAAAGCCGCCATTTTTGTATTTTCCAATTTTAATGTAGCCAGTGACACTCGCAGGATTAAGACGAATCGATTGACGTAAGAATCATCAAAATCGGCCAACGCGTTTGGTCTCTAGAACGCCACATAGGAACAAACATACTTACATACATAGACTGATAAACACATTACCCTCCTTCGGCAGTCGGGTAAATACTACGCGAATCGACTTCTCTGCTATGAAATACTACGCGAAACACCCTTAATTCTGCGTACGAAATAGTACCTTTACCACCTGCCTGGTATGAAATTGTTCGACAACCAGTAACCATCCATTCTGTCTGCTGCGAAATACTACGCTAACCGTCCTTACTGCTACGAGAACTGCCCTTGATTCTATGAAAGACTAAAGGGCTTATTACACTACACGGTATTCAGGGCCCTGAATACCGGGTCACTTCATCATTCCGAGTCAATAAGGTCGATATTTTGGGAACCCTAACTCCCTAACAGTTATTATTACACTACCCTAAAATAGGGTTTAGGGCCCTGAATACCGTGTAGTGTAATAAGCCCTTAAATTTAGGGTTTAGGGCCCTGCATACCGTGTAGTGTAACAAGCCCTTAAGGCGATTATCACAATGCCATTGCGTGAAAACGCACCTACGCGCGTATATGTGCGTTTTTCTATACAAACGGAGACTAACAAGCAAAAACACGCATTAAATGCTACGAGAACCACCCATACTTCTAAGAAATAATACGTAAATCACGGATCACCTATACTGCTACGAAATATTACGTCAAACGCCTTTTCTGCTACGAGATACTACGCGAACCACCCTGCCTGTTACGAAACTACGCCAACCGCTCCTTGCTGGCTGCTACGTGAACCACAATTTCACTGCTCTTCATTTTATTATTTTTAGTTTATGCAAGGAAAACTCTGTGTAATACTTAGAGATGATTGATAAATCAGTTTAACCTTACACTTGACTGCATTCTTAATTAATCTATACAAATAAATAAAATTGAAGTGTCTGTATGTAATATCAAAATAACAACGTTTTATTGAATGCACGTGAAAGTATATACGGTACTAACAACAAATAAGCAATTTTTAAGATTTTTGTCTGTCTGTCTGTTTGTTCCGGGTAATCTCCGAAAAGGCTGGACCGATTTTGACGGGATTTTCACTGGTAGATAGCTGATGTAATAACGAGTAACATAGGCTACGTTAGATCACGAGAAAATTCATAGTTCCAGCGGGAAACTAAAAAAATAAAAAAATATTTTTTACGAGTTTGACGCGGACGAAGTCGCGGGCAACAGCTAGTAAATAATATAATCGTCGGAACATTAATAATTGTTGTTGTAGCCTCAATTTTGCTTCTAGATTTATCTGGTTTTTCCTTAAATATACATACGGCACTATCCGACAGTATGGCACCACTTTTAATCTAAATAATGCTTTTGTGACGCAGATCGATATTGATAATCTAATCTTAACTTCCTGTGGCATATTAAAACGTTTACCTACAACTGAAACTATTCTCCTTATTAGTGTTTTAAGGTAGCGATCTATCCTTGTCAGATTTAATTAGATCAGGGACCTACTTGCTACTAAATAAAGTCAACTTGAATCCTAACCATAACCAGTGCAGTGGTGTCTCATCCCATACAAAGAAACTGTGCCGACGTATAACTGTACTGATTATTTTTTGTACATCGATCGCGTTCGGTTCCGTTCCTCGGATATAGATGGTGATCTACCTATCTATCGCCGTGGAACGGAACCGAACGCGATCGATTTACAAAAAATAATCGGTACTTATAAAAATCAGATGAAAAACGCTAGTTACGTCGGCACGGTTTCTTTGTATGGGATGAGGCATCAGTATGCTACTTATATAGTATTATATTATCAGTGTCATAACATAAATGTGAAATAAAGTGAAGTTCTTGATAACGGATGTAACTACATAATTATATAACAAGTTCTCTGGTAGTTCCGACCATACTGCTCCTGTCATGCACAACGTTCATTGATTTTTTGCCGCTCAATAGTGCGACTTGGCTAGGTTTTACCCATCAACTTCAATCTAGAGTTTTAGTATAATTTTGTAAAGTATGTGTCAACTGGCCGAGTCGCACGAAGCAAATGGACATACGGCTAAATCCCTATATCAGAGGCCTTAGTGCGAGTTTTGTAACGTACTCACTCGTGTTAACGTAAACGATCTCTTATGTCAAAATGTATACAAAAAAAGACGTTTCTCCTTACCGTCACCAGACGGCGCTTATCCAGTTTCAATACAAATTGATGTTTACGTTAGCGCATTCAGCGTGAGACAAAACTCGCACTAAGGCCTCAGAACGGGTTGAGTTGAAATATTGTGTCGTTCCGGTGTCCTGCTGTTGTGTACGACGACCTTTAGTGGCCTAGACGCACTTGGTAGTTTCTTCTTTTAATCGACTGCCGAAAAAAGAGGAGGTTCTCAATTCGGATGTTTATATTATATTTGTTTTTATGTATATTCGGGCATAACGCCGTCATATAAGTGCTCAATCTACATACTTACTGGTTTTCTTTGTTTCATTATCATCAATGAATTTACGCCGATAGTGAATTACTATTCAGGCGAATAAAAAGTAGATACTACCTGTTTTTTATCTTGTTTTTCAGAAAATAATTCCGTTATCGTATGCCTAATTTTATCTCTTATCCAAAACAGTATCGGTTCATTTCTGAGAATTGAGGATGTACTCAATTCTTAATCTGTTTGTGTTTTCAATGTTGGAGTGTATAGGATGGTCAAATTAAAGCATTGTATATTTTTTCTAAATTATTTTAATCCCTCTATCTCTTTTCTTTTTTTCATAATCCTTATGATATCTTAGCACTATTTACAGTTTGTATAAATTAAAGTAGTAATAGTTTATTTTACACAGTAAGCTACTATTGTACAACACACTTTCATTGATCATGAAAGACTTGACTACTTCAACTGTACCATTCAACATATTCCGAATAAACAAAAATTAAACAAAAAATGATTTCGACAATAAAAAAGTGATTGATACAATTTAACAATTTTGACATGGTAACACTACCCATTGATTCGAACAGATTATTACAAAAAAAAAAAAACTTAAGATTGATCTCTTGATTTAGATCACAAATAAAAACTCAACACCAAGTACCAAATGGAAAAAATAATTTAGTAATAGGAAGAGAGTGCCGACATCACACCGTCAATTACAACAACAATAAATAACGTTTAAATTAAATAAATGGCACAAAACCAAATTCTACAACCATTTTCGGTACATGGTGAAGTGAATATATTTCTTTTATCAAACATAATTTCGGTTGAATATAATAACAAAATAATAATTTCGCATGTTGATTAGCCGAATAATCACGATTTAATATAACCAAAAATAATATAATCAAAATAACTCTATGATGGAAGCAACTGATCGTTGAGAACAAAAGAATTAACACTTCTGCTACAACATAATGGCAATTAAGTAATCGCTAAATAACATCGGTGGAGATCACATTACACGATATAACTTTATATAAATACAAAATATACATAGGTCATTTACCTAACACTACAGCAACAACTTCAATGCAATATACTCATCTATATTGATGTGAAATTGATATGATTACATTAGGCTCATGAGGAATTAACGTAGTAGTTAACTGAATGCTTCACATAAATAACTCATTCGTGACAAGGACGACTGGACTGGACTGGACAAGTCCGAGCGCCCGCGAGTGCGCGTGCGCGTGCGCAGCCCGTGCACAGCAGGGGTGCAGCGCTAGTCGACAGCTTGTACAATGTACATCACAACAACGCGATATCAGTCTCACTTATTCTGTCATTATGAACGTTACGACTATACCACAGCTCGTAAAAGCCAGAACGAAATAGTGCCAATAAAAGCCGCATAAACCTGCAGTAGCGTTGTAACAGTGTATGTTTAGCGTCGCCGTCGGTGGAGTTATGCGATTCTTATTGTTGTTAAGTCCGAGCTTCTACTTTTATAAATTAGTAGCTTGGTCCGGGACGGGCCAGCCGCCCGGCCGCTTGATCCCGAGGATCCTAATCACTAAATTAAAATCTCGACAGAGACAACATATTTGGCTCGAGGTGCTTCTTACTGAAAGTTTGATATTCGGACGAACAGCGTAGGACTGTTTCAGTGAGGACGACCGCAAGCCTTAGGAGGCCGGAATAACTTAAGTTAAATTCATAAATAAGGAAATCCAGGGCGCGTCGCGGGAGAGCCAGGAGCTAGCGATGCGCCCAGAGCGCCCGGCGCCAGCACCGAGCGGGGCCGAGGGGCGGGACAGGACCGGACAGCGCACGGGGCGGGCTACAGGCAGTCGTCCATGTCCACGTCGGGCACCAGGCGGTCGTGGCCGGCGGCGGCGCGCGGCGGCAGCTCGTTGCGCGGGTCGCGCGCCAGCCAGGGGTGGCGCAGCACGTCGCGCGCGCTCAGCCGCTCGCACGCCTCGCGCCGCAACAGCGAGCGTATCAGGCACTTGCCGCGCGACGACAGGCACTCCGGCACCACGAAGAAGCCCCGCGATATCTTAGCGAACAGCGACGCGTGCTCAGAGTCGTTGAATGGATACCTACAACAAAACAAAACATAAGGTTAATCATCGGTTATCAATAGTACACAGTGATCGATGGGATTTCCTAAATAGATTACTAATCTTCTTTGCATCTGTCCCACTAACTAGCAAAAAAAAAGACAGCAAAAGGTGCTTATCGCATTCTAAAAGATAGGTCCGAACCATAAAACATCGACCGAGAGTGGAGCCCCTAATCGCTACGTTTTTACAAAACGCGGTCCCAATTAATAGCGATCCGATTGTCATTTAGAAAGGGCAGCTGCAAACCAAAACAAAAACTCAGGTACGATGGAACCCTTCCGGCGACAGGTGATGCGGCGATTGCAGCCAAATCCCGAATTTCATATATAAATTACGGGTGCCAGCCGAAAAAAAGGTAGAAAACAAAGGCTCGCGAACGGCAGGTGCCTGCGGAGGTGTGCGCGGGGTGCGGGGGGCAACGTCTTCGCCACATGATCGCGGCAGGTGCGGCGAAGATTTCACGAGCCTCATTTATATGTGGGTGATATAATTGTTAGCCGTTGGCGCGTAACGGCCGACAGGTGATCATCCCCACGAGTCCTCGCCAACGGTCGCCGCGACCCTCGCTTGTGATCTCTACAAACGGTAAGTCCCACGCCTCGCAGGTGAAGACGCCCACCCTTAGCCCTTTGCATTCATTATGCGCGTTTAATTGCTGCTAACCTACATTTTGTTTTCGGACCGGATCCTTACTCTTTAGACAATAGGGTCTTTGAATAGGGTGAACTTAACATGTTATTAGATACGCACCTTCCAACAAGCATGGTGTACAGTATGACGCCGAGGGACCACATGTCTGCCGCTCTGCCGGAGTACGTCCGGTGAGCTCGGAGGATCTCGGGGGACACGTAGGCGGGACATCCTCGCTTGTCCTGAAGTAAGTCCTCCTCAGGATCGTCGAGAACTACTGCGTCTTCTAACGACTCTAGTTTTAACGTCGTTCTGAAACAAAAACAAACTGAGTTTAGTCTTATGGTCCGAGAAGCTTTAGGAATATACATGAGAGATATGTGCGTATACACAATTCATCGAGCCCATTTAGCCGGCTACATAGTCAGTTGGCGTGCGTTTGACGTGCATGACCAGTGACCCATATAAATCGCGATCGTTTGCCCATACACAGGCGCGATACGCACTCATCCGAAATGGATCCCTTTGTGCACAAAGCATTGTCAGTCCACTATTAACGATTCGCACGCACTGCTAATTATTATTAAAGTGTCATACATAAAATGTGTTCGAGTTCACGTTGCAAAATTGTTTCGGGGATACGGCGGGTATCGGTGTTCAGTGCGTATGCAACAATAATGTCATGTAAATAATTACATAGCGAACCATAAAGCTGTTCGGTGATGCAATAGGTTTTGTTTCATCACTTCGGGCTTTAGGCTCACCGTGCGCGACCTCGTATTTCACAGAGCGGCCGCATCGTTTCGAAATGCATTATTAAATGCACAGTTGGAAACATTACACCGGCTGGCTCGTGTATGATTGGATGTAAACTAACCCAATCGGGCGACAAACGGGACTTTCGAGGTCGGTTTCATGGGAACGCATCGAACTGCCTTTGCTGAGTCAAACGTATTGCGCACTTTACCAATGGCAGCTTGTGTAAACGCATGGAAAACAAGTCGGTTGCTAACATTTTATTTTAATAACCACGTCAAAGGTAAAACAGGACAGGTGCTCGCAGGGCGGTTTCGCTGCAGCAAAATCAACATATGCATTAAACGCACACATGCACCACGTATTTTTAGCCGTCTTAGTAATAATATACTGGGGAATGGAGAGCTTAACCGATTTGAACAGCAGCTCCTGTACTATTTATACACAAGAATCCTATACATAATTGTCTAGTAAGAATGTCGAAACGAATTGTAACATTCGATCGTGAGGAAATGTGTAAGTTTCGATTGGCCGTGCGTATTCCGAAAGCTGAAGGCAATAAATATCAAGTTTGCTCAGAGCGCTGTTACAAAACCTACGAGTTGCGGTCTCAGCTGTTTGACAAATAGTCTGCGGACGTACGCAAGACTCGCTGGAGCTGACGGCTCGAGGAGATCGCTCTGCCAATAGCTGCCAGCGAGGCATGTTACACCGTAGCGCGGTATTAATAACGCGTTGCGATACTTCTAGATGTTAGATAAATGATTGCTATTTATTATGAGCACATTTTACCAAGTGATCGTGTCGTGACAATATGGAGCGGCTGGCTCCCGCTAAAGGTTACTCTCGTTAAGACTGTCGCAACAGCGGTCGGTTATCAAATGAAATATTGTGCGCTGGGCCAGCGAGGCACCGCGCGAATTAGTTGTGTGCACGCGTCCAGTTATGTCAAGTCCAGATGATAGTTGGTGTAGATGCGCAGAGGATGCGCGCTGCAGCGGTCGTGCGTGGCCGCGCACGTGCGGCGCCACACTTAATCGCTGGTCGCGGTGTAGCAACAGATCCGCTGTGGGAACTAGTTGATGAAACGCGTGACGTCAGCCTGCAACTGCACTCCGGCCCTTTTTTGTAATCCATCAGTGAACGGAGCCGAGTCTGGAGGGCGTCCTCGTATCCGTTTAGGTCTCGCGACTGCGCAACTGATCCTAATTAAATCCCTACAACGGCAAGGCTAAAGTGCGATGTCTGCAGTTGCAATCGATTCGAATTTCGCAACGTGTAAATAAGTTATACGGTGTCGTAACGCGGTCGGAAGGTTGGCCGGATTTCCGAGCGTGTTCCGAGCGGTGGCCTCCAAGGATTCTCGCGGTGTCTCGGACGCGAGCTGCGCGCGGCCCGCGGGCGAAAGGACACCTCGGCTTTACGCAATGCACGCACTCGCAGGCCTGCACCGGAGCACTGCTCTGCTCCGCCCCCATATCTAACGCAGTCGTGAACTCGTGACGTACCTACCCAAAACTTAACAGTCTCTATTACTAAATTGACTCACGTTTACAACTTCGCAACTGTGTTAACGAAATATTTCGTTAAAATTACACGTTTGTAAGTGAGTAACGTTCTCCTTAAGATTTCTTGGTCAAGTTTGTCTACAGGTGGATCGTAAATTTCTTGTATCGAGCACTATAATGTTAGTTTAATGTGTCGGTACAATGTCGCAGGTCGGTTATCAAGATAACCGTGATATGAGTGGCTTGGTATCGGTATCGCGCGGCATGTGGAGCGTGGCGGCCGGCGGCGCGCAGTGTGGGAGATCGCCCACAATTAGCGGGATGCGCCGGCGCGCGTTTCGCAACCGCCGCCATTGCTCAACTCAACCCTGACAGTTTCGAAACAAACAATGGCAGTCATCGAGACACAGATGCACCACACATGCATGCACTTCCTGCTCGAGTTTGTATCGCCGCTGTATGACGAATACTTGCGCAAGCGCTAGGAAACGCTTCATAACCGAGTGTACACAAATCGGAGCCGATGTGTCAGTTGCACAGATTGCGAAAGGCTCTATTTTAATAGCCGAGTCAACAATGTATAATTCGAGTTTGACGTTCGATATCAGCCGTTTCCGAGCCGACAGCCGAACGGTGCGGCTCGGTGGCAGCGGTTAGTCACAGGTTTTCGTAACCCGCATTGTAGGGACATGTGGTGTCGTAAGCGGTGCCAGTTGCCTCAGCGCGGAGATGCCGCCGGGATACGTTGGGAAACCATCCCGACCATGCCCAATTATATGTCGGCTGTTGTGACGCAACCGCGGATGTTTCATGCAACCTGATTGATAACAACATCGGAATCGAATCAGACCTCAACTTCTCGCTCGTCTTATCTCGGTCGGCGCTGCGTGATTCACACGTTTAATACCACTTTTATTAAATACCTACTTATAAGAGTCACCAGCTACTATCGCATGACAACTGTGTACATTCCAGAATTTAGGTCTCAAAACCGCGCTGGCAGCGGCACAGTTCGCTTTATCAGAACGCCGATAACGAAAGTCGAACTGAGTTTTGAAACCGAGCGTTGGGCCGCTTGCGAAAACGCTAATGTGAACATCGGTTGCAAAATTGTTTTAGTTTAAAAATCTAATGCAGTGACAATGGTGGCTCGGCCTAGCTCGCGGATAGCTGGCGGCCTGGGGGGCTGCGAGATGTCACACCCGTGACATTTCATCGGCGCGCGTCTGGCGGTGAAGTAAGGAGATCGAGTAGCGCAACTGCGGCGGCCGTATTTGGCAGGCGGGCGGCGTCCGCGCACCGCCTCGTGTCACAATGGCGTGGATTATGAGCCGCTTGCGATATGGCATGTTGCAAGTCCGGGCGGCGGTCCAAGCGCCTCCGCCGAAATAATCCCGTGTTGCAACGCGCAGACTGTGGAGCGGGCGCCACTCCAGAGCCCGTTGCGCAAACGCACTACCGCACGCAATTGGCCAATTGCGCACCATCTCCGAGTGCACGACGCGCGCGACGTTTACGAAACGTACGATACCGTTCGATGACCCGCGCGCTTCTATTACGTGACGATTGTGTAATGGAAGAAAGCGGCCGGAATGCGTGCGCAAAAAGTATCCAAAATCTCGTCGAATTCCGTCTCGAATCGTTGCAATTACACCGTTACGCGACGTCGTGTTAAATCCGGTGAGCGGTCGACTTTCTAACGCGGGGTCGGTGTACGCGCGGCGTGTCGCAACAATTTCTCCGAGCGGCCGTCGCGAACGAAGAAAGCGCGACCTCAGCGGCGTTTTGCAATCGCACGCCCGCACCGCTGGCGCTGGGGAAAGACACGCTGAGCGTCGTAGAAAGCGTACATCGACCCGCACCCGCCGCGCCATCGGCAACAGTGCAGCACAGCACCACCCGCTAACCGCAGGGAGGCTTGCGACAGCGCTACTAACAAGATTCCTGCAGCCTCCTGTGACCGCAGCAGCACGAGCCTCTTAGCACAACAGTAGTGTTCCGCGTGTGCGCGATTGGGCAAGTGAGTCCCGTGTTACGCAAGTCGCGATAAAGCGCCGCATGTCACACTCGTGAAACACTTCCGTTCATTGACTCCTTCCCGATATAACTGGGTTGTCCGTTTCGAAATACTTTCGCCGGCCGACAACGTAGCGCACGTGTGAGGACACTGGGCCACCGAAAAAACAGCGAGTTGCATCAGTACCCTTCATCTTTAAGGGCCATTTGTCTGACACGCTTGAGACATATCGAAGACCCCGGCGCCGGGGGTCCCGCCGCTGTGCGCAACCCACATGTCGCAATAGCTCGCGTAACGCTGCTCATGTCTAATTTAAAGTAAGGAATTCTGTCGTGCAGGATATTACACGAAGAATCAACGGGTAACCGGCTCACTGGCACGTTTGCGTATTCACTTTCATAACTCGTTGTTACGTTTAAACCGACTTTTCCAAGTGTTGGGAAACGTGCGAGTAAAAAGCTGGTGCTCCCACATCGCGGACGAGTAATCATCGTTATTACACCACTATTACGTGGAGAAAGAAAAAATATCGTGCGACAGGCTGTGATTAGTTACGACGATAGCTTTCACGCTAACGATGACACGTAACAACACAAAAAGTAATGTCTCGTTTCACCGTGCATCGGCTGCAATCATGTGAGGACACCTGGCGACAGGTGCGCGTGGCGAGCTCGGAGGCTGTACGACTATAACGAGTACCAGTAACTCCATAAAGGGCAGCTGTGCGATGAATGTCGCCGACAGATGCGGTCTAGATCGCTCGATAAATAAAAAGAGCAAATCCGCATCCGTATGCGTCCGCGCAGCTTCCGCCGCACGCAGCCGGAATCGCCGATTGTTTCACCCGCAATCGTTTCCTCCTCATTACAAAGAGTCGGAAGTGCTAAAGGTGCGAGATGAATGCCCCGCCCGCCGCCCGCGCGTATGTTGTTCTATATAGGTTAGAGCAGTTGGCACATTGTAAGGGTTGCGATACAGGCAATGGAAATTAGAACGACGATTAATCATGAAAGCTATGCCCGCTGGTCGGACGACGCAAGAGCTTGCGATATGTAGCGAACGGAGTAGAGTATTGCGAACTGGCGAAGCAATGCCGAGCAT
This sequence comes from Anorthoa munda, assembly GCA_945859665.1. Taxonomy (NCBI): domain Eukaryota; kingdom Metazoa; phylum Arthropoda; class Insecta; order Lepidoptera; family Noctuidae; genus Anorthoa; species Anorthoa munda. The sequence goes on along the minus strand of OX243918.1, from coordinate 8,486,009 downwards.
TACTGAAACAGTTGGTTAACTATTGGATCTGGTGAGTGGCGCAAATGTATGGAAAAATTAAACGAGACAATGCTTCGTTGACTTTACGGCTGATTTATATGCGTTGAGCAGAGCATCCGAAAACCTTTGGTAATCCGACGTTTTGTAACGGCGTCGCTTAGGCGCAGAACGTTTCGCATAGTTATCGCAATGCATTAAACGGTTGGTCCTTACGCTCCATTTCATAATGTGCTTTGCACAACAGTCGAAACAAGCGCGCGTTTGTCTCTCGAACACGTCGACTGACTTGTTCTAGCTAACTTGTTACAAACACTCATTACATTTGGGCTAAAAACTAGTCAGTAACAGAAATTAACATGTTTTATTCAGAAACTTAATCAAGCGTGAATAATAAACAAAATGATAATGAAACGTCAGACATTAACATGGGCACGAGGCGGTATGGCGACATTTTGACACCAATAAACCGTTTTAACATTTCATATAAAGACAATAAACACAATGTAATCGTACATAAGTATAAAGCAGGAATGAATGACGCAGGATGATTTCGAAAACGCGAAATAAGCGATGTTGCGATTTTGCCTTGTGAAATACATTTACTTCGTGATTGCAGAAACGCGTGGGACGACAAATAGGATTAATCTCCGCCGATTCCTAACTATTACGAGGCAAAAATAGCTTTTTGTACTTGACGGTACACAATTGAGTCATTTTCAGTGAAATTATAAGGAAAATCTGTCGAGAATACTCGGCTTTGTGATGGTCTCATGTTGTTTTCCTACTAAATCTTCAGCTCCATGAATAAAGTATGAAATGAGGTAACGACCTGACTTGCTCCGTTTATCGCGATTATTATCAGCATTTCACTGGTATCTTATCTTGAGAAAAAACTTTAAAATTTTCACCACTTGTTTATTTGTTTAGTTGGCAACGTGAGTGATAAGCAAATATTTTGTAATGAGTGAACTGTTTGTTGTGTTACACAATCTAGTTTGACTTATTTATTGGTAGCTCGTTGCGACAACGTGTTACATATAGCATGCACTTATTGCGATGCCATTGGTATGGAAATTAGTTGCGTCGCGCACTCGCGCGGTTCACGAGCGCTGCTGGGTATGTTATGAGCTGAGCTTTGATGTTATACTTTGGCTTCTGGGAACATATCCATCGCGTGATTTGAATTCGATTCGAGCTTAACGCCGCCATTATTCACCATCCTCAATATAAAAAGTGGGTAAACAAAAAACTTGTTTGCAAACAGAATTACACGCAGCTCCGGTACCGCTAACCTCTCGCGGCGAGTGCTTGCTTACATACCGCGATCATTATCTGAACTCCATCGAGCAGGAACAATAGCTGTAGTACGTACTGGGGCCCGTACGACCCCAATGTCGTCGGAGGTACTGTCGGCTCACCGCGATAAGACACGCAAAAGCATTTACTACATTCCCCTGTAAGTTGAACAGAATTCATCGCGGCACACGACTTGCATCTCTACGTGTGCTTTAGTTAAGAAAGCTAACGCGGCAATGTACTGCTTTTTGATTAAATTACTTGTCAAGAATCTAGAACAAAGGTTGTGCTCGTGCTGTTCCAGCTTATAAACGCTTGGATACAACAACAAAAGAGCGGTAAACGTGTGCTCGACGTCAACAATACAAGGAAATTGTATGCCAACCGCAAATATTGTTTTGGTCAAAAGTTTGTAAATAAATACTTATCTTTGCGGGATAAAAATCGCGAGTGGAGAACTCGTTTCTACCGTTAAGCGTTGCTGAAAACGACGCGTAAACATCGCTAATGAGAACCAGTCCAAAACGGGTTTCCATACTTATTGATTACCGAGAAAAAGTTCCGATTATAAAGAGGACTCAAAATTATTCATTACTATCAAATATTCTCACATATCGTTAATCGAAAGCGTAAAAGTACGTAGGGTAGTACGAAGAAGAATTTCAAACACCGTACGATTGTGTGAATCGAGAACGTGGATCGAATACGCTTCGAGTGATCGTGGTTGATAAATAAACAGGCTTCTAGGATTCGCGGACAATGCCCTTTGTGTTTTCGTATTTATTGGGAGATGTTTGTAGACCTGGCGAACCGGCAGAACTGGCGATGTTAGCAAGGCAGCAGATATCTCAAGTTTACAGCTACGGTTCGAATGTGGCACGCCAAACAGCGGTACTTTCTGATTGGTACGCCTCGCCTCGGCGAAATGGTACTAGGCCGATGAAAGTATGATGCCAACGCCACGATATCGTGATAGATAACACCCGGCTACCTCTATAAATGACTAATACAGTAATCAATTTTGAGGCGTAGTAGTTTTCTAAACAGTGGCATCATTTCTAGCTACTCCAATATGAATCCACAAAAAGCAGGTGTTCACTTCTCATTAGGCACAAAAAAATATAAGGCTCATGAGTGTCTATTTTTTGTTATCCTCGAAAGTACATCGAACTATGAGATCATTTAAGGATCAACGCTCCCTCGAATCGTAGAAGAAATGAACAACAACATTAAATTAAGATGGCCGGACTATTCGGGCGTTCACCCCGCCGATACTTTTTTCTAGACGCAATGATGTAACTTGGAAAGTGCGGAAATGATAATTTCTGAACACCAACAGAATTACACGCAGACTTATTATATCACTATTCCGGGCATCTCGCTCGCGGGTGCAACGCGGAGCGGGGGGAGGTCACTGAACTTGCGAAACTTCACCTGTCATATCCGAGGGGGAGCGAAATAAAGCCGCGTGATGTAACCGAAGAAAGTGCGGAAATCTATCAAATTAATAATAAATCGTGCGCACTGACAATTGTATTAGTTGAACCAACGGCTTTGGACAGACAAAATGAATCAGAATTTTGAAATAATTGGAACTGGTCGCATTCCGAATTCACATTTGATGCGGCGCGATGGTCGCTTGCACAATGCTGGCGCAGCGGAAGAGAGTGCGGCGAAACGGCACACGCCGGTGATGCAATAAAGAAAGTGCGGAACTGAAGTAGGGTTTTCTAACGCGGTGAATGTACTCTATCCATTAGCATTTTATCATTCGCGTCCGCAGGCTGCGCGGCTGAGGCTCGCGGCCGACGACCTCGGTGATGTCAGAGGACCCGATGTTTTATTCGCGTTCGGCAACAAAGTGATATAATGTGTAATATCTTCGGGATGGAAAATTACGATGCGAAATCACGAGCCTACCGCGAAGCGAGGAGGTTACACAGAGCGTTACATCAAACTCTTGCTGTATCGGAGACTGCAATGAGTTAAGTAACGAGTGTTGTCACACTTGTTTGTTGCATGCAATTACAGAGCTGATGTAATGCGTGCACTATGCAACTGAAGGATACATTATTTATATCATAGAGGAAACATTTTACATACATAAGTATGCAACAACTAACGACACCAGTGTTAACACTGAATTTGCAACAAGGTCTTCAAGTCTTTAACGATTGCGATATTCATAACAATGCACATGCGAAAAAGAAACGCTTGCAGTAATATAAGTAACCTACTTAAGTTAGCACTGACATGAATAATTGGCAAAAAATATGTTAAAAAGCGATATGTCAAGTTCAGTGGGCGCGAGGCCGATGCGCGAGCGCAGCGCTGCTGCCGGGTGAGGGGGGAGAGCGGGCCGGAGGGGGGACATCGGTGACAATGAATGGCAAAGCACCGTTGTACTTGACCCAGTATTCCGGCCGTCACGCCCGCCGGTGCAGCGCTGACGTTCGATTGATGACATGCGTGAGACACGACCACAGCCACTAACAAACGCTACCATTTCTCACATTAGCACTATAATTAACCAGTATGTAGCACAGCGATGGTTTTATGATAAGCCCGACATTGGCGCACTGACCCACTTGGCACCGGCCGTCAGATTTCTTTACGTCAATCAAAGAATATTTCCATCGAGCCGCCGTCATTAGCGGTAGCGCTCGATCGCCTGCCACTGCCATGGATGATGTCACCCTTACGGAACGTGCATATTAGTTCAACAATTCAATCATTCCACTAACGATATTATTAAGAATTCTATCTCGACACGTTTAGGGCGCTGAACGTAAACAGTCGATGTCGAAACGCATACAAAGTATCTCGCAAGCGGTTTCCGATATACATTTGTTAGCGGCTAGATATGTACCCGAGTATATGTGCCATTGCGCAAGGTCGCAAGCGCACCTGCGTGTGCGCCGCCGCCGGTCACTGCAGCGACCGTTGCAGCTCCCACGACATAGTACCTTCATGAATTATTAATTAACTCCAGACACTTAAAGGGTAACTTCAGGAATTCGGTGTCATCTGCACCTGCTAATCGACCGTTTGTATGCGTAGATTAATGATATGACGATAATTATGTCAATTAATGATGTTACAGCAACTTATATTGGTGCAGAAGCAAATGACAACATGGGCTTAGGAGTCGGGCGGTGCGGGCGTCCGGCGCCGACGGAGCGCGGGCGCGCGGCAAGCGCACTCGTAATCATCCAAGTGGGTTAAGGTTCCATCAAGGATTTATTGCGGCAAGTCTCCGCTCCAAAACGCCGAGCGTTGGTTACTATGAGCTAACTGCACGCCGGTTCCGCTGCATTTGTCCATTACAAGTTACAACCTTTTGTTATTCCGCCGTTTTAATGTTCGTTCTCAATTAACGTCGCCGCTCGGTCTGTCAATGTCTGGATGACGAACAAGGGCAATTTTTTTCCCGAAGAGCGCAATTTGAAATACGCTCAGAATAGTCCATTTCATTCACCTGTCAGCGACAGTTTCAACAGCCAGACACAAAGAGAGCCTGGACATCTTTTGTTTAATTAGTGTCGGACAAACAAAAGTAACTTGATCGTTTGGGGCGTCCCTTTGTGCCAGTAGTTAGAGAGCGTAACTGTAGGAATAATGAAAACGTCCTTTGCGAGGCTTTTGAAACTCTAAGTAGTACAATTGAGCGCAAAACAAACAGGTTAATAAGTTTCAAAACGATCCAGATGTATTACAAAATTTCAAAAGCGGTAGCACACAACTGTTTGGCAACTGCATGGTCGATTCTTTCGCAACTGGCATCGCAGCGTCCGGACCACTCGATTAATTGTTCCTATCCTACAACATCGAACATTCCAACTCTTTTGTTTCATACAACAACCATTGTAGTTCACTTAAGGGCACTTAAGTTTGAAAATTATTGTAAAACACTTTTAAACTGCTTGGACATATTGTAAATCACAGTACAAAATCACCCTTTCAATTTGAAAAGATTTATTATTTTAGTGAATGGAGAACTTTTAGTGTTTGCAATTAAACGTACCCTGGTACCCTTAGTTATGTGAGAAGTCGACCTCGCATTTAGTAAACTAACTTGGATTTATAACATAGATCTAAAGCGGTTAGCAATTATTGAGCAAACGGTAGACCTCGAAATTCGCAGGCCTATAAATGGTATGTATAAAGCAAGTCCACCGCTTAATTTGTTCCACTATTTCGCTTCTATTTTGTACAAATATCCTTTCATAAATTTTTAAGTTTTTGAAGAAACTTAAATGCATTTAAGTACTTAATGGTATGTATGAGCACATTTGGCAACATCAACGGATGACACGAAAATGATTGATTATGGAATTTTAAATAAGCATTAGATGCACAAAGGTGCAACAGCAGAGATCGGTGCGCGGGCGGCACCGGCAGATGTGCGCGCACGCATTGTGTCTGTAACAAAGGCAGGTAGAAACCTGGAGGACGTTATCGAGCCATGTGCTGCGTGTCACTTTTTCATATCAATATATGTTTTACGTAAAAATCCAAAAAAACTTTAATCTGACCGAACAGATGGCTGAGCACATGTCGATACAAAAAATCCGAATGCGAGATTAAAAGGCCATACCTACTACAACGAATTTAATCATGAATAATGTTCGGCCTCGTATATTGCCCACTTTTACGCGCAACTACTCAAAATTTAATTTCGACGCCAATCGCGAACGCTTTGTTTTGCTGCGTAACTATATAAAATTAATTACGATGGTTTCCCTTTGTTACAAAAGAGAGAAACGAATTGAATCCCAGTTATCAAAATTAATAACGGCAAAAGCAATTTACTCTGATCGCGTAATATCCTGGCCGGCGCATTTATTGAGCTGCGCAGAGTTTTCAATGAAATTGTTTTCCGTGCAAATGTTGCCAGCCTGACTGGCATCTGCCGCCGACTCGTACAGACCTCAAAAACAAAAGCTATTTATGAAAAGACCAACAGAGGGGAATCTGAATACTATGAAGAAAGGTACGTTCGAAAAAACGGCAAATATTGACCTCGTGGCAGATGTCGAAATCCAAACTTGGAGCTGGTAAGTGCATTTGAATAAACATCGCCTCTCGATAGTAACTAAACTCTGTTGACCTTCCGTTGTATCGAATATCGAGCCGTGTGCATGCATTTCAACAGATAGAGTTGTCATCACGTGTCCAAACATACTGTTTATGAACGTCCATTGTTTTTTTAACACGGTTCTGTTATAGAGCAAAGGTGATACAGCTCGTGGCAACAAAGGAAAGCTTTACTTGGTAATTGCTTTTGTTAATGACTGAGCAGCAATGTGCCATCAAGCCACGCCAAATCTGAGGACCCTGCCCGCAAAATAATATATACTATATATGGAGCTAGGGCTATAAACCCGAGAAATTATTGGCTATTAAAGTCTTCTACGAGATGCCAGATTCACTGTGCTAGTATCTTTTGATTTGAGGCAGACGAATTGCGACCCTGTTATTATTCCGTGAGGATCCTTTTGAAATTACAGGTTGGGGAGAAATATAATTCATGATTGTCTGCGCGGAATGCGAATATCGAACACGTGCGTGCAGGTAACTTCTCCTTGCATGTGCAACTCATTGTCTGCTCTAAAAAGGTGTTTTCTTAGTGTTGAATAGGACGAATCCTTGCACAATGGCCGGTAGTTTTCTGTCGTCCCATCATCGATTCAGCGAAGATATGGAACGAATAAATCATGCGTAGGAGAGGAGTATAATGGCTGTATTTGTTTACTGGAACATCTGTTCGCGTTGGATCGTGACGAGGGTATAGAATTGGCAAAGTCGATAAAAAGTCGGCATTGTAACGTCGCTCGGGCAATTGTTGGAAGATTAACCCGATACGGACGACAACAATACAATTTGGAACACCTTGACTTTTTTCTACAAAATCCTGAATGAACGTCAAGGTACCTACTGATCCCGCCGTGAGGTTGGTTACCGGAGCACATTGCGGCACACCGCGACCTCACCACGTTATCTGCCCATGATAACAGATTGCTGTGACCTCTAAAATTATTAGGTGTCTCGTAGATAAGGCCGTAGTACAATGACCGTGCCAGAGTCCCAAATATTAATAACAATTACGGTACAGTACCGTTTCCCATGGCACTTGAATTTTTTTTCCATCATTAGGGGAGCGTATGCGCATGAGTTTGATTCTCAAGCACTCTCGACTACCGGATGTAACGGGACCGGAAACGGACTTGAAATAAAATAGAACAGCACAGTTTATAAGGCAGATGGCCGACATTGTATCAGAGAGACAAAAGAAAAAGTTAAACGTATTAAAAATAAGTGTGCTGTGTCCGGCCACATGGCACAGGTATATTAAGTTAATTATTTTAGTTGCGCTGGCGCAGCTCCGGGCATTTTAAATTGGATGCCTCGGATAGTGTCTAGTTAGACTCGAAATGAATGAGCTGCAATTATGGAGATGCAGTTTTTGACATAAATAAATAATCAGCAATTTCTATGTTGAATAATTAAATAATAAATTATCTTTATAATTAGTTCGGTACGTCGTGTAGTTAGCGAGTCGCAACAAGTTCGCAACACTGTAAGTAAATGCGCAGTTTTACTCTAAGACGGACGATATGTTTTGTTTTGATGCAATATCCGCCTTGGCTGATATCAATTTAACTACACAAGTCAAAATAATTACATAATATTCAACTATTCAACTGAAATGTCATCATGGTATCCCGATGTAAGAATATCAAAGAAGCAATGTCAGTTTAGTAATTTCAAGTGAAAATATGTAGCCAATATGAACCAATATTGCATAAGAACGTGATATTAACACGCGCAAAAAGAGCTACATCTTCTATTACGATTTTTCAGAGAGTTGTCACGTAAACACGCTTGCACGCGTGTTCGAAATTAGCATATTCACATACATTATCGAATATTAGTCATTATACTAAAATAATACAAGATACACGTACAAGAAACGTTACGATTTAAATTTGAATAGTGTTCGCTCGTTCCTGGTTGGGCGGCGCGCGGCGCGGCCGTATGGAAGGCGGAAGAGTGGCGCTTGCGCAACTGACATTGAATCGAGGCACTCTTCGGACCGAGGCCACCCGCCCGATTTGTGTATATGTAGTTTAACGATCATTTAATCACCGCCTTATCTGTTATAGAAAATTTTCCTTATTTATTAAAGTATGTACTTTATTATTTTAACGCGAATTAGAGGGATGCGTAAGAGGAAAACCGCAAGTCGTTCACTATAAACATTTCCATTATATGAGAGATTTCTCGGTAACAGGATGTGTAACGACGTTTTGTTCGAACGCGGAAATCTTACACGAGAGTATATTATCATGAGAGCGATACGTTTCGTTTGTTTTCATGCGCATTTTCCGCCATCCTGTTGTTAATTGCAGCCGTGTCGTCACCCCTGTTTACCTCCACGTGATCGATACTACACAGTCTGATGTAAAAAATCTTTGCCAACGCGTCACTCGTAAACAACTCAACTTTTCAATGAATGTTGAAATAAAGTATGATTCTACGTCATTCAAGCAACGAATTCGCAAGTGTGGGTGCTAATTTCAACAGACGGACGACGGCAAAGTCACCGTCACGTGTCATTCACCAGCAAGAAGGTGAATAAAGTCAATCATGTTATAAATCTATGGCTCAACTGATTTATAAGCGAGATGCGTAATTGATATCTCTATTGCTGAATGAGCGGACTGACTTGACAGAAATGGACAATCAGTTTTGAACGCATGCAGCTGAAGAGATGCAGTGAATGTGTGGCGCGTGGTGCGTGGCGTGCCGGTGCATCGGAGCCGCATCGCCGTGTCGCAAGCGTGGCCGTGTGCGGGGTCCGCGTGTCCTTGGCCACGGCACAGCTAGCACCACGCCGGTACAACGGCGGCCGGCGCGACCGTGCGCGACCGCTTCCGTGTACCGCTCACGTCACAACACTCACCGCGAACAAACACTATCGGAATCCACACAATTACGCATCTAATCGATAGCACGCGCCGGAATTATTAAATGCGTCACTACAGTATCCCACTCGCGGGGGTAATTTTCCCGCTCTGACGTCAATGCTCGTAGCCTCGTAGCGGTTGCTACGGGTCACGTGGTACGGCCTATACAGCCCCCGCACAACCCTCGCGTGGGAAGGTCGCTACTTCAAAAATGGAGCCGAATAACTGGGTGGACGCGCACGTTTCTCCTAGTTCGAAACATTTTTCTTCGGTGAGATTGGATGAATTTTATACAGCTTCGTTTTGTATATAAATTGTATATTAACCCCTAAAGTATCTGCTTACGTAAATGCGACTATTATTCTGCGACAATCGGCAGAGAAATTAATTTAGTTGCGCACAGGACTTGTTCGTACGACATTCAAGTTGATTAAGTACTCAGTAGTACGTGAAAGGTTTGATAGACACAATCTGTCGCGAGGCAAGCAAGTTCATCGTGCAAGCGCGAGAAGGGGTTAATGGGTGCACGTGTACTTAATGTGTTTTGATCACATCGCAATTCGTTCTAGTTATATTGATTACATCAGAGCGTCGCAAATGTGCGGGGACTCGGACTAACTGCGCAAATTCTCGTGAAATCTGTACAAACATATCGATTGTACAAAGAAACAAGAGTGGGTATACAATAGTGTCGCTAATGACGCCAGTCTTATTGTCGTACGTTTGTAGTTTATACACGACGATGACTTCACGACGATACGATACGGGATCATCACACTGACAATGTCACGACCCGCCCCGGCGATCAATGTAAATTACACTTTAATATTAATGATGTTAAGATTCCAAATCGCTTTGTGATAGCTCGGGCGTGTACGTGATATTTGTTCAATGATACGTCACAGCGGTCAATTGTTTTTTAAATGATTAAATAGCATTTGTGTCTTTCTCTTAAACAGATTTTGGCTACAAATTAATTTGCTTAACCTCGCGATAACAGAGGTCTGCTAACGAAAATATCGCAAACAATAATTGATTTGGCATTGTATATTCAATATGCATGTGCAATTACAATTGATTGTATGTGTCAATAAAAATCAAGTTCCATTTTGTCAAGCGACAATCAAATGCAAATTCTGAAGTTACGTCAGTTCAAAAATCACAGTATTGTTTGTCGCTTTCGGTTACACAACGAGTGACCGCGAACGGAGGTCGGATCCGTTCGGTTCTCATATTTATTGTACGTATTCTTCAATCTCGAACGCCGCTCGGCGAGGCCAGAACCACGAAAAGAGTTCCGTTTCGCAACGCAACTCATTTCAATGTCATTGTAAACGTTCCTGATGATAACTGAACGCTGTTCAATAGTCGGATACACGTACAAGTAATAAGACCTCCAATGGCTCGAACAATGTTTTAGCTTTCCTTGTAAGTAGTACGTTATCAAATCTCATTAAGCTTATCAGAATCTGATAACAACTTCCAATTTGGGTACGTAAAGTTTTTTTTCTTGGTCAAAGTAATGAGCACATTATTGCATTGGTGTGTGAACAAAACGTGTTTTGTTGTATTTATAAATAAACTGTCAATGTCAAGAGTGTCGCAATTGCAAACAAAAGTTATGAGGTCGAGTTAGCGGTTCGCTAACAACCCTAAGCGTGCTTGCTTACGTCAATTCGACCGAAAAAAGTTTCATTACGAGCCCATGACGTAGGAAAATCGGGGAAATTTGACGTAGATCCCGAAACCTTAAAAACACCAAAAGCTGGCAGTTTATTTTTTTCGTTTATTTTCGGCACGTGATTCGATTTTGGCAACTTTGTGCTCGGCAAAGTGTTGTAACTTCGCCTGGCTGTGTGTGCAACGCTTGCGCTTGCGTCATTTCCTCTTGTTGACCGTGAACCGAGTTACGTCAGCGGCAGAGTTTCGGAACGAGATTAGGATGCTCCTACACTTGGTATCTAGAGAACGATCGCCCCGGACGCTCCCACAACACTTTTATAATTAGAACCGATGAGAACACGAACATACAATCATTCAATTCTATATTTTAGTAGGGGAATTCTAGCTTGGTATTTAACAAGCGTAGTCATTAAGGTTACAGTGACATAAACGTTACAAGTAAATGACAGTGTTTAGGGGAATTTGTGAGTGACATCATGCAAGCCTAATCAACTACCATATTAGTCGTTTATTTAGGCGACTACCATTAGCATGCCACTGGAATGGTGCACGATAAATAAAGGAAGTTTTTATTACGAATTTATATCAATAAGGAAAACGCGTAATAACAGAACCCGTGCCAAAAGGAAAATAGATTTGTTTACACAAGATCTTACCCGAGTTTTCGTATAAAAATAGACATCTTGTTATTTAAGAATTACAGGTGTAACAAAAAATACTTCATAGTTAGATTTAGATGGTTCAATGAAATGTTACGGTGGTTCCTTTTTAACCAATGAGGCTAGGGCTAAAACGGTAATTTAACATTATAAAGTCGAGGTTGATGTATCAAAAAATCGTGCCAGTGCAACTAAACAGGAAGCCTGTAGGACAATCGCCCGTGACCGGCAAGCTAATTCCCATAATGACTATTGTTTTTAAACACATCGCATTTTAAATATACCAACTGGCATCGAACAGACAGCAGAACCTACTTGCAGCAGTTATTTGAGTGAACAGAATAATTAAAGCCAAGAAAACAAAAACGTATAATCAAGCGCGCATCCCGACGAACGGCAAGTATTTTTAGTGGGACTAGTGGGAGACGCATCACAACTGCAGATTGAGGGTTAATCGTAATTCTGGCCAGCGTCAGACCGGTTTGGACTTACTTTTTATTCAGACGCTCCTCGCATCGTATGATTCGCAAGGTAAACGCTCCGAACACAGAAATAAGCAAACGAATAAATCACAAAACCTATCAAGTTGTTCACCGGTAAACATGGCAACGCAAAGGTTGTGAACTTACAAATAACTCGGGATTATTTTAGGAAAGCGTGGGCGTCGGTTTACGCGAAGGTCGAATATTTCTAAGGATATAATATTCCTGTGTATCTCTGTATGTTTGGCTCTTCGCCCCCGCTTTTAAATATTTTGCGCACCGACCTCACTATGTAGGCGGCGAATGAATGATACTGGATTAAAAATAAGGAGCTTCCAAATTGCTGACGCCTCCGTTTTTAGTTTAATAGAACGGACGATATTTTATTTTAGTAAGTTCGTCGTAAGCGTTGTTCAACCGTCCACACGAGCCAGCCCACGCGCTGTAGAATCAATGTGTTTGACAAAAAATAAAAACAAATACTGGCAGCTACCGCACAGCGCACTACAAGTCTGATGGCTCGCTAAATTGAGTGTCGTCTGCAGAATATCGAAAGTTGTTGAACTTTGAAGCGAAACAGGAAAACGCTGACAGTAAGGGGCAAGAACATCTCGGCAGATTTACGATATTGGAGCGGTAGCCGGGGTCAGTTGCCTGCAGCACACTTCAGCAGGAACTCTTATGGACCTAGTATGTTTTTTCCACTTCCAAGTAACTTATATTCGCTTTCTCTCGATCACCGTTTAATATTTTTATTATTGCGGACTCGTTTTCTTTGCATGCACAAGTAGGCCCCGGTGCTCGAACCATGTCTCGGTGTTGTTTTTATTTTTGTTCGTGCGTTGGCGAGTGTAAAAGGACTCCGGCAATTAATGCACCTTCAGGTTTTGTATGTTTTTGTAGCGCAACTCGATGTTATACAGTTGGCTGCCAGAAGAATAGCAAACTTGAACGTATGTATATTATTAGAGCACGTATAGTAACCACGTCTCAACCTCTATAATTTATAAATAGACTTTGTTTTAACTTCCAACTCAGTTTGTACATAAATCTCTACAAACAGGTCTAAAATTATCACCAATTTACAAAGGCCTTAATAGGTATGTTCGCCTATTTATAAAAAGGTATCCATAGAGTTTATATTTTGGAGCCATTTTAGGGTACGTATATTTAGTTGCGTAGGGTGCGAGGCTAGTGACCCGATAGAAATTTCCTATGATTCATCCCTGCACCCTCCATTGCTTTGTTACCCTTATATTTTTAACTTCCCTCTTAGATGACGTCACCGAGTGCACCGCTGTTTTGTGTGGAATTCATCATCGCTCTGTCACGTCTGATTCATTGCTATACTGAGATTTTTATATTTATGATGACGAAGCCAGAAAGTATTTTTAAATTCCACATCCATTGTGTATTGAAAATAGGTAAAGTGCTAGCTTCGTGCAGTATCGAGGCTCATTCTTGAATTGAACAGGTTCATCGAACTCATTGCCGTTTCGAGCCGATAACATGTTATCGGCAAGAGTGACGGTTTTGTTGAACACAGGCATTAATTGTCTGTATCGGTTAATTACTAAATCGATTTGGCAAAGCCCGTCATTCTCGAATTGTGACGTTTGGATAAACCGCTGCGGTTTTAACAATAGCGTGTCGATGGTTGTATCTGTGTTGTTTACGCTGGATGATTTCGGCGGTCAGCGACCTTCGCGACGCGGATGCGTCCGCGGATAGCGACGGTGGCTGCTACGCGACGCCTCCGAATCGACGTAACGCACGCTCCGAGCAGCAGATTTTAAATGCAACCGCCATAATAAAAACTGCAGCGCTGAATAAAATCCCCGCGTTGGAGCAGCACCAGCGGCTTACAGTGTTGCTACCTCGTTAAAAACTAATCTCAACTCGTATGGAACGGGACGGAACGACAGAAAATGGAAATACAGGCCGGCGTGTGTCGACGACCAGTGATTCCACCTTTAACATAACTCGGTTCTCCCTGACCGACCAAGTGAGACGGTATTCAAGAGAGGGCGCAATTAATCTGTCTCGTCCCTATTTAATTGCTGGCACGTGCATATTTTTTGCCTGTAGTGCGAAGTGAATGCACCCATCTCTTTCGCAGGGAGCGGTCGCGTGCGCCCGACCACCGTGGAACTTTTTGCGGAGTTTTTAATGGCCGTGCCTTATGCTCCCGACGGAGGAGGTTAAGCCAGTTCAAGTTGCCTTTATCCGGCGTTCACGTCTCTGGCTGGAGTCACGACTGCTATGAGTCATCCGGTGATATCATGACATGACACCACCGTTGTTTTCCATGAGCTATGTGGAAGGCGAGCTAGATCACTAGCAGAAATGGAACGCCATTTTAGTTAATAAATAATTAAGAACAAGGTGCTTGGCCGGAAACGGCACTTGAAATGGGATGTTGTAGAGCTGGTCAATGTCAAATTAATTTGCATTGTCCTTGACATTGAACGATGCTATTTTGCATGACTATGACGGTTTTTGTTCTTGTTCAGAAACTGTGTAGGAAAAGACGTAGAGCTTGAGGTTATTTTTATGAATAGTGTTTTGTGAAGTGGCACAATGTATTTTTAAATATAGGTTGTGCAGATGTAGGCAAACGGAGCGTGTCACAACACACGGGCGTCGTATCGGCGGATAAGTGCGCGGTTACGCAAATCCGCAGATATGTCGGCGCTGCGCGGGCGCGGGCGCGGGCGCGCCGCTTGCACAAGGTTTCGCAGACCTTTGTTTTACGCAACCGGATCGATTTAATAGCTAGTCGTGCGTTTTCTCAGCTGTGTACCCGATAGCAAAATTAACGACGCCGAATTGAGAAATTGTACAAAATTATTCTAATAGCGACAAAAGGATAATGTCGAGATTGACAAAGAAATTGTAACAAAAACTGGGAAGGAAGAGCGGGTTTCCGCCCTTTAGATTACAATAAACCTGTTGTGTATGTGCCCCTGGCTTAGCAAGGTGTACGTCAACAGATCCATCGTCGCTTTGAATTCTACTGACAATCCGATTTACTTTTGTATGGATGACACCTATGTCCGGTAATTCATTATTGAGGACGTCGCTGACACATTATGTTCTGTCCCGCGACCAAGTAAAGGCGACTTTCGCTTGAGAGCATTGCACTATCGCCTGCGTCCGGTAGTCGCATCCGGTGTTTTCGTACCACCAAAAAAGGTGCGAACACGCGTTATTTATAGCCATGACGAATGCTTGCGTCGTCCTCGCCATTCATTTATTTTCAGAATGAGGGAAAAGTGTAGGCGTAACTCGAAAGCATTCCGGGTTATTTCACGGTTGAGATGGCAGTCGGAGGAGTAACCAAAGAAATCCGAGCGGGAATGTCTTGCTCGTTCAAGGTGAGCGATGAGTCACTTTCATAAGACTCGATGTGGCATCAGAGTTTTTGAAACGCAGCACTCCTAGGGGCATCGGTTCCGCACGAGCGGTGCGGCGCGGCGTCGGCGGCAGGCGCGCGACATTGGCACAGTTGCGCGCGACCTCACCGCGCCGAGCTAGTCGCGAGCGAGGCCGCGAATAAACGCCCCAAAACAAGAACCAACACTGCGCTTGAATTCCGGCACGCCTGAATCACGCCGTACAAATTAGCACTCTATGCGCGCTCGTTGATCTAACACGAGCGGCCAGCGGCCACACCCGCGCGAAAAATACCAGCAGCGGATGCCAACTACGCAGTTCACATTCGGACACTTAACGAAATAAAAGGTCCATTACACAAACCAGACAATAATGGCAAAATACAACTGCACCGAAAGTTATGTAACTAGCGAAACTGACGTATGATTATATTACCCAGCGCCCAATATTATGCAAATACATCGCTGTAATGTGGAGGTCTCTTGCACCACGAGGCTTTAGCAACTTAGTTTCAAAACGTTTTCAAAACAGTCGGCGTAGGCGCGCAGTACAGCGGCGCTGATCGACCGCTGCTGAGATATCGGCAACTACCTCGAGGCGTTATTTGGGTTATCGTGTTGCACATCTTTTTTTTTTAAATTATAGAGCAGTTGCGTGTCGGTTCAGTAATCACTCGAATCGGTCGCAAATTAGGTACAGATTTGGAAGGAAATGTTGAGGCAGTGGCCGGGCTGGCACGCCGCATGCGACGCGGCGGCGTCTGCCGGGTGGCGAGGCGGCCGTCTATCGCGGACCAATTTGGCACATCCGCTGGCGAGCCGGCTCAGCCCGCACCGTAAATATCCCGTCCCGTTAAACACGACAGACGTGCGAATACACCATCCAGATATATTCGTGGCGAAACAAGAGTCGACTTCCATTTGCCAGTGCATCCCGTTGGTAAAATTAAAAAAATAAGCGGGGGTAGTCTAAAAATCTTGTTTCTATGTGGATTATACCAGCAGATTATAGACAGTAAATATGAAGTTGCGTAATCGAATGCCGTTGGATCGTCGTCATTGTTTGCAATACATTCGATCATCCGATCCATCTTTTGAGCACCGTGTTACGCAAAAAGCTGGGTTGTGTTACCTGGTGGAATCATTCGACGAAGTTATTATTTTGGCGGTGGTGGGCGGGATGCCCCCGAACAATATGCCTGGGACAATTTTTGTACCTGAGCTTATTTACAAAGGACCGAGACTACTTTGGCGGACGAAAAATGGGCTCCGGGCTGTCTGGTACGTTATGAGATTTAGCTAATACCTCCACAACAAACTTGCGAAGCAAATTAGATTTTTAGAGACACCATGAGGACAGCGGACAAAGACTATTTTTGTCACGCGAATGTGTTTCCGCTTTGTTACATCCTGTCGGCAATGCCAAAATTAAGAATGCATTATTCGTATAAAGGTAGTTTACAGTCAAACATCCGGCTTTCTGTCGTCAGGTCCGTGATGTCACCGGCAAGGTGATTTATTTTTATACATTTTGTCGTTAGTGTTCTGTTATTGTGATGGGCATAAGACATCCTTCCAGGAAGTATCAATAGTATTAATTATGTTTCGTCATAATAATTGACGTGTGTGACGTAGTGCGCGCGTGTTGTCGTAGGGCATGAGGATCTCTACCTGCGTTATCGCGCGACCTCGTTTTCCTCCCCCAAGGCCTGCGCCCGGATACACCGCCCGAGATTTCTCTTGATAGTTTCTAGTTACACACGAACTTCTCATTTGTTATCTATTGTAACACTTGATATCAGAGGAAGTCGAATCCGCCCTTTGCAGCTGTGATCTCTTTAAAGTACAGTATGGAAATCATTCTATAGGGACTGCATTTTCGCCTCTTGAAGTCTTGATATTATGTAAGTAACGCTAGCTGTGTGCTTGCAAATTTTTACTCTTTTCAAAACTTCGCAATTTTTTTCTTAATTTTCATCTCAAAGAGGACCAGAGAGAAATCTGTTCTCATCTCAAAGGACAGAAAAAACTACGGGCGAGTGTTAAGAAAATCCACTTCAAAGCGTCAAAGAGAGTGCGGAATCAATATTAATGTTCTTGTTTACCTTTAAGACGGGACGACGCCGACGGCGGTATCGCGGGATGTTGATCGTGGCGTCCCGCCGGATGACTCGAATTTATAATCAGGGGTGCCTTTATATCGCGCCGAGACGTGAGAACGGAGGTCGAAGGGCGGGACACTTGCTCAAGTTGCACCTTCACCGATACACCATTCTCACGATTGCGAACAACAGCTGGGAATAGTGACCGACGCGACATGTCATTAGAATTTATTAGGGCTGGACAAGGTCAGCTGCCCGTTTATGTTAATAAGGGTTTGTTTGACCATCTGAATAATCTGATACATTAACTCTGTATAAAGGATGTCCTCTGGGAAATGTGGCACACATGGTCATTAACTAAACGAATGCCTCGGGTCACAGATTGCCAATACAGCTGTCTACCTGTTTGACCTACCCGCAAAGGTCCGTTATCATTAAGTAGAACAAAAAGCGATATTTCCGCTCCGACACCGGCACATGGCAAAACTGGAAACACATCTGCAATATCCTGCTTAATTTATATTAACGGTCAGACAAAACAGACAAACAAGCGCGTCCCGTTTGCTCAATAACTAGAGTCTTTTGTACACGCCATGTCCAGCGGACATTATCGACGCTATTGCAAATTGTCCATTCAATTCACTCCCTTAATTTTTGCTTGAACTCAAATACATTTCGGAATCAGACGGTCGGTGCGGTAAAAGTTTATCTTTACTGTTTAGAGGTTCTGTGTAATAACCAAAAGGAAAACATTCCGGCTTTGAGAGGCAAGTTCGGAAAAGGCTTCGCAAGTCTCAGCGTTCTCTGCTATTACGTAAAGGGTAAAGCAAAAGTTTTTACATTAGAGGTACGGTCGCGGTGCTTCCGTTCCGCATCGCGAACCGACGCTTTTGACAACACTCGCTTTGATGACGCCACGCTGAAAAGAGTATTAAATTTTACCTTTTCCACTGTCTGTCTGTCCACTCAAAAGCGGACTGAATTAATACTGTTGCGCAAATACACAGATGGAGTTCGTTTTGCTCGCGTTTGTACCGTATATTGCGTTTCGAACATGTCTGCGGCTGGGCGGTCATGTCAAAGGCATATTTGGATTCGCAACGTGAATGTCACTAGGGACGAGTACAAAAGGTCAAAGAAACCATCATAGCAAAGTTTCAAGTTCGGGTGGGCGTACTGAATATTGTCTCGGAGGACGAGAAATATAATCCAATACACAAAAGGTTGGCTGTAGCCCTCGTCGTGGGAGGAGGGTCCGATAGAATTAAAACTACAATAGGCGAGATGCTGACTTACAGTGGCTTTATAACGTCTTTTGATATTTTTTTATTAGCCTTTAGATTTTATCTGATCAAAATAAAGAATCAAATTAATGAATCTTATTAAACGGGCAAAGAGCAAGGGTCGGAATACGGGCAGGTGAATAGAATTCATTTGAAATCTCGAAGGAATGTGGTCGTTAAAATTACATGTTAAGGGGTGCATAAAAATTATTTCTTTTTCTAGGGAGTTTCTCAGTATCACCTGATCGCATAAGGGCAGGTACCCGTATGACGATTGACAACAACATAGGGGTGCGGAGGGGTTGTGTTGCACACGCAAGCGCGCGGCGCGGGCGGTGCGCAAGCGCATTGCCGCGGACCCTTGACCCGATTGCGGCGCGCGCAGTATTGTACGCAGCAATGACACCGTTCGCCTTGAGCCGCTAGCATTGCCGGAGATATTCGCAACAATGGAGGCCAGATAACATTTCAAAAGTTTGAAAATCCGCTGGTTCCTACCGGCCGACGCGAGACCGGCGTAATTAATAAACGCGTTGAGTAATCCTATTGTACGATTGTCCTTTTATAATATTCACCTTTTTAATAGTCGTGAGTAAACCTTTAACTTGTGTTGTTATTCATACTTCGAATGATTAAGCATGGAAGGGAACTGTCCGATATCTTAAAGTAGATGCGTGTTTGGCGCCAGTGTCGCAACGTGCCTGCAATATCTACTTCATTTTTATCGAGAACGACAACTAACATTTCTAGAGCGACACATAGCGCATGTGAATTGTCATAATGAATGACTTGATAACAGTTTATATCAGTAGCACAAGGCGATTGACTCACGGAGGAAACGACTCGCTACTTAAAATACAAAGAGCGTTTCCGTTTCCTTCCGACCTTTTTATTAACTCATCTGTTTTCTCACGATCGATCTCTATAGTGGGCGTCAGTAGTAAAAAAAATACCGAGGAAGTTATCGATCGATCAATTGAAGCGGCTCGATCGTCGCCGATATCAGTTGCTAACGAACTGTTGCTTTAAGACATTTAGCGACAATAAGCTCTGACTTTGTAACCGACTCGGGCGCACATCAATACAGATTATAAAAATACATTTTCCTACCAGAAGGTTTAAATTACACAGCAAAATAAAAAGATGACTCACCTTTGAGGATCGGCGAAGACAAATTTTCTCAGCTTAAGATCCCGCAAAACGATGCCTTGTTCGTGACATGCGGCCACTGTTTCTGCCATTTGTCTGAACAATCTCCGAGCTTCGTGTTCCCTTAGCCGTTTCCTCGCCCTCACGTATGAGTGGAGGTCTGAGTGCGACCGGGGGAAGATAAGGTACACCCTCTTATCACCGACTAGGACTTCGTGTATGGGATTGACGTGCGGATGGCCATCAAGCCGATAGTGCGCTTGGAGTAAGCTGCTGCAGTCTCGTGACACCACCTAGAGGAAAATATTAAAATTAACACTCCGATTCCACAAACGAATTTTGTGAAACATAATGAAATAGATAGTTGAGTGTGGTGCCGTGCCGTGCTAGCGCAACCGTTATCGATGGTATTAATTCGAAGGTGCTTTCCGGGAAAATTTACATGTTTCCTCTAAATCCGGCCGACTCCTTGCATTACTCAATTAGTGACGTAGTGTTATTGGGGTCGTCACTATTTTCCTTTATCGTTGACCTAGTTTTTCCTCGCGTGTCACTGTTGCCTTATTGTTTCACCATGTATCGTGTATCATTTTCGATCTAAATTCAGTTATTTGTTTGTTTAAAATGAACATCGTTACAAAAACATAACAGATCCTATATTTTTTTATTGAGTAGCTAAAATGCCCGTCCATGTTTGTACATTCAAAGGGGTCCTATTTCAAAGCGGGCATGATTTAAAAGGGCTTAGTCTAATGTGAATAACGAGGTTGAAACATTTAGTGAATAGAGGCAAGCTAACCCCTCCTTTGCAAATCTAGCCAGTGCGACATCAAACAGAATTCTTGGATGACGACAAAGTAGAAATCAAACGAAACAGACAAGATAATTGTTGCAATACATTTTTCAATAGTGAATAGGCAAGAGTTGTCGGCAACGGCCACGCTAAGCTTTCTAGAACCGCTAGCGGGTCGGCTACATGGAATTGTACAGTTATTTTTAAATGAGCGATTGCTCGGATCCGTGTGTGCTAGTGTGCTCGAAGCTCGGTGCGATCGACCACCAAATGTCAACGACATTGTGAACGCAAATTCCAAATCTGATTTCCCGACTCACGAATGATGAATCACGTCGCGTGCGTCAAGCCATTTCTTTTTTGAATGTTACTGTAAATAGTTTGTTGGTTATTTCGGCGCCGTCACCCTAGACACAACGTCGCGCTTTTTCCATTTCTATTAATGCTGGCCGTTGTACGAAAATAAAACATGACCCATTTGTGGACGCGCTTGCGAAAACATGAGGTGTTGATAAGAATTCGCAATGTTTACAGAACACTTGATAATATTTGACATCGAACGTATTTTACGGGAGCTAACCTACTTAGCTGTTATCAATATTTGTATAATCACAAGGTATGTATATCTATTGCAAAATATTTGTAGAGCGCACTCGACTACGATGTAGCCGCAATTCGGGTGTGAATCTCACATTAGCGATAACCTAGCTCTAAATTTATCCAATTACACTAATACTTCATACACAAAATAGGAATACACAGACGAGTTTCCTGTTCCATTGTATCAATCTAAGTCAAGTTGTTTATGTCTAAGGAGCATAACAAATTCGCAAGCCTTCATCCGTTCTAGGCTAAATTACAATAGCAGATTACCGTATAGTATACGGCGGCTGTCTCAATTGTTTGCAGATTGATTGCAGTAAGCAATGATATGATTCGATTTAAGTACTACATTCTCGGAGTTACAGCGTATGTCAGGCCATGTTTGATAAACTCGTTTTATTAGACCTGTTAAAGAAGCAATGAATACCGCGTGGCTGTTAATGCCGCTAGTACTGTTGTTTCGTGGAGGGGGGAAAGAGGGGGGCCCCTAGCCTCGCTTTGACATTCGGCGATCGGTGCGTTATCAAATCGTCTATTTCACAATGTCAATGAGAAGGTCAGGCCTATTTTCGACTCGACGTGATGCGATCACATGTGACGCTACCAGTTCGAGTAGTCTGGTTCGGGTAATATGGATGGTAATTTACTTTTTAATAAAACAAATACAATAAGACGGTATCACACATGATGAATGTGAAACATAAACGTGGCAGTCGTGTCGGCAATAGTCGGTGTTGTAAATACGCTCGGCGTTTAGCAACGATAACGTTGCCTCACTTTAACCTTGCCAAGTTCTCACGAGGGAAGTGCCTATTCTGTGCCTTGACAATACCCGTATAGGCCTTTGTTAGTACTCCTATGTATCCTGTATTGCCTAAATTTAGTAGGCAGAAGCTTAGACTTGAAATACGTTAGAAATAACGAGTTTACAAACGAGTTTCCATGGCCTGCTTCATGATTCACAAAAGCCAATAAGGATAAGGTTTTAAAACGTAAATTAATAGGTATGTTTTGAATGTTAGCCTCGCCTACTGATAGTTTGCATACAAGGTCCACGATAACTAGTGTAGTGCAACAATTAACGTGTTGTTAGCGTTATAATTGCCGTTATTGTTAGGTTATCGATTGCGAAAGGCGACACATGACATTGTAAAAACGGCGATGGCTGTGGCCTACAAGTGCGATCGAGCAGCGCGGGGCCATGACATATAAAGTTTGACATCGGCGTTGAACAAGATGCTATGAACAATGCACGCGAGGCTCATGAAAAAACTACTATTGAAAGTTAATTATCGAATTATTTACTCAAAGCTGAATCACTAGTTTCTTACAAGGAGTGATCAAGAAATACCTATATGTTTGAGATTCAAATGATCTCTTCTCGGGGTGATATTATCTACATTTATTTTTATTAATAACAAGGCTAATGTTTTACGATACACGTGACGAAATAAATTGCTAAATAGAACTGGCTGACAGAAGTCAGTAATCGTTAATTTTGGTAAAGTTTAATAATTGCATTGAAGGGACACGACATGTGGGCACATTATTGAGTATTTGCCTTATCTCTACATGGGGTCCAATCCCGTGGGATAGTGAGAACCCTTTACTAAATATTTTGCTAGATATCGCCTTTGTAATTATACCAATATGGTGTTTTGAGTTTGTTATTTGTATTATTCAATAACAAGTTTAACAGATGTTTGATCTAGCGTTTCTAGCGAACAAAGGGAGCTGATGTAGGTGGAACTTAACCAATTGACTAGTTAATTAGATTTGTGTACTAGGTCGAACTACAACAAGAGATTACGCACTATATCAATCAAACAAAGCCACGCAATGGCTGTTGAAACCCGACACAATTTCGACACGGCTTACGCATCCTAGCCGCGTCGCGAGAAATAGAGATTGTTCTCTTTGGCAATTGGAATTTTGAAAAAAAAAAACTTATTTCGAAAAGATTAATGAGTTCTAAATTTGTTTGCCAACTTTTTATTTAGACTTTATTTTGTTTGCATCATAAAAATACTGAACGAATGAAAACATAAATAGATTCAAAGTGAATATCAACATAGCTGCCATATTTGCATAAACTTTTGCAAGTTCGTTCGATAAAGTTGTTGGACCCGAGAGCCAAGTTGATAGCTAGGTACTATAGGTATTTATAGCGCAAGTTTACTGTGGCAAACAAACTCGATCTCCTCTACAACATCTCGGTGCAAGTGTAGCTAGGTATGCTTAGATTATGCTATAACTCGTCGTGGTTCCGGGAGTCATTGTACTTACGTCAGTATCTAACTTATAGTCTAGAACAGTTTTAATGAAGTCTATATAACTTGAGTCAGATTAGATAAGTACTCACCTTGCAAACATACTCCTCTTGCGTTCGCACGTCCACACATCGACATAGCGAGGAGCCTTCAACTTGTTCCAGTAGGAGATATTTTTCAGCGACGAGCGCTGCTTGGAACTGGTGTTGGGGAGGCGCCGGGCTGGACGGCGCCGGGGGACTGGCCGGCGAGGGGGCCGCCGTCAGCCGGTCCGTAAGCACCGGCGACTGCGCCCTCTCGTCCGCCTTGGTGTCCTCCTCGCTGGCCGGCACCGGCACGGTCACTGCAGGCTTGCTCAGGCGCAGCGGCCACAGCAATGATGGTGATCCGGGTTCCATAACTAACACTTATCACTGTCACTTTACACTAATGTTCACAAACACACACAAACACTTATTAACGATGAAGGAACTACGATGAGATGAACATGATCTGCAACAAAACGAAAACCACCTATTAGCAATATCCCGTTTGTGACACTCGCAAATTCACTGCACCGACGATGTTACAAAATTTGAAACAAAATGAGACAATCGACACGATTTAGTAACGTTATTTAGTAAGGGGAAATTACGAATAAAGTACGAACCTTGAAATGATTCGCCCTGAGTGGATATCGTACCAAAATTTGACTGTCCGTGGTCACGAACAAGTCGCTTTATTGTGTGAGGAATTACAGGAAGTATATTCAAGTAATTCATGCACTGATAGACGGCCAATATTTTGGGCCGGTGTCCGCTCGGGTTGTTGTGAAACTAAACGAACACACGTCCTATTCTCACTAACGCCATTGCGAGACTGACGACGACGCTCGCCGCGAAGCCTCGGACCGGCAACCGATCCAACGTCCAATGTCGACACACCGTCAGCTTGCGTAGTACGCTACAATACGCCATGCGTTAGAGAGACGGAGGTATATCTGTATATCTGTCTCTTTCTACAATACCGCACAAGCACTTCAAAGAAAGGGAAAGACTGTGACCATTCATTTACTACGTTTGGCAATGCAATCGCAAACGTTTGTTTCAATATTTTTCACAAGAGCCAGGTAATATTATTTCACATTTACCTTCAAGTTTTAATTAAATTAATAAATGATACCTACGTTATAATTCAACAATATTATGTTGATGACAAAGTAAGAATGTTCTTTATTTTTACAAAAGCTTTTGACATTTTTGTTATTGAATGATGAGTTCACATTTTGGACAAGTAGGTATATAAGCTAATTTTATTAACAAAGATGATATTTGAGAGTTAAAACGTGATCAAAATCATGTTAGTTTCCTTATG
This sequence comes from Anorthoa munda, assembly GCA_945859665.1. Lineage (NCBI taxonomy): Eukaryota > Metazoa > Arthropoda > Insecta > Lepidoptera > Noctuidae > Anorthoa > Anorthoa munda. The sequence continues at coordinate 8,460,971 of OX243918.1, read as the reverse complement.
TTTTTCCGCGGAGAATTTCATCATTTTCAGTACTTAAACGTTTCGAATTACGATCTATTTGAGGATGTAGTACCATTGTACCTGCATGTGGGTAGATAATGAAGTGTCTATGTCATGACTTCGAGTCTTGTATCGATCGGCATCGGATATCTCTCAAGATCCCGCGGTCTGCTGCGCTGGTGAGACAGCCACTGAAGTGTAGTGTAGTGTAACCAAACTTTGTCCTTTATCTTAAATTACACGCGTTGTCTTTGGCAAGGCGATAGATAATTAATTTGACACCTATTTGCTGTCTCAAAGAGGCAGCAGCAGAATAATTTTGGGGTGGCCGCGTATAATTTACCAAATATGTAAACTGGATTAGGCCCACTTACGCCAAAAACTTAATTCTGAGTTAGTTGCTAATATGAAACCTTTTATACAGGTGTCCCAGAAAAAACTAATTTTTGTAGATTTTTGTAGAAAATTTAACAAATATATTTGTATACTTATCTTATACACATCAGAAACTGAAGACATGGGAAAATTACTTTTTTAAATAAGTTTACTCATTACTTCGCGGCTGGCATTCTTCAAAGCGATCTCTAACATTCATGAAAACGCGGATTCATGAAAAAAAACCGGCCAAGTGCGAGTCTGACTCGCGCACGAAGTGTTCCGTACCATTATCGCAAAAAACGGCAACAAAATCACGTTTGTTGTACGGGAAATCCACTTAAATATTTATTTTATTCTGTTTTTAGTATTTGTTGTTATAGCGGCAATAGAAAAACATCATCTGTGAAAATTTCAACCAGCCTGGTGGCAGGCTGACAGACAGACGGACCGCGGAGTCTTAGCAATAGGGTCCCGTTTTTACCCTTTCGATACGGAACCCTAAAAAGAAAGAAATAAAAACTGTTTGACAAAAAATAATAAACCGCTATTTTATTTTTTTGTGAAAAAGTTTTTATTTCTCTCTTTTTAGAAAAATATTTGAAACCCTGTTTAATGAAACGTAATTTGATGACTTATTTTAATTAATTTATGATAACTACCTATTGCAATTGTATTGACAAGTCATAGTACCAAGTCTAGAAGTAGTTTTATTACGTAGATTCGATTTCCGTTTTCGAACTACGCAGTAGCAGTAGGTACCTACATGTAAACACCCGTAATGAAATAAAATATTGATTGGTTTGAGTCTGTGATTCAACTATAGTGTAAGATTGGCTCATATTTGTATTTTATCATAATTTGTTGCAAAGTAGGTCGCAATTTACACGTAACTAATTCTCAAGGCTATTTTCGAATAGGTAACACTATAGCCATTTTTTTTAAATACCATAGAGGTAGCCGCAAAACGTAAGTAAAGATGCTGGCAGTTTATAATTCTATTTTTAACCCCAGCTTAAAAATTTAAAGTTCTTTCTTACCTTTCGAGATACGGGCGCAATCAATCTCATTCGACTGTGCCTTTGTTATCAAAACATTGTTCTTTATACCACGTCGACCTTTTAATTTCTTATTGTTACTCATAAATCGTAGGTATTACCTTAAAGTGGTGAAATAAGTCCTGGAACCACAGATAATTACTATATACGTCATATTTATTTACATTTTATTTTAAATTCATGTTTATTTCTCACGACACGGAAGTTAAATAATAATAACTACCGTAGATGAAGTAATATTTTTAAATGTTATAAAAAAAAACAAATGTGTTGAAATTTTGCTAAAATTAAACAGGTTCTAACAGGTCTTTTATGGTAGTATTTTTAAACCAATAAATGAAGAAGTATTGCGAAATAAACTTTTTTCTTGCGCAAGAAATTAAACGTCATGATTATGACGTGATGATCAATCCATTGTCATCGTCCTTGCATATAAAACAGCTGTTGTGAAGAACTAGCCAAAAAGCATGGAATTAGTATATAAAACTTTTTAGGAAACAATAAATTTTTATTATTATTTATTATTTTTTTATTATTATTTATTATTTAACTGCTCCAAGAAGCTTATAAAAAATGTATACTCTACCTATAGGTACTATTATTTATTCTGTGCTATAGGCAAGAAAATGCAATGTTTCGCGCCACCATATCGGTTGCTTAGCAACGCCGATAGCGCTGTGTTTGTTTGTTTATTTATTCTGACCTCGGTCTTACTTGAGAGCACCTTTGGCTGATTTTTCTTAGAAGATAGGTCAGAAGTGTTATTCACCGCGTACAATAAACTATTAACTTTATGAAAGGTTACGAGGCTCAATAACATCACTGCCGAAAGGACCTCGGACAACAGACATAAATACCTATCTAAAGAAATAGGAGACCTCGTGATTCTATTACAAAGAAACAAGCAATTTGTTTTTACCCGACTGCCGAAAGAGGGTAATCATTATCAGTCTATATAAGATACAGTATGTATGTATTTGTTCCTATGTGGGCATGTGGCGTTCTAGAGACCAAACGCGTTGGCCGATTTTGATGATTCTTACCTCAATCGATTCCTCTTAACCACTGGCTACATTATAATTGGAAAATAGAAAAATTTTGGACGCCATATTGTGGGCGCCAAAAATTTAACTGAAAAGTTATAAATAAATAAAAATAATTAAGAAAATCAAAAACCCGACTACTTATTTAGCGAACTAAAAAGACCTAACCAAGAAGCAAATAACTTTTTTTATTTATAACTTTTCAGTTAAATTTTTATTTTAATAATTATCAACTCATAAACTATTATTTTCCTTAGACACAATAAACAATTACATGAACCCTACGTGACCTCGATCTCGTTCCTTGAATTGATGTCTCACTTTATCAGGAAAAAAAAAAACAATTACCTTTATCGTGTCTCATTCAATGCTTTGTAGATTCAGGGGATAGTGTTCCATATGTTCCAAAACAGTCAACGGACGGCGGATAACGCTAATGCATCGTCCGAACGTCATGTTTGCACATTTGATGATTCAACAGCTAGCGATTCGAGCCATCCTTTGTCCGCTCAACTTAGTCAGGGTTCACGCATTCCCGATCAATGAAGCACGGGATGATGATTTAGGAAGGGTCTTACCTCTTGTGGTCGTATTATATTAGTGGCTGCTTGCTATTTCCGGGGTTAAACTGGTATTTAACTATTTACTCCACTAGAGCGTATTTGTTTAGATTTTAACAGGAGCAGCTTATCCTGACGCCTGCCGTAATAATTTAGATAGTTATTCTAATTTCAAAACGTGGAATTTGGAATCTTAGAATAAATGAGCATAGGGCAGAGACAAGCGTTTTGTTCGGCCCAATTTATCTTGAAATAGGAAACGCACTGAAAAACTGGGATTTGTTTCTAAGGTGATCGCAACTAACACGGTCAGACTCGGACGAAATACGGTTTGCTTATAAACATTTCAGCAGTATTCGCAACTGATTTCTAAAATTATCCACTGATAGATAAATAAAATACTGCTGCAGCTTTGCAATTTTTGTACAAGTAAAACTTTTTTTTTAAGATTGAGGAAAATCAGACATGAAATTTCGAGTTTTCCGATTGTGATTACGTTTGCGTTCGTCTGTCTGCGGTTAGAGGTATTTTTAACAATCATCCTTAATCGTGACAAAACGACTGAATGGTGATTCATTGATATAAACTGTAGTAGATTAATTCTATATTATCAATTTTAATTAATCATGAAGATAAAATTGGCAACACAAGAATAGAAAAAGTATAATAGTCGTAAAAGTGCAATTCGAGCAATAGGAGTAAGGAGTTATTCCAATTAAACCACAGATTAAATAAAAATAAACTCTGCGAAGCACTTTAGTGCATTTTCCTTAGAATTTAAACAGGACAAGTTGCGCATAATTTTAATGTTTCTGGCAATATGATGAAGTCAGTAGGTAGGTTTAGTATTTAATTGCGCGATATTTTCTGGAACAAGGAAACTAAAGGCACTTAAATACTTACTTTGGAAATATAAGTATTTCGTTCTTGGATTTTGTTGTGTAAGTACTTATTTTCTGCCGAGTGGTTTTTCTAGATATTAGCACCATTAACATTTTTGGCTAAAATTTCCATTATGGGCCGTTGATTTAGAAGTTCATTTTTTTTTGTAGTTAGTACTCATAAATAGAAAGCTTTTTAAAAATTTTCAAGACTCGGAAATTTCATGTTTTTTTGTATGTCCTTTATGTTAGGTTACTTTAGACCCTGCACACAGAAAAAGGAGCCCCGTTATCTTAAACTTTAACCATGGTTATCTCCATAACGATGGTGTGCCGTGGGGTGGGGATGGTACAGTGAGGTAGCCCCTCTAACCCCCTTTCCCTCCCCCCCTCCGCGCCGCTTAAATCGATGGACATTTATGGAATTTTTTATTCTAACCTGAATACTTTAACCATGGATATCTCCATAACCATGGGGCTCCGAATAGTGGGGATCGTACTGGGGGGTAGCCAAACCTCTCCCCCTCCCCCCTCCATCCTCCCCGCGCCAAAATTCGACGGCCCATAATCGAAATTTTAACCCAAACATCCTCCTTTGAGTTGAAGTTCATCTACTGCATTATGTTTCATCAAACTCGAATGATTTATTTCCAAATCATTAGGACAATGATTTCATTACACAATACCAATAGTGAAGTTTTATCTCGTTTCTTTCGCTTTCGTTCATTCTTTACAATCAATTCTACGTCAACATATTGGTAATGGAAATGAGCATAACCTTTCCTTTTCAGAGTGTAATATGCAATACTTAAAGTCGTGTTTGGGAAGGTTCCGACTTGTTTGCTTTGCAGAATTCACTTACGCAATTAGGCTGCCGGTGCACTTCAGCAATGAAAAGTGCAACAAAAATAAATCTTAAAATATGACTTTAAAAAAGACATAAGGGCTTATTACACTACACGGTATGCAGGGCCCTGAATACCGGGTCACTAAATCATTCCGAAGCAATAAGGTCGATATTATGAGAACCCTAACTCCCTAACTGTTATTACACTACCCCAAATTAGGGTTTAGGGCCCTGAATACGTATAAGCCCTCACTACACGGTATTCAGGGCCCTAAACTCTAAATTAGGGTAGTGTAATAGTTGTTAGGGATTTAGGGTTCTCATAATATCGACCTTATTGCTTCGGAATAATTTAGTGACCCGATATTCAGGGCCCTGAATACCGTTTAGTGTAACAAGCCCTTAATTTTAGAAAACAATAAAAAAAATAGTCGGGCAATCGCACTATTTGCGGTGCCAACAAATTATTTACCTCCTCCTGCAAGCTATTTTTTTTATGGTCAGTAGACCCTTGCTTGACCATTTCTACCATAACTTCTAAAGAAATTTGTGAAATATCACTGCACAAAATGTTTCAAGAAATGGTTCTCCGCAAACTAGTCATCACGAGCGTTATTCACATTTATTAGTCAGCAGGTATGAGACCATATTGACCATGTTACTGAAACCTTGTGTCATCTTACCACTGGTTTCTAACTTTTGACTAAAGAGTTCGTAATTATGTTGCAATAGGTAATGTGGAACAACTAGTCATACACTTATCCCTGTAAGCATATAAGTGGGTAACTAAGGTTAGGTATATAACGGTCAACAACTAAAGTCAATTAACACTGAAAGTGTTGTTTTTAGGGTTCCGTACCCAAAGGGTAAAAACGGGACCCTATTACTAAGACTTCGCGGTCCGTCTGTCTGTCTGTCTGTCTGTCTGTCACCAGGCTGTATCTCATTAACCGTGATAGCTAGACATTTGAAATTTTCACAGATGATGTATTTCTGTTGCCGCTATAACAACAAATACTAAAAACAGAATAAAATAAATATTTAAGTAGGGCTCCCATACAACAAACATGTTTTTTTTTTTGCCGTTTTTTGCGATAATGGTACGGAACCCTTGGTGCGCGAGTCCGACTCGCACTTGGCCGGTTTTTTACCCGACGGAGGAGGGTTAATGTGTTTATCAGTCGATGTATGTTCTGATTTTTTTTTATTAATCGTTTTTTAGGTTTCCGTACCCAAAGGTTAAAAACGGGACCCTATTACTAAGACTCCGCGATCCGTCTGTCTGTCTGTCTGTCTGTCTGTCACCAGGCTGTATCTTATGAACCATGATAGCTACACAGTTGAAATTTTTACAGATGATGTATTTCTGTTGCCGCTATAACAACAAATACTAAAAACAGAATAAAATAAACAAACATGTTTTTTTTTTGCCGTTTTTTGCGATAATGGTACGGAACCCTTGGTGCGCGAGTCCGACTCGCACTTGTCCGGTTTTTGTGCCGTTTTTTGCGATAACGGTACGGAACCCTTCGTGTGCGAGTCCGACTCGCACTTGGCCTGTTTCTTTTGACTCTTCAATGTCTTCAATAGTATTCACCATCCACCACCGTCTGCTCTATCAATACTAGAATGTATTATTTAGACAAGTTTGTACTATTTTACCAGCAACTTATGACTAGAGTTTGTTAAATACATCAGCTTTGAATAATTATTTGTACCTTAAAATTGGTCAATTACTGTTTAGCACTGATCAATTTAAAATCTCTAAGTTTAGAATTTGTAATTAGTAGCTAAAATATATTTTTTAATTTTTATTGTCTATATGCTCGCGCTTGCGGTTTAAAGGGCTTATTACACTACACGGTATTCAGAGCCCTAAATCCTAATTCGGGGTAGTGTAATAACTGTAAGGGAGTTAGGGTTCTCATAATATCGACCTTATTGCTTCAGAAATATTTAGTGACCCGGTATTCAGGGCCCTGAATACCGTGTAGTGTAATAAGCCCTTTACTGGGCTTGACCAATGTCTCATATTTTATGAATAAGGGTAACTGTGTCCACTGAGTTTTGTTGCTAACTGTACGATTGTAAACGTCATACATAAACTCACGCCTTTTTCCCATGGGGGTAGGCAGAAACTTTATAATGTAAACGTAATGTACCTAAATGTAAATATAAACGTCATAGCCTTCCATAATCCGGTTTTACCCGACTACACAGCTGTTCTACGGTTTGGGGAAGAACTGAAACTCTTTCAAAGTTAGTATCGGTTAAAAACTTTGTAGTTAGGTATTGTAGGCATATCACGTAAACATAATCATTATTACTACATATTATAAAACAAACTCCCCCGCCTCGTCTGTTTGCGATAAACTCGAAAACTACTGAACGAATTTTCATTTAGTTTTCACCAATGCAAAGAGTGAGAAACGAGTTGGATTTTTTATAAATAATTTGTCACGGGCCAAGACGGGGCGGGTTGCTAGTAGGTCATAATTAAAAATAAAACCGGCCAAGTGCGAGTCGGACTCGCGCACGAAAGGTTCCGTACCATTATCGCAAAAAACGGCAAAAAAGTCACGTTTGTCGTATGGGAGCCCCACTTAAATATTTATTTTATGCCGTTTTTAGTATTTGTTGTTATAGCGGCAACAGAAATACATCATCTGTGAAAATTTCAACTGTCTAGCTATCACGGTTCATGAGATACAGCCTGGTGACAGACGGACAGACAGACAGACAGACTGACAGACAGACAGACAGATAGACGGATCGCGGAGTCTTAGTAATAGGGTCCCGTTTTTACCCTTTGGGTACGGAACCCTAAAAATCGGCCAAGTGCGAGTCGGACTCGCGCACGAAGGCGATAGACGAACGGCAAATAAATCACGTTTGTTGTATGGGAGCCCCACTTAAATATTTATTTTATTCTGTTTTTAGTATTTTTTGTTATAGCGGCAACAGAAATACATCATCTGTGACAACTGTCTAGTTATCACGGTTCATGACATACAGCCTGTTGACAGACAGACAGTCAGACAGACGGACCGCAGAGCCTTAGTAATAGGGTCCCGTTTTTACCTTTTGGGTACGGAACCCTAAAAATATTGTTTTTACATTGCGCGATAATCTAGGAATGGAATGACATCGTAAAAAATACTGGTTTATTACTGCTGCCGGTAGTGCAGTGCAGGCTGTTTGGTCTAGTTGTTCTCATCATCGTTATCATTGGCAGCCTTGTTCTAGTCCACCCTGTGCTAAGTAGGTAGACTAGGTAGGTATACCAGAATGTTTAAAGTACTATGGGCTGGTAACTCAATTGAGTATTAGGAGTTCAGAACGTCTCAAATTCTACTTTAATTACAAAGTTTACAGGCTTTCAGGCTAAACTAGAGTTTGACAAACACTCAACTTCAAATTATATTTGTTACTAGCTGCGCACGCGGCTTCGCTCCCGTTAACTGACTGCCTACCCTACCAGTATATAATATTAATCTTTGTACCCTACCTTACTTACCTTCCTGCCTGCCCTACTTACCTACCTACCAATCTTTTTCTAGGGTCATCATTCTTTCGCGGTGAACATTAACACCGCCATTCTGAAAATTACTTCAAATGCACAACGCCATCTGTCGAATATCTAGTTCAACTGTCCGAGTATCTAAATTGCGTGTGTTGTGATAATTTTAATTCATCTAGCTTTTGATAGAATAAACCGATTGCGATGAAACTAAATAGTAGTTTATGCAATGGCCATAGGGGTTAAAACACGAGCGTAGGTTTATCAAATGAGGCGAAGCCGAATTTGATAATAATATTACGCGAGTGTTTTAATACATAATTATATGCCGTTGCATACACTACTTTATCTTCACTCATACAGTTGAAATAAAACAAAAGTGGAAAGGAAAAAATATTTGGTATGGCGGGCAATTTAGATACTCATTGCGCAGCGCGCGCATCCACAGACAATGAAACTTCTTTACTACAGCCCATACACGCCAGAAAATTAAAAAGTAAAAGTGTGCTATAAAAATTAAAAAGTTATTTTATGATGCAGTTGTTTGAAAATCGAAGGAAAATGTTAAACTGTAATGGTATTTTTTTTTAATTTTACCTATCCACGAATATAAAGTACGTGTTTATACAATATTTTTTGAATTCGTATTTGGAACATTACGTTGTGGGTGTAGATAAACTAAGTAATACTTCAAGTTACGCACATTTTTTATGTATAAAAGTTATCTTCATTGGTTTCGTACATTTTACGTGATACGTGCACAAATAAACAAACAAACGGACAAAAATACCAAAAATGTTGGAAATGGTTTCTGTTGGTTATCCTTTATCACCCTGGCAATTTTTTTGGAAATATTTTCGATGTACAAAAACGACTTTTCTACAGATTTATTATTTGTATTAACGATATTGATTTGTGTTGTTAATAACAAATATAATGTTGACTTAAATAACAATTAATATAAGATTTCAGGCGAGCCATCTAACAGCACAATATCGTCATTTGGTCTTCCTCAATCCCTTCCAACGTAATGAATGAGCAATCAATTGATTTCCACGTAATTCCTCGTTAAGTTATAAAATTAGGGTCAGTGCCCACTCAACCCGATTAGACTCAACCCGAAGAATAATACCTGCAAAGTTCTGTTTTTTTATGCGTAAAAACGTCGATGTACAGTCAGGCAGAAAAGTGTTGATTTAACGCTTGCACCACTGAGAATATAAAATTTAAATAATGTTTGGATAAATAGATGAATAATTAAACAAGTAAATACTTATGCTTTTTAATATAGTATACGCTTTGTACTAAGTAGATTATTGTTAATTATCATTACAATCTTATAGCTAATGGCACGGTGGTATTATTAGATAATTGATTATAATTATTAGGTTAACAAGTAGGTTCTAAAATATAAAAAAAATTGATTTCCTAAATTATCTTTAAAAAACAAACAGTAGGTATCTTAAAGAATACAGAACTAGGTAGGAACAACATAATTAAAAGATTTAAGTTTTTAGGTGTTTGTCGGTATACATGACCGACGTGTAATAAACTTTGGCCACGTTGATTGGAAATTAATTCATAATTTTTACGCACTCTGCCCTGAAAAGGCCCTTCGCCTGACATTGTGAATGACAAACTAACCATACATACTTTACTTTCTTATCATACCGGCACCCTACATAATTGCATTTTTGCAAAAAAAAAGTTCGAACAATAGATATGAGCCGCTTCGTCTATTGTTTCCAGAAAACCGGTTTAAGCGAGGTAGAGGTTATCTTTATAAAGCTACATTTTTTAAACGAAATCTCTTACTACCAGGATAAATTAAGTATCATAACAAAATATTCTATGCATAATAAATTAATAAGTTATTTAGGACTAAGTAACACTTTGCCTGACTGTACAAATGGTAGTAAAACTTCTGGTATTATTCTTCGGGTTGAGTCTAATCGGGTTGAGTGGGCACTGACCCTAAAATTAGAGGTAGGCATAATTATAGGCAGTGTTTTATTTTGGGTGGGTCAAATATGGTTCATCAATAATACACTAGATGTACAATCCCATACAAAACTTCTCTTTAAACCTGTCGCCAATTGTGTTCCTAAGAATTCCAGTTAAAATCAAAAATCCAAGCTTAAAGTTGCATTCACAAAGCTATGTAAAAAAAGCAATAACAATTTTATGATATTTCTTCGCTGCTCAACATACATCAAAATAAATTTAATCTTACACGCATGTTTTAAAGTCTAAATTACAAAGTTCCAGATCAGTTGATGTTTGTTAGAATAGTTGGCGCCTTGGTCAAACAATCATATTGGTAATTGATTCATATTTACTATTATGCTAATTCGGTTTTTACTTTATGAAAAACACTTAATGATATAATAAAATAAATAAAATAAAAAATAAAAATAAAAAAGTCTCTTTATTTCATGCAAACAATAATACATAATTGAATTTTAGATTGTAAATAAAAGAATGTAAATAACTTCCAATAGAATAAAGACTGATACGTCTATAAGATGAGTTATTAAGTAATAAAATAACTTATTAAGATACGTAGTACAATTAATTAATATAAGGCCAGTTATTACATAATTTTGATTACTTAAATTGTATTATAATTTCATTTTCATAATGTAGAAACATGTTAGTGGTTGACAATATCTGTAAAATATTGGATTAACTTCTAAAAAATTGTTAACAGATAAGTCCAAGTCATTAAAATTCCAAATAAATAATTGATTAATTGATTTCATAGTAATACAAATAATTAAACGTAGCAATAAATAATGTGAGATAAATAATTTTAAATAGTTTATAATCTTAAATAACTAAAGAATTAATTAGATTAAGTTACGTTGCATGAATGATATAAACTAACCGAATAAAAGATATGCCTGCCAAAATCTCAGTTTTACGATGGTTATTTGCATAATTTTTGAACGCATTCTGCGGCACTGCACTTTTGACGTCTCAATTTTGGCTATGATTGGACCATACTAATTTGAAATAAGACCACAACCGTAATGCCTTAATTTTCGAAGCGCTTACCGGTCTTCTACTTTATTATTGATCGAAGGTCAAACTTGATCATATCAAAGGTAAATAAAAAAGCCCCGGTATCAATCGATTTAACGCGATTTATCAGAGCTTGATAATTCTAACTCCTAATCACTCAATATCACGGTTATTGTCATCTAGAATAACTACGCGAAATTACATCCGAGGTTTTAGTAATAGTACAGCATAGCGTGATCAGCCTTTTAACGATCCCACAGCTGGGAGTTGGGACACAGGCTTCCTCTCCTTTCTATAAGAAGGAATGGACCTTAATCTACCACGCGGGCCTAGTGCGAGTTGGCGGATGTCATATTTCCTCGAATTTTAGTTCTAGAACTTGCAGGTTTCTTCAAGATGTTTTCGTTCACTGTTTTGAGAGCAGTGGTGATGAAATAGTTTACACAAAGTAAAGCGCCTGCCTGGATTCGAACAAACGACCTACGACACGTAAGTAGAGGCCGTTTCCACTGGGCCACCACTGCTGCCTATTTTGGCAATCCTTTGGTTTGTGAGTTTATTTTTATTTTTACCGACTTCCAATTCGCTTTTTAGTTTTGGAACATTATTACTAAAAAGTGAGCGAGTTCTATAGTATACTTATACCTGTAGTATAACTTTTTTTTTTTTTTTTGCTTGGAGAAATGCTCATGCATACTGCGCTACCACGGGGAGATAGCACAGTTATGTGGGACTCCAATCCACTAAAAGGCCTCGGTGTCCTCCTGTGCCGCTTATCGCCGTGTGTGGCACTCTTGGTCCCCTGTGACGGGACAGGTCAGTGGCTCCGCCACCTACCACTTATCAGCCGCAGGGGATAGAGACTTCCCTGTGGCCCCACCGCGTCCGCCATCAATAGGTGGCGACCCCGTAAAGGCCGCGAAAGTAGAGAGAGCGGCGCACCCCAATACCGGCACTCCTCTCCCGCCGGTGCCTTCAACCCTCAGCCGCTAACCTACTTGTTGGCCGCAACGTTGTCGGCTTAATCGGCAAAAGCCCTGACGAGCGGCTCCTCCTCGGGTTCCTCTTCGCTTCACCGTGAGTGACCAAGCCACGGCTACGGCTACTGAGCCCTCCTGCCTCGATGATGCGGGAACCCACCGGGGGGATACCTATGGTATACCTAATGGATTGACAAAACACCCATAATAACTCAATTTACACATTCGTGCTGTTTGTTGTTGAGGAGTTTGGTTGTAAGACCCATATCTTGAAAACTGCAGAACTGATTTTGATAAAACTTATACTACGAGTATTACCTAAGTCGAGAGATACCATACAAAAGAATGATGACGATCCGATGACTAGTTTTGGAGAAATGCGAGGACAAACATAAATACATACACCTATAAAATGTGCCAGACATGTTTAGAAGCCCACACATTTATGTGAATATTTTGAAATTCCTACAATTTTACATACATACGTATCGAATTGATAACCTCCTTTTATTGAAGTCTATAAAAAAAGTTAATTAAAAAATCAAAAAACCCGACTGCTTGAAAAGCAAACTAAAAAGACGTAAACAAGAAGAAAATCATGCTGTGCAGTCGGAGGATACATATTCGCGAGCTGGCGGACCAAAACCAGATGTATCCTCCGACTGCACAGCATGATTTTCTTCTTGTTTACGTCTTTTTAGTTTGCTTTTCAAGCAGTCGGGTTTTTTGATTTTTAGGGTTCCGTACCCAAAGGGTAAAAACGGGACCCTATTACTGAGACTTCGCTGTCCGTCTGTCTGTCTGTCTGTCTGTCTGTCTGTCTGTCTGTCTGTCTGTCTGTCTGTCTGTCTGTCTGTCTGTCTGTCTGTCTGTCTGTCTGTCTGTCTGTCTGTCTGTCACCAGGCTGTATCTCATGAACCGTGATAGTTAGACAGTTGAAATTTTCACGGATGATGTATCCTGTTGCCGCTATAACAACAAATACTAAAAACAGCACAAAATTAATATTTAAGGGGGGCTCCCATATAACAAACGTGATATTTTTGCCGTTTTTTGCTCGATATTAATAACGGCAACAGGTAGACGCTTGAAATATTCACAGAATATTTAGTTGTATATTCTCTTCAAAAAATAATAATTATTAAATTAAAATAAAATAAATTACGGGGGGGGCTCCCATACAACAAACGTGATTTTTTTGCAGTGTTTTGCGATAATGGTACGGAACCCTTCGTGTGCGAGTCCGACTCGCACTTGGCCGTTTTTTTTATTAACTTTTTTATTTACAACTTTTTAGTATTTTTTTTTTGAATTAGGTACATTTAAACATATAAGTGTTATATATTTTTGAAATCGCCTCTTAAAATCTTTTATTTTGATACTCCACACGATGGGTTTGGAAGAAAAAATATTTTTATTTCCCCACAAAATGGCGCTCAAAATTCGCCATTTTTGTTTTTTGCAATTTTAATGTAGCCAGTGACAAAAATGGCCGTTTGACAGCTTTTGTATAGAAAATATGTCAAACGGCCATTTTTATTCCTCAGTTAAAATTTATCAGACTATGAAAAATCGGCCCTTAGTCTAGCATTTTAAGGTGGCACCTAATAATCAACGAAGATCAACCTAGCCGCATATAAATCATTCTACTCTTTAGGTAATTTATTTCACATGTTTATTTGTTTGGTGCTGGAGGCTATTGCTAGACTAAAAGTTTATTTTTGATTTTCACCATTTTCACTTCGTTATTTCGTCGGTACATTTTTTTGTTTTTCGTATTCTTTATTTGAACATATTTTTTTAAAAATAAATATTTGTAAAATATGTATATACTTAGTTATTTTAACCTTATAGATTTAGTAAACTAATTTAAAAAAAAAAAATTGGTTTATGGTTTATTACGTTTATTAATTTTTGCCAGCTTGCCGGTATGATTTTTTTTTAGTTTTAAGTATCCTTTTCCTTGTAAAATAAAGTATAATAAATAAATAAATATTTTATGTTTAGATGACGCAAGCGCGACTTCCGCAAACCATCCCGGAAATCAGGAATACCGCAATATGACGAAACTGTTAGAGTAATTACTGCTGTGTTTATATTGTTGCGTTATCATTTATTATTATTACTACAGCCGTCTGATACTCGCTGATATGAACACCGCAAGTAGGCGTGGATTGATAACAGTGATAATACGTGTCGGGTCTTAATGTGACCAAAGGTGCTGTAAACGGGCCGTGTGAAAATGTTTAAGTACTTACGTATGCAAAATTCATCATCATAAGGCTATTAATGTTCCCACTGCTGGGACTCAGGCCTCCTCTCAGTGAGAGGGAATGGGCCGTATTCCACCACGCGGGCCCAGTGCGGGTTGGTGGATGTCACATGACTTCGAATTTTTGGTTCTAGGACATGCCGGTTTCTTCACGATGTTTTCCTTCACCGTTTTGAGAGCAGAGATGTAATAATTTAAACAAAGTAAAGCGCCTGTCTGGGCTCGAACCCACGACCTACAACTTGTAAGCCGCTGCCGATACCACTGGGCTACCGCTCCAACTGTATATACAATTGAATATTCTAAAAAAAAAACAAGCCTATATACAAATACAAATATTATCGTTCGCACAGTCCACCAAAAGTTTATTTGGTCTTCCCCGGTTCACCCACTCTTAGAATTTTTTATATAATAATTATCTCACGCGAATTTTTTTCCACCCATTCTGCGACCTATGGAATTGTATGAAGCTGCACGCATTGCGGTAAAAAAATCACGCGGAAATAATTATTATATAAAAAATTCTAAAATAAAATTTGCGCAAATAAAAATCGCAATGTGTGTTAAGCCTTATAGTGTCAGTAGGTAACATTAATACTTTAAATTTTCCTCTTTACAAAAAAATCCTTATTCATCAGCATCGTCATACTCAAACTATAACAACTGATTTCCAATGGACTCTCGAATGTACAAGGTAAAATCGAATTCTTTGATGAAACTTCATAGACTGTTACTGAAATCAAACATTAACATTCCGCGTGACTTAATTTTCACTGATGTCAGGCTATTGATGATATTTAGGTACCTATTATTAATTAAAAAATAATTTCCTCCGTGTCTATCAATCATTTATTATTACCTTCCACCGTGTTAATTAAACACTTCTTACAAAGTAAAGTATTATACTTATCGCAAAATCCGCGGCATATGACTTTTGCGTTCCATTTTCGAAATGAAAATAAAAAATAATATTGCGTCACATTATTCACTGAGATGATAATCCGACAATTACGCCGATAAGTCGGCACGTGTCAGAGTCAGTATTTTACTGGCTGTACCACGCATTATTTATTATCTTATCAATCTATCGTACGAGGCTTTTCTTTTACACAAATGTCACCTTTCAGTCACTTTCAGTATATTTTTACATGCTCGTAGATACTATTTTATTCTTCTCTTGCTTCAGTAGGTATAAACATTTTAAAAATGGAATGTGTTTGAGTAGCACAAAAATCTTTATAAGGGAAAACCTTTGAGTAAAATCATTATTGTCTATGGACAGTTTTTCCTCCACCGTTCTCTTTTTCCTTCCTTAATAAAACCAATTATGATAGAAGATGAGGCGGTGTTGCACCGGATGCATTCAGATCGCCCCTCATCCTCATGAAAGCTATTTTGATGTATCCTCGTGCAATATGTACAGGATATTATTATATTAATAATGTTGACAGCATTTTTCTTTGTTCAATTAATTACACAATCTTACTCAGAAAATGTATAAGAAACTACCAATGTCGCACGTTATAACAACAAATACAGAAACTCGTCCATACTGTCACGTTCGCCTTCGTTTGCAAAAACGTCTTGTGCCTCGACCTTACAACTTACCAGTAAGTTTGTCATCACATAAGGAAGTATGTGTATTACTGCACAGACCTTAAAGGTGACACTTCTGCTGAAGGTCGCTGATTAAGACCTAGCAACGTTACATGACGTCACGTGAGGTCAGACCCAGGTCCTTTTTCCTGATACGTAAATTTCATGTTATCCGTGTTCAGAATTGTATGATCATTCAAAGCCTTTATAGGTGCCTAATCTTTTCATCCCATGACTGTACCCTGTCTGCAAGTGTTGGGGTTGCTTTGTACGACTTTTGCCCGAAAGCTGCCTGTGTTCGAATCCAATGAATTGTCTGCAACCAATCCGCTACTGATAGACTCTTGCCCCAAAGACTAAACTTAGAGTGTTAATTGCTTACACGAGATTAAATAACATATATATCATACATCATATTGGCCGTGTTAGCTACTAACCTAATTAGTAAGATAGTCCAGGGTGGCGCAAGCACCCCCGGTGGGTTCCCGCATTGTTGAGGCGGGGGGCTCAGTAGCCGTGGCTTGGTCACCCATGATGAAGCGAAGAGGAACCCAAGGAGGAGCCGCTAGTCAGACGACGTAGCGGACAACAATTGACATCGCAATTGAGGTGGGTCGCGACGTCGTATGGGAGGCATCGCGGCTGAGGGTTGGCGGCCGCGGCGGGAGAGAAGTGCCGGTATTGCGGTGCGTCGCTCTTCCTACATTCCGCGGTCTGGACGGGGTCGCCATCATGGCGGACGCGGTGGGGCCGCAGGCGAGGAGAAGTGTCGGCATAGCGTAGGTATCTCTCCCTATCCCCTGCGGCCGAAAAGTGTTAGGTGACGGGGCCACTGACCTGACCCGTCACAGGTGTTCCAAGGGTGCCATACACGGGATCTCCTGGAACCCATGTGCTCGTTTGGTGTGTGCACGGCGTGTAATGTGTTCTGATGATGGTGATGGGGGTTACTCCCCAGAAGTCCGGTGACGGACAGCCACGGCGGGTTTACGATAGAATGCTAACGCGTGCCCATGTTCTCGCCATAAGCGGCACAGGAGGACACTGTGGAGTTTTAGTGGGTTGGAGTCCCACATAACTGCGCTATATCCCCGTAGTAGCGCAGTATGCATGAGCATTTCTCCAAGCAAAAAAGATATGTAAAAAAGAATAGTGGCGCAAGCGGGCCTGTGCCCCTGAAATGATATCATGTGAGGTTAAACCCAGGTCCTTTTGCAAGGCCGTCTTTAACTATGCCGGGGCCCTTGGGCACACAAAAATTTGGGGCCCTTTTGGAAAGTAAAGAAAGATTTATACTAACATTATTCTACTATGATCTTCTATTTATTATGGGTAATCAAATATATAATTTATTTTGTCATTAATGATATTATCATGTTGCTGATTTTTTTGGTTACTGTTACGATAGTGGTCTCGCTTAGATTTATTAGAAGATTTTGCTCAACAGAAATCCTCCAGATTTCTCCAGATATCCTCAAACTCAATTTTTGAAGGATGTCACTTTCTATGCACATAATTGACAAATTACTTAGTCGTTCTTGTAACATGGTTGTTCGCAATTAATTTTTAGGGTTCCGTACCCAAAGGGTAATAATGGGACCCTATTACTAAGACTCCGCGGTCCGTCTGTCTGTCACCAAGCTGTATCTCATGAACCGTGATAGCTAGACAGTTGAAATTTTTACAGATGATGTTTTTCTGTTGCCGCTATAACAACAAATACTAAAAACAGAATAAAATAAATATTTAAGTGGGGCTCCCATACAACAAACGTGATTTTTTTGCCGTCTTTTGCGATAATGGTACGGAACCCTTCGTGCGCAAGTCCGACTCGCACTTGGCCGGTTTTTTATTCTCTTAAGTTGCGAAAATGTACGCTCTGCACTACAATTGGAACTTAACCATTAGGCAACGGAATACTCTTGTAGCAACTTCGACGTTTGGAAAAGTTTCATCTAATTTAACTGAATTTATTAGGTTATGTAAGGTTGAGATATTTAAATACGCTGATTGCTTTGCTATGTTTTTTAAATATTGGCTTAAATGAAAACATTCTGTTTTGAACTTACATGCATTAATATTTTCATGATAAAATTGTTTAAAGTTCTCGCCAAACTTCTTGGCATTTTTGGTCAACTCGCCAGATTCCAAGCCAAGTTTAGGCCTGAATATGAATTTTTTGTCATAAATCGATTCTAACTAAGCTAAATAAGTCAAAATCAAATCAAATGTTGTGGAAATAACTTATAAAAGAAAAAAAACAAAGTTTTACTTGATTTTGCCTTAATTTGGTTAAATAAAATCGTCATAATTTTGACTTGAATTTTAAGACAAAGTTAAGTTTTATTTTCGACCCGGGTGCTGTTACTGTGCCCGATAAAATGTTTTGAGAATAAATGTTAGAGAAATTGTCGGTCCTTCGGGGCCCTCTGAGGATGGGGGCCCTGGGCACTGGCCCCGTGTGCCCTTATGGTAAAGACGGTACTGTCCTTTTGCCTGATACGTAAAACTGTTATCAGTGTTCTGTATTGTATGGACTAATTGGTATTACGGAGTTAATTATCCAAATTGGCTTTTATTGACGTCTGTAGATTGCGGCCATAAAAGTGGTTTGATAAATTGAATTCGGGTAGGCAGTTTTTTTATGTATAAGTCTGTTGTCAATAAGGCATTTAGCGTCCAGTTTGAAGATTCAGAAAAATCATAATCATCTTTTCATCTAAATCATCTTTTTTTTTAGGGTACCGTACCCAAAGGGTAAAAACGGGACCCTATTACTAAGACTCCGCGATCCGTCTGTCTGTCCGTCTGTCCGTCTGTATCTCATGAACCGTGATAGCTAGACAGTTGAAATTTTCACAGATGATGTATTTCTGTTGCCGCTATAACACAAATACGAAAAACAGAATAATATAAATATTTAAGTAGGGCTTCCATACAACAAACGTAATTTTTTTTCCGTTTTTTGCGATAATGGTACGGAACCCTTCGTGCGCGAGTCCGATTCGCACTTTGCCGGTTTTTTTTCTGTCTATTAAATCGCTTTGTCAAGATTCTTTGATGGAACGCCATGGATACAATATTTATTCTTTTTTAAATGGCACGATCACCAATTAAAGGTTCGCCTGCATCCCTAAGTTAGGAAAGCCCGCACTCTCCTGTTGTAAGGGCGTTTGTGCACTTACTCGTATTCAATTCGTATTTCGTATTCATAATTATTTGTACAGATAGGTAGATTCAGATCCGTTTTTAAGAAAATCGGCAAACGTCACGGATAAGTAAGTACGTGAAAATACGAATCGATTCCAATGGGTTTTTCTTCAGAAGTTGTCAGTCCGAGTAGATTTGCAGGGAATCCCTACAAATCCTGTTAACCTACCAAGGATTTACCCACGAGAAAAATAAAAGGAAATGAAAATGTGGACATTTTCGACTTAGAATTATTTGTGGTCTGGGATTTTGAACAAACCTACTAACCTTTTTACCCGACTGCCAAGGAAGAGTTATGGTTTTTGCGCGTATGTTGTATGTAATTTACCTATGAATGAATGTTTCATGATTGCCCTTTCATCATTTATAGGATTCCGTACCGAAAGGGTAAAAACGGGACCTTATTACTAAGACTTCGCGATCCGTCTGTCTGTCTGTCCGTCTGCCTGTCCGTCCGTCACCAGGCTGTATCTCATGAACCGTGATAGCTAGACAGTTAAAATTAAAAAAAAAACAGATTAAAATAATTATGTAAGTGGGGCCCCCATACAACAAACGTGATTTTTTGGCGTTTTTGCGATAATGGTACGGAACCCTTCGTGCGCGAGTCCGACTCGCAAATGGCCGGTTTTTATTTAGCTACTAGCGTATGCCTCACGGTTTCACCCGTGTAGTTCCCGTTCCCGTGGAAATACAAGGATAAAAAGTATGTCACCCGGTGATAGTGTAGCTTCCCAACTGTGAAATAATTTTTGAAATCGGACCTGTAGTTTTTAAGTTTATTCGTTACATACAAATTACAAATCTTTCCTCTTTATAATATTAGTATAGATGTATACAGAAAAGCTGCTATGTCCATGTTCAATAAAAATGATTTTCCTGCTTGACGACCAATTACAGAAAGCTATTACGTTGTTATGGGGTTCACTCATCTTCATTACCTTGTTAGCAACACACATTAGTGACGTACAGATGTACCTACCTACTTTGATTTTAATTTGAGGACAGGTTCATGTAGTTTTCCTGTTTCCTTTATTAAATTAACTAGCTGTCCCCTGCGGCTTCGCTCCCGTCAACTGGCTACCTACCTACTCTACATACAGGAATGTTGCGTAACTTTAACCGCTTACGCAGCGCACGCAACGGAAGCTGTCAAAAAGGAATATTTTTGCCCGTTTTTGCAACATTTTTCATTTATGCTCCGCTCCTATTGGTCATAGCGTGATGTTATATAGCCTATAACCTTCCTCGATAAATGTACTATCCAACACAAAAATATTTTTCAATTCCAACTAGTAGTTCCTGTTCAAACAAACAAACAAACTCTTCAGCTTCATAATATTAGTATAGATTAGTAGGTGCTTATACAATAAAAAAGCCTTTTATTTCAGTACCCACAAATAATAGGTGATTTAAAAAAATATAATCCATGAAATCACCTTTTAGAATTTCAGAAAATTCTCACTTATTGTTTGCATCGAAATTCTACACCACTGTATGTCGGTCTGTCAGTTTTTGTATTTATCTCGAACCTTTGACTGCTTGCTTGCTGCCAGACTACCAACCCCAGAAACGCGGTTGACAAAAATTGTTACATTATGGTCTTAGAACTTAGAATAGTAGTTTATGCAATGGCCATATAATAGGGGTTATTAAAACACGAGCGTAGGTTTATCAAATGAGGCGAAGCCGAATTTGATAATAATATTACGCGAGTGTTTTAATACCTAATTATATGCCGTTGCATACACTACTTTATCTTCACTCATACAGTTGAAATAAAACAAAACTGGAAAGGGAAAAATATTTGGCATGGCGGGCAATTTAGATTCTCATTGCGCAGAGCGCGCATCCACAGACAATGAAACTTCTTTACTACAGCCCATACGCGCCAGAAAATTAAAAAGTAAAAGTGTGCTATAAAATTAAAAAGTTATTTTATGATGCAGTTGTTTGAAAATCGAAGGAAAATGTTGAACTGTAATGGTTTTTTTTTTAAATTTTACCTATCCACGAATATAAAGTACGTGTTTATACAGTATTTTTTGAATTCGTATTTGGAACATTACGTTGTGAGTGTAGATAAAAAACTTTAAAGCACCTGATGCCAATTTGAGAATTTGAAGTTGTCAAACTCAGTTGTATGCCTGAAGCCATTGACATGATCTCGATGATCATACAGAAATAAGGAAATATTTTGACGTAAGTATTAAGCAACTTATCTCCTGAAAACTGTTAGATCCTTGCGCCATTGTTGCATCCTGTGAAGCTGTTAGAGACCACAGCAACCGACATTGTGACGTATGTCAAAGTCAAATTATGTCCTTTTTCCTGCACTAATACGTAAGACTTGATAAAAGAATTCCTATTAAAATTACTGGTAATTGCCATTGCTTACTATTGCGGTCTTCTACGATTTCAAGAGGAAATTCAGTCAATTTAATTATTATTTTATTGTCCATTATTACTAAGAAAAACTTTTTTGCATAAGGAGAACTCTACCATTGCGGTTTCGATCATATAAAATTCAAATTTCGAATTCCGCGGTTTGTATTCGAATTCTCTCACTGTGAATGTGTGCCTTTTTGTGTAGTAAATAAAGTTTTAAATTGTGTCGCAGCGTCGCGTGTTGGTGTGAGCTGACCCTTAAGGGGCTTGTACACGCTAAAAAAGGCACCGAGCCTTTGGAAGAATTTGTGTCATTTTTGCACCCGAACTGTGTACACTGCCACGGTCTTGAACAAGAAAAAATCTTGTCTGCGCTAGACAAGGTTCGTGCATGAATTGATGTTGTATGACACGAAATCTTGCGTAGGCCTGGTGTATTTTCTTAGCGTGTACAAGCGGCCTAACACCAATCAACCCAGACAACTACGGTTTCTGAAACAAACAGAAACCATTACTTTCTTATCTAAATTAGGCACTCAATTTCCTTTTTAAAATACCTGATATACAAGAGATTAACATTGACTGATTAGCCAAATCCTAAAAGATACGATTTGCTAAACGGAAATCCTAATCTGGAAAGAGATAAACCAATTACTTTTGAAAGAATTAAGTTTTTTTTTTTAACGAAAATTAACTTTGAATAACGTCAAATAGTAGGTATCTACAGTATACAATAAAAGAAAATGCGCTAATTATGACCGGTGACTTCTGGGGGTCCAGTTTTTTGATCCGTAGTTAATTAACTCAACTAATGGTTAAATATGATAACACACATCACATCACATCATCAGCCTATTAATGTTCCCACTGCTGGGACACAGGCCTCCTCTCTGTGAGAGGGAATGGGCCGTAATCCACCGCGTGGATGTCACATGTTATGTCTTCGAATTTTTGGTTCCAGGGCATGCCGGTTTCATCACGATGTTTTCCTTCACCGTTTTGAGAGCAGTGGTGATGAAATAATTTACACAAAGTAAAGCCCCTGCCTGGGTTCGAACCCACGACCTACAACTTGTAAATCGCGGCCAATACCACTGGGCCACCACTGCTGCACCACTGCACTGCTGCATCATGATTTATGTAGGCAGTTATTTGAAAAATAACTAATAATGTATCTATTTGCTGCTCCGGGATATTTCTGTTGCTAATAAAAAGTAGCGAAAACAATAAAATAAGTAGGTAAAATACTACAAAAAAAAACAAAAGTACAAAGTATATTCTATTCTACTTACAAAGTATATTCTATTATATTCTACTTATTACTTAATCCTACCTTTCCACGGTACTTTTCTACCACACATGAACTCACCTAGAAAACCAAATATAGTAGCGACGTCGTGAATCAGGTTTTTTCCGCATACAAACAAATCTATTTACTTTTGATTATCACGTCACCAGACAGTGACGCGTATCGTGAGGTAGCTAGAAAATACCCAGAATACAACAGTAAGTCGTTAAACCTAGGAACCATGATTCTACCATTAGTGATTCAACATAACCATAGAACTATTGAATATGCAACAATAGTCTGTGTCATCTATATCTATACTAATATTATAAAGAGGAAAATTTTTTTTGTTTGTTTGTTTGTTTGTACCGAATAGGCTCCGAAACTACTGGACCGATTTAAAAAATTCTTTCACCAATAGAAAGCTACATTATTCCTGAGTGATATAGGCTATTTTTTTTTGATAGCGGGTCCTGTGGGGTGGCCCACGGGAGCGAAGCCGCGGGGAACAGCTAGTATATTATATATATTCCAGACATTTCTTGTAAGATTTCCTCTGGGTTTACACAAAATTACGGAAAGGAAAATTACGTCTCCTAACAGTTTTACATAACGTGTTAACCCTGGGCCACACTAGCCATTTATGCGAATATAGTTAGACGTTATGTATTCTAGTCCTTACGAAGAGTTAGTCCTGATGAAGAACTTCGAAGATATACAACAGAACTCTTCGATAAATTACGGCAAATCTCTCGGAATTGCTGCAATCGCATGTCTGTTTATTGTTTATGCCATTTCATAACATAACATCACGCCAGTACGCTCTTAAGGGGTACGCAGATCTCTCATTTCATCGGTAATGCTCTAGTTACATGATATTCGTGTAATCTATTCTGGCGTTATAGGTACCTTACTAAACAACTTGTACAACTAAAAAGTGAAAAATAAAAAGCTTTTTACAAAAAAATACTACCGACTTCCAAATAAAAAGACTACAAAGTGAAAAATAACTTTATTTTTGGAAGTCGGTGTCTTTGGTAGGTACCATTTTTTTGCGTTATAGACACGGACTTCCAAAAATAAAGTAATTTTTCACTTTGTAGTCTTTTTATTTGGAAGTCAGTAGTATTTTTTTGTAAAAAGTTTTTTATCTCATCAATCCACGAACATTGCCCAAAGCTCCATCAGGGTGGCCAAACCATTAAAATGATATACAATTTTACTAAACCAATCACAACGGTCTTAATAAATATATTTTGTAAGTTATTGGAATGTAATATGGCGATTAGTATTCAATCGACTATTGTTCAAACCAGTTTCGACCGGCTGTGTGTCAATTACCTACAGGTAAGCAAAGGCGGTCCACGAACTGCCAAATGCCACCACCAAGTCTCTATATTGTTTAATTAATTAAATAATTAAAACAGGTTTTGAGTATTTATTTAGTTATTACGTGTGATACTATTTCTTATTAAATCTAATAAAGACTAATAAGCTAATAACTTAACGCAAACTTCATTACGCGTGTTATGTAACTTTGTTCTAATATCGCCCAACAAAATTGAGTAAGTTTAGTTTATTTTTTAGGGTTCCGTACCCAAAGGGTAAAAACGGGACTCTATTACTAAGACTCCGCGTTCCGTCTGTCCGTCTTTCACCAGGCTGTATCACATGTACTGTGATAGCTAGACAGCTGAAATTTTTACAGATGATGTATTTCTGTTGCCGCTATAACAACATATATTAAAAACAGAATAAAATAAATATTTAAGTGGGATTTATTGCCGTTTTTTGCGATAATGGTACGGAACCCTTCGTGCGCGAGTTCGACTCGCACTTGTCCTGTTTTTTTTATATTGTTTAGGCTCGCGCTTACGCGGTCTCGCAAAGTCGTAACTATCAAGCGACAAAGGGTTGAGCAACATTTCACCCTTAAACACGAGGAAATCCTTCTCGAACAAAATTCTGGATGCCCTTTCATTGACTAAGTTACGTCACCCGACGGTTACGTCAGCATCTTTGTTCTTCATGAAGCCACTGAAAGTCTGACTACGCCAGACAACTTTTAGCGATTGTACACGCGACAAAAGTTGCTTTGATTACGTTTATAATGAAAAGTCTCGCAAAGTCGTAACCATCATGCGAAAAAGCTTTGAGCAACATTTCACCCCAAAACACGAATAATTTAAGAATTCTGAAAGCTCGTAAGACTTTTCATTTCATTGACGACGTAAACGAAATAATTTAAATTTGACGTCACGTTACCCGACGGTTTACGCGCTTGCCCACTATCTCACCTGATGGTAAGCGATGATGTGGTTCACGATGGAGCACGCTTGCCTAGAAGTAGCCTATTCACTCTTGACTTAAAGACCGATTTGGGCATTGGGTTCCAAAGTTACACTTATTGGGAAAGAAACTTACTCTTTCAAGCATCGAGATAATATAGGTCTTTGTTGACCAAGTTAAATTCATTATTCTATTTCTTTTTGACGTGACAACGTCTAATAAATCGATGAACGCCGGCTGCTTGCACGAAAAAGTGTCCCGTTACGCTCATTGTAACGTTACGATCGGGGCGAGCGAACGGCACGATCGGCTTGAGCGTTCGGCTTTCATCAATGTTTTGTTATTACGTTGTCATGTTAAACTATCGTCCGTAAACCGACTTTACAGATAACCTTAGAAAATGAGCTTCATTGATAGAGCGAGATGGCTAATTGGCAGCTCCATGTAAATAGTAAGGACAAAAGATTATTTTTTGTCTTTGTCACCGTGGCCGGTTTTTGTTGTTTGTCAAACTCTAATATAATGGCAGGTTTGACAAACAAACTCGGTTTTGTTTGATTTTCTGTGATTTCGTGGTATTATGTGTTAATTGAGACAAGGAATTTGGGTTATTTATAGATAATAAGTGTCAGTGCGATGGTGGGTTGTAGTGTTCTTGTTCTTGTTGTAACACCAGAACTAACTATTGCTGTCTCATGTGCGGCCACGCCAGGACTTAATCTATAGGTACTTTATCTAAGCAGATAACCATTTTTTTTTATTTTTTTAAACCAATGGCCCTGATTGTTGACCGAAATATTCCTCTAAATTACCTAAGCGGTGGTCAAACTGAATTCTGTGTATGTGTAGCTTCTTTCCTTCCTTTGCGGTTTCGAGCTATAAACGAAGTCTCCTCAAAACTGAATATAGGTGAATATGGACGTCATATTGACCATTGTCTGAAGGTAAGTCATCCATAGGTGACTAAAATCTGTACGTCGCCTGAGGCCGTGATGTCATTTGGAACAATATTCATTCCTTTCTCATGACTTGCGACTATGGCTTATTTACAATAGCCGCACATATTTGGCTGCTTACGTTATACTGTTCAATCAGAATTGAAACTTAAAAAATAAGGGTAGGGATAAAACTGTGCGGAAAATCGTAATGGTATTTCGCGGAATTACTAACGCTACCGCTCGTAGCAAGCGTAATTTTTTCCGAAACTGCCGTAGCTGGGCGGAAAAACGCGTATCTGTGACGTAGCTGTGCTACGTTTCTTGTTGCTACGCACGTGGCAATTTTGATGCGTTTTTCCGCACATTCCAGGGACGTCCTTGGCCCAAGTGGCAATCACCAAAAAAAGTGTTAAGCAGGTAATATTGTAAAAGTAGAGTGCAATTACAACTTTATGACGTGGCGAGTCACAAGAGCTACCTTTTTTGCTGTTTTTGATTTATGGCAACTATTAGAACTCAAATTGCGTAGGTCCCGGTTTTAGAAAAAAAGTTGTTTATTACTATAAGAGCCGACAGAATGAAAACAATGAATTTAACGGTTATAAGGCTGAATATGAATAATGAGTATATTTCAAGTTACGCTTGCGTTATTTATTTATGATATGACGCACTAAAAGTTATTCTATTATAATTTAACAATAACTTTTGGTTTACATTGAAACTCGGGCCACGCGTTCAAAATGTTCAAATTATACAGTTATCTATTGACGTTAATAGAACAACTAAATTATATTTAGACTTCGTAGCTATATTTAGTTTTCTCATAATAGATACATTATTATTTTGGTTCTATTATGAGAAAACTTTCATGAATGTTGAAATTGAATACTAGCAATTATTGGCGGTAAAACAATGATTAATTTAGGCCAATTATGGCGGTTTATACATTGGCCGACAAAACACAAATCGGAAAAGATAATACTTGACTTCGACGCACTTGTAACCGTATTTTTCATAGGTGTAGCACAATTATTCCGCTAAAAAATTGCACGGTCAAATCAACCGACTAAAAATCTTAGTGTAAACTTCAAGTTCATTCTACGTCTTAGGGCCTTAAGACGTAGAATGAACGATACTTCATAAAATAGAGCTTGATCTCTGCGACAGCTGTCAGTATCAATACAGTAACAATAGCGCTTGACAGGCTAACAATAACGTCAGTTTGACATATGTCGCAGAGATCAAGCTATCTTTTATGAAGTATAGAGGCTTAATTCATAAAACTCCCTCTTATTTTAGTAACCTTTCCATATCTAACAATTCAAACCAAAAAAATAAAGCCGTCATTTACGAAGTGATTACGTAACAAAGAAAGTTCGAACGTTTTTCGGCATTACGTACACAACAGCCGTAAAAGTTTGTGAGAAAAGAAAACGTGATATTTTCTCTCGTAACACGACTGACGTTAGGGGCTCACAATGTCTTACGTAATGGAACAACCCTTTTTTAAACACGTGCAGTTTTCCTCGACGTTCTAGAACGATTTGAATTACGTCCATTTGTTACGTCTTGTTTTTCGTTTTTGGAAAGTTGGCAGAAACCATAGAAAGCCACTGCCCAAGTAACACATAAGCAAGATAAAAGTACACATTTTGCATATTATACAGTTCAAAGATGAATATAGTTTGTATAAGAGCTTTGGGAATAGCCAAATGCTGGATTAGGTTGAGTTCGGACCCATAAAATTCTTAACGCTTAATAAATTCTGTATTTCTGTCCTTACCTTCTTAACGCTTAATAACCAATCACCGTAGGATTATTATACAGACGTTATTTAGCATTACGCGTTTCAGGTTGCTTAAAGCTGAAAAACAGCCCCGTCGGTAGCATTTGTCTGAATATCCATAATCTGTATTGCTATTATAAAAGCATTACTAAGCTATTAGCGCTTGAAACAGCTCAATGCTGAATAAAGTATCACCTTCTGAATAATATTGTTACATAATTCTATTAAACAGCTTGATACTGAATAATTGCTTTTATTTTATCTTCAAACTGGATAAGATTCTATGTTTTACTAATTATTCAGCTGCTGAATAAATAATATTATTTATGTTTTTATTAAGCTTTGTCCTGTTTAATAGAGAGTTTGAAACTAACTTATTCAAATTAAAGACCATATGTATGTTGTTATAGCGCCCATAGCTTAATACCAGCTTAATTAAAATATTATTCACCGTATTTATTTTTTGCGTTATTTAATATGAATCGGAAATCGTGGAAAAAACGTAAGAGAACTGGTTACATCAAAAGAAAATTGTTAAAAGAATATTTAAATATCAGCAATAGTAATTGTCCAAGTGTTTCTGGTCGTGCAAGTGTAACTGAACCCGGTCCCAGCCAGCATGCGTGGTTGCCGTGCAATGAAGAGGGTTCCGTCCCACAAAAAGTCAAACAGCATTGCGATTCACACAAGATGAGAATGCATCTGATGGCAGTGTACAGATATCGAAGAAGAACAATGTAGATACATGAACAATTTGATATTTCGAGAAAAATTTGAAAATGGGCTTTCGAAAAAAGATCACACAAGTAGCACTAAAGGATTTGGCAGAAATATTAAATCAAAGATTCCCAGACATTTTACCTAATGATCCAAGGACAATTTTAAATACACCGAGACAAGTCCACATAAAGTCTATTGAGCAAGGTGAATACTGGCACAATGGCGTCATTGAGACACTGAAAAAATATTGATTAACACAAACATTTTGCCAGAAAACATATCACTGAATATAAACATGGAAGGTCATCCAATTTTAAATAGTCCTTTAGAAAGAATTTCGGCCAATTTTAATAGAAAAAGAAATGATTATTTTATTAGCAGAAGGTATTACAGTACAAGAAAATAAAATTTACGTTGTGATAAGATATTTTATTTGCGACTCCTAATTCTCCAACATGCACATAAATTTCTTCAAGTTTTTTCATGATTTTGTCTTGACTCTCCATAATATGTTGTGGTTTCGCGTATATATTCTTGATTCCTTCTAGAGTCTGTACGTCTGGTGTCCATCAGTGCCAAGTGACAGCTGCACGGCTACGTTTTCAATTTGCCTTGAGGTTCAGTTCAGTTTTCAATTTGACAGTTTCGGGTGGCTTGATGTACTGGCGTTTGTACATAAAACAAATAACAAAACACGGATTAAACAAGGGCCCAGATTTTCTCGAAAAAAAATGCAAGCAAAGACGCTATAATTTTAAATGTAATGAATTCAGTGAAAGCCGGGCGTGAAATTCCACAATATAAAAGGTTTTTGTTAGATCGATTAGAGAACCCTAAATATCTGAATAATTTAGAAATGTGATCAACTATATAATTGATATTCAGAAGTTAGTGTACTGAGACTACTTTTTTCAAGTTATAGCTTAGTAACAAGGCATGTGTGTACTTTTATTCAGCATTATACACCAAAACAATCGATCGCCATTAAAAATCTTTGTAATTTATACTTTCACGGAATTTACGAGATACCAAAATGCTTAATCTTACAACTACAACATTTTCAACTCGAATCAAGTTATTTTGTTGGATTAAAATTGCTAGTATTAGCTATTTCGTCACAAGTACTTTTGTCAGACCTATTATGTATGTATGAAAATACTATTTACTATCTATTATCTTGATTATTAACGCAGCGCGTAATAAATAATGAAAAAAAAACATACTATTCACGACAAAATTACTTGCGCACAAACAATTAACATATAGCAGACCTCTAACTTGTAAATTTAAATTTACTTACCGATTTTATAAGTTCACCATGTCAAATCACATTTAAATTCGACATCGACATTAAAATATTCAATCCAATTGAATTATTTTCACTATTTGTATGAATATTGTTTGTAAAAGTGTGAACAATAATTTAAATGCTTAATAAATTCTGAATACAATAACCAATTCGATTAAGCTGAGTAACTCAGTTGTAAGAGCTTAATAAAAGCAATGTGAGCTGTTATTCAAAGGTTATTAAGCTAATTGAAACGTTATTAAGCTCCTACTCAGATCTTGCTCAGATGTTATTCAGCGTTAAGCATTCAAAATTGGGGCCCTTTTTGCTTGAATAACAGCTGAATAGACAGGTACTCAGACGTTATTCAGCTTACTATTCAGCTTATGCTCTTGATCATTGCTCTTACTCAATATTTATTCAGCACGTTTGTGTTACTTGGGTGGGGTCAGTTTATGACTTTCTATGATGAAGTAAATCTTTCATCTACTTTTAAGAGTTCCGTACCCGGAGGATCAAACGGCAGAGTGGTTTTAAGATATTTTTAAAATTACTCTACTTTTACCAGTTTTACCAATATCTGTCAATAAAATATTATAACCGTTGACATCAAGCACCCCACGCTTTGTTACAATAAAATAGTTTTTTGTTAATCACACTTTTTACCCGACTGCTGAAGGAGGGTAATGTGTTTATCAGTCTATGTATGTATGTATGTTTGTTCCTATGTGGCGTTCTAGAGACCAAACGCGTGGGCCGATTTTGATGATTCTTACGTCTATCGATTCGTCTTAACCCTGCGAGTGTCACTGGCTACATTAAAATTGGCGAATAGAAAAATGGCGGATTTTGGGCATCATATTGTGGGAGCCCAAATTTTTTGTTTCTTCCCACCCTTTCGTGTGGGGTATAAAAATAAAGAGTTTTAAAGGTGATTTCAAAAATATAAAACACTTAAATTTTTAAATGTAACTCATAGTAAAAAAAACCGGCCAAGTGCGAGTCGGACTCGCGCACGAAGGGTTCCGTACCATTATCGTAAAAAACGGCAAAGAAACACGTTTGTTGTATGGGAGCCCCACTTAAATATTTATTTTATTCTGTTTTTAGTATTTGTTATTATAGCGGCAACAGAAATACATCATCTGTGAAAATTTCAACTGTCTAGCTATCACGGTTCATGATACAGCCTGGTGACCGACAGACAGACAGACAGACAGACAGACAGACAGACAGACGGTTACTAAAAAGTTATAAATAAAAAAAGAAAATTTAAAAAGTCAAAAAACCCGACTTCTTAAAAGGCGAACTAAAAAGACGTAAACAAGAAGAAAATCGTGCTGTGCAGTCGGAGGATAAATCTGGTTTTGGTCAGCCAGCTCGCGAATATGTTTCCTCAGACTGCACAGCATGATTTTTCTTCTTGTTTACGTCTTTTTAGTTCGCCTGGTCTTTTGATTTTTTAAATCTACTTTTTTTTCTTAATTAAAATTCAATGAAAATTATTTTTACTTTTTAGTTTGTTTTTCTATTAAAGCGTGTTTTTTAGTTCTTTAAAACTATTATTTATTTATTTTATAATTTTCGAATTGAGTAGACGAATTTAATGCGGACTAGATCATCTCATATCGAGGAATTAAAGACGTGTTATACAAATCTGAAATGTCTGATACGCCTGTCATTTCTCTGGTATTCATATACGGGCTTATTTTTTTCTTAGCGTGTAGTTGGCAAAAATAGTTTCTAAATAGTTTGTTTGGCCCATAATTCAGCCTCAGGTAACAGCATTCACCGACGACGTGACAGAGCAAGTGGGTCATAGTCTACGTAGACACGCCACACAAGCACTGAAGATTGGAGCCATCCGAGATCTGTGGAGGTTGTCTTTGCTGCTGTCGACTTGAGTGCGGAGTTTATTTAGGCTGAAAACGCACTGACAGACGGCTTACTTAGAGCCTGGCGAGTAGCAAAGTACCAACACACTAAAATGTTCGTAAGTGGCCACACTTGGCGTCTTCCGCTAGGCAAGTCGCGAAGGCGCTAAGCGCATTGCGGCTGGTTATGAACATTTCAGAACGTTAGTTCTAGGCTCGCTAAGCTTTAGGCGCTTACTAACATTTTATTGTATTAGTTCTACTTCGCTACACGCCAGGAGGCCAGACGGCTCAATAGGCTCTAGCTAGGCGCTAAGCAAGTCACCTGCCAGTGCGTTTTTCCAGATCAGCAACGGATATCCTTTAAAGATTGGTGGCAAATATCAGTTGGTATAGTTGTCAAAAATAAAAGGCCTGTTTTGACAGCTATAAAAATACTTAATAATAATTAAACTTGATGCTTGCGAATGATACTCGTTTTTAGGGTTCCGTACCCAAAGGGTAAAAACGGGACCCTATTACTAAGACTCCGCGATCCGTCTGTCTGTCCGTCTGTCACCAGGCTGTATCTCATGAACCGTGATAGCTAGACAGTATAAATTTTCACAGATGATATATTTCTGTTGCCGCTATAACAACAAATACTAAAAATATAAATATTTAAGTGGGGCTCCCATACAACAAACGTGATTTTTTTGCCGTTTTTATGCGATAATGGTACGGAACCCTTTGTGCGCGAGTCCGACTCGCACTTGGCCAGTTTTTTTTATAATGTACCTATGGGTAACATAGTAATACATTAGGATTATGAATTTGATTTTTCAATTTCTTACGTAGAAAGTTATCGCGGCTTGTAAAATACGGACTTCTTAAATTGTGACGATTTTAGTATTATATACTAAATACAATGAATTTTATTGCAGCGCTATCTGGTGTGCAGTACCTACCTATGCTCTGTAGGTCCTTAACACAAAGTTCTATTACTATATTGTTCAATAATTTAGTAGGAATGATTCGTTTTCGTCCCTTTAATAGAGGGGGTTCGTCGTTTTTAGGTTCAACTCAACTTACCGATCATAGCAACGATATCAATCGAATTAAACAGATTAACGTCTTCTTTGATAAATCTATTTGGGATACGATCGATTCGTCTAGTCTTGCCAATTATTCTACCTAATAAAATCAAAATTAAAATTTCTTTATTCAATTAAGCCATTAAGGCACTTTTGAACGTCAAAAATAATAATAATTTAAAAGTAACAATAATTGATTCTACCGTCCATTCGGAAATGTAGCTTGTTGTGGAGAAGAATGGACAAGAAACTCCACACTTACTGTACTTATAAAATAAAAAGTGTTTTACAAGTATTTGGTTGCATTATTTCTTGTTAGAAAAATACATATATGTGAGAACGATGTAAAAAGACGTGCACGTAAAAGCGTCTAGAGTAAAACAAACAATTAAAAAATATCAATACATAGGTAATTAAAAACAGGCCGAGGCAGCCAAGTGATGAAATCCAACTGATGGCGCCCGTTCACGAACATGACACATAGATCGGCACCACTCAGATCAATCATCATGATGGGAACCGAATGATCCAACACATGTGCCACCATCAGAGAGACATTAGAGAGGGCATGACACACTATTAACTGCCAGGGCACACTAGTATAGTCAACAAACGTAAAGGTACAGTAAAATATATAATTGAACTAGCTTCTGCCAGCGGCTTCGCCCGCGGGGAATTCGAAAATTATCCCGAGGGAACATTTTCCTTTGTGCTATTCCTGACTATAATCTATCTCTGTGCCATCAAATCCAAATTCAAACTTTATCCAGATCCGTCCAGCCGTTTGAGCGTAAAGAAGTAACAAACATACAAACACACACACTCACAAACTTTCGCCTTTATGAGTGTGATTAAAGCGAGATGTAACAAGTATTGACTCAAATTAATTAAGTAGTATCGAAAGGTTTCTATAATGGTGGTATATCGTGGTGGCCCAGTGACTAAGACCTCACCTCTCGTGCTTGGGGTCGTGGGTTCAAATCCGGGCAAGTACCAATGTGACTTTTTCAAATTCATATGTACTTTCTAAGTTTATCTTGGACATCACAGGCAACGGTAAAGGAAAACATCGTGAGGAAACCTGGACCATGTAGTTAATGTAAGTCTGAAATAGCCAAGTCTGAGGCCTGTGGGGTTATCAGAGGCGGCTAAATTGACTCTGAAACCAGAGGTGGCCACATCCTCACACGAAAAGAAGAAGAATATGTAAGGTTTAACTTTGTAATTATTAGTAAATACTAAAAGAAGTATGTAAGGATCGTAGCAGGCGTTCTGTAGTTTCTGCTTACCTCCATGGGAAAAAGGCGTGAGATTATGTATGTAAATACTTCAATAATTAGGGTTCCGTACCCAAAGGGTAAAAACGGGACACTATTACTAAGACTCCGCGGTCCGTCTGTCTGTCTGTCCGTCTGTCGCCAGGTTGTATCTAATGAACCGTGATAGCTAGATAGTTGAAATTTGCCCAGATAATCAAGTTTGTTCTATGGGAGCCCCTCGCTCCCATAGAACAAACTTGATTTTTTTGCCGTTTTTTGCAATAATGGTCCGAACCCTTCGTGAGCGGGTCCGACTCGTACTTGGCCGGTTTTTTTAATTCGATCTTGAAGCCTGACAGCTGACCTTTTAATCAAAGGTTAAGTTTTCTTTCTATCAAGAAATTTTCAATGGTACGTATCCCAGCCCCATATTTTGACCCGGTTGATATCAACAGATTGGCTGCTAGCTCTAACAAAGCTTCTACTACCCTTTCCTGCCACACCAGCGTGATGTCACGTTAGTTTCTAGCACATCTGTCTACGACATCCCATCAGTACGTAAACCACTTGAAACAAATGAGCGGAGTAATTAACTGATGACGTCATTCGCCCACAACGCTTCGTAAACAATAGAATAGTGACAGATTCTACGTCACACTGTGTTAGAGTTAGGTCACACTGAAAGTGACCAAAACATCACACTGCATTTTTACCCGACTGGCGAAGGAGGGTAATGTGTTTATCAGGGTATGTGTGTATGTTTGTTCCTATGTGGCGTTCTAAAGACGCGTTGGCCGATTTTGATGATTCTTATGTCAATCGATTCGTCTTAACCTTGCGAGTGTCACTGGCTACACAAAATTTTGAAAAAAAGATGTGGGATTTTGAGCGCCAATTGTGGGGGCCCAATTTTTTTCTTCTAAACCTATTGTGTGGGGTATCAAAATAAAGGGTATTAAAACTTATATGTTTAAACGTAATTCGAAAAAAAATATATAAATAAAAAAAGGTAATTCAAAAAAGCAACAAACCCGACTGTGTTAGAATCATAAAGGAACTCCATATAAAAGTATCGATATATGTCAAGATGGTTATTGGTTATTTACTGTGTATCAGAGTTCCTATTTATGTGGTGTATAAGGGAAAGGTTTTATGAATAAAAGCACAGAAAGACAAGACTAGGTATTTGTAGTGACCGGTTCTATAGGGCAATTCACAGGCTCGTACACGCACTAAATGACCACACTTCGACACGTCTGCTCTAGCCAGCGGCTCACGCATTACTAACGTGGTGCGCACGAGATTGTGTATGTCTGTGTGGGGGAAAGTGGGGATGGCAAAGCGAACGTGCGAGTGAGACAGATACACTACATCCCTTCCTCATTAATGATTTTATTAAGAATCTATTTAATATCAATTCATTTCGTAATAATGTACTTTTGTTATTCTTATTCTTATTTGATCATATATAGTGTGTTCTTCACGTGACAGATCCTTGTCTTTTTTTTCACGTTCTCAATATCCCTTCACTCTCCTATTTTTCTTCAATTTAATGACAGTAACCACCCACCAATTTAATGGCAGTAACCACCCACCACTTTAATGGTAGCAAAACCCACCAATTTAATGGCAGCAAAACCCACCAATTTAATGGTAGCAAAACCCACCAATTAAATGGCAGCAAAACCCGCCAATTTAATGGCAGCAAAACCCACCAATGAAATGGCAGCAAAATCCACCAATTTAATGGTAGCAAAATCCACCAATTTAATGGTAGCAAAACCCACCAATTTAATGGCAGCAAAACCTACCAATTTAATGGTAGCAATACCCACCAATTTAATGGTAGCACAACCCACCAATTTAATGGTAGCAAAACCCACCAATTTAATGGTAGCAATACCCACCAATTTAATGGTAGCAAAACCCACCAATTTAATGGTAGCAAAACCCACCAATTTAATGGTAGCAATACCCACCAATTTAATGGTAGCAAAACCCACCAATTTAATGGAAGCAAAACCCACCAATTTAATGGTAGCAAAACCCACCAATTTAATGGTAGCAATACCCACCAATTTAATGGTAGCAAAACCCACCAATTTAATGGTAGCAATACCCACCAATTTAATGGCAGCAAAACCCGCCAATTGAATGGCAGCAAAATCCACCAATTGAATGGCAGAACAACTAATCAAGTAAATGGCAGAACAACCAACCAAGTAAATGGCTGCGTCTTTTCATTCCACCTATTCCTATAAGCATAATCAGCCTATAATGTTCCATTCGCTAGAAAGCAAACTTCCCCTCTGCGACAGGGACAAGGCCTCAATGCACCACACGAGCTAAACGTTGCCCGGCGGACGTCACACGTTCCTGAATCCCCGGCTCCAGGACATACGGTTTCCTCAACATTAGTATGTTTATTTATAACTGAGCACTATTTCGTGATTTTGGAAATCTGACAATCCTCCACACCAGTCGACCTACGAAACTGTTTAGGTAGGTACCTTTGTAGTTTTACAAAATCAGTTCAGTGTTAACGTTAACATTGCATATCTGCACAGCTAGCTAACTTCAAGGCTATCGATGTGGCACCTTGTTAAACTGACATTTCGATAGTTGTCTGGTCCCGGAGGTATCTTTTTACAACAGCAGTGCCCTTGGTAGTTTTAATAGATTTGCACCCATATGGCTATTCAGTATTTACATTAAACGGTATCTATTTTGTTATTACTTTAGCCTTCATTCACTCATTCCACAAGAAATAGGCACTATTACACAACATCTGACCCGCCTTGAATCTAACCTAAATTGTCATAACTCGCCTAGGATCTATGGCATCGCCATATCTTATGGCATCAACCACCTTGGATCTAGCCTCCTAACCGGGCATCACCCGCTTATGATGTAGCCAACCATATGTCATACGTTATTTTGTTTCGCGTGAAATACGCTTAATGATTAGGCAAACTTTAGATATTTTAATGACGAGTACTGATTGTTTACGTTTGACCATAAACTAACTTTTTCGTCCTTTTGAAGTTAATGAAGCACTCATACTCAAACCATATATTTGTAAAACATACATACATAGGTGTAAAGGAAAGTACAGAGATCGCTATTTCTCATCGTGTCTTCTCTAATAGATTCAGGCGTCCTGCTTTAAAAACCTAGAAAACTAAGTGTAAATCCTGTGTTGTATTATTGTATAGTGGCGCGAGTCTCAGTGTCACGACACTTCCATTTAAATGTTCAACTAAAGATAATTAATTTTGCAATGGCACAATATAATTTATATGTACAATCAACAAGATTGAAACCCGGCCCACCATATACTAATTCTTCTACGGGCATTCTAACCCAATTAGGTCAAGTCTTGCTTAAATAAATATTTTCTCAGCAACATCTTGCCATCGATTTAATAAGACAGTCATAGACTAATATATTATAGAGTGAAAGTCAGTGACAATCAGTTTACCCATCTCGCTGTCATTCCAATTATATTTGCAGATTGAATATTTACTCGACGTACTATACTTGTTATTTAGCATTTTTCTTTGAATTCAGAATAAACTCATGTAAACTAAATAGTTGTTTTTTTATCAAATATTATTCTGCGCTTCCTTCTATAAGTAAACAATGCGGATCGACAGTTAATTCCAATTTCTGCTTTATCCCTTTTTTCAATTAATAATCTACCTATTGCAATGAACAAAATGGTAATGGTAGTTGCGCGACCAGATGTCTGTATTGACACAGTTTTTTATATTTTTGAAAAGTCTTAAATCCACCATGAGATAAGTGGTTTGTAGTAAGGAAACTAATGTTTTGAAGTTTTAAAACGGATGGGTCAAGTATCAAACAGCTTAACCGTACATATTGGGTATTTGTTATGTACCTAGTATATTTTTGATGTGTTTTATTCATTTTGTGTTAGTTTGACTTTTTACACCTGACTACCTCTACCCTCTTTTACAAACTCTTTCCATCACTCAAAAGTTTGATAGTAGAAAATCGAATCCAGAGTTACCCGGTTTTGTACAAATATTTAGTTTATTTTTTGTCCTGTGTACAAAAATAATGAAGAATGTTTCAAATGCAATGGTGTAAATCTGTTTTCACGACCACTACACTCTCAAGAATGTACATACCTGATAGGGACAGCAGCTCAAACCCTTTTAAAGATTTGTAGGCAACTGTCAGTTGATTTAGCTCGAAAACCGATCGTAATTCTTACTAACATTATAAATGCGAAAGCACGGACGGACGGATGCACGCCCGGCATCCAACCACGCCAGAACCGCTGAATAGATCCGGACGAAACCGGGCACAGAGACAGATCACAGTCCGGAACAGCACACAGGCCACTTATTTTGGTGTAACGTTCACTAGGGATCATTTTCGAACTACGCGCGGGCTAAACCGCTGGAAGAAGCTATTTCATAAATATTTTTTCGTGCCCACAATGTTATAAGTTTACTAATATACTAAAAAGTTCCAAAGCGTACTGTATATGATACGTAGGCAATGAAAAAACAACAAGGTATTAACTTTAAAACTTTCTTTCTTTTTCATAATGGAAAACAATATATCACGAGAATTTAACGCGATGATTTAGATTATTTATTTACCTATTTAACCGGACGTTTTGACCGTGTTGCAACGATCGTGAAACTACTAGACTACACTAGACTAGACTGGTGTCTCGGTGTACTGGCTCCGTTGGGGCAGAAAATTCTTCCTCTACCCTCACATTTCAAAAAACAAGGTCT
Organism: Anorthoa munda; assembly: GCA_945859665.1. Taxonomy (NCBI): domain Eukaryota; kingdom Metazoa; phylum Arthropoda; class Insecta; order Lepidoptera; family Noctuidae; genus Anorthoa; species Anorthoa munda. The sequence goes on along the minus strand of OX243918.1, from coordinate 8,421,927 downwards.
TAAAAAGATTATTTCAAAATTAACACGAATATGTTAACTAATATTGCAAGTTAACTAACTTTATCTTTTTATAAATAAATATTTTCTTTTTAGGTTTAATTAGCCCTAAAACCACGTAACTAAAACCCGTATTTTATATAACACTGTCGTTGCATGAGTCACTGCTGATTACAGCAGGAATTTGGGCTCATATGCTTGGCTTATGTAACCAAAACATGACTGCTTGTCCTTAGGATGTTTTCAAATTTTTACATGCCCTTTACGAGCTTTTTTGAATCTGCGTGGACCTTGGCTTGATGTAATTCAATTTAATCTTGAGACCTTCGTTTGAGTAGTTGCGGCTACAAATATGGATATTTAATTAAATATTGTATTATGATGTACACAAAATTTTTGCCAAAACCACCTTTGGTGATATTAAAAGTTACTGTTTATTATTATAAAAAAGTTACTGTTTATTATTATTAAAAGTTACTGTTTATTATCATTAACGTTTCCATCGGTAGACGATTCAATTTTAACCAATCAAATTTTTTTCAATTAAATTTTTTTTTTTTTTTTTATTTAAATTTTTTTATTTTTTTTTTATTTTTATTTTAATTTTTTTTTTTATTTTTTCAATTTGAGGGGTCAGGCTCGATAATCAATGAATAGATACGTAGGCATTTAGGCCTATATGTAACTACAATGTATATATTCACATAAACACTCAGTGCGTATATACCTACGTTTTAAGGTCTTTTAGGATACATTTAGATTTCTACATATATATATATATATATTTTTTTTTGTCTCGGTTTCGAATGTCATATGCCCGGTGGCTACCCCGAAGTCAAATCAAACTTCCGAATTGCTGAAAATCCATGCATCGATGTACCACAATTTCGAATAGCTTTATGGGTCCGAATGAAATGAAATCACAATATGTTGCCATAAAACTTAAGTATTCAATCAAAACGTATTTCCCGATCATTGGAAACCCCTATATGAATTTTGAACGGTAACCAGAAAATGATTCCATTAAATAGGGTAGACTCTCGATTGTCTGTGGAAAGATTTCAACGATATCCGCGTTGCAGGCGCAGTAGTTCGGTTTCAAAATAACAATGTATCGATTTTATTATTTTGATCAGATGTTATGATTTGAATAAGTAAAGTAAATTTTGTTATTTACCTACCCACCAATATAATTTTGCAATCGTTTTAGAACAGCTGTTTGGTGTATGTTTAATGGCAAAGTTTTTTGTAATCAGACACTTCTTAGTCATGGCCCTTGGCTCTTTGATTAGAATAATACGAATTTCTTTACCTTCGTAATGCAAAATTTCCTTTATTATTAAAATTTGGGACGGTTATTTACTCAATACTTCGGCAGTATTTATTTTCCGCTACATAGTTATATTTAAGCAGTCATATGGTGTTTACACAATAAATAGGTATTTACCATGTAATTTTTCATTTTATCGCGTAGGACCTGCTTTATTGTCTTATTTTCATAACGGAATGTGGGCGCCTAAACGATAAAATATAACCGTGTGTCATGTCATGCATTATCTACTTACCCCAATCCTTCTTCTTTTTATTTACACCAATATTTTTTCATACTTTATCCTCGTCGCCATTTGTAGTGACCGGTTCTATAGGGCAATTCACAGGCTCGTACACGCACTAAATGACCACACTTCGACACGTCTGCTCTAGCCAGCGGCTCACGCATTACTAACGTGGTGCGCACGAGATTGTGTATGTCTGTGTGGGGGAAAGTGGGGATGGCAAAGCGAACGTGCGAGTGAGACAGATACACTACAGTATTTATTTCAATTAGGCTTGTCAATTAATTCATATTCAGGCTCAGAGAGCTTACCGCCCGTTCTCTAAACCTAGTTCTCGTGTAGAAGAAGGGCAAGAAACTCCACGGAAGCAACTATGGTAGTAAAAGTATTCATGGACATATTTTACAACCATATAAATATCGTATATTACAGATCTAATTCTATTATGGCCATTATATGATGAATCTTTGTAACATTTCACAATATTACATAATCAAAACAACAAGGATAAGGCAAGGGACACGACTAGTCCTTAAATCAATTAACATCATTATGAATAAAGGCCACAATATGAAAATAGAGTTTCAACACAACCATTAGCAATAATCAAGTTATAATATCAAATAACTTACGTGAAGCTTGTGTAGTCCACCACAACAGTCCCTTAACTTACGAATTACAGACTATTTATAGAACAAGTCGACTTGTCCCAATACGTCAAATGTCCCCACCATTTTCCACATTGCTATAAATAATCTCACAAAAAAAAAAAAAAAAAAACAAATAAGTCAATAATCAATTCTTGAGTAATGAAACGTTTTTAAAACGTATCAAGACAATTAAGGAATTTAATATCGCCTATTTAGTCATTCTTAATCAATATTCGAAAGAATATTGATACTAACTGAGAGTCTTGTATTAATTGTCTCAAAAGACTTATAATACTAAAATAGCAATATAAAATCCAGGATACATCACAATGATCATTATAATTTACGTAATATTTTATAGGAATATCTTCACTATGGCTTATATGTAAGTTTAGAGTTATTTCCTGTACACACAACAATATTTACTCAGGTGGGTACTCTAACATGCTTAATTTATATATGACAGTTTGTATTTTGTAGCAAACCCATTGTGCTTAAACGTGTAAATTCATAATTTAATGAAGTCACACGTACTTCCAATACTAACAACTGCATAAGAAGCGAACTAAAACGACGACATTTAATTTCACTTTTATCTTCAATTGGTGCATTATTATTACCTTTTTTATCAGAATAATTGTCCGCCGCCATGTTGAATCACAAAAACAAACCGATATCAGCGCCTCTAACGGCGGATAATATAATTATTTTACGATATGGTCACTTATGTTTGACCATATCATAAAATACCGTGCGTTTAGTTGTTCATATCGTCAAACGCTGATTATTCATTGCTCTGGCCTGCCCAAATCAAGATGAGGGCAGCGGGTATTATCCATTTCATGAAATACAACCATTTTATGGAATGGTCAGATAAGATAAGATAAGATATTTATTTTGCAAATATGGGTACAAAAAAAAAACATGGTGACATAAACAATATAATTAGGAACAGCCATATTTAACCAGAAGGCATGCAAAAGTTCAAAAAATACAGTAGAGATGCTAAGTACATAATAATAAGAATAAACAATGTCAATATAAAAATTAATTAACATTTCCTATAATACACAATTCTTCTGTAGTCAACTTATTTCGTATTTGAGTTAAATAAAAAATTAAATTAAATAAAAATAAAAATTAAAAATTAAATGTCATATTTTCAAATTTATAATCATTATAAAAAGTACTCAAGAAATGCTTTTCTCCATTAAAAATTCCGTCACACTATAATAAGCTTTGTCTACTAAAAAAGCCACATCATAAAGTGATTACGATCTGGACACGACATGTACATACCTTTTTGTGTAGAGAATAAAGTTCTATGTGCAAAACAGCAAAAGCATGTACAGCGTCGCGTCTCAGTGTGAGCTGACCCTTAAATTGGAAGGAAAAACACATCGTCACGATAAACCTTTAGGTAGGTTACCTACTGTATAGTTCTGTTTGTTATGAACAGTTTTCATGTTATATTACGTAAAGGCACAGATAAATATAATATTACAGGTAAAGGCAATGAAAACTTGACTTATTCATTAGAAATATACGTTGCATAATGCAGGAGATTCGTAGGAATTGTTATTGTTAGTGGGAACATAGCAAGCGTTTCTCAGGTTTAGAAATTAGTATGGTTCGAGTACTTCCCCGGACAAACTCTTTCGCAAAGACTTGCAAAATACACCAGGTTTGCTGGTATTAGGTATTTCCCCGAACTAGCTTCTTCCCATAGAGCTGTAGGAATATATAATAATTACTGTTTAGTACCGAACACTCAGACTAGCACTCAGTACTTAAAGGTTTGGCCTAATGTACTAATGTGTATACTAGTAGGGTTGAATATGTAAATAAAACAATTATATTTAATACTAATCTATAGCTGGTTATATATTTGCTAAAACTCTCAAGACCCTATACCAAATTACAAAACAATCTTACTTGCGACTTCTATTTCGAAGACAACGCCATCTATCGAGCTTAATGTTAAACTTTGTTAATTTGTTGGTTTGCTTGATTTGACAGGACTTGGTTCTAATACCTTGATAGTCCCAAACATTCACAACGGATCTTTGTGTCTCTGAATTGGCTGCAAAACCCTGCGCAGTAGCAATTTTTGTGTCAATATTGAAAGTGAAGATAGCATTGTATAACTGTCTCTTTCACTCGCTTACGTTTGTCGCATCATCCTATCTCGCTTACTCTCGGTGAAAATCTGTTTCGTGCACAATTGTTGACAGAGCCAACTTCAGAGATACAAAGATCCGCTGAGAATATTATACCAGTAAGTTTCTTCTACGAATCCCCATTTATTCCTTGACATCATCAATGTCCATCCCACTTAATAAGGTGTTGTTTGCGTTGCTTTCCCCTTTATATGGCTTCTTATGTCTACTCATCCCATCATATAAGTACTACAAAGGAATTCTATCTTCAATACTTCCTCCGGTCATGATGAGGAAATTCTGTGTACTAATAGCTTTATTGTGCCCGAGAGTTGGAATGTTAATCGCAGTAGATATATAAATAGATTCGGTAGTGTCTGACATTTTACAGGATAATGTCCTAAAATAACTGGAAATGTGTTAAGGAGGTGTCATCCTTCTTTCTTGATCGCGCCGCAGTCCAATTGGGATCGGCAATAAAATCGCATAACTGAAGGTGGTTTTAAGCCGTCGAGGCGAGGCGTGGATGGTATGGGCGAGAATTGAAATGTGTAATGGCAAAATGTCTATCCACACCCTGCCCAACTATGTTGTAAAAGGTCTAGATGCGCGAGGATGTGCTATGCGAGAATTGAAATATTGGTTAGTACAATATTGAACTGTATTTCTCTAAGATTAGAGTATTTATTTACTTTGTAAAACGGACACAAATCTCGCACCGGCCATCGAGGACCCGAGGTATAGCGATGGACATCTTTCGGTGGAAAACCGAAATTTAAGCCGGTGTAACGGCGAGGCGAGGCGTGGATACGATGGGCGAGAATTGAAATCACCCTTACCTTTTTACACCGAAAGATGTCCAGGCGCATGTAGACTTTTTACACTAAAGATGGGCAGGGCGTGGATATAGATTTTGCCATACAAATTTCAATCCTCGCCCATCCCATCCACGCCTCGCCTCGCCGATGTAAAAACCACCAGACTTGCCGAGACAGCTTATTTCTTTTTTAAGAAGATTATGAAGGAGACCCTTAATCACCTGATGACGTAGTGTGTGTACCTACTTAGTCTACATACATAACATACACATGACAGCATAGGACCTCTTACAGTCAATTCATTTGTCATATAAAATAACTAGCTCTGCCAGCGGCTTCGCCCGTGTGAATGTTGAAAATTATCCCAAGGGAACATATTCCCGGGATAAAAAGTATCCTATGTGCTATAATCTTTAGCTATCTCTGTGCCAAATTTTATCCAGATTCGTCCAGCCGTTTGAACGTGAAGAAGTGACAAACATATAAACACACACACTCACAAACTTTCGCCGATACGTGTAATCCGTTACGTATACAGTGGGATGACATTTCATCACAATATTTCGGCGAAAAACAACCACAACAAACAAACGTGGTAGGTACCTACTTTACTTTATACAATATTGTTTGTTAGTGGTTTTAATCACGTTTTAATATTGCGCCCGACGTTACGTAATGTGCTGAAAACCGTGCTTACAGCTCAGAACTGTTTATTACGTAATACAGGAGGATGGAACATAATGTAGTACCTACTTACATTATTTACTCGTGCAAAAGGATTCTGTTATGAACGTTTTTGTTTCGATGTTATTTGATCATTTTTGAGGATTGTGGAGCTCGTGGCTGTATAAAAATAGCCGCACGGGTCGATCTTTAAAGTGCAACGCATGCCGAGGTCAGTCCGTGGATGGGTGACCATCTTATATCTGTGCCTCGGTAAGCAAATCAAGCCTCACGGCTGTCATTTGTGAATCTTTCACAATCATTACGGGTAGTCTCAGAAGCCAGGATATTTGACCTTAGTTTTGCTCAGGAGACGAGTTTCCCAGTTACTGGGTTGTGGAGTTCAGTTAGGTAGTCCCTCCATGTTAAATACTGGTACCTTTTTGCCTCTGGTTACACCAATAGCCGATCTGGAAAAGGTTTATAAGCAGATTGATTGAGGATTGATGTAATTCTCTAGGGATTTGTACTTAAAATAAAATCGTAGGAGAATTTTTTTACCCGACTGCCGAAGGAGGGTAATGTGTTTATCAGTTTATGTATGTATGTATGTTTGTTCATATGGTGGCGTTCTAGAGATTGAGATTTTAGTTCAATCGATTCGTCTTAACATTGCGAGTGTCACAGGCTACGTTAAAAAAAATTACGGTTTTTAGGCGCCATATTGTAGGGACCCAATTTTTTTTTGTTTTCCGTACCCATCGTGTGGGATATCAAAATAGTGATTTCGAAAATGTATGACACTGATATGTTTAAATGTAGGTACATAATTCGAAAAAAAATGTTAAAATGTTTTTTTTATATTTTTTTTTTATTTGTGAAATCATCCAATGACTTCTCCCGCTCTGGGTGAAGTGGGAGGGCGTGTCAGACTTTTACTGACTAAAACCCACCCGTGTTCCTTCAGTTGCTTGTGCCAGGGCCACGGTAACTGTCTTTCAAATTTATACGTGACTGAAATCGTAGGTGCACTTGTACAGTCATTTGCCATTGAACATGTATTGATAAAGAATATTTTCAGTGTTTTACAGGTAGGTAGGTACCTATATCGTTTTAGTTGATTTTGGTATTCAGACGGCGCTTTTCCACTCACAGCAGATATCGATGAGGATTCTCCCATAGATATAATTCTATATCTTGGATTTTCCACAGTTTTAAACGCAAATAAAAAAGCGTTGACGCGACCGTAGGTGATGTTTGTGCGTTTATCAGACTCATGCCAGGCGGAGAGAGTCCAAAGCTGAACATAATCATGTAGGTGTTCCTCCATTTTTCGTTGAGGAGGTCTCCCTCCGGCTCGCATCCAACGGATCCTTGCGACCTTTGATTAATCCTTTCGATTATTACAAAATCAACCGAAGATAGGTGTTATTGGCTGATCGGCGGTCACAAAATCTTGATGATGTGAATAACACTATTCATCAGGTCCAAAATTGGTTCACGGCAAACAATTTGGTACAAAATAAAAAAAAAAACAAATGTATTAGATTCACATTGCCGAATGTTAGAAGTAGCGAATGCGACATCATATTGAATGGAGAAAAGTTGGACTTTATAAATCAAACAGTATTCCTAGGAATCAATCTAGACTACCAATTACAATGGGGCCTCACATTACAACATCTCTGGCTAAGCTCAGCCGCGTATGCTGTTGGAAAGATGAGACAGAAACTTTTTTTAAAGAGTAAGTATGGAGTTTCTTGTCCGTTCTTCTCCATAACAAGCTACTTTTCCGAATGGACGGTAGAATCAATTATTACATTTTTGACGTTCATAAGTGCCTCTTAAGGGTACACTAGTCGACGGTAATGGATGCTATATCAACCGACAACACGTGCGGAACAGATAGATGCTGTTATGAGCAGTAAGAAGCTAGTTCGCGTACGAATACACACTTTTGCAAATTTGTAGCGAAATGGATGATGATTTAGAACGAAAACGAGCGCGCGAAATTTTATAAACAGACCTTTGGGAGTCTGGATATCATGAAAAAACGACTGAATGTATCTGTTTAAAATTTTGCATTGTTGAGCTACTAATCTATCCCTGTATGGAGGCCGTTTTTCAGTTTTCCTTCTTCTTATGGTACTTATTTGCGCCCAAAGATGCGTTTAATTTAGTGTTGAAATATGGAACTTTCGAAGCTCATAACTTTCAAGTAAATATTTTTTTACTTTTTTGCTTCCATACAGGGCTAGATAATGATGAGACAAATTGATAAAATTATTTATTTTTAACGAACATCGTCAAACAGTGGAGAAAAAGCCAGACTACGTTTTTATGGAAGAATTTTCGACTAGTGTACCCTTAATGGCCTAATTGAAATAATGAAGTTTTGTTTGTTTGATTGATTTTGGTTTCGGAAATCGAATTAAGTATGTAAACTAAGGAAAAAGAAACTTAAAAAGTATGCCAATTGATGTCCCAAAAATCTTCGCTAGACTTTTACAGGTTTCAATCTTAATACCTTGTAGGACTTATTGCTTAAATCCATGTACTATTAAGGGCATAGAGCGTGTGCCTAGAATAGTCTAGGACTGGGGTTACCGGTTGTCCTTGGACCGCTTTTATATACGCTCATAAATTTTAATAATATCTACGTGCTACTTTTGCAATGTTTTTGAGTGCTAGAACTTTTTGACATGGACGATAATTTTTACCCGACTGCCGAAGGAGGGTAATGTGTTTATCAGTCTATGTATGTATGTATGTAAGTATGTATGTATGTATGTATGTATGTATGTAAGTATGTATGTATGTATGTATGTATGTATGTATGTATGTATGTATGTTTGTTCCTATGTGGCGTTCCAGAGACCTAACGCGTTGGCCGATTTTGATGATTCATACGTCAATCGATTCGTCTTAGCCTTGCGAGTGTCATAGGCTACATTAAAATTGGAAAATAGAAAAATTTGGGCGCAATTTTATGGGGGGCCATTTTTATTTTTTCTTCCAAACCAATCGTGTGGGATATCAAAATAAAGGGTTTCAAGAGGCGATTTCAAAAATATATAACACTTATATATTTAAATGTACCTAATTCGAAAAAAAAAATAACTAAAAAGTTATAAATAAAAAAGTTAATTAAAAAAATCAAAATACCCGACTGCTTAAAAAGCGAACTAAAAATCTGGCCAAGTGCGAGTCGGACTCGCACACGAAGGGTTCCGTACCATTATCGCAAAACACTGCATAAAAATCACGTTTGTTGTATTGGAGCCCCCCTTAATTTATTTTATTTTATTTTATTAATTATTATTTTTTGAAGTAAATATACAACTAAACATGAATATTTCAAGCGTCTACCTGTTGCCGTTATTAATATCGAGCAAAAAATGGCAAAAATATCACGTTTGTTGTATGGGAGCCCCCCTTTAATATTTATTTTATACTGTTTTTAGTATTTGTTGTTATAGCGGCAACAAAAATACATCATCTGTGAAAATTTCAACTGTCTAGCTATCACGGTTCATGAGATACAGCCTGGAGACAGACGGACAGACGGATCGCGAAGTCTTTGTAATAGGGTCCCGTTTTTACCCTTTGGGTACGGAACCCTAAAAACGTAAACAAGAAGAAAATCATGCTGTGCAGTCGGAGGATACATTTGATTTTGGTCAGCCAGCTCGCGAATATGTATCCTCCGACTGCACAGCATGATTTTCTTCTTGTTTACGTTTTTTTAGTTCGCTTTTTAAGCAGTCGGGTATTTTGATTTTTTTAATTAACTTTCTTTTAATTTTATTTATTTAAGGAAAATCTAACAGTAGCACAATAAGAAACAGTCATACTATCTTAAATATTACATTTGTACAATTATGCTACCCACTACGTTCTCCACAGATTACTATTTAAAGTATTTAAAACTAGCTAGTAACACAGATACACTACACAACGGTTACTGTCCTAGAACTAAGCCCAAAACTCATATCTGTATTTTAAAAAATATATTTATAAAAGAAAACAGAAAAAGTAAATTTAGTATTATATAAAGTGATGTTGTAGATAATTTTTGCAGATATAAGTTTACGCCAGATTATAATTTTGTGGACAGCTTTGACAGGAAAGACCTGGTACTTTTGGCAGGCAATTCTAGTCCAGAAAGAGATGGTAGAATTCGAATGAAGTAGGAGGAGAGGAATACGTTTACTCCGCAGTGGGACGCTAAGTTAAGATTGACAATTTGACAACGAAATGGACGTTCTAATCCGTAGTGGAATGGAGGACATAACAGGAGGGGGGTAGCACACACTGTTGAGAAGATAGATCATCACAGATTTGGATAATAACAATAGATTTTGATGTGGTGGTAGGGCCTCCTAGGTTTCTTGACTTTTTATCGGTAATACCTGAACTGACAATATTTGGGTAGAGCATGTCAATTCAATATTTTCAACTTTTTGACAATCATTATCGCTGGTAAAATACCACTTTGTCTAGTCTAGACCCTCGATCTTGTTTAATATATCTATGCCCTCGATATATTGACGACGCGGTTGGCGTAGTGGTTGAGGGATCGGCTGCTGCGCTGAGTGTCGCGGGTTCGATTCTCGCACGTAACAAATATTTGTATGGCCTATAGATAGTTGTTCCGGATCTGGGTGTCTTGTGTACTATGTGAGTTTAAAAATGTTTGTAATTGCACCCACGATTCATGAAGACATTCCTAGTGTGGGGCAACATAATTTAAATAAAAATAAAGAATAGTTACTAGATGCTAGTATTATATTATCTGTGGTTACTAGTAAGACTTTATCGAAATACGTATTTCTGACAGATAGTTTCTCAGCGGCTCTTCAAAAAAGTATGGGATGTTCTGACTTATCAGCCATAAAATAGGTTAATGAGAAACCAATAAAATCCCGCACATTTAGTTGTATTCGTAAATTAACACTGAATTAATTTGTATATGATTAAAAATCCGACACTAAATTCCTTGTTAATGACGCAAACATCGATTTAATATCATTTAATTGGATTTTATGGTTGTTATTGAGTCATAGATGATAAACTTATTTTTTTTTAGTTCGACACCTGTCAATCGCTGAATGAGCTGAATGAATCATTAAGGTTAAAATTGACGTATGGATGTGTGATCAATATCTATGATTGTCGTTTGTTCTAAACATGCAAACATTTTCGGGGTGACTAAGTACAGTGGCAAAACCTTCTTTCATTGCATGATTGCAACAATTATAAGTATTAGTCATGTTTTCAACAAAACACAAGTGATGTTTTGTTGTTGGCGCACAACATTTAAAAAATCAAGTAAAATTATTAATCCTTATAAGAAATTCTAAGTATTTCCAAGTGACGATAATTACTAAGTTACCTATTGCTAGAAAAACCCAAAAGTTGTAATTTATTATGATGCCTGGAATTGGTCACAAACAAACAAAAAACCAAGCCAGCAACGTGACTGTTATACTGATTAGTTCTGTGAGTAAATTAACCACCTCACCTATCTATATTACCTATAAATGCGAATGTGAGTTGGTTTGTTGCGCTTTCACGCCTTTAATCCTGAATGGATTTGGATGGAACTTGGCATATGGATAGACCAGAACCTCAATTTGGACATACGATAGGTACTTTTCATCTTGGTATAATGTTCCCTTGGGATAATAAAAAAACATTTCACGCGGTTGGACCGCGGCAAAAGCTGGTTAAGTACTAATAAAGTAGGTAATAATGAAGAATAAGATGGCAGTGTCTTCAAAACCTGTGAATGAGATACGTGAAGCGAAAATAAGCCCATTGAATGTCAAAACTAACTTAGTCATTTTTTTTTAGAAGTAATGGTAAAAAATACCACAACTGTATTAGTTTTACTTATCTAATGCTAATGATTTTAAGCTAACGATTTAAACAAAACCATAGAATAGATAATTAAATAGTAGTACTCTACTGACAAAACAATTTCCTGTTTTGATATTTATAAAATAAGTAGATAAGAATTATAATTTAAAGCCAAACTAATGAGGTTGTTTGTTTATGTTTGTAAAAGGTGGCTAGAAGACGGTACAGTATCACAGAGTTCCATATAGGGATCTTTTTATCCCGTAAAAAAATAACGGTTCCTACGGAATTGGAGTAGCGAAGCCGCGGAAAAACGCCCGTGATTCATAAAAAACACATTTTGCGATCGACTAAAAATGAATTCTAAAAGACCTTTAAAAAACTTTGAAAACACCATTTTACGGTAATTCCTGAATGCTTAAAAAAGTATAATTAAATTAAAATTGCTGATATGAAAGGTCACACCAACAAAGTATAAATATCCGGTATTTCCTGCTAGGTATTTTCCCATTTGAGCAGTATTATGTCTGTTGGGGATATACCTAAAAATAATCCATCTGAATGGCTCATGTAGTAATTATAGTTAATTTTTATTATTGCGTAACACTGTGGGTTACTGCCCAACATGGCCACATTGCATACAATGATACAATGATTGAGATATCTAGCCTAACAAAACAAAATAAGGGTTCCGAGAGATCATTGACTTTTTTAATGGCTTTCTTGTTTATGGCTAGAGCGATGGACGTTGAAGCGTGCCCATGCTGGGCCATTGTGTAAATAAATCATTACTCGAAAATAATGAATGAGGATTATGATTTTATTGTGGTGTGTACGTGATAATAATAAATTATGTCGCTACTTTACTCCTATCCTAATTATATCTGACTAGAGATGAGGCGACGTAAAGAATTACGCTGTTGTGCATAAAATAAACAAGTCGTATGTACCTAATATTAAAAAAACCCCGTGTCATGTAAACTCAATATTTTATCGGATAACCTGCCATAATATTAAAAGCCATAAAAGTATTATTACTCAGCTAAACATCACATTAAATGATAACACACCCCCGGCTCATCAGAAGCCCCTACATGGATGACTGGATGAAATTGTAAACAAACCTTATCTAAGTGTTATCGATAACGAGGAAGTGACTCAGTGACACTCGACGCCGGCGTTTAAAACATGACTAACTTTTTAAACTTTCGCATCGTCATTATAAATAACGGGAAGAGGAAAGTAACGGGAACCGGTGACGTATTCCCCAGTCTCGGAATACATCAAACGTCAAAGAATTTATTTTCATACCAGCACAAACGCTATTGAAATTTTGAATTAGCAACATGAAGCCAATTAAATTAATAACACAGCATTCACAGTTTACCCCTACACTATTTTTAAAACAATTTGTGATATTCATACCAAAATAAGCAAAGTAAATTCGAATACAACAAAGCAAGCATTAAAAATTTTCAAAAAGGTTACACTAAGGCATTTCCTAATGCCAAGGTCTCAGCAATAAAAACTTGACATTACTTTTTAAAAGAACTGGCCATTGATGCTCGAAAAAAATGTTGTGACAGCTATAAAGCTTAAAAAGAAAAAATATTGTTTCAGTTTTTTGTGACTCATATGTCATCCCAAAAAGTTTTTTGTGATATTCCGGCCATGATGAAAGATATTAAACCTTTTTAAGTCGATGTCTATCAGCAGAAAGATAAAAATTAGTCACCAACTTGATAAATATATTATACTTTGTATTATATAAGATTTTGTACATAAATCATCACCTGCTTTTTGTTTACCAAGGGGTAAAATTGTCGCTACGAATAATAGATAAAGAAGATTCAGAGAGATTGAGGAAAATTAAGTGTTTTTGATGAGCAGTAGATAACTAGATAATTTTATGTAGTAGGTCTTTACTTTGTTAATTACTTAATTAGTCATAATACCGCCTAACACTACTAATATTTTTTTTCTAAATACTACGCGGCCCGATCGAGACCCCCGGCGTCCTTATTCATCGGCGTTCTTATTATGACGACGCCGGCGCTGACAGCTGTCACTTGTAAAACACGATAAAAGTCACGTATACAGGCAGACCATTTACACACAAACGTAAGTATAGATAGACATTGCACCTAATAATAACTATGTTAACAATCACGTCACACCACTCACCAGTGTAAAACGTAGATAAGTGTTAGCACTTGCACAGATTAATGTCATTGCTGCGCTGCTGCTAGTACTTTTCGCTAGTTGACTTTAACAATTTACGCAGCATTTTGTCAAAATAACAATTAATCTAAATACCTGATGAAGATAACAGTGTTTAGAATCAGCGATCAATCAAATTAATAGTACTTTTTTAGAAAAATATATTTCCATGGTAAGGTAGGTAATTGCCGTACAGATTGCACAATTTAAAAATGAAATAATTTTTGTGACACAATTTATCTTATTTGCGCCATGAATGGCGCCATGATTTCACAAATGTGCTCACTTCTGTGATAAATATTATTATTATATTTTATAATCTCTCGAACATTTATTGTATTTTATTTATTTATTTAATACTAGGAGAACCAACAGCTATAACAGATGGATAACAATTGTATATGAGACATAGAGCCAATTACAGGTTCTCACGGATAGAAACAGAATATGTAGTAGAAAACTTAGGATCACTAACAAGCACGATTTATATGATTAAATAAAGATCAATAAGAATTTATACACTTTTAAAAAAGTCAGCATTCAGCCGAGTGCGTGCCGCATAGGTTTTAGTGGTAAATGGGTTAAATGAGAACTCTTTACAAAGAATATTAAAGTCCTTACTCGCTCACACCATGTATGAATTTTGCCTGTAGTTAGAATAAGAAAAAGGAATGGAGATAGGCGGATTAAATCTAACCGATCTCCTGGGGACATTGAAGCGCAGTTTATGCAGGAGATCAGCAGCCGTATTGCGTAAGTGCGCAAAGAAGTTAAAGTCTATCCAACCGACCAAATCGACCAATCACATGCGAGATGAATGACGCGATGTTTTTGTGTGATTGGCCGATTTGGTCGGTTGGATAGAGTTTAACTTCTTTGCGCACTTACGCAATACGGCTGCAGGACAATCAATCTCTAATCTTTATAGGAAAATATGTACAGGGGGAGTTTTTCAAGTGGGTGTGGATGGCCAATTCCGAAATTATTTCTGTCTGTAGGGTCTAACTCTAACCTAAGCTAACATGAAAGAGATGACGGGAGCTGTGTTCGCACGCTTTGCTCGCTCACTTCAGCTGCCGTTATCCCCTTCGAACGTAAACCTATCCGTGTCGGGGTGCCCTAAGATCCTGAGCTCTAGGACTAATTATTCATTGACCATAATTATCGAATCACCCAACCGTTAACCGTTACGTAGCAATTCCTATTCATAATGACATAATGACCAGACAATGTGAGAAATGTGAAGTTTGAGGTGTGAACTTTAAAGCAGTATTCATTAAATTACATTGCCCGATTTGATTTGACTTGACTTCTTTCCCTTTGTTGCTTAAATAGTAATCTTACTTATGTATTGTATATTAAAACCAATATCAACATTAAAATAATAAAATTCATATGTTTTTATAACCCGGCCCAATAAGTCATGGGCATTATCCATAATGCCCTGTCAATTTAAATATTTAATTTTTACTCATATTAGGCATTTTTAGAAATTGCCCGGGCATTTTGAATAATGCCGTATTAATCACTTGTTCCATAACATATCCACCAACTTGCACTGGGCCCGCGTGGAGAATCCATCCTCACAAAGAGGAGGCTTGTGTCCCAGCAGTGGGCACATTAAAAGGCTGATGATGAAGTAATATATTGGATAGGTGGGATCTGCCCACCACCGCCATATCCGCACGAAAGCCAAATAAAATTCATATCGTGCCTAAGGGTAGAACTTAGGAGCCAGTTTTCGAGTAACACGCACGGCGATGCGCCATCGGTGCATAGTGGACATCCCACCCATACGCACTAAACGTTTTGAGAATACTTTTATTATGCGTACAGCTAAGGAGTGGAATTCTCTGCCGGAGTCTGTTTTTCCCGATAGCTACAATCTAGGGGTCTTTAAGTCAAGAGTGAATAGGTTACTACTAGGCAAGCGTACTCCATCGTAGACCACATCATCGCTTACCATCAAGGGAGATAGTGGTCAAGCGCGGGCCTATAAAAGATAAAAAAATAAAAAATAAATAAACTGAGTTGAAAATAAATAATTAAATTTGACCATTTCAAGATCGGCCGAAATTTCTGGAATGGCGACGCGTTTCATTAATAAAACGAATTGAAAGGCAGTCCTTTGAAAATATCAAAACAATCAGTCATCCGGGGCTATTCCAGTTCAAGATAATATATCGGGAGCTGTTAATACCCAGTAATATTACTGAGAATTTCCTTGAGGAAAAAAACCCACATACACATACTACTTTAAAAACATAGCGCCAGTGTTTTGTTTTGGGTGTAAAGTTCTCGGTTTTTTTTTTATTATCTATGACTCATATTGTTATCTTTCAAATGACACATACTCGTAATACATATATGATTCCGAATAATTTTACGTAGCAGAATAATGTATGCGTGTTTTTCGCGCAAATTGGTTTTTCATGAAATCACGGTTAGGTACTTAGGTATTGGCCTTCCAAACGTTACTAATTGCGAGTGAAGACCGTGGGTTGAAAGGTATAGGTAGGAAACTATTAAACCCTAATATCTGACGGTTACCAAAAAAAATAAAATGAAATCGAAATAAGATTGACATGATTTCCTCTAGGTGGACTGATGCCCAGGTGAAGGTTGCGGGGATCCGCTGGATGCGAGACGCACGGGAACCGTCAATGTGGCGACACTTTGTCACACAATCTTTCAGCTAAAATGGTAATGATGCTAAAAGTGTGGTTTACAACAGTAACCAATAACTTTTGAACATTTGAGCAAGAGAACAAAGATAAGTTAGATTTTCCAATGAAATGAAAAGGGTCATGAGTTCCGTTTTGCCGCCCCTCATTTGTGCCGCTATGGGCATTTGCCCGGCTCGCCCCCCGCCTCTAGATCGGGCCCTGCCTACAGCAACCCCCTGCTGGACATATACCTCTCCCTTAGATAAAGTACCTATAGATTAAGCCTTAAAATGACCTTGATTGATAGAGCGAGATGGCTAATTGGCAGCTCCATGTAAATAATAAGGCCGGTTCCTGTTGTTTGTCAAACTCTAATACAATGGCAGGTTTGACAAACAAACTCGGATTTGTTTGATTTTCTATGATTTCGTGTATGTGTTAATTGAGACAAGGAATTTGGGTTATTTATAGACAATAAGTGTCAGTGCGATGGTGGGTTGTAGTGTTCTTGTTCTTGTTGTAACACCAAAACTAACTATTGCTGTCTCATGTGCGGCCACGCCAGTGCTTAATCTATAGGTACTTTATCTAAGACCTCTCCAATCGCACGCCATTTATTTCGATTCTGAGGATGAGCTGATGGATAGCAACTGCTACCAGCCACCCTGTGAAGATCATTGCGCGGCGTCCTTTCGTTTATATTCTTTGTGCAATGACATGACAATTCTGTGACCACATAGCTGATCATTATCTGCTCAATAGGTAGAAAACTTCATCATTCTACATAAATTATTTATTCTGTGATCATAACCACCCAAATTGAAAAAAGAATCTGGCACTCGGTTGCCACTAGGTTGCGTTTGCGGGCAACACAGAAATTGCCGAAAATGCGAGATAAAACGCTTGAAAACTGAAACATCGGACTCGAGCAATAACATTACTCGATTGATTAACTTCCACCTCTTTAAAAAGATTGCGTCTGAATCTCGATGTCTTTAGCTCGACGCAACGTTTCTTTGGCAATACGTGGGTAGTTTCAGTAACGCAATGTTTCATAACAGTGAAATTCATAATAACCCGCCATGCCAGATGGCAATGCCAACTTACCGGTAGTCAAGGTTGAGTCAACTGCATGCAACTAGGTGTTTCTTAATAAATATTTAGTAGCGTAATAAAATTAAGAACTTTTGCGTTATTATTCTTAGATTTTCTGATGGATGGAGTGGGAGGGGAAGGCCAAAGAAAATATGGGTGGACTGTATGAGGAGTGATAAGAAAAAAAGGGAGTCAGTGATATCATGAGGGGGGATAGGACGGTATGGATGTAGAAAACGTATTACGTCAACCCGACCCCAAATAATATGGGTCAAGGGCAGGACAATGATGATTTCTGATCTATGAGATCGAAAGGTAAAATGGCAACTGCTTCTCGATATTAGAATACTTGTCCCCGGTTCTGGAAATAAAATATGATTACACGTCACAAAATAAAAAAACCGGCCAAGTGCGAGTCGGATTCGCGCACTAAGGGTTCCGTATCATTATCGCAAAAAACGGCACAAAAGTCATGTTTGTTGTATGGGAGCCCTACTTAAATATATATTTTATTCTGTTTTTAGTATTTGTTGTTATAGCGGCAATAGATATACATCATCTGTGAAAATTTCAACTGTCTAGCTATCGCGGTTCATGAGATACAGCCTGGTGACAGACAGACAGACAGACAGACGGACCGCGGAGTCTCAGTAATAGGGTCCCGTTTTTACTCTTTGGGAACGGAACCCTAAAAAGTGATGCGATCACAACACAGAACGCAATTTTTTTACTATAATATTTGTGCTAGAAATTGGACCTTGAAGTCGGATATACGGTATGACTCTTAATCTTAGTAGGCAGCGAACCTTTCAGGCTAGTAAACCTTTTATGTTATTTTTGTCTAACATTGGCGTCAACTCCGCCGTGAACTATTTTAATAGTACTCTCAGTCCCATTCATGGCTTCGATTACTAATTCATCACGCGTCACATAACCCTAGATTTCTGCTCACCTTGTTAGGGAAGATGATACATAATTCTAGAGGCTATCCCTAAAGTTCGTACAAACAAAAATAATAACTGGCTGCGAGCCATCTTTGATAACCTAGATCTTTTTCATGTGATGCTCATTTGTTTTTAAATGAAGTAATTTAATGATCTATTATAATTAATTTCACAAGCCATTGTTTTTATTTCAATGTAAAACGGTGTGTTTTTGCGCAATAATATATTTTATTTTTGTATTTTGCCTTATTTACATATTATACAAATTTAGATTGGATCTAGATAGTAACAATGAGATTTTTTGCTATGCATGAAAAAAACCGGCCAAGTGCGAGTCGGACTCGCGCACGAAGGGTTCCGAACCATTATCGCAAAATATCACGTTTGTTGTATGGGAGCCCCACTTGAATTTTATTTTATTCCGTTTTTAGTATTTGTTGTTACAGCGGCAACAGAAATACATCATCGGTGAAAATTTCAACAGTCTAGCTATCACGGTTCATGAGATACAGTCTGGTGACAGACGGACAGACAGACGGACCGCGGAGTCTTAGTAATAGGGTCCCGTTTTTACCCTTTGGGTACGGAACCCTAAAACCCATTCCCAACACGGCAAAACATTATCATTAATGTTACTTAAGTATTTAGACTTCTTTATGTACTTTCTTGTTTAAATAAACAATTTCATTTTTTTAGAGTCCCTTAGTAAATTTTCCGTTTCCAGCTTAGCCGCCTGCGGCAGTTCTCACGAACGAAATTATGTAGACCCAGACCTAAAATAAAACAACAAACAAAATACACAAGCTTGTGCCTTCAGTGTATTGCGTCATAGACTACCAAGTAATTACAAAGTTAGATTTTGCAAAACACTGTTAGAAATACCTCCAAAGTTCCACAGAACCTACGTCATATATACCCTTATTGATGTAACCTTTGTCCTTTAGAATTACTTATTAATAGCGACATAAACGCTCTACAGATAACCTATTATCCCCTTTGGATTCTAATCTTATCAAATTGATTTACGTGTATATTTCTGCATGACCTACGCGAATACTTTGCAGTTTTTTGCAAAACACTGTTAGAAATACCTCCAAAGTTCCACAGAACCTACGTCATATACCCTTATTGATGTAACCTTTGTCCTTTAGAGTTACTTATTAATAGCGACATAAACGCTCTACAGATAACCTATTATCCCCTTTGGATTCTAATCATATCAAATTGATTTACGTGTATATTTCTGCATGACCTACGCGAATACTTTGCAGTTATTTGACCTAGGAAATTGTATAGACACTGTCAGTCTAGCCAAGATGCTGGGTTGTGGATATTGCTCCGTATAAAATACAAATTATTCAACTGCACTGCCCCTCTGCTAGACTGCAAGCCATCCCCAACGTAGTAGAGAAAAAGAAAGGCAGATTTTTTTCAGTTTTATGACTGCTAAGCCCGTTTTCAATAAAGTCAAGCAAAGCAACGTCTACTTATGTATAATTCTCGCCAAACTTTTTGGCCGCCCTGAAGTTGGCTACAATGGCTGCGCAGTAGTAAATCTCATACAAAAACAGCACCGATGATCTGTGCCTTGCGAATCGGAAAGCCAACTTCAGAGCGGCCAAGAAATTTGTCGTAAACTATAATGCCAAACGTAAGCAATATTCTAACTTACGAACCAGGCTCGTTTCACCATTCATTTCTCAGTAGGCAAATCGTAAGTTTCGAAATCTAAATTTTTGACATCTTGGCGTCTTTGGTTACTATGTGGGACTATTTTTTTCTACGTTCTATAATTGAACGTACTAGGCCATTAAGGTATTGGCATTGGTTTTGTCTGAAACAGATTAAATTTTATTCACAATTTCTATAGTGTTGAAGAAACAATGGTCGCCGATTCGCTTGCACGGTCTTTATTGCTATTGCATACCCTTTTCCATTAATATCTACCTGCTCGATAATCCTGATATTGTTTACCTTTATCGTAGTTAGTTTCAAGTCAAAGTAGAGATGGATGTTTATAAAAACAGTTTGGAAAACTGAGCCCCGAATTGAAATTGAGTATTTTTGTCAGTCTCTACCATAGAAATATAAAATATCTATGGTCTCTACTCTGTTCCGTGGTCTCTACTCTACCTCTCTCTCTATTTTAGCATGAAAATCTATCAAGCTTTGGCATTAAGTAAGGTTGGACACGTTCTAGACGTGACTAGAAGAACTCATAAAAAAAATAGAGGATAGGTATTGCAAGTGATTTGTAGGGATTTGAGAGCAGTGGTGACCCAGTGGTAACGGCTACGACTTACAAGTTGTAGGCCGAATAACCAAAAATTCGAAGACATTAGACATCCACCAACCCGCACTAGGTCCGTATGGTGGATTACGGCCCATTCGCTCTCACAGAGAGGAGGTCTGTTTCCCAGCAGTGGGAAGATGAATAGGCTGATGATGATGATGATTACTACCTGTTTAAAGACCCAGGTGAGATATTAATCGACGAATAGAAATACTCGTATACTTGAACTGATTCTTGGATAGCTGAGAAGTTGGTCATCCTACCGAGCTACAAGTACTAGATAGAAAAGTGTTGTCAACAATTAAGAGGTTTTCTAACCCAGAGCGAAACGCGTTTCGCACTTTCATACGAAGTGTCGTGTAGGTACTGGAATGGGACACCCCTAGATAGGTAGGGTGCCCCTAGCTATAGTTCTCGCCAAACTTCTTGGCCACCCTGAAGTTTGACGAGCACTATACATGGCACCCCTCGAATATTGTATTTAATTTGAGCAATAATGCGGGCAATATTAACATATCTAAATCAGATAGGTAGGTCTGAAGTGTACGCAGATATCAAATATCGTCCGACATTATTTAGAAAAAAATAGAATTTGGTGAGATCATTTTTAACGATTAATCTGACCTTCAAAATAAACAAATTGGTACAATCCAAAGCGTGCAGCAATAATTGAATTTCATCCCAATTAATACGAGAGACAATAAACTTAATTGTTGATAGCAGATCTCCAATTCCACATCTCCGATGTCAACATAAAAATGTCGTGATCCTAATGAATGAGTCGTTCAGTCGAGGTCTTGACTCGTGAGGTATTAATGTGCGAAAAATTTTGAAACTTGTTAATACATCTTTACATCATCAGTTTAGCAGATAATTTGCATACATGGCTTTTTTATGCACGTGATGAAATTAACCATAATAAAGTTGTAGATTGCCAGTGTTATATTTATTAAACGTCAAACCTGCGGTGTAATCAACATACAAGAAAATGGATTGAGCGTTTCCAATTTTCCATGTCTATGCTTACGGTTGATAATTGGCGGCAAAATTATTACACGGTTCACATTTTTTTGTAATCTGTGGTTCACGTATTGTTAGGTTTTAAAAAATTTAACTAGATTTAATTTCTAAGATTATATTCGCTACGGCAACATTTTGGAATGGATTCGAATGTTCGATGCCGCGTTTTAAAAAAAAAGAAGAAATATGAAAAAACAAATGAATGGGACAGCGGGGAAAATGTTGGCGGGCTTTTGGAGTTAGTTTGAGCACGGTTCGTTTTTGGATGAAAAACTCTGGAGATTAAGTATCACGAAAGTGTACCTACCTAAGAAATAGTCTATATTTAATTATAATTTGATAAACTGATTGTTGGAAGGAATAAATCGGTGTTTTGTGCTTGTTTATTTATCCAAGCCTGTTGGTATCCTGGTAGTCATACTATAGTATGTACACAGTGTCTCAGAAAAATATAACTTTTGTAGATGCATACAAAATTATTACACCCTAAACAGCCAGTCACTAAGTTTTCAAACGAAAATAATTTTAATTAATCATGCAATGAGTT
The DNA here is from genome assembly GCA_945859665.1 of Anorthoa munda. NCBI lineage: Eukaryota > Metazoa > Arthropoda > Insecta > Lepidoptera > Noctuidae > Anorthoa > Anorthoa munda. Next base: position 8,399,437 of record OX243918.1, on the reverse strand, counting down.
CATGATTGCCTCATGCAACAGCATGAGCCAATCATGAAGCTTACAAACCTATAAAGTTTGGACTTGTATCTTCGGTGCAGATAGAAAAGAAGAAGATATGGTTATGATGATATGCCTTATGCTGATAGAGAAAAACAAATGAAATAGTATGCTGAACCTGCTAAATTGTTTCTGGCAATAAGTAGATAAGTAATTCCTTATTTATGGATTTAGTTTATTTGTTGCAGTAGAAATCCGGAGAAAACTGTTACAAAAAATTCCAGCGCGGGTACTTTTCCGAATCCAAGAGAAGATAAGAATGGGTAAAGTATAAATAAACATACTATACGTACTTAGATCATATTGAAACGTCAATATTCTTCTCGTGTGCAAACTGTTACATATTCGCACGTAGCTAAGTACGTGTAAAACGATATAAATTATTATCAACGATTATATGATGATGACGAATTGGTTAATCCGTGACATTAGTCAATCTGCCTAGCCTTTTCCCAACTATATTGGAATCGGCTTCCAGTCTTACCGGATTCAGCTTATACCAGTGTTTTACATGGAGCGACTGCCTATCTGACCTCCACAACCCATTAACTGGGTAACATGATAGGTAAGTACCCTTTGGCGAGACTGGTGTCAGATCTCAAGCTTCTGACTACCCGTAACGACTGTCAAACATCTTCAAATGACAGCCGGGACCAACGGCTTAACGTGCTTTCCGAGGCACGGAGGAAACTCTGTATGTTGCAATGGTCACCCATCCACGGACCGACCTCGTCAAGCGTTGCTTAACCTTGATGATCGGTTGTTATTATTTAGCCATGAGCTCCTCGGTTAATCCGTGACATCGTCTGCAAAAATTATATCAAACGCAAAACCAGTGTCCAAACAAAGCTAAACTACCCTTAGGTTTTATTCGATAGTGCTAATGCTATTGGTTCGATATTTTGACACAGTATGAAAAGTAAGGACTTTTGAAAAGATAATACACCAGTCAGTAATTTCTTTAGATACAGAGGTTCTTCTGATACAGAGAAGGCGCAAGCAACCCTTCCTCACGACGTTTTCTTTCATAGAAGGGTGAAACAAGAAAAAGAACATCGTGAAATTAATAGGTATTGAGAATACCTATTATGATGTAGGAGTTAATCAGAGGACCTCAAAAACCAGCACAACTTATTTTCATTATTTTATTAAATACTAGCGGATGCCTCGCGGTTTCACCCGCGTAGTTCCCGTTCACGTGAGAATACAGGGATAAAAAGTAGCCTATGTCATCCAGGGATAGTGTAACTTCCCAACGGTGAAAGAATTTTTGACATCGGTCCAGTAGTTTTTAAGTTTAATCGTTACATACAAAAATACAAATCTTGCCTCTTTTTTGCCCCCTTTTAAACAATGCACCTGCCATGTTGTCTCTTCACCACCCTTGGTTGACAACAATCCCACCGCACTATTCCCAAACCACTGCAACTCCTGAAAGCCAGAATCAACAGTGGCGACCACCAGAAAATCCCCTTGGTTGACAGGTAGAGAATGCGTAAGGCATTAAGTCCGCCATTGTACCTTTGTGCATGAAGCTTAAGTAAATAAATAAGTGCCCGAGTTACCCGCCCAAACATACAAATTCCTCTCTAATCGAACTAACAGCCAGTTTTCCTTGGGTGCTTACTGTGTTTAGGTTCGGCATGTCTACTTAAATGACCTTACTTCAAATGCAATCGTTGATGCAAGTTAACATTTTTGCAATGCAATGGCCGCTAGTCGGCGCTAGTGCAAGAAACGTACGAAACTATGACGAAATTAATTGGACGATGCGACGTTTATAAGGATGCAAGTGATGAAAAGGTATGTTAGGTCGTACTCGTGGCCTTGAATCAGATTGTACGTCTGATGGTACTTGTGATAGACGTGGAGGTTTTTATGTAATGCTGAATTGAGTCATCAGGATTCAGGCTTTATGTTGAATCAGAAAATCATACTAGATCTAGACAAAAGATTAATTTCATAAAGATGACCGCTTACCATCAGGTGAGATAGAGGTCAAGCGCGACCGAAAAATAATTTAAAAAAATAAAGGTTGGGTAATTGTTAGCTTGGCCATTGGGGATATCTTAGTAATATGTAGGGTCCTAGACGGTAAAACGTACCTGCCTGCTAACAAAGCATTTTAGGCGTGATGTTATATCATTACCTATGTAAATTACAACATCTAGATATTACATGCACGTCAAAAACAAGGATAACAGTAGATCATACAGTTGACCTTATTACCTATGCAAAAAACTTGACCTTATTATAAAATCCGTAGCGCTCAATTTTAACGGCTAAGGTTACAAATAACGCTCAAAATGCTATATTACTCATTGACCCACTGCCTTAGAAAGAAACGTGTCAGAGACACAGAAATGGCTGTGCATTTTTTTTCATTCGAATTTTGAAATAACGATGTTCAATTGTTACGCTATCTGTTGACATCAAGTTATCGTTAGTATGTTGGTAAAGAATCTCGTTTAACAAAAATGTTTGGTTAATTTATTAATTACAATCAATTTAATATGGTGCAATTACAGCATTGGTTTATGTATTAAGGTCTTACGTTAGACTAATAACGTGTTGTGTTATGTCAGTAAACAAGCTTGTTTAATTACCTTAATTAACATTACTGTAAGGCTAATAAGTTATGAGTATAGTTATAATATTAGGTGTCTGTGGCAATTTTTTTTTAAAGTTAATTTGTGGTTTTCAATAGGCCAACTTTAACCACTCTGCTCGACAAGATTTTGACACATGACACACCAGCTGAGTCGACAGGTTGTTGAAAATTACGTCATGAAATTCAGGAATTTACTTGAACTTTCAACATTCGAATTTATTCAGAAAAATAAGTTTACGCAGCTATCTTACACAGTAAATTTGAAAAAAATATCTTTATTTACATGTTGCGCTCGGTTAAACCGCGTCAGTCTACTGCAAAATGTGTACAAAATACGAATTACTACACCTTTCCAAATGGTAGACAATTTAGATTTGCTCAAAATATGTACATAAACAACCTTTTCCCTTGCTGAAAAGATGCAAAAGGACAACACAAAGATATACTTATTTTATTTGCGTCCTTATGTTCCTAATTTGTCATACAAAAATTCATAAAAAAACAAGCCAAAATCTGGAAAAAAATTGCTTAAAATTTTGATGCAACCTTGCAACATGACATTTCTTTGGTGTTGTTTTTTTTTTTGCTGTCCATTCACGCGTCTCATAATCGATTAAAACTGCATTCAGCCTAATCGATTAAGTGTATTTCGATTATTTAAAATTATTCATTTAAATAAAAAAGTGATTTTCAAAAATGTATTGTTTTAAAATTAAAATTAGTTTATAGGCACAAAATAAAATAACTTATAGTAATAATATATAGTAATAACTATACATAAATGCTTTCATAATGTTATCAGAAGAGTAAATTGAAAAAAAAATAGGATTCGTGGCTAAATTCGCGCCGAATTCGCCGAACGTAAAAGAATTCAAAATTCAAATTTGGAATGCAGTCGGTATTCAAAATATTTTATCGGGCACATTTTAATATAAAAGAGAGTTTTACATTGATCATTTCAGACGGTTTTATACAGAATGACCAGTATAAATATGAGTATGTTTATGTATGACTAGCACTCCGCCCGCGACTATGTTCGCGTGATTTCATTTATCTTATAAATGATTTTCTTATATGCAGTTAGTAAAGGCAACCAAAAATAAGATATTATTAAAACTATTAAAAACTGGGTATCGTGGATTTGGGTTTGGGGTTGGTGGGTTTATTGGATTGGGACGATTCGTTATTTGACTTAAACAATAACACATTTTAGGTTATCGCCACAAAGTAAAATCCTCCCCTAAAAACTTATCAACCCTTTTTGTGCCGTTGAGGGTCTAGTTTTGAACAACCTAAATATGCTATTCACTCCTTTCTTCTCTTTTTACCCGACTGCCGAAGGAGGGTAATGTGTTTATCAGTCTATGTATGTATGTATGTATGTAGGTATGTATGTATGTATGTTTGTTCCTATGTGGCGTTCTAGAGACCAAACGTGTTGGCCGATTTTGATGATTCATACGTCAATCGATTCGTCTTAACCCCGCGAGTGTCACTGGCTACATTAAAATTGGAAAATAGAAAAATGGCAGATTTTGGGCGCCATATTGCGGAGGATAATTTTTTTTTCTTCCAAACCCATCGTGTGGGGTATCAAAATAAAGGGCTTTAAGAGGTGATTATATAAAACATATATGTTTAAATGTACCTAAATCTTAAAAACAGATAACTAAAAAGTTATAAATAAAAAAAGTTAATTCAAAAAATCTAAAAACCCGACTGCTTTAAAAGCGAAATAAAAAGACTTAAACAAGGAGAAAATCTTGCTGTGCAGTCGGAGGATACATATTCGCGGGCTAGCTGACGAAAACCAGATGTATGCTCCGACTGCAAAGCAGTCGGGTTTTTAGATTTTTTGAATTAATTTTTTTTATTTATCATTTTATGTTAGTCAGATTGCGCAGTGAGTTGCCTCAAAAAAAACTTTAACACCCCTAAACCCAATCTGGGAGGCAGTTTTCAAAATGTTTTATGTAAATTTTGATCATCAACTTTATCCCCAAAGAATTTGATTTTACATACAAACTAATTTTTACCCTTTTCACTTCCTTAAAGAGGTTGAATTGCCGCAAAATCGTGCCTTAGTGCTTCCCTAGAAAACCACGTCAAAAACGAAACCCTGTCCAGTAAGATTCTTAGCTTGAGTTAGTTTCGAAAAATGTATAATGACCACCTTTATTGTTTCCTTAGGTTGATATTTGTGCCAAATTTCAAATTTATTAACCCGGGAAATAAAATTCTTCAAAGCACTTTAACTTCCCAAAAATCGTATTTTGGGACTAGATAAGTAAAACTAATAATGAAAACCTTTATGGTTCACTTAGGATGGGTATTTATGTAATTTTTCAAATTTATTAACCAAAGAAATATTTAATATGTGATTTATGGGGTGTTAAATTATTTTTTAAATATACGATATTTCAAAAATAATTTAACACCCCCTAAATCATCTTTTGGGGGTAGTTTCGAAAAACTAATAATGAAATCCTTTATTGTTTATTTAGGTTGGTATTTGTGCCAAGTTTCATGTTGATTGACCCAAGAAATCAGATTCTTCCATACAAACTTCAACATCCTCTAAATCGTCATTTGGGAGTTTCGAAAAACTAATAATGGCAACCTATATTGTTTACTTAGAATAAGAATAATATCGGCCATAATTCTTGAAACTTAGCAAAAGCTAAGTTTCAAGAATTATGGCCGAAGGAATTAGATTTTTCATACAAACTTTCAAACCCCTTTTTACCCCCTTAGGGATGCAATTTCCAAAAATCCTTTCTTACTGCACAATTACGTCACTTGAGGAACCTTTCTGCCAAATTTCATGCTTCTAGATGATTTTCAGCTTAGTTGGTTGACAACCATGCCATAACTCGCTTGGAAAGGAACCGCGCAAGAAGATACGCACAAGGTTATTGATATTAATAGTTTTCGGGGAATGCAGATGTAAATACAAACCAAACTTATGTTCTTAAAATGAATAAAAATAAAATTTTAAACGTATGTATAGAATAACCAATTTTCATAACATTACAACAAACTCGACCGAATTCAAAACCTAACCATACCATACTCTCAACTCATTATTCAATATATAATTATAATAATAATACCAGCCTATAATTGTCCCACTGCAAGGCAATGGCCTCTTCTCGTACAGAGAAGGCACGAACATTCATCACTACGCTTCCTCAATGCGGGTTGGCGATTTGAGACTATAAGACCAGGTTTCTTCATGATGTTTTCATTCACCGTTGTCAACGATTTCTAAAATATACTTAGAAAGTACATTAATGAATTTGAAAATGGAAATCATTGGTATTTGTCCAGATTTGAACCCATGACCTCAGGCAAGGCGAGGCCTTTAGCCACTGGGCCAGTACGACACTCATTGCAATATAACGAATAATCACAAAATCGTTGGTTCCCCGAAACTAAATTTATCTACACTTGCGTTACAAACTTACATAAAAATATACTAGGCACTCTGTATACTTCTGAGACTATCAAACATAAAGACTCAATCATTATTATTTTTATACAAAATAGTTTTGAATAGCGAACGCATTCCGAATTTGAATTTTGAATCGGATAGATAATTCGGCGCGAAATTATCCACGGTTCGATGAAATTGTTTAGTTGGTTGTAGTCAAATAATGTCCAAAAATCTATTAAGATTACTTTAAGAAATAATTAATAGTAATAATTTAAGTACTAATTGTATTTTATGCCTAAAACAGGATTTTTCAATTTTTAAGAATCGATTTGGGATAATCGCTCATTAATCGAGTGGATAGCATAAATAAAATCGATTGCTAAAATCGTTTTGCCACACAACTATTACATTAAAAAAAACAATCTACTTGACGAATTGGAAATTTAACAAAAATAAAGTTAGTGGTAATGAATTTTACGTATTATTGGAGTGGTGTTTGTTAATTACGTTAAAATCAGGGCTTCTTCTTGTTGTTTATTATATTTAGAGACATAATTGTCATATTTGTAATCAATTTTACATGTGGAAGGGTGATATTTGTGTAAAATAAAAATGTAAACAAACACAATTGGCGCCTAACTTCGACTTTGAATAACAAATAACTTCATTACCACTAATTATTTATTTTGAAATATGGATGAATTCGACCAATAATTAAACAATTAGCAAACCTTTACCCCTGTCGTGGAGTTAGGGTGTCCAAAATCTGCATTTTTATGTTTTTTAGCTTCGACCACCACTGTCATCAAAATGGCGATTATCGTATTATTACACTTGTTTTTAACAAAAGTAAATTAATAAACTTGCGCACTTAATCTAAAAAAAATATTTGCGCTAACATGTAAGCTTTTTATCCAACTATTTTAATTAAAGCCCCCACATAAGATTCGTTAGGTATCTTAATCAATAATTAAGTTATTAATTAGGATGTCGTATGACGTAAATCTGGGGTCCAAAATGAACCGCGGCTGAGCCAGCGGAGGTATGCTTGTCAAGCCCCAAAATGTACCCCGTCCGAACTATACGGTTAACCTGCTCTTATTTTTACGGACAAGACAAAAAAAAAACCAACCAAGTGCCAGTCTGACTCGCGCACAGAGGATTCTGTATAAACAGCTTCATTCACCAAAATAAATAGATAGCATTACTAACGTTCTTAAAGAATGACAACTATTGCTCGTAAACTTGTAAAACCTACTTAGCTGTGATAGTTTTCCTTTTAATTTCGATATATATAATAGCCATGCCCTGATTTTTTTCACATAATATGAGTTAAGTTTCGCCCCCGGCCACTTGACTCTAGCATGCCATTTAAAGCTTAATTTTACGCAAACGGATCCCTGAATCGACGAAGTGGTAATAAACATATTCGCTAGCTGGCTTACCAAAACCAGATGTATCCTCCGCCTGCACAGCATGAATTTTTTCTTGTCTTTTTAGTTCGCTTTTTAAGCAGTCGTGTTTTTTGATTTTTTTAATTAACTTTTTTTTGTTTTTTTTTTTTTAATATTTTACCACTTTGTCGGCGTGATTATTATGTATATCCATGCCAAATTATAGCTTTCTAGTAACAAGAGTCTCTGAGCTAAGCTACGGATGGACGGACAGACGGACATGGCGAAAGTATACGGGTTCCTTTCCTTGTTGAATACGGAACCCTAAAAAGAAATAACCGATGCAATGGTACATACATCACAGTGTCGGGGGCATAGGGATTCGGTTAGTTACTGAGCAACAACCAGCATATGGACGGACGACACAACATGAGAAACTTACAGGAGTGAAAACTGCGTTACCTACAAAAACAAAAACCTAAATAAATTGATGGCCTCATTTCCAAATACGGAAATGGTATTGAAAAAGTACTTAACAAACCCAATATTACTTCCGTTACTAGAATTTATGCTGAAGAAGCACTGAAGGTGACTAAACCAGGGCCGTGACTAAACTACACAATTTAGTTGATTTAATGTATTTCGTTAAAAATGCTCCTGTTAGCATTAAAAGCAAGCGACTCAAAGTACCTAAACTCCATTTGTGATAACATTAGACGTATAAATTAGCCCATTTTACAGCCCGTTCATTCGAATTTGACTTCTATTGCGTTGGTGATACGACGTAAGGTAGCTGTAGTAAACAGTTGGTTTTGGTAACAGGTTTATGCTTTTTATGTCCTCCTTATGTTTACGGGATAGAACTCAAAATCAGTTGAACGAACTGTAAAAAGATTTGGGAACTTGTCTAATGTTATTTCAAATGGAGTATAGCATCTACCAAAGAAAGAAATATTATAAAATTATCCTACCTCATATTATCAGTTACTTACCTTAGGGTCCAAAAACAGATAATTATAGTTTTATAAGGGCGTCCTATACACCTTTGCCTACAACTCCGCGTAAAATACGCGTGATGTTACAGTGCGCCCTGTATACTTTGATAGTCAAAGAGCTTCAGAGCATAGCATAGGTATATAACGTGAATGGGCGTGTATAAACTGAGACCGAGATGTTGGTACCGAGCCTCTCTGTGTGTGAAATGCGTTGATTAAGCCAATTCCAGGATGTTCGTAATACAAAAGCCCAATGTTTTGCGGTTTAAGCCTTACCAATAAATTATTTTGCAAGCTATCCTTGTGTTGTCTAAATTAACACGATGACCATGAATGGTTACGATTAAGAAACCTTGATTTCCGATGGCAGATATGAGTATTTTCCTGTCATTATGTTAGATGCGTGCTATGTAAACGAAATAATAGTTGTTGACTTGTAACTAAGTTTAAAAAAAACAAAAGGAAATAAAACTCACATATTTATTATTATATTCCTATTCTACACAGTCGGTAGAAAAGTTAGGTGAAAGATGAAATTATGATACGACGCATTAGTCACATTAGCACAACCATATCTAACATAAATTAATGTTCGCAGTTATATATTTCTAAACTAAATCGAAAAGAATTAAAAAAATAATGTAAAATTGCGTAGACAGAGAATAGTAGGACCTACTATTCTCTGTCTACGTAAAATTTTATTATTATTGCATATATCGAGAATATCTTCCAATATAGTTTGTCTATGGCAAAAGCAAATATCCAGTGCCAAGTTTGCAAACTCTTAAAAAGAGTTCTACAATTGTTTATGGTATCTACTTGACAATCAATCATGGCGAGCACGTCGAGGTCTGTTTTTCTAATTTATTTTATTCCTGTTTCGTTATTAACGACAATATTTATGTATTGTACAGCCGAATATCATAAATATTTACTATGATATTACGTAAGTTAACGATGGTGCTAATAAAGTGTAGCAAAAGACAACGGCAAAGATGTTTCCCAAAGATTTGATTTCTACTTGTTGATGAATGATGAGCCTACTTTCTTTTGTGGTTTTAGGATTGAGACAAATAAGGTGGTGTGCTATGCGCACCCAGATGCGCCGCTTATCGAGGATTACAGGGCTGGGGATATGATATGCTCGGAATGCGGGCTCGTAGTCGGCGACAGGTACGTAACAAAATGTTTGTTTGGCAATATTTACGAAACGCACTGAGCTTTCCAGCACTGCTGATGCAGTGTCGTAATAATAACAAAGTTGCTGAACTAATGCGAGTGATGTATTTGATTTCTATTATTTCGAGGTCAATAAATAATTGGCTAATTGTGCAATGTGGAAACTTGAGAATTGTGCATAGGAACTGACAATTAAAGCTGTTTTTATCACACACACATTAATACGCAAATGAATATCATTTGTATCTTAGCCCGATGCAAGAATTTTTAAGCCTTTGATGTGCTTTATAACATTATGTATGCCACATTTTGGTGAAGTAATTGCTGTCAAACTAATTAATAGTTATACTAAGTACCTATAATGAAACACATAATGAGTTTATATATATTCTGCATACCCTATGGTAACTATTTATTGAGCTTATCTATGCATAACTGTATAGCCAGTATGTGCATTGGAATTAGGACACAATGTTATTGCATATAATCATAATATTATTAGCCCATATTTCCATAATAATGCGCCTGACTAAGATAAACAGTATTTTGATACTTGAGTTTTATTCCCTGCCTTATTTTTTCCAGAGTCATTGATGTGGGCTCAGAATGGCGTACATTCAGCAATGAGAAGTCTGGAGTGGACCCATCTCGTGTTGGTGGTCCCGAAAATCCACTTCTTTCCGGCGGAGACTTGTCCACAATCATTGGTCCGGGCCGAGGAGATGCATCATTTGACAGTTTCGGAGTATCAAAATACCAGAATAGGAGGAACATTAGCAGCACGGACAGGGCTCTGATTAATGCGTTCAGGGAAATCAGCACAATGGCTGACAGGATAAACTTACCGAAGACTATTGTTGATCGGGCCAACAATTTGTTCAAACAGGTACGTCAACAGCTAACTCTATTAAGAAAAAATCAACAATTCACTGTGTAAACTTGAGTACAGTTTATGCCCATAATTGTGAGTTAAGAAAAAAGAAAAGTAAACGGTTTCTGCAAGCATTGCTCTCTTTCATATGCACTACCAAGGTCACATTTGTGAAACAAATTGAATCATATTTGTTAGGTATTGCTGAATCAGTTCCATAATATTATATTATTTAGTCTGCAAAGATGACTTTCATAATTGATGATGATAGTCTGATCTAATTCACAATTTCATCTTTTTGAGAAACCTTGGGAAACACATTTGGACTTGTTATAAAAGAGTAATTATATACTATTGAGATTGACATCTTCCAGAATTTTTTAAAATTAAGCAACCAATTTAAAAAAAATAACAATTGTATCAGGCTGGTTTTACCACAGTCAATAGTGGATTTCCAAAGTACATAAATGTCACGCATAGTAAACGGCAAATAAGGATAAAATATTTGATAACAACAACTTTCATGTTTTCATTGCATTGTTTCACTAGTCATGCATTTCTGAACGCAATTTGTCATGGACTAAGCCATCAGCCAAGAATATTTATTGGGTTATGTTATGAAATATGTGCAATGTAATATTTGACCTTACACACCTGACACATGAACACGAATTCGCATATGGTTGAAGGGTACCAAACTACCAACAAAGCCTTTTTTTGGGATACAACAATTTGAGGCCATACTATATATTTGGTATTACAACATATAATATCATTTAATTAATTGTGAGACAAACAAATAAAATTCAGTAAATTTAAGGTCTTGGATTGATCAAAACATAAAACTGTTTTAAGGTGTAAAACAATAATTGAAAAAAATGCTTTTCGTGCTTTTCAGATCTTATTAATCAGTAAATTTTTTGGCAAAAGCGAGCGGGCTTGAAAATATTAGGACTTAACTGATAGATATAGTATTAGTATTTGACCATTCTTCAAAAGTATCAGAAAGTAAACAACTTCTGTTGCGTGCGGCCGTAGCGAGTTTGTTTTAGTGCCCTGTATCAGAGATAAATTTTCTGTTGACCATACATACTACTAGTTTGGTCTATGCCCAGAGAGGGGACAATTGCCACCGTTGGGCCCCCCCTGTATGCGCGTCTGGTTGTGCGTGGGGGTTCTGACTAACATACCCAGCCTAGCAAAAGCACAGAAGCTTCCTGGGGGCTTCATAGGCTTCGCGGGACGACCTCACTGTTCTGAAAATTTCTGCACTTGCCAGTATAAAGGCGGCTGATTTCTCTGCGTTAAAGCAGCCCCTGCAAAGTGGGCAGTCTGTGGCAAGATATTTGTTTAGAGAGGGTGTGGCCGGTTATTGTCCTCATGATTATTTCTAAGGTTTTAAACTCAAGCTTACATGATTACTTATCCAGGTGCATGACGGAAAGAACTTGAAGGGGCGAGCAAATGACGCCATTGCGTCTGCTTGTCTATACATCGCGTGCCGTCAAGAAGGAGTCCCGCGTACATTCAAAGAAATCTGCGCTGTCAGCAAAATCAGCAAGAAGGAAATCGGTCGATGCTTCAAACTCATCCTAAAGGCACTGGAAACTTCAGTGGAACTTATCACTACAGCGGACTTCATGTCTCGGTTCTGCTCGAACTTGGGCCTGCCGAATTCCGTGCAACGGGCAGCTACACACATTGCGAGGAAAGCTGGGGAACTGGATATCGTGTCCGGCCGCAGTCCCATTTCGGTGGCAGCTGCTGCCATCTACATGGCTTCACAGGTTGGTTTTATTGTTTATTTATTTTTGAAATAATAACTGAAATTTGGTAAAAAAAAATATGAGCTATGTCACAAAGTCCCTAAAAATGGGAATCTTGATTATTAAACTAGGGTAATCTGTATCATAAGACAGTGTGAAAACTTAAATTCAAAGCATTTATTTCCGTCTGAAATATTAATAGTAGACGCCAATATTATTATTAAATGAATATTTGAATACTACAATGGGAGGATGTTATAGCTAGAAACAATCACATACAATTTCTACTCATCTTACACAGTTGAATCCATTATTGTTTTATTGTATTGTTTAAATAGTTGAATAAATAAAACAATTATCGATAATTTTATAGATAGGTAAGTTAGTAGGTACATACTTATTTATTTTTGATAGCAATTAGTTCAAATTGGTAGCAGAATATTACAAAGAACAGTCATTGAAAAGTTATTCCAGGCAAATATAGCCATTAGTATCAACCAGTTTCTGAAAAGAAATTATGTATGCTACAGAAATAAAACTCAAAAATTCCCTCAACCAATCACAGCAGCAGCTGACTTTTTGTCTCATTAATTTTGCGATAATTTTCGTAACATCAACTGTCCTGGCGCCAAAAAATTAGGAGAGTCGACTCCACCTAAAGTTAGATAGTGCTAGAAAGCAGCTGAACCTAAGTTTTTTTATTGCTACTTAAAAAAATCACTAAGGTTTTTTTTTCTTAAAAGATTACGACCTTCAATTTCTTCAAAAGCCTCAGCAAACACAATAATGTATTTAACTTTTTGCAACAAGTGTGGCCTTCACACGTCACTGACAATTGCACATACTCAGTGCGAACACTGTATAAAACAAATATTTAAAAATAAATATTTCTTGATGTAAATATTGTATTTTTATACTTGACCGTGAAGTTATCTTTGATGTAATGTTTATAAGGACAAGGACAGATATATTAAATCGAAGATAAACAGACAATAGAATTGAAACTTGTACCAATAAAAACACTGACATTAATGAATTGGTTGAATGAATTCAGTAATTGTATTCAGTACAGTAACCACATCGACAAGTCTACTTTGAAATCTATGAGACTTAAAAGTCGTCTCTTCTATGTGGTTTCAGAAGTCTGTATTATCTTTTACCTGTAATTGTGCTCCCACACCGCTGTTAAAAATGTGTACAAACATTTTATAATAATAATAATAAATCTTTATTGAACAAATACCTTACATTACATTTCCTAACACCAATACATTTACTAACAAATGTTAGGAATTGTTAAAAGTTTCGAGCTACACGGATGCTTACTAACATTACTACATTATATTATTACTTTACACAATGTTTACTAACATTAACTAACATGAAAACATTTTTCAGCAGTGTGGAAGCACCTTAATATTGTGATCAAATGTTTGTTTAGAAAATGTTTACTATTGTTTATAAAAAATATTAACAGCGGTGTAGGAGCACCATATGGTCATTTAAGGTTACACTAGTCGATCATTCTTCCATACTAACATAGTCTGGCGCTTACTCCACTGTTTGACGACGTACGTTCAAAATAAAAAACGATATCAATTTGTCTCATCATTATCTAGCCCTGTATGGGAACAAAAAAGTAAAAAAGAATATATATTCGAAAGAGCGTCGAAAGTTCCATATTTCAACACAAATTTTATCGCATCTTTGGGCGGAAATAAATACCATAAGAAGGAAAATTGTAAAACAGCCACCATACAGGGGTAGTAGGATAGTAGTTCAACAGTGCAAATAATTTTATTTTGAAAATTTATTATTTAGTCGTTTTTTCATGATATCTAGACTCCCAAAGGTCTGTTTATAAAATATCGAGCGCTTGTTTTCGTCCTAAATCATCATCCATTTCGCTACAAACGTGCAAAAGTACTATTTCGTACGCGAACTAGCTTCTTACAGCTCATCACAGCATCTATCTCTTTCGCACGCGTTGTCGGATGAGATAGCATGCATTTAATCCCGCGCACAAAATAGTGCCGTCAACTAAGGCAACCTTAAATACTTTTGCTACTTACCTCTAGCTTGATTGGTTCACCAAATTAACAACAGATTCAATTGAATAGACATTCAGAACCTGAGTAAGTGGTGGTTCTTATGTTCTATTATGGTCGAAAGATAAAACCACAACGCGAATTCTCAACGCGAAATGTATTATTAACGTCAAAAAGAAAACACATCGAGCCTGATTTATTCCCAGCACTGGAACAACATAAGTTGAATAAAACGTAACTAACTTAGGTACGTTCTTGTTAGTTGCTTCCAGTGAGCTTCTTGATTTGGGCAATGCGGCATCCTTCCACGGTTTGTAGCGACACATAGGAGATGCCTATGTCCAGCAGTGGATGTCTTCCGCCTGAAATGATTCTTATTCTTTATTGTACACAAAACAGACAAATATAATTGAATAGTTTATGTACAAAGGCGAGCTTAACCCATAGTTAGGTTGTCTAACAGCAAACCTCAGTTGCGTAGAAAAATATGCATTAAAGGATAGTACATCCATCCATCATATGCACAATAAAAGCTTATTAAAAAACTCTTAACAATTGTATATACTTACTCACAAAATACGTGTGCACAATGCATAAACATAATACATACAGTATACTATATAATACAAAACTAACTAGTATTACAATTGTAAATACATAAATTAATGTGTCATGTAGATAGGAAATATTCCTTAATTCTTGAAATGATGATGATAATGCGAATTTTAACGCGGTTAGGATGTTCTGCACCCTAATTGTGTATCGGTTTTTACAGCACAGAGCACACTCCTTCCCTTTAATGTTGGTTAATCAACAATATTAATTGTGTGTTTTACGCTGTCGAATAGACGGCTTTTTGAACTTATGTAGCAATGAATGTAAGGGAAACAATCCGTACCCTACTTTTTGAACTTACACAATAAGAGTGCTGATCGCGTTCGCGTTCAGTTACATTAGTAAAATTCGCCTTAGATCCACCCAAAGAATATGGCCTGTTTCTTGAAGAAACGTGGCAAAACGTATCTGTACATACACTCACCGCCAGATAAAAAATAAAAGTCGTTAACATCTGTCTACCAATGTATTGCAATATTTCATAACGATACGAAAAAGTGTAAAGGCAGTGTCGATAACACGATCAAAACAAACGTATCGCGGTAAGGGGCGTCCTTGACCCTTTCATTTGGAGTTCAGTAATGAGTTGATATCTCATTAAGGCGTGGACCGATTTACATGATTTAAACGGATAAAATTTCTACGCGATACCTTTCATTTGAGACCAAAATTATCAAAATATCTAAATAAACAAAAAAAACATGTTTTCAAGTTACGTAATTATACTTTTTGGTACAAGTCGGATCAATGACCTTTATTTTTTTGTTATCTGGCGGAGACTTTAACCGAAAACTAACACATGATATCCTAAATTTCAGGCATCAGAAGACAAGCGCAGCCAGAAAGAAATCGGCGACATCGCCGGCGTGGCTGACGTGACCATCCGTCAGGCCTACAAGCTCATGTACCCCTTCGCGGCAAAGCTGTTCCCCGAAGACTTCAAGTTCTCCACCCCCATCGAGTTCCTCCCCCAAATGTAGAAGTAGGTGCCACGGTTACATGCTTTTAGTGAAGATTATTTACAGTACACGGTTTATATGGTTCATCCAGTTTTGGATTCTGACAATGATCTTTAAAGCAGAATTAATTTTAGCCCCCGATTTCTGAATTAAGAGTTTTTATTTTTTAATCTCGACGGTATTATGCAATAGCAGATGTTTCATTAAATTTGTCTATACAAGATTTAAATATAGAGAATCTTTTAATCAATTCAACAGCATCGAGATTTCTTTTTAAATGGGTGTAAGAATTTGAAGTTGAGTATTAGTCAAACTCTAAAAGACTCCATAGCCTGAAAACCTGTCTAACTTTGGAATTAAAGTAGTACGTTCGTGAGTCCAAATTCTCAATTCAGAAGCCGGCTCGATGGCTAAGTACAGTAAGTGTTTCATACGAAAGTGATCCTTATTGGCATAACGTTAAAATTCGTATGAAACAGTTACACACAGGTTGAATTTTGATTAATTGGCAACAATAATTGATATTAATAACTTATTAAGGTGTCAATGAAAAAATATGAAAAACAAAAACCTAACTCAAAATGCAGGTTTCTTGAAATATTTTCAATGAATTAAAAAGTCAACTGTATAGCCTCAGCCTAAAACTCTATGGGTCATATTTAAGTGTACAGTACAAAAATAACTGGCCAGTGTAAGATGTTGGCAGTAAAAAAAAATATACGCGTCAAAAGGTGGACTTTATGACGTCCAAATTCCTATTGTTTTTGGTCGTGATTGTAATGTTGTGGAGATGGTCATATAGCTCATTTATATCACTTTAGAACACAGTAGTGAACACAGTAGTTAGCTAATGGAAATTATTTTATAATAATGTTCTGTATGTCTGAGTTGAATCGTTGTTCAAACTTAATGGCGGCTCACGGCGTGAGTCGCTGCGCATTGGTAAATTCATACGAGAGCAAGAGTTAGTGGTGGGGTTCTGCGGCGCACTTTACAGCCGCCATTACGTTTGAAGCGAACTATACCGTAATGGTCTGTCATAAAACTTATTTTGAGTTTGTAGTTTATAAAACTGAAAAGTTAAATAACTTAATTTGTCTATCGTTTAACAGAATGTATTGACCATAGATTATATAAAGAAAATATTTGATTTATGCATGTCATATTTTTAGTAAGATATTTATCTACAAACTCTAACAATCAGCTAAATAACGCTAATACACATAAATTTCGCCATCATATTTGTTCATCATGTATCATCTTAAATTCAAATGAACCTGTTTTTGAAAGAACTGAGATTTTATACTAGAAGATTGTTGATTTATTGAATAACTTGGAGAGAGTTCTAACATTTCGTACATTGCACATTTGATGTCGCTTACCATTCAAGGCAACCTTAGTCCAGTCAAATTAGTTACCCATTTATACATTTTATAATGAATAGAATTGAATAGTTGATTTTTAGTTGTATTTCTAAGAGTTATTTACACTTTGCACTCTTGCGTTTTTTTTAACGTTCTTTCAGACAAAAGATCCCAAATTGAGAAAAATCGGCACCGTTCTAGCTCCGTTCTCTCTCTCCATTCGTTCTAACGAATGAATCCTTCGAAGACCTTCTTCATCTTCCTGCCTTGTCCTATGTTACTTGGGGTCGGCACAACACGTTTTTTCCTTCCATACCGTCCTGTCTCCCGCCTCGCTATACTTACTCCTTTTTCTTTCGTAACACTTCTCACACAGTCCATCCATCTTTTCTTTGACCTTTCCCTTCCTTTCAATCAATACTTCGAAGACAAATTTGTAAAAAAAAAAATCTGTTACCATTATAAGATATTCATAAATTCCGAGAACATTCAAACTCATCCAATATAGCTGTGTTCCGAGGTTTAAACCTAATTTGACTGGACTACTTGTTGACAATGCAATGTATGTCTTAGTATGTAATAAAATAGGTGCCTGATTTCACCAACACCGTGACACTTCGCATGTCGATATTTTGCACCTTCAGAATGTACCTAAGTGACCTAACTCAAAAAAATCTATTTGTGGGTAGTGAACAAAATAGTCTTCCAAAAAGTATTTTGTCGACTTTACTTTTTTTTACTTTAGTGATCGATGTGTAGACTGTCCACTGTCATATTTCTTAATGAATAATAAAATATAATAAGAATAATAAGAATTCAACATTCTGTATCCACTAATCCACACTGGATCCGCAAGACGGATTCAGTCCACTTCCTCTCACAGAGGGGAAGCCTCAGTTGCAGCAGTGGGCATATTATAGGCTGATAATGCATGTATGTATCATTCAGTGAAATCAGGTTCACCTAAAACAAAATGAGCGTAGATACGCGTGAACAACGTTGTATTTTTATATTATTGAACATAGCATAAGTATTAACTATGATTTTATGTAGGCGAATGCTGTTTCCTGTCACTAATTTAATAACAAAAAAAAAATGGCTCCTGAAAAAATAACACCTGTTTAAAAGGAGCATTAAACCTTAGGGTCAAGGCATTTTGATGCAGAGTTGAAGCGAAAATCGAAAAATTCACATAGAATATTCACCTCTATCTCCACAACGTAATGCCCACTTTTCTATCGAGATAAAAAGGCGCGCATTCAAACTTTGAATGTGATCGTCTTTTTTACGATTCTGCGTCAATATGGCTTGATTATAACGGCCACAAAATTCCTAATTACCTTGTGTATACTACAATATTTATGATATGGCAATAGAAATTTGTTACAAACGTTGAGCTGCTGTCATTCTAATTAATTGAATACTGGTTACTTATTCGCAATTAAAGAATTAAAAAAAAAACAAACAACAAAAAAACTGTCCGAAAATGTTAAGTGATGGGATGTTTTGTGATTTTTAAGTATCTTTTTGATGTAGGTGTCAGTTGTATTTATAATTAATTTAATAATAATTATTATGTCTTGTATAGCTTCACATTTAGTCGGTACACTGTCTTTATTTTCTTTTCTGGTAGAATCACGTTAGTTTTCTAGACAGTGTAAGGGCAAACATATCTGTAACGTGCGGTCCGATATTTTTTTTTTACAAGGTTTCTTGTAGTCTATTTATTATACATCACATTTAAAAAAATCACGTGACTGTGGTTCTGTATTATGTATCGACAAAGACCAGGCGAGACGTACTTTATTGCTTAATAAATATCTACTCTACCTACTTTGAAATAGAGTCGAATTTGAACGGATTTCATGCTGGAAATAGTTTGCCCTAATTTACTTCTTTAAGACTCCAATACTTGATTTAATGTAACCTCGAGCAAGAACCGCTCGGTATATTATTATTTAAGTAACATAGTTATAAGTAGTATGAACGAACGGGATGAAAAAAACAAAAATAACAAAATATTAACTTTGTTCCATGTGTCACTATAGGTATACGACGTTCGTGGTAGCGGTTGTCATAAAACACGAGAGCGAGACGACAAGAGACCAAATATACCCCATCCTATTATCTCGTGCTATGGCCGCTACTGCCACGAGTTTTTGCGATTAGTGTAGTTATTCAGCTTTATTCGTTTTGGCAATAACAGTTAAATTCTATTTTCTTAAGAGGCACCATTCACACGGATGGTCAGTACGATATTTTACTGTTGAAAGTGGAGACCATACATCAACATCCCACTACAGTTAGTTATAGTGTCCGGCACGTAAGTTGGCAAGGTGTAAGCGTAGTGGGGGTAAGTTTGCGCATATTCCGCGAACTGACCAAACACCATATAGAGCGAACGGAACGTGGGCGCGACGCGATTGGTCAGTCGATACTTGTGTCACAGATAATATAATACTAGCATACAGATACCTCATCCCATACAAAGACACCGTGCCGACGTAACTAGCGTTTTTCGACTGCTTATTCTGGCAATTTTTTGTACATCGAACGCATTTGGTTCTGTTTCACGTTTATAGATAGATGGTGTTAGCAGCGACTTGCAAGTAAAAGGGTTTACTAGGTTCGTGAATATTTTTTTATTTAAATACAGTGAAGGTTTGTTTTCTAGTATTTATTTGCTCGTTTTCACAGTTTTTTTTTGCACCAAAATGTGTTAAAATGCAAACTTTAACAATCGAGTGGAATGCCTCAGAAATTAAAAAATGCGCCATCTATTGACATCAATTTTAAATGATCCGTCTAATAATCTTTGAAATGTGAATTAAGAGCCCAATATTCCATAATTTTGTACTTAGGAGAGTTGATTAAACAAGAACATGCAATTTTTGTGTTCAATTCCAGAAAATGTTAATTTTACACACATTCAATAACAGATGGAGGTGCATATCGCGCCATCTAGTGAGATTTATTTGAACCAAATTTTCTTTCTTAGCAATGAGACCCCGTGCTTATGTCAACTGACCAACCAATCGCGCGCTCGGATCGGTCCCAAACGTTCCCCGCGCCCCGCTTCACTACCAGAGATACCTAAAAAATTACTTCTGCGCATCTAACGACTCTTGCCAACTTACATGCCGGGGATTAAAACTTGGTACTGGTATATGGATCTGTCGTCTTTCTTTCTACTGATCAGAACGGGGCCTAACTATGTGATTATGAAGTGTAAAATGTTACTAATACAACGACCTTGTACTTCATAAAAGTTATCAGTTTTGTATTCAGAGATTTTTGATGACTGCTCTTTTTTTCCGTCGCTAAAAATTTAATTTTGCACTACGATTTTTTTCCGATTATTGTGATAATCTGGCAACTATATAAGAATGTCGTTTGTGGATTAAAAGACTCGTATGTAACCGTAGTTCTATAAAAATATTCTTACAAATTATTTTTAGTTCTGATATATCTTTCAGAATATATTTAAAAAGTAACTCACCTGTTCTGTCTATTTATTATATGATCTCTTTTTACTTGATTCGAATCTTTTGGTCTCGAGTGTTGCCAGTTTTTCCACATAATAGCCGACTGTAACTTTTTGTAAAGATGTATCGTTGATTTTTATTGTATGTGTAATGTAACTAGCCTTAATTAGTAATTATGAATAACGCCACAAAATAAAAGTATATTAAGAGGAACTTTGTCGTTTTTATTCCACCCAGGAAAAATATAATGCCTTTTCTTGGCTAGGATACCCATTACGATCACTGAAACCTGCAAAAACGGATTGCCTGTACTGTACGTTTCTATATGGCACTATAGGGCTTATTACACTACACGGTATTCAGGGCCCTGAATACCGGGTCACTAAATCATTCCGAAGCAATAAGGTCGATATTAAGAGAACCCTAACTCCCTAACAGTTATTACACTACCCTAATTTAGGGTTTAGGGCCCTGAATATCGTGTAGTGTAATAAGCCCTTATCAACTAGGGCTCGTTTAAAAAGAAATACCCGTAAGGTTTAAAGTCACCTAATGGGGAGTAGGTGACTTTAAACCTTACGGGTATTTTTTACCCTCTCCCCCGTCTTTACATCGTCACGTGTATAAATTGAAACAAATACTTAAATTTGTAACAATATGGATACAATCTCAATGGGGATTTGAATGAGATGATTCGTCCGTTGTCGAATCGAAGGCATTTAGGATAAATTAGGTATTTAATTACGTACTCCCGTAACACTAGTAAAAATGATATTGGATTGATTACTTAGGGCTTAAACAAAATGGTCGGACGTCCGGATCTGGATCGCAGTCCGCCATTTGGTGGCGCCTGCTATATACGTATATTTATTAGCAACTATAGTCTGGCTACTATAACTAAGCAGAACTCTTTGGTAGTTATCCCCAAAAAGATTATTATGTGGTAGGTATGCTTTTGTGTGTGATCAATTCGGTGAAAACCGGGAGCGATCACCGCTTGGTAAGAGGCACAATGATAATTAATATTAAGCTTGAAAGGTCTGGACTGGAGGTCTACGCTCCGCCCAGCATAGATCCAAGTCCAAAACCCCGAGAGCTTTCAGCTTGAACTCCAGAATCGTTTAGAGTGCCTAGGGAGCTCCGTGGACGAATACAGCGATGGGTTCGTGGAAGCTGTCCATACAGCAGGGTCAAAGTTTTTCAAGACCCGTCGTACAGATAGAAACAAAAAACTCTGATCCTACTCTCAAAAATACACAGCCTCAAGCATATGAAGGAGAGGCGTGAGAAGATCCTGCAGTCTTCAAATGAGGCGTGCAAATACCGGCAGCTCAATAAACAGATCTCTAAATCCTTTAAAAGAGACCTCCGAAACCGGTACTTAAGGTTCCTTCAGAAGCTGTTTGATTCCGTCATACTCGAGGGCAAAACCGTAGTTTTATTTTCTCTGTGGGCAAAACGCCACGGGCATGGTGCAGGGGTGTGGTGGTACTCTTATTCAAGAAGGGCGACAATGCCCGGCACTTAGGGCGTAATGGCTATAGGCCTATCTCACTTCTTAGCCATGTCTACAAGTTGTTTTCAAGAGTCATCACGAATCGTCTCGCGCGCAGGTTTGAAGCTGAAAAGGCTTTGGCACCGTAGACCACATACATACTCTGTGGCAGGTTAGACCGAAGCATATAACCTGCCTCTCTGGGATGTACTGCAGTCTCTCCAACGGTGCCAGATCGACTACCGGTACATTGAGGTGTTGAAGTGTTTGTACAAAAACACCACTATGTCAGTCCGTCTTTAGGACCAGACCTCCAAACCAATCCTTCTCCAGCGCGGCGTGAGACAGGAAGACTTAATTTCTCCGAAACTGTTCACTGCTGCGCTAGAGGATGTCTTCAAGGTTCCAGACTGGAGGAGGCTAGGCATCAACGTTAATTACGAGTACATCACTCACCTTCGGTTTGCCGACGAAATAGTGATCATGGCTGGGACCATGGAGAGCCTCAGTACAATGCTCGATGACCTCAGTAGAGCTTCCGAAAGAGTGGGTCTTAAAATGAACATGGACAAAACTACGATCATGGTGAATGCCTATATAACACCCACTCCTATCAAGATCGGAGACTACACTCGAAGTTGTAGACGATTATGTCTACCTGGAACAAACGGTCCAGTTGGGTAGGTCTAACTTCGAGAAAGAGGGCACTCGTCGAATCCGACTCAGCTGGGCGGCGTTCGGGAAGTTGCGCGGTATCTTCTCGTCCAATTATTGCAGTGTCTCAAGACATAAGTCCATGACAAGTGTGTGTTGCCAGTGATACCTATGGAACCGAGACGTGGTCGCTCACAATGGGCCTTATCAGAAAGCTTAAAGTCACCCAAAGGGCAATGGAGAGGGCTATGCTCGGCGTTTCCTTGCGTGATCGCATCAGAAATGAGGATATCCGCAGGAGAACCAAAGTTACAGACATAGCCCGAATAATTGCAAAACTTAAATGGCAGTAATGTGTGCCCTTTGATCGTAGAACGGATGGCCGATAGGGCCGAAAAGTTTTGGAATGGCGACCGCGAACCGGAAGACGGTGCGTTGGAAGGCATCGCACTTGGTGGCCCGATGACCTGGTTAAGAATGCGGGAAGGTGCTGGATGCGAAACGCACGGGATCGGTCAATATGGCGACGCCTGGGGGAGGCCTATGTCCAGCTGTGGACGTCTTCCGGTTGAAATGACGAGGTATGCTTTTACATCAGTCACTTTTGTGGTACTTGAGCTGTCAGATTGCTTTACGCTGTACATTGTTTTTACAAATTTAATGTCTTTATTTTTCTCAAATCCAATTAGAAAACCTATATATGGGGCATATATGGGGAAAACAGTTTTCGAACGGCAAAGTTAATTTTGTCCCTTCGATAGAGCAATGTTCGGTGCTTTCATTGTTTTTGAACGTTAGTAATGTTACCTATATATTTTGGTGAATGTAGCTGTTTATACGGAACCCTCTGTGCGCGAGTCAGACTCGCACTTGGCCGGTTTTTCGTACTACAGACGGTGTTACCTGCCCCAAATTTTTTGGGATCTGTAAAGTTACAAATGCTAGAGGCCCTAGACAACTGACATTCTCTATGTCATTATCGAGACGAGATCGAAAGAGTCATTCCACAAATATAAAATTTGTTGAATGAATATTATGGACATGGGAATCACGAAACTAAAGATATGAGGGTTTTCTGCAAACTGCTAGATATGTGACATTCTGTCATCGAAAGCGTGGCAATAGCGATTGGAAATATGTCAAAATGTATATTGGGAATGTCAAATGCTATCGAACGTGATCAATCCCTTATATTTATCGGCGTATGTACTAAAGCTCCTGCGTGGAGTAGCACATAACCCGGGTGTGCTTCGTCATCTGAAGCTGTGCGTGCCAGATCGGTACGTGTGGAAGCGGCGCCCAAGCAACACAGATTGGCTGAATAATCATTGTAATTGTATAAAAGCGTTTCTGTAAACTTCAAGCTGACATAGTTGACTGGATAATGTCTGGATAAGCGCTTACACAGATGTTATTCAAGCAATTTGGGCACAAAATAAAGTGCTTTAATTTGTATGATAGCAATATAATCGCAACATAGTAGCTGAATAAATGTACAACAAGCTTAATATCGTCTGTATATTCGCTGATCAACCTTTTTAACAGCTATTTCAGCTCTTTTAACCAGTTAAAAATGTTCAAATTCAGTTAGTCAGTCATTATTCAGTATTTAGATTATTTTTGTACTTTTATGGAGATATTATAAAAATAAAATTGTGAAATTATAGTTTTAATTTCACCATTTGTGATTCTTATCAAGATGTCAATCTGCAATGAGTATTTATTGAATTTTTATAAGTTATTCTTTTTTGTGTTTATGTTAAAGGCGAGTGAATTATTACTGCGCTTGAAACTTTATTGTGAAAGTACATATATATTTACTGTAAATTTTTTAAGCGCCCCTAAATTATCTTGAGCTACCATTCAAGAGTTAAAAAAGAATTTTATAATAGGTTGGATATTATGAGTAAAAAATTTTCAATGCTTTTGTGAATTTCAGTGTGCAAAAACAACAAAAACAAAATTAATTAAACGCAGTTTCATGTCAAACGTAGTTTTATTCCTCCCATTCTTTGCCTGTTTTTCCATATATTGAAGACGTGTTTGTTTATATTTTTACACGGCGACATTTTGTCATTGTTACCTAGTAGAGTTATAACCGCTTTATGATTCTTCAATATCCAGTTATCTTCTGCATAAAATTCTTCATTTCATATTTGTTAACGCTATTAGCTGTGTATGATGGTAATAGTGCGCTAAGCGCTATAAGATAGTTGAAAGAGCTTACTCATTTTCAATTATAAAGCCAAAAAACAAAATATACCTCAATTATTCAGCTACTGAATAAGTGCTTATGATTGAAGTGCAATACAGCTTAAAGAGAACAGAACATAAGTTATTCAGCATCAAGCAGTATAATGAAAATTGATAACAAAGTTATACAGATAAATGCTATCAAATCAGCTGTTATGCAGCATTCAGTGGTCTGGGATGTCTTAAACTGAATAGCGTATCTTTAATAGTTCTGTTCATGACCAATATTAAGCTTCAAAAAAGTAAATCGGTGTTATAAAGACTTTATTAAGCTAAAAAAGTAATAATAGCCCAAAAACCATTCAATACAGCATATGTATGTCCCGTAAGCTTTAATAACTATGTAATAAAGCTTTAAACTGCTTATTAGTACACTTTTACTATCTTATCTGGCTTATGTGTTGCTTGGGCGGCGGCCGCCACTGCTGGCCGTGCCTGCTGCTAGAACCAATCTATTGGCAAAAACACCTCTCACCCGTACTATCTGTGTGCTCAACGAATTGCACGAGAGGCTAGACATATTTTCGTGCAATTGGAGTGAATTTGCAAGATTTTTATTGAATTTTGTTAGTAATAATTAAAATTTAGATGAGTAAAGTTTTATTTTATATTAGTTTAGAAGATTTGAATAGTGTTAGACGGACGGTTTATATAATTAAAACATTTAAGTAAAGTCTGATTTTGGATTAAGATTTTAACCTCACTGTATACACTCTGTTACAGGTTGAACCCAATACAATATTGTATTGGGTTCAACCCATTATATTTCTATGGTTCAACCTGTAAGATAGTGTAAATAAATAAATAAGGCATTCGGACCATCGCTATTGCTGACGTCCAATGACATTTGTCTATAACCTCTTGTTATTTCTGTGGAAAATACATATTGTAGCTGGTTGTATCTCGACCACAATACATACTCCACAAAGCACACAATAGGTGTCTGCCCGCGCAATATGCTCTATGGACGAGCATTAGCTATCCTGGCCATAGTCAGAATTGTCACGGGCCATCAATTCATATTAAATAACCGGTAGACACGCTTCATCATCATCATTTCAGCCGAAAAGCGTCCACTGCTGGACCTAGGCCTCAAGTGTTGCCACATTGATCGGACCTGTGCGTCTCGCATCCAACAAATTTCCGCAGCCTTAACCAGGCCATCGGTCCACCTAGAGGGAGGCCTTCCAACGCTGCATCTGCCACGCTTGCCACTGAAAAAAACAAATAGTCGAACAAGTTTTGTAATTTTTATAAGAAAACTTTAGTTATAAGAAAATATTAGCTCTGTGGCCTTAGGCCTCTGTTAATCCAACTACAACCACAGAGAATAAAAGTATGACCCGTTTACTACAAGTCATACATAAGGAATGTACCTTTTCGAGCATACTTGCCTTTTATATCGCCCAGCGAGAATGAATTTATATCACAGGACATAAGAAACGTGACGAGAATGAATGCTCGAGCCCTTTCGTGTTCTCATTTACGTACAAAATATAGACGTAATGGTAGCCTGAGGGCCTTTGCGTACGATGTTTTTATCACACGCTGTCGACAGTCGTGTAAGGGTTAAAACACTACATATTTGTGTTAATTTTACGAAGCACTTCGTAGAGTTCCACGGCACAACATCGCATCGTCACACGATGTCAGAACGTGGCACGATACGACGTTGTATTGTCATAATTATGGTGTTTTGGATCTTACTCAATATAAATGCGTTCGAAAGCAAGTAAGTAGATGCAGATTTGCAGTCTTTTCAAAACCTCAACCCTTTGACACGACTAGCTCACTGAATAAGAGTAAAATAAGCAGGTGGTTTATTCTGCAAAAATAAACTCACGTTGGCGATTTCAGCGCATAATAGTAGAATAGAACGCTTGGACGGAGACACTGACGAGCTGCTTCCGCACCTCTCCCTCACCCTCTGTATTCTGATTTTTTCAGGGTAGTGGTCACCGTGAGTCCTGTAATCGTTCTTTTCTGGTCTGACCAGCAAGTTAGTGAACGTCCGCGCGGTATTTTACCTTTCCCACTACAACCAGTTTTTCAAGATTGTCTGGCTGTCTCCGAACGACTAACCAAAGTAACTCAGGTCTCACTGGTAGCAAATCGCATAGAGTGTCTGGATTTAATGTTCAGCTGGTCGTGAATGGACTTATTATTGTGCTCCAGCACCTCATGTCAAAGGCCTCAATCTTTTATGTGCATCTGGACCGAGGGCCCATTTTTTAAATCCTTGCGAAATGAAATAAGACTTAAAGGGAAATTAGTTAAAAATAGTAAAAACATAAAGCAATGGGCCAAGAATTTCTTAAACGTGAATTAAAACAGTTATGCTTAAATTACTTGGGCCCTCAATCCAGACGCGTGAATAAACTGGCATAACCTACATCTCAGAAAATACTATCTCTGGGTTAATCATTTTTATTTAGGAATTTAGTTAAGAATTTCTTAAATATTTTAAGAAATTCCCAAATCTGTAGAATATGACATTACAGATTTTTGGCGGTTTAGCTTGGGCCCTCAATCCTTTAATGTCTCTACTGAGGAATCTGCAAAACATGAATTTATCTGAAGATATATATTAATAGGACTGTAATATATTTTGCTTAGATACCTCTGTAAATTAGTTAAAAAGAAATAATGACACAAAAGTGAATTGTTATAAAGTAAATGAGAATCGAATTTTACTATAACGTCTGGACTGAGAGCCCAATATTTTCGGCTTTATTGACTAGGTTCAACCTCATAGATTAAGTCAAATTAAAATATATTTTTTTACTATTTTTTAATTAAAATGTTACATATCGTCCGTTCTTCTAAATGCAATACTTTAAGAGAAAATACATTTTTAATTTTTCATAGGAGAAAGTTTTGTAGGGTACATATGATTTTGTTACTTTTTGGGACGGAAAATCGTATGTCATTGTTTCTAAAGACAGGATATGTAGCACCAGAGACGTCGCAATCAAAATCATTTCGATGAATAAAACACAATTGGTATAAATTTATGAAAACTATTTACTTCACTTATATTATATAATCTAAAAATACTTTGATATCGTAACATCAATTTAATTACAAACTATTTGTAACAACTATTCAAATAAACGGTTACGATCGGTATAAATATAAGAAAACTATTTACTTCACATAAATGTAACCTAAAAATAATCTGATATCTAATATATAAAATTCTCGTGTCACAGTTTTCGTTCCCGTACTCCTCCGAAACGGCTTGACCGATTCTCATGAAACTTTGTGAGCATATTGAGTAGGTCTGAGAATAGGCTTACATCTATTTTTCATACCCCTAAGTGGGTAGGGTAGGGTAGGGTAGGTAGGGTAGGGTAGGTAGGGTAGGTAGAGTAGGTAGGGTAGGTAGTGTAGGGTTGTTAGGGTAGGGTAGGTAGGGTAGATGAATGTTTGGTGTTTTTATGGCAAAACAAAGTTTGCCGGGTCAACTAGTTGTAAAATAAAATTTACCTACTTACAAACTTTTTGTAACAAATTTTCTAATAAACAGTTTAAAATATCAATAAATTTGTTCAAAGAAGCGAGTGAGCGAAGTTTGTATGCTGATTTTTAGTTATGAACGCTAAATAATAATGTTATTTTTTAGTGCTATAATTTTTATGCAAAAATAGCGGCTAACTATATGCCCCTATTTTCGAAGATGAAATCAGATTTTGTCGTCGATTATAACAAAATGGATATGAAATTTAAAGTCCAGATGAGTACCTACCTATCTACATGTTGTTTTAAAATTAAACTTGTCACTAAAATGTATTAAAGAAAAATAAATAATAATAAAAATATAAAAAAGACACGACTGCGCTACCAAAAACACGAATTGCAGTCGGACCTCTTAGACGTTAAATAGTGTTCCATAGAACAGTCCCCCAACTGTAGTTCGTGATTTTAGCAGCGCAGTCATGTATTTTTAATATTTTTTATCTTTACTCTTCAAAATTAGGATCAGCCAAACCATATGTCACAATGTGTAAATAAATAGGTTTTTCTTCTCTACTATTGTAAAATCTAAGCATTAAATCATCATAACAGACCATGCGGCCGTTTACGAAACCATGCCCCTTGTAGTGACCAAGATCAGCCGGTTTCAACGGGGGGACAAATTCAATAACACCTAATATTTTAAAATATTTTATTATATATATTATTATATATTATATTATATATTATTATTATATTTTATTATTTTATATTATTATTATATTTTATTATTTATATTTTTTTATTTACATACCAGTTCCCAAGTATGTGTTAATGCAATAAAGTGTTCAAGATATATTAAAATATGCCTTAATTAAAACACAATAATCAGAAATTCTCGATGACGATGAATTAACACAGGAAAAATGCATATTATTCTTCAAATGAAATAAGCAATATTAAAGCGATCTGGGTACCTACCAACTTACTTCGATATCACAAAACAGAAACACTGATAATAATAATATTTACTGCACTATTAAATTTGTCAGCAATGTTAAAGATTTCCTTCTGAAGAGAGATTTGGTTTCGAATGACTGACAGATGTTAACTTGACATAACACTAGTTTATGGCGCGAACAAGAGAAGATCACAAGGAGATCGAGAAAGAAAGATTGCGAGTTTGATCAGTAGTAAACATGATAAAACTTGAAGAGAAATACAGTCGTTATAGTTCCCGATTGTAAGTTTAGATAAAAATACGTGCCTAGTGAAATGTCGTTTACGTTATTCTCCATTACATTGTGCAATTAGTTACTTTGTAAAAGTACATTACCAAGAAAGATTTGTTTTATCCTCGCCCGAAAAGGACCCATGTAATAATGACTTTTCCTGACAATTGACCTGTCTTCCCTTCAAAATAATGCATCAAACAAAAACAGTCGCTTCCGACAGTACGAGCAGTAAATATTTACTTTAGACGCTTAAAAATAGCTTGTATGAGGATACATACTGATCAGTCCAAAAAAGTAACAAAATCATATGTACCCTACAAAACTTTCTCCTATGAAAAATTAAAAATGTATTTTCTCTTAAAGTATTGCATTTAGAAGAACGGACGATATGTAACATTTTAATTAAAAAATAGTAAAAAAATACATTTTAATTTGACTTAATCTATGAGGTTGAACCTAGTCAATAAAGCCGAAAATATTGGGCTCTCAATCCAGACGCGTGAATAAACTGGCATAGCCTACATCTCAGAAAATACTATCTCTGGGTTAATCATTTTTATTTAGGAATTTAGTTAAGAATTTCTTAAATATTTTAAGAAATTCCCAACTCTGTAGAATATAAGCATAACTGTAATTTGCCCAAGTAATTTAAGCATAACTGTTTTAATTCACGTTTAAGAAATTCTTGGCCCATTGCTTTATGTTTTTACTATTTTTAACTAATTTCCCTTTAAGTCTTATTTCGTTTCGCAAGGATTAAAAAAATGGGCCCTCGGTCCAGATGCACATCAATCTTTTTACGATCCACAGTGCGAATTGCCCAGGATTCGGAGCCGCACAGAAATATCGAGAATACCAAAGTCCTAACAAGTCTCTTCTTTGTCGTTTCGTTCGCTTCGTTGTTTGTGTAGCGTAGGTATCTATCATCACGAATTTTCTGTAGCTGATACTTAGTTAACAATAAGAATGCAAGAACCTACCTAGCATGTAATATTGAAAAGTATGAAGTTAAGCAGCTATACGAGAACTTATAGTGTGCAGACTGTAGCGTTACGTATAGCTCAGTTGAACTATACGTAAGCCACGTTAATAATAAAGTTTAAAAAAGAAAATGGATATAGGTAAAGAAATTTAAGATCCGGCTTCGCACGACGTGGGCAGCTAGGAAGATCCGGCTTCGCACGACGTGGGCAGATATTTCTTAGCAGGCAGGCAGGCAGGCTAGGCAGCTGGACGGACACGAAGGCGTGGAATGCCCGAGGTAGGCAGATGAGCTCGCAGATGAATCGCTTAGATAGGCAGTAGGGTAGCCAGCAGGACGAATGAGCTAGGCTGGCACACAGTTAGATGGTCAAGGCTGCTGAACTAATAGTCAGGCAGTCAGTTAGGCAGTAGAATAGGCTGGCACTGGCAGATAGAAGTGTGGAGGTCGGGCTGTGGCTTAATATGCCGATCAATCAAGCCCTTTACTAAGAAGCGGTGACCGACGTAGTTTATGAACCAGTAAAATGCACACATTTTAGTTCAACACTCAATAAATTATATTTATTGCACTTCTAAGATTTTGTTACATTCACAGGCTGTATATAATATAGATTTTAAAGAGATTTTCAGATTCAATAGTACACCACGTAGCACTAAGTAGTAAAACCTTCATCCTCATCACCTTCTGTTGCTGAGTCTATACTAAAGGAAAATGTTAATGTTTGTGATTCGGAATTTCTTTTTGAACATATTACTTGTAGAGACATAATTAAAACCTTTCACACTTTAAATGTTAAAAAGACTGCAGATCTGTGGGGACATTCTGTAGAAGTTGCTAAGTCCATTATTGACATTGTCGCACCTAGTTTAGCTATTATCTTTAATAATTGTATCGACAGTGGGGAGTTTCCTGACCTAATGAAAAATAGTAAAATAATACCTTTGTTTAAATCAGGTAGTACTTCAGACCCTACAAATTATAGACCTATTTCAGTACTACCTACGTTTAGTAAAATATTTGAGAAATTAATTTTAGAGCAATTGCAAAGATTTTTTAATAAACATAAATTATTACATAGCAAACAGTTCGGTTTTACAAGGGGTCGTTCAACTACTGATGCCGGTGTTGAGCTGTTAGGACATATTTATAATGCATGGGAAGATAAGTGCGATGCCTTGGGAATATTTTGTGATTTGTCCAAGGCATTTGATTGTGTTCTTCATGAAACGCTAATCAGGAAACTCCGCCACTACGGGATCCGGAACGGCGCTCTGGCTCTTCTTACTTCATACTTGAGTAATAGGATTCAGAGCGTTGACGTTAATGGAAAAAGATCTCCCGGATCTATAGTAACAATGGGAGTCCCGCAAGGTTCAATTCTTGGCCCTTTCTTGTTTCTTATTTATATTAATGACTTGCCTTACCTCATAAAGGATAACCATGATATAGTGTTGTTTGCGGATGATACTTCACTTTTGTTTAAACTTAAACGTCAGCAGCTGGTTACTGACGATGTAAATAGCGCGATCTCAAAAGTAGTTCACTGGTTTAATGTTAACAATTTACTTTTAAATGAAAAAAAAACCAAATGCATTAAGTTTACCCTACCTCACGTTAGGCAGGTGAAAACTGATGTGATGTTAAAGGGCGAAGAATTGAATCATGAAAATAGCACAGTATTCTTAGGCCTAACTTTGGATGCTAAGCTTCAGTGGGGCCCACATATAGATAAATTGTCAAAGAAGCTAAGCTCCGCAGCATATGCTGTTAGAAAGATTCGTAATTTAACTGACATAGAGACAGCCCGTTTAGTATACTTTAGCTATTTTCATAGTGTAATGTCGTATGGTATTCTGTTGTGGGGAAATGCCGCCGACATCCAGACTATCTTTGTTTTGCAGAAAAGAGCTGTTCGATCAATTTATAAATTAAGCCCGAGACACTCTCTCAGAGAGAAATTTAAGGAGATTAATGTAATGACTGTGCCTTCTCAGTATATTTATGAAAATCTTTTATATGCCCATAAAAATATAAAATTGTTTAAAAAATACAGTGATATCCATAACATAAATACTAGGAACAAACACAAATTTGTAGTACCTACAACAAGGCTCAAGAAAATAGGTGGCTCGTTTAGATGTCAATGTGTACGCTTTTATAATAAGCTTCCAAGCGACGTACAAGGTTTAAGTGTTAATAAATTCAAATCATTCATTAAACGTAAGTTGTGCCAGAAAGCGTTTTATAACATTAAAGATTACGTTGAGGACAAAAAGGCTTGGGATTGAGCTGCTCCAATTAATTTCGTTTTTTATTTTTTTTTATTTTGCTTCGTGGATTTAGTTTTTAATTATATTTTTATTTTTTTATTTTTTCTTGCAATGACAAGAATATTTACTTTTTAAAGTATTATATTATTTTATTTTAATTATTGTGAATGTGAAGACTATGTGGATTATTCTTTTTCTTTTAATTTTAATTTATCTTAGTTAGTTTTTAATCATGGTCTGGCAGTTTGAGTATTTATGCGGCCTACCCGAATGTCCTTTCTTTGGTATTGTTCGTCAATTCGTTGAGCTCCTTAAATTCTAAGTTGAGCTGCACGGTTATTGACAAATGCGTGCACTGACTGGACAGGTCCACTCAATCTGGCTGGTTCTTTTCTCAAAAGACCATTTCAGACATCAGTCTACATGGTCTTCACATGATCTAACCAAGTTTTTGTCTGGACTTTAAAAGAGACTGTGACCTCTGAGTTTGTTTCGGCCTTTCTTCTCAGAGTAGTCAGACAGGAAACGCCGACCTCATCTAGTTTTAAAAAATATAATCGACATGTGAAAGTGTTTGTACAAACCAACTTACAGAAAATAAATCATTTATCATTTATCATTTAAAAACGACTTTCAGAGTTCAGTGCAGATTCAAGACTAAAAAATGACGCCCGTTTTTCTTCGTTCCGACATGTCTTCTAAATTTTAAATTCAAATATCAATTAAGAAATCATGAACGAATAAAAACGGTTTACAGAGGCGCAGTCTGCCGCTGCCCTTATTATGAAAATTATAATGTACAACGAGCTTAACTAAGGTTACCCTTTAAGAAAGTTTGCCCACCACTGGTTTAGGTATATATATATCTACCTACTTCTAGGCAATCTTGAAAGTGTCTGGTATGAAAAAACATTGCTTGTTTCCATTTTGGGATCTTATTATTTGGAGTCGATGGTGGATTAACCCTTACATAGTTTGGGCCTAGTAGGTGGCCATTTATAGCGTTACCAGTGGCGTTTATCAAGTCTTCCAAAGTGCAGGGGTATGGGCACTTGTAGCACTTAAAAAGTGGATCATGCTGTATTCACATTTTGTATCAAACAGGGTTGTTAAATCCAATCCAAATTGTAGGTATGGATGCTAGATTACTTAATCGTCGTCTATCTACATATTCTTTAGGTCATAGATTTATGAGGTCCATCTGACAATTCATACAGAACCAATATGGTCGTACAGACAACCGTTGGGCACTACCATACGTCCATACCAGTTACCGAACCATCCACACCTTAGCTAAATCGATTGGCCCTTTTATCCATATTGATATCGTTTGACACTGATTTCCCGATAGTTGTCGACTTAAAAGTGATTGGGTTAATTGGATGCGTCCCATAAAATGTATGTTAATCAAGAATGTTGTCGGACCACCTTGGTGAGAGCTACTTACCCAATTTAAAAGAGCGACTCGAAAACGTTTAGTGTTCTTGCTGAGTTGGTTTTATTGCTTAACAGAATTTTGGATTTTAGACGCCTTTAATTTTGATAACGGTAAACTCCGTTATCAAAATTAAAATCATAGGTATACAGGTAGGTATCTACTTTAGGTAATAAATATGACATGTATCTACTGTAAAGGTTTTCTGCTGAAAACCTTACAGCATACAAAGTTGGCAGAAACATGGTTCTAGTAGGTAAGCAAAATACGTTGATATCTACCTGTGCTGTTTGAGGTTGCTGTGCCCGTTTAGAGCGTACTGGCGTGATGTTATATTATGAAATGGTATAAACAATAAATAGACATGCAGCAATCCCGAGAGATTTGCTGTCATTTATTGAAGAGTTCTGTTGTATATTTCCGAAGTTCTTCATCAGATCTTCACCAAATTTTGATAACATACTCTTTCAATAAAAAATAATTTTCAGAAAGGTGAACACTAAAAAAAAACTAACCCAAAGTCGCATAAAGAACCTCCTCAATTTTGGGAAGGCTGTTAAAAATGTGGGTGCTTTGCTAACCTTATCTTGTTATGTATTAAGCGTACCCTTAGTATATATACGTACTTCAGCTGTACTATTCTGTAAAGGTGTCACTTTGAAAACTTAGATGAAGCGAGTTGTCATTACAGTTGATGCATAGAGTTGATGTTATGGAATTACAGCTCACTTACCTACATTGTCACGGTGAGATTTTTACAGAATAGACCAGCAGCCTAATTGCTCAACAGAATTCGGCAAGGCAAAGGGTTTGACCCCATGAAAGAGTATGATTAATACTCTTTTATTGGACGCTTTCATTGGTGAAGATACTCTTTTCGAAAGATTCCAATAAGTTTTGGCAATACTTACCTTCTATGGATGTTTCCTGGGTAGAAAAAAGATAATTCTATTTAGTCCGTCAGTGAGATTATCAAATAATATTGGAGCTATATTTTATGGTATATCAAATAAATAAAAATTGACGTTATTTTGTCAGTTTAAACTCTAGCAAACAGTGACGTTACACGGTATTGCAAGGCACTGTATCGTCGTATTTATTTGTTTACGTGTCAAAAGAAAAAATACGTGTCCAATACTTTTAGGTTATCTGACGGCCTAAATAGATATGTTTTGTCAACTATTATTTAAAGAGTATTTGTCATACTCTTTCATGGAGTCAAACCTTGCCTAGAGTATTTGTCATACTTACTCTTTCATGGCATCAAACCCTGCCTTGCCGAATTTACTTACGCAATAAGGTTGCAACTGTTAATCCATAGCTTCAAGTGGAGCGGTAGTTTAATTCATGGTCACTTCACCTAAATTGTCACGGTGACATTTAATAGACTAGCAGGTAACAAAAACACTTCATTCACAGAGAAAAATAATATATAGGGTATGACTTCATTGAACACACACTATTGGATATCTAGCTTGTTGTTGAAGCAAACAAAGGCAGAAACATAGTTCTGGCTAGTTTCTTAACACTTAAGTATACGACTTAAGAATCAGCTTAGTGCTTTATAATAATATAAGTTAACTAGCTGACCCGGCAAACTTTGTTTTGCCATAAAAACACCTAATATGCATCTACCCTACCTACCCTACCCTACCCTACCTACCCTACCCTACCCTACCTACCCTACCCTACCTACCCTACCCTACCCAACCTACCCTACTTACCCTACCTACCCTACCCTACCTACCCTACCCTACCTACCCTACCTACCCTACCCTACCTACCCTACCCTACCTACCCTACCCTACCTACCCTACCCTACCTACCCTACCCTACCTACCCTACCCTACCTACCCTACCCTACCTACCCTACCCTACCTACCCTACCCTACCTACCCTACCCTACCTACCCTACCCTACCTACCCTACCCTACCTACCCTACCCTACCTACCCTACCCTACCTACCCTACCCTACCTACCCTACCCTACCTACCCTACCCTACCTACCCTACCCTACCTACCCTACCCTACCTACCCTACCCTAATTTTCCATTTTTTTTTTTTTTTTTTGTAAATCTAAACCATTCTCGAATCTCCACGAACACACACAAAAAATTTCATCAAAATCGGTCCAGTCGTTTAGGAGGAGTTCAGTCACATACACACGCACACAAGAAATATATATATTAAGATTGCCTGCTAACCTAGTGGTAAGGAGATAAGATGAATCCTGTAGGTACAAAGGAACACCTTAATAATGGTAATAGTAGTTTTGAAATAAACGTTGGTACAAAATATTTATTCTACAATTAAAAGTAAAATCTGAGTAAAAATAATAAAAAACATGTTTTAAAAAGTTGTGCTGATTCTTATACTGCTTGCCAGCCTCTGGACTTCTGGAAAAATAACTATGCAGAAATAACATTTTATTAATATTTTTGTACTCAAATAAATGCCTGCGTTCATTATAATTTATTTTGTAACGAATTTTATTCCAAGAGAACTCACCAGGTCCAGAGATGGATTTTATAGGCATTGCATTTGCGGAGATACATAAGTATTTCTGTCAAATCTAACTGGCTGTTCTTACACGAACGATTAAACTCTGCGCAGAATTGAAAAGGGTTATCGTCTGGATGTAAGTCAGGTACGTGGACATAACGTGACACCAAAGCTTTTGCATGAGAAGATTTCTGAGCTTAGATAAAGTACCTATAGATTAAGCCTTAAAATGAGCTTGATTGATAGGTTTGACAAACAAACTCGGGTTTGTTTGATTTTCTGTGATTTCGTGGTAATAAGTGTTAATTGAGACAAGGAATTTGGGTTATTTATAGATAATAAGTGTCAGTGCGATGGTGGGTTGTAGTGTTCTTGTTCTTGTAGTAACACCAGAACTAACTATTGTTGTCTCATGTGCGGCCACGCCGGGGCTTAATCTATAGGTACTTTATCTAAGTTTCTGAGCTTATTAGTCTAATAAATTCCCTTTTTCTTCGGATTGGTTTTTGGATATAGAAGCAACTGGACTGAGTTGAGTTTGAACTGAACTATTTTAGAATAAGTAGTTCAATGTATCAGCTACACAGCATATGTGTGGTATTTTCCAAAGATATACCGCAACTTGTTTAGAAGATTTCCGTTTCTGTCGAGATTTGTAGTTAAAAACGCTACTTTCTTTAAGATCTTCCATTCCATGAAGCCTTCTTCTATTGCCAACATTTTCTTTTGTACTATCTTTGATCTCTATTGTGAATAAAGTCTACCATACGAGTTTCGATTGATGAACAAAATCTTTTGTTAATGTTTCTACTGAGATGCCCACATGATGGACTGACTTCGAGGTTTTCTTCAAGTCGAATCTTGCTCTGTTGAATTCAGGGATTATTTCTTCAGAATTATGTCTTCGACGGTAATGTGTTTTTTATGATGCAGTTGATTCTAGGAAGCTATCTTCATGAATCTTTCAAGCTTTAAGTCACCCAAAGGGCAATGGAGAGGGCTATGCTCGGAGTTTCCTTGCGTAATCCCGTCAGAAATGAGGATATCCGCAGGAGAACTAAAGTAAGCGACATAGCCCGAAGAATTGCAAAACTTAAATGGCAGTGGGCAGGTCACATTGCTCGCAGAACGGATGACCGATGGGGCCGAAAAGTTCTGGAATGGCGACCGCGAACCGGCAGACGATACGTTGGAAGGCCTCCCACTAGGTGGACCGGCCATCTGGAGATGCACGGGATCGGTCATTGTGGCGACGCCTGGGGGAGGCCTATGTCCAGCAGTGGACGTCTTTCAGCTGAAATGATCTTCAAGAATGTAAGAAGATCGTAAATCCATGCAGAACATTATCACCAGCTCGGAGTCCCTGTTCTCTTGTTCCTGTAAACTGAACCCGCGTTTGAGATGATCATGGGCCTTTTAGCAGGACTTGGAGCATCTTCACTAATTTCTGTCATGATGTCGTCCAGAGGTATATAGAAGTAGGCTCGTTGTGGCCTGCTGAAATGATATTACGTTTGCACTAAATATTTCACTGTTGACAATAGCGTGTGCTGTGCTGTGTCAAATAAATGATTTAATTTCTTTATTTTCACCTAAATATAATGATGCATTAGTACTAGCGGGTTAAATTCTATGTGAAAGTATTTTTGTTAATTTGCATCGCCGAAAGCATGGTAATTAAAATTTGCCATGCAGAAAACGGGCACAAAGCCAGGCTTCGGGATGCTTTGTTAAATTCAGGAGGAAATCATAACAATGCCCGACCTAGGTATCGAACTCGGGACATCGCGCTCACCAGTAGTGCTTGTAAGCACTGGACCATCGAGGCTACTGACTACCTTTTTAGGGTTCCGTAGCCAAATGGAAAAAACGGAACCCGAAACTTATGGATTCGTTATGTCTGTCTGTCTGTCTGTCCGTATGTCAGCCACTTTTTTTCGAAACTATAAGAACTATGCTGTTGAAACTTGATAAGTAGATGTATTCTGTGAACCGCATTAAGATTTCCACACAAAAATAGAAAAAAAACAAGAAATTTTGGGGTTCCCCACGCTTATTTTTTTTTGTCATACCCATACGTGTGGGGTATCTATGGATAGGTCTTCAAAAATGGTATTGAGGTTTCTAATATCATTTTTTTCTAAACTGAATAGTTTGCGCGAGAGACACTTCCTAAGTGGTAAAATGATCCCCCCCCCCACTGTAACTTCTAACATAAGAGAATGATAAAACTAAAAAAAATATATGATGTACATTACCATGTAAACTTCCACCGAAAATTGGTTTGAACGAGATCAAGTAAGTAGTTTTTTTTTAATACGTCATATAAATCGTAAACCGCAATTTACCAACCAACCAAGTACGGAACCCTTCGTGCGCGAGTCCGACTCGCACTTGGCTGGATTTTTTTTACAAAAGGGATACGTGTCAACGACCTCTACATATATTCTACAAAGGGAATATAAAATTCATGTAGTTGGTAGAAAGTTACTCTATTTGGTAAATACACGCTACGGCACGAATATTAAATTCTAATTCCCGCAGGACACAATACTGTGGCGTTTGTAGACAAAACGAAATTCTATTTAATTTCGTCAAATTTTTAGCTTAAATGAAAAGATCTGTTACGTTTTGTTATAAGGTTCCTCACCGTGACAGATGGGTGAAGTTAGCTGTCAACTTGACACTAGAGATTGACAGTTCCAAAACCAGCGTGGATGAAGTTCGTTCCTTGAGAGAGGCTATGGTGGAGCGGACAGATTTGACCTTAAGCCTTGTCTTCCAGTGGGGTGATGACAATCTGCAGCCTAATTGCGTAAGTGAATTCTGCAAAGCAAACAAGTTGGAACCTTCCCAAAAACGACTTTTCGTATTGCATATTACACTCTGAAACGGAAAGGTTATGCTCCTTTCATTACCAATATTTTGACATAGAATTGATTGTAAAAGAATGAATGAAAGCGGAAGAATCAAGATAAAACTTCACTATTACCAATAGTGTAATGCAAATGTCATATATCTTCAACTCCGTAGTATCTCTTAATAGTCTGTGTTCAACTCAAAGGAGGATTTGGAAAGCTAACGCTAGCTTTCCAAATTAGTTTCACAATACCGAAAAAGTTAAAAGAAATGATTCTGATTCTTTGAAAGAATCGACTTGTTTCCTTTGCAGAATTCACTTACGCAATTAGGCTGCTGGTCTCCTTTAACGCCACCAAAACACAGGCGTGTCTTTTTACCGCTAAAAGGAGTCTTTTGGATCATACTCCTACTTTTCGGGGTACATCTGTTCCTGTTACTGATCGGCTCGAGCTCCTAGGCATGGAGTTGACATCCAATCTCAACTTCGGCACCTCCATTGAGTACAAAGCCCAAATTGCGGCCAAAAAACTGGGCATCCTGAATAGAGTGAAGCGATACTTTACGCCTGGACAGCTTTTAACCCTTTACAAAAGTCCGATCCTGCATGGAGTATTGCAGCCACCTTTGGGATGGCTCAGCTAAGTATCAGCTTGCCGCGCTTGACTCGGTGGAACGCAGAGCCAAGAGGCTCATTGGCGACGTTGAACTGGCGGATGCCAAGCTACAT
This sequence comes from Anorthoa munda, assembly GCA_945859665.1. NCBI lineage: Eukaryota > Metazoa > Arthropoda > Insecta > Lepidoptera > Noctuidae > Anorthoa > Anorthoa munda. The sequence continues at coordinate 8,358,800 of OX243918.1, read as the reverse complement.
AGCTTGGCTCATCGCCGCAAAGTTGCCTGCTTGTCGGTCTTCTACAGACTGTACTTCGGTGAGTGTGCTCAAGAACTCCACGACCTCATCCCACCAGCCCCCTTCTACCATCGGACATCTAGACGCACTGCAAGTTACCATCCTTACCTTGTTGCCATTCCACCAATTCGCACCAAGCGCTTCCAGACATCCTTCATAATGCGCACAGCGAATGAATGGAACTCACTACCTGCGTCCGTGTTTCCGAACGCCTTCAACCCGAATCTCTTCAAAGTTAGAGTGAACAGGCTTCTTCTGGGTAAACTCACTCCATCGTCGACTCTGTCTCTGTCACCTCTGACCTAGACTAGAGTCAAGCGCAAACCCATAATAAAAAAAAAAATTAAAAAAAAATCATTTCACTTATGTTTTTACGGTGAAATGTTTATGGAATAACACTACAATCTTTTTCAATAATTTAATGATTTCTGTGGTCATCAATTAATTAATTCACTCGGTTAGGCAGTCAATCCTGCATTATCTTCGTATCAAATCCCTGGAGAGTTTCCTTATTATTCAAAAATTACCAGATTCGCCGAATAAGAGCCGCTAATTAACTTATATCAGGCAATAGCAAATTAAATGTAAATGTTTACACACCGTTGGTGTACACGGTCGTTAGGTTACAAACAAAATCGCAAGAGTTTCATAGAACCTTTCTTTGTGAATTGTTAACAAGCGGAAGTAGCCAATCGACAAGCCTGCCTAAAGCAATGTTTGACGAATTTTACGGGCCGGTTTTTCAATTAAATAATTGTAGTTTAAAACTTACCCTGCTTTAATGACAGGTTTTAATGCAAAAGCAGAGTTTGACAAAATATACTCACTCAACTTTAAATTCTTAATCCAGAAATCGGGGTAAATAGCTAAATCGTTTATTAGTGCGAGTTTAGCAGTGTCCCTTAATACCAACATTAGCATGATACAATCCAAGTCCAGGCGGACACTACAAAAAGCTGCTCAAGTTTGGATACGCATAATTGAATACAAAAATATGCTAATTCGGTCCAAACTAAAAAGTAATTTATTACCCGATAAACTGCCCTTTTATAATCTGGTTACTTTATCAAACGTGCGATTCGAATAAAGACATAAATTATAATTAAATTTAACCCAACGAAGGGTATAACATGGAAAATGGATCAATTTGTACACTGGGCTTTCCCAAGCGCTACGCCGAATGCTACGAACTGTCTACGGTTATTCTGCAATAATATCGCTCGACCATTCACTATTCAGTACCGCGTGAGCTTTCGAACGGAGTACCCGCGTCGCTCCCCCGTTCTACTCCCGCGCGTATTTACGCACGCTGCCATTCAACCCTAAATCCAATTAAAAAAAACAATGTGTCAGTGACCGTTAAGCGCTTATAATGGGATAATCGTGTGATAGGTAATTAGTTCAAAGCTTTTTGTAAGTGGAAAATGTGCGTGAAGGATGTGATTTCGGAAAAATGTTGAGGGCGTCCCGCGCGCGATGTGTGCACGTAGGATTGCTGTGGTTCATTTTGTGCCTAGGCGACGTGGATGGACTTATAGGTATGTTTATCAAACTTAATTAATTAAGGGCCTTATTTATATAATAATAATACCAGCCTATAACTGCCCCACTGTAAAGGCCTCTTGTCACACAGAGAAGGTATGAGCATTAATCCTTATTTAATTTGAATTGGGCCTAATTTATGAAAAAAAAATAACCATTATTATGGTTAGTTTAATAAATTCTGATTAGCAGATTCTTAATTCGAATTCTCCATTGAAAATTGGAATTAAGAATCTGATAAATCAATATTTAAACTATAAGTTTTTATAAATAAGCTTGCTACTAAACGTGATTGAAAGCCCTAAGAGTATTGTAGGAGCGTCCAACCCTTCGGTTTACAGGCGTGATGTTACGTTATGTTATGAAAGCTACAATATGAAAAGCTACACATATTTACAACTAGAATACGAGCTTATGGACTATTTTATTGTTTCCTTCTAGTGTTGGTTCCCTCTAAAAAAGTAGATGGTTATATTGTTCCATCACAACAGAACCAATCTTTCAGGAAAACAAGAGTAGGAATACTTTAGTTGTGCGTACAGCTAAGGAATGGAATGAACCTCGGGGTCTTTAAGTCAAGAATAGAATAGAAATATAAGAAGAATGAATACTGATCAAGACTGAATGTGAATAGGTTACTTCTAGGCAAACGTGCTTCAACGTCAACCACATCATCGCTTACCATCAGGTGCGATAGTGTTCAAACGCGAGCCTAGCAATAATAAAAACAAAATAAAAAGGAATTCTTGCTAAAACAATCAGCCTGTGCTCTGTATCTGTCTTAAAGGATTCTATATTCTATATTAAAAAAAAATCGCTTCGCAAACAATTATAATGAAGGGGAGCAATTTTAACGCAAGTGAGTGATCAACCCCTTAAAAACTCCGACTCTATATTTATCTATGCTAATAAGGACTTAGTGGCAGGAGTGGCAATATCACAGGAGATAATTTATGCACATGCTCGCCTGTGATAATGGATTGCTCAATGGTTCTAGTCTGATAGAATTAGATTTATTCCTATCGGTTCCTAGATGTTAAGGGTAAGGTTGGGACAATCCCACCGCACTATTCCCAAACCACTGCAACTCCTGAAAGCCAGTATCAACAGTGGCGACCAACAAGATGCTAAGGTTAAAGTAAGGTAGGGGCCGTGCACAGACAGTCATGATATGAGAATGCGACAAGCATTTTCTATGTAATTGTTAAACGGATATCACCCGTGAGCCGTGAATGAGGGTTGTCGCACTGTCGTTGCATTCTTAAAGAAAAATAGTCTATTTGTACCTGGTATGAAGTACAAGTACGAGTACCATAAAAATCGGAAAAGAGTAAAAAATTAAATAAAAATAGAGACATTATGTAACAGCGACTACTAAAATTAGAGGTGTTTTTAACAGATTGCAAATTGAAATGCGAATGCGAAAATTCCTCAAACAAACGGCAGTTAAGCCTCAGTGGTCTCTGTCGGCATTTTTGGTTTTTAATCTTAATTGAGTTATCCGCAGGGGCTTTCATGTATTCCTATCAATAAAGCTTGATATCATTACTGTTGGTCTGATTTCGTGACTAGGTTTCGCAAACGCCACACCTAGGCGCACGCAACGATTCGATAACCAAATGGCCTTTTCTGTTATAGCTGGCAGCCTGACTAAATGGCTGTAAGTTTGACTTAATTTTTTGTAAGTTGGTATATTTATGTCACCGGATAATTGTAAAGCTCGTTAGATTAAGAACTATCTCGAAATTCTATAAACTATCGGTTATGAACTGTACATTTCGAACAGAATAATACTACCAATCAGTGCACCAGTCTACAATTTATCCGTATTGGTGTGACGGTAAAATTGTAAACACCCTCATTAGTAGGTTTGGTGCAGTTCTTACACAGCTTCCGTGAATGCCATGGAGATCATTATAATTATCCGGAGACATTTATAAGCAATTTATGGACACTAAGAACTCATCTCGTTTTGCTCAGTGCTTGACATTCAATTTTCAGTTTACTTGACCGAAACGCTGATAGACAATGTAAATAAATTATTCAACTACACTAATGAAATTTTCGACCGCATCGTTTAAAATTACAAATTAGAAAAATGTTTATGGATGTTTAGGTTAAACATTGTTAAGATTCTAAATTCAAATTTTCTATGGAGGTGGAGAATTTGAATTTAGAATTTGCTAATCAGTTTCAAAATAAGACCCTATAACCCGACTGCCATTTGCCTTTTTTATCTTTATCGAATATAATCGAATTTTTACAAGCTTTTTTATTATTTTACTTTCACCTGTCCCGGTGGGTATAATCAAATTTTGCAAGTTAAAGTTGACCCACTTCCCAATGTCCGATTGAGTTCAAATTTGGTGCATACGTTGCTTTCTCGTGACAATGCAATTTTTTATATAAAAGTTTGTTTAAAAAAATCTTTCTTTTTAATATAAAGGCTTGTTTAGTGTAGGATTTAAGGAAAACTAAATCAAAATTACGAATATTGCAAATCATCGTGGTTTTAAAATTCGAACTGGCGTCGACATGACGGACAAATAGCTTGTCAATGTTACCCCTCAAAGCTAAACTCCCCGTTATAATTTCGTACGAATTTCGCGCAGATGATTATTTCAAACACAATTATGACAGGCAGCCATTAATCCGGCGAGGGTTATATTTTTTATATATCGCGTACTATTCAGCAATCGATATTGGTAGGGAGAAACATCTATTGTGTCGGTTGAATAGTTGTAGGTCAGCTGTACGAGCGTTGACAAAGTCCTACAAACATTTGACTATTCATCCAGTTCGGTTTGTGAAGTTTTTATAAAATTCCACATGACAATGTTATGAAGCTGGCATTGAATTTTAATGAATAAGTGCAAGGTTATTCTGAAACCAGAAGGCAAAATATCTAAACGTTTTATAATTGTCATAATTCAGGGAAATTTTTACCCGAATGCCGAAGGAGGGTAATGTGTTTATCAGTCTATGTATGTACTTATGTATGTATGTTTGTTCCTATGTGGCGTTCTAGGGACCAAACGCGTTGGCCGATTTTGATGATTCTTACGCCAATAGACTCGTCCTAACCCTGTGAGTGTCACTGGCTACATTAAAATACGAAAATAAGAAAATGGCGGATTTTGGGCGCTATATTTTGGGGCAGTCGGAGGATACATCTGGTTTTGGTCAGCCAGATCGCGAACATGTATCCTCCGAATGCACAGCATGATTTTCTTCTTGTTTACGTCTTTTTAGTTCGCTTTTTAAGCAGTCGGGTTTTTTGATTTCTTTAATCAATTGACAGATTCAGACCGAGACTTGAACGCGAACATTCCTTATAAATACACAAAACTCTCTAAGAAAGTTGAGCTTTAACCAGCCGGAATTAAATATATTCGAGAATAAATTAAGTGTGTAAGCCATACTAAAGGATAATATAGCTATAGTTAACATTAAAATCGATGTAAAATACGTGGTTTACATAAAAACGTCATCGTTTGCCGGTCGGTTCTCCACGGTTACTAATCTCGGTTTACGATGACATAACTTTCGGTTTTGTCGTCACGGGTTTAAGAATAACCCGTCCTTGGCTGAAACATTCTTCTGAAAATATTTTCTGTTAGTTTTTGCCTATTTCCTGTTTTCTTTGTAAGTTAGGTAGGTAAGTAATTTTTTTTTTTAAATTTAAGCAACCTTTTTCTATTGTAGTGTAAGTTTACAACAGAGAATTTAATACGATTTTCTTGTTTTCTAAGCGTTTTAGATTAAAAGCCAGTCCTGATTGACAATTTGCAGTCATGTTTTTTAGGGTTCCGTACCCAAAGGGTAAAAACGGGACCCTATTACTGAGACTTCGCGGTCCGTCTGTCTGTCTGTCTGTCACCAGGCTGTATCTCATGAACCGTGATGGCTACACAGTTGAAATTTTCACAGATGATGTATTTCTGTTGCCGCTATAACAACAAATACTAAAAACAGAATTAAATAAATATTTAAGTGGGGCTCCCATACAACAAACGTGATTTTTATGCCGTTTTTTGCGATAATGGTACGGAACCCTTCGTGCGCGAGTCCGACTCGCACTTGGCCGGTTTTTTAAGTCCCCAATGACTTGGGATGCATATTATAATTTCATTGGCAAAAAGTGGGCGTGCGATGTACCTGTTATATCTTCGTGGAATCTGGCGTGAAAACGTCATTATTAATTCAAGTAGCTTCAAATTCTGCCTTGTATATACTTATCTTTCCCAAAGGACGTGTGGAAGCAGCGTCATGGAAGGAAAAAAAAAATTGCAGCATTATAATTTTACCAGTACTCATATTTACGTTGTTTTTAGGGTTCCGTACCCAAAGGGTAAAAACGGGACCCTATTACTGAGACTTCGCTGTCCGTCTGTCTGTCTGTCTGTCTGTCTGTCTGTCTGTCTGTCTGTCACCAGGCTGTATCTCATGAACCGTGATAGTTAGACAGTTGAAATTTTCACAGATGATGTATTCCTGTTGCCGCTATAACAACAAATACTAAAAACAGTATAAAATTAATATTTAAGGGGGGCCCCCATACAACAAACGTGATATTTTTGCCGTTTTTTGCTCGATATTAATAACGGCAACAGGTAGACGCTTGAAATATTCACAGAATATTTAGTTGTATATTCCCTTCAAAAAATAATTATTATTAAATTAAAATAAAATAAATTAAGGGGGGCTCCCATACAACAAACGTGATTTTTTTGCAGTGTTTTGCGATAATGGTACGGAACCCTTCGTGTGCGAGTCCGACTCGCACTTGGCCGGTTTTATTTTTATTTAAATACCACCCGATTTATTATATATTTAAATAAAACGCCAGTCAAGTGATGCGAATGAATGTTGAAAATTAATTTAATTAACCACAGTTATCGCGCGTTAGACAATTAGTTTCACGATCATTATGGCCTACAAATTAGGCTTTATGGCTCCCCACAAAACTGCGATGCGATGCGATATCTATATATTTAGTACGTGCGAACTCGCAGATATTTGCGATGCGTTGCGAATCCGCAGTAATGTGTGGGAGCCTTTAGAGTTATAAGAATTACCAATCAGCGTTTCCAAATTTGAAGAGCAGTGGTGGCCCAATAGTATTTGCCGCGACTTACAAGTTGTAGGTCGTGGGTTCGAGCCCAGGCAGGCGCTTTACTTTGTGTAAATTATTTCATCACCACTGCTCTCAAAACGGTGAAGGAAAACATCGTGAGGAAACCGGCATGTCCTAAAACCAAAAATTCGAAGACATGTGACATCCATCAACCCGCACTGGGCCCGCGTGGTGGATTACGGCACATTCCCTCTCACAGAGAGGAGGCCTCTGTCCCAGCAGTGGGAACATTAATAGGCTGATGATGTGATGTGTGTGTTAATAAATTCCTACTCAGTAACACGTAGCTACTTTTATTATGCTTCAAATATAAAAGACACACAGTACAGACATATCTAAAACGTTTACAATTACACCATTAGTTACTTTTCAAATCAATGACAAGTCAGTAAACCCATCATTTATCACTTCATTGCAGAATAACGCTGTTAAGGTGATGTTACACACCTTGATGTGTTGCCATTAGTGGCTCCCGATTTTAGGGTGCGATGATTAATAGTTTATTCGATTCCCACTCGATATCCGAATAGCTGTCGCGGGTCAACACTTAATTTTTTTTCGAAAGGCAACTATTCGATTTAACTTTACAGCCATTAATTACGAACTTGTAGATGTGTTTTATTTTTACGCTGGGAATAGAATATCGCGTCTTACTTGCTGTGGGAATCCGGTGGATGTGACACGCACAGGACCAATCAGTGTGGCGACGCTTGGGGGAGGCCTATGTCCAGCAGTGGACGTCTTTTGGCTGAAATGATGATGATGGTGATAATGACTTGCTAGTGGTAAAAAGTTTGAAAGCAGTCTTGCTAAGGAGGGTCGTGATACCCCGTTACTGGGTTCATTGCAGAAAATATGTTGTTAAAGTAATGTTGATGATACCCCTGATTGCCTGACTCCCGATTTAAGGGTGTATTGATTAACAGTTTATTCGATTCCCACTCGATATCTAAATTCATAGACATAGATAACTGCACTGAGCATTACCGATATAAAATTGACTAATCTGCAGGAAGAGGCGAAGCGAATGTGCGGCTAAAACCTGTCTGTTTTCTGTCGTGACGAAGGTGGTTAGGTGACACTGCAACATGAAATAATCAGTATTTTAGAAAAAGACAAAAGCTGGCCGTAGTATCGCTTTGTCTCTTGCCCACTGTTCTGACCTTATTCATCTCATCTGATCTCATCATCTCATCTGACAGTCAAGCCAAGAAATCCGGCCAAAGAAAGGCAAGGGGCCGTACTATAACGTGTCAAAGCCATCATGATTCCGCTGTGAAAAAGGGACAGAGCTTTTGGTCCTATATAGTTCCGTCTCTCTCTCTCTCTCATAGTGGAAACATGAGAGCTTTGACAGCTCTTAGAGTAAGGTTATTTTGAGTGTGCGAAAGGGACAGATGTATACAAATCATATACATCTGTCCCTTACACACACTCAAAATAACTTTACTCTAAGAGCGTCACCCCCCTGTTCTCTAATTGTGTGTCCGAATCGGTGTCACGATTCACCAATTAATTTTATTCGAAATCGACTAACTATTCGATTTAACTTTATAGCCGTTAATTACAAACTTGTGGAAGCGTTTTATTTTCATACTGGGAGTTGATAGTGGTGAAAAGGGACTAACTAGTATTAGGCTTTGTGTTTGATGAGAGTCATTTTGTAGTACATCGTATTGTAATTTAAAATTAGCCTACATTGTGCCAGTGCTTGGACAGTGTATGCTATGCCTTGCTAGTGTACTTAGAATTTTTTTTATATTCTTAAAATAGTGAAGTGCTTATTTGCGACCATTTAATAATACCCCTTTGTCCGGTCAAAATATACATAATTCAAAGCCATAATTCTATGTTTATTAGTTGTCTGTTTTATTATTATTTGACTTAAAACTAACAAATCTCACTTTTGCCTAGCGATAGTTAATTAATAGTGTAAAGTTTTAGTTTGTAGCGCTAAGGCTATCGACGTGGCTAGGGTTGTCAGACCAGTTTAGCCGGATATTTGGGTAAAAGGGCCGGACACCTTTAATTTTTCAGTCTTAGTATAACACGACATTCTTTTTTAAATTCTTGTGAAACAACAATAAAATTGAATGAATCAGTCTTCTTTAATATTAATCATTCAATATTAATTTAAAATTTTCAACAATTGCAATCAGTAATGGAATTTACAATTTAGAAAGCCTAGTAAAAGCCGAAAAGGCCGAACGTCTAATTTGGCCGCACACGCACCCAAATAGCGTGGCTGTGTCCGGCTTTATCCGGACGCCTGGCAACCCTAGACATGACCGAGTACTCGTTGAAAAAAAGGTGATTGTCCACGGACAGCTCCCTTATGAGGTAACGTGTACCTGACTTAAATATTATCCTAAAATCTGATTATTTTTTGTGTTCATGAAATTATTTACTCAACTTCTTTCCATGCGTGTCCTTTACATAGTTAATTCACAAAAGTGCATACATATGTAAAAGTTTTGTATGCACCTTATTGCATTGTTGTAAGGATTAATTTCTACAACATAAAATAAATTATGTCTCGTGAGCCTAGGTGAATGAATATAACCGGTTTTTTCTATAATATACAAAAAAAAAATCTTCAGGGCACAAAAATTACTCATAGGGACCCGCAAGCCGACTTTACTTTCAAGAACAAAACGTTAGTAAATTTTGAGCAATAATTGCTCTTCAATATAGAACTTTTAAGAGTCTTTTTCGGTTTTTAGGTTTCCGTACCCAAAGGGTAAAAATGGGACCCTGTTACTAAGAATCCGCGTTCCGTCTGTCTGTCTGTCTGTCACCAGGCTGTATCTCATGAACCGTGATAGCTAGGCAATTGAAATTTTCACAGATAATGTATTTCTGTTGCCGCTATAACAAAAAATACTAAAAGTAAAATAAAATAAATATTTAAGTGGGGCTCCCATACAACAAACGTATTTTTGTTTGCCGTTTTTTGCGATAAATGTACGGAACCCTTCGTGCGCGAGTCCGATTCGCTCTTGGCCGGTTTTTTAGAAATAAGTGCATTTGACAAACAGCGAGCGATTAGCAAAGGATTGTGTAGTAGGTACTGTGAGGACGATGTTGACCAGACCAGCAGAGATGACAGCCCGGTTGATGTCAAGTTGGAGGTGGAGTCGGTGTTCCAGGACGAGCGTGCGGACGGCCCGGCTGACGACGAGTTGGACCCACTATCCAGCAGCGAGAGCGCGGACGAGGGTATAGTAATGTGTCGGTCCAGTCCAATTGACTCCAATAATTCCGTTAATCTTACAGAGCACCACGTTCAGATTCCGTCAGAGCAACAAGTTGGGGTTCTTTCTGAATGCCAAAGCTATGTTCCGGACAAATATGTAAGAAGCTGCGTGTTATGCCAAGAGCGGAAGAAGGATGACCAGGTGGCTCAGTTACAACCTGTTGTTGTGAACCGTTTGATGGAAAAGGTTGGGATAGATGTGTTAGGTCCTTTTAGGAAGTCACTGAAGGGTAATAGGTATATTATTGTAAGTTTGGAATATGCAACGAAGTATGCAGTTTGTAGAGCAGTACCCAGGGTGACGGCGCAAAGGATCAGAGAGTTCCTGATCGAAGAGATTTTCTGTCGATATGGTGGGGTTAAGGAGATTGTGTCGGATAGGGGTTCGGTTTTTACATCTCTGTTGGTAAAAGAAACGGTAAGTTATTTTGGAGCCAAGTCACGCTTCACCACTGCGTTCCATCCCGCAACGAACGGTTTAGTTGAGCGATTTAATCGAACAATGTGTCAGATGCTATCCATGTATGTGTCCAACGATCTGCGAAATTGGTGTAGTTATGTCCCACTAGTGTGTTTTGCTTATAATGCCAGCAAACAGTCTAGCACTAGACTGATACTGCTTGGAGGAATTCTTAACCGAATTCAAATCCGATAGAAGCCGCCCATGAGGCAGGCACGCTGCTTCTCGAAATATACGTTGAAAGTAAATAAATTTGTCTATCATTACGTAGCGCTCTGGCTACGTCCCTACATTTGCTGAAGCAGCCTAGAAGGCAGGCACGTTATTACTAGAATACATGATATAAAGTAATCTCCAAGTATTTTTATTGATTATCTGAGCTACCCCTTTCACATTTATTGTGGGGACGTAGCCAGAGCGCTACGTAATGATAGACAAATTAATTACTTTCAACGTATATTTCGAGAAGCAGCGTGCCTGCCTCATGGGCGGCTTCTATCGGATTCTTATCAAAGCACAGAGGTGTCTTTATATACATGGAAAAAGTCAAACAAAAACATTCTATATCTGACAAGTGTTCCTAATTCAATTACCTTGCAAAACTATGTATGTCATGCCAGCCTTATTATATGTAAGGAGTTTGCCTTTTAAAGCAGAGTCCTCACAGTACCTACCTTAGCTACACTGTAGGTAATTCCGACTTTTATGATATAAAGCGTTTGATCACGCGATGATTGCTAATTTCTTACGTAATAAGCCTGCCGAGTTCCCATACAAACAGGGTAATCTCTTTTAAATTAAGAACAAGGAATCATAGACATGAAGTAGAGTGAGAGTAGGTGGTATGATTTTGAGTGGTTTCATTTTGCAAAATTGCCCATCCGTTACTCCTTGTGCAGGTGAAATCATGATTTAGAGAAGTTTTGGGGCTGTCTAAGCATTATTCTTCATTAGCCTTTTAATGTTTCTACTGCTGGGATACAGGCCTCCTCTCGGGCCCACGCGGGCCCAGTGCTGATTGGTGGATATCACATGTTTTCTAATGCATTGTGTATAGTTCTCGCCAATGTTCTTGGCCGCTATGAATTTGGCTTTCCGATGGACGAATCGGTGCTGTTTTTGTATAAAACAGTACTGCGCTGCACTTGTAGCTAACTTTAGGGCGGCCAAGAAGTTTGGCGAGAACTATATTTGTGGAAGCATTTTTAAACTAAGTAAAAGGCTTTGATCACAATTTTAAAACCCAATGGAAAAGTAGCACGACACAAAAGTTCAATTTCGTTACAATTGAGATGACATTATTTTTAAACTGAACACGAAGATTTAAAAAAAAAAACACCAAGCTAACAGAATTCTATGCATATTCTATCCGTACTTCTATTCATTTAAATCTGGAATTGGTTCACGAAGGCACCTGAAATAATATCTTAATCGCAGAAAGCTTATTTACCACGCATTTTCTTACAAACGCTCATGTCAAATTAAAAATCGAAGAACGAGCAATTTCTATTATAATAACGTTCGTGTTTATCGGGAAGTTCAAGAGAAGTGGGTCACTCTCGCCTGTAGGTGTACACAGTTGCACACGGCACGGCATTGTGGACTCGCGGTAAACATTGTTAAGTCATGGATTAACTTGATTACCTGCTTAGTTTTCTACAAAGGAATTGTTCATCCAATGCATATTTGTCGAAGTTCGTTTTGTTCGAGTTTATTAGGTCGGTCATATTTATCAACTAGCTGTTTGCTCGCGATTTCTCCCGCGTGAAACTCGTAAAATTAAAAAAAGAACATGGTTATTATTTTATCACAGGCAACCCAAAATCTTTTTTCTAAAATAAAAGTAGCCTCAGTTACTCCTTGATCACATCAGCTATCTGCCAGTGAAATGCCCGTCAAAATCGGTCCTGCAGTATCGGAGATTACCCAGAACAAAGAAACAGACACACAAACAAATAATTAAAAATATTTGTATTTTACATCTCACTAACTATTTACCTTGATTTAAAAAAAAGCTTTCGATACTGTCTCAGTCTCCATCCTTGTGCGTAGTCTAGAGGCCTTAGGCATTAGGGGAATCCCCCTGTCTTTGCTTACAGATTATCTTACAGATCGGAGACAACGTGTTAGAATAGGAAAATACACAAGTGAGGAGGCAAATATGAATTTTGGTGTCCCACAAGGCAGTGTTTTGGGCCCAACCCTATTTCTAATATATATAAATAGCCTTTGCAACATGACAATTGAGAATGGTCGGGTATTCTCCTACGCCGATGATACAGCCGTTGTTATTACTGGAGATACATGGGCAACTGTGTATGAGTCTGCTGAAAAAGGCCTAGCCAGGATTGCCGATTGGTTGAACTCCCATCTATTATCACTAAACACCTCCAAAACCAAATACATTGCTTTTACTAAATAAAATAATACCCAACCGGGGCCTAATCATTCTCTTAAGATCCACAGCTGTCATGATCCCTCAAGCATTAATGATAATAATTGTTTATGTGATGAAGTGAAAAAAGTCACTCAAATTAGATATCTATGTGTTATGGTTGATCAGCGCTTGTCTTGGCACACACACATAGAAGTAGTCATGTCCCGAATAAGGAAACTCAAATGGATATTCAAGACATTACGACATGTTATAGTTCTCGCCAAACTTCTTGGCCGCCCTGAAGTTGGCTACACTGGCTGCGCATTAGAAAATCTCATACATAAACAGCACCGTTTCGTGCCTCGCGCATCCGGTAAACCAACTTCAGGGCGGCCAAGAAGTTTGGCGAGGGCTATACCTCTAAGAACCTCTTAAAGCAGATCTATCTCTCTTTGGCCCTGTCAGTTTTGATGTACTGTATACCAGTATGGGGACGCCTCCCTACTAAAATAAAATTTCTCGAACTGGAGCGTGCACAACGGTCTCTTCTAAAAGTAATGCATCTAAAACCATACAGATTCTCTACTGAAAACTTATACATACTTAGTGATCTCCTGACGGTTAGGAAGTTATATACACTACGAGTTATTTTAAAACTGCATAAAACACTACCGTATGACCCTGCGTCCCAAAAAAAGAGGAGGAATTATTTAGTGGCACACATAGTCTCAGCTAAATCAACTTACGCAGCAAGACAATATACTAGACTTTCTATAAACTTATACAACAAAATAAATAAAATATTGAACATTTACCCGATGACGGTCAGAGAGTGTAAAACATCCCTAATCAGTTGGCTAAAAATCAAGACTTACTACGACATAGAAATACTCTTACAAACACTTCAATAAGGTTGGACATCACACATACACACAACACACACACACACTAACACAGTCATACAGAACACACAACATAGTTTTGTACCTATTATTTTAAGTTATTTTTGTCTTTTTCGTTTATTACAAGCCTTGTTCATTTTCACTTTCAAGTTATGAAGAGCGGGGCCTCCTAGCACAGGTATTTGATATACTTAAAAGGAGACCCCTGCGTAAGAATGATTGTAAATGTAATGTGATAATGAAATAAAAGTTTTTTTTTTTTTTTACTTGCATTTACTAAAAAGCTGTTATTTTGGTATTACAAACAGACACTTGAAATTTTTTTATTTGTAGAGAAGACTAGATTTTTCCCGCGGCTTCGCTCAGGCATTTTTTCGCCATAAAAAGTAACCAATAACATTTAGAAATAGCTTAGGTTGCAATTGGTGAAAGAATATTTTGTAATAGTCAGTTAAGTAAAAAGCTTTTACAAACATCCACTCTCTCATTATACTATGAAGTATGTATTAAATACTGGGTAATAAGTAGGTATGCTGTTAATAAAGAGCTATACAGTTTTATCCAAAAAGCAACATACTAGAGAACAAAAAAAGCATAGAAATCTTCAACCATAGATTCGCTTTTTAATTCCACAATGGTTAGGGAAAAGTGTACGTAAGAACAATAAAAACATTAAAAAAAGTATTTGAACTTGGAACAAAGCAATTTGACTAACCCAGATTAGTATTCATCGCCGTATTTAATCGCCAAGCTTAGGATAAATCCCTATTCTAATTTATAACATTGATAGGGGAGAACAAATGCTGAGGAAGGCACAGATTAACACTGAAAACTATACGTTACCGTTTACATGGTTTTAATTATTTAGTTCGTCTGAAATCAAATCTTCCAAGTTAAAATCGATCGCTCAATCCAACACCGGAAAGTGGGTCACTTTCAGGTGTTGGATTGAGCTCAAATTTTGGACATACGTTTGTTTTGCTTGCTGAGTAAAACTTTTTTTTTAATTATTACGCTTGTTTTTTGGTTTCACCTGTCCCCGGTGTCTGCAATAATGTTATTACTTCCCGGTGTTGGATTGAGTTGAAATTTTGTACAAACGTTTGTTTCTCGTGATAAAGCAATTAAAAGAAAACTTTTATTTATAAAAAGAAGTTGTTTAAATAAAAAAGAATTCAAAACGTTGCCGTAGCAGTAATACAATTAGGTAATAACTTATATTTTATTTCGTAATCATTGGGCATCATAATCATACAATGCAGATACAATTAACGAATAAGATTGACAAAACATTACGTTATTTAAATAACGCTGCCATTTTGTTTTTATTATTACTCAGTTTAACGTATTAAAATTAATTCTTAGAGCTTTGCTGCGATGCTTCATCATTCAAATTTTCGAATGCAATCATCTTTTTTATTCTGGATGGAAATGTGTGCATTACGTTGTGGATATATATAGGGTTAATATACTATGAATGTATATTTTTTTAAATTTACGTCGGCTCTGCTCAGTATACTTCCAGTCTAAACGAAGCGTATTGCGTCTAATTCAGTGTTAAAACAGAAGTCAGCCGTAAAATTATAATTGATGTCTTTTTCAAATTAAAATGAGTAAGATGTCTTTGATTAGACGGGTTTGTTTTAAGATGATCTTTAAATAGTATAAAAAAGTCACTGTCTGCCTCTGTGTGTCTATCTCCGTATACTCCTTCTAAACCACGCAACGGATTTTTTTATGGTCCCGCACGAAGAAGTACAATTTGTCCCGTACGAAGCCGGGCTCGCTAGTTGTCTCTTTAATAATAAAAATTAACTGCTGTTTCTTTGTAAGCGCATCACTTGAGAAGGGTTGGACGTATTAGTTTTTTAATGTTACTTTTAGTTCAAGTTAGGTTCTTATGGAAAGAAAAATTGTAATAGTTACCCGGTAAAAAGGAAATTTCGGATGAAAACTCTCAGATTATTCATGTGAGTTGACATGAAAATCCCATAAAAAACTGAGATGTATCTATTTCTGCTGGGTCATCTAGTATTTAGGTAATCTATATATATAAAAGAAAAAGTATGTATGTATGTTGGTTATAGACTCCGAAACGGCTGGACCGATTTTAATGAAATTTTCGAGAATCTTTAGATTGACTCAGCGGATAATCCTGTAAGTTTGGTGGTGATCGGAGCATTTATTTTTGAATTTTGAACGCTGGCGAAGCCACGGTCAGAAGCTAGTATTTTTTTAATTGTGAATTTCTGATATTCCCTTAATTGAGGTACAGCAGCAAAATTTACCCAAGTAATTAGTTAATTTTATATGCACAGCACTTTGAAAGTAACATAGGATACATAAAAAAACATGCATTTTTTTATGTAGGCTATGGAAACGAACGTCATCCAAAACGCTGTCTCCACCCTTGTCTAGAGGGTTGCACCCTTATGAAAGTATTTGTAGTACTCACAGCAACACAGAGGCACATTTAGCTATACATTCCAGTATAATCCGACCTCGCATGTATATACCGCTTCCTTTCTATTATAGATCAGGTTATACTGGAAATGCGGTACCTCGTTGTGAGTACACTGAATTGATTTCAGAAAGCATCCCTTCAATTTTTTCGTCGGAATAAGAGTATGGTTTGACGTGTATTGTTCTTAGAGTGCCTCGGGGAACGACAGGTTGCCTTTATTAGGCAATATATGCATGTATGCGTACTTTGGGGATCTAGTGTGGGTCTCAGTTTGATTGTTTTTGATGTGTGTATGTGAGAATATCTTCGTAAGCTGGCAATTGTACTAAGAATTGTCGGGGGGCATTATTAGGATCCGAATGCAATGTGAAAGCCGAAATTTTGGTAGGTATAGAGCAGTACTGCTATTCTCTAAGTATACAGCCTTGAGTGCAGCGCTGCGCCAGCGACGAAACTAGTACACACCTAGTAACCTAACCCCTAGTTGTAACCTTAGATAATAGCATTACTGGCTGTATAATAATAGAATTCTCGTTGAGTAAAAAAATTCAATCGGTTGAATTCGGAAGTCAGTTGCATTATTTTGGAAGAAAGATTTATATTTTCACTTTTTAGTTGAAAAACTAACGAGTGCATCTCATAACAATTCCAATAAGCCCAAATACGCTACAATACATTGTTTTATTAATGAGCTCAAGTGTCTTCCGGCTTCATCATCAGCTCAATTCGATAGTACCATTTTCATCAGAACCATTTATTAAATTTACTTCGTCATAGTCGCTAAACTATTCGAGATATCTTATCGCCACTTGTGGAGTTCTGGTAGCCATCTATTTTGCGGTTTTCTTCACCAGTTCTACTTAACCAAATGATAATGTTTGAATGCTTAACTTGTTGATGTAAATATCAAACTAGCTATGTATGTGGCTATAATATTTGAGAAGTATACTCGATTCCTTATGCATCCTACCATCAGAAATGGATATTGAAAAAAATGGGATTCATATGGAAGTTTCTACGAGTATATCCTTACAAATAAAAAAATAATTTTCCTTATCGGTTTATATAGGTATAACAGCGTTCTGAGGCAACAAACATAAAAAACCAACCGAGTGCGAGTCAGACTCGCGTACCGATGGTTCCGTACCAACTAGCTACATTCGCCAACATCTATACTTCTATACTAATATTATAAAGAGGAAAGATTTTTTTATTTATTTGTTTGTACCGAATAGGCTCCGAAACTACAGGACCGATTTAAAAAAATCTTACACCAATAGAAAGCTACGTTATTCCTGAGTAACATAGGCTATTTTGTTAATCCCGAAAACGGGTCCTGTGGGGTGGCCCACGGGAGCGAAGCCGCGGGGAACAGCTAGTAATTAGATGAAAAAATGAAACTGAAGTTCATAAACAATGAAAGCACCGAATATTGCTCTAATGAAAACATTTTTTATGTTGGTCGACTGTTACTTGTAAGTAAACTTGTAAAGCCTACATAGCTGTAATAGTTTGCCTTTTAATTTCGTTATATATTCTACTGCGTGATTTTTTTCACATATCCAAAAGCAACCATTTAGCTAGCAGGGAGGGGGACACTTGACTCTAACAAAAATTTGCAATTTAAAACTTAATTTTACGCAAACGGATCCTTAAATCGAGATATGGTTTTCGGCGATCCCGTAATATTTTTGAATGGACTATCTAACGATGCTCCCCACATCATAAGACAGTCGCGAAATAAAGAAACATCCCGACTTTACGTGTACAGGAGGAACACTAAAAAAATTTTTATTCATTATTTTATTTTACTACTTGTCGTCGTGATTAATATGTATATCCATGCGAAATTATAGCTTTCTAGTACTAAGAGTCTCTAATCTAGGCTGCGGACAGCCGGACAGATGGACATAGTGAAATTATAAGGTTTTCTTGTTGACTACGGAACCCTAAAAAGAAACGAATTGAGATCCCCCTCCTTTTTTTGCAGTCGGTTAAAAAAGAATAAAATTGATAAGCACCTAAATAAAACTGGCGGAATGAGGGTGTACCTAATACCTCTGTTTGACTCTACAGGCACAGATAATATAATACTAGTATACAAATGCCTTACCCCATACAAAGAAACCATGCCGACGTAACTAGCGTTTTTCGTTTGATTATTTTTCCAAGAAAATCGATCGCGTTCGGTTGGGTCCCTTGGATATAGCAGCGACTTACAAGTGAAAGGATTTCGATCGTAAATACTTTTTTTTAAACACAGCGACGAATTGTTTTTGTATTATTTTGTTTAATACAAATACAATACAAATAAAAAAAAATCGAGTATGCCTCAGAAATTTTAACCGCGCCAGCTTTTGAAATCAATTTTAAATGACCCATTCAAATAATCTTTGAAATGTAAATTAAGAGCCCAATATTCCTTAATTTTGTGCTTAGGAGAGTTAATAAAACAAGAACATATTTTTTTATGATCGTCTCTAGGAAATCTTAACTTTTCACAAAACGCCATCTAGTGCAACTTATTTGAACCAAATTTTCTTTTTTCGCGTTTGGTGCTCGTGCTACAGGAAATGGGAGCGTGATGATATGTTTTTCAAAACTTAAATATTATCTTAAACTTTTTTTACTGTAAATAATCCTTCTAATAAAGGTGAAACTTTGTTTGTTTATTGTTTCAGTCACGCAAAAACAGCTGAACGGATTTGGTTACTTTTCATCTCGGTATAATGTGTCCGTCCCTAAGACACTTTTCACGCGGGCGAAGCTGCGGGCGGAAGCTAGTTAATAATATTAATGTTATATAAAACTGCAGGAATTAGCCCTAAATTTACTTTAGTGGATTTTAGGAGCGATTGTTGCCGTTTTATCAGTAAAAAGTTATTTTTGCAGTTGACCGCTAATCGCTCGATGCAAAAATGAGTCATACGTTCAACTTTACTGCAGAATATTATGCGATAAATTCAATAATCAATGTAAAAAAGGATACACTGGATACACAGGATACAGATAATGAATAGTTAGGGCTTGCAAGTGCATCATTTTTATTAATCGAATTTTTAATTATTCGAATAGCAACGGGGTAGGGTATTCCAAGTATTCGGTGTTTCAAATTGCCGATTTTTTGTTAATTTACTTCTAAAGTAATACAGTCACAAAAACCAGCCAAGTGCATCGTACTTCGAACATTTAGGGATCCGTACCAAAGAAATAGTCTGATTTATTAATATATTGGTATTTGTTAGTAAAATATATGTAATAAACATTATCATCAAATTTCAAGTTTTGAAAAACCTTGAAATTTCCCATTGGATAAGTTACAAAATTCCTCGGCACGAAATTGTGTGACAGACGACGGATAGACAGACAAACAGACGGACACGTGAGTGACAGCATTAGGGCTCCGTTTGGTCCCTTCGGGTACGGAACTCTAAAAATGTCCAAAGTAGGTACTGAAAAGAAACTGTATTGAAATATCCGAACGCGAGACTAGTTGCGTATCTGAAGTTCTAGCGTGCAGTACGGCAAAAAGATGGACTGGCTTGATGACTGACGGGATGGTTGAATCTAAGACAGCTATAAAAGTAAAAATACTAGTGGATGGCAATTCAAACATCTTTTGAAAGTTCTACAACCAGATTTGAACTTGACTTTCGTCAAGGAAGTCATAGTCAATTCCTAAATAAAATGGCCTTTTCATACAAAGTTATTCCATACAAATTAGTGTGAGAGGTATAATTTCCTTTATTGAGTATTCACTCTGCCTTCCATAAAAAATCTTGTTCATTTCCATAGCCAGAAGTAGTTTTTAAAATATGACCCAATTTCGTTACACTCTGTCCCAGTCCTTTGCTGCAATGCTGGACCTCTTTCTACAACCAGTCTTTCCCACCCACAGTATCAGGCTTCGCTTGCCATTACACGGGTTTCTACTCCAGGACTCGTCTGTTCCACCGGATATTGTTCCTACGAAAAACATGGCCAGCTCACTGTTACATCATATGGGGATCTAGATAAAGTAAAATTCTATCATCGACAGCGATCGTCGGTGGTGACAGAATATGTAGGACCACGTGACATTTCGGATAGCATGTCAATACGAATAGTAAAATTGAGCGAATATTTCACGCCCCTACAAGTTGCTACAATGTATTATTGCTTATCTTTTGCTATTTAAATCCATTACAGTACTAGTCAGCATTCTGATATAATATTTATAACGTGCCGTACCTACTCGTACGAGTGAGCAAAGTTGTGAAAAGTGACATATTTAGTGCAGTTATTAAAATTGTTACAACATAAAATTAAACATTTTCAAAAGAATATAATTTACCAAAGATATAATGGAACAAGATTGTGATGGTCCAACTCCACCCAAGAGGCCAAATAACGGAGTAACAGAAGAAGAACGAAATAATGAAGACGCAAGGTTGGTAAAATGGTTTTGTGAGGATTTGGGACCTTACTGCATACTCGACTACAATGGTTGCCGAAATTATTTTAATGAAACAATTCCGAATTATACGTTGCCATCCAAGAAGAAATTCTTAGAAGAACTAATCCCTGAACAATACAAGATAGAATCAACACAATTGAAGAAAACGTTGCAGTCTGTCGATCATGTAGCGATCACAATTGACACCTGGAAATATGCACTAGATAGTCGCAGACGTCGTCCTATTATTATGTGGACTGCTACAGTACACTATGTTCATAAAGGTAAATTCGTATCTCAGATTTTATTTACAAAAGAGGTAAAACCAAAATCGAAAGAAGAAATTGTTAAGAAATCATTAATCGAGTGGTGCCTTTTATCGAAGATAGTGTGCTTTGTAACTGGTTTTGAAAAGAATGATACCCTTCTACAATCTCTAAACAATTTGAAAATTCCACACCTGTTTTGTGCAGCTGCTACCTTACGCTTGACTTTTAGACAATGCTTCGATTATTTATTAACTGATGAAGAATTCAAGAAGAAGCAGCAAGTAATTCCAGAGTCATCGAAGAAAAAGAAAGATGAACCCTTTTGTTGGCATAACCAGTATGCCGACTTACAGAATATAAGTGATAATACCACTGGCGAAGAAGGAGCAGAACTTACAGAATGCGTGAAAATTTTAAAACCATTTGTAGATTTAGCTGACGAGTTGTCCAAGATGCAATACTCAACCTTGTCTAGCATTCTTCCATTAATTGTTGGTTTGAAATCCAGAATAGCCAAGATCTTTCCTTCCAGTAATCGGGCCAAAGGTTTAAAGAATACACTTCTGGGGGCAATTGATTCACATTTCGGGCCTTACGAAGATGAACAGCTTGCTACAAAAGCAACATTTATAGACCCTAGATTTACAAAAGCTGCGTTGCCAAGTAAACAAAAAGCATGTTTAGTGGAAGAAATAGTTTTAAAAGAATTATACGGACAAGATCCAGAAAATCCTATAACTTCTTCAAATCCTGACGATCAACCAGAAGCCACGACTTCAACTTCATCTTACCCTAACGGTCAAACAAATGCCATACCTTCAACTTCTAGCAATCCACCAGGAAATCCTGTGCCTGAAAATGACGTTAAGTTAACTGAAAGCCCGTTCGGCTTTTTGGATGAACTTGTTAAATCTGAAATGTCAAATAACGTGATTCCTATGATAATTGTAAAGCAAATTAAAATACCCAAAATACGTTCAACAGATGACCCGTTTAAATTCTGGGACAAATATGAGAGTTCATTCGAGAATAAACTGTTTAGAATGTCTCAGAAATATTTGTGTATTCCCGCAACTGTAGTACCTGCTGAGCCGATATCTGGCGAGTGCCTTTGGAAGAAAGTTGTTCCAAATTTTAATGAACGTAGAAATCAAATAGACCTTGTGCATGTAAATAAAATATTATTTCTGCATAGTTATTACTCTAATAACAATAATAATTAATTGTCTGCTTCGTAATAGATTCGTTGCGGACGAATTTCTTTTAAACCTAAAATTAATATTTTTCATTTTGGAATAGGCAGTAATATATTTGCCATTTAAACATTATTAAGTATAATTTAAATGCCTATGATGATGATTTATACCGTGTTTTATATTTAGTTTATTGTACACTAAATAATTTAAATGTATTAGGTGCGTAAGTATATGAACGTTAAGGCGTATATTATATCCCCAATTTTATCACAGTACTGGCCGTGCGCCCGCTCGGAGCCAGGATATCAATCAATATTGAACCTCCTTTTGGACAATTTTGTTTACAATGTATTATTTGATTTACATTATGTTATTTCAGTTGTGAAGAAATTCTAGCGATCATTTTTTCTGTGTAAATATATTTATAACATCCATGTCGGTTTGGAGGAGTATCCAAAAGCAGCGAAAAAATATAGTGTTGTTAATTATTTTTTTAAAGCAAAACTATTTGTTACACGAAAAAGCCATGTTTCACAAATAATGTACATGAATCAATGATAAATATATACTTTTTTCAAAACTTTTAACCAAGCCGTTATAAGGAGTATGCTTTAGAAAGGATCCGTTTTACGGCACTAAAGCGGTCGATGGCCCAGACCACACTTGTTTTACCAACTGTTAAGTGGGAGTTTAGGTACCTGCCTATCTACTGAGGTACCTGTAGGATAGCGTCGCAAATGTTGTTGAGAACTATGGTAGGTTTAGCTTAGAAACCTTATTTTGTTAATATTATTAACTCTATTGGTACTTTTTAGCTCAATAAGTACATAATTATAAATAAGTCAATTATTTAATCATTTATTATTTTAAATATTGGTCAGAGGCTCTTCAGACAGAAAAAATTAAAGGAAACCGATATGGTCTTCTCATAAGGAGGGATAAAACGCATGTTACTAAAAGAGTTATGAATATAAATGTGGATGGATGGAGAGGGAGGGGACAGCCAAAGAAAAGATGGATGGTTTGTGATGGAGGAGTGATATGAAAGAAAAGGGAGTCAGTGATAGCGTGACGGGGGACAGGACGGTATGGAAGAAGAAAACGTGTTGCGCCGACCCCAAGTAACATGGGACAAGGGCAGGAAGATGAGGATGATGGTCAGAGGCTCTTCTTACAAAGGTTTTTATAAGAAGTGTTATGGTCCATACTTTAATTCTAATATATAAAATTTCCATGTCACAATGTTAGTTACCGTACTCCTCCGAAACGGCTTTACCGATTTTTACCAAATTTTATATGCGTATTCAGTAGGTCTGAGAATCGGCTACTATCAATATTTTTTTTAAATTTTTAGGTTAGTTAGG
Organism: Anorthoa munda; assembly: GCA_945859665.1. Taxonomy (NCBI): domain Eukaryota; kingdom Metazoa; phylum Arthropoda; class Insecta; order Lepidoptera; family Noctuidae; genus Anorthoa; species Anorthoa munda. The sequence goes on along the minus strand of OX243918.1, from coordinate 8,335,359 downwards.
GTAGGGTAGGGTAGGTAGGGTAGGTAGGGTAGGGTAGGGTAAGTAGGGTAGGGTAGGGTAGGTAGGGTAGGGTAGGGTAGGGTAGGTAGGGTAGGTAGGGTAGGTAGGGTAGGGTAGGGTAGGGTAGGTAGTGTAGGGTTGTTAGGGTAGGTAAGGTAGATGAATGTTTGGTGTTTTTATGGCAAAACAAAGTTTGCCGGGTCAGCTAGTAATATTATAAATGCTAAAGTAACTCTGTTTGTTTGTTTGTTACCTTTTCACGACTAAACGGCAGAACCGATTTAGATGAAATTTGGTATGGAGATAGTATGAGACTCTGGGCAGGACATAGCATATTTATTACACCAGTAGTATATTCCCTTGGGATGATAAACACTACACTACTTCTGTTATTTTGTGTGGCCACTTAGACTTAAAACTATGTGTTACGTGTATTATATAAGAGTTTCATAATTTACTTATTTTTCTTTGTGCTATGTATAGCGTATATTTTATAGCATTCGTTCATATTATCTCTTTTATAATCGAAATGTTTATTCTTATTCAATATTGTATTCTTTAGATGTAGCAAATAAAATAAATTAACAAAAACTTACGCTTTTAATTGCACCATTTATCTAAAACCTCTCTTATTTCGATTTACTTTGAATTCATTTATGTACGAGTACTTCCATAAGATAAAAGCAGGTACCTACTTCTAAAAATAAATAGCTTCAATTAACTAAATTCCAATAAACAAGTCAAGAAATATAGAAAAGTAAGGTGGAAACATATATTCTTAACCGACTGCAAAAAAAGGAGGAGGTTCTCAATTCGTCAGAACCTTTTTCTTTATGTATGTTTCCCGATTATTCAAAGAGGCGACCGATTTGAATAATACTTCTTTTGTTTGAAAGGGTATACTTGCCAAGTGGTACCATGGTCATCAGGTCCCATCTGATGACGGGATTCTGGCGAAATCGAGGGAACTCCTCAAATATTATAGGCATGTATATATATAGCGATTTTGGTATTATCATCAACAATGCAATCATTTGCACTCAGATGGTACTTCATTTAGTGAAGTGGAACTGATAAAAAAGACTACAGATAGCCACTAGAACTCCTTAATGATAAGTAGATATGCCACGGCTATAAGTTATCTCAAATAGTTAACCGACTACGATGAAGTAAATACTTATAAATAAATTGTGCTGATGAAAATGATACCATCGAATTCATATGAGTTCGACATGAGTTGTCAAACCAGATGGTGATGAAGGTAGAACTGGATCTCCGAAATAAAACAATGTATCCTAGTCGTGTTTGGGCTTATTTGAATCTTCATGAGATGTACTTTGGCTATAAATAGTAATTTGCCTGGTAATTTGAGGTATTATATTTTTACCGGCTTCCAAAATAAAACACTACAAAGCAAAAAATAATTTTCTTTTCCGAAGTCGGTATCAGACAAGGAAAAACAATAAATACCGAAGACACCGCCTTCGGAAAAGAAAGTTATTTTTTGCTTTGTAGTTCGTTTTGGCAGTCGGTTAGATTTTTTTATTTTATATTCGGGATTTTTTCTGGTGTTTCATAAAAGGGCGGCACCCTTTTTTGAAACACCAGAAAATATCCCGAATATATGTTAACTGGGCATTGTTGTCCCTAGGGCATGCATTTCGTAATTTCATAGTTTCAAAATTTCGGAACATAATTTGCCTGCTTATTAATTTCGAAATTGACACCCCTCAGTTTCGAAATTTCGAAACTAATTAATTTATATATTAAGGTATATTTTATATTTAAAATTATGTAATTTGTTATTACAACTAAAAAGAGGCTCATCTGAAAATGAGTCTGAATACGAAAGCCAAAGAGAACGCTGTGATGAGCGATAATACATCTACTAAAATTACAATAAAAGAAAGGCTAACACCATGGTTAAATAAAAATGAGAAGTGAAAGAAACTCGGCCTTTAAAAAAACAGACTCAAAAAATTATTACACGTGGATATGGCGCTCTATAATTATAGTGGGCAGTGAGAGGTATACCTAGACAAGGCCTACAGTCGTTTGTTGGTTATTCCACTTTTTTTGCTATCGGAGGGAACCTTCAAAAGGTGCTTGGACTTATGCGAAAAATTCAGGGAATGTAGCACGTGATCACTGTGACATCGTCTTTCCTGAGACTACTCGGTGGACGGATAGCATCCCAACACCGAGCGCCCGAAACCACGGAGACCCGCCTGCCTTAAATGATAGAGGCGGGGTTTCAGCGTGTTAGGCGCCGAGGCGGTTGCCCCGCGATGCCACCTCCTAATGGGATCGACCCTCTTACGATCCCACTCCGTCTTATCAACATCACGGACTCATAGAATGGGCCATTTCCATCCAGTTTTTTGTCTCCGCCAGGATAGCCCTCACTAATACTGGCAGAGACAGGTCTCACACGATCCTGGCGACCAAGATCCGTTGCTCAGAGGCACACAGAAGGCACTCCTCAAGCATGTGCTGTGCAGAATCTTGGTTACCTCCACAATGGTGGCAATTTGCTGTGGCCTCTCACCGAATCCTATTCAGATACTTACCGTAGCAACCGTGCCCGATCAGTAACTGAGTGAGCCTGTAGGACATACGCTCCCCTCTTTTCAGCCAGCCACGTACAATCCGAATAGCCATTTTCCCTTTTTTAGTCCTGCAGCCACCTGACACACACCTGACACCTGACCTTCGGTTTGACCAAACTGATGCTCCATAAATTACCCCATGAATTTCCATCGACCGCACTACATCCGCGTAGAGGCAGCGAACTTCTTCCCGAGGTCCTCCGATAAAGACACTAGTCTATGCAAAGCACCCATTGGCCTACTAACGCGGGGGACCAGGCGCTCCAAGGTTAGGCAAAGATACTGGACTTGCGCATCTCCAACAAAGGGTTAGTCTCTGTTCCTCGGCAGTTTATTTATCTATAGCGCCTCAGTTTTATGAGCCGTTCTGTAAACCCAACGCGCGGAACGACGCCGCCGGCCGCCGCAATGAGTACAAATGACTGTTGCCACTCCGAGCTCGGAATAGCTGGATGGTATTCCCCGCAGTGGTGGTGGAGGCGATTTAGTGTAGCTTTTGAAAATGTGATATATGCTGATTGATAAAAAATATTGCCACAAAGGTACCTATCCAGACTACCCATTAAATTTGGTTTCGAAATTTCGAAACTGAAGAACCAAATTTCGTAAGCCAATTTCGTAATTGAAAATGTTCGAAACTGCATGCCCTAGTTGTCCCACAGCTGGGAAAAGGCTTTCCCCATACTTGTCCATCTAACCTTATGTCCTGCCTTCTCTGAACAATCTTTCAGAAACGTTTCCAAATTGTCAAGCCATCTTTTTTAACCGACTTCCCAAAAAGGAGGAGATTCTCAATTCGGATGTTTATAATTGTAATATTATATATATCTTAATATATATAAATCTCGTGTCACAATGTTTGTCCTCAATGGACTCCTAAACCACTTAACCGATTATAATAAAATTCGCACACCATGTGCAGTTCGATCCAACTTGAGAGATAGGGTAGGGTAGGGTAGGTAGGGTAGGTAGGGTAGATAGGGTAGGGTAGTTAGGGTAGGATAGGTAGGGTAGGGTAGGTAGGGTAGGTTTGGTAGGTAGGGTAGGTAGGGTAGGTAGGGTAGGTAGGGTAGGTAGGGTAGGTAGGGTAGGTAGGGTAGGTAGGGTAGGTAGGGTAGGTAGGGTAGGTAGGGTAGGTAGGGTAGGTAGGGTAGGGTAGAGTAGGGTAGGTAGGGTAGGGTAGGTAGTTAGGGTAGGTAGGGTAGATGAATGTTTGGTGTTTTTATGGCAAAACAAAGTTTGCCGGGTCAGCTAGTATATATATATATATATATATAACGGAGATAGGAGGGCTATCTTCAATAATACCCTCGGTCTGTGGGCATATCGTGGGTATGCAATGCACAAAGCAGGTAACTTATGCCGTTTTAGAGATAGTTCTTGTTCCAATTTTATCAAAGCAGCGGATTCGGCCACCAATCGTTTCGCTTTTTCCCAACTAAAACACACTTGTTCAAGTTCACACACGCCACTTTAGGCTACTTCTCAACTCCATTTTATCACAACTCTTTTTCAACTTCAAAACAGCGCGTCCGCGCGTATCTTTTTCTAACTTCACGACCCAATATGGCGGGAGAACCCACTCAGAGTGCCTCTATGACACTCCTGCTTTTTATTGGCTAAAAGAATCTCTTCCGGCAAATTACTGCTTGTATTATCCAATCCAAATCGAGTATTTTGACATAAGAAAAATAAAGTGTTGTCAATCGAATAAAATCGAACTGAGAATTGATCAGAAGCTAAATGATGCCAATTAAACAAACCTGAAGTAATAAGTTTACAAGCGATATACCTTCCTCCGATACGGCCATCTTGACATTCAAACGGTCCCACGTTTGATGTAAAGCGACAAGCAACATCGTTACTCAATAAAAAAAAAAACAAAAACCAAGAGATAAAAAAAATAAGTAATAGGTTAAGTTCGGCCGCTCCTGACCAAATAAAAAAAAATAACGTGGTCGTGACATCTTCCACGTGAAACCTTCAATCAACACCTTATATTACCAGCCTACAACAAAACTCAAGTACATCTTTACTCATGAAAACTGAATTCTCTTAGCTTTCACACTGTTCATTTGTTTTCTCCATGTAAATCTAGATCTCCACACCATACACCGTACACAACCATCATCGTACTATCGAACCAGCCACCTCACCATTTAGACAACCATATTAACACATTCTAAATGGTTACCGAAGCACCAGAGGTACCAGGTTCCCAACAAACGCCAAGTCGGTCTCGAAGCACTAAGTGTGCCAGAAACCACCCAAACGCCCAACACAACATACCATGTCACATACACCAAACAACAGGTCACCGAGGCCCCAGAGGGACCAGGCTCCCCCAGACATACAACAGGTCACCGAAGCCCCAGAGGGACTAGGCTCCCCCCAGACAACAGGTCACCGAAGCCCCAGAGGGACCAGGCTCCCCCAGACAACCGGTCCTCTCGAGGCAACAAGACTGCCAGATACCCATGCCACATACACAAAACAACAGGTCACTAAAGCCCCAGAGGGACCAGGCTTCCCCAGACAACCGGTCCTCTCGAAGCAACAATACTGCCAGATACCCATGCCACATACACTAAACAACAGGTCACCGAAGCCCCAGAGGGACCAGGCTTCCCCAGACAGATAACAGGACTCCAAAGCCCCAGAGGGACCAGGTTCCCCCCTGACAAATCCAGCAATGTTTCTTGGTCCCACAGCAATCGCAATTGCTCCTGATGGTCAACCCAGTGACCACCCTGCAACCATAGTCATCCTGACCAGGCCTCGTAACCCACCACGGTTACAGCAGTCATCTTACTGACCACTCACCTCGTAACCCACCTCGGTTACAGCAGTCATCTTACTGACCACTCACCTCGTAACCCACCTTGGTTACAGCAGTCATCTCTGACCACTCACCTCGTAACCCACCTCGGTTACAGCAGTCATCTTACTGACCACTCACCTCGTAACCCACCTCGGTTACAGCAGTCATCTCTGACCACTCACCTCGTAACCCACCTCGGTTACAGCAGTCACCGCAGCAACTACTCATCACCGTACAGTCAGTCCTTTGACCATACACACGACCTCACCATTGCTAGATTGATTTGAATCAGTCTTCAACACAGTACATTCAGTTACTTCAATGGGTACTTGATCTTTCAGCTTTCCTCTAACTCATCATGAACCAAAGCCTTTAATGCAACACATAGCTGCCACCATTCAGAACTCTAATAACCATAAACAGCACCTCTAAACCAAAATCAAATTAGTTATTTCAATCTTCATTCTCAGTACTGAATACAACAGCAACTTCACATTCAGGATTTCTTACCCTGCCAAAAGCATATTCAAGAACTCCATTTTATGTTCATGATTTCATACCAAACCCTCAGTGTGATAGGTATAATAACTACCAACATCAAACATTACCAATTTTGCAAACTAAAAATGAAAATGAAATCATGCACCGCATGTCACCGAGTTTACATCTGCGTTAACATTATCTTATCCAACTTGCTCAGATAGCAAATAAAACAAAATTACGTTAGGTATGTTCACAATGACCAGCACAGAACATTCAACAAGTTAGAACACCACAACCATTACTGACAGTATACTTTAAATTCCACATTTATTATTCAAGGTAGGTACTAGCCTACATGACACCACACAATTCACAAAATCACATCTTTCGTTAAAGAGATGTTACAATTATTAAAACTTTTGAACAATGTTCAAGATTACCGAGGCCAAGCATCGTTGAACAACACAGAACAAGGAAACCATTCCTAGTTTCCTCCAAAAAACAAAAGCTCCTGTACCAAGTAAATCAAATAGAACCTAAGTGTCCCATTCATGGTCCACAATCAACAATAACTTAGCAAATACATTTACCTGCACAGAATGCAATTTCAACTTAAATGCCGAATTAACTCTTGACTCTGTCATCTCTCTGACCCACGAAACTGAGAAACTGTTCTATGTAAATTAAAATGTTGCCAATTGAACATCTATCTCATCTTCAGCCACAACTTCAGCAGTTATTGGCCCTCGGGCATCTCATAATACCTGAATACGTCTTCTAGACACCATCTACATGTCTAGTTGCACTTTTCATTTGCCATAGTCCACTTAAATAATTTTTATTTGTAGGTAGGTATCGTTAGAATGACATGTAATCAGTTGGTTCATTCTCTACAATGCGATATATAACAACTACAGACATTAACTTTACCTTTATTCAACCGTTGGTAGCAACAAAACTAAACGCCGACTGTATTGGCTATACTAACGTTAATCCTCGTGATGTCTGCAGGTTGTAAGATTGCAAATGAGTCAACCAGCAAACTATTTCACTAAACTTTAACACCGGTTTGAAAATAATCTTGATCACATAACTCTTAACTGAAAGTTATCGCAACTCTTTGGAACGAAGCAAAAGTTAAAAGTTTAATCCATACAGTGACTCACACCTTGTAACGATTTATTAATAATCTAGTCTTTATCTAGTAACTTATAAGTTAAAAATCATACCACAGTTATAAGTTATTTGTTTTGTCTTGATGACTTTTTCGAACTTTTTCGAATGTTGACACTTTCATGTCACTGTCTAATAGAGATGAGTAAGGGATGGCGATATGTTATCAATTAATCGACGAATCGATTTAAAGGCAAAAAATAAACAAACATTTTTTCAATCGATATCCAGTACTGAATCCATCCAGCGTATCGATATTTCGCCCTAGAATATCGAGATTCGATTTTTCTGTTTTGATATGAACCAAAATATTATTTAAAAATAGTCGAATGTATTACACGTGTACGTTTGTGTGTGTGTACGTGTGTCGTGTGTATTCAACGTTAACAAAATAAATTTCTTTCCCTTTTACCTGATACTTTAATTTAGTTGTAAAAACAATCCCAATCAGCCAAAGATGTGAAAAGATACACTATTATTACGATTTTTCTTTTTACTTTCCATAACTGGATTCACACTTGCATTAAAAATACCAACGCGAATAGTTAGAATGTACGTTATTTTCAAAGAAAAGCATATTCACAAATTTCCTTGAAGATCAAATCAACAACAAACTCAGTGGTAATAATATTTATGGGCAATCTGAAGTGACACCTATTAATAAAGAATGCTTGGCTAAAATGCCTAGTATCTTTACTTCTCGATTATCAGTAGTGAGTAAACTAACAACCTATTCATTAATGTGTGTACTCTTGTGACAGCACTAGTGGTCACAAAACTGTATATTGTTCTAACATCATGCAACATAAAATAATGTAATGAAATCTAATTTCTTTCCGTTTTGTTCTCACATTCCAATGCTCCAAGTACATTAGAAAGATGAAATTGCGAAAATCGTTTCATTGTTTATTTTGTTGGTAAATAAAAACGATTAAATACTTGAAACAAAATATTTCAAAGCTTGAGCCCGTCAAAGATTTAAAAGATGGCGTGACATGCACGGACTTCTCATTCTGTCTATGCAAAAATTATTTGTTTGTTTTTAAATTGATCACGAAAAAACAACATGCTCGTATTCAATAAGCTCCCCCAAGCAGTAAATCACGGCATAATGGGGTCCCGAATCCAATTTCGATGATTATTGAAATAAACATACAGTATCAATACCATTACATAGATGGCGCTGTTTGATTTTTCTACTCTTTTCATGTAACTTACATTAAACATTTCCATTAAACAACATAATGCAATAGTTATAAATTGCAATTAATGCAACAATTAATTATAAAACTTAGGTACTTCCAAATCCAATACATACTTCGGCTGCCACAAATGTATGCCAATGCACAGATAGTTGAATGCAGATCAAAGTAACATACCTTTAAGCCTGTACTCCCGGAAAGGTCAGGCAGCAGTGCCAACCATGCACATGTCCAGACTCCTAGGTGCTATCAGAAAATATTAAATTGATTGATCACCGCAGCGGCATGTATAAAACCACTAAATTTCCTCTTTCATAGCGCTGTAGACAGCAGGTTTATGTTGCCTCTTGAAATGGAACCTGAGCTCCACACTTATCTTGTAGCACTACACGCAGCCGGTCACAACAGGACTTGTGGTATCCACAGCCATGTTGAAGGGTTCAGACGTCCGTGCTATTTGTTGCATATTGTGTGAATGGCTGAAAAATTCATGTCTATGAGCAAGTTTTCCACAAGCATAATGTTTTATTGAATCAAGTTGTAGCTTAGGATGTTTGCTCTCTTGCACTGTATTTGCACAAGTGGTCTTAATCTCTTGCGAATTCCGCTGACAGTATGAATCTGGCTGAGTTTAATTTAGCATCATAACGAAAATAACAATTTATTTTAAATTTTAGCCACTATAAACCAAGAAAAACAATATTGTGGCTAAACTTCATAAGGCATTAGATTGGTACTTATTATTGTCGGAATACTTAAGTTTATACTTCCCTGAACATCACCACCACAGTTGCGTTTCCCAAGTATCTAGTCAGGATTGGGCGTCGATGTCATCATTAACTTTATCATTATCTGCAACTCGACTTCGCATATTGTCTAGGATAGGCCACACTATACGGTTGAACTCGGGCAACATGATATTCCTGTCTCTAATAGCCGGCAAGTTGCAAAACATCTCCATTAGGTAGATAGGTAGGTACTTCTACTACTAATTTTCGCGCACCAGAGCGCGCCAACCATTACTCGTCTCATTTGGTCCGTATCGCTTTGTGCGTGCATTGTTTTCACTTCTGATAACGGAGATAGGAGGGCTATCTTCAATAATACCCTCGGTCTGTGGGCATATCGTGGGTATGCAATGCACAAAGCAGGTAACTTATGCCGTTTTAGAGATAGTTCTTGTTCCAATTTTATCAAAGCAGCGGATTCGGCCACCAATCGTTTCGCTTTTTCCCAACTAAAACACACTTGTTCAAGTTCACACACGCCACTTTAGGCTACTTCTCAACTCCATTTTATCACAACTCTTTTTCAACTTCAAAACAGCGCGTCCGCGCGTATCTTTTTCTAACTTCACGACCCAATATGGCGGGAGAACCCACTCAGAGTGCCTCTATGACACTCCTGCTTTTTATTGGCTAAAAGAATCTCTTCCGGCAAATTACTGCTTGTATTATCCAATCCAAATCGAGTATTTTGACATAAGAAAAATAAAGTGTTGTCAATCGAATAAAATCGAACTGAGAATTGATCAGAAGCTAAATGATGCCAATTAAACAAACCTGAAGTAATAAGTTTACAAGCGATATACCTTCCTCCGATATATATTATTTCTGATTGGGCATTACTCCGTCATATATAAACGGATTACGACAGAATTTTTCAATAAATGACGGCAAATCTCTCGGGATTGCTACAATCACATGTCTATTTATTGTTTACACCATTTCATAACATACCGTCACGCCAGTATGCTCTAAACGGGTACGCAGATGTGTGCAGTTCAACCTGGTACACTCTCAGAATTATTAGGGTTGTTGAAAAATTTCAATATTGAATTGCATATAACAACACCAACACGAAAACACTCGTGTTTAGATATATTTGCAAGCAATATCAAACAAGCTAAAGGTGAAGTTCATCACCTGGCTCTATCTGATCATGAGACAGGGCAGACCCTGACAGTGATGACTAATAAACCTAAATCTATGGTAAGTTGGTTTGAGTACAAAAGGGACTATCATGAAGAAAACATAAAAAAGCCTTGTGACTGCATTTCTGCGCTTTCATTCTCTGACATGTATCATATGGATAATTTGGAAGATGCATTTCAGGTGTTCCATGGGACATTACAACTGTTCTATAAACTATGTTTTCCCTTACAAAAATTAAAAAGATCGAATGGAAAAAGAAATACGCTGTGGTTGACAAAAGGTTTAAAAAGGTCATGTATAAGGAAACGTTATTTACATTTAAAAACTATTCATAATAAAACAAACAAAATTAGATTATTTTTAGTTAATAGTATAAAAAATATAGCGAGGTACTTAAACGTTGTATCAATAAATCACAACAAATAAACAACAAAAGATATATTCAGAATATGAAAAATAAATGCAAGGCTACTTGGGATATTATCAATAAAACAATTGGTGACACACAAAAAAGTAATGACATAAAACAAATAGTATTAAAAACAAACAATATTACTGACCCTCAAAAAATTTGTGACATGTTTAACGAATACTATATACAATTGACAAATAATAACGAATTTACGTATAAAATTGACGCTATAAATAAAACTATGGACATTGATCACAATAATACAATATTCCTAAATCCTACCGATCCTATAGAATTATTCAGGGTAATCCAAAACTTAAAAAATACTGCGTTAGACGGGTTTGACGAAATAAGTACCAAAATTATAAAAGCTTGTGCTGATCACTTATGCAAACCGATGAGCTACTTAATTAACATATCGTTTTCGGAAGGCAGGTTCCCGACCGAATTAAAGAACTCAATAGTCAAGCCAATATTTAAGAATGGTGATAAATCTGACATGACGAACTATAGACCGATAACCTTGGTTCCTATAATATCAAAAATATTTGAGAAAACGATATTAAAAAGGCTATATGACTATGTGGAAAAGTATAATTTACTAAGGCGGGAGCAATTTGGATTCAGAAATTTTGCACCACCTCTTTAGCTTGTTTTAATTTAATAAAGGTAATAACTGAGGCAATGAATGACAGCATACCTGTAGTAGCTATTTTTCTGGACATGAGTAAAGCCTTTGATTTTGTTGATCATAAGCTACTACTAAATAAATATGGCATAAGAGGCCAGGCGAATGACTGGTTTAAATCTTACCTAAGTGATAGGCGTCAATGTGTGCAAATATCAAAAATCATTAATGGAAACAAAGTAGAATATAAATCTAACTTTAAAACTAATGCAGTAGGAGTACCCCAAGGCAGTGTAGTGGGATCTTTTTTATTTCTGCTATACATTAATGACCTTCCCAATGCAACTCGCCACGAAACAATCTTATTTGCTGACGATACAACACTAATAATAAAATGTAATGACAAAAATAAATTGGAATAGGAAATTAATGGAACAATCAAAGACATAATAATTTGGCCCAATAACAACAATTTAAAAATCAATATAAATAAAACAAAAATAATTCAATTTCAAACTTATAAATCAAACTTTCAGACTCTTAGTATAAAATATGAAGACAGTATCCTAGAACAAGTAGTAAACACAAAATTCTTGGGCATAATAGTGGATCAGAACTGTAACTGGAAGTCGCACATTAATTACGTTTGCGATAAGCTAGACAAATTCGTATACGCAATAAAACGTCTACGATCAACGGTGTCCATAGACGCAGCAGTGACTGCATATCACGGATACGTATCATCTGTGCTATCATATGGTCTGATATTATAGGGCAATTCAGTAGTTGAAATCTTAATGGCATTTCGGGTACAGAAGAAGTGTGTTAGGGCAATATCTGGCGTCTGGTTTTTGGACAGCTGTAAACCTTTATTTAAAAAACTACAAATATTACCTTTACCCTGCATGTACATCAAAGAACTATGTATGCTTGTAAAACAATATACGCACTATTTTCGCATGCAATCAGAAGTCAGTCACAAGCAGGCTACTGCTAGAAATAAGTACAAATACGAATGAAATGTACCTCAATATAGATTGCAAATATTTAGGAGGAATGTATATATTAATGCCATTCAGGTGTATAACAAGTTACCTAATTCATTTAAGAAACTTCCCATCCCCATGTTCAAGAAAAAGCTGACAAGTTGGTTACTAGATCATTGTTTTTATGACATTGGCGAATATATGGAATATTGTAAAAATCCAAGATGACATGAACTTAATTAATTTTAATAATACTAATTCATATCGAACTTACTGTAAATCGCAAATCTTAAAATTAATATTGTACTTAGTTAAGAACGACAATTAAATATTTGTACACCATATATTTCGTGGTAGAATGAATAGAACGAACAAAAATATTAACACCATACTATGTCAAACTACATTCTTACAAATAAATAAATTCTAATTCTTATTCCACCGGTTATGTTCAAGTTAAATTTTATTCGGGTAATCTATTCTGGCAACACTGTGGGCACACATACACAATAGAACTTGTGAAAAAAAACTATTTTAATTTGTCAAAAAAAGGAAGAAACGAAAACAGGAACACTGACTGCCGAAATTGAAGTTATTTTTCACTTACCGTATTAGTAGTGTTTTTATTTGGAAGTCGGTTGTATTTTTTTGCAGTCGGAGGATACTTCTGGTTTTGGTCAGCCAGCTTGCGAATATATATCCTCCATAGATATATTAAACAAGGTATCCACCGAATGTACAGCATGTTATTTTTCTTATTTACATATTTCTAGTTCGCTTTTTAAGCAGTCGGTTTTTTTTTTGAATTTTTGAGTTATTATTTTTTTTGTTCCCATGATCTAGAGGCCATGATTTGAAGTGTGATTAATTTTGTCATGGGCCGAAAGTACATGAAACTCTTAAACATTTTTCCTGATTAAGGAGCATATGGTAGGACATTCCATGGTCAACTCTAACGGTGAGATATACATCGTATAGTACTTAATAAAGGCAGTGAATCATCAATATAAATGTTTTTTTTTTTTTTTATACTTGTCGTCTCGCAACTCAGTCCAAGTGACTGTTTGGGTGGGCCATCAGCGCTGGGATAGGCTGGGAGTAAGTCTGAGGAGCCACACTTTGGTGGTTCAGCTTACCCCATGGACTGAGGAGAGGTTTTTGGTACCGCCTTTTTGGCCTTGGTAGCATTAATGGGACTACTCCTCTTTTTCCTCTTTCCTCCAGAGCAAACTACGGAGTCACCGTCGGAGGAGACGGTGTCGTAGTCGTCTGACCTATCGGGGACATTTGGGTCTAATGGGTCGTCAGCAACTGAGTTAGCTTGGTCAGCCAAAGCTTCCCATTCCTCGTCAGTGCTGAGGGTTGCTCCCTCTTCCATAGGGGAGTCATCATCGTCCGCCCAGATGGTCTTGGACTTGGACTTGGGCCTGAATTTATGGAGGGCGGCTATGCGCTCTTTATAGCTTTTATAAGCTTTTACTTGAGTAGCTATGGGAGAAGGAGGATCTCTCCATGATCGGGTTTTCTTAGGCTCGACGGCCGGTTGAGAAGAAGTTTTAGGAGAAGGAGGATCTCTCCATGAACGGACAGTAGCTTTAGGCTCGACGGCCGGAGCTGGGGGCTTAGGTAGAGTCGGCTCACTAGTCCCAGAAGTGGGCCTGGTGACGCCGGGAGAGGGTATCTTCCCCGGGTGGAGGGGCCCGGGGATGTGTGCAAACCTACCCTCCCAGTCGGGTTAGACTGGGAGGTGAGTATCTGGTGAGCCCTAAGCTTGTCTACCTGCCACCAATCTTATTGGGTGACAGGGCCCTAAGGTACCGGTAAACCCACCGAAGGTGGGCCACCCACCAATGTGTACCGAAGAAGTCTGGCACGTCGGGGTAGACACACCCGACCGTGCCAGGTGAATGCTGTGGGACGAAGCGGGGGTTAACTAGGCTATCTACCAAGGCCAACTGATCCCGCTCCCGACTCCAATGACTGCCGTGTCCTTAAGGGACTTGGCGGGTGCTTGGGGCACACCCCACTGGCTTGTTAACACCGCTAGGTTTCCCGCCAGGGACCACAAATAGTGGATTTGCCCGGAAGGGCCAAAATAGCTGCCACTACTAGTAACCAAAGTTACTAGTAGCGACACCTTTGGAGCGGCGTGCGAAGACGCGACGGCCGCAGTGACGTCACGCAGAGGGGCGCGACGAGACGGAGAGTGGGGGCGCCGGAGAGCGCGGTGGGGCGACGAGCAGCGAGACGTCCGCACGGAGCGACGGCTGGCGAGCTACAATATAAATGAATCAATTGCACGTATAAATTATTGTTACTCAAGACAATCTATTACATCTCCTTTGCTAGTAATAAAAACAATTATCTTCCAGAAAGGGATCCAAAATATTCAGCAGCTACCTACTCCCTTGCCAATAAACGGGAACATAGTATCGGGTCTCCCCAAAACGGAAAATATCATCCAACACACATCCAATAAGTAATTAACTCAAATTGCACTTTAATTCATCCACTTAAAGTTTCATTTGCGGTAATCAGAATTGATTGCGACCACTTTACCTTGAGCTTTGTTTGTTTGTTACAGAAGGGATCTGTTTTTAGAGTGTTTTGCAATAATTTGGGTGGTTCGGCAGATCAATAGTAACTGGTGCAACCAAACAGCGTTGTTTTGAATCGTTGTCATGGTAACGCTTGATCCGAATTTGCAACGAGATGGGGTGTTGGTTGTGTGGGAGAGGGAGGGCAATACGGGCATTGGTGGGTGTGAAAGAGAGAAAGAATAAGGGTTGGATGATGCACTGCGCAGTTAGTCTGTGCATGATTAAATTTCATTAGTTTCGTACGCTCGCAATCGGTTGGACTTGCGAATTTTAGCAATCCTTTACTGAGTTCATATTTTAGACTTATTAACATTCGTTTAAACATCTTTCTTTAATAATCATAGCATACAAGCTGTATTTCGGAGCCCATGTTCTTCTTTTTACCCGACTGCCGAAAGAGGGTAATGTGTTTATCAATGTATGTATGTATGTTCGTTCCTATGTGGCGTTCTAGAGACCAAACGCGTTCGCCGATTTTGATGATTCATACGTCAATCGATTCATCTTAACCTTGCAAGTGTCATGTAAAGACATGATAGCAATTAAAGTTCACCACAGCGTCCACCAGACGTTGCCAAACAAATAAAAAACGAATATGGTTTTGGCACAGATAATAATACTAGTTTTGGTAAGCCAGCTCGCGCATACTCCAAATGGTTTGTGTAATATAACACATGGCTGCTGCGTCGCCAGTTCCCTTGCTTGAACTTGGCTTGACACCGCGGCAGCGTGTCTAGATGCTCCGACTTCATAGCATGGTTTTCTTCTTGTTTACATCGTTTTAGTTAGCTTCTTAAGGCGCAGATATCCCTCAATAGCTGATTTTAAAATGAGAATTGCGTCTAAACGGCTGGTCGTAATTTTTTGATAAAAAATTGTGTTACATTAGACCATGTTTTTAATAATTTAATCTAAGAAAAATTTGAGTTTTATTCTTATAACATTACATAGTGCATTAAGTCCGCCTCTGTACATTTGTGTGCTTAAAGTATTAAATAAATAAATAAATAGTGTAATTAATTTGTGAAGTTATATAAGTTTTTAAGCTGACATGGTCACAATCATTAGAATTAATATTTGTTTCGGGATATTTACCATGTATATTTTGATTTTGATTGAGAGCTCGATATTTCGGCACCGTTACAAGCGCCATGATCACGAGAACTAAAGTCTTTGCGGGTGGGTGATATTTACGAGCTGACATATCTGTCTACCCTCTTCCTCACTCGTTTTTCACGCACGATGCCGCTACTACCAGAACTTTTCTCACTAGTTACTCGACACTGTTCACGACAGACGATGCTCACTGTATCAACTTTTGACACTCGTTCAGTAGTTTTTCGACCTTTACATAGTTGAACCACTGGATTCCAGGCTCTCGACAATTGAAAACCGTCGTCCCTATTGAAGTTTCTGCACTTGGTTATTTCAATTGCTTCCCGTACCATTCTAGGTATGTAAAATATACATGGTAAATATCCCGAAACAAATATTAATTCTAATGATTGTGAAGTTATGTCTAAAATGTACAAAAAAACGACAATCGCACTAAAACCGCCGGGCGTGTTTTAATGAAATTGTCGACATCTCAAAGACAATTTAATTATCAACATTTTGATCTGAGGCTTTTTTAAAGTCATAGAATAATAAGGAAAGTGCAAAAACCTACAGAATTTTGGATCGCGCGGGTGTGAAACTCTAGGTCGTTGGCAACACAGTCGGGATTTAGATTCTTTATTTTTTTTTTATTATAATAACATTTCTTTTTCTCCTTAATACTCGTAAAGGGACTTAACAAAAACGCGGGCTTTTAATAATATCAAAAGAAGTCCAGGTTTGTTCGTAAATCCTCATTGTTCCCTTCCTTGCATAATTCAACGAGGCAACATTCCCTCACGGACAGCCCTTTATATTGTTAATATGTGCGGTATGGTGCTATGTACACTTACACCTTTTTTCGACTTCATTGTGTACGCAATGAACGTAGGTACTAAGGCCCTTAAATTGGTGGCTCAATCTGAATTTTTAGTGACGATTTATTTCAATAAGTTTTTCCTTAGTTTATTTAGGCCCTTCAACGAAACATTAACTCAAGGGTAAGTTGCTAACACGATGATAAATTAAAGATTTTCGTGCAATTGGGCCCTAGTATTTAAAAGTAAAATTTAAAAAAAATATAAAAACCCCGACACATTTTTTTTCATGCTACTTAATTTATCTAGTGAGACACTAGTAGACACGCTTCGATCGACAATCTATTGAACGCGTAATTATGACCCGATATCTTGCGAAAACACCCCGAATCAAATAGTAAAATACATAAGAATAAAATACATGAGCAGCATGCGCTCCATTGCTCTTTAGCAAACTTGAAGGTGGAACTTCAGAGTTACGGTATGTGACCAGGTCTGAGCACCGTAAATTAGGACGGGCAGGATACACATGTGGTTGAATTCCTGCCTGTTTTCGAAAGAAACTAACCGGCCCAAGTTGATGTAGTTTTTCATCGACATATTGTATATTACTGCAACCCTACGCTTAATGCTGTTGGTCATGGCTTTCGTTTTAGACCGGATCATCGCGAGTCCCTTCTTGAAAATATATTTTGTGAATAAATACATCCATTAACTAACGCCTTTTTCCTTGGAGGTAGGCATAAATTACAAATAGTCACCTGCTACGACCGTTACATACTTTGTGACAATAATCATTTTACTGCAATTCTCGATAAAAATATAGTGTGACAAACAAACGGCAGCCCGTAAGACCTTTGCATACGGAACAAAAAGAATTACACTATCTACGAATATTTCGTTTTATAATGCTCTAAAACAACAGTCAATAAACAAATTTTAACGTCTAACGATCGATCACAAACCTATCAAAACTTTAAATAACCAATGACAGTGCCATTAACATTGATATGGTATCGTTGATTGACTATAAAATAAACTTGCTAAGGGCATCTGTTACCGGACAGTTATTTATGAATATTTATAAAGGCCATAGAGCAACGAGACGTCTCGTCGGCCACTCTTAAACACGGCATTGTCAAGTCTTTACATACAAACCAAGCGAGTCAAAATTGACGGCCTGTGACAATATGGATATAAACTAAATACTTAATTTTTTCCGTCGTCTACAAAAATAAAACCGGCCAAGTACGTGTCGGACTTCGTACATTTAGGTTTCCGTATGAAATGTTGAATATATTGGTATTTGTTAACAAAATATACGTAATAATAAACCAAATTTCAAGTTCATAGGTCAACGGGAAGTTAATATATTCTTTGACAGAGAAAAATTTGTGACAGACGACGGATAGACGAATACATGAGTGACAGCAATAGGGCTCCGTTTGGACCCTTTGGGTACGGAACCCCAAAAAAAAAAATTACGACGATACAGTGCGTTGAAATTTCGTTTGATTTCACGTTTTTAGTAAAAGCACACCTTACACCTTCGTTCAAAAACACACTACGTATTTGATTAGCACTACAAATACATTTTTGTTCATTATATTTTTACTTTTTATTCTTATTATTTATTCTGTATTAATTTATCTTGATCACATTTTCGCACCTTCTTATTTACAAATAATTTTAAATTGTTTGTGCGTCTTTAAACCCGATGACAGAACTTAAACTTTATGCTCGGATATTAAGGTTTATAATAAAGTTAAGTTCTTGATATTTTTAACATGTTTTTCATAGTGAAAAATATAAATTTATATGCGTGTGCAAACTTGAATATTTTTGCGACGTATTTTTATTCCTGAATTCTTGATCGAAAGTTCGAAACTTGTGCTCAGCGCGGCGTACATCGGGTGGGAATGGTAATTAATGGCTTCTCTAGTCGTTCCGAGCTCTGTGATTTAGACATCGTATCATAATGTCCACTGAATGCATTTTATGCACCTGAGGGTTAATAAGATTTATGAATCAAATGTATATTTTAAGTGTCTGATAGAATAACTAAACGTTATCAATTTATAATATCGATGAATATTTTATTGAAAAATCCATCCATACTAATGTTATAACTGCTAAACAACTCTGTCTGTCTGCGTGTTTGTTACGTTTTCTGTCTATATCGCTGGGAGAATTTTGAGGAGTTATAAAGGACATAGATAGTTTTTATCCCGGGAGTACATTCGTTGCGTTGTGATCATTTCTGCATTTCACGCGAGTAATTCATAACAAAACACAAAAAAAACTAAAATAAAAATTCATCAACTCGTCCTACTTGCCTACGGCCCATTTAATGTGCAACTCGTCCCACGTTTCTTTTTGTGTGGAGATCTAAACTTTATCAATGTTTGGTACAGTCAGTAAAACAAGATATAACAATATTATTAAAAGTATTTTTAGTTTTTGCTTTCGTTTTGTTCATAGCTTATTTTATATTAAACAGTCAATAGCTACTAAATAATTAGGTCTTTTATAATTTTAGTTTTTTGTTTATTAAACCTACTTGTATGAATGTTAATTATTACCTCGTGTGTTAATTGGTGTAAAATTTCTGATGATTTAATCTTTTCTGTTTATATGTGACAATGTTGTGATGATTAAATATTTTATAACAAATTATTTTTAGGGTTCCGTACCCAAAGGGTAAAAACGGAACCCTATTACTAAGACTCCACTGTTCGTCTGTCTGTCTGTCCAGGCTGACCATGATATCTAGGCTGTTGAAATTTTGATTATGTATTTCTGTTGCCGCTGTAACAACAAATACTAAAAACAGAATAAAATAAATATGTAAGTGGGGCTCCCATATAAAAAACGTGATTTTATTGCCGTTTCTTGCGATAATGGTACGGAACCCTTCGTGAGCGAGCCCGACTCGCACTTGGCCAGTTTATTATTATTTTTGCCACACTAAGACTTTTGCTACTGATTGTACCTTTCTCAGTTTGATAGTAACGTGGGACGAGTTGAAGAATGCAAATATTATTTATTTGAATTTTCTGCAAGTCGTCCTAAATTGGACGTAGCCATGTAAAACGAGTTAATGAATCACTCTTTCATGCAGGTGAAGCTAAATAATAAATAAGCCAATAGATAAATTAATGTACTGGATAAAATATTATTCGGTTAGTAGGTTTTCTTTATTATTGCAAACATTATCACTAAGTCTTTAGTGTTTGACCAAATTCAATAATATGCCTTTTTACATACAAGTACTATGTTATCTAATTTCTTATCAATTTATAGGTCTCTATTTTGTACAAAACACTTCATATTACAAGAAATCTTACGTAAGTACGTACTTATTGAAATGATAAATACTTAAGGCATAGAAAGGCAAGAAGATATTTGAAAAAAAAAAACCGTAAATTTAATATTTACAGTGAATTAGGTTTTTGCCGCGGCCCTAAATCGTGTATTTTTCATGTATGTTGTGAATAGTGTATGTATGTGTATAGGTAGATCTAAATAAGTTGAACTTTTTGAGCCTGAACAGCCTTCGCTAAGCAAAATCAGCTATGACGGTCTCACTGCTGGGACGCAAGCCTTATCTCTGTGAGCGATGGCCCATGATCCATTTCGCTGGCTCAGTGCTACTATCAAGGTTCAAAGTCAAACAAACTTCAGAGCAAAGTTCAGATTATAATACGATTCAAAATTAATGGTGGCTCGTAACACGAAGTGAGTACCTGCGCAGTGGCCAATTCATGCGACAGCAGGTTTAAGTGGTGGGGTACTGCTCAGTCAGTACCAAGCGCATTTCACAGCCGCCATAAAGTTTGACTCTAACTGTACCTACAGGTATAATCCCTGTACGCCAATTAAGTTAAAATATCTGCTACAGGTCGGTCACGTATCAGCCGTAGATTAGGAGCCGCCATTATTCCGGATCTCCTTAATTCTCCTATTAATAGGTATAGGACGTGATGGAACAGAATAAATAATAGTTTTTATAATAGCCATAATTTTGGATCGGTTTTACGAAGGAATAGTTGTAAAAATACGTTGTTAGCCGAATAAATTTCGGGTTTTCTTCGGCTTATGTTAAAAAACCGGCCAAGTGCGAGTCGGACTCGCACACGAAGGGTTCCGTACTATTATCGCAAAACACTGCAAAAAAAAACATGTTTGTTGTATGGGAGCGCCCCTTAATTTATTTTGTTTTAATTTAATAATTATTATTTTTTGAAGTGAATATACAACATTTTATATCCCATAATGAGGAAAAATACTGCTGCCAGTCTTTTGGGCACATTAACAGTGGACAACGATGTGGAGGAGTTTTTCGACGCCATATTTTAGTTTAGTATATTTTTTTGGTTTAGTTAGTGAGTCGTTTTTGGTTTAAGTGTTTATGTTTGTAGTATTAAGTATTTTATACACTGTATATACTTGTATCTATATACAACTAAACATTCTGTGAATATTTCAAGCGTCTACCTGTTGTCATTATTGATATCGAGCAAAAAACGGCAAAAATATCACGTTTGTTGTATGGGATCCCCCCTTCGATTTTTATTTTATACTGTTTTTAGTATTTGTTGTTATAGCGGCAACGGAAATACATCATCTGTTAAAATTTCAACTGTCTAGCTATCACGGTTCATGAGATACAGCCTGGTGACAGACAGACGGATCGCGAAGTCTCAGTAATAGGGTCCCGTTTTTACCCTTTGGGTACGGAACCCTAAAAATGAAAACTTGTCACTGAAAATGTTACACAGTTAACGCTATATATTCGAAATGATCACGTTAAAAACAATCCTTATTGTTTAGCAACTGACAAGCAGATTCTATATTCAAATTCTATATAGAAAATTCGAATTAAGAATCGGCTGTTTAAAAATCTTTATTCGAATTATAAAAAAAATAATAATTTTATAAACACGGTCCATTGGGTTCTTGTTCATCTCTAAAACATTTATAAACTCAGTTTTCTGATTTTATAATCATCTTGCTTATTCCATGCCACCCGGCCAATTAGACACAGTTTCTGAATTAGGAATTTGAAGTTGATAACTTGTCAAACTCTGACGTGGAATCTCTCAAAAGGCGTTATAGAAGAAGTTGTAACAATCTTCACTAAAGATTCTCAATTCAGACCCACCCCGGTTGCAATTTTGCAAGTATACCGCACAGTTGTCATTTAGAAGATGCAGATGAGGATGAGATAATAGAAATGATTGATGTCACCATTTTAGATAGACCATTCTCTTCAAATATTTTACATAAATACCCTTTCCATTGTTCCAGAAATAGTGGAAGAGCAGCAATGTCACTCCAGCGAGTTCCGTCTCACGTGCCGAGACCTGGACTCGCACATCGCAGTATTAGAGGCGTGGTACACCTCCGCAGACGACTACCAACTCAACACCACCCACGAGAGCCTCCGAATTAAAACGGAAAACGACTCGGAACTCAACAAAGTTTACGTGTATTCTAGTCCAAAACACAACGGGGTCTACACACCCTCAAACCATTCCATGTTAGAGAACTCCTCAAATGTCAATTTAACCTATGATTTTAATGATTTTGTTAATGATACCTCGTTTTTCAATGATACGGTGGATATGTCGGTGGATTACGTGAATGTGTCTGGCTGTGGTGTTCCGACGTTCTCGAGGAGTTACGCCAGTTGGCGGGAAGGGGATAAGAGGAGACGGTTGCAGTCGAGGGAGACCTCTGTCAATGTGAGGGCGCCTGTTAGTTACCGGTGAGTCGAATTTCAATATTTGTAAAAGAAAGAAAGGTGTCTTGGTACACCCAGTTGGAACGAAATTCCTTTCGCTATGTATGACGGCTTTAATGTGCTTTAGCAAAAGAATCGTGACGGTCGAAGTCTTAAGCTGAACGCGCACCTAGACACACCGCAAGAACCGCACGCGCCGCTGTCATCGCATTTTCTCAAGGCCCTGCGCAACGCCGCACGCATCGTATCCACTTCTGTACATCATTTCAGCCGAAAGACGTCCACTGCTGGACATAGGCCTCCCCCAGGCGTCGCCACATTGACCGATCCCGTGCGTCTCGCATCCAGCGCCTTCCCGCAACCAGGTCATCGGTCCACCTAGTGGGAGGCCTTCCAACATATCGTCTTCCGGTTCGCGGTCGCCATTCCAGAACTTTTCGGCCCAAACGGCCATCCGTTCTGCGAGCAATGTGCCCTGCTCACTGCCACTTAAGTTTGGCAATTCTTCGGGCTATATCGGTAACTTTGGTTCTCCTGCGGATATCATCATTTCTGACGTGATCACGCAAGGAAATTCCGAGCATAGCCCTCTCCATTGCCCTTTGGGTGACTTTAAGCTTTCTGATAAGGGCCATTGTGAGCGACCACGTCTCGGTCCCATAGGTGATCACTGGCAACACACACTGGTCATAGACTTTTGTCTTGAGACATTGCGGTAAATTGGACGAGAAGATACCACGCAACTTCCCGAACGCCGCCCAGCCGAGTCGGATTCGACGGTTGACCTCTTTCTCGAAGTTGGATCTACCCAACTGGATCGTTTGTCCCAGGTAGACATAATCATCTACAACTTCAAGTAAACAGTCTCCGATCATGATAGGAGTGGGTGTTACATGGGCATTCATCATGACCTTGGTTTTGTCCATGTTCTGACCACGGTGAGATTGTGGTCAAACACAGGCCTATACATAGTAAAAAAAAAAAAAAAAAAAAAAAAAATGTTCATTTTAAGACCCACTCTTTCGGAAGCTCTATTGAGGTCATCGAGCATTGTACTGAGGCTCTCCATGGTCTCAGCCATGACCACTATGTCGTCGGCAAACCGAAGGTGAGTGATGTACTCGCCATTAACGTTGATGCCAAGCGACTTCCAATCCAGAACCTTGAAGACATCCTCCAGCGCAGCAGTGAACAGTTTCGGCGAAATGACGTCTCCCTGTCTCACGCCGCGCTGGAGAAGGATTGGTTTCGAGGTCTGATCCTGAAGACGGACTGACATGGTGGCGTTTTTGTACAAACACTTCAACACCTCAATGTACCGGTAGTCGATCTGGCACCGTTGGAGAGATTGCAGTACTGCCCAAGTCTCGATCGAATCGAAGGCTTTTTCGTAGTCCACAAACGCTAAACAGAGAGGCAGGTTATACTCTTCGGTCTTCTGTATGACCTGCCGCAGCGTATGTATGTGGTCTACGGCGCTAAAGCCGGAATCCGGCTTGTTCGGGAGGCTGGAAATCGTCAAACCTGCGCGCGAGACGATTCGTGATGACTCTTGAAAACAACTTGTAGACATGGCTAAGAAGTGAGATGGGCCTATAATTCTTCAGTCGGGCATTGTCGCCCTTCTTGAAGAAGAGTACCACCACACCCCTGCACCATGCCTGTGGCGTTTTGCCCTCGAGTATGACGGCATCAAACAGCTTCTGAAGGGCCTTAAGGACCGGTTTTCCACCCGCCTTCAGGAGTTCAGCCGTGATTCCGTCATCACCCGGCGCCTTGTTGTTTTTAAGCTGTTGCAGAGCCATCCTAATCTCGTACAGGCTGACGTCCGGGATATCTTCGGTATAGTGTCGGGTCAATCTAGCTCTTGGGTCGTTTGCTAGACTCGCAACGGGCTTGCTGATTGATGTGTACAACTGCCCATAGAATGTCTCGATCTCCCTCAGAAGCTCCGGTTTGGCGGATACGATCCTGCCATCGTCGGTCTTCAGTCTCGTGAGCTGGCTCTGCCCAATAACCAGATCCCTTGCAAATACCTTGGAGCCTTTATTTCGCTCAATCGCGTCTTTAATACGCTCGGTGTTAAAGCGGCGGAGGTCTCTTTTCAAGGATTTAGAGATCTATTGAGCTGCCGATATTTGCACGCCTCATCTGAAGACTGCATGATCATCTCACGCCTCTCCTTCATAAGCTTGAAAGTAGGATCAGAGAGCTTTTTGTTTCTATCTGTACGACGGGTCTTGAAAAACTTAGACCCGACCGTATGGACAGCTTCCACGAACCCGTCATTGTATTCGTCCACTGAGCTCCCTAGGCACTCGAAACGATTCTGGAGTTCGAGCTGAAAGCTCTCGGGGTTTTGGACCTGAATCTGTGCTGGACGGAGCGTGGACTTAATCAGTCGAGACCTTTCAAGCTTAATATTAATGTTCAATGTGCCTCTTACCATGCGGTGATCGCTCCCGGTTTTTACCGAATTGATCACAGAGACATCATTGAACATTTGCTTCCTGGTTGACATGATGAAGTCGATCTCATTTTTTGTTGCACCATCGGGGCTCTGCCAGGTCCACTTCCTATGTTCACGCTTTTTGAAGAAGGAGTTCATCATATAGAGGCCCTCCTTCTCCATAAAACTGGCCAGTAGGTGACCCCGGTGGTTCCGACGTCCAACGCCAAATTGCCCCACTTGCAGCTCATCCTCGTCTCGTTTGCCCAGTTTCGCGTTAAAGTCCCCCATGACAACGGTGAAGTGAGTTTTGAAACCATGCATGCACTTCTGTACAACTTGCACAATATTTTCTATACGGATACGGATGACGTCACCGCGCCGCCCGCATCGAACACGTCGCAAGCATCGAACACGTCGCAAGCATCGAACACGTCGCAAGCATCGAACACGTCGCAAGCATCGAACGCGCCGAATCTAATGAAGTCATAGTCATCCGCACGCGCTGGTGGAATCCGTATTTAAAGTATTTTGCTGAAACGCGGGTCGTGCGGTGCGGATAGGTGCGCGAGGCTGCATACGATTTCATATAAAGATTTATAAAATACGATGACTGCGGCGCGTGCGGCTCCTGCGGTGCGTCTAGGTGCGCGTTTATCTTTACTCTGTCATCGGCCTTACTCTCATGAGACAAGTGTAAGTAATGTGTGCTAAGGAAGTTTTTAATAACGTGTCCATATGCGTGCGTATATGTAATTTTCAATTTTTTATAACAGTCTTCGGAACAAGATACTCTGATGTCAATCAAATAACAAATCAACTTAACTCTGGCCTCAGGGCTATTGGTTCAATCAAGGGTGATTTGAAATAGGGATCTCCTAAATTTTCGATCAATGTTAAATGTCATTCGTTATGTGTCATAGTATAATTGAATGTTTTAAATCTGTTTTATTTAGACCCTTATAATACAGCTTCTGAAAACAAAATGTTATAAACTTCATAAAAGTTAGCTTGATCTCTGCGACATATGTCAAACTGACGCATTCATTATTGTTACGTTATTGTTAGCTTGTCAAGCGCTATTGTTACTGTATTGATACTGACAGCTGTCGCAGAGATCAAGCTATCTTTTATGAAGTATAGTGACAATTATGAAATCCAACTTTCTTTCACAGGATTTTTAGTTATGCACTAGTGTGTCTATATTTATTGTGTATCCAGTCAAGTTAAGACTCTCTAGTCTTCAGTATTGACACGAGTGCTTAGACAGAGTCATTTTCTTTCAGCAAAAGCGATTGCTGGGACATGCTGGGGATTTCGCATCATAATAATAATTTTAATTTTCTTGACAATTGTTACTGCAAATAACCCGATTATATACAACATAATATAAAGCTTGAAATATGCATGCAAATGTGCATGAAAAACGCAAATCTCACAAAAAAAATATAAGCAAACAGATAAAACAAAAACATCAATTCTACCGTTCTACGTCGATATAATTTATGCAAGTAAATATACATCAGTTTTTTTTTTGATTTGTTAACTTCTTATTGGAGGGTAAACCGCTTCGTAACGTAACGCGTTACGGTGCCAGTCTGTCTGGCTTCCCTTTCTCTCACGCACACGGCAGCGGTAGGTAGGCTCTTCCTCTCTCACTAACAAGTGAATCAATCTCTAATCTAGTGGAAGTTGTTATCACTTCTGTCGGGCGTCCCGAGAAGCACTCGTTTTTTTTTTAAATTATAGATAGGCTTGCGCTTGACCACTATCTCACCTGATGGTAAGAGATGATGTGGTCGACGGTGTAGCTCACTTACCTAGAAGTAACCTATTCAATCTTGACTTAAAGACCCTGAGACGCCATCATTACTAGATTTTAGTTAAAACATGCAAATACATATAATCCGGTGCCTAGTTATTGCTGATAAAATGTCACTTGAACTTAAAGTTCGCGATCGCCTAGTCTAGGCTATGTTTGCGTGATATGGCACGATATGGTTACATGTACATTTGTACTCTAATAAAGACGTAGAGTTACGCGTACCGCTAACAAACAAGAGCTCTATTTGCGCTTTATATATAACGCTGATTAGCTGGACAAGTTTCCGTAACAAGGAAACATTGGTCCTTGCGCTGTTGTCCCGACTACATAAGAAATAAACAAAGTAATAACGTCATGTTCCTGTTTGTACAAAATAAATACTAATAGTATTCGTTCCTAGTAGTATTTTATGACGTAAGCAGAGGCGTCTCTAGCCTATGTAGCGCCCGTGTGCAATCATTACCCTAGCGCCCTCAAGTAAGCGCGCGGTCAAAATGGAATAGGTACAAATAACAGCACATAACCACAAACTGCCAAATTTCCCCAATGGATAATAAACTCTATTTTTTGGAAATTAAATTGAAAATCTATTGCAGAAATTTGACTGTTCTGGATGCCATGATATGCAGTTGACTATATTTAGAATTATACAGGGTGTTTACCAAACACTTTGTATTTTCAACAGTAAACGGATATCCAGGTGCAAAACTGCAAATGGTGTAATTTTAAATGATGCCGGTAAACAACAGATACACACACAATTACTGGGCCTCGCATCAAGCTTCCCACATCTGTCAAATTTCTTCATTCTAAGGGTTCTATCAGACAGAGAGCAGTCACGCTGTTAACCGTTCAAAACAAGAGCGTTCGATGTGTTGTATTTCGTAACATAGATATACCCTCACAGGAGGCATTCTGACCGCGTCGGTCAACCAGAACGTACGCGTTCGCGCGTTCACTGCTGTTTCGGTGACCAAAAGTGTTGGAAGGAAGATGGAGACTGTAAAGCTAATTATGGTGGTTAATGGCGTTTTTTATACGATGCGAAGGATAACGATTATAAAAACCGAGGAAAAGTAGCACCAATATTTTCTTTTTCTGAAATGGCTTTCCTCCAGTTAGTACCTTGTTTAACTAAGTCATGTTTATCTTTTTCATATAGTTTATCGAAGGAATCAATTGTCATCCAAAAATAATTAAAAACATTTCTTCATCTTCAACCCATTTAGAAAAAAGTCTATGAAAATCTGCATCTTGTTGTCTATCCTTATTTACTGGGCCACACCCAATATTTTCTTTTCGGTCTTGTTGCTGATAATGACCACAAAATCATTAATACGTCTTCCGATGAAGAACTATCGTCAAAAAACATGGTGACAATAGGTGGTACGGGTGGTACCGCGTAGACCGTCCAACAGCAAGGGGTTCGTGAGCAACTGCACGCTCTAACGCAAAACTGACAATATCAATAAGGAACATTTGACAGATTTGGGAAACTTAATGCGAGGCCCACTGTACACGGGTAATAAGTATTTTAAGGTAGGAAGGAGTGACAAGAATAACAAAATACAACATTGTGGTTATTTAAAAGCTCTGCCCGCGGTGAAAGACGCAAAAGTTGTGGCAGCTTATAACAAATCTTACTTATTAAGTATATTTTAATAAAAAGAAAAGCCGATGTACTTCTTATTTACATGTTTACTCAAATTTAATATATACTACTAATCAAATTAATATAATATAATACTTAATTAAATGCGTCAAACTTACTTCACAAAATTACGTGTAGCGGTAGAACACAAGGTGCGGCACGCGCCACGCATACACACGATTTTGGGAAATGCCACGCACGTGGCGGTCGTCCATGGCAATTTGATCTTTATTTTTTATTCTAAACAGCCGAATTCAGGATTCGCAATATAATTGTCGGTGTGTTTTCAAACGAATCAAAACAGGCCGGTACGAGCCTTTGGTAGCGATGCGACACTCACTACTAAACTTTGCTGTAATTCGACATATATAAGAAGAGCTCTAGATGCCATACAAAATGTAAACAAACCGGAGCTCTTTTTACGTGGGTCATTGAAAGTGCCGCGGCCGGAGGGCGCGCGAGTTGCGCTCGGCGCCCTCTAGGGCGCTGCGCCCGTGTGCTGCGCACACTCTGCACTATAGGTAAAGCCGCCCCTGGACGTAAGTCCCGTTCGTTCAAAAGAGAGAATTGTGTCAATAAACGTTTAAGAACTGTAACCCGACTACGGTTTTGTTTTTAGTCTATAGGGCTTATTACACTACACGGTATGCAGGGCCCTAAACACTAATTTAGGGTAGTGTAATAAATGTTAGGGAGTTAGGGTTCTCATAATATCGACCTTATTGCTTCGGAATGATTTAGGAACCCGGTATTCAGGGCCCTGAATACCGTGTAGTGTAATAAGCCCTTTTGTTATTCGGGCCATAATAACAAATCGATTGACGCTTTATTCATCAAAATCGGGTGTTACGGAGGAACATAAGAATACTATACATAGACTGCTAAAATAAAATCATGATCCTTCCTTTTGGCTTCGCCGTAGTCGGGTAAAAAATAACAGTCTTCTTCTCTCTGTAGACTTTTGGTAGCCGATTGAACTATGAATGTCCTAGAAATCCACTTGAAAAGTATTTTTTTATTTTTGTTCGCGATTATGAATAGTTAAAAAGAGGGGGTTCCGTACCATTATCGTAAAAAACGGCAAAAAATCACGTTTGTTGTATGGGAGCCCACTTAAATATTTATTTTATTCTGTTTTTAGTATTTGTTTTTATAGCGGCAACAGAAATACATCATCTGTGAAAATTTCAACTGTCTAGCTAGCACGGTCCATGAGACACAACTTGGTGACAGACAGACAGGCAGACAGACGGACCGCGGAGTCTTAGTAATAAAGTCCCGTTATTACCCTTTGGGTACGGATCCCTAAAAACTGAAGAGTAGTGCGAAGGCCAATCTGTTGTCATGCTTAAATAGAGTACAATCTTTAATCAAAACTGATAGGATTTGTATGGCAACTTTGTTTCCTTTCGAGTGGATTTTTACGTCTTCATTGATAAAAACTATGAGTGCATGTTTGAACAGTGATTAACCACTTCCTCACTCACGTTAAGCCATGATGGTAGTGATTCATCAATTTTTATTTAGTGCCAATAATAATAATGAAAACAAGAAGAAAAATCCACCACCGAAGCGTTTTCACTTAGAAGAAAATACATTTACCAAATTGGTGATGTCCTTTAGGAAGTACTGCTGCAGTTGGAGTACTGCTCTCATCTCTGGGACGGATCAGCCAATTACCAGCACTAGAGTCGATCGAAAAGCGGGCCAAGAGACTCATCGGCAATGAGGCACTGGTCAAATCAAAGCTCCAGAGCCTTGAACATCGTCGCCGAGTTGCCAGCTTGTCGGTTTTTTATCGGTTACATTTCGGGGAGTGTGCGATGGAATTGCATGATTTAATTCCGACCAGCCCGTTCCATCATCGGACAACCAGACGCACGGCGATGCATCATCGGTACATGGTGGACATCCCAACCATACGCACAAAACCTTTTGGGGACAGTTTTATTATGCGTACAGCTAAGGAGTGGAATTCTCTGCCGGAATCTGTGTTTCCCGATAACTACAATCTAGGGGTCTTTAAGTCAAGAGTGAATGGGTTTTTTCTAGGCAAGCGTGCTTCACCGTCGACCGCATCATCGCTTACCATCAGGTGAGATAGTGGTCAAGCGCGAGCCTATTGGCAATAAAAAAAAAAGGAAGGTCATAAGCCTGATGCTACTCGCAACCGCCTTGTGCCAAAAAACTAGATTTATAAAAGTGGACGAATCAAAAGGGGAATGCTGCATTCTTTAGTTACTGCCAACACCTATGAGAGGAGACTTTGGCTTATAATAATGTTACCTATGTGAGAAAATAAAACCCTTAGAGATATTCAGCCTTGTTTATAAAAATCCTAACCTTGTGGTTTCCTCTTCCATACCGTCCTGTCCAGCGTCACTATCACTGACTCTCTTTTTTATCAAATCACTCTTCTATTGCAGATTCTAAATTCAAATTCTCTGTAGAAAATTCGAATTAGGAATGTGTTAATCAGTGCTTAAGCTAAACAATTTGTAAAAAGTTTTTATATCCTAATATAGGCCAACATAGAGCGTGGCGGGTCTATGATTTTCTTGAACTCTAAAAATACTATCGAAAGAGTTAAAAGTAAACAAATTATCCAATTTGGTATAAAGATGTAGTCGCCATCTTTGATACGTTAGCGTGTTGCTTCTATTAAATTATCCAATTACGTAGTTGTGAATGTTAAGAAAACAATTTATTAGTAGACGATATAATTTGATGTATCCCTAACATGTGTATAATTTGTTTATGCTTGCCGGAATATTATGATTTATTTCGTCAACATGCGTGAGTTAGGATTATTTTGTAACATTTCTTTTAAAAATGAGTTGGTAAGATTGTAGCTGCTTTTTAGGGTTCCGTACCCAAAGGGTAAAAACGGAACCCTATTACTGAGACTTCGCGGTCCGTCTGTCTGTCACCAGGCTGTATCTCATGAACCGTGATACCTACACAGTTGAAATTTTCAGAGATGATGTATTTCTGTTGCGGCTATATCAACAAATCAGAATAAGATAAATATTTAAGTAGGGCTCCCATACAACAAACGTGATTTTATTTGCCGGTTTTTGCGATAATGGTACGGAACCCTTCGTGCGCGAGTCCGACTCGCACTTGGCCGGTTTTTTCTTGTTGTTTGGCTTCTGCTTGACAAGTATAAAATTAATCTTGATTCTTTGTTGTAATTGAAAAGGGTTACTTAGGATTTGCAGTTTTATTGTTTAATTACAAGGGTACATTAGTTATTAGAAAAGTAACTGGACAGCGAGTGACATCTGTCACACAGATAATAAAACTTACGTGATTACTTTTTTTTATTTGTAAGCTGGTGCTTGTCATTTGGTCCCATTTAAATTTGATCAAGATCTGACGAGTATTTTCATGCAGTCAAAAGGGTGTCAAAAACGTAAAAAGATTGGAACCAAAGACAACGACTGCCGAAAAGAAAGTTATTTTTCGTTTTGTAGTGTTTTGTTTTGAAAGTCGTTTTTTTTTTGGTAAAATGTTTTTCATTGTGCCATAAAAATCCTTCTACTAAATATATGCCATTTTGTCTTTAATTACTTTGTGTTGGTATCTGCTACTGCTAGTATATGGCTAGTATAATTACCGCCACGTAACTTGGCAAGTTTTTTAGGTCTTTTTGGTTACCAAGCGGGACGCGGGCCGCGGGCGTTTAGCACCATTCCGAGCGCGCGATTGGTTGGTCAGTTGTCACAAGGATCGACTGACCAATCGCGTCGCGTCCACGTTCCGTTCGCTCTATGTGGTGATTGGTCAGTTCTCGCACCATGCGTGAACTTACTCCTACTACGCCAAAACCTTGCCAACTTACATGCCGGGGACTATAGTCAGCAGTTTTCTCGATGCTGTCAGTAGTGCGGGCCGCTTAGGGGTCTCATAGATGCGCATATTTGTGTGAGTGTGCCGTTTCGAGCGTTTGTAGGTAGTTTCCGTACTGTTTCTCCATATTTATACTGTGCTATAGTACTAACGCGGTACGAAAATACATTTAAATAGAACCACCCGTAATCTTAGGCTACAAGTCTACACAAAGCCCTATTTTATGACCGTTCTTCGAAAGGCTATAATTCCCTGATAGGTCGTACGTGTGGGGCCTCCCATATTGATGGTGTTATTACTTATGCAGAGCACAGAGTCGACACACGTAACGATGCCAATGATACCTTTCCCATGGGAATGCCCTGTCCTATGGGATACCGACTTTGTATTGTTACGTAACTAATTAGCGGCGTATTTGAATGACAATTGATGTAGCAATAACTATGGGCCGATTTTTTCGTCGGTGCTCCATGGACCAATTGAAATCTGTCCAATTGGTCTATGGGGAAAATTACATGTTTCCATCGTCCAATTACCAACTGGGCTATGGAGAATTGACATTGTCGGCGATGCTCTTATGGTCCTAGCTATACCTACATAAAAGGGGAGGTCCAAAACTTTTCTTGAACCTTGTTTGTACTTTTTAACCAACTTTAAACAGGAGGTTATCAATTCGACTGTATTTTGTTTTGTTTGTTACTTCAGAACTTATTACTAGGTGAACCGATTTTGATGATTCTTTTTTTTTTGAAAGCTCGTGCTTGTCATGTGGTCCCATTTAAAACACAACAATTTGAAGATCTGATCATCATCAAGATCTGATGAAGAACTTTGGAGATATACATCAGAACTCTTCCATAAATGACGGCAAATCACTTCACACATCATTTCATAACATAACATCACACTAGGACGCTCTAAAGGTGTACGCAGGTGTGAACAGTTCATCCTGGTATACTCTTATTCCACAGGTTTTGTTCAAGTTTCGTTTCATGTTATTGGGTAAATCTATTCTGGCATCACTTTGGGCATTATAGGTACCTAACCTAATGTACCAGTTCTATAGAACTACATACGCACACATAACCACAACATACACAACACACACACACCACAACCACCACACACACACCACCCACACCCCACACCCACAACCACAACACCACAACTAAAAAAGAACCCAACCACAACCACACACATTATGAACCACAACTAAAAAAGTGAAAAATGAAAATACGATCGACTTCCGAATAAAAACACTACAAAGTGAAAAATAACTTCAATTTCGGAAGTTGGTGTTCCTGTTTTCGTTTTTCGACACCGACTTCTGAAATTGAAGTTATTTTTCACTTTGTAGTGTTTTTATTTGGAAGTCGATCGTATTTTTTTGTAAAAAAGTTTTTACTGTTCTTCTCTGTTACTCTGTGATTGTTGCTATTGTATTGTGTTGTGTCTGTGACGAGGAAATGTTTTCTATTCTATTCTTCTTCTAGCCCAATTCAGTTAGTTTTGGTGTGATTATTATCCTTAGACTTATGCAGTCTGTTTAGACCAGTGATGGGCAAAGTACGGCCCGTGGGCCAGCTCCGGCCCGCGTAAGCATTTAATTCGGCCCGCCGACGGTCCTTCCACATGAATAGTATATGGCTCGCGATAATTATATTTTGACGGTCCAGAAGTATAAAGTAGATTCTACTTAGTAGAATATATTATATATATATATACTTATAGACGCATAGGTAAAGGTAGCGCAGATTACAACGGTAAGCCAGTATGTCTTACATGTAATGAAGAAGCAGTGGCGGTATTTGAAGGTTTTAACCTCGCTCGCCATTTTAACACCAAGCATGCTAAAACCAAATATGCTTTGAAGAACGATTCAGAAAAAAGGTGAATGAGGAAAACCTAAAAAAAAAACAATATCTGGTCAAAGAAATATGTTTAAAAAGCAAATTCTGGCCCTCCTCTGCAATTTCTTAAACTTTCTGGCTCCCCATTAAGAAAGTTTGTCCACTACTGGTTTAGACAGCCTGTTTGTCTAAGACTATGCAGTTTTTCATCCAGAGCCTATATTTTACAAGCTTTTATTTAACTTCCAATTTATGTATATATGTGTGTTCGGGTCAAATCTTGCACCTGAATTTTAAAGCAGTTATCCTCAACCGATTGAGATGAAATTTTGCAAACACGTTTGGTTTGGATGACAATGCACGGTACCTAAGCTAAAAAGCTAATTAAAAATTGTTTCTTTTTTTTATTGTTTTAATCCATAACTCTGTCGGCCGGTCAATCTGTCTTCTTGTAGAACATATTTAGATGAAACTAGGCATGTAGTACATCATGCTTTAAAAAAAAAACAAAAGTAAAAGTATCTCTCATTCGGATGTTGCAATAGTCATGTTTATTTTCACCTGTAAAAGCGCTAGTTTACGCAGTTCCATATCTTTTGCGGTCCATCAGTTTATTTACTTACGGAGTTAAAATAAACTGTGTGGTATGTAGTATGCAGTAATTTCTTGTTTTATATAATCTCTATATATCTAATAATGTACTCTGTAGCTATGTTATTTACAAGTTTATATTAAGTTGGTTTCGTATGTGTGGGCTAAAGAAATTCCTGGCATTCGATTAAACAGAATTGCGTACTTTTGTAACTTTGGAAATTTATATATATTAAAAAATTAACCCCTATTACCCCTCTTGACCTCCTGGTCACGCTGACTTGAGAACAGCTTTACCGATTTCGCTAATTCTTTTTTTGTTGTGTTTGTTATTGTTAGGAGAAGGTTCTTAGATAGAAAAAATAAAGAAAAGAAAAATAGTAGGTAGGTAGTGTAGGTATGTAGGTAGGGTAGGTATGTAGTTAGAGTAGATAGGGTAGGTAGGTAGATAGGGTATAGTAGGTAAGGTAGGGTAGGGTAAGTAGATTAGGGTAGGGTAAGTAAGTAGGATAGGGCAGGTAATGTAGGGAAGGGTAACTATTAGGGTAGGGTAGATAGGATAAGGTAAATAAAATAATATTATGGAGAGTGTTCTCACCACAGACATAAATGTAACTAGATATCGCAAATCCCTCCATCTGTATGAAAACCAAGCGTACCACTTTTTCACACACAATTTAAAAACCAAATTTACTTACCAATGAAAGAAAACATTTCCAATGCCTCGGCCAAATTTTTCTATACAATTTTCACAGCTCAAAATGGCATAAATTGGATTTTTTATAGATTTCGGTGGATTTCAAGTGCCGATAATGCTATCATTATCATCAGCTAATCATTGATCGTACTTTTACTCCGTTTTTTGACACGCGAAGTACATACAATCGCTACATCTAGTTAGATTTATATCTGTGGGTCTCTCGATGGAGCTGGAAGGTGGCCATAGGAACTCCTGAACCAGTCAAGCGTCATCGTGATTGGGCTCATTCGATGTTTATTAATGAGTGATATAACATTTAGTATCTTTCAGTTCAAAAAGCTTGAATAATTTTTTTTTTTTTTTGGTGAATGTTCCTTCTTTACGATGAGATGTTTAGGTATTCGTAACATTATAAACGCAGTATTTTCTTATGTCTTTTGTAGATAAAAAAATAATTCCGTTTCGTAATCCAAGAAAGATGATTAATTTCTCCGGGACTAAGCTTTTCGGTGTTTTTCTAGTGGTCGCCATTGTTGATTCTGGCTTTCAGGAATGGGGCCTAAAGGGCTTATTACACTACACGGTATTCAGGGCCCTAAACTCTAATTTAGGGTAGTTTAATAACTGTTAGGGAGTTAGGGTTCCGATAATATCGACCTTATTGCTTCGGAATGTTTTAGTGACCCGGTATTCACGGCCCTGAATACCGTGTAGTGTAATAAGCCCTTAACACGTATGAATTCACCTCTAGAGGCGCTGGTGTAGTGTAAGGTCGCCAATATGTCAAACTACACTGTTTGTATTGTAAAAGATTTTTGATTTTTATGGTATATTGATTTTATTTGTGATTTTAATTTATGTTTTGATTGTATTTTAATTTGGTTTTAATTGTGCTTTTATTGTATTTTGATTTTTGTTTTAACCTTGATTTTAATCTGATAAAATGTGATAGTGTTTACGATTTTAATCTGGAGTTAGGTCGATAGCAGAAACATGTATGCCTGATTGTAATTAGATGAGTATCAGAACTTATCTAATTGTAAGTAGGCGCCTTATGTCAGTCGCCCAGTGTCAATCGGAAAATAAGTAATGCATGATGTGCTTACCTGTAAGAAATTGGTACACTAGTCTATAAGTATATTGGATGTATCTCATATCTTTGTATCAGTGTATTCAATTGTTGGTGAGCCAAATAAATAAAAAAAAAAAAAAAAAAATATAGGGCGGGTTTTTTCGTAAATTTATTATTGTTTAGTTATTTATTTAATTCAGGACAACCAACAAAGCATACACCAAAAAATACTCATATTTTTACTTTTTATAGTGTAGCCTTAATTAAAGGCTGCCACGGCATGCATTCAACAAAGGGGTAGGAAATGTAATACCAAGAACAGTTATACAACAGAATTTACTTTTTATTGTTGTGAATATTTTGCGATACCTCAGATTAGTTATGGCAAATATGAGTTATTGGATAATGAAAATCAGTGCTTTAACCTATCTTAATATATATAAATCTCGTGTCACAATGTTTGTCCTCAATGGACTCCTAAACCACTTAACCGATTATAATAAAATTCGCACACCATGTGCAGTTCGATCCAACTTGAGAGATAGGGTAGGGTAGGGTAGGGTAGGGTAGGGTAGGGTAGGGTGGGGTAGGGTAGGGTAGGTAGGGTAGGTAGGGTAGGTAGGGTAGGGTAGGGTAGGGTAGGGTAGGATAGGTAGGGTAGGTAGGGTAGGGTAGGTAGTTAGGGTAGGGTAGGTAGGGTAGGGTAGGGTAGGGTAGGGTAGGGTAGGGTAGGGTAGGTAGGGTAGGTAGGGTAGGGTAGGTAGTTAGGGTAGGGTAGGTAGGGTAGGGTAGGTAGGGTAGGGTAGGGTAGGGTAGGTTAGGAAGGGTAGGGTAGGTAGTTAGGGTAGGTTAGGTAGGGTAGATGAATGTTTGGTGTTTTTATGGCAAAACAAAGTTTGCCGGGTCAGCTAGTTAAATATAATTTAAATGTAAACTTGGTTTTCACGCCCGTAGTAGGTACTACCAGGTACGCGTAACAAACTTTGACAGCTATACTTCAGTCAACGTTCCAAGTTTAAACTGACGTCAACTAGTTCATCCTCATTGTAGTGGTTGGGTTGGGTATAGTGCGTTGAGGTATTAGGTACGTAACGACGGGGACGTACTTAAATAACTTTTCGTAGAATACTTTTCAATGTTGATTTTGTAACGCAATTTTAAGCTTCTTTCTTAAAAAATAATACTTAATTGAAATGAGAGAGAATAAATGTTTCAATTCTATTATTTTATCATGTCGCGTCACGATCACCAATACCAATGAGATGTCGAAAATCGGAAAAGATATTAATATTTTATTGTAGGAAGACTTTATTCACTTTACCTAATGTGTGAATCGTTAAGGTTACACTAGTCGATCATTCTTTCATACAAACGTAGTCTGGCGATTACTCCACTGTTTGAAGATGTACGTTCAAAATAAAAAATTATATCAATTTGTATCATCATTATCTAGCCCTGTATGGAAACAAAAAAGTAAAAGAGAAAAAATATTTGAAAGTTTTGAGTGTCGAAAGTTCCATATTTCAAACACTAATCTTAACGCATCTTTGGGCAGAAATAAATACCATAAGAAAAAAGAAAATTGCAAAACGGCCACCATACAGGGATAGATTAGAGCTTAACAATGCAAATAATTTTATTTTGGAAATATACATTTAGTTGTTTTTAGGGTTCCGTACCCAAAGTGTAAAAACGGGACCCTATTACTAGACTCCGCGATCCGTCCGTCTGTCTGTCTGTCTGTCCGTCTGTCACGAGGCTGTATCTAATGAACTGTGATAGCTAAACAGTTGAAATTTTCACAGATGATGTATTTCTGTTGCCGCTATAACAGCAAATACTAGAAACAGTATAAAATAAATATTTTAGGTGGGCTCCCATACAACAAACGTGATTTTTTTGTCGTTTTTTGCTCGATATTAATAACGGCAACAGGTAGACGCTTAAAATATTCACAGAATATTTAGTTGTATATTCAATTCAATAAAAAAAAATAGTAAATTAAAATAAAATTAATTAACGTGGGCTCCCATACAACAAACGTGATTTTTTGGCTGTTTTTTTGCGATAATGGTACGGAACCCTTCGTGCGCGAGTCCGACTCGCACTTGGCCGGTTTTTCATGATATCTAGACTTCCAAAGGTCTGTTTATAAAATTAATCGCCAAAAACGTTTGTATGGAAGAATTATCGACTAGAGATAAATATATCATTCTACAAATCACATTTTCTTGATCTAATTAGTTAATATTAGCCAGTTAGAACTATTTAATTGTAATACATTCTAATTTAAATCAATCGTCGAGCACCCACAAATAGAATTGTCGAGCATTTGGAACGCACACTCATTTAACATTGACACATTCAAGATTAAACTTTAACCCAAGGTGATGAGGTCTAAAGTTAACTGTCATATTTAGGGTGTGTCTATAGGTAAACACATTAATTTAACATTGACACATTCGATATTAAACTTTAACCCTAGGTGATAAGGTTTAAATTTGATTATAATTAGGGTGTATTTATATGTAGGTATGGATTGGTGATAGACAATTGATGCGACTCTTAATGGTGACTTGAAGTCAAGGGTTATCAGTTATTGAGGGCGCGATAAGTGATAACGCAAGGTAATTGATCTTGGTGAATGCTCACGTGCCAACCCTACATATTATACGTAGGTACTTGTATTGTTTTATTTTTATTACGCGTGAAAGTGTTTTCTTGTTCCAAGGGAACATTATACCGGGATGTTAAGTAGCCTATGTGCTAATCTAGAGTATAATCTACCTCTTTGCTAATTTGGTCCAGATCTATTCAGCCAACCAAACTTTCAAAAGTTATGGGCGTTTTACTGTTTGAATCGGGCTGTTTCCGCAAGATATCGTGTCATAATTACAAGTTTAAAATAGATTGTTGATCGAAGCGTGACTCGTAGATAATTTTAGTATGTACTGTGAAATAAAAATATGTCAAAGGATTTTAAATTTTACTTATTGTTTTATTACAAAAGTCAATTGTATTGCGGCTTTTTATAGTTTCAGCCCCGGGAAAAGATGTGAGCTTAGCCATCGTGTAAAAATGTAATGTTTTAAGCTGTGTAGATCTAGAAGAAAATGTCTAACTGTGGCGTTATAAAAATACATAACATCGCATTTAGATTCCCTGAAGGATAAGCAGCGATGTACCTTCATTTCGACCGTTATGTTTAAGTCCGATGTTCCCAGGTGCAAATGCGGACTCCAGACTGCTGCCGAAAAAAATCAAGCTACAAAAATTTAGTAACACTTAAGCCCGACATTGGCATTGAACCCAGGACTGCTGCTGCAGTAGGCACTAGATCAAATAGACTGTAATATAAAGTTTTGAAAATGGAATTAACGATATTGCAGATATTTCCTGCCTTTAACAGCGACTTCTTAATTCTCGTCGACTTCTACAGACTTTTTAATCCAGGATTCCTGGTTTGACGACTGCTTAATGACACGATCCACATTTTATGACCATTCTATAATTAGTAGGATCTTCAAGTATTTTGTCGTTTACATCTGAGGCGTTGACAGAAACTTTTACAAAGAAAATATAAAGGCGTAATGAAAAGGAGAATATGTGGTGTTGTAAATACTTTTTCGTTGTAAGTTACGTCATAAATTTGTAGTTGCTATATTTAAGGGCCTTCCACTGTTTAAGTGCCGTAAAACAGTTTGATTAAAATATATTGTTTACTGTACTCATGTACATTCTTTGTGAAACATGTTTTTTTTCGTGTAATTAAAAGTTTGCTTTAAAAAAATAATTAACAACTCGATATTTTTTCGCTACTTTTGCATACTCCTCCCAAACGACTTGGCTGTTTAAATATATTTTTAAACAGGAAAAATTATAGCTGAAATAGCATTATGTAAATCAAAGAGTATTTTGCAAACAAAACTGCCCAAAAGGAGGTTCAATATTGATATTCTGACTCTGAGCGGGCGCACGGCCAGTTCTGCGTTAACATTGGGGGGAGCCGTAGATTTTAAATTCTGTCTGGAAAATTTTAATGAGTTTTTCTGTTACGGAATTTTCAGTAGGTTTTCCTATGCACGTTTGAGTGCATGAAGTATTAAATAAATAAATACATAATGTAAACGTACTTGCCGAGATTTCCTCGTAATGTGCCTCGTAAAGCCAGCTTTAATTTGTAGATCTTTAAAAGTTGTCACGGATACGCCAGTGTGGCAAGTAGCGCCATCTTGCTGGAACCACATGTCGTTCACGTCCATATTGTTCAATTCAAGCCAAAAGAAATTGTTTATCATTGATCTGTAGCGCTCGCTCGATCTATGCAGCAGAGTCATTAAAAATTGGACCTCTCGGATTCGTGCCACCATACGAAGTCGCGGCGGACATTTGAACGATGTCATATTCCATCCATAATTGGCATAAATGGGCTTTTTAGATAAAAAACTAAATTTCGTTAATATCTCACACACATCTTGTTTTATTCAATTTTAACATCGACCCGTCCTTGTTGAAAGACCCTTTATATTTGGCCTCCATCTCAATACTATATAACCTCCTTGCGCAAATACTCGATACAAACTTCTTGTGCAAAGAATATTCCATTTTCAAACGCCTTCGTCGATTTAATTTTGAGTTTGTTTATATTTAGGATTTTAATTGATGATTTTGATTTTGGTCTAGGATGTTTAGTGAATACTTATTTGGATTGTAATTCTTATATTAATTTCATTGGTGTTTAAATAATTATAATTATGTAATGTAACGGAGGTGGTCACTGGCCCCTGAAAAACAGGTGCTGTTAACTAGCTCAGCTTCAATTTACAAAAAATATGAAACCCTGAAATTTCAAATTTTTTGTAAATTTTGAAGGTTTTGTTTATTTAATATTATTCCTTGTGCTTTTTGCTTAAATCCTTCTTTTTCTCGTAGTCATGGTATAAAATATAGTATGCGACTCTTGAATAAAACGGATTTATATCGAGGGCCATAAATCACTTGCGTCGCTCAGGATTCTAACACTTGAATCACTCGCTATGCTCGTGATTCAATCATCATGAACTTGTTAGAATCCATATCCATCATTTGTTCGTGGTTCATCTATGGCCCTCGCTTTAAATCCGTCCTTTAGTCACGAGTTCAAGACCTACGTCAATTTATTAATTATGCAGATGTCGTCAAATTAGGGATCTGTATTTAATAATGAG
This sequence comes from Anorthoa munda, assembly GCA_945859665.1. Taxonomy (NCBI): domain Eukaryota; kingdom Metazoa; phylum Arthropoda; class Insecta; order Lepidoptera; family Noctuidae; genus Anorthoa; species Anorthoa munda. The sequence goes on along the minus strand of OX243918.1, from coordinate 8,293,655 downwards.
GAACCCTTATAGTTTCGCAAAGTCTGGTCTGGTGCAAAAAATCTATAAGACTTGATTATACATCATATATCATCATATCAAGCCTATAATTATGTATAGCGGCTTTAATCATTATTGGTTTATTGTGTGTATTTACAGTTATGTTTTTGTAAGTGTGAAACGTGAATAAGTTTTTTTTGCTGATTGTAAGACTAAGCTTTAAGGCGTATATATGCCCCCAATGTTAACACAGTATAATTCTCGCCAACTTCTTGGCCGCCCTGAAGTTGGTTTACCGCATGTGCGAGGCACGAAACGTTGCTGTTTTTACCCGACTGCCGAAGGAGGGTAATGTGTTTATCAGTCTATGTATGTGTTGCGGACGTAGCGTGATCGCCTTCCCCGAGAAGGGAGGTCGTAAATCTCCCGGATGGCGCGCTGGACGCCCGAAGAACATTGACTCTCAGATTGGATCTGGTAACCTCTTTGGAATGTTGCCTCAGGACTTCTAATCAAGCAGGTGATCAAATTCGGTTAGACAGGACCATTAAATGTTCTGAAGGCAGCGTGTCTTTAATTGATTGACACTTGTGAAATTAATTCACACTTGCTTCTTTGAGCTGGATGCAGGGATGATAATTGTTTAATTAAATAAAACACTTCAATTATTAATACTTGGTACGAATTTAGGGCTCTCAACAAGTAACTACTAATTAAGTTCAAGTGACTTGTTTCTAGTGGCTATGGCCGATGACTACAATTCTATCTTTGGACCGAGGGTGTTTTATACCCTCGGTCGTTACTACTATCGAGAGCCCCGCGATTTTGTGCCGAAAATAATTTTTATTTACCAAAAAAATCCCTTACCCGACAGTGGGTTTTAAGTCTGTACTATCCCTTCCATGGTGCTATCAACACCTGGATTTCTGTGTACTGTAGCACAGTAGCACCCCCTATCTCAGTATCTAATCCATACATCTATATCCAGGCATTGATAGCGTCCCTAGGCTATATCTATAGAAAAAAGGGGCAAGTTCCCTTATTTTCATGTCGGAAAGTTGTATAACAACATTCCTAGCCCAGAGAGTACTATAGGTTGGGGTGACCTGCTGACAAATTCAGCAAGTCGTCTATGGGCGGCTTAAAAAAGCTTATTTTCGGACGTTTATCGTGGGATATCATCCCTTAAATACACGCTCCTTAACGTTTTTAGACAATTTATTTTATTACTTGAATTTCTACTCAGACCATCCAAGCTATCACCACCGAATATGGGTGGCCTGGAGGCTGAGGGAGAGCACTTTACAGTTCTAGTGCCTCCATAAGTATATATATACATTTTGTACATAATGTACCCAAAAAAGTGTTAGTTCGACAGCTAGTCACTCCCTTTGTGTCTAGCTATCTCCTAAACTACTTAACTGATTCTATATTTTTATGGGACGACACGATGGCGCGTCTATCGGGCCATCGGGAAGTCCCCGAAAATTCCTTATTTTTGGAAGTCTCAGGGGTGTATAGTCCCTGGGAATGCCAAAAAACGGGCCAAAAATCACAAGTCCAGATTACCATGTCTGGATTTGTGCCTAAACTATATGAGCGATTTTCGCTCTAAAGGGATGGCCTGATAGCTAGTCCAACGGGCCATCCGAAAATACTTCTATAATAAGTACATCTATTTCCTTCAGGGAGTTATTCGACCTGAAGGGTCTACATATTTCAACAATTTTGTTTGTTTACAAGAATTTTTGTACGCAAAACGCCAACATATAAAACTACTTGCTGCCATCTGGCGCATCAGTCGGAACTAGGCGGGCGCAGCGAACGCACGCATTCACATGAAATTGATTTTACGTTTTAAGTATGAAAACTATAATATTTATATAATTCAATGCTTCTATTCTATTAATCTGGTATTACTAAAACCCAATACGCATAAATAAACGTTAAGGACGTTATATTACTACCTTAAAAATGCGATTCAAAATACCATTACAAACCGGGCTTATAAATAGGACCGACGTGTTTACAACATTTTCATTCCTACATGGCGCTCGGGCGCGAGCAGACGTATGACTCTAATACATACTTTATTTACAAAAACCATTCAATTGGTTGGTGAGTCTCGTCGCGAACATATCTCCCGCCGTGCAGTGCTGTGCAGGCTCGAAGTGATGTCGGCGCGGCGCTGCACTCCCATGGTGAGTGACGAGTGGCAGTCTCGGATGCCGTCGCCAGGCTCACCGAAGGATGATCGCCGCCCCGGCGTCTCTGGTTACTGAGGCAGTGGGACGAGTTTCTTCACCGGACGCTTCAGGATGCCGCCAAGTGTGCGCACCTCAGCAGTCCGGGTTTCTCCGTCGATTCCTGGATACACGGCTACAATGCGGCCTCGAGGCCATGTGTTTCGAGGCAGCTGGCCGTCGGCTATCAGGACGGGGTCGCCCACATTAAGTTTGGGCCCACTACTATGTGGCTCCCGCCGGTTTTGGAGCTCAGGCAGGTACTCTCTGACCCAGCGGCTCCAGAACATATCAGCGAGGATCTGTGATCGTCGCCATACTTTCCTGCTGTCTATATCCTGCTCAGTGAATACGCCAGGTGTAGGTAGTCTGGCTGACCCACCGAGCAGGAAGTGGTTCGGTGTGATGGACTCATCATCATCGCTGTCTACTGACACATGTGTTAATGGTCGGCTATTCACAATGTACTCTGCCTCACAAATCAGTGTGGACAACACCTCTTCAGTTGGGTGTTTTTCTGTAAGTACATTGTACAGCGTGTTCTTTACGCAGCGGACTAGGCGCTCCCAGGCGCCTCCCATGATGTCCATTTGCTAACTGGACGATCATTCGATTCAAAATGTCCTCTGCCCTTTTCTCAGGGTCAGAGGCGGGGCGCTGTGGGTTTATGCACAGCGATTCTATAGCGAAAAATTCGCGTACGCCATAACATGGCGGTTTCTATATGTCCATTTGTTCTGAGTATCTTCTTCGAAGTACCTGGTTCTTGTCCAGCTTCTTCTCAGTTGAGACGAGCCTCTTTAGAGCTGTCTCATAGCTATCTGGCATCTCAGCATGCTCATTACGCCATAACGTGGCGGTTTCTATATGTCCATTTGCTAACTGGACGTTCATTTGATTCAAATGTCCTCTGCCCTTTTCTCAGGGTCAGAGGCGGGGCGCTGTGGGTTTATGCACAGCAATTCTATGGCGAAAAATTCGCGTACGCCATAACATGGCGGTTTCTATATGTCCATTTGTTCTGAGTATCTTCTTCGAAGTACCTGGTTCTGGTCCAGCTTCTTCTTAGTTGAGACGAGCCTCTTTAGAGCTGTCTCATAGCTATCTGGCATCTCAGCATGCTCATTACGCCATAACGTGGCGGTTTCTATATGTCCATTTGCTAACTGGACGGTCATTCGATGGTGGTTTCTCTGTGGGCCATAATTCGGGCCCAAGAGACAAAAAACTCGGCCCGCAGTACCACTCGTGGTCCGAGTTGAACCGCAGTGGTACATCACGGGTTGCGGGGTGCTGTGGGTTTATGCACAGCACCTAAGGAACGCCTGGCTCGATTGGGTTCTTGCGATCCCTTCAACGTCGGGCTTTCTGGTGGCATCCCTCCTGGCCACACCGCTTTGCCCTGCAAGTGTGGATCCTCTGCCCTTCTCTCAGGGTCAGAGGCGGAGTGCTGTGGGTTTATGCACAGCACCTAAGGAACGCCTGGCTCGATTGGGCTCTTGCGATCCCTTCAACGTCGGGCTTTCTGGTGGCATCCCTCCTGGCCACACCGCTTTGCCCTGCAAGTGTGGATCCTCTGCCCTTCTCTCAGGGTCAGAGGCGGAGTGCTGTGGGTTTATGCACAGCACCTAAGGAACGCCTGGCAATTCTATGGCGAAAAATTCGCGCAACTGATGATCTAAGCCATCATCAGTTGTTATGGAGGGCGTATGTCGCCACCTCTCCCGCCGGTCCGATGACCCGGACCGGCACTATCTTGAGGAACGCCTGGCTCGACTGGGTTCTTGCGATCCCTTCACGGTCGGGCCTTCTGGTGGCATCCCTCCTCGCCACACCGCTTTGACCTGCAAGTGTGGCTGCCTCGACATAGGCAGCGAAAGCACAAGTTGTATTTCTTGGCTAGCTCCCAACTATTTTTCTCCGTGGCCGAGTCATTTTAGTTGACGGCGGACGGCTATGTTCGATACGGGTGTCACCCCGGGTAGTCATCGGCATGGCTGTACGTCTATCTTCTAAAGTCTTCTCGTTCCGAGAAGGTTTCCATGTTGAGTCTGAAGTTCCTTCTATACTGGTTATTTTTGTGGAAACTACTTGGTCTGTTTCTATTGGTTAATATTCGACGGTCAGAACGTCAACCTATCAGCATGAGTTCCAGTTCAATATTTTTATTGCGACGGTCAGAACGTCTATTTACGACACAAGACCTAATTCCCAAATCCACAATATTGCCCTTTAATACTAGACAAGACCTTCCGTCGCATTTTACAGATCCTGACATCATCAATAAAAGCTTTTTGATTGTTCCCGGTAACCCCGTGGCAAGCTCATCGCTTATTAACTATTACGAAAGTCATAAATATGGTAAAGCTGTTTTCACAATTAATCCAGTGGAACAGAATGAAATTTCGCGCACTATCTCGAGTCTCAAAAGTAATGCCGAAGGCTATGACAATATCACCCTGGATATGATTAACCTGACTCTGCCGCACACATTAAATGTTGTTACGGAGATAATAAATCGCTCAATAATGACGTCATCTTTTCCAGACCAATGGAAGATTGCTTCTATTAGGCCTTTGCCAAAAAATTCAAATCCATCTACGCTGAAAGATTTACGACCTATAAGTATATTACCATGTATGTCCAAAGTGTTAGAGAAAATCGTCAGCCGCCAACTCACGCTTTTTCTTGAACAAAATAACATCATACCTGATTTACAATCTGGGTTCAGAAAACAACGCAGTACGTCTACCGCTCTGTTAGACGTTACTGACAATATCCTATCTGCCCAGGATAAGGGAATGTGCACATTGCTGGTTTTGCTGGATTTTTCCAGAGCATTCGACGCAATTAATATCCCATTATTATTGTCAAAGCTAAATTATTACGGTTTCGACTCCAAGGCTATTGAATGGTTCCGCAGCTACCTCAGTAATAGGGAACAACTAGTTGACCTGCGCTTGAGTGACGGTACTACTCTTAGATCTCCATCTATTACCATAGACAGAGGAGTCCCACAGGGCTCTATCTTAGGTCCAATTATTTTTATTTTGTACTGTGCGGACATAATTAGATGCCTCCAGAGGTGCAAATACCATATATACGCCGACGATGTACAACTGTACATTTCTTTTAAAGCAGACGAGTATGATAGCGCCATAAAGGATCTTAACGAAGATCTTCACCGAATCGCCGTTTGGTCTGAGGAGAACTGTCTGTCGCTTAACCCCACAAAAACAAAATATGTGGTGTTTGGAACCAGACAGCAGTTGTCTCGACTACCAGCGACTATTGACGTACAACTAATGGGCGAACAAATTGAGCGAGTGTATGAAGCGCGAAATCTAGGTCTCATCATGGATAAGGACCTACGTTTTGAGAAACACGTAGCAGTCTCAATAAGAAATTGTTTTTATCGCTTAAAAGTTTTGTACAGGGTGAGGCCTTACTTATCTGAATCGTTGCGGGAACAGCTGGTTGAGACTTTGGTTCTGTCTAGGTTGAACTACGCTGACACTGTGTATGGGCCGCGTCTGTTAGCTCGTACAGATAGGCTCATACAAAGGGTACAAAACGCGTGCGCTCGGTTCTGTTATAACATTCCTCGCAGAGGTTATGTAACGCCATTTCTCAATGAACATTTTGTTCTAAAAATGAAGTCCAGGCGCAAATTACATTTGGCATGCCTTCTGTTTGGTGTGGTTAAATATAAAAAACCGAACTATTTATATGATAAACTTGGTTGGATGGCGAGTGGACGGGAATGTGGGAGAAGGTTATGCGCGCAGCAACTCTCGACGCAATCGCATAATACAGCAGCGTTCAGAGGCAGCTTTCGTTATGCGGCTTCCAAAGTTTGGAATAATATTCCACCACCGATCAGAACAGCCAACACAATGGGCACATTTAGGAGACGTTTACGGAAGTATCTGGTGGAAGCGCAGCGTAAGCTGGATATGGCCGCACTGAATGCCTCAATTATATGACGCATTAGCCACACCTCACTTATTTTCACACTCACCTTATTTATTCTTATGTAGTGTACACGTATTTTCTTATTATTTGTAATATACACTTACAACCCATCTATTTTTATCTTTTATATAAGTACTTTTATCACAAACACATTTAGTTACTATAAAACTGCTTTACGTCCGTCACGTCATCAGTCACAGGTCCAGTTGAAAACCAGCGTCGGCACTAGTTGCCCGACATTTTGCTGAACTGGTCCTATTTGGCGCAGCCGTGGGACACACAGAATATTGTGATTGATATAAACACTTTTATTTTGTTTTATATTATTGTGGCTTAATCCAAGTTTTCTTTTTTTTTTTATGTATATTTTGTGTGCTGCTTTGGCTTGTGTCAAATAAATGTGTTTTCTTTCTTTCTTTTCTTTCAAAATTTCCGACGGTCAAAACGTCAGTTTTCAAAAAATTCACCAAGTGGATTGACTATAATTCAATCTCCAAAAATTCAAATCACCAAAAACTCACGGTTGGTGATAAGTCCTTATGAAACTTCAGACATCTGTAGTACACGTTTGTTTTTTCTCAAAACGTGTATCTTCATTACGATTGACTATAATTCAATCTTCAAATTCAACGAAACATCAAAGTTATTTTCAGCCATAAGCCTTCAGCACCGATTGTTCCAGACGTCAGAGTCGTAACTCAATCTTCAGAGTACGTATCTTCAATCGATTTGACGAAATTTCAATTTTCGAAAATTCCCGAAAGCTTAAGGGTTGCTTTCAGTCATAAGCCTTCAGGATATGTTTGTTCAAACATCAAAGCTGCACATCAGTTTCATAAACGCACGTCTTCTATTTGTTTAGACGGGCGCTTAGTATTCGAACGAAATCGCTAAAAACGTAAGGGTAGTTTTCAGCGATAAGCCTTCAGGAATTATTTGCTCGACGCAAAAGACGCAATTCAGGCTTAAAAACGCATATTCTTGGTAAAATTAAACCAGCGTTCAGTTCCAGAACAAATCACTGAGAACATAGGGTGGTTTTCAGCGATAAGTCTTCAGGAACTATTCTTATAGCTTCATATATGCACATCAGTCTTCATACGGCACTTTTGCAGCTCACAGGAAATATATTCAATCTTCTAACAGTTATTAAAAACAAGAGGGTAGTTCTAATAACTGTCTCCCGGAATTTACCTCTTTGGTCCAGCGGTGGGCTTGGGCACGCAGGATCTATTCTCTGCGGTGCTCGACTTCAATTTGTTTTTTGTGAAATTAATTCGTCAGGAATTCGACAAATTAATTCCACCACTATTTCTTCCCGCTGTCCTGGAGCTGCTTTCCTGGCTTCAATCTTCAGTTTGAAGGCAGCATATTGTGCGGCTGAATTTCCTCTATCCCTGGTGGAACTTCAGTATTTCTTCCCGGTTTTCCAGGTTTCTAAAATCCGGCACAAATTCTACTTAGTGTCGGATTTATTTTATTTTCGACGATTCTTCCTTCTTTTTCTTAGACGTCCTGGAGCTGTTCTTCCAGGTTCCAGGCTGATGAAATTCGGCTCGATTGGACCATTAAATTTTGCGGACGTAGCGTGATCGCCTTCCCCGAGAAGGGAGGTCGTAAATCTCCCGGATGGCGCGCTGGACGCCCGAAGAACATTGACTCTCAGATTGGATCTGGTAACCTCTTTGGAATGTTGCCTCAGGACTTCTAATCAAGCAGGTGATCAAATTCGGTTAGACAGGACCATTAAATGTTCTGAAGGCAGCGTGTCTTTAATTGATTGACACTTGTGAAATTAATTCACACTTGCTTCTTTGAGCTGGATGCAGGGATGATAATTGTTTAATTAAATAAAACACTTCAATTATTAATACTTGGTACGAATTTAGGGCTCTCAACAAGTAACTACTAATTAAGTTCAAGTGACTTGTTTCTAGTGGCTATGGCCGATGACTACAATTCTATCTTTGGACCGAGGGTGTTTTATACCCTCGGTCGTTACTACTATCGAGAGCCCCGCGATTTTGTGCCGAAAATAATTTTTATTTACCAAAAAAATCCCTTACCCGACAGTGGGTTTTAAGTCTGTACTATCCCTTCCATGGTGCTATCAACACCTGGATTTCTGTGTACTGTAGCACAGTAGCACCCCCTATCTCAGTATCTAATCCATACATCTATATCCAGGCATTGATAGCGTCCCTAGGCTATATCTATAGAAAAAAGGGGCAAGTTCCCTTATTTTCATGTCGGAAAGTTGTATAACAACATTCCTAGCCCAGAGAGTACTATAGGTTGGGGTGACCTGCTGACAAATTCAGCAAGTCGTCTATGGGCGGCTTAAAAAAGCTTATTTTCGGACGTTTATCGTGGGATATCATCCCTTAAATACACGCTCCTTAACGTTTTTAGACAATTTATTTTATTACTTGAATTTCTACTCAGACCATCCAAGCTATCACCACCGAATATGGGTGGCCTGGAGGCTGAGGGAGAGCACTTTACAGTTCTAGTGCCTCCATAAGTATATATATACATTTTGTACATAATGTACCCAAAAAAGTGTTAGTTCGACAGCTAGTCACTCCCTTTGTGTCTAGCTATCTCCTAAACTACTTAACTGATTCTATATTTTTATGGGACGACACGATGGCGCGTCTATCGGGCCATCGGGAAGTCCCCGAAAATTCCTTATTTTTGGAAGTCTCAGGGGTGTATAGTCCCTGGGAATGCCAAAAAACGGGCCAAAAATCACAAGTCCAGATTACCATGTCTGGATTTGTGCCTAAACTATATGAGCGATTTTCGCTCTAAAGGGATGGCCTGATAGCTAGTCCAACGGGCCATCCGAAAATACTTCTATAATAAGTACATCTATTTCCTTCAGGGAGTTATTCGACCTGAAGGGTCTACATATTTCAACAATTTTGTTTGTTTACAAGAATTTATGTACGCAAAACGCCAACATATAAAACTACTTGCTGCCATCTGGCGCATCAGTCGGAACTAGGCGGGCGCAGCGAACGCACGCATTCACATGAAATTGATTTTACGTTTTAAGTATGAAAACTATAATATTTATATAATTCAATGCTTCTATTCTATTAATCTGGTATTACTAAAACCCAATACGCATAAATAAACGTTAAGGACGTTATATTACTACCTTAAAAATGCGATTCAAAATACCATTACAAACCGAGCTTATAAATAGGACCGACGTGTTTACAACATTTTCATTCCTACATGGCGCTCGGGCGCGAGCAGACGTATGACTCTAATACATACTTTATTTACAAAAACCATTCAATTGGTTGGTGAGTCTCGTCGCGAACAGTATGTATGTAAGTATGTATGTTTCTCCCTATGTGGCGTTCCAGAAACCAAACGCGTTGGCCGATTTTTATGATTCTTACGTCAATCGATTCGTCTCAAGCTTGTGAGTGTCACTGCCAACATTAAATTTGGAAAATAGAAAAATGGCGGTTTTTGGGCGCCATATTGTAGGGTCAAATATTTTTTTTTTCCTGTGCCCATCTTGTGGGGTATCAAAATAAAGGGTTTTAAGAGGTGATTTCAAAAATATATAGCACTTATATGTTTAAATGTACCTAATTCGAAAAAAATGTGTTTACTAAAAAGTTAAATAAAAAGATCAAAAAACCCGACTGCTTAAAAAGCAAACTAAAAATACGTAAACAAGCAGAAAATCAATCATACAATCATACTGTGCAGTCGGAGGATACATCTGGTTTTGGTCAGCCAGCTCGCGAATTTATAGTTTTTTCAACATCGTCATTGCGACACTTTCGTTTATAGAATGTTACTTGTCTAGAGTCTCTGCATATCCTTTCAGCTTGCTACCATCATGGGTTCCCAACGCTAACAATGAAAATTTGGTTCAAATAAATGTTACTAGATGGCGCGAAATGCATCGATTCCTTATTGAGTTGTGTGTAAAATTAACATTTTCTAGAATTGATCCTAGAAATTGTATGTTCTATTTTAATCGACTCTCCTAAGCACTTCATTTATGGAATATTTTGCTCTTAATTCACATTTCAAAGATTACTTGAACGAATCATTTAAAATTGATTCCAATAGATGGCGCGGTTTTAAACTGAGGCATGCCACTGATTCTTTTAATTTGTATTGTAACACATTTTGATACAATGTAACTGTGAAAATATGCAAAAAAATACTACATAACAAACCGTCACTGTATTTAAAGAAAAGAATTGTCACGAACCGAGAAAACCCTTTTACTTGCAAATCGCTGCTAACACCATCTTTAGCCGTGGAACGGAACCGAACGCGATCAAAGTACTTTTAAAAATTATCAGACGAAAAACGCTAGTTCCGTCGGCACGGTTTCTTTGCATGGGATGAGGCATCTGTATGTTAGTATTATATTATCGGTGTTACCATGTAGATTCAGAGTTTTAAGTAAGCTATGTACCTACCTTGTTTAATATATCTATGGTACCTACACATATTATAGGTGTCAGAAAACCTTACCTACATTCAAACACACAGAAAATGTAAAATTCATAACGAAACTTGCCTTCTTTCTCTGAAATCCAATTCGACCTTGTAAAATCCGAATCTATAATCTCGGTTAGAATAAATAACGTCTTTCAACTAATTCTCTTTTTAAATCTCTTGTGGTTTTACGTTAGAAGTGGTACTAATAAATTTATTAGGGCCTAGATAATCTTGTGAATAAATAAAATAGCACAGTTTATTGGTATAACATATTTGTTCGGCACACTAATGTTTGTGGAATGAGTAAATGAAAATAAGAAGTAGGCATTTGAAATAGAATGTAATCTTTATGAATTCTTTTTAACCCCCGATGGAAAAAGAGGGGTGTTATAAGTTTGACGTGTGTTTGTGTATGGTTCTGTGGCATCATAGCTCCTAAACGGATGAACCGATTTTGATTTAGTTTTTTTTTTTATTTGAAAGTTGACTTTATCAAATCAAATCAAATCATTCTTTATTTGCTCAAACATGAGTTCAGTACACACAACAAATTATCAATATGTATGAGATGTTAATAAAAGTAAAATACAGAGTGTCATGTTTGCCTTAGTTTATAATGGCATGCAAATATTAATAATAGAATATAAATCAAAATAATACAATTCAAATCAAAATAATAAAAATCAAAACAAAACAATAAAATTCAAATAAAATAATAATTCCAAAATTACATGTCAATAAAAATAAAAAATACAGCGTAATAAAAATACTAAAATACAATCGAGTGTATTCTTAGTTATGTTTGATTGAAAATCGGATCAGCCGTTCTAAAGTTATGGGTGTTTTACTGTTTGAATCGGGATGTTTTCGCTAGATATCGTGTTATAATTAAGTGTTCAATAGATTGTCGATCGAAGCGTGTTTACTACTTTATAAATAATATAGCATGAAATAAAAATGTGTCGGGGATATTTAAATTTAATTTGTTGACCTTAATAAAGATTTAGGGATATACGGTTTTTTGCGAACATGTGGCATATAAATATAAAGTTAAAGATATCTTTGCTCAATTGGTGTCGCATATCCAGGTTTTCTTTTAAAAATATTCATTATAAAATCTATGTTTGAAACAAACTTTTTTCGTATTCTTTTCAGCAATCCCTTTCATTTGATACCCATATCATGACAGTGCTCAAAAAACAATTAGTCCGCCATCTTGGGTCGTCCGCCATGACGTCACTTAGCTAACCATACATTTTCATCCAAACTAAACGTGTATGCAAACTTTCATCTCAATCGGTGGCGGATAACTACTTTAAAATTCAGTTGCAAGATTTGACTCGAACACACTTATATACATACATCTATAGCAAGTTAAATAAAAGCTAAAAAATAAGTTCAAACCCATTGTTTTACCTGGCTTTACCTTTGCGTTGAATGCTGATTTTACTTATATGTTTTCGTTCTTTCTAATCCTGTTCACCCCTAAATGTGAAACTGTCGTGAATATCGTCCAAGACGAACATCAAAGTGCCTACCTTCATTGCCAACTGCCACATCTCTACAGAACGATTCAAACTATTTGACATCAAATTTTTAATACTATATGTACCACAGATATAAATCTAACTAGATGACGCGATTGTATGTACTTCGCGTGCCAAAAAAAGGAGTAAAGTTACGACAAATGATCGTAATCTGAGCATTATCGGCACCCGAAATCCACTGAAATCTAGAAAAATTATGCCATAATGCCATAATGAGCGGTAAAAAATGTATAGAAAAAGTTGGCCGAGGCATTGGAAATGTTTTCTTAAATTGGTAAGTAAATTTGTTTTTTAATTGTTTGTGAAAAATTGGTACGCTTGGTTTTCATACAGATGGAGGGACTTGCGTTATCTAGTTACATTTGTCTGTGATAGGTACATGTTAGATACTATTTATACTTACTTATTCTCGAGTCGATGTTTCTATAGTCTTTGTGGCAATTCTCGGGTGTGGTCAATGCCCAGCTGTGGAGGTAGTTTGACTGAAATGTTGATGATTATCTTTTATGCCATCGAAGTTCCGTCTTCTCTTAGAAATAATTATGCTAGACCGAGGCGGGCGCGAGCCGAGCCCCATGCGAGGTACAGATTCACGACACGGATGACGGGACGAGACACGGATTCAACGGTCTAGCATAATTCATCCCAGCACTTTTTGATAGCAGTAAGGTAGACCTCACTGCTAATGATAAAGCTCTACTTCCATCTAAACTAATATTATAAAGAGAAAATATTTGATTGTTTGTTAGTTTGTACTTAATATTATAATTTCGAAAGTAACTCAGTTTGTTTGTAACCTTTTTACGAATTAACGCCCTAACGGATTTGAATGAAATTTGGCGTATGGATAGACCAGAATCTGAATTAGGACAAAGGATATATTTCATCCCGGTATAACGTATAATAAATTATATTTTTTTTTTACCCAGGAAAGATCCCTATTCCTAAGGAAGGCAGGCTAGTTGGCAATAGTATCGTCACAGCGATATTGTTTTTTTTTCCAATTGTCTATTTCAGCTAATTTTTTAAGTATATATAGCCGGTATTTATATTATTCTTGGTATTTGTATAATTTAGAAGCAAGAAATAAATAATAATCTACTCCAAATTATTACGGGAGTAGATTATAGCTACCAACCGCTTTAACTCTTTAATTATTTACATCTTCCGCCCGTTTAATTGGGGCGCAGATGCACAAACGAAACAGTACCAAACATACACATATGGTTAGAATTCCCCATACATTGATGTGTAACCCATCAGCACTTGTGTACAGGTAAAATATTTATAGGTCACGATATTTCGATAGTTCCGGTTGGTTTCTTCAGTGTTGCCACGCTTTGAAGTTATTTATAGTGAAGTGATTGGTGCAGATGCAGTGATGATTGTGAACCCAATAATAAGTGTGGTTGTGTTAACAATTGTTTGGGTTTTGAATTATAAAATGCGATGTGCGAAGTTTCGTCGCGCTTGAAGTAATGTCATTTATCAGTGACAATTTCTATACACTATTGTGCATTATCATAATCCCACTACCCAGAAATTCTCTAAAAAAAAAAATATATAAAAATCAGAAAACCCGACTGCTTAAAAAGCAAACTAAAAAGACGTAAACAAGAAGAAAATCATGCTGTGCAGTCGGAGGATACATATTCGCGAGCTCGCGGACCAAAACCAGATGTAATGTAGCCAGTGACACTCGCAAGATTAAGACAAATCGATTGACGTAAGAATCATCAAAATCGGCCAACGCGTTTGGTCTCTAGAACGCCACATAGGAACAAACATACATACATACATACATATACTGATAAACACATTACCCTCCTTCGGCAGTCGGGTAAAAAAGCATTAGACAGGGAAAGGAAAGGGTATTATGAAAACAAATAGAAGTTCTATCTAGAACTTCCTTAGGAACTGGTAAGATCTGGCACAAAACTGGGCACAAGGGAAAGAAAGACGAAAGCAGTAGTAAACAAGACGCTAGATATGGAAAACAATATATCACGGGAATTTAACGCGATGATTTAGATTATTTATTTACCTATTTAACCCGACGTTTCGACCGTGTTGCAACGATCGTGGATCGAGGATCGGGTGGATCGTGGTCGTGGTCGTGGTGATAGGTAAATAAATAATCTAAATCATCGCGTTAAATTCCCGTGATATATTGTTTTCCAATATGAAACGCGAAAGTTTTAAAGTTAATATAGGCTAGATATAATAATAGAAGTTCTATCTGTCTGTCTTTTTCTCAACCATGTTTGGAACAGCTTTGTTTCTCTCGTGTCTCCAGTGCGGGTCACAAACAACAAGTAAAAATTACCAAAACCCGTGACAATATTTTTTATTTCATACATTTTAAACCACATAATTTATCTAATAATAGACACGCTTCGATCAGCAATATATCGACCACGTAATTATGACACGATATCTTGCGAAAATACCCCGATTCAAACAACAAAACTCTCAATTTTTTTAAACGACTGCTCCGATTTTCTTCAAATATAGCTAAGAACATTCCCAATAATGTCACATTAAAAAAAAACACAATCAAAATCGGTTCATCCGTTTAGGAGCTATGACGCCACTGACAGAAACACAAATAAATTTCTTTCGAGTTCGATGTTCCTTACCGATTCCACGAGTAGCATACAACCTTAATAACGAGATCATACGAGATATACATTTACGTCATTCTATACTGACACGAAAAGGTAAGCTTGTACTTATTTTTTCATAGAATTTTCGCATGCCCCATCACTTTTCTCTTGTTTTTTTTTACTCTGGACGTCTTTATAGCATTTTTATCAAACCAACAAGATAAATCGGTATATATTTGCAACCATTCATCTTCTTGCATATTTTCACAAGTTTGTTTATGATTCTTTCTCGAGAATCAACTCGGGTATTGAGTTGGCGTTTATTTGCTTGAGTGAATTACTCGTCCCAAATATTTACCTCTATCAAAGAGCTATTCTCTTAGGAGTGAGCAAACAAATCACCCTGTTTGTGTGATAGATATAGAGGGGGAACTTGTTAGGTTTTTTAGCAAGCATATTCAGGGCCAAAGCATATGCAAGGAAAGGGTTATGTTTTTCGCGCATATCTTGTATGTTTGTAATATTCTTTATTACCTCATATCTTTCGAACCACTAGACGGATTTTTATAATTAAGACGTCGTCGTTAGTTAGGTCTTGACCGCCCAAGTGTTCTTAGATCTTAGATAGTCGGAGGATATTTATTATTTTGGTCAGCCAGCTCGCGACTACGTATCCTCCGACTGCACAGAATGATTATTGTCTTGTTAACATTTTTGCAGTCGGGTTTTTGATTTTATTTACTTTTTTTTTTAAGTCCGCAGATTTAGAGAAATTACACAATTCGTTCGTCAGATTTGCTTATTTATGTCGTTTTGTGTCAAGTCGAACAAATGAAAATGAGCGGCCCTACACGTTAAATGGCCTTTTTACCCGACTGCCGAAGGAGGGTAATGTGTTTATCAGTCTATGTATGTATGTTTGTTCCTATGTGGCGTTCTAGAGACCAAACGCGTTGGCCGATTTTGATAATTCTTACGACAATCGATTCGTCTTAATCCTGCGAGTGTCACTGGCTACATTAAAATTGGAAAAAACAAAAATGGCGGATTTTGGGCGCCATTTTGTGGGGAAAAATAATTTTTTTTTCTTCCAAAGCCATCGTGTGGGGTATCAAAATAAAGGATTTTAAGAGGCAATTTCAAAAATATATAACACTTATATGTTTAAATGTACCTAATTCTAAAAAGAATAACTAAAAAGTTGTAAATAAAAAAAGTTAATTAAAAAAATCAAAAAACCCGACTGCTTGGAAAGCAAACTAAAAAGACGTAAACAAGAAGAAAATCATGCTCAAAAATTTGCCTCCGACTGCACAGCATGATTTTCTTTTTGTTTACGTCTTTTTAGTTTGCTTTCTAAGCAGTCGGGTTTTTGGAAACCTGAAAGTGAACCCCTGACACAGCGAATATCGCTGAAAAGATACACGAGACTTTCAGACACACTCTTGTTATTCTCTCAGCAAGCACCTACTCAGTTATCAACTTTTATCTCTGCACATGCTTTCTGAAAAACCGAGCCAGCTCCCCCTCTAATATTTTTATATATCCACTATATTTTCAGATAGATTTAGTCGTAGTTCTATTTGATTAGAAAGGAACAATGATTCGGGCGATTTATTGCACGAAGATTGATTTGGAAGATCGAGATCTTTTTAACAAGTATCTGTGGAATCATGGACTTCTTTTGTGATTAGTTGTTGAAGATACGTCTAGAATATTAATGACTCTCATTGGAGAATATCAATAATATTACATTCATAGTAACATACGTATATTTCATTAGTGCTCTTTTGTTTTCTCTGAGAAACGTAACATATTAAGGTCGTAGCCGACTTATACAGATGTTCATTGAAATGTGAGCTTCAGGGTGACTTCTGTGGACATACTTTACATTGACAACACAAATTAGCAGATGACAGCTTACCGCCATCGTACAACACGATAGTTGACGTCTCACTTACCGCATGCTTACCGCGCGCTTCAAGCGGGCGGCACATGAGTAGGTAAATTACTCATGTGCGGGCGTAGCACGCAGACTGCTCGCTTGAAGCACGTTCCTAGCTTCATCATCATCATCATTTCAGCCAAAAGACGTCCACTGCTGGACATAGGCCTCCCCCAGGCGTCGCCACATTGACCGATCCCGTGCGTCTCGCATCCAGCGCCTTCCCGCAACCTTAACCAGGTCATCGGTCCACCTAGTGGGAGGCCTTCCAACATATCGTCTTCCAGTACGCGGTCGCCATTCCAGAACTTTTCGGCCCCATCGGCCATCCGTTCTGCGAGCAATGTGCCCTGCCCACTGCCACTTAAGTTTGGCAATTCTTCGGACTATGTCGGTAACTTTGGTTCTCCTGCGGATATCATCATTTCTGACGTGATCACGCAAGGAAATTCCGAGCATAGCCCTCTCCATTGCCCTTAGGGTGACTTTAAGCTTTCTGATAAGGTCCATTGTGAGCGACCACGTCTCGGTCCCATAGGTGATCACTGGCAACACACACTGGTCATAGACTTTTGTCTTGAGACATTGCGGTAAATTGGACGAAAAGATACCACTTAACTTCCCGAACGCCGCCCAGCCGAGTCGGATTCGACGGATGACCTCTTTCTCGAAGTTGGACCCTCCCCAATAGGACCGTTTGTCCCAGGTAGACATAATCATCTAAAACTTCGAGTATAGAGTCCGTTGCTAGCTTGTCTAAATAAAAATAAAGGCAAAAGCGGTCGGCGCGGGGACAGCTAGTTGACTGCCTAGATGTACGCGCATGGACAGATCCAGAGCCTGCTAGCTATCGGCGCGTGGACAGCGATCAGTCATCTCCGTTTAAGGCGGTGTTGGAGCGGGGTCGGTCAGCTACGACCTACGACCTAGGTCATGTAAGGTAAAAAGTATCTTTAAGCTAGATACTTTTGTAGCACTTTTCTTTGAATACCTGTATTTTACATGGAGTGGCTGCCTATCTGACCTCAACTATCCAGTTACTGGGCAACACGATACCCTTGACAAGACTCTTGTTATGTAAACGATGGTCACCCATCCACGGACCGTTCTCGGCAAGCGTTGCTTAACTCGATTTATTTTCGTTGGATACCACTTTTGGATCCCATTTTTTAGGTATTAGCGATGGGTCCCATTTGCTATTCCCATTGAATCCTGTTATATCCTCCAAGCAAAACAAAAAAACCAATATCAAATATCTTCACCATTAAAACGATATTAATTATTAATAATAATAAACCCTTTGTCAGTTACCTTTGGTAATATATTCATATTTCCAAGGTAACTAACAAAGGGCAATGAATTAGGGTAACTATAACTATACCTGTCCAAATAGAACCAAATTAATTATCCAACGTTTAGTCTGTCAATCCTTTGGCAATTTCGTTAATTGGTTCAGCGGTTACTGGGGTAAGGTAACGACTGATTTGTGGACAGAACTGTAATTATAGAGTAGTTGGGTTAAGAGAAAATTGGTAGCGTTTGGCGCCTGTTTAGGAATCGATTTACCCCATTGAATCTCCTCTTTGAACCTTTTTTGGTGGTGTGATGCATGCATCACACCACCAAAAAAGGTCGACATGCATTTGTATTTACTAATGCCATGGCATTAGTAAATACAAATGCATGTCGATTGATGCCACAAAGGGGTATAACAGAACATGCACATTGCACAGGGATATTATGCATGCGTGTATTAAGGCTCACATAGACGGTTACGAAGAAAAGTCTAGATGCGACTACACTTTTTAATAGTTTTTTTTTTGTTTTTAGAACAATTTCAGAAAATAAAAATGTAAATGCGAACATCGTTGTCGCACAGTTGCGTCGCACCTCTGTGGGGAGCCTTTAGAGTTTGTTAACTTTTGACAAATTGAGCAAGCAAATAATGTTCGATTTAGGTGTCCTATAAAGACTGTTATTAAGAAATAAATATTTTGTTAAATTGAACACAGTTTAGTTTTCTGTCACCATCTAATCGAGATGACTCCGCCCAAAAATAGCAAAAACAAACAAAAAAGTAGTCGCAGCTTTCTAAAAATACACACAGCAGTAATCCATTCCTGAAATTCTTCTGAGAATGATTATTTTTACTGGACGCGTTACTAAAAATGGCGTCTGAAGCTATTAGAGTTCACTCACAGACATAACTAATAGTTTACAAGTGTTGTGGTTAAGTTTATGTTACTTTAACTGTGGCGACATAAGGCCGTAAATTAGGTGCGGTCCTGTCGCGATATCTACGACGGGTGGAAATGCTCCTTGTTTTTGAAGATTTTATCAATGCTTTTAACTTGCAACGTAGACACGAGTACACAACGCGACATTGTGTCAACATGGCGAAGACACTTTTTAACCGACTTTCCAAAAAGGAGGCGGTTCTCAATTCGAATGTTTAAATATTTTTTTTGTTTATTTTCGGGCATAACCCCGTCATATTTGAACGGATTTTCAAAATATTTTTTTTGTTCGAAAGAGGTTTGTTCTGAAATGGTCCCATATAAATTTAGTAAGGATCTGATGAAAAACTTCGGAGATATACAACAGAAGTCTTCAATAAATGACGGCAAATCTCTCGGGATTGCTGCAATCGCATGTCTGTTTATTAACAGACTTTAAAAACGATGAGGTTCAAATTGTACGTTTATATACAATAAAAATCTATATAATATATATTTTTTGCTAAGGCATATTGTTGTACTACGGATAAAAGGGATGACACATTGTCGGGTCGTGCCTGTTTGCGGGTGCCTTAAGCATCTTTGCAACTTATAAGGAAGACTTGGAAAAGCCTAGTAAGTAAGGCCCTAAAGTTCTTAGGATTCTATTGAGGCACTGGTAAACTTTATTGTGTTCAGGTTTTGTCATCTTGAAAACTATAAGTTTTCATTCGTAATTATTCGCCGTGTTTCGCAGAAGTTGGATCGGTAGCGCCGGTTTATAAAACTCTCGCTACGGATTCATTCCATCCGAACATTCTTTAGCATTGGAGGACCAATTTAAATGTACGGACAAATCTTTTGGGAATATATTTAGTTGAACATTTGCTTTGTAAGTCTTAATTAGAGATGAAAAGCCAAAAATCTTTTTGTTCTTATTAGGTGTCACGGAAGCAGGTGTAAATATGAAATTCTAGAAATTCTATCCTCTCCTATTTGCATTTACTCTTATTATAAATGTTAAATTTGTATTATCGGAAATTACACCTCAACGTCTTGGATGAATTTTGGAACACGGGTAGATTATAGCCTGGATTAGGACATATGATTATTTTTATTCCATTATAATACATGCCCGTGGGATAATTCTTCACTTTCTTGCGGACGAAGCCGCTGACAAACGTTACTAGAATTAAGTTTGTCCCTATCAAAGTTTTACCTATTCAAGAAATATCCAGTTACCTTTACGTATTCTAGAAATATCCAGTTACCTCTGATAAATATTCCTCGATGTCAAGGAATATTGCGAAGACCGCTTTCAAAGGAAACTCGGTAAAGCAAAAGTTGAGAAGATTGTGCATCTCATTAGGGAACTTGCCTTGATTTTTACAAGTTTTTAATTAACTTGCAATGTATGTATGTACGTAAGTGTGTTCGGGTCACATATTGCAACTGAATTTTAAAGCAGTTATCCTCAACCGATTAAGATGAAATTTTGCATACACGTTTAGTTTGGATGACAATGCATGGTTAGGTAAGTGACGTCATTCTAAATCTAATAGTCTATAAAAGTGGAATTCTTTGCATACGATTTACCTTTATTTCAAGCAATATTTACTCAGGTTGGTTGCTATCTTTATAAATGAAAATATTATCGATCTTTTTTTCACTTGATATTATGATATAAGTCAGCTTTTGAAGTTTTGACTTCATAATTGACAGATTAAAAACCCCAAGCTATTTGAAATACACGCAACAGTGAATTTACAGTTATTATTATCTATCTTACCAAATAATAAACATCATTATTTCAGCCAAAAGACGTTTACTGTTAGACATATTCCTCCCCAAGCGTTACATTTGACTTACCAACTGAAAAACTGAAAGGCCTTAATAAAACGTTTTTTTTTCCAGAAGTTTTCTACCCCGACTTTAATTAATTCGTTCACTGTGGCAACTTCTCCCATTATTGGGTTCCACAAATGAACTGGAAACATTAAAAAAAAGTTTGAAACATTTAAACCCTGGCATTTTTGCATTGTTGAATGACTGTAGGTACATTTTCAATTTAGGTTAAAAGGAAAGTTGGGAGGCTGTATCTAACGTATATTTTTCGATGTAGGTATACCTAAGGAGTACTAATTTCATGAGATTTCGGGTTTATTCTTTAGGAAGAGTTTATTTTTTTGTGTAGAAGGCGCTTTAAATTTATTTTAGTTTGTGTGTCACCCGAGTTGAAGGCGAGATCGTCGTCGAGCCGTCGAGAGACTGCCCATGTGTATCTATAGCCCAAGAAAAAAGAGGCCTATACCCAGCAGTGAACGAAGTCAGGCTGCTGAAGATGATGATTTTCTAATAAAGTTTTTAAACATACTTAAACAAATAAATAAATAAGTAATATGTGTGTATGTCAGAAAAGGCTCGATTTTGTTTTCGTGCGCCTTGGACCAACAGACCGTACAAAATAAATAAGAAAATTGATATAAATCACAAAAGTCACCACACCCAAACCAAATAACAAAAACCTCACTTATCAACACACAATACAAATATGTAGATAGTTACTAGGAGAGCAGCGGCCAATGTGAGCGAAAATTTTCTATTCACCACCAGATAGGTATATTTTCAAATGTAAACACAAACCAAAAGAAAAGCACTAATTAAAATTAAACATCCACCAAACCCCAAGTAAATGTCAAAAACCGCATATAACAACACAATAAAAGCATTTGGGTACCAGGAGAGCAGCGGCCTATAGGAGCGAATTCTATTATACACATCATAGCGCTATGTGTAAATAGCATGAATAATAGAGAAGAAAGCTAATTAAAATTAACCATCCACCAAACCCCAAGCAAATGACAAAAACCGCGCTTAACAACACACAATAAAAACATTTGGGTACAAGGAGAGCAGCGGTCAATAGCGAGTCATTTCCGTAATCCTGTAACACGCAGGTCATAGGACGGTCACAACTGGGTCACGCGAACGGCTGACGGAATCGTATCCGTGTCACCAGGCTAATTGTAACACTGTTATGTTGCGATTAATTGATTAAACCTTTGTTTTTGTTGCTGTTCTGATATAGGGTTTGGTTACGTTCATAAACGTAAATTGGGGCATGTTTTTGGTCACCATAACCCTGCTGCCTTTATACGATTTTGTTTGTAATCGGTGTAGTACGTCTTCTTCCATAGATCGCTTTGGCCGTCATCTGAGGGTTCACTTTCTGTCTAGCCATCTACCTTTCTTTTAATCTGCTTCTTTCAAGCGTTATCATCATCATTTTCTGCCTGCTGAAGCAAAAGACAATATTCCAGAATATGCGAAGACTACAAATTGTCGTCATCGTTCACTTTGTCGTCATCTAAATATTCACCTCCATTCGATTCATATAATTTTTCTTCCGAGAGTTACCATCGTATATAAAGTATCTCACATATTATATTTCTTAAAATAAATGATCTACATTACAATATGTTCTATCAATATTAATTGATATTGGAAACCATTCAAAGGGAATGTAACTTTAGAATCGCCTCTAAAACTTTATTATATGACCAACTTTACCAACAAATTGGAATTGCCGACGTAAAATACTGTTATCAAATGAAATATCAATAAAACTAAATGAAATGGTAACAGTGAACAAAGATAGTTTTTATCAAAGGTAGTCGAAACAAGAGCCCTTCAGATATTGCTATGAAGAGCGGTTTACTTACCGCCATTGCCGAGTTCAGGGCTGTCTGATTTGTTAGATTATATTTTAGGAATTTTTTTATTCGTGTTTCAGAAGGAGTTATGATTTCGGTTTTAGCAATATTAGTAACAAGGAGGCTAATCGCGAGATTGGATAAAAATTATGTAAACAGTAATTGCGCGTGGTCGGTCACAATTTTGAGTTTCTGGTTGAATTTTTCTGTCTGAAAAGTTTTCGATGGTACGCGTGCTTCAACCGATGAATGTCTCATTGGTACTTACCCGGATTTTAACCATCGTAGGTATAAGCACAGTTCAGTGCACGAGAGTGGTCTTTGTGACTGGGCCACCAACAGACAGACATCACACTATCACAAAGTTTGTGTGTGTGTTTGTATGATTGTTACTTCTTCACGCTTAAACGGCTTGACGGATCTGTATGAAATTTGACACAAAGATAGATTATAGTCTGGAATAGCACATATGATACTTTTTATCCCGGGAATATGTTCCCTTGGGATAATTTTCGACATTCACACGGGCGAAGCCTCTGGCAGAAGCTAGTAGGAAAATATCCTTGAAAGTTAATTTAAAATTCCATGTTTTCCAAGCTGCCACACCGTTTCCTGCAATAAAGTAATTGTACTAATAAACATCCAAATTCGTCACGGTAACCCTGGCGCACATTAATGCAGATGACCAGTAGTAATTATATTCACAGCGGCGCACTGTCTTGTTTCAATTGAGTGTAATTGTTCAGCGCGGGCTTCCCGATTGTTTTGACGGTTTGCATTTATTTTGAAGTTTGTTGGTACTTTTATATAATTTTTATGGGTGGCGGCAGAGCCGAGACCATAGACAAAGTGAAATAAAATCAGCGATAACTTTTTTTATGTTTAGGCTTCGCACGGTTTGTGCATTTAGCCAGTGTCAAGTTTAGAATAGAAGTTCTAATTTCTTTAGATTTTAGTCCAATGTCCTAATTAGGCCTCAATAAACTGGCGGTAAATTTATTGGAAGCTTCTACGGAGTTTTGTCACTCGTGCACGTTCACTAATATTAATAGAATAAAAAAACCGACCAAGTGCGAGTTGGACTCGCGCACGAAGGGTTCCGTACCATAATCGCAAAAAAATGGCAAAAAAACACGTTTGTTGTATGGGAGCCCCACTTATATTATTTATTATTATATATTTATTTTATTCTGTTTTAAGTATTTGTTGTTATAGCGGCAACAGAAATACATAATATATGAAAATTTCAACAGTCTAGTTATCACGGTTCATGAGATACAGCCTGGTGACAGACAGACAGACAGACAGACGGACCGCGGAGTCTCAGTGATAGGGTCCCGTTTTTACCCTTTGGGTACGGTACTCTAAAATAATATTCAATTTAACACAATTTTAGGAAAATAAAACAGAGAAGCAACATAGACGCCATCACGTTCCCACCAAAACCCCCATCGATAACTTATTTCAAAACTTCAAAATGTGAGGTATCTCATGTGGACGTCGACCCCATTTTATTTAATTTCACTTCACTTCTAGAGATCCCGGAGCGGAACCTATTTAGTTAGAAACTTTAAATTATCATGCATAAGTTTCAGTCTAATTATGCTTATTTAGATTCAGGTCTAGCTCAGATTTGTATACCTACTCTGTTGCTATGTTGACATTAGTAAGACTGAGCGAAAAATTGCCGCTACCTTTTGAAGATGACGGCAGAATACAAAAAAAACTACTTTTCAATACAGTTGTTAAACATGGCGTACTTTCAGAGGCTATAATTATGATTCGAAAATTAAATCTTACGCATAAGCATCTTTCTATTACGCGGTCGTGACTTTTGTTTACGAGCTCGATCATTAGTTTTGCAGTTTAGTGTTAAATTTATAAATCAATTTAAAAAGTTTAGAAGCAAAGAGTTTTCATACATAGAATAAAATGGGTTAGATTTTATACGAGGATAAATGAATGATTCCGTACGTTTTAGCATTGCACTCTCAAAAGTCTTTTAAATGGTTGTTTAATATATTTAATTACCAGTTTTATTTTAATTATTTTCACATCAACATTTGTCTAAAATTTAATAGGCTGTATAGACTGTTTTCGTTGTAAAAAATGTCCAGTTGCAAAAACGCGCCTTGTATAAGTCAATTTAAAAAAGTTTAGTAGCAAGGAGTTTTCATACATAGAATAAAATGAAATAGATTTTATACGAGGAAAAATGAATGATTCCGTACGTTTTAGCATTTAATTCTCAAAAGTCTTTTAAATGGTTGTTTATTATATTTAATTACCAGTTTCAATTTAATTATTTTCACATCAACATTTGTCAAAAATCGAATAGGCTGTGTGTTCTTTCGTTGCAAAAACGCGCGAAAATTTTATTTTTTTGTCATTTAACAAATCTAATTCTTTGATTTGTTTTTACTATTTCCCACAACTGTATTGAAAAATATCGTGTGATACACGGGCGTGTAGGTTATTGCAAACGAGTTGTCATTAACAAGCCCGAGCCGAAGGCGAGGGTTTTTAATGACACGAGTTACTTTCCACCCTTGTATCACAATGTACTATTTAAAAATACCTAGTATTTTTGTTGTCTTAACTCTTCGAATTCCTCCCTCGTGCCAGCCATCAGTCCTCCCATCCATCCATCGGCACTGCTGTTATATGCATAACTTGGCTCGTAAAATATGACGTTTATGAAGCATCGCTCAATGGAGTCGTTTTATAAAGGGGAGTATAGACTAGAGCATTTACTTGTAACAGAACATCGAGCATTCACCGTTTTTAACCGCACTTCGAATGTGATTCATGTGTCGAATTTTTGTTACAACCTGATTTTAAAACCAACGAGATCGTGCCATTGCTCGGGCTAGGTAATGCTCTGATATTAGTAAGACTATAAGCGAAAAATTGCCCCCACCTTTTGAAGATGGTACAAAAACAAAAAAAACTGCTTACAAAAAAAGTATTTTTGCCGCCTTAACCCTTCCAATTCCTCCCTCGTGCCAGCCATCAGTCCTCCCGTCCATCCATCGGCACTGCTGTTATATGCATAACTTGGCTCGTAAAATATGACGTTTATGAAGCATCGCTCAATGGACCCGTCTTATAAAGGAGAGTATAGACTAAAGCATTTACTTGTAACAGAACATCGAGCATTCGCCGTTTTTAACTGCACTTCGAATGTGATTTATGTCGATGTCGATGTTTACTTACAACCTAATTTCAAAAACCAAGGAGCATTTCAATGAACGGAAGGTAGAAAGAAATGTAACAGTTAATCCTGAGCATTACGTCGAAAACAGGGTCACCATTCGTTGGAACGATACGTCACATGGAAATGCTTTTGGAATCTGAGCTTTTGTCTGTATTTTAACATTCGTAAGAACGTTACATTACATTCATATGCTCCAGCTAGTCTATACTCACCTTAGTAGTTGTTATATTTGGAAAGACTTTTACGAGAGTCCCGACGCCATTAAAGATACCTTGGGGAATTGTAGTAGTGAGTAGTGATGTTAGTTTTAGTATTGTGAAAACGTAACATGTTTTATATTTTGTTTGGTGTCAAAAAAGAAACGGTTTGGCAATAGAGATGTCTGTGGAAGACTACTTTAAAAGTCGTTATAGAGATTTTGAACCATGCTGTTTTAGTATTATGCTGAGTTATATATATTTAAGTAGTTTGAACCATGGTGTATTGAGACGAGAGGGCGAGGTATCCATATTGTGAAGCTTTTTTTTCTGGTAAACTACTGCAACAGTTGTGATAGATAACCACTTCTTCGATTGGTTTGTCTAGTAGGCCAGTATTATTGGATTTTACCATTTTTTTTTATTTCTTATTCATAACCATAGATACAAGTCTTTCAGTCGGATACATAAATGGGTTATTCTTTAGTATGCATTAGAATGTGGATGTAACAGATTCTAATGTTTTTTTGAGTATTTGGCAGCAAATTGTATCGAGTCAGCCTTCCCAGTTAGCTTTGCGGAGGTAGTCAATACTACAATAAAATTCTCTGTTCCACTATCCTGAGATCGCTTCTGTCAATGATTTCACATGTTGTCCAGTTGCGTAGATAGTTGAGACACAAAACTACACCAATTTTATATCACAATATCCACTAGGAATCATTTTGCAAACAATATTAACAGCCGCTGAACTACACTCGAAAAAAGCCCGCCAAAAACTCTTTTTTCAATAGTAATTACTAGCCAGTGACAAACATATGGCCAAAATCACGTCGTTTTTACTTTGGACTTAGATATAGGTAATTGGAAATTTCTGCCTAGGATAATTTTATGTTTTTTTTTCATGATTTATTATATTCTAGTTGGTTGTACTCGTGTGTAATCTCATGGTAATATTTCTTCGTTTGCCAGGCCAAGAAATATCGGTGGTTTACCTGCAAAACAAAAGATACGAAACTTATATAAAAATAATATGAATACCAAAAAGGTTCCAGAAATAAGTTTAGATACACAAACTCGACCAAATTGGGTACGTAAATATATTGGATCCGTCTCGTTGGACAGTATCCGAAATAGGAACGCGGCGGATAAAAATATCCGACTTTTGTGACGTAATGTTTCTTTGTGCGAAGTTTCGGTGTCATCGGCTACTCGTATTTGTCATTACGTTCTGATGAAAAAACAAGGCAATTTCTGCCAAAATTTATATATTCAGAAAATAACAGTAAGGAAATGGTGTATTGGCTTCGTGATTCAACGTAATATAAAAACTCGTTCAAATTCAAGTTGCAATATCATATCGGGAACAATTAGGTACCTCCAAAAAAATATTTACAGGTTGATACTGATATTAGAATATTCCTTGGCTCAGTCTTTAACCAGATATGTCAATAAAAAGAGAAAGAATATAAACAAAGCAGTTAAAATTAAATTAGTTCTACTTAATCTAGTTATCAAGGAGCCTGTTGACAAATCATGTTAACGGAACAAATTGCCATAAATCAAGTCTATCATTTCAATTAAACTATGAAGCTCTTGTTCCCATCATCAAACTCTTGCATTTGACATCCCTATTACGCAATGAACCGAAACCATTCAATCTGAAAACATACCTTAACAACAAACAAATAAGATAAAAATTCGATTGAGAAAGCTTCATTTATTTCACGGACAAAGCGATTCGAATTTCGAACAACGCGTGACGTCACTGGATTGTCAGTTGACGTACAGCTTGGCCAGAAAGAGTAGAAAAAAATTGAGGTCGCCACTATCGTTTATATGGCATCATTTATACTATAACATAAATGAATTTGATACTTTAAGTATTTTTAAAGATAAATCAGAATGGGGAAAATCGTTAAATCAAATGCTAATTTTTTTATTATTCTAACTGTTAAATAAAAAGCCTAGGAGAGTAAAAACATCTTTATTATAGTAACAATATATTTTCTAATCACTATCTAAATATTCTACACCCGACTCTATGCTTGGCTGTTGTTGCAAATTTGCCTTCGTTTTTATTGCCTTCGTTTATTTTGCGTCGAACAGTGCTTTCTGAGTTTCCTGTAATCAAAATAAAACATTAATGTAGAATGATGTGAGTGACTATCAAAAATTGCAATCGCTCTATACAAAGTCACTGTGTCAAAGTACTTTCCCTATGTAAACATAACCTCTAAAATTAAATTAAATCCAAAAAAACTTCGTTGATGTGGTATATTTTAAAGACCAAACCGACTTTAACTGTAACTTAGATCATGAACTATGTATATTATATAAAATTAGATTGAATAAATACCTGACATATCAGCAACTCGTTTGTAAAGGTCATCCAATTCTCTTAGAAGTTTTCCGCCATGATATTCCTCCAAACAGCTCTTAAAAACATTGTAAATAACTTCTCTGGCACCACTTCTTATCGTCTTTCCCATTTTCAATAACAATTCACCGACTAATATGTTTAATATCTACCAAAAATTACATTAATTCACGATACACTTTTATTGTTTTGGTAGTTTGACTGATGTTTGACATTTCTTTCA
Organism: Anorthoa munda; assembly: GCA_945859665.1. Lineage (NCBI taxonomy): Eukaryota > Metazoa > Arthropoda > Insecta > Lepidoptera > Noctuidae > Anorthoa > Anorthoa munda. Next base: position 8,264,929 of record OX243918.1, on the reverse strand, counting down.
TGTTGCCATGTGTAGAAAAAATTAGTTCACATTTATTTAATTTCTACTCTTTCTGGCCAAGCTGTAGCAACACCGTATCGAATTATTTTAAGTACGTTGCTGTATCACTTAGAAAAAGTTAAGGAGAGATCGTTAAATATTGATCAATGGATTACTAATAAGAATTTAGTGGTGTATGGAATTAGTAAGTTCATCTGCGTTGATTTATGGTTGCTTGTAAGATTAAAGGAGAAAAAAGCGCGGGAAACCTAAAATTTGGCGGACGTGGTTTTTTCGATTGTTTTATAAATTAATTTATAATATTGGATTGGATTAAGTTTTTGTATATATTTTATCTTATTAGTTATTAGCTTAGTTAGTTTTAGTGTTTTTATTATATTTGGTAAGTGTTTTTATTTGTATTTATAGTTTTTAGCCATGGATCCTCCGGACGACCCCGGAGGAACACCACCTTCAGAGATTGGTCATTATATTACGATCTCAAATAATGATACTAGTGTTGATACTGATAGTTCAATTAGTTTAGCTAATAATTCTAAACGTAAAAGGGTTTCTGCTCGGCCCACAATTTGCAAACATTGCAACAAAAAAAGGCGTAAAAGTGGCGGGAAACGCCATAATGATTGTGACTGTGGCGAGGTCGAAATGGAGACTGAAACCAAGGATCTTCCACTTACTTCTTCATTGGCTGCTAGAGTCGATGGGGTGAATGGGTCACCGCATCAACCAGTTTCTAGAGTTTTATATAATTCCTCGGATGCCGCTCCTTTTTTAATCCATATACAAAGAGAACAATCCGCTTCAAATGAAAATACATATTTGAATCCGATTTCTTTTGGGCGATTTTTAAAAAGGAATTCTTTTAATTCTATTGTAAATGGTAGTCTTAAAAAAATAGGCCGTAACAGACTGGTAATATCTTTCAGTAATTATAAAGATGCCAACTCTTTTATTAATAGCAAGTGTTTGGAAAAAGAAAAGTACAAAGCTTTTGTTCCATCATTTTCCGTCACTCGCATGGGTGTCGTCAGAGGCGTACCAATGGAGTGGACAGATGATGAAATCTTGGATAACATCTCCGTCCCAATTGGTTGTGGGAGGATTTTGAAGTTGAGGAGAATTAAAAGGAAACTTGTAGTGGAGGATAAGCCTCAGTTTAAAAATACAGAAACAGTAATTTTGACCTTTGATGGGCAAATTCTTCCTAAGCGTGTATATATGTGCTATACAGCACTTTCTGTGGACCTCTATATTTACCCAACAATCCAGTGCTTTAATTGTTGCAGATATGGCCACATGAAAAATCAGTGTAGGGCTAAACCTAGATGCTTTAGGTGTGGACAAGATCACTCTGGGGATGGATGTACTGTCTCTGGGGACAATTTATCTTGTTGTCTATGCAAAGGATTCCATGAGGCTACAAGTAAAAAATGTTTAGAGTATGAGAGGCAGAAGAACATTAAGGAATCAATGGCCAAATCTTGCATCTCATATGCTGAAGCTTCAAAGCTACATCCCACAGTTTCAAAAATATCATATGCTGATGCCTTACTATCCTCACCATCAATTTCAAGCCATATAAATGCTTCTGTTCCTCAGGATTTCTCTCCTTCAAAACAAAATAAAACTTCATCATATAAAAAAACAGTTTTTATTAAACCTCGATCCCCACCCCACTTTTCTAAAGGTTATGATCAGCAATTCCATCAGGACCTTGTCAGGGGCATGCCTCAACCAAAAGATGGCTGTGCTCTCATCCCTAGAGATGACTTGTCTGCTGTATCTGTAAGTGAATTAATTATTGCTTTAATAAAATCATTAACTCAAACTCAACATCTTTCACCGTCCATCGCTGCCACTGTATTGAATGCAGTTAATGATACAAATATTAATAATGGACAACAAAGCCAAAGTATTCCAATGGAATTGCCGAAGCGCAATTAGTAAAAAATCTGATATAATATATCTTGTAAATAAATATAAACCTTTTGTTTTTGCTCTTCAAGAGACATGGCTTAAACCAGGTCTTTGTTCAAGATCCCTGGTTATGCTTGTCTTAGAGAAGACCGCTCTGATGGGTATGGCGGCGTCGCTTTACTCATCAAACATCATCATTCATTTTCACTTTTCACAATTCCACCTCATAATAATGAATGTTCTGTTATTGCAGCAGTTGTAGATAATATTTGTTTTGTTTCTGTATATATTCCCCGTCCATCTGCTGTAATTTTTAATGAAATTGTAAATATTTTTTCTATTCTTCCTAAGCCATTTATAGTTTTAGGAGATTTTAATTCCCAGCATGAAGTCTGGGGTAGTTCGTCAACAAATAACTATGGTAGCACTTTAATAGATATTGTAGATAACCTCAATCTTTGTATATTAAACACTGGGTCCCCAACTAGACGCACTTCTCCAAATGAAGGTGTTAGTGCACCTGACCTGTCATTATGCACGGATAAATTAGCTTCGCGTTTGAGTTGGGAAGTTATGCTTTCCTCTTATGGTAGCGATCATTTCCCTATAGTCTTATCATTTCCTTACAGTCAAAAACCTAATTCCAATCGCCCTCCGCGGTTGAAGTACAAACTGGCGGACGTTAACTGGCATACTTTTAGGGAACACTTAGATGAAATAGTTTCTGTCCTGCCTGAAATTAAATATGGTAATGAACAGTCCTGTGCCGATGCTTTATCACAAGCCATGATAAAAACAGCCGATAAACTCTTTCCAATGAAATCGTTACAAAATAAAATTCCTTCTCCACCATGGTGGGACAAAGATTGCACAGATGCAATATTAAAAAGGAAGCAGTGTGAACTAAATTACCTTGAAAATTCTACCGAAGAAAATTTCAACATTTTGAGCGTAATAGTTTCAGAAACTAAAAAATTATTTAAAAAAAAGAAATTTGAAAGTTGGAGGTCATTTTGTTTCTCTATTTCTCCAGATGTTCAACCATCTGTTGTTTGGCGCAATATCAGAAGGTTTAGATCAGCATTCACAGAACCATCGAGCGCATTTCTTCCATCTCAGTTAGTAAATAATTTTCTAAATAAATTGGCTCCCGCATATGTCCCAGAATATTTTACTACCTATTCCATTCCCCGTTCAATGGTGGATTCTCTTTGTGAATTAAATAATCTATTTACCCTCGAAGAGCTTAAAGGTGTTGTATGTCATATGAAGGACTCTGCACCAGGTTCGGATGGAATTCCTTATTCTTTTTTGTCAAACATGAGTGATCTAACTCTTATGTACTTCTTGGAACTAATAAATAAAATTATGTTATCCGGAAATATTCCCAATTCCTGGAAATCCCAAGATATTCTACCGATACTCAAACCTAACAAAAATCCATCTAGCAGCACATCCTACCGACCCATAGCTTTGTCTTCAGTAATGTTAAAAATCACAGAACATTTAGTTAAAAATAGGTTAGAGTGGCATTTAGAAAACAGGAAACTACTTAGCGACAGCCAATTTGGATTTAGGCGAGGTAAAAGTACTTTAGATAGTTTGAGTATCTTTGTCACTGATATAAGGTTAGCATTCTCTTCGAATCATTCCGTAGTTTCTGCTTTTCTAGATATAACTTCAGCGTATGATAATGTGGAAATATCAACACTAAAATATAAACTTCAGCAGCTAGATGTTCCTATTTTACTCACAAACTTCATTTTAAATATTTTATCTGAGAGGTGTATAAATGTTACACTCGAGGATTCTAGGTGTGAATCTAGACTCGTGTGGAAAGGCCTCCCTCAAGGATCAGTTCTTAGTCCTTTATTATATGACATCTATACTCATGATCTTGAATCCTCTTTGAACAATCAAGTAAAAGTGCTTCAGTACGCTGATGATCTTCTTTTATATTGCCCTCATAGCTCTATTGTAGCGGCTTGCAATACAATGACATCGGCCCTTGGACTTTTAAAAAAATGGTTGGACATCAATGGTCTTGATCTATCTACTTCCAAAAGTACAGTTGTGCTTTTCTCTAGAATGCGGCTTCCTCCTCCTGTTTCTGTATATTATGATGATGCTTCCATTCCTGTAAAATCTTCGGTAAAATTTTTAGGTGTGATTTTGGATAGTAAACTATCTGGGATTCCACACTGTGAGTATATAGCGGCAAGGTGTGAACAAAGATTGAATATATTAAGATGTTTATCAGGGGTTTGGTGGGGTGCCCATCCCTTTTCATTAAAATTAATCTATAATGCAATAGTTAGAAGTGTTCTTGATTATGGAACATTTTTATTAGAACCTGGTAATTCGGCCGCATTAAAGAAATTGGATAGTATCCAGTCCAAAGCATTACGAATAGTGACCGGAGCTATGAAATCAAGCCCAATAAATGCCCTACAGGTTGAAACTGTAGATCCTCCTCTTTCTCTTCGACGTCAGTATCTTTCCGACAAATTTCTATTCCGTTCGTTACAATTTTCCAACCACCCTTTACGTGCAAAACTTCAGTCACTTTTAGATGAAACCAATTCCTCTAACTATTGGTCTCACAAATCTCTTCCCTGTCTTGTTGTAAGTTATAAAAAGTTTTTAGCTTTTCAAGCCCCAATTTACCAGTCACTTACATATCCACTTTTTAGTCATTCTTATGAATCATTGGTGTTCACTCCGGATGTTATCTTGAATTTAGGTATTAATAAACACGATAATTTCGTAAAAGAGTTATTTAACTTTTCCAAAGACTTGCATTGGGAGAGTTGGCATCATATTTATACAGACGCCTCTAAACACTCTTCTTTAGGAAATGTTGGAGTTGGAGTTTTTCACTCACAATACAACATAGTGCAAAAAATTAAACTCCCTCCTGAGTCATCAGTGTTTACTGGCGAATGTTATGGTCTGTTCAAAGCCTTAGAATATATTTACATCATGAAATTGGGGAAAACAGTAATATTTACTGACGCTTTAAGTGCATTGCAAGCCATTAAAAGAAATCCTTTTAAATGTAAACCAATATTTCCTATAGTTATGTTCATTAGAAGCCTTCTGTACAAATGCGTAAAATTCGGTCTTCAAATTTCTTTCGCTTGGATACCTGGCCATAGTAATATCACGGGCAATGTTAAAGCCGATCTTGTGGCTAATGAAGCTGTAGACTGCGGTGATTTGTTTCCCTACATCAACTTTAGCCATGACTTGGCTAATCTGCCTATGAACTTTCTTTGGGAAGCTTGGAGTAAGTCGTGGGCGGATAGCAGCGTTACCAAAGGAAATTATTATGCACGTATTCAGACATATATTCCCAAAAAACCATGGTATTCGAAATTTAACTTCGGTAAGGCTGCTACCAGTTGCCTTATTCGCATGAGGTTGGGTCATAACTGTTCCCGAGTCCACCTTGCACGATTGCAGATCGTTTCTAGCGACCTGTGCGATTGTGGTGAGGTGGGTGATTTAAACCACATTTTCTTTTCCTGTCCTCTACTCAATCATGATCCTTTTATTACAAGTTTACTTTGCTATAACATTCCTTTTCCTACGTCTATCTCTGTTTTACTTGCATCTAATGATTTCAAAATATACATGTATTTATCTTCATTTATCACTCTTAATAATATACGTATTTAATAGTTATTTTATTTATAATATCGTTCCTAATAATCCTGTCCAATATCCATCCAAATTCCGTATCCTAAATTAAATTATATTTTCTACCAAGTTTCCCCGTTTTTGTATGTGGCATTGCGCAAATAGCGACTTGCCAAAATTAAAAAAAAAAAAAAAAAAAAAAAGATTAAAGGAAAATTTATCTGTGTGTGTTTAGCGGTGGTTTTAGAACCGAATGGGCATTGAACATCAATTAGTGAAGGAATTTCTTTTAATTCATATCTAGTTATGGTTTGACTTTTGATGTAATTTGGTAACGAGATAGTTTTGTAGATGATGGATGATGTGGCTTATATCTGTTGTTTTGGTGAGCTTTTGTAGATTTTTCTACATGTATTTAACCAAAACATGCATGTGCATGGTATTTTACATTATTTTAGTATAATTAATTTTACTTGGTATTCTAATTTCTAATTTATATTGAATTCTTGTATTCTTATTAATTATTTGTACATCCAATACCTACTGTTTCATGCTGATTATTTCGAACGCAATGTAAATTGTTACTGAATAAGTAATTTTATTTGAAAACATCTTAACAATCTTCAAATGCGAGTGTTAACATATATTTTTTAAAGTATGTCAGTATTTCCAACGCACTACCTAATTAAATTATCTGTACCTACAAAAACGCAACATAAAACACAAATCCACTTTTTACTTAGATTTTCGCTAATCTGTCGAAAAAATAGGCTTTCTAAATTGACCTATTAACCATTCACTTCCCACGAAGCATTAAAAAAAAATTAAAAAATACAACGAATAAATAAAAATCGAGATCAAGAGAAATTGATACTTACTACTTAAAAATATCGATTACGCCGACTCGATCGTCACGACTCGGCATCCCGTTATGGGATCAACAGTAACTGTTTCGTAATTATCTAATCGGAAACAGAAATGGATAAATATATATATTAGAAGAAGCTATGTTATTGGTGAGCAGGTTGTAATTATAAAAATAAGTAAAAATAAAAAGCTTTGATGATGTTCCTACTGATTGTAATATTACTTGTCATGCATATCCAATGAGCCCAAACACGATGATGCAATCTTGTCTGTGGTTCCTATGGCCACCTTCTGGCAGCATCATCAAACCTGCTCCATAAATATAGCATTGTCTTTTGTCTCGTAAGTTCGTATACAGGTCCGAAAGTTCCCAAGTGCTTAAAAATGGATTACTTTGTTACAATCACAATTTATCTGCGTAGCCTTTTCCCAACTGTTGGGGTCGGCTTCCAGTCTAACAGGATTCAGCTAAACACCATTATATTACATAGAGGGACTGCTGATTTAAGCTGCCTAAGACGAAGACAGGCTTTATCCCAGAGGAGCATACTCTACTTTTCACCTCTTCTGCGAAACAATAAAAAGCTGCTGTATGTATTGATTTGAATATTGTGTTTGATGCTTATTGTAGATCTGAGCATTGAATAAATGCACCATAGGCTGCTTGACTTCCGAATTTCTGCTAAACGTTGGAAACAAAACAAAAGGATGGATTCCGACATACTCTTGACTCCTACTTTTGTTTTTCTCCATTGAACAAAATTTTTTCGTATCTGTGTTTTGATTTTTCTGGTAGTAGATTTTTTAATAATCTCTAAAGCGCCTGTTTTCATTAACTCTAGAGTAGAATTACTATCGCTTGACATTTTTCATATACACGAATATTACAATAAAATTCACTTAAAATCTCAGCACCAAACATGGTGTTTTGTTTCACATCCTTTGAAATCGCGCCTTTTTTGCATTCTGCTTTTAGTGGCTATTTCAATTTTCGAACAAACTTCTTTACAATGCCGTCGGTCGTATGGCCTTTCTTTTATTCAACGTTTTCCACGAGTTTCCATACGAATTTGACGTTCCAAATTCAAATCAATGTACTCCCTTGGGTGTTTCATTTATCTTTACCTAATGTAATGCTTTACTTTACGTTGACATTGCATGATTATGTAATTGGACATTGTCGAGCAGGTGATGTGAACAAATAATTACTTCTTAATAATATGAGTTTAGATGAATCCATAACATCTTTAGCGGGCTCACAATACCATGTCAAATATATATTTCATAACCAACAAGGCGTGTGGTCTAAAACTACACAACTCCCTATACCAATCACTGCATTCAGAAACATAGATACCGCTCCAAATATCTTACAAATGTACCAAATATAGGCACAATTAGTGCTATGGTCCCTTTAAATCACTCCCGTATAAGGCTTAGAATGTTTCTCTTAAATCAATCCGACATCTATCATGGATTACAAAACTGTCAAATGGGATCAGCCACAAAAAGAAAGAAAGAATGAAAAAGAATTGATTGTCACAGAGCAACGAGACGTCTCGGCGGACACTAAGAGACGGCGTTGTCAAAATTCTTAGTACAACACGGTCATACACCAATAGCGAGAGTCGTGACAGTGCCAAGTGACAAACTTATTTTAAAATAGATAAACCAAGCGTGACAGTGAGTGTCACCGTTTAAGACGACGACTAACGCCAACGACCTTGAGGGAACAAAACGCGCACTCGTTTAACATCCGCGCGACCCAAAATTTATTAGTTTTTAGCCTTATTAAACTATGACTTTAAAAAAAAAGCCTCAGATCAAAATGTAGATAATTAAATTGTCTTTGAAATGGTGTTAATTTCATTAAAATACGCCCAGCGGTTTTGGTGCGAATGTCGTTTTTTTGTCCGTTTTAGACATAACTTTACAAATTAATTACATTATATTATACGAATAAAACTCAAAATTTGCTCAGATCAAATTATTATGAAAATGGTCTAATGTACTTAACATATATTTTTCCAAAAAATTACGACTAGCCGTTTAGACGTGATTGTCATTTTAAAATCAGCTACTCAAGGGTATCTGCGCCTTAAGCATAAGCATAGAATAATCAGCCTTTAATGTTCCCACTGTTGGGAAACAGCACAGTTACGCTATTATGGGATAGCGTAACAGTGCACGCGCGATAGCGTAACCTTTTCATTTTCACAACTAACAGTATTCATTGCTTGTTTTACTGGATCAGGTGGATTTGTGATCATTTGAAGCAATCTTTGAAGTGTAATTAGCGTGCAGGTCTTCTCTCTGAAAAAAGGTGGATCTGGAATCCACCACGCGGGCACAATGCGGATTGTTAGATGTCACATGTTTTCGATTTTTCTTAGTTCTAGGATATACCAGTTTCCTTACGATGTTTTCCTTCACCGTTTTGAGTAGTATGTTGATATGAAATGTGTCACCGTTTACTCATAGAAATGGACATCTGATCATTCTGACTAAATGGTACTGTAGGGTAGGTACTAATCGCTGCCGGTTTGGCGTTCCGTGCTCTGTGGGATCAGCTGTTCTCGATAATGCGACACACAAACATACAGACAGTCCCGTTGGGTGTCAGCAAGAGGAATAAGTAAACTACTACGTTTGAGAGATCGATTTAAAAGTGGAAACCGGTTCATATTCATTTGTTTTGATAGTAGCGTGTTAATCCGCTTAAAAGTGTGATATTGACGTTTACTTGAGTGTGATTTGTGTTCAAACTTATCTCCAAATAAACTCTTTACTTTATTAAGTGATGAAGCGTGTAAGTTAGCCAATAAAATGAGAATGTGGATTATTTGAAAGACATGTTTATCAATTAACTTCTTACGCTGATGCAACAATATTTAAGTGAACTCTTAGATCTGCATTCATCATCAGCCCACTAATGTTTCCACTGCTGGGACACAGGCCTCTGTGAGGGGGGATGGACCGCACGTAATCCACCACGCGGGCCCAGTGCGGGTTGGACGATCTTGGTCTTTGAATTTTTGGTTCTGGTACATGCCGGTTTCCTAAAGATCTGCATTAAAAACCAAGTAACAACAACGCTTTCTGTTCACAAAACAAAGAAACATTACCAACAAATTCATAAATGTGAACAATTCAACTGTTTACCTATTCTTACATACAACTTACCCAGAAATATCGTTTCTACTTGCAATAAACTCGGTGCAAACTACTCACTAGGGTATACACCATTGAACGCTACCAAAATACTTGACACACTGTTAACCTGCTGATTTACTGAACTATTTTAGTCGAAAAACAAAACAATTTCGAATAGTGTTGATTCGGACGCAAATAGCGCGGGGAAAGGGGATTTATTTCGGGTTCACAAGCCGTAGCAGAAACGTGAATGGGTATGAAAGCTTACGTAAATGATAAACTTATCGTTATTATGTTTTTATTATGGACAGGTTCGCGTTTGACCACACGTTAGGTCGAGTATGGTCAAATTCGCAATCGGTCAAATTCATGAAAATCGCAATCCGTCAAAATAAAAAAGTGTTTAAATAGCAAAGCGTCAAAGTAGCAAAGCGTCAAAATAGCAAAGCGTAAAAATAGCAAAGCGTCAAAATAGCAAAGCGTCGAAGTAGCAAAGCGTCAAAGAGGCAAAGCCTCAAAATAGCAAAGCGTCAAAATAGTAAAGTGTCAAAACAGCAAAGCGTCAAAGTAGCAAAGCGTCAAAGTAGCAAAGTGTAAAAATAGCAAAGCTTCTAAATAGCAAAGCGTTAAAATAGCAAAGCGTCAAAATAGCAAGCCGGAGTCTTTGCCGACTCTGGCAAGGAATTCCACTCCTCGGCTATACGCACAATGAAAGGATTCCCAAAACGTATTGCGCGTATAGTAGGGATATCCACCAAATAACGGTGACGCATTGAAAAACCCAGACTCCGGCAGTGAATACCACTCCTTAGGAAAGTATTCCCAAAACGTTTTGTGCGTCCTATACGCCTTGATAGTAACGGTGGTGGATCACCGTACGTCTTGTAGTCTGATGATGGAAAAACTGGTCAAATATTTAGTATTGCTGTAAAATCGATACAAAATACGGAAAGACTCACTTTTATATTACTAGTTATATTCGTAGTTAATAGGTTTTTGTCCATTAAAACGAGTACCGTCTTGTTCTACTTGGTCCGATTAGTATATAGTAGTATTTATTATTAGTATTAGTATAATAGAATATACTTTAATGTACACCAAAAAATGAAGTTACACAAATCTCTTCCGATTCATGGTATTCTCTGTGGGCTCTGCTGATCATCGATCGGTTCCTCAGTAGATATTGTTAGGTTACTGCAACATTAGCTTGCAAACAACGATGACTCCGGTCGTTTTCTGGATAGTTCCAATTTTTACCCGACTGCCGAAGGAGGGTAATGTGTTTATCAGTCTATGTATGTTTGTTCCTATGTGGCGTTCTAGAGACCAAACGCGTTGGCCGATTTTGATGATTTTTACGTCAATTGATTCGTCTTAACCCTGCGAGTGTCACTGGCTACATTAAAATTGGAAAATAAAATATGGTGGATTTTGGGCGCCATTTTGTGGGGGCAATTTTTTTTTAAATTCAAAACCCATCGTGTGGGTTATCAAAATAAAGGGTTTTAAGAGGTGATTTCAAAAATATATAACACTTATATGTTTGAATGTACATAATTCTAAAAAAAATAACTAAAAAGTTGTAAATAAAAAAAGTTAATTAGAAAAATCAAAAACCCGACTGCTTGAAAAGCGAACTAAAAAGACGTAAACAAGAAGAAAATCATGCTGTGCAGTCGGAGGATACATATTCGCGAGCTGGCGGACCAAAACCAGATGTATCCTCCGACTGCACATCATGATTTTCTTCTTGTTTACGTCTTTTTAGTTCGCTTTTCAAGCAGTCGGTGTTCGCGACGAAGCGACACATAGCTTATAGTCTATATACTTGCCTATATACCGTTAAAATACTTAAGTTATTTAAGTAAGCAATGTATGTAATAGCATAGGTAAATAAAGAATTTAATTCTTTTCGATTAGGGGTCCCCTAAAAAGCGGGAGCGCAAGTAGCGCCGGGTGCGACATCTTCACGCACCAATGTGTGTTATTTACCTTTACATACACTACACTGTTAGGAAACACAATCTAGGTGTTCTAACTTGGATGCCCTAAGGCTATGACTGAAAAATGATATCTAACAACAGTACATAGCCAGGGACTATAGAGTATCACCCTGAAACACTAGATACATACACATTTCGCTCAAGTAAGTGGTAAGATGAATTCGTTATAAGCGATTCAGCACTTCTAGGTAACCTAGATATCTGCCTAGGACATGTAAACAGATAGTACTCACATAGTTCTAGTACATAAAGGCCACTTGCTTGAGATGATGTGTCTGTATACATAGAACACAAGGGTTTTCGAGCGCTTGTCGGCGGCCCGCCCGCCTTCAGGTACCTTCTGAGCCTGAAGGAATATAGATTTGCTTACTGAAGCAATACCATCGGGGACTGGCAGGCAGGCGCTCGGATTCTCCCATAGGCCCCAGGTCCTCTGACCTTCGGGCATATCATAAAACCTGTTTGTTTCCCTGGGTCTGGCAAATATTTCCCTTTTCGGCCGCTTCCCGGCACCAAAACCACCAGAAGGGCTGGTGGTATACCCTAGTTACACACACCATTCGATTCCTTGTTTCATGGCCTCCCTGATCACACTTTTGTAAGGAGCCCAGCTCTGGTGACCAGGGAGATAACCACCGAAATATATTGCCCGGCCCCGGGACATTCTCATTTTCGGACACTTCAGGGTGAATACTGACTCGAGGGTTGAACCCACGCCCACCAGAGTGGCACCATAGGGTGGCCTGTCATGATGGCCATCGATTAATGCCTGGTGGTCGTGGATTCCACGAATACCTTGAGTACAAACTAACTTTATGTTAGAAAATTCCATCTTTCACTACTCACGCACACTTACAGGCACCTACACGCCTGAAGGTTATAGATATAGCTATAGAAACACTGGATTCCTATAGCTTAGGGAAAGGGCTTTCGAACCCTCGCGATGAAAGTAGTGGAAAAATGTATACTTTAGCATGTAATAGCCATAAGTTCGAAAAACCAGCAGAATTTCCCTTCATCACTCGTTCTTCCTAGCAGAACTCCTCGGAGGAGATAGTCAGGGACCTGGACCAAGGTCCGTTGGATGGGCCATTTCAAGGCGCTTCCAACCATATAGGTCATGCCATGGTCATGACATCGGGAAGGGAGGTTCTGCTGATTTCTAGCATAAGTTCATAATAAAAAATTATGTAAATAAAAAACTTGTGCGACTAAAAAATCAGGGTCCTCGTGACGGTAAAGTTTGGTAGTACGATAGTGCGCATGCGCATCGAGCAATTCGGTAGCCAAATTTGTATTAGAAGAATCCACGCAACTTTATGTCACGAAGACCCTGTGAAAACATCGCAAAACACTAAGAAGAATAAAGTCTTTTATTTCCTGGACATCATATCTTCACCCGTGAACATCTGGCAGACCTCAAGCAGCTCACAGAGGCGAGAATTCTTGATGACAACTGAACTATAGGTGCAAGGGTGTCAACGCGCTGGTGCTGGAGCCTTACAACCTCCAGAAGCCCTATCCTCCGCCAGCGATCACGTCCACCCCGTACATTTACTGGTCCGTTCGAGCCGAATTTTCAAGAACCAAGCCGTTCCTGTGAACATATAGGCCAATGAAAAGCCTGGTTCCGGTGAAGAAAGAAGTCTGACGTCCAGTTCCTGTGAACATATAGGCCAACGAAAAGCCTAGTTCCGGTGATGTAAGAAGCCTGATGCCCTGTTCCTGTGAACAGTTCCTGTGAACAAAGAAGTCTGACGTCCAGTACACCTCGTCAACTGAGGGTACATTCTTGTTTCTTTAATACGTCAGATAATAGTCAAAACGTAACGTACCGTTCCTGAGAACAGTTCCTGTGAACAGAGAAGCCTGATGTCCAGTACACCTCGTCAACTGAGGGTACATTCCTATTTCTTTAACACGTCACATAATAGTCAAAACGTAACGTACCGTTTCTGAGAACTGTACCTGTGAAGAAAGAAATCCGATGCCCACGCCTGGGAACATTTCCTGAGAACCTAGTGCCTGGGAAGAAAGAAACCTGACGTCCGTTTCCTGGGAACCATACCCCATAAACAAATTTGGTAAGAAATACATTCCCATACTTAAAGTACCGACTGGGGTACGAAACCATCACGTTCCCGTGAAGAGTTCCTGGGAATAAAGAAGCCTGACGTCCCACTCGTAAACCTTACAAGTGTCAAGGTTAAGATCATATTTCTTTAAAGATTAGTCAAAAACGTTACGTATCGTTCCTGTGAACACTTTCCAGGAAAGAAAGAAAGGAAGGTGGGATTTCCAGTATCGTATGACATCAGGGCAGTCGACAACAGGATTCCGTCCTGCCACGCGTCCCGTTTGAATAGCAGACGACTACCGTCGCTAAGAGACGCACGTGGATTGAGCCCCACGTGTGCCAGTGACGTGTCACAGACGGTAAGAGACTCACACGTGGATTAGGCCCCACGTGTGAAACCCTTTTCCTGGGTGGAAAAACCCAGATACTGGGTGGAAACCGTGTTCCTGGGAGACAACCGCATTCCTGGGAAATTTTCGTTACGCCCCTGAAGCGATCCAGTGGCGTGAACCTGCGTTTTGGAGGGTTACCGTCGTCAAGAGACGTGAAACCAGCCGGTCTTCGTGACTACCCGTTCCTGGGAGACAGCTGCCGACCCTGGGCTGTGAACCTGAGAAGAAACTAGGAGATTACTGTCCTGGTAACCTAGTTGCTGAGGAAATAGCGCTAAAGAGTTATCGCTAGAAAAACTTATAATAGAAGTTTTTATAGCGTGTTGAGAACTCGTTTCGGAGATAGAACATACATACGACGTACATCGAGTCCTGCAGAATATAGCTGAAGGACTATCACCAAAGCGCTATCCCTGAGAGAGCTATCGCTAGAAGAAACTTATAATAGAAGTTTTTATAGCGTGTTGAGAGCTTGTTTCGGAGATAGAACACACGTACGACGTTCATCGAGTCCTGCAGAATTATAGCTGAAGGATTATCACCGAGGCGCTATCCCTGAGAAAAAATATAGAAGTTTCGAACGTGTGAAGGCGAACATTTGTTCTATGAGATAGAACGAAAACAAACACAAACAAGGACAAACACATTACCCTCATTCGGCAGTCGGGTAATAAGAGTTAGTGTGGAAGAGAACCCGACCCTAATCAGGGACACTAACTCCTTCAGTCTGGATTTGACCATCAAGATTGGATTTTTCGATTGAAACGTGTTATAGCCTGGAAGCTAACCTGGAGTTAAGAGGATCGGACTAACCCGGAGTTAAGAATTAACCCGGGGTTAAAATTTCGAAGAATTGAAAAGGGAAGCGAATCCACTTCAAGCTGACGTCTGGGACCGAACTTAACCCAGAGTTGGGACTTAGCAGTTTTCAAGAAATTCTTTGAAGCTTGGACATAGCCGTTTGAAGACTTGAAAATAGACTTAACCGTTCGTGCTGGAGTCTAGAGTTGGACTTAACCTGTTCGAGCTGGAGTCTAGGGTTGGACTTAACCCTTTCGTGCTGAAGTCTAGCCGTAACCCGTTCCTGCTGAAGTTTGGATTTGGACTTAACCCGTTCCTGCTGAAGTCTAGAATTGGACTTAACCCTTTCAAGCAGAAGTCTTGAATATAGTCAACCCGTTCCTGTTGAAGTTTGGATTTGACTTAACCCGTTCCTGCTGAAGTCTAGAATTGGACTTAACCCTTTCAAGCAGAAGTCTTGAATATAGTCAACCCGTTCCTGTTGAAGTTTGGATTTTGGACTTAACCGTTTCAAGTCTAGAGTTGGACTTAACCCTTTCGAGCTGAAGTCTAGAGTTGGACTTAACCCGTTCGAATTGAAGTATTGAAACAGAAGTCAACATGCCGATGACCAGATCACAGGACAGGAAGGCCGAGGCGTGGATAGTAGGCATGGATCACCCAACAGGCCTACGTCATCAACTGCCCCCACGCTCGCCTACGACGACCGAAGGGACGGGACAGTCTGCACCGACGTCACATATAGGTGACGACCCGCTCACACAGAGACTTACAGGAGATATAGATGATAAGGAACAAACAGATCGCCCCAGCACATGCAGGAAGGCACCCAGGAGGGAAGGATCTTCAGATAGAACACTGAAGCCTTCTGATAGGATACAAGGGATTCAAGATAAGACCTTTGATAGAGGCACTACCATGGCTACCCGGGGGGACGCCCGTAACGTCCAAAGCAGACCGCCGTCGACCAGGACGACCCGGTCACAAAAGAAAATTTCGAGGGCACGTGAAGACTTATTGAAGATTAAGTTGGAACTTGCCAAGTTAGCACTTCAAAAGGCAGAAGAAGAAGTTTCTGAAGCCGAATATATGGATGACAGAGACTCTAATGAAGAGTACGTGCGTTCTTGGCTGGAAGAGGCACCAGAACCTGAGCCACTGAGGGAGGATGACGCCGCCGAAGGGGACAAGACGAATAAGCCCCCGCCTGCGACTGTCGACGTTATAGCGGACTCCCGGACGCACGATCCTACAGCAAAAGAAGTGAAGGCTAACACAGAGCCGTCAAGGCAAATAGAAGCGAAAGACTCACTCCGTCCCTTCCTAACGGAGCTGACATCCGCTATAGCGTCGCTAGCCGACAGGAAAATCGAGCCATGGACGCCCAACCCTTCGGCGTCGAAGGCTGTCATGACTCTACCAAACTTTGGTGGAGCTCATACCGAATGGCTATCTTTTCGAGCCATATATGAGGCAACTCGTGCCTACTTCAGCGACATAGAAAACACGGCAAGACTCAGAAGGAGCTTGCGTGGTCGCGCACTGGAGACAGTGAGCTCAGAACTCATCGGGAACGCAAAACCGGATGAGATCATGAGAGAATTGGAGCTACAATACGGACGTCCTGATTCAATCGCCCAGGCCGAGACAGATCGACTTAGAGGGCTGCCACGATGCAGCGAGTCGCCCAAGGACATCTGTACCTTTGCAAGTCGGGTCAGAAGCGGAGTGGTCACCCTGCGTGCACTCAAGAAGGATCATTACCTGATCAATGCTGAATTAATGCGATTATTAACCGAAAAGCTGCCCAATTCTCTACGTGTACAGTGGTACAGAACGTTCACGGAAAAGTATCAGTCGCTGCCAGACTTATCACTCTTCAGCGACTTTATAACGGAACAAGCTCACTTCTGCAGTGCATTCGCCCCGCCTGAGGCCATCAAGGAGACAGACACTCTGGTGGGGAAACGTGTCATACAACGGACACACATAGCTACCGACAAGCCGGTAAACAAATGTCGAGTCTGCGACAAGGAAGGTCACTACTCGTCTGACTGCCCCAGGTTCAGAGACGCAGCAAGTGACAAGAAATGGGAGCTAGCCAAGAAACATAGCTTGTGCTATCGCTGCCTGAGATTTCGTCGGGAAGGCCACACATGTACCAAGAGGAAGTGTGGCCTCAAGGGATGTACAGCCACGCACCATCGACTTCTTCATTTTAGTAAGAAGCCTCAGACAGAAAGGTCTAAGAAAACCACTGCTCCAGAGGATCAGAAGAAGGAACCTAACGAAACGGTGGCTAGTTCGCGAACTAGTTCGAGTCATGCTTTCCTGAAAATGATACCGGTTCGAGTCATTGGACCGGCGGGAGAGGCAGACACTTATGCACTCCTTGACGACGGATCTACCGTTTCGCTGATAGATGAAGCCATCGCCCAGCGAGTGGGAGCAGTGGGACCTATAGACCCACTGAAGATCGGTGCCATTGGTGACACCATGATCGACACTCCCTCATCGAGACGAATAACAGTCGTTCTCAATAGTAAACAGAAAAATAGGGTGCCCTTCAAGGCGCGCACCATTCCGAAGCTCAACCTGTCACCACAGGCAGTCAGTCGAGAAGATGTAGCACGATGCAGACACCTTCAAGACCTGACGTCGCAGCTTACTTACCCCACTGGAGTGCCAAAGATCCTCGTCGGCCAAGATAAC
Source organism: Anorthoa munda (assembly GCA_945859665.1). Lineage (NCBI taxonomy): Eukaryota > Metazoa > Arthropoda > Insecta > Lepidoptera > Noctuidae > Anorthoa > Anorthoa munda. The sequence goes on along the minus strand of OX243918.1, from coordinate 8,247,365 downwards.
TGGCACCTGTTACTGGCCAGCGAGATCCGCAGAGGTCCGAGAAACCAACCCATCGCGTCGTTAACCATGATGGGTTGGACATTACACGGCGCGCACACCAGAACCCTGGGACAACGGGTGCACTATGTCAACAGATATCAAACTGTTGACAACATGCAAGATGCGGATCTGAACGAGCAGCTCCGTGAATTCTTCGCTATCGAATCATTGGTCATCAATCCAGGACGACCAGCTTCTGACCCAGAGAAGAAGGCAGAAGAGATCCTGAACCGTCACACAAGACAGTTAGGAAACGGGCACATAGAAACCGCCATGCTATGGCGAGATGAAAACATAGAAATGCCCGATAGTTATGAGACAGCCCTCAAAAGGCTAGTCTCTATCGAGAAGAAGCTGGATAAAAATCCCGCTCTTCGTGTGAAATACACACAACAGATGGACTCCCTTATAGAGAAGGGATATGCTGAGAAGGCTCCCAAGTCGAGTACTCCAGGAAGAACCTGGTACCTGCCTCATTTCGATGTCTTCAACCCAATGAAGCCAGAGAAACTTCGTATAGTTCATGATGCCGCTGCAAAATCGAGAGGAAAGTCCCTCAACGACTTCCTGCTCACTGGACCGGATCTGCTGAAGTCGCTGCCCGGCGTCATGATGAGATTTCGTAGACACAACATAGCCATCTCGGGAGATATAGCTGAGATGTTTATGCAAGTCAAGGTACGGAGTCAAGATAGAGACTCACTCCGCTACCTATGGAGAGGCAATAGAAGGGAAGGAGCCCCAGAAGAGTACCGTATGACGTCCATCATATTCGGCGCGGCCAGCTCACCGTGCACCGCCATTTTTGCGAAGAATTGGAACGCAAAAAGGCACATAGAGAAGCATCCAGTAGCAGTGAATGCAATAGTACAGAACCATTATATGGACGATTATCTGGACAGCTATAGAACAGTCGAAGAAGCGACAGAAGTCGCGACTATGGTGAAGAAAATACACCAACAGGCGAAGTTTGACCTGAGGAAATGGGTATCAAACAGTTCGCAACTAATAGAGAATATAGATCCGTCGCAAACCTATACAGAGGTTGTGAACATCGGAGACACAGCAGGCACAGAGAAGATTCTCGGCCTGATTTGGAGGCCTAGTGAGGACACGCTAGGTTTCAACCTAACGCTTGCAAGACTGCCGCAGGGAATCCTTGAAAAAGAGGCCCCGACAAAAAGAGAGGCCCTCAAGATCGTCATGTCATTATATGACCCGCTCGGACTCGCCTCACCTATAACGATTCGAGCTAAGCAAATACTTCAAGAAGCTTGGAGGCGAGGGGTCGACTGGGACCAGATACTAGATGAAGATCTGGCAGTCCAGTGGAAGAACTGGACACAGCACCTGCGACAGCTCAAGGCGATCAGCATACCAAGATGTTACCCTGGTTATAGCGATGCCACAGAAATACAAATACATGTATTTACCGATGCAAGCGAGATGGCGTACGCAGCAGCTGTGTATTGGCGAGCCACCACAGCAGAAGGCACACAGCGTGTCAGCCTAGTCATGGCTAAAGCGAGAGTAGCCCCATTGAAGCTACAATCGATACCTCGCCTCGAGCTGCAAGCAGCGGTGATGGGAACCCGCGTAGCTACAGCTGTTATACGTGAGCACGACTGCAAACCGTCGTCGGTCACATATTGGTCAGACAGCAAAACTGTACTGACATGGATAAGGAAAGGAGCACGAACATATAAAGCTTTCGTAGCTCATCGAATAGCTGCCATAGAAGAGAGCAGCAAAGTAGAGGATTGGCGATGGATTCCTACAAAATTGAACATCGCCGACATCGCTACTCGTGACGTCCCACAGAAGTTCGACTCACAGCACGAGTGGTATAGTGGACCCAGATTCCTGTATGAAGACCCTTCTTCATGGCCATCAGAGAAGCCTCTAATCGCTGAGGAGACAGGAGAAGAAAGAACTCTCACTGTCACAGAGAAAGCTCTCACAGAGAAAGCTTTCATAGAAAAGGCCGAAACAAATGTAAAGCTCACTGAAGCTATACCTAATCCCGCAAACTTTTCGAGATGGGAGCGGCTATTACGTGCGACTGCAAGCGTCCTACGTTTCATATATCTCTGTAAACAAAAAACAGAGAAAACGTTCTATAAGAGAACAAAGAAACTTGAAGACGACCCGGACTGGCGAAAGAAAAAGAAGACAGCGACTGCAGCAGCTAAACCAACTCTAAATAGAGAGCCAGAAGCCCGGAAACAGACTATAGAAGCGAATTTTCTTCAAAAGGCTGAGAAAATACTCGTACAAGTCGCACAGCAGCAATCGTTCGCTCAAGAGATAGCTAGATTGCACGAACAAAAGGTAGTGGAGAAAAATAGCCCGCTACATTCGCTACAAACAGAAGTAGTAGATGGCCTACTACGTATTAGAAGTCGAATAGCCGCCACCGACGAAATTACAGAAGATGTGAGGCGCCCACCTATATTACATGGCGACCATCACATAACACAGCTCTACATAGACAAGACAAGACAAAGACAAAGATATTTTATTTCAACTAGGCCACCAAGCGGCACTTTTGAACGTACATAAAAATGATTCTACCGTGCATTCGGAAAGTAGCTTGTTATGGAGAAGAATGCACAAGAAACTCCATACTTACTCTTTTAAAAAATTATTGTTTTTTTTACAATATTTAGGAACATAGGTACATATATAGTTATTAGTTCACATATGTGAGGACAATGCACCCAGAATAGCACCACACACCACCATACCACCTACAGACATAAAGCACTGTGCAGTTATATAATAGATACTAGAAAAACATTAACATCCGAAGCAGTCAAGTTATGACCAATCCCAACTGACGGCGTCCGTTCACGAACATGACGCATGAATTGGCACCACCCAGCTCAACCCTCATGAAGGGAACCGGATGATCCAAGACACGCGCCACCATCAGAGAGACATTTGAGAGAGCATGACACACTCAACGGCCAGGGCACACACAAGTCAACGAACGCCACATAGGTACAGTAAATGGTAGATTTACAGTTGGGTACATAGTACCCACACATGTGCTGTGCAGTTATACAATACTAAGGAAATTGAGTTTATACAATACAAATATATTCATACAGTCTTCAGCAGGTCCAACAATACCTCAAAACAATAATGTTCTGCATATCACTTTTTATTGCGCCCTAGTGGATGTGGATTGTGGAGCAGGAATAGCATTGAGCCAAGCATTTTTATCAGAGATGTAATCCCCCAACTTATAATATGCTAGCCTACATAGTGTGCGTTTTATACAGGTTTTAAACTTCGTCTCATTCAGTTCAAGAATTTGGGGAGGAATTTTATTGTAACATTTTGTACAGTACCCCATGAAAGATGAGGCTACTTTAGCCAGTCTGAAACCTGGTTGAACTAATTGGTCCCTATTTCTAGTAACGTAATTATGTCTGTCGCCGTTTTTACTAAAAAGATGTAAATTCTTTCTCACGTACATGATGTTTTCATAAATATATTGACAAGGAACCGTCATGATGTTAATGTCCTTAAACAGTTCCCTTAGAGAATCGCGCCGGCGAAGATTATATATTGCTCTGATGGCTCGTTTTTGCAGAATAAAAATTGACTCAATGTCTGCAGCCCTTCCCCATAGTAGGATACCGTAAGACATTATACTATGAAAATAACTAAAATAGACTAGTCTCGCGGTATCCACATCGGCTAACCTACGAATCTTTGCAACAGCATACGCTGCCGAACTCAGCCGCCCTGCAAGGGATACCAAATGAGGTCCCCATTGCAGCCCCGAGTCCAGCGTGATCCCCAGGAAAACCGTTTTATCGACGAATTCTAGCTTCTCCTTGTTTAATATAATGTCACAATCAGTACTTTTGACATTCGGCAAAGAAAATTTTATGCACTTGGTTTTTTTACCATTTAAAACTAAATTATTGGCAGTGAACCAATCCTGAACCTGCCGTAGCGCGTTATTTACGTCGTCAACCCGACAAGTACGTCTATTTATTTTAAAAATTAAAGATGTGTCATCAGCAAATAACACCATGTTTAGTTTGTTTTCCAATAAACGGGGTAAATCGTTTATGTATATTAAAAATAAGAAAGGACCTAAAATTGAGCCCTGGGGTACCCCCATTTTTACGTTTAACCCCGACGAATTCACACCGTTTATTTGAACTAATTGCTGTCTATCATTCAAATAAGATTTAACCAAACTTAACGCTGATTGACCTAGCCCGTAATGCTCAAGTTTCAGAAGTAATGTTTCATGATTAACGCAATCAAACGCCTTCGACAGGTCGCAGAAGATACCTATGGCATCCTGCGAATCTTCCCACGCATTAAAGATGTGTTTCAATAGGGTGACACCAGCGTCAGTTGTACAACGTCCTCTGGTGAAACCATACTGTTTATCATGCAAGATTTTATTTGTATTAAAATGAATGAGCATTTGATTTAGCATTATCTTCTCAAATACCTTGCTGAAAACCGGCAACACGGATACTGGTCTATAATTATTTGTGTCTTTACTATCCCCAGATTTAAAAAGTGGTATAACTTTACTATATTTCATTAGATCCGGAAAGACTCCTTGATCCACACACAAATTGAAAATCAAAGCCAAGTATGGCGCTATAGTCTGAATAATGGAAGTACAAGCTTTGATGGACATTCCCCACAGATCTTCAGTCGGTTTGATCTTGATTTGCTTAAAAGCTTTTATTACAGTTATGGGATTTATATGTGAAAAGTTAAATACATTCGTGCAGGCTGAAACGTTCGCGTTTAATAATCCAAAAGCAATCGAGGGCGATGAATTTAAGGTTTCAGTTGTTTTAATTGGGATGTTGGTAAAGAAATTTACAAATTCTTGCGCAACTTTTTTGTTATCTTTAATAAGTCCGTGTGTGGTCCCAAGCGTGTAATCAGTATTATTTCTTTTATTCCTATTCGTTTCATTATTTATAATTTTCCAAACCGTCTTGATTTTATTTTCTGCTAATTTAACCTTATTGCTAATGTACAAGGCCTTAGCTGCCTTGCATGTATTTTTAAAAATTCTTGAGTAAGTAGCAACATACTTATTAAAAGTTTCAGTGTTAATACAAGGCTTAAGGCCATATAGCTCGTAAAGTCTTTCCCTACTTTTTCTAAGTCCTGTAGTCGCCCAGTCACTGAATAAAAACTTAGGGCATATAGTTTTAGTTTTCTTCTTAAAAGTGTTATTGAACTCTTTTTGAACCACTGAGAAAAATTCATCATACAAAATATTACCATCATTCACTGTGAGGTCCTGATCGCTTAACTTACAGATTAAAGTGCTGTTAAATTTATTTAATTTACCGGCTGTTATTGGTCTGGATTGAATCTGCACTTGTTTTATTCGCATAATGTACTCAAATGTCACCAGTAGCCCACTATGATCCGAAGGCAGATAATTTATAATGGCCTTGTCCAAGTAGTTGCAGCAACAAAAAACATTATCAATACATGTAGCAGAAGTCAGTGTAGTTCGGGTTGGTTCCATAAACACATGTGACAAATTAAATGATTTAAAGAGATTTAGTAACCTACTGCTATCTGAATTATCTTCTAAAATATTAATATTAAAGTCACCACAGACAATGACTAGTTTATTACCCATTGCAAGTTTTGCCAAAACATCTTCCATCACTGACTCGAATATAGAGTAGTTCTTATAATTAGGGGGTCTGTAGACGCACACTATGACATGCTTATCCAGCTCAACACAGGACAGTTCAACACTTTGTTCAACCGATAGGTCTACTATATCTTTACGAGGTTTTGATTTAATACCCTTTTTAATTAATATAAGTGAACCCCCACGCAACATAATCTTTCTATTAAAACAACTGCCCACAGTATAATTTTCATAATTTATTAGCATTGCATAATCTTTCAGCCAATGCTCCGTGAAACAAATAATTTCGAACATTGATTTTTCTAAAAACAGTTCGATTTCCAATTCCTTCGAAGAAAAACCCTGAATATTCTGGTGGAATAATTTCAGAGAATTCTGCTCAGACATTTTTTTGAAATTATATTTTTGTGAGCAAGAAGGTACCTTTATGATGGTGGATATACTCGTATCTATTCCTTTATTGGTACCCTCCCTTGTCCTATCAACTAGTTTAAAGAATAAATATTAATAGCATTTTTGCTAACGTTACTCAAGGTATTGACCACCTTTAAATTAGTACTATTACTAATATTAATAATAACTGGATACTTCGACATACTACTTATGTCTGAGTTTATTGTATATGATAATAGCCGAGCTATTTGATGTCTTACCCTAAGAGGCAGATACAAAGTATCACCTGTCGACTTTAATTTACCAACAAAAATGTTGATGTCAAAAAAAACTAGTTTATCACTATAGTGACTCACAAGAAAGTGCAGATGCTTATTAAGCATGTGAATGTGATTATTTTGTCTATTTGACAATTTATCCAAGTAAGGGAAGGCACACAAAATAATTTTATTGCAATTTAACTTTAACATCTCTTTTACACACTCAGTGATGTCATCTTTTTTTACTTTTATACTATTACCTACAAATACAGTTATATTGGTATCTGGTTTATATATACTCTTTGTCACAGATTCCATTATTTGCTTGTACGATGACCCGGGCATGCAATAATTAAAAGTGGAATGACTCTGATTGCCATTTATTAATTTACCTAAACCTTTTCCAATACCATCTGAAAACATAACCGAATGAAAACCTTTATTACTATGACTAAATGCAAAGCCAGTACTTTCAGGCCGGTCTACTTGAGGCAAATCCTGTGCTACATTAGATCTGTCTTGTACGAAGACACTGTCTTGAGACACCCTCTCAGCTTGGACCGGGTCCTCCGTAGCATCAGGCTGGACTGCAATTAGATTTGAGACTGTCTGGCAGTTACACTGACACATCACTAACTCATTTGCAGCCAAAATGTGTTCTTTAATTTGTAATTTTGAATTTATATATTTATTGTAAAGAGAACTAAGTCTGTTCTCAAGAACCTGGATTTCTGTCTGTAAGCGGTGTGTGTCAATCTCATATATATTTTTGCTGTCTTCTAATTTGATTTGGTAATTATTTAATTTATTTATTAGGTCAACACGTTTTTTCCTGTGTGGAATATTTTTTATAAATAACTTATGTTGCTTCCTAAACTTGTTGCAATTTCTAATAATTTTATTTAATTTTACATATTTTTTAAGTTTGTTATGACTAACTTTGGAACAGTTTCTCTGATTTATTAAAGACTGGACACATCGCAGCCTATTACACAGCGGGACGGAGCTCACTATCAATGAGGTGCGGCAGCATTATTGGGTCGTAAGGATGCGACCAACGACCAAGAAGGTACTATCAAGATGTCTTCAGTGTCGTATTCGTAAGGCACAAGCACCCGTGCCTGCGACCGGCGACCACCCAAGGACGCGCCTCGCTCATCATCAGAGGCCGTTCACATACACCGGGTTGGACTATTTCGGCCCGCTATCCGTCACCGTCGGTCGTCAGCATCAGAAGAGATACATAGCTCTATTCACGTGCCTCACAACTAGAGCTGTCCACCTCGAGATCGCCGCCAGCCTCAGCGCAGACTCCGCTATACTAGCGCTGCGCCGATTCGCCGCCCGCAGAGGATGTCCTACAGAGATCCACTCTGACAACGGTACCAACATGCATGGTGCCGACCGAGAGCTCCGAGAGGCCTTCCGAGAGGAGGCCAGTCGCCGAGGCATCACATGGCGCTTCATCACCCCATCAGCGCCCTTCATGGGAGGCGCGTGGGAGCGCCTCGTTCGCTGCGTGAAAACCGCACTTTATACTGTACTTACAGAAAAACACCCACACGAAGAGGTGTTGTCCACACTGATTTGTGAGGCAGAGTACACAGTAAATAGCCGACCGTTGACTCATGTATCAGTCGACGGTGAAGACGACGAGTCCATCACGCCGAACCACTTCCTACTTGGTGGCTCGGCTAGACTCCCAACCCCCGGCGTGTTCACCGAGCAAGACGTCGATCACAAGAAGATGTGGCGCAGGTCACAAATCCTGGCCGACATGTTCTGGCGCCGCTGGGTGCGAGAGTACCTGCCGGAGCTCCAAAACCGGCGGGAGCCTCACAGCAGCGGGCCTGGCCTGCAGGTGGGCGACCCCGTCCTCATAGCCGACGGCCAACTGCCTCGCAACACGTGGCCGCGAGGCCGCATCGAGGCCATCTACCCTGGCCCTGATGGTGAAGTCCGGACCGCTGAGGTGCGCACCACTGGCGGCACTCTAAAGCGTCCGGTGAAGAAGCTCATACCGCTACCTAAATGAGCGTAGCAGAGTTCCAGCGGCGAGAGCTGAGCGACGTGTCGCAGAGCGTCGTGGCTACGAGCGCTGCCGACGGTCGTCGCTCACCGGCGTGATGCAGCGCCGCGCCGACGTCGCTACGTGTCGTCACTGCACTGCACGGCGGGAGAGATGTTCGCGACGAAGCGACACATAGCTTATAGTCTATATACTTGCCTATATACCGTTAAAATACTTAAGTTATTTAAGTAAGCAATGTATGTAATAGCATAGGTAAATAAAGAATTTAATTCTTTTCGATTAGGGGTCCCCTAAAAAGCGGGAGCGCAAGTAGCGCCGGGTGCGACATCTTCACGCACCAATGTGTGTTATTTACCTTTACATACACTACACTGTTAGGAAACACAATCTAGGTGTTCTAACTTGGATGCCCTAAGGCTATGACTGAAAAATGATATCTAACAACAGTACATAGCCAGGGACTATAGAGTATCACCCTGAAACACTAGATACATACACATTTCGCTCAAGTAAGTGGTAAGATGAATTCGTTATAAGCGATTCAGCACTTCTAGGTAACCTAGATATCTGCCTAGGACATGTAAACAGATAGTACTCACATAGTTCTAGTACATAAAGGCCACTTGCTTGAGATGATGTGTCTGTATACATAGAACACAAGGGTTTTCGAGCGCTTGTCGGCGGCCCGCCCGCCTTCAGGTACCTTCTGAGCCTGAAGGAATATAGATTTGCTTACTGAAGCAATACCATCGGGGACTGGCAGGCAGGCGCTCGGATTCTCCCATAGGCCCCAGGTCCTCTGACCTTCGGGCATATCATAAAACCTGTTTGTTTCCCTGGGTCTGGCAAATATTTCCCTTTTCGGCCGCTTCCCGGCACCAAAACCACCAGAAGGGCTGGTGGTATACCCTAGTTACACACACCATTCGATTCCTTGTTTCATGGCCTCCCTGATCACACTTTTGTAAGGAGCCCAGCTCTGGTGACCAGGGAGATAACCACCGAAATATATTGCCCGGCCCCGGGACATTCTCATTTTCGGACACTTCAGGGTGAATACTGACTCGAGGGTTGAACCCACGCCCACCAGAGTGGCACCATAGGGTGGCCTGTCATGATGGCCATCGATTAATGCCTGGTGGTCGTGGATTCCACGAATACCTTGAGTACAAACTAACTTTATGTTAGAAAATTCCATCTTTCACTACTCACGCACACTTACAGGCACCTACACGCCTGAAGGTTATAGATATAGCTATAGAAACACTGGATTCCTATAGCTTAGGGAAAGGGCTTTCGAACCCTCGCGATGAAAGTAGTGGAAAAATGTATACTTTAGCATGTAATAGCCATAAGTTCGAAAAACCAGCAGAATTTCCCTTCATCACTCGTTCTTCCTAGCAGAACTCCTCGGAGGAGATAGTCAGGGACCTGGACCAAGGTCCGTTGGATGGGCCATTTCAAGGCGCTTCCAACCATATAGGTCATGCCATGGTCATGACATCGGGAAGGGAGGTTCTGCTGATTTCTAGCATAAGTTCATAATAAAAAATTATGTAAATAAAAAACTTGTGCGACTAAAAAATCAGGGTCCTCGTGACGGTAAAGTTTGGTAGTACGATAGTGCGCATGCGCATCGAGCAATTCGGTAGCCAAATTTGTATTAGAAGAATCCACGCAACTTTATGTCACGAAGACCCTGTGAAAACATCGCAAAACACTAAGAAGAATAAAGTCTTTTATTTCCTGGACATCATATCTTCACCCGTGAACATCTGGCAGACCTCAAGCAGCTCACAGAGGCGAGAATTCTTGATGACAACTGAACTATAGGTGCAAGGGTGTCAACGCGCTGGTGCTGGAGCCTTACAACCTCCAGAAGCCCTATCCTCCGCCAGCGATCACGTCCACCCCGTACAGTCGGGTTTTTTGATTTTTTTAATTAACTTTTTTTATTTTTTTTCTTCATCATACTACTTACAAAGGGACTATATACAAAGAGACTCGGGTCTCCGGATATAGATTAATTCACACCTCAATGAAAGGTTTTTAATTATCTGCCACCGTGACATATTCAGCCTCTAAGATAGGTACCCATTTCTAGGACACACGCCTCCTCTCTGACCGACGCGCGACGGGAGCCTAGCTACAATCATTCAACTCCAATCATCATTCTTCAAAACCTCTTACATTGAAAAATACCAACGTTTTAATGGCTATCCATTTCATATCAAGCTCTTTAGCAACTGTAGCACAAACCTCAATGGCAACATTGATATCAATAACATCTCCTTTGAAGTATCAATCGACATTGACTGCCTGGAGCTTCTCAATACGTCCGTCCAATTGTGACCTCCATTCAATATCTTGCCGCAAGAACACTTCATAAACCAACCATATTCAAATAGTCATAAAGTTTGAATACCTTCGCTGAAACTGTAAAAGCAATTTGGAGATACCATCGCGGCAACATTCATTTTGCTGTTCTAGAATTTTATGTCATCTCTTATTAAGATGAGGCAGAGTTGGAAATGGTATGGCAAGGAGACATTTGAATGAATTCACGGTTTGTCGGTCTGAGCACCTTATTGTCAGAATTTCTAAAAGACCGTTCCAGCGAAAACTTGGTATTGAAAACGATATTTTTAATCTTTAATATTTCCTTCGGGGAGTTTATTCAAGTTACTTTGAAAAGGAAACGTTGGGCGATTAGGAACTCAGAAATGTGGAAGAACGGCATTTTTTTAAATAAAATACTTCGAAATTGACGTATTTATTTGAATATACATTGCAAGTACCTGGTTAAGGTTGTGGACATCCGCTGGATGCGAGACTCACGGGAACTGTCAATGTGGCGACGCTTGGAGGAGGCTTATTTCCAGCAGTGGACGTCTTTCGGCTGAAGTGATGATGATAATGATGAAATTACAAGTTGATTTTGAGTACGAACCTGAATAGTAAGGAACACGCTACTTCTAAGAATACGAAATTGTTGACTGAAAAACATTGGAAAACCGGGTGACAACAAAAATGAAGGTATTGATCAAAGGCAGGTTGTGGCAAAATGTGTTCTCCATCAAGAAAGGCGTTAGACAGGGATGCATCCTTTCACCCTTACTCTTCAATGTATACGGAGAGTATATAATTCGGAAAACTCTTGAGGGCTGGGAAGGGGGTTTGCTGTTGGTGGAAAGCGCATCTCCAATCTGCGCTACGCTGACGATACTGTTCTCCTTGCTACAACATATGACGACATGAAGGAGATATTACATAGATTGGAGGTGCAATAAATAGGCAGAAAACTAAACTTATGGTGATAGATCGTGCGGAAAAGCTATCGGGCGCCTGCAGCATCCAAGGCATCGAAGTTGTGGATAGTTTCATTTATCTGGGGTCTATTATTAATACTGAGGGCAGCTGCGTACCAGAAATAAAACGACGGATAGGTATGGCTAAAGATGCTATGACACGCTTGGAGAACATCTGGAAAAATCGTGGCATAAGTTATAAAACCAAAGCCCGTTTAGTCAAAGCATTAATTTTCCCCATTTTCCTCTATGGAGCTGAGATGTGGACAATCCGAGCAAGGGAAAGACAGAGAGTAGACGCATTCGAAATGTGGTGCTGGATGCGGATGCTCCAAATACCATAGACAGCCAAACGCACAAATGTGTCTATCCTTTCCCAAATCCAGATATCAAGACCAGATTGTCTACAGTATGCCTACAGCGTATTTTGACCTACTTCGGTCACGTAATGCGAAGGGGAGATAGAAGTTTGGAAAAACTGGTAATTGTTGGTAATACCGAAGGGAAAAGAGCACGAGGCCGGTCGCCAACATGATGGTCTGACCAAGTGAAAGAAGCTACGTCCTCAAGCAAATTGCAGCAGGTGGTGATGGCAACTTTGGACCGGAATCGATGGAGGCAGATTGTCCGCTTAAAGGGGTCCAGTGACCACGATCCTCAGTAATGAGGGACCGATTAAAGAAGAATGTAAAAACAGATCATAAATGTTCCGATTTGCACCGTAAATATTAACGCGTATAGGAAGTGCTTCGGGCTTTTTGGATTCGACCTTAATACTAATGGCCATACATTGGAACCCTTTATTTATGTGTTTTCAATTTGGCTTTCATATATTTCAACTTTGAGCCATCAACACTTCTAAATGTTGTTCATAAGCCCGTTTTAATGATCTAATTGAAGTGAACTATTTGACTTTGGGAAAAACTAAATTATCTATGACTAAATTCATCATCATCATCATTTCAGCCGAAAGATGTCCATTGCTGGACATAGACCCCCTAAGTGTCATCACTGCGACCGGTCCTGTGCATCATCGAGTTTGGATAGATCGGTAGTCAATAATCCATTCATCACCGAGACTTTGAGCTGCCAAACGCAATGACAATTATCCCAGGAGCTTTCTCGTGTCTCGTTTAGGTTTTCAAGGCGATTATTTCTCTCTTTTTAATTTTAATTTTTAACCCCCGACGGAAAAAGAGGGGTTTTATAAGTTTGACCTGTGTACCTGTGTGTTTGTGTATCTGTCTCTGTGGCATTATAGCCTCTAAACGGATGAACCGATTTTGAAGGAGACTTTTATCAAGAGCTTTCTTAGCTATGTTTAATGAAAATCGGTTCAGCCGTTCAAAAGTTATGGGAAGTTTGAATCGGGGTATTTTCGCAAAATATCGTGTCATAATTATGTGTTCGATAGATTGTCGATCGAAACGTGTGTACTACTAGATAAATTATGTAGTTTATAAAGCACTAGCTATTCCCCGCGTTTTCGCTCCCGTGGGCCACCCCTCAGGACCCGTTTTAGGGATTACAAAATAGCCTATGTTACTCAGGAATAACGTAGCTTTCTATTGGTGAAAGATTTTTTTAAATCGGTCCAGTAGTTTCGGAGCCTATTCGGTACAAACAAACAAACAAACAAAAAAATATTTCCTCTTTATAATATTACTAGCTGTTGCCCGCGGCTTCACTCCCGTGGACCACTCCACAGGACCCGTTTTTGGGATAAAAAATAGCCTATGTCACTCAGGAATAATGTAGCTTTCTATTGGTGAAAGAATTTTTCAAATCGGTCCAGTAGTTTCGGAGCCTATTCGGTACAAACAAACAAATAAAAAAATCTTTCCTCTTTATAATATTATAGTATAGATTAGTATAGATAAAACCATAATATGTCTCGGGTTTCAATCTTTAAATTTTACTTGTATTTACCGAATTAAGTGTTAGTTGGCGGTGAATTTTGCCCATTTAACCATTACGGCATGAGTAGTATTTGAAGTGGTGTAACCGTTAATCGAGTCGGCATTGAGCCAACATGGTCTATTCATGTAAAAGTGTAGGTAATGAGTTGGACTATTTCACAAATTTTGTCATGTATCGCTCCATTTAAGATAGTTCATTGCTTTCCAGAGGAAGTTGAAATGTGACCAGCTGAAGAGTTTGTTTTTTTTTGTAATTGGGGGCCTCTATTAATTACATGAGGCGATTTTGACGATTTTTGACACCCTCTCCTTTCTTAGAGATGTTCTGAGATTTGGCTCGACCAATCTCAAGTGAAATACGTTACTCTGCTTGATTGCGTTGGATTTATAAAAAAAAACATAAATTGCTTAATTATTTTTATTCTAGGTTACTAAGAACATAGGCTCGAATCACAGTAAGAAAATCTAATGATAAAATACTTAAATAGGAACTAAATTAAGTTTTAAAAGAATATTGATTTAAATTCAGTCCTCAGGGACTTATGTATGGTATCAAGAGTGACTACTGGCACCAACATGTCCATGATATTTTTAGTAAAATTATCAGCACCTTCAACATCGCTCTGATTTAGTCATTCTAAACAGTTGTCGCTTGCACACAGAAACTTAGTATAGATCGATGTGTAACAAACCATGAGAGTTGCACATTGCGCGCTAGTACGGCTGTTACACTCTGGACCGCGGACACTTTTAGTAGATAATTTCTTACAATTTTAGACGGTGTGGCACAATTTTTACGTGATATTTGCCGAAACCCCCTCTCTCCTCCACGTGAGATTCTGTGACATTCGGCTCGACACCCACCCCATGAACGCCTCACGTATTTTATGAACGCCCCCACAGATTTCTATGCGCTTAGCATACCCTGAGAACGCAATATTATTTTGGATAATGTACAGGCTGCATTCTTATACGGAGTTATTTATTATACGGACCTTGTGGAAACTAGAATAAATTTCCGTGCGTTGATTTTTTTTTGCCTTACCTATTATTGAAATCAAATATAAATGCTCACAATGTTAGGTCCCATTAATATTAATGATAATTTTTTTCTGTAGTGCTAGGCAACTGAGCTTATCCCAGCTGTAAACGACCCTTAGTGCCTATTGGCCTTATTGTTATGTCTCCTGCTTGATATGGAGGGCAGTGGAAATTAAGTTTTTGTTTTCCTACTCCTTCTTTATTATTTTCTGATAAATTCCGTTGCGTGATCCAAGACAGTTCAATTTATTAGCCGGGACTTTGTCAAGCTTCTTTGCTTTGGCGCTTTTCTGGTGGCCGCCACTGTTGATTCTGGCTTTCCGGAGTTGCAGTGGATTGGGAATAGTACGGTGGGATTGTCCCAAAAATAATACCCCAGGAACCTTGGGAAGCCCTGCTAACACTAATACAAAGGCGATTATGGCTATTATTTACGCGGGAGTCAGCACCTTGTGTCTTTAACTGAAAACAGTAAATAAAATAAATAAACAATAAAGAATGAAGTATTCTTATACAACGTCTAACAGAATAATCACTAACCCTGAAACTCATCACGTTGAAATAGCGAATAAAAATCAGCTACCCCATACATTTATATTTGCATAACTCGACAAAATATAATGAACTGCTGTTTTTTAAACGTTTACTTTCCCATTTTTAAAGTTATAATGATGAGTACAATTACTCCTTTCCAGGTTTTGCGTTTAGTCTGTAGCTCTGTCAATTGAGATTTTAATGATTGAAAATAGTACATTTCGTGTCGAGCATAAAATGTCGAGATTTTAATACGAGCGATGTAGCTAATGCGAAAGTTAGTAGAAAGCTACATGCGAGTGTTAAAATAATGCCTTTTTATGCTAGACACGAATGATTTGCGTTTTTTCCACTACCTGATAAGCTTACTTAGGTAATTAAATGCAAATAAGCTCCAACAACAATTTATTAGAAACGTTCAGACTAAAAACTACAGACTATATACACATAATCAACGCGTGCTTTTTCGAGAGAATGATACTGAACCTGTTACAGGTTCAGTATCATTCTGCCAGATGGGGCGGTGGAAAAAGCATGGGCGTAGCGGCAGAATGCGTCTACCAACAGTAGCCTATTCAGTTACGTACATTTTTTTTCTTTAAATTGCAAATTGTTTCTTTCGTACTTGGCCGCCAAAAAGAAAAATAATTACGTTGTAGTTACATAATGATATCAAAACTCCATACAAAAGTCATTTAATGACTGATATTATTATGAGACAGGCGTATTATTAAAAATGTTTATTTCTATTTTATTATTTTAATTTGATTTTAGAATTTAAATTTAATTTTAAGAAAATGATTTAATTTTGTATATATTATTTAATTAATTATTTTTTATGTAGATATATTTATTGTGATTTAATTTTATGTTTTAATTTCAAATGTACAACATATATGATCTGGTTGGATTGAAATAAATGAAATTTGAATTTGAATTATATAATTTTTTTTTTTTTTTTTAGTCCTTTGGTCTAAATGTTCATATTTCAAAACAACATTCTTAGGCAATATGTTACATAATAGACAAGGTAGTGGAAAAAATAATAATTATTATTATTACTTTTTGACCATCTGTTCCCTTTTGATACCTAAGCCATTATTTCCCAGACAATATGGCGAAGCCTATGTTACGCAATCATGAAGTGAGGTGTGCGACGTGTATAGGAGTCAGGTCGACTCGACCGCAACGCTGCGGTTTAGGGTTCGATGCCTGCTTGACACTCGGATTGCGTTTACAGACAGGTTCATATTTTGAATTTTTGGAATTATTTATGGGATGAATAGCACTTAGGGTATTCATCCCGGTATAATTTTCCCTTGGGATAAAAAAAAACACTATTCACGCGGGAGAAGCTGCTGGCAGATGCTAACAAGTTCTAAATTATCCATCCGTTAGAGTTGCTTCAAACACAAACTAGACAACTCTACAACTACACACAACACACAACTACAGACAACTAGACGGTTGGTGCAGTGGTTGAGCAATTGACTGCTGCGCTGCGTGTCGCGGGTTCGATTCCCGCACGGAACAAAAATTTGTATGACCTACAGATAATTGTTCCGGCTCTGGGTGTTTGTGTATGTGAGTTTATATGTTTGTAAACGCAACCACGATACAGGAAGAAATTCCTAGTGTGGGGCAACGTTTTTTTAAAGCCAAAAAAATTCAAGTAGAATTTAATCTGGTTTCAAATAACTTGAAAACAACCTTTGAATCCATGCTAAGCTTGATAGTGGTAGATGAAAGTAGTACCTATGTCAATTTCTTTAACCACACTGAAATTACAAACGATGCTGAAGTCTTTTAGTGGGTAATGCAATTTTAGTGATTGCGGTGCTTAAAGAGGGAGAGAAGAACGGTTCTCTTTGAAAGAGGTCCTTTGTTCCTCTGTGACCGTTCATTATTTGTCTTTGAGAAATTTTCTAGCTTGTATTCAGGAACTAGGAACGTGGGTTGATAGCTAATTAGTTTTCACAGGAACTTATTCACTATATTTTCTGGGATAATATAAAAAAGTTAATTCAAAAAATGAAACGGCTGCTTATAATCATGCTGTGCTGATCCTCCGACTGCACAGCATTATTTTCTTCTTGTTTACGTCAGAGCAGTGGTGGCCCAGTGGATTTGTTCCGGTCGGATCCCCTCGATTGTGTAAATTATTTCATCACCACTGCTCTCAAACCGGTGAAGGAAAACATCGTGAGTTAACCGGCATGTCCTAGAACCAAAAATTCGAAGACATGTGACATCCACCAACCCGCACTGGGCCCGCGTGGTGGATTACGGCCCATTCCCTCTCACAGAGAGGAGGCCTGTGTCCCAGCAGTGGGAACATTAATAGGCTGTTGATGTTGATGATGATGTTGATGGAATTCTAATATACTGATATGGTATGGTATGCGTTCCCTTCAAGATGGAACTTTAATTTCTTTTTTAATATACAGGCATGATGATCAGATTAGAATTCGCAGAGGTTATCTTTTTCAAACACAATTTGTGACATGTAAGACTTAGATTATTTCAGTCTAATGATAATAGTACATTACTGCAGTGGCCAGCAAAATAGGCATTGATGGACGAACGTGTAAATGTGGGCCGAGGCGAAGCCGAGGCACACATACGTAAGTCCATCAATGCCTAGTTGTGGCCAAGGCTTGTATAGTACTTTTCTCAAATAATGCGCGGCAATTAAAACTAAGTAGTACCTAGAACTCATTTTGTCAAAATCAATGATGAACAACAATAATTGTTCCCGCGTTAAAGTGTTCCTTTGTTTTTTTATCAATAAACAGCGTTCTATTTGCAAGCCAGTTCGAAATTTAAATAAAACCTTTGATAAGTTACCTTCTTGGTTGCCATGTTTTGGAGTAAAACATCGTTCCATTTTTAAACTACACGACAGATATGAGTTTACTATGGAATTTATTTGGCCGCTAAACACGACAGATATTTTCATACAACTTTTGCTGGCCGCTGTGCGCATGTATTTGACCAGTACAGCAATTTCGATTTATCTCGAAGATGGTTGTCAAAATAATGATCACATTTCCAAGCATGTTTGAGAAAAAATAATTACATGGTAGAAGGATTCTGTGTGTGGCGAGTTAGAAGCGATACAAACGTACGTCTCGGCATAATACCATAATCAGCGTATGATGTGCCCACTGCTGGGACACAGACCTCCACTATAGCCGTATTAATAGTCCATAATTTTTGCCCAGTGTGGATTGGTAGATGCCACACACCTATCTTGAAATTTTAGTTTTAGGACATAACGGTTGCCTCTCGATGTTTTCCTTCACCGTTTTGATTCTCGGTGCTCTCTGCCAATAACAACATGATTACCAGCACCACCTTTTTGCTGAAAAAAAAACTATAAAAGCTATAAAAGTAAAAACAAACAAGAACTGATTTCATATTACTAAGGTTTCCGTAGTCGTAGTAACTGGGTCTCTAGTAATTGCATTTGTAATATCGGTGCGTTGACACGCTGAGTCGGGAAATGGAGCATTGCTAGGTGTAGGGTTATACAATTATCCAGGAGGTTACAGGAGATACAAGTAAGAAAATAAGTTTACTTGAAAGTCCTTACAATAATGTCATCAGATACGAAATCATAACATTAGCTGTTGTAAGGACGATGCACCCAAACCCTACTATACTACGTATAGATATAAAGTATTACAAGCACTAACAGGTAAATTCATTCATTTGATAATTAGGAACATGGTTCTCACATACTTACAAATATTGCAAATATAGGTAAATTACCTAATTCAACAACAACGGAACAGTGTGTGAGTCAAGAGAAGAAAAAAGAAATAAAGTTTTACTATAATTATGGACATAGCCAGTTTGATTTTGTCTACACTAAAGATTGCTCTATGGTAGTAGAAGTAAACAGTCTGTCTAGCTAGTCTCTAGACAAAGTTAAATTCTGTCCAGGATAGCGATAGCCACGAGTCAGAATTGGATAAATGAGACTGTCTACAAGACATCACGGTTGCTCATGTCGTTGTCCTTACATTAGCTTAAGGGTACACTAGTCGAAAATTCCTCCATACAAACGTAGTTTGGCTTTTACTCCACTGTTTGATGATGTACGTTCAAAATAAAAAAATATATCAATTAGTCTCATCATTATCTAGGCCTGTATGGAAGCAAAAAAGTAAAAAAAATATTTACTTGAAAGTTATGAGCTTCGGAAGTTCCATATTTCAACACTAATTTTAACGCATTTTTGGGCGCAAATAAGTACCATAAGAAGAAAGAAACTTGAAAAACGGCCTCCATACAGGGATAGATTTACTAATCTATCCCTGTATGGAGGCCGTTTTTCAATTTTTCAACATGCAAATAATTTTATTTTGAACAGATACATTCTGTCGTTTTTTCATGATATCCAGACTCCCTAAGGTCTGTTTATAAAACGCGCGCTCGTTTTCGTTCTAAATCATCATCCATTTCGCTACAAATTTACAAAAGTGTGTATTCGTACGCGAACCAGCTTCTTACTGCTCATAACAGCATCTATCTGTTCCGCACGTGTTGTCGTTTGATATAGCATGCATTTTAACCCTGCGCACAAAATAGTTCGTGCCGTCAACTAGTGTACCTTAATGCCATCTTAGGCTCTAGTCTAGACATAGTCGTCCTCTAAAATATTTTCAATATTGATCTCTTGAAATTGTTCTTAAGTATATTTTGGAGGTTGACTTGACAGTCTTTTATTCGCAATAAGGGGTTATGTGCTAGAACTACTGGCCATAGTTACGGATATATAAATGGCTCAGTATTACCTTTTGCTTGGGGAAAAGTTTTATTACGAATCAACCTAAGTATTAAACTAAGCCTGTTTTATAAACTGACTTACTCTATTGGGTTTTTCTCTTAAGTCGTAGGTACAAACAAATCAACATCTACATCAACAACAAATCGCACTTAGATCTTGTTTGAATTACTTTTTATGGTTCTTTGCGTATTTACTTTATAAAACAATCAGCCTGCCTAGGCTTTGCCCGACAATGTTGTGGTTGACTGTTGACTGCCTGTGTTTTTAATCCCCAACGGAAAAAGAGGTGTGTGTGTGAAAAGTTTGACGTGTGTACCTGTTCTTGTATTAATGTATATGTCTGTGGCATCATAGCTCCTAAACGGATGAACCGTTTTTGATTTTGATTTTTTTTTTGTTTGAAAGATGACTTTATCGGAAGTTTTCTTTGTTATGTTTAATGAAAATCGGTTCAGCCATTCAAAAGTTATGGGCGTTTTTCAATTCAAACAAATCGGGCAATTTTCTCAAGATAGACTGTCATAATTACGTATTCAATAGATTGTCGAGCGTGTCTATTACTAGATACATTATGTAGCATGAAATAAAAATTATGGTGGGTTTTTAAATTTTGTTTGTTCATGGAGCGCATATCTGACCTCCAAATCCAGAAGTTGGTTAACACTATACGTAACGGTAAGAATGATGACCAATATACAGGCTTAGACGACCCGTACTAAATGACTGCCGGGACCAACGACTTAACATACCTACTTACCGAAGCACGAATAGGTCTAGTCTGGTATGTGATCCATCACAAGGCAACCATAATTAATTTTTAATTATAAATTTAAATTCATAAAATTAACCATAATTCCTCTTGCTAGTTATTCCACCCCGTTGACTTCAGAAATTAGACTACTGCCATTATCGCAATACGCTGTTGTAAACAATAATAGTGTGTCATTGTGGTGAATGTTTGGCACCCAGTCAGCGCCCGAAGCGTCCAGATTGCGCCAGTTAATTAACGGCGCCAAAACATCACGCGTTGGCACCGGCTGAGTGGATTTGAGGATACATATTGCTATGGTTGTATCGTTTCAGCTTGGCAATAGCGGGCAATGCCCTTACCATAATTTCGTATGTGTGTTCGGCAACTAGTCATCCATTTTTTAAGCACTTCAGATTAAGTTAAAACTTCTACTACTCAAAGTCAAGTCAAATATATTTATTTCAACTAGGCCATTAAGAGCCACTTTTGAACGTCAACAAATTTACAAGTAATACAAATTGATTCTACCGTGCATTCGGAAAAGTAGCTTGTTATGGAGAATAACGCACAAGAAACTCCATCCTACTACTTATGTAACTTTGGAAACATAGAAATAATATAATGCTATGGAGCTGATCTCATGATTATGGAGCCGGAAGGTGGTCATATGAACTCCTCAACCATACAAGATAGCACCGTCGTGTATGGATGTGTGTTGACAAGTGATATACTAGTAACATTTAATACCTTTCTGAAGAAAAAGTTTTCTGATAATCCGAAAAACTAAATATGTATTGTTATTCCGGCGTAAAGTAAAAAGCGTTGTCTGCAATTTAATAGCTTTTCCTTCGGTTTCGCTCCCTGGCCCTACTCCACGCATTTTCTTCATTTCAAACCGCATATTCCTTCTGGTAGTCTGTGATGTTCAGCAACAATGTAGCTTTCTTTCAGTGAAAGATTTTATGAAATCGATTCAATAATTCCAGAGATTACAAACACTAAGCAAACAAAAAAATAATACACACTTTCATTTCCATGATATGAAAGTGGCTATAGTGGCTATTGCCATGATAAAACGAACCAACTATAGTGCAGAGATAAGCCGAGCAAACGTGTACGGAATGGTTAATAATATTAAAAAGTTGTCAGATACCTACTGGCTTTAATCTAGTTAGCGTCATCTCATCGCATTATAACTATATATAGAAATAGCATTAAGTAAGAAAAAGTTAGCAAGCAGAAAGCAGCTTTGGGTGATTGTAAGCAGAAAGCTTACAGTCACCCAAAGGGCAATGGAGAGAGGGCTATGCTTGCAGTTTCCTTGCGTGATAGAATCATAAATGTAGAGATCCGCAAGAGAACCAGGGTTACCGACATATCGCGAAGAATTGCCAAACTTAAGTGGCAGTGGGCAGGGCATATTGCTCGCAGAATGGATGGCCGATGGGGCAGAAAAGTTCTGGAGTGGCGACCGCGAACCGGAAGACGTTGCGTTAGAAGGCCTCCCACCAGGTGGACCGATGACCTGGTGAAGGTTGCGGGAATTCGTTGGATGCGGGACGCACGTGACCGGTCAATGTGGCGACGCTTGGGGAAGGCCTATGTCCAGCAGTGGACGTCTTTCGGCTGATATGATGATGATGATGAGGAAAATTTGATATGGCAAATTAGTTTAGAAGACATATATAATATAGAAAACATTTAATCAATATACCCATTCAACACAACAGCAACAATCATAAAGTAAGAAAGAGGAATATTAAAGAACATGATAAAATAAGAGCAGTGGTGGCCCAGTGGTATCGGCCGCGACTTACAAGTTGTAGGTCGTGGGTTCGAGCTCAGGCAGGCGCTTTACTTTGTGTAAATTATTTCATCACCACTGCTCTCAAAACGGTGAAGGAAAACATCGTGAGGAAACCGGCATGTCCTAGAACCAAAAAATCGAAGACATGAGACATCTACCAACCCGCACTGGGCCCGCGTGGTGGATTACGGCCCATTCCCTCTCACAGAGAGGAGGCCTGTGTCCCAGCAGTGGGAACTTTAATAGGCTGGTGATGTGATGTGATGTGTGATAAAATAAGAGTGCTGAATGTGTCCATACCAAAAGGTTTAAAATTCAGCATTTGTTGGGCGTTAAACACCCAGCGATAGTTTTCAGTTGGACCCTGAACTACAATCAGACTTTATTATTCCGATGAAAACTTCGGACTTTAATATTACATCTAGTTTAGTAGCTCTGTTGTTTCATTACAACTATTGAATAAATCCTAATAGATATTTCAACGGCACTATTCATACTTCTTGATGCAACGTTTGCCTTCTAAACATAGAACAAAGTCAGAACATTGAAATTTTCTTTGAAGGTCAAACTAAAAAACGCAGTATCGAAAGATCCACAAATTCAATTTTCTAAGAAGCTTCTATTCCGATCTCCTATTAAATTACGAATCGATTCCAGAACGATGTTTCATCCGATAGAATTTGCAGATACCAATCAGAGATAATCAGAGAGACGCACGGGACCGGTCGATGTGCCGGGAAAGAGGTATTATGTCCAGCAGTGGACTTCTTTCGGTTGAAATGATGTTAATGATAAAATATAGATCGAAATAGATAACATTACCCAGGCTCCTGGTTAATTGATAATAGCCGCAAGCACGGGCCGATCTTAAAGGTTAATCAAGCAGCGCTTGTTGAAATAGGTCAGTAGATGATTGACCATCAGTGCATATCGAGAATTCTTCGCAACATCGTTTAGGTGTTGGTCCCAGCTGGCATTGTAAATCTTTGACATATACTACGGGCGGTCAGAAGCCAGAAATCCGACAATCAGACTGTTAGTTTGTCAGCTAGTTTTTTTGTACTTTCAAATAACAACATTTTCTTTAGAATAAAGGCATTTCCCTTGTAGAGCTATTATATTGCCACTTCTGTCTAACTTTGTAGATATTATATGATTGCAGTGTGTGTTTGTGTGCTCTCAATGGGATCCGTGCCCATTACCACAGATAATATAATACTAGCAAATAAACCGTGCCGACGTAACTAGCATTTTTCATCTGATTAATCTTGTTATTTTTGTAAGTACATCAATCGCGTTCGATCCCGTTTCACGGCAATAGATGGTGTTAGCAGCGACTTGCAAGTAAAAGGGTTAACTAGGTTCGTGAATATTTTTTTCTTAAAATACAGTGACGGTTCGTTTTATAGTATTTTTTTGCACGTTTTTACAGTTTTTTTTGCACCAAAATGTGTTACAATGCAAATTTTTACTATCAAGTGGAATGCCTCAGAAATTTAAAAATGCGCCATCTATTGGCATCAATTTTAAATGATCCGTTCAAATAATCTTTGAAATGTGAATTAAGAGTCCAATATTCCATAATTTTGTACTTAGGAGAGTTGATTAAACAAGAACATACAATTTTTATGTTCAATTTTAGAAAATGTTAATTTTACACAAATTCTATTGAATTGTGTGTACATGTCGCGCCGTCTAGTGAGATTTATTTGAACCAAATTTTCTTTCTTAGCAATGAAACCCCGTGTCAGTACTAAGGGTTATATATCGTTTTACCCGTACCTGTTACATGGAAGTCAGATAGACAGCCACTCCATTTAAATTACTGGTATTCAGTAGATATACTGGAAAATATACCTGCAGATTTAAGCGGTGGGATCTCATACTAATAGTATCTTCATTTCGAGAACTAAATAATAAGTTACAACTTACTTTTAAAATCCAAAGTCGACCTCAATAGTACATAACTTTGAGAACAAGCTAGACACCGATTAACCGATTCACCCTTTGTTTAATCCTCCTTGCTATTTATATTTAGTTTTCCGATAACAGTTTGCTGTTTCGATTGATTTAGCATGAATATAAATCTCTCGAGTTTCCGAAAGATATTTTATGATGATTCTTATTGGTAAATAAGTTAATAAATCTTTATATGTCTGTTTTCTCTGCTTTGCATTATAAGAGTTGGATGGGAGCCAATCTACTAAATAAATTTTATATGTTGACATTGTACCTTTGTTTACCAATAATGGTTTTAGAAATATATGGCATTTTTTATGTCTGTGTTTTCTTGGTTTCAATAATGTTTCATGATTCAACACAAAAATTTTGTTTATTCTTTTCGTAATTTCCTTCTTCAATTGTTTTTTGTTTCTTTGTTGTAAAGCCTTGTACTTAGATTTTCATTGTTCCTTACAATTTGTGGTAACATCAACATTTTCTTTAGAATACAGGTCCCTTGTGGAATTAACAAAAATATCTTATCGTTAATATTGGTTACATTTTCGTGCTGGTTCCAATTTAGTTTTCCATTTTCGTATGTTTACTTTCTTTAGATAATCTTTAATGGTTGGTGATTCTTAGTTCTTTGTTCGCTGCATTTTCGTTAATGTATTTCGACTTTATGTGACCTCGAGAACGTTCTTATAATAGTTTTGTTCAACTCGATACTGATGGCTTAGAAAAGTTATATTGCTAGTTTTAGCTCAGCTTTTTAGATAACGTGTATCATAGTAGAAGTTTATTTAGTTTTGAACACTAACTTAGACAACAGTAATGTTCAAAATCAATAAACTCTATCTTAACATTGTCTACGACCTCACCTCCATAGGTCATCTATCTTTTATATTGACCTGGAAGATATACTCTGAAAGTTGATATATTGTGATATATTTATTTAATATATTGGATTTCAACAGAAGACAGAGAGCCGAGTGGAAGTGAATTGTACGAAAGGACTTTTTATTTACTTTTAGCAATTATTCGCCATAGACATTGATTTTTTAATTAAAATTTTAGTTATGTACCTACTGTGGTAGTACATATGCGGACTTATAGCCACAAGGCAAGGCAATTTGGTCCTTTTTAGGGTTCCGTACCCAAAGGGTAAAAACGGGACCCTATTACTGAGACTCCATGGTCCGTCTGTCTGTCTGTCTGTCTGTCACCAGGCTGTATCTCATGAACCGTGATGGCTAGACAGTTGAAATTTTGTTTGCGTGTTTTTTTTTTTGCCGTTTTTGCGATAATGGTACGGAACCCGTCGTGCGCGGGTCTGACTCGCACTTGGCCGGTTTTTTAACTCAAAGTTTGATAGATAGAGTTCTCCACCAGTGGTAGGTGTACAAAAATTTATAGAATTGTTAGTTTTATTATCAGAATCCTGTTTTCCTTCAAAACAATTTTAGTGGAATATTCAGATTGTCTATTTCTTTGGCAGAAACTAGATAGTTCTTTGCCATTATCAGAAATCTTGGTAATAAAACGACAATTTACAGCATAATCCCGGATTTGATGCAACATTGTTTTCTTTTCTTTAATATTTTAAGAAATCTCAAAACACATGAAACAATTCGTGGATTGCATTTAGTTTGAAGCTACATTTTTGCGGGCACTTTGCCAATATGTGGTTTATTTTAACACTCATACACTTTCCGTTACAACTTTGGTGATATGCGCTTTTTATTTCAAGGTCTTCTTCAGAGAGTAGTTTATTTTTTATTACCAGGACATTTTGTAACTTTTCTTATTTCATGATTCCTCGTTGGTCTGAGTCAGCTGAGCGTGAGGTCCTAGGTTCGGAATTTCAGATTATTATTATTATTATTTTTTTTTTACTATGTATAGGCCTGTGTTTGACCACAATCTCACCGTGGTCAGTGATGATGTGGCCGATGGTGGTAAGCACACAAAGCCTAGAAGGGAACTGGCTCTCAAGTGCTGCTGTCGGAACACACCGGAAGGTGCTTGGCGACAGATTTTCAACTTGAGGGTGGTTGCCAGCCAGGCGGGTACTACAAAGTACCCTACCACCGTGCTATGGTTTCCTCACGATGTTTTCCTTCACCGAAAGCTCAAGCTCATTGTAGGATTCGAACCCGCGACCTTCGTCTCGGTATCCGACGTCACTACCACTGAGCTATCATCGCCTTAAAAATTATAATTTAGATTTATATAATTTAGATTATAATTTAGATTAGGAATTTCTTAGTAACAATCCGGAGTTTGGTAGTTGGCGGTTTACAAAGTGCCTCGGAAGCGATCATACTCTTGATCTCTTTACAGTTCTGACAGATTGTCGTCCTATCGTGCTATGAGGCGCTGTCCTAAACGCAATCGTCGCGCGAACAAGCGACATTCGTCTCGCGTTTCCACCAAATGATGATCTGTTTAACCGGACATTCTCTGTGGAGACTAAACTGAAGCCTCCAGCCAGGCACAAAAACTTAACCTAAGCGACTACGCTGAGGGCTATCCCCTATAGGATACGAACCTCGGCCTAGGGCGTCGATAGGGGGACAACTAGGGCTGGATCTTGATTAGTGATTTTACCATCCGTTCGGCAACCTACGTGGAGAAGAACGGATAAGAAGCGAATACGCACCGTCGCGTTCAATTTTGTATGGCATACATGAACGCGTTGTCGTGCCGACAGAGGACGCTTTTCGATCTCTTGATGTACAGACCCTAAAATTACTTTGATTTTAACCATAATAAAAGAGCCAGTACCTTTAATTGTTTTATGTTATTTAGTTCGAAATTATTTAATTTGTTGTGGAAACCTGTCAGTCAATGCTTTCCACTTTCCAAAATAAATGAACCCTTGATAAAACTCCACCTGTACGAAAACAAAATAATTGAAGAAAACTTGTGCTGTGTTTCGGGAACTTTTTAATTCAATAATAATATTACGAAGGCAAGTCATGCTAAGAATTCCGCGTGAGTTACTGAGTTACCGAAGTCCCGTTTTTCTGGTATTAACTTTTTTGATCACCGTTATTTCATTTACGTCACAGTTTTTCAGCCGGGATAGCTTCGAAAAGAATTGTGATTTCTAATTTTCAAAACTACCCTACTTATTATCTTACTTATTACTTTACTTATCATTTATTTCATAATATTATAAATGAGAAAGTTTGGATGGGTTATATCCGTGGCTGGCGTGAACACATTGACATGTCGACTTCTATGACTTTTTTTTTATTGGCTTATTACATCCTACGCATTAGGAATTTATATGAAAAAAATTGACAGTTATAGATATACATAATTTTTGGAGCAATCGACTTTGGTAATATGTTGACATCTCGCATTTTGACATGTCTAACTTAACAAAACCTCATGTCAAATTAACGATTCACATGTTTTTGTGATCGAACATTGATATTTTGTTATATCAACCTATACTCAGCACCCAAAATAATATTCGTTATTTGATATCTCAATTAATACACTTAAAAGTTTTGTTTAAGTACTTATTTTAAATTGACAAATTGAAGTGTCAAGCTATTGCCAGCTGAGGTCTTTTTGATTAAATCGTGACAAATTGAGATATCAAGTTATGGCCCACCGAAGAATTTCTGTTGAAATTGCGATATATTGAGATGTCCAGTTACGGCCAACGAAGTTCTGAGCACTAAAAGTAATAAGTATAGGTATCACTACATGTCCGTTATAAAAAACTTGTAACGTTAAATTAATATGTTTAGTTGACAACTTATGTACCCAAGTTGTATTAAAAAATAATCGAGTTATCAAAAAACTTTCGTAAGAAGTAATAATTTTTCAAATATCGCGGCAAATCCCTCGCTCGTGTGTTGGTAAACAAACGTCAGTTTAGAGTTCAGAAGCCACGCGCGCGCGAACCGCGAACGAGTGTGAGTGCTTCAAATTGATTTCGTTTGTTTTTGAGTGTATCTATTGATTGATTTATTACTACAGTGTTTCAATTCATAAGTTGGGTGTATAGTTTGTGATTTGCAATGGAGGAAAAAGTGAGTACCTACCGACCAAACCTTACGGTCTACCTTAGTGTATTATCGTAACAGAGGGAATACCTACCTGATTATGTGACGTGATATCTAGGTATTTCAATATTTGGTTTTTGCAGAATCCGACGATTGCCGAATTAATGGCTAGGAAACGCAAGTTAACAGAACTTCGTGACATTAAGTTAAATTCATCTCGTCAGCGAATGAATGAAGTGGACGAAAACGGTAAGATACAGATCTTATACTCACAAATATTTTTTTGCCACTTTTTAGGTAGATATTGATGAAGGTTGGGAGTTAGTTATCTAGGTAAGTAACATATTGTAAGCCGACGTTCGGAATGGACGTAAAAATATCGCGGCGATTTTTTTCGCGCACTGGATTTTCAACGCTCTGCTTAGCGCCGAGAGTTGAAAATCCAACCAGTGTGTTTGTTCAACGCGTTGGAATGCACT
Organism: Anorthoa munda; assembly: GCA_945859665.1. Classification (NCBI taxonomy): domain Eukaryota; kingdom Metazoa; phylum Arthropoda; class Insecta; order Lepidoptera; family Noctuidae; genus Anorthoa; species Anorthoa munda. The sequence continues at coordinate 8,218,373 of OX243918.1, read as the reverse complement.
CTGTTGGATTCTCAATGCTCGGCTCAACACCGAGAGTTGAAAATCCAGTGCGCGATAAAATCCCGCTGCGATATGTTTACGTCCGTGCGAACGTCGCGGTCAGCTGATTGTTTACTTGAAACTGTGAACTTAGATGTATGTAGACGATGGGAATCTAGCTGTAGTAGGTAGATATACACCGTCGTGGGTAAGGCCTCCCCCACATTAGGATCGCGCGTTCCTCGGGCGTATGAGCGACGCGTCCGCCGCGTGCGCGACGCGAGCGCGCTGCGTAAGCGTCACGTGTTGCCACCGTGTAACGTGTGTGCAGCGACCGCGCGGCGCGCACACGGCGCTCGCGTTGGCGTTTAAACCCTTCAGTCAAGTCGAAAGTCGAAGGGGTATGAACGCGACTCGAGCGCCGCGCGCGCGTGTGAGTAGCGCGGGCGCCGCGCGCGCTACTCACACGTGCTCGCGGCGCTCATCCTCGCTTCATCCTCGGGCGTTCACACGCCCGAGGATCGCGCACGCCTAATGTGGGGTCAGCCTAATTGTTCTATGAGTAACTTGCTCCTCTAATGTTGAAATCAAAACAAAAATAACTATTTAAAAGAAATGAAGGGTGTGTAGTATAACGGTTTAACTTTGGCTACTATCGTAATAATGATTATTTTCTTTCTTTACCTGAACTATTTTAGATCTGAAAGTTTATGTGTGGGTGTGTGTGTGTGTGTGTTTGAAACGATTTGCATCTGTTACTGCTGGGCAGATTTGGATGAACCTTGGTGTGTAGATAATCTAGACCCTGTAATAGGAATAGGACTCAGCAGTTAGACACCGCTAGTTATTCACCCAAACTAATATTATAAATACGAGAGTAACTGTGTTTATCTGTCTGATTATTATTTTTTATTGCTTCAGTTTACCCTAATCTTGCCACTCCACTGTCAAACTCTTCGTTATTGAGGAACATAAGTAACGATGATCCATTATCTCCTTTTCCGGTAATGTCCCCAGCAACCCAAGAAATTTATAATGTATTAATTACTGACCCAAGCCTACAATTAGATAATACGTCAGACATTGTCGAAAACAGTGAAGCGTCTGAAGAAAATGAATCGTTTAATGGCGACAGTGACAACAGTGTTCGTGATCCTGATTTTAACATAAAAAAAGTCACAGTAGATGATTCAGAAACTGACTGCGAATCATGTGATGATGCCAAAATTGAAAGCAAAGAATTGATACCAATCTCCGGAAAAATATCGAAAGCAACAAGAAATCCGGAAAAATATATCGAAGTCAACTACGAATGCGAAAATATAGCACCTACCTTAAATACGAAAGAAACACCACAAAATTCATCTATGGATAATACACAGAACAAGGAAACGGGGAGCTCAACGTGTGTGACAGACGAAAAAACGGCCAACCGAAGTGTTTCACCTGAAATGAATGAATATGAGAATGCAGCTCCTACTATATATGAGATAGAAACACCAACAGTGATCCTAGAAAAGACGAGTGAAAGAAATGAGATTTTAACTTTAACTATGGAAACCGAAAGTACTAGTGAAGAAAGGACTAATAATAATACAAAAAAAGGAAGATCAAGAGTGGAGAGAAATGCAAGCAAAACACGTCGGAATACAGGAAAGAGTTATATAACGGAAAAAGGTAAAGTAGTTCCTGACAGAAAACCGAAAGAGTTGAGTTCATGTAGACTAAAATGTGCTGAAAGAATTACAACGGCTGAACAGACGCATTGTTTTGAAAATTATTGGCAACTAGGAGATAGAGATAGACGGGCAGCATTTGTGTCTAAGTCAGTAATGATTTTCCCGAAAAAATCACAAAAAACGGGCAGCAGGACATTAAATAGAGAGTGCTACTGTAAATACATGCTAGAGATTTCTAATGAGATGAAACCGGTTTGTAAAGAGTGTTTTTGTAAAATTGTAGGAGAGACCAAGGGATTTGTTAATGTTATAATAGAAAAAAAAAAAATGTCTCCCAACGGAATCATTGATGAGGATCAGAGAGGTCGTCAACCTCCCAAAAATAAGAAGACTATCGAAGACATTTCGCTTGTCAATCACCACATTTTGAGTTTTCCAAGTTATGAGAGTCACTACTGTAGAAATTCGACTGGGAAGAAATATTTAGCTGCTGACCTGTCAATCGCCAAAATGTACAGAGAGTATAAAAACACTTCTTCAAATCCTGTCTCGTTAAAATTATATGCCAAATGCTTTCACGACCTCAATCTGTCGTTTAAGCAACCATCAAAAGACACATGCAACACGTGCAATGTGCTGAACGCTAAAATTAAAGTTGCAGATGAAGATCGCAAAATTAATTTAACTGCTGAATTAGCTGAACACCAACATCAAGCTGATAAAGCTTATGCTGAAAAACGTGTGGATAAAGAGAATGTCAAAGCAGATTCGTCTGTTAGGGCATTTGCATTCGACCTCCAGCAGTGCTTGCCGACTCCATATTTAAAAACATCTGTCTCGTTTTACAAACGACAGCTTTGGTCTTTTAATTTAACAGTGCATGATTTAGCAACTAATGAGGCTACCTGCTACATGTGGGACGAGACAATAGGAGCTCGAGGTGCAAACCAAATTGCCTCATGTTTGTGGCACTTCTGCAACAATTTGTCCTCCGAAGTAAAAGAACTGATTTTTTATTCGGATACTTGTGGTGGTCAAAACAAAAACAATGTCGTGGCAATGATGTTTATGTTTTTGCTACATAATCATCCGACGCTGCAAAAGATAAATCACAAATTTCTCCTCAGTGGGCACACACATATGGAGTGTGACTCTGACCACGCTATTATTGAGAAAACAAAAAAGAGAACACAAATGAGAATAAATCATTTGTATGATTGGGTGCAGCTGGTGAGGACTTGCAAAGTTCAGAAACCATTTAAGGTCGTGGTGATGACGGTAAATGATTTCTTGGATTTTGCTGAACTAAAAGCCAAGAAAGGACCCTTTACTATCAAAAAACTGGACGATTCTGGGGACAAATTTCTATGGCAACCTATTAAATGGCTGCAATATAATAAAAACAGCGTAGGAAAAATAAATTTCAAGAAAAGCCTGGATCGCGAACCCACTTTCGAGTCAGTGAACTTTCGGAAAAGAGGAAAAACCACCATAGATGTCTTTAGGTTGAGCCAAATCTCCAAGGAAGCTTTGCCAATCAGTGCAGAGAAAATAAAGGATTTGATGGACATGATTGACCTGATTGACGATTCGTTCAAAGAGTTTTATATTAATATAAAAACTGTCGGTGATGTCTCTGCATCTACTGATCCAGATTTGGACGAAGACAACCCAGATGAAGAGGATTCTGAGGTCTAATAAAATACGAATGGTCTGCGACGAGGTTGAGGAGTCAACGTAGTTATTTGTGTTAGTAACATACTTGTATCTGTTTGATGACGTTGTTTGTGGTCCAATAAAGCAATTTTCTATTTTTTTATAATTTTTTTTATTGCGAAAATACTAAACTGATAGTTTCGTGGTGTTTGAATTAAATATTTCTTCAGTTAAAACAACATTACTTGATTTGAGTGAGTAGCAGCAAATTAAATATTTTTTTTATGTTTGTCATCTGTTTGCTATCCAATTAAAATAATGTGGTTGTCATTAAATTACATTGTTTACTTACTATAACTTCCCACTCAGAAGGTGAATAAGTTGATAACTGTTGGTGAACAAGTTGACAACTCGGTGCATAAGTTGATAACTCGTTGGTGAACGACTTGACAAGTCTATTATTTTGCAATCTATGGAAAATTTCGTTTATTTATTGTCATCATTGAAAAGATGGCACAAAATAACCTTTAAAACAACTTAAACACATATGTAAAATTAATTAACCGATTTACCAGAAGACGCCAAAACTTTAAAATGGCCGTCCTGACAAATTGCAGTTTTAGACATGTCAACATATTCACGCCAGCCACGGATATGTTAGTTATAATATGTTAGTTACTCAACCACGCCAGAAAGGGTAAACGGATCTGGATGAAATTTGGCAAAGAGAAATATTATAGTCTGGAATAGCATATAAGCTACTTTTTTAATTTCCACGCGAACTAAGTCGCGGGGAACAGCTAGTTATAAATAAACTGTGCTATAGCTATATTATCCTGTGATAAACTTCTATTAAATGGAAATGATGCTTTTAGATTTATCTCCATTTTCAAATGAAGTTTATATTTTATTTATCTATCTGTTTCTTTATTTTAATATTTATTTAAGTGTAAGATACTTACCTAAACAAAATTACTTTCAAGACGTTTCTCTAAGAATTTATTAACATTATTTATAAAAAATCTCCTCCTTGGAATTAGCTCACTGTTTTTGTTGCTTCGTGTTCAGCCTGAATATTTCGGTACTGTCCTATCCTGGTATAATTATATTGTGGCTGGCAACCCTATTCTCGTCTAGGTCCAAGTTTCAAACTTGTGTCATCTGCGAACTTGCTAAGTATAAGACAAAGTGTTTTCCTCGGGAAACGTGGAACGACGTGACGAGCGATATAATCATGATTTTATACTTATAAGTATAATAATATTCGTTTGGAACGTCATTTAAAATGGGCTTCAACAAATATGGGAATAAAATTTTATTTATGTATACTCTGTTGGATTTTCAATTGACTTACGTGATTATACTGTCATGTTAAAGGAGATGTTTCATTTTTGTATGGGACTCCGGCCATAACCTGTACCTTTAAGGCAAGCTGGGAAACTAACTCCTGAATAGAATAAAGTAACATTTTTTCCACAATATCCAATGTTTTTTAGGTACATTATAAAAAATGTTTGACATTTATCGTGACAGCTATTTGACAGCCATGAGAGGTTTTAGTTTTGACGTTTAACTAAACATCCTAAAGTGATGTGACACTCAGTAGTCAAACAAAATGTCATTTTGAATTATTCGTTCAGAACTATACTTCAGAGGAGTAAAATAAATATATTTTTTTAACGATGAAATCGTCGCACTTGCTTTTATATTAGTCGTAAAAGATGTTTATGAGAATAATAGTCATTTTTACTAGTACAAGAACACTTACCTTTCATATTTAACATCTACTTTATTTATGTGACATGATTTCAGAACGAAATCGAAATGACAACTATGAGAAACGCCATGTTGAATAGATTATGGCAATAATTGAAAAACTATTACTCTTTGTACGCAAGAAATCAGGCTTAAATTCAAGAAAGAATATTTTTTCTGAATTTGTGGGTTTTTTTCCACTTTTTTGATAAATGTACATCTCATGGCCGAAAATGATACATCTCCTTTGTAGCTGTTTATTTGCAAATATGATATTGTTTTGTTTTATTATCATTAAATATCCATTATTTCCATTAACATAAACGGAGTTGCGCTAACTAGTTTAACTTGATCTTGTAGATATATTTTTTTCCTATTTTCTATAAGTACATTTTTTTCCTAATGTACAAATTATGTCTTTTGTTTGTTGAAAGCCTAGTAAATAAGTTGTACCCCACTCAGAAAGGAGGCTTTATCTAAAATATTAATAAAAGGGCGGATCTATCTAAGCTTGCTTGCCAATATTGGAGACCCGTTCGAATGAACTTGACGTTATTGGACGACCGATATTAGAGTACGTTCTCTTATGAATATCAAAATATTTGTTTCCTTTTGGTATTTGGATTGAAATGTTCCTAATTAAAAGATGTTATATGATTGGTAATGGAATTGGAATCTAATTAGCAGTTTCGTTAAGAATTTAAATATCGAATTCGAATTATTTTGTGTAATATATTGTAGTCAAAGTATCCATAGCATTGCTGTCATTCCTGATACAGAGATGTTTAATTTTGCTATTTCGGATTGGGTAACAAATTAAAATTGATTCTTATGATACAGAATATTTTAATTAATATCTCAATAGATATATTATATCCACCATTACACAATTTATGTAAGTGATGCCTATGTTTCTAAATCTTTGTTTAAGTCGTTCACTTTTCTTCTCTTCCTGTTGTCTCACACTATTGTCTACATTTCTTTTTCATTTCTCCTTTTCGTGGGTCTGCTGGCAGAAATTTAGAAGTGCCTATAGTGCCTAAGTATGTATTATATTGTGTGTTTATCTATATAATATTATAAAGAGGAAAGATTTTTTTGTTTGTTTGTTTGTACCGAATAGGCTCCGAAACTACTGGACCGATTTAAAAAATTCTTTCACCAATAGAATGCTACGTTATTCCTGAGTAACATAGGCTATTTTTTAATCCCGAAAACGGGTCCTGTGGGGTGGCCCACGGGAGCGAAGCCGCGGGCAACTGCTCGTTAATTATAAAATACTTCTGTCTATTTACCCATTAGAGCAGGTGTATATATCCCAAGAGAAGCATAAAAGCACGCTTACAAAATAACCCTTCCCATTATTGGTTTGATTTCAAATGATTAACTAAATTACATAATAAAAGCAATACACCAGCAACCGGGTTCGGAGTATCCCGGAATTAATGAATCCCGGATAAAATCCCGGGATCACCGGTATTAGCCGGATTATTAACTTTAACAACTAACCTATTAACAACTAACCGGAAAATTAGTAGTGTAATACCGGATAATTGCTGCAGATTTTGCCTCTGTGCCTGGAAATTTGTTTGTATAATAACATGGTACAAGGCTTAGAGCTCTGCCGGGTAACACTGCAGATTATCTCTCTGAAATAAGAGGATTTAATGATAGTTTGTCAACCTTTTGATTAAATGGTAGAGTGAGTCGGCTATGTATATCAGGAGTGTTTTGATACTAAGTTTACACAGTCATCTGCCTAGCCTTTTTCCCAATTATTGTTGGGGTAGGCTTCCAGTCTTACCGGATTCAGCTGAGTACCAGTGTTTTACATGGAGCGACTGCCTATCAAACCTCCACAAACCAGTAATTGGGTAACACGATATCCCTTGGCAAGACTGGTGTCAGATATCAGGCTACTGACTACCCGTAACGACTGTCAAAGATCTTTAAATGACAGCCGGGACCAACGGCTTAGCGTACTTTCACGAGGCACGGAAGAAACTCGGTATGTTGAAATGGTCACCCATCCACGGACCGACCTCGTCAAGCGCTACTTAACCTTGAAGATCGACCCATGCGGCTGTTATTATTTAGCCACCTCAGTCACTAAGTTTACACAGTAAAGAGATTTATTTAAATGAATCTATTACCTTTAAACGAGCAATTGTTGTGTATATATATTATCTGAATCTCGGAAACGGCTCCAACGATGAAATTTATCATGCAGGAGGTTTCGGGGGTGATCAATCGATCTAGCTAGGTTTCATTTTTAGAAAACGTCGTTTTCGTTTATTTTCACCCGTGCAGATCTCGGTCGCCCAGGTACTAATATCAAATTACCTATTTATTTATGTTTTATTATATTACAACCTTTACGCGCTTTACTTTGTGTAAATTATTTCATCACCACTGCTCTCAAAACCGTGAAGGAAAACATCGTGAGGAAACCGGCATGTCCTAGAACCAAAAATTCGAAGACATGTGACATCCACCAACCCGCACTGGGCCCGCGTGGTGAATTACGGCCCATTCCCTCTCACAGAGAGGAGGCCTGTGTCCCAGCAGTGGGAACATTAATAGGCTGATGGTGTGGTGTGGTGTACAAGCTTTTATATTGATTTATAATTGGAAACAATATTTTATCAAAAAAAAAACATTTTATCATAGAAACAAACGTGTGTGTGCCAAATTTCAGCTCTATCGGACACTCGTGTCAAATTATACTGGAAAGTTTTGATTACAGACACACATACGCCGGCAGCTTTATTGCGTAATAAATACGGCAAGGCAAAGAGTGTGAAAAATCGGACAAACACATGCAAGATGAAAGACGCGATGTGGATTTCCGTCTATGTGATTGGTCAATTCATACTCTTTGTCCTTTACCAGTGTTTAGAGCAGTGGTGGCCCAGTGGTATCAGCCGCGACTTACAAGTTGTAGGTCGTGGGTTCGTGCCCAGGCAGGCGCTTTACTTTGTGTAAATTATTTCATCACCACTGCTCTATTAACGTCTTAGAACCAAAAAATTCAAAGACATGTGACATCCACCAACCCGCACTGGGCCCGCGTGGTGGATTACAGCCCATTCCTTCTCACAGAGAGGAGGCCTGTGTCCCAGCAGTGGAAACATTAATAGGCTGATGATGTGTGTGTGTGTGTGTGTGTGTGTGTGCCGAATTCATTACGCAATAAGGCTAGGGGACAGTAAACAAAAGCTTTTGTGAAAGCGGCATGTCCCCTTAATAAAGAATTATAGCAAAAATCTTTGATTCCATAAAAAGATTCAATAAAAAGATTAGAACGAAAGAATATTTTGTTTACAATGATAGAAAACCTTATCGGTCTTTCACAAAAACATTTTCACTTCGATGAGTCTCACAAAATCTGGGCAATTTTTTACGAAAACCGGACTTTACAAAAAATATCTCTATTAAATCTACCAAATATTGTAAGAAGGTACCCTTTTACAAATCGGTGCTTCGGTAGCCATCAAAGAGGTTGTAAAAACTTTACGGCGTCTTTATGTGAAACCTCTCAAGTATGAACAGACCATTGATTGTTATGACCATAGAAATATAAAATACTATGACCGTAGTAGATTGAAGAGCTTCATTGAAAGAAGACGATTTTTATAGGTACATGCTTTATTATACTTTAAAAGGGTGTTGTTGAAAAACGTGCTTCTGAAGCGAGTATTATAAAAGGTAAAAACCGGCCAAGTTCCGTACAATTATCGCATAAAACGGCAAAAAAATTACGTTGGTTGTATGGGACAAAACTAAAAACAGAATAAAATAAATATTGAAGAGGGGCTTCAATATTTATTTTATTCTGTTTTTAGTATTTTTTGTTATAGCAACAACAGAAATACATCATCTGTGTAAATGTCAACTGTCTAGCTATCACGGTTCATAAGATACAGCCTGTGGCCTTAGTGCGAGTTTTTTAACGTACTCACTCGTGATAACGTAAACGATCTCTTATGTCAAAATGTATACAAAAAAAGAGGTTTCTCCTTACCGTCACCAGACGGCGCTTATCCAGTTTCAATACAAATTGACGTTTACGTTAACGCGATCCAGCGTGAGCCAAAACTTGCACTAAGCCCTCTGGTGACTGACGGACAGGCAGACAGACAGACGGATCGCGTAATCTTAGTAATAGGGTCCCGTTTTTACCCTTTGGGTACGGAATCCTAATAATTACTTTATTTCGTGGCGTTTTAGATTTAAACCTTCTATTGTCATTCTTTTCTTAATTTGTAGAAAATTATTAATAATAAATGGCATACCTTAGGTACCTATTAATACTTTGCCAAGAAACTGACATAAAAGCAAAAATAAATAGCTTTTAGTTTTAGCAAATCAAAGTCTGGATTTAAATGAGACATAAACATAGCTGTTGAAATGTGGGCGTACTGCTTGACTCGTCGGAGAATGCAGGCATGATGTTATGTAATGTGGAAAAAAACTTTTAAACAAAAAAAATAACGGTTTCCAAAACAAAACACTAAAAAAAACTACAAAGTGAAAAATAACTTTATTTTTGGAAGTCGGTGTCTTTGGTAGGTACTATTTTATGTGTTATGGACACCGACTTCCAAAAATAAACTTATTTTTCACTCTGTAGTTTTTTTATTTGGAAGTCAGTAGTATTTTTTTGTAAAAAAGCTTTTTATTTTTCACTTTTTAGTTGTACCTACCTAATAGGCAAGTTGGTTAAGGTACCTTTAACGCCAGAATTAGATTATAATATAGATTACCCGAATATCATGAAACTTGAACAAAACCGGTGAAATGAGTGATCTGCGTACCCCTTAATAGCGTACTGGCATGATGTTATGTTATGAAATGGTATAAACAATAAACAGACATGCGATTGCAGCAATCCCGAGAGATTTGCCGTAATTTATTGATGAGCTCTGTTGTATGTCTTCGAAGTTCTTCACCAAATCAAAATGGGACCAATTTCGAAACATACTTTTACAAAAATAAAAATAATTTTCAAAATCGGTCCAAAATTGACGGAGATATGCGTGAACATAATGTCGAACATAGAACCTCCTCCTTTTTGGTAAGTCGGTTAAAAAGCGAAAAATTACTTTCTTTTCCGAAGTCGGTATCTTTAGTACTTACCTATTGTTTTTTGTTTTTCGACACCGACTTCGGAAAAGAAAGTTATTTTTCGCTTTGTAGTGTTTTGTTTTGGAAGTCGGTATTCTTTTTACCTGACTGCCGAAAGAGGGTAATGTGTTTATTAATATTTTGTTTTATTTTTCTTTTTTTAGTTTTGGTATTTCACTAAAATAACCATGAATATCAATAAACATACATAATATATATATATATATATATATATACAATCGAACATGGAACCTCCGCCTTTTTGGGCAGTCGGTTAAAAAAAGTGTGATTCTGCAGTCTAGCCAGTAAGTAAAATTTATAGTAAGCCAAATAAAATCATAATTATATAAAGTTACCTAACGAATTTGACCGTAGACCTTAAACGTTTTACAACTCCTCAGCCAAAATACAAATTGATTACTATTTAATCTGCCCGAGTAATCGTGTAATCTACCAAAAATAGAGGCCGTTTCCTTACCAACCAAAAACAATATGGCTCGTACACTTACTGGCGGGAAATGACGTCATAAAAACGATAAACCGGAAACCGGTACTCACTGCTTGGGATTTAATTTTCCTGTTACAAATAAGGTCGAGTTTATTTACAGGTAGGATTTTTTAAAAAGATTACGTACAAAAAAAGGATTTTTACGGTAGATAAAAAATGGCAAATTCTAGGCTAGGATTAATTAATTAATTACTTATTATTAAATCAATCTTCAAGGCTTCTAGTCTAACCGGGCCCAGCTGAATGCAAGTGTTTTACATAGAGCCTATCTGACCTATATGACCTATCTGACCTCCACAACCCAGTAACTGGGAAACAAGATACCACTTAGAGAGACTTTAGTCTGATTTAAGGATTCCTGACTGCCAACAGCTACAACGAGACAATCAATGAGACGAACAGCCTTACTGCGTAAGTGAATTCGGCAAGGTAAAGAAAAAAAATCCACATCGTGTCTTTCATTTCGCTGTTCGCATTGAGTATATGGATTTAAGAACATGTGAAGCCAACTAAAGATTTGACTGAAAGGTTTTCTGGCTAAATCAGAGTTTGACAAATCATCATCATCCTTAAGAAGCCCACTGCTGGACATAGGCCTTTCCAATCGCACGCTATTTGTCTCGATTTTCGGCAGCTCTCATCCAGCTGCTACCAGCTGCTTTGCGAAGATTGTCGCTCCACCTAGCCTGAGGGTTTCCCACACTACAAGACCTACGGCGATGCGTCATCGGTACATGGGTGACATTCCACCCGTACGCACTATAAACGGTTCGGGAAGATTTTTATTGTGCGTAGGTACAGCTAAGGAGTGGAAGTCCCTGCCAGAGTCAGTATTTCCTGATAGCTACAACCTGGGAGTCTTCAAGTTCAGAGTGAATAGGTTACTTCTAGGCAAGGGTGCCCCATCGTCGACCACATCATCGCTTACCATCAGCCCCCTAGCCATGCTACAAACGTTTCATCTCAAATCTTTTTCTACAATCGTTAACGCCTTCTATTTGTATGGTCTGACCACGTGACTTAACGTTCAGATGTGTCATTCCCATACATTGATGCGTTTTCTGTTATCGATTGTTGATTGTCAACTTGGCTACAGGTACAGGTGAGAAAGAGATCAAACGAGAGCCTATCAACAATAAAAAAATGGATTACCCATTCATGGTCTCCATTTTTTTAACACGTCTACACCAACGGTCATCGGCGGATAAATACTCAGCTTAAAATTCTTAATTCAGTAACCGGGGGAAAATGGTCGATGGAAAAATTATCTTAGACATTTTGCTCGTTTTGTTCCTCGTTTTGTCCTTGTCTCGTTTTGCGGCAAATGAGCAGTAAGTTAAGTCTTGACAGCTTTGTTAATATCCACAAAGGCCATTAACAGGTAAATGACCCGACCTCTGAGGCTCTGACCTTTTACTTAAGGCCTTAAGGGTGGGGTAGGGTTCTACGTTTAATCCTTCACTAAACAATGTCTTCAACTGTCGGTCCGTTAATGTGCTTCTGTCTCCAGAAAAGAAAAAATAAAAACAGAAGAATTTTAACTAAGGCTCAGTTTTTTATCCCTATTTATCTCAATCAATGGTTAAAAATGCTAACCGACTGGTTATAAGTATTTTAAACAAGCTTAATTTTATTTACTTTTTAAACCAGCTTTTCTGTAAAAAAAATGCATTGTCATGAGCAATAAACGTGTGTGCTAAATTTCAGCTCAATCGGAAGGGAAGTGAGTAAAAATTAACTTGCAAGTTTTGATTACAAACACTGGGACAGGTAGAACTAAATAAAAGCTTGTAAAAACCTATAAAACACGCTTGGTAATGGTAACCCGAACGTAAAAGTAAAAAAAATATACATATAGCAGAATAATAAAAAAATACAATTAATATAAGAAAGTAATTAACGAGAAAGTTAATGTTATTGTAAAAAAATAATTAAAAAGGTATTAGTTTATACGAAAAATAAATATGTTTCACAAATAATGTATTTATGAATCAATAAAAAACCGGACAAGTGCGAGTCGGACTCGCACACGAAAGGTTCCGTACCATTATCGCAAAACACTGCATAAAAATCACGTTTGTTGTATGGAAGCCCCCCTTAATTTATTTTATTTTAATTTATTCATTATTATTATTTGAAGTAAATATACAACTAAACATTCTGTGAATATTTCAAGCGTCTACCTGTTGCCGTTATAAATATCGAGCAAAAACGGCAAAAATATCACGTTTGTTGTATGGGAGCCCCCCTTTAATATTTATTTTATACTGTTTTCAGTATTTGTTGTTATAGCGGCAACAGAAATACATCATCTGTGAAAATTTCAACTGTCTAGCTATCACGGTTCATGAGATACAGCCTGGAGACAGACGGACAGACGGATCGCGAAGTCTTAGTAATAGGGTCCCGTTTTTACCCTTTGGGTACGGAACCCTAAAAACAACATACCTTTTAACTTAGCCGTTACTAAGGAGTAAGTAACTGTTTTATAGCTATAAAGCGGAGTATGGGCCTTAAACAATTACGCTACGGATTTTGATGTTTGGATGTGTAGACTACGGTCTACACATCCATAAATTTTAACTTAATACTAGCACTTAACGAACCTACTCGAATGAAGAGCAAAACATGCATAGATAATTTTGCGCATAATTTCAGTAAACCCTGCAAAACTTTAGTATTAGAATTCGCACTATCCGACCACACAGCGCAACTCCTTAAATTCCCCGTCAACAAATTGTGTGCGATAAATAAATGGCGTATAAATAGACGAGATTATAGTAAAGAAAATGTATCTAGGTTTAAAAATCATTTAAGATGTTTGACATTTACAGAGGTATACAAGGCAGAAAACCCCAATACAGCATATAAGGCTTTCTTAGAATTATTTAATTTGCTTTATGACCTATGCTTCCCTCATATCGGAATAACCGTAAATATTAAAAAAAAAGTAAATTGGATATCTCGTGGCATTAGAATTTGTAGCAAAAAGAAACGCCAACTGCTGTGGCAATATAGGGTGAAACCTAGTCAGACAACTAAAAGTCGTCTAAAAAATTACGGCATGAGGTTTAAAAAAATTATAAAGCTGACTCAGCTCGCTCAAAATAATTATAAAATAAAGACCTCTACGAACAAATCAAAAACCACCTGGCAAATAATAAAACGAAACAAATTAAATATACCAAAGCCTTCTGTAGATAAAATTAAAATTAATAATGAAACCATCACAGAACCAAAACACATAGCGGATCTCTTTAACAACTATTTCATAGAAAAAATTCAACCCATTATTGATTCTGGAACAAGAGTGCCGCAGCATATTTTAGGTAGAAGAGATTCTATGTTTATGGCACCTAGCACACCAGAAGACGTTCTTAAAATTATTCTAACTCTCAAAAATACAAATAGTGTAGGCTACGATGGAATTGCCACAAAAATTCTTAAAGCTGTAGCACAAGTCATATGCTCACCATTAAGCTACATAATTAATTTGAGTATCAGTGCTGGTGTATATCCAACAGCACTCAAAACATCTATAGTAAAGCCGCTGTTAAAGAAAGACAACAAAGAGTTGATGGTAAATTATAGACCGATTTCACTCATCCCTGTAATTTCCAAAATCTTTGAAAAATATATCTACAAACAGCTTAACTCATATTTAGAACGCAATAAGATTCTCTGTAATGAACAAAAAGGTTTTAGAGAAAAAAAGACCATAAACATGGCAATTTATGATTTTTTGTACACAGTGATGACCCATATGGATCAAAATAAACCAGTTTGCAGTATATTCTGTGACATGACTCAGGCGTTTGATTATGTTGAACACAGTATTTTGCTTAAAAAACTCGAAGCATATGGCATCAGAGGTAACGTACTAAAACTTTTTGAGTCATATCTTCAGGAAAGGAAGCAAATTACAGAAGTCAATAGGGTAAATGTGACTACTCAACGAGAAGAGTCTCATCGGTCGCAAGAGCGTGAGGTTATGTATGGTGTCCCACAGGGAAGTGTGTTGGGACCTCCCCTGTTTACAATATATATTAATGACTTGCCTAAATCCACAGTGCAGCCAATGAGCCTCTTTGCTGATGACAGTGTAGTGACAATTCAGTGTAAAAATAGAGAGACATATAAATGCGACATTATTAATTCCCTTACTAAAATAATAGAATGGCTAAATAATAATAATTTAAAGATTAATTTAAATAAGACTAAAATAATACATTTTAGTCAACGCTCACTGACATTAAATAATCTTGACATCAATTATAACAATAATAATATTGACGAAGTTGATACAACTAAATTCTTAGGACTTATTATTGACAAAAAGTTAAATTGGAAGGCACATGTCGAGTCTGTCAGTAAGAAAGTAAGTACCTCAGCATATGCTCTGTACACACTCGCCGAAGTGGTTAATATTGATGCTTTGCTCACCGCATACTACGGCCTCGTAGAGTCCATTTTAAGATACGGCATCATCTTCTGGGGTAACTCGACTGATAGGGAACTAGTTTTTAAAACTCAAAAGAGGTGCATTCGGTCGATGTTTAAACTTGAAACAACCACGAGCTGCAAGCCTTATTTTCAGATACACAAAATCTTGACATTGCCTTCTCTTTACATATTAGAAAATGCCATATTCTTAAGAAATAATAACCATCTGTTTACTCGCATGGCAGATCGATTTCCGCGTAATAGACGCGACAATACCCAAATTTGCCAACATCAACACAGAACGGCACTTATGCGGAAGAGTGTCTTTTGCATGGCTCCAAAAATTTATAACAAATTCCCTAAAAGCTGGAAGCAGTTAAGTAATTTAGCATTTAAAAATAAAGTTAGAAATTTTCTAGCAGATAAAGCTTACTACAATTTAAATGAATTTTTTGATAACAAATTATAATAATATTACACATTTAATATTGTAATATCCTGACATTTTTAATAATTTTATTTGACATTCTAGAATGATTATTTTGTTTTGACTTATTAATATAATATATTTACATTTTTTTTATAATTTTACTCTGACATTCTAGAATCACAACCTTGGCATGTATTATTTGATTGAAATTTGCACGATTTTTTTCATTTTACACATTCAATATTTTAATATCTTGACATTGTTTTTTTTTTTTTTTTTTTTAATAATATTACTTTGACATTCTAGAATGATTATTTTGAATTGATTTAGTTTATTGAAATTTGCACGACATTTATTTGATATGTTATTACTACTAAATATGACATTCTATTAATTATTTTGATGTTTAATCCTTTTTTATAATATTTGCATGCCATTTTCCAAGGCAAACATGACGTTCTATTATTTTGTATTCTAACATCTCTTCATGCTGACAATTTGTTATGTATGTATGGTACTCATGTTTGAGCAAATAAAAATGATTTGATTTGATTTGATTTTTGATTACACATCCAAACATCAAAATCTCCAGGCTACGGCCTGGATAAGGAATTACAAGTTTTTTATACGTTCCCGTGGGTAATTTTGTAAAGGTTTTTTATTCATTCCTACATAAAAATATTATTACAGGGGGTGACCATAAACCCTTAGAGTAAGGTTATTTTGAGATCGCGTAAATGACAGATGTATACAAGTCATATACGTCTGTCCCTTACACGCACTCAAAATAACCTTACTCTAAGAGCTTATGGTCACCCCCCTGGTAAGACAAAACAGAGCAAAATAATGTATTCACAAATTTTTAACTCAAAGACGCGCCGAAAACTGATCACACACATTTTCGTGATCCTGGTTTACCAGTAACGCCTCTGGGTACAACTTACACAGAGGAAAATAAGCAATAAGCTAATGCCGCCAAAGTGCGAGAAAAATGCCTAAACGCAGAGAGACGCGCTGCTTAGTATCTCTGCTCGAGTCACTGGTGCTCTAAGAAGTTTGTACTGGTTACTGGTACTTTAAACAGCCTCTCCCTCAGTCCTAACCGTAGCCTTCTGTTTGAAGTTAGTATATAATAATAAGTAACATGGCGAAAAAGCTTCGAACTATTGCATCATACATTTTCTCTTAAAACCCTCTCCAGCAGAGTACTTACATGACAACACATTTCTATATAAAAATCACCCACATGTTATTTGATATCTTAAGAGCTAGCATATAAATCATCACGCTCTGACGCAAAGGAGCTCGGTAATAAAATAGCGAAGTCGGGAGCTACGTAGTACATCACATAGTAGGGCGAACGTAAAAATGAGAGTACGTTTCTCAATACCTCTAATGTAGATACTGAGTTTATTCTTCTGAAATGTTCATATGTAGTTAGGAATAAAATTATCTAGGTAGTATTTGTTGAGCTTCTGGTAATAAAAATCTGGTTCGGAGAAGTATCGCGATTATTCAAAGTAGAATTCTATTTCTGCCGCCATCGCCATTTCGGATGCAAAGAGGGATTTAGGCTTGTCTCTAAGTTGACATTGGCAAACTTCTGTACTGTAGGAGTATTAAGACCTGGTTTATCATGAGGCTTTCTCATAATTATATGTAGGTACTTGCTGTGTTGCCAGCGATTACTTACGGGACAGAGACGTGGTCGCTTACAATGGTCCTCATCAGAAGGCTTAGAGTCGCCCAAAGGGCAATGGAGAGAGCTATGCTCGGCATTTACTTACGTGATTGAATCAGAAATGAAGACATCTGCAAAATAACCAAGGTTACCGACATAGTCCGAAGTATTGCCAAACTTAAGTGGCAGTGGGCAGGGCACATTGCTCGCAGAACGGATGGCCGTTGGGGCCGAAAAGTTCTAGAGAGGCTATCGCGTAGCTTAAGACACAGCGTTGGAAGGCCTCCTTCTAGATGGAGCGGCGATCAAGTCAAGGCTGCGAGAGTCCGGTGGGTGAGATACCCACAGGACTGATCAGTGTGGCGACGCTTGGGGTATAGGCTTCCTCAACTGAAAGATAGCAAATTATTTTTGTATTTGACAAAAAAAAGCAAACATCTACGGTCATATTAGTTTCATTTAGCTATAATTTTAAACTACGTCGCAATAAAACTCCGTAAAATAACACTAAGATCAAAGAAATGTGAAAAGAGTAATTTTCTACTGAAGAAAGGAAAGAACTAATTTAACTGACGAACTCCTTTGAAGTGCTCCCTTAGTTAAATAATATGTCTTTTCGCAGCTCATTTCAAAGTTTAAATGGAAGTCAAATAGAGCAGAACTTTAGATTGGTTTGACCGGGAACTATATAACTATATTTAATCTACAGGAATTATTAAAACCTATCCTAATATAGTATAATACATAAGCCTATCTTTTGTATATCTCTATATACAAAACATCTCTATATCTCTATCTCTATTGTATATCATTAATTTTTCGGTCAGAATTATTGAGTAAATCACCAGTACACCAAGGGAGCAATGGTGGCCCAGTGGTAACGGCCCTGACTTACTTGTACGTAGGTCGTGAGTTCGAACCCAAGCAGGCGCTTTACTTTGTGTAAATTATTTCATCACCACTGCTATTAAAACGGTGAAAGAAAACATCGTGAGGAAACAAAATCTTAGAACCAAAAATCGAAGACATGTGACATCCACCAACCCGTCTGTCTGTCTGTCTGTCACCAGGCTGTATCTGAAGAACCGTGATAGCTAGACAGTTGAAATTTACACAGATGGTGTATTTCTGTTGCCGCTATAACAACAAATACTAAAAACCAAATAAAATAAATATTTAAGTGGGGCTCCCATACTTCAAACGTGAGTTTTTGCGATGATAGTACGGAACCCTTCGAGCGCTAGTCCGACTCGCACTTGGCCGGTTTTTTTGTCTGGAAAACCTTTTGTCTTATCTTTATCCGAATTTTCGAGGATATTTGGTGGTAATTTCTATACCCTTAGTTGAACCCATCCGTTACCATCATCAACGCACATACCTCTCTGATCCCTTACATTTAGTTGTGTCACGAACGAAGTTCTGTTGATAAGACACTTCAAAGGAAATTATACCTTCCCTCAATAATTTTTTTATCTGCACGGAAAAATACAATCAATTTAATTTGGCTTTACAAAAACCATTATAGGTATTCGTACATTTGTACCACCTAACCTACCAGATAAAATCGGTGTTAAACCAAATTGGGTCCATGATTACACAAAAAGGTCCCTTTGTCCTACTGGGGAAGTCGAAAAAGAGGGTAATGTTTTTAGGGACGATTTCAGCGGGATTTTATCTCCAATCTTCAGTGTTCGAGTGATTGGACTCTGTGATTAATTAAATGAGGGTACTTTGTGACCTTTTTGTTATCGATTGCGGGTAGTATTGTGTGTTTCGTGAATCATGTGATGGTTTCGGAATTGCGGTTGATGAAATTGTGCTAGTAATTCAGTGTTTTCAAAGACCTTTATTTGGAATGTTATAATCATTTTAATAATAGATTATACAACAAGGGGATAAAGCAGTGTCTTAAGGCGCAGATTCCCTTGAGTAGCTGATTTTAAAATAAGAATCATGTTTAAACGGCTTGTCGTAATTTTTTGGAAAAAATATATATTATATTAGACCATTTTCTTAATAATTTGATTTAAGCACATTTTGAGTTTTATTCGTATAACACAGTCTAATTAATTAGTAAAATTATGTCTAAAACGGACAAAAACACGATAATCGCAACAAAACCGCTGGGAGTATTTTAATGAAATCGACACCATCTCAAAGACAATTTAATTATCTACATTTTGATCTGAAGCTTTTTTTTTATCTCGTAGAATAATAAGGAAAGTACAAAAAACTACTAAATTTTGGGTCGCGCGGGTGCGAAACGGGTGCGCGTTTTGTTCCCTCAAGGTCGTTGGCGTTAGTCGTCGTCTTAAGACACGGGCGGCATATTGAACCGTGAGCGTAACAAGAGCGAGGAAGTTATGTGGAGTCCTGAGTGAAACGAGGGGTTCTAGCTGACCAAGATGAAGACAGGCTTTATCCCAGAGGAGCATACTCTACTTTTCAGACCTTCTGCGAGGCAATAAAAAGCTGCCGTATATTGATTTGAATATCGTGATTGATGCTTATTGTAGACCTGAATATTGATAAATGCAACATAGGCTGCTTGACTTTCGAGTTTCTGCTAAATGTTGGAAACAAACTAAAACGACGGATGCCGAAACAGTCTTGACTCCTACTCTTGTTGTTCTCCATTGAACAAAATCGCCATAGATTTATTAATAATCTCTAAAGCGCCTGTTTTGATAAACTCTGGAGTAGAATCACTATTGCTCGACATTTTTTGTCATCACGTATATTGTAATATAATTTACTGAAAATCACAACACCAAACATCGTCTTTTGTCTAAAATTTATAGGAATCGCGCTTTTTTTTGAGTTCTGCTTATGGTGGCCAATACAATTTTCGAACAAACCTCTTTACAATACCATAAAGTCTGGCCAAAAAGTCGTGGATCAAACGCAGCTAGGGGTTAGATGGGGTCATCAGCTGCAAAAAAAAATTCTACGGGAGATCCTTAAGGTCAACCCCTATAGAGTTATAATTTATGAAGTGTTTTTATGAGAAAATTTTCTTTTTTTACTAATTCTTATTAAAATTCAAAAAAATCTACATGCTGTATCTTTTTTATAATTTTTACTAGATTGGTATTAATGAGTCCTTGCGTTAGACATGGTATTTATGGTTGTTTATTGGGTGTGTTAAAGATAATATTAAGTTTTACGTTTTTTTTTTCTCAAATCATAACTTATTATTTACTTCGGACCCTACTGTGTAAAAAAAATACTCTACCGAAAAGTGACTCTATAAGGTGACAATTTTTGGCGCATTAAATAGGGATTCTGAAAAAGTATAACACAAGGCCATGAGTGGCTCTAATATCTATCTAGGACGAAAAAACAAAATAACGATTGTGAACAATACAAAATAAATTAAACACAAAATAAATTATATCTCTGCAAGGGTTGACCTTAAGGACCTCCGGTAGAACATTTTTTTGCAGCTGATGGCCCGATCTAACCCCTAGTTGCATTTGATCCACGACTTTTTGGCCACCCTGTATATGCATATTTTTACTAAGAGTTTTCCACGAGTATCCATACGAATTTGGTGTTCCAAATTCAAGCTTCATACAATTTTACCTCCCTTGGGAGGTAATGCTTTACTATACGTTGAGATTACATGATACGTAAGTGGACATTGTTGAGCAGGTGGTGTGGAAACCAATTTTAATCCTAAATGCCGTGATGGCGCAGTTGCTAAGACCTCACCCCTCATGCTTGAAGCCGTACGTAGTGTGTATTTGACTCCTTATCCATAAAGAGCATAAAAAAAATCATCGCGTCGCTGTCAATTGGAGTAGTGGCCAAAGGGCTGGCAGCAGGATTCTTTGCCTGAAAATTTGGCCGGGCATCTGGTAACGAAGAGTCGACCAACAGCTTGGCGATGCAAAACAATTAGCTAAATCAAGCGAAAAAATTAAAACTTAATTACCTTTAGGCGACAGCTGTCGTGGCAAGATTTTCACTTCCAGCCTGATAACAAAATACCTAGAATATTTTCAGAATCAAAATAGTCTTCAATTATCCACACAGAAACGGTCACACATGTTACGTTTCAAGGTTCTAGACTGCTGAAACTTTCTTCAATAAAACTTTAATATTAAAGTTGACACATCAAAACTCGCCTCTAGCTGTTGCCAATGACAAAGTCTACAAAATATTTTATTATTACGCTTTCTCGTTATGAAAATAGAGTTGGTTACGAGCCTAGATTTTTTATAAAAGTCTAGGCAACTAGGCACACTAAAATAAATTGCTAGTAATAACGATTCGTTTTACTATTTCTGTAAAAAACATTTTCTTTAAGGCACTAAGTATTATTAGGTAACTTGACGAGTTTCAAGTTTTCGGGCCTCGTCAAGATAATAGTGATTTTTGTTCAACTATTTAAAATTTCAATTTGGAATGTTTTTTTTAACATAAAACGAATATATTTTTAAAAACCACAGTAAAAGTTTTATTCTGATCTACAAA
Organism: Anorthoa munda; assembly: GCA_945859665.1. Taxonomy (NCBI): domain Eukaryota; kingdom Metazoa; phylum Arthropoda; class Insecta; order Lepidoptera; family Noctuidae; genus Anorthoa; species Anorthoa munda. Next base: position 8,196,636 of record OX243918.1, on the reverse strand, counting down.
ATTTCGAGAAAAATTGTATTCTCAATTTTCAACCAAAAATAACAATTTAGGGTCCTAGCGCCTTAAGACATTACCTAAAATTAAATATTCGTATCGCAAAAGTATGCATTTCGAAATAAAATCTTGGGAAATAATAATTTATAATTTATGTGCAAAAAAACAAGTTGAGTGTACTAGAGATAAAAACTCTCACAAAAAAAAATGGCTGACTGTATATTCAAATGAAAATAGACAACTGTGTCCCAAGGTGAATCTAGATTCTTACAGATCAAAGTGCGTCCCACGCGGTCTCGTCCGACAGCTTTTGTCACTAATGTGACCGACATGTCACGACGACGTGACAGTGTCACGGATATAAGACAGGCACAAGTCCGGCACACTTTTCGTACCCATTAACCTACTAATGATTTTGGGAGGATCGTTGAAATGTGAGATCTTTCGTCTTCCGCAAACATTTGGGAGAAAGAAAATCGACTGCTTTTCTTTTGTGTTTCTTTAACTTTTTGTGCTCCTAGCATCTTTTGCAAGCTCGTACTTTGCGAATAGCTTCACTCATGAACAAATTACAGTTGTTACAAAGTTGTTACTTATCTACAGTTTAAAATTCTCTCAATTTTCAAATTGTGTTTTCGTAAATTCCCTTAAACCATACAATGCTACCTTACCTACATGTGATCAAAATTGTTCAATATGCCTTTACTTTTATTTCGTCACTTTACTGTACAGTTAGAAAAAAAACCGGCCAAGTGCGAGTCGGACTCGCGCACGAAGGGTTCCGTACCATTATCACAAAAAACGGAAAAAAACACGTTTGTTGTATGGGAGCCCTACTTATATATTTATTTTATTATGTTTTTAGTATTTGTTGTTATAGCGGCAACAGAAATACATCATCTGTGAAAAATTCAACTGTGTAGCTATCACGGTTCATGAGATACAGCCTGGTGACAGACAGACAGACAGACGGACCGCGAAGTCTCAGTAATGGGGTCCCGTTTTTACCCTTTGGGTACGGAACCCTAAAAAATATGACGTATATGTATATTCTAGTTTTCCTATTTTTATGATATTCTGAAATAATAGCATCATTTTCTAGCTGTATCAAGGAAATACCAAATTTTATAGCGCACGCCATTTTCCTCCCATTCGCCCAGTCCCAGTAGTTCCCTACATAAAAGATGTAAGTTTGAAATATAACAAACAAGAACAGTATATTGTTCGCTACATGATTGTCGAACGTGCCTCGAGGCGAAACTGGCGAATGTCGTGTCGATATCGACTGCTCGTGTTCGAGAACTATTTGTATTTGTTGGGTAAATAAAGCCTTGTATTGTAGCCCTTGTGTTCTATTGCTTGGGGAGTTTGAAGCTTTCCTACTGAGGAAAGAAAAAGGATATTCAAACTGGTCTTCTGTAATTCAAGAGAGGGTCGAGGATTGAAATATTTTTTGTCAGCAATCAGTCTATTTGCCTAGCCTACAATTATGTTGGGATAAGCTTCCCTTCCAGTCTAATCAAATTCAGCTGAATGCCAGGTTTCAATTTTTTATTTCATCTAAGTCGGTGGAGCATTAATAGCAATTTATGTTTCAACTAGATTCTACCAGCGGCTTCACCCGCGTGAATGTCGAAAATTATCCCAAGTGAAAAAGTATTATAAGTGCTATTCCAGACAATAGTCTATCTCTGTGCCAAATTTTATCCAGATCCGTCCAGCCGTTTGAGCGTGAAGAAGTAACAAACATACAAACACGGACATCCATCCTAACTTTCACATCTATATATATATATATAGAAAGTCGTGTTAGTTACACTATTTATAACTCAAGAACGGCTGAACCGATTTGGCTGAAAATTGGTAGGGAGGTAGCTAAGAACCAGGAGAAGGACATAGGATAGGAAGTACTTTTTATCCCGTTTAGGGTAGGGTAGGTATGTAGGTAGGGTAGGGTAGGTAGTGTAGGGTAGTTAGGGTAGGGTAGGTAGTGTAGGGTTGTTATGGTAGGGTAGGTAGTGTACGGTTGTTAGGGTAGATGAATGTTTGGTGTTTTTATGGCAAAACAAAGTTTGCCGGGTCAGCTAGTTTATAATATTAGTAAGATTTTACAGTGTTGTTTTTCTTTGATTTGAAGATTTTCGATTCGAAAAGATAGTAAAAAGTATAAAGAGATAGATATTATTGAAACAACATAAAAAGTTATAATTTTAGCCTTGGCCATTACACTTGCTTTTAAAATTACTGCGTCGTTGTCTATGCAAGTATGTCATTCTGAAAACTTTGGAATTGATTTTGATGAATTCAAGAACTATGGTTTCATAATAGGCAAATATATAAAGGCCTAGACAGGTGCGGCACGATAATGCGACATAATGCAACAAGGTCTCATAGGTTTTGTTAAACGGATAATAAAAACTGTCGCATCTTTGTCGTATTGTTACGTCGCCAGGCGCCTAAAAACGACAATTCAAGGTAAACTGTTTATTATGCCTACAGATCTCTTAATGCAAATCTAATACGTCACTTCATTTGACTTCGCATCCTTTGTCCCAATTCTACAAAAGAACACGTGCGCCCTTTCCCTCCCTATTATCAAAAATTGCGTCTTACCCGACCTACACAAAAGAGGGCCTATAAACAAGATGGTGATATAATTCTGGCGTCCAAAGAAAAAGGGCACATCTGTTCTTTTAGGCAAAATTGAGTAATTTACTTATATGGCATCAAGAAAACAATGTGCATGTATTAATCCATACTGTTATTGTAATTATATAATTGTTGTTATTGTTGTATTGGTTGGTGCAGTGGTTGAGCGATTGACTGCTGCGCTGCGTGTCGCGGGTTCGATTCCCGCAAGGAACAAATATTTGTATGACCTACAGATTGTTGTTCCGGCTCTGGGTGTTGTGTATGTGAGTTTATATGTTTGTAAACGCATCCACGATACAGGAAGAAATTCCTAATGTGGGGCAAAGTTTTATTAAAATATATTTATATATATTTTATTTTAAATGAGAAAGTAACTTGGTCTGTTTTTTGTATGTTATGTTTTCACACCTAAACCGTGGAACCAAATTATTATGCATTTTGGTGTAGAGATAGATTAGACGTTGGAGTACATAGAATTATTTTTATCGCGTCAGTACCAACATTCCCTTGGGGTAATTTCCGAGTATCACGCGGGCGGAACCGTTGTCAGAAGCTGGTATTTTTTTTTTATTTTTCTAAGAGCTTCCATGCCAGAGTTACACAAAGTGCAAAGTTTATTTTCGCAGAACAAACGTTCCACATTTAAAATCTTTTTATTTCTTCTCTGTTTTGTGTTTTGGTCAGTTGCGTCCGTTTTGTTAAAGGCGGAAGAATTTGTGGGAACCGCGATATGGGGCAATATGGGGCAAGGGGCCTACGATAGGTCTTGAATGGGTCACGTGGACATGATGCGCAGTTTATTTTTATGTTCCTTCTCAGTGTTATGGTAGCTGATTTATGAGAGATATTGTTTATAGTGTGAGATGTACGGACGATGATACGTTTATCGTGTATGATGGCGGTACCATTGTATAATGTCAGAGATGACCTGTCAAAATATACTTACTGGACTAGTACTGGACTATACTGGACATTTCATTTTAGTTTTTTTATGGTTGGTCAGCCTACTTAAAAGATAAAGAGATTACAAAAATGTAGCTGTTTGTTTTTCGCCTGCTAAGATTGGTAAATTCCAAAAATGTTTACGGCAGAAGAATACAATTTATTATAACGATGAAAACGTTCCATACATCATATTGATTTGAAAATTACAAGAGGAAACACTAGACAAAGTGACATTACCAATATCAGTGTTAACGATCGCCAAAAAGAAAAAAAATACTGGCCAAGTACGAGTCGGACTCGCGCACGAATGGTTTGGTACCATTATCGCAAAAAAACAGCAAAAAAATCACGTTTGTTGTAGGGATTCCCATTTAAATATTTACTTTATTATGTTTTTAGTATTTTTTATTATAGCGGCAAAAGAAATAAATCATCTGTGAAAATTTCACCTGTCTTACTATCACGGTTCATGAGATACAGCCTGGTGACAGATGGACAGACAGACGGACAGAGAGACAGACGGATCGTGGAGCCCTAGTAATAGGGTTCGGCTTTTACCCTTTGGTTAAGGAACCCTAAAAATGTATTGGATTGACTTACACTACTGCCATTATGACGTTGTCAATCCCATTAATTTTGGACTTTAGACAATCGGTATCACTGATATAATGTCACTTTGTTTAGAGCCCAAGGATGGGAATAGTTTAAAAAGCGTTAAAAAATATCATGTTCTATACGCAAGAGAACCCTGAAAACCGCCAACCCGCGGCCGCCGCGGTTCGGAAACCTGCCAAACTTTTTGAGAACAGCTTGGCACGCTTACCTTCCAGAAACACCTCAAAGTACTCAAGTATCAGTCAATTAAAATTGTAAATTGCCCTCGAAACTCAAGGGAAAACTGTCGCAACAAGATCCGAAGTTTTAACAATGAAAACTGATATTCCTTTGTCTCTTCTCCGTCTTCCATTAAAAATATCGTTTTTAAAAACTTTTAACGGTAGACAATCGATTGTGAACGGGTGTGCGAAGGGTGTGGGAAGTTGCTGTGGAACAATCTGTCTTTTTTTATTTTAATTTTATTAAACCCATTTTTATGAACTTTAGGACTATAGTTTGACCTGACTACCGAAGCAAGGTAATTATGTTTATCAGTCTATGTATGTATGTATGTGTGTTTGTTCTTATGTGGAGTTCTAGAGACCAAACGCGTTGGCCGATTTTGATGTCATGTCGTTAATCGATTCTTCTTAACCTTGCTAAATTAAAATTGGAAAATAGAAAAATGGCGGATTGTGGAAGCACATTTTTCTTTTCTTTCAAACCCATCGTATGGGGTATCAAAATAAAGGGTTTTAAGAGGTGATTTCAAAAATATAAAACACTTATATGTTTAAATGTACCTAATTCAAAAAGAAAAATAAGTAAAAAGATACAAATAAAAAAAACAAAAATCCCGATTGCATAAGAAGCGAACTAACAGTCGGAGTCAGATGTATCCTCCATCTGGTTTTGATCAGCCAGCTCACGAATATGTTCCTCCGAGTGCACAGCATGATTTTCTTCTTGTTTACGTCTTTTTAGTTCGCTTCTTAAGCAGTCGGGTTTTTTTATTTTTTTAAACGCTTTTTATGGATGAACTACTTCGATTATACTGCTGCACTGCATCGATTTAACATCCATTCGGAATAGCACCCAAAAGAACAGAAGTTGCGACAGAACAAATCGGCAGTGTTTTGTTCTATTTTTAGTGGCACGTCGCATCTAAAACGAGCTGTTTGTTTTCAAAACAACGACCGTGGAAAACTAGTAAATACACTGGATTTGATCGTGTGATGTTTACGGAATCAATGGTTGGTTTGAAGGTGTCTACTCTTGGGCGGTCTACAACGTGTAACAGAATATAATATCAGTTGTTCAGTACATTTTATTGAGTTATGTACACATAACTCAATAAAATGTCACCACCAATGCAGCCACCTTTTTTTTTTTTTGGGTTATCATCCAATGACTTCTCCCGCTCTGGGTGAAGCGGAAGGGCGTGTTAGACTTTTACTGACTAAAACCCACCCGTGTTCCTTCAGTTGCTTGAGCCAGGGCCGCAGTAACTCTTTTTCAAATTTATCCGCGACCCAGACAGGCATCGGCCCTAGTGGACCCCTTCAGTTTTGCTGACATCTCTTTGAGGCGCGCGTGGAACACAACGCGCCGTCGACTCGGGCCTGGTCCTTATCGGACGGCGAGCTACCCATTACTCGCCGTCCGCAAGCCCGCGCCTACGGTGGCCGGGAATCGGCTTGCAACTCCCGGCGCCCAGGCAGCTGATCGCCTCCACGAGGTCACGGCGGTGCTCCGCCCAAGCGGGGCAGACCTCCACCGTATGCTCCACCGTGTCCTCCGGGCGATCCACACAATGGTAACACCCGGGCGTTTCTTCCCGCCTTATCCTGAACAGGAACCTCCCGAAACAGCCATGTCCGGTGAGGACCTGTGTTAGGCGAAAGGTGAGGACGCCGTGACGCCTCTCAAGCCACTCCTCAAAGAGGGCCCCTTACCGCCGCAATTGTGGCGTGCCCAGCGCTGGGTTGCTACAATCGCCCTCTCCATGTCGCCATGAGATCCTGCCGGAGCTCTGTCCGCCGAGCCACGATTTGTCGTGGCAACCAATGTTGCCAACTGTTGGTCATGTATGCAAAAAGAGGTCCTGAGAGAGAACCTAAGCACTCAGACCACCCAGAGCTGAGCTCTCTGGCGCAGTCGTACAAGGTCACCCGTCGCAGCAAAAGTGGGAAGAGGGTTGGACTAAGAAGATAAGAGACGTAAAAATAAATGTATGGGATCAGTTGATTTTCTATCACCCGATTTCATGGTTAAAAGTTGTTAAGATTCGTACAATGAATGACCACTTTTCAGGTTATGCATTTTCTGTTATGGCGGCTGTACACTGTTATGCCGAGACACTCCGAAGCAGAGAGTGTAGATCTTGAATGAGGATTGAACACTCTTTGCGGGTATGCCAACTTAACTTCTTCTTCATTCTTCTAAATCAAAGTGTGTATTAAATGGTGTACAATGAAGAATATTCAACTTCTAAGAGTTTGGTCTAATGTTTTAGATGAGTATCTTTATTTTAATGTGTTATGTGATGGCGGTTTTCAACTTTATAGGTAGCAAAGTATAGTACTTAATATTAAAGTATTAAGTTTGGAGAGCTTGGAAAGTTTCCTTTATTTGAGTTTCAGAAGTTCTACCATAAACCGTAAGAGAATTTGGTGTAGTGTACTTATTTGATGTCTGTCTTTGCGGTTTATCCATCCTACTATAAATACAAAAGTATCTCTGTCACCTATTTATGTTTCAACGGTTAAACGAATTTAGATGAAACTTGGGTGGATGGGTAGACCATAAACCAGTCTAGCTCAAAGGATAGGCTTTTTATCTCGGTTGTATGTTTCCTTGCGATAAATGACACACTTATTTATTTATTTATTTAAAATAGTACAGCCACATCACATGCATTAAACATCGACAGAACAATATAGACAACTTTAGGACCAATGCAAATGACACGTACGGCGTACATGTGTTATCACATGTTATCACAAGTGCTATGTACGGCGTACATAGCACTTGTGATAACATTGCCGCCCAGTAATAACAAATCTAGTATTCACTTACGGCCGATGGCGCGAAAAGCTAGTATAAGTAAGTCTTATAAAATGCTTTGATGATGTTGGTGGAGGCGACACCAGCGACGGCGGGACGCGGGCAACGGGGTTCCTGCGCCGGCCATCTGCCAATCCATCGCCGGCGATCTGATCCTGCTGCAACCGCGGTGGGAAGCGCCACACACTTGACCATCTTCCGCGAGCATTGTACGCGTCGATTCAGCATTTTTTATTGTAAAGCCTATACTCTTCAGCTAAGCAATAAATCATTGAAATTAAGTAATCAGCTTCGTCATTTAACACAGTCCTCATAAACTACCGAACAAATTTACTGTTCATGTATGTTACATACATGAAAATTCTATAATTTTTCATAATGGCTCGGGCTTTAACTGCAGATAGCTAGTAAATCATTTGATACTTCGTTGGTTTTAAAATACAGCCTAATAGCATTTGGCGGTTGCTTCGCCTGCGTGATAAGTGTCTTATCCGAAGGGAACGTACAGTTCTCGCCAAACTTCTTGGCCGCCTTGAAGTTGGTAGGGTTAGTTCGTGTGTGTAGTGCATATGCACATTTTTTTTGTGTGCGTAAGCTATACCAAGCGCTCCCGAGCTTACGCACACAGAAACAATATGTGAATGTGCACTACACACACGATTAAGACCAACCCGTCGTCTTGAGATAGGACATCTGTACCGGAATTAAAGTATCCCTAATGTGGTACTAATATAAACCTTGGTCTACCCGTGTGCTAAGTTGGCCATATTGTTTGCTTTGAGTTGTAATTGTTAAGCACAAACATAAAAACATACAGACATTTATAATATTAAGTAGGATAGGATAATAATGCATTTTTCAAACAAATTCTTTTATCCTGTTTTTCTTTTGTTTTCTTCGAAAGTAGTGTAGTTTTTTGCTCATTAAGTACCATTTATTTCCCGTGGCTTCCTTTTTCCTTGTTTATTCCTATGGGAAATACTTTAGTTGGTGCGAAAATACCTGTTTGTTTTTTAGGACGTGTTTCTTTGGAACAAAGGAATTGGGCAATGGATTTATAGATCTATTTGTAAACTTTACAGGATGCTTTTGTAGAAAATCGAAAAAAAAACAAAACACTGACTATTAAAAGTTAAAAAAAATGTAATTCACCTACTTTTTTTTTAGCCTGTAGTTATCCGGGCCATAATAACAAATCGATTGACACCTTATCCATCAAAATCGGATGAGTAGTTTAGGCGCTACGGAGGAACATACGTAAATACAAACATACATACATACATAGACTGCTAAAACCATAACCATTCCTTTTGGCTTCGCCGTAGTCGGGTAAAAACACCGCGAAATTATCAAGGTATTATAACATTTTAGTATTTTTTTATTTTTGTTTGTGATGGATTTGCTCTTGACTCTAGTCTAGGTAAAAGGTGACAGTAGAGAGGTGAAAGATGACGACGGAGCGAGCTTATCCAAAATAAGCCTGTTCACTCTAACTTTGAAGAGATTCAGGTTGTATGCGTTCGGAAACACAGACGCAGGCAGTGAGTTCCACTCTTTTGCTGTGCGCATTATCAATATTTTTTTCAAGTAAGCCTACTGTAAATTACTAATCAGAAGTAATTTTTGGGTCTTACCAACAACAATCTACGAGTATCAGGCCTTTTGCCAACTATGTTGGGGCCGGCTGCTAGTCTTACCGGATACAGCTGAGTACCAGTATTTTACATGATGCGACTGCCTATCTGACCTCTACAACCCAGTAACTGGGTAACACGATACCCCTTGCCAAGACTGGTGTCAGATTTCTTGGTTTCTGATTATCCATAACGACTCTCAAAGATCTGCGTGCTTTTCGAGGCACGGAGGAATCTCGCTGTGATAATTATTATCAAGGTATTTTAACATTTACTAGCTAGTACTTTTGTTATTGTCTATAGGCTCGCGTTGACATCTATCTCACCTGATGGTAAGCGATGATGTGGTCGACAGTAAATCACGCTTGCCTAGAAGAAACGTATTAACTCTTGACGTAAATACCTCTAGATTCTAACTATCGGAAAATAATATCCGGCAGGGAATTCCACTCCTTAGCTGTACCCATAATAAAAGTATTCCCAAAACGTTTAGTGCGTATGGGTGCGATGTCCACCATTGGAGTATCGCCGTACGTCTGGTAGTCCGATGATGAAACGGGCTAGGCGTAATTAGACATGCAATTCCATCATACACTGTCCAAAATGTCTCTTTTTATTCGTTGTCTTCATTTCTGAAGGTCGTGCCCGTCTTGAAAAGCTATGACGGAGTCAACGACGAGCTGCTTCCAAGCCACCCTGTCTTCAGCTCTTCTCATAGCAGTGGTCACCGTGAGTCCCGTAATGGCCCAGATCTGGTCAGATCAGCGAGCAGGTGAACGTCCGCGTGATCTTTTTCCATCCACCTTGCCCGATACAACCAGTTTTTCCAGGTTGTCTGGCTGTCTCCGGGCGATGTGACCAAAGTAACTTAGTTAGTTTTCAATGCGTTTTTCAAGTAGGCCTACTGTAAATTACAATACAGAAACAAATAGGTCTTACATGATGAATGTACCTACCACAAAGAGAAATCGTTATAATTTAGTATTCGATAGCTTGAACCAACAATAAAAATATAAATCTTTCTTCGTTTTTCTTTGTTCATCGACAGTCAAAAATAAATTATCTTCTTCGCTATTAAATCAGGAGTAAAATAACAAGCTCGTATATCACAGTCTTTCGTAATATCTGTTTGTAATCTCACACCAACATTTGGCGTAGCCCCTGCTATGGGAACTATGTTGACGTCATTGCGATGATGTAGTTCAATGTCACGTTTGGCTTCGAAGTGGTTTACAGCTCTTTTGTTTTTTTGATGAGTATTTCTGTTTGGAAATGAATTCTATAACTTGGCATTTGCTTTAAGTTTCGAATCAATGTTTTTGTAAGTGTAAAAGTGAGCTCCTGTTTTATGCTCTGTCCCTCTCTTCACGTCAATTTTTAAAATGATTTGGTCGATTTAAGCAAAAATCGTTTGTCGTTTTGTTTCGTTAGTCTTAATAGTCCCACTCTTTAGCAAAGGCATTTCTCCCCCCATTCCTTCAATTTCTCTCGGTGCTGTGCTTCAACTTTGTTTTAGCTACTCTAAGGATTGGAGTTTCCTTTGCGTAAAACGATTTTGCATTGCTCGCAAAACGGATGGGCAATTGGGCCGAAAAGTTCTGGAATGGCGACCGCGAACCGGCAGACGATACGTTGGAAGGCCTCCCATTGGGTGGACCGATGATCTGGTTAAGGTTGCGGGAAGGCGCTGGATGCGAGATGCACGGGATCGGTCAATGTGGCGACGCCTGGGGGAGGCCTATGTCCAGCTGTGGACGTCTTCCGGCTGAAATGATGATGATGATGAAAATGATTTTAAAGCTTTTTTGACGGAATGAGCAAAGAAAGCAATCTGTAGAAAAATACTACTACCTATCAACTCTCTGGTGTGGCTCTGCCCCACTTGTCAGCTGTAATTTTCAGAATGGTGTTGGGGCTGCCTCACAAAAGTCTGGATGAGTAGAGTAGGTTGAAGTCGGTAACAGACCTAACCCTGAATCCACTCAAACTGGAACGCCTATGTCATAACCCCAGCATGACGTCCCCAGTTCAATGTCACGCTTCCGATGTAACTGTTTGTTTATAAAAGCCCGGTTTATCTCGCTTTTCATGATGTGTTTGCGTTAGATTTCTTGTGAAATTCGCCGATCGGTTTTATGGGTTTATTTGGAAATTGGTACCTAGTATCCACTGTCTATTTTTGAGTTATGTGTAACGCTTGAGTATATGTAATTTTCTGTGTGTTGGGTAAGAGATATTTTTATACTTAAGCGACCTTCCTCGATACACATCGATAAGCGGTTTTTACCAAGCAAAATTACAAGTACGTTCCCATGGACGCAAAACGACTGATTTGCGCTTGAAATTTTCTAAGAAAATGTGTGCGTGATATCGCCTTTAAAGTCCCTTAAAGATTTTTCGTCTTGTTACAGTTTCATTGATAGCTTTGGCGTTTACCTAAGCTATCTACAAATTGGATCTCTTTAACTTCGGATATCAGGTTTTGATCTTCGTATATCGATCAAGTGGAACAAGCGATAACTTCAAGCACATTCAGAGATTTGACACGTAGGTACCTATTTCGCCAAGAAAATCCTTTTCTAGTCTATACTTATATACTAATATTATAAAGAAAAGATTATGAAAAATTTCACACTTCATCTATCTAGCCTGCCGCTTAATTAAAGTATAAAATCCCACTGCCAGGTTATTAGTTTTTGATGTAACTTGATTTTTATGATTGATTCTGGGTAAAAGAATAGACTAGCTTCTGCCAGCAGCTTTGCCCGCGTGAAAGTCGAACATCATCCCGAGGGAACATATTCCCGGGATAAAAATATCCCTGTGCAAAATTACATCCAGATCCGTCCAGCCGTTTGAGCGTAAAGAAGTAACAAAGATACACACCCACAGACTTTCGGATTTATAATAATAATAATATAGTGTGATAAAAATATAAGTATGATTACTGCAGGGTTGTCTGCAAATATATAATCACAATTATCTTAATCGAAGACCTTACCTGGCCGCAAACAGTATTTTGTTTTTTTTAATCTTTGCCTTGCATTAGGAAATTCTCGTTTATCGTGGGTGCGTATGGAACATCATCCAGCGCTCAGTTAGCCGCTATTCATCAGTTACCAGGTTTAGCAGATAAACTTGCAACGTTGAAACCCACAGTTTGCGGCTTTTTTAATTCCCATGTGATCCCATGGTCAATAGGTCAGGATCTGATGATGGGATCCTGTAGAAATTGAGGGAACTCCTCAAACATTATAGACATTATCATCCACAATGCAATAATTTGCACTCTTGCATTTGAAGACCATAGATGACCACTGGAACTCCTTAATGCTAAGTATGTCACGGGTATAAGATATCTCGAATAGTTAACCGACTATGATGAAGCAAATACATACATAATATAAATATAACAGGTACTGATGAAATGGTACCATCAAACTGAGCTGATGATGAAGCCGGAAGGTAAGCACATGAATTCCAAATTAAAATAATGTATCCTAGGCGTGTTTGGGCTTATTGGGATTCTCATGACATGTACCTACTTTGGCTATAAATGGTTTTCATGGTAATTGGAGGTATTTATCAAAACTTAATAGAGATAAATAATAAACTTTTTAATAAAAAATTCAAACCGATTTCCAAAACAAAACACTACAAAGTGAAAAATTTGATTTGTTCCGGTCTTATCCCCTCGAACTGATCCCCTTGTCTTTTCCTAAGTCGATGTCTTTGATACCTATTGTTTTCCGTTTAACAACACCGACTTTTTTCTACAACGAGTTTTTTATACACCACTTTCTTTCATATGTACCTAATAGATTCACTTGAAAAACTTATATGTTTGGGGTCAACTATCAAACATACATTTCTATTTATTTGATTAACATAAGTTTTGCTACAATCCGAGATACAGGCTTCCGCCTAGTTCGGGTGCAGAAAGTCCTATATGTACCAACTCCTAGCCGTATATTCTGATTTTACTTTTTTCCTGTAATATGTGTGTAATATCTTTGTGGAATAAATATTATTTGATTTGATTTTGATTATTTGAATCAAAAACCCTGATTCCTGCAGATTTATGCAGTTGGATCTTAGGCTATAATAAAAACATTACTCGTATCATTCCTCATACATGTTTAAAAATACTCTGTTTACGACTTTTTACTTTATGCACATGCTTTTACTAGTCAAAATACGTAGTAATGATAAAACAGTTTTATGAACCCGAATAGAGTAGTGCACTTAAAAAACACGTGTCTCTGCTTGACCCAGAAATAAAAAATGCATGAGCAGTGATAAGGGTCACCTCTAACTGCTTTGATGGGGGCTTCGTTTAAAGATTCAGCGTTCGTAAGCTTTTCTTTGCTTTAAGATAAGATTGGTCCTGCGATTGGATCTAGGGACTAGTAATTGCTGTTACGTATGTACTCAGGTATTCTTATCTTTAAACTACTGGAAAATGGAGTGATTTTCGTTTGGAAAACCATTTTAGTATCCTAATAACGTTATTAGGATATTCTGCACATTTTAATAAGTATATTTGTTTCCATAATTCCATACACTTATGCGCTGATTTGTATTTCGATACTGTTGCCAAGTTTCTGGGTTGTAATGATTGACACGTCGCGAATTAAACATGCGAAAAAAAAATTATTTAACCAATCGCAGAACCAACGCCTGTCTGACGATTTGTCATATTCACTTTGCGTTAATTTTCGTTCCAACAACTAAGTCTGAGTGTTATGAAAATGACAGCAAGGTTTAATGAGAGCGTATCTTATTAAAAAAAATAAACACATTATATTTCGTTCGGCGTTACGGGTGCTTCAAATGTTACGCATCAGTGATCACCAACCACAAAACATCACACATTGCTGCCGCTGAGATTATGAATGGGTGGCGCCTAATTAAGAAGCGGAGTTCATTAAACATTCATTAAATGACATTAATTAATTAATCGGAGGGTGTCATAGATCGGTATCCGTCGTCGACTCTTTCAAGTTATCTGATTTGCCGAGATTATCTTTTGAGAAAGAATTTTAATTGAGGTTATTAAAATTGGAGTGTCTTTATGACGGGCGATAGATACTTAAATGTAAAATTTGTAAGAAAGACATGTCTTTGGCTCTCGAGGCGTTTGTTGAAATTCCATAGTGTTTGGGATTGATAATTTTGACAATTCATTTTGACTTTTTGATAATCGTTATTAGGGTTCCGTACCCAAAGTGTAAAAACGGGACCCTATTACTAAGACTCCACGATCCGTCTGTCTGTCTGTCTGTCCGTCTGTCACCAGACTGTATCTCATGAACAGTGATAGCTAGACAGTTGACATTTTCACAGATGATGTATTTCTGTTGCCGCTATAACAACAAATACTAAAAACCGAATAAAATAAATATTTAAGTGGGCCCCCCATACAATAAACGTGATTTTTTTTGCCGTTTTTTGCGATAATGGTACGGAACCCATCGTGCGCGAGTCCGACTCGCACTTGTTATGTGCCTTTGTCTAGAGCCACTTGTTTCCGATTCTATCTGTTGTTTAAAAGTTATTGTTGTATTTCACAAACTAATACATACTCCTCTTTATCCACAGGTAAGCATCAACTTAACAGAAGACAACAACCGATAACAACTGATATAATAGTGAGTACTACAAACTTTATGCAGGTTGAGTATTTATGCGGCCTACCCGAATGTCCTTTCTTTGGTATTGTTCGTCAATTCGTTGAGCTCCTCAAATTCTGAGTTGAGCTGCACGGTTATAAACAAATGCGTGCACTGACTGGACAGGTCCACTCAATCTGGCTGGTTCATTCCACAAAAGACCACTTCAGACATCAGTCTACATGGTCTTCACATGATCTAACCAAGATTTTGTTTGTACTTTAAAAGAGACTGTGACCTCTGAGTTTGTTTCGGCCTTTCTTCTCAGAGTAGTTAGACAAGAAACGCCGACCTCATCTATTTTTAAAAAATATTATCGACATGTAAAAGTGTTTGTACAAACCAACTTACAGAAATTTATCATATGGATGGAACGGATGGTCGATGGGGCCGAAAAGTTCTGGGTTGGCGACCGCGTACTGTTAGACGTAGCGTTGGGAAGCCTACCTCTAGGTGCAGCACAGGACATATGTACAGCAGTGGACGTCTTTCGGCTGAACTGATGTGTTTATTAGGGTAGCCGGTTCCACTCCGGGTATTCTTCACACCCCTTGTCACGCCATCGCCTCAACCGCTACCGTTATCGAGGGTAGACGGGCTGCCGGGCACTCGGAGCCGTTTTTTCCTTGTGCCATTTTGCGGGGCCATTTTGGTTTGGGGGGTTTGCCGTAATCGACACGCTTGGCAGGCGGGTTGGCGATCGCAGTTTGTTGTTAAAGTGCACAGAGAACGCTGCTGCCCATTCTCTGGTGTGTCCCTTAGTAGCGTTTTAAGACACCCACGGGAAGATTTGGGATGGTGAAATTCTTTACGTCCGACACCGTATGGAACAATAAAGAATATGAATAGCACAGTATCGGCGGTCCCCATAACAGCATATTTATCAAAAATTGGTAATACGCGTATTTTACACCAAATTGCAGTATTTTATATTGGTACTAGCTGACCCGGCAAACTTTGTTTTGCCATAAAAATACCAAACATTCATCTACCCTACCTACCATACCCTACCTACCCTACACTACCTACCCCCCCTTTTTTATTTTATTTTTGGGTGGGAAATCATCCAATGACTTCTCCCGCTCTGGGTGAAGCGGGAGGGCGTGTCAGACTTTTACTGACTAAAACCCACCCGTGTTCCTTCAGTTGCTTGTGCCAGGGCCGCGAAATTCAAATTTATCTGCGACCCAGACAGGCATCGGCCCTACCGGACCCCGTCCCTATTGCTGACAACCACACTACCTACCCCCCTACCCACCCTACCCTACCCTACCTACTCTAACATATATACCTTACCTACATAGGGAGGGTAGGGCCCTACCTATGTAGGTAAGGTAGGTAGGTAGGTAGGCATTTTCGTTTCTTTTTTTTTATTCTTAAGACCCTTCTCCTAACAATAACAAACTCAACAAAAAAAGAATAAGCGAAATCGGTCCAGCTGTTCACGCGTGATGCCGTGACCAAGGGATATAGGAATTTATTTTTATATATATAGACAGGTAAATATTTCTTTCCCTTTTATGATTTTCTCACACAGGCATGTATATTGCTAAATTAATTTAGTCTGGTAATCAACCAAGATTATCGCGTTTTACGTGCAGCCTAATTAGGGCCATTAGTAGTGCAAGTTCCTATACGGGGCATAGGTAGACAGAGCCTAAGTAATTTATTATGTAACTATAATATCTGCTAGCGGTTTCGCTCGAGTATAAGTGTTTTTGTATTACAAGAGAATATTATACCGGGTAGCCTATGTGCTATTCCAGATTATAATCTATCTTTGTGCCAAATTTCATCCAGATACGTTCAGCTGTTCTGGCGTGATTGAGTAACAAACATCCATCCATTTAATCTTTGGCATTTATAATAATAACTGCCGCCTGCGGCTCCGCCAGCGGCTCCGCCCGCGTTTTATTAGTTCTTCTCCATTATAGCCTACCTTTATACATTATAGCCTACGTGTTATTCTGATGCATAAACTACATTTCTGTAAAGTTTCATCAAAATCTGTTCAGTAGTTTTTGCGTGAAAGAGTAACAAATTTTCACGTTTATAATATTAGTAGGAAGTAGGATAGAATGTAATTATCTAACGGTGGTAGGAGCCCATGACTAAGTAATAACAACCGCACGGTTCGATGTTAAGCAACGCTTGCCAATGTCGGTCCTTGGATGGGTGACCATCTCATACATACCGAGACTCCTTCCTGCTGCTCTATCATTTGTAGATCTTTAATGGTCGTTAAGAATAGTCAGAAGTCAGATAATCTAACCCCAGTATTGCAGAAAGGTACCGTGTTACCCAGTTCTTAGATTGTGGAGATCACAGAGGCAGTTACTCCATGTTAAGTAAAATACCGATATTCAGTATCCAGTTGACAATGTTGAGCCTGCAGAAAAGCTCCCTGCGAGCCACCAACTGCCTTGGTCCACCTGGAAATCTCTAAACCGGCTACGAAGCCAGGTGGGTTGCTGCAGGCACAACCTCTTTAGATGGGGGTACTCCAATGACCCACAGTGCGTTTGCGGAGCCAGGTCCTAAACAATGCCTCACCTTTTGTCGTGCTCTCTGTACAACAACACCTGCACCTTAAAAAACCTTTGTGAGGCAAATGACAACGCTGTGGCGTGGCTGAATACTGGTCAAAATAAATATAATTTTGGAATTTTCGATACGAAGAAGAAGTATCCAGTTAGACTGTGAGCCGAGCCAAACATATTTTGGAAAAGGCAAGGCGGATTGCTTGACTCATTAAGTCCGTTGTTGTTAATTGCGTTCCCTCCTCATTAACTCGACATTGTTTAACGTCAACAACTTTATTACTTCTTGAAGCATCAACATGTCAACTTAGAGTGCTCTCTGTTTGTACTGCAATCAAGTCTATTAAAGAAATAATGAATGTAACTGACGGACATTGAACTGTGGCCAATGTTTCTGAGGGCACATTGGCCACAGTTCAATGGCCGAGGCCAACGTTTCTTAATTTTTGGACAAGTGGGAGTTATAATAATGAAAAGAAAGAGATCACTCTAAAACAGAGGCTATACCTAGTTTCTGGAACGCTTGTGCCTGCAAAAATTTTACAATTACATATTGTAATGTATAATTTTTGCGATCCAAATGCCTTGCTTTATAAAATAATAAAAAATATTATAAAGAGGAAAGATTTTATGTTTGCTTGTTTGTACCAAATAGGCTCCGAAACTACTGGACAGATTTAAAAAAATATTTTCCCTATGGAAAGCTATATTTTTCCCAAGTAACATAGGCTATAATTTATTTTCAAAAATAATAGAGATCCCTATGAAAATTGCAATAATGTAACCCAAAGTCGCAAAATTTTGCCAACAAAATTCATTATTATAATCATGTAGTACATAAAAATGATGTACTACATGATTAAAGTGCTCATTATTACTTACAAAAAAGTCTACAAGAGAATATATTTCACTATCATAGTTAAGTCACAATAGCAGTTTTTGTGTTCTAAAATTTAATTAGATCGCCGTCGCCGCGCCGCCGCGCCGGTAGAAACAAAAGTTGGTTACATTTGTATTGCAGTATTATTTCTTATTTAAATAAATAGTTTAACGAATTGGGTAGGTAGGTAGGTAGGGTAGGTGGGTAGGTATGTAGCTAGGCTAGGTGGGTAGGTAGATAGGTAGGGTAGGGTATGTAGGGTAGGTTAGGTAGGTAGCCAGTAGACGGGAGCGAAGCCGCGGGGGCCAGCAAGTTTGGCATAAATTACTATTTACGTAGTAACTATTATATTATCTGTGCGATTATTAGCTGAACGAATGAATCCTAATTTAATTTAATAAAAAAAAGTTAATTAAAAAAATCTAAATACCCGACTGCTTAAAAAGCGAACTAAAAAGACGTAAACAAGAAGAAAATCATGCTGTGCAGTCGGAGGATACATATGCTCGAGCTGGCTGACCAAAACCAGATGTATCCTCCGACTGCACAGCATGATTTTCTTCTTGTTTACGTCTTTTTAGTTCGCTTTTTAAGCAGTCGGGTATTTTGATTTTTTGAATTAACTTTTTATTTATAACTTTTTAGTTAAAAGTTTTTTCGAATTAGGTACATTTAAATATATAAGTGTTATATATTTTTGAAATCACCTCTTGAAACCCTTTATTTTGATACCCCACACGATGGGTTTGGAAGAAAAAATAAAATTGCCCCCCCACAATATGGCGCCCAAAAGCCGCCATTTTTCTATTTTCCAATTTTAATGTAGCTTATGACACTCGCAAGTTTAAGACGAATCGATTGACGTATGAATCATCAAAATCGGTCAACGCGTTTGGTCTCTGGAACGCCACATAGGAACAAACATACATACATACATACATACATACATACATACATACATACATAGACTGATAAACACATTACCCTCCTTCGGCAGTCGGGTAAATAGTTACAGTAGTTTACGCGTGCAGGGCAATTATAGCGTTCCAGAAACTGGGAATAGGTGTAAGGGGGTAAAGTGCCTCTGAGGAGATAAAGCACGACATTCCTATGCGAGTGCGTGAATATTATCGGATAAGGGTACAAATTTTTATCTTATGATGTCCCTTAAAACATTTTTGAGACAATTTTCAGAATTTTCGCAGATCATATATTGCAATTGCCCTAGTGCGAACAAGGCATGAGATCTCATTCATCATTCACTCTGAATGGAAACTTAATACCGAACAGCTATTCAATAATGTGTAAGTTTCTTTAAATCAAGAGTGAATAGGTTACTTCTAGGCAAGCGTGCTCCATCGTCGACCACATCATCGCTTACCATCAGGTGAGATAGTGGTCAAGCGCAAGCCTATAAAAGACAAAAAAAAAAAAAGTGTGTGTGTGTATCTTGCTTACGTCTTGTTCAACGAGTATGAAGAAAAAAGGTAAAATGGTAAGCTGTTGGCCTACTTTCGGGCTGTCAGAAGGGTCCACTTAAATGTAGGTACTTGTCTCTGGTAAGTAGTAATTATGGGATTCCAAGTGATTGCTATCGCTCCGTTAGGTCGAGGTGTACGGAATAGTTTGATAATTGCATTACTTAAAGATAAGCCCCCCTAGCCAAGTTACAAACGTTTCGTATCGAATCTCTTTCTACAATCGTTAACGCCTTCTATTTGTATGGTCTGATCACGTGACTTAACGTTCAGATGTGTCATTCCCATACATTGATTCGTTTTCTTCTAGCGTTATCGATTGTAGATTGTCAACTTGGCTACAGGTGCAGGTTATTTGGCTTTAGGGTTTTTTTTCTGTTACAGACACATACGTACATTAGCTCGCACCTTTTCCCGTGGGGTGGGCAGAAACTACAGAACGCCACGCCATCCTTTTGCTACGTTTACGTTCATACATCTAGTCATACATGCAGTTCTGTAAAACTACACCAATAAGATCTGTATCGTTTTAGGGATTTTTTGCCCATGATTGGACAGTTTACGCTCTGGCTCCAACTTTCCAAGACGTGACCGTGCCATTAACGGACCATCTTAAGCTTCTTGGCGTTACGTTGACATCGACTCTCAATTTTGGCTCTTACATTGAGGCAGAGGCTCAGCTGGGTGCCAAAAAGTTGGGGATCCTTTCAAATGTGAGAAGGTACTTCACACCGGAACAGCTGCTCAATTTGTATCAAGTGCAAGTTCGATCATGCATAGAGTACTGTTCTCATCTCTGGGATGGATCTGCCAAATGCCAACTTGATGCACTAGAGTCGGTCGAAATGCGGGCCAAGAGGCTCATCTGCGATGAGATTTCGGGGATTGTGCAATGGAATTCCACGATCTAATTCCACCTAGCCCGTTTCATTGTCGGACAACCAGACGTACGGTGATGCGCCATCGGTACATGGTGGATATCCCACCCATACGCACAAAACGTTTTGGAAACACTTTTATTATGCGAACAGCTAAAGAGTGGAATTCCCTACCGGAGTCTGTGTTTCCCGACAGCTACAATCAAGGAGTCTTTATGTTAAGAGTGAATATATAGGTTATTTCTAGGCAAGCGTGTTTCACCATCGATCACATCATCGCTTACCATCAGGTGAGATAGTGGTCAAGCGCGAGCCTATAGAATATAAAAAAAAGACGTGTGGCACTCGGGGACTGCCGCGGTAAAGCTATTGCATAGCATTTTTTATCAAATTATGCAATTATAATTATTTATTTATTTTTTATTTATGCTAAATCTCAATTAAAAAAAGTTCATCCATCAGTTGTAAAAACTTCTTTTGCCACGCGAAATTCAACCTCCAAATTACAAAAACACAAATATCTCGGAAACGGAGCGAGATAGCCCGATTTTGAGGCCGACCTACGCTAGTTTACTAGTATATGTAGGTCGGCCTCAAAATCGGGCCGCTCCGTTTACTAGTGTTGTACTTTACTAGTGTATGTGCCGATGCCCCAGGACACCTCCTCCAGATCCCCCCCATTTTATTTTAATTTGAGCATAATTATACATTATCATACAGTCAGCAAGAATAAAAAAACTCTTTGTCAAGCGGAACCGAACCTCCGAACTGGAAAACGCGGCACCAAATTCTGAGTGACCCTTATTATCACTGGCATAAGGTCACTTTTAATTGCCACGCAAAAGTGACCCCTATTCTTAGGGGTATTAGGTCGTTTTCTTTGAATACCAATATTATTAAACGCCAGACGTACAAAATCCTCCATCACAGGACGACCCGAGCCGACACTTTTCTAGAACCGACCTCGAGCCGCCACCAAGAACGAACCGGCGACCAAATCATAAAAACTAAAAAATCCCATATCTTGGAAACGGCTGGAGCTACCTCAATTCGAAGAAAAAATTGCCCAGGCCGGAGAACAAGATAGCATAACATCCCCACCCCGCGTTAACTCTTTACCTTCACCCCCGCAAAAATTTTTTTGCTTCAATCTAAAAATATCAAAATAAAACTTCTATAAAATTGCGCAACAAACCCCTCCTGCCCCTCCCCCCTTCCCCCTCACACCCTCACACACTCGGAATCCATCGTCCGATTTCGGAGCAGCTCGGGGTGTCAGGTCTTTTTTCGTTACGGAATTTCTTGATTCGGTCGCCGCGCTCAAAGCCCGCGATAAAAGCTATGCAATGGCTTAAAAATTGCCACTGATACAGGCTACTAAGACACGACTAATGGGTACCACAGACTTTAAAGAAAGAGCACGGAGATGCCTCTGTCGGTGGTCAGAAAACAGCGATTACCTTCGTTTAGCGAGTTCTGGCGAAAAAAAAAGATGTACACAGCTGATTTTCTCGCCAAACCGCCTTGTCAAAGCGTGATGCTCGTGCCTTCTCTATATAAGAAGATGCTTTTGCCCTGCAGTGGGAACAGTAACAGGCTGGCAATATTTTTATTTTTTTTAGTTACTTCATTTATGCAGTTTCTTCAGAAATTTACTATAGAAGGTCGCTTCCTGTACGTAGTTTTAAGCAGCAAAACACTGTATCTAAACAAAACACTACCAACAAACTTTCTTTATTCGAAGAACCAGTAGAACTATGCAAATGTAGACGATTGTAAGTTAAAGTATGTTCCTGTGAATCTTAACGAACTGTATTTCTCCGTGTGTTGGATCTATCTGGCAGATAAGTTCTGTGTTGAAACCGCCCGAAGCTTCTTCGAAAACTTCACAATTGTTTTAACATGTTCCCAGTCTGGCGCAGATGTTACAAACTGTGTTGTTTTGCGACACTTTTTATAGCCATTATTTATTTATTTATTTATTTAATACTTCATGCACACAAACGTGGGTGATGCAGAGACAACTAGTGGTAGGTGCAATATAGACAATTAAACGACTCAGATTTATGCAAAACAAAAATATATATATATATATAAACTATAAATACAATAAAATCAAGAAAATTATACCATATATACTCAAAAGAACAAACTAAATATATAGATATACTTAAATATTAGTAATATTAGATTAATTATTGAAAAACATTAGCGTTGTGACGATACTACTGCCAACTTCTTACGAATGTGCTCGCGAACTTTAACTTTGAAGGTTAACCGGTTGGTTGCCATCCTGATTTCCTGGGGGAGCGCATTCCACAGAGAAATAGACTGAACGAAGAAAGAACAGTGCATAAAGTCAGTGCGGTGGGTGGGACATTGAAGAAGGCGGTTATGGGATGACCGTAGATTTTTATTGTGGTTGGCGCAAATGTAGTTAAAGTGAGGGGCCAGATAACTAGGGCCTTATTATTTTCTTTTAGAAAATTATGGGTTGTTTTTTAAGAGTTTGGAATGTGTTGTAAAGTAGTAAATTTAAATTTTTATACTATTAAACAAGACACTCGTAAAGTAATAAATTATTCTTTTGCTGTAGAATGCTACTGCCTATGGTGGTCACATTTCAGTACCTTTTCTCTATGTTTTGAAATTATGTATATATTACACATATGCAAGTTTTAGTTATATTTTTAACCCACTGCGCAATGCATAGGAGGGTTAATGTGTTTATCAGTCTATGTTTGTATGTATGAATGTGTGTTCCTATGTGGCGTTCTAGAGACCGGGCCGATTATTAGGGCCGATTTTGATGATTCTTACGTCAATCAATTCGTCAACCTTGCTAGTGTCACTGGCTACATTCATGCATTTATTTATTTGTGTCAATCAAGGGTGGTGAAGAGATAACATGGCAGGTGCATTGTTTAATAATTTGTATTGAATCATTCGGTTATCTTCATGATGGTTGAGCTGAGTTATGCCAATCCATGCGTCATGTTCGTGAACGGGCGCCGTTTTTACAACGTTCTCATATATGTATTATTCCATTAAGAATGATGTAACCAAATAATAGTAATTTAAACTGATGGAAAAGACTGTCCGTCAAGTTTCTTGCACATTCTTATCCATAGAGACCTACTGACGCTTGCGAATTTGCAACTAGATTCATATTTTGTTTGAAATTCAAAAGTACATACATGGTTTAGTTGAAATAAAAATATAAATCAGTTATTAACATACTTAAATAGGTAAACATATATATTGAAAATAATATATATATACAGGGTGTCCCAGAAATCGACGTCAAGCCGTAAATGGGTGATAGACCAAGTTATAACAGTTCTCAGAAAAATACGAAAAAAAATCTATCTCATGTTTTAAAAAATTTATGGTCACTTTAAAAATTTACTAAAAAAATCAATCCCTGTAATGGTTCTTTAACTCCAATTGCTACAAATCCCATAATTTATCTAATTTTTTTATTATTATGTAATCTTGAATAATGCTTGTGTAGATTTTTGCCTAAAATTCAAAGCCAACTCCTCCTACTTGGAAGAAAATTAAACTTTTTCAAAACCAAATTATTCAAATTTACTATTTCGCCCAACTTTAACTGACTGTACTGAAAAAAAAAATGTACTACGCTAGTTTGGCAAGTAACATGAAAAATTGGCGCATTTAATAAGGATTCAAAAATGGTGTAACACTTGCTAGATTACGTTTTCAATAATTGGTCAAGTTTTTTTTTGTAAATAGTATCGTAAATATAATATATATTTTTATTGTTACTTGCCAAACTAGCGTAGTACATTTTTTTTTCAGTACAGTCAGTTAAAGTTGGGCGAAACAGTAAATTTGAATAATTTGGTTTTGAAAAAGTTTAATTTTCTTCTAAGTAGGAGGAGTTGGCTTTAAATTTTAGGCAAAAATCTACACAAGCATTATTCAAGATTACATAATAATAAAAAAAATTGATAAATTATGGGATTTGTAGCAATTGGAGTTAAAGAACCATTACAGGGATTGATTTTTTTAGTAAATTTTTAAAGTGTACATAATTTTTTTAAAACATGAGATAGATTTTTTTTCGTATTTTTCTGAGAACTGTTATAACTTGGTCTATCACCCATTTACGGCTTGACGTCGATTTCTGGGACACCCTGTATATATATATATAAATGTATATATTTATAAAGTAACAGAAAAGAAGAAATTGAGATGACCCTGCTTAGTTGTTTTGAAAGCAAATCCGCAATTGCCGCTTGAATGCAAACTGACTGGTGGCTGTCTGGATCTCGGAAGGAAGCGCATTCCAAAGAAGATTGGACTGAATATGAAAGGTAAAGTGAATGAAATCAGTAGTAAGAGAAGACAGAGTCTTGTTTGACATTATCTTTCTAGTTCAACTTTATCGCCATTTCAAAAATAAACCAGTAACATTGCAGGTGCTGTCCACTATATAACGAACATAAATATGAAACAAGAAAACAGGGTGTAACCACACTCGCGTCTACTAAACCATTTTGTTCCCCCTATTTTCAGTAAACAACTGTGTTTATTTGCACACAAACAAACAGATATACATAGACAAATGTTATGTTATAGTGGAGCAATGTATTCAGATCCGTCGCGTGAATTATTTCGCGCTTGGAAATGATTGTATATGTTCTAATTTATAAGCGGTAGCGTTTTGCGAAAACGATTTCTTTTGTTATGGTTACATTCATCATGATCATTACAACCAAAAGACGTCCACTGCTGGACATAGGCCTCGCCCAAGTGTCACCGCATTGATTGGCCCTGTGCGTCTTACATCTAGCGTATTCCCGCGGTTTTCACCAGATCATAGTTACTTTTAGGGTTCCGAACCTCAAAAAGTAAAAAAAGGAAACCTTATAATATCACTCTATTGTCCAACTGTCCGTCCGTGTGTCACCACCGATTTTCTCAGGAACGGGTGGACCTAGCAAGTCGAAATTTATACCAGATACTGGGGTCTATAGTCCCTATTAAGTGTATAAAAATAAAGGTCCTGAGTCAACACGATAAAATTACAAAATACAATTCTAGGTCAACCGTAAGTACCCTTTAGTCCCTATATGGTAGTTCCCGTTGACCTAGATTTTAGAATTTTGGCAAAAAGTAGGATCTTACAGCACAAATAAAGGATAAATTCCAATCAATAACAAAAGTTGATAATAAAGGTAAATTTTGGTAATTACAAGTTTTTGCTAAAATCTAAATTTGCCCATATCTTTAAAACTTAGGCACCAATAAAAATGATACCAATTTTATTATGGCGGTATAAAGGGTAGGTACTGAACCCTCGGTTCGACTCGCACTTGACCGGTTTTTAAGGTGGTTAAGCTATATTGGTAAAGGTCTCGCGATATGATATCGCGAGCTGGCTGACCAAAACCAGAGACGTATCCTCCGACTGCACAGCATGATTTTCTTCTTGTTTACATCTTTTTAGTTCGCTTTTTAAGCAGTCGGGGTTTTGATTTTTTGAATTAACTTTTTTTATTTATAACTTATTAGTTGTTTTTTTCAAATTATGTAGGTACATTTAAACATATAAGTTTTATATATTTTTGAAATCACCTCTTAAAAACCTTTATTTTGGTACCCCACACGATGGGTTTGGTAGAAAAAAGAAAATTGCCCCCCCCCCCCGGAATATTTCAGTTTTTTAGTTTCCAGTTTTAATGTAGCTAGTGACACTCGCAAGGTTAAGACGAATCGATTGACGTTTGAATCATCAAAATCGGCCAACGCGTTTGGTCTCTGGAACGCCACATAGGAACAAACATACATACATACATACATAGACTGATAAACACATTACCCTCCTTCGGCAGTCGGGTAAAAAATAAAGAATAAAGAATCCGGGTTATGGCATCATTGCCGCATTGTCGAATCTCACCGATCTCTCTAAGCCCGTACAACATGAGCCAATCCTCATAACATACATAATTAACAGTAATGTTTCCAATGAAAACGATTTCATTTTCATGTCAATTTATTTGCTATAATAATGGCAATGTCATTATTTATGTAGAATACGAATGTTTTGAGATAAATATTTATTTCGTTGGTAGTACGAATTCGTATCGCGAATTTACTACAATTAATGAACAGAGCAAATTAATAACAAAATATATTCAATATAGCTAAATGAAGAGCTTGTAGCTAAGTAATAATAGCTACACGGGTCGATCTCCAAGGTTAAGCAACACTGGCCGAGGTTGGTCCGTGGAGCATCAATTAGACATTGAGACTCTTTGACCGTCTTTTCGAAACGTCATAAGCCTAAAATCTAACAGCAATCTTGCCAAAGGGTACAGTTGTTCTATCTCACGACGGCGGTTTGGTCTTAGTCGCGTGTGTAGATGCACATGCACCCCCCCGGTGGGTCCCCGCATTGTCGAGGCGCTCAGTAGCCTTTGCTTGGTTCAGTGGCCGTGGGTTGGTCACCCACGGTGAAACGAAGAGGAACCTGAGGAGGGGCCGCTCGTCAGGGCTTTTGCCGATTAAGTCGACGACGTAGCGGCTAACAAATAGGTTGCGGTGCCGCTTAGTAACAGAGGCGACATCGCAACTGAGGCGGGCCGCGATGTCGTATGGAGCTTCCCAGGATAAGATTTCACAGCCAAGGGTTGGAGGCCGCGGCAGGAGAGGAGTGCTGTTATTGCGGTGCGCCACTTTCCCTATCTTCCGCGACTTTTAGGGGGTTGCCACCGTCTGATGGCGGACGCGGTGTCGCTTTGGCCGAAAAGTGGTAGGTGGCGGAGCCACTGAAATGTCTCGTCACAGGGGGACCATGGGTGCCAGAGGTCGTCTGGCGCCCGTGTGCTTGTTTGGTCCCCCAGAGAAGGGTCCGCTGACGGACAGCCGCGGCGGGTTCGCGGCGGCTTCGAGTGCCCGTGTTCCCGCCATAAGCGGCACAGGAGAACACCGTGGTTTGGAGTCCCACATTACTGCGCTATCTTCCCGTGGTTGCGCAGTATGCATGAGCCCTAAGCTAGAAAAAAAAAGATACACATGCACATTGTTTCTGTGTGCGTAAGCGATACTGAGCGCTCCCGAGCATACACACTACTAAGACCGGCGCTGTCGTGAGATAGAACAATTATATCCGTGTTACCCAGTTACTGGGTTGTGGAGGTCAGATAGACAGACGCCCTATGTAAAATACTGGTGCTCAACTGCATCTGGCCGACCCCAATACAGTTGGTAAAGGATAGGCCGATTGATTCGACAAAGAATGTATTTTACAAGCTTTTATTTAACTTGCAATGTATGTAAGTGTGTTCGGGTCAAATCTTGCAACTGAAAAAAAAAGCAGTTATCCTCCACCTATTAAGATGAAGTAACATACACGTTTAGTTTGGATGACAATGCATGGTTAGCTAAATGACGTCAATCTAAATCCAATATGGCGGACGGCCCAAGATGGCGGACTAGTTATTTTTTGTGCACTGCCATGGTATGGATATCAAATAAAAGGGATTGCTGAGAAGAATACGAAAAAAGCATGTTTTAAAAAAATATTTTTTAATGAATAATTTTATATTATGTAAACCCATAAACAATAGAAACATCTCAAGTTATTAAATCACAAATCCAACAAAATATTCCCAAAAATGTTCTTCGTATTTACATTGACATCTCAGTAATATATTAAAGGGAACATGAAGTGTTGTGTCGGATTTATAGCTACACGTAAATTATTTTGTTAACGGTCACCGTGAGCTCTTGAGCTATGATCGTGCGTGGTGTGAATCATGAGAGAAAGTGGTTTTGTAAGAAAATATAAGACATGGGTGTTTTTGTAGTGTTTATAAGAAATACCTGCACTCAAAGTGTCATCATCTGCCTAGCCTTTTTCCCAATTATTGTTGGGGTCGGCTTCCAGTCTTACCGGATTCAGCTGAGTATCAGTGTTTTACATGGAGCGACTGCC
Source organism: Anorthoa munda (assembly GCA_945859665.1). Taxonomy (NCBI): domain Eukaryota; kingdom Metazoa; phylum Arthropoda; class Insecta; order Lepidoptera; family Noctuidae; genus Anorthoa; species Anorthoa munda. The sequence continues at coordinate 8,168,334 of OX243918.1, read as the reverse complement.
TATCTGACCTCCACAACCCAGTAACTGGGTAACTCGATACCCCTTGGCAAGACTGGTGTCAGATCTCAGGCTTCTCACTACCCGTTACGAATGTCAAAGATCTTCAAATGACAGCCGGGACCAACGGCTAACGTGCTTTCCGAGGCACGGAGGAAACTCGGTATGTTAAAATGGTCACCCATCCACGGACCGACCTCGTCAAGCGTTGCTTTACCTTAAAGATCTCTTAATCTTAAAGACACTTGAAGATCACTCAGTGTGATTTAGTAAAATATAGAAAAAGAAAATGAGAAAAAGGCGTTTTATAACGCTTAAAACAATGCCTATACCAGTGGTCAAGGGCGGATTTAGGGGGGGGGGCACGGGGGCACGTGCCCCCCCCAGACGGTATTTTATGTACTGTGGAGATTCCATCACAGTACATACTTAGAAGCAAGTCAAATTACAGAGATGTTAAAATATATGAATATAAAATAACAGAAAGAAACTATTCACCACTGCACCGGAGGATGTCTTCAAGGTTCTAGACTGGAGAGGCCGATTCGCCGATGATAAAGCTGTCATGGAGTACCCCAGTACAATCCTCGTTGACCTCAGTAGAGCTTCCGAAAGAATGGGTTTAAAAATGAACATGGACAAACCAAGGTGATGTTGAGCGCTCATGTCGCACCCACTCCTATCAAGATCGGTGGCTCCACAGCCGAAGCCGTGGACGACCATGTCTACCTGGGACAAACGGTCCAGTTAGGCAGGTCCAATCTCGAGAAAGAGGTCAATCGTCGAATCCTACTCTGCAGGGCAGCATTCGGGAAGCTGCGCGGTTTCTTATCGTTCAACTTACCACGGTGTCTCAAGACGAACTTATGGCTCTGAGACGTGGTCGCTCACAATGGGCCTCATCAGAAAGCTTACAGTCACCCAAAGGGCAATGGAGAGGACCAGGCTCGAGGTGTCCTTGCGGGGAACCGATTACTTTTCCGAATATTTTTTGGTCGAATTTCATATTACCGAAAACTATTGACGGAAGTCTTTTTTGCTATATGCATTATTTGACATATTTTCAGATCATCGAAGTATCATGTGGCATATTATGTATTATTTTACCGAACTACATTTCGGTTCTTCCTCGTGGTCAAACTGTTATGGTTTAAGAAAAGTACAGTCATTTAAAAAATATTATATAATAAAATGCCAAGTCATAAGGAAATACCAATTTACAATTTTGCATAAAGAAAAAAGCGTAATTCGCCGATTTAGAAAATAACTGTTTGCTTTTGGTCGAAGCCTCTTTTTACCCGACTGCCGAAGGAGGGTAATGTGTTTATCAGTCTATGTATGTATGTAAGTATGTATGTATGTATGTTTGTTCCTATGTGGCATTCCAGAGACCAAACGCGTTGGCCGATTTTGATGATTCATACGTCAATCGATTCGTCTTAACCCTGCGAGTGTCACTGGCTACATTAAAATTGGAAAATAGAAAGATGGCGGATTTTGGGCACCATATTGTAAGAGACAAATTTTTTTTTACTTCCGAACCCATCGTGTGGGGTATCAAAATAAAGGGTTTTAAGAGGTGATTACAAAAATATATAACACTTATATGTTTAAATGTACCGAAATATATAAAAAAAATAACTAAAAAGTTATAAATAAAAAAAGTAAATTTAAAAAATCAAAAGACCCGACTGCTTAAAAGGCGAACTAAAAAGACGTAAACAAGAACAAAAACATCCTGTGCAGTCGGAGGATACATCTGGTTTTGGTCAGCCAGTTCGGGAATATGTATCCTCGTTCGCCTCTTAAGCAATCATGCTGGAACAGATGTTGTCTCACTTCAATTCAAATAAGATCCTGCATAGTCAACAGTTTGGTTTCACGAAAGGTAGGTCGACAACGGACGCGGGAGTAAAACTCATCAGCCACATCTTGGAATCTTGGGAGAAGTCCCAGGATGCCATTGGCATTTTCTGTGATCTCTCGAAAGCGTTCGACTGCGTCGACCACAACACACTGATCTGTAAATTACACCACTACGGAATTCGAGGAAAATCTGCTGATCTTGTGCTTTCCTATTTATCAAACAGACAGCAAAAAGTAAATGTTAATGGGGCGACGTCCTCCGGGTCTCTAGTCAAGATGGGCGTGCCCCAAGGTTCAATTCTCGGCCCTTTCCTTTTTCTTGTTTACATTAATGATCTCCCTTTTATGATGGCCAAATTATCGGATATAATTCTATTTGCTGATGATACTTCGCTAATTTTTGGATTGGATAGGAAAGATACGGATGTCTTACATGTCAACGAAAGTCTGATTGTTCTCTCTAAATGGTTCGCAGCTAACAATCTTTTACTGAATGCGAAAAAAACAAAATGTCTGAAGTTTTCCTTACCAAATGTACCACAACGTGACCTAAATTTAAATCTCGACGGCAAAAATCTTGAAGTTATAAAGGAGACTGTATTCTTAGGGATTACTATCGATTCAAAATTGCAGTGGGGCGCGCACATTAGAACTCTTTCGGGTAGGTTAAGTTCAGCTGCATATGCAGTAAGGAAAATAAGGCAGTTAACCGATGTAGCCACAGCAAGGTTAGTATACTATGCTTATTTCCACAGTATTATGTCTTATGGCATTCTGCTGTGGGGATCAGCTGCAGACGTTGACTCAATTTTCATCTTACAAAAGAGGGCAGTCCGCGCAATCTATAAAATGAGTCCACGAGAGTCCCTCAGAGAAAAATTTAAAGAGATCGATATACTGACCCTACCTTCTCTTTATATATTGGAATGTATTTTGTATGTCCGCAAAAATCGAGGGCTTTTCAAAACTAGAAGCGATTTCCATAATTTAAATACACGCAGTAAGCATGAAATTGTAATACCCAAATTCAGATTAACGAAAACTAGCAAGTCTTTTCTTATAAACAGTATACGCTTTTATAATAAGTTGCCAAAGCCAGTTATAGAATTGACCGATGGAAAGTTCAAAAACTACATCAAACGTGTCCTTATTAAAAAATCATATTACAAAATCAAGGACTACGTTGAAGATAAAAATTTTAGCTCCTTCTGCGCATGCGGCTTCCCTGGTAACTCCTAAACGGCACAAATATGTGGATGTCTCTAACTATTCTCAATCTCATTTTTACTTTTTTTCTTTCTTTTAATTAGACTTTTTACAATGATTTCAATAATCTTTATAGCCCTTTGCTATGAATAGTTACAGCACTGATAACAACATTTGTGCCACATGTTAAATTTAGTCTTGTTATATATTTTTATTTATTTTTTCCTTTGTATAGATTCTTTTACTGATTGTTTTGTGAATGTGTGAACATTGTAGGCCTTCTAGATTTCTAGACGCTTGTTAACATTTGTTAACTCTCTCGTTTATACAATTTTTTTTTTTTTAGTTTCTTACGACTTATTGTCGGGCCTACGTTGTCCCCCCATATCTAAGCACTAATACTGTAACGTGGAAATATTGTAAAACAAACCAATTTTTTTAAAAAGAGTAACCGTGGAGTTTCTTGCCGGTTCTTCTCCACAGGAAACGACTAACCCGAACCGTGCACCTTTTGTCGACGTTTTATAAGTGCCCATGTAGGCCTATGTGAAATAAAAAACATTTGATTTTGATTTTGATTTTGATTTTTTAATTTACTTTTTTTGAACTTTTTCATTTGTCATATTTTCACCAAACCGAAACAAATGTTAGGGAATATTATTTAGTCACAGATATATAGCCGGTTACTTGGTAGCATTTTCAATTTAAAATTGAAATAGTGTCATAAAAGTAAATATGTTGTGCTACAAAATTTTGTGACAAAAACGAATCGCTGCAAAATCGACTTCACTCAGTCTTGTCTGTGTTTACGTATTTTCATGCAAATTATTTATTAATAGCTGTCATGCATTAGACATTTTTACTAATTAATTATTTCAAAGAATTTGTCCAAGAGCGAGCGAAGCGAGCTCGGGAATTTAGGGCACCCCGACACGGATAGGTTAGGTTCGAAGAGGATGACGGGAGGTGAAGTGAGCGAGCAAAGCGAGCGAACTTAGCTTCCGTCATCTCCTTCGTGTTAGGTTACTTTAGGCCCTGCAGACAGCCCCCCCGATGGGTTCCCGCATTGTCGAGGCGGGGGGGCTCAGTAGCCGTGGCTTGGACAACCACGGTGAAGCGAAGAGGAACCCGAGGAGGGGCCGCTCGTCAGGGCTTTTGCCGACAAGCCGACGACGTAGCGGCCAATAAGTAGGTTGCGGTGCCGTATGGGCGGCATCGCAACTGAGGTGGGCCGCGATGTGGTATGGTAGGCATCGCGGCTGAGGGTTGGAGGCCGCGGCGGGAGAGGAGTGCCGGTGTTACGATGCGCCGCTCGCCCTACCCTCCGCGGCCTGCACGGGGTCGCCACCGTCTGATGGCGGACGCGGTGGGGCCGCAGGGGAGGAGGAGTGTCGGTATAGCGTTGGCCGCTCTCCCTATCTCCTGCGGCCAAAAAATGGTAGGTGGCGGGGCCACTGTCCTGACCCGTCACAGGGGAACCAAGGGTGCCACACACGGGGTCGTCTGGCGCCCATGTGCCGGTTTGGTTCCTGGGGTGGTCACGGCGTACAACGTGTTCTCGTACGCCGGTGACGGGGGTTACTCCCCAAAGGAGGGTCCGGTGACGGACAGCCGCGGCGGGTTCGCGGATGTATGCTTCCGCGTTCCCGTGTTCCCGCCATAAGCGGCAAAGTAGGACACTGTGGAGTTTTAGTGGGTTAGAGTCCCACATAACTGCGCTATCTCCCCGTGGTAGCGTAGTATGCATGAGCATTACTCAACAAAAAAAAAAAAAAAAAAAAAAAAAAAAAAAAAAAAAAAAAAAAAAAATGCCCTGCAGACAGAAATAGGTGCCCCGCGGAGCGGGGCTCCTACGACATTTTTTTTTAAGGTCGCTGTTTTAAACATTTGTATTCGCCCACTGTTTCTCTCTCACTTATTATTTTGATATGCGTTTAAATATAAATATTTCGGACAAATGTTATTTCGGCTAAGTGTAACTTCGGTAAAAAGTTTTTCGACCAAGTAAAACGTTGGAGTAACGAAAAAAATCGAATTGATAATAGGTCAACTGAGACAGTGGCAGACGTGAGTTCGATGAAGTAAAAAAAAAAACGAAATGATAATAGTTGAAAAGTTTTAGGTGAAATGAAATTCGGTCAAATGTTGTTCGAACTTATGATAGGTATTGAATCAGAAATGAAGAGATCTGCAAGAGAACCAGGGTTACCGACATAGCCTGAAGAATTGCCACACTTAAGTGGCAGTGGGCAGGGCACATTGCTCGCAGAACAGATGGCTGATTGGGCAAAAAAGTTTTGGAGCGGCGACCGCGAACCGGAAGACGTTGCGTTTGAAGGCCTCCCACCAGGTGGACCAAAAACCTGGTGAAGGTTGCGGGCATCCGCTGGATGCGGGACGCACGGGACCGATCAATGTGGCGACGCTTGGGGAGGCCTATGTCCAGCAGTGGAAATCTTTCGGCTGATATGATGATGATGAACACACAAAGAACATGAGTGAAACTCTTGTCTTTCATAACCCTTCCTGTACATACTTGAACTTGTAGAAATAAACATGAAGTATGATACTTCAAGTTTATTTCTCACAGTTATTGTTGATTTTTTTGCCTGTCCGCCCTTGTGCCCCTCCCAGAAAAAAATCCTGGATCCGCCCTTGCCAGTGGTGTCTCATCCCATACAAAGAAACCGTGCTGACGTACTGTACTGATTATACCGATTATTTTTTGGAAATCGATCGCGTTCGGTTCCGATCCACGGATATAGATGGTGATCTATCTATCGCCGGGGAATGGAACCGAACACGATCGATTTACAAAAAATAATCAGTATAATCAGATGAAAAACGCCAGTTACGTCCGTCGGCATGGTTTCTTTGTATGGGATAAGGCATCTGTATGCTAGTATTATATTATCTGTGCCTATACTTATAATTTTACGTAGATTGTGTAAGATCTTCCTAGGTTTTTTGTGGTATTTTGGGATATCGGACAACCTCTAAGAAGTTCTTGTAAAAGTTCAGTAAATTTTGCAATAATTGCTGGGGCGATAAGTAATAGTCAGCAATGCCCGGATTACGAGAGTGGTTTTTAAAGCTAGGATAGCAAATTTGTACAAGTAAGCTAACGTGTTAGTTACTCTGGCCTCATGGTATACAAAACTATACTGATCTTTGTATGTGTTAAGCTAGGATAAAAAGCAAGGAAATAGCTTCCTTGCTACACTAGAGTCAAAAAGTCATCATCATCATATCAGCCGAAAGACGTCCACTGCTGGACATAGGCCTCCCCCAAGCGTCGCCACATTCACCGGTCCCGTGCGTCTCGCAACCAGCGGACCCCCGCAACCGTCACCAGGTCATCGGTCTACCTAGTGGGAGGCCTTCCAACGCAACGTCTTCCGGTTCGCGGTCGCCACTCCAGAACCTTTCTGCCCCATCGGCCATCCGTTCTGCGAACAATGTGCCCTGCCCACTGTCACTTGAGTTTGGCAATTCTTCGGGCTATGTCGGTAACCCTGGTTCTCTCAGTCAAAAAGTAGCCTCGTAAAACCCGGGCCATAAGACGTTTCCAATTGAGACACTCAACTTATTGCTAGATATTAAATTAAAACAAAGGAAAAGCAATAAAGTTTTAAGTATTTCTTGGCACCATAACCTCCACCCCATAAAATAAGCCATACCCCATATACAGTAACTAGACAGCATAATAGAGTGTACCCCAATGACATTGTTGGCAGATTTAACTCACAATTTGTAATTTTTTTTACTAAAACATAGTGCCAATTGCATTTTTGCTGTGTCGTCCGCAATTTGGACGGACGCCAGTTCTTCCTGACCGTATTTACATTCACCACTTTAGCCAAATGGCTTTGGGAAGTGGGGTGGATAATATGCATATGAATATTTAATATTAGAAGATGTAATTTGGGATCTGAGGACTATTTTATGCTCAAAAAGGTACTGTTTGGATTTTTTTTGATTATATTAAGACGACAACAGTCGCCAATGACGTAGAGGGAACAAAACGCGCGTTGGTTACAGACCCGCGCGACCCAAAATTTTATGTTTTTTTGGACTCTCCTTATTATTCTATGACTTTAAAAAATAAAGTCTTAAGGGTACACTAATCAAAAATTCTTCCATACAAACGTAGTCTGGCTTTTACTCTACTGATTGACGACGATGTACGTTCAAAATAAAAAATGATATCAATTTGTCTCATCATTATGTCCTGTATGGAAGCAAAAAAGTAAAAAAGAAATTACTTGAAAGTTATGAGCTTCGAAAGTTCCATTTTTTAACACTCATTTTAACGCATCTTTGGGCGCAAATAAGTACCATAAGAAGAAGGAAAATTGAAAAACGGCTTTCTTACAGGGATAGATTAGTAGTTTAACAATGCAAATAATTTCATTTTGGACAGATACATTTAGTCGTTTTTTCATGATATCCAGACTCCCAAAGGTCTGTTTATAAAATTTCGCGCGCTCGTTTTCGTTCTAAATCATCATCCATTTCGCTACAAATTTGCAAAAGTGTGTATTCGTACGCGGACTAGCTTCTTACTGCTCATAACAGCATCTATCTGTTCCGCACGTGTCGTCGGTTGATATATAGCACGCATTTTAACCCCGCGCACGAAATAGTTCGTGCCGTCGACTTGTGTACCCTTAAATCAAAATTTTGATAATTAAATTATCTTGGAGATGGCGGAAATTACATTTAAATACGTCCGGCGGTTTTCGATTAACTTAAGAACCATCAAAATCGGCTGACATGTTTGGTCTGTAGAACGCCACATAGGAACAAACATACATACATAGACTGATAATCACATTACCCTCCTTCGGCAGTCGGATAAAAATGGTGAGCCATCCATGAACCAACCTCGGAAAGCATTGTATAACCTTGCATACCGACCCTTGCTGTTGTTATTATATAGTTACGAGATCCTCAAATCAAATCAAATCATTGTTTATTCGCTCAAACATGAGTATCATACATACATAACAAATATGTCAGAATGTACGGCACCATAATTTTCTGGTTTCAAATCTTGTACCACACGTTGATGCATGGTCCATTACGTCACAGTTGTCAAACCGACGCAGTAACTCATCGAATAATTAAAAGGCATGTTCGGTTTATCCGTCTGTCTATCAGGAAACATTTTCATCAATAAATTAGGTTTGTATGTAGGGATGTAAAATTTTAGAAACATAACAGGCTAAGATTTCATACCATCATCATTAACCTTTTTGCATCCCACTGTTGGGACACAGGCCTAATCTCTGTGAGAGGGAATGGACCGTAATCTACCACGCCGGCCCAATGCGGATTGGTATATGCCACATGTATTCGAATTTTTGGTTCTAGGACATGTCGATTTTCTTACAATATTTTCCTTCACCGTTTTGAGAGCAGTGGTGGTGAAATAATTTACACAAAGTAAAGCGGCTGCCTGGGTTTGAATTGAACCCACTACCTGCAACTCATAATTCGCGGCCGATATTACTAGGTCGCCACTGCACTCATTTCATATAACTTCTTTCAAAGCAACTAAAGGGTCTTTCAACAAGGACGGGTCGATGTTAAAATTGAATAAAACAAGATGTGTGTGAGATATTAACGAAATTTATTTTTTATTTAAAAGGCCCATTTATGCCATTATGGATGGAATATGACATCGTTCAAATGTCCGCCGCGGCTTCGTATGGTGGCACGAATCCGAGAGGTCCAATTTTTAATGACTCTGCTGCATAGATCCGGCTGAATCCGAGCGATGGCCTCCGTTATGTTGGCTTTAAATAAACCACATTCGACCGTTGCCCTGACCTGTCCTTGTTGAAAGACCCTTTATAAATATATTAGCATTCAAATTTGGAAACTGATTGAAGCTGTAATACTACATAGCTATTAAAGTCCTTTTTACTTGTAACTTACATCATTACTGGTGAAATATTAATAGAATTTTTAATTTCCAAAATATCTTAAAAATTGAAGCTGTCAAAGTACCAGCTGGCAGCACTTTTTATAAATAAAATCAGGCTGATTTTATTTCAAGGTTTTAAAAAACTTAAAAAAAAATATCACGAACATTTCACCGATAGCATTTTATTTTAAAAGCTTTTCATGAAGTCAGTGACCTTCTATAAAATAAGTAAAAGCACTATATTTTATAGCCCTAGTGTTAATAATGAAACTTCACGCGAAGTTTAGACTATAAAATATAAAACAAAGCTTAGTTATTTCATTAAAATATATTATATTTTTTATCTCATGATAAAAGAGAGACCCTTACTATATGCTTCAAAATTTACTTATTAAAAAAAAAGTTTAGGTTTAGGGTTGATATTGGTACATTTCGGTATAACTTGATAGGTACAGGAAAAACTTTATTCAAAATCAAAATCAAATGTTTTTTATTTCACATAGGCCTACATGGGCACTTATAAAACGTCGACAAAAGATGCCCGGTTCGGGTTGGTCGTTTCCTGTGGCGAAGAACCGGCAAGAAACTCCACGGTTACTCTTTATTGACTAAACACTGTACTATAGAGTACTGTACTGTAGAGCTGTTGTGTTTATTTCGTTTATTCTATCTACAGAAAAAATAACGTACGAGCATGTTTATGTAAATGACCCCATACAAAACTTTAACAATGACAAGAACACTCTTTACCGCTTTGTGAACCCTCCGTATGAATCCGCCCTAAGGGTGCAGAGGTCAAGCAACTTCAAAGTCCTTTTTGACTGTCAACTCATCAACAAGAAAGGTGATATGCCGCCACTGTCTATCTTTTAAACCCGTGAAATGTGAGTAAGTCAAAATGTCACGTACCTGAGACCACAGATCAACGAGACGCCTCGTCGGCCACTTCTAGTGACGTCATTGTCAAATATTCGGCACAAACTAAGCCAGTCAGAAGGTACCACCATTTTATTATGGCTATGATATCAACCTTCAGCGCTCCGCTTCGAAAAGGATGGTATTTTTTGCCCATTTGTACAGAGATAAAACTTACTTTGTCGACATGTACAGAAAAGTTTGACAAATAAAGAAGAAGGATTAAAGAGCGAGCGAAGTGAGTTAAAAAATTGTATCACTTCGTGTCGGATATGTTAGCCGCACTTCGAAGCCTAGCTGAAGAGAGTGGAGCGCGTCTTCTACAGGCTCACTCAGGTACTCATCGGGCACGGTTGCTTCTTTCGGGCACGGTTGTGAGTACCTGAATAGGATTGGGCGAGAGAGCACGGCAAATTGCCACCACTGCGGAGGGGACCTTGACTCTGCACAGCACACTCTCTAGGAGTGCCCTGCGTGGGTCTTTGGTCGAGACCTGTCTGTGCCAGCAGTTGTGAGGGCCATGCTGGTAGAGACAGAAAACTGGAGGTAAATGGTCTCCTTCTGTGAGACCGTGATGGTACAGAATGAGGATGCCAAAAAAAAGGTTCTCTAAGGTTTTTAATGTTTGGTATATTTTATTAAACGCCAGGGGGGTCCAAGAGCACCACCTTGCACCTACCTCTCGGCGCCAATTCTTGTGCTTAACGCAATTTCGCAGCCACGAATACTATTAGTCATGATGCTTTGTTGCTGGCGTGACATTCCGTGTTCTGTGCCTGTGACTTTTGTGTTAAAAATTATGGCTGGATATACGCGCCATTGGTTTTAACTATGCAATAAAATATGTAATAGTTTTATTTACCACATATTGCTAAACAGTTATTGTGGTTTACGTCGAATTGCTAGCGCACATAAAGGCTTTTGTAGGTCAGATAATATGGGAATCGTTGAATTGTATAGTAGCTTTTTGTATTTTTTTTTTAATATCTTAGTCCAATGAATAAAAAATATTAAGGTTTTCTCGCACTAGAATACAATTTTGTTACTCTCTGTAGATGAAGGAGAATTCTAGTACTTAAAAACTACTAAATACAAATCGCAATTTCATCTCGGCGACAAATAATAAGTCGAAGTAAGTATTTTTTTTGTAATTGTTTCGTTTATTTATTTTTCTTCTCATCTTAATTATCACATCATTATCAGCCTATTAATGTTCCCACTGCTGGGATACAGGCCTCCTCTCTGTGAGAGGGGATGGGCCGTAATCCACCACGCGGGCCTAGTGCGGGTTGGTGGATGTCACATGTGTGATGTTTTCCTTCACCGTTTATGAGAGCAGTGGTGATGAAATAATTTACACAAAGTAAAGCGCCTGCCTGGGCTCGAACCTATGACCTACAACTTGTAAGTCGCGGCCTATACCACAATATTTAAAAATATATCCTGTATAAAAATATATAAACAAAAATTGCCCGCCGGTGTCTTATAGTACCTACTTGAAACATTGAGTACGTTCCGTTCCGATATAGGATGTACACAACACAAAGTACAAATTCAAAATGTATTTAGCTGTAAGTTAAAAACTGAAAACAAAATTATTTTCCATTCAAATTCTATAGAAAAGTCACGAAATTCATAGGAAACTATGATTGTAACTATGTATTGTATGTTATTAAGTCTAATTAAAATTATATTTATATTTTGTACACTGACAGCCCTAAATTCTTCTCCTATCTTTCAGTCCATCCAAAGGTTGTCTGTAAGAGATTGCCTAGTGCGATAAGACCGCCCATTGTACACTTGTATATTTGAACATTTGTCCTATATATTTTTTTGTGGTGTACAATAAAGTATATAATAAATAAATAAATAAATAAATCATTGAGGCTGTGTTGAAAGGTCTAATAAATATAATCAGAACTTCGTCTGAGCCCGTTTTTCATTCCCGCTAACCTGCGGGATCCCGTCTGAGTAACCTCGCATTTCTGATCCCGCAAAAAAGTTGCGGCATTCCGCGTTTGCGGAATTGGATTCCCTAATTGTCATGAAACGTACTCCCGAGATAAAAATAATCCTAAAGCCTAGCCTTCTCCAAGCTCCAATCAATTTTTTTACAGAAATTCATTTACTCAATACTCAATACATTTATTGCTTCCACATGTGAACTTAGATGGTAGAAAAAAAAACCGCTTTTACCCTTTGGGTACGGAACCCTAAAAGTATTTTAATATTACAAACAGACACTTCAATTTTATTTATTTGTTTTAATTTTTTTTTAACAAAACACGAAAAGAGCAACGAGTAGGTATTATGTTGTCGTGAAAAGCGCTATCGTTTCGGACCGGGTCCGTTTTGCTAATCCTAATTCATTTTAGTCTAGTGAGCTTCTGAAATGTGCCAAGTAGAATTCAATGTTGTAATCTTTTTATTTGAACGCTACAATGAGATTTTCTTCAAATTAATGTTCATAAATAAAGTGGGTAAAATCTTCCATTGTCTAAATAATGAAGGAAGAAACCAGAGTGCAAGGGTCGCGGATTTTGAAAGAGAGTTACCGCGGCCCTGGCACAAGCAACTGAAGGAACACGGGTGGGTTTTAGTCAGTAAAAGTCTGACACGCCCTCCCGCTTCACTCAGAGCGGGAGAAGTCATTGTATGATTTCACAACCAAAAAAAAAAAGAGTGTAATACAAAATTACTTTAATATTATTTTATCATCATCATCATCATTCGCAGCCCGACTTGGCCCTCTTTGTACGTCTATTAGAAAAGCGATTGTAACTTTTGTGTGCACCCGCGTAACAAAACTTTATTGCTTACATACGATAACTTTTGTGTTCCCCTATTTCCAATCTAAGGCACACCACACATGCGCGACTTACGACATCGCGTCTCCTTATTTAGTCGCATCGATAGAAAATCAACTGAACAGTTATCGCAATGCGACTTGTCGTGTCTTTGGACACCATAATCTTTGCAGAAGACATTTTTACGACACTATCAAATACAGAATGGACTATAAACAGATAATATCCATCTCTTCAATGGAAACATAACCATTACGTCTTTATTGTAGCTGTAGGCTTGATATTAAACTGTCTCCCATTTACGAAAACTTCGTAGAAAACACAATTTTCAAGGCTCGCGAATAGTCAAACTTTATCCCGTACAGTAAACAAGGGTGCCACTTTAGTGCCACGGTACTTTTTCTGACAAACATTCCTTTTGTGATCGCACATTTGTTTACATGAACCACAGAGCAAAGAGACGCTTACACTGCCACTTTTAGAGACGGAATTATAAAAAAAACTTTTAACAAAAACATTAAACCGACTTCCAAAACAACACTACAAAGTAAACAAACCGGCTTCCAAAACAAAACACTACAAAGCAAAAAATAACTTGCTTTTTCGAAGTCGGTGTTTTTGGTACCTATTTTTTTCGTTATTGTCGCTGACTTCTGAAAAGTTTTTTGTTTTGGAAGTCGGATAAATTCTTTCTCTTTTTAGTTTTGGTACCTTACATTACCATGAAAATCATTTATAGCCGGAAGGCTTATTATAACATAACCAACGAGCCTTAACACGACTGCGATGCATTGTTTTACTAAGGAGTTCTAGTGCCTAACTTTTGCCTTCATCACCAGATCAGTGCGATGGTACCATCCATTTATTTACATTTGCCTCATCACGGTCATTTAATTATCCGAGATAACTTACATCCAAAAATACTTATCATTGAAGAGTTCCCCCGATTTTTATTGGATATCATCATCAGATTCTGACCTGATGACTATGGGACCACCTGGGAAGTATACCCGTACAAACAAAATAATAATTTTCCACACATACATAAAAAAGGATTCCGACGAATTGAGAACTTCCTTCTTTTTTGAAGTCGGTTAAAAAAGCCTTTTTCTTCTTCTTTTCGTGTTGAGTCATTATTAACTCAAAAACAATCGGATCCGTATTTTGAAACCTGGATAGCTCTATTAAGGCGTTTAATTCCTGGAAGTTGCAGGTGGTAGTGAATGAGGGGCAGTAAAGGAGGTGACGAATGTCCTGTGAAGGGCTTCCACATTAGTGTTTGGGATTGTTGGAGGATTCATTTATTTAGCCAGATTATTTGTACAGCGGCAAAATTTCTGTACATGCCAAACGTGTCTTCGTTTTTGCATAGAAATTGATCGGCCGTCACATACGCATGTTTTTTTTATATTTGCTAAATAAAATACTTACTAGCTCTAGTACCTAAACAAACGTGAAAAGTTGATAATTATTAGACTCTTTCAACAAAAAACGACGTTGTTTAAAATTTATTAGTAATGGCGTCTCTTATCCTGTCACTGATTCCGTGCTCTGTGGCAAACTTCAGGAAGCTCCTTTTATAGATGATAGTTATGGCAAATTCTTTCCGTAATATTTTCTTTGATAAGTTTTTGTTATTGGACCCTTTGACGTTTATATAAAAATTTGAGTACTATATAAGCGGAATAATTTATGTTTGCGTATTTTAGTGTGGTATTTGATTTGATTCTGTTGTGATCTATCTTTAGCAATACTGATAATTCAATGTAGATTTAGTCTTTTGTCTACACTTCGGAATTTATAGATAGAGATTGGTCATGTGTCGTGTGGACTCGTTGGTATAGCGCAATCTCTGAGCTTTGTCCCTGTATTAGATTCTCGTGTTGGGCAAAATTTCATCGAGTATCCGAATCTAGAATTTATAAGTAGCAGGATTTCCGCCTAGTCGATGGTAGGCTCGCCCTCCATTATATGGGACTTAAACAATACTGGCGAAATGTGGGTTTCCGACGAGAGGAAAAATTATTTAAAAAAATACTTTGCCTCAGATAGCTTTTACAGGAATCACATAAAAACCTGAAGAAAAATATCAATAAAATATTGACCAGCGTTCTAATTATGATTGACCTTCCTTCCAAAACTAAATTAACTAAAGCACTTCACATGATTCTGCGCTGCTATTCGTAGGGGCGTAGCTCATGTAAGGAGGGCGATTACCTCTTTAAAGCTGGCAACTGATATTCTATATTTGTTTTGGTTTTGGCCGCTGTATTCCCCATATAGGCGATATGATATACGGAGTCGACAAGTCGGTTCGATTCATCGTTTAATCAAACATCATAATCGAGAAACTGAATACAATCAAAGGTCCCGCTTTCATATCGACAAGTCAATAAATAAATAATTTATGTTTCATTTCCCAAAACAAAGTTCCTCATTAATATTCAGTTCGTCATAATATTTGTTAGAAGCCGACGATAAGTACGTCTACGTTACTACGTGAATTAATGTATTCGTAAACAATGCCGCGGTATGAACATAGTTACACGTTTTCAATCATTTGGTGAAGCCGCCTTGACTTTATTAAATGAGGTGTTAACGATGTCTTTAATTTATTCATTTGGTATACATACCTATTTAGGTTATATATTGCTACGGTTATGTATGCTTTAGCTTTTCTCGAGAGAGGAATGACCAGGCTTTTGCATATCTCGAAGCAAGTTTAAAGTTTCGTTCCTAATTTTCATGAGTTTTACCAAAGATTCATTAGCATCACAATTATTTCTAGAAACTTTATTGGTACCTATGTTAGTGATTGTTTTGAATATCGCAAAGATATTCATCATATTGATGATGATTTATCATTAAGCCTTACATACCCAACTCCCTCATGTTTGATCAATGTGCATATGTTTCCTCCATTAGCCACCAACGTTAAGGAATTTTTATTAAATAAAATGAATGTATCAAACAAAACCACACGATCATTTATTTTTCATTTTTTTATTTTATTTTTCATTACTCATCCACATTAGGAACAGACTTTAATCTTCGCGAAAGTAACTTTTGCGGTACGTAGGAAAACGTCTTCTCCACCGAATTTACTTTGTGCTAGGGTTATATCGGCGATTTTTATGGAAACTATTTATTAAATGCTGGATATGGGCTTACCAAGTTGTACCAATTTTTTAGTTTTTGACACCGAGTCCCGAAAAGAAAGTTATTTTTCGCTTTAGTAGTGTTTTGTAAGTCGGTTTAATTTTTTTGATAAAATGTTTTTTTTATTCCAAAATTCACCACGGTTTGCTGGGAGAAAACTCAACTTCGAGTTAAGCTGGCCTTTGTACATGAACTTTATTTTCATCATCATCATCGTTTCTGTCGAAAGACGTCCATTGCTGGACTTAGGCCTCTCCCTATCCTCGCCACACTGATCGGTCATCGCTCCATCAATCTAGAGTGGCCTAACAACGCGAACGCTACGTTGCGTCCCGAACTTCACGGCCCCATCGAGCATGTGTTCTGCGAGCAATGTGTCCTGCCCACTGCCATTTAAGTTTGGCAATTCTAAAACTTTATTATCACTTTGCTTTAATCTTGTTTTGGTGTACAATAAAGAATTAAAACGGAAAACTTGACAACCCTAAAGCTAAATCATATGCAAAGACTAAGCTTAATACCTAAAGGAAACTTAGTTAATGAGGTCGTCGCGTGTCTGAGAGTCTAATGAGTCATTGTTTTAATGATATCAAGGGCAGAATATAGACCGTTGATTAGAAATACTTAATCTTCGGCTCGGTTGTGTAATAGGCCTTGGTGGAAGTGTAAGATCAAAGCGTTTGTAGAACTGGTAACTTAGTTTTGTCAAGCTTTTTTTTAATTGTTTGTTACTCAAGACGCTTTTACGTGCACGTCTTTTTACATCGTTTTCACATAATGTATTTTTTCAAAAATAATGATGTAACCAAATACTTGTAATTAAAACTGATAGAAAAGAGTGGCCGGGGATTTTCTTGCAAATTCTTCTCCATTGAGACCTACTGACGCTTGCGAATTTGCAACTTTAGTCTTATTTTTTTTGTTTGACAATTCAATAGTACCTCCAAGGTTTTTTTTATATTTAATAGGCTTGCGCTTGACCATTGTTTATTTGAAATAAACTATTTGATTTTGATTTTGTTGTTGGAGTATGGTTGTGGTGACCCATCGGAGACCACGCCTCACGTGCTTGAAGTCGTGGGTTCAAATCCGGGCAAGTTCCAATGTGACGTTTTCAATTCATATGTTGTACATTCTAAGTTTAGCTGGACATCGCTGACATTGCTAACATCGCTGACATCACTGGAGGAAAACATCGAGAGGAAAGCTAGACTTATAGTTAATAAAAGTTTGAAATCGCCAACCCGCCTTTAGCTTGCGTGGTGATAAATGATCTTGCCTTCTCTGCATGAGACGAGGCCTTTGCCCTGACAGGCAGTAACTGGCTCGTATTTACTCTGGTTATTCTTAGCAAAATTCTCTGAGTTTAAACCTAAGGCCGTTATTAACCCCTTCAAATAGGACATCTTCTTTCCATGTTTAAATTTTTTTTGCAATTATTTGTTAGGCACGTATTTGAAGGGATTGATCTCGTACCATTTCGATACCGTTTCTCGTGATTTTCCCATAATTTTGGGCGTTTTTTCAATCGCTAGCGCAACGCTTTTATTGATAAAATGTCACTTGTCTAGAGCATTTGGACCTGGACCCTACAGAACGCCACCTGACCTTTACTCATGCGATTTGTCAAGTTAAGGGTCAAAAGTGCAGTCACCCTCTACCAAAACAGCAGCGGCATTTTTTTAGGCAGGACTATGTTAACTTTGCACAGTTATTAGGTATAATCTATACTTTAATTTCTGTACAAGATATTAAATAATTTGTCGATAATTTAACTTCTTCTACAAAAACTAGCCATTTGAGTTTTGGGAGAATAACACGGCACTTTTGATCCTTGACTGTTCTTTATATAAGCTTGTATTATATAGGCAAACGGCTTACTATCTCAAAAAGTGTTTTTAGGCATATTCACTTTCCATCAGGTTCATTAATCGGCCAGTTATTGCAAACACAGTAAGCTTACAATAGATCACGTGAGATTGTAGAATCTTTCATATCGGTAAGATACGGATAACATATACAATCGAATTAAGAATCAAATTCATTTATTGTATTCCATATTGTTTTACCGATGATATTTTTCCTTTTTTCATTTCTGCTCCCGTACCATGACGTGTCAAAATTATTATGGTGAGACTGGGAAAAGGAGACAGATGTATACAAGTCATATGCATCTGTCCCTTACGTACACTCTAAATAACCTTGCTCTAAGAGCTTATGGTTCACAATATATCGAGATTTTAAAGCCTTGCAATCTGACGATGTTTGCAATAATCCGGTGACATAAACATAGCTTGCCTTTCACCCGGGTCACGCGTTTCACCTAGTACCCGGGTGACTATTAATCCGGTTGGAACGCCGCCAAATGATAGTGTGGTCGGTCACTTTATACCCAAGTGTTGACCCACATGAGCTACACGTTAATGGCTTGAATATGTGACCGATTTATGCATATGTTACTTCCTTACTTTGGTTGGTAGTTGCTTCTACTGTATCTGGGTTTAAGTATGATACATTGAACTTTAGAAAAAGGTATTGTCACAAAAAAAGAACTATAGAAAAATAGTTTATTTGCGCCACGCTCGACGCATACCATAATAACTGAATTTGGTTCATATTTAACTTGAGACAAGTAAAACTAAAAAAAAATTTAAAACCCCGACATTTTTTTTAATTTCATTCCTTTTAAACTAAGGCGATGATAGCTCAGTGGTAGTGACGTCGGATACCGAGACGAAGGTCGCGGGTTCGAATCCTACAATGAGCTTGAGCTTTCGGTGAAGGAAAACATCGTGAGGAAACCATAGCACGGTGGTAGGGTACTTTGTAGTACCCACCTGACTGGCAACCACCCTCAAGTTGAAAATCTGTCGCCAAGCACCTTCCGGTGTGTTCCGACAGCAGCACTTGAGAGCCAGTTCCCTTCTAGGCTTTGTGTGCTTACCACCATCGGCCACATCATCACTGACCACGGTGAGATTGTGGTCAAACACAGGCCTATAAACAGTAAAAAAAAAAAAAAAAAAAACTACATTAGTAGTAGACACGCTTCAATCGACAATCTATATAGAACAGGTAATTATTACACGATAACTTGCGAAAACAGCCCGATTCAAACAGTAAAACGCCAATAACTTTTGAACAGCTGAAGCGATTTTCACCAAACATAGCTAAGAAAGAACACTCTCTATAAAGTTACCTTTCAAAGATAAAAAAAACTAAATCTGTTCATCCGTTTAGGAGCAGATGGAAAAAAAAAACGATTTATGCCAAATACACAAACTTACAGGTACAGACATCAAAATTATAACAACCCCTCTTTCTCTTTCCATCGGGGGGTTAAAAATAACAAAAAACAAAAGGAAAAACTAAAATACAAATACTAGATATTTTGTCAATTGTGCAAGTAAGAATCCTTAAGATGTTTGGACATATCATCCACAACGAAAGCTCATTGGATCATTCGTCGTACCTTGCGGCTGATCTCCCACAAGATGGGCAGGCTTAATAAATTCCTCTACGGAGTGTTTCGTCACCGAATTTACACGCAATGCCAAAAATAGAGAAAGATGGAGAAGTCTCGCAAAAGCCGCAACAAAGTTATAAGACAATCCATAACCGCCAGGATTGTATGATATGTCCGGCTCGAAGGACCAATGTTAAATTCTTTCCACTTAGCGGCCACCAAGTTTCGCAAACGTGCGATAACAGCAGGTGTGATACGACGAAGAAAAATAAGGATTGGTGCAGATTTATTGCGTAATGAATTTGGGAAGGCAAAAGGCAAAGAGTATGAAAAACGACCTATCACGTAGACGGAAATCCACATCACGTCTTTCATCTCGCATGTGATTGGTCGGTTTTACATATTCTTTGCCCTTTGCCACGCCGAATTCTAAGGTTGCTGATGTTTAGTAGTAACGCTTGACCGAAACAATTTAAAAAAGCTATTGTGGCTCGCGTGGATCCGCGTTTTCTGGCAGTATATTAACGAGGTAAATTCGAGAACTTCTTATCCAAATAACATGTTTATTTTATACTATAGAGAAGTTCTCTGGCTTAGTTTTAGTAGGTTACTCTATATTTTGTTACGTTAGGTAACGTTTTACAACGTGGTGTTTTAACAAGTTCTAAATGTTATACTTACAAGTTTAAAGACACATAACATTAGTTAGTCTGCCGAGAACTTTTACAGTAAGTATTGAGTTTTTATAAGATTTGAAAGTATGGCAAATTGTTTGTGTTATAAACTGGGCAAGCTTGCGTAACGGCTTAAAAATACCTGGATAACTTTGATGATTACTAGATGTTGTCCAAGACAATTTTTTTATCAAAAACTGTCTAATCTTGTGTTAAATTCGTTCCTACGTTCAGTGCTTTTCATGATTAGAAAATCTATCTATAATTTAGTTCTAACCGCGACACCCATGTACAGGTTGTGCAGGTAACATAAAAACGCAAGGAGCACCTTCTGTGCGCATGCGATGCACTGGCTAGTAAGCTATTTAGTCTTCTAGGGACTATATCCAAGACCAGAAGATTATAGGCTTATATCTCCTTATCTCGTTGTAAAATTCATGAAGGAGGTTTTCAACGAGATTGTGGATGGGTAACTATTCTAGGGGATCACAAAAGATCCCAATGGGTTGAAGTGTTCGAGTTATGTCTCGGCCCCTTAAGAAGATAAGATAATAATAATATTTGTTGCTGTTGTCATTCAACGTGGCAATGCTGTAAGTGTTTTGGTAAATTTGCCCATTGACAGCGATGAGGAGGAATTTTGTAAAGCCCAATGAGTTCTTCCCTACCCGTATACATTATGTTGTATTCCCAGAATGGTTACGGCGGTCCTGGCTCAAGCAACTGAAAGAACATGGGTGGGTTTTAGTTAGTAAAAGCCTGACACGACCTCCCGCTTCACCCAGAGCGGAATAAGTGATTGGATGATTTCCCAAAACAAAAAGAAATACTGGTTAACCAGAGGTACACCTTATAGTAACGCCCATATGTCGTCAATTATGTTTTAATGTCCCCTGTAATAGGGAGCGAGCCTATTGCCATCGTACAAATTTCAGAGTCCGGGCTGCTACTGAGAAATTCCAAATGAAAAACCCAAAAACACTTTACCCGATCCGGGCATCGAACCGAAATAACAACAGCTAAGCATGAGGTCCTACCTCATGCTTAGCTGTTGTTATTTCGGTTCAGTTTGTTATCTGCTTCTCGCTGGCAATCTAATCCCGTCCTTACAGAAAAGCAAATAGTTTCAAAAAAAGGTTTCACGTGAAAAACGCGGTTCTACTCAGTAGAAACGCAATTACTACGAAAAAAGTATTTTTGACTCGAGTTGTATATCTTTCAGTTTGCCACAATAAAATTGGTGACCTGACTTGTACAACTGAATCAAATAATTTTGAATCTTGACACGGAGAGATAAGATTGAATTTGGAGTGACTGAAGGATTGAAATGGTACAGTGAGTAGGTTTGTCTACTCAAATTATTGTTGAAATGGCAAATTACCAAGTTAATCGAGTCTACCGTGCATAGTTTGTTGTGTTTGTAACATTCGGCAATCAAAAATACTCATTTTTGATTTCCGAATATTCTTCTACTTCCTACTTTGCTTTTTATTTTTCGACTTATATTTCGCATAGCTGTTTTTATTATATTTCGCATAGCTATTTATATTTCATAGCTTACTTAGGCAGCATATACAGTGATTTGTAATTCATTGGCAATTTTACAGGGTAGAAAGTGCTCATGAATAATATCAACATTAACTAAGGGACCAATACCTAAATCAAGAAAAAACATGCTCTGAGGAGATATTATTACATAGTTGATGATCCTTCTGAAGCGAGGTGTGAGACAGGGAGACATCATATCTCCAAAAATGTTCTCTGCTGCACTGGAGGTTCTGGACTGGAGAGGGCTAGGCAACACTCACCTTCGGTTTGCTGACGATATAGTGGTCATGGCTGAGACCATGGAGGACCAAAGTACAATGATCGATGACCTTAGTAAAGAGTGGGTCTTAATATGAACATGGACTGAACCAAGGTCATGTTGAATGCCCATGTAACCCACTCTTATCAAGATCGGAGAGACTACACTCGAAATTGTAGACGATTATGTTTACCTGGAACAAACGGTCCAGTTAGATAGGTCTAACTTCGGGAAAGAGGTAAACCGTCGAGTCCGACTCGGCTGGGCAGCGTTCGGGAAGTTGCGCGGTATCTTCTCGTCCAACTTACCGCATTGTCTCAAGATGAAAGTCCACCAGTGTGTATTGCCAGTGATTACATACGGGACGAAACGTGGTAGATCACAATGTGCCTCATCAGAAGGCTTAAAGTCACCCAAAGGGCAATGGAGAAGGCTATGCTCGGAGTTTCCTTGCGTAATCATATCAGAAATGAAGACATCCGCAAGAGAACCAAGATAACCGACATAGCCCGAAGAATTGCCAAATTTAATTGGCAGTGGACAGGGCACATTGCTCGCAGAAAGGTTGGCCGATGGGGCTGAAAAGTTCTGGAGTGGCGACCGCGAACCGGAAAACGATACGTTGAAAGGCCACTAGGTGGACCGATGATCTGAAGCTCTAGACAAATGGCATTCGATGTCAGCGATGGCGATAGCCGAAATGTCAAAAGGTAAGGAATGATCACGTGATTTTTCGATATCGCTGGTCAATCCCATATAATTTTGCCTTTTTGACAATTGCTATCCCCATGCTTTCGATAATGGAATGTCACTTGTCTAGTGCCTCAGGTGAAGGTTGCGAGGACCCGCTGGATGCGAGACATAAGGGACCGGTCAATGTGGCGACACTTGGGGGAGGCCTGTGTCCAGCAGTGGACGTATTTCGGCTGAAATGATGATGATGATGAGTTAGTGCTTTAGTAAAGGTGAATGAGTATCTTTCGTATAATATCCATTGCAGCAAGACTAATATTAAACTTGGCTTCACGATTGCTCTACAGCATGTCGACTGAAAGCTCGTAAACCTATATTTTATAATGATTTATTTCTTTGATGTTTTATTTCCTGATAACTTTATGAAATGGGCCAATGTTCAGATATATAAAAATAATTTATCAATAAAAATGTTTTATCTGTGGAACAATAAATATCACACTAATATTATAAAGGTGAAAGTTTGTGAGTGTGTATGTTTGTTACTTCTTCACGCCAGAACGGATCTGGATGAAATTTGGCACAGAGATAGATTATAGTCGGGCATAACACATAGGATACTTTTGATCCTGGGAATATGTAATATGTCCTTCGGGATAATTTTCGACATTCACGCGGGCTAAGTCGCTGGCAGAAGCTAGTTAGAAATATTTCTTTGAATCTTTGTTTTAGCGCGACACGAGTGTCTGCGGGAGCCTAAATACAGAAGTGATGTTATGTTGTCTACGCCACAAACGCAAACAGTGTTATTTTCCTGAACAAGTTTTTACACTAATGACAAATTATTATGACTTTTATTATGCTGCATCGATGCTTTGATTAAAAACCATTAATTAATTGTATGTTTATTTTCTATTGATGACATGATTTTGAATGTATAATAATTCAAATCAGACTTCCAGTAGAGTTAATTAAATCACTTGAATCGTGTGTGGTCTTTAGTTACAAAAATCTGTATTTTATAGTTAGAATCTTCAAACTTGCTAGACTTTTTATTGTTATAAAGGCGATGCGAAAAGAAAGGGTTATGATTTTAGTAATCTATGTATGTATGTATATGTTTGTATTTACAAATTTCCTCCGTAGCGCCTAAACTATTCATCCCATTTTTATGAATAAGGTGTCAATTGATTCATTATGATGGCCCGGGACACTTATGAAAAAAAAAAAACCCGTAGTCGGAATATAGTTTTTAATTAAACATTTTTCTTGTTCTTCTTCTTCTTTTCGTGTCGATAAACTCAAATTTTGACTCAACTATTCTCAAATTTTGTCTGACCAGTATGTAGCCACCTGGACCGCTCTGTCATTTGCCACGTTCAGGTCCTGGATGGTGCAGGTGGCTGGGCACGAAGGGCAGACAAGGAGGTGGGGCATATCCTGCGATCATATCATTTTTCTTGTTATTAATCAGATTTATTAAACCAGCGGCACTACTGAAATGTCACGTGGTCTATTCCAAACATTATAGAATTTTGTCAATCGTTGTCGATGATAGAAAGTCACTTGAGTTCCAAAGCTGTGGAAGAGCGGAATCTCCTAGCACAGGCGTCATAATGCTTAAAAGGAGGCTCCTATGAAGTACTAGTTGGTACAGAAATAAACATTTTGTATTTTTGTATTGTATTTGTATTTGTACTTGTCTGATGCTTCAATGTTATAAAATACTAGCTTCTAGCCGTCCGCGTGGTATTACTACTTCTCCTAATATCTTTATAAATTATAGCCTATGTTGTGTTATTCTGATGTATAAGCTATATCACATCACATCATCACCCTATTAATGTTCCCACTGCTGGGACACAGGCCTCCTCTCTGTGAGAGGGAATGGGCCGTAATCCACCACGCGGGCCCAGTGCGGGTTGGTGGATGTCACATGTCTTCCAATTTTTGGTTCTAGGACATGTCGGTTTCCTTCACCGTTTTGAGAGCAGTGGTGATGATATAATTTACACGAAGTAAAGCGCCTGCCTGGGCTCGAACCCACGACCTACAACTTGTAAATCGCGGCCGATACCACTGGGCCACCACTGCTCTGCATATATCTATAAGCTATGTATCTATAAAGATTCATCAAATCCGTTCAGTAGTTTTTGCGTGAAAGAGCAACAAACATCCATCCATCCTCACAAACTTTCACGTTTATAATAGTTGTAGGATTGTAACTCATTACCACATAAATATAGCTGAACCAGCGTTTTATTCATACTGTTTAAACTTCAATGGCTCTTATATGTATAGTCCTCACCAATCTTCTTGGCCGCCCTGAAGTTGGCTGCAATGGCTGCGCAGTAGTAAATCTCATACAATAAAAAACCTGTATTCAAAAATCCCGACTGCTTAACACACTTACATCTGGTTTTGTCAGGTCGCTCGCGAATATGTATCCTCCGACCGCACAGCATGACTTTCTTCTTGTTTACGTCTTTTTAGTTCGCTTCTTAAGGAGTCGGTTTTTTAGATGTTTTGAATTAACTTTTTTTATTTATAAACTTATAGTATTTTTAGAATTGGGTACCTACATTTAAACATATAAGTGTTATATATTTTTGAAATCACCTCTTAAAACCTTTTATTTTGATACCCCACACGACAGGTTTGGAAGAATAATAAATTTTTGCCTCCACAATAAGGGGCCCTAAACCCCTAATAAGGGGCCTTTTCTCTTTTCTAATTTTAATGTAGCCAGTGACAATCGCAAGGTTAAGTATCATTAAAATCGACCAACACGTTTAGTCTCTATAACGCCACATAGGAACAAACACACTTACATACATAGACTGATAAAAACATTACCCTCCTTTGGCACTCGGATAAAAACAGCACCGCGCCGCACCTTGCCCATCAGAAAGCCAACTTCAGGGCGGCGAAGAAGATTGGCGAGAACTATACTAGCAGTACTATTTTTATTCCATTCTGTTCACGCAAAGGTTTCCCGAAAGTGTCATTCGAATAAGCGGTGGCGATAGTCGAAATGCCAAAATGTTAGGGATTGATCAAGTGGCATTTCGATATCGCTTGGTAACGTACATTTATGGTGTTTTTCAAATCGCTATCGCAACGCTTTCGTCACTTGTTAAGTGCCTCTGGTATATATCGCTGTCAGCGATAATACCCCTATTATATCCTACCCATACAATTATAAGAAAAGTTGTGTTACAATAAAGTGTATAGTATTTACGTATCTATATCAAGCATTGTACTCATGCCGGAGCAATCAGTTACAGCTCACATTTTTCAAACATATTCCATTGTTTTACGAACGACTGCAATACAGTTCTACAGGTAATGCGCGGGACGTAATAACTGTAATGTCGTGGAGTTTGTCGCTTGACATGAAACTAGCTTCGCCCAGCGGTTTCACCTGCGTTTTGGTCGGAATTTATCCCAAGGGACACACTCCTATTCAATCCATATCCAGGACATGCTCTACCCGTGTGCCAAGTTTTATCAAAAAGAAATTGCAGCCGTTATGATGTGAAAAGTAACAGATAGACAGACATAATTATTTTCGAATTCATAATATTTGTTTGGATTAGTGATGATTGCAAGCACTATTCAGCTAAAGTTGCTAGGATTAATATGGCTTGCAATTGGATATACATATATTAGGAACTAAATTGATCTCATTCATATCTTGTATTGTACAGGTATTTTGTTGATAAACATTTTATAGTATTAAATACAATTTATAAACACTTTTGCAAGTACGTAGTTTTGATTTGTTTGAATATAACGATTAGTTAATCCACCAGTTGTTACCAGAGTTGGTGCTCCATACCTTTCAATTGAAATACCTACCTCCTGTTTCTTTCCTTCTTAGAATAATTTAGGTATCTAAAATACTATCACATTTCTGCCATAAAGAAGAACAGGATCAAACAAATCACTAATCGTATTGCAAATCGAAACACGTTCATTTCAAATTAAAGTCTGAACAAAAATTCCATCGAACTGTTATTCTCTTTGCACTAAGTTTTTACACAGATAATATAATACTGGCATAACTTTGCTTAGTTTCTATCTCAACAGAGATTTCTAAATGCAACTAACTGATGCAGTATTCAGAGTACCTTACAAACCTATCTTAATTGCTTTTGCCTGTAGCAATGTCCTGAAATAGCAAATGGATTTGTAAGAGGAACAGATGCAATTCTTGGACAATAAGCAGGAAAATACGGGTGTAGGCAAAATGTGGACTGTATTAGAAGATAGGTCAATAAAATTACGAATCGCTGACGCAACTAAGTTTTATTATTTTGACAATAAGAATATTATGTAAAGAAGAGTAAAATTAATAAATGTATATGAAAAGTTCGCAACAACGGGAATAGTTTGCTAAATTGACCTAGAAGTACTGTTAAAAAACCGGCCAAGTGTGAGTCGGACTCGCGCACGAAGGGTTCCGTGCCATTATTAACGTGGAGTCATAGTAATAGGGTCCCGTTTTTACCCTTTAGGTACGGAACCCTAAAAACGGCAATGGCTCCAAAACTGCCGGGCATATTTTAATATAATTATCACCATCTCATAGACAATTTAATTATCAATTTTTTGATATGAGACTTTTTTTTAAAGTCATAGAATAATAAGAAAAGTACAAAAATCTACAGAATTTTGGGCCGCGCGGGTGCGAAACGAGTGCGCATTTTGTTCCCTCAAGGTCGTTGGCGACTGTCGTCGTCTTAAAACTATTCGTTTCCAATACCAATGTACACAAATAGACAAATCACTTTCATCCTGACACTTCCATTTCAACGCAGTCTAGCTTAAAGCTCAGTTGCAATAGTAAACATTTGTTGCAACACTTGACACACAAGACACTCGCGATTCGTTTCCGACACTCCGCTCCGGACACTACAAAGACTAATGAGTCAAGTCTGTTCACAGCTTTATTTTTAGAAATTCTCTTTTGTATTTTTTTAGAAAGAAAATAAAGAAATTTGTGCAATCCTACTGAAATGGTAAAAGAGAGCGGTATATTTGTTTGCGTTGGTATCTGTTTTGTCAGGTGGTGAAATGTATTTTTTTTTTTTATTATAGGTAGGCTCGCGCTTGACCACTATCTCACCTGATGGTAAGCGATGATGTGGTCGACGGTGTAACACGCTTGCCTAGAAGTAACCTATTCACTCTTGACTTAAAGACCCCGAGGTTGTAGCTATCTGGAAACACAGACTCCGGCAGGGAATTCCACTCCTTAGCTGTACGCATAATGAAAGTATTTCCAAAACGTCATATTCCGTATAATTATATGATGTATGGTTAAGTATGATGTGTTGGGAGGGTTTTTATTCAGAGTCTGTTGACACTAGGAATATAACGCAGACATTGCTCCAAAAATGTGGAGGTGGAGGTGGCAAAAAAAAATTGACAAGATTCAGCCCGTACCCTTGAATCTTCCAATTCATCTGTCCCCCCAGTGACGCCCTGAGCCGAGGTCCTTATCCCACAGGGGGTAGCCCTCAGCGCGGTCGCTTAGGTTTAGCTTTTGGCCCTGGCTGGAGGCTCTAGTTTACTAGATTAGTCTCCACAGGATCGCCCAGTTAAGCAGTAGCCAATCACTTAAATTGAACTGCGAGACGCACCTAACAAGCAAAAAAAATATGGCAAAAAAAGAAAAATAAGATTAGCATTTTATCAAAACAAAAATCCTATCACGCATCAAGGGACTATACTATCATCATCATCATCAGCCTATAGCAGTCCCTGCTGGACATAGGCCTCTCCAATTGCACGCCATTTGGTTCGATTTTCGGCAACTGTCATCCAGCTGTTACCAGCCACCCTGCGAATGTCGTCGCTCCACCTAGCCTGAGGGCGCCCTACCTTACGTTTACCAGTTCGCGGCCTCCACTCAAGAACACGTTTAACCCAACGGTCATCGGTTCTACGACTTATATGGCCTGCTCATTGCCACTTCAGCTTACTTATTCTGTGAGCTATGTCGACAACTTTGGTTCTCTGCCGGATCACCTCATTTCTGATTCGATCCCTTAGAGAGACTCCGAGCATAGCCCTTTCCATAGCTCGCTGAGCAACTTTGAACTGATGAACCAGCCGTATTGTGAGTGTCCACGTCTCGGCACCGTAGGTCATAACAGGTAGGACGCACTGGTTGAAGACTTTAGTCTTCAGGCTTTGCGGGATGCGCGACGAGAAGACTCGACGAAGTTTTCTAAACGCTGCCCAGCCCAGCTGTATTCTTCTGCTAGCCTCCATCTCAAAGTTGTTCTTACCAAACAAAGCTGCAAAGTTTGCCCGAGGTAAACGTATTCTCGAACAACTTTGAGAGCACCGCCATTGACCACAATCGATCCCGGAGTGACGTGTGAATTAAACATAACCTGAGTTTTATCCAAGTTCATCCGGAGACCGATGCGTGCAGAAGAATCAGCTAGGCCATCCAACATCTGCTGCAAGTCGTGCAGCGACTCTGCCATTATGACGATGTCATCTGCAAATCTTAAGTGTGAGATGTACTCGCTGTTTATGTTAATGCCGCGTCCTTCCCAGTCCAGCGTCTTAAACATATCCTCCACTGCGTTACTAAACAATTTCGGGGAAAAAACGTCCCCTAAGGGACTAACTATACTTCCCAAAAATAGTTTTTTGGGCCTCATCATCTTCAAAAATTTTCTAGGCTCCTCTAAACACTCACTTGGTAGGTACTGAACCTTATGGTAGTAGTGACATGGGAGCATAAAACTTCGAGTTATTATGTCTTCAGATATATACCTAAGTTTCAACTAAAGAGTTTTCATTTAGTAGACCTATGGCGGAAACATATACAAGCCAAGAGAGACCAACATAAAGTACAGGAACCTATACTGGCTCCTTGGAAGAAATTCTGTCCTGTCGGTGGACAACAAGTTATTGGTATACAACACAATTTTAAAGCCAATTTGGACTTACGGTATCCAACTATGGGGTACTGCTTGTGTCTCCAACATCAATATGCTCCAGAGATTCCAAAATGTTATCCTTAAAAACATCACAAACGCACCGTGGTTTATAAGAAACTGCGAGGTTAATGAGTACCTTAGCGTAAACACAGTGCACCAGGAGGCGAAAATCTGGGCAGAACGCTACAGAACACGCTTGGAGAATCATCCAAATCTCTTGACGAAGGCTCTTACAAAGCCGGATCACAAAAGGCGGCTGAAAAGGTTGGCTATAATGGACCTTGCAAAGTAGGACTTCGGAACGTATGATGTCATGAGTATAAAGAGGGAAATCTCGCTGGAGAAACCACTCTGCACCACAATATCACAACAATTCTGCTCATAGTCCTAGGACTGATTGCAGAAGAAAAGGGAAAAAAAAAATAATAATTTAGTAGACCTGCTTTGCAACTTTAAGAACTTGCGGAGGCAGATTTGGATGCGGAAATACGATTTTTTACGAAACATTTGCACTTTTGGAGGCGGGAGCGGTTCCGTTACAACTTCAATTGACACACATAGTGTATTGTAACAAATTTTTATATTCAAAAAATTTGTTATATACTTAAACAATAAACAAAAGTAAACTATACAAAATTATACTTAAACTAACTACTTACACTATATACAAAAGAAAGGTACACTTAAGTATGTACATATTTAAACCTTTGTTTTACAAATAAATAACTTGTGATGTGATTTTTTTTTTAACATGCCTTTATATTAAATATTACATTGTCCCGAGAAAGAAACGTGTGGGACGGTGGGCCAAATTTCAGCTCAATCGGACACTGGGAAGTGGGCCAAATTTTACTTGCAATATTTGATTACAGCCACCGGAACAGTTAAAACAAAATAAAAGATTGTAATAAAACAATGTATATTTAACAAACATATGAAGTCCAGCGTTATAAATACCTATAATACAAATTTATACCATTATTGTCTTTACAAAAACATAAATTATATTTATGTACTCATCAAGTTTAGAAGGAAGAATTCAATAAAATATAACACACAAGTTTATTTGGGGACAAACAAACCAATTATGTACTCGTCGCCTATCAACTAAGGACGCATTAAACATGCCAGACTCGCCCGACAATCCCGAGATAAGTCTGGTATTATATTGCTACATATTTTACCTCTAGTTTACCTAAAGGCCAGTTTTTAACCAACTTACCAAAAAGGAGGAGGTTCTATGTTCGACATTAGGTTTTTTTGAAAATTCTTTTTTTTTGTTTGAAGAAGTCTGTTTCGAAATTGGTCCCATTTTAATTTGGTGAAGAATTTCGGAGATATACATCAGAACTCTTCAATAAATAACGGCAAATCTATCGGGATTGCAGCAATCGCATGTCTGTTTATTGTTTATACAAGTGTAAGTGAAAAATAACTTTATTTTTGGAAGTCGGTGTCCATAACGCTATTAATTGTACCTACGAAAGACACCGACTTCCAAAAATAAAGTTATTTTTCACTTTGTAGATTGGAAGTCGGTAGTATGTTTTTGTAAAAAAGTTTTTTTTTGATCCGTAGTTAACTCAACCAATGGTTAAATATGTTAACTCACGAAGCAGTTAGCTTGCAAAGGCAAGTGCAAGTGGGCATTTGAGTACGTTAGTTTCACTTCGCTACTCACCAGATTACTCTTTAGGCTCTGGAAGCTAAGCCAGCCACTTGGAAGTGCGTTTTGACCTCTGAGGCCTTCATCATCAAAAATATGACATGCCAAAACCATCTTGACACAAGCGCAAGAGAGAGAAAGAGCTATACAGAACGAATATCGCCATTCCTTTCTCACAACGGAATCAAGATGGCGTTGATACGGCCCGTACCTTGATTAGTTACTAACATTCACATAACCACGAATACATATTATAGACAAAATTACACTGATTAACAAAATAACTTTTCTAGAAGTGTTATCGACAGCACTGTTGCACAGATCTGTGTTACACATTGTGAAGGAAGTGCGGGGTTCTTCGTCATCTTCATCACTGTCACCATCATTCCCTTCATCACCATGACAGGCTTGACGAAGAGAATCAGCATTAATAACATCCTTGTGAAAATCTTCCTTTTTATTTTTAATGAGACATGAGCGTTTTGTGTAAGCCTCCCCTGCACCTGTAAATGCAAAGTATAAAATCTTAAGATAGTTTCTTTGGCCTCAAAATCTATCACTATCGCCACGCTTTCGATGATAGAATGCCACTTTTCTGTCATCGAAAGCGTGGCGATAGTGATAGGAAAAATGTCAAAAATGTCAGGCATGTCACATGACCAATCGTTGACATTTTGGCATTTCGATCATTGGCATTGCTGATATCCAATGAGCCTCTCGTAATTCATAAAGAGCGATTTTGAGATTTCACTGCTGCCCTGTTTGAGGAGGTATGGCTTGGGCCTTACTCTGTCGTATCAATACTACACTAACGAGCAAAGAAAAAGTTCCAGCGACATGGCACCAAATTACTCCTAAACGGGAAAGGCTAGCTTAATGACGCCGTCTGCAATATTGAAGTACATTTAACAGCGCATCAGAATATTACCAACTAAAAACTTAAATATTGTGTTCTAATTTTAAATTAAATGTGAAAAATTAAATTAAGGTGTTTGTCGGCATTTTGTGGGTGGAACTTTTTCATTGCTCGGCAGTTTATCATGGTTCCACTGTGAGAGAGGGATGGCGCTATTGAAGTTCAAAAACTTTATTCCGAGCGAAGACTCATAGAGGGTTAGTGACAATCTGCATTAAAACAGTGTTAGTAAACAGCACGATACGGTGACATATGTACCTGAAAGAAGTGAACTATAATATGGACAGTCCACTCTGTCAGCAACATTTTCAGAAACCTGTTAGGACTGTCCATGACTCGGGCCACGATTGATGTTGCGCGCTTGCGCATTTTTACGTAAAAATAATCCACACGAACCGCCGCAAACATACCTTACGCACGTCGCACTGCAATGCCATGGCAACCCCATCAGTTTAGTTTAGCTATACAGGGCGAAGTGCACTATCCATTTTTCACAGCGGAATCATGATGGTGTTGACACGGTACAGTCATCATCATCATATCAGCCGAAAGACGTCCACTGCTGGACATAGGCCTCCCCCAAGCGTCACCACATTGATCGGTCTCGTGCGTCTTCCATCCAGCGGATCTCCGCAACTTCCACCAGGTCATCGGTCTGCCTGGTGGGAGGCCTTCCAACGCAACGCCTTTTTGCCCCATCGGCTATCCGTTCTGCCAGCAATGTGCCCTGCCCACTGCCACTTAAGTTTGGCAATTCTTCGGGCTATGTCGGTAACCATGGTTCTCTTGCGGATCTCTACATTTCTGATTCGATCGATGGAAACAAGGAAACAAGGTTCGCAAGATTCGCAAGGAAACTCCGAACATAGCCCTCTCCTTTGCTCTTTGGGTGACTGTAAGCTTTCTGATGAGGCCCATTGTGAGCGACCACGGTACAGTAAGGCTCTTAATTCCCCATTTGTGAAATGATGAATCCGTATATAGCAGTAAATGGTCCACTATACTCCAAAAAGGAGCAAGACTTTAATAAAAGCGCATGAGTGCGGATGATCATAGCCAGATAGTAGAATTAGGCATTTCATGAAGTAGCCGGCCATTTTATGAAAGGTCGCCAATTATTGAATTATTACAATGTTAGTTGACAATGCTTAAAGTTTGAAGATATAGCCAAACATTATACATTTATGATCATTTCAGAATAATTATAAAGACACACAGTAGTGTGTCCGCCAAGTTCGCGATGCAAAACCAAGTGAAAAACGATATGCATGTCAGGAGCAATATAAATCTGCCTAGCCTTTTCCCAACTATATTGGGGTCGGCTTCCAGTCTAACCGGATTCAGCTGAGTACCAGTGTTTTACATGGAGCGACTGCCTATCTGACCTCCACAACCCAGTAACTGGGTAACACGGAACCCCTTGGCTAGACTGGTGTCAGATCTCAAGCTTCTGACTACTCGTAACGACTGTCAAAGATCTTCAAATGACAGCCGGAACCAACGGCTTAACGTGCTTTCCGAGGGACGGAGAAAACTCGGTATGTTGAAATGGTCACCCATCCACAAACCGACCTCGTCAAGCGTTGCTTAACCTTGAAAATCGACCCGTGCGGCTGTTATTATTTAGCCACAAGCTATGTCAGGAGCAATATGATTTATGGAAACTCTAGAGAACTTTGTATAGTTACAATTTCTTTTATCAGTGAAGCTTCTACAATCTGGCTAAGACATGGACATGAGTATTAATAGACAATAATAATTGCTATATACTCACCATCAGCCTTAATAGTGCTACATAAGGTCGATTCTACTGTGCATGTCTTGATCATGCTGTCGTCTAAACTATTTCTGCAGGCTGAATTAATGCCATAACTTTCACACTCGTAGCATTTTAGAGAAGTAGCTGGAAATAGAGAGCTTAGTTTAAGAACAATAAAGAAGCAGGCAAGCACGACAGTGAAAAAAAAAGTTAATTAAAAAATCAAAAAACCCGACTGCTTGAAAAGCGAACTAAAAAGACGTAAACAAGGTGAAAATCATGCTGTGCTGTCAGAGGATACATCTTCGCGAGCTGGCTGATGAAAACCAGACGTATTATATTTTTATTTATAACTTTTTAGTATTTTTTTCGAATTACACATACAACATTACACATACACACACACACACACACATACATACATTTAAACATATAAGTGTTACATATTTTTGAAATCACCTTTTAAAACCCTTTATTTTGATACCCCACACGAAAGGAAGGGAAGAAAAAAAAAATTGGGCCCCCACAATATGGCGCCCAAGAACCGCCATTTTCCTATTTTCTAAGTTTTAAAGTAGCCAGTGACACTCGCGGGGTAAAGACAAATCGATTGACGTAAGAACCATCAAAATCGGCCCACGCGTTTTGTCTCTAGAACGCCACATAGGAACAAACATACATACATACATTACATACATACATACATACATACATACATACATACATAGACTGATAAATACATTACCCTCCTTCGGCAGTCGGGTAAAAAAACAAAAAATAAAATCCGTTCGCAAGTTATAATTTTCAGTAATCGTGATATCTAAACTTACTTACTTACTTAAACAATAAATGATTATCTTTATACTAACATACTAGGTAAGTTTCTAAATACTACTCGACCTTTTAATTGTCTTTAGGTGACAATAATGCAATCAAAAATGTTTTCCATCAACCTGTTAAGAATTGTTGTCAAAAGTGATAGGTACGCAATAAGTATATAATAATACGCAACGGCAATATATAAGCAACTACCTGCCACCCGCGTGGTATTAGTTCTTCTCCAAATTTATTTATAAATAATAGCCTATGTGTTATTATGATGTATAAGCTATATTTCTGTAAAGTTTCATCAAAATCCGTTCAGTAGTTTTTAAGTGAAAGAGTAACAAACATCCATCCATCGATCCTCACAAACTTTCATGTTTATTAGTACTAGGATTATAAGTCAGCGATATTTTTCATACAGGGAACAGTCAGACTTTGCTATTGATCGGTTTTTTGCAATAAAATACTTTAAGGTTTGCACTAAAAATAAAATCAAATGTACATCTACATATCCAGCATATTTGAAGGACAATTTTCATAATTACTCAAAAAACATTTAAATTTAATTCACATTTCATCTCTGCGACAATATCTCTCAAATAATTGCCAAAATTTATAAATAGGTACTGGATGTATTTCGAAAGATTGAGACTGAGATCGGAATGCGAACGTTTCTTAAAAATACGGGAATTGCTCTACTGTTGTCCATAAAACTCACCATATTTAACAGACAATCCACCGAACCACGTCATCACAACCAAGAAATAAGTGAAGGGCTTCATAATAACCTACGAGAACTTGCCAAGCTAGATGTTAAGCAAGACATATGAACACGTTCAAATTGTACCTAATTCTAAACAAAAAATAAAGACAAGTATAGTGTAGGACGACTTACAGCAAATTGTCCTGTTTGTTATACATATATAATTACATAGTTTTGTGTTCGTTACATAGAAACAAAACATGACTAATTTATTTAACCCTCAACCGCGGTTTTATTTAAAACACAAACGGTCAAGTAATGACAAACTATTTTGAAATGAAAATGCCGTAAACATTTTAGATGAGAAAAAAAAAAGTTATCAAATCTATTCAAAAATTTTTGCAATCCGCTGCAGTGGACACCTTCTTTACGACTTGTTCGAACGCTACTAGAATATCTTCTACTGTAGAGAAGAGATTAAGAAGTCGATTAAAAAGAAGTCACACGGTGCCAGATCAGTGCGTTTGGAGGTTGACCAACAAGTTTCATTGGTGTCCTGTCCAGAAAGTCCCTTGTTTTGAGAGTTGAATGTTGAGCTTGGCGTGCCTGAGCATCGGCATTGATGTGATGAATAGGCACGCAGCGCGAGACTGATCTCCTCACGTGAATGTGCTCATGTAGAAGCTTGATAAGGCTCTCCGATACAATCTGCAATAGCTATTTGCTGAATTTCTCAATACGTAATTCATTCACGCGAAAATGTAGCCGACCCACACCTATTTTTTAATGAGACACGACCTCGAAAAGAATGTGCAGGACAATTTGAAATTGGAACATTCTTAATTATTTTTTGAAAATAATCATATTTTGAAAATAAATTATATCTGGCCTGTGTCTCGGGGATAATAACTTGATTTCGCAAAACATCCATAGTGCTCTGCAATTTTTAAGTAAGTAAGTAAGTAAATATTTATTTCTCAGTATATGGTACATTGAGATCTTACATTTAACATTGTTTCACACATACTACCATTTCTGGTGTAGAAATATTAAATAATAAGCTAGGTACATGCAAATCAAAACTAGGTACATTATAAGATTATTATAAAAATTCAAGAAATTTTGTACGAAATATAAATCATAATATCAAAAAAATAAGTCACAATGTCAAAAAAAAAAAAGTTAATCATAATGGCAAAAAATAATCAAAAATGTCAATAATTAATCATCATGTCAAAATATAAATCGTAACGTCAAAAATAATAAAAAAAAAATAAAAAAAATTACAATATCAAAGTACTAATATCAGTATTAAAATTTTAATTAGAATATCAAAAAGAATGATTTAAAAATTCATTGACGGAATAAAAACACATATCTAAGAGCCAAGCAAACATTTTACATTTAAACTTATTAATTGGTAGCATTTTATTTAGAGTCTGAATAAATACTAGAGCAGTGAGGGAGATCATATAGAGCTAGTCATCCTACAATAATAATATGTTATTTCTGTATTTATCTACGCTATTGAACACTGAACAAAACCAAAAAACAATTTGCTGCTCATTGAAACGTCGAGCGAACACCAAGTGTACGTAAGAAAAAGTGCTCGAAATGTCAAGCGAACACCAAGTGTACGTAACAACGACATCGTCTCATCGCCCATTGGGTGGTGGTATTTTACGTAATATTTTCAACTTGCAACACGATCTGGCTGTATCATTCGACCAATCGATTCATACTTTACCGGATTTAGTTAGATTTTAGTGGGACACCACTAAAAGTGAACGAAAGAAAAATTCATAAAATAGGTGTGGTTTTGTGTAAACAAAATAATTGTTGAGTGTTGTTTATTTGGAAATGCTTGTCTAAACATTGTCTACACATATTGTGTTATCATAATGAAGTGTTTTTTGGTGAATATGTGTGTGAATTTGATATGTTGTGATAAAGTTTTATGGCTAAGCGAGTGAAAATTATAAAAGTGATAAGTTCCTAACGTATTTCATCACTGCGAGATGAGGTCAGTTTTATTTGCTTATTGAATAGTATAAATAGTTAGTTAAACTCATAACGATGCTAGGAAGGTATAATAATATACCATGATTAATGGCTATAAATTACCAATTTTCTCAGTTTTTCTGAAGACTAACAAACAAAAACAAAAAAAAAAACAAAAAACCCTACAGGTGGGGTATACGCATGCGGCATGCGGGACCGGCCCGGCGCGTGAGAGGTAGTGTTATTTATATTTTCGAAATAAATATCGTTTATCAAGCGAATTCGTGGCGGAAAGTCAACCATACCTACTTCGGTAGAAAAAGTTAAGTAACGTAAGTACTGATTTTAAGTGTCTATGGTATTTTATACCCGGTGGCGCGGACGGGTTAAGAACCTATGGTATTTCAACCACAATATTTGTTGCACTCTTGTCTCAATTTTTCCTTGTGGTATCTCACATTAAAACTATATAGGATACTTCATTAACTAATTGTTTTATTTGAGTATTAATTACTTATATGTAGGAACTGAGTTACGTCAGTACTTATCTATTCTGTGGAAGTGGCTTAGTAATTATTTCGTTCTAATATTTCTCATTATTAATATTTAATTATTATTAATTATTATTAATTAAAATAGGCGCAGTAGTTTTTATTACTAATATTACTCAAAGCCTAGGGCAAAGATAAGACACAATGTAAAAAAAATGTTACAAACGTTAATTTTAATATTATTTATTCAGACAGCTATACATACTATGATAGTAAATCAAGATCACAAATTAAAAATTTCATAATCAAAAATATAAATGTAATGCATGACTGTGTTTTAATTCTTACATATACGGTAGTGGCAAAATATAACATTATTGAAAGAGAGGTTTTGAATTATCTTAGAAACTTGCCACCAGCCATGCCATGTTTAAAATGTGGATGCAACGTTTTTGGGGCTTGAAAATATTTTTTGGTATCGGTTGCTCCACATTCAGTCTTAGGACAGATGACACAAAGTCATGGTCAGTTGAAAGAGCAGCATCAAAAAGATCATTAATATAAAGCAAGAAAAGTATAGGACCGAAAATGCTACCTTGAGGCATACTACACTTATTTATTAACCCCCGACGGAAAAAGAGGGTTATTATAACTTTGACGTGTATGGCATCATAGCTCATAAACGATGAAACGATTTTAATTTAGTTTTTTTTTTGTTTAAAAGGTGACATTATCGGGAGTGTTCTTAGCTATGTTCGAAGTAAATCGGTACAGACGTTCAAAAGTTATGGGCGTTTTACTGTTTAAATCGGGGTACATAAGCAGACGTTGCAGACTGCAGTGCAACGCAATAGGGATATTTACTGGATAGAAAAATGATAATTTTATTTAGTCCGTCATTGAGTTTATCAAATAATATTGGATCAAATAAATAAAAATTGACAAAGATAAAGCGCATCAATGTTCAGGAGTGGTGGCTTGTGACGTCGTTTTGTCAGTATACCGTGATGTCACACGATATTTCAAAGCCGTCATTTTTTGTTTAAGTGGCAATAGAAAAAAATCGTATCCAATATTTTTAGGTTTATCTAACAGACGAACTAAATAGTTTTTTTTTGTCAACTACCCTATTCAGTGATCAGAGGCTCTAGAAAATGTGTCATTCCATCAGCGATGGGGGATGGTTTAAATGCTAAATTATAATGGATTGATCTCGTGACATTGCGATAGCGTTTGACATTCCCATACTTTTTGACATATTTCCAATCGCTATCGGTACGCTTGCTTTGATAGAATATTACTTTTCTTCTTCTCTTGGGCCTCATGGCGGTGTTGCTCACCTGTATTTTTACGTCGCGTTGTTGGTTGAGGAGCTCGTGGCTATACAATCAGTGCCGACTTGTAGGAATAAAACTTTAAAGCCGTAAAATACACTTTGTCGACACGGTTGGCGTAGTGGTTGATTGTATGGTCACAAATATTTGTATGGTCTACAGATAATTGTTCTGGATCTGGGTGTCTTGTGTATGTGAGTTCAAATGTTTGTAAACACACCCACAATACAGGCAGAAATGCCTAGAGGAGGCCAAATTAAAAAAAAAACTCTTTCTCTATGAAACACCCCACATAAGGGGTTTAATCCCTACGTTATTACTACGAGTCCGGACACATTGTATAATAACAACCGCAAGGTTCGAACGACAATTTACCGAGACTACGGCACGGTACCGCTTATATACAGAGTAAGAGTTACTCCGTAACTCGGAAAGCACGTTAAGCTGTTGATGCCGGCTGTGTCATTTGTAGATCTTTGTCGGTAAGAAACTGGTACTCAACTGCATTCGGTTCAGGAAAAGGCTAGGCAGATTGATTGTTGCGTATTGGCACGTAATCTCCATCAAATTTTAAAGTCTGATGCCATTTTGTTGTGAAAATTAAAAGCAATTGCTATTTATCACCCCTGGGAATGCGGCACACGGAATCCTCGCAGAATCTGGTCAACGTGTGACCATGCTAGCGTTTCTTGCCAACATTTCTATACATATCTCTCTCTAGTATATAAATATTACTCTGTTAATATGAACAATTACTCATACACACTTCGGGTTAAAGGTTTCCCTTCTTTTTTCCACTCTTTCCGATGTTCTGCGATTTTGAGCCGGTCCTTTGAAGGGTCCAGTTCATCACGCCACCTTTTTCTGGGCCTGCCGCGTTGTCATTGCCTGGTATATGGGTTCCACTGTAATGTGGTCTGTAAGTTTGACACCCAATATACTTCGTTCCATAGCTCGTGAGCTGACAACAAGTTTAACGTGGACTTATATCGATTCGTCGGAGACCATATTTGCGCTTCATGGGAAAATTTGGGAAGAATGTTTATCCTAGAGTTGACCTAAGTGGATATATTGTATGGAGTTGATGGTAACTTAGTGTGATGTGGAAAATAAATAATAGTTCAAAGTCACAACTGTGTGTTATTGCTTAATTTCGAACTACACGTGAGTGTTATATATCCTTGAGTATTTATCTACCCACTGACCTACCTGCTTTGTACTAGCTCTGTTGTCTAGACCACTAGATAGTGGTCTAGACAACAGAGCGTAAAACAATTATAAAACCATGGATTACCCCAGGTCTCATGAGATGTATAAAAAACAGAGACAACCTAAATAAAAAACTAAAAAAACATCCAGACAATTTAATACTAAAGACAACATACACAAGGTATCGAAACTACTGCAACAAAATTTTAAAAAAGGTAAAAAGGGAATTTGAAAGGGAAGAAGTTAAAAAGGCTGGAAAGGACAACCGCCGCCTTTGGAAAGTAATAAATAAGGTCTCAAATAGATCAAGACCTAAGTCATCACCTACTGAGTTAATAAGCCCACAGGCTCCACCAGTCCATTCCTTAAATAAAATAAATCACTTTTTTGCCAATATTGGCTCAACCTTAGCCAGTAAAATAACCGCCCAACAGCAGGATCATGATTACCTTCCTACTACCCCACTACCTACCTTTTCCCATTCCATTGTTATCCTGCCCACTGATGAGGACGAGGTAGCTGCCATTGTTTCCTCTCTCAAGCGCGACTGTGCCGTGGGCTGCGACAATATTTCCTCAAATCTTCTTACTGCACATAAAAATCTTTTAGTACCATCCATTACTCACGTCTGCAACTTGGCGATAGAATCTGGTACCTTTCCACTTGCGTTTAAAAAGGCACTCATCCATCCCATTCACAAGAGTGGGGACCGACACTGTATTAATAATTATAGACCAATAGCTATTCTGCCTACCTTATCAAAAATTCTGGAACGGCTATTGAACAACAGATTGGTGAAATATCTAGAGTCAAATAACTTGCTGTCCCAGCATCAGTTCGGTTTTCGTGCAAAGAAATCGACGGCCATGGCGGTGGACTAACTGACAAACTTTATTGTATCAAACATGGATGATAAAAAGAAGTCCTTAGCTATCTTTTTAGACCTAGCCAAAGCCTTTGATACATTGTCGGTTCCAATCTTGCTGCGTAAGCTTGAAAATCTCGGCATACGTGGAAATCAGTTGTCACTCTTCAAAGATTACCTAGCTAATCGCACGCAATTTGTTAAAATTGATAACCACTTTAGTGACACCCTACCCATAGCTTTTGGAGTCCCTCAGGGAAGCATCCTTGGGCCCACATTATTTCTGGTCTATATTAACGAACTCTGCAATCTCTCTCTTCAAAACGGACGCATTATTACCTTTGCGGATGACACTGTGCTTCTTTTCAGTGCTGACTCATGGGAAGACGTATATAACTATGCCCAAGTTAGATTTAATACTGTAAATGGTTGGCTGAGAACTAACATACTCACCTTAAATTCCAGTAAAACCAAATATATAACCTTTACCCTAAGGAACAACCCGCAGTCATCTCTCCAACCATACTCCATTCTTACTCACAACTGTACATTCCCGCATAACGGTAATTGTTCTTGCCCTAAGTTGGAGAAAGTCTACAATATTAAGTACTTGGGGGTCACCTTGGATTCTAAAATGAACTTTGCCGCACATATAAATTGTCTCACTACCAGAATACGGAAATTTATTTTTGTGTTTAAAAATCTCCGGTCTATCCTTAACTTCAAGCAACTGCTATCTTTTTATTGTGCGTTGTGCCAATCGCTTCTCACATATTGCATCACCTCATGGGGTGGAACGTTTAAAACTAGCCTTTTACCACTTGAGAGGGCTCAAAGGGCAGTCCTTAAAGTTGCACTTTTCCTTCCTTTCCGTCATCCCACGGTAGAAGTTTATAAGTCCTCCAAAGTCCTCTCAATTCGTCAGCTTTTTATCCTCCATGTTGTCTTGAAACAACGTTCTCTTATTCCTTTTAAAAATACCCATCATAATACTGATATGAGAAGAAGAAGAAGGGATATGTGCCAACCTTTATCAGTAAAAACCAAATTTGCCCGAAATTGCTTTTCTTTTCTTGGCCCATTTCTATACTACAAACTT
Organism: Anorthoa munda; assembly: GCA_945859665.1. Classification (NCBI taxonomy): domain Eukaryota; kingdom Metazoa; phylum Arthropoda; class Insecta; order Lepidoptera; family Noctuidae; genus Anorthoa; species Anorthoa munda. Next base: position 8,125,979 of record OX243918.1, on the reverse strand, counting down.
AATAATCTACTCTCAATTCATGCCCTAAATAAAACAACTTTTAAAAGAAAAATTACTGATTGGCTTATCACTTTAGATTATACCCAAATTGAAGATCTTTTCAAAACCATCTCCTAACAAAATGTTCCCGTACAACATAGTTACACACAATTTTCCCACTCCACACACACTCACTCAACATCACACACACTCACCACTCATTCACTCACTCACGTGTGCGGACACGTCATACATTCACATACTGCCTACCTTGCATGTATCCTTAATAAATTATTTTATTTCACTATCTTTATTCTTATTTTTGTTTTTTTAAATTGAATTTTTATGAGCGAAATTTACAATGTTAAAATGCATAAGATTGTTTAAATATATTTAATGTGATTCAGTTCGTCTCCAATTGATAATTGTTATATAAAACCTTGTTTTAGGGGGCCTGGTGACCTAACATACAGGTTTTGTAAAAAACTTAGTTTAGGCACCAGTCTTCCACAAATTAATTGTATAATTGTATCTGTACACTCTTTAAAAATTTTTTGTCTGTAAATTTGTGGTAAGAAATAAATAAATTATTATTATATTATTACATTATATATTAGTGATCATGTCCGTGAGCAAAAGTGGGAGGTTTATTTAATGATAGAAAACCACCATTACTTCTTCGTGCTATTCTTGGTACGTCAGCAACTACTTTATGCTGATGAAAAGGAAATAAATGAATCATCCTGTCGAAGAACAGTCCAATGACGAATCGGTCTTAGGAGAACGATTGCTGAATCTATATTGTCTAATGACTATGAAAGAAAGAAAGAAGAAGAAAGTAAAATTGTTTATTCGCCACAAAACGACATACAAAATTTTCGACATCTTAAATTAAACCCTTAACGGTATCTAGTATTAGTAAGTACTTATATTATGTTAGTAATGAAAAGTTAAATATAAAAAGCTTTTTAAAAAAAATACTACCGACTTCCAAATAAAAAGACTCCAAAGTGAAAAATAACTTTATTTTTGGAAGTCGGTGTCTTTGGTAGGTACCATTTTTTTGCGTTATAGACACCGACTTCCAAAAATAAAGTTATTTTTCACTTTGTAGTCTTTTTATTTGGAAGTCGGTAGTATTTTTTTGTAAAAAGCTTTTTATTTTTCACTTTTTAGTTGTACAAGTTGTTTAGTAAGGTACCTATAACGCCAGAATAGATTACCCGAATATCATGAAACTAGAGTATTACCGGTGAAATGAGAGATCTGCGTACCCCTTTAGAGCATACTGGCGTGATGTTATGTTATGAAATGGCGTAAACAATAAACAGACATGCGATTGCAGCAATTCCGAGAGATTTGCCGTAATTTATTGAAGAGTTCTGTTGTATATCTTCGAAGTCCTTCAGCAGATCTTCACCAAATGAAAATGGGACCAATTTCGAAAAATACTCTTTCAAACAAAAAAAAATTTTTCAAAATCGGTCCAAAATTGACGGAGATATGCGTGAACATACACAAAAAAAAAAAAACATACATAATGTCGAACATAGAACCTCCTCCTTTTTGGTAAGTCGGTTAAAAATACCAAATTTGAGTACAGTACAAGGATGATGAGTACAAGCAGATGCATGTCGTGACTGTGACAAGAAGGCTTCCACTCAGCATATTGCTGTGCCCTGGGAGACCCATAGCACGGCGCTGATTTTCAGTGGTCGCCTATGACTTGGCTATGATTAAATCTTAGCTAAATCGAGTCGAATGGACCTTCCTATGATACAAATTAATCATAGGAGAATACGTACTTATATCCAGACAGTATTATTTGAGCATTCAGTTAGTTGTCGCCGTAGTGATAACGATCATAAGATAAGTACTTAAGGATTAAGTTGTAGACATAAATCAGCTTGATTTATGCCAAGTCCCGTGACGTTGAGGGATTATGATATTACATGTATTTAATGTATTGATTGATGGTCCCCCTAAGTAATGGGTTAAGTGTGGGAACATTGTTATTCTCAGTGGAACTATTTGTTTAAAAAAAAGTATTCCTTCATATTACATAATATTATTTATTGTTTCCTCCTTAAGAAAAAATGTTTAAATTCTTCATATTTATGCTTACTGACTTTGATTTTACGGATAGGTCTCGGTATTTTACAATAGGGTTGTTGTCAAAAATAAACTATTTAGTCCGTCAGTTAGATAATCTAAAAATATTGGACACGTGTTTTTTCGTTTACCACGTAAACAAAAACTTACGACGATACAGTGCGTTGAAAATTTGAAATATCGTGTCACGTCATGATGTGCTACGCTTTATACTGACAAAGTGACGTCACAAGCCCACACTCCTGAACTTTGATGTACTTTATATTTGTCAATTTTTATTTAATTGATAAAGCAAAAACTACGGGTCCAATATTATTTTATAATCTCACTACGACGGACTAAATAGAATTATCATTTTTAGGGTTCCATACCCAAAGGGTAAAAACGGGACCCTATTACTGAGACTTCGCTGTCCGTCTGTCTGTCACCAGGCTGTATCTCATGAACCGTGATAGTTAGACAGTTGAAAATTTCACAGATGATGTATTTCTGTTGCCGCTATAACAACAAATACTAAAAACAGAATAAAATAATATATTTAAGTGGGGCTCCCATACAACAAACGTGATGCTTTTGCCGTTTTTTGCGATAATGGTACGGAACCCTTCGTGCGCGAGTCCGACTCGCACTTGGCCGGTTTTTTTCTATCCAGGAAACATCCCTATTCATCTTACCACATTTTCAGCAAACAGGCTTTAGTCCGGTCAAATTAGACATATCAAATTGCATTAATTCGCATAGAGCTGAAAATTGCTACGAATTTTCGGAACACCATTATAAATGAAATCTAAAAAGTCCCCATCGATCCCACACTTGCAAATTTTTTTATTTTCAAGGTCAAAGGTTTTATTGAGTTTTTGCGTTTTTTAGCCGAATGGTAAGTTTTATGATAAAATAGGACAGACAAAAATTGTGGATTATGCAATTATCTATAAAATTGTCTATACAATTTTTCTCCTACACGTTACCGTTTCTAAGATATAACGGTTTAAAAAAATTTGAAAGCTATTTTGTCAATATTCCTCTTAAAACTACAGCAGCCTTAAACTCCTCACCCACACTCTCTGCAGCCTTACTTAGAAAGAACGTAAATGCGTGCCCATCGGAGTTCAAGTTTTAACATACAAATCCCCAGGCTATTTTAAAAGCTTTTAAAGAATTTAAAATTAAATCAACAGAAGATCTTTGGGGACTATCTGTTAAAGTGTGTAAACCAATCATTGAAACTGTTGCACCCTATTTAGCTTTCATATTTAATACTAGTGTCGATCAAGGAGTTTTTCCGGACCTCATGAAACACATTAAAGTAGTTCCATTGTTTAAATCCGGGGATAGCAAAGAAGCCAATAATTATAGGTCAGTGTCAATTCTGCCGGTTCTCAGTAAGGTCTTCGAAAAGTTAATGCTCAACCAATTGTTGCGTCATTTTAACAAACAAATATTTTATGATCAAAAGTACGCTTTTACCAAAGGGCGTTTCACAACTGACACAGAATTTACATGGCTTTCATAATTTCCAATAGTACCAGTTTTTACATTATTTTGAATAGTATTGAATTCAACATGATCACAATAGATTGTGAAATAGGCCTATCGGGGAAACCACGTTAAAAAAAACGCGCCAAGTACACTACCTCCCAGATGGCGTGGAAACGTATGCATATTATGAAGAATATAACTTTTTAAACCATTATATCTCAGAAACGGTGACGTTTAGGAGAAAAATAGTAGAAGCAATTTTTATAAAATAGAATAACATTTATTCGCATAAACATGGTATAGAAGATGGTACAAAAATAAATACAGATCATACATGTTTTGCTTAACATTATAAGCGTGCAAATTTTTCGTACATACAATACAGTCATTTATTTTTTTTGTCAAACAACTCTTTTACACTATAAAAACTATTAGTGGACAGCCAATTATATAATTTACTTTTAAATAATCTGGTACTTAGAATTTTTAGGTCGCTTGGTATCTTATTAAATATTTCTACACACATATACAAACAGCTTTTATTATATTTTGTCAGCCTTGGCATGACATCCAGTACGAGCCTGTGATAGATATAGATAGTATAGATGATTGCATAATCTACAATTTTTATTTGTCCTATTTTATCATAAAACTTACCGTTTGGCTAAAAAACGCAAAACACCCATATTTGTGACCGACCTTGAATACATTTTTTTGCAAGATCGATGGGGACTTTTTACATTTCATTTATAATAGTGTTCCGAATATTCGTAACAATTTTCAGCTCTATGCGAATTACTGGTGTAAACCCACCCCTATTTTTTGGTATAATTTGACCGGGAAGGTCTACAATCGTTAAGAGGAGTGATTTTCGATATATTCGATATCAAATTCATTAAAAGAGAAACAACATTTATATTTATATAAGAAGATATTCCTCAAAAAAAGAAAACATTTATTGTTATATTATTTTTAATGACTATCAATAAACATACTTATAAAAAGATACGGACAAAATTGCACTAATGAACAGAATCAGTTTTTTAGAAGAGATAGCCCACGCTCCGTTGCACAGATCTGTGTTGCAAATCATGGAGGTGACTGGAGTACCTTCCTTTAGAGTCCTTACTTCGTTTTTTGCGCCGGAAAATTCTTCGATGTTTTCTTTTCCCAATTTCCCACACGAACGCTTTATGTAGGTGACATCCGTACCTACCAAAAAAAAAAAACAGAGAAATACTTAAAATATACTAAAAACAATGTTTTCCTACTACTACTTCCTTCCTTGTTGCAAATCGAACCCAACACCTTGCGGGCGGACAGCGCGGCCCCGAGCTATATTCGGTTCTCTACAGTGGCACCACCTCTCGTTTAAAACTTTCATTGTATGTCCGAGAAAGTATATGTAATGTTTAATTTTCAAAGACGGCATTAAACTTTCACCTATTTCAATATTATTATTTTATTTCCAAATATAAATTCAAGATTTTGCGTTCAATATGGCTGCCATTTTAAAGTAATTAATAATTTGTACTTACTTTGCGCTTGAAACGTAAAAGTGCGGCAAACATACTTATTTGACGCGTCAGATTCTGGGCATATTTTGATCATGCTGGGGTCTAACTTTGCACATGTTGAATCATCATTGAAATCGTTGGGAAAATTGTGGCATTCGTAACATCTGAGAGAGGTAGCTGCAAAGAGAGACATTATTAAACTTCGAGATTTCAAGGATCTAAAAAAAAAATTACACTTAAAAATAAAAATAAATTTGTATTGCTGTAGCCGTAGTAGTTGCTGTAGTGTTTGTTATAAAACAAAGTTAATACAAAAAATCAAAAAAGCCGAGTGCTTAAGAAGCTAACTAAAAAGACGTAATAAAAAGAAAACCATGCTGTGCACTCGGAGGATAATATTCGCGAGCTGTGATTTCACATCTTAAAACCCTTTATTTTGATAACCCACACGATGGGTTTGGATGAAAAAAATAATTGGGCCCCCACAATATGGCGCCCAAAACCCACCATTTTTCAATTTTAACCCCTTGTTTTGAACGCAGATCTACGCGAAACACAATGGCTTTTTAATTGTGTCTCAGTTAGTGGCATATAAGGGGTTAATGTAGCCAGTGACACTCGCAAAGTTAAGACGAATCGATTGACGTAAGAAACATCAAAATCGGCCAACGCGTTTGGTCTCTAGAACGCCACATACATGCATAGACTGATAAACACATTACCCTCCTTCGGCAGTCGGGTAAAAAAATACCAAGTGCGAGTAGGACCCGCTAGCAATGTCTGAAGCAATCACACAAACTATACAAAAATCTTTCTTGTATGAATTAAGGAAGGATTTTGAGAGTTCACTGCAATTTTCTAAAATTCTTTCTTATCTTCCATCTTCTTATCTTCGTTGTACAAGGACTCCCAAACAAAACTTTTGTGTATTTGACTCACCATTTTTAACAGATAAGCAGACCACCAACGTCACAAACAAATTAGATTTTAAGGACTTCATAATAATTTCCGCCGATATACGTACACTTGGAATGCTACACGTAAACTAAATGAGACAATACATGGATGTTTCCATAAAGTTTTATGAGGAAAACACAATCTGATTGATTTATTTATAGTCTTATTACCTGATACTTCATTAGGTATTCCTTTAACAATGTACTAGGGTTTTCCTTCCACCTCACTCGCACCTATACTGAAGAACCGTTCATTTTGCCTCACTCAGCGATAGACGCCCATTACTTAAACAATTTTAAGTACCTCTTTATTTTATTATTTTTCCCGTCTCCATATTTTTCCAGCTGGTTCAGTGATGGTCATCGTTCCATCATCATCAGCCTTTTAATGTTCCCACTGCTGGGACTCAGGCCTCTTCTCTGAGAGAGTGGGAATAGGCCTTAATCCACTACGCGGGCCCAGTGCGGGTTTGTGGATGTCACATGTCTTCGAATTTTTTGATCTAAGACATACCTGTTAACTCACGATGTTTTACTTCACCGTTTTTAGAGCAGTGGTGATGAAATAATTTACACAAAGTAAAGCGCCTGCCTGAATTCCAATACTTCGAACCCACGACCTACAACACGTCAGTCGGGGTTGTTACCACTGGGCCATCACTGCTCATAGTTCCATCGCTAGTCTTTTTTATTAGGGTTCCGTACCTGAAGGGTCCAAACGGAGCCCTATTGCTGTCACTCACCAAACGGAGTCCTATTGCTGGCATGAGTGTGCCTGTCCGTCGTCTTTCACACAATTTTGTTGCGAAGAATTCCCTTGAATGATTTCCAACATTCACGCGGGCGAAGTCACTTGCAGAGAATAGTTTGAAAATATTTTTTCTCATTTACTGTATGTAAAGGTACGTCAACTCATTACACATTTATAGGTCAACTCATTACACACCAGCCCTTAACAGGTGTAGGACAGGCAGGAAGCGAGGGACGCGTGACGTGACTAGCCGGAAGCAGCGCCATGTTTGATAAACGCCGCGTTCCGGCCTGCGCACGCGCTTAGCAGCCGCTAATTTGAATACTGTCGGCGATTTAAAAATATGACATGTTAATAAATGGTGTTGGTTATGGTAATTTGTTGGAAGCGTGGTTTAAAATATCCGTGTCTATAGGAACTAGGGTTAAAACGTGCTTGTGAATTGAACTCATAAAATCCCTCGCAATTTTTGCTAAATTTATCATCTTCCTGCCCTTATCCCATGTTACTTGGGGTCGGCGCAACACGTATGCTTTGCCATACCGTCCTGTCCCCCGTCACGTTATTACTGACTCCCTTTTCTTTCATATCACTCCTCACACAGTCCATCCATCTTTTCTTTGGCCTTCCTCTCCCTCTCCATCCATCTACATTTATATTCATAACTCTTTTAGTAGCATGCGTTTCATCCCTCCTCATCACATGACCATACCAGGACAAACGGTTTCCTTTCAACTTTTCTGCCACTGGCGCCAATTTCAAACTGCTTCTAATATACTCATTTCTCACTTTATCCAATCTCGTCACGCCGCACATCCATCTTAACATTCTCATCTCTGCTACATGCAATCTCCTTTCACCCATCTTTTTCACATCCCAACATTCTGATCCATACAGTATGACAGGTCTAATCACGGACTTGTAGATTTTCCCCTTTCCGTGGGTCGCATTATTTGCTAAATTAAAGATATATCGATAAGAGCTGAATGAATACTGATCACAGGATTTATGTACTACTAGCTTCTGCCAGCAGCTTCACCCGCGTCATAAAGTGTTTTATGGGGGAGAGAGAGAGTAGAGTTCTCGCCAAACTTCTTGACTGTCCTGTAGTTGGCTACAATGGTGTACGACACCAGTTTGTGTATGAAGATTAAATAAAAAAATCTTTTAGTGGTCACTGACGGATTTTGTTTGATCAATCTACAGTGTTTTCTTCTGACTAGCAAAAACTCTTATTAATATTTATTTATTTATTATATACTTTATTGTAGACCACAAAAACAACAGGACAAACATTTTACAAAAATAATGGGCGGTCTTATAGCACTATACTTCATAAAAGATAGCTTGATCTCTGCGACAGCTGTCAGTATCAATACAGTAACAATAGCGTTTGACAGGCTAACAATAATGTATACGTCAGTTTGACATATTATGTCGCTGAGATCAAGCTATCTTTTATGAAGTCAAGGCTGTTCCTTGAGTACTATACAACACTACTATACATATAAAGGTATTATATCCAGCTGGGTATCAAAAGTAACCATTACATTTAGTTTGAGTAATTTCAGAAAGATTATTCTCAAGTCAGAATCTTCTATCCACTATCTATGTGCCCAACATCTCCAGAGGCCCTTGAATTTGTATCATTCAAAACAGTTTCTGTTGAAATAATAATCCCAAACTACCCTCCAATTATCCTTAACAAGACATGGCAGGAAACCAAACTGTTTAGCGAACTTTATGGCAGCAAACAATACTGTTTGTTTGTCCAATCGTGCGTGTCATTGAATAATTCAGGCTATTATAGTAATTTCTATTAAAGCCAGGTGAAGAGGGCTGTTAGCCGATGTTATCAAGAATATTGATTGACAATATAAAAGGTACTGGGGATTTACTCTGACGTATCAAAACTGTCATGGTTCCACTGGGAGAAAAGAACAGAGCTATATAGGACGAGCATTATCACTTTTTTACAGCGTAATCATGATGGCGTTGACACGTTATAGTACGACTTTTCAAAAAAGAGGAGGTTCTATGTTCGTCTGTATGTATGTTTATTTTTGTGTATGTTCACCGATATCTCCGTCAATTGTGGATCGATTTCGATTTTTTTTTTGTTTTATCGAGTATGTCTCGAATTGGTCCCATATAAATTTGGTGCAGATCTGATGAAGAACTTCGGAGATTTGCAACAAAACTTTTCAACAAATGACGTCAAAGTTCTCGGGATTGCTGCAATCGCATGTCTGTTTATTGCTTAGAGTCTAAACTTTAGACCATTTCATAACATAACATCACGCCGGAATACTCTAAAAGGGTACACTGATATGTAAATATCACCCCGGTACACTATTATTTCACCGGTAATATTCATGTTTCATATTATCTGGGTAATCTATTCTGGCATAACTTTGGGCATTATAGGTAGGTACCTAAAATGCCAAAAGTTATGTGGTCAATTATTTGTCAATTATGTACAATTAAATGAAAATAAAAACATTATAAAAAAAACACAACCGATTTCCAAATAAAAAACTACAAAGTGAAAAATAACTTCAATTTTAGAAGTCGTTGTCAAAAAACAAAGAAAGAAAAACAGGAATACCGATTTCCGAAATTGAATTTATTTTTCACTTAGTAGTGTTTTTATTAGTTATTGGATATTTTTGATGCTTATTTCGCAAATAACTAAATGTGTGTATTTTTAATAAGTACCTAAATGTAAAGGCTCAAAGAGACAGGATAGAACATGAAACACAGATCTCCGGGCCAAAACAAAGCTGCCTGATTCTAACAAGAATAGACAAACAAAAGAGGAGGTGGACAGGCCACATGATGCGAGACACTAAAGGCAAGTGGAGTAAGGTAGTGAAAGAGTGGTATCCAAGGGACGGCAAAAGAAATCGAGGAAGACAGCTTACCCGATGGGAGGATGAAATAAAGCTGACAGCAGGTCCAAACTGGAAGAAGGTACCAAGACAGATGACAATGGAAACTGTTAGAGTAGGCCTAAGCCATGAGGCACACCAAAATTCGAGACATTTTGTGATTTTTGTTGTAACTATTATTGTAAATTTTGCTTTGTCTAGTTTCGGAATAAAAGGCCTTTATTATTATATGTATATAAACATAACATGACATCGCGCTGTATTCCCTGTTACTTTAGGAATTGCGTTAGTATTATATTATAAGGTCACGTGTAAAACGAAAGAGGTCCTTGAGTTGACCCGTGTATTTTTTCTTTTGTTTTATTTATGGCCACGTGTAACTTTATACAGAGTTGTCCGATAGAACTTATATTTGTTACCAGCAAATACTACACACATATTTCACTGTAAGTAATTTATTTGCTTGTATGCTTGTTCGGCGCCGACTCAAAATTATTTAAATAAATTTCTGTTTTTTTTTTTTTTTTTCTTTTTAGCTCCTTTCTTTATTCGCTATAATTTCTTATTTAAAAGTGTTTTTTCAAACATGCTTGGAAATTTGAGCATTATTTTGACAACCTTATTCTTGATAAATCGACATTGCTGTACTGGCCAAATACATACGAGCAGCGGCCGGCAAAAATTGTATGAAAATCCATGTTTGTCGTAGTTTAGCAGCCAAATAAATTACATAGTAAACTCATATCTGTCGTGTTATTTAAAAATGGAACGATCTTTTACTGCGAAACATGGCAACAACAAGGCGGTAACTTATCAAAGGTTGTATTTAAATTTCTAAATAGTTTGCAAATAGAAAGTAGTTTATTGAAAAAAAAACCGGCCAAGTGTGAGGAAGTGCGAGTCGGACTCGCGCACGAAGGGTTCCGTACCATTATCGCAAAAAACGGCAAAAAAATCACGTTTGTTGTATGGGAGCTCCACTTAAATATTTATTTCATTCTGTTTTTAGTATTTGTTGTTATGGCGGCAAGAGAAATACATCATCTGTGAACATTTCAACTGTGTAGCTATCACGGTTCATGAGATATAGCCTGGTGACAGACGGACAGACAGACAGACAGACGGACGGACAGACAGACAGGCAGACGGATCGCGGAGTCTTAGTAATAGGGTCCCGTTTTTACCTTTTGGGTACGGAGCCCTAAAAATGAACACTTTAGCGCGGGAAGAATTATTGTTGTTAATGTTCGTCATTGATTTTGAAAAGTAATTGTATTTGACAAAATGAGTTCTAGCTACTACTTAGTTTTAATTTCCGCGCATTATTTGAGAAAATTAATATACGCCTTGGCCACAACTAAGCATTGATGGACTTACGTAATGTCTCTTTTGCTGGCTGCTGCAGTAATGTACTATTATAGTATTGATACATTCATAAAAGTTCTATCTGAGGTCGAGTCGGTACTTGTTTACCGGTATGAGTTTGTTTGTTTACTTACTAAGTTGCCTAATGGATAAATAAATCTTCGAACACCGATCCAGCGGGCGTGCTGTCAAATATTTAAGCATCTAATCGCACTGAACGTCATTAATCACAGAAACCACTCGCCAGTCATTTCCTACTCAAAATGGTGCAATGTCGGCAGGTACGGCTATCGAGTGCTAGTGATGTGCGCACACTTCCCCTAAACTATCGATGTTTGGTTTAGAATTTGGGAAATTAATAAATATTATTGATTTGTATGCGTCATTCACTTGACTTATTTTAAATTATAATTAGTCGGAATAAGTTGCAGTAAACAAAAGATTGGGAGAAAACAAATTTCCACTGCTACCCATATCTGTCTGGTGACAGAACAGAGTTAGCTTTGCGCCTTATCGTTTACTTCAAACAATAGATTATAGAATAACCAACTTCCGAAATACCCAGCCATTAGGCACGTTTTTATACAACCAAACCTTGCCTGAACAGACAACAATAAATTCCTAAATAGTAGTGCCACTGGACTGCTACAAATTTTTAAATAAAATCAAATTACCTCAAACTTCACCTAGCATGGTAGTATTGCATATGTTTTCGGAAATAGGTATAATTTTATTGCTCCATCTACTAATGCTTTGCGAAATATCTGTACGAAGCTAGGGAATAAAAACTGCAGTCAAATTTGACATAAATTGTAAAAATTACCAGCAGTTTATTTATTTTATAACAATTTGTTGCTGTACTTACAGTATACACCAAAACATAAAGCAAGTCAACTTCATAGTACTTTTAAACTAAAAAACTTCAAAAAACTGTTTCTTTTACAATGTTGCCCTCTATATCGATATAAATTATCGATAACCTACACATTAGTGTGTCCCCTCACTACGCTTCGCAGGGGCGAAGGTGGATATTACCTGATGTTATCTGCTATGCATGATGTAATTTGAATGCAGTTTTAGTTGGCAACATTAAATGGGGTACGTTAAAGTACGAGTATTGATCAAATATAGTTTCTAGTGAATTTAAAGGCAGGAAGGCAAGAATGATGGCCGAAGAGGGTCGTATGTGTACGGGGAGAGTGTAAGGGGAGAGTGTGGAAGTGCTTATCATTCCATTTGAGTGTACCTTTGTCGATTGAAAGCTATGGGTCAAAATAAACGAAGGCAAACATTATTTCTGACAAAAGGTTGTAGAAATTAGACGGGTAACTTTGGTCTATTTTTAAACGAGCTTTCTCATCAACATCAGCTTTTTAATGTTCCCACTGCTGGGACACAGGACTCCTCTATGTTAGAGAGAGGATGGGCCTTAATCCACCAAACAGGCCCTGTGCGGGTTGGAGGATGTCACATGTCTTTGAATTTTAAGTTCTAGGACATGGCGGTTTCCTCACGATGTTTCCCTTTACCGTTTTCAGAGCAGTGGTGAAGTTTATTTTTCTATTATGTATGGGCTTGCGCTTATCTAGCCTGATGGTAATTTACACAATGTCAATTGCCTGCCTGGGTTCGAATCCGCGATCTACGACATGTAAGTTGGGGCCGTTACCACTGGGCGACACTGCTCACTGCGAGGTTTGAAGTAGAGAAATAATAAGTATATTAAATTAAATTGTTATATCTCCTTTTTTATTCTTTTTTAATTGCTCTTATGAATGTATCTAAATCTCGTAGTTTTGGTTAGGTTGGTTATATTCACTTACATTAGCGCGGTTACTTAAACATACAATATTTGTTCTTCGTGTTGCTGGCACGACAGTAATTTTAATTCAGATTTGTAGGTTCTGAATTCAAATTATATGTAGAATATTTAAATTAAGAACCTGCTAATCACTCGCTAAACGATATCTAGATTTTCATAAAAAAAGGTAATAAAATAAAAAAAAACCTGCTTAAGAAGCGAACTAAAAAGATGTAAACAAGAAGAAAATTATGTGAACTGACTGACCAAAATCAAATGTATGCTCGCTTCTTAAGCAGTCGGGTTTTTTTATTTTATTAACTTTTTTTATTTAAAACTTTTAGGTTATCATTTTCTTTTACTAATTACTTTTAAACATGTAAGTGGTATATATTTTTGTAATCACCTCTAAAAACCCTTCATTTTGATACCCCAATGAATTAGAAAGCAAGAAAAAAAAATTGGGACTCCCACACTATGGCGCCCAAAATCCGCCAGTTTGTTTTTTTAACGTCACTAATCACAAGACCTATCTACCTTTATCTTAATTACATAAATCCGTCTGGAGGTTTCAAAGATATGAGGTAATAAACACAATACATACATAGGCACAAGATACGCGCGAAAATCATAAGCTTTTCCTTGCAGTCGGTTAAAAATTCCCATTAGATCACATCTTTACCTAATTATTAACTTAAGTATAGGCCCAAAAGATGAAACAATATCCATAAATATCCTTCTCCGAAAGGATTCCCTCCATACCAGTAAATCCTAGAATAATAACGGTTGCCAGAGCTCGAGAATAATTAGTGATCTCATAACTCATGGGCTTAAATGTTCTGTTCTTATAACACCATCTACAGACCTACTATATGTGCGCCGTGCCAAAATCATTGCAGAATACAGACGTGAGTTTGTAAGAAATTACCATAATTTACTCAAGATATTTTGTCACACGGGTAATGGTCGCACGGGTAATGGTCGCACGGGTAATGGTCGCACGGGTAATGGTCGCACGGGTAATGGTCGCACGGGTAATGGTCGCACGGGTTCATCTTGAAGGTTAATCAACGCTTACCGCAGTCGGTCCGTGGATGGGTGACCATCGATTACATACCCAGACTCCTCCGTGCCTGGACCAACGGCTTAACTTGCTGCAAAGCCGTTGATCGGCAATAAAAAACCCTAAGAAATAAGCAGTAAAGTTCAATACCTATTATTGTTTTATTGTTTTTGCCTTCATCTGTTGTTTTCACGTAAATAGTTAATCTATCTTCTATATATATAAAAGAATAAGTATGTATGTATGTTCCTTATAGACTCCGAAATGGCTGGACCGATTTTAATAAAATTTTCAGAGATTCTACCGATTGACCCAGCGGATAATCCTGTAAAGTTTGGTGGCGATCGGAGTATTTTTTTATCATTGGATACGGGTGAAACCGCGGTCAGAAGCTAGTTATCTATACTAATATTATAAAGAGGAAAGATTTTTTTGTTTGTTTGTTTGTTTGTTTGTACCGAATAGGCTCCGAAACTACTGGACCGATTTGAAAAATTCTTTCACCAATAGAAAGCTACATTATTCCTGAGTGACATAGGCTATATTTTTATCCCTAAAACGGGTCCTGTGGGGTGGTCAACGGGAGCGAAGCCACGGGCAAGAGCTAGTTAAATATAAATCATGTTAATTATGTAAAATCAATGTTTCATTCTTGAAGAAAATCAGAATTAGAAATAAAACATCACTCTTATATTTAATACTTAGTGATAATAAATAGATTGATGTTTTTTTTTTCTAGGTAAGCACTACCATGTTTTAAATTGTAAGTACAACCAAGCAAAGAAAAGCAAACTTGTAAGTAGCCTTATAATTTGCTAAATGTTCAACATGAAAAATCCCTGTTCTCAAAACATTAATTGCCTTTCAACGAGCTATTTAATTAAAAATATAATAAGTTACAATTTAGCATTTAATTATGTTCAAACACGAGGCTCCAGTTAGCAATGCCACATAATATTCAAAGAAATACAGAAGGCCAGGTTGATGCAAAACGTAGCGAGTTATCGGACTTTCAACTTATGAATGCAATTGTTTTTGTTTTAATATCGGCAACCACCAAAAAACCGCGGCGGTCATAGAGCTTACCGTGCCCCGGAGAAAACAATTCTCAAATTCAAATTCAATTTATTGCATCCATAATGGTGGTAAATATAAGTTACAGAAACAATTATGGAGTCTGTCGGCCACAGCAACATTCTACATACAGTCAGTTCTTGACACAATCAGTGTCAAGGAAAGAGGAATGGCTCTCAATATTTTCCTTATTAACATTTTAGTTCGACCATCCCCTCCTTCTTTGTCTAACCCTCTTCACAGTTTAGCGGACCTTGCGTCGCCTTGTACGTCTGTGCCAGAGCTCTGTTCTCGGTTGTCTGAGAGCTCCGGTTCTCTTTCAGGATCTCTTTCTGCATGCTTGACCTCTAGGTAACTGGCGGTCATCCCCTTCCTTGAGGTTGATTGGGGATATTTAGGGCCTTTTTGGTAGGGTTGTGTTTTTGTCATCTCAACGTCTTAGGATGTGGCCGTACGATTGCATTCAGGTTTCTCTGACTTTTTCGCGATTACTATGCTAATTAATCTCAATTTAAGAATCCCGCGAAGAAATTAATCAGCATAGAAGACCTTCTGAGTGTTTCTTTCAGTCCGTACCCTAGCTACTAACAAAGGAAAATTAACACGAAAATTAGACAGAATTTTACTAACACATACGTGTTGGAAATTCATAACAATGGGGTCTTTATGATCTCGTAGATTTTTATGACTACCCTCGTCAAGTCGCTTTTGTAAGAGTGTTATTAAATGTCTTTTGTTATATCTATCTACTTTTAATCAAAGTGATTACAGAGTACGTTATGGGAATTACCCTAAGCTTTTAGACAAAGAGGAAAACTGATTATTAGGTATTGTTGACGTTTGAAAAATCAGCATCAGCACCATCATCATCTTCCTACCCTTGTCCTATGTTTCTTGGGGTCGGCGCAAAACGTTTTCTTCTTTCATTGCGTCCTGTCAACCGTCACGATCTCACTGACTCCCTTTCTGTCGTATCACTTCTAACACAATCCATCCATCTTTTCTTCCTCTGTAACTTTTGGAAGCATAAAAAACTTAAGTTGTTTTTGTGTTGCCCAGTTACAGTTATCTGATCCATAAGCCCTTGCTTACTTTACTAAAGAACTAGGCGAGATCTCTGATTTTGAGATTTCAAAGCCTGTCTGTACCCAGTTGGCTAATAAGTTGTACGTCACTGGATTATTGAAAACACTGTAAGTTTATAATAAATCGCGTGAGATTGTAAATTATTTCTTCTCAATATGATACGGGTATATTTTAAGTTTTGAAACAATCGAAATTAAAAGGGCTTTATTGTATTTGTAATTATTTATTCACATTATATATTATCGGGCATTCTTAAACACGCAAGATCAATCCCGAACTTACGGTGATATATATAGATGCCAAAATCTCACGTGGAAAATCATCTTTGACTTATTACAATCGTTACCACTGATAGAATTTCATTTTGTCGACAGCCCAAGTACATTGCCAAAGAAGAAAAAAGAAAGGTCCGAACACATCTACGTAACTCCTTATCTTATGAATACGCAGAGACAATAAAAGTCTTAACAGTGCAATAAAAAGTTTTTGCTCAGCGTAATCTTCTAATTCAATTACTAACAATAAATTCTAGACAGGCATTTGTAATGAAACTTCATGAAGCACTTTATGTAGAAGATTAAAGTAATTGCTCTGCGCAATAGACTGTCACATATTGAAATTACCATAGAAGACGGAAACGTCTCGGTGGCTGCTGCTAGAGACATTGGCAAAACTTGCCATACAAGTCACGCGTGTCAGTGAATGGCAGCGATTACCTACAGAAACTGATGGCACTTGACAATTCTAACTATGCCTGTGGCTTATGGTAGCTAAACCTTGTGTAGACTAGGCTGCCTACTGTTAGTAACTAGCTGTGCCCGCGGCTTAGCTCCCGTCATCGGCTACCTACTGTGGGGACGTAGCCAGAGCGCTACGTAATGATAGACAAATTTATTTACTTTCAACGTATATTTCGAGAAGCAGCGTGCCTGCCTCATGGGCGGCTTCTATCGGAATCTCAATCAAAGCACAGAGGTGTCTTTATATACATGGAAAAGTCAAACTAAAACATTCTATATCTGACAAGTGTTCCTAATTTAATTACCTTGCAAAACTATGTATGTCATGCCAGCCTTATTATATGTAAGGAGTTTGCTTTTTAGGCAGAGTCCTCACATGAGCTACGCCCCTACGAATAGTCGCGCAGAATCATATGAGGTGCTACTATTCTAAGTTTTGAAAGGTAACATCAATCCTACCTTATCCTAACCCGAACATTTACCTAACAGAGGAATTACATTTACAATTGAGGTACGACCCTTAAAAGGGGAAGGCTTAAGTCAAGACAAACATATTATCTGATGCTCCTATATGAGCTTTTAACTTTTTATCTGACGTGCGCATCCGCACTAACAAATCAACGCTGTCATGCTTGAACCTCCTTGGCCAAAACCTTGTCAAAAGTAAAGAGAGGTACCGGGATCGATACCCGGCGCCTCCACCAAATGTGGGGACGTAGCCAGAGCGCTACGTAATGATAGACAAATTTATTTACTTTCAACGTATATTTCGAGAAGCAGCGTGCCTGCCTCATGGGCGGCTTCTATCGGAATCTCAATCAAAGCACAGAGGTGTCTTTATATACATGGAAAAGTCAAACTAAAACATTCTATATCTGACAAGTGTTCCTAATTTAATTACCTTGCAAAACTATGTATGTCATGCCAGCCTTATTATATGTAAGGAGTTTGCTTTTTAGGCAGAGTCCTCACACTACTTACCCTACCTTATCTTTTTTGTTTTAAAACCTTCCCTGTCATGGAGATGGCGCTGTGTTCGCAAAACATTTGGGAAAATGAATTAAAAAAGAAAAAAAAAATCTTTACCTTATTTTTCAGATGTTTTAATATTTATTCTGTTATTCGGGACGGAGATGAATCGTACCAATTAAAAGTTATGTAAATCTATCTCGACTTTGTTTTATATATAACGACTAGCTGCTCCCCGCGGCTTCGCACCCGTGGACCACCCCACAGGACCCGTTTTAGGGATTAAAAAATGTTGAAAGAATTTTTTAAATCGGTCCAGTAGTTTCGGAGCCTATTCGGTACAAACAAACAAACAGACAAACAAAAAATCTTTCCTCTTTATAATTTTATTATTATAATATAGATGACTGAGCGGCAATTCCGTGATCTGTGGCAGTTAATACTGAATAAAGCTTTAATGTAGGAGAATTACTTGACGATTACGTATGTATGAAGGAATCTGTATGTTCCATGGATATTTGTTTAATATACATGATGCATAGGCACTTTCATTATCTACCTATTTAGAAACTGCATATTATTTTTTATGGAACACCCATACTAATTTGCTTCGAATTCCTGGTACCTAGGGTCGCTTGTCCAAGGGGATGGCGAGGTAGACCGAGACGTAATGCACCGGATCAACTCAGGATGGATAAAATGGCGACAAGTCACTGGAACAACTTGCGACCCACGGATGCCCCTCAAGTTAAAGGGGAAAATCTACAAATCCGTGAGGTCTAATCATGTCATACTTATGGTCAAAATGTTAAGCTGTGAAAAAGATGGATGAAAAGAGATTGCATGTAGCAGAGATGAGAATGTTGAGATGGATGTGCTGAGTGACGAGATTGGATAAAGTGAGAAATGAGTATATTAGAGGAAGTTTGAAAGTGGCACCAGAAAAGTTGAAGGGAAACCGTTTGTTCTGGTATGGTCATTTGATGAGAAGGGATGAAACGCATGTTACTAAAAGAGTTAAGTATATAAATGTGGATGGATGGAGAGGGAGAGGAAGGCCAAAGAAAAGATGGATGGACTGTGTTAGGCTCAGGAGTGATATGAAAGAAAAGGGAGTCAGTAATAGCGTGGCAGGGGACAGGGCGGTATGGAAGAAGAAAACGGGTTGTGCCGACCCCAAGTAACATGGGATAAGGGCAGGAAGATGGTGACATTAATTTTTATGTCTTTTGGATCAAAATCTAGCCTTTCGTACCGATTAGACTAAGATTTTAACAGCTCAACCGTGTTCTAACATGTATAATTTTACAATCCTGGAAGGTGCTGACAGTCTTAATTTTAGTTACACAATGTATAATTGAATATTTTCATTGGTTACAGATGTACAGGCGTGAATCTCTGCAACTTCGTGCTGTACGAAGACTTCCCCCCTTCAAGGAGCTGGGCTCCAGGAGTCGTGTTCATAAAATACGCTTGTTTTGATGGTAAGTACATAATTTACCCTGAAATATCTAACTTGCCTTGTTATTAGTAGGTATGTATGGTCACAGTATAAATATGGAAAAACTGTACGGAAACTACCTAAAAACGGCACACACACACAAAAATGCACATCTACAAGACCCCTAAGCGTCTCGCACTACTGACAGCATCGCGAAAACTGCTTAGGGGTCTTATCGAATCGCATGTTTGTGTGTGTGTGCCGTTTCGAGCGTTTGTATGTAGCTTACGTATTGTTCGTCCATATTTATACTGTGATATGCTTGCAATCTTGGAACTGAAACAGTTGTCCCCAAAGCTATAAATATTCTACATACAATATGGCGGTTACTCTAAGACAGCGGACCATAGTTTTTAGTGAAATATGAAACAAATTGTGCGGAGGGCGACCTGGTATTACAATTTTATTGTTTAAACGATGAACCGCAAGAGAACCAGGGTTACCGACATAGCCCGAAGGATTGCCAAACTGAGACTTGAGTGGCAGTGGGCAGGGCACATTGCTCACAGAACGGATGGTCGATGGGGCCGAAAAGTTGTGGAGTGGCCACCGCGATTCGGAAGACGCAATGTTGGAGGGCCTCTCTCTAGGTGTAGTGACGACCTGGTCAAGGCTGCGTGAATCTGGTGGATGCAACACGCACAGGACCAATCAGTGTGGTGATGCTTGGGGGAGGTCTCTGTCCAGCAGTGGACGCATTTTGGCTGAAATAATAATGATAACGATGCATGATTAAACGATAAATATTGTAAATATTAAAACATTTTAATGTGAACGCTGTAGTATGAAATTACCCTTTCACCATCATGATTGAAATTCAGAGAAAACTTTTTGGCTTTCGTTTCATAAAATAAAATTGTTCGTATTTCATGTTTTTCTGACAGCTCTCAGAGCTACAGCACAAAGTTACTTATTAAAATACTGCGTCAGATACCAGGAAACAGGATTGTTTTAACATTGCCAGACACCTACGTTTTCAATTAACCGTGCTGCTAAAATATTCGGGATTTTAGTCCAAAATAGTGCAGTGCTGCTATTTATTTTAGGAAGAATTATGCTGTGCAATTCCAATAAATTCAAATAAACACAGAAGAGCTTAGTTTTCTTTAAAAAAATACTCTTTTCTGCCAGCGGCTACGCCTGCGTAAAAGTTTGAAATTATTTCAAGGTAACGTAATCATAGGTTTATAGGTATCTTATTTTCAGGACATGGTCTACCCGTGTGACAAGATTCATCCAAATCCGTTTATCAGTTATGTAAACAAACTTTTTTTACAACAAAATACTACCGACTTCCAAATAAAAACACTACAAAGTGAAAAATGACTTTCTTTTTGGAAGTGGGTGCCCGTAACGAAAACAATTGGTACCTACCAAGGACACCTTGTTTTTATTTGGAAGTCGGTAGTTTTATTTTTTGTAAAAATTTGTTTTTATTTTTCACTTTTTAGTTGTACCTATCATGCAAGAATAGATTAACTGAATATCATGAAACTTGAACATAACCGGAGAAATGAGAGGGTACCATGGTGAACTGTACACATCTGTGTACCCCTTTAGAGCGTACTGGCGTGATGTTATGTTATGAAATGTTATAAACAATAAAGAGTCATGCGATTGCAGCAATCCTGAAAGATTTTCTGTCATTTATTGAAAAGTTCTGTTGTATATCTCCAAACTTCTTCATCAGATCTTCACCAAATTACAATGAGACTAATTTGGGAACATATTATTTCAAACAAAAGAAGTATTTTTAAAATCGGCTCACAATTGACGGAGAAATCGGTGAAAACAAAAAAAAATAAAAAAACGTAAAGTCGAACATGGAACCTCCTCCTTTTTACCCGACTGCCGAAGGAGGGTAATGTGTTTATCAGTCTATGTATGTATGTATGTATGTTTGTTCCTATGTGGCGTTCTAGAGACCAAACGCGTTGGCCGATTTTGATGATGTCTTAACCCTGCGAGTGTCACTGGCTACATTAAAATTGGAAAATAGAAATATGGCGTATTTTGGGCGCCTTATTGCGGGGGACAAATTTTTTTTTTAATTCCAAACCTATCGTGAGGGGTATCAAAATAAAGGGTTTTGAGAGGTGATTTTAGAAATATATAACACTTATATGTTTAAATGTACCTAATTCTAAAAAAAAATAACTAAAAAGTTGTAAATAAAAAAAGTTAAATAAAAAAATCAAAAAACCCGACTGTTTAAAAAGCAAACTAAAAAGACGTAAACAAGAAGAAAATCATGCTGTGCAGTCGGAGGATACATTTTCCGAGCTGGCGGACCAAAACCAGAAATATCCTCCGACTGCACAGCATGATTTTCTTCTTGTTTACGTCTTTTTAGTTTGCTTTTTAAGCAGTCGGGTTTTTTGATTTTTTTAATTAACTTTTTTTTTGGATAGTCAGTTAAGAAGGTGACAAACACACCGACACAGAGATACTTTCGTAGTTTTAATAGTTGTATGGGAAGTATAGAAGTATGGATGTCAATAATCTAAAGTTTTCTTGACGATCACGAATTTTTTAAGTCTCAACAAAATTCGTTCAGTAGTTTTTGCTTGCAAGGGTAACAAACATACTCACAAACTTTCACATTCCAATATTAGTAGGATGTAGGATAGGATCACCCTTTCCCAACCCATAATGACTTTATTTAGATAAAGTGCTACCAAATTAATTAATTATCACACCATAAAAATATTAAAACTGCCACTATAAATCGAACACATGGCGTTTCAAGCCGTGAAATTGATTTATCATTGGAGTAGGGCAGATGTAAGGACATCACGCCTGTAAACTGTTATAGGGCATGCCATATGTGATATAGTGCCCTATTGGGGTGTAAATTGCTCATTTAATTTGTCTCTTTGTATGTCATGAGGCTGAATGTTATTGAATGTAATAGAGCGTAGATGCTGTGGTGAGCAATATTAATTTCGAAAGTTCGGTCATATGGTAATAGTGCGCGGCACGTAATTGAACAAAAATGTACTAACGTTTTATTAAAATTAAACGATTTAAACCGAAATGAATTCCTTATAAATGACCTAACCGTTGACAATATACAAAATGTCAACGGTTAGGTCGTATAAAAAGAAGAAATGTCGGTTTAAATCGTTTAATTTTAATAAAATGTTAGTACATTTGTGTTCAACTTACGTGCCGGGCTCTATAACTATTATAGACCTCTAGCTTTTGCTCTCAACTTCGTCAGCGTAGCATTAGTACTTCGAATAGCTCATGGCTGGTCATGCTGCCTTACTTGACACACCCTTACTTGACATACGGAAATCATCCTTATTTCCGGGATAAAAACTATCTAATGTCCCTCTCAGGGTCTCAAACTATCTCCATACCAAATTTCATCTAAATCGGTTCAGCTGTTTAGGCGTGAAAAGGCAACAGACAAACAGACAGGGTTTCTTCGCATTTATATTATTAGATTGGATGGATTGCTAATGTGCAAGCAGACTTCGTCTTATCTTGAATTAGTACAATCTGATTGCGAATAGCTTATGCTGGAAGCTTTAATTTAGTTTCACTTGTCACGGTTTCTGTGAGTAATCAAAGCTTGTATGATAATTTGACTCACTTCTTCTTTTACAATCAGGCGAGATAGTGGTCAAACGCGAGATAATAAAAAAAGGAAACTTCCCGGGGTTCGAATTTCGAATGACCTGAAATTCCGTTTGTTCCCACTAGTTCTAGTGAACAGTTCTACGGTAGAACTAATGGGATTTTTTTTCCCACTGGTACTACGATTTTAGGTATTACAAAATAGTAAACTATTGGGATTCTCTATTCCCACTTGTTCTACTGAACAGTTCGACGGTAGAACTAATGGGATATTTTGTTCTCACTAGTACTAGGTTTTACCGGTACATTGAGGTGATAAAGTGTTTGTACAAAAAATCGGTTTGCCGATGACATAGTGGTTATGGTTGTGACACACGTTTTTTTTGTATTCAAAATACAATGACACTAATATCACATCACACTATCACACTAAAAAGGCAAAAGTTTGTGAATGTGTGTGTGTGTTTGTATGTTTGTTACTTCTTCAAGCTCAATCGGCTGGACGGATCTGGGTGAAATTTGGTACAGAGATAGATTATAGTCAGGCCTAGCACATAGGATACTTTTAAGCCCTGGAATATTTTTTCCTTGGGATAATTTTCGACGTTCACGCGGGCGAAGCCGCTGGCAGAAGCTAGTTTTGAATAGAAAAGCTGGTTAAAAAAAAATGGGAATAAATATAATGACCACCAAAAAAAACTTTGTGACGATAACCCCTAACCACCAAATCTAGTAATATACTGACAAAAATAGTAAATGATCACCAAATTTAGTAAATTGATCACCAAATTTTAATAGCAAATTATTGCGCTATTTAATGTTGTAAAATAGGTTAGGTTAGGTTAGAACTGTGACCCCCCCCGATGGGTTCCCGCATTGTCGAGGCGGGGGGGCTCAGTAGCCGTGGCTTGGACAACCACGGTGAAGCGAAGAGGAACCCGAGGAGGGGCCGCTCGTCAGGGCTTTTGCCGACAAGCCGACGACGTAGCGGCCAATAAGTAGGTTGCGGTGCCGTATGGGCGGCATCGTAACTGAGGTGGGCCGCGATGTGGTATGGTAGGCATCGCGGCTGAGGGTTGGAGGCCGCGGCGGGAGAGGAGTGCCGGTATTACGGTGCGCCGCTCGCCCTACCCTCCGCGGCCTGCACGGGGTCGCCACCGTCTGATGGCGGACGCGGTGGGGCCGCAGGGGAGGAGGAGTGTCGGTATTGCGTTAGCCGCTCTCCCTATCTCCTGCGGCCGAAAAATGGTAGGTGGCGGGGCCACTGTCCTGACTCGTCACAGGGGAACCAAGGGTGCCACACACGGGGTCGTCTGGCGCCCATGTGCCGGTTTGGTTCCTGGGGTGGTCACGGCGTACAACGTGTTCTCGTACGCCGGTGACGGGGGTTACTCCCCAAAGGAGGGTCCGGTGACGGACAGCCGCGGCGGGTTCGCGGATGTATGCTTCCGCGTTCCCGTGTTCCCGCCATAAGCGGCAAAGTAGGACACCGTGGAGTTTTAGTGGGTTAGAGTCCCACATAACTGCGCTATCTCCCCGTGGTAGCGTAGTATGCATGAGCATTTCTCCACGCAAAAAAAAAAAAAAAAAAAAAGGTTAGAACTGTGACCAACCGCGCGCGAGGCGAGCGAGCAAAGCGAGCGGTGCCGCGGCAGCGGCCGGCGAGCGCTACTTCCAAGTTGCTCCCAGAAATTTTATAATCTTTTTGGTCATTGGTTTAATTTTGGTGATCATTTACTACTTTTGGTGATCATTTACTACTTTTGGGTTAACAATGATTTATTTGGAGTCATTTTGCCTAAACAGGATAGCGAGATGTTAAAACTTTGGTTATAATTTTACAATAAGATGCGGGTTTAATTTTGGTGATCATTTACTATTTTTGTCTGTTATATGTTACTATATCTGGTGGTAAGTTAAACATAAGCCAAAAAAAATTAGTTTATTTTATTATTTGTTTTTTTTTTTGTTGGTCTATAACCATCTTCGCATTATTGCTTTTCTAATGTTTAGGATTTCAAAGTCTATAACAGACATTGGTAGAAACAATTTTTGTGTTTTATACATTAAATAAAAAATAATTAAAAAATCATTGTAAGCTGGTGCTGGCTGCCTAAGGTGCGTCGTTGATACATCAAGTACACTCATGCATTCAATTTTTTTTTTTGGAATGAAGAAGACTGCACATTAGGCCGATTAAATGTGATTTTAAAGAAGCCTTTTTATTTAATTTTCTTTGTAAAACTAACTATAAATAGAAGAAAATCTCAAAATAAAAATAGAGATTCAATGCAATATTATTATGATATAGCAATGCAAATACATACATCGATAGTGTTGGGTACCGGTGAGAATCCAACTTTACATAAGCCGAATAGATGTTATTTTAAAGAAGCCTATAGTTCTTTGTTAAACTAACTATTAATAGAAGCAATCTCAAAATAAAAATAGGGATTCATTGCAATATATTTACGAAATCATAACAATGCAAATACTTCGATAGTGTTGGGTACAGTCAACAATCTAACTTTACTCATCAACACTATGTTTGGAAGCTATAAACCATTGAAACACTGCAGAACTCCCCCTTGGGAATCCCATGTGTTTGCTACCCATTGTATCACATGACCATCTTACAAATACCTCTAACAACTGCTCATTTGCCCTTCGATCCGGACCTTTGTTGGACTATAACAGGGGGTGGGAGGTCTTGGTATATTGGTGAATGTGTTTGCCATAGAATTGACACATTTTACCCCGAAATGTGTAAAATATCAGTGAGTTGGGGCGGAGTTAATGGAGTATGGCAACACACAGTTTTCGTCACGTGCGCGTGATTTCAAAGAAATTGTACAATTTATGTGGTCTTTGTAAACTATGGTTGAAGGGGATGCATTCCCGGTCGCAGTATTGTATTTTTGGGTGGGAATTAGTGTGAAATTTTAAACATGGTTTTATATGGTTTCTCGAAGAACATTTATGTGTGTGCTTGTTTTTCGATACGACTACATTCCTATATTTATTCTATTACTTTATATTATCTATTTTATTTACCCACGTCCGTGTGTCACTAGCGGGGTGCCAACTGAAAATCAGCGCTGGGTGTCTGACACCCAGCAAATGCTAAGTTGGTAACCCTTTCGGTATGGGCACGCCCGGCGCAATAATTCTGAAACCCTGTTTGTACTTTTTTACTATTCTTCTCTGTTACTTTGTGATTATTGTTGTTGTGTTGTGTCTGTGTCGAATAAATGTATTTTTATTATATTTTATTCTATCAAAATGCATGGAACTGGGAACGTTGTTAAATACCGTCTTCCCGTGCTTATGTAGGAACAACTTAGCATTTGTTCTACAAGTAACAAATTAAAACTTGAGTAATTCGAACATGATCAATATTGAGGACGTAAATCATTAAGATCATCAGTCAGATGCGACTGTCTTACTGAACTTCGAAGTTTAAAATATCGATGTACTGTATTCGTATAGTTTAAAAGTACGACTTACGTGAGTTAGAAAGTACGCTATGACGAATTATTTAATTGAGAATGTTTATAATCACGATGTTTGGAACTACGAAAGCTACCCCCGACACATTTTTATTGCATGCTACTTAATTTATCTATTAGTAGTCACGCTTCTATTGACAATATATTGAACACGTAATTATGGCACGGTATCTTGCGAAAATACCCCGATTCAAACAGTAAAACGCCCATAACTTTTGAACGGCTCAACCGATTTTTATCAAACATAGCTAAGAACACTCGCTACAGTCACCTTTCAAATGAAATCAAGATCGTTTCACCCGTTTAGGGGCTATGATGCCACAGCCAGATACACAAATACACAAACAAATAAATACACAGGTACACACGTCAAACTTATAACTCCCCTGTTTTTCCATCGGGGATTAAAAAACTATGAAACTACCTTTATTAAATCAACGCAGAGGATTAAAAAAAAAGTTAATTCAAAAATCCAAAAAACCCGACTGCTTATAAAGCGAACTAAAAAGCCGTAAACAAGAAGAAAATCATGCTGTGCAGTCGGAGGATACGTATTCGCGAGCTGGCTGACCAGATGAGAATCCATTTTGTCTCTGGTTGTATGCCTCAAATTGCAGCACGTTGCGCATTGCGCGACGTTAACGTTGCGTTAACGCTTGCCACTCGTCTCTCGACGTCTGTGGACCGTCGACGCTGTGCAGACGTTGTAGTAACGCCAACGCTCGTAAAACGTCAGTGGGATAGCGGCCTAAGCTGTCGGGTTTTTTGGTTTTTTATTTATAACTTTTTGGTTATTTTTTTTAAGATTTCGGTACATTTAAACATATAAGTGTTATATATTTCTAAAATAACCTCTCAAAACCCTTTATTTTGATACCCCTCACGATGGGATTGGAAGTAAAATTTTTTTTTGTCCCCCGCAATAAGGCGCCCAAAATACGCCATATTTCTATTTTCCAATTTCAATGTAGCCAGTGACACTCGCAGGGTTAAGACGAATCGATTGACGTACGAATCATCAAAATCGGCCAACGCGTTTGGTCTCTGGGACGCCACATAGGAACAAACATACATACATACATATATACATACATACATACATAGACTGATAAACACATTACCCTCCTTCGGCAATCGGGTAATGAACAGGAACAATGTTTGTTCTATGTAAAACGTATGTATCTCCCACACATAAATTACTCTCAAAGCCACGTAGATGAACTTAGGATAATGTAGAAAGTTTAAAACGTAATGCACTGGCTCCACCTTGCTAACTCATGTTAACCAAACTGCAGTTTGAGCTAGCAACTTGTTCTGAAAGATTAGCAGCATAGATACTTAAGCGGTTTACATGTTTTGGTAGTAAAATTACCAGAAATTATATACTACTTCTACTAGATTTGGATAGAGCTGAAATTTTGCACACAATGTTTTCACAAATTTGTTTCCCGAGACAATGTGATTTTTACCCGAGTGCCTAAGGAGGGTAATGTGTTTATCAGTCTATGTATGTATGTTTGTTCCTATGTGGCGTTCTAGAGACCAAACGCGTTGGTCGATTTTGATGGTTCTTACGTCAATCGACTCGTCTTAACCCAAATAAAAAAAGTTAATTAAAAAATTCAAAACACCGGACTGCTTAAAAAGCGAACTAAAAAAATGTAAACAAGAAGAAAATCATGCTGTTCAGTCGGAGGATACATGTTCGCAAGCTGGCTGACCAAAACCAGATGTTTTAATTAACATTTTTTTGTATAAATTCTTGTTTAAAAAATCTTTTTTTTAATAAGAATTTATACCAAAGGGTAAAAACGGGACCCTATTACTAAGACTCCGCGGTCCGTCTGTCTGTCGGTCTGTCTGTCTGTCACCAGGCTGTATCTCATGAATCGTGATAGCTAGACCGTTGAAATTTTCACAGATGATGTATTTCTATTGCCGCTAATACTAAAAACAGAATAAAAATAAATATTTAAGTGGGTCTCCCATACAACAAACGTGATATTTTGCCGTTTTTTTGCGATAATGGTACGGAACCCTTCGTGCGCGAGTCCGACTCGCACTTGGGCGGTTTTTATTATTTTTTTCTTACGGTTTTATTTAAATTTGAAACCAATTCGTAAGTACCTACATAAAGTAGGCCATAACCTATTATAAATAGGTCAGATCGCACATTCGTTATTCACTCTATTCCCAAAGCGTGGTCGTTTTGCTACTAGTGTATAATAAGGCCATTCATTGCGGCCACAATGGCTATTACCATAAAGTGATTGATGTAGTTCGCTTATTGCGAATAATATCGATATAATGGACAGTTATATTTATTTTTGGGTGAGTAATAGTTGGAAAAATATTATTTAGTTAGTATAAATGTCGCCTTTATTTGTTGGTTTATTTTGTTCTTTTTTAGGGTTCCGTACCCAAAGGGTAAAAACGGGACTCTATTACTGAGACTTCGCGGTCCGTCTGTCTGTCTGTCTGTCTGTCACCAGGCTGTATCTCATGAACCGTGATAGCTACACAGTTGAAATTTTCACAGATGATGTATTTCTGTTGCCGCTATAACAACAAATACTAAAAACAAAATAAAATAAATATTTAAGGAGGGCTCCCATACAACAAACGTGACTTTTTTGCCAATTTTTGCGATAATGGTACGGAACCCTTCGTGCACGAGTCCGATTCGCACTATGTCGGGATTTTTTTTTAATAATTATTTTCGGAATAATAAAAAAAATAAGTTCAAAAACTAAAACCCGACTACTGAATAATAACGGTCGAAAAAGTACGAAACAAGACAATATTCCCGTAATTTTGCCGTGGTCGTATGCCACCTACTGTAACAAAACAATACATTCCGCATGCATTAGCATACGACCTAGAGGAGCTCTGCTCCATTAAATCGAAAAATCGTAACAAAAAATTTTGTACAGAAACATTGATTGGAATTGTTTTATTGGGAGATACAGGAAAACACTATTGCACCAACTTATTTTACAGAACAGCAACTTTTAACTGTTTTAGACTAATTTAGGTATAAAGTTTACTGGTTAAAAATAATATCAATAATATGTAAAGTACTTAAAGGTAACTATTTAAGCAAATTAAACAAATATTTTTCCCTATTATTTTTGCTCGAATAAAGTTTGCAGTCATTCTTATCTTTTCCAACAGTCTTTATCAATCCCTGATCTACTGCAGTCGTAACCCAATATCATATAGCTAGAGTGTCACTATTGTGCCTGTTCGAAACTGCGCAATTAGATATTCTTTTTGATACCGACAACTCTCGCATAATATGATTTAAGTTGATAAACAGCATCGATTTTTAGGGTTCCGTACCCAAAGGGTAAAAACGGGACCCTATTACTGAGACTTCGCTGTCCGTCTGTCTGTCTGTCTGTCACCAGGCTGTACCTCATGAACCGTGAGAGTTAGTTGAAATTTTCACAGATGATGTATTTCTGTTGCCGCTATAAAAACAAATCTTATCTTATCAAAACAGACTCGGACTTGGCCGGTTTTTATTATTTCACGGTTTTTTGTCTATAACTCAAAATATATAGTTATGTTAGAAAGTCAACTCCAGCTATAGACAAGCAGCATTGCAGCCCCACAAAATATAATGCTCCGCAAGTGCACGTAGCTCCCGCGTTCACTAGTGATGTACCCTTACCAAAAACTTATCGACATGTTGTGTGTGTCCAATTCAGAACACGTGCGATGCTGTGCCAACCCTGATTGGCAGCACAATGCTTCCATCGCACCCCTATTTTTGTTTTTTTGGGTATAAGCGAAAAATCAATGAACAATTTTTTATCGGAAAGTGTGCTAGGATTTCGTATTGTGATGTAAATATTTTGCGGGACAAAGGGATGTATTTTAATTGTTGGGGGCAGTTTTTTGGCTTTCTACTTATGGTCGTTACAGGTCAGCTTTTGTCATGCAGGTGGCTTATCTATTGTAATAATAGTCCTCAAAACGCGGGCGATATTATAGTGCTCAAGTATGTCGCAAATACAGGTACAATCTCTGTTGATCCGTTTCCTCATTCTCATAGTCCGATGAGACGGCAATTTGAGTCGACCGGAGAGAGATCAGGCAAGACCAACGGCTATATAGTATAAGCCGTTGGTCTTACGCCTGATTTCGTATAAGGCTTATACAATGTACCGTAGTTGTTGAATTAGGTAATTTACCTATGTTTGCAATATTTGTAACTATGTGAGAACCATGTTCCTATTTATCAAAGGAATGAATTTACCTGTTAGTGTTTTGTAATACTTTATATCTATACATAGTATAGTAGTGTTAGTCTGGGTGCATCGTCTTCACGTATATGAATTAAAGTATGTTTGTGAATATTGTCAAACATTTTTTTTAAAAGAGTATGTGTAGAGTTTCTTGTCCGTTCTTCTACAACAAGCTACTTTTCCAAATGGACGGTAGAATCAATTATTATTACTTATGAATTTAAATTTTTGACGTCAAAAAGTGCCGCTTAATGAACTAAATGAAGGAAAGAAATTTGACTTAGATTTTGATAACGTGCTTTTAGAGGCTAGGGGGTTTCACACTCAGAAATTCCTTATTATCATTGTCCGACATGGGAATCGAACCATGGACCCCGCTCTGAACAATCGCATTTATGACCACGAGGCCAATGAACCTACTATAATGAAGTTCTTAAAGTGCTATCAAGTATAGGCGTAATATATGGTTATTGTAGGAAACCACGCAAGGTCGTTGGCCAGAATATCTGACTAGATTGGACAGGCTTATGGTTCTACCTATTTTTACGATATGTGGCAGTTTTATACATTTTATTTCATGAGCTATGGTATAATACTAGGGAACACGGACAAACAATATTTATCCTTAAGCATACCAATATACGCCTATATCCAGCAGTGGACGTCTTTCGGCTGAAAATGATGATGATGATACCTAAGTAGAATAACAGCGAAAACAGAAGCAAAACTGATCAAAAAACAAACGACATTGATCATAATTACACAAATCATTCTGACCCTCTCGTAAAAACACCTTTTTCTATGTTGGATGTATTGGATGTACCAACTGAAAGTAGGTATATGGGCGTAAGTACTAGACTTTAACTTCAGTGTATAGACAGGGACGTCAAAGTCTAGTAGTTGATTGTCTCTTTCTATCTATAAACTTTGAACTTTCAAAACTTCTTCGCTGGTATTTTCAAAATCTTTCACATGTATTTGTTTACTAGAGCTAATAGGTATTTTATTTAGTAAATAAATGTATATTCCTAATTAGGTAGGTATATCTATCTACCTACATGAGTGGTATTGTGGTAAATTGCCCATCAGATTTATGTACCAAAACTTTTTTACAGGGATGGAGAAACCATCATGCAAAAGCTGTCAAACCACGTTTTTATTCCTAACAAAATTTATCTGACGATTGCAAAATTATAAATGATAAAACTGCATCAAAAACTGTTGCACGCAGTTTGGTAGAACAACACGGTTCCACCGATAGGCAGACAATCATAATCTGTACGTGTTTGTACAGTTGTTGAAGCTCTAAAAGGTTGTCGTGTACCCCGCCCTAACATGTTCTACTTCATTGATTGCAGCTTTGCAGCTTGATAACCAACATACCACACGTAATTGTCTGAGAAACCATTCCACTTGCGAGGGTTGTAACGATAATTGGTTTTCTGTCCCACCCTCTACATGCCAAATGGCTATTAAATTCGTATTATTATCTCAGTACTGTTTGATCCCACGCTGATTTAGGAAACGATAAACATGATATAAAATATATCACATTTTTCATGTTTGTGCCTCTGTTAGTTGGCTTACTATGATGGGCACGAACATTCTGGTTGTCTGTCAAATGTACATATTTTTAACCCCCGACGGAAAAAGATGGGTGTTATAAGTTTGACGTGTGTTGCTGTGTCTGTCTGTGGCATCATAGCGCCTAAACGGATGGACCGATTTTGATTTAGATCTTTTTTGTTTGAAAGGTGACTTTGTCGAGAGTGTTCTTAGCTATGTTTAGTGAAAATCGGTTTAGCCGTTCAAAAGTTATGGGCTGTTTTCTGTTTGAAACGGTGTATTTTCGCAAGATATCGTGTCATAATTACGTGTTCGATAGATGTTTGATCGAAGCGTGTCTACTACTAGAAAAATTATGTAGTTTAAAAAGTATTAAATAAACAAAAAAATTGCCGGGGGTTTTGGATTTTTTTTATTTTTACTTGTTATTTCACTTGTTGTGGATAATGTGCTGAGGAGCTCGTGGCTAAATAATAACAGCCGCGCGGGTCGATCTTCAAGGTTAAGCAACGCTTGATGAGGTTGGTCCGTGGATGGGTGACCATTTCAACATACCGAGTTTCCTCCGTGCCTCGGAAAGCACGTTAAGCCGTAGGTCCCGGCTGTCATTTGAAGATCTTTGACAGTCGTTACGGGTAGTTAGAAGCTTGATATCTGACAGCAGTCTTGCCAAGGGGTACCGTGTTACTCAATTACTGGGTTGTGGAGGTCAGATAGGCAGTCGCTCCATGTAAAACACTGGTACTCAGCTGAATCCGGTTAGACTGGAAGCCGACCCCAATATAGTTGGGAAAAGGCTAGGCAGATTTATTTAGTGGATAATGTGCAGAATTCATTTTTTTTTTATTATAGATATGCTCGCGCTTGACCACTATCTCACCTGATGGTAAGCGATTATGTGGTCGACGGTGTAACACGCTTGCCTTGAAGTAACCTATTCACTCTTGACTTAAAGACCCCGAGGTTTCATTTCCTTTTGATTTGAAAAAAAAAGCATTAGCGATTGTCAATGAGTCCTAAACTTATAAGATCGACATACACTACTGAAATGTCATAAAGATTTCTTGAACGGCCATCTATTGGCAGTCCTAATCGCTGATAGAACGACATTTTATCTAGGTTGTTATCTCAGAGAACTCTTTTTACTTCATAAAAGGATACAGGAACAAAAAAAATCCGGCCAAGTGCGAGTCGGACTCGTGCACGAAGGGTTCCGTACCATTATCGCAAAAAACGGCAAAAAAATCACGTTTGTTGTATGGCAGCCCCACTTGAATATTTATGTTATTCTGTTTTTAGTATTTGTTATTATAGCGGGAACAGAAATACATCATCTGTGAAAAGTTCAACTGTCTAGCTATCACGGTTCATGAGGTACAGCCTGGTGACAGACAGACCTAAAATAGCCTATGTCACTCAGGAATAATGTAGCTTTCTATTGGTGAAAGAATTTTTTAAATCGGTCCAGTAGTTTCGGAGTCTATTCGGTACATACAAACAAAAAAATCTTTCCTCTTTATAATATTAGTATAGATTAGTATAGATGAATAGTGCTTTTTCTGTATGAGAAGAGGCCTTTGCGTATGCAGAGGAGTAGTTATTAAATGTTATAAAAAATCGAAAATTAATACGAATAGGCGTATCAAACTTATTGGCAACACAACTGCCTGATATTACTATTATTTTAACGCGACCGACCGCTAGCAAACTCCAATTGTTCAAATAAATCCAGTACTTATAAAGCTGGATATTTTCTCTATCGATTGGACAGATACGTAATCTCCGAACATGGACCATTAATTTATCAGGGGGATCTCCGCAGCGAATCTGTCGATGAGATTAATTCTGTGGAGCCGATTTGGTTTCTGATAACAGAAAGATTATAATTAGATACAGGGATGTTGTGGCGAAATTAAAGTTGTGTTTGGTACAGTTGTGTACAGTCGACGGCACGTCCGTGGTAACACTTTGACCGTGAGCTGGGGCTCTAACAAAGTGACGTGCGTTGAGCGGTAATAAAATTTTTGAACATGTGACAATTTGGTAGCACATGACAATCCAGAGGTTCTCGACAAGTAACATTCTGTCAACAAAAGTGTGGCGTTCAAGTATTACGTAAGCAGATTTGTTACAATTATTTACGCGATATAATATATATGTATATAATTAAATCTTTTTGCTATCAGAAACCAAATCGGCTCTGTCTGGCCCTGTGTAGTACGAAGTTCTAGTATAATATGAGGGTAGCATATACTGATTATGTTACCATAATAGGCCGTCCGCTTAACTGACATCGTACCTAAGGTAGTAAGTGAGATGTTGACACCCATCGCGAACTATCGACTGACAGGTCACTACAACCGCGGCGACACTAAGTCCGCCTATGAACTTTTATGTTGCACGAAGTATCAGTAAATAACTTTAATTTTGGAAGTCGGTGTCTTTGGTAGGTACCAATTTTTGCGTTATGGACACCAACTTCCAAAAATAAAGTTATTTTTCACTTTGTAGTTTTCTTATTTGGAAGTCGGTAGTATTTTTTTGTAAAATAGTTTTTATATTTTTCACTTTTTAGTTGTACCTACCTAATAGGCAAGTAGTTACGTAAGGTACCTATAATGCCAGAATAGATTACCCGAATATCATGAAACTGAACATAACCGGTGAAATGAGAGTGTACCGAGGTGAACTGTATACATCTACGTAACCCTTTAGAGCGTACTAGCGTGATGTTATGTTATGAAATGGTATAAACAATACACAGACATTCGTTTGCAGCAATCCCGAGAGATTTCCCGTTATTTATTGAAGAGTTCTGTTGTATATCTCCGAAGTTCTTCATCAAATCTTCACCAAATAAAAAATGGGACCAACTTCGGAACATACTCTTTCAAAATCGGTCCATAATTGATGGAAATATCGATGAACATACATAAAAAAATAAAAAATAAAAACATACGTGAAGTCGAACATATGAACCTCCTCCTTTTTGGTAAGTCGGTTAATAAATAAATACACCCCTTCCGTCAACTTCGAGAAACAGGTCAACCGCTGAAACCGACTCGGCTGGGCAGCGTTCGGAAAGTTGCGCGGTATCTTCTCGTCCAACTTAACACAGTGTCTCAATACGAAAGTCTATGACCAGTGTGAGTTGCCAGTGATGACATATGGCTCTTAGACGTGGTCGCGCACAATGTGCCTCAACAGAAAGATTACAGTCACCCAACGGGCAATGGAGAGGGCTATGCTTAGAGTTTCCTTGCGTGATCGAATCAGAAATGTAGAGATCCGCAAGAAAACCAGGTTTACCGACATAGCTCGAAGAATTGGCAAAGTCAAGTGGTAGTGGGCAGAGAACTCTTCTCGCAGAACGGATGGTCGATGTTATAGAAAGTCGTTGCGTTGAAAGGCATCCCACCAAGTGGACCGATGACCTGGTGAAGGTTTTGGGGATCCGCTGGATGCGTGACGCACGGGACCGGTCGATGTGGCGACGCTTAGGGGAGGCCTATGTCCAGCTGTGGACGTATTTCGGCTGATTTGATGATGATGATGACCCCTTCTGTACCGCGCAGCTACTTCAGAATACCTCAGTACCCTCAGTTATGCGGTCGGTCTATAGGTAACACTGACTTGCGGCCTAGGTACTATATATTCTAAAGAGTTTAAAAACACGCACTAGGATTTTGAGTACCTAATAGTTATGTACCCAGCTAATGTTAACCCAACAACTTCGAAGTAATTCGTAGAAAAATAAAACGAATATCTTTTTCTTTTGAACTTAAGTCCTAAACCCACAAAAGTAAAAAACCCTAATGGTACTTTAACCAGTATTAAAAGTAAAGAAAATGTTTTATGTCTTTGTTTCAAGCTTGCCAAAAACACAGACAGTAATTCGTCTGTAATTTGGATTTTATGTTGAAACTTAGCAAATTGTTGTAGTTAAAACATTGGAACATAAAAATGAAATATAATGAATATGCGGCACGAATGCTAATTTTATGTGCGAAGACAACTTTAATACAAGTTGTAGTTAAATTTTAATACATTTTCTTTTGAAGAAGCCACTTCTTTTTCGCTGTTCGATTAAAAAATTTAAGAACTGTCGATAAATATTGCTAATTTAATATATATAATCTGAAATCTATAGTGTACAGTTTTTAGGTTTATCTAATAATACCTTTAAACGAGTAATTCTTGTATATAAGTATATATAATCTGAATCTCGGAAACGGCTCCAAACGATTTTCATGAAATTTAGTATGCAGGGTTTCGGGGGCGATAAATCGATCTAGCTAGGTAATTTTAGAAAACATCGTTTTCTCTATTTTCACCCGAGTACTCTATTTTTTCTCTATTTTCACTATAAACAAACTGAGTTAGCGGTCGAGTGTCCGGTAGATGGAAATAGGCTTGCACATATTGCATGGGACTTAACTGTTGGGGCATGCTAGAGGTACATTTCTGCCTATCTCTTTGAGGAATACAGGCGATATAAATATAAAACCACACGATACTCTAAAAATTTGAAGAAATTCTACTAAATTTGAGACTTTCGATGCCTACTCATTCCACTAAGTTTTACGACAAATCGTTTACGGTCTAGGCTGTGCGATTGTGGAATGAGTTGCCGTTGTCAGTTAGACAAGCCCAGTTACTGGCTGCTTTTAAGAATCTGGTTAGAAACCATTTCCTTTCTTTCTAACTTTTTCTATTTCGATTTAATTTATTCCATCATCATTCAACCCTTTTAATTTTTTTCCATCTATGAATATGTGTAACACGTAATCTTATATATAAAATTCTCGTGTCACAATGTTCGTTCCCGTACTCCTCCGAAACGGCTTGACCGATTCTCATGAAATTTTGTGAGCATATTGAGTAGGTCTGAGAATCGGCTAACATCTATTTTCTTTTTAATTTTTAGGGTAGGTAGGGTAGGGTAGGTAGGGTAGGGTAGGGTAGGTAGGGTAGTGTAGGGTAGGGTAGGTAGGGTAGGGTAGGTAGGGTAGGGTAGGTAGGGTAGGGTAGATAGGGTAGGGTAGGGTAGGTAGGGTAGGGTAGGGTAGGGTAGGTAGTGTAGGGTAGTTAGGGTAGGGTAGGTAGTGTAGGGTTGTTAGGGTAGGTAAGGTAGATGAATGTTTGGTGTTTTTATGGGTCAGCTAGTATTATATAATATTATATATGTATGTTTATATAGTAACTAGCTGACCCGGCAAACTTTGTTTTGCCATAAAAACACCATACTTTCATCTACCCTACCTACCCAACACTACCTACCCTACCCTAACTACCTACCCTACCCTACCCTACACTACCTACCCTACCTACCCTACCCTACCTACCCTACCCTACCTACCCTACCCTACCTACCCTATCCTACCTACCCTACCCTACCTACCCTACCTACCCTACCTACCCTACCTACCCTACCTACCCTACCTACCCTACCTACCCTACCTACCCTACCTACCCTACCCTATCTACCCTACCCTACCTACCCTACCCTACCTACCCTACCCTACCTACCCTACCCTACCTACCCTACCCTACCCTACCTACCCTACCTACCCTACCTACCCTACCTACCCTACCTACCCTACCTACCCTACCTACCCTACCTACCCTACCTACCCTACCTACCCTACCTACCCTACCTACCCTACCTACCCTACCTACCCTACCTACCCTACCTACCCTACCTACCCTACCTACCCTACCTACCCTACCTACCCTACCTACCCTACCTACCCTACCTACCCTACCTACCCTACCTACCCTACCTACCCTACCTACCCTACCTACCCTACCTACCCTACCTACCCTACCTACCCTACCTACCCTACCTACCCTACCTACCCTACCTACCCTACCTACCCTACCTACCCTACCTACCCTACCTACCCTACCTACCCTACCTACCCTACCTACCCTACCTACCCTACCTACCCTACCTACCCTACCTACCCTACCTACCCTACCTACCCTACCTACCCTACCTACCCTACCTACCCTACCTACCCTACCTACCCTACCTACCCTACCTACCCTACCTACCCTACCTACCCTACCTACCCTACCTACCCTACCTACCCTACCTACCCTACCTACCCTACCTACCCTACCTACCCTACCTACCCTACCTACCCTACCTACCCTACCTACCCTACCTACCCTACCTACCCTACCTACCCTACCTACCCTACCTACCCTACCTACCCTACCTACCCTACCTACCCTACCTACCCTACCTACCCTACCTACCCTACCTACCCTACCTACCCTACCTACCCTACCTACCCTACCTACCCTACCTACCCTACCTACCCTACCTACCCTACCTACCCTACCTACCCTACCTACCCTACCTACCCTACCTACCCTACCTACCCTAAAAAAAAAAAAAAAAAAAAAAAAAAAAAAAAAAAATACCTACCCTACCTACCCTACCTACCCTACCTACCCTACCTACCCTACCTACCCTACCTACCCTACCTACCCTACCTACCCTACCTACCCTACCTACCCTACCTACCCTACCTACCCTACCTACCCTACCTACCCTACCTACCCTACCTACCCTACCTACCCTACCTACCCTACCTACCCTACCTACCCTACCTACCCTACCTACCCTACCTACCCTACCTACCCTACCTACCCTACCTACCCTACCTACCCTACCTACCCTACCTACCCTACCTACCCTACCTACCCTACCTACCCTACCTACCCTACCTACCCTACCTACCCTACCTACCCTACCTACCCTACCTACCCTACCTACCCTACCTACCCTACCTACCCTACCTACCCTACCTACCCTACCTACCCTACCTACCCTACCTACCCTACCTACCCTACCCTACCTGCCCTACCCTACCTACATACCTACCCTACCCTACTTACCCTACCCTACCCTAAACGGGATAAAAATCCTATAGATAGTATACTATGTCCTTCTCCTGGTTCTTAGCTACCTCCCTACCAATTTTCAGCCAAATCGGTTCAGCCGTTCTTGAGTTATAAATAGTGTAACTAACACGACTTTCTTTTATATATATAGATATATTTTTTTATATGTATGTATATATATTTTAATGTAGTATTACACCACAGGCTACCCCCTGTTTTATTTTAAGTTCTTTAGGTCCATCCAAAGGTTGTCTGGTAGATATCACTGTCAGCGATAACCCCGCCTTTGTACCCGTAGAAATAAGTATTATTGTAAAAGAGATGTGTAACTTCATTTTTTGGTGTACAATAAAGTATATTCTATTCTATTCTACTCGTAGTAGTCTTATAAAAATCCTTTTCACATTCTCTAAGCACTGTCCTATAATTTATTTTGAACACGTTCCAATTTTATTACTAAACGACACGGGACCGATACAACAAGATTTGACGGGCCTTTTTCTAAAGTTCTAGGTCACAATATCGAAGATATTTTGCTAAAAAAAAACTTACGCAGTGCGGTACAGAAGGTTATGCTTATATGAACACAACGAGATACATTTTTTTGCACGTTACCTTCCAATTTTATCACACCCCAGTTTCCAATTTTATCTGCACGTGCATGACCTACTGCGTGTCATTTGTGCTAAGAGTAGAATTGAATGAAGCTTCGAGGCGGACTTAAATGATCTTAGGGCAGTAGGTAGCTCAAGACATAGTAATGACTTAGGTACAGCCATCAGCAAAATAAGTTTTCCCGGAAAATCTGACATAGTCTAGCCATGGGATATCGTGTGACCCCAACGGCGTATAAATCTGACACAGTCTAGCCATGGCATATCGTGTGACCCCATCGGCCCATAGCTGACACAGTCTAGCTATGGGATATCGTGTGACCCCATCGGCGTATAAATCTGGCACAGTCTAGCCATGGGATATCGTGTGACCCCAACGGCGTATAAATCTGACACAGTCTAGCCATGGCATATCGTGTGACCCCATCGGCTCATAGCTGACACAGTCTAGCTATGGGATATCGTGTGACCCCAACGGCGTATAAATCTGACGCAGTCTAGCCATAGCATATCGTGTGACCCCATCGGCCCATAGCTGACACAGTCTAGCCATGGCATATCGTGTGACCCCATCGACCCATACCTGACACAGTCTAGCTAAGGGATATCGTGTGACCCCATCGGCGTATAAATCTGACACAGATCAGATACGCAGACCCTCCGAGTAGAAAAGAGTACCTTTTTTTTTTTTAAACTCATCTGCATCTAGTTATACTGAAGCCAACGCGAACCTATTTGGGACATATACTTTATACCCTCATCTAAAGGAAACGTTTTGTAAAAGGCATACATTTTTGTCAAAGAGAAAACTCTATCAACGCAAAAGCCGTCTAGAATCTTCAGTCATGCTAGGTAATCGATGTTGTTCTACGTTCGGAATCTACAAGTCATTCCCTTGAATTCGATGCCAGTATCAGAATAATACAAAAGCTGACGGCTTACTACAATTTGTCATCGAAGTATTGTGTATATTTACTGTACGGTATTGTTAGCCTTTGTTCCTTTTCAGTAGTTTCATAGAATCAGTAACGATAAAGAAGCATAAATACGCCTTTTATTGAGAAAATGAATGAGTACGGTTTTCGGTTATCAATTGTGAGTCATAGGAAGCAGAGGATGCCGAATCTTTGCTTAAAGCGTTTCATATAAGTAATAAGTTTCTGTATAAAAACATGTTTACAAAAATAATCTACCGATTGCCGAATAAAATCACTACAAAAGGAAAAATAACTTCAATTTCGGCAGTCGGTGTTCCTGTTTTTGTTTCTTCGTGTTTAGGGTTCCGTACCCAAAGGGTAAAAACCGGACCCTATTCTCTGTTTCCCTAGTCTGTCTGTCTGTCACCGGGCTGTATCTCATGAACCGTGATAGCTAGACAGTTGAAATTTTCACAGATGATGTATTTCTGTTGCCGCTATAACAACAAATACTAAAAACAGAATAAAATAAATATTTAAGTGGGGCTCCCATACAACAAACGTGTCTTTTTGCCGTTTTTTTGCGATAATGGTACGGAACCCTTCGTGCGCGAGTCCGACTCGCACTTGGCCGGTTTTTTGACACCGATTTCCGAAATTGAAGTTCTTTTTCCATTAGAAAATCAAATCAAATAGGGATGTTTCCTGGATAGAAAAATGATAATTCTATTAAGTCCTTCAGTGAGATTATCAAATAATATTGGACACGTAGGTATACGTGTCAAATGAAAAAATACGTGTCCAATATTTTTTATTAATCTAACTGGATCAAAAAAACTAATTTTCAATAGTTATTGAAAATACCCTACCCTATTATAGACCCTTGTCATTATCCATGTTCAAATTGAAGCAAGCTTTAAAAGGCCATGGTTAGTAGAACTCATGGATAATGCAGGCAATTAGTAAGTCCTCGGCCGCTTCCAATTCATTTATTTCTCAAAGTCAAAGACAAATATATTTATTTCAACTAGGCCAATAAGCGGCACTTTTGAACGTCAAACAATAATAAATCTAAATTAAAAACGTACAAGTAATAAAAATTTATTCCACCTTGCATTCGGAAAAGT
Source organism: Anorthoa munda (assembly GCA_945859665.1). Lineage (NCBI taxonomy): Eukaryota > Metazoa > Arthropoda > Insecta > Lepidoptera > Noctuidae > Anorthoa > Anorthoa munda. The sequence continues at coordinate 8,084,209 of OX243918.1, read as the reverse complement.
AGCTTGTTATGGAGAAGAACGCACAAGAAACTCCATGTCCAACTCCTCTCAGTAGCTAAGTTACTGCCAGCCCGTGTGAAAGACGAATATTAGCCCAAGGGAACATATCTTATACCCTTCTCCTAGATTCACTTCATCTCGATGACAAAATTGGTGTGGGGGTTTAGGTGTGAAATTGTAAGAAACAGACAGACAGAGTTACTTTTGCATTTATAATATTACTAGCTTCTCCCAGCTGCTACACCACGTGTTACACCGTCGACCACATCATCGCTTACCATCAGGTGAGATAGTGGTCGTGGTCAAGCGCGAGCCTATCTAAAATAAAAATAAAAAACCGGCCAAGTGCGAGTCGGACTCGCGCACGAAGGGTTCCGTACCATTATCGCAAAAAAAACACGTTATTTGTATAGGAGCCCCACTTAAATATTTATTTTATTATGTTTTTAGTATTTGTTGTTATAGCGGCAACAGAAATACATGTTATGTGAAAATTTCAACTGTCTAGCTATCACGGTTCATGAGATACAGCCTGGTGACAGACAGACAGACGGACCGCGGAGTCTCAGTAATAGGGTCCCGTTTTACCCTTTGGGTACGGAACCCTAAAAAGCGGCTTTGTCCGCGTGAAAAGTGTTTAATCATTCCAAGGAAACATTATACCGGTATAGAAAGTTGCCTATGTGCTATTCCAGACAGTATGGTCTATCTCTGACCAAATTTCATCCAACTCTGTTCAGGCGTTCTGGCGTTTGAGTAACAAACATACATCCAAACTTTCGCATTTGTTTATTAGTTTATCCTCGCTCTGGAAAGCCTTGCAGCAATGACACCAATGGAGCACAATCTTATAATAAACTCACTATAAGTCCAGGTTTCCTCACGATGTTTTCCTTCAACGTTGTCAGCGATGTCCAGGATAAACTTAGAAAGTACATATGAATTGAAAAAGTCACATTGGTACTTGCCCGGATTCAAACCTTCGACCTCAAGCACGAGAGGTGAGGCCTTAGCCACTGGGCCACCATAATACTCGCATTAGTAAGATAGTATAAGATTAGTAAGATGGGAGTGAAAACAAAGCAATAATTATGGCATTCATTTCAATGTTAAAAACATTAATAACATTCCTTTACTCCGTAGTAATACACTAAGAGCCCATCTATACCAGCCTAATATAGGTTTTAAGGGCAGTAACGAACTCACGAGCTTGCCTCGTTATCGACCTACTTCAACAGAATAGGCACTAGACACGAGTTGATTTGCTTGAAAGATTAACTGTATCCAATATCTTATAGCCTGTATACACGAGTATGTATACCTAGCCTTAGATTGGTTTTGTTAGGCGAATTGGTAGGCGTTATGTTGCTATATTATTTGAACTTGGCAAAATTATTGATTGGAAAACTCTTCAAGAGTTTTGTTGTACCTAAATCTTAAATGAACTTGTTGAAACAATAAGTAAAATTGGCAAAAGGTTAAAATTATGGTGTTGTAAGGTAAAATATATCCTGGTAAAATATATCCTGGTAAAATATGGTTACCGCAATTTTTTTTTTTTTTTTTTATTGTAGATAGGCTCGCGCTTGACCACTATCTCACCTGATGGTAAGCGATGATGTGGTCGACGGTGTAACATTTATTTTTATTTAAAACGTTCACTCACTCTAGGAATTTCTTCCTGTATCGTGGGTGCGTTTACAAAAATTTAAACTCACATACACAAGACACCCAAGATCCGGAACAACTATCTGAAGGCCACACAAATATTTGTTCCGTGCGGGAATCGAATCCGCGACACGCAGCACAGCAACCGATCGCTCAACCACTACACAACCAACCGTCTCAATCAAAATTTTTATTTGTAACGCTAAGAGGTTTTCGGTTAATACTTTCTGAACCTTCGAGATAAAGTTTGCGTCCTTTCTACGCTGTACTATAAAAATCTTTTTTACAAATATATACTACCGACTTCCAAATAAGAAAACTAGAAAGTGAAAAATAACTTAATTTTTGGAAGTCGGTGTATTTGGTAGGTACCAAATTTTTAAGTTATGGACACCGACTTCCAAAAATAAAGTTATTTTTCACTTTCTAGTTTTCTTATTTGGAAGTCGGTAGTATTTTTTTGGAAAAAAGTTTTTTATGTTTGACTTTTTGTTTGTATCTACCTAATAGGGAAGTACCTAGTTAAGTAAGTACCAATAACGACAGAATAGATTACCCGAATAACATGAAACTGGAATATAACTGGTGAAATAAAAAAAAAAAAAAAAAAAAAAAAAAGACATGCGATTGCAGCAATCCCGAGAGATTTGCCGTTATTTATTGAAGAGTTCTGTTGTAAATCCCCGAAGTTCTTCATCAGATTTTCACCAAATTAAAATGGGACCAATTTCGGAATATGCTCATTCAAACAAAAAAAGAATTTTCAAAATCGGTCCACAATTGACGGAGATATCAGTGAAAACACATAAAAAAACCTACATAATGTCGAACATAGAACCTCCTCCTTTTTTGGTAAGTCGGTTAAAAATAAAAGGAGCTTGACAGATCATTTTCCGAGACTAAAAATGTTTTCATTTATTTAAAATGAAACATTTCATTTGCATGCAGCATAGTTCTAGAGTTGCTGACACTCTTTTGGAAATATACTGGCGTTTTCCTAAGAAAATAAAAGACGATTAAAAATTTTAAAACGCATTGAGGCATTGCCGCGTCACTTCTATCTGCGGAAACCATTATAGACTTCTCAATAGTCAAACCGGCCGTTCCGTTTTACCGTTTGGTGTTTGAGTCATTTCTAGTTAGACCACACTTCCATTTAAGGTAAACTTCAAGCAGTTTATGTTCTTCAGAACCTACAGTCTCATATGTCACACGTAACCCTCTTAGTTCTAAACTCAGGTAGACAAGGTGAAGTCTTAAATTGTTAAGCAAGTTGTATATCATTGAGAGTGAAGTGTGTGCTGCTGGAGTGGCGGGATGGACCACTTTTCACCTTACACTCCCCTAAAAATTGAGACGGCAACCGGACACTGTAAAGTTATTGATGACTAGCTTCCACCAGCGGCTTCGCCCGCGTGAATGTCCAAAATTATCCCAAGGGTACATATTCCCGGGTACAAAGTATCCTATGTGCTATTCCAGACTATAATCTATCTCAATGCCAAATTTCATCCAGATCCGTCCAGCCGTTTGAGCGTGAAGAAGTAACAAACATACACACTCACAGACTTTCGCCTTTATAATATTATAAATATATATACTAGCTGTTCCCCGCGGCTTCGCTCCCGTGGACCACTACACATTACCCGTTTTAGGGATTAAAAAATAGCCTATGTCACTCAGGAATAATGTAGCTTTCTATTGGTGAAAGAATTTTTTAAATCGGTCTAGTAGTTTCGGAGCCTATTCGGTACAAACAAACAAACAAAAAAATCTTTCTACTTTATAATATTATTAGTATAGATGTACATCAGAGAGTGGATATTTGTTACAATGTTTCATTTCTCTAAACTTCTCTTAAAATGGGTGCTACCCGTAGCTTACCCAAAAAGGCGATAAATTCAGTTCAGTTAGGATGGCAAGAGTAGTACTCCGACAGACATATTTTATTGTATATGTTTAATTCACATCAAAACATAAAAGTTTTAATATTTATTATCAAACCTCAACGGCAGGTCAATATACTCAATACTCAATACATTTATTGCTTCCACATGTGAACTTAGATGGTAGGTTACAAATTTAGACCATTGTGGACCCTGTCGGGCACTGCAAAAGTAGGAGAGAGGAAGAGGGCTTTTATATGACTAGGTATTTATTTATTTATTAGATTGCAATTAGTTTAATTTAAAATTTGTCATTTAAGTATTCATTTACATTATAATAGCATTTAGTTAATAGAAATTGTTTTAATTTATTAATGAATGGATTCAATTTTTGTTGTTCCTTAATTATTTCTGGTAATTTATTATATATTTTCATTGACATTACTAATGTACTTGTTGAGTGCATTTTTAGCTTAGAGCTTGGTAGGTTTAACCTGTTTTTATGGCGTAATGTGTATTTGATTGTATATTTTCTCTTGTCGTGTAAAAGTGTTGGTTATTTCGAACGAATTTGCACATTTCTAGAATGTATAGGCAGGGGAGGGTAAGTAATTTTTGTTCTTGGATTGGTCAGGTTAGGTTATCGACTTTCACGTGGGTGAAACCGGTGGCAGAAGCCAGTAAGATATAAACCAGGCTACAAAAATCACAATGTTTTAGGAGACGTAACCTACCATAACACTCGTATTATGGCTACGGTCTGTTGCTCGTAGACATGATTTGCTACGAAACGCTACGAAAATCTACGCAAATCTTATGAATTACTACGAAACGCTACGAAAGCCTACGAAAATCTTATGAATTGCTACGCCGCTGACTACATTGCGAAATTGTTATCGGATTTATCCTCTAAGTTTTATTCTTTAGCTTACGGGTTATATTAACACCTTTGATTATGTTTTGTTTTGTGTTATGCCAAGTGGTTAAGATCTCGTCTTTTATGCTTGAGGTTATGGGTTCAAATCCGGGCAAGTACCACTGTGACTTTTCAATTCATATGTAGTACCTTCTAAGTTATCTAAGTCGGGCTATGCTCGGTGTTTCCTTGCGTGATCCGCAAGAGAACCAGGGTTACCGACATAGCCCGAAGAATTGCCAAACTTAAGTGGCTGTGGGCAGGGCACATTGCTCGCAGAACGGATGGCCGATGGGGCAGAAAGGTTCTGGAGTGGCGACCGCGAATCGGAAGACATTGTGTTGGAAGGCCTCCCACCAGGTGGACCGATGACCTGCTGAAGGTTGCGGGGATCCGCTGGTTGCGGGACGCACGGGACCGGTCAATGTGGCGACGCTTGGGGGAGGCCTATGTCCAGCAGTGGACGTCTTTCGGCTGATATGATGATGATGATGATGACCTTCTAAATTTAGATTGGAGATCGCTAATATCGGTGAAAGAATGCATCGTGAGGAAACTTGCAGTTAATATAAATTTGAATCTCGTGTTTTGTGCCAGTGCCCTCCCTGTATAAGAAGACGTCTTTGCCCTGGATAAGGGCAATAACACACTGTTATTATTATATAATAGATTGTACGCTAAGCAACACAATATAATGTAGTTAGCGTACACCAAAAGAAATACCACAGCTCGAAAAGTTTGAATCTTTTATTGTTTCTTCTCACTTCTTGATGGTTTAAAAACAGAATTAATACCAAAGTTATCTCAGTAATTGATCGTAAAACGTCGGCTGTAAGCAAGCTTATTTTTCTTCAGAGTTTATTATAAATAACTTAGGCTGTAAAATTTTCAGCGTCTGAAATAAACTTGCATTGAAATAAACCGCAATGCGCATAGTTTAACGTCTTCTGAGGGTTGTATGAAGTTGGGTTGTCACAGAAAATTTTAACGGGTTGTTTAATAAAAAATATGGGCATATGGGCTAGATAAAGTGATATTCTACCAGCGATGAATATATTATAGTCAATTAAAAACTTATGTCACTGACAAGCGCTACCAAAATCTCTCTCTCTCTCATAGGCCGTATCCAACACTTTGGAATTTTGAGAATTATTATCGCTGATAAAGTGTCACTTTGTCAATGTTTGAGGTTTTCTATAACAGGGACGAAAGGTTTTTAGCAGGAAAAAATAGGATAGCACTAACTTAAGTTGGTATTCTGGTTTATCCAAGATCATAAGTCAAAGTAAAAAAAAAAACAACTAGGCCATTAAGGGTACACTAGTAGTAAATTGTTCCATGTAAACGTAGTCTGGCTTTCACTCCACTGTTTGTCGATGTACGTTCAAAATAAAAAATGATATCAATTAATCTCATCATTATCTAGCCCTGTACGGAAGCAAAAAAGTTAAAAAAATATTTACTTGAAAGTTATGAGCTTCGAAAGTTCCATATTTCAACACTAATTTAAACGCATTTTTGGGTGCAAATAAGTACCATAAAAAGAAGGAAAATTGAAAAACGGCCTCCATACAGGGAAAGATTAGTAGTTCAACAATGCAAATAATTATATTTTGAACAGATACATTCAGTCGTTTTTAGGGTTCCGTACCCAAAGGGTAAAAACGGGACCCTATTACTGAGACTTCGCTGTCCGTCTGTCTGTCTGTCTGTCTGTCACCAGGCTGTATCTAAAGAACCGTGATAGTTAGACAGTTGAAATTTTCACAGATGATGTATTCCTGTTGCCGCTATAACAACAAATACTAAAAACAGTATAAAATTAATATTTAAGGGGGGCTCCCATACAACAAACGTGATATTTTTGCCGTTTTTTACTCGATATTAATAACGGCAACAGGTAGACGCTTGAAATATTCACAGAATATTTAGTTGTATATTCTCTTCCAAAAATAATAATTATTAAATTAAAATAAAATAAATTAAGGGGGGCTCCCATACAACAAACGTGTTTTTTTTTGCAGTGTTCCCTTCGTGTGCGAGTCCGACTCGCACTTGGCCGGTTTTTTTCATGATATCCAGACTCTCAAAGGTCTGTTTATCAAATTTCGCGCGCTCGTTTTCGTTCTAAATCATCAGCCATTTTGCTACAAATTTGCAAAAGTGCGTATTCGTACGCGAACTAGCTTCTTACTGCTCATAACAACATCTATCTGTCCCGCACGTGTTATCGTTTGATATAGCATGCATTTCAACCCCCAGCGGCACTTTTGGACGTCAACAATTAAAATGTACAAGAAGTAACAATTGATTCTACTGTTAATTCAGAAAAGTAGCTTGTTATGGACAAGAAACTCCATACTTACTCTTTTAAAAAAATATTTTATGTATATTACAATATATATGTATTTTACAATATTTACTTATTTCTATACATTAATAAATTCATATATGTGAGGACGATCCACCCAGAATAGCGCTACATACTATACTACGTACAGGTATAAAGTATTAAAAGCATTAACAGGTAAATATATTAATTTAATAAATAGGAGCATGGTTCTCACATCATCATCATCATATCAGCCGAAAGACGTCCACTGCTGGATATTGGCCTCCCCCAAGCGTCGCCACATTGACCGGTCCCGTGCGTCCCGCAACCAGCGGATCCCCGCAACCTTCTCCAGGTCATCGGTCATGGTTTTCACATACTTAAAAATATTGCAACACACATGTGCAACCAGGTGGTTTGTTCGCATACACATACATAAACTAGCGCTTTTTTCCCATAGGCAAAAGCTATAGAACGCTACCTGCTAAGACCCATAAATACTTCGTTTACGTTCCTACAGCTGGTCATAAATTCCGAAGAATATAACCAATAAGATCCGCGTATGTTTATGGGTTGTACACTTGTATTTACAAAATTATCACTCTTGCCACCCCTAGACAGTCTACGTCACTGAGACAGAGGGTTCAAGGTCGTTCTGCCGTCTGGTGGCAATGGGGTGGTAACGATATCACAATAGATATCTATAGGTGTGTTTTAGTTTATTTTCTTCTAGTTGTACGAAATAACAGGAATTTTAGTAGGTTAGTCAGTAAACCATGCAATTTTTTTCCGGTAAACACGGTATGTTATGAATGGTCTAATATCCTTGGTCTTTAGTTATGATTAAGAAGAATGAATATACATTGCAAAAACTATAGTCATGGCATCGGCAGCTCATGACCATTTTTAACCGACTTACCAAAAAAGGAGGAGGTTCTATGTTCGACATTATGAATGTTTTTTTTTTGTTATGTTCTCTGATATATCCGTCATTTGTATACCGATTTTGAAAATTATTTTTTTGTTTGAAAATGTATATTCCGAAATTGGTCCCATTTTAATTTGGTGAAGATCTGATGAAGAATTTCAGAGATATACAACAGAACTCTACAATAAATAACGGCAAATCTCTCGGGATTGCTGCAATCGCATGTCTGTTTATTGTTTATACCATTCCTTAACATAACATCACGCCAGTACGCTCGAAAGGGGTATGCAGATCTCTCATTTCACCGGTTATATTCAAGTTTCATGTTATGCGGGTAATCTATTCTCTCGTTATAGGTACTTACTTAACTTGTTCCCTATTAGGTAGGTACAACTAAAAGTGAAAAATAAAAAACATTTTTACAAAAAAATACTACCGACTTCCAAATAAGTAAACTAGAAAGTGAAAAATAACTTTATTTTTGGAAGTCGGTGTCTTTGGTAGGTACCAAATTTTTAAGTTGTGGACACCGACTTCCAAAAATAATGTTATTTTTCACTTTCTAGTTTACTTATTTGGAAGTCGGTAGTATTTTTTTGTAAAAAAGTTTTTTGTTATAAAAATTGTTCTGCGGTTCTATTAGTTTGCATGGCATGCTAAGACAGACCCCAGAGGTTTACGTACACACACTAACAGTTCGATTTTTTTTTTGTAAGCCTATAGGGGATAAGGATAACAACTTGTTTTTGTATAAAAAACCACCGAACAAAATTTATTTGAAAATGCTTGTTGCATTATTGTCGCGACGCACCTACCTGTGGCAGCCTTGGCTCGTGGAGTAATACACTTTATAATATCATAATATTTCAATGTGTCCTTCTTCTGTATTGATTATTTTACAAAACATATTTGTTTGTTACCTATACTGTTATATTCTACTAAACCATTAACCTAGATACGCTGAGGTTTCAAGGCTGTTGTTGGGTGGGACCAAATAGGTACGTAATACAGAAATCTATACTAATATATACTAATACTATAATATCTAATATATATAAATCTCCTGTCACGATGTTTGTCCGCGATGGAATCCTAAACTACATAACCGATTTTAAATTAAATTGGCACACCGTGAGCAGTCTGGTCCAACTTGAGATATAGGGTAGGGTAGGGTAGGTAGGGTAGGGTAGGGTAGGGTAGGTAGGGTAGGTAGGGTAGGTAGGGTAGGGTAGGGTAGTGTAGTTAGGGCAGGTAGGGTAGGGTAGGTAGTTAGGGTAGGGTAGGTAGGGTAGGTAGGGTAGGTAGGGTAGGTAGGGTAGGTAGGGTAGGTAGGGTAGGTAGGGTAGGTAGGGTAGGTAGGGTAGGTAGGGTAGGTAGGGTAGGTAGGGTAGGTAGGGTAGGTAGGGTAGGTAGGGTAGGTATTTTTTTTTTTTTTTTTTTTATTTTTTAACAAATGAAACTACCGCGAACCAGTGGTCCGCGCTCTTTTTACTTTTATATTTAATTTTTCGCTGGTATGCATTCCTGCTATTTTTTATTTATTGGAACTCCGCTCTATTAGAGCCGTCACATGCGTTTTAAAAGTACATTTTTTTTTTCTTAATTACTAAAATACAAGTAGGGTCCATCACCCTGTATAAATTAAGGAGTTTTTCGAAGACTAATACAAGAAGATATTTCACTTCACAAAATCAAGCCAAGACCAGCCCCCCGCCTCTCGGCGCCCGATCACCTCAACTTCTCGATAGGGCGCCAATGGCCCGGGGTAACAAACTATGAACTACTTAACCTAGTTACAGATAAAACTATACTTACACATTTTTTTTTTTTTTTTTTTTTTTTTTTTTTTTTTTTTTTTTTTTTATGCTCTTTGGCCTTATATATAGCTGCCGGTCTCTTGGTGCTCGTGACCTCAATTTTTTTTTTTTTTTTTTTTTTTTTTTTTTTTTTTTTTTTTTTTTTTTTTTTTTTTTTTTTTTCCAGTCTTAACTTAACTATACATGCATACTAAAACTCTAAATACTGACTATTGGGAATGGATGGGAAATGATGTGGTAAGGGTTTTAAGAAGAGCCAACAACTCCTCCACGATCGCCATATTTCGGTGCAGCATAGCTGTCTGAAGATTGTAGTCGACAACTATTTTTGATGGCGCTCCCATGGCTTTCTTTGCAAAACGTCCGATGACGTCACCTGTGTCGTCCGTGTAGTAAACACAGCTGGATGTGTGTCTCGACACGGCCACTACCGCGTGGGGTACGCTGTCATGAACACGAATTCTTGCTTTGCGGGAGTTGATGATGACCACGCGCTCATAGGTGAGACCCTGAGATTCGTGTATGGTCAGGATGCGGGAACCCTCGCCAGATCCGTATCCCTGCTCACCCAGGATGGATTTCTCCTCCTGTGTGTGAACCAGGAACAGCGTGTTCTGGGAGTTTTTCGGGATGTCCGCACCCGTGAAGCCGCACACCCTCAGTGAGTGAATCTTACTCGTACAGGTCTTCGACGAGTAGATCCCACCGTAGAGGTCGCTGAGTGCGTATGCTACATCCATAGGGCTCCGGTGAGTACAGAGCAACTCGTGCGTGACTGTGGCCACCATACTTGGACGGGTATACCTGAAAGGAAATAGGTTCTCTCTGTCCAAGTATGGCAGCTGGTTAACATCCCCGATGAGGACAATTTCGTCTGCACCCGACAACTTAACAGCCATAACTATGGCCCCGAAGTGGTTCATGAGGGCCTCGTCCACCAGTAGTCGGTGGCATCTATCTCTCCTCTTGAAACCACTTGCCAGGACGGAGGCCATAGTTCGCACCTTGGTTTTGGCTTTCTCGCCAATGCGGTGCGAGAGCTTTTCTCTCAGGTCTTTGGCCGCTTCAGTTGTCGTGGTAATCACTACATCATTCTCCCCATCGAAGTGGCCAACCACCCACGTCGTCTTTCCGCACCCCGGAACCCCGTTCACCCACTTGATGTTTTTGATGTCCCAGTCCGTTGTTGAAGCCGTACCCGAGATGGTCTGGGCCATCTCGAGAATCTTGTCATCTAGCATAATTTCCGTGCATCGGGCAACCACCACTATTGGGTCCTCGTCAGGTGTGTCAAAGACCGGCTTTCCTTTCCTCGCCGTTTCTACCTTATCTTTTGTTACAAAGCCGACAGTAGCATTGTAAGCCGCCATATACGACCTCGTCATGCACCCCGTGATGACTCGGGACTCACGGTTGTCGTATACAGCAGCTTCGGCCTCCTCGAGCAAGACCCTCAGCAGTCCCTCAGATTGTAGGTTGAACGATTGTAAGATCTTTTTGCAGGTCAAGGTGTTGACCTGTTTTGTTGCTCTTACAATCGCCAAGAATTCGAGGAACGCGTTTTGTATATGGTCGGAGGGTCCTGACACCGGGATGTAGTTTGGAGGCCTGACCTGTCCCTTGTCGGCCCTTGATAAAGTATTTTTCGGGGATGACTCTCCCGCCTCCCTCGGAGATCTCCTTAGGAAGCTAGAGAGAGCTTCTCCCTGTGACGGTCCGGAAGTGTCCGAGTGAATTGAGCCACTGCGTCGGTCGGTGAAGATGTTTTTGAGGAAGGATTTGATGCCAGTCTTTAACCCGGCTAGTCGGCTTGACTCCTGTTCACGTCGCGTAAGAGTGCTTCTGTTCAGCGCTTCCCTTTCCCTATCTTCGGCGATTTTTTGTTGCATCCGCGCCGAGCCGCTGAGCGTGGCTGGAGGCGATACCGTATGCGGCTTCTTTGGGGACTTAAGGTAACTCAAAGACTCCCCTCTGTCCTCGTACACGATTACCTCATGCGCCTCTGCGGCCTTTATGCATCCAAGGCGGTCTGCAACTTCGCCCCTCTCGCCATCGATGACCATGGCGTCTACGCTGATAGCTCGGGCCGAGTGTCCAACGGGCAGTCCCAATCTCTGGAGTAACGAGCTTGCTTGTGCAAATGGAGTCTCCTCTCCCCACTCGAGCAATGCAATCTTTTTGTCTTTAAATTGCATTACCCGGCATCGGATACTGAGGATCTCCATTGTCGGCAAATCAGTGTATTTTTTGCCCGCGATGCTCGTCTTGGTGGTACTTCCATTGATCAGGGCCGCAAGGCCAGGTGGTATGGCTACTTTGGACTTGCCCGGTCTTACTCTACAGAAGCTAACTCCCAAACTCTCCTGCGGACGGTTCATAAACAGGGCTACTCCTCGTAGTCTTATGCCGGGATCACCTGCTGCTCCCCATGCCAAGAAGCACGGTACAGAGTTGGGTACGGGATCCGTTTGCTGCGTGGCGGTTGTGTTGTCTGTTGATGGTTGGTCCGATGGTGTCGTCAAGATGTTAATGCTAGTTCCTGCTTGTGACAGTTGTTGTATCACGTTTGGACTGGGTGTGGTCAGAGATAGTGGTCGGTGTTGTGTCAAGGTCGTTGTGTGTGGTTGTAATTGTTGTGTCAGTAGTGCTGATATAGTTGATGTTGGTGTTAAGGTCTTTTGTGTATTAGTTGTTGAGATGGTTGTTGTCATTGTGTTTTGGGTTTGTGTCGTTGCTGTTTTTTGTTGCATCAATGGTGGGATCATTGTCAGTGTTGATGTTGTGGTCATGTGTGTGTTTGAAGGGATTTGTGTTATTGTTGTTGTGGCTATTTGGGTGTTTGTGGTTGTTGTGGTCTGTGTTTGTGTTGTCAAGGTATGTATGTTTGTTGTCTGTGCGTTTGTTGGTGGTTGTGTTGAAAGAACGGCGGTCGACAAGTTGGCCCTAGCGGCGACTAAGACGACCCTCTGCGCGAATTCCAAGAACGGTGGTCTTGTAGCCTTACCCTCTACGATGGAGCTGAGAGTCGACGAGCTCAGGGTTAGGTCCAGCTCACTTTCCAGCCTCATCCTATCGTGGCTAAATCTCGGACATTCAAACAGAAGGTGCCAGACTGATTCCTCCGTGAATGGGTCACACACGCACGCGGGACTGTCCTTCAGATGGAAGCGGTGTAGATAGGCTGAGAATCCTCCGTGTCCCGTGAATATTTGGACTAATGCTGGAGTGAGGACCATGTCTCTGGTGATTCTTTTCGCGCCGAGGACGCTTGGGAAGAACACCTTTGTCACGGATCCTGTGCTGGAGGACTCATACCTACGTTGCCACTTCTTGACTGTCTCCTCACGTATGCGCTTCTTCACAAAGGAAATCGGCACTTTGTCGTAGTCCGGCGCTGTCTTTTTTGTGAGCGCCGCCTTCTTTGCCAGTTCGTCCGCCCTTTCGTTCCCTGGTGTACCAACGTGTGCTCTTAACCAGAAATAACGCACATCTCTGCCCTCCCCTCGGATTCCACGCACGAGTTCCTTGAGATCGTAAGCCAATTGGTGAGTTGCTTTCGGACACCTCAGCAAATCCAGCGACGATCTCGAATCGCTAAGAATGCTGGCTGTGTCCACTTTGCTTTCTTTCACCAATTTTGTGGCTCTAACCAGTGCGTAGAGTTCCGATTGGAAGACAGTGTTGTGCGGTTCCAGCCTGAAAGTTCTGTATTTCGATTCCCTGCCTTCACTCCACCACGTTATGGCAGCTCCTACCTTCCCTTCTATTTTGCTGCCATCGGTGTAAATGTGGGGACCGGTTATGTGGTGGGTTTCTAGGGTTTCGGGATCGAAATCTTCCAGTTGCTGGTATTCCGTGGTTATGAGTTTCGATGGGTGTGGTTGTTGAAGGTGTCCCACTTTTCGCTCCACTTCTCTTCCTGGAGGTAGGAACTCGTGAGAGTGACCTTTTTTCACTAGGAACAAGGTAGAGGCTTCCATTACCCGGAGGTCGAGAGGCAACTGCCCCGACAGGACGAGAGCCGATACTAGAGACACAGTGCGATGCGCCTTGCAGATCTTCTGCACGAAGCCTCTCTGCAGTGAGTCTAACTGATTTCTGACCATCAGTTTCTCAGCTGCAGGTGCCCATGCGCTTGCAGCGTACAACACTATTGGCTCCACTACCGACACGTAAATGGTCCTGATAATCTCCCGATTGAGACCCCAAGTCACCCTCGCAGCACATGCTAGCTGTTTGTAGATATCCGCAGCTTTCTTGCAGGTGGCGGAAACATGTGCGTTGAAAGTGAGTTTGTGGTCTATGGTCAGTCCTAGAAGCTTTATCTCCTTGACGAGACTCAGCCGGACACCGGACATGTGAACAACCGGGTCGTCATACTTGCGCTTTCTTGTCATCACCATCGCATTTGTTTTATGCGCGGCGAAGCAAAGCTTGTTCTGACTACCCCACTCGGACACAATGCCCAGCGTCCTTTCTGCCGTTCGCTCCAGAGTACTGACCTCGTGGTCGGAGAAGACCAAGACCACGTCGTCCGCGTAGGCCTGGCAAAACACCCCCAAGCTGTTAAGTTTCGATAGAAGCGAGTCTAGGATTAGATTCCAAAGTGATGGGCCCGCAATGGAACCTTGGACGCATCCCTTGGTGGTCTCCTTCTCGCTTTTCGCTCGGGCGTAATTTACCTGCACCTTCCGATTCTCCAGGTATGATGTTATTAGGTGGTAAAGATTTTTTGGACACCTTCTTGTGAGTAGTTCGTGTTTAATGGCTGGCCACCACGCATTGTCGAAGGCCCCCTCTATGTCCAGTGATACCAGAAGCACGATCTTTTTCGCTTCTATCTCTGCACGTACGTGCGTCACTAGGGCGTAGAGGGCGTCCTCGGTGCCACGCTGCGGCATGAAACCATACTGATGTGTGTTTAGTGTTGGCATCAAGTGCCACTGAAGCCTGTTGACGAGGAGTTTTTCGACGATCTTACCCAAGACAGACAGGAGTCCAATTGGTCTGTAGGACTTCGGATGGGTGTAGTCGTTTTTGCCGGGTTTCCGTAGGATGCATACGTGTGCCACTTTCCACTGCCCAGGGAAGCACGATAGCGCCAGGCATCTGTTCGCCAAGGCAAGAAATACCTCCCTGTTGCAGTTGATAGCGGCCGCACATATATCGGCCGTCAGCCCATCCGGTCCTGGGGCTTTCTTTAGGTTTTGACCTTGTAAAACCATTTCAAGCTCCGCAGGTGTAAAAGGTGGGTCGTCGGCCGACAATCCTCGGTGATCGTCTGATCCCTCTCGTATTCGGTCTCTAAGCTGGGCGTGGTGAGATGTTTCCGCTAGAGTTGAGTCTTCAGGGTAAAAGGTATTCGCAAGAAGTTCGGCCGACTGCTCGGGACTCAGGGTTTCTCCCACTGGGTTCCTGAGGAGCGCGTCGTTTTCCCTTCTTGCGGTTTTCCTTATGACTCTATAAATTCCGTCCCACATACTCTCTCTCTTCTGTGTGGAACAGAACTCTTTCCAGCTTGCCGTGGCGGCTTCAGTAGCTTGGTCTGTGTAGTGTTGTTTGGCTGAGGTGTATTCCTGGATGGTGTGAGCTTTCCTTGATGGTGCCGCATTTCTTATTCTTCTCTTTTTCCTGAGAACGTCTCGTCTGAGTTGTTCTAGAGAAGGGGACCACCAAGGAGGCTTGGAATCTGTTTTCCTTGTGCCAAGTTTAGGTATCGACTTTTCGCATGCCTGGTGCACTGCAGAGGTATACTCGCCGATCAGGCTCTCCAATTCCTCACGAGTTGAGGTTTGTGCTATAGTACCGGGTGTGATGTTGCACCCTGATAGACAGGCGTTGAAATTCTCTCTGAATTCTGACCATTTCGCCTTCTTGGTGTTATAGATGCGCGTTGAGACTGGTCTCAACGGTTCCAGGGGTTTCCCCAGACGCATCGCGAAGGTTACCGCGTTGTGGTCAGAAGAGGTGAGGGTTCTGTCTACCTTCCAATCCTCGATCCTGTCTAGAAGCGACAAGCTGCATACCGTGACATCGACTATGCTAGCATACAGCCTGTCCCCCCTATAAGTCTCGAAGGTTGGAACCTGTCCTCTGTTGAGAATTTGGAGATCCTGTTCGTTAACAAATGAGTTATACTCTGCACCGCGGTGGTCTTCGGAATTACTTCCCCACCACTGGCTCCAAGCATTGATGTCTCCACCGATGATAGTGTTAGGTGTGTGTGTATGTGTTTTGGTGAGTACGGTTTTTAAGGTGTTGATGTAAGGTGTTAGTGGTTGGTCACCCTCGAAGTAGACCGACACTACTCCAATCTTGACGTCGCCCACCCTTATTATGACCGAGGCAATGTTCTCGGTGACGAGCTGAGGGTCATGAATGACTTCCAGCTCGTCCCCGAAGACAACTACGGCTGCCTTTACCGGTTTTTGACGGCTCAGGGTGCACTGGATGACTTGAGTGCCTGGGTTCTGTTTCATGATCCCTGTTCTCCCTACATAGGGTTCTTGAACGAGGGCCACTTTTATCCCTTTTTCCTGAGCCGCGAGGTGGAACTCCGCTGTCGCAAGCTTGGAGCGTTGAAGGTTTGCTTGGATGAAATGCAAACCTCTAGTCGGACCACTGCGAGTACTGACCGTGGTGGTGTTAGTCTGGTTGCCCTCCTCCTCAGCAATATGAGACCCGCGACCTGGCTATGCCGTCCCACTTTTGCCGCTCTTGACAGCTTTCGCTGTAGGTGGTGTGTGCGGTGTCCGAGCTCTCCCTGTTTGCCCTTACACAGTTCACACAGGTCGGGTGTTTACCGTCTCTCCTAGAAGGACAGTCTCTTCCAGTATGCTCGCCTGAGCAGTAGCTGCATGTCTGCGTAGTTTCTTTGCACACTGTTCTTGTGTGACCATACGCTAAACACTTACTGCATTGCACTAATGGGGACTGATCCTCTACAGGTACCCTTTGGAGGCCAATGAAGACTTTGGCCTCACCCTGCGTGAGACGCTTCCACAGCTCTGGGGAGAGCTCAAAAACGGGATGGCAGACCAGTGAGTTCCTTGCCTTCTTTCTGAATCTAATTTTTAGAGTCTGGCTGCCCATGTCGACACCGCCGAAGAGGCCCTGGTTCTGCGCTTTGAGCAGATCCACCATCTCCTCGTCGGTGTAGTGAGCCTGGACTCCCCTGACACAGATCAAAGGGTTCGCCGGCTTTGGTTCCTGGATCCTCAGGTCATCCTTCCTGTCGATTTGCCTTTTAATTAAATCCAAATCGCGTTTGGATGCGCAATTAAGGATGACCTTCTGGTTCCTTGCCTTCCTTACCTTGTTTAATTGGGCCCCCGTTGTTTTTAGGTCCAGCGCCACCCTTACCCTCTCCAAGACGTTTTCCCCCGTATGTTTGGGGTCCGTCGAGGAGACGATAAGGGTGTGGTTGGACTGGGCTGGCTTCGGCTGGGTTGGCTTCGGCTGTGGTGCGAGGATCACTGGCCTATTCTGGGGCTGTGACATCACGGGTCTATCCCTCAGGCCATCCATGCCCTTGACGATTTCCGCCAGCGTCTTCTTTACCTCTACAACCGCAAGCTCGGTGTCAAGGTTCGTTGCTGGCGGGGCTTGGGGCTGGGGCTTGTCTCTCAGGACTCTGATGTCCGAGGAGACAAGCTCCAGCTTTTCACGGACGGGCTTCAGATGTTGTGAGATGTCCTGGGGGGGGGGAGGAGGTGGTCTGTTGGTGTGTCTGTCTAGTGCCTGTGCTATCTTCTTAATTTCTGCCTCCATCCTTTCCGTTGTGGAGGCCGCCTTCATTATCTCATCGGGGACGCTGCAGTGGTGTTCTTGGATAGTGGCTGGGGGCACCGGAAGGTCCGTTTTTAGGCGCTCTACCTGCTTCCTCAACATGTCCAGCTGGTTTGTGATGCTGGCTATGTTGAGTTCGAGGCGCATCAGGACCGGGTTAGGGGATTCTCGTCCCGGCGATCCTGAACTTGTCCTGGCCTCCCTGCGGGTCTTTTCGTGCTCTTTTTTTACCGCATCTTGCAAGGCCAGGACCCCCTTTTTGATTTCGGCGTTCTCCTTGAACGCCTGAAGGGTCTCGGCTCCCAACCACTCTCTTATCTGCTTCGTCGTTTGCAGGGTCTCTCCTATCTCTTCCCTCGCGCGATTTAACTCCAACGCCAGAGTCTTCTTAGATACCTCATTCTCCCTCGTGTGAGCTCTCTCGACACGTACGAGCTCTTGGGCATGGCGTGATCTCTCCTTTTCTAAGTTGTATTTGTGGCGCGCTCGGGAGTCAGACAGGGACAGGACGGTCTCGTACAGACCCTGCAGGCATTCGTGAGCTGTCTGCTTGCATTCCCTTTTCATGTTTCCTGCGGCCTCCAGCGCTGCCTTGCCCTGCTGAAGCATGATATTCGCTTCCTCGGTGGCCATGTCCATATGTACGCCTGTACCTTTCCTCGGCGTTCTGTACAGGATACTGGCCCGACGGCTGGATGGTTCGCTGGTTCGGCTGGAGGCATTTGAAATTTCCTCGTCCGTTAAAGGTTTCGGTGGGGATATGTCACATCCCTCCCACCGCAGTATCGTTTCCGACACGCGTTTTGATGGACCAGCTGCTGGCTGCTCCGAGACTTCGGAGCACGCAGAGCTGTACGCTGTTGCTGGTGTGTGCGGGTTTGTGGCACGCGTGAGTTCAGTCACGCCCGACACAGATGCCGCCCTCGGACTCGATGGTATCACAGTCGGCTGGGACTGAGTCAGTTTGCCCGTTGCGACTGACTTTGCCGACTTCGCAATAACCTTTTCCCGAAGCGATCGTGCCGATTTCGTGACCTTACTAGGTACTTTGGCGGGAACGGATGATGCTGAAGATGATGCTGACATTTTTAAGGTTTTACTTAAACTAAATTAAATTTAAATTATTGTTAACTTAATTAAATTTACTAACAATGACTAGAAAGTTTCGGGTGATGGACTTACTTATGTTAAATTACTGTTGTTATTGTAATTACTGTTGTTGATTTGTACTGACGCTGATGTGCTGCGTGGCTCTGCAGTGTGACGCTCTGCAGGTAGCGGAGTATCCCTTGCGCTGGATGTTAGTGGCGTGTGATGCGTTGCTGCGATTACCACCTCGCGGACTCTTGGATTTGGCGAGATAGACAATTTCTGCCGGGGCCAAACGGTAGAGCTTCTCACGCTGGTTACGGCAAGCCCAAACTCGATGGGTCTATCTCACTCCTACGCCGAGATAATCCGAGGGGGGGAAGTTTTCCGAGGGGTGAGGGGGGGAGGGGTGTAATTTTATTTGAGAGGGTTAAGGCGAGGGGAGGGTGTTGAAGAGGGGCGGGGGGATCGGGGTAAAAAGTTGGGGGGAATTTGAGGGGGGGGAATCTGGTTAGGCCAATTGATAGGGCTCCTCGAGCTGGTCAAATGGACCAAAACTCGGGTGGTCTACCTCAATCCTGGGCCGAGATATCCCTAGGGGGGGTGAAGTAATAAAGGGGTTGGGGGGAGGGGTTCTCAAGAATTTTTTGATTGGGTGAAGGCGGGGCGGGGGGGGGGGTTAAAATGTTGGGGGGGGGTTGGGGGGGGGAAACTGGTAGGGCCAAACGATAGGGCTCCTCAAGCTGGTCACGCTGGACCCAAACACGGGTGTTCTACCTCTATCATAGGCTCCAAAATCCCTGGGGGGGGTGAGGTAATCTAGAGGGGGTGCGGGGAGGGGGTTTCCAAAATATTTTTTGAGGGGGTGAAGGCGGGGGGGGGGGGGCAAACAAGGGGGGGGGGTTGGTGGGGGGGGGGCGTCCTGGTCACCCTGTTCAGACAAGTCCAAACTCGGGTGGTCTAGGCCAAAGGGTTAAGGAGTTCCCTCGAATTACCTGATGATGACGAGGTGGTCTGCAGGCTGGTTGGACTTCAGGTGTGGCTGCAACGTGTGGCTGTGCGGCGGATTCTCGGGCCGGCTCCGGAGTCTTCAGGCAGGGCTAAGTCTAGCCTCGTGTTGATGCCTCGTGTTACTAAAGGAGGTTAAGTACTAGCCTCGTGGTCTGTTAAGGTTAGAACCACGTGT